>OY730192.1:20000-5028777 GCA_963422505.1 Pseudognaphalium luteoalbum
GAGGTGACTGCAAAGAAGGTAAGGAAGGTGAAGATGTCTGGTGTTGGTAAGTTGGTTACTCCTACTACTCGTAAATTAATTCGTAATTTAACTGGTAGGCTTGAGATGAAAATTGGATCTGTGTCTCCAGGGGAAATTATGAAACATGGTAATATTGTGAATGATGAATTTCAACGAACCATGGCATCAGTTGATTTTTCTTTTTCTCCTGGTTCTAAAAATGGTATGGAGATAGACAATTCATCTGCTAATTTTAGAAATTCATTGTCTATTCTTGGAGCTACTCCTACTGTTTTTTCTGCTGGGACCAATGTGCAAAATGAGCAGGTTACTGAGAATGTGTCTGGTAAAACTTTTGTAGATGTTATTGGTAAGGAAAGGGAAGAGAATGAGTTGATTAAAATGGAGTATATTCCTCCTATTGTTTTACCAAATGGTGAAGAAGTGGTTCATTTGAGGGGGGATTTTATGGAAAAAAGTAGTTCTGCATATTCCAAATCTATATATGGTTACTTTGTTGGTATCAAAATGAACTTTGCTGTGGTAAATTTTAACCTTAGAAGAATGTGGCGTGTGTATGGTATTAAGGATATATCAATGAACACATCAGGCTACTATTTCTTTAGGTTTGATAATGAAGATGGTATGTTAAAAGTTCTTGAAAGTGGTCCCTGGTTGATTGAGAATGTTCCTCTTTTCCTTAAAAAATGGGAACCTGGTATGTGTTTGGAGAGGCCTGAACCTGCTTTAGTTCCATTGTGGGTCTCATTAATTGACCTTCCAATTGAGCTATGGAATGGAGGGAATATAAGTCAAATAGTAAGTACAATTGGTAAGCCAGTGGTGATGGATAAAGTAACAAAGGAAAGATGTTTAAAACAGGTTGGGAGGGCAGGTTATGCAAGAGTGCTTGTGGAAGCCCATGCTTCTAAAAATTTGCCTGATACTGTGAAGGCAATGTATCCATCTGTTGGTGGTTTACCAGGTAAGACAATTAGTTTGAAGGTGGGGTATCAATGGAAACCTTCAAGATGTTCATATTGTCAAGTATTTGGTCATGTGGTGGAGAAATGTGTTAATAGGCCATTGACTGATGAGGAAATTATGGATAAGAAGAATAAGGAAGATGATCTTAAATAGAAGGAATTCAAGAAGATTGTTGAAACTGATGAGGGGTGGAAGATGGTTGGTAGGGGGAATAGAATTATTAAAGATGTGACTGGGAGTACTATGGTTAAACCTCCTACTGTTAGTGGTTACAGATTTCAAAATGGAGGTGTGGGTTTGCAAAGGCAATTTAACAATCCTTCTTGGAATTTTAATAGAAATACAAAAAGATTTGGTGGTGGTTCTAGGCAGGGGTCAGAACAGATAGGAATAAAAAAAGGGGGTAATGTGCAGAAGAGTGGGGGTGGTTTAAAGGAGTTATTTGGGTCTGGTCATAGGCAACAAGTGATCAAACAAAATAATGTTGTTAAAAGTGGGGATAAGGGTAAAGGTGTGGATATGGGAAGGCAATCTATCACTGGTGGTAGCAAATTGAATCAAAATGTACCTAAAGATAGAAGTGGGGGTGGAAAAAAGGTGCATAATGTTGAAACATCTAATTCATTTTCAGTGTTAGCTAGAAATGAGAATTTTATTGAAGAGCATTTGGAAGATGATTTTGATACAAGATGGCAATTATGGAAGAGTCAGAAAGTGAATATTTAAAAATATGTTCATAAAGATAAGTTGCCCACTAATGATATTTTAAAGATGTGGGATCCTGCTGAAATAAAGTATTTTAAATTTCATTGTGAGGCTGCTGGAATTAATGTTAATTTTCAAGACATTGAAGTGTTAGATGTTGATTCTGAAGAAGATGGTACTTCTACGTTTATTAATAGGGATGATTTGGAAGAAGCTAGACCAGGTCAGAGTAATTCTGGTGCTGGTAACAATGATATGAGTTTAGAGTTTTAGGCTTGCATGTTGGAATATTAGAGGTTTGAATGAAACCTCTAAGCAAAAGGAAGTGAAGAATTTGATAATGGATAGTGGCTGTAGTGTTTGTAGTGTTGTGGAAACCAAGGTTTTGGCTAAGAATCTTGGGAAGGTTACTGCAAAAGTATTTGGAAATTGGTTGTGGGCATCTAATAGTGCTAATTGTTTGGGGAGAACTAGGATTATAGTGGGATGGAATCCAAATTATGTCATTTGTAATACTATACATACTACTAACCAGCTTGTTCATTGTAGGATTGAGCAGGTTAATAGTAATAAGAAGTTCTTTTGTACTTTCATATATGCTTCAAATGATGATTATGAGAGGAAAGAGCTATGGAGGGATTTATGTGTTTTAAAAGGTGTGATTGGAGATGAAGTATGGATGATTCTTGGTGATTTCAATGTTGGTCTTAATCCTGAAGATAAATCAACAGGTACTTCTGTAATTACCAAAGAAATGGATGATTTTAGGGACTGTATTGAGTATATTGAGATGGATGATCTAAATCATTCTGGTTTTCATTTTACATGGATCCAAAAAATGCATGCTATTGGGCCAAATAAGGGGGTTCTTAAAAAACTGGATAGGGTGATGTGTAATAATTCTTTTATGGATAAATTTCCTAGGGCCCATGTGGAATTTATGCCATTTATATTATCTGATCATTGTCCCATGTTAGTTACTATTCCTAATATGGCTAGAATGAAAGTTAAACCTTTCAGGTTTAATAATCATTTAGCTTATAAGGAAGAATTCCTTCCATTGGTTGCTGATGTATGGAAACAGGATGTATGGAAACATATTAGGTGTCTGTCAGTTGGTCTATCGAGTTGTAATAAGTGTCGTTAGTTACTTAATAGAAATATAGTTTTTATTATATGCGACACTCGTGTTTTAGGTTAGGCGTCACTTGCCTTAGTGACGCATAGCGTCACTTAGGTAAGTGACGCATGAAGGCGGCCACATGCGACACTTCCACAAGTGACGCATGTCGGCTGACTTTTTAGTATAAATAGAAACCTACGGGTTTTAGGCTAGGGTTGACGAAACCCTAGCACCATTTGTCGACTAAGCCTCTCTGTAATCGATTCCAATACGTTATACAAGCTAATAAACAAGTTTGCTTTGTTTGAATATCATTGTTTCGGTTTGTGTTTGTTAGCATTAAGTGTAATTGATTGATTCCGCCTGTTAATTACTGTCAATTTTCATCTAGATCCAAGAATAAGGCACTTTCAACTGGTATCAGAGCCTTGCGGTGATAACATTGACGTTTATAAGGTATTTTGGATTGATTTCGGTTTTGCTTGATTCAAGAATCACGAATTCATACGGATTTTGAGGTGCAAAGGTGAATTACAGTCGATATTCTTCAACATCTACAGGTTTCGTCCATTAGGGTTCAAGGAATTTTTGTTTGGTTTACGAAAATTCGAATTTTTTAGGGTTTTGGGATTTTGCAGCCGTTTTGCGACACTCGATCCGTCACTGAGACGCGTCACTTGCTGCGGCACTACCTAATCCCAAATTAGGGTTATACCGTCACTTGAACGCGTCACTTAAAGCGTCATTTGAGGTTTATACGACACTTAACTTAAGTGTCGTCTACCCTAATCTACCGTCACTTACGTGCGTCACTGTTGCACGTTACTTGACTCTTAAGCGTCACTTCTATTAGTGACGCCTGTTTGTTTACTTGCGTCACTTCCTTTAGTGACGCCTTTTGATTTACTGCGTTACTTTTACAAGTGACGCCTATCCGTTTAGCACGTCACTCAAGTCCGACACTTGAGTGCGTCACTTGCTTAATTGAGCGACACTTACTTAAAGTATCATAAGTCACTTCGCCCGTCACTCGATAGCGTCACTTACCTAGTGACGCTAGTCATTGCGACACTTCAGTGCGTCACTTACTAAGTGACGCCTTTAGTACTAATATTTTCCTAGCTTTTGTTTTTGATTAAAACTACAGGTATATCTTCAATGGCCGCAGACAAGGAAGATATTAGAGGTATTAGGGAGATGATAAAGCAAGGAAATGACATAGGTTCTAATAATAAACTTCCACTATTCACTGCAGACATGGACTATGCTTATTGGAGGGATAGATTTGAACAGTTCGTTGATTTTCATTGTCCGGAATTATGGGGCCCATTAAAACAAAGATATGTGGCTCCAGTGGCTGACGGAGATTATCGTCAGGTTCCTCCACCAAAATCTTTCATTGCAATGACTCCTCAAGAAAAGAAGGATTATCAAATAGAAAGAAAAGCACACTCAGCTATCTGTATGTGCTTGACAAAGGATGTCATGAGACTGTTTAAACATCATGACACAACCTATGACTTATGGATAGCCATAGAGACGAGGTGTGGAGGAAATAAGAAATATAAGGAAGCTAAGCTGGAATTGATAAAGAAACAGTACGATCTGTTTGACTCCTTACCAAATGAGACAACCTCTGGACTGTTTACCCGATACTCACAACTGGTAAGTGAGTTAATGGAGGGTGGATATAGTCTCACAGCACTTGAGATAAATAAGAAATTATTAGATGTTTTACCAAGTGCATGGGATGTAAAAGTCCAATTCTTGAAGGAAAGTGAAGGATTGGATGGAATGACCTTGGATCAGCTTATAGGAGTTCTTCAAGCCCATGCTATGGAATTGAAGAAGAAAGAGTGCAAGTCAACTGGATTTGTACAAAATCCTTCGCTTTATGGAGGCCAAGTTAACTCTGGTAAGAGTTATGGAGGAATGGCATTCATATCGGATACCAATTCTTCATCTTATTCAGCTGGAGCATCACATGCTGCTTATGTGTCTGGTACAACCTGTACTAATCAAGGATCACAACAACAGGTTACATCTTCACCAGCTATTCAAGAGCAAGCTGCGATTTATACAGCTTTCCTCAGCTCTTACAAAGATTTGGTTACTCAACCAAATACTACTTTTGACAGTGCGTATCTCTAGGATCTAGATGACAATTGACTTACAATTGAAAGGCGGAATCAATCAATTGCATATATCAACAATAAACATAAACCGAAACAACAGTAATTCACTAATTAAACAATGAAATCGGATTGTATATTGATTTGGGAATGAATACAAAGAAGCTATTTCGACAAATGGTGCTAGGGTTTCGTCAACCCTAGCCTAAAACCCGTAGGTTTCTATTTATACTAAAAACACAGCCGACATGCGTCACTTGGGTAAGTGTCGCATGTGGCCGCCTTAATGCGTCACTTACCTAAGTGTCGCTATGCGTCACTTAATCAAGTGTCGCTATGCGTCACTCAGGCAAGTGTCGCCTAAACCAAAACACGAGTGTCGCATTAATAAAAACTATATTTCTATTAAGCAACACCCGACACTAATTACAACTCGATAGACCAACTGACAGACACTCAAAGATGCATCAACAAACTCCCCCGTGTCTTCAGCTTGGTCTTCAAAATCTTCAAACTCTTTCAAGTCGTTTATTCTTCATTTCCAACCAGCAGGAAATACACCACCAGCATGTACTCCGTTGGCTACGCAAATATCAATAACCTTTTGAAATTTAATCGCTTCAGCTCTGTCTCTTTCTTTAAACTGAATCCTATTCTGATGTAATCTTTTCATATCATGTTCAGAGAGATTGATCAAACTCAACGGATCGAATACACAAAATATCTTTCTTTTAAGACCCCAAGTAGACCTTTTCTTAGGTTGAACAACATCCCATGCTGTTTTCTCTTCAACCTCCGATTCTACATTCATAATCTCCGAATCCGTATCTGGTTCCGATTTTGGAATAAATACAATTACAGCTTCACCAGTAATATCATCATATTCCCAGTACTCCAACCTATTCAAAAAATCTATCAGAATGATCTCCAAAGGTATCTTCTGTAGACACTTTGCTGGTGGATAGATCATCTTCACAATAGGTTGACGAGTGATCGGATCTAACTTCTTCTTAAACTTGTATCGCATACCCAACGTCGGCTTTATCAGGTTATATTTTTTACTATTCATCTCTCGACGTATGATCACCTGGAAGAAATCTGCTCGTGAATCTCGTGATCGGTTTATCAAGGGTATCTGCGCTAATCTTTGAAGCTCACACTTCGGCAAAGTACTTATTTTATAAAACTTCATATTGAAGTACTGAATGCCGTCACTTCTCTTAATCATAAAAACTGAGTTGTTCTCATCAAATTTCCAACTCTTGATCAATCCCGTGTAATCAGATCTAACTTTGTAGCTTTTACACGTAACCGGTACCTCGATAATCGATTTGAGCACTATATCCGGTTTAGTTGTTGAAGTTGATGGCTCGTTCGTCTCTTTTTCTGATTCATCTTCAGACGAATCCGATTCTATAATGGGAGCATCATCATAACATTCATCACTGTGCAGTTGCTCCCCCTCAACTTCAACTTCATCATTTTCCTCAAAGAAATAATCCTCTGCTACAGGATCATTCATTTCCTCTTCCTCAGGCATTGTATCATTTTCATTCATCAAGTTTTGCAAATAAGTAAGATCTACAAATGAGTAATCTACCGCGATAGGTCTTGCCTGACCTTGAACCTCCACGAAATAATCTAAACTGATATTTTCATTGATAGGGGAAGAAGGTTGTACATTTTCAGATTCAGGGGGAGGAGTTACATTTGTTTCTAATTCCCTAGGATTATCCTCCCCCGAAACAAGTGTGACTGACTCCAATTCTAACAACCTAGAAGACATAGTCGTTATCTGTTGTTGGAGAGAGTCCACTGTAGCAGCTTTAATCTCTAGATCTTTAATCTGTGAAGCTTGAGCTGCAATGATCGCCTGTTGTTCATCAAAACGTTTGGACAAAAGCTCCAGTTGAGCTAAAACCTGCTGAATAGAAGTAGTTGCAGGCTGAGAAGAAGGCTGATGAGTTGGCTCCTCAAGGACAATCGAAGTCCGCTGGCGTCGACGTAAGGGTAACTCAGCATAAGAAGGCGACGACCCAGCTGGACGCTTGCCAGGATTTCTCAGAACATGAACCCGACCCGCCGAAATCCGGCGCATAATACGCTTGAAGCGTTGGGGATCAGCCAATTGAATCCCATCTAAAGCTGATTGTGGTGGCACATCACCCTCAGAATCCGGAGGAGTGGGCCCACCATCATCGGAATCAACCTCAACCCGATCAACGCGATCAATATCATCGAGGTCCTGAGCTACATTGGCATCAACTAAGTCGTCCTCGTTGACCGGAGGCACGACATTATCCAAAAATCCATGATCGTGCGGCGCAACGTAGTTTTCGTTTACCACGTGCCCGAAGAGTTCACGATCTGCCAAAACGGGCTCGCCCTTTGGCGCGAGCTTGCAGTCATTAAAGACTCGCAGAAGCATGGGCGTGGGAACCAAAAGAGACCTCTGATCTGGTGCAATACCGAGATCCAGGTCATTCAACAAGAGTTGCACAAAACGAGGATATTGTAGCCATTTATCCTTCCCAGCCCTGATGTTTTCTACCATATTCCCAAAAATATAACCACTAAAGTTATAGGGCTTATTATATACTAGGGCTAACATAAGCGATAAAGTCAGATGACTAGCCGCATCATACCCTCCCTTCCTCGGAGATAAGCAAACTATAATAATATGACACGGATACCTCCATACCCTGCAGAGGTACTGTTTCCTGAAGTCCGAGAGCTGGTTTGATGGATAACCCATCCTTTGAAGTCCCCCGTAGATAAACGTGGTGGGGAAGATGGTGGGCATTGTAGAGTTGTCATTGAATTGTAAAACCCGTCTAATCGAGTTTTCGGTTATCTCGATTTCCTCCCCAAACATAGTCGAAACTATGCGGGGAACTTCACCCTGAACCCTGATCACGGCATGATCATAAAATTCCTCTATTTGGTTCATATATACCGGGGTCGATGCCGTAATCGCATAAAAGATCCTCGATCTGCGTAGAAATTCGATCATAGGCCTGAACGGCGCTGAATTCGCATGAGTAGACTCAAGGAATGCCGTAATATTATGTCGGGTGTTGGTACGGCGGTAATAGTCCTGTAACTCGGCCATCTGTAAGCTAAAATTACAAAGAAAAGTAACCGTAAACGTTAGAAAGTTAGCCCGAACATTGAAAGGTTAGAAAACAAATTTTGACTTTAGGCGTCACTTAGGATAAGTGACGCATGGCCACTACCGTCACTTAAGGAGTGTCGTAATGTACAGTGAAGAAAATTAAAATCAATTGTTAGCGTCACTTGTTGGAAGTGACGCTATCAAGCGTCACTGATGTAAGTGACGTTTGAATTTTGTGTTTTAAAGTATACGACACTTGCTAAATGACGGGTGAAGAACATGCGACACTAACCGTAGTGACGGTATCCTAAGACAGTCAGTTAAGAAGTGACGGAATAAGTGACGTGTAAAGCAAAGCGTCACTTAGACAGGCACTTGAAGTAGTGACGCATAAAGAGGCGTCACTATGAAGAGTGACGGATAAACTTGATTATGCGTCACTACATGAGTCACTTAAGAAGTGACGCAAAAGCAAGCGTCACTTGTTAAGTGACGGTATGGGTTACCAAATTACCAAGTAGCGTCACTTAAGATAAGTGACGCTAGAAGTGTCGCAACGATGAAGATCATCGTGCGCTGTTCATGTCCAGATTCAAAAATTAGGGGTTTGTAAAAACAAGGTAACCAAGGTGAGCGCTAGGGTTGGACGAGTAGAACACACCATTTATTACATGATAACATAAGCATATAAGCAGTTAATCGAACGATTTTGCACATAAAAACCTAACCGTAACCCTAACTCTAAAATACAGTAAAAATAAGAAGATTAAAAGGTTAAAAGTAGTACCACTAAGTTCGTAGGAGTAAGGAGAACAATGAGGTATGAAAAGAACACAAAGAAAAACCGTGAAGCTCGCTAATCAATCGACAAGAAAACGTGCAGTGGAAGTGACGCAGGGACAGAACGAGTGTCGGTGTGTCAGTGCAAGTGACGGTATAGGAATTTGAAAAGTGGTGAGGTTGAGTGTCGTGGGGAAGGGGTATTTATACACCGACCCTTGTATGCGTCACTCAACCCGACACTTATAGCGTAACTTATCCCGGCACTGACTGCGTCACTTGAGTGAGTGACGCAATATCGTATGCGTCACTAGGAGCGTCACTTATGAAAGTGACGCACAGTTCACTTGAAGTGAAAAATTTGTCGGTGATGACAGTGAAAAATTTGCGATTTCTTCGATGGTTTCGCGTTGTGATTTCGGTACTTAAATTTGAAAATGTAATTGCAACTTGGATAATAACTAAAATTACACTAACGTAGAGAAAATAAGACATATACAAGAAAATGTAAACTGACAATTATTCTTATAACTGATACCACATGTAGGTATTGAGATAACGATCCGTTAGAGCAAAGATAAGGGAACCTCTTCACTTTAAATTAACCACTTAGAGAATTAACACATTCTTTTTGGTGACGGAGTTGATAAAGTCTGATTAGGGATCATATCGGAATAACATGCATTTATTAGGAACAGTAAGAGTTATTTCAATCATCAGTATCTTTGTCCTCTTTAAATTTACTTGACATACTAAAAACACTGCTTATAAAAATTATTTCAAAAACGATTATTAGTATATTTGTCCACTTAAACATGTTATACGTACGACTAAGAGGGATTTTATTATTATTGGTATGTTTATTTCGCTGTGGTTCCCATCATAGATATACATCTTAACTTAAAACATAGACCATGTTTTGATTTACAGATAGAATATAAGAAAATCAATTTTAAGAATCAAGTCAGCGGTGACAGGTCTGTACTTACGTACAACAGAGCGACATAACTTGATCCAGGTTTAAGCAAAACCAAACTTGGTCAAACCATTTTGGCGACCTTGTAAGGTATCTTAATTTTTCAAAGACTTTTCAAGTACTTTGACTTGTGTTTGCTTAATTTTAAAATATATATTAACAGAAACCAGGTCTATACTTACGTATAACAAAGGAGACTGTCAATATATACCCCCAAATGAAATCATATAAACATCTTTCACAAAAACATGTCTAGTATAAGTAAGAATTTAATACTTTTGTCGTACATCTAATAATGTTGTACCACTTGAAATAGACAATTATTGATTAAGCTTCTTAAGACTTCTCAAAGTGTTCTGTATAACATGCCTACTAATATATCGTATGATGAAGATAATGTTTATAAAAACTGTTTTTAATACGTCAGATAAATCTACTGACACATCAAAGATAAACCTTAAAAATTCCATTTTTATGCATGTCACCCGATGTACTATCATATCCCAAGTTGTTTACAGACACAACTTCAACGTCTATTTTTTAAAATGTAGCAACATTGCATTTCTTTAAAACTATAAAGTATAAAGAGTGGCTGTTGCGTTTTTTTTTTTTTTTTTTTTTTTTTTTTTTTTTTTTTTTTAATAAGAATAAAACAGTACTTTTAAACATATCCAAGTCACAAACTACTTTTTCGTGGTAAAGAACCTTAGACCGATCATGTTGACTAATTCATCAAATCGGGCTCTTGAGAAAGCCTTAGTGAATAAGTCAGCATTTTGTTTCAGGGTGTCAATATGGACAAGGTCAATGAGGTGTTTCTCATAACAATCCCGTATAAAGTGAAACCTAATTTCTATGTGTTTGGTTTTAGAGTGTTGTACGGGATTGCGTGTGATAGATATGGCAGCAGTGTTATCAATATGTATAGGAGTTAAAGTTAAGAGTAACCCGTAGTCGCGCAGTTGGTGCTGAATCCAAAGAACTTGAGAACAGCAGCTAGCAGCAGCAATGTACTCGGCCTCAGCTGTGGAAGTAGAAACCGTAGTCTGCTTTTTGCATTGCCATGAAACCAAGCGGGTTCCAAGAAACTGACATCCCCCTGTCGTAGACTTCTTATTGATGTTGCAGCCACCATAATCTGAATCGGAGTAGGCAGAAAGAGTGAAGTTCTTCTCATTGGAGTACCATAGACCAAGTGTAGGTCTATATTTGAGATAACCAAAAATCCGCTTCACCGCCTTCATATGAGAAACCTTTGGTCGTGCCTGATATCGTGAACAAATGGAGACAGCAAAAACGATATCAGGTCTTGAGGCAGTGAGGTACATAAGAGAACCTATCATCGAACGATAATCCTTTTCTTTGCAGTCCTCATCATCCTCAGCAGGTCCAAGATTATGGTTGAGTTCAATAGGAGTTCCATAAGGTTTACAAGTGAGCATATCATATCGTGTCAACATGTCATGGACATATTTTGACTGATGAATATACATGCCTTTGGATGACTGCTCAACTTGCACACCTAAGAAAAAGGTAAGATCTCCCATTGCACTCATCTCGAAAGCTGATTTCATGACCTCTTCAAATTCTTTACATAGAGCCTCATTCAACGATCCAAAGATGATATCATCGACATATACTTGAACAAGTAACAAATCATCGCCTTTTCCTTTTGTGAAAAGGGTACTATCGATGGTGCCCCGTGTAAAGCCATTGTCCACCAGATGAGTAGCCAGCCTGTCATACCATAGGCGTGGAGATTGATGAAGTCCATACAATGCCTTATTGAGTTTGTAGACATAATTTGGATGCACCGAATCTTCAAAGCCTGGAGGCTGTTGAACATAAACTTCCGTATCAATTTTACCATAAAGGAATGCGCTTTTAACGTCAAGTTGCTTGACGCGAATCCCTTTAAATGATGCAAATGCTAAAAAGATACGGACGGACTCCAATCTGGCGACAGGGGCAAAAACCTCATCATAATCAAGTCCTTCAATTTGAGTATACCCTTGAACAACTAGTCTTGCTTTGTTCCTCGTGACAACTCCTCTATCATCCTTCTTGACGCGATATACCCATCGAGTGCCTTTCGGATCGGCACCTTTGGGTAAGGGAACAAGTGTCCACACTTGCAGCTTATGAAATTGCTGCAGTTCATCTTGCATGGCCTCGACCCAGGATGGGTCTTGCAAGGCCTCCGCTACTTTCTTCGGTTCAGTTTGGGAAAGATGGCAAGAGTTGACGGTTGCTATAAATCCCAGAACCTGATTAGCTGAAGTATCCGTATCTTCAGTAGTGTGCTTCGCCTGACGTCTAGTTTGAACAGATGAATGGGGATCACCAATGATGTTTTCAACAGGGTGATTTCTATGTATCCTAGTAACTGGAATAGCATCTGGCACAAGATTTAATTCCAAGTTATTCAGATCCCCTTCAGTGGCAGAAGCATCTTCGTTTTCTTCATTAGAGAAGAAGTGAGAATATTCTATGTCTGTTGCATCCTCCAATAGAGGCATATTAGGATCATTCGGAAGATCCTCGGTATTAACGGGATTTGAAGCAGATGGAATAGTGGTTATTTGTGGTGAATGTGTAGTAACAGATGCAGGAGAAGTAGTGGATGTTGAGGCAGGCATATCTGGTGTTGGAGTAGGTGAAGGAGTGGATGTTGTATCAGGTATAGGATTGGATGTAGAAGAAGAAGATGTTTGTTGAAAAACATCGAGTCCATGAAGCATGGTGATTAAATCTTCAGTGACATCATCCTTCGGAACATTAAAAGAGCTGAAAAGATTCCCATAATTAAAGAACCAATCCGGACCCTTTCCTTGAGGTGGTTCCGTATACCGTAGGCATTTGACCTCAAAGTGTTCCTCGATCTCGTTCGTTGATTTGTTGTATACCCGTTTGTTTGGAGAGTTGACCGAATATCCGAGAAAAATTCCTTCAACGGCTTTATCGCCAAACTTAGGGACACGATCTTTAGTAATCATAATCAGACACGGACATCCAAAGGGTTCCAGAAACTGCAGATTCGGCTTGCGATTGTTGAAAAGCTCATAACAAGTCTTATTCTTCTTTTTAACTGAAAGAACCCGATTCAATACATAGCAAGCAGTATTTACTGCTTCAGCCCAGAAGATAATAGGTAATTTGGAATCCGCTAACATGGTGCGAGCGGTTTCAATAATTGTCCTATTCTTCCATTCAGCAACTCCATTTTGTTGAGGTGTTCTCGGAGCACTAAATTGATGTTCAATACCTCGAGAAGCACAAAATAACTCAAGAGTTGAGTTCTTGAATTCGGTTCCGTTATCGCTCCGCAGCCTCTTCACTTTTAAGTTGCACAAATTTGCCAACTTATCCAACAAATAGACTAAAATACCCGCTGTCTCATCCTTAGTTGCGAGAAAGTAAACCCACGAAAAGCGTGAGTAGTCATCTGTTACCACTAAACAATAAGAACGACCACCTATGCTCTTGGTAGGCACAGGACCAAAAAGATCCATGTGCAGTAGTTCTAACGGAGCATTTATGGAATTCACTACCTTAGACTTATGGGACTTCTTGTGGAGTTTGCCCTTGTGGCAAGAAACACAGTCATCTTTCAAGGCGAAAGACTGTTTCGGAACTCCACGAACCAAGTCGTTGTTGACTAGGAAATTCATTTTACGGAAATGAATGTGTCCCATACGTCTGTGCCAAAGGAGTGATTCCTTCTCTGAAGCCTTCGAAAGGAGACAAGTGTATTCGCTGGTAGTCTCCACAGTTCGCATATTCATTACATATGTGTCATTTCTTCTTGGAGCACGCATTACTACCCATTCCTCCGGAATAACGTACCCTGGCTTCAATATGACACACTCGGTTTTTGTAAACGATGTGGTATAATCCTTATCACAAACTTGTGATACACTTAACAAATTATGCTTAAGCTCGGACACATAGTTTACATTTTCAAAGCTAACCTTTCCATTGGTTAGCGTACCTCTCCCTGAAATTGTTCCTCCCGTATCTCCAGCAAAGGCAACGTGACCTCCCGCATATGGTTTAATATCCACTAAGAGAGACACATCACCCGTCATGTGTCGCGAGCAGCCACTATCCATGAACCATTCGCTATCTTTTATCCGTTCAGACTGCTGCAACACATTTATATGAGAAGATTAGTGAGAAACGGTGACCCAAGCCTTTACAGACTTAGGTCGACCATAGTCATCAACAATAATCACATCAGATAAAACTTTATTTTTAAACAAATCAGATTTTGAATCTGATGTGTTATCATTGATGACGTTTGAGTCCGTAATAGACTCCTTTAACTTCCAAACCTTTGATGGTTCGGGATTTGGCTTTGAAATAGTGTTGGACTTTGGTTTAAACAAAATATTTTGTTCAACACTAACAACTTTCTTTGCCGGCTTGGGAGAGTCAGAGTGATGCCTAGGAGGTGATTTCGAAAAAGAATTTCTATAGAAAGATGTCCTAGGCATATCTCTCCCATACCGCTGATGAGAAAGTTTGGGACAATCACGGATCAAATGTCCTTGTTTCTTACAATAGAAACAAGAACGAGTCTCATGAAATTGTAGAGACGGAGGGTGTACTGGAGGATGTGACACAACATTTTTAGAACATGGACAGGCTGTACATGTTTTAGAAAGTGTTGGTCTTGGTTTAGAGGGTGAGGATAAAGTTTTATTAACCTGAACTTTTTCACTTGTCACCTTATGTTTTAAAACATTTGTCGGTGACTTTTGAAGTTTCTCATTTAAAAACTTATTTTCCCTTTTATATTGAACCTTTGTTATAGGTTCAGTTTTCAAGATTTGTTTTGCAGGTTTAGCCTCAACCTTCTTAAACTCAGGATATTCCTGATCAGTAATATCCTCTATCTCAACAATCTCATTAGTTTGAACTTGAGACTTAGCTTTAACAAACTGATGCAATGGATACTCTTGCCTTTTGGTTTTCTCCGGTGTCAGTTTGTTAAGCTTGGCTTCTTTGGCCTTAATACCATATAACTTGGTATAATTGACTGAAATCTCCTCAAGGCCCTGTTTAGCAATTGAGGGACAATATTCAGCATTAGAAGGTGGTGGTACTTGGTTATAACCAAGGCCTTCCTTCTTTTTGCCGCTAGTCCCTTGTTTACTAACTATCTCATTAAAGACTTGTGTTGCGGAGGTTGAACTTAAGATTTTACTTTTATGATTCTCAAACTCATCTTTTAAATCAGATAATTCTTTTGTCAACAATTCAATCTCAGTTAGATAACTTTTAATTGCGTCTTGTTGACT
Organism: Pseudognaphalium luteoalbum; assembly: GCA_963422505.1. NCBI lineage: Eukaryota > Viridiplantae > Streptophyta > Magnoliopsida > Asterales > Asteraceae > Pseudognaphalium > Pseudognaphalium luteoalbum. The sequence goes on from OY730192.1 coordinate 35,122, forward strand.
AAAGACCTTGGCCTTAAAAGTTTCGGTATCTAATTTATGAGCTTCAAGATGTTGTTCATAAAGTTTTTCATTTTCTAATAAAAAATTATTAGATTCATTAAGCTTAACTATCTTGTCCCGCAAATTTTGATTGTCTTTTTGATAGACCTCTAGGGATTCAGTCAGATTAATACACGAAACACAGTTAAAAGGCTCAACAGGTTCATTTGTTACCTCAGGAGTGATGTGAGCCATTAGACATTGAAACTTTTCAGCTTGTGCACTCCAATCAAAGGTAGTTGGCTCAAAAACGATCAAGGCATTGTCTGCAGCCAACGATTTTGCTTCCTCTTTCTCAGTTGCTTTGGGAGGATCTGGCTTTGTAAAACCTGATGATGGCATCCTAGGTTTCTCACATTCCCTTGCAAAATGACCAAGGTTCTGACAGTTATAGCATCGAACCTTACTTTTATCAAACCCGAACCCTGTCTTCCCATTTCCTTCCAAACTTTTTCTGCCCGTTCGCTGCAAGAACTTTTGAACTCTTCTGGAAATCATCGCTATGTTCCAGTTCAAATCCATCTGCTCCAAATCATCATCATCCAGTTGAGCATAGTCTTCTTTGGTCATTTCCAATGTAGTATTTGGTTGAGTAACCAAATCCTTATAAGAGCTAATAAAAGCTGTATAAATCGCAGCTTGCTCTTGAATTGCTGGTGATGCTGAAACCGGTTGTTGGGTTCCTTGATTTGTGCAAGCAGTACCGGAAACATACGCCGCATGAGTCTCCACAGCTGAATATGATGAAGAATTCGTATCTGACATAAATGCCATTCCTCCATAACTCTTACCCGTATTTACTTGGCTTCCATACAGAGAAGGATTTTGTACAAATCCAGTTGACTTGCATTCCTTCTTCTTCAATTCCATAGCATGGGCTTGAAGAACTCCAATGAGTTGATCCAAAGTCATCCCAGATAATTCTTGATTTTCCTTCAAAAATTGAACTTTCACATCCCATGCACTTGGTAAAACATCCAATAGCTTTTTATTAATCTCCAGTGCAGTGAGAGTATATCCTCCTTCAGTCAATTCACTCACAATTTGTGAGTATCGAGTAAACAGTCCAGCCGTCGTCTCATTAGGTAAGGAGTCAAACAAATCATACTGTTTCTTAATTAATTCCAGTTTTGCCTCCTTATATTTCTCATTTCCTCCACACCTGGTCTCTATCGCTTTCCATAAATCATAGGTTATGTCATGAGTTTTGAACAGTCTCATGACATCCTTTGTCAAACACATACATATGGCTGAATGTGCTTTCCTTTCCAGTTGATAATCTTTCTTCTCCTGAGGTGTCATAGCAGTGAAAGATTTTGGTGGAGGAACACCACGATAGTTTCCTTCAGATACAGGAGCCTCATATCTTTGTTTCAATGGACCCCACAATTCCGGACAGTGAAAGTCCACAAACTGTTCAAATCTATCCCTCCAATAAGCATACTCCATATCTGCGGTAAAAAGAGGAGGTTTATTATTTGAACCAATATCATTGCCCTGTTTTAACATTTCTCGAATTCCCCTAATATCTTCCTTATCCGTTGCCATTGAAGATATACCTGAAAATGTACGCAAAAACAAGAACTCGAAAAATATTAGTACTTAAGGCGTCACTTAGTAAGTGACGCACTGAAGTGTCGCAACGACTAGCGTCACTAGTTTAGTGACGCTATCGAGTGACGGGTGAAGTGACTGATGACACTAAAGGTAAGTGTCGCTCAATCAAGCAAGTGACGCACTCAAGTGACGTACTGGAGTGACGTATTAAATAGAGCGTCACTAAAGGAAGTGACGCAAGAAAACAAACAGGCGTCACTAAAGGAAGTGACGCTAAAAAGTCAAGTGACGTGCAACAGTGACGCACGTTAGTGACGGTGGATTAGGGTAGACGACACTTAAGTGAAATGTCGTATAGACCTCAAGTGACGCTTCAAGTGACGCGTTCAAGTGACGGTATAACCCTAATTTGGAATTAGCTAGTGCCGCAGGAAGTGACGCGTCTAAGTGACGGGTCGAGTGTCGCAAAACGGCTGTAAAATTCCAAAACCCTTAAAAATTCGAATTTTCGTAAACGAAACTCAAATTTCTTGAACCCTAATGGACGAAACCTGTGAATGTTGATGAATATTGACTGAGATTCACCTTTGCACCTCAAAATCCGTATTAATTCGCAATTCTTGAATCAATCAAAAACCGAAATCAATCCAAAATAGCTTCTAAAACGTCAATTTGATCACCGAAAGCTCTGATACCAGATGACAGTGCGTATCTCTAGGATCTAGATGACAATTGACTTACAATTGAAAGGCGGAATCAATCAATTGCATATATCAACAATAAACATAAACCGAAACAACAGTAATTCACTAATTAAACAATGAAATCGGATTGTATATTGATTTGGGAATGAATACAAAGAAGCTATTTCGACAAATGGTGCTAGGGTTTCGTCAACCCTAGCCTAAAACCCGTAGGTTTCTATTTATACTAAAAACACAGCCGACATGCGTCACTTGGGTAAGTGTCGCATGTGGCCGCCTTAATGCGTCACTTACCTAAGTGTCGCTATGCGTCACTTAATCAAGTGTCGCTATGCGTCACTCAGGCAAGTGTCGCCTAAACCAAAACACGAGTGTCGCATTAATAAAAACTATATTTCTATTAAGTAACACCCGACACTAATTACAACTCGATAGACCAACTGACAGATACTCAAAGATGCATCAACAACTTTGGAAATGACCAAAAAAGATTATGCTCAGCTGGATGACGATGACTTGGAACAGATGGATTTAACTTGGAATATAGCTATGATTTCAAGAAGGGTTCAGAAGTTTCTGCAGAGAACGGGTCGAAAAAGCTTGGAAGGTAATGGAAAGACTGGGTTTGGGTTCGATAAAAGCAAGGTTCGGTGTTACAACTGTCAGAACCTTGGTCACTTTGCAAGGGAATGTGAGAAACCCAGGATGCCGTCGTCAGGTCTTACTAAGCCGGATCCACCCAAGGCAACTGAGAAAGAAGAAGCTAAATCATTGGCTGTGGATAATGCATTGATCGTTTTTGAGCCAACTGCTTCTGATTGGAGTGCTCAAGCTGCAAAGTTTCAATGTCTGATGGCTCACATTACTCCTGAGGTACCAAATACACCCACTGAGCCATTTAATTGTGTTTCGTGTATTAACTTGACTGAATCCCTTAAGGTCTATCAGAAAGATAATCAAAATTTGCGGGACAAGATTGTAAAACTTAATGAATCTAATAAATTTTTGTTAGAAAATGAAAAACTTTATGAACAACATCTTGAAGCTCATAAATTAGATACTGAAACCTTTAAAGCAAAGGTCTTTAGCCAGCAAGATGCAATTAAGAGTTATCTTGTTGAAATTGAATTGTTGAATTACGAATTATCTGATTTGAAAAATGAGTTTGAGAATCATAAAAGCAAAATCTTAGGTTCAACATCCGCAACACAAGTCTTTAATGAGATTGTTAGCAAGCAGGGAACAAGTGGAAAAAAGAAGGAAGGTCTTGGCTATAACCAAGTACCACCACCTTCTAATGCCGAATATTGTCCACCGATTACTAAACAAGGCCTTGAAGAGATTTCAGTTGATTATACCAAACTATATGGTATTAAGGCCAAAGAAGCCAAGCTAAACAAACTGACAACGGAGAAAACCAAGAGGAAAGAGTATCCATTGCCTCAGTTTGTTAAAGCTGAAAGTAAGTCTCATACTGATGAGATTGTTGAGATAGAGGATATTACTGACCAGGAATATCCTGAGTTTAAGAAGGTTGAGGCTAAACCTGAAAAACAAATTTTAAAAGTTGAACCTGTACCAAAGGTTCAAAATAAAAAGGAAAATAAAGTTTTAAATGTGAAACTTCAAAAGTCACCGGCAAATGTTTTAAAACAAAAGGTGACAAGTGAAAAGGTTCATGTTGATAAAACTTATGCCTCAACTTCTAAACCAACACAAGCATTCTCTAAAACGTGTACAACATGTTCATGTTCTAAAAATGCTTCGTCACTTTCTGCGGTAAATCCTCCGTCTCAACAGTTTCAAGAGACTCGTTCTTGTTTCTACTGTAAGAAACAAGGACATTTGATCCGTGATTGTCCCAAACTCTCTTATCAAAGTTATGGGAGAAATATGCCTAGGACATCTTTCTACAGAAATTCTTTTTCAAAATCATTTTCTAGGCATCACTCTAACTCTCCCAGGCCTGCTAAGAAAGTCGTTTGTGTTGGGCAAAATCCTTTGTTAAAACCTAAGCCCAACATTATGTCCAAGCCAAATCCTGAACCATCAAAGGTTTGGAAGATAAAGGAGTCCACTAAAGACTCAAATGTCATCAATAATAACACATCAGATTCAAAATCTGATTTGTTTAAAAATAAAGTTTTATCTGATGTGCTTATTGTTGATGACTATGGTCGACCTAAGTCTGTAAAGGCTTGGGTCACCGTTTCTCACTAATCTCTTCATATTTATGTGTTGCAGCAGTCTGAACGTGTAAAAGATAGCGAATGGTTTATGGACAGTGGCTGCTCGCGACACATGACGGGTGATGTGTCTCTCTTAGTGGATATTAAACCATACGCGGGAGGTCATGTTGCTTTTGCTGGAGATACGGGAGGAACGATTTCGGGGAGAGGAACGCTAACTAATGGAAAGGTTAGCTTTGAGAATGTGAATTATGTGGCCGAACTACAACATAACCTGCTAAGTGTATCACAAGTTTGTGATAAGGACTATACCACATCTTTTACAAAGACTGAGTGTGTCATATTGAAGCCGGGGTATGTCATTCCAGAGGAATGGGTGGTAATGCGAGCACCTAGAAGAAATGACACATATGTGATGAATATGCGAACGGTGGAGACATCCAGCGAATACACTTGTCTCCTTTCGAAGGCTTCAGAAAAGGAATCACTCCTTTGGCACAGACGAATGGGACACATTCATTTCCGAAAAATGAATTTCCTAGTCAACAACGACTTAGTTCGTGGAGTTCCGAAACAGTCCTTCACCTTGAAGGATGACTGTGTTTCTTGCCACAAGGGCAAACTCCACAAGAAGTCCCATAAGTCTAAGGTTGTGAATTCCATAAATGCTCCGTTAGAACTACTGCATATGGATCTTTTTGGTCCTGTTTCTACAAAGAGCATCGGTGGTCGCTCCTATTGTTTAGTAGTGACAGATGACTACTCACGATTTTCGTGGGTATACTTTCTTGCAACAAAGGATGAGACAGCGGGAATTTTGGTCTATTTGTTGGATAAGTTGGCAAATTTGTGCAACTTAAAGGTGAAAAGACTGCGGAGCGATAATGGAACCGAATTCAAGAACTCAACTCTTGAGTTATTTTGCGCTTCTAGGGGTATTGAACATCAATTCAGTGCTCCGAGAACACCTCAACAGAATGGAGTTGCTGAACGGAAGAATAGGACAATTATTGAAACTGCTCGTACTATGTTAGCGGATTCCAAATTACCTATTATCTTCTGGGCCGAGGCAGTTAATACTGCTTGCTACGTTTTGAATCGGGTTCTTTCGGTTAAAAAGAAGAATAAAACGTGTTATGAGCTCTTCAACAATCGCAAGCCGAATCTGCAGTTTCTGGAGCCATTTGGGTGTCCTTGTTTGATAATGATAACCAAAGAACATGTTCCTAAGTTTGGTGATAAAGCTGTTGAAGGAATCTTTCTCGGATATTCAGTCAATTCTCCAAACAAACGGGTGTACAACAAATCAACAAACGAGATCGAGGAACATTTTGAGGTAAAATGCTTACGGTATACAGAACCACCTCAAGGAACAGGTCCGGATTGGTTCTTTAATTATGGGAAACTCTTCAGTTCCTTTAATGTACCGGAGGATGACGACACTGAAGATTTAATTACAATGCTTCATGGACTCGATGTTTTTCAACAAACATCCGATTCTCCTCCTACAACATCCAATCCGATTCCCGATACGACATCCACTCCATCACCTACTCCAACACAACAAATGCCTGCACCTACATCCACTACTTCTTCTGCATCTGTACCTACACCAACACCACCAACTACAACCATTCCGTCTTCATCAAACACTGTTAATGCCGCGGATCTTCCGGATGATCCTAATATGCCTCTTTTAGAGGATGAAGAAGATATGGACTATTCTCGTTTCTTCACTAATGAAGAGAACGAAGATGCTTCGGCCACTGAAGGTGACTTGAACAACTTGGAATTAAATCTTGTGCCAGATGCCATTCCAGTGACCCGGATACATAGGAATCACCCAGTTGAAAACATTATTGGTGATCCCCATTCTGCTGTTCAAACGAGACATCAGGCGAAGCAATCTGCTGAAGATACGGATACTTCAGCTAATCAGATTTTGGGATTTATGGCGACTGTTAATTCATGCCATCTTTCCCAAACCGAACCGAAGAAAGTTTCGGAGGCCTTACAAGATCCATCTTGGGTCGAGGCCATGCAAGATGAACTGCAACAATTTCACAAGTTGCAGGTATGGACTTTAGTACCATTACCCAAGGGTGCTGATCCAAAAGGCACTCGATGGGTATATCGAGTAAAGAAGGATGATCGAGGGGTTGTTACAAGAAACAAAGCTCGATTAGTTGTTCAAGGGTATACTCAGGTTGAAGGACTGGATTATGATGAGGTTTTTGCCCCTGTCGCCAGATTGGAGTCTGTCCGTATTTTCTTAGCTTTTGCTTCTTTTAAAGGGATTCGTGTCAAGCAACTTGACGTGAAGAGTGCATTCCTTTATGGTAAGATTGATACGGAGGTTTATGTTCAACAGCCTCCAGGTTTTGAAGATTCGGTGCATCTAAATTATGTCTACAAGCTAAATAAGGCATTGTATGGACTTCACCAATCTCCTCGCCTATGGTATGAGAGGCTTGCTACTCATCTGGTAGGCAACGGTTTTTCACGGGGCACCATCGACAGTACCCTTTTCACAAAAGGGAAAGGGGATGATTTGTTACTCGTTCAAGTATACGTCGATGATATCATTTTTGGGTCATTGAATGAGGCTTTATGCAAAGAATTTGAAGAGGTCATGAAGTCAGCTTTCGAGATGAGTGCAATGGGAGATCTCACCTTTTTCCTTGGTGTGCAAGTTGAGCAGTCATCTAAAGGAATGTATATTCATCAGTCAAAATATGTCAATGACATGTTGACACGGTATGATATGCTCACTTGTAAGCCTTATGGAACTCCTATTGAACTCAATCATAATCTTGGACCTGCTGATGATGATGAGGACTGCAAAGAAAAGGATTATCATTCGATGATCGGTTCTCTTATGTACCTCACTGCCTCCAGACCTGATATCGTCTTTGCTGTTTCCTTTTGTTCAAGATATCAGGCACGTCCCAAGGTTTCTCATATGAAGGCGGTGAAGCGGATTTTTGGCTATCTTAAATATAGACCCACTCTTGGTCTATGGTATTCAAATGAGAAGAACTTCACGCTCTCTGCTTATTCAGATTCAGATTATGGCGGTTGCAATATGAATAAGAAGTCAACAACAGGAGGATGTCAGTTTCTAGGATCCCGGTTGGTGTCATGGCAATGCAAAAAGCAAACAACAGTTTCTACTTCAACAGCGGAGGCTGAATACATTGCTGCTGCAAGCTGCTGCTCTCAAGTTCTTTGGATTCAGCACCAATTGCGCGACTACGGGTTACTCTTAACTTTAACTCCTATACATATTGATAATACTGCTGCCATATCAATCACACGCAATCCCATACAACATTCTAAAACCAAACACATAGAAATTAGGTTTCACTTTATACGGGATTGCTATGAGAAACACCTTATCGACCTTGTCCATATTGACACCCTGAAACAAAATGCTGACTTATTCACTAAGGCTTTCTCTAGAGCCCGATTTGATGAATTAGTCAACATGATCGGTCTAAGGTTCTTTACCACGAAAAAGTAATTTGTGACTTGGATATGTTTAAAGTAATGTTTTATTAAAAAAAAAAAAAAAAAAAAATTGCAACCAACGCAACAGCCACTCTTTATACTCTCTAGTATTAAAGAAATGCATCGTTGCTACATTTTAAAATAGACGTTGAAGTTGTGTTTGTAAACAACTTGGGACATGATAGTACATCGGGTAACATGCATACAAATGGAATTTTAAGGTTTATCTTGGATGTGTCAGTAGATTTATCTGACGTATTGAAAACAGTTTTTATAAACATTTTCTTCATCATACGATATATTAGTAGGCATGTTATACAACACTCTTTGAGAAGTCTTAAGAAGCTTAATCAATACCTGTCTATTTCAAGTGGTACAACATCATTAGATGTATGACAATAGTCTTAATTTCTTACTTATACTAGACATGTTTTTGTGAAAGATGTTTATTTGATATCATTTGGGGGTATATATTGACAGTCTCCTCTGTTATACGTAAGTATAGACCTGGTTTCTGTTAATATATACTTTAAAATTAAGCAAACACAAGTCAAAGTACTTGAAACGTCTTTTAAAAATTGAGATACCTTACAAGGTCGCCAAAATGGTTTGACCAAGTTTGGTTTTGCTTAAACCTGGATCAAGTTATGTCGCTCTGTTGTACGTCAGTACAGACCTGTCACCGCTGACTTGATTCTTAAAATTGATTTTCTTATATTCTATCTGTAAATGGAAACATGGTCTATGTTTTAAGTTAAGATGTATATCTATGTTGGGAACCACAGCGAAATAAACATACCAATAATAATACAATAACTCCTAGGTGTGCGTATAACATGTTTAAGTGGACAAATATACTAATAATCATTTTGAAATAATTTTTATAAACAGTGTTTTTAGTATGTCAAGTAAATTTAAAGAGGACAAACATACTGATGATCGAAATAACACTTATTGTTCCTAATAAATGCATGTTATTCCGATATGATCCCTAATCAGATTATATCAACTCCGTCACCAAAAAGAATGTGTTAATTTTATAGTTGTAACTTTACATTCCTGTATGAGTTTTATTTTATCTAAGTTAGTTTTCGTTTAATTTTTATCCAAGTTACAATTACATTTCCAAATTTTAGTACCGAAAGCACATCGCGAAAATCACGACAATCGATAAAATCGCAAAATTTTTCACTAAGTGTGAACTGAGCGTCACTTTCATAAGTGACGCTACCAGTGACGCATACGATATTGCGTCACTTACTTAAGTGACGCAGTAAGTGTCGGGGTAAGCTACGCTCTAAGTGCTGGGTTGAGTGATGCATACAAAGGTCGGTGTATAAATACTCCTTCCCAACGACACTCAACCTCACCACTTTTCAAATACTTATAGCGTCACTTGTTCTGACATACCAACACTCTCACTGTCTGTGCGTCACTCGCTCTGTGCGTTTCTCGTCGATTGCTTCGTGATCTCTACGGCTTTCTTGTGCATTCCATCGATACATTTTTGTTCCCCTCACTCCTACGATCTATTTGGTACTAATTTTAACCTTTTTCCTTCTCTATTTTTGCTGTAAATTTCAGTTAGGGTTACGGTTAGGGTTTTACCTTGAAAATCGATTGTTTAAATGCTTGTTTGATCATGTTTTTGTGTTATAAAGGGTGTGTTCCTTTCGTTTTTATGATGCGCATAACGTGGTTACTTCGTTTTTCAAAACCCCTAATTTTCAAATCTGGGTATGAACAGTGCACGATGATCTTCATCGTTGCGACACTTCGTGCGTCACTTACCACAAGTGACGCTATTTGGTAATTTTGAAAAACATACCGTCACTTAATAAGTGACGCTTGTTTTTGCGTCACTTCTTAAGTGACTCATGTAGTGACGCATACAATTGTTGTACCTGTTCGAGACCGTCACTCTTTCTAGTGACGCCTTTACATGCGTCACTACCCTAAGTGACTGTCTTAGGATACCGTCACTGTGTTAAATGTCGCATGTTCTTCACCCGTCACTTTTCAAGTGTCGTATACATTAAATCGCAAAATACAAACGTCACTTACATCAGTGACGCATGATAGCGTCAATTCCAACAAGTGACGCTATAATTGAATTTCAATTTTATTTAATGTGCAGTACGACACTCCTAAGTGACGGAAGTGGCCATGCGTCACTTACCATAAGTGACGCCTAAATTAAAATTTCGTTTTCTAACCCTTCGGTGTTTGGGCTAACGCTATAACGCTTTCGGTTATTTTTCTTTGTATTTTTAGCTTCCAAATGGCTGAGTTACAGGATTATTACCGCCGCACCAACACTCGTCACAACATAACGGCGTTCTTGGAGTCTACGCATGCTAACTCGGCTCCCTTCCGACCTATGATCGACTTTCTTCGCCGATCAAGGATTTATTATGCGATTACGGCAACCACTCCTGTATATATGAACCAAATAGAGGAATTCTATGATCATGCTGTTATAAGGGTTCAGGGTGATGTTCCCCGCATTGTTTCGAATATGTTTGGGGAGGAAATCGAGATTACCGAGAACTCGATTAGGCGGGTTTTACAGTTCACCGACAACTCAACGATGCCCACTATCTTCCCAACGACGTTTATTTATGGGGGACTTCAGAGAATGGGTTATCCATCTAATCAGCTGTCGGATTTTCGCAAGCAGTTTCTATGCCGCGTCTGGAGGTATCTCTGCCACATTATTATTGTATGTTTATCGCTGAGGAAAGGGGGGTATGATGCGACAAGTCATTTGACCTTGTCACTTATGTTAGCCCTAGTATATAATAAGCCCTATAACTTTAGCGGCTATATTTTTGGGAATATGGTGGAAAACATCAGGGCTGGGAAGGACAAATGGTTGCAGTATCCACGTTTTGTCCAGTTATTGCTAAATGATCTGCACCTGGATATCGCACCTGACCAGCGTTCTCTTTTGGTGCCAACACCGATGCTTCTACGAGTCTTTAATGACTGTAAGCTGGCACCGAAAGGTGAACAAATTTTGGCTGACCGAGAGTTATTCGGGCACATAGTTAACGAGAACTATGTTGCACCGATTGATCATGGTTTTGAAGATAATGTCATCCCTCCGGTCAATGAGGATGACTTGGTCGACACTAACATTGCTCAGGACCTCGATGATATTGATCGTGTCGACCGGGTCGATGAGGATTCTGACGACGGTGGGCCCACTCCTCCTGATTCTGAGGGTGACGTGCCACCTCAATCGGTTTTAGAAGGGATTCAACTATCTGATCCCCAACGCTTTAAGCGTATTTTGCGCAGGATTTCTGCTGGCCGGGTACATATCCCGAGGAATCCTGGTAAACGTCCTGCTGGGTCTTCACCATCCTATGCTGATCTACCTCTTCGTAGACGCCAGCGGACGACAGTGGTTATTGAGGAACCAACTTCCCAACGCCAACAACCACCGCCAACGTCTGATACGCCTTCTCTTCAAGTGGTTTTGGCTTAAATGGAGCTTCTGGTGAAGCGTTTTGATGATCAGAAGGCTATAATTGAAGCTCAAGCCTCTCAGATCAGGGATTTGGAAGCTCGAGCTGCAACGGTTGACTCTTTACAGCTTCAAGTGACGAATCTGTCATCTAGGTTGTTAGAGTTGGAATCCGTTACCAATGTTTCGGGGGAGGTAGGTCCTAGTGAGTTAGAAACAAATGTAACTCCTTCCCTGGAACCAGAAAATGTACTTCCCTCTTCCACTATAAATGAAAATATCAGTTTAGATTATTTTGTTGAGGTTCAAGGTCAGGCAAGACCTATTGCGGTTGATTATTCATTCGTAGATCTCACATATTTGCAAAACTTGATGAATGATAATAACGCGATGCCTGAGGAAGAGGAAATGAATGATCCTGTAGCAGAGGATTATTTCTTTGAAGAAAATGACGAAGTTGAAGTTGAGGGGGAGCAATTGCACAGTGATGAATGTTATGATGATGCTCCCATTATAGAATCGGATTCGTCTGAAGATGAATCGGAAAAAGAAACGAACGAGCCATCAACTTCTACAACAAAACCGGATATTGTGCTTAAACCGATTATCGAGGTACCGGTTACGTGTAAATGCTACAAAGTTAGATCTGATTACACGGGGTTGATTAAGAGTTGGAAGTTTGATGAGAACAACTCTGTTTTTATGATAAAGAGAAGTGACGGCATTCAGTACTTCAATATGAAGTTTTATAAAATAAGTACTTTGCCGAAGTGTGAGCTTCAAAGGTTAGCTCAGATACCCTTAATCAACCGATCACGAGATTCAAGAGCAGATTTCTTTCAGGTGATCATACGTCGTGAGATGAATAGTAAAAAGTATAACTTGATAAAGCCGACGTTGGGTATGAGGTATAAATTTAAGAAGAAGCTAGATCCGGTTACCCGACAACCTATTGTGAAGATGATCTATCCACCAGCAAAGTGTCTACAGAAGATACCTTTGGAGATCATCCCGCTAGACTTTTTGAATAGGTTGGTTTATTGGGAGTATGATGATGTTACGGGTGAAGCTGTAATTGTATTCATTCCAAATTCTGAACCAGCGACAGACCCGGAGTCTTCTATTGCAGATAAAGGAAATAACGAGATAACAGCTTGGGATGCTGTTCAGCCTACTAAGAGGTCATTATGGGGTCTCAAGAGAAAATTATTTTGTGTTTTTGACCCATTAAGTTTGATCAATCTTTCGGCTCAAGATATGAAAAGATTACATGAAAATAGAATTGAGTTCAAGACGAAAGATAGAGCTGAATCGTTAAAATTTCAGAAGATCGTGGATATCTGCATCGCCAATGGAGTACACACTGGTGGTGTATTTCCAGCTGGCTGGAAGTGAAGACTTGAAGATTTTTGAAGACCAAGCTGAAGACACGGGGGAGTTTGTTGATACATATTAGGTGTCTGTCAGTTGGTCTATCGAGTTGTAATAAGTGTCGTTAGTTACTTAATAGAAATATAGTTTTTATTATATGCAACACTCGTGTTTTAGGTTAGGCGTCACTTGCCTTAGTGACGCATAGCGTCACTTAGGTAAGTGACGCATGAAGGCGGCCACATGCGACACTTCCACAAGTGACGCATGTCGGCTGACTTTTTAGTATAAATAGAAACCTACGGGTTTTAGGCTAGTGTTGACGAAACCCTAGCACCATTTGTCGACTAAGCCTCTCTGTAATCGATTCCAATACGTTATACAAGCTAATAAACAAGTTTTCTTTGTTTGAATATCATTGTTTCGGTTTGTGTTTGTTAGCATTAAGTGTAATTGATTGATTCCGCCTGTTAATTACTGTCAATTGTCATCTAGATCCAAGCATAAGGCACTTTCAGTATTCTTTGGTGACTAAATTAAAAAATATGAAGGAAAAGTTGAGAGGTTTGAATAAGGAAAAGGGTAATGTGTTTAAGAAAGTTTGTGTATTAAGGGTGAATTGGCAAAGATACAATGTGATGTGATGGCAGATCCTGAGAATCATGAGCTAAGAGAGGAAGAGAGGTGTTATTTTAATGCTTTTAAAGAAGCCATTATGGATGAAGAGAGATTGTTAATTCAGAAATGCAAAGTTCAGTGGCTTAGAGATGGTGATTTTAATACTGCCTATTTTCATAAAGTGGTAAAAAGCAGGGTAAATATGCACAGAATTGAGGTTATTGATGACTTATTGGGCAATAGATATGAGGGAAATGAGGTTCCTGAGCAATTTGTCAAATATTATGAAGGTTTGTTGGGTAAAAGTCAATCTGTTGCTGGTATTGAGAGGCCAAATGATTTGATTTTGAGAAGGATTTCTATTCAGAAAGCTTGTTTTATGATCAGAAGCATTGAAGATGTTGAAATAAAGAATGCTTTATGGGACATTGATGATTGCAAATCACCTGGACCGGATGGATTTGGTGCTAAGTTTTTCAAAGCTTCATGGTCAATCATTGGTAATGAGGTATGTTCTGCTGTAAAGGAATTCTTTATTAATGGGAAGCTTTTGGGGGAGGTGAATGCCACTGTAATTGCTCTTGTCCCTAAAAATCAGTGTCCTAAATCAGTTTCTGATTTTAGACCAATTTCATGTTGTAATGTATTGTATAAAATCATTAGTAAAGTTCTTGCTAACAGAATTAAGTCTTGTTTGGATGAGGTGGTTGATGAAAATCAATCTGCTTTTATTCCAAATAGGCAAATTAGTGATAATGTATTGCTTGCTCAGGAATTGATGAGAGGGTATAATTGGAAAAAGGGGAGGGGGAGATGTGCTTTTAAAGTGGACATTCAAAAAGCATATGATACAGTGGACTGGAGTTTTTTGGAAAATATTTTGAAACTTTTTGGTTTTCATGATATCATGGTAAGATGGTTGATGGTCTGCATTTCTTCTCCATGTTTTGCAATTTCTGTAAATGGTGATCAATATGGGTATTTCAAAGGAAAAAGGGGTTTGAGACAGGGGGATCCTTTATCCCCTTATCTTTTTACCCTTGTAATGGAAGTTTTAAATTTATGTTTGAAAAGGAGAATCAGGGAACAGGGAAATTTTAAATACCATTTTCAATGTGAGAAGCTTGGGTTAACTCATTTGTGTTTTGTTGATGATTTACTGATGTTCTGTAAGAGTGATAGAGCTTCTGTTAGGATTTTGAAGGATTCACTTGATGAGTTTAGTTCTTATTCTGGTCTTATGCCTAATGTGTCAAAGAGTACCATCTTCATGGGTAATGTAAGTGTGGAGGAGAAGAATGATATTTGTAATATTATGCCTTTTGAGGTTGGTTGTTTCCCTGTGAGATATTTAGGTGTTCCTCTGATTTCATCTAGATTGCATTGCAAGGACTGTCATAGTTTGCTTGATAAGGTGAAGAAAAGGATTAAGGATTGGAAAAATAAATCCTTATCTTTTGCTGGAAGACTACAACTCATTCAGTCAGTGTTATCATCTTTGCAAGTTTATTGGATGTCTATGTTTATGCTGCCCAAGTCCATAATTTTGGATATTGAGAAATTGATGAGGGATTTTTTGTGGGGAGGGTATGATAAAAGTAGAGGATTAGCAAAAGTTTCCTGGAGGGATGTTTGTTGTTCTAAATCAAAAGGTGGTTTGGGTATTAGACCTATTTATGATTGGAATAGAACTTTAATTTCCAAGCATATATGGAATATTGTGTCTAATAAACAATCTTTGTGGGTGAGGTGGATTCATATGTATAAATTGAATGGGAGGAGTTTTTGGGAATTGAAAGATGATGTTGAAGCTTCTTGTAGTTGGAGGAATATTGTTAAGATGAAAAATATGTATAGAGGTAACTTCTTTCATGTGATTGGTAATGGTAGAAACACTTCATTTTGGTTTGATCAGTGGCATCCTGCAGGTCCATTGAGTGAGTTAGTGTCAAATATGGATATCTTTTTCTCCAGGATTGGGAAAAGATGTAAAGTTGCTGATCTGATGAGGGGTGATATGTGGGTGTGGCCTTTGGAATTGATTGAGAATTATGGTACTATTTTTACTGTATTCAATCCTGTTTTAAGGGATGAGATGGTGGATTGTGTTAAGTAGAAAGATAGAAAGGGTAATCTGACTGAGTTTAGTGTGGGAAAAGCTTGGATGGATGTATCTGATCAGTTGGAAGAGGTAAAGTGGTGGAAGTTGATTTGGTTTACTCAGAATATACCAAGGCATGCATTTGTATTGTGGCTTGCTATTAAGGGCAGATTGAGTACTCAGGATAGGATGGAAAAATGGAATTTGGTGCATAATCAAGTCTGCTCTTTGTGTGAACATGTTCAAGAGTCACATAATCATTTATTTGTTGATTGTGTGTATGCTAAAGAGGTTTGGAAGACATTTAGGGGTAAAGCTAACATGGATGATGTTTTGGATCTTATTGATGGGGGTAGTAATACATGGTCTGATATTGTTGGTATGGTAGCTGCTAAACCTTGTAATAAGAGTATTTGGAGTGTTATCAGAAGATTAGTGTTTGCTTCTGTTGTGTATTTTATATGGCAGGAGAGAAATGCTAGAATCTTTCAAAGCAAGAGTAGAAGTTCAGTTGTGCTTGGTAATGGAATAAGGGAGATGATCAGATTGAGACTTGTTGGCTTGAAGATTGCTAATTCTCAGCAGTCTAGAATGGCTGGGGATATTTGGAGATTTGGTTTAAAGGGTAATATGGTGGACTCAAAATATGGTAGAAATGAATAGTTTTATAGCATATCAATGTGTATATGGTGATGGTTTTAAACAGAGGTGGGAACAGGTGGATTGGTGGGGAGGTAGTATGGATCAGTTTAAAGTTGGTTTTGGCATTTATACCATGAGCAGAATATGGCATGTAACAAATGGGGGGATGGTTTGGGTTGGTGTTATAAGGGGGAGAATGGTAGAGGTATTCCTGTTTGTGTGTGTTTCCATTGGGTTATTTCTGAAATCTGGGATTTTTTGTTTGTGTGAGTGGTCAATGTTTTATGTTGAGTCTGTCAAAGTGTCAATGGGAATGCCATATAGGGTATGGGTGGAAAAATATTATATGCTGGAGTTTAGCATTTTTAGATATACCCTGGTTGTTATAAGGTGGTGTTTGTTTTTTATTTCAAAATTTGATTTTACCAATTTTATATTTCCAAAACTCATTTTTAGGATTAATGTTGAGCCTGGTTTTTTTGGTTGTGAGATAGCTACTCTTGTGGGGAAATTGCCTGTAAGGAATAGTAGCAGAAGGGTTTGCTACATTTTTGTGTTGTGCCAGGAATTGAGGATCCACAAGGGTGAGCTAGGCTACAGTTGTATGCATTGTTCATTGTTTATAATGCAGGGTGTGGGTCTGTCTGTTTTTTGTGTTCTTTTGGTTGTTATAAGGGGGAGGATAGGTCATGCAATTGTGGTGTCAAGTATGTGTGTCTTTACTGGATCTGTTTTTATTCCGAGATCTATAATTATATGTGATCTAGGTAAACTCGTATTTGTTAACAAGTTTAAGTTTGGTAGTTCTGAGTCAAAGTGTTTGTACAATTGCTTAGGTGGGTTGGTTAAAATAGAGATGCAGGGGTATGGCATCATTCTTATGATTTTTGAAGATATAAGGTGGAAAATATGGTCATTTTTTAATGTCTCTTTTCTAAATCATTATATATTTCTTGAGCTTACACGTTTATTTGGAGGTGAGATAACAATGCATAAGATGAAATTTGTTGTTAAGAATTGTGGTAGAAGAGATTCTTATATTAAGGTGTGCTGGCAACAATTAAGTGTTGATGCATCTTTGAGTGTCTGTCAGTTGATCTATTGAGTTGTAATAAGTGTCGTTAGTTACTTAATTGAAATATAGCTTTTGTATAGTGCGACACTCGTGTTTTAGTTTAGGCGACACTTGCCTGAGTGACGCATAGCGACACTTGGTTAAGTGACGCATAGCGACACTTAGGTAAGTGACGCATGAAGGCGGCCACATGTGACACTTCCATAAGTGACGCATGTCGGATGACTTTTAGTATAAATACAAACCTACGGGTTTCCGGCTAGGGTTGACGAAACCCTAGCACCATTTGTCGACTAAGCAACTTTGTAATCATTCCCAAACAGTTATACAAGCTGATATATACGGTTTCATTGTTGAAATACATTTGTTCGGTTTGTGTTTGTTAGCAATATTAGCAATTGATTGATTTCACCTTTCGATTGCTGTCAATTGACATCTAGGAACATGAACCCGACCCGCCGAAAGCCGGCGCAAAATACGCTTGAAGCGTTGGGGATCAGCCAATTGAATCCCATCTAAAGCTGATTGTGGTGGCACATCACCCTCAGAATCCGGAGGAGTGGACCCACCATCATCGGAATCAACCTCAACCCGATCAACGCGATCAATATCATCGAGGTCCTGAGCTACATTGGCATCAACTAAGTCGTCCTCGTTGACCGGAGGCACGACATTATCCAAAAATCCATGATCGTGCGGCGCAACGTAGTTTTCGTTTACCACGTGCCCGAAGAGTTCACGATCTGCCAAAACGGGCTCGCCCTTTGGCGCGAGCTTGCAGTCATTAAAGACTCGCAGAAGCATGGTGATTAAATCTTCAGTGACATCATCCTTCGGAACATTAAAAGAGCTGAAAAGATTCCCATAATTAAAGAACCAATCCGGACCCTTTCCTTGAGGTGGTTCCGTATACCGTAGGCATTTGACCTCAAAGTGTTCCTCGATCTCGTTCGTTGATTTGTTGTATACCCGTTTGTTTGGAGAGTTGACCGAATATCCGAGAAAAATTCCTTCAACGGCTTTATCGCCAAACTTAGGGACACGATCTTTAGTAATCATAATCAGACACGGACATCCAAAGGGTTCCAGAAACTGCAGATTCGGCTTGCGATTGTTGAAAAGCTCATAACAAGTCTTATTCTTCTTTTTAACTGAAAGAACCCGATTCAATACATAGCAAGCAGTATTTACTGCTTCAGCCCAGAAGATAATAGGTAATTTGGAATCCGCTAACATGGTGCGAGCGGTTTCAATAATTGTCCTATTCTTCCGTTCAGCAACTCCATTTTGTTGAGGTGTTCTCGGAGCACTAAATTGATGTTCAATACCTCGAGAAGCACAAAATAACTCAAGAGTTGAGTTCTTGAATTCGGTTCCGTTATCGCTCCGCAGCCTCTTCACTTTTAAGTTGCACAAATTTGCCAACTTATCCAACAAATAGACTAAAATACCCGCTGTCTCATCCTTAGTTGCGAGAAAGTAAACCCACGAAAAGCGTGAGTAGTCATCTGTTACCACTAAACAATAAGAACGACCACCTATGCTCTTGGTAGGCACAGGACCAAAAAGATCCATGTGCAGTAGTTCTAACGGAGCATTTATGGAATTCACTACCTTAGACTTATGGGACTTCTTGTGGAGTTTGCCCTTGTGGCAAGAAACACAGTCATCTTTCAAGGCGAAAGACTGTTTCGGAACTCCACGAACCAAGTCGTTGTTGACTAGGAAATTCATTTTACGGAAATGAATGTGTCCCATACGTCTGTGCCAAAGGAGTGATTCCTTCTCTGAAGCCTTCGAAAGGAGACAAGTGTATTCGCTGGTAGTCTCCACAGTTCGCATATTCATTACATATGTGTCATTTCTTCTTAGAGCACGCATTACTACCCATTCCTCCGGAATAACGTACCCTGGCTTCAATATGACACACTCGGTTTTTGTAAACGATGTGGTATAATCCTTATCACAAACTTGTGATACACTTAACAAATTATGCTTAAGCTCGGACACATAGTTTACATTTTCAAAGCTAACCTTTCCATTGGTTAGCGTACCTCTCCCTGAAATTGTTCCTCCCGTATCTCCAGCAAAGGCAACGTGACCTCCCGCATATGGTTTAATATCCACTAAGAGAGACACATCACCCGTCATGTGTCGCGAGCAGCCACTATCCATGAACCATTCGCTATCTTTTATCCGTTCAGACTGCTGCAACACATTTATATGAGAAGATTAGTGAGAAACGGTGACCCAAGCCTTTACAGACTTAGGTCGACCATAGTCATCAACAATAATCACATCAGATAAAACTTTATTTTTAAACAAATCAGATTTTGAATCTGATGTGTTATCATTGATGACGTTTGAGTCCGTAATAGACTCCTTTAACTTCCAAACCTTTGATGGTTCGGGATTTGGCTTTGAAATAGTGTTGGACTTTGGTTTTAACAAAATATTTTGTTCAACACTAACAACTTTCTTTGCCGGCTTGGGAGAGTCAGAGTGATGCCTAGGAGGAGATTTCGAAAAAGAATTTCTATAGAAAGATGTCCTAGGCATATCTCTCCCATACCGCTGATGAGAAAGTTTGGGACAATCACGGATCAAATGTCCTTGTTTCTTACAATAGAAACAAGAACGAGTCTCATGAAATTGTAGAGACGGAGGGTGTACTGGAGGATGTGACACAACATTTTTAGAACATGGACAGGCTGTACATGTTTTAGAAAGTGCTGGTCTTGGTTTAGAGGGTGAGGCTAAAGTTTTATTAACCTGAACTTTTTCACTTGTCACCTTATGTTTTAAAACATTTGTCGGTGACTTTTGAAGTTTCTCATTTAAAAACTTATTTTCCCTTTTATATTGAACCTTTGTTATAGGTTCAGTTTTCAAGATTTGTTTTGCAGGTTTAGCCTCAACCTTCTTAAACTCAGGATATTCCTGATCAGTAATATCCTCTATCTCAACAATCTCATTAGTTTGAACTTGAGACTTAGCTTTAACAAACTGATGCAATGGATACTCTTGCCTTTTGGTTTTCTCCGGTGTCAGTTTGTTAAGCTTGGCTTCTTTGGCCTTAATACCATATAACTTGGTATAATTGACTGAAATCTCCTCAAGGCCCTGTTTAGCAATTGAGGGACAATATTCAGCATTAGAAGGTGGTGGTACTTGGTTATAACCAAGGCCTTCCTTCTTTTTGCCGCTAGTCCCTTGTTTACTAACTATCTCATTAAAGACTTGTGTTGCGGAGGTTGAACTTAAGATTTTACTTTTATGATTCTCAAACTCATCTTTTAAATCAGATAATTCTTTTGTCAACAATTCAATCTCAGTTAGATAACTTTTAATTGCGTCTTGTTGACTAAAGACCTTGGCCTTAAAAGTTTCGGTATCTAATTTATGAGCTTCAAGATGTTGTTCATAAAGTTTTTCATTTTCTAATAAAAAATTATTAGATTCATTAAGCTTAACTATCTTGTCCCGCAAATTTTGATTGTCTTTTTGATAGACCTCTAGGGATTCAGTCAGATTAATACACGAAACACAGTTAAAAGGCTCAACAGGTTCATTTGTTACCTCAGGAGTGATGTGAGCCATTAGACATTGAAACTTTTCAGCTTGTGCACTCCAATCAAAGGTAGTTGGCTCAAAAACGATCAAGGCATTGTCTGCAGCCAACGATTTTGCTTCCTCTTTCTCAGTTGCTTTGGGAGGATCTGGCTTTGTAAAACCTGATGATGGCATCCTAGGTTTCTCACATTCCCTTGCAAAATGACCAAGGTTCTGACAGTTATAGCATCGAACCTTACTTTTATCAAACCCGAACCCTGTCTTCCCATTTCCTTCCAAACTTTTTCTGCCCGTTCGCTGCAAGAACTTTTGAACTCTTCTGGAAATCATCGCTATGTTCCAGTTCAAATCCATCTGCTCCAAATCATCATCATCCAGTTGAGCATAGTCTTCTTTGGTCATTTCCAATGTAGTATTTGGTTGAGTAACCAAATCCTTATAAGAGCTAATAAAAGCTGTATAAATCGCAGCTTGCTCTTGAATTGCTGGTGATGCTGAAACTGGTTGTTGGGTTCCTTGATTTGTGCAAGCAGTACCGGAAACATACGCCGCATGAGTCTCCACAGCTGAATATGATGAAGAATTCGTATCTGACATAAATGCCATTCCTCCATAACTCTTACCCGTATTTACTTGGCTTCCATACAGAGAAGGATTTTGTACAAATCCAGTTGACTTGCATTCCTTCTTCTTCAATTCCATAGCATGGGCTTGAAGAACTCCAATGAGTTGATCCAAAGTCATCCCAGATAATTCTTGATTTTCCTTCAAAAATTGAACTTTCACATCCCATGCACTTGGTAAAACATCCAATAGCTTTTTATTAATCTCCAGTGCAGTGAGAGTATATCCTCCTTCAGTCAATTCACTCACAATTTGTGAGTATCGAGTAAACAGTCCAGCCGTCGTCTCATTAGGTAAGGAGTCAAACAAATCATACTGTTTCTTAATTAATTCCAGTTTTGCCTCCTTATATTTCTCATTTCCTCCACACCTGGTCTCTATCGCTTTCCATAAATCATAGGTTATGTCATGAGTTTTGAACAGTCTCATGACATCCTTTGTCAAACACATACATATGGCTGAATGTGCTTTCCTTTCCAGTTGATAATCTTTCTTCTCCTGAGGTGTCATAGCAGTGAAAGATTTTGGTGGAGGAACACCACGATAGTTTCCTTCAGATACAGGAGCCTCATATCTTTGTTTCAATGGACCCCACAATTCCGGACAGTGAAAGTCCACAAACTGTTCAAATCTATCCCTCCAATAAGCATACTCCATATCTGCGGTAAAAAGAGGAGGTTTATTATTTGAACCAATATCATTGCCCTGTTTTAACATTTCTCGAATTCCCCTAATATCTTCCTTATCCGTTGCCATTGAAGATATACCTGAAAATGTACGCAAAAACAAGAACTCGAAAAATATTAGTACTTAAGGCGTCACTTAGTAAGTGACGCACTGAAGTGTCGCAACGACTAGCGTCACTAGTTTAGTGACGCTATCGAGTGACGGGTGAAGTGACTGATGACACTAAAGGTAAGTGTCGCTCAATCAAGCAAGTGATGCACTCAAGTGACGTACTGGAGTGACGTATTAAACAGAGCGTCACTAAAGGAAGTGACGCTAAAAAGTCAAGTGACGTGCAACAGTGACGCACGTTAGTGACAGTGGATTAGGGTAGACGACACTTAAGTGAAGTGTCGTATAGACCTCAAGTGACGCTTCAAGTGACGCGTTCAAGTGACGGTATAACCCTAATTTGGAATTAGCTAGTGCCGCAGGAAGTGACGCGTCTAAGTGACGGGTCGAGTGTCGCAAAACGGCTGTAAAATTCCAAAACCCTTAAAAATTCGAATTTTCGTAAACGAAACTCAAATTTCTTGAACCCTAATGGACGAAACCTGTGAATGTTGATGAATATTGACTGAGATTCACCTTTGCACCTCAAAATCCGTATTAATTCGCAATTCTTGAATCAATCAAAAACCGAAATCAATCCAAAATAGCTTCTAAAACGTCAATTTGATCACCGAAATCTCTGATACCAGATGACAGTGCGTATCTCTAGGATCTAGATGACAATTGACTTACAATTGAAAGGCGGAATCAATCAATTGCATATATCAACAATAAACATAAACCGAAACAAAAGTAATTCACTAATTAAACAATGAAATCGGATTGTATATTGATTTGGGAATGAATACAAAGAAGCTATTTCGACAAATGGTGCTAGGGTTTCGTCAACCCTAGCCTAAAACCCGTAGGTTTCTATTTATACTAAAAACACAGCCGACATGCGTCACTTGGGTAAGTGTCGCATGTGGCCGCCTTAATGCGTCACTTACCTAAGTGTCGCTATGCGTCACTTAATCAAGTGTCGCTATGCGTCACTCAGGCAAGTGTCGCCTAAACCAAAACACGAGTGTCGCATTAATAAAAACTATATTTCTATTAAGTAACACCCGACACTAATTACAACTCGATAGACCAACTGACAGACACTCAAAGATGCATCAACATAGTATAAATACAAACCTACGGGTTTCCGGCTAGGGTTGACGAAACCCTAGCACCATTTGTCGACTAAGCAACTTTGTAATCATTCCCAAACAGTTATACAAGCTGATATATACGGTTTCATTGTTGAAATACATTTGTTCGGTTTGTGTTTGTTAGCAATATTAGCAATTGATTGATTTCACCTTTCGATTGCTGTCAATTGACATCTAGGTCCACGTCTAAGGGAACTATCATTAAGGATTCTTATGCATGTGTTAGGCTACCATAGAGTCAATGGTCATCTCTATTCTTGGGATGATAACAAGAATGAGTGTCAATGTCTCATTCTTTCTATTATAGGTATAGAGTTTGATGTCAAGTTGTCTATTCAATGGAGATTTTTTAAGGGTCTGATTAATTTTGAAGATGGGCTGTTTATTATCGGAATAGAGGAATGGAAAGAATTTAAAGAATGTAAGCAAAGTGGAATTTTTTGGGGCCAGAAATGTGATTATAATTGTATGCTTTTGAAGGAAATCAGGTATGTTGTGATTGGGAAATATGTGTATGGTAAGGTAATTGTTTGCTGTTTCGGTAATAAATGGGTTAGAGGGATATGGAAGGATACTATATGGCAGGGATTAGAACGGTTTGGTATGCATACATGTTTGATTAATATAAGTCAATGTTAATAATGAATGGTAGAAATGGTATTGGTTATGGAGTAGTAATGGGTGGAATTAAGTGTGATGTTGAAGGGATCTTTTGTTATATGAATGGGTTATATTTGAAGTCTTTATGGGATACAATTTTAAGATCTTTGGGATTGGTTTGTAAGTGGTTTAAGATGGTTTTTAAACAAACAGGTTTTTTGTTAGCATATGGGTTTGGTATGAGATGGGTTAGAATATTGGATTGTGAGAATTATGGGTTGAGTATTATTGAGATGATGGGCTATTTATTATTTGAGAAGTTGTGGTTTTATTGGGTGAATAAAGTTGGGAAGGAATTGGCTTATCTTGGGCTTTTTGATGGAGAGGTTTTTAAATGGAATTATATGAAGTATGTGCTCATTAACACTAATGGGCATATTCTTCATTTTTGGAATTGGGCTAATAGAGTTAGAGGAATGAGACAACGATTTGGTCTCAAAACAGTATATGGATGTGGGCTGAAGTACAAGAGTGATGATGGGCTATTAATGAGAAGAGTATGGATTATGAAGATAGTAAATGGGCTTTTTGTTATATGGTATTGGGCAAATGGTGATAATACTTATGTATTGATTTTAATTTTTGTCATAGTTTTGAAAGATTTTGTAAGTGTTTGGGATGTGCACTAATACATCTCCTTCGGGTATGCCTGAAGAAAGTTGTACATAGACGTTTGTTTTTTTAGACCCTAAACCCTTTTAGGAGGCCTCTAAACATGAAGGTGTTAGGAATTTAATTGGAAGTAGTGATTGTTGTGTTTGTTGTGTTGTTGAGACAAAGGTGTTATCTAAAAATCTTGTTAAGGTTACTAGTAAGGTTTTTAATAATTGGAATTGGGCTGCTAATAATTCTATGTGTGAAGGTAGAACTAGGATTATTATGGCTTGGGATCAGAATGAAGTTGTGTGTAATGTCTTGTTTCAAACTGATCAGTTGATGCATTGTATAATAAAGCAAATTAGTAGTGGTAAGAGGTTTTATTGCTCATTTATATATGCTTCAAATAATGATATGCAGAGGAAGAAGCTATGGGGTGATTTATGTGTCTTAAAGGGTACTGTGGGTGATGCTCCATGGTTGATTAGTGGGGATTTTAATGTTAGTTTAAATCCTGAAGATAAATCGACTGGAACATCAGTGGTTACAAACCAAATGCAGGAATTTAGAGATTGTATTGAGGTGATTGAAATGGAGGATATAAATCAAATTGAGTTTCATTATACATGGATTCAAAATTTGCATGCTATTGGACCGGATAAGGGTGTTTTGAAAAGGCTGGATAGAGCTTTTGGCAATGGAAGTTTTATGGATTGTTTTCCTAGAGCTTTTGCAGAATTTTTGCCATTTGGTATTTCTGATCATAGTCCAATAATGATTAGTTTTCCAAATATGACAGAAAAGAAGCAAAAATCTTTTAAGTTTAATAATCACTTGGCTAATAAGATTGAATTTTTGCCTTTGGTTAGAGAAGTTTGGAATCAACAGATTAATGGTTTTACTATGTATTCTGTTGTTTCTAAACTTAAAAGGGTAAAGAAGCAGTTGAGGGTATTGAATAGAGAAAAAGGGAATGTGCATAATAAGGTTGAAAGATTAAGAATTGAGCTGCAGAGGGTGCAGTCTGCTATGGTGCAAGATCCTGAAAATAAGGAGTTGAGAGAAGAGGAATATTGTTATTTCAAGGCTTTTAAAGAAGCATTGTGTGAAGAGGAAAAATTATTGATTCAAAAGAGTAAAGTGCAGTGGTTAAAAGAAGGTGGTGCTAATTCAGCATATTTTCATAAAGTGATAAAAGGGAGAATAAATAGAAGTAGAGTGGAGGTGATTGAGAATATGAAGGGAGAAAGATTTGTGGGAAATGCTGTGTCTGGTCAATTTGTAAAACATTTTGAAGAGTTATTGGGAAGTCAGTATGTTTCTGTTCCATTAAATTCTCCTGAAACATTGTTTTGCAAAAGAATAAGTGAACAATCTGCTGAATATATGGTTAGATGGTTTGAGGATGAAGAAATAAAGAAAGCTTTATGGAATATTGAAGATTGTAAATCTCCTGGGCCAGATGGATATACTGCAAAGTTCTTTAAATCTGCTTGGAGTGTTGTTGGAAAGGAGATCACAAAGGCTGTGAAAGATTTTTTCTGGAATGGAAAGCTGCTTGCTGAGCTAAATGCTACTATCATTGCTCTTCTCCCTAAAAAAGAATGTCCTAAGAATGTTGCTGATTTTAGACCAATATCTTGTTGTAATGTATTGTATAAAATCATTAATAAGGTATTGGCCAATAGGATCAAACATTATTTGGATGATATTGTAGACATGAACCAATCTGCTTTTATTCCTAATAGGCAAATTAGTGACAATGTGTTGTTAGCCCAGGAGTTAATGAGAGGGTATAGTTGGGAGAAAGGGAAAGATAGATGTGCTTTTAAAATAGATATTCAAAAAGCATATGATACAGTGAACTAGGAATTTTTGAGAAATGTTTTATTGGGATTTGGTTTTCATCACAAAATGGTGGAATGGTTAATGACTTGTGTTACCACTCCATCATTTGCAATTTCTGTAAATGGTGAGCAACATGGTTTCTTTAGAGGCAAGAGAGGATTGAGACAAGGGGATCCTTTGTCACCATATCTTTTTACTTTGGTGATGGAGATTTTGAATCTGTGCATGAAAAGGAAGATTGCAGAAAAGGGTGATTTTAAGTATCATCCAAAATGTTCAAAGCTTCAATTAACTCATTTATGCTTTGCTGATGATTTGTTGATGTTTTGTAAGAGTGAGAAGGGATCTGTCAGGATGTTAAAGGAGGCTATTGATGAGTTTAGTAGTTATTCAGGTTTGAAGCCAAATTCATCAAAAAGTACAACCTTTTTTGGTAATTTGACTGAGAGGGAAAAGGATGAAGTTACTGAAATAATGGGATTGGAAATAGGGAAATTACCAATAAGATATTTGGGAGTTCCTCTTATTTCTACAAGTTTGAAGTACAAGGATTGTCATAGTTTGAATGATAAGGTTCAAAAAAGGGTGTGTGACTGGAAAGCAAAGTCATTATCTTTTGCTGGAAGGTTACAACTTATTCAATCTGTTTTAGCTTCAATTCAAGTTTATTGGATGTCAATGTTTATGTTGCCAAAAAATGTTGTTCATGAAATAGAAAGATTGATGAGGAATTTCTTATGGGGTGGAAGTGATAAAAAGAGAGGTTTAACAAAGGTAGCTTGGGTGGATGTATGTTCTGCTAAAAGTCGGGGTGGATTGGGTATAAGGTCTGTGCATGATTGGAATAAAGTGTTGGTGGCTAAGCATATTTGGAATGTTTTATCTAGAAAGAAATCACTTTGGGTGAAGTGGATATGGGCTTATAAATTGGGGAAGCAGAGTTTTTGGGAAGTGAAAAGTGATAGTGATTCATCATTTGTGTGGAGAAATATTTTGAACTTAAGGGAGCCTATGAGATGTCATTTTTTTCATAGGATTGGTGATGGTGCTGACACATCACTATGGTATGATTATTGGCATCCTGAAGGTCCTCTGATCAAATTTATATCTGAAAGGGATATCTATTCTGCTAGATTGAGTTTGAAAATGAGGGTAAAAGATGTGTATGTTACTGGTGGATGGGTTTGGCCGGATGAACTGCTTGGGAAATTTGGTGATAAATTAACATGTTATAATCCTGTGTTTGTGGTTGGGATGAAGGATAAAGTGAGGTGGAGGGATAATAAGGGAAGATTGTTTGATTATGATGCTAGTGTGGTATGGGAGGATGTGAGGCAATCTAAAGATTTAGTGAGGTGGCATAAATTGATTTGGTTCTCTCAAAATATTCCTAGGCATGCTTTTATCTGTTGGGTTGCAGTGAATTATAAAATGAGTACTCAGGACAGGTTGGAAAGATGGGATGTGCAGCAGGGTAAAGTATGTGTTTTGTGTAATCATGTTCAGGAATCACATGATCATTTGTTTGTGAATTGTGATTATACAAAACAGGTATGGAGTTGGTTCAAAGGCAAAACTGATTTGGATAGTATTATTGATAATCTTGGAAGGGGAATAACTTTATGGAAGGAGTTGGTGAATGTTGTTGCTGATATGCCATGCAACAAAACCATATGGAGTGTGATTAGAAGGTTGGTGGTAGCTGCTGTGGTATATCATATATGGCAAGAGAGAAATTTCAGAAAAAAGAATCAGGGTCACATGTGCTTAGCCAGAGGATTTTTGATGTTATAAGATTGAGATTGCTTGGTTTGAAAATAATTGAATCTCATCAATCTAAGTTGGCTGCTGAGATCTGGAAATTTTCAGTTGTAGCTAATGATTGCAAAAAGAAAAAAGCTTCAAGTGATGTGCAACAAAAATGAGAAGGATTGTGGATGGAATAGTTTAAGGGGTCATGGGTATTTGGTTTGGGTTGGTGAGATAAGGGGGAGAAGGGTAGAAGTATTCTCTTTTGTGTGTGTTTCTATTGGGTATGCTCAGAAAATCTGGGCTGTTGATGTGTGTGTGTTTTTTGAGTTATCTATTGAGTCTGTCCAAAGTAGTCAGAGAATACTGCATAGGATTTGGGGGGGAAAATATGATTTGCTGGAGTTGAGCAATATTAGTTATACCCTGGGTGTTATAAGGTGGTATTGGTCTTTTTATTCTTACTGTTATTTTTCCCTTTTAAATCTCATTAACCAAATTATTAGGACTGATATAAAACCTGTTGTCTGTGTTAGTGTGAAAGTTACTCATGTGGGGAAATTGCCTGTAAGGAATAGAAGCTGAAGATTTTCCTATATTATTGTGTTGTTCCAGGAATTGAGGATCCACATGGGTGAGTTGTTCAACTATGTTATGCTTAAAAGTATTTATGGTAGGCATGGTGTGTGTTTGGTCTGGTTGGGATGGGGGATGGTTGTTATAAGGGGGAGAGGGGTAGTTTTGATTGACTGGAGTTTGTGTCTGGTATATGTGCTAAATAAGTTTAAGAGTCAAAATTGGTATTTGGGTCAAAATGGTCTTTGTGTTATACTATTTACAGTCCAGCTATTTGATCTCTTTCTTTTTAAAATGGTCAATCAATTAGGATGGGTGTTTTTTGTTATGGTGCAGGGGTATGGCACTACAGTTATCTCATTTGGTGATATAAGGTGGAATTGCTTGCATGAGTGTCCATTAATTCATGTTTCTATCTTTTCTTGGTCGTTTGTGCTTAGCTTTCTTTTGAATAGTGAGATAACAATCCCTTTGATAAAATTTCCTGTAAATAAGCAGAGTATTAGAGCTTATTATATTATGAAGGGGTTGCAGGAATTAATGATTCACAGGGATGTGTTAGGCTACTATGGGTCTTTTGACTATAATTTTTGGTCAAATGTAAATTGGGTTGTCGTTGTAATTTTTTATTACTTGGTCCAATGTAACAAGTTTGATGTCAATATAGGTTATAGGTCATGTTCTAAAATGGGTTAGTATGTTTTGGGTTGGGTTACAGCTTTGGGATATGAACAGAAATGGATTTTGTTTATACAAAGGAGGATACAATATAAATGGGTCAGTGATAAAGATAGAGAGTTGGAAGATATGGATTGTGGCAAGAAGGTTTTTCAAGAGAAGGCAAGTAATTATGGTATGGATATGAGATACATCTTGTTATGGTGTATGAGGAATTATTTTTGAAAGGTTAAGGCTGCTTTAATGTTGATTTATGTGGGATGGCAAGAGATGATGGATTCAAAATGTGAAAGATTTATAGTAATTAGTAAGGACTTAAAGGGTAAAAATTATAAAATATTTAAGGGTGAGGGTATAGATAATTGTAAAGTGGGCTTCAATGATACGGGTAGCAATTTTGTTGGGCCATGGATTATTTGTAAATGGAGAAATGGTACATTTGGAATGGTAAAGGGATTTGGGCCGAGAAACAGATATGGAATTGGGCTGGAAATGGATAGCATAAGGAATGGGATGTCAATTAATGGGCTCAAGAATATCTTTCAAGATTACAGTTGGTTAGGCTTATTTTTAGTAGTTATTGGTATAATTTTTGGTTTTAGTAGGGTCATAATTTTGGACTTGTTTGTAAGTGTGTGGGATGTGCACTAAATACATTCCTTTCGGGTATGCCTGAAATATTTTGTACATAAACGTTTATTTTACATTTATATATTTTTCGGGGTTCTGTCCCCTTTACCCAAAAAAAACCCTAAACCCCAAACCCCAAACCACAAACCCCAAACCCTAAATCCCAAACCCCAATCCCCAATCCCCAAACCACAAACCCCAAACCCCGAACCCCGAAACCCCAAACCTAACCCCCTAACCCTAACCCCCTAACCCTAAACCCTAAACCCCGAACCCCGAACCCCGATCCCCGAACCCCGATCCCCGAACCCCGAACCCCGACCCCGACCCCGACCCCGAAACCCCAAACTCGAAAACCGAAACCCGAAACCTGAAACCCGAAGCCCGAAGCCCGAAACCCGAAACCCGAAGCCCCAACCCCGAACCCCGAACCCCCGACCCCGAACCCCCGACCCCCAACCCCGACCCCAACCCCAACCCCCAACCCTAACCCCTAACCCCGAACCCCTAACCCCGAACCCCTAACCCCGAACCCCGAACCCGAACCCCGAACCCCTAAACCCTAAACCTTAACCCAAAACCCTAAACCGAATGGAAAATCATTTGCACGAATTGTTTAACTCTCTTCGCTTTTTTTCTCTCTAGGCCTTTTGAAATTTGTGTGCTCGGATACCACTGTTAGAGTATACAAATCAGAATAATACACATGGCTCATCAGGGTTTTGAGTGAATCCAAACTTTTTTATTTCCTCATCAAACCTCTTGTTCCAGCTTCTTGATGCTTGCTTTAGTCCATAAATGGACCTTTGAAGCTTGCACACTTTGCTGGGATGTTTTGGATCAATAAAACCTTCAGGCTGAACCATATAGACATCCTCGTCTAAAAAACCATTCAAGAAGGCAGTCTTGACATCCATCTGTCAAATCTCATAGTCATAGTACGCTGCTATAGCTAAGAGAATCCTAATAGCCCTATTATCTGCTACAGGAGAGAAGGTCTCATCATAGTCAACTCCGTAGACTTGAGTATAACCTTCGCTACGAGACAAGCTTTATAGGTGTGTACATTTCCATCCATGTCGGTCTTCTTCTTGAAGAGCCACTTAAAGCCAAGGGTTTTAGCATTGGGTGGAAGATCAACCAAGCGCCAGACTTGATTATCTTTCATGGATTTCATTTCCGCATTCGCAGCTTCAAGCCATTTTTTAGATTCTGGATATGATAATGCAGCTTTGAAATTAGGAGGTTCATTAAGATCCCCTAACATGTGCTCCTCAGTTTCTATATTTAGACATAACTTTTCGAGAGCACGTATTGTCCTTGCGAACCTACGAATTAGAACAACATCGACTTGAGGTTCAACACTTTGACCACTTTCCCCCCCAAGTTGATGTTCGCTAGTGTTTGTAGAAGGTGATTCATCTTCCTCTTGATTCTCATCAAGTTCTACTACCCTCCCACTATTTCTTGAGCTATGAGATTCTTTTCAAAGAACTCAGCATATTGAGCAACTTTAACAGTATTTTTAAAAGGATTGTAGAAGTAGTAACCCATTATTTCCTTTGGGTATCCTACAAAGATGCACTTAATAGATCTTTGCTCGAGTTTGTCAGGCGTATCCCGCTTCACAAGCGCCTCACATCCCCAGACCTTTAAGTAAGACAAATCAGGGACTCTTCCATGCCACAGTTCATGTGGTGTCTTATCAACCTTCTTGGTTGGAACCATATTCAAAATACGTACAGCAGATTCAAAAGCATAATCCCAAAATGATAATGGGAGAGTTGTAAGGTTCATCATGGATCTTACCATGTCTAACAGGGTTCGATTCCTCCTCTCAGACACTCCATTGGGTTGTGGTGTGTATGGAGGAGTAAGCTGTTAGACAATTCCACACGCTTTCAGATAATCCTTAAACTCTTGGCTTAAGTATTCACCACCTCGATCCGAATGAAGGATCTTTGTGACACCCGTCAAATTAGGACTAGTAGTTAGTGCCTAATCAAGTTTTAATACATGTAATTAGTTATGTGTTAGGCTAATTAATGTATCAACATATATATTGATGAGTATATATATACAAGTATGCGATTTGATTAAATCGTACGAGTTTCAAATCGAATGCAATTCGGTTCAATTAATACGGACGTTGGTAAACTATTTTATTAAATAATATAATATTATTTAATAACACAACTATATCCAAAATATTATTTAGATAATATTTCAATTCAAATTTGTATCGTACAAACAAGGATTACACGATTTGATTATTAAACGCGCAAACAAATCAGAACAAGTTAAAGTTATAGTTTATAACGTAACCATTAAGTATTTGGTAAAATACTTCAACAAAAATATTGGGTAATTATTCGTAATTTAAAACGTATATTTAAACGAACGGGAGAACGAACACCGCACGGAGCGCGATTGCGGGGACTGAAAAAGGTGAGGCTTTCACCTACACCCCACCTCTCTTTCCCTCTTTCTTCCATTTCCATTTCAACAAAACACACACTTCCTAAATTCTCTCCCAAGATTTCATCAATTTTCGGATTTGTAAACCAACCAACAAAAGTTGTATTTTCGGAATCACCATCAAGCAAGGAACAAGGTTTACAAAAGCATCATCATCATTTTCGGCCTCCTCTAGCTTCGATTTGAAATTGTAAGAAATTCTCTAAATAATTAGATCTACTCATTTTGGTGTATTATTTCGGTGTTATAATGCTTACACAACTTAGTATTGTCCAAATGTATGAAGAAAACACGATTTTTCAGCCTAAAAATGAGTTAGATTTGTGATTTGGGTCGGAAAAAGCGCGACAGGCGCTGTTTCTGGGCTGGTGTTCATCTTTGCGACATAAGCCTTGTGTCGCAAGGTTGTGTCGCATAAACCCATTTACGTCGCATTTTATGTCGCATCAACCCTTGTGTCGTAGATTTTGCGACACAACGATTATGTCGCACTTTGTGTCGTATACCCTATACGACACAACCCTTATGTCGCTATTGATTTAGCCCCGAAAGCTTATGCGACACAACCCTTGTGTCGCAAAGCTCTTGTGTCGCATATCTGACCTTGTGTCGCATGAAACAGAACCAAGAAAACACAGATTTTACTAAGTGTCGAGACCTAAAATTTTATCACCTGATTTCGCCCAAATTCAAGTCCAGGTGCGTTTTTCACCAAAGCAATTTAGTAGAAATAAAAATTTTCCAAGCTGACCTGGCAGCTCAACCCCAGCCAGGGGCTCTGCCCCTTGGACCCTGCCAGGGGCTGCCGCCCCTTGGACCCCGCTACCAGGGGCGCTGCCCCCGGACCCCCGTCATTAACGGGCTTCGCCCTTACCCTAGGTTCACAAGTAACGGTGCTACATCTAAACTTTCACACAAAGTGTTAAACTTGTATAACATCAAACACGAATGCGATACAACTTCTAAAACACAATGGAACTTAGTTTTAGGTATAACACTTCAAAACCATCAAAATAATAATGTGAGATTATTGTTACAAACAAGCACCAACGGGCTGTACACATTTTCAAAGACTTAAACAAACAACCAAATCGTGGTAATTTGGACATTCTAAGTTGGACGAACAATTACAAGGGCAGTCTTTCGAGGTGCCTACTCATGTTATAACCATTGTGTGTCTTGGACACTCTCAGGTTACAAGTCTTCGGACATCAATCCACCGCTAATCAATTCAAGTTTATTAATTAAATCGCTCAAGGCTCAGGTGAGTCTCATAGCCCCTATTTTACTGTTTTTCATTAAGGGGTGTGATATTATTGCTCGTTTTGTTTTACAAGTAGAACGCAAGTACAATTCAATCAAATACTACATGAGTTGTTTTCAACTAATCAATAAAGCCCTCCATAGCATAGTCTGGTAATACATCTGTAGCGTGAATGTTAGTATATGATATCATATAGGATTGACAATCCTCGTCCGGGTTAGTACGCACTAACTGGTCAAACGGACGTATTAGCATTTGGGAAGACGAGTGTGGATTAGGCACTCGTAGGAGGCATTCAAGTTGGGTTTCCTTAATTGGACCTGACACTCAAGTTAAGCTCAGACTATGTGCTCATGGCTGTATAACTTTTATTTTGCTTAATTGCTTTATAAATTCACTTATAAAATCTTGCGGTTCATACAAATATGCGTTGACATACAAACCTGTGAGCTCACCAGCGTTTCGCTGACCCATTTTAGCATGTATCACAGTGTGACATCCGTCAAAATCTCAGGTCATTACCGCACTCGAATCTTAAATTTACAACATTTCTTGAATCCTAGTGAAAATTCTAATTATGACTCCTTAGGTCTACTAAAGCCGTAGAACATCTTAGTGATTTCATAGTGAATCATAAGTTCATATAAACATGCTAAATTAGGTTACTAAGTGCCAAATTAAACAAAGAAAATTTATCATTTTATGCTTTAACAAAATCTTTACCGAATCGCAAACTGAAATTTCCGCAACTCGACAACGTTAAGTTAATTGGGAAAATAATTTGTGAACATCAAACTTAGACAAAATAAATGTCTATTAAATTAATTCAAGAACTTAGGAAAATAAATTTTTGTCACTCAAATATAAATCACCAAAACATCACAAATTAAACCTTATAACATAACATTACTTATACACTTTTAATACAAATTAATTATACAACTATTATACATATTATTTAACAAAAAAAAAATATATTTAATGACCAAAATACCCCTCCAAAACCGGCCCCCCTTCCCCCTTTGATTTCAAATTCACTTCATTTTCCAAAAACCTCATTATTCCTTTCATTTTCCCCAAAACTCATTTACTTACACTTCCTCATCTCTCTCTAAAAACACACACACTATTCTCTCCATTTTCCTCTCAATTTTCAGCCTTCTTCAAGGTCTAAATCCAGAGTTCTTGTGGGTATTCATCACCAAATAAAGCCTTAAAGGTAGTCTACATCCTCTATATCTATCTATCTTTCATTTCTTGTAATTTTTCTTCATAAATTCGGATTTTATGCTATTTCCATGGCTAAAATCCCCATATAAACTCTTGATGTTTGTAGGTTATACCTTTAAACACTTTTATGTGTAAAAAAAAAGGGTAACCCATGATCAAACCAAAAATCAAGTGAAAAACCGATTGTTGTTATGGTATTGTTGAAATCTTGTTCATCTTTATGTTAAATCTTAAATTTTTATGTTAATAATCATCTCTAACATATCATGGATGTATTTCAACACCATGCATGTGTTAGAACATGGATTTAAAGATTAAAAGATGATAATCTTCTTTATTTCATGTTTGGTGTTCATTATTTTGAATGAAACACTCAAACAAGAGTTTACAACTTTCTGTCCAGAAAACTTGTTCTATTTCAACGATTTTTATAAAAATCATTCCTTCATGAAAATGGACATTTTTATAGTCTAAAATTAAGTTCTGAAAGTAAGGTTTCCAACCCCATAAGCCTCATATTTTTCTGAGTTCAATTGCTATTTTAAAAAAAATTTGTGAGTAAAGATGTACAAGCTGTAACAGTAAGACAGAAACTTTCTTCTCAGTATTTTAGTCATAAATGGAGCATTACAACTCCAAAAGACTTTAAACCAACGCTAAAAGTTTACAAATTTCCTTAGCTACAACTTTGAAGAAGACCAATTTTATTGATTCCATGTACATTTTGCTCAGAAATAATGATTGCATGCATGTGTTTAAATTCAACTCTAGAAGATAAAAGTAAAATCTAAAAATACTTGGACCTTTCTAATAGTTCTGTAAAAATTAGACAAAGTAGATAACATATTTTAGAACATCTGTGATTTTTCTCTTAAACCATTTTTGACCAGAAGTATTTTTAATAAATGCAACTAACAGGAGTAATTTCTGGAAAATAGCAGAAGTGGACTGATTTTGGTATAACTTTAAAAACCGACACTTACGGACTTACTATGTAGAGAAAGACTAACTTCTATGACTTATAAACCTAATTAAGGATTGAGTAATAGTCTCGGGATAAACTAAGAAGGTTTGACAAGTCAACATAATCGGTCCCGGTATCAAAAACGGGAAACTTTCTATGCTTGGAAAGATTGGTAACAAAAGTGTTTGAATGTCTTTTGAGGTAATTATCTATTGTGTATGTTAATCATAAATTGTGGGGAACCAAAGTTCCAAAACTCAAACACTATAAAATTCGGACTCAAACAATCTTGTGAAATTATACGACTTGTGTGTGACGTTCGATAATTTTAGTATGTTGTACAATCGTGTGACCATTATTGTTTTCAACCGCGATTATTGGACATTAACAACTTCAAAGCAAACAAACTATATTGGCACTTTGTAATCTAAATAATTAGTTAAGCAATCCTTACAAACAAAACTAGATAAAAACCTAATTAGAACCTTCATGATCGTAGGTCTTGGATAGGAGTCATAAACGGCAAGCACGCGCGTTACATCCATCAATTTACTCTTGCGCTCTATTGTGAGTATTCACAGCCCCTCTTTTTACCATTTATACTAAATGTTTTGGGGTGAAAAGCAT
Organism: Pseudognaphalium luteoalbum; assembly: GCA_963422505.1. Taxonomy (NCBI): domain Eukaryota; kingdom Viridiplantae; phylum Streptophyta; class Magnoliopsida; order Asterales; family Asteraceae; genus Pseudognaphalium; species Pseudognaphalium luteoalbum. Next base: position 71,832 of record OY730192.1, read on the forward strand.
GTTATCTTGTTGCAAATACTTATCTTGTATGTACATTTTCTATTTATACGCTCTTATTGTATGCTTGTGACTCTATCGTGTCTTAAGTCCCCGGTTTCTCTTACACAACTCATTAACTCATTATTGAGCCGATGGTTGATATGGATAGTACTATTTGGAAGGAGGCCACCTTCCCACTCATTCGTGCATATGAGTGCATACCACCAATCTTATATGTTTGCGATAGGACATATCTTTGGGGCGTTGCTTCGGGCCAATAGGTTTGGTTGTGGACTCAAGCTATACATGTCATTCTTAAATGAATCTTATATTGCGTATAAATACTATTTTCCTAATAATGTAAATCTTACTACGTGGTTTGATAACTTCTAAATTGTTTTCACATTTACATTTTATTTTCAAAACATGTGAACTCACCAACTATTTTTATAGTTGACCCTCATTTTACATGCTTTTCAGGAAACGGTCAGTAGTTCTGGAATGAAGCATCGTTTGTCTTTATTAATGATGAAGCTATTAGACTTACTTCGTTTTATCTTTTGGATGTATTCGGTTGTATGATTTAGTATTTGGTACTGTAAACTTATTGTAAGTGCTAATAGCTGTATTTTGTAAACGATGAATTAGTTGTACTTTGTGTAATGAAACCATTGTGCTGTTACATCTCGTGTTTCCGCTTTAGCGGGGTGTGACACACAGGTGACCAGCAGTAGGTTGGACTGCTCAATCAAGATCTATTAGCTCGAGTCAGCATGCAAACAAACAGAGATTTTAGCTGCATTATTATATTTTGTATAGATTAATTATGTACTTAAAAATCTCTTATTTTCAAGCGGAGCTAATGTAAACAATATTTTGATGTAAACTTTTGTTTTATCAATATCAATGTAAAACGACGCATATAGTGGTCGTTCATTATATCTTTTGTGCTTGTGATATTGATTAGTAACACCCAATGTATGCTTCCGCTAAACAGTAAATTTGGGGGTGTTACAATCTTGATGGTCTTACCGAGTTGATTTTCTACTTCACTCTTAAACACTTTAAATGTTTCAAAGACTTCATGTTTATGTTTAAGCAAGTAAACATAACCATAACGACTGAAATCATCAGTAAAAGTGATGAAGTAACTAGCACCTTGTCTTGACACATGTCTAAATAGATCACAAACATCCGTATGTATGATTCCAAGTAGATCTTCAGCCCTTTGCGTTTGATGCGAAAAGGGTTTCCTTGTCATCTTGCCAGAAACACAAGATACACATTTATCAAAGGATTCATCATCATTTGATTTTAAGAGCCCTTCACTTTGAAGTCTTTCAATGCATTTCTTGCCAATGTGAGCAAGACGACAATGCCAAAGATAGGTAGAGTCCAAGTTAGTCTTGGCTCTCTTATTGCTAACATGTGACACCCCACAAATTTAAACGCAATTATAAACGTTAAACACTTGCATTATTAGGCTAATTCCCTACTTGAGTGAATTCACAACACATTTTAGAGATAAGTCTAGCAAAGCCCAACTAGTTAATACGCGTAGTATTACATTTCGCAATTAGTCGTAATTACGTACTAAACAATTGGAACAAACGCGACAAAACATACGACTGTTGGTGAACAAAAATTATTTAATAAAACGAGATTATTAAATAACATTAACGTTTATTAAATATTATGTTGATAATATTTAACAAGTATTTCGAATCGTATAACACTTATTTCGTACAACTGAAACAAAACAAAGTTTTAATTTTACAAATTAATTAAAACTTACTTTTATAAAATATCTCAACTAAAAATATATTCGAATATGTAATTTAAAATTATTCATTTAAAAACATTTTAACGTTTAACGATCGGGTAAACGAACACGGACTAAATATCACAAATTGGGAACAAAAACCCTCCTTTGGGGGACACAAAAATCAGCCCCAAAACCCACTCCCCCCTCCTTTTCCTTTCATTCTCTCTTTCACTTTCTCTCTCTCCATTCTCCTTTTCTCTCATCTCTCTCACTCTAAAAACATCACACAAAATCACCAAATACTACACCAAAAACGACTCGAATTATCTAGCTCCTTTGGAATAAAACATTCACGAGATCACGAGCAACATTTCTACCTTTTCGGATTTTAAAACCGACGCGCGTAAGTTTCCGACATTTCCCGCAAACTCTTAGATTTTGCTATTTCCTTTGATATTTCATGTTTGCAATACTTAATACATCATGTTTTAGTGTTCTACCAACTTATTATGTCCAAAAATCGACTTAAAATGCGTTTTTAAAGTTAAAAATACGATCAGCTCGTTCTGCGAGCTGAGTTCTGTTCTTCCTGCGAACCGAGCCGAGCTGCAAACTGAGCTCGCGATGCGAACCGAACCGAGTTACGAGTCGAACGAGTTGCGAGCCGAACGGGTTGCGAGCCGAACCGAGCTGCGAACCGAGCTCGCGATGCGAACCGAACGAGTTGCGAGCCGAACGAGTTGCGAGCCGAACGAGTTACGAGCCGAACCGAGCTGCGAACTGAACCGAGACGCGAGTTGAACCCTTGCGAGCCGAGCTTGCGAGCCGAACGAGCGAGTCGAACGAGCGAGCCGAACTGACCTGGTCTGCGAACTGAGTTTTGCACAACGATTCGACGTTCGCATAACGACAATTACACTTCTTACAATGATGATTAACATACCAAGATATATACTTTTGCTAAGCATAAAACGAAACGAACATAATAATGTTTTCAGAAATTATTATTACAAACCACTACCAACGAGTCGTATACATTTCTAAAACTACAAACTCAAACGACAAACAAACACTTTGGACATAATTTGGTTGAACGAACACTAGCATGGATGGTCAAACTAAGACATCCACATACTTATCAAATCTCATACGTTTAGGGCGTTAGGAGATTCTGGACTATACTTGGGCTTTAAGCTTTGCTAGCACTCGCACATTACTTAACTCAACAGGTGAGTTCACAGCCCCTACTTTTACTGTTTAACTGCTTTTGAACAGGGGTGGAAAACATAGTCAACTGCTTTATTAATTGCCATAACTGCTTTTACTACATGATTGTATACGTGTTTACTCGAACGATTAGAGTACTTTGAACTGTTGAACGATTGTGCGAACTAATGTTTATGAAATAACATTTTCATACCATAAACTAAAACAAACGTGGTAAACTAATTGATAAACTGTTTTGTTTGGACGGGAGAACGACCCGTGCGTATTTAGACCGGAGAACGACCGGTAATTTTTATGAAAATGCTGGAGAACGACCAGCAACGTATTTTAGTGCCAGAGAACGACTGGCCAAGTGGACGGGAGAACGACCCGTGCGTATTTGGATGGGAGAACGACCTATGCGTTATTTGACCGGAGAACGACCGGTACTGTGTTTCGCTGGAGAACGACCAGCAGTATTTATTGCCAGAGAACGACTGGCCGAGTTGGACGGGAGAACGACCCGTGCGTATTTAGACCGGAGAACGACCGTTACTATTTTGTAAACGCTGGAGAACGACCAGCAACGTATTGCAAACTGTATTTTGGGTAACATCCCATGTAAACTGTATTTTGGGTAACATCCCACGTAAACGGTATTTTGGGTAACATCCCACGCAAACGGTATTTTGGGTAACATCCCACGCAAACGGTATTTTGGGTAACATCCCACGCAAACTATATTTTGGATAACATTCCACAAAACGAATACTTGACTACTATGGCAATAATTATTTGTGAACGTATTGGTTTTAACAACTGTGCTTACAAACTTGATTCAACTATTGCAAACATAAAACCTGTGAATTCACTCAACCTCGTTGTTGACTTTTACTATGTTTTTTAGGGAATTAGCTGCACATGTAAGAACCGTCTGCACGTTGGAGCATAGGCGACCCACGAAGTATAGGATGTCAACTTTTGACAACTGGATTTCTTTTATATAACTGAAACTGTTTAGTCATATTTACGAAATCTACTTTTGTAAACTTAATACTTTTAACTTGTACGATTCGAGGAAATCGTAAACTTTGTAACTAATACTTTGGCATCTTAATATATTATGTTCTGTTGTAATCATAAGCTCTGATACGTATGCATGTACTGTGTATTGTGGCACTCCCCATACTTAACTAAATGCTTCCGCTAAACTAAATCAACGAATTTGGGGGTGTTACATAACAGCATACATAGAATTTACTTTTGAAACACGATCATGCATATCAATTTTATAAATACCATCAAAAGGAATAACATTAAAATAATGAACATTATTCTTAGAAACTGAGATACCATAATCATTAAAAACATTGATAAATCCATTATCTTTTAAAAGTGAAACTGAAACAACACCTCTAGTAATAGTAGGTGTGTAATGACAATTGTCTAATACAATAACTAAGCCCGAAGGCAAAACTAAGTCAAAACTTCCAATAGCTTCTACAGCTGCACGTACACCATTGCCCACGTACAAGTATAGAGCCCCATGCTTCAGTTTCTTCTTTTCTCTAAGTCCCTGTAGGGTATTACAAATGTGAGTACCATAACCAGTGTCATATACCCAGGATTTTAAATTAGAGAAAGAATATAATTCTATTGTGAAGATACCTGAAGGTCCGGTCTGGCCAGCTTGCTTCTTCTTCTTCTTCATTAACTCAGCAAGATAGGCAGGACAATTCCTCCTCCAGTGACCCACTTCCTTGCAGTGGTGACATGCTTCATCCTTAGCCGGATGCTCTTTCTTTGCTAGAGGGGTTTTCTTAGGTTTAGGGACATAAGCACCTTGTTTTCCCTTGCCCTTAGTCTTTCCCCTAGTTTGTGGTTTATTGTCTTTCTGGATCTTGCCACTTCTAATAGCAAGGACTTGTGGGGTAGCCGGTTTCTTTGGTAGACCCTTCTCATACTCAATGAGCATGGCATGAAGTTCAGCTATAGTCTTGCCCATGCTGTGCATATTGTAGTTGCGCACAAAACCCTCAAAATCCTTGGAAAAGGAATTGAGAATCATACCAACAGCAATAGGCAGAGGATAAGTGTACTGAAGTCTTTCCAATTGATCCAGATAGCTCTTCATTTTGAGAACATGTGAGCTAACTGGTGTGCCTGCTTCATGTTTGCAAGCATGGAGTGATTGGATCAAATCAAATACTTCAACTCCAGCTTGTTTCTCAAACATTGATTTAAGCTCTGTAATCATATCAAGTGGTCTATGATTTTCAAATTGCTTTTGAAGTTCGGGATTCATGCTGCCGAGCATCAAACAAGCAACTTCATTATGACGATCATAAAGAGCATTCCACGCTGCCAATTCCTCAGCAGGAGCAGTAATAGCAGGAGCAGGTCCCAACGGCTGTGCAATGACATCAGTTTTCTTTTCAACACGAAGGACAATCCTTAGTTGACGAAACCAATCATTGAAATTACTTCCTGATGTGTGCTAAGTATAGGCAATTATAATCACAAGTTTTAATTAAGGAAATACTAAATAATACTATCACACAATTCAGGCAAGTGTTATCCTGATCATAGAATATAGTTTTATAAGTAAGTCCAGATTCGAACTCAGGTAATGTGATTTAATCTATAACTAACTATTTATTTATCTAATTACAATTATTACAATCAATATACAAATTTACAATTAATGTACAATAATCTATAAGATAGGGGGGACGTTTTAGTTCCGATCGAACATATTTATAACTGATACCAATTCTTTAATAGATAAGTTTAAAGGAACACCTTAAGAATACTCAATTGGATAGAAGATTATGACTATTTAAACTATTATTTATTAAACTTATTATATCAACTTATGTCTATTTGCGTGTTGGCTATTATTATTGTGATTTACTAATGTAGAAAATCTCAAAGGTTATGACAATTCTCATATAGCAATATAGTCAAAGGTTATGTAAAGTATCACTATTTATTAAGATCTATCAACATATTATTAATGCAATTCCAGGGTCGGTTGAATCATAATGCTACTTAACATCTAATGAAACATAATCACTTAATTTAAAAACCCAAAAGGTTAGTGAGTTTATCTATAAATCAGTTAATTATGATCATTAACATAATATAACACATAATTCTTACATAATAATATTCAATAATATAGTTCCAACATAAACATATAATTCATATAATAAACATAATAAACATACATTTAAACATTCATAATGAAAATCTAACAAGCAATTAATTCGAATAAACAATATCCATAGTAACCCAAAAAGTTAGTGAAGCTACAAGGATAAAGAAACCGAACCAATTGATGAACTAGCTTTTCCTAAGGTTGAAAACCTTCAAACCCTAGCTCCTTAGCCTCCAACGCACCTAAAGTCGACCTTAAACCTTAATATTCAACTTTGTATTCTAAGAATCGTATATCGTTTAATCAAAACTAAGCCTCTATTTATAATACTCCTGGTTGACCCTCCAACCGCCGGTTGGGACTTCCAACCGCCGGTTGGAGTTATGAATCCTACTCCAACTCTGCGCATTTCTCCACCGCCTTGAACCCTTAGCCCCAACCGCCGGTTGGGACTTTCAACCGCCGGTTGGGACTTCCAACCGCCGGTTGGACTTAAATTTCAGAATTTTCCATAAACGGCTTGGGCTTCAAATTGGGTTTCTCTTTCTTCTTTAAACGGATTCACTTATTTTCTTGGCCCAAATCTTTAATATTATCATTTGAGTCTTTATTTCTTTAAGGTTTAGATCTTCTTTTCTTCAATTGCTTTAATTTCTTCAGTTTCGGTCTTATTTTCGTTCTTTTTTTCTCCAATCTTCAATTAAAATACATTTCTGCAAATATTAACAAAATAAGTATCTAAAATCATATAAATGCATAAAATATATACAAATATAGGGATAAATAATATAAAATATAGTATCTATTTGATGCTTATCATATATCCCCACACTTAAGTTCTGCTTGTCCTCAAGTAGAATACTGAATAAAATTTAAAAATAAGCATCAACTTAATATTCAAAAATCAGAATACCAAAATTAAAAACCTGTTTTATAATTTAAAAATTTAAACAATTTAATTAACATGGATAACTATAATGTATAAATAAAAATTATTATTATTCGTGCAATATATAGCTCATGAATGATTACTAATATATTTATCCACTTTAAACAATCTATATTTATACTTCTGAATACATCTTTATTATTATTATGTATATTACTTATGATTTCCATATATGATATACTCTTAAACTTAATCATGCAATTTACTTTTATATTCCAAATAAATATATAAAATCCATTTTTAAGAATCAAGACATTGGTGACAGGTCTTCATTTACATAGTTTGATTTTTATTTATTTATATATTTTTTTCTTTTGAAAGAATTTTTTTCTTTCTTCTACTTTATTTAAGAATACTAATTAGAAACCAGGTCTGTACTTACGTACAACAGAGGAAACAATTAGTAGACCCCCAAATGTTTTTATATAAATATAAAGATATATAAAATTATCGCATGATAAATCTAAGAATTAAGACTTTTATGTCATACATCATATTATGTACCATAACATAATAAACAAGTTATTTTATTAATTTCTTAAAATTCAGAAATCTTCATATAGATTGCCTATTAGTACATCACATCATGTAACTATATATCACTTATTTATTAAGTAGTTTACATTATATATACAAAATAGTTAATCCATATCAAAGTCTAAACTTTTAAATACAAAACAAACTTTTAACAAAAGTATTCTAATCTTCAATTAAAATTAAGAACAATAGAAACTTAAATAATGAATTGATTGATTAAAGAAATTCTTTTCCTTACGAACCCTATCCCCACACTTAAATTATACAATGCCCTCATTGTATAAAAATGATAAACAAAAGTGAGTAAGGGAAAGAAAAATAGAACAGAAAAACTCCCGTGACTGAATTTTCAAAATTCATCATTGGCTAAGAAAAATTCAACTTGGTTGATTCCTTGATCTCTAAGAAAATAATATACAACATCCACACTTTCGTAGTTAATCACGATTGTATTTAGCATATGCAATAAGCCTTTAAACCCCTCGGTATCCCGAGTGGATGAGTTATAGTCTCGTGAGGGTTTCCAGTGAACACACCCACAAAGTTCATTCCTGAAAATAAAATAAAAATCATAACATATATAAAAATAAACACAGGTTGTCTCCTGAGAAGCACTTTTGTTTAAATGTCAGTAAGTTCGACCAAATCCTGTAACCTATACTTCCAAAGATATATCTGAAAAATGCTCCACAGTTCCTTCATAATATTTCTTTAAACGCTGTCCATTGATCTTAAAAATATTTCCACCGAATGCTATTAAATCCACACTTCCATTAGCATGAACTTGGTGAATCACATATGGTCCGCTCCATCTTGATCTTAATTTACCTGGAAATAAACGAATACGGGAATTATATAAAAGCACACGTTCTCCAGCAACAAAGTCTTTATTTCCCCGAAATCTCGCATCATGCCATTTCTTCGTCCTTTCTTTATAAAGCCTTGAATTTTCATAAGCATTCCAACGAAGCTCATCTAACTCATGTAACTGTAAAAAGCAATGCCTACCAACCTCATCGGTATCCATGTTGCATTCCCGAAGTGCCCAATATGCTTTATGTTCTATTTCCACTGGTAAATGACAAGCTTTCCCATAAATTAACCTATAAGGAGTACAACCTGTAGGTGTTTTAAATGCGGTCATATATGCCCAAAGTGCGTCGTTTAATTTCTCTGACCACTCTTTTCTGTTTGATCCAACAGAACGTTCCAAAATACGTTTTATTGCTCGATTTGTATTTTCAACTTGTCCACTTGTCTGTGGATGATAAGGTGTAGCAATCCTATGACTAACTCCATATCTCTTTAATACTTTTTACAATTGAGTATTGCAAAAATGAGTACCCTGATCACTAATCAATGCCTTAGGAGTTTCAAATCTTGCAAATAACTGCTTAAGAAATTTTACCACAACTCTTGCATCATTTGTAGGTAATGCCTTCGCCTCTGCCCACTTCGAAACATAATCCACAGCAACTAATATATACTTATTACCGTGACTTGTAGGAAATGGTCCCATGAAATCAATACCCCAGATATCAAATATCTCACAAACCTGTATATTAGTCTGTGGCATCTCATCTTTTTTAGAAATATTTCTAGCTCTCTGACATGAATCACAATTCCTAACAAAAGCATATATATATATATATATATATATATATATATCTTTAAAAATCGTCGGCCAATAAAATCCTGCATCAAATATTTTCTTTGCAGTGTAACTTGGTCCATTATGACCTCCAACTGGTCCTTCATGACAATGCTTTATAATTTGCTGAGCTTCTTCACCATGTACACAGCGTCTAATTATACCATCTGCACAATACCTGAAAAGAAATGGGTCTTCCCAAAAATAATACTTTAAATCAGAAAAGAATTTTTTTCTCTTTTGATAATCCATCCTTGGTAAAATCTTAGTAACCAAATAATTTGCATAATTTGCAAACCAAGGTATATTCATTATTTCTTGTGCAGTCATCAACTTCTCATCAGGAAATGTATCTTGAATTTCCTCTTCATCTAATATATCTAATTCCGGATTTTCCAACCTTGACAAATGATCAGCTGCGACATTTTCAGCTCCTTTCTTGTCTTTAATTTCAATATCGAATTCCTACAATAAAAGAATCCATCGCAATAAACGAGGGAGCGCATCCTAATTATTAAATAAATACTTCAATGTAGAATGGTCAGTATAAACCACATTTTTAGTTAAAACAAGATAAGAACGAAACTTATCGAATGCAAAAACTACTGCCAAAAGTTCCTTTTCCGTAGTTGTATAATTTTCCTGAGCATCTGTTAATGTCTTACTGGCATAATAGATTGGCTTAAACTTGTTATCAATTTTCTATCCCAAAACAGCTCCTACTGCATAATCACTAGCATCACACATTAATTCAAAAGGTAAATTCCAGTATGGACTAATCATTACCGGAGCAGATATCAACTTTTCCTTTAAGGCATCAAACGACTGTTTGCATTCATCTGTAAACTCGAACTTAGCATCTTTTTCCAGCAAATGATTCAATGGTATAGCAATCTTTGAAAAATCTTTTATAAATCTTCTATAAAATCCGGCATAGCCTAGGAAACTCCTTATTCCCTTTACATTAGTAGGATAAGGTAATTTTGAAATAACCTCAATCTTTGCTTTATCCACCTCAATTCCTATGTCCTATAACAATCCCTTCTCGAACCATAAAATGCCCAATTAAGAATTAGATTCGCACCTTCACATCTTTGCAACATCCTTTTTAAATTTTCTAAACAAGCATCAAATGAATCCCCAAATACCGAGAAATCATCCATAAATATTTCCATGAAATCTTCCACCATATCATGAAATATCGCGATCATGCAACGTTGAAATGTAGCTGGTGCATTACACAAACCAAACGGCATTCTTCTATAAGCAAAAGTACCAAACGGACAAGTGAATGTTGTCTTATCTTGATCTTCAGCTGCAATAGGTATTTGAAAATATCTTGAAAATCCATCCAGAAAACAATAGAATTCTTTTCCTGCTAACCTTTCTATCATTTGATCAATAAATGGTAATGGAAAATGATCTTTTCTGGTAGCATCATTCAATTTCCGGTAATCAATACAAACTCTCCACCCTGTTACCGTCCTTGTGGGTATTAATTCGTTCTTCTCATTAGGTACCACTGTCATTCCACCTTTCTTTGGTACGACATGTATTGGACTTACCCATGGACTGTCTGAAATAGGATAGATTAATCCTGAATCCAATAGTTTAATGATTTCTTTCCTGACAACGTCTTTCACATGTGGATTCAATCTTCTTAATGGTTGTACAACTGGCTTAAAATCTGTTTCCATTAAGATTTTATGAGTACAGTAAGTAGGACTGATTCCCTTGATATCTGTTATCTTCCATGCTATTGCCTTTTTATGTTGTTTAAGAACCTGCACTAAGCGATCTTTTTCTGCAGTTGATAGTTTAGAAGATATTATAACTGGCAAATCTGATGTACCTTGTAAATAAGCATATTCTAAATGTGCTGGTAGCTCTTTAAGTTCCAATTGTGGTGGTTCTTTAATAGATGTTTTGAACTCGAAGATCTCTTCCTTCAGATACGGAATCTTGTCGATAGAATTTGGTAATAATTCTTGGTTGAGAATTTTAGCAATTGGTTGTGATGATTCAGCTTTAGTATGTTGTTGAAGAACAACAGTTACTTCTGAATCTTCATCTTCTTCTAATAGTTTGTCAAATTCTGCCAAATCTTTCTCAGTGTCAAATTCTTCAGTCCATTCTGTAAGAATTCCAGTATCTGTTTGATCTTTTTCTATAAAATCTTGAAAAGAATGATTATCTAAATACTCATTATAACATCCCTCTTCGTAAACAACAATATTATATTATTACCACGGAAGCGTATACTTTTAAAATACATATCTCCTTATTATACATTAAAACTGTGGATAACTTTTAACAACATTTGTACAACCTATTTAACAACTAATCCAAATACGGTTCACTTGGTACAAAACGGGGTATTATATAATACAAAACATAGTTTATAACAAACTTTATCAGAGTCGCCAACATCAAACATTCCCTGCTCCTAGAGCACCACATTCCTGCTACCCACATCCCAAAAATATAACCTGCAGGAAGTAAAATGAGGGATTAGCACAAAGCTAAGTGAATGAATTCATCACACACCAATTAATTTAACTTAACTACTTGTTTACACCAGACATCCGTAAACATCCAATTCAACTAATCAACAAATCAAGGAATGAGGATCGGTGGCTCTGAGGAATACCATAATACCCGGGTGGTTCCCCAGAACACTTATCCAACCATATCCGTATGGCCATAACGGACGAGACCGATAGCTAGTGATTATTATATTTAAACACAGGTTCCATACACACAACAAATGAAGCAAGACCCTGTGTAATTTACATAATAACAAACTAGCTCAACCAACTAACTCAACTCGTTGACTGCCCAAAGGTCAAATCGCACGTAGAGTCACAGTCAACAATATTAGTTAAATAATATTACAACATATCTACATTCACCTGTTGCAACCAAATAGTTACAACTAAATCAAAAGGTGAGTTCTAAATCCACTCACCAATACCTCTGTAGTCCCCACACTCAGCAGTCTTATATCACCGAGTCTTTGGATTATCTGAGAACACAAATCAATTATAAGTTAGTAATTCGTACAATAAATAACTACTTATATCCATTCATAATTTAAGAATCAAATATTATTTACATTACGATAATATTTTACTAATTATCTATCATTATTCATAATTACTTATATTATTATCAATACATTAACCTTGGAATACTATTTGAACTAATAATAGTATCTATTAACAACTTTATTCTAATACCAAAACTTCACAACCCAGTTTGCCATTCAGTATATCACTTCAATTAATATCAATAACCACAATTAACAACAACTAATAAGTTGTTGAACATTGATTTCATACCTATGTCATAATCGATATAATTTAGTCGATTCATGACCTTAACTCAAATCAAATAAACAATGTTACCAACTTTCACAATATTCATGAACTCACTTAATATATTTCAATTTCATAGTTCAAGAACAACTATTTCATATATTTAGATTTAAAGCTATTTAACTAGCTTTTTAAAATCATAAAATGCTAATAATCATCATCTAATAAATCGTATCTCTACACCATATCACTAAGCCTAACTTTATACAATAAGCTTATGAAATAGTGAAAATACTTACTAATTATAGATGAGTAAATCGATGATTGTGATGAAGACACAAGAATTAAATTAAATCCCAACAACTTTTCACTTACTAATTCTCTTTCTAAGTTTAGTGTGTTTTTTTTTCTTTTAGTTTATTTCAAGGAAATGGGGAGAACTTTCTGTTTTGGGAAAGTAATATCACGTAGGTCGGCTCACCCAAATTTAGACCGACCCAACTTTTATTTAATTACATCCACTTCTTTAAACTTTTGTCCAGAATCTAAAAAAACATTTCGCGAAACAAATTATTTTATTTTACTGTCAACTACAGTAATTTAAAACAACTAATATTTCACTAGTCACAATAAGTCCTTCAACTTATTTATCTAAATTTCACAAATAAACAAATAATATCAATTAATTTCTAACACAATTTAAATAATCAATTTAAAATAGGAATTACCAGACCACGGAAGAGGATGTTACAAATCTCCCCCCCTTAGGAAGATTTCGTCCCCAAAATCTCAACACGGTCAAACAATCCAGGATATCTGGATCTCATACTCTCCTCAGTCTCCCAAGTTAGGTTTGAACCTAAACTATGTCTCCATTTTACTAACACCATAGGAATCCGTTTCTTCCTAAGTTTAGTAACTTTTCTGTCAAGAAGTTCAACAGGTTCTTCAACTAACTTCTGGGTCCGATCAACCTTCAAATCTTTCAAAGGAAGAATCTGAGATTGGTCCTCCACGTTACATTTCCTCAAATAACAGATGTTAAACGTGTCATGAATACCAGCAAGTTCTGAAGGAAGATCAAGTGTCACTGACTGATCATTAACGACTTTACTGATTCTGAATGGACCGATATACCGAGGAGCCAATTTACCACGTTTTCCAAATCGAATAACCCCCTTCCAAGGTGAAACTTTAAGATAAACAAGCTCACCTTCAGAAAATGACACTGGTCGTCTACGTGGATCTGCATATTGCTTCTGTCTGTCACATGCAGCTTTCAACTTCTCACGTGCAATTGCTACTGTCAGCTGTCATCTGCACAATGTCTGGGCCGGCAAACTGTTTTTCTCCAGCTTCTAACCAACACGTGGGCGTTCTACAACGACGTCCATACAGCATCTCATAAGGAGGCATACCAATACTGGAGTGATAGGAATTATTATAAGCAAACTCAACCAACGGTAGGTGCAAATCCCAAGAACCGCTATACTCCAAAACACAAGCTCTCAACATATCTTCGAGTGTCTGAATCGTCCTCTCAGATTGGCCATCAGTTTGGGGATGATAAGCTGTACTGAGGTTTACATGTGTACCTAACTCATGCTGTAAGCTTTGCCAAAAATGAGAAACAAACCGAGAATCCCTATCTGATACAATAGACAACGGAATACCATGTCGGGAAACAATCTCATTAACATACAACTGTGCAAGCTTACTCAAAGAAGCCGTCTCACTGGTAGCTAGAAAATGAGCACTTTTGGTCAACCGATCAACAATAACCCAAATCATGTCATTTCCTCGAGACGTACGTGGAATTTTAGTCACAAAATCCATAGTCAAGTGTTCCCACTTCCATTCTGGGATTTCTAACTGTTTCAACGACCCATACGGTTTCTGATGTTCAGCTTTGACCTGAGCACACACATGACATGTTCCAACAAACTGTGCTATATCAGTTTTCATCGTCGGCCACCAATACAAATGTTTTAAGTCATTATACATTCGGGTACTGTCGGGATGAACAGATAAACGTGACTTATGGGCTTCATTCAAAATCATATCCAGAATACCACCAATCAGAGGAATCCATACACGAGACTGAAAAGTCTTCAATCCTCTAGAATCATCAACTAGTAACTCTTTTCTTTTCAACATGATTTCTGACTTTAGATTAGGCTCTAATAAAGCTTCAATTAGTGCATCTTTAATTTTATCCACTAAGTCAGAAGAAACATCAACTTTTAAATAATAAATGCGGTCAGAAGTACCTTTTCGGCTTAACGCATCAGCAACCACGTTTGCCTTTCCAGGATGATAACGAATTTCACAATCATAATCCTTAATTAACTCTAACCATCGTCTCTGACGCATATTCAATTCTTTCTGTGAAAATACATACTGAAGACTTTTATGGTCAGTACAGATAACACACCTTGTACCATAAAGATAATGTCTCTAGATTTTCAATGCAAATACAACAACTGCCAATTCTAAATCATGAGTAGGGTAATTTCTTTTATGTTGTTTCAATTGCCGAGAAGCATAAGCAATAACTCTATCTCTTTGCATAAGAACACCACCTAAACCAGAATAAGAAGCATCACAATAAACAATAAAGTCATTTGAGCCATCTGGTAAAGCTAACACATGTGCTTGACACAATAATTGCTTTAAAGTCTGAAAAGCTATCTCCTGTGACTCATCCCATTGAAATTTAACATCTTTACGTGTCAATTTCGTTAACGGACCAGCGATCTTTGAAAAGTCTTTAATGAATTTTCTATAATATCCAGCTAGTCCAAGAAAACTCTTGATTTCAGAAGGATTCTTTGGAACATTCCACTTCATAACAGCTTCAATTTTAGCAGGATCAACTTTGACACCATCATTACAGATAATATGACCCAGAAACTGTACTTCCCGAATCCAGAATTCACATTTAGAAAATTTTGCATATAAGTGTTCTCTTTTCAACGTTTCCAACACTAATCTCAAATGCATTTCATGTTCTGATTCGGATTGAGAATATACCAGAATATCATCAATAAAGACAATTACAAATTTATCGAGAAAAGGTCGACATACCCGATTCATCAAATCCATAAAAACTGCTGGAGCATTTGTTAAACCAAACGGCATAACCAGAAATTCGAAATGACCATACCTGGTATGAAAAGCAGTATTTGGAATATCCCGTTCACGAACATGAACTTGATGATAACCTGATCTTAAATCAATTTTAGAATATACAGATGATCCCTGCAACTGATCAAACAAGTCATCTATTCGAGGCAGAGGATATTTATTCTTTACTGTCCTTTTGTTCAATTCCCTATAATCAATACACATACGAAAAGACCCATCCTTCTTTTTCACAAACAAAACTGGGGCACCCCATGGTGAAGAAATAGGTTTAATGAACCCTTTATCCAACAACTCTTGTATCTGATTCATCATTTCACGTATTTCAGAAGGAGCTAATCTATAGGGAGCTTTGGCTACAGGCGACGAGCCAGGAACAAGGTCAATTCGGTATTCAACTTCCCTAATAGGTGGTAAACCAGGTAATTCATCGGGAAACACCTCCGGATAATCAGAAACAACCGGGACATCAGAAATAGATTTCTTTTCAAGTTTGGCATCAACAACATAGGCTAGGTAAGACCCACAACCTTTGAACAATGACTTCATAGCTTTCATCATAGAGATCAGGGGAATAGACATACTATCCCGTTCTCCTCGAGCCACAACATATGACCCTTCAGAGATTGGGATTCGAATCAACTTCTGGTGGCAATCTATACTGGCTTTATTTTGACTCAACCAATCCATACCAATAATTACATCAAAGCTAGGAATTGGCATCAACAAGAAGGAAATGGGAAAAGCCTGCTCATCTATAATAATACTAGCTCCAGTCATCGAGGTGGTAACGGGAACTAACTTGCCACTAACAATCTCTACTTCTATGGGCTTAGTAATCAAGGTAGGGCTCAATTTCAACTTATCACAAAAACATACAGATATAAAGGAACAATTAGCTCCAGAATCAAACAACACACGCGCTGGTACAGAGTTTATAAGAAAAGTACCAGTGATGACATCCTCTGTGTGCACTGCTTCGTCAATAGTCATCTGAAAGGCCCTACTAGTAGCCGGCGGAGGATTCTTCCGCATTTGCACGGAAGATGACGAACTCCCGACCGAACCAGAACCCTGTCTCCCTGCCTCAGGACACTGACCAACACGATGTCCTTCTTTCTTATAATTCCAGCACACAAAATTAGGATACCTGCAATTCTTGATGTCGTGCCCAAGATCACCACATTTAAGGCATTTATTTGTCTGAGGAGTACACTGACCAGAATGCCTCGACTTACAAGAATTACACCAGTTAGAACCTCCAAAAGAACCACTTTTGCTACCAGATCTTTGGCCCTGTTGATTACTCTGCCATCTCTGTTTTCCCTTTCCCGAGGATTCACTTCTGGATTTGTGAGAAGAAGTATCCTGAGCTTGATAACCCTGAGCTCTCATATCACTGTCAACAGAACGTGCCAAAATGAAAGCCTGAGATAAAGAACCAGCTAACCTCATTGTAGTACGATAACTCAGAGGTAAAGTACCAACAAACTGTTCAACTCTGGTTTTCTCATCAGGAACCCACTGCTGAACAAACCTTAACTTTTCAGAAAACTGTGAAATCAATTCATCAATTGTCATTTTATCAGTTAACTGCAAATTTGTAAACTCTCATCTAATTCGAGCCATGTCAAAATCTGAACAATATTGATTACAAACTGCTTGATGAAATTCGGGCCATCAGATAGCTTCCTTTTGCTGTTGAGTTAAATGTCCAGTAATAGAATCCCACCAAACCATAGCTTCATCCTTAAGGCATTGAACCGCGTATGGGACTTTAAACCCTTCCTCACAACAAGTCACATCAAATTTTCTTTCCATATTTCTCAACCAGTTTAAAGTAACTGTCGGATTAGTGCTACCAGAATACTCAGGAGGTTTGCTTGCCATAAAGGTTTTAAAAGAACATGTCTTACTGGATTGAGGTTATAAAGTAGTACCAAACAGTGAAGCTTGTTGAAGACGTTGCTAAGCTGAAGCTTCTTCAGCTTGTCTTTTGAATTCTCTGAGAGTAATCACTTCGTCTTCAAGATCATGCATATAATCCTCTCTGTTTGATTCTTCACCAACAGGAATAAAAGTACCATCCGGATCATGTTGTTCATTATGAGTATCCATGTGAGAAGCATCGATCCTTGAGGCATTGTTAGGGTTGGTAGTCGGTGGTTCATTATCTGCCAAATCTGTAATCAACACAACAACTTGAAACTCGTTAATCGTTAGTACCTATCTACTAACCGATTCACAACAAATGCTAAATCCCATACCCAGGAATGTTTGACATAACACAGCTCAGAATTGGGGTTGAACACTTTACAATGCTCAATTAGCCCAAAACTATGCTCTAATACCAACTTATAACACCCCTCTTCGTAAACAACAATATTATATTATTACCTCGGAAGCGTATACTTTTAAAATACATATCTCGTTATTATACATTAAAACTGTGGATAACTTTTAACAACATTTGTACAACCTGTTTAACAACTAATCCAAATACGGTTCACTTGGTACAAAACGGGGTATTATATAATACAAAACATAGTTTATAACAAACTTTATCAGAGTCACCAACATCAAACATTCCCTGCTCCTAGAGCACCACATTCCTGCTACCCACATCCCAAAAATATAACCTGCAGGAAGTAAAATGAGGGATTAGCACAAAGCTAAGTGAATGAATTCATCACACACCAATTAATTTAGCTTAACTACTTGTTTACACCAGACATCCGTAAACATCCAATTCAACTAATCAACAAATCAAGGAATGAGGATCGGTGGCTCTGAGGAATACCATAATACCCGGGTGGTTCCCCAGAACACTTATCCAACCATATCCGTATGGCCATAATGGACGAGACCGATAGCTAGTGATTATTATATTTAAACACAGGTTCCATACACACAACAAATGAAGCAAGACCCTGTGTAATTTACATAATAACAAACTAGCTCAACCAACCAACTCAACTCGTTGACCTCATTATCAACTGATGCCCAAAGGTCAAATCGCACGTAGAGTCACAGTCAACAATATTAGTTAAATAATATTACAACATATCTACATTCACCTGTTGCAACCAAACAGTTACAACTAAATCAAAAGGTGAGTTCTAAATCCACTCACCAATACCTCTGTAGTCCCCACACTCAGCAGTCTTATATCACCGAGTCTTTGGATTATCTGAGAACACAAATCAATTATAAGTTAGTAATTCGTACAATAAATAACTACTTATATCCATTCATAATTTAAGAATCAAATATTATTTACATTACGATAATATTTTACTAATTATCTATCATTATTCATAATTACTTATATTATTATCAATACATTAACCTTGGAATACTATTTGAACTAATAATAGTATCTATTAACAACTTTATTCTAATATCAAAACTTCACAACCCAGTTTGCCATTCAGTATATCACTTCAATTAATATCAATAACCACAATTAACAACAACTAATAAGTTGTTGAACATCGATTTCATACCTATGTCATAATCGATATAATTTAGTCGATTCATGACCTTAACTCAAATCAAATAAACAATGTTACCAACTTTCACAATATTCATGAACTCACTTAATATATTTCAATTTCATAGTTCAAGAACAACTATTTCATATATTTAGATTTAAAGCTATTGAACTAGCTTTTTAAAATCATAAAATGCTAATAATCATCATCTAATAAATCGTATCTCTACACCATATCACTAAGCCTAACTTTATACAATAAGCTTATGAAATAGTGAAAATACTTACTAATTATAGATGAGTAAATCGATGATTGTGATGAAGACACAAGAATTAAATCAAATCCCAACAACTTTTCACTTACTAATTCTCTTTCTAAGTTTAGTGTGTGTTTTTTTTCTTTTAGTTTATTTCAAGGAAATGGAGAGAACTTTCTGTTTTGGGAAAGTAATATCACGTAGGTCAGCTCACCCAAATTTAGACCGACCCAACTTTTATTTAATTACATCCACTTCTTTAACCTTTTGTCCAGAATCTAAAAAAACATTTCGCGAAACAAATTATTTTATTTTACTGTCAACTACAGTAATTTAAAACAACTAATATTTCACTAGTCACAATAAGTCCTTCAACTTATTTATCTAAATTTCACAAATAAACAAATAATATCAATTAATTTCTAACACAATTTAAATAATCAATTTAAAATAGGAATTACCAGACCACGGAAGATGATGTTACACTCATAAGCATTCAAATAACAAGAGTCATCAACATAATCAGGAAATTTCATAGATTTATTAACATCAAAAACAATTTTATCATCTCCTAATCTCATGGTAATCTTTCTATCAATAACGTCTATTAGGGCATGTGTTGTTGCTAAAAATGGTCTTCCTAATATAATAGGGACTTTAAGGTCTTCTACCATATCTAAAATTACAAAATCACATGGAAAAACAAATTTATCAACTTTAATCAAAACATTTTCAATTATTCCCCTAAGATATTGAACAGATCGGTCAGCTAATTCGATACACATACGAATAGGTTTTGGTTCTCCTAATCCTAATCGCATAAAAAGTGTATCTGGCATTAATGAAATACTAGCTCCTAAATCTGCCAATGCATTTTCAATAGTCATTTCACCAATTTTGCAAGGTATAGTAATACTCCCTGGATCTTTGACTTTCGGAGGTAATTTATTCTACATTATTGCTGAGCATCTTGCATTCATTGTTACCTTCGTCACATTTTCCAGTTTATTTTTGTTTGTCAGCAGCTCCTTAAGATATTTTGCATATTTTAGCATATGAGCTATAGCTTCAACAAAAGGAATGTTAATATGAAGTTGTTTCAGGTTTTTCAGAAATTTGTGGTATTGTTCATCTTCTTTGTCTTTCCTAAGAGCAGCTGGATATGGAGGTGGCGGTGTATAGTCTTTGATGACTTCTTTAACTTTATTTTCTCCATTCTCCTTTTTGTTCGCTTGTATGTCTTCATCAATTGTTTCCTTTTCAACCTGCTTAGATTCAACAATTTTATTAGCTATAATAGGAGAGTCAACATTCTTACCACTTCTGGTAATTACTGCGTTAGCTTGTTCCTTTGGATTTGTTTTAGTAAATCCTGGCAATGTTCCTGGAAATCTCTCCTGCAATGCTTTAGCAATCTGATGACCTGAGCTCTCAATTTGTTTGATCGAGGCTTCGTGATTACGCATTCTGGCATCGTCTTCTTCATTTCTTTTATTACTTGCTTCAGCCATTTTTCTAATGCGTTCTCTATCACCGTCATTCTGTCATTATAGGAAGTTTGTTCTGTTTTGACATAATATCCTGGTGCTCCTTGTTGATACTGTTGGCCTGGTTGATTAACTCTTCTAAAATTATAAACTTGACGATAATTTGGATTTCCTTGAAAATCCCCATAGATAACTTCCTCATTACTTATTTTGCTGTCAGTATTAGGACAATCTTCTTTTAGATGACTTCCTCCACATATTTCACACCCAATCCCAATTGCATGAACTTGTTCATTTACTTTCTTAATATCTCTTCCCATACTTTCCAATTTCGCTGTTATAGCTGCTAGACCATCATTATCTTCAGATATCCTTTTTCTTTCAGATGAACTATCATCCCATAACTGAGAATGTTTAGCTAATTCTTCAATTCCTGCCCTTGCCACTGCTGGAGTTTTCTTAGGTACTGGACCTTGTGCATCCAACTGTTGATGTGTCGCCCGATCAACTCCTTTATAGAATACTGTTATCTCTTGTTGGACATTCAAATCATGTTGTGGACATTTGTGTAACATTTCCTTATATCTTTCCCAAGTTTGATACAGAGATTCATCAGGTTTCTGTTTGAAGTTCCTAATCTCATCAATCATCTTTGAGGTCTTGGAAGGTGTACAGTACATTTTTAGAAATTTTGTGCGAAGATCTTCCCAAGTAGTAATGGATCCCGCTGGCTCGTTATTGATCCATCTCTTAGCTCCATCCTTTAGTGTTAAAGGAAATACTCGCAACATAACCTGATTTGCCAACTTATCCAACAGGTACACCAAAATATCTGATGTTTCACTCTTCGCAGCAAGAAAGTATACCCACGAAAATCGGGAGTAGTCATCAGTGACTACTAAGCAGTAGGATCGGCCACCAATGCTCTTAGTAGAAATAGGACCAAACAAATCCATATGTAAGAGCTCCAGTGGTGCAGTAATAGAATTCACTACCTTGGACTTATGAGATTTTTTGTGGAGTTTCCCTTTGTGGCATGAAATACAGTCATCTTTTAGAGCAAATGATTGTTTTGGAACTCCGTTTTCCAAATCATTATTTATAAGAAAATTCATTTTACGAAAATGAATATGTCCCATCCGTCGATGCCAAAGTAGTGATTCCTTTTCCGAAGCCTTTGATAGGAGACAAGTGTATTCATCTGTAGTCTCGACAGTTCGCATGTTCATCACATAGGTATCGTTTCTCCGTGGCGCCCGCATAATCACCCATTCTTTAGGGATAACGAAACCTGGCTTCAAGATCACACATTCTATTTTTGTGAATGCTGTGGTATAATCCTTATCATAGACTTGTGAAATGCTCAGCAAGTTGTGAGTGAGTTGAGCCACATAATTCACATTCTCAAAGCTAACTTTCCCATTAGTTAGCGTTCCCTTTCCGGTAATCGTTCCTCCAGTATCTCCAGCAAAGGCAACATGTCCTCCGGCGTGTGGTTTAACATCCGTCAGAAGAGACACATCGCCAGTCATGTGTCGCGAGCAGCCACTATCCATAAACCATTCACTATCTTTAACATGTTCTGACTGCTGCAACACATAAAAGTAAGAAGATTAGTGAGAAAAACGGTGACCCAAGCCTTTACAGACTTAGGTCTACCAAGGTCATCAACAATAATCACATTAGACATAATTTTATTTTTAATAAATCAGAATTTTCATCTAATGTGTTATTGTTGATGACGGAAGAGTCACTAGCCGACTCCATTCTTTTCCAAACTTTAGATTGTTCGGAAGTTGGTTTGGGAGCAGTGTCGGGCTTTTGTTTTGGCAAAGGTTTTTGCCCAACATTACTTTGCTTTTCATCAGGCTTGGGAGAGTTGGAATAACGCCTAGGTGGTGAAAATGAATTTCTATAAAAGGAAGTTCTAGGCATATCTCTCCCATAGCGCTGATGAGAAAGCTTGGGACAATTACGAATTAAATGTCCCTGTTTCTTGCAGTAAAAACAGGAACGATTCTCAACAATCGGTTGAGGCTGAGGATTTACCGGAGTAGATGGTGAGGCATTTTTAGAACAAGCACAGTGTGTGCAAGTTTGAAAAGGTGCTTGCCTCGGTTGATTGGTTGAGGGTGAAGGTTTTTTACATGAAACTCTTTCATTGTTCACATTTAAGTTACTTTTCAAAATCTTTACAGGTGTCTATAAAGTTTGAGTTTTCTCATTTAAAATCTTTTTTTTGCCCTTATCATTTTGTACTTTAAGGACAGTTTCATTCGTCAAAATCACCTTTTCTGGTTTGACCTCAACCTTCTCAACCTTAGGATACTCCTCATCGGTAATATCCTCAATCTCAACTATCTCCTCAACACTAACTGGAGATACAGCTTCAGACTTAACAAACTTAGGCGAAGGATACTCTGGCCGCTTGGTTTTCTCCTTTGCCTGTTTGTTTTGCTTAGTTGCCTTTGACTTGATACCACATAATAATGCATAGTTAACAGGAATCTCTTCAGTGCCTTCCTTAACAGGCATAGGACAGTATTCAGTGGGAGGCGGGACTTCAGTATAGCCTAGTCCTACCTTGGTTTTGTTATCTGTCCTCTACTTATTAAGGATTTCATTGAAGGCAACTGTAGAGGAAGAGGAACCTAGAATCTTGTTCTTATAGTTATCATACTCAACTTTTAAATCAGAGAGTTCCTTTTTCAACAATTCTATTTTAGCAAGATAGCTATTAATAGCATCTTGTTGACTAAAGACCTTTGATTTGTACTTTTGAGTATAAGCCTCAATCTTCTTATCATAAAGTTGTTCATTAGCTTTTAAGTACTTATTGGACTCATTAAGTTTTGCAACTTTTTTTCTTAATTCTACGTTTTCTTCTTGAAAGCACTTTAAAGATTCAGTTAACTTAATGCATGAAATACAGTTCAAAGGCTCATCAGGTTCATTGCGTACCTCATTAGTAATGTGAGCCATAAGACACTGTTGGTACTTGTCAGCAAACATGCTCTAGTCCGTGTTTGTAGGCTCGAAGATAACTAATGCATCAGATGTCGCTTGTTTCACTTCTTCCTTCTCTTGAGCTTTAGGAGCATCAGGCTTCATAAAAACCAATGGAGGAACTTTGGGTTTCTCACATTCCCTTGCAAAATGTCCCAAATTCTGACAATTATAGCAACTGACCTTGCTCTTGTCAAAACCAAAGCTGGTTTTGCCGTTTCCATCCAAACTCTTGCGTCCGGTCCTTTGCAAGAATTTTTGAACTCTTCTTGAGATCATGGCAATATTCCAATTTAAATCCATTTGCTCAAGATCATCATCATCCAGTTGAGCATAATCTTCTTTAGCAAGTTCTAGTGTAGAATTTGGTTGTGAAACCAAATCCTTGTAGGAGCTCTGAAAAGCTATATAGATAGCAGCTTGTTCTTCAATAGCTGGGGAAATCGTAACTTGCTGTTGTGAACCTAGTAAAGGTCCAGAAGCATAGACTGGATGATGAGCACCAGTAGACTGCAATGGAGAACTAGTATCAGAAATAAAGGTCATTCCACCATATGTCTTTCCGGTGTTTACCTTTCCTCCATATAATGTCGGGCCTTGAACAAAACCACCCAATTTACACTCCTTTTTCTTCAACTCCATTGCATGAGCTTGAAGAACGCCAATTAACTCATCCAGATTTATTCTTGCTGATATCGCGTAAAAAGTCACGTTTTTACTACCGATATCCCTCTCATTCTAGAACGATTCTTGGCACTTTAGCTCAAAAACATTACAAATCAATAGTATTATGCCAAGATGGTCAAAACAAGGTCGCACGATAAAAATCAAGCGAAACGGATGAAAAACGAAGATTCCACGCACGTTTGAAGATTCCAGACATCAAAACGAGGTTTCAAGACCAAAGAGCCCATCACCAACATCTATCTGACCTAAGATGTTCGTTTTCAAATTACGAATCCAACAGAAGAAGAATCAACTAAAACGGACGAGGAACGAAGATTCTACGCACTCCGGAAGATCCAAACGATTCGTACGACACATCTAAAGTTCAGAGAAATATTTTTGGGATTTATTTTCATCAAAAGCTTCGGTTTTTAATTATGAATCCAACGCAAAAAGAATCAACACAAACGGACGCGTAACAAAGAAAACACGCACGAATCGAGAAACGCAGCAACCGGCAGCAGACTGGTGCCACTAGCAGCCAGCCACCGGCTGCTGCCCGTCACCCGCACGGATTGCACTTTTGTGTCCTTTTTCGTACCTGGTGCTAGACCTTTTCCTACTTTTCGTACCTGGTGCCACTACCTTTTTCGCCTTTTGTACCTGGTGCCACTACCTTTCCCACCTTTTGCTATCATGAGCTTTGGGATGCTAACTTGAGCCAAACTTCCTCTATAAAAGGTAGCCCCTAGCTCTCATTTTAGACACACTCTAATACACACACCTTTCATATCTTTCTTATTTCTTTCTTTCTAGCTTTTATTTTCTTTTTCTCTCTAAACTAATTAATTTAGTGAGAGATAAGTAGGAGATTAATTATGTAGTAGTTAGTAGTAGCTAGCTTAGCAATGTAACGCTTTGGAATATTCGGAAGTAATATAAGCATCGTTTTGCTCGCAATAATTACGGGTAATATCTATCCTTTCTTTTATTAATTATTTGTAATGTTCTTGTTTGATGTTTACAATTTATTAACATTAGAAATGTCTATTGCCATGATATGCGAGTAGTTGCTTATATGTTTGCCATAATTTAGATAGTTATAATGGGATGATATTAAATATTGTAAAGTAATATGACGGCCCCTATTCGACTATTCCCGGATATAGTGCTGGAAACGCTTTATGCGGAGTACAAACGTATGGAAGTCTGGGACGACCGAAGGTAGTTGTATTACGGATCAATATTATAAATGTGCTAATTAAATTTCTGTTTATAGTTTAATTATAATATTATGAACGAATGATGGCATGTTTGGCCAACCACTTATGACAAGACTGCCCCAACTTATTCCGGTAAGGTAAAACCTGTTTATGCGACTATTTATTCAATAGACCATGCCATGATGCGGACGTCTCTGACGACCGAGATTGGGGAATAGGATTCGAGGGTAGTCGTTGGCCGATGTGTTCGGTACATTTGGGAGAACTTCCGGTGTATTGTAATTATTTGTGTTTACTATCCATGTGACATATCTTCTATCTGATTGCGGATAACTCTACGTTAGTTAGTTGATAGGATCGTAAAAACAACTCATTCCAACATAGTTTAGTTTTATAAAAAGAAACTTATATGAATGGGAATTATTATACTTTGTTATTGTTTAAATATATGACACTAGACCTAATTTATGGAGCACCCTTTCTAGTTATCCACGTGACTACAACTTAGATATTAGGGAGTCATGAACCTTAATTATGGTAAGTAGTTATCTGTACCCATGACGTGCAATAAGTAAGACACAGTGAAACCATTCGTTGTACATATTAGATTTACATTTCTGCGCTGCTTTTTATTTAATTAGTTCCGAATGTCACTTTCACTGTCAATTACTCCTGACCGCACGTTAGACGTAAGAGGCCGTGGAATTACTCTGTAAAGTACACTGTTTGTTACTGAAAGGTATGGTCTGCATATGAAACACGTTTTGACAAACTGCGAATAATCCAGGGATGTATAACTGTTTGAAAAGGAGAGGTCTAGGTCGTAAATCAAAGTAATTAGAGCTTAAGAAAAATATTAACAAGGTCTAGAAAGGAAAGTCTCAGTGACTTAGATACATGAACCCCCTAGATCTTACATAGTTGGTTCTTTAAACATAGCAAGTTAATAATTAAATACACATGTAGAAGAACGCGAGATAAGCTTAGGTGTTAAGAACGGTCGGACCTATGAGACAATACGTTGCTTTATTCATGTACCTCGGTTTTTCACCAAGATAGGTTGCTTATCTTTCAACTAGGTAAGTATTGGGAGTTTAGCGTATTGCTCCGATCAGAATCACAATAACCTAGTTCCTAGTGACATGCCAACGGGAATTTAATTGGTAGGGTTCTAGTGTTTACACCAAAGTCTGTTAATCTATTAATCTGAAAGTGTCTCCATCATAAACACCCTCCCGACATTATATTATCTTAAATCATGGTAAACCGCGTCTTCCTTATCCTTAGTTGTTCCTTATATGCTAGCTAGCTCATTTTAGGTTTATCGCTTTAGTAGTTTAAATTAGATTAAAATCCAAAACCAAACCAACCATCTGAACCCAATCTTAAAGGCTTAATTATCCAAACAAGCTCCGCTTCAAATTCGACCGTCTGGAGACGACCCTGATCATCCTTACCACGTACTAGTATCGGGTACTTGTACCTATTACCAGTAGGTAGTTTTGAGGTTTAGGCCCCGAGCAAAATAAATTTTAAAACATCCTGATCGCCCCTCAGTCGTTACAACAACACCAACGACACTGACGGCTGGGGTCGCATCACTTGCTAACTCTTGGTTCTCCTTTAGAAATTGTACTTTTACGTCGTAGAACATCCAACAGCTTCTTATTCACCTCAATCTGAGGGAAATTGTAACCTCCCTCGGTTAACTCACTAACTAACTGTGAGTACCTTGTGAATAATCCAGATGCCGTTTCATTAGGAAGAATATCAAACAGATCATACTGTTTCTTGATTAGTTCTAGTTTAGCCTCCTTATACTTCTGATTTCCTCCACATCTTGTTTCAATAACCTTCCAAAGATCGTATGTGATGTCATGAGTTTTGAAAAGTCGTAAGACATCTTTAGTTAGACACATACAGATAGCCGAATGAGCCTATGTTATGATTATTTGTAAATATGATAAAGAGATCAATCTGATGTAAAAAAAATCTTTACGCATGTATCCAATTAGTTTAATTAAATAATAACGTGGACGTTTGGAGGAGGGAGGGCTAAATCTTCCTGCCACCTGTCCCAAATGAACTGTACCCAAAACGACATCTAATATTTATTATGTGGCAAGCGGCTTCAGGGGCCTTTTTGGATTGGATAATGGTAACAGTTGTATTTGCTGCTCGCCATCTTGTTGAAGCGTCGGGCGGTTCATCATCACTCTCAAACCCAATAGCAACACCAACAAAACCAATCCAACTCTTTCGCTTCGCCAGATACAACAACTATAATGGTTTATGTTTCCAACCTCGTCGTCCTTTGTATATGTCGTGGATGGTTAGAGTTGGCGGAAAACCTCAATTGCCTGATGATGATGATGGTGAACGGCAACACCCAGGAGGAGTTGAATCAATTTTGACGAAACAACGAGTTGAATTGTTTGGAGGAAACAGCGGCATTATATCCGCTTGTTTTGTTGGTCTCCTCACTGGCATCTGTGTCGTACTCTTCAACATCCTGGTATTCCTTATTTCTACTTGTATAATAAATTTATACGATCATACTTTCCTCTGCCCCCACCCACCCTCCGGCCATTTTACTACTCTTATTAGCTTTGCATATCTTGGATTCCAGTTTACACACACTTCTCCTAAAAGTTTCTCATAGCTTTGCATATGTGGGGATGCCGACACTAAAGAGACCCAGTGAGCATAGTACTGGGCAAACAAGTCGGCAGCCAGTAGGAGATTTCCTGAGTAGAGTTTCAGAAATTACAAACTCGATTATACACCCATGACAGAATCAATTTAATATCTCCAGTCATTCGTATTCGTGCATAAATCATTGGCAAACATTTTCATCTTTTATCATAAATGTATCTCCACATATTACATTTTTTTTACATATTATCCTCTCTAATGATTTTGATGTATTGTGTATAGATCTGACCTTCTTATATACATACATACATATATGTGTTTGTGATGCTTGCCCTCTTAAAACTAGTAGTGCACTTGTGTCCCTTAAAAGTGGTCATGTGAGGGACAGATGGACAGTGTGCGTTAGTGACAGTGTGCGTTAGTAATAAATCTTTCCAGTGATTTTCACATTTGGTGGCTTATGTAAGCATGTGATAAGGTGGTAATGAGTAGTTTTTTTGCTGATTAGGTGCATGAAATTCGTGATTTGTGCTGGGATGGGATTCCATCTCGAGGTGCGTCATGGTTGAGAGAATTGCCGCATGAGAAAATGTGGGTGCGCATAATCTTGATACCAACTTGTGGAGGATTGGTTGTTAGCTTGTTGAACGTCTTCCAGAGTGCTTTGGAAGAAGGAAATTCAGCAGATAGGTTAAAAGCTAGTCTGAAACCAATACTGAAGGCTTTAGCCGCTGCTGTAACACTTGGAACTGGTAATTCTCTTGGTCCTGAAGGTCCAAGTGTTGAGATTGGTTCGTCAGTGGCTAATGGAGTTGGTTCATTGTTAGACAGAGATGCTCAAAGAAAACTCTCTCTTAAAGCTGCAGGGTCAGCTGCTGGAATTTCATCTGGTTGATGCTCTTCTGTTATCTATTTTGCTTAAACATGATTCAAGCATTCCCTTCATCAAAGTATTGGATCTTTGGGCATATCATAAGTCATTTCTGTCTATCAAAATCTGTAATTTGTATTGATAGGGAGTGATAGCTAAAGCAATGCTATATAAGTAGAGTTTTTCCATCCACAGAAAAAAGAAAATGAATAGATTAAAGATGCTGTCAATTCTTGACTTTACACTTATCTTCAGTTTAAATTGTGGAGTGTCACTTTTAACTGGGGCTCTATCTTTTTTCATCCTGGAGACGGATAGTTTCCCAAATCCCAAAGCACTGATACTCTGTTGCACCCTTATAGTTCTTGAACCTTTTCGACGGTGTTTGTTGAACATTTCAGATAGGAGAGGAGAGCATCATTGAATTCACTTTTTTCTGCAAATCCATAATTTTATTCATTTTACAATACACACTCTTTTGTGCTTTCAGGCTTCAATGCTGCTGTTGCTGGGTGCTTTTTTGCTGTAGAATCGGTCTTATGGCCATCACCTGCTGAGTCGTCATTATCACTGACAAATACAACGTCAACAGTCATTCTTAGTGCTGTGATAGCCTCTGTGGTGTCAGAAATTGGTCTTGGATCTGAACCCGCCTTTACTGTTCCAGATTATGATTTCCTTTCACCAAGTGGTATCTCTTTATTTCCATCTCAGTTTCATTTTTTAACTGTTACAAACTTCATATAAATATGACATTCTACAAAAATGTGGCTTTATTGAATGTGCTAGCTCAATTGAGGTTTAAGAGTTAGGTCAGATTGCAAGTAAACCTATGATGCTCAATTGCTCTAGATCACGTAATACAAATTATAACAAGCTAGGAACATCTGATGTGTATATTCCAGCCTGAGAAGGATTGTTGTGATTATAGCTTCATTCTAGTGATGATCTTAGTGCTGAATTTCGGCTAATTGTTAGTTCTTTTCTATTTCTTATATTTCTTGTACTATGAATTCTGACATGCTTGAGGAAATACTGAAGCTGTACATTCAGACTTTACTCTCATTCCTTTCTCTCATCTTTTTCTAGAATTTGAAGTTGCCTAAATGTTGTCAATTGAGATTTTTAAGGTGCTGTGTAAGTTTTGTTTGTATTATGACTTATGTGATAGCTTCTTAAAGTTTACATATGTTAAACCTCAAACCGATTGATTAAGCCTAGTTGTAATGGATCTTCCAATATATTATGTGCATGTATTGCTTATGTTACGTAATTTTGGTGCCTAAACACTTTTTGTTTCAGAACTTCCACTGTATCTGTTGTTGGGTGTCTTTTGTGGACTGGTTTCTTATGGCTTATCTTGGTGCACATCGTGGATGATGGTGGCTACTGAAAAGATTCAGAAGACCTTTGCCATGCCAAAGGCTGTTTTCCCTGTAGTTGGTGGTTTTACTGTTGGACTCATAGCATTGATATATCCTGAAGTTCTATACTGGGGTTTTGAGAATGTTGATATCCTCTTAGAGTCTCGACCGTTTGTGAAAGGCCTTCCTGTTGATCTATTATTGCAGCTAGTAGCAATCAAAATAATAGCAACGTCCTTTTGTCGTGCATGTGGGTTAGTAGGAGGCTACTATGCTCCATCACTTTTTATTGGGGCAGCAACAGGAATGGCATATGGAAAAGTACTTGGTTCTATGAATTTTCAACTCGGTCCAATTTTTCATCTTTCAGGTGTGGAGGTTGCATCACCTCAAGCATATGGCCTGGTAATATATTTCTTTCTCATTATAAGACAAATAAGATGATTATTACAAGTTTGCAATAGTAGCATCTATTTTCTACTTCATTGGGTTTTAAACCCAATGATACAAAAAAAATTCCCGCTTTTACCTTTCGATTTTGTTAATGAATTGCATCTGCTAGAAAAGTGGGGTCTTAAACCCAAATAGTGTCTGCTAATGCAGCCAGCAGAAGTAGCTTTGAGGCCTCGAACTGAATTGATGGGGTTGATTACCCACTACCACCTGAAATGCTTGATCATATAAGATGAATCTGTTGAGAAGGAATGATTATGGTAGCTGTAAACGATCTTTATTTATTAGAATAGGAATGCTAGTATAGTAGAAAGGGTCCTGGGACCGGAGCAAGCTAAATGTAACACCAAAGTTATAAGGCTTAAGCGTTATCTAAACATTGTTGATAAACTTGCCCCTAGGTGAACAGCTCGTCAATGGGCACTGGTAGATCTTTGTCATATACTCACATGTAACAAGCCGCACATTCAGTGAGGGACACTTCAACCATTGAAGTGTTGGCATTTGAGAATCATGGCAAATGCTGCAGTTCAGTTTTGAATATAGATCAAAAGGATATTGCTGGGTATGCTAATGAGATTTTAAAGTATTAATTTCTGGTAAAATTAATGTACCTCTATACATATCTTAGCATATATCATCAAGGTCTTTCATTGAGCAATGAGAAATATTTATATTATAACCAGTATCTTCAGAGTCTTTTACTAGCAGGATCGCTGCTGCTGCGGTCCTGCTCTCTCCCTTCTATCAATTAGTCTTTCCTTAACATTTTATATTTTTCTTCATCCCTCTACTTCACAGGTAAGAGACTGATGTAATGATAGATCTATAACGTTTATTATTATTTGCATACTTGAAAGACTCTTACGAGTCACGAGTCGAGTAAAAAATCCAAAAAAACGAGGCAACTCGGATCTCGACTATTAAATGGATTTCACTCTTACGAGTCGACTCTTCCGAGTCTTATACGACTCTTGCGATTCAGAATATTAGACAAACTGTTATTGTAATGTAATACAAAAAAAAAAAAAAAGATAACATAGAAAAAGAAATTACTATAATTTATTTTAGATTAAGCTTTTGTATTGATTGTCCATCAACAACCTAACTATCGACTCTCAATGTGTTTTACTTCTCTCAAGAACAAAAATCATATATACATATACATATTAATATATATATTTATCATAAAATATTGACTCTTACGAGTCGAGTCACGAGTTAACAATTATGATTATTTGTAATAATATATATATATATATATATATATATAATGGAAAGATCTAGGGGAAGTATTTTTTTTTTTAAAGGGGAAAGGGGAAGTGTAATATTCATCATGATGCATTTTAATTTTCGCAATACAAATGTCAAAAAATAAAAAGTCAAAATTAATAAATGTTGATCAGAATCGGTGCTATGAATGTTAAGCTTCTTTGATAAATTTGTAGACTATAACATTAATTGATGAATTATATATCCAAATCGTTAATATTCATCACGGTGAATGTTAAATTATTATAAATACTGAATCATATTGTTTCTCCCTCGTCTCCACCTAAATTTCCTTCTCCATTGAACCGAATCCTACACACACACACACACACATATATATATATAGAGAGAGAGGTTCAAATGATATATATATATATATATATAGAGAGAGAGAGAGAGAGGTTCAAATGATATATATATATATATATGTATGTATGTATGTATGTATGTATGTATGTATGTATGTATGTGTGTATGTAACAATTTAAACATTAAAAACTTATATCCTAAAAGTGAGATTGACAAGAGTAACAAACAAGCGTTAGATGCCTACGGTTACGGAGTTATGTACCTAAATGGACACCACATCTCCAATACAGAATATATATATAAACTAAGGTCCGATATTCGTACTATGTACCCAACTATTCGGGCTTACATTGTGTGTAACAAACTTGTTATGTCTTTTCATTGTATGTATTTTGGTGACGTGTCAACTTGTAATGATGACACATGGCACCTTATATGGATGACACGCGGAAAAAATACTATCAGTTACATACAATAGCACCAAATGACAAGTTTATTACACACAATGTACACCGAGTAGTTGGATACACACTACGAATGTCAGAACTTAGTTAATTGCATTTTGGTGCGCTTAACCCAATTATCTACTTAGGGGCATTGACATACGAACGGGGTACTCCTATGATTGTAGAAAAAAATTAATTATTTCTTTGGAGCTCAAGTGTAGCTTGCCACTTTCATAACTAAGGATATGCCATTTCGTTAACTCTCCTATACACTTGATTCCCACAAGGTGTTTTTCTTTTCTTTTTTTATGTTGATGTTTCTCTTATAAGTAAAGAACGACATGTAGGACTCTATATCAACTTTATAGGAACTTTGTTTTATTCAAATATTTAGCTGTAATATAAAATTTGATATATGATACATATGTAATTTGACTATCTTTCTAACTTGCGCCTATATTGGTGCACCTCATGGATTTTAACAACACTGATCCTAAACCATTTGTGCTTTGATTCAACCTTCTTTTTATTAAGCTCTTGCTAGTTTAATGATGCTCGCTTTGATATCCAATTTGACATGAACCTTTCCTGTGCAGGTTGGCATGGCTGCTACCCTTGCTGGGGTGTGTCAGGTGCCTCTTACTGCAGTTTTGCTTTTGTTTGAGCTTACACAGGACTACCGCATAGTGTTACCACTTCTAGGCGCTGTGGGGTTGTCTTCCTGGATCACATCTCGGTCCATAAAGACACAGGGTAATTTACCCAAACAGACAGGACAATGTGACCCAAGCATGATTATGTCTAATGATCTAGTTGTAGCAAGTCTTGATGAGCTCTGGCTCATTCCGAATAACTTTGATGATAATACAAATTGCTTGAAAAAGAAGCTTCTTGTCTCAGAAGCCATGAAAACCCGGTATGTGACCGTGCTTATGAACACCATGCTAACAGAAGTAGTGGCTGTAATGCTAGCCGAGAAAAAATCTTGTGCTATGATAGTTGATGATGACAACCTCCTGATTGGTTTACTGACTCTGGCAAACATACACGAGTTTTGCAAATTATCAAAAGAAAGAAACAAAATTCCTGAGGTCTCTCTCTCTCTCTCTCTCTCTCTCTATTGCTCACTTTCATACATCTATGTGTGTGTGTGCTGTTGGATCCCATTCCCAAATATGCAGAGAGAATCAATCTTGAAAAGGTGACAAATTTCGTTAAACATTAATCACTATAGATAAAGATTTAAGGAGTTATGCCTTAGCTATACGGTGACAAATTTCGTTAAACATTAATCACTATAGATAAAGATTTAAGGAGTTATGCCTTAGCTATACGATTACATTATAATTGCCTTAGCTATACGATTACATTATAAAAAGATTTTGGAGTTATGCCTTAGCTATACGATTGCATTATAAATATATTTAAGGAGTTATGCCTTAGCTATACGATTACATCTACCCATAATCTTAAGACACTAGTACACAAACAAATATATATGGCGGCGGTGAACAAGGCCATCTGAAGCGGTGATATAACTGCTCCTGATGCCGGCGACACTAAAGCCTGAATTGAACATCTTTTATAGCGGTCAAACGACCGTTTCAAAAGAATACATTTGAAGCGGTTACTTTGCTTTAATAGAACGGTTGTTGGATAAAACATGAGGTGTTTGTTGGGCTAATGAACCGCTTCAAAAGTCAAACGAAAATTCAAAAGAAATCCACTTTTACCCCCAAAAGCATATATACATTTTCAGCTAATCACCCAAACATATTCATTATTCTATTCTTGCTTCAACTTACACTTCAAAATCAAATTAATTTTCTTTTGTGAAAAAAAAAATTAGATTCCTTTTCAACTTAAATTAATATGCATACACAATAATTGAAAGGAAAAATAGCAACATGTTTTAATCGAACAAAAAATTACATATCTTAAATAAACATACCAAATTAAAATAAATCAAGAATACATGGATTTGAAATAACTATACTATACTACAAGTTCACAACCATATATTTATAAAGTAAAACTTCTATAATTGCACCAACGATACACTGCAATTCATCGCCCTTTCAGTAACCACTAGTCCACTAACAATTTGTCATTTGTTTCTTGAGGATACTGCAATAGATATAAGCACATTATAATATACACATATATATATATATATTATTTTATGTTTATTGTATCTACATATACATAGAAGATATATATGCTCACCACAACAACCGATGAAGTACAACTAGATGTGGATCGTCATCACAGACAAGATCTGAACACAAATATAGATATGTAACAACACACACAACACATAACACACACAGATCTGATGAACCAAAACACAAATCTAAATATATATATATATATATATATATAGTTTCTTTTAATCTTACATTAATTTATTGGTTTCCTGCCGCCGTGACTCACTGTTATTCACCACCGGACCAACACTTCAATTTATTTTCTATAATGGGGAATAACGTTAATAAATCTTGCTTGTGTGAGTTAGTGGGTGCGTGCTGGAGATAATATGTGTGTGGTGAAGAAGATATGTGTATATGTTTATTTATAAGTAAAATGAGAAATTTATGGAGCGGTTCACAAAGAACGCTCTATATAATCCTTTTATGGATCGGTTATTTGTTATTTATTTATTTTTATATGATTTTTTTAGATCGGTTCTTATGGATGTTCCAAAAGATTACCACTCATTTCTTAAACTATACACATTTTTTTACTTTGGAAACAACCACTCCATTTTTTTCTATTTGAAATGGTTTTTTTACTTAACCATTCTAAAAGTGCACTTTTTTGAAGTGGGTTGTTTTAAACCGCCACAAATAAAGGTATTTTTTGAGCGGTGTTTATTAATTTCTTCAAATATAAGTAATTAGAGCGGTTTTTTCTAAAACTGCTACAAGTAATGCCATTAAACCGTCCCAAGAAAGATTTTGGACCCACTTTTTACTTTTTATCGTGAAAACCGCTATAACACTGCGCTCTAAATAGTCATTTTTGTACTAGTGAGAATATGTCATTCCTTTTATTATTATAAAATCAGGAATTTCATGATTTCATTATAATGTATATGAAGAATAGAGAGAGGATTTTTTGGAGCAGTTTTCTATCTGCTTAATTTCTCAATGCAAAGTTACATCTATAAATACTAAAACATCTAAATGATAACTCTACTAACTTACCCACTAACCTAATAAATAGAAACATGCATGCATACTACTATAAATACTTCCACATAGTGGAAAGATTGCTCAACTAAATATAGCCTACAAAACTAAAACTGATGCTTTTGACTCATTCTTTATGCTCTGTGATCTCAACCGATATCGATACCCGACTTAGCCCATCAAGATTATCTAACATTCACCCCATAATCTTGATGATCTTCCTCACGGATTGTGATAGTTCCTGCTTTTTCACCCATTTCTTGCTAAATTTTTGAGTTAAAAAAATGGTCTTCAACTTCTTTCTTTCTCGAATCTTGCGGTCTGCTTACTTGCTATCACGTGCCTACTACTTGTTGTCTCTTGCTTTAGATCACCAAAATGATCAATCTTACTACTTGCTTTTTGTTTCGTGCTTGATGATGCATGTGAAAGCGTCTAGTTTTATTATTTATAAAGTATAGGATATACCAATCACTACTATCACACAACCAGGCAAGAATACCCGGTCAGAATAAGATAGCTATGGTAAGTCCAAGTCGAACACAGGAACGATGTTATT
This sequence comes from Pseudognaphalium luteoalbum, assembly GCA_963422505.1. NCBI lineage: Eukaryota > Viridiplantae > Streptophyta > Magnoliopsida > Asterales > Asteraceae > Pseudognaphalium > Pseudognaphalium luteoalbum. Next base: position 108,792 of record OY730192.1, read on the forward strand.
CAAATAAGTTGGAATTATTAATAAAGCAGTAAAATAGGGGTTACGTTTTAGTTCCGTACGAACGTTCAATATGAACTAATTAACCAAACCAACAACATAAAACAAGATAAGAGGAACAAATAAATAATCGGAGATAGACATGTAATTGCTTAGATTCTTCCGCTCAGATTCATATTATCCGGTTTATGTTTTTGATTGTCTGATTGTGATTTCTTTTATATCAACTTAGATACTAATCAAAGAGTCAAAGTTGAATGTAAATTAGCCAACGGTCCGGGTCCAACTAATATCTACAACCTAGGGTCCCACATTAAACATCGATCCGACGTCGCAAGAATGTTGCTCTATTACGTGCTTTTCCCTAGATTATGCATTAAGTATTCACGATTTGTTATGATTGATCCTCGCAATATGACTCAACCATACTTACTAATAATCTCTTATTAGTTTGCTCATTTTAGATTGATTAGTTACTATTCTCTTAACCTATCAAACTCAATATATTTAGCAATGACTATAAACCTAGATTCATAATCATCAATAATCAATAACATCAAAGGAACTCAATCTCAATGACACTATTAACCACGTTAAGTAATAACTAACAATCACCAATAACCAAGGTTCTACGGATAACATAACAATCTTCAATCAGACAATTGATCCAAAACACAATTATAACCATCAAATAATCACAATCCAAGGTTATTAAACAAAACAATTAACAATAAGTCTAATCCATAACTCAATCATACAAAATCAGATTCATGAATTCAAACAAAACACATAGACGATGTTCGAATTGAAATCGGAAAGTGATATGCAAACTGAATCATGAACCACGCGTATTAGGATCGATTGGCATCAATCCAAACCCTCTCGTGCCTCCAAAATGCCATCAAAATACCTCTGGAACTCACTTTAGTCGACTTAGGGTTTTTGGTAAAAAGTTAGGTTTAAATGAGAAAAATGAGGTTTTAACCTAATCTGCCGACTTGATCCATCCGCCGGATGGATGTAAAAGTTCAACTGGCTCGGCCTGCGTAATACGTCAGCCCAATTAATCAATCCATCCGCCGGTTGGAATTTCCATCCGCCAGAAGGATGTTAAAATCTCATTTTCTTTAATCGATCCAACTTTCTTCTTCCTAGCTTCAAATCTTTAGCTTCTTTTTTTTAATATTAGCTCGTTTTTCTGATTCTTTTCTGGTCCAAGCTCCGATCAAACTCCTAAATGCAAATATGAACGAAATAAGTATCTTATTCACACAAAATGCATTAGAAACCTATCAAACACGAGGTAAGTTAGTACTACAATATAGTACATTTTGACGTTTATCACTTGCTAACATACGATAACTTGCTGCTGCTTCTTTCTTCTGATCACCGACGGTAATCAGCCTTGCTACTTTGCTACTTGCTTTCTTCTGATCACTAAACGTGATCAACCTAGCTTGCTACTTGCTTTATGCTTGCTGCTACTTCTTTCTTCCTCTCGAATCGATTACATGGGATTGCAATCTGCCCTCTCTTTCTTGCTACAAACCAGGCGTGAACCGCTCCTTTGGTTAAGTAATCTTCTATTATCACACAAACACTTATCAAGAATGGAACTTGCCTTCAAGACTTCAACTCGATTCCCTGCCGCGTCTGCCCCATAGCGAAGGGCTACACTTATCCTTAAAACCAACTCTCAAACCGGCCTTGTATGTCTTCACGAGCCCTAGGCTCTAATACCAACTGTTGGAAATCAAGGCGTATAAACTTAACAGAACTACTTACGTTAATGTATATGAAGAACAGAGAGAGGATTTTTTAGAGCAGTTTTCTATCTTCTTAATTTCTCAATGCAAAGTTACATCTAAATGGTAACTCTACTAACTTACCCACTAACCTAATAAATAGAAACAAGCATGCATACTACTATAAATACTTCCACATAGTGGAAAGATTGCTCAACTAAATATAACCTACAAATAAGGAACGTGATGAAAACTAAAACTGATGTTTTTGACTCATTCTTCATGCTTAGTGATCTCAACCCGTATCGATACCCGACTTAACCCATCAAGATTATCTAAAATACCGTTATTTTTCCTCTCTCACAAAATGCATAACACGACCCATCATGTTATTATATAACTTGAGAGGATCTTAATTCAAAAATCTAAGCATATTCGTTGTGTATAAAAGTGTGCTCTTCTCCATTAGTTGACAACAACCACCACAAAATGTTCGTAGTCTATTCACAAAGGAAAATGTACAAGTCTTTAATGCTAGATGTTCACAATTGGTTACAAGTAGCGGTGTGAGCACTCAATATAAGCAAATAAAGCGTCTGTAAGTCTATGTCAGAGTCTCAGAGAGTACCCTGTAGCCACCAAGCCTATCATAAGATGAGCTAAAAGGTCATCACTGTCTAGCCCACTTATGCCTAGCATTATAAATTCTAGGAGGAAGATTGTCATTTTGCTCAAGTGCATATATTCTTCCTGCACATTCCAAGTCTCATTCTGCATCATTTCTTCTTTAAAAATAATGCTCAATTTCCGATGAACTTCAGTTGCAAAATGATAACTATCAAGACCACATTTAAACTGAAAATGGTCATTCTGAGGGGAAATAACTAGAGCAAACACGGGACATTCCCAAATAGTCAAGGACGAAGGAAGGCAAAAGTGGTTTGTGTATTGAACATCGTAAACTCTAATATAAACCTCCTCTTTTGCTTTACTATACATCTCACTACCAACGACATGTCAACGAAAAGAAGAAGAAACATGCACCAAATTGTACAAGATGTACTTTCTGCATCGAGGAGATTGTCCCACTATTACATGCTAATGAATTTATTACAAACATATAAGTTCTGCTTTCATTAGTGAAAATGGATTTTGGTAAAGCTTTTTTTTTCTTTTTTTTATTTGCCTTTCAGGAACTCGTAGTGTCTGAACTATGTTCTATGAATGATTTCTGTCAGTTCCCACAGACTATAACACCGACGATGGATCTACACTCTGCTGAGCTAATTATGAATAAGCACGGTACAATACAACTGCCAGTTATTTCTGAGCATGCTGCAGCTCTCCCAGTTGGCATCTTAGACAGAGAATGTATCAATATAGCTTGCAGGTTTGTTAACTAACCTGGTAAACTCATATCAGTTTATGACCTTCCTGTAGAATGTTGCAGTCGATTAGGTACAAGACTAGTCTTTTCTTTAGCTAGGCAGTAAAATTATTGTAAAGTTCTAGTATTGCTTCCAAACCCTTTTCTTTCATAGGGAGATGACCTAGATAGCCTGTCAGTAGAGGATGCATTTAAATGAACACCACTGGAGCCTGGAGGTCAGGTATGTATATGTTGGAATTTTAACAGACACGTAATAATATGAGGTCACTTTGTCTTAGTGGAGAAACGGGTGGCACGTTAGGATTTTATTAGTATTGGCAAGGAGACAAGGATTGGGTACATGTTTTTGATACATCTTCTTGTTATAAATTGTCTTTTGTCATGGTGCAGGGCTTTGGCAACAAGAGAATACCTAATCTGGTTTTCCGGACCAAACAACCCCGCAGATTGATTTTGGATGCCATCTACATCTGCACATTATTGTACTTTTCTTATCCTCTGTCGGTTTTGTTCGATAGATGGAGATGTTGTAAAGTCATGAGGTTGATACTAAATTTGTACAGATTCACAAAAACACTCAGGTGCGTACCCTATATCAATGGATCCACAAATATATTAAACTCTTTCAGAAAATTGTTCATCCCAAAAATCAATTGTAGTTGAACATTTATCCGATAAAAAACAATCGGTTGTTCAAATCTCAAAAGTCCGAAAAGATTGGAAGGTATGTTGTATACATTTTAAAGATTTATATATATATATATATAGGATTTGGATCTAGGGAGAATGATTTTAGGATGGAGAAAATGAAGAAGCATTTCTGACCATAAGATCCGTGAATCAAGGATGAGATTATTTAGTGGTAAAAATGTAATATTTATTAACAAATTTAAACATTCAGGGGCAAAAAGGTACATTCATTTAATTCAGAAAAAGGAAAATATAAAATAAATTTAGAAATCATTTAAAGCTACCTTCAGTTTGTTCGTAAATAACGGATCCTCTTCAACAAAAGGTGGGGTTTTGTACTAGTAACTATTTGTTTTTATCTCGTATGTTCTGGAAATAAAAAATTTGTTAAGAAACTTAAAAAGATACCACACCTTATTCGGATTATTTTATTTTATTTTTTGTATGCTCATGCAAACAAAAGATGTATATACTCCATTTTTTAATCATATTATTCGTAATGAATTTAAGAATCACAATTAACGTTATTGCTCAACAATGTAACGTTATCAATTATTGTAAGAAAAATGTCTCGATTATGATGAAAATATCAATGTGATAAAAATAAAATCTCAATTTCATGCATAAAAATGAATCAATTGCGATTATCGTGACATATATTGACATATAATAATTCTACAAAATATATATTAATTCTACAAAATATATATTTGTTTTGTATCGTGGAATCAATAGTAAAGTAATAAGTGAATCATGGTCTTGTATTTTATTGAATCCACATTATATGAACAATTGAGCAACAATGGTGAATCATGATTACGAAAAAGAGAATCACTGTCATGCTTTTGTGAATCATGTTTAAACATATGCAATTTTACTTTGAATAGTTGAAATTATACCAACTTAACACCCATATGACTAATATCATCCAAAACATGAGACTGAACGGTTGTGAATGCCTTTTATAAAAACTTAGTCATTGTTATATATTTTTGAATCAATGCCATAAACTATAAGAATCACTGTTATAAAATTTTGAATCATTGTTATATAATATATAATCAATGTCACATATCTGAATAAATTTCGGTTGATTTGATATAAATACGTTACGAACTAAACCACACAACCTTTTCGAGACCGTTTTTTTTAAAATAACACAAAATCGAAACACGACATTTTGTAAGTGGCCCTGTAAATGGAGGATTCAATATCGGTTCCATTCTTTATCATATATAGATCGATTTAGAAAGATGTTATGCATTTTGAACACATACTAAAATAAAACCGACATTGAGTGGACCATGAAAAACTATTCTCGTATTAGTTTTTGGGATAGTATCCAATATGAAAAATCCGAATTGAAGGATCCATCTAATCAGGAACAAAAACATTTATGCAATACAGAAGCCGGAGGGATGATGATAAAGATAAATCGAAAATAAAAAAACTTGATAGTTTCTTGAGAGAGATGATGATGGTTGAGATATAAGAAGAATGAATCTCAAGAAATGCTCCTACATTCACGTATTGGAGTTTGACTTCTCAACTAGTATTAATTAATTAATCAATTAATAATATATGAAAGAAAAAAGTAACTGACATCCGATTTATGATAGTAATTTTGATTAATTAATTAATAGGAAAATTACCTATAATACCCTTTTACCATGATATGATAATGAGTGGCCCATATATATATATATATATATATATATATATATAGTATTGGGATCCATGGAGAAGACTTTTTAGGTAGAGAAGGAGGAGAAACATTCCTGACCATCAGATGATTGATTCAATGGCTAGTATTAATTAATTAATATTAATTTAATGTGGATTTGGAATCGCCGATCGGTTACATGAAAAAATACACCGACTAAAATTCCACCCTTCCTTCTCAATCAGCAATTCACAAAACATAAACCCTAAAAATTAACACCGAATCACGAGAAATGTGACCGTTTACCAACTAACGACTGAATCAAGTCTTGATTCTAAGAATAAATATGTTTTTATTGTTGTAGTTTTGATAATCAATATGGCGAAAATAAGAAATTTGAAGCAATCGTCAATGAAAGGTAACCATTTATTTTTTTTATGTGTAGTGAACTTTTTATGATCTCTTGATAAAAAAGTGTAGGTGTTGTGTCGATGCTAATGTTTTTGAAGACCAGTGGGATGTGATTTTTTAGGGGGTTTTGTATAATGGGTTTTTGTAATGTTCGATTCGGATGCATACCTGGGTTTTTGTTCCAGAATTGTTGGTATTAGTGTCCTGCGTTTTAGGGGGGGTATTAGTGTCCTGCGTTTTAGGGGGTTTTGTATAATGGGTTTTTGTAATGTTCGATTCGGATGCATACCTGCGTTTTTGTTCCAGAATTGTTGGTCAGTGGTATACATGAGGTTGTCCAACAAAGAATTTTATATATAAGTTTTTGGGGGGTTTTTGGAATGGGTTATAGCACCGGTTCAATCAACATTAACAAAACCCTATTTAGGAATTGTTGTGCTGAATCATGTTTATAATTTATAGAATCGGTGTACGTTAGTTGGCTCTCCATAGTGAATCTACTTAACGCTATTGTACTTTTTAAAAAACTTTTTTATTTCAGAAATAACTGGCAGTTGCTATCTCGATGCCCACTGAGTTTGCGTGGGTGTTCCACCACGTAAGTGCACCTTCCTGAAAGGTGTACGCAATAAACTTGACTTTGTTATCCTCCGTACACTTATAGAGGTTGAAGACGGATTCCATACGTTCAATCCATCTGATTAGACCAATAGCACCTTCCGTGCCTTTGAAGTAGAGTGGTTTGCAGCTAAGAAAATCCTTGTAAGAACAAGGTTTGATAACAGGAATATTGACTGGGGTTTCGTCATTGCTTCAAGAGTTTCAAGGTGAATCCCGAGCAGCCAAAGCATCGGCCACTGCTCGAGATACAACGACAGCAAGCTCGGCATCACTGTAACTTTTCTTCTTTGGCGGCATGATTCTTCAAGAGAGAAATAAAAGGTACATGAGAGGTGGTACCAGAATAATAAGTACGATAGATGTATATATGTAAAAGGGGTAATATACAACATTACATGGTAAAATCACAATGTAGAAATAATGGGATAAATTGTCAATTCATAATACGAAGTCGAATGATTACAGACAATTTCTAGTAGGAGTTTCAAAAGTCACAGACTTAGAAGTTTTACAAAAGTGCCGGGAATTATTACATCCGGTCGAATTACATAAGTCCTACGAAACCATGATAAAGTACAGATTTAGCCTAAGCTAATCCTAACGTAGATTGAGTTGTGGCAGCAGTGCGGTGAGATGGTCCACAGATTCTACAAGTCTGCTAACTATTCGGAGGGCATCCTCGGTTTCCCTTAGACGTATCTCGTACTGATTCAACCTTGATTATAGGACGGAAATTTCATTTCGGTTGCCAATCACTTGGTTGTGGACAACCTACATAGTTTCGATGGTTTCACCCAGACGGTTGTCAAGGGTGTCCATGTGGTTGATGGTATTTTCGTGATCTTCGGAGACTTGATTGATACGTTCGAGTGATGTGAGTCTCCAGTTTTCGTTGGTTTCTTGGAGTTCGATATCCATCGTATCAAGTCGTTGCTCGTGTCGGTGTAGCCTAGTGGCTAAGTCCGACAAAGTGAAGTGAGTGGGGTATGGGTCAACTCGAGGCAACCTGGTGTTCCTCCTAGCTACCCTTGGGTTTCGCGATCCATAAGGATGAAAGTGTGACGAATTGGGTGGTGTGTTTGCCATTCTAAGACAGAGCGTTAGAAAGAATGAGGCCTATATTCATAGAATACATATATAATATATCCTAAGATATTGAGCGAGAGCGAGGCCTATCTATGTGTGTGTGTGTGTGTGTGTGTATATATATATCACATAATAGCCTAAAGTGTCTAACACAGACATGTTTGAGTCCTGGTTTCTCTCATGGTCAGAGTCAACTAGTGTATCCTGTTCAGCCATGACTCTTTTCAGATCTCACATCATATTCTTTTAATTGTACATAGTTGATCAGGCTATGTTAAATTAAACCAATACAATGCAGTCACTGAACCTAATCATACTTAATAAGGAATACTGCCTAACGATCATAGTCTAGGCCCACTAAATGCAACCTAGTTCACTATAACCTTAGGCTCTGAAACCTTACTGTTGCACCCCCAAATTCGGGTTGTGGAAGCAAATCGGGGCGCGACTAATCAATAATCACAAGCACAAAGATATAATGAACGACCACTAAATGCGTCGTTTTACATTGTATTGATAAAACCAAAGTTTACATCAAAATATTATTTACATTAGCTCGGTTCCTTGAAATTGAGATATATACATTACATAATTAATCTATACAAAATATAATAATGCAATTAAATCTCTGATTTGTTTGAATGCAGACTCGAGCTAATGATTTCTGATTGGGCAGCTAACCTACTACTGAGTACCCGTGATACATGCTAAAATGTGGTCAGAGAAATGCTGGTGAGCTCACAGGTTTGTATGTCAACACATATTTGTATGAACCGCAAGATTTAATTGAATTTAAAATGCAATTAAGCAAAATAAAAGTTATACAGCCATGAGTACATAGTCTGAGCTTAACTTGAGCGTTAGGTCCAATTAAGGAAACCTAATTGATTTGCCTCCTACGAGTGCCTAATCTACACTCGTCTTCCCAAATGCTAATACGTCTGTTTGACCAGTTAGTGCGTGCTAACCCGGACGAGGATTGTCAATCCTATATGATATCATATACTAACATTCACGCTACAGATGTATTACCAAACTATGTTGTGGAGGGCTTTGAAATGATTAGTGAAAACAACTCATGTAGTATTTGATTTGTATTGTACTTGTGTTCATATTGTAAGATAAAACGAGCAATGTAATCACACCCCTTATCAAAACTGTAAAATAGGGGCTATGAGACTCGCCTGAGTCTTGAAAAGTTTAACTTAATAAACTTATTTGATTAGCCGTGAATTGATGTCCGAAGACTTGTAACCTGAGGGTGTCCAAGACACGCGATGGTTATAACATAAGTAGGTATCTCTAAAGACTACCCTTGTAGTTGTTCGTCCAACTTAGAATGTCCAAATCACTTCGATTTGGTTGTTTGAATTGTCCAAATCACTACGACTTGGTTGATTTGATTTATGTTTTGAAAACGTGTACGGCCCGTTGGTGATGGGTTGTAATAACAATCTCATTATTATTACTATGATTTCGAGTGTTCACGTTCATAAACGTTTTTCGATGTGTTTAAAAAGTCGTATCACTTAGTAAAAATCCTTGTTTTCAAGGTTCTGTCTTATGCGACATTAGGTGCGACATAAGGCTTTGTGTCGCTAAGTGCGACGTAGTCTATTGTGTCGCAGATCATGTGTGCGACATAAAGGCTTGTGTCGCTAAGTGTGATATCCGCAATTTAATGCGACGTAAGGCATTGTGTCGCTATATTCGACGGGAATAAGTTTTGCGACATAACCATTTGTGTCGCTATATGCGACACCGTGATTAGTGCGACATAGTGGCTTATGTCGCTATAAGCGACATAAGACCCGATTTAGCAACATAAGAGCTTATGTCGCAGGTGGCCTGGAGCCTCTACGACATAATGCGCTGTTGGCCGGAAAATGAGCCGAAAAGGTGTTTTCCGGTTTCCGTTTGACTTGAAACTTTTACCCAACCCATATTTGGACATTTTAAGCTTAAATAACCCTTAAAAAAGTAAAAATAATGGAAATCGTAGTGTTTCGGGTTTTGTCAGAAACTTACAAACTTAACGCCGGAGAAATCCGGAAAGATGGAAATGTAGATCGTGTCGCGGTGAATCTTTTCTTCCAAACGAGTGTAGTGATTCGAGTGAGTTTGGTGATGATTTTTGGTGGTTGTTTGTGAGAGAAAAGAAGAAAGAGAGAGAGAGAGAGAGAAGGAAAATGATGAAAATGGGGAGGGGAGGGGGTTTTGGCAGATTTTTGGGAAGGGAGGGGAGGAAATCTCCCAAATTTTAATCCCCCGCGTCTGCGCTCCGTGCGGTGTTCGTTTCCTCGATCGTTTAAACGTTTAAATATTTATTTTAAATACGACTATTTACTAAGGTTTTTGTTGAAGTATTTCATCAAATACTCTTACTTGAGTTATAAAATATAACTTATTCTTGTTTCGGTTGTCCGCGCGTTTATTATTTATATCGCATAATTGTAGTTTGTTCGATACGAATTTGCGTTGAAATATTATCTAAATAATATTTTGGATAGAATAGAGTTATTAAATAATGTTATATTATTCAATAAATTTGTTCACCAACGTCCGTATTAATTGAATTGAATTGCATTCGATTTGAAACTGGTACAATTTAATCAAATCGCATACTTGTATATATTCAACAATATATATTGATACATTAATTAGCCTAACACAGAACTAATTACATGTATTAACAACTGATTAGGCACTAATTACTAAACCTAATTTGACGGGTGTCACACTTACCAACCTTTTCAGTATCAGATGTCGCCAGAGTATTATCCATCATATCAGCAGCCAGCACCACCACCACCAGATCAGGCAGGACCATCTCATGTGTACCAGAGCATGGATGAGGAGGAGGATAATGATTAGGATGAGATACATCCTTTGTGGTTCTTGATTTCAGACTTTATTATTTTTATTATTCGTAGTACTTTATTTATGTTTGGATATTGTAGTTTTATATTTGGTTTGTGTATATTTTGTTTACTTAGTTAAATATGGTATCGTTTGATGATGTTTGTTGATGCCCTTCTAGAATTGTGTTGTGAGCATGAGAGATGCTGGCAGTAAGTTCAGCGAAAGTGGAAGCAAGGAATTTTGAGGGTGACCTTTTGGCCTTGTTTTTCTCGTAATTCAAACATTATTCCAGGGGAGTTTTCTGTCTCATTTCTTTTCTCTTTTTCCCATTTTTAGTTTTTAGTTCTTCATACAATGAGGACATTGTACATCTTTAAGTGGGGGATGGGAGAGAAAAGAGTTGAGTTTCCACATTCTTGTCCCATTAAAGTAAGTAGATGATGTTGTAATTAGTTAACTTTTATCCCATTAAAATACGTAACTAGAAGGTTATAAGTTGCCCATTTTTCAACCAAATTTTTAAATGAAAATTTTTGTTTATTCTAGAAATGACTTATTTTGTAACAATGTAGGTTAAATCTAAAATTTTCTATACTTTTTAGATAACTTTTTAGATCGTGAAACATATTATTTAGCTTCATTATATAATGTATTGATAGGCAATTTATATAAGAGTTTTTGAGCTTTTAAGAAATGAACATAAAGGAGTGGATGTTTTTTTAGATGAACTTTAGTTGTGTATGATGGGTGTCTTAATTTTCATATTAATAGCGTGCGATATGTCATATTTTTGGAAATTTAATCAACATCATTTGGGGATATACTGGGTGTTGTTTCCTCTGTTGTACGGAAGTACAGACCTGGTCTCCGTCAGTATATCTAATGAAAAAGAGCAAAAGAGTTTAACAACTCATGATTTTAAAATGTAGTCAAATTATGTCGCTTTGTTGTACTAAGGTACAGACCTGTCACCAATGGCTTGACTAAAAATCTATTAATTCTAAACCAAAATCAAGTTATGCCGTTTTGTTGTGTTGAGGCACAGACCTATCACCTATGTCGTGATTTGAAAAATGAATGTTTTATTAGAAATCCATAATATGTAATATTGGCACGTCATGAGTATGAGAGTATATAGCTATCGGGAATTTAAGGGAACATCTACGTGAATAATAATAATAAGTTAAGCTCAATTATTTGAATATAGAATGTTTAGGTGGATAACAATATCAGAAATCACCGTGAACTATTTGATGTTTTAAGAATAAATAAGTTTATATGTAGATTATTTTTGCAATCTCATAATTTCTTAATAATTGTTTTTAGAATTGACATGATTTTAAACATAAATGTTTGAGTTGAAATTGGGTGATGTTGTGTAATTCCTTGGTTAGTTATTTCGGTTAATGGAGATGAGTGTTTTCTTAAGAATTTGATTTTTAAATCGAAAGTCTACTCGAGGACAAGTAGGATTCAAGTGGGGGATGTTTGATAAACGCGTATAAGTACTATATTTATGTAGTATTTCACCCCTTTTCTTGAATGCTTTTATTGCAATTGATTAAGTTTAGGTACTTATTTCATTTATATTTGCAAAGTGACGTGGAAATGAAGCTTTTTGAAGAAAAGAGCAGAAAATTATCAATAAACGAAGAAAACGATGCATTTTGAAAGAGTCGAATGAAGCCGAGGCGTTAAAAGAAGAAAAGTTGAAGTAATCTGGAAATTCAATCCATCCGCCGGATGGATTCTCCATCCGCCAGATGGATAAGCCGGTGGAGGCCCAATTCAACGCGGAGCTGGGCCGGGCTTGTTTTTAATCCATCCGCCGGATGGATGTTCCATGTTGGTGCATTTTGTGTATCAGTCAGTTGGTCAAACGTTTGTAATTGTCAAAGTCAATTAGTCTGCATATGTATAGTGTTTAGTGTGTATATGCGAGTCTGTAAACGAATAGTGAAATAGAAAATATACACAAATGTTGACATGCGACACTTAGGTCAGTGTCGCAGTATGCGACACTTAGCTAGTGTCGCATGGGTCGGCTCCTGCGACACTTGGCTAGTGTCGCAGGTGGGGCAGATTTAGTATAAATAGAGGAGTCGAATTCAGTTTTAGGGTTAGACTTTCTGAGAGTGTGGGAGAGCCATTTTCAGAGTGAAAGAGACTGAAAGTGTGTGTAAACGTTTATACTTCAATTGTTAATATACAGAAAACGTTATAGAAATCGTGTGTTTGTTTATTCGTTCAATAATCGCTAACCAAACGGATTCCGCACGTTTGGTTGATTAAACGATCCGTTAGATCAGAGATACGGGATCTACAAGTGGAATCAGAGCCGTGAATCAAGGATTCGACGGTTTCGGATCGTTATTTTGAGCGTTTTCGATTGATTCGTGAAGGTATTAATTGATTATAATTTGTTTCTGGGTTATGTGTGTTGATTATATCGATTTTTGGGTTGATTTTTGGTGCTAGTTCATCTGCCGTTCGTCAATTTTCGTTAGGGTTTCGAAAATTTCGATTTTTAGGGTTTTTGGAGCTGACAGCCGCGATTTAGAGTCACTTCGTGCGTCACTTACCAGTGCGTCACTTACCTTCTTGCGTCACTTCGTGCGTCACTTACCAGTGTGTCACTTACCCTCTAGCGTCACTTCAGTGCGTCACTTACCAGTGCGTCACTTACCCTCTAGCGTCACTTCATAACGACACTTACCCTAGTGTCGCCATCTGATATTGTGCGACACTCATATAGCGACACAATCTGTTAAGTGACATTTTTTAGCGACACTAATCTAGTGTCGCTCTAGATTAGGAAAAAAAAATCACGTTGAATTAATAGTAGATTGCAATGTATAAGATATTAGTAAGAACATGAATTTATTTTTTATGTAGAAAAAAATCATTAAATTAAATGTTATGTAAGAATTTAAAACGCTATGATAATAAAGTATAATAAAATTGAATTACGACTCCTTACAAAATAGAATGTACGTACTTTGTTGGGAATTTAAAAAATCTTGAAACTTATAAGATGAGAGAGTTATAAGTTTTAACGACTTTTAAGGAAAAACTAATTTTATAATGTAGCATAATTATGTAGGTTTTCTATAAAAGGAAACTTGATTATGTGGCATAACTAAGAAATTAGGAAAAATTATGTTAATGATGTGGCATAATTAGGTAGCCTTTTAAAAAAAGAAATTTGATGAAGTGGCAATCGTTTGCAAAGTGCAGTTATATAGTAATTTGTAAATATCCGAATATATAAATGGGCATATAATTAATGTTATCGATATCACAATTAATTTGTGGTGTTGACAAATTACTTACGTTTACTTCAATATTTTTCATATATATCATTCCATTACATTTCAACATAAAGTTATAAACCAAATTTAGTTGCAAACAACGTTCAAGAGTTTGTAAATTAATAATACTTATTCGTTAACTAAAATAATACGCTCTAATAGGTAGTTAAAAAGCTTTATTTTATATATAAAAACTAAGCATTAAACACATGCGATGTACGACCATTTATATAATACCATTAAATTACTATGTATGTTATTATGTTTAAGTTTGTATACATAATACAATTAAATTAATTTTTAATTTATTATGTTAAGTTTTAATACATTTGTTGAGCCTATGCAATGCAAGGTAATTAAAAAAGTAAAAATTAATCATATGTTTTTTAGTTTAACAATTGTATCTTAATATTGTTGAAAGTTTAAAATTTATTACTGAAATTCAATAGTAATATATACCAAAATGTACAGAAAATAATCAATTTCAAATATCCTTTTTAAAGCTAACTTTCTTAAAACATGGTAGTTAATGATAATAATAGTTGTTAATTACAATGTATAAGATATGGATTAGAAAATAATTTTTTTTATGTGGGTAAAAACTGTTATATATTAAATATAATATAGGAATTCAAAAGACTATTATAATAAGTATAACTGATAAATAATAATTTTAATAATTATTAACTAAGGTTAAGATATGGATTAGAAAATATTTTTTTTATGTAGGTAAAAATTGTTATATATTAAATATAATATATGAATTTTAAAGGCTATTATAATAAGTATAATTGATAATTGATAAATAATAGTTTTAATAATTATTAATTAAGGTTTTAAGGAAAAAATAATATGATGTGTCAAGTTATGAGGGCTTAAGAAAAAGAAAAAATTACGGTGTGGCATGTCTAATCATTAAGGAAAAATCTTGGTTATACGTATAGATAGATTATAATATATATATATATATATATATATATATATATATATACACACACACACACATACGTATGTATATATATGATCTCGTGCGATGCACAACAATTTGAAATAACATATTTATAAACATTTTTCTTTATGAATTACTTATTAATAAATCTTAATACAGAGTAAAAATTTCAATACTTATTTATACCTATTTCAATTTCAGTAAACTATTAAATTCCTCATAGTTTCACTTTGTAACGTACTACATATTTTTGGTAAGCTTATGTTCGTAAACTAAGACATGTGAGATTGCAATGAAAATACGTACATTGTTAGTTGTATTATTTAAAACAAAGCTAAATTTTAACCTATGGTTTCATGATAGATGAAACCTGTATAAATAAATAGCTAAAATCTAGGAATTGTAGTAAAATACAAAAACATGTATCCACCCAATTTTAAACGATATATTATTTACTAGTGCTAAAACCCGTCTGTTAGACGGGAGTTTAATAGATGTGGATGAACTCAATCACTTCATACTCACTCTCACTTCATACTCACTCACATGAATGTACAACAGCAACCGCATAAACCATTAATATGTTAGTTAAAAATGGTATCAATTAAGGGGAAAAAAGATATAGACTTTATAAAGAAACAATAGAATTTATCCAGAAAGGTCCATAGTGTGGAAAAGAAACAAAAGAACAAATACATGATATTAAGTAAGACGAAAAAGACAGGGATTGTAAGATCCCTACAAACTCTGTAATATTTTCTTAAAGACGACATTGGTTGTTCGGTTGGTAAGCTTGGCATCTCTATCGTATATCAGCACTTTCAACCCGCCACGACTTTTAACACGTGACAATGCAACATATAGCTAACCTGATTAATACCATGAGCCTTCTTAAAGCTGTTGATTATGTCCTCATCATCTGTGAAATTGTCGACAGTGTAAACTTGGTATTTTTTATCCTTGTTGTACTTTGAGACAGAAACCATGAAAAGCAACCTCTTTCCGATCAACTGGTTGAATTCTTCAGGAAACGCAAATTCGTCCTCTGCATACTTATTTCTAAGAGCGTAACAACTAATTTTGATTAGTTTCATTACGTCTCGATCAAAAAGGGTGAAAGATGCTGATCCGGTATCATTGATAACACGAATCTGCAACTTGTAGCTAGAAGAAGTACAGATTGTTAGTGAGCGTCGCACAAAGTAAAGATTGTATGAAAATGCAAACAAATGGATGTTTAGCCAATTTGAATATACCTGGGACCCAAAGAGGCTGGAGGTTCCGGAAAACAGCCCTTACACTTCAACCCGTTTGGAAAGTCAGAGGGGTTGACGTGATCACGTTCAGTCAACACAACAACCTTATTTTTGCACTTGCGACACCCTAGGTACCACCAAGCTTCCTCGACGTGTAGGCTGTCTATTGTTGCAAGTGTAACATATGTAGCAACCTGTTGATAATCAAATGCAGAGGTATACAATTTAAATAACATTCGGCCTGTAATTTACAGTGAGTGTGTTTCAGGGGGGAAAGTCCAAGTAACCTTAAGATGGGCACTGATCTCATCTAGATTTATAACTTCCCCATTGATGAAGTCCGTTCTACTTGAATAAGTAGACTGACTTTGAGAGGCTGGAAGATGTGCAACAGTGATAGGGCGACATCCGTGCGAAGCAAGGCTAGTGGTAGCTTAAATTTAGTAGAGGTGACGGCATCCAAAATTTACAACATAGTACAATAAATCTATATTGGATGGAGGTAGAATGATAAAAGTCAACAGTAGATGGGCACTGATCTCATCTAGATTTATAACTTCCCCATTGATAAAGTCCGTTCTACTTGAATAAGTAGACTGACTTTGAGAGGCTGGAAGATGTCCAACAGTGATAGGGCGACATCCGTGCGAAGCAAGCCTAGTGGTAGCTTAAATTTAGTAGAGGTGACGGCATCCGAAATTTACAACATAGTACAATAAATCTATATTGGATGGAGGTAGAATGATAAAAGTCAACAGTTGCAAACCTGTTTACAAAGTTGGTAACTTCGGGGAAATCAGGGTTCATGTAAAGTTTGGTACCATTAAAAGCATTTTGGATGCTCTGAGCGCCTACATAAGTGAAGAATTTAAATAGTTATTTTCAGTAAACAGACAGATGGGAAGACTATCTTAAATACATAGAATTGATTACGGTTGTATTTGGTAATCTTCGCCGTTTGTAAAACCAAGATTTTATGGTCTGCAGAATCATGCTTTGCAAGCAAACTCGCAAGCTCATTAGCATGGTGCTCAAAGAGTGTACACTTCACCGTATTTTAACCGCATGAAGAACAGAAATCAGGCACAAGCATGAAAGTGTAGTTGCTGTATTAAATAGATTACAAAAATCATTAACAGTGCATATTACTCAGAATCAGTCAAATGAGCGGTGACTCTCTTCTTTTCAACATTCTTCTTTGTAAACAGAATAGGATCAACGATCGAAACAACAGCTCCAATAACATCTACATACGAAGAAGGCAATGTGTCAATGTAATAAAATATTGCATATTTTGATGTGAATGGATACAAATGATATGACAAAGGAAACCACTTACCGACTATGTCATTGTCCTTCAACTTATTTGAAAGAATATCAGAAAATGAAACAAACTTAAACCTATACATTGAGCCGCCCATGCCAATCGGTGACCGGAGTGATGGTTGTCGTGTGAAACAAATTTAGTTTGTATTTTGAATTTAGAGCAGCATATTTATTATCATGATAAGTAGCCACAACAAACTTACTAATCAACACGGTCGCATTCATATCTAGAAATTTGCCTACTCTGTCCTTCAACTTGATTTTGATAGACGCTTGAATCTTAATGTCCTGTTACATCCAATTCCATGTAAATTCATTCAGACATCAATTAGTATATACAATTATACACGGAGCAGAAAAAAGCTGAAAATGGGCAACAATCACAAAGATGCACCTACCTCTTCGTCCATGAGTATGTACTCCATGGTTTCCTCTACATTGCCAAATGCTGGTTTTAACCATGAGGTGATGACACGGAACCTGATGGATTGGTTCTGCTTCCTTGGATTGATGTTTCTAACATAGATGCAAGCTTTTTCCATGGTCTATTGAAGAGAAAGTGAAGAATGACAAATGAGAGTTGACACTGATTTAGACATTCACGAATTGCATATGTAAGTAAAAAAGGGGAATTTATCAGAAAAATGATTGGACGGTACATGATTTTTTGATAGAAGTGGGATATATGTAAAGTTTATGATCGATTTAAAGAAATGAACAGTAGGCAATACGTGTAAAATGATCTAGTACATGTAAATTTGATAAGTAGACAAAGAAACATAAAGCAACTCCAAGTAATTGACAGTAGTATCTGCAATGGTGCAAAATGACGAACCATATATTGGTACAGGTAATATACCCATGACATATCCCCAATTTTTTTCCACAGAATGGTTCCAACATTTTAATAAATTGGAGAACAACCGATTGATATGTTGATTTTATAAATGAATTATGAACTAATATGCAAATCTCTATTGTCTAAATCAACACAAAATCAATATACCCAGTACTCTTTTGAAGTTAATAGTAACAAACGAAATGTATAACTCAATACAATCTACAGCCCCACGTCAACTACTATTTTAATCAACAAAGGTGCTTATTAGCACCGTAATTGTCATGCCCAATACTTAAGCATCGCTGGATTCAATTTGATCGGTGTATTTCATGGGTGTATTAACGTCGCATATATAGAAAGTTAGGGCACCTAACTTGCAGATTACTTTAATATTAACACAATAAGATACAATCATAGGTAAGAAAGTTAAAAAAGCGATTATGAACATGAACTTACAAAGACGACGATGCCTTATTACTTTATTAGGGGAGAAACGTCCGTATTTTTGCTTGCGAGTGATAGACTTCGAACGCGAGTTAAATAGGAGCATATATTTTTTCTAGTATTCATAGGAAGTGAATAAACTGGGGATATGAGCGAATCTGCACCCTAATTCTGGCGTTGAAAATTGTATGCCCCTAATTTTGGAAGATATGTGAAAATTGAATGGGAAGTTGCAAGAGATTATGTGGGATTATAGTAATTGGGAGTCTTTAAATTAATGGTGTAAATGATATGCTAAAAATAAGGGGTTGAGGTTTGAAAAATAGGGTTTTGAATTTTGAAAGTAAAATATAACGCAGGCAGGAATGAAAAGGTCAGAGTTAACGCCACGCCTAGTCAGCATAAGGGAGGGGTGGATGACGTGGCGCAAAATGGACTGGAAAAAAATGTGAAGCTGACAAATAAGAATTTTGGGGATGTGGCAGTAGCTGATTGGAGCCACGTAAGCAGAATTAGGGTGGTATTAAATCCAGTTTTGTTAATTAATAAGATTTAATTTATAATTTTCAATTAACTTATTATTATTTAGTTAGAATTAGAAATAGAATATATCTAAAACTATATTTCAACCTAACTATTAAATTATTTTTATAAAATTTCGATGTTTTCACGTGGCATCTAAGCCTATGTGGCAAATCCTGGAGATTTCTTTTATACTCACTTAATATATATATATATATATATATATATATATATATATAGCTAGATATAAATCCGTGCGATGCACGGTAATTTTAAATGCAAAGTCTAATATTTATATATAATGTTAGTTTCTTTAAGATTACTCAATATCCAATACAAATTATGACATTAATAATCTGACAATAATTGATAGAAACATACAATGGTCGTACAAGTGATTTAATAATTAACAAAAATATATAATCAATTAAAGTGAAAATTTTGTATATAAAATCACTCCTAATAACAAGGCTAAGGTTCCTGAGAGAAGGGGTAAAAGTGAGGGAAGGGAGAGAAGTCTATTAGAGGTGACAAATGTCTCCTCATTTCTCCACCTTTTTGATATATTTCCTTTTCCCTTTTTCATTTCTCCACTTTTTTTATTCAATTCTCATTCTTTCTTTATTTCTTCACTTTTCTTTTATTTCTATATAATTAAATAAATTTGTTAACATTTGTTTATTAAAAATTATCACTTTAAAATCTAAAATTTAGTTTTTAATCTTTTTTCCTGATTAGTTTTTTCTTTTTCTTATATCATTTTCAAATTTGTGATGCACCAGATATTATATATAGCGATGCACATGAATATCATAAACAAGATGCAATAAAACTAAATTGTTATTGTGTTCACCAACATTATAACTATGATACACTGATTTTTTCTAAATATGATGCATCGAGTATTTAAATATCATGCATCAACTTTCAAAATATACTATAAAACATCGTTATTGAATTAAAAAGTGGTGCATCATAGTTATAAAATACGGTTCATCATAATCATAAATATGGTGCATCGATTGTTTAAAAATTTCATGCATTAACTTTCAAAAAATACTATAAAACATCGTTATTGAATTAAATGGTGGTCTATCATAGTTATAAAACATGGTGCATCATAATTATAAAATATAGTGCATCATAGTTATAAATATGACGCTCCGACTTTTAGATATACCATAAACATCATTAGTGTATAAATCTTGGTGCATCATAGTTATAAAATATGGTGCATCGTAATTATAAAAAGTGGTGCATCATAGTTATAAAACATGGTTTATCATAGTTATAAAATATGGTGCATCGAGTGTTTAAAATATCATGCATTGGTTTTCATAATATACTATAAAACATTGTTATTGAATTAAAAGGTGATGCGTCACAGTTATAAAATATGGTGCATCAAAATTATAAAATATAGTGCATCATAGTTATAAATATGACGTTCTGACTTTTAAATATACGATAAAGATTATTAGTGTATAAATCTTAGTGCATCATAATTATAAAATATGGTGCATTATAATTTTAATTTTACGATGCATTGAACTTATAATTTTGTTTTATCAGAATTTATTTTATTCAAGGTACGAATATGGTGCATAACATAAATAGTTTTTTTGTTATACTATATATAAATTTGTATTTACAAATAATAATGTGAGGTAAAATAACAACAGAAAAGATGTTAGAACGCAAAAAAAAAAAAAAAAAAAAAAAAAAAAAAAAAAAAAAAAAGTTAAATGAAAAGGTTGAAAAACGAAAGAAAAAAAACGATAACAAGAACTCTAAAAAAAATGAAAAAGCTTATAATAAGGAAAAAATCAATATAAAAAATAAACTATAAAAGTTTAAGAAAAAAATGGAAGAGAAATAATAATGGTAGAGAAATGAAGAAGGTGGAGAAATAAAAGAGGTGGAGAAATGGAGGAGGACACTTGTCACCTCCCCATTTGCTTCTCTCCCATCTCTCCCTAAACCTCTTCCTCACAAAAACCAATATCTAATAACAAACCTAAAAAAAGTAGAATAGACTTATAGAGTGCTTAAATACCAAAGTGTGATATTAAGGAAGTGTATACAATTTAGTAATTTATAATTTATAATCACTTCAAAGAAGATAGGTTAATCAAGAGAAGAACAAAACTAACATATGATTAATTTCATTTACCTAATGAGTAATTAAATACTACTTTATCAAGCTTTTTATTCGAATATACACTCATCTGATCATGTTTAACTCCAACATTTGATCATTCGGGATCATGTTTAACTCCAACATATGATAATTAATGAAGGAAGTAATAATCAAGTTTTAGACTGCAAAATTGGCTAACATCAAAAAATCATGAATTACCGGTGTTCATAGTAAGGAAAAAAAATTAATATATAAAATAAATAAAAATTTAATGTACATACTTTTGACTTTTGAAACACCACTCTTTAACCATTTAGCTCAGATAAAAATTGTAGCAGCTTCCTGTTTTCACCATGTTGACGTGTTTCTTGATCTATCTATCTATCTATATATATATATATATATATATATATATGACTAAAGTTCAAATGAGAATGGGTATATTTGATGAAAATGAAGGAATGAATCTCATCCATTGGATCAACAAAATCAAAGGTCCACATTTAACCATCAATTTTTAATTTTATTAAAGAACAATAAACTGATTTTGGGCGGAGGGGTAGTTTTGTAATTTTACCTTTCAATTAAATCTATTTTCTTTTTTCTTTTCAAACACAACACCATCTGGTTTCTCTCTGCTCGATCGTATCCTCTGTTTCATCTCTTAATCCCTTCGCAGAAAAACTATCAAGTAATCTTCGATTAATCAAATCAATGTTCGTATTCATCTCTAAATCATAGTTTTCTTCCATCACTTTTGTTTGAATCATCGTTTTAAACGTCATTTTTGGTTGATTTCGTTTTGTACAAACCCTAACTCAAAAAACCCTAGAAATTGTCGAATGTTCAACTGAAACTTTGAATTTCTTATGTAAATCAAAGTTTTCTTTGATTATGATTGTTCGAATAAAGGTTTGTACAGTCATTTTGTACCGATTTCGTTTTTTCAAAACCCTAGGTGTTAAAACTTCAGTTAAATTCAAGGTCAGTAATTAAACTTCGATTGTTTGCTTTTAGATGGATCTTCGTGATGAAATTGCACTATCAAACTCTTCAAAATCTCCTATCAAAGCGGTTCCTATCAACATACATCTACCTGGTATGTTTTTTTAATATTTTGTATTCATTTTTTGTTGTTTACTTATATCAGTTTTGCTATATGTTTGATTCAATGCTTAACTTAACTTGAATGTTTGTAGATTGTTGTGCTTCATTAATGATAATTGTGAATTAAGTATAATACATATAACCATGTTATATTATTTTTGCTGCTAGAATTGTGTATAACATGGTAGTATGAGTGATTTCACGATAATAATGATGATAAGTATTTCACATATATTTGATGAGTTTATATCTGATAATTATATGATGATTTCAATGTTTGAATGTCATATTTCATTTTTAGTTCTTAAGAGCTTAATGAGATAGATTTGTAGATAGTGATAGATTGAATGTTGAACGCGTTATTTGTGTGTGCTTTTTCATAGTTGTGGAAGTTAGTTCTGTTTTAGAAGCAGATCCGAATGTTAGTCAATCACTAGAAGGTTAATTTTTTATTTTCGTTTTTTTTTTGTTTTTGTTTTTTCTTTTAGGTCTTATTTGTTGATAATTTAATGGTAAAGGTTAATCTTACTTTCAGTTATCAGGTCGTTGTCATTTTTGGATGCGAGTAAGTTACAGGTTTATAAAACAGGGGGTAAACGCTTAAATAAAACTGGTGTTGATGGTCAAGGTAAATGTTCATGTATTTGTTACCTTTGAATAATACGTTATGATATGTGACTACCTTATTTTTTATACCTTGACGTTGTTGTTTGTTTTTTGCTACTGCTGTTGTTGTTTGTTTTAATTTTTGTTGGTTGTTGTGTGTTTGTTGTTGCTTATTTTACCAACTTCATGTATTTTATCTTGTGGTATCATATAGTACCACATGTGGTACCATTTAGTACCACTTGTGGTACCTTACACTACCACCTGTGATACTGTATTTTATTCATGATTTTGTTTTGTGTCTTATGTTTGTGTTGAATTATTTTTTTTTATTTTCATACATATTTTTGTGTTATGGTGTCATTGCGAACCATTGAAATGGTAACCTTCTTTTATTGTTCTTTTCCTTTTTATATCCTTTTGGATTCTGAACTAGATCACATGTGGTATTAAGACATTATTATATGTGGTAGTAGATAGTAATGCATGTGGAACCATGAGTTACCACATGTGGTACTATGAAATACCACATGTGATACTATAAGGTACCACATGTGATACTATGAAGAAAAACATATTTTTTGCTTTTTTTATAACTGCTACATTTTGACAGGTGTACTTTTCGATATATCTGTCTCATCACTACTACTTATTGGTGTTCCACTTGAAGCGGAAAACATCATGTTCTTGATAAGAGTGGTGGCAAAGTAGATTATGATGCAAAGTACAAGGACTTAGTAAGGAGGGTCGTTCACAAGATATGCAACTTATCCGATTGCGAATCAAGTATGCTTCCAAAATGTTACTGCACAAGTGTAATATTCACAAGGATATGGTTCACACCCTTGCTGAGCAGATAATGCATAATTACACGCGAGAATTGATAGAGAAGCAAATTAAGTATGCCATTAGGAACCACATAAATGAAGACAACAGTGAAGAGAACTCATCAGGTGATGTTGAAGACAATACCCAACATATTGCGAAAAACTAGTCTGTTAAAGTTTTGGTATTTTTGAATGTTGTTAATGTCTCAAGTACAGTTTTATGCTCAAGTACAGATTCATGGTATTGTGAATATTTTTAGAATTTAATGTAATGTACTTATCTTTTATGGTTTATGTTTTTTCAGTTTTTGAAATGTTCGTGTGTATTTTTTTTGTTTTTATTTTTTAACCAACTTCTAAAATATTTAGACAGAATATCACATGTGGTACCTCATTGTATCACATGTGGTACCTTATTTTATCAACTTCATGTATTTTCTATTGTAGTACCTTGTAGTATCACATGTGTTGCCTTCTTGTATCACATGTGGTAGTAGATAATATCATATGAGATAACACTAACTATAACTTGTAAAAGCGGTAATGTACAGTACCACATATGATATCGGATGCTACCACATGTGGTAGTGTACAATACCACATGTGGTAACGTACACTACCACACGTGGTAACGGATACTACCACATGTGGTATTACCATATATCACATGTGGTAGTACATTCTAACGCGGGTTTCACAAAAGCCACTGCTTCCACAAGTGATACTATTGCTAAGTTTATGCATAACTACCAGTAAGAATTGATCGACAAGCAAATTAAGTATGCCATAAAATATATTGTTTTGGTATATATACAATATTTCAATTTTTGAATACACAAAAAACATGTCTATACAAGAATCCACGATAAACAATCTTCTTACAGCTACATTCCACCGTACCATCTTCTTAAATGTAAATCACCTTCACCTATGTAACATAAGAATCGACGGCGAACAATCTTCTTACAGCTACATTCCACCGTAATATCTTCTATCCTGTAAATCACTTTCACTCATGTAAAACAAAAGAAACAATTAAACTAGTAAGAGAACATAAAAGATTATATCATATGTAGTAGTAGATAACAACACATGTTGTAGTAGATAATAACACATGTGATATTACATAGTATGACATGTGATAGTAGATAACAACACATGAGATACCACTAACTATAACTTGTGATAACGGTAGAGTACAGTACCACATGTGGTATCGGTAACTACCACATGTGGTAGTTTACAATACCACATGTGGTAGTTTACAATACCACATGTGGTAGCAGATACTACCACATGTGGTAGTGTATAATACCACATGTGGTAGCGGATACTATCACATGTGGTAGTACCATATATCACAGTCGACAATTAATATTGTCCATCCCAATTGCGTTTTTATTACTCTAAATCAAAAGTACCTTGACAACAACAACTTTAGGGAACTTGTCTTTGTGTCACTCGTTTTACACAGTGAAAACTGAAAGATTGCAAAGTCCTGCAAAGGATGATGAATCAGTTAGTTGATGACTGTCTTCCCTTCTAAGAGCTGCATAAAACAGATAAGTGTATGCTAATCAATAGTGTGCATATTAATAATACAAAAAACATAATCCACTATATGATAAACTATGAACGCTTCTAAATAATAAAGAAGCACAAATCATAATAAAGAAGTACTATAAGTTATGTGGCTATCATATTCATACGTATAAATGCCACCATGATTCAGTAAATTGTAAATTTTCATGCCTACTATCATCAATATAGATAAAACTGGAGTTCACACTTTCATCATGATAAACAGGTCACCACTTTTCAAAATTCAAATGCAATATTGTATTCTGCATTTCTTAAGATATGCACTTTGAATAGCTATCATAATGAATATATTCTCCTCTTAGATATCCTCTTATTTCTCTATTCTTACACCAATCAAACGATTCAAGTACATCCATACATAATATCAAGCAGTTGATATGCACAATAAGTGTGAGTATTTTAGTTCCTCTAACGCAAATTAGAAACAGCTGCAATCATTATGTTCATGAACACTTATAATAAACCACAAATTATAAGTGTAACTACTTATAAGTAAAAATCACTTAATGTATTTAAAATTACATAGATCATCGCCTTTGATTAAGCAACCAATCTACTGCCACAAACGCTACCATGACTTCAGATAACTAAAATAACAACAAGATAGAAGCACACACAACGATAATAATCAATTTATACCTTTGCTAAAATGATGGTTATCGTAGGATTAAACCGGCCAATTAAAAGAGGTTGAATACGAAACTTCAGATCTGTAAACATAAAACCTAAATTCATTTCAGTCGTTACAATCAAGTAGAAATCGATCGTTCGTAGTTTATAGTTTACGTAATTGATCTAAATTAGTGAAAGTCGTACCTTCGATTTGGTGATTTCGTAGAGATCGATGATGAGGTATTCTCAAACCCTAGCGCACAATCAGATCTGTGTGTTTGTTATGTTTCAGATATTTGCTGTATTATATAATTATTTAATTAAATGAAGAAGTGTCAAATGACAAAAATAACCCTCCACCCTTAATGAAATTGGATGGCTGAGATGCATTCATGTATTCTTTTTGGATCTTCCATACCTTTTTGAACCTAACTCATATATATATATATATATGGGAAGGTTCAAATGAGAACCACTCTAAAGTTGAGAACTTTGAGAACCACATCAAATACGTGTTTGTTCACATGTGATTAACTTCAATCATATGTGAACATTGATGTACGTTTAATTGAAAAAGAAAAAAGTCAAAAAAAATCTAAATTTATATCGAAAAACGCAAAAAAAAATATATGTTCACATGTGAACGATAATGTGAACAAATCGGTTAAAATGTGTTTTTCGGTATAAATTTAGAACTTTTTTTTACTTTTTCCTTTTTCAATTAAACGTACATCAATGTTCACATATGATTAAAGTTAATCACATGTGAACAAACACGTATTTGATGTGGTTCTCAAAGTTCTTAACTTTAGAGTGGTTCTCATTTGAACCTCACACTATATATATATATATATAAAAAATACTCTCATTTTCCAAATGCACATCCAACACCAACTTCTAATGGAGACGTACGTATAGTTGGAGTAATGTTTGCTACTTGCGAAAATTGTGAGATGGATTAGTTTTTAAGAGATTGGGATGGTTAGGATTAGTTTTTAATTGTATACTAGTTGAAGGTTTCACGACAACACGAACTTTGATATTTTTATTTGTGAATGATGGTTTATATTTATTTATCCTTTTGTTATATTTAGGACACAATAAGTAAACTAATTTAATATTGAAGAATATTTATTTCACATTGTAGTGTAACATTTATTTTTATTAAAGTTGTATATATGTCATTGGTTTCATCATTAATTAATTCTTTACTTATTTTAATTTATTCCATTTGAATATAAAATGTTTTTATTATAATGTTTTAATTATAAATTTATAGATTGAGGATCCAAGAGGAAGAGGCTTTTTGAGGGGAAGAATGAGAAGTTGAATACCGACTCTCCCTTTCTTTTTTAGTGGTCTAGATTAAGCCACATATCCGATCCGCATGGGGTATTTGTAAATATTTTTAAATGAGGGATTAACGTGTAAATTATCTTTTATAACATAACGGGTACAATGATAATATTATGTATTACATAATTCAGTCGGTGGTCAATATAACTTTCTCTTTCTTTTTGTTCAAACACATCCCTCACACACAATCATTTACAACATCAAAAAATTCTTACATATTCACACACACTAACACACACTCACACACATTATCAACACAAACTCAGATCTACTTTCCGATCAAATTGTTTTTCACCGATGATGACGAAAAAACCGAGACAAGATTACACCTCTACCACCACATGCTACCACCACCACCATCATCATCGTCGGCAAACCGGTTTTCACTGGATGTAACCGGCGTATTCATTTAACTACCGTCACCGACGAATCAACATACTTTCAGACTACCACCGTTGTTGAAAAACCGGTCATTAACCACCATTGATAAA
Organism: Pseudognaphalium luteoalbum; assembly: GCA_963422505.1. Lineage (NCBI taxonomy): Eukaryota > Viridiplantae > Streptophyta > Magnoliopsida > Asterales > Asteraceae > Pseudognaphalium > Pseudognaphalium luteoalbum. Next base: position 136,647 of record OY730192.1, read on the forward strand.
CCCTCATTCACTTTGAAAAGTATTTAGATATGAGAAAATACATCTTAAAAAGTAGATCTTTGAAAGAATATATTTCTGAAAAAGAAGATCTCAAAAAGTAAATCTACTGCATTTTACAAGATTCAATAGCGTAATACAAAATGCAGTGAAAACACAAAATGCAGTGGAATACACAACGCGATAAGATTTTACTGCATTATATATATGCGCTATATGTTAATTTTACTGCATTTTTACATATATGCATTGCATGTAAATACTAATATACTATTGCATTTTATATTTTTTCACATTGTTAAATATTTATATAGTAAAATTTACTGCATTTTATATTCATATATGGGGGGGGACAAAAACAAAAATCCGGTCACCAGAATCCGACGGCCGACGGCAGATGACGACGGATGGCAGCCGGCATCTTGCAGGGGCTGGTGGTGACAGCAGGTGGTGGCTGGGTGGTGAATATCTGGAGTGATTTCTCGCAGATAAGACAATTCGTTAAAATTACAGAAATCCCTTAGACGAGGTGACATGTACTGCCATGTGTCACATGCTTGTTGGTCAAAAACCTTCTCCTTTCTTCTCCTCAAATAACACATTCCTCTCTGAACCCTACTCAAATTTATATGGTTGTATTAATCTGAAGAATATATATTGTTTTATTTGATATAAATATAAATGTTGTTCTATTATTGTGACGTTATAAGGCTCACAAGTGTGTCAGAGACCTTGGTGAAGGCTCACAAGTGTGTCAGAGACCTTGGTGAAGGGTGAACAGAGAATGTAAGTCTCTTTGATCCTTGATATCACAAGTATTCCATTCCAAATCTAAAGGAAAAAAATAAGCTTCCAATTTTTTTAGAAAAAAAACATTTATTATTATTAATACATCACTTCACTATTTATAGTATATACAACAAAAGCTAAACATAAATCCCACTTCATTATAAAATGCATGCATATTGCACTCTTCAATTTATACTACTCTGCTCCATTGTAGCTAGTGCAATACTGCTCAATGCCAACCAATCTACAAACACTATACAATCGTTAGTTTATTTACATAATTTCGCACTTACACAACCACTATGAACCACATATTTTTTGTATTAGCTTACAAAAGCTTGATCACCATGGTTAGGCGTATATATAAACAAAACATTGACTACTAATATTAATATATTAATTAATAGAATGTGTATGTGTGTATTAATTCAACTACTCAATATCACATGGACAACATCTTTGTTTCGTATGTATAGCCTGACCCATTGACTGAACTAAATTCTAATATTGAGTTTGTTTACCTTAAGGGTTCATGCCGAAAAGATGAAGAGACAAACGATGATTGAATAATGGCTAGTCAGTCGGACATGCTGAATTACACCCTTGGTGTTCAATGCAGAGAATGAGTTTTAAAATTTATTTTTGTTATTCATAAAATTATCCAAACAATCACGTATGACATAGTGTTCGGTTAGAACTTTAAGTGCTCCTATCGATTTTCAATTTTTATTTTTTTTTTATCTATTTTATTAATCAAGATAATTATAACTTTTTGGTTTAAATTTCATTAATTAATGAGTTATATACGATTTTGATTTTATTACTAAAGTTAATTGCATTATTCTATTTAATTTTTAATTTTTTGGTCTTATAAAATCTATTAAATTTATTAGTTTTAGCTTTTTGTATGATTATCTAATCTAATTTACTACAAGTTTTAGCTTTTGATTTTATCGAATGCTTGATTGTAGTATTTCAAGAGAAGGAATTTCGCTAGGTAGATTCTACTTGTGTAGCAATGCTACTATTAGTTGTGTTCTTGTATAAAGTTCATGTTTTCTTTTACTGTAGCCCGCTTAAGTGATTGTTGCTATTGAGTTCTCAATGATGAAACAAACATCCTTGATGTGTTTTATTTTCATGTTTCTGCATTCCATCAGAAAGCTGGACAGACGATGATGATGCATAAGAGCTGTCATATTAGGTCTTTCAGATTCGTTTTTTCTCTTTCATACAATCATCTCTTTATCTAGGAAATATCCTCCACAGTTTTTATTGTATATACGCCAATAAAAACATGGTAAAGTACAATAGTTACAGTTTGTAAATGCTCGCTGATCATTGCACCGATTATTATCAGGCTCTTTAAGATCAAATACAATTATGCCCAATTCCTGAGTGTTGCAAAATATCCCAGACAACGCCATCTTTTTACAGCTCATCTCTGGTAATTTCGTCTATTTCAGTCTCTGTGTAAGATGTAAAAGCTTTGATAATTGACTCATACACCTTTATCCCTTTCAAGTACTCTTCCTTGTTTAAAAACTACAACAAAAAGGAACTCCATAAGCTAAGGATGCTGCATTGCTTGCAACCCGTAGGATAAGGGATGCAATGCTTGTGCAATTACATGGAAAGTGCAATCATTTGTAAATCCAAAAGCATAAATGTAATAATGCATAGTTCTTACTCCAAGTAGTGCCTAGATCATAGGATTGTCATCAAGCATATGTATATGGAATACAAAGTTAAGCAATTTAAGATTTCAATTCAATGTATGCGATTTTGTAAGTTGTTTGGTTTTTGTTTTGTGTTAGCTTCTTTTATCCTTCTCTATCTTGTGTGTGGCATGGGCAGGGGATGCAACGGGTTCAGGGGATGACAATTTCAACACATACATTCAACTAATAAATTAATCAAGATGGGTAAAAAATTGTCAAAAATGGATTATTTTTTTTAGTGCAAACAACCTACTAATCAACTTACGTATATAAAACATTAAAATTACTAGTGTTGCAATATTTACTTTTTGTAATCATTACTTTAACAAATACTATTTTAACAATATTCTAAAAGAATGGAACAAAAGCATTTCGGGTCATCCCCTGTCCCATTTCGATCTGTACCAAAAAAGTTACATGGTACCTAACCCATCCAACTTGCCCATTTTGGCATCTAAAAGTATTTTACCAGATGACAAGAGGTTCACCTCGTTATGGTCATGAAGAAGAATTGGAGTGTTTGCCATAGGAGAGAAGCCAATTGCTGGCACACCCCTCAACCGGAAGTAACGAGCATCAGTTGAAGCAGGAAAGATCTCTGGTTTTCCGAATTTCCCACCAGCTTGATGTATAGCTCCTTCTAGGAGAGACCACCATGGATTTGAACTGTCATGGGCAGTCAATATTGGCCTTCCATTCTCATCATAGACAGACACCTTCTGCTGAAACTGCCCAAGTTAATAAAAGGTTAAAACGTGTAGGACACATTATCTTAAAACACACCAAGTCCAACTCCCAAAATGCATTCATCCCAGTATAATCGATGTACATAACTAAACATGAAATTAATGGAAAGAACTTTAACTCCCTAAAGCACTGAAAAATGTCCATGAATCAACTCTAGAAAGGTGATAGAAGTAAACCTCAAATGTCATGTTGCGGGAAGCTGGGGCCCATTCTTCAGCAATTCGTCTCTCCATAGAAACTTGATCGGCAATTGGTGGGACTCGGATATCAAAACCAGCCTGTGCTTCGGATGGCTGCAGATTCATTACAAACCCCTGACGGAGAAGCAAATAAGACGGGTGATTTTTATTTTTGCATTGTCACAACACAATTACACTGAATGAAACTAAAAAGATAGAAAAATTGTTGGAGTAATTGGTCTATATAAATTTCATTCCTTAGAGGATTGTTTACACATAAAGACATCATTTCATGTTATAAACATGATACCAGAAATCATAATCATATTAGATCATGTTAACTTTTGTTAGCATATCACAATGTTCATCATTAAAATCCCAAGTATAGCTTCAGGTACACGACATTACTTATAACAATCTTAAAGTGTAAAGCTACTTATCCAAATTAGTGGATAAGTATGTTGGTAAAACTTGATGGAGAAGTGCTGTGTGCAAGCCAAAGGGAACACCAGATGTTATTAAGTAGTACCCGTAATAGGTTAGAGCTAGCAAGTAATTAATACATACAGTAGGAGAAGGTGTTCCAGCTTTGAGGAAGGCCATGTTGACAGAGACGACTTCACCTTCAGCTTTAAGACCAGCCTTGACCAAGTCAAACTGAGAATCCCTAAACCTCCTAACGCTCTCAATACTCTTAAACAAATTCTCCAATGCGGTATTATCGTAAAGCTTAGCACCGTGTCCAGGGGCACCAGTTGCTTTAATGACCAACCACACGGGGCACCTCTCTGCATAAAACAAGCGATAATGATCATCAGGAGAGGCCAACCCTTCATCCAGCACAATCCCAACATTCATGTCCTCAAACATTTGAGAATTTGCAAATTTCTCAGCACCATCATGTCCACCTATTTCTTCATCGGGGACAAAAGAGATGTAGATTGTTCTAAGGGGCTGTTGGAAATGTTGTTGTTGTTTAAGGTTTCGAATGGCTTCCAGGTACTGCAAACCCACACATTTCATGTCTTGTGAACCTCTTGCGTAGATGTTGTTAGTCTCTTTATGGAGTGTGGCATCGAATGGAGGGTGGGACCACTTGTGGGGTTCCACGGGGACCACATCGGTGTGAGAGTTGAGGAGAATGGAAGGGAGGTGTGGGTATTTACCGGTCCATTTTAAAAGAATTAACGGTTTGTTTTTGACGAATTCGATGGTTTGAGATTCCAGATTCAGGGATTTAGCTTGGGAAACAATAAATTGAGCAGCTTGATGGTAATTGGGTGATGGGTGACAAGTATCGATCTGAAGGTATTCTTGGAATCTTGATATTACGATTGCTGATGAATCTTGAGCAGTGATAGATGACGATGATAAAACAACAAGGGAGAGTGATGATGAGATTATTATCATCAAGTAAAAGCAGCAGCCACCGCCACCGCCGCCGCCGCAGAAGAATGTCATCTTGATTGATTGATTGATACTATCTATGTTGTTACTGGTTGGTTATGTCTCATTTGGCAACGACTCTATACATCACCTGGGTACCGGGTTGACCCGGTGGGCTCAATCGTTTTAAATTATCTTATATATTAAAAAAGAAAAATCTTGAAAAAATAATGATCATTATATGGAGATCAACTATTAAGATCTAACCCTTCATTTATTTCATGATATCATTAATCCTATTATTATATGATTAAAGAACTAAATTACCCTTTTATATTAGAAATATACACCATTTAATATTTACAATATAAATCCTCTACTTTTCTCTTAATTGTAGATAATCCTTCAAATATTTTATAATTTATTATTTTTCTAAAATTTAAACTCTTCCTGCAATCTTATTTATTTTATCTTTTCTGGAAAAAAACCCAATAAGTTATTTTCAATTCTAAAAAATTCATAACTTCATTCTATCGCACATTGATTTAAATTCTTATACAACTTACTCTTTGTAATCCTTTTATTACTTTATAATTTACAATTTTTGGATCATGAATGTTAACGGGTCGGGTTCTGGTGAATTTTAGTATATTTCTACCCATACTACCTCCTTTTTTGTATTTTTTTATCAATTTATAATTTACAATGCTTGAATTATGGATGCCAACGGGCCAGTTTCTGACGAGTTTAGTCTATTTGTACACATACCGCCATACTGGTTTTTTCATATATGTTCGCAAGTTTCGGTTATCCTCATGTATATAACTTTGATGAAACAAAAAAAAATAGTTATTGAAACTACGACGCAAATTTGAAACACGAAAAAAAAAACGATACCGAATTACAAGATTTGAAATCTTAAAGCTAACAATTTAACTTTTTAATCAACTAATTCAAAGTTTCGGTACATAATATAGTATTATTATTAAAAAAACAATACAAATACAAGGAGGGAAGTGGTATTATTCACAATATTATCAATAATTGATTAATTAATTTTCTTTTTTGTCACTAATTTCTCTATATCTCGATTTACATCCCTAAAATAATTTACCATTTAATCTTCTAAGAATGTGTTAACGTCATTTGGGTCAGTAGAGCCTACATCTTAGGTGTCACGTTTTGTCATCTTTCGTCGAAGTTAAAAAGATAAAGTAATACATTATAGGTTTACAGTAAGTAACTTAGATGGACTAAAATTACCAATGCACTGTAAAGAGCGTTATTTTTTATGTACAATATAGTATTAACATGTTGAACCAGTAAATATGCTTATTTGAAAAAATATACCAGTACGATTTTAAATAATATACTATTATTAAATATCAATACAAATAACAAAGTGATATCATACACAATATTATCTTTATTAATTAGTTTATATATTTGGACTCGTCAATTCAAAATCTATCACAATTCAAACCCTTAATACATTTTTCATTTTAAATTAAAACAATACAAACTAATGTACCATACCCTAACTCCAAAACAATTATTAAATCTATATAACACATCCATATCTAAAACATATCTAAAGTCAACCCGTAAATTTTGCGGGTCTTAAACTAGTTTTAAGTTAATTATAAAAACTACCCATCCAGATACGTTGATTTGCTTTAAGAGCATCCACACCACCACATTTTACAATAGCTTTTTGTCAAAAGCTTTTTTACAAAAAGCTTTTGCTCCAATAATAAAAAGCTTTCCAAAAGCTTTTTTACCATTAAACATGCATATAATAATAAAAAGAACATGAAGTCTACTAGTCTATAACTTGAGAAATATAAATCTTTGGCAAAATATTTACACTATAAATTGAAAGGCTTTTTCTAAAGCTTTTTTGAAAGCTTTTTTGAATAGTAAAAAGCTTTAGAAAAAGTTTTAGAAATTACACCATTGGAGATGCTCTAATAACTTTTTTTTCGATAAAAGATTCCGATTTGTAGTACTACTTTAGAGGAATGGATCAAATAGGATCCCTATCCGACCTGATCCAATCCAATTATTATATTATTTAATCGATCAATAAATATGGGTTTTGTTAACAGAAGCTCTAAGGGTTCTCTTTAAGGTGTTTAGACATGCATAAAACAGTTGTAGTCTTACGCTCAGGTTATACTTCGTTATTGTCTCTTTTCTTTATCATTAAAATAATGATTGCCCATGAACTAATAGAAAAACTCAATTGATCTATACCGATCGAACATCAAGATTTGAGTATTTGATGATGGAAATTGTGCACGACGATCAAAATGGGCCGCTGGGTTTTCAACTTCTCCATAATTTTTATTGTTAATGTTCTTATTATTAATTAGAGTAAATTACGTTGCCAGTCTCTGTCGATCGGGAACCGGAAGCCTTCCGAGCCACTCAAAATCAGTTCTAACCACCGTTTGACCGGTCAACGAATCGGACGGTTTGGTCAAAACCGGGAGGTTTAACCGGGAACTAGACGGTTCAACTGCGTTTTTGATTATTTTTTTAAATCGAGTTTTGTTCGGCTTTAGGCCGGTTCGGCCGGACCGGTCCGATATGGTTTTCGGTTTTAAAAACATTGTCTAACACTAACGTTGATTATTTTTTCTCGTTAAATAATCCAACTTGCGCCGTACAAACAGACAAAAAGGATTTTTCAAGGACATGAAAAAGGTAGGTGGATATTCAAACAATAGACGGAAAAGTCATTTTTGTAAAACATTGAAACCCCGTGAACGCTTATCATTACATTCATCTATATTTATAGTGTACAATGTCTCTAACTAAGCCCTAAGCCCTAATGAGCCCTAGCATGTCTATACAACCGGGCTAGGCCATCTATACTAACATAATCTATTTATATAGTCTAATACTCCCTGTCCGAGTGATGAAATCGCAAAAACTCGAGACTAAAATACAAATGCTAAATAACTAATTTATAAATACAACTTTTCTTATAGGTCTTCAAATTCTTCATATTGTAGTAGCCAAGTTGAAAGAGTTTAGATGTTTTTTTTTAACTAGCAATACATGTGCAATGCAGTAGAGTATAGATATATAATATATTATAACTCAACATTAATTGTATATGTAATTGGGTTTACTATTTTCTGATATATTACTTATGATGCTGAATCGATAACGATAATTTAATATGTAGAGTTAAAGATTCAGATTAAGAAATAGATTAAGAATAAAATATTGATAGAAGTTAATAAAATATGAAAATTAAACATTTTAAATTTAGAAATATTTTTTTTGTACTAAAATTTTAAAATTTCTATAAATAAAGTGGTATGATATATTATATGTAATGTAAGTGAGATATAAAAGAAAATAGAGTATGATATAGAAACAAAAGGGAAGAGGATTAATAGGGGAAGGTAAATAAAGTCACAATGAGAAACATATACATTATCACTTTCTGTCCTTTTTTTATATATATTTGTTTTTAAGAAGAAAAAAAAAAGAGATATGAAAGTATAGAGAAAAGTTCTTTAAAGTACAAGAATTTTTGAAAGAATGAAAGTACCCTCAAACTTAAATATCTCACAAACGACAAATTGAAAAATTATGAAACTTGCACCATTAGATTCAGCGTTTTATCCTCTTCGATTTGCCGTCCCTCAAGGCATACTTCCGATGAGTTTTTTTTCCCCATTTTTTGGTGGGTTTCACATTTTACTAACACATGTGTTAATATTTGGTTGAACATTAAATTTAGATATAAGGTTTAAGGTTTAGGGTTTAGTAGGATTTTAGGATTTAGTAGGGTTTAGGGTTTAGTAGGGTTTAGTAAAGCGTTTAGGGTTTAGGGTTTGGGGTTTAGGGTTTGGGGTTTAGGGTTTAGGGTTTAGGGTTTGAGGTTTGGGGTTTCGGAGAGTAACCCCAAACCTCAAACCCTAAACTCTAACCCCTGAACCCCAAACCCTAAACCCTAAACGCAACACTTTAACACATGTGTTAGTAAAATGTGAAACCCACCAAAAAATGAATAAAAAAAACTCATCGAAAGTATGACTTGAAGGACGGCAAATCGAAGAGGATAAAACGTTGAATCTAATGGTGCAATTTTCATATTTTTTTGATTTGACGTTTGTGAGATATTTAAGTTCGGGGGTAAATGGGTTTTGTATATGTGGAACATTCTCTTTGTACACATGTCACAATATCATTGGTACTTGTATTCTTTCAATAATTCTTGTACTCTAATGATCTTATCTCTGAAAGTATAATAGAAGATTTTTCTAAAAAAAGAAACGGTAATGATTTTTTTTATTTTTTTTAATAATGCTATTACATAAAGGACCAAGAGAGAGGTAGAAGTAGGAACCAGAAGTAACAGGACATACGAATGAAGTTAAAAGGGTTTTTTTCTTTTTACTAGATGAAATAATTATATATGTAGAGAGATATGATATATATAAGGAAAAAATAAGATAAAGGTGATAATGATTAGAGAAAGAGACACAAGAGAAGGGTAACAAGATCAGGATTAGGGATGACAACGGTCACCCGATTCACCAGATATCCATCCGATCTATCCACTCAATAGTGAATTTGAACGATCTAAATAGATGAATAGTGGATATGGATATGGATGTGGATGATTAATGGATCCGATATGGATGACTATTTATCACTCATGGATATATCCATTATCACCCGAAATACATAAACATATACATGCATATCACATAAAGTTACATGTCCACATACATAAAACCCATAAACTATTATTATGTTATTTATTATATAAAGTCATAAATTAAAAATATATATAATGTAAATTTGATATTATTTTTTTGTATTATAGATTTATATAACAAATTCAAATGTATAAATATATCAGGTTGAGTCAAATTTTATTTTCGATAATATAGTGAAGTCACAATACACGATAGATGATAATTATAATATGTGAGATTAGCTGATAAACATAGAGATTACACATTTACATTTGTCAACATATATGTTTACTTGTAATTATAACAAATTTTGCTTCATCTAAAACAATGATTAAACGCTCTTGTAACTATATTTCCTTATGTAATGTTATATATATAGCTTTTGGTTACAATATTTGTAAGTTTCATTTCATATTAGGAAATTTTTTAAACATCTTTTGAATATCCATTGGCATCCATTAACCCGGTTAATCCATCAGATATGGATATGGATGGATGAATTGAAATTTAATGGATATGGATATGGATGTGGACAAAAATATTTAAATGGATATGGATGTGGATATGGTATCATCTGATCCATATCCGATCCATTGTCATCCCTAATCAGGATGTGTGGATCTAACATGGAAAGAAGTTTTTTATTTTTAATTAATAATCAAGAATGAATAAAAGAAGAAACAAAAAAAGGAAATAGGGAACGCAAATTGTAGAGAAAAGAACAAGGAAATCCAAAGAAGGCTTGTAGGCGAAGATGATCGGAAGTATACGGATTTTTCTTTCGTTCTTTTAATCACTTTAAAGAAGAAAATATTGCATAAGGTTAAAAGGTAGATGAGAATATAAATTCTGTTAGAATATATTATTATACATATATACACAAAATGTCACACAATTACGGAAGTAAACAAACACATATGAATAATTAGTTAAAGATAAAATCGTGTACCTTTTAGCAAAGCTCCTTATATATATATATATATAGGGGAATGTTCAAATAAGAACCAATATAAAGTTGAGAACTTTGAGAACCACAAGGTTTACATGTTTGTTCACATGTGATTAACTTCAATCATATGTGAACATTGATGTATGTTTAATTGAAAAAGAAAAAAGTCAAAAAATCTTTAAATTATATCAAAAAACGCAAAAAATAAATATATGTTCACATGTAAACGATAATGTGAACAAATAAGTTAAAATGTGTTTTAAGACGTAAATTTATAATTTTTTTTTTTACTTTTTTCTTTTTCATTTAAACATACATCAATGTTCACATATGATTGAAGTTAATCACATGTGAATAAATATGTATTCATTGTAGTATATATATAGAGAGAGAGAGAGGATATTATTCTAGGGAGTTTAGTTTTTTATGAGAGAAAGGGGAATAATAATCCTGACTTTTGATTTATCATTCAACGATTCAGAATATTTGATGACAATTTTTTCAAATTTTTATACAATTAAGGTCAACTTTTTAAGACTGGAAGGGCATAAACGTAAATTACTTACAATTCCGAAGAAAAACGGTTCATTCCTAATTCAGAGGCAAGGTTTTTAAAGCATTAACAACCTTCAAATTTGTAGTTCCTAAAAAAGGGGTTTTAATTTAATTCAATTAATATTTGAATCGAATGTTCTACATTATCATTTGTGTTTTATTTATTTACCGTATATTATATATTATATTATGTTTCAACATAAAAGTTGTTTTCTAAATAAAATAATCTTTTCAACTAATCAACATTAATTATTATGATGATGTGAATCAAGTTGTTATTATTATTCAAATAGTGATTCACCGAATTATAATTTAGTGTATAACTATGCGTTATTAATGAATAGGTACAATATTTGATGAATTGTAAGAAAATATTGCTTTAAATTTTAGTGAAATAGTTCAAATGATGATTTATGAATTATTGTCTAATAACATTGAATTAGACAATGTTAAAAGTATGGTTCAAGGGTTTATTAAACCCGTTTGCCAAATCAAGAGGGTTCAATAGCAATAAGTTAATCAACAAGCACAAGGAAAAGGTGCAAATGGGTAAACCGAGATTAGTTAATATTAGGAACCCACCAAACGTATAAGTCGATGAACTTTCTAAATTAAACGATGATCAAAAAGCATTCGTTAGGAGAACCGGCTTCCAACATGTTTTGGATCTCGTAATAGTGAAGTTACCTTTGAATATATGGTATTAGTTAATTGACAACTACTACACGAAAAATTGACAAACGAGACACATTTTTCAACATGAGCATCATGGTAAGAAAAGTGTTTATGTATTATGAATATATATTTCATATAATTGATACTTAGTTTCAATACATTGGGTTTCGAAGAAGCATAGCCCGTGGATTTAGAATTATAGTTGGTTATTTATTGAATCATAGTCGGGTAATTCTGAATCATAGTTTGTTATTCATTGAATCATATTAATTTTTTGTAGCTGAATCACAAATCTATATGTTTTAAAAATGTTTGGTAATAGAAATAAGGCTAATGATAGAAAGTTAAATTGATGCTAAATTTCTTTAATTATTTATATATTGTCAATCATAATGTGCACAAGAAGTTTACTTAGTAAAATATAAGTAGTGAATCAAAATGGTTTTGTTGATTGACTATATTAAACCTAATCACAGGTTTTGTTGTTTCCTGATTCATTATATTAAACTCTTGAATCAACTAGCAAACTTTGATTCACTATATTAAACCCTTCAATCAACTAACAAACTTTGATTCATCATATAAAACCCTTAATTCAGAAGAATGAGTTTATTAAAAATTTGGATGTCACGATTTTATAAACAAGGGCTTTGTAGGTTTTGATTGAATAAACTACCTAATATAATAATTAGTAAATATAAGGAGTGAATCAAAATGGGAAGCAAGTCTATTCAATATATTGACAACGGTGAATTCATGTGTTAGCTAGCTAACTGAATCAATGTTCTAATATAAATGCCAAGTTATTCTTACAACAACAAAAGTAATTAAAAAAATACAACCAACATCCAGTTATTTTAAAAATAATAGACTAAAAAGTACACATAAAATTGTCTTTACAACTTTTTTTTATAGAATCGACAATTCGAAAGACGTATAAGAATCATCGATCATATGTAGAATATTTTCACTCCTACAATTAAGTGATTCGGTTGTATTCTCCGTATCATCGGGTTCATCTGTGGAAGATTCACCTATAAGTTTAATATCATATTCATCAATATCATAGTTTATCATCTGAATCAAAACTATGGCCGGAAACTAGAATATACGGATTATATATCTTCCCGGTTTGCGTAATCGCTTCACCAAGTAATAGATGGAAGTTTTGTGATGATCCGAATACGAAATTATTGGAAGAAATGAAGTGAAAATGTAGTGTTACGGAAATGATGATTTACAGAATTGATGATTTTGAAATGATATGAATAATCCAATTAATGAGTAGCGAATGGAATGTGATCATTGTTACAATACCAATTTACTATAATACCCTTTGACCTTAAATTGAAATGATTGGCCCACAATGCTTCTCCCTTTTCTCCATCTAAAATTACTTCTTTTTTAGCTAGGGTTTAAAGGAAGGCCCCTCTATGATTGCACACACAACAGCACCCAAATGTGTATGAAAGTACTCCGTTCACAATGCTTACAACCCTTGTGCCTTCCTTGCTTTGGTCGAACCACACGAAACCGAAACAACCCTAAGGGTTTTTTTGGTCGAAAATAGAGAGAGAAGAGAGGAAGAATTGATGTGTTTTGTTAGGGTTCTTTGCCTCTTTATATATAGGCTTAGGATTACTTAATCAACAACCCTAATCCTTCAAACCGGCCCACATAAGGGATTTCTGAAATATTCCAGAACTTTCCAAGTTCCCAATTTACATCTAAGTCCATCTCTTTTAATTCCTTTAATTTATAAAAGTTCAATTAACATTTTAACAACCGTTTATTAATTATTCGTGAACGTATTAATTAATATATTTCATTAAAATATTAATTAATTATATTGAGCATTAGTGTCAAAACGTGTGACCTGTAGGCTTAAACGTTTCCGGACATGCGTTTATTTGACGTGATCATTTCCAACAGCTCCCACTTGAGCATATCATAATAAAGGCAATAACATTGGTAAGCGTCAGACAATAACATTGGTAAGCTTCTAGCAACACGCCAATCGTTCCGGATATATTTAAGTATAGTTTCTTAAAGTATAATTAAAATGATTCGAGTATCTACTATCCCTTTGTTTCAGATACCTTTTTTAATTATGGATATGGATCAAACTAATTCCATAATTTAACGATTTTGTTTCTCATTTCTATAATCAATTAAGATTACCGAATCAATCGAGACAAATATAGATTTCATTTGGGTATGGTCATACACACATCTTAATTATTTTTAATGAGGGGCCCAACGGTATCATTCTTCAATAGCTAGTTGAGGAACAAATTCTATCTTGACCGCACACACGTGTCAGTCATGTACTTCACTACATTTCTGAAAATAGCTCTTTATTACCACCTTATTCAGGATAGCTAGAACTATATCAAAAAGATGCAATCCATACATGCAAGACCTATTTGCATCTCAAGTCTAAGGATAAGTAAAACAACAATTTACAAGTTTCACTTAATGACGCTGATCCATAAAGTTATAACTTGTTAGTTGCGGTAGTTCGATATGCATCTTATGAATATCATGTGAGTTTGGTGGGACCATCCTTAATATTTTAACAATATTACCAATCACTCAGATTTATCTTAGTTTAACTATATTCCCACATAGTTTATCGATAATGGATATTTTAGAATTATTTCAAGGATTTAAACATGCTAAATTTAAAATACAATAAATATCAAATGAAAACAAACATACCAAGTACTTTAATTCAATTATTGAATAATAATTATCTTAAATCCTTTATCCGAATACTAAAACATAGATTTACATGAAATAATTAGCTAAACGAAGTCATAAGCCCTCAACATGTTGATTAGGCTTTCCCTTAGGTAAAGCCTTCGTAAATGGATCAGCTAGATTATCATTTGTGTGAATTTTGAGTAACTTGATTTCACCTATTTTGATCTGCTCTCGAACATAGTGATATCTTCTAGGATAGTATTTGGCACCTTTCTGAACTCCAGGTTCATTGTCTATGATAACTACTCCTGATTTGTCGCAATATATCTCCATAGGGTTTTTATTTGTCGGGACTACATCAAGTCCAGAAATAAATTTTCTAATCCATACAACTTTCATTGAGGCTTTCGAAGCGTCTATGTACTCTAATTATGTTGCAAACATTGCTTCTTGCTCTTCCAATCCATTGAGCCTCCGTTCAAGACGAAGACGTATCCTGTCTAAGACTTCATATCATCTTTTTCGGTCTGAAATCCAGCATCACAGTAACCGGTAACTTTAAGCTGGGTTTCAGTATTTCCACCATAAACATATCTCTAGTAGACCTCATATACTTGAGAATATTAGTCCAGTGACTTTCACCTCGATTCTGTTGAAAACAGTTGGCTATGTTCTGTGCGAACGCCACATCAGGTCTGGTGCATCCAACCGCATACATAATAGATCCTACCGCTGAAGCATAAAGAACCCTTTGCATACTCTCTACCTCAGCAGGTGTAGAAGCTCATTGTTTGCTATTTAAGTCAAATCTTTCTTGCATCGAAACATTTCCACGTTTAGAATTTTTCATCTTAAATCTCTTCAAGATTTTATCGATATAAGCACTTTAACTTAGTCCAATTAACCGCTTTGATCTATCTCTATAGATCTTGATTCCAAGAATAAATGCTGCTTCTCCCAAGTCTTTCATAGCAAAACACTTATCAAGATAGAATTTTAGATCTTGTAACATTGGAATGTGATTTTCTATGATTAATATGTCATCAACATATAAGACAAGGAAAGTAACATTCCTCTCACTAGCCTTTTTATATATACATGGCTCATCAGGGTTTTGAGTAGAATCAAACTTTTTGATTTCCTTATCTAACCTCTTGTTCCAGCTTCTTGACGCTTGCTTTAATCCATAAATTGGCCTTTGAAGCTTGCACACTTTGCTGAGATGTTTAAGATCATTAAAACCTTCAGGTTGAACCATATAGACATCTACCCGACAAAAAATACGCAGTTTAATAAAAACATAATCATTATTGCTTTTTCTTTCTTACTTTCTGCAGATTGACAGTTTTACCCTTAACAAATTAATTAATGCTTTCCTTAAAGTGTGTAATGATAATTTTGATCAAGGCTAATATAGTAATCACGACCAACCTTCACTATCCTTTTTGGAAGTGGACAATTAATTTGGGACATCCGAAAAAGCAAACCTGGACTATAATTTTGGGACGGAGGGAGTATAAATTACATACAATGTAAGGAAATTACATATTCGTTACAAACAATGGAGGCCCGAGTAGTTCGCTACATACAACGAATGTCATACTAAAGTTTGTTACATTTGTGTGCACTAACCAATGTTTTGAAAACCAATTTTGGGACGGAGGGAGTATAAATTACATACAATGTAAGGAAATTACATATTCGTTACAAACAATGGAGGCCCGAGTAGTTCGCTACATACAACGAATGTCATACTAAAGTTTGTTACATTTGTGTGCACTAACCAATGTTTTGAAAACCGGTTTGAACTGGCCGGTTCGACCTGGAACCGGAGGACTTCCGAGCCGCTCAAAATCGGTTTTTACCAAGTTTTGACTACTCAACAAACCGGACGGTTCGGTCAAAACTGGACGGTTCGACCGGGAACCGGACCAATTAAATCGGTTTTTGAATCTCTTTTAAAAAAAATCTCGTTTTGGGCCGGACCGGTCCGACCGGAACCGGAGCCCTCTCCATTCCAATTCGGTTTTCGATTTTAAAAACATTAGCACTAACCCCTATCAAAATCAACTTCCGTATTTATTATCACCTTCCTTGATGCTCCTTCGGTATATATTAATGGTACTCATCCGTCCCAGTCAGAGTATCCACTAACTTTGCACACAGTTTTAGAATTTTCTATTAACTACACTTTTCACCAATCAAGTAATATATCTACCCACTAAAGTTTCTTCGATTTGTTTAAAACATGGAAGTAGACACTCATTTTAGACAAACAAAAATAGTAATGTAGACAGTTGTGGTGGTACGAATGAAGTATTTGTGAACCTGTCTCCGGATCTCTACTATATGGAAACAATATTATTTCCAGTAGGATTGGCAATGTATCTGATGATTCCATATTCACTTAATTTCTTTTCATCTATATCCATTAAATAATAATTCATTCATCCATATTCATATACGTTGGATTAAGCGGGTTAATGGATATCTATTGGATATTCAAATATGTGTTAAAATATTTCATACTATCAAATGAAACCAATAAAGTGCTTGCAACAAATAAAAATATAATGTAACATAAGAAATTTTTATTTCAAAATCGTATAACCATTGTCATCAAGCAAGTATAGATTGTTATAATTATTGGTGAACATATATTTTGATCAAATGCAAATGTGTAATCACTACGTTTATTGGTGACCACACATATTTTGAACTATTTCAGATTGTTATATAGTATAATATTTACTTTGCCATATAGTTGGAAGCCAAATTTTGCTCGACGTGATGAATATATGCATTTTGATTTGCTATAAATCAATAAGAGAAAAATACTCAAATTGTTTTCCCATCCAATATCACTATCTACATATAAGCATCAACATTTATACATAATTCGGAAAGAACAGAGAACACTAAGTTTTACATGATTACAGCCATAATCCATAAAATTGTGAAGTTTGTGCACTTCTGTGTGAAAATAGTTGAGTTTAACATCTAATGTAAAATAACAACACACGCAGACCCAATAACCCAAGTAAAAAAAAAAGTTTAATTAAACATGAAAAGCATGCCTGCCCCCAACAACATTGAGATGGAAAAGCCTGGCCAAACGATGTGAGATAAAACAATAGTTTGTCACCAGGCACTACGAATGAATATTTATGGGAGCAATGAAACTATGCGTATATGCTGGGCATCCAAGAATCCTTTTGAACAAGAAAACAGGTGCCCAATACTATGAAACAAAAAAGTTAATCATAACATGTTCACAAACTTTACAAGCAATCTTTCACGCTGTACCTAATGATCTGGACTTTAAGTGATAGCTGCTGTTTATGGTCTTCAATGTCCCTTAAAACTGAAAGCAGGTTGGTCCTATAAACTTCACACTTGCTTCTAGCACAATCCAGCTCATTGTTAAGTTTTTGAATCTTCCTGTCCATCTCATCCTACACAAAACCAGACAACTAATTATGTAATGTGGAGGTTCTGGTCTTTTAAAAATAAACATTCGAATTCATGGATGTAAAAACATTTAGACTTCCAAACCATAGCAATCAGTTATGGTTTTATTTCTGAATTTCTTTTTAGTAGTGCAATTCTAAGGTCCAAAATAAGATCATAACATCAATCTGTCTGCAAAAGTAATTTTGAGCAAACTCCTGGGTTTTAAAAGGCTCGAGGCGCTCCATTGCGATGGGGTCCTTAAAGCCGAGGCGAGAGGCGAAGGCGAACACATCACTTACGCGAGGGACATTCATTTACTAAAAAAACTTATATTATTTATAATCATACTCCGTATATCTATCATTAGACAACCAAGATAACCAATTAGTTCCACTAAATACAGATGTTTAGAATCCTTAAGAGATGTTACGTTAAGGAACTTCCAGGGTTTTATGCAGCAGGAATGTTAAAAAGACATGGCCCATCAGCCCATTTATTTATTTAAAAACACGTGGGCCTTAACAACTATGGATTATAATCTCCTGTACATGAAGCGCCCAAATGCGCTATAGCGCCTAAGTCAGATGCACTCATGCACTAAGAAGCGCCGCCTCCATCTCGCCTCCTGTAATGGCATCGCTTTTTCAACAAGATGCGATTTACTGGTCGCCTAGCCTCGCCTCTCGCCTCAGCTCGCCTGAGGCGCGCTTTTTAAAACACAGGCAAACTCCTTATTGAAATGAATATAGAAAATGATGTTTTCCAGACACACGACTCGGAATAGCCTAAAAGTCAAGTTTTTTTGTAATGCTAGAGTGAAACACACTGATATAGGCAGCTCGATGCACTAACCATCAATCAATTCACGTCTCATAAATGATTAACCGTGGGGGAGTGTTGGTAAGAATTATATGAGAGGCGTGAAACAGACATATTAAACAAAATATGTTTTTCGCAAGTCTCCTGATCAATATAGCCAATTGGTCTAATATCCCCACCGGAGACTTCGGTAAGTTCAACATGGGTTTCCTAAGAACCTTTGGCCTCTGAATCTATTATTCCAGCATAAGTTATTTCATATCATCTGTTACAAATCAGTGACATAACATACAGTTTATGAGGCAAGGATTATGCCATCCAACTAAATCATCATCCCTTCACATAAATGACAAGCCAGTCTTGATGGTGGTGGTATAGTGAGCAAAACTTTGTCAATGCATACTAGCCAATTAGCAGCCATGATGATTATAGCAAAAGCTAGTGGGTGTACACATTGACAAAAACATAGCGTGAGAAAAACACCACAACCTGCGGACTTTCAACTTATTATAACCCAAACATAACTAGATTAACAAGTTTTCTTGAAGGCGCTATGGTCATACTAGAGTGTACACACGTTGATGGTAGAACTACTAAATGGTTATTAATACTTTTTCTTGGGGACTTATCTTGTATTGAAATATTAATGATCTCTGTCAACTTCCACGAATTAGTCTCCTTGATACTGCCAGAGGCCAGAAGTAGAGTTGGATTTGAGTCTAACATGATTGTTATTGTTATTTTAACAGGTCAAAATGGGGCAGGTTAACCTGTGAACAATATCTTTATTCCTTTTTTTATCTATTTTTTTTTGGTAGTCCGCAACTCTACCCATCTGACCATTTATACATAAAATTATAAGCTATAACCCACTAGAATCATTTTCAAAAAAAGGGGTTCATTATTGCTCCCTTTTGATCTATCTGTACATCAGCAAACTGATTTTTTTTTCTTCCAAATTAGTCCATTCGGGTGCATCATCTTTGTATAATTTCTCTATAGTCCCTGCACTTTATATGTTATTATTCCCCTTCTAACCAAGCCTATAAAAACGTTCATATGTTCCACTATTTACATGGCGTTGCAAAAAATTAGACTAGAGCAATACTAATTACAAAATGATGAGAGAAATCCACTTTGAGAATCATATGAAGAAAACTAATATAAAAAGAAAACTTAAGAGCTCTCAAAAGCCAAATAAAAAAAGACGGAAAAAAAAAAGAATTTGCAGGATCTAAGAAGAAGCTAACCTCTGATAAACTATGGTCCAAATCTCTATGGTGATTTTCAGTACGCCGTTTCGTCAGTGCTCCATTGCTTCTTGAATCTTCCCTGCCACGGCCATTAACCATAACATGTGTTGCTTCGTTTTTTGCTGCTATGGAAATTCTCCTCGTAGCCTCTTCCAAAGCAATCATGGCCGCCTTGTATGTATCAACAGACTCAGCCCCTTGTTCTACCAATTTGAAAGCCTCATGTCTAAGCGTATTATATCTTACAGTGTGTGACTCCAGATAACTAGAAAATGCATCATTAACTCGTTCTTCAAGTATAACACTGCTCTTTGCATTTATTGTCCATCGCTTTAAAATGTAACTGGAAGGAAGAGTAAGAACATTTGTCACTCTGAAGACTGCCAAGACATGTCTGCATAAAAGACCTGAAAACTCAAACATACAGCAGCTACAAGTAGCTCTCATTTCTAGAACATTAAAGTTGACACGGTAAGATTTGTGGTCCTCCCCAAATTTTGCTACTAGATAACTTGTATCCTCCTCTGCTTTCGATGCCATAAGAGTAAGTGTCCCAACCAATTCTTCTTGAAATCTCATGAATATCTTTCTCGTGTAAAGTTCAGATGCTTGTTTCTCCATGGGAGATGGAGTCCGCAAAAGAGGGAGGGTGTTCAATGTGTCATAATCCGCTTTCACTTCTTTTTCATTGCGGCTCTCCAACGCTTTCTCATACAATTTAACAAACTGGTTTAAAGTTGTTGACGCATTCACATATCCATCAAAATAAGAGTTCATGCTATCACTACGTTGCGTAATAGACATTTCCGCAAAGAATGTATCACGCAAATACACAGGGACCCATTGTTTGCGTGTGGAGTATATTGCTTGAAGCCATTCGTGATCCCTAACATCATATTTATCAACAAGTGACAGCCAACAAGCTTCAAACTCCTCAACTGATTCAGTTAGGTTCACACATTTATGGAAGTTTGCTTCAAAATGCGGGTACTTAAGAAACACATGGGATAGCTTCTCCTGAGACTTGTTGAAGATGTGCCACTTGCAGAACCGATGGTGAGTGTCAGGAAAGACTTGCATAATGGCTGATTGTATGACAGTGTCGTGATCTGTAGTGATCGATACAGGGAGGCGACCAGTCATTGCTGAAACCCAAGTTTTAAATAGCCATACAAATGAGGACTCGGATTCATTAATGAGAAAAGCACAGCCAAACAAAACAGGCTGGCCATGATGATTGATCCCGGTGAAAGGCGCAAAGGGCAGACGGTATCTGTTTGATCTGTAGGTGGTGTCAAACGTGACAGTATCTCCAAAGTAAGTATAATTGTCCCTTGACTTGGCATCAGCCCAGAAGACATTTCCTGTGGATTGTTGGTCATCATCTCCTTCGCCCTTGTCCTGGCCCTGGACAGCATAGAAGAATGAAGGATTATCTGCATGCATTTGCCTCAGGTAATCCAGGAGAAGTTGTATGTCTCCTTCTAAACTCCTTTGGCGGTTATTCCTCATATAATTCCTACAATCGACCTCGGTGAATCCAACTTTACTAATACCACCATACTCTTTGATCAAGGCTGACATAATCCTACGGGGTCCCATCCCAGCAGCCTGCAAAGTATCAATCAGAGTCTTGGCAGGACCAGAGATTTGGCGGTGGGACCGCAGGCAGTGAACTTGGTCTGGTGGAACCAACTCATGATTATGTTGTTTGACAAACGTTGACACCACCCACTTGCCTGACTCTTGAATCTTGACTGACATTGATGCTTTGCAACCTACACGGGTCACGGTGCGTGGGCGTTTGATCTCTCTATCTTTTGTTCGTTTCTCGTTTAAGTTGCGATATCCTTCTTTGGCACAAACAAAGGACCTCTGTATGATGGCGCCATCCTTCCTGGACCTACGAGAGGAGCTAACACGGGTGCTGAAACCCACACGACGAGCATACGAATTATAAGAACCCTTGGCAGCCTCTTCAGACTCAAATTCCATTCCTTCACAAGGCTCCAGATCCAGGTCTGTTTGAGTTGAAGTATCTACTAAATCTAGGAAGAAACCACTACCACTAGTGGGTGAATCATCTTCATCATCAATAATGGCTACTGCATCATCATCATTATCATTATCATTATCATCCTCATCCTCATCTTCATCTCTACCTCCTCCTAGCCCTATGTCGAATTCAATCATCTCATTTTCCATGTTTGAGTTTCAAACGAATAAAGATATACTAGTCAGTCATTGAGGATGCCGTGGTTAAATACCAAGTTGTAGTCTATGTTGAGAAAACAAATTATTATAATAAATACCATACCATTACCAACCAACAGAGGATCAACAAGGCATGCGATGAAGGGAATAACATAACACTAATACGCTTGAATTGAACCCCTCTCTACTTTATACATATACATACATAGATAAAAAATATCATATGATGATGATCAGAGATTAAACAACGAGAGATGTTATTATTATTCTATTATAACAGTACTAGTATTAGGGTTTCTGATTATAGGAAAGACAAGATATCATAAATCATAACCAGTGGTAGTTAGCGAGTAGCCCTAATTTTACAAGAGAAAGTGAAGACAACCACTAAAATCGCAGGTCGAATCTCCTCCTCTTCTTCCTACCTTTGCCCAATTGCTACTTTCGGTCGGTGTTTTGGATATATATTTCTAAGAGTAACACTCCATAGATCCTATATCTATTATCTATCTATATGAAAAAGAAATCTATGTAACGAAGTGGATTATTATTTGTACAATTGGTACTTCAAATTTGGAATGAGCATGAAGATATTAAGGATACTTCTTTATCTTTTGAGTTGTTCTACCGGATCGGTCACTCGGTCTCTACCCGGACCCGATGAAAAAAATAGGATCACTCCTTGTTCACTCCTCGTCGTTAATTAGGCTAAAAGAGTGAAAGTCTTCATCCTTTTTTTTAACTGGTTTAGTTTAGGGCTCACGAAATCATTTATGAAAAATATTTAAGTTTCTGTGTATCCATAGCTATATAATTGTTATTATAATTTTGAGTTTTATATATTATATATATACGAATTTTTTTATGGGGATATTAAAAAAATGCCCTAAAAAAAACTAAGTAAAAAATTTTGCCTAAAAAAATCAAAACTACACCACTTTGCCCCATCCGGTCGCAAGGCACGGTTTGCGACCCGTGATCAGACCTTGCGACCAGATCTTGCGACCTCGTGACCAGATCTTGCGACCCGTGAACCATAGTTTGCGACTGGTGACCGTCACTTGCGACTCCCCTTGCGACTCCCCCTTGCGACTCCCTCAGTTGCGACCCCCTTGCGACTCCCCCCCTTCCGATTTGCGACTCCCCCACTTGCGACCCGTGACCTTTCTTTTTTTAGATAAAATATAGATAAGGTTTTTAGATTTTCTATTAGATTTTACGTATTTTATAGATAAGTTTTTTTAGATTTTTGATTAGATTTTTTACTTTTATGGATAACATAAATTCTTTTAAATACTTTGAAAACATAATCATCTATTATTTGCTATCATATACGCATCACATTTACACAGATTGCAACACATTAAAGGTACAATTTCTAACTTACTTCATGTGATTTTTTTGTAATTCAATTGCAATATGAGTCAAGGAATTGATAAGTTTAAGATGTATGTTTGTTCTGGAGAACGTTTTGAATATGTTAGTAATATGCCGATGTATTTACCTGTAGATTGTTATAGGGTTCCTTTAAAACTCCCTGTTACACCCGAAAAACCTTTAACATAAAAAGTTTTGTTAAAATGTATTTTTTAAAAACTTGGTCTACCACTTGATGCACCAATTCATATAAAATATAAGGTTGATCACTATGTTATAGATATTACTGATGATGAAGATGACTTCGGGGAGTTTTTGTGTCATGCAATTAGTAACAGTCTTAACAATTCTCCAATATAAATTTACGTTGTTGACATTGTGAGAAATGTTTCGGGTATGGGAAGCAATCACCCTAGTAGTAGCAGTAGTGGTTTTCAGCAACATTTTCAGCAAATTCAAACACAAGAGTATACCCAACCACCTGAAAATCAACAGTACCAAACATTTTCGGTACCTTTTCAACCACAGCCACCACCACCATATTTTCAATCATTTCCACAATATCATTATCATGCTGCTCCGGAATTCCCAATAAATAACACATATCCAATACAAATCAACCAAGACACACACTTTAAGGTAGTTGAACTAGCTCGAGATGATCAAGAGAGTTTTCACCATGTTCAAGAAAATTCTCAATGTCATGTGGAGGTTCCTGATGATCATCCTCATGATTATGATCATTATGGTGAAGCAAAAGTCTCGAAAGTCAAAAATATTGATCATGCATTTGTTAATGATGTTGTTGTTGATGATGATGAGGTTCCGGATCCAAAAGACACATATGAAAAAGAAATACCGATGAAAGCATCAAAAAATGATATATTCTGGAATATGCCTCCTTTGTTGTGTGAGAATGATCGATAAGAAATAAAACGACCAGTTAGCATGTATGAGCCCTCTTACCGGGTTAAACTTGGACAAACATTTGAAAGTAAGGAAGAGTTACTCCTACAATTGCATACCAAGTGTGTTGAAGAGGGTTTTCAGATTACGCCTAAGAAGTCAGACAAGAGTCGGTACCTAGCGTACTGTTTATTGCCCAATTGTAGGTGGAAAATAAGTGCAGCACGTATTAAAGATAGCAATAATTTCCAAGTCAGGAAGTTTATTGATGTTCACACATGTTCTCGCACGCAAATTATGAACAATAACAAGCATGCAAGCAAAAAGGTGCTCGGTCACATCTTGAAGGAGTTGATGACTTTGGAAGGACGTGTTTATAGAGGCAAAGAGATTAAACTTGATATGTCTGCCCGTTTTAAAATCAGCCTATCATACACGCAAGCTTGGAGGGCAAAGTGTTACGCAATAGAGTTATTGAAAGGTAGCGTCGAAGAATCATTTCGGGTGCTACCCCTTTACCTACACAACCTAAAGCTGAAAAACGAAGGGAGCACAACAAATGTTATTACAGACGAGAAAGATAGATTTTTAATGTGTTACATGTCCATTGGTGCAGCTGTAAGTAACTATATTTTGTTTTAAATTATGTATAATTTTTCATGAAAAATTTATCATTTAAACATTTACTCTCTTTGCAGATACGTTCATTTGTTAACCATACGCGTCCGGTAATTATGATAGATGGCTCACATTTGAAGGGTGGTTACCTGAGAACTAACTTAGTTGTTGTAGCAATGGATGGCAATAATGGCATCTTGCCACTGGCGTATGGCATCGGGGCGGAGGAGACAACCGACCATTGGACGTGGTTCCTGGCAAACTTACGTGACACTTTTGAATCGGCTGGTGGGATTGAGAACTTGACTATCATATCCGATAGGGCCACTGCAATTTCAGCTGCTATTTCACAAGTCTTCCCAGATGCATTTCATGCCTTATGCTGTCGTCATCTATTGATGAACTTGAAACACAAATCTTCTAGGGTCAAGTACTTTGAGTGGCATTACTGGAAAATGTGCAAGTCTTACCGTAAGTCCGATTTTGATCATCATTTTGATGTCTTTTGTAGACGTTTACCAGCCTCAGCTAGTGATCTTAGAGACGTTGGGAAAGCCAGATGGTCAAGGCATCATGCTATACATACACGGTATGCATACATGACATCTAACAGCGCAGAGTCTCTTAATGCTTTGACAAGACATGCGAGAAGGCTCCCTGTCACAATGTTATTAGAGTATTTTCGAGCTTCGGTACAACAATGGTACTACAAACATCATCACACTGGAGAAGGACTTACGACGACTGTCACACCATATGCTGAGCACAAGATCGGGAAGAGAAATGGGAAATCGAGAAGATGGATTGTCAATCCATCCACGAATTTCATTTTTGAGGTGTTAGATGGAAAAGGAATGCAACAGTTAACTTGGAAAGAAGAACATGTAGCTGCATGCAATGGCAGCTGTCAGGTTTACCTTGTGGTCACGTTATCGCAGTGGCTCGACACTTCAATCAGGACGATGTCAGCTGCTATGCGGAAAGGTATTTCACATCAGATACGTATCGAGCTGCTTATGCGGAGGCTATTTACCCAATGGATCATCCTTCAGAATGGCATAATCCAGGGAATCTTATCACCGTGTTACCTCCGGTCCTTGTAAAGAGGCAATCAGGTCGCCCACCTGGCCGTGCTCGTGTTCCTTCGCAAGGAGAGGAGAAAAGTAAACGACAATCAACACAACAATGTAGTCGTTGCAAGGAAACTGGTCATAGTCGGTCTGGTTGCATATCTCTTTTGGACAGAACAGACGAGCCGAGCCAATCAAGATCTAAATCAAAGTATCAAACATAATAAGTCAAATCTTGTTATGAATCCTTATGTAATTTGTTAATCGTTATGTTGCTTATTTAGTATCCATTTACTTGTTATGAATCCTTTTGTAAACTTATTGACCTAAATTAACCACGATAATTAAAAGTCTCTAGTAAAAAACAGGATTAGCAACATGAAAGACTTAGTAAATGTATCCATGCCATAATGTATCAAAAGTGACAGAATTTCAAATATAATAATGTATCAATCTAGGTCGCTGGCTCATAGTCATAGCGCGCTCTAAAAAATGTGTCCATCATCCTCAATTGGTAAGCAGCAGCCACCTCATAAGTCGACTCAGTCACCCGGTGGTCTAGTTTACATGCCACCTTTTCCATGTTTATGCACACCCACACTCCGCAGTCACCAAGTGGGCTATCCTGCTGAGGCACATCCTCCGCATGCTGAAACAATAACTGTATGGTGTCTCTGGAGAAGGATTTGTCATACAAACCGTGCTTCCAATATTTTTAAAATGTAAAATGTAATTAAAATGTAAGTATCCACTGTAAAATGTAATTAAAAACAAGAAAACATTGTTAGCAAAAAACTTATAAAATGTAATTAAAAACAAAGGGAGTTAGATTCTTACTAAATTATCTAAGTATCCACTGTACTGCTGCCCGGACAATCGTCCCCAAAACTCTTGTGTCAAAAAAATAGTCGGGATCCACAAACAACGCACTGAACCACCACTCTCGTAAAGGTCGCTGACTGTGGCTAGTCCGATAATGATCCTACCCGAACTACCTGGGGGAGGTGGTGGAGGTGGAGGAGTCATAAGGCAGTTATCCGGATTCTCTAAACTGGCAAGTAGCTCCTGTATATAATCACGGTCGACCTGCTCATCGGCACCCAAATCAACCTGCTCATCGGCACCCAAATCAACCTGCTCATCGGCACCCAAATCAACCTGCTCAACTGGTGGCTCAGTAGCCACCCGCTCGACAACCATCGGCTCTGTAATGGCATCCTCCATAACCAACCGATAACTATGCTGATCATCGGCACCCAAATTATATGTCGGGCCGCTTGGTAACTCCTCCGCCGGACGAGCTGATGAAACTTCTTGTTCACACCTCGCGTCGCACCCTGCGTAACAAACGGCGATATCATACGCCAACCCGCACATCTCTCTCGAATACTCCAACGCAACTCAAAAACACGTGGCGCAGAGTGTAGGGCGGTAGACTCGGGCAATGTATCAGATACATAAAGGCCTCTGTCAGAAACTGGACCCGCATCGGATGCATATCCATTAACATCATGCTGAGACTGTATAATTGAACATACACATTAAAAAATACACACAAACCTAGACCATTATTTTAAATCATATTGGCCATAAAAATTAATACATGTACCGCATCGAGCTCTCGCTCCATCGTCTGCATCCGCTCTAATAACATGATAATAGTCTGGTCCTGTCTATCGTTCACGGCCTCCTGCGTATCCACCCGCTTCTGTAAGGTGGCAACCATCTCGCGTAGGATCATCACCTCCTCATCTAACACAGGCTGGGAGGTGTCAGGGCGAGTACTACGTGTACCCTTGGCCACCGTCTCAGGTGAAGGCGCCACCTCCTCCTGACCGGAACGCGCCTTCTTCTTCGGGCGGTCATCGTTATCATTGCCTGTGTCCTGGTCAAAGAAGCGGGCGCTGTCAATCCACCAAGGACACTCTAGCTCAGTCACAGTCGGTTTCAGCATCCTCTCCGGCCGATGTTTTTTGTCGATATCGGCCTGTAGTTAAAAATAACAAAATACATATTAGTTTAATCTCAGCATACTACACCAACAATCATCTACATCTAAAAATAAAAAATATTAGAACAAAGTATTTCATTTACCGGTATATGCAATAGCTCTGCATACTCTGACCATTTGATAATCAGTCTTCTTCTCTCCCGGTGGATCGCCCGAGGAACTCCTTGTTTGTTCTTCCTAACTGCAACGGTCTCCAAATGACGGTAAAATGCCTCCCATATCCAAATCTAGCAAACAATAATCAAATTTACATTTTAGTGAATTGTATACAAATCTATACGTTAATTTGAAAAATAATAATAAAGTTGATGCTACCTTAAATGCCCAGACGAAACCACTCAGTGTGTACCTCATCCCAGACTGACTAAGACGGGTCCCCAAACCCTTATTCAACTGCTCATAAGTCCTACACCAGATACGAGAACCCCAAGGGTACTCGTTTACGGCAGCAAAGTCGCCTACGAGATGCATAAAATCAATCTCAACTACATGTGACGCCTGCTTTCCCATAAAACCAATCTCCACCAAATATATAATACACAATCGCACACAATCATCGTCACTAAGTTTACTCGGGCCTATAAACGTGCTTCTATCTAAAACCTTATCCTCAATGTCCTTCAAACGTATAGTAATGCCTAAATCTCGGAATACTCGTTGTTTAAATGTTGGGGGCATTTCGACAAATATATTAAAAGGAAGTGAACAAATATATTACAAAATATTTACATTCGACAAAAAGTTACAAATTTATGTTATACAAAATTTATGTCGTATTATTATTTCTATTATATTTGTTATTATTGTTATTATTATTATTATTATTATTATTATTATTATTATTATTATTATTATTATTATTATTATTATTATTATTATTATTATTATTATTATTATTAATTTCAAATAAATTTATATAAATTAAGTCGTGACCAAGTCGCAAGCCGAAGACGCAAGGTACGAGCCGGAGATGCAAATTTCGGTGATCGGGTTGCAAATCTCGGTCACCGGTCGCAAATCTCGGGTCGCAAATCTCGGGTCGCAAATCACGAGCCACGGGTCGCAAATCACGAGCCACCGGTCGCAAATCACGGGTACGGAGACGCAAGGTACCGGTCACAAGGTACGAGCCGGAGACGCAAGGTACGGGTACGAGACGCAAGCCACGGAATTTTTTGGAAAATTTTAATAACCGATCGATTTTAACATTTGTTTGTTATAAAACACATCACATTACATTAATAATCACTAATATAACATTAATAAAACAAAAACTAAACGGCCGAAAGTCAAAATATACAAAAACGGCCGATCGTTTTTCATCGGTTTGTTACACAAAAGTGTGGATTACATTAATAATCACTTATATAACAATAATATAAGAAAAACTAAACGTCTAATTGACTAAATATACAAAAAAATTCATGCACGCCAAGTGTTCGATGAAATGTTTCTAACAAATTTATGAATTTATCTCAAATCTCAAAATCATAACATAATCATACCTGCGTATTTGACATCTTAAACTTGTAAATAGTTGTTGGCTCGTGTTTGCGTCGGTGGTGGGTGCGCAAGAAAATGATCCGCAAGGGTTCGAAGGACGCAAGGTTTCGTAGATTCGCAAGTTGTTGGCTCGTGTTTGAAGTTCTCGGTGGACAAAAGGTTGTAAATCAATGAGACGCAAGCTTATAAAACTCGCGGTCGCAAGAATTTAAATCCGGTCGCAAGATCCGCAAGGTTTTGCTAACGAGTCGCACGGTGGGTTGTAACGAGTCGCAATACCCGGTAACGAGTCGCAAGGTGGCAGGGTCGCAAGGTCGCAAGTCTATCTTGCGATCGGACGGGGCAAATCGAGCTAATTTTTTTTTTTTTGGATAAAATCTTTTATACTAAATGAATTTGGGGCAATTTTTTGAATTTCCCTTTTTTATATGTATAATAAGATAGTGTACATATTAACTGGTGAACCTTATGCAATTTGCTATCATATATGGATTTTCATAATTATTACATTTTAATTTTATATGATATGAAAACATGAAATTGTTTGTTATCTTCAACGTACCGAAACTTTAAATTAGTTAATCAAAAAGTTAAATTATTAGCTTTAAGATTTCAAATCTTGAACATACTATAGTAGATGGTATTTTGGTACCGTGTTTCAAATTTGCGTTATATTTTCAATAACTAATATTTTTTGTTTTGCGAAAGTTACATAAATAGGGATAACCAAAACTCGCAAATAAATATGCAAAAATGATGGGGTAATATTAATTGGGTACCCAACGGGTATTGGGTCGGGTATCAATATGCGTATTCTAAATGGGTATGTGTACAGATACACCAAAACCCACCAGAAACCGACCCGTTGACATCCATAATCCAAGCATTATAAATTAGAAATTTATAAAAGAATTTAAAAAGGCGTTGGTATGGGTACAAATACACTAAAATCCGTCGGAAGCCGGCCAGTTGGCATCCATGATCCAAGAATTGTAAATTAGAAATTGATAAAAGAATTCAAAATAGTAGGTCACGCCGTATAAGAATTTAAATTATTGGGCGATGGAATGAAGTTATAATTTTTTTGGAAAATATAACTTATTGAGGTTTTTTCAAACGAAATAAAATAAATAAGATTGTAGGAAGAGTTTGAATTATAGAAAAATAATACAGTAGTTATTAAATTATAATTTTCATAAAATATTTGGAGCATTATCTACAATTAAAGAAAGGCCCGCAAAATTTGCGGAATCATTCATGAAATTTTTTTAAGTCGCGTTATATATATGTACGTCCGAATGAAGTTACATTATCAATATAACTTATTGAGGTTATAATTTTTTCATAAAATATCTGGAGTATTATCTACAATTAAAGAAAGGCCCGCAAAATTTGCGGAATCATTCATGAAAAAATTTTAATTCGTGTTATATATATGTACGTCCGAATTAAGTTACATTATCAATATACGAATGGTCAATTAGTCACATCTTCTTAGCATATGAAACATAATGTAATATATAATTTGAATGTTATTATTATATGTATAGCGAATGTGTTTATAGAGTTCATTAGTAGATAAATAAACTTGTGACCAAAATACTATTTAAATATTCATCGTCTTAGAGTTTGGGGATATTTATACTACTGTATAATATATTTGTGTAAAAGTCTTGAAAGGCAGAAGTAGTAAATGACTAATTTAACCTTTTATTATTTATTCAACATTCAAACACCTAAATCTAATACCTATAACATTATATATATATATATATATATTGGATCAAATGAGAAGACCTTAAAAATAAGAATGACTAAGAACGCTTCAAATGCACAATCACTCTTAATAAAATAGTTAGATTAACGTTAGTACATCTCAAATATGTAAAGAAAAGAAATTACAATCTTTAAACTTAAAAAACTTAAAAGGTACTTATCTCTTCATTAATGTTTTTTGATTATACATCCGACCCAAAAGTAACTGGTTACTAGAGAAAGGGTCAAGACAAATCTCTCTTATATACTCCCTCCGTCCCAATTTTGTTGTCCCCAGACAAAAAACACGCACTTTAAGAAAAACATCACTATCTCTCTTACTTTTTGGTAAAGAGAATGTCCTCTCAAGGCCGGTCTTTCAACCGCCTCCTTGAAAAATCACCTGACATTCCTCTAGACAATTTTACTATTTACTTTTTACCTACTTTTTTGTCTTACATATATAAATTAGGGGCAAAAATGAACTTTATCTTATTATTCTTTTCTATTTATGGAAGTGGACAATTAAATTAGGACATCCCAAAAAGGAATAGTGGACAATAGATATGGGACGGAGGGAGTATTAAAAAAGAGGGTATGATTAGGCAAATCATTTTGTATTTAGCTTTGATGTTTAATAAAGAGTTTCACTAGATTACCAAATAAATCAAGGGTTTATTATTGAGTAAATTACACCGCCAGTCCCTGTGGTTTGCCACGAATAACACTTCCCGTCCCCGGGTCGGGTATTGTGCGGGCCCAGTCCCTTGACCCGGAATTCTGTTTCATAGCAAGTCCCTGTATCTAACTCTCGTTTATTTGGTCCGTTAAGTCAGTGCACGTGCACAGTACATGAGGGTACTGTTGACCTTCCCCTATTTCCTTCTCCTTTTTATGCCCGACAATTCATATTCATCTAATTCAAACCCTTATTCCAATTTAATTTCCAAAAAATTATGAACCCTATCCAAATCGTTCCCATAAAATCGAACTAAATCAGTTGGTTAATCGAAAATGGTGGTTAGCTCATGGTATATTCGAGAAGATTCCGCTGACGCTGAGTTGTTTGATCCGTATGAAATATATCGTAAGTTTGCTATTATTTCGTTTGCTATCGTAGATTCCGCTCATGATATATCATATGAAACGACCTTGCAAATAATGTATATTTTTTTGTTATATTTGTACAGGTTACCAGCCAAACGTATTTACTTTAAAGATACATCATGGTGGGGCATTTACCAACCATCCAGGTAGGTCATATGTAAATGGGAATCATAGATTTGTTGATTTAATAGACATTGACTTGTTTTCTGTCCATGAGCTACGTGATATGGTAAATGGAATGGGTTATCCAACTACACAACCAATGTACTTTCATTTTAGGATTCCTAATAGTAACCTTGATTTTGGACTCATTGCTTTGGTAAGTGACAAAGATGTGACATTTATGGGGAAGTATGTGGGTAAGCATAAGATACTTGATGTTTATGTTGAACATTGGGTGACTAGATTGAACAGAGATTCAAGTGATGAAGTAACACAGGAAATGAGATGTAGCACAGAAAACAAAACCACAAAGCGAACCGTAAGAAAACAAACATTTTTAAGTGGGTGGGTTGAAGATGCTGATAGAAGGCAGAGTTTTGGGTTGGGCCAGACTACTACTCCACCAGAAGTTGAAGTATTGGATGATCTGTTTACATACAATCAACTTTTTGAGGATCAAACAAATACAAATAAGGCTAAGGGTATTTTTATTAATGATGATCAAGCACTGATAAACAAGGGAAAGGGTACACAACAGAAATATCCAAGATATGAGGGTAAGGGTAAGGGCATTTGTGTTGATGATGTACCAAAGGCAAACAAAGGTAAGGTTGAGTACATTTCACTGGACGATGAAAACCCAATGACAAAACATGGTAACTGTAGCTAACAAAATAATGATGAAGCAAATGATAAGCAAGAGACAGATGACGAAGACAGTGATAGCGATAGTGACTACTTGGTAGATGAGGATAACATTATCAATGATGTTGAGGTGGATATGAGGGACTTTAATTTGAACATAGAAAAAGATCTTGAATGGATTGGTTGTGAAAATGGTCAGCAAGTTGATGTTGAGAGTGATGATTTACCCATTGAAACATTGGACCATGATGAGTTTGAAAGTGCAACAGATGAAGAAAGTGATTTTAACAGGAAAAAAGCTTTGAAGGAGTTAAGGAGACAACAAAGATTTGATGATGCAGGCAAGCCTTACAAGACACACTTTTATGTAGGGCAAACTTTTGGGACTAAAGATGACATTAAAGAAATGGTCAGCAATCATGCAGTTGAAACTAGGCGACAACTACACTATAAGAATAATGATAAAACAAGAGTGAGAGTTGTATGCTTGGGTCTTACACCTGTGTTTACTAATGGAGTTAGTGGTCCCAGTGAATTATCAAGTCAACCAGTCCAAAAAGTAGTAAAGAAAAAGGCTAAAAAAAAGGAAGCAAAAGACAATGGAGTGGGCAAGTCTAGTGGGCTATTTAACACAGACAAACAACAAGACATTGAGATGTCCCAAAAAACGAATATGGGCAAGTCAAGTGGGCTAATAAACAATGACAAAATGGGCCAGTCCACTAGTATTAGTGGTACACCAGAGAAAGAGAAGTGGACAAAGGCTAAACTTAAATAGGTTAGTGGGGATACTCCTGAGAAAGGCAATAAGTCCAAAAAACATAAAAAACATGTTATAATATACCCATGGGTATTGCACATATCCAAATGTAAAGAGATAAAACGTGGATGGTGAAGACTTATAAAGATTATCATAAGTGCCTTCAATCTAGGGATGTTAAAAATGCACAACTTCTTTTCTTGCCAAAGATGTAGAACAGAGCATTAGACCTAACCCAGAAATACCAAATGGTGCAATCAAAGATCAACTTTGACTTGCATTTAATAATATAGAACTCATTGCTATTATGGTTGTGTGTGTTTGCATATCTGTGTAAACATATTGGAATTGACTTGCATTTAATAATATAGAACTCATTGCTATATTATTATTCTAACAAGTTGGTTATATAGTTGGTTGTACAAGTGTAAACATATATAGTTGGTTGTACAATTTGGTGTGGGACTTGAAGTGCATTCAATACAAAATTGAAGACTTTCTTACCTAACAAAAAACTGCCATTCATTTCATTCATTGTTTACAACATTACAAACAGGCATCATACTTCTAGTACTTTGCTACTAACAGTTAACAATAACCTAACTTCTAGCTTTTAAAATTTTCGAGAATACATGTAAAAAATATAGAACAACACCCATGATACTACCAACACTAACTGATATCTTCGAACTTGAACTGCTTTTTCATTAACTTGAGCTTCAAGGTTACTCTTCGATCTCAGTAGACCTGGGATAACTTCTTTGGCTCTTCGACACATACGTGGATCGTACCAATCGATGAATCCACATCTTAGTCTCTGCAGATGTAAAAATAGGTATTGTAAAAAAACTTTTTCCATTATATATCAAAGATGAAATACATACCTTGTTAGAACATGAATAGAACCTTCGACCCGAATTAGCCGAAGTCCATGAAGTAACAATTATCCCCCGCGCACCACATCGAGTGCAATCCATGAAATACGGCTTTGATTTCTTTGGTTTATAGGGTTTAGAAACTAGGTTAAATGATGGACAATAGGAAAAGTGTGGTGTTTGGGAAGATACGGTGTATAAAAAGGAAGAGGGGGAAGGTCAATAGTACCCTCATGTGATGTGCACGTGCACTGACTTAACGGACCAAATAAACGAGAGTTAGATACAGGGACTTGCTATGAAACAGAATTCCGGGTCAAGGGACTGGGCCCGCACAATACCCGACCCAGGGACGAGGAGTGTTATATGTGGCAAACCACATTGACTGACGGTGTAATTTACTCTTTATTATTTAATTACCCTCTTGCCCCTATTCAATATCAAACATTTTCAACCCAATTCAAATTTCCACACCAAAAAAGCAAGAGATTTTGAATTTCAAATTGAAACTTGCCACTGTTTTTTGCCAATATTGATGTCAGGGTACCCGAAACATGGGTCCATCCTACTTACTGGCTAGTGACATGGAAAGAGATGTATGATCACAAAATTGGACTAGTAACTGGTAGGAGTCAGTGGCCACAATCCACATGTCCAACAACACTAGTTCCTCCAAAGCATAACATTCCAGTTGGAAGACCCAGAAAAAAGAGAAGAAAGTCAACGGATGAATTGTTGAGTCAAGGTATGGTCAACGAAGGGATGTTATCAAGGGCTGGAGTGTCTAACACTTGTGGAAAATGCAAATCTGTTGGCCATAATTCAAGGACATGTACTGGACCAAGGGCTGCAAACTTACAAAGTCAACCTGGAGTGTCACAAGATGCTGGTGGATGTGCTAGTGGGTCACAAGCTGGTGCAGCTCAAGTGTGACTTGGTTTTATGTGCTTAGTATTTTGTTGCAAACAAAAACTGCCAGAATATGTGTCATTTGTTTGCTACTTTGCTTAACTAGTATTAAGAAAATTTGGTATTTTGGATATGTTTCCAGGTTGCAAACAAAACTAGCTAAATGTGTGTTCTGGATGATTTGTTTGTGGGTTGTAAACATTATATCTTTTTGGTAATGTTAACTATTATGGTTGTGTGTGTTTGCATATCTGTGTAAACATATTGGAATTGACTTGCATTTAATAATATAGAACTCATTGCTATATTATTATTCTAACAAGTTGGTTATATAGTTGGTTGTACAAGTGTAAACATATATAGTTGGTTGTACAATTTGGTGTGGGACTTGAAGTGCATTCAATACAAAATTGAAGACTTTCTTACCTAACAAAAAACTGCCATTCATTTCATTCATTGTTTACAACATTACAAACAGGCATCATACTTCTAGTACTTTGCTACTAACAGTTAACAATAACCTAACTTCTAGCTTTTAAAATTTTCGAGAATACATGTAAAAAATATAGAACAACACCCATGATACTACCAACACTAACTGATATCTTCGAACTTGAACTGCTTTTTCATTAACTTGAGCTTCAAGGTTACTCTTCGATCTCAGTAGACCTGGGATAACTTCTTTGGCTCTTCGACACATACGTGGATCGTACCAATCGATGAATCCACATCTTAGTCTCTGCAGATGTAAAAATAGGTATTGTAAAAAAACTTTTTCCATTATATATCAAAGATGAAATACATACCTTGTTAGAACATGAATAGAACCTTCGACCCGAATTAGCCGAAGTCCATGAAGTAACAATTATCCCCCGCGCACCACATCGAGTGCAATCCATGAAATACGGCTTTGATTTCTTTGGTTTATAGGGTTTAGAAACTAGGTTAAATGATGGACAATAGGAAAAGTGTGGTGTTTGGGAAGATACGGTGTATAAAAAGGAAGAGGGGGAAGGTCAATAGTACCCTCATGTGATGTGCACGTGCACTGACTTAACGGACCAAATAAACGAGAGTTAGATACAGGGACTTGCTATGAAACAGAATTCCGGGTCAAGGGACTGGGCCCGCACAATACCCGACCCAGGGACGAGGAGTGTTATATGTGGCAAACCACATTGACTGACGGTGTAATTTACTCTTTATTATTTAATTACCCTCTTGCCCCTATTCAATATCAAACATTTTCAACCCAATTCAAATTTCCACACCAAAAAAGCAAGAGATTTTGAATTTCAAATTGAAACTTGCCACTGTTTTTTGCCAATATTGATGTCAGGGTACCCGAAACATGGGTCCATCCTACTTACTGGCTAGTGACATGGAAAGAGATGTATGATCACAAAATTGGACTAGTAACTGGTAGGAGTCAGTGGCCACAATCCACATGTCCAACAACACTAGTTCCTCCAAAGCATAACATTCCAGTTGGAAGACCCAGAAAAAAGAGAAGAAAGTCAACGGATGAATTGTTGAGTCAAGGTATGGTCAACGAAGGGATGTTATCAAGGGCTGGAGTGTCTAACACTTGTGGAAAATGCAAATCTGTTGGCCATAATTCAAGGACATGTACTGGACCAAGGGCTGCAAACATCCCTTTCGAGAATACCCAAAAACGGGTTGTGTTAGTTGGAATGGGTTTCTGACACAACAGACTCCTGCAAATATTAGGAACCAGTTAAGAATAATGGGAGTATTGGACACTTTTAGGAATATGACGTGAAGTGGAGATGTGGGATTGGATCCATGGAATAAAATGGGAGTGTTTATTTGTAATTAGCTGTGAACAGAACCAAGCAAGTGATTCAAGACCTGATCCAGTTTAAAGATAAGGGTGGTAGATGGAACAAAGTAAATGGTGATACTGTGAATTTACTACATGAAGACTTTTGGTGTAATTGGGCATATCAAGTACAGATGTGCTGAAAACTTGCAAAACACCAAACTTTATTAACTGAAATGCCAGCCTTAAATTACTCGAGTTAGATTTGATGTGAATTTTCATTTGTTTCCCAACATGATTGTAATCATCGTTAATCTATGTACACTTTCAACACAACTAATCTAAAACAAAACCGTTCTTATAAATAAAGGCCAAATTCAATTTACTTACTTACAATCCACTAATTTAGATTTTATCTTCATAATTACACTTCCAACCTTAATAAAGGCCAAACTCAATATGCTTAGGGGTGTTTACTATATGGACAAACCGAATATTCCAATCGGAAAATTTAGATTGGACTATTTGGTTTGGATAATTTGGTTTTTTGGATTAGTTTGGTTCAAAACCGAATATTTATTTTGGTTTTTGGATTGATTTTGGTTACCAATGTAGAAACCGAATAGTCCAAATTAATTGAATAGTAATATATTTTGGTAATATTTTCAAAATGGGGGCTGATAAATACAACATGTGAATTGTTTCATACAACAAAAATATGCTATTGCGTACTTGTACAGTATGTTAAAACTGTTGTACTGTGTGTTGTATAAAACAATTTTCATGTTGTATATATCAACTCCATTTCAAAATATGTACAAATTAATTAGGTTAATCACTGAATATCATGCATACTTATAGCATTATTAATTTTATTCATCGTTTATTACAAATTTCTTAACTATACATTTGTTTTGTCTTGCAAATTATTATATTTTTGTCACGAACTTAAAAAACGTGTTAATAAGTTTTGTTTTATAATAAAGTTTTTTGATTTTGTTGAATTGTTTATATTATTAATATATGAAAGCATAAATCGAATAGTAAAAACCGAATAATAATTAAGTTCGGTTCGGTTTTTTACTTGTTTGGTTCGGTTCGGTTTCAGTTTTTAAAAACTGAAAACCGATCAATTTCATATATTAGGTTCGGTTTAAACCGAATTAACCGAATGAACACCCCTAAATATGCTTACTAGAATTAGGTGGCATATAAACAATTTGGGTTACATAACCATAATCTTTATTAGAACAAACAACACATAAGAATAGTAACCAAAATGAATACTAAATCCTTAATATGAACACGCCTTTCAATGGGTTACTTACTTACTTAGTTACAACCCATATTTATATTTGATCTTCGTAATTACACTTTCCACCTCATTTTTTAATTAATGTTTTTTTTGTTACAATAATTAACTAAAGTAGTCAATAAATTAAGATTATCACTAAAAAATCACCAAACTAATAATGTCGTATGATACATACATTATTAAATTTATGTACAAAAATATTTGGTAGGCAATTATAATATATAAATGTTATTGGTTGATAATTATATTATATAAAAGCTTGCTTTCCTATTATAGTTACATTTGACTTCAAAATTTAATTTGTACAATTTACAAAATTAAATTTCGAAGTCCCGCATTATTGCGGGTCCTCACCTAAATGCTTCACAGACCGCGACTTCAAGGAACTAAGTGAGCCGCGAGTTGAACTGGTATTGACGAATCGTGAATTGTAGGAAAGGGTGAAACATTTCAAGTACCTAACATTTTTGAATAAAAATGTTATATTTTGTTCTGAGATTTCTATAAAACAAATCATTACACATTCATTTTAATTGAAAAAAGTACTTATTGTATTTTGTTAAATGAAATACGTCATACACTAAAATGTAATCTAGTTATGTTTTAAAAGGTTATAATTAAACAAAAGACAAATAATTTCTTGTATAAACATCATGTTATATTCAATCAAATTAATAGCATTTTATACATGTAATACGAATCGAACTAATTCTAAAAAAAATTTAACCCTTGAATTATGAACATCCACATTCCTAAGTTGTATATAAAAAAATATTTGTTGCTTTACGCGGACATGTTGATAAATAGCACAAAAGTATGGTGCACTTGACAACACCAATAATATAATACTCTCTCAGTTTCAAAATTATTGTCACCCGACAAAAAATACGCAGTTTAATAAAAACATAATCATTACTATTTTCTCTTTCTTACTTTTTCCAGAATAACAGTATTACCCTTAACTAATTAATTATTGCTTTGTGAAAAGTGTGTAATAATAATTTCAAATAAGGGTAATAGGGTAATCATGATCAAACTTCATTATCCATTTTTTAAAGTGGACAATTAATTTGGGATGTCTGGAAATGGAAACATGGACAATAATATTAGGACAAAGGGAGTATATGTTTATGGTAAATCTCGTACGAGCATAGAGCATTTTAAGGGACTATTTAGGGACATTCCATATAGTTATAATGGCAAAAATGTAAAATTTAACATTTTTCTCATTTTATATTGTGATCTTAAAATGTATTCAAACAAAGGAAAGTACAATCTTTAAACTTAGAAAACTTAAAATGGATTTATCTCTTCATTAATGTTTTTTGATTATACATCCGTCCCAAAAGTAAATGGTTACTATAGTTTAAAATTTTAAAGTCAAGACAAATTATGTTTTAAAAGATTATAATTAAACAAAAGACAAATAATTTCTTTTATAAACATCATATTTCATGTTCAATCAAGTTAATAGCATTATACATGTAATACAAATCGAGCTAATTCGAAAAAAATAAATCAACCCTTGAATCATGAACATCTACATATTCTATCCTAAGTTGTATATCAAAAAACCATCTGTTGCT
Source organism: Pseudognaphalium luteoalbum (assembly GCA_963422505.1). Classification (NCBI taxonomy): domain Eukaryota; kingdom Viridiplantae; phylum Streptophyta; class Magnoliopsida; order Asterales; family Asteraceae; genus Pseudognaphalium; species Pseudognaphalium luteoalbum. The sequence goes on from OY730192.1 coordinate 177,196, forward strand.
TTACGCGAACATGTTGTTTGTTAACAATTATTTTATACATATATACAAGAGGCAAATGATGAATAGTGATATATTTTTTGTCATTGTCTTTTCTTAGTTTTTTTCTTTTTGTTTTCTAAAATATTTATTTATGATTTTATTAAAGGTAACATGCGTTATTAGTTTTTTTTACCTGAACAAATAACCCATTAAGTAAAAATAAATAAATCTAATAAAATCATATTGATTATATCGTGTGCATCTCTAGTGATAAAATTAGTAGTCTTTTTCAATACGTTTGCAAAGAATGTGTTATTGCCGAAAAGTTTTTTCATGAGATTATGAACGATTATATTGTGTTGGAAAAAAATATTTCAAATATTTTTTTTCCATTGGATAGAGAATATTTTTTAATTATTTGGTTATTTTAGATGTCAACTTTATAGAGTATTAATTAACTATATAAGCGTAAACACTTACCTATATATATATATATATATATATATATATATATATATATGTTTTGTCCTTATTTAATCTAATACATACTTAGCAATAATTTGCTTTGAATTATTATTGATAAGTTGCGGAATAACACTCAATAATATTTAGAAGATCAAGAATCAATTATATAAGGAAAAACAAACTTGAAGAATATGTATTTAATAACCAAAGCTTCAATTTATTGATACAAGTGGACTTTAACAACCCACTTGCATATATGATTTATAGGTGGACATTAACCCTCTATCTACATAGATGGTCTTTTGAGACATCTACTTATACACTACCTTATATGTTTAGGACGTTAGAAGGTTGTACGTGGAAACAGATTGCTTGCTTACTTGATTACTACTCAGGTGAGTTTCATAGCCCCTTTTTACTCGTTTTAACTATTTTGGGGTGAGAATACATACACACATGTTTTATACAACTGTCTTTATACAAGCTTTATACAACTGTTGTTATGCAACTGCTTTTATACAACTGTTTTATAAACAATGGATAACAAAGGAAACAAAGGAAAATAAAGGAAACAAGGATAACGCATGAGTGAGACCATAATCCAACAAAGCCCTCGCACATTGTAGTTCGTTAATTTTGAAGCGTGAATATCATTGGATAGATCTATGGGGGATTGATACCCCCGTCCGGGCTAGTCGCTTTAGCCAAGCCACGGACGCAATATTATTTATTTAAACGAGTGTTCCGGATTAGACATTTGTTGAGGCAACAACAAGGGTTAAGCTTCGATCTATGAGCTCATGACGCAAATGATAACAAATGAAAACAAAGGATAACAAGGGATAACAAAGGATAACATGGATAACAAAAGATAACAAAGGATAACATGATACTTTTACGACTGTTTTCGTATTCGTGCAAAGCAAAGGAAATCTTGTGTTTCATACTTATGTTTTCAACTATTTAAACCTATGAAATCACCAACTTTATGTTGACCTTTTAGTACGTATTTCTCAGGTTCACAGACGCAATAGGACTACCCACAGGAAACAACATACTAGAGGTCATTTGATGTAACTTGGTGTGATGATATCCGGAGTAGTCGCGCCCCGACCCCTACTTCCGCTGCATCATGAATTTGGGGGTGCGACATGCATAGACTCAAAAATGTATTAAAACTTAACATAATAACTTACAATTTAATTTAATTGTATAAAAACATAATAACATACAAACTAATTTAATGATATTATAAAAATGATTGTGCATCGGACGGACTCAATGCTTAGTTTTTATATATAAAATAAAGTTTTTTTTTAATTACATAGCATAACGTATTTTTTTAGTTAACGATTACGTGTTATTAATTTACAAACTCTTGAACATTGTTTGCAAAGAAGTTTCTGAAAAGTAAAGGAATGATATATATGAAAAATATTGAAGTAAAGGTAAAATAATTGGTCAACACCATAAATTAATAGTGCTATCGATAACACTGATTATATGTACATTAATATATTCGGCTACTTACAAATTACTATATAACTACACTTTTCAAATGGTCGTGCATCGCACGAGCTAAATGCCTAGTGTATATATATATATATATATATATATATATATATATATACTAGTTATGGAGCCCGTACGATGCATGACCGTTTTAAAAGTATATTATAGTTAAAAACTTCAATTAATAAATTGCATTTAATAGTCACATCATATATAAATTCAAGAATGCACACATTCATTTTGTATACTATATTAAATGAATGCATATATTTTTGAGATTTATTTTTAATAAAAGAACTTATTTTATATAAGCATTTAATATAATTAATTTTCTCTTTATTTTATAACGTTATTCAAAGTAACAATCGATGCAAGTGACATGTGTAAGAATTTTAATAATTGTTAACATATTGTTATTCAAGGAAATAAATGATGTGACATTAAAAATCGTGTTTTGTATATGTACACGGCCGTTTATAGAATACAGTTATATAATTATTATATGATTATTTGTAAGTAGCCTAATGAATCAGTATCATTTTTTTTTAAAAAAAAATACAATTTTTTAATTATTTGTAAGTAGGCTAATGAATTAGTATTGTTAACTTATAATGTACAATTATAATTGAAAATGAAATAAGTAATAATATAAACCAAACTATATTAGATGATAACAACGAATTTCTAAGTTTTAAACAAAGTAATAATTAAAGGATTTTGCTATTTGTAGTCCTAAGAGTTATGTTTAAGAGTTAAATTCGTGCATAAAAAAGGTTGTATTTTAGGTTGGTTGGGTGAAGTTATATTCACGGGGTGTGCGATTATTATTAAGGTACAAACATTTAACGCGTGTCTAAATTTCTTATTCATAGCCCTTAGAGCTACATATAACATTTTTCATAATAAAATAGTATAAGTCAAAGTATGATAAGTTGAAAAAATACAAATATTGTAAAACTTATTTATAGAAGACGTTGGTTGCTGACTTCAATTTCATTACAATTACAATTAAAATTTTGTTTGAGTATCTTTCAACTAACATGAACAAATTTAGACGTTATAATTAAGATAAAAAAAATTGAAATTTGTAATTAAATTGTCACATCACATATAAGTTTAAAAATACAGATTTGTATAATTTGTAAACATACATGTTTTATTAATTTAATAATTTAGTTTTATATAAGTACTAGTTTATAACCCGCGAATTCACGGGGTAGTCAATAATTTTAATTTATTTATATTCTAAAGATTAAAATTCACCAACTGTTTTTTAATCTGATAGTGTTGAGTACAATTAATATGTAGTAATACAAAAATATATTATAGTGAACTATTTAAAGTAGGAAAAAAATTGGATGAAAGAATATAAAATTCAATCTCATTACCATTTCCTAAAGAATTGATGATACATTGTATGTCACTTTTACAATAAAACCGAATTGGAGGATGAAATCTTTATTTCGCTACGACAACAATGTGTCACGGTTTATAGTGAAAACTCTTGATCCGGACAATAAATCTAATTCATTTATTGTTAAATACATCTTTAAAAATTTTGTGCATCATACGTAGTATATTGTTGGTTTATATGTTTGTACTATAACGGTTCTTATGTAATGATGGATGTATAATTAACTTAGTATGGTATTGTATGGATCAAGTAATCAACATTTATGTTGAAGACATTTTTTTTTGGTTTATAATGTAATAAACCACATGTGGTCTACTATAGTATGAATGATATATTTTGAAAAAGTAAAAAATAGTAGTATGTTTTATGTATTTATGAAATGACATGCTACTATTTGTTTAATAAAACATGTTGTACCTATTGTTTATGTATTTATAAAACATTAACTTGTAACGCTAAGTGCGTAAACACTTTACAAAAAAGTAACCCCTTATATGAGAGAATTTAATATTTATCCACCTTAAACTATATCAATACCAAATATACCCAAATTAACTTAAAATTACATATGTACCCTGAATCTCTTATTTTATGATAATTAAAACTTTAAAAATCAATATTAATTACCAATAAATCTATTAATTACTATTACTATATTTTATCCTACCCACATGTTGTAGAGAATTCTTTCACTCCATTTATTTCTCTTAATAGACCAACTTTAAAACTCAAGCTTTATTTTAACCTTGTTGATCCAAACATCCAGTCACAAAGTCACAATCATTGATGTTTGACTTTAGGTGATTACGGAGAATTTGATGTTCTTATTGGTTATTAGTATTGATTTTAGAGTTTTAATTAGTAAACAATTAGAGATTTTATGTACATATGTAATTTTTATGTTAAGTTAGGTAGTTAGGTATATTTGATCTTTATATGGTTTAAGGTGGTAAAATATGTAATGCGTGTGAATTATAATTGGACATATTTAAAAATATTTTAACGTCTCAACATCTTATAAAGAGTACCAATAAATCCATTAATCACTATTACTATCTTATATCTTACCCACATGTTGAAGAGATTTCTTTCACTCTATTTATTTCTCCTAATAGACCAACTCTAAAACTCAAGCTTTATTCTAACCTCGTTGATCCAAACATCCACTCACAAAGTCATAATCATCGATGTTTAACTGTGGGTGATTACGAAAAAGTTAATGTTCTTATTGGTTAGTAGTATTAATTTTAGAGTTTTAATTAGTATACAATTACAGATTTATGTACGTATGTAATTTTTATGTTAAGTTAATTAGGTACTTAAGTATGTTTGATATTTACATGGTTTAAGGTGATAAAATATGTAATTCGTGCGATTTATAATTGGACACATTTAAAAATGTTTTAACGCCTCAACATCTTATAAAGTGTGACGATATTTTGGTGATCAATTATATAATAAAGTCAAGGTACATGAGACCTAAACAATTGTATTAGAATTGTATTAGCAATTGAGTTTGATTATTTGAGTTAATAGTAAAATTCAAATATAATTTTTCAAAAAATTAATTACAAATTTAAAATATATAAATAGGATAATAGATTTGAGTAAAACTAACCCGTACATTACAGAAACCAATAATTATAGAATAGCAAGAGTATTTATAATTTTATTTAAATTTAAATACTACTAATAATAATGGGTAATAATGCATATTCTTCAAGGGTAATAGAGTCTTTTGGCTTTGAGGCATTTTGTTAATTAGGTAGTCTAGTTTGGAAATAAAAATCAATGGACCTAATTAATTGTCCTTATGCATTAAAGGGTCAAGATTAACTTATAGTGATGTATTTTAAGAATGGTTACATAATTTTGAGTTTCTTTTAAATATATAGAGAGAATAGAGAGATTTAATATATATATATATATATATATATATATATATATATATATATATATATATATATATATTATGAGGATAATTAAGGTAACAATTGATGTGGAATGTGTAATATTTTTTCTTAATTATTAGCATTAGTTATTTTAAGTAATAAGTTGATGTAGCATAGGTAAGAATTGTTTAAAAATCTTTATTTTATATATATGAGCATATATCTATCTATCTATATATAATATAGATTTTTCCTTACTTTTTAACCTTGTCACATTATCTCATTACCTTTTTCTAAAACCCCCTAATCATGCCAAATCATCAATTTAATTTTTTCTTAAATATTCAAAAAAAAAAAATTCTTACAATTTAGTAATGCCACATCATTTCATTACCCTTCTAAAACTAACCTAATCATGTTGAATCATCAATTTAAGTTTTTCTTAAAATTCATAATTACTAACACTTTTATCTTAAAAAATATTAGAAATTTAAATTCATTAACAAACTACTACGTTCTATTTTGTAAAGAAGCATAATTCAATGTTATTATAATTTATTACAAAAACTTTTTAAATTTCTATATCTCATACATTGCAATTACCTAATATTATCATCATCAATTACCGTATTTTAAGAAAACACTTCCATCTTAAAAAATTAAAATTTAAATGCATTAATAAACTATTGCGTTCTATTTTGTAAAGAGTCATAATTCAATGAATTGTAATTTATTATAAAGACTTTATAATGTCTACATCTCATAGATTGCAATTATCTAATATTAAATCAGTTTTAATAAAATATATATGATTGATTATTTTTAGTGCATTTCGGTATACATTATTATAGAGTTTTAATAATAAATTTACAACTTTAAACAATATCAATACAATTAAAAACTAAAACAAAATGTACGATTAATTGTATTTTATTTTAATTGTCATGTATCGCAATGGCTCAACAAATGTATTTAAACTTAACATAATTTTGCAACTGATGGTTGTTACCGTGAGATAAGAGCGGAAGCCCAAAATCTAGCCGCTTTTAAGAAAGAAAGAGGCTACATTATATTTGATTCATCATCAAGAACCATATTTTAAGAAACTTAGTTTTAATATATAACAAGATGGTAATACTTTTATGAATTCCGATTATATTCATATAGACTATACTTACGTATCTGATGTAATAAGATAGCATTTACCTAATACATGAAAACTATGATCATAACGATCGTATATCGTACGAGCCTCTAAGCATAGTATATATATATATATATATATATATATATATATATATATATAGAGAGAGAGAGAGAGACATGGGATCCTATGAAAACAAGAAGATTCCGTGAGAACGGTGAGAACACATCTCAACCACTGATTTCATCTAAATTAAAAAGTGAGGGTGTCAACTTCATAATTAAAAGGAATTCTAACGCATCGAGACAAGGTGGCATTTTTGCAATTAAAGTGAACATTCATTTTGTAGGTTCCCGTACCGGACCTAAATCAGATCGTATGAATCAATTGTAATCGCGGAATAATAAACAATCAATCACAAACATTTTATATAATCTTTGTATATATTAACACTTGAACGTATGAAGATTACAAATTGAATTCTCTACCTCTGCTCTCTTTCACGAACTCTCTCACTCTCTAGGGTTTGATCAGCCTACAAATGAAACCCTACAATTCTATTTATAGCCTGACCTGACCTATTAGCGACACAAGCATTGTGTCGCTATTGTGACCATTGCGACACAAGCACTGTGTCGCATGACTAATATTCTATGTATATTCTATAATTATATTTCGTTTACAGACTCGAATATACACACTAATCACATCACATACTAAGACTAATTGACTTTGACAAGTACAAACGTTGACCAAGTGACTGACACACAAAATGCACCAACAAACTTCCCCATGTCAGCAGCTTGGTCAAATAAGATTCAATTAGTCTTCACCAACAAACTCCTTCATGTCTTCAACAATCAGAAACTCCCCCATTGAGATATCATGGTCTTCAAAAAAATCTTGATGTCCTGATTCATGTGACTGACACACATTTATCATACAATAAGATCTTCAAACTCTGTGACCATCTCTCAATCATCATCAGCTTCTCCAATAGAATTTATCTGCAGTCTTTGGAGAATAACCAACATCCTTTACATCTATTTGAATTGAACAAGATATATGATATTAAAGAAAATAATATAACAACAAAATCTTTTTGTATTTTTCTTTTAAAAACAAAAGGCAAAGAATACCTAAAAAAATAAATAAATTGGGGATAGGATTGTTTTAGATCTGGTTAGAGATCATATCAGGCCAACATGCAATTATTAGGAACTAGTAAGTGTTATTTCGATTATCAGTATATTTGTCCACTTTAAATTTACTTAGCACACTTAAAGCACCTTTTATAAAAATTAGTTCAAGACGATTACTGGTATTGTTTGTCCACTTAAACATGTTACCTCCGGGTCTGTGAGTTAACCTTTTATTGTTAGTATGAATATTTATCTGTGGTCCCCACCATAGACATATTCCTGTAATTTAGACAAGAACATAACTTCCAAGATAGATAGAATAGAGGAATATCATTTTTAAGAATCAAGCCAACGGTGACAGGTCTGTACAAACGTACAACAAAGCGACATAGCTTGATTCAGGTGTAAGCAAAACCAGACTTGGTCAAACCATTTTGGTGACCTTGTTAGGTATCTTTTGATTTAAGACTTTTTCAAGTTCATTGACTTGCGTTTGCTTAACTTTTAAGTATATACAAATTGAGACCAGGTCTGTACTTACGTACAACAGAGGAAACAATCGGTATATACCCCCAAATGATTTCATATTTTAAACTAAAATGGAAGTATGCCAAGCTATATTAAGGAATTAAGATATTTAGTCATACATCACAGGGTGTTTACCACACGATCATAGACATGTATTAGTATTACTTTTTAATAGCTCAAAGACCGGTGTGTATCATGTCTACCATTACATCATAGATGTGTTGTTTGTGGATTTTGATTTCCAAACCTGCTTAGGTTCGGATGATTTGTTTTCAACAATGTTGTGCTGTTGAACTTGAGGTCTACTAGGCACAACTTTGTTTACTATACCCATAGGTTGTGGAGAGTTTGATGCACAACTAGATACAAGCAAATACGAATGGCGCCTTGAATAAGATTTTGAAAAAGAATTCTTAAAAGAAGAAGTTCTTGGCATCCCTCTACCAAACCTATCTAGGGATAATAAGCTACAATCCCTAATAATATGGCCCTGGTGACCACAACGAAAGCAAGAACGTCTCTCAACATAAGATTGATTTCAATGAGTTCCCTCAAATTGTTTCGGTGGAGGACAGTACACAGAAGGTCTATTAACAGGAACATTTGTTAAACATGCACTTTTAGGTGAACATGTTGAAGTAGATGTTCTTGAGGTTGAGTTAGTATATTTAGAATCCCTTTTAACATTTTTAACTTTGAAAGATTCATTATCAACTTTAGCTTTGCCTTTGCATTTAAAACAGTTTGGTTTGACAACTATTTTCTCAACCTTAATGGTAGACACTTGAAGTATGACTTCTACCACAACAACCTTTTCAACACTGACCGGAGGTTTATTTTCAGCTTTAACAAATGTAGGCCTAACAAGCTCGGCCTGTTTAACTTTCTCATTAACTGACACATTAACAGAATTTGTGTCTACTTTTGAGAAAGAAGGCACAAAGTCTTTGATTGCATCCTTAACAGGCATTGAAAGATAGTCCATAGGAGGAGGTACATGGTTATAGCCAATACCTGCCTTGCTTTTCGTATCACTCGGTGGACCCCACTTCAAGTATATTTTGTTTGTTAATCCTTTTTTTTTGCTTCACACAATTTTCAATAGTGTTAAGATTAATTTGATTTTGCTCCACACAAATTTATACAGTTGACGGCGCCCAAACGGTCAGTCGGGTTTTCACCCCGTCGTTGGACCGTCCGTCGGAGCGCGCGTCGGTTGAGTTTTAAAATTTATAAAGAGCTGGGGACTCAATTTATAAGTACTACCTATCACACAGGGTGAGTAAGCAGTAAGTATAACTCGAGGTCGTTCTTAAATCGGAGCGAATTGAAACGAAGTGATGCCAAAGATAGAGTTTCGCATTTAGGATGGGTATTGTGCAGATAGGTAGGTTTTGGGGGTTTTCTAATTTAATTAACTAACTAATTAAAGACAGGAAAAGTAAATAAGATAGAGTAGAATCGGTAGCTGGGTAGACAGATAGAGAATTGCGGCAGTTGAAACTTCAATAGTCAGTTGCGGGGATGATGCTTATTATAAAGATAATTGGGGACATTTTTATTTAATAAACAGATGCATTATGGGTGTAAACACTAGGACCCTACTCATTCTAGTTAAGTACCAGAATTAGTATGTCACGAGACCTAGGCTATCGTGATTTTGATCAGAACAGGCTGCTCAACCCCCCACACTGTCTTTTTGGACAAGTGACCCTTCAAGGGTGCAGGAATAAGGTAACAGACTGTCACTTGGGTTATTCTGACCGTTCTTAACACCTAAATGTAAATGCCATTTCCTAAATATGTTCAGATTATTAACTTGTTATTCTAAACTATCAGTTTTGTAGAGTCTGGGGGTTTTAAGAACTCCGAACCACTGCTGGGCTTGACTTTCATCTCCAGACTCATTCCTTACGTTTTATTAGTTCAACTACTTCTGTCATGATCTAGCCTCTCCTTTGCAATCAGTCATTCAGCCCTAGGAACACCAGCGGGGTACAATGCATACTCCTTCCACAGTGTACTAACCTAGGAACCATTTACGATGTACCGCACTTAGATAATTCCACAGATTCGTGTAACCGAGGATGTATTTACGGTGTACTATGATGTTTCCACAGCTTTCCATCCCTAGGTACATATACGGTGTATACTATCAAAGTGTTTCCATAGCTTCAGTTACAGGGGTAGCCAGACGGTGTACTGTGCACTTCCACAGCTATATTGGTTTCTAGGCCATATTCTAGGGTCTCTAGGTAATCCACAGTGTCGGCACAGACGGCTTTTTCCGGAGCTTCCACGTTGTACTCCACCAGTGGTGTTTCCAAAGCTATACTCAGTACTTCAGCCGAATTATAGTGACAAACACGGCTTCTTTACTATAACACAGATAACTTCCTACTGTACCTAGAGTTGATCAGGTTCTAAGCCTAAAGTAGCAGTCACGCGAAGGACTGGAAAGGGTGATCCATAGCTAGGTCTAGATGCATGATAAGTTTAGACATAACAAATATAACAATTCCCAATTATATAGATTTAAAGATTAATTCAACATCATCCCTACTTCTAACTATCTACATTTCAACAACCGCAACAACATACTACTCAATAAGCATGGCAATAATAGTAACATACATCATACAAACAGGCAGAAATAATTCGGACATAGTATAAGTATGAAAAGAAAGATATCACCAGTAAAATTGAGCAGAGTAACAGCTGAAAAGAAAAGGCAGAGTCTTGCACCAAGAATGCTTCTTATTACACCGTGATTACAATACCAGTTTTTATCTCTCTCTACTGCTAACCAACTAACTATCTAACTCTCTCTCTCTAGAGAGAGAAACTCTAGAGAGAGAAACTATCTAAACTATTCTAGAGAGAGACTAAAAATATAAAAATATAAGAAAACGAAGAATGTGTTGAATGTGAAGTGTTTGATGTCAAGTGTGAGAGATGTTGAAATGATGAAATGAGGCTAGTATTTATAGAGAACGCACAACCGTATCCGTAGACCGTATCCAAACCTCAAAATGCACGACCGTATCGCAAGGGCAAATAAAAATCAGATTTTTATCACCCAAACGCACGATACGACTGAGTTAGGGTGAATACGGGTGAACTGGACCGTATACGGCTGCGCGTTGGGTGAATACGGCTGAACTGGACCGTATACGGCTGTGCATAGGCCGTATACGGCCTGCACAGACCGTATACGGTCTAGGTCCAGCCGTATACGGCCTGGACCAGCCGTATACGACCTGGTTCAGCCGTATCCTGGCCTCTCGGTTTCCTGTTTCTTCGTTCGGGCGTAACTTCTTCGTCGTTTATCCGTTTTGAGCGTTCTTTATACCTACGCGTTCGTATTTTCCTAACAAAGAGAATGACATAAGTTAGAGGTCATAACTTGGAGCGTAGTTTAAAGTGCATTGAAATGAGTGAACGGTGGTGTGATAAAGCAGTTTTGCCCGGTTTCTTATGTTTTTCATGCCATTTTTAGTGATTTTTCAAACATCGACTCCATTTTGACTTAGTTAACAAAACTTTATGAATAATGTCCTTTTAAGTATGTTTTTGTTAACTTTGTGCCTAAAATGTGGAAGATAACGTACGTAAAAACATGACTTTTTACGTGTTATCAAATATCCCACACTTAGACTTTTGCTTTTCCTCAAGCAAACTTTAAAAATTCTCACCTGCTATAAAGGTTTGAAAAAAAATCGGTTTTTTGGATTTTGACAAGAAATAACCTGAGATTTTACTTAGTCAGAGACCAAGAAAACTTTTTTTAGAAAGCAAGCATCATTAAGATAACCCTCCCTTAATCTTGAAATGTCAACCTTGGCATACTTTCACAATTCTCGATGGATATTGTACATGACTAGGCGATCTCACAAAGGTGGTCACTCAATTCACTCAGAGTGTATCGGGTTTCCTATCATTCTATTCAAACGAAATCGCTCATAAAGCCAGTCATGCATTGCTTCTCATCATAGGCTTGATCAAGAATCGGATCTCCACCACTTCAATGAGGACGGTGCTAATCATCCCAGGACATTCGAAATGGGTTGTAATAGTTGGTAAGGGTTGAGTGGTATGGTTAAGTGGGAGTTTTTGGTTTAAAATAGGGAGTTTGCTTATCTTTGAGAATTCTAAACTTTTTGGGAAAACATTACTTTAAACACTTTTTTAATGAAAATGGAAACGGATAAATGGCAAGGGAAGAAGGTAGCTATTTTGACTTCTATCTTTTTGAAAATACTCGGGAGAGTTTATATCTTTTATAAGAACGGAAATTTTTTGAGAGATTCGAAGCACTTAGCTTTATTCTATTTTCTTTTCTTTTCTTTTGCTTCTCTTTTCTAGGGATTTTTATTTTGTTTCTTTCTTTTGCCCTTTTTGAAATCCTTTTCTTTCTTTCATCTTTTCCATCCTTCTGATGACTTTACATTTACTTGGTGTCAATTTTTCACACCATAAACTTTTTCAACTTTTGATTTTTTATCAGGGGAACGCACACGAGAAAGTTTTGAGTAAACACCAGTATTTGTGATTTGGAGTGAAAGCAAAAAGGATAATTAAAATAACATTTTCCACAAGCTTAAAATTTCTAAGATAAGATTTTTGGTGGGTGTGGAATAAGTGGGTTTAAATTTTTGGGTTTTGAAAGAAACGAATAGGCTAAGGCTCAACAGGGTTTTCTAGGCGGATCATTAACACTAAAAGTGAGTGTTGGAAGGGTTTTGGGCTTGAAGAGATATGATGAAAAGGGTTTATATCCTAAGGAATGTCAAGGTCCTTTGACTGCACCTTCACCGCGTACGGTGCCCATTGGTGTGGTCTCGAAGCGTATACCAAGAGCAAGTTCTAACTTAAAGCACATGCATCGGCACACACATCAAATGAAAAAGTGAAGCATTAAGGATGAATGCTTTTATTGGGCTCAAATACCTCATTGCAATAGGGTTGTATGTGCCTAGCCGTGCGATGCTCTTAGATTAACATTTCATTTTTAAGGAGACCGTATCTTAACTTATTTTACTTTCCAAAGCAGTTTAATTAATTTCTGAAAAATTTATTTTTCTCAAGATTATTTAGAGTCAGAAAATTAAAAAATTTTAACAAAAATGAGTTTTTATGAAAATTAAGCCAACTGAATGAGTGGTAACTCCACTGTCGAAGTTAAGCTTATGATTTTGAAAAATGTTTTCTAAAATTTTAGCAAGAATGAGGTTTTTAGGGAAAAATTTTAAGCTAACTGAATGAGTGGCATTTCTACTGTCGAAGTTAAGCTTATTTTTGGAAAGTTATACTTTGGACAAGCAATCAAAGTCAAAGAATACGGTATAACATACCGTGTATCCCACACTTAGAGGAACATTGTCCCTAATGTTCTCAAACTAAGTTTAAAATTCTTGTGAAGGAATCCCACACTTAGAGTTTGAAAATATTTTGGAACCCTATTTCTAAGTTGATTTGATTTGTGTGGGTTTTAGAATCCCACACTTAGAATTTAAGCATGATGGCATAACGACGAGTTATAGATGATGAAAGAAAATCACTAAGGGATGGAAAAGAAAAACTCCCCTAGAAAGGACTGAGATGTGTGAATGAAGATTCTGATTTAGATGTGTAGGTCGATCAGCTTGTGTCAGGATCTTTGCGTGATTCGTGCGTCATCTCGGTTTCTTCTTGGGGAACTTTCATACTTTTTACTCTCTCTTTTATTGCAAGTAATCTAAAAACTAACTAAGAAAAGCATAAAATAAGTAAATGATAGATAAACGATAAGATAGGATAGATAGATGGGTCCAACCAGATTACAGGTTGGAACCCAAATAGTTCATGCAGCAACAGTCAAATACAGTAATCCCAAATATCAACAATAATAATAATAAGTGATACAATTATCCAACACAAATGAAAATAAAATCTGATAAGATCAAGGGTGAGAAGGATCCTGGTCGGATGGTGGTCCGTGAGCTGGAGGTGGCATGGAGTTGTAAGGTGCATGACGGGAGGCAGAGTGTTGTCCACTGGATAACCTGCGGGAGACTGATGCTGAAGATGAACCGCGTTGCCTGCCGGATGTTGGTGGCTGGATCGGGTACAAATGGAAGTTGGGATCTAGTCCCATCTCTGCAACCTCATATGATCCTAAGGAGGCACCATGCATCGGGTACGGTGGAAGCTCAGCAGAAGGCACTGGGTTGCTCTGAAGCATCCCTGTGAATCCTGAAAAAGTAGGCACCACAGTAGCAGTAGTCATATCAGGCAGATAGTCAGTCTGCACCGGTACCTGGTCATCAACCTGCATATCCTGTCTGAAACCTGACTGAGGTGAGTCTGTCTCTGAAGATGTGTCTGATGTGGCTGACTCAGCTGGTCTCGGACGGGTCATGGTACGGGAAGATGGCTATCCAATATGTGGGATATGCGGCTCATGTGGTGTCGCAGTGTGCACAGAGAAAACCGGCTCAACCGCAGGAGTAGTCCTGGTACGGCGGGCTCGAGGAATCTCCATGTGCACAGTGCGAGTGGAGGATGTGGGTGGTATGGAGGTGTAAGGAACGGTGGTAGTGGGTGGTATCATGGAAAATGGGTGTAGTGGCATGGTGTGGTAGTTGGGTGGTCGTGGGCCGCATACCCATGTAGGACGTGTAGGTTGTGGGAATCCAAACTCAGTAGCTAAATATGTGTCCTGTGTGTAATGTGAGTTAAGCATACCCAATATACCATACATGAGCTCGGATGATACCGGATCTCCCCAACCAAACTCTCGAACAGGCGGTATTAGTGGACTTTGAGCCTCAACAGCGGCTGTCTCACCTTCCTCTCGCTCATGAGCAACAACGGTCCTAGGCTGTCGGTGGACCGTGCTGTTATCGAACTCAAACCTAACACTCTTGCTCCTCGGAGGCCTCATTCGAACTCCCGAAATGATATCACCATCCTTCCATCTTATTTGCCCATCAGCATCTTTCTCTAGCAACCAAACCCTAACCATATAGTTAATGTCATATGGCTTAGATACCCTGTTTGCCACTGGTATCAGGTTACCAATCACCTCCTCAGTCAACAGCCCCATTCTCCTAACTAACTTAGTGATTATTGCTCCCATATATGCAAACTCTGACTCGGTGTAACCCGACTCAGTAAGGATTCTATCAGCAACCAAATAGGCAACATTAACGTGTTCCTGCTCTATAATGATCTTAATGATCTGCAAGTCCTTTACCCCAACAGCTCCCTTAGTCTACCTCTTTCCTCGAATACTGCAAGCGATGAGGTTGTGGAGAACTTGGTAGTGCTTATCAAGAAAGGAAGTGGCCTTGACATTGGACTAGAACTGATTTCCAGTCAATTCTTGCCAAATAGCAGTGTGGTCTCGCTGTTTTACCTCAGTGTTTGCCTTCAGGAAGAAAGGAGTGGTAACTTGATACTCAATGTACAATTCAAGATGTCTGGCAAAGGTTGCTAATGACATGTGGTGAGGATTTCCCATGAAGTTGAATCTAATCATTCGGTCATCATTTAGCTTATCAATCGTTTTGTCGAACTGGAAGGATACCATAAACTCAGCAACTAACTCTTGATAAACATTTTCTTTAATCTCAAATAGATTCTTCCATGCGCGCAGATGTCGCTTCCCTTCCTTAAACATTATCAAATTTTCAAACCCTTCCTTTAAACCGATTTGCTCCAAATCCTCCCATACTAAGTACCTATTTTCTCCCAACTGATGTGTTAGCCATGTCTGATACCTTTCCCGTTTTTCTGGGTCCTTGATGGATTTTCTGATATACCGGGGAAAATCAGTCATCTGAAAAATAAGAGAAAACAAGAACATAGTGAATTACCAGGAATAATTACAAGTTATTTGACTAAATCACATTCCCAATTTTTAATAAAAATTCGAAATGTGGGCTTTAGAATATGAGTAGTCCCAAAAACCTGTAATAGCTAATAATATCACCAAACTCAATTTTCAATCACCACAAGAAACTTTGGTTTACAATAATAGGCTATTAAGTCTTAATGATTTTTACAAGAAAAGTCAAAGACTTATTCAACTATAACAAGCATGTATGATAAAGAGTTAAATCTTAATCATGTAATTACCTTATCATGGCAAGTATAACCTATTACCGCATGCAAACAAACCATGATATTTAAACAAGTGTATAGCAATTTTGACCATATCATGCAAAGATCGCAACAAAGCTTCATTAGTTGACAAATGTGATACTTGATTGTATCTTTTAAGTGATTATGGTATTCTTTTAAGTAGATACTATTTTAAAATTTAAAAGTAGTTAATTTAGGAAAATGTAGTATCTATTTAAGATTTACCATAACACTTTCAAAGATGACCTTTTAACTAGAATGGTTACTAGTATTACTAAAAATTAAGCATTTTGACTTTTAAAGTCAACATTACCAAAGTAAGGTTTCCTTTTTGTCATTTGCCAAATTTATCATAATACTGACTTGCATTAGCAAATCAAAGCAAGGCATTAGCATCTACTTAAATTAAAACATCATTTTATCAAAGGTTTTGTTTCAAAATGGTGACGTTTCAACAAAAGTCAACTTTCCATGCTTACTTTAATTTGCTAACTTGACCATATTACGCATTTAACCACAAATGAAGCAAATGAATAAGCTATAATAATCATATTTAGCATTAATCAATCAACAAACAACTTATCATAAGCAATTTAATCATCAATTGGCCAAAATGGGTTTACTAGTCACAAAAGTCAAATATAGTCAACTTTCCAAAGTCAAACATCAAATTGCTTCAATCTAAGAAGTAATGCTAGTTCCTACATCATCCTATATCATCACTAAGCAAGAATCAAAGCTCAATTTCGCAATGTAAAGCACAAATCATCAAAAACTAACTTGAAACCCTAGGTTAATAAAGTTAGAGAATTTTGGTATTTTAAGCTTGAATCTTACCTTAATGAAGATGCAATGATGTTAGATGACATAAAAATGACCTAGAGATGAAGGTTTGAAGCTTGGTTTGGTCAACAATGGTGGAAGATGGTGGGTTTGGGGTGGGGAGATGGGAGCCGCGGCCAAGGAAGAAGGAGGAGGGGGAAAAAAATGTTTTTTGGTTTTGACTTTGTTTGACCAATTTTTACCCCTTTTTATTTACTTCTCCTTTTTACCATTTGTGCATAAATAACCTTTTAAATGTAATTACTAGGTATTTTGGGTAATTAAAAACCTTAGCCAAATATTTTAGCAAAAGTTTAAAATTTGGTATTTGACTGTGCGCAACAAAAGATTGTTTTATTAAAATGCAAGGAGAACTACTTAACTAGATAAAAATAAATAATATTTTTGGTTTAAAATTTTGACTCTTTAAAATCTAAGCAATTTATACAGTTGACGGCGCCCAAACGGTCAGTCGGGTTTTCACCCCGTCGTCGGACCGTCCGTCGGAGCGTGCGTCGGTTGAGTTTTAAAATTTATAAAGAGCTGGGGACTCAATTTATAAGTACTACCTATCACACAGGGTGAGTAAGCAGTAAGTATAACTCGAGGTCGTTCTTAAATCGGAGCGAATTGAAACGAAGTGATGCCAAAGATAGAGTTTCGCATTTAGGATGGGTATTGTGCAGATAGGTAGGTTTTGGGGGTTTTCTAATTTAATTAACTAACTAATTAAAGACAGGAAAAGTAAATAAGATAGAGTAGAATCGGTAGCTGGGTAGACAGATAGAGAATTGCGGCAGTTGAAACTTCAATAGTCAGTTGCGGGGATGATGCTTATTATAAAGATAATTGGGGACATTTTTATTTAATAAACAGATGCATTATGGGTGTAAACACTAGGACCCTACTCATTCTAGTTAAGTACCAGAATTAGTATGTCACGAGACCTAGGCTATCGTGATTTTGATCAGAACAGGCTGCTCAACCCCCCACACTGTCTTTTTGGACAAGTGACCCTTCAAGGGTGCAGGAATAAGGTAACAGACTGCCACTTGGGTTATTCTGACCGTTCTTAACACCTAAATGTAAATGCCATTTCCTAAATATGTTCAGATTATTAACTTGTTTTTCTAAACTATCAGTTTTGTAGAGTCTGGGGGTTTTAAGAACTCCGAACCACTGCTGGGCTTGACTTTCATCTCCAGACTCATTCATTACGTTTTATTAGTTCAACTACTTCTGTCATGATCTAGCCTCTCCTTTGCAATCAGTCATTCAGCCCTAGGAACACCAGCGGGGTACAATGCATACTCCTTCCACAGTGTACTAACCTAGGAACCGTTTACGATGTACCGCACTTAGATAATTCCACAGATTCGTGTAACCGAGGATGTATTTACGGTGTACTATGATGTTTCCACAGTTTTCCATCCCTAGGTACATATACGGTGTATACTATCGAAGTGTTTCCATAGCTTCAGTTACAGGGGTAGCCAGACGGTGTAATGTGCACTTCCACAGCTATATTGGTTTCTAGGCCATATTCTAGGGTCTCTAGGTAATCCACAGTGTCGGCACAGACGGCTTTTTCCGGAGCTTCCACGTTGTACTCCACCAGTGGTGTTTCCAAAGCTATACTCAGTACTTCAGCCGAATTACAGTGACAAACACGGCTTCTTTACTATAACACAGATAACTTCCTACTGTACCTAGAGTTGATCAGGTTCTAAGCCTAAAGTAGCAGTCACGCGAAGGACTGGAAAGGGTGATCCATAGCTAGGTCTAGATGCATGATAAGTTTAGACATAACAAATATAACAATTCCCAATTATATAGATTTAAAGATTAATTCAACATCATCCCTACTTCTAACTATCTACATTTCAACAACCGCAACAACATACTACTCAATAAGCATAGCAATAATAATAACATACATCATACAAACAGGCAGAAATAATTCGGACATAGTATAAGTATGAAAAGAAAGATATCACCAGTAAAATTGAGCAGAGTAACAGCTGAAAAGAAAAGGCAGAGTCTTGCACCAAGAATGCTTCTTATTACACCGTGATTACAATACCAGCTTTTCTCTCTCTCTACTGCTAACCAACTAACTATCTAACTCTCTCTCTCTAGAGAGAGAAACTCTAGAGAGAGAAACTATCTAAACTATTCTAGAGAGAGACTAAAAATATAAAAATATAAGAAAACGAAGAATGTGTTGAATGTGAAGTGTTTGATGTCAAGTGTGAGAGATGTTGAAATGATGAAATGAGGCTAGTATCTATAGAGAACGCACAACCGTATCCGTAGACCGTATCCAAACCTCAAAATGCACGACCGTATCGCAAGGGCAAATAAAAATCAGATTTTTATCACCCAAACGCACGATACGACTGAGTTAGGGTGAATACGGGTGAACTGGACCGTATACGGCTGCGCGTTGGGTGAATACGGCTGAACTGGACCGTATACAGCTGTGCATAGGCCGTATACGGCCTGCACAGACCGTATACGGTCTAGGTCCAGCCGTATACGGCCTGGACCAGCCGTATACGGCCTGGTTCAGCCGTATCCTGGCCTCTCGGTTTCCTGTTTCTTCGTTCGGGCGTAACTTCTTCGTCGTTTATCCGTTTTGAGCGTTCTTTATACCCACGCGTTCGTATTTTCCTAACGAAGAGAATGACATAAGTTAGAGGTCATAACTCGTAGCGTAGCTTAAAGTGCATTGAAATGAGTGAACGGTGGTGTGATAAAGCAGTTTTGCCCGGTTTCTTATGTTTTTCATGCCATTTTTAGTGATTTTTCAAACATCGACTCCGTTTTGACTTAGTTAACAAAACTTTATGAATAATGTCCTTTTAAGTATGTTTTTGTTAACTTTGTGCCTAAAATGTGGAAGATAACGTACGTAAAAACATGACTTTTTACGTGTTATCAATAGTGTTAAGACTAATTTGATTTTGCTTCACACAAATTTATACAATGTTAAGATTTATTTGATTTTGCTTTGCACAAATTTATACAGTGTTAAAATTAATTTGATTTTGTTTCACACAAGTTTATACAATGTTAAGATTAATTTGATTTTGCTTCACATAAATTTATACAGTGTTAAGATTAATTTAATTTTGCTTCAAACAAAATTATACAGTGTTAAGATTAATTTGAGTGATGAGAGTGTTTTTGAAAACTTAGGTTTATGTCCATTCGTGTATGTATGCTATGTATGTGTATGTGGGGTCTGTATGTGTATGTAATGTGTTTGACTTAACAATATATGTTAAGGTGTGAATCTAGTATTTATTTATTGCTTCACATATTTTATATTATATTGTGAAGGTTAAAAATATAGGTTAATTATTTGAGAAATTTACGTGAACAAAATAAAATCATTACTTCAAAATTGTTGTAAATAAAAAATATATTACCTCAAAATTATTGTGAAGCAAAAACAAAATTGATTAAAAAATACATTGTCAAGCAAAAAAAAACATTGATTCATAAAAAAATATATTGTGAAGCAAAAAAAAAAAAAAATTTGATTCACACAAAAATACATTATGTATGAAAATTGAAGTCCCACTTATTTACAAAAATGTCACCTCCCTTTTCCTGAATTCTTGATAATTACAAAAATGTTGTAACACCCGTCAAATTAGGACTAGTAATTAGTGCCTAATTCTCTGTTAATACATGTAATTAGTTGGTTTTAGGCTAATTAATGTATCTTAATATATATTGTTGAATATATACGAATATGCGATTTGATTAAATCGTACAAGTTTCAAATCGAATGTAATTCGGTTCAAGTAAATACGGACGTTGGTGAACATTTTTATTAAATAATGTAACATTATTTAATGGCACTATCATACTCAAAATATTATGTTAATAATATTCCGAACTTATTTCGTATCGTACAAATAAAGTCTACACGATTAAAATATTAAACACGCAAACAACCAAAAAAAAGTTAAATTGTATTTTATAACACCATTATTATTAAGTATTATTGATAAAACATTTGTGTTTTAAAAACTCACAATTAGACGCGTATTAAATTATTTATAAGTTTAAACGAACGAAAAAACGAACGTCGCACGGAGCGCGCATGCAGGAGAACGAAAAACTGGTGAAGCCCACACTCGGTGGACCCCACCAGCCGGCTCCTCCCCTCTCTTTTCCCTCCTCCTCTTTCCCTCTTCCTTCTCATTTCCCTAATTCCCTCTCTCTCTCCTCCCTTTCTTTTCCTCTCAAAAACCTTCCACCACCATCACATAAAAACACCACCAAACATCATTATTTCGTCAAGCTCATCTGGAGAAAAGTGACCACCCCGCAACGATCTACATTTCCATCTTTCCGAAATTCTCACGTGTTAACTTGTAAGTTTCTGACAAAAACTCGAAACCTTTCGATTTCAAGTGTTTTCAAGTTCTAGTTGTTTCTTTAAGCTTGAAATGTCCATCTAAGGGTTGGGTAAAAGAATCGGACCAAACGGAAACCGAAAAACACGTTTTTGGCTCAAAAATTCGTCAACAGCTTTAAGTTTCGCAATGATGACTGCAGTATAGCGTCACCTCGTGCGTCACTTAAGTGACGCATTGAGTGTCGCTAAAAGCCCCAATCTTGCGTCACTTGCATAAGTGCCACATAAAACCCTTTTTTCCCGACACTTACCTCTGTCACTTGCCTAGTGACGCCTAGAACCCTTATCCGACACTAACACCCGACACTATCTAAGTGACGCCTCAGTATGCGTCACTTCCATAAGTGACGCTCTTACTCAGATTCTATCATTTCATGCGTCACTTCCTAAGTGACGCCTAAACCCCCAAGTGACGCTATAAGTGACGCATAAAACAGAAGGTTTCAAACTATTTTTACACTAAGTGTTGAACTTATACAACCTCAAATACTTATACAATATGACCCCTAAAACATTGTAAAACATGGTTTTCAAGTATAACACTTCGAAATCAATATGATAATATCAAGATTATTATTGCAAACAATCACCAACGGGCCGTACATATTTTCAAACACTCAGACAATCAACCAAATTGTAATCATTTGGACATTCTAGTTGGACAAACAACTACAAGGTAGTCTTATTAGATGCCTTCACATGTTTATAACCATCACGTGTCGTGAACACTCTCAGGTTACAAGTCTTTGGACTTCAATTTTTGGCTAATCAATCTCAGTTTATTTAGATAAACTCTTTAGGCTCAGGTGAGTCTCATGGCTCCTCTTTTTACTGTTTTACTAGGGGTGTGATACATTGCTCTGTTTTTAACACGTGAACGCGAGTACATATTTCAATATACTACATGAGTTGTTTTCAACTAATCAAATCAAGTCCTCCGTCAGTATAGTCTGGTAATACGAAAGTAGCGTGAATATTAGTATATGGTACCATATAGGATTGACCCACCTCATCCGGGTTAGTCGCGCTAACCTCTACAATGGACGTACTAATATTTGGGAAGACGAGTGTAGATTAGGCACTCGTGGAGGCACCTCGCTCGGAATTCTCTATATGGGACCCGACCCTCGAGTTAAACTCAGACTATGCGCTCATAGTTGTATACACTATTATTATCATTTGCTGGATGCAAATCAATATTTAAATCTTGCGGTTCACACACTATTATTTGATATCTAAACATGTGAGCTCACCAGCGTTAGCTGACCCATTTTAGCATGTATCACAGGTACTCAGCAGTAGATTTGGACTGCCCATCAGGATACATTCCATGCAAACTTCAGAGATTTCATTGCATTATTAGATTTTGTATAACTAATTATGTACTTAAATCTCTCATATTACGAACACGAGCTATGTACGAGTTCAAACTGTTGTAAACCTTTTAATATTAATATATTTTGTTAAAACGACGCATATAGAGTCGTTTGCTATATATCTGTGTGTTTTGATTATTGATTAGGAACACCCAAATTATGCTTCCGCAAAATATTAAATTTGGGGGTGTTACAAATGTCACCTCCATTTTGGGCTCTTTAAATGGATAGTTAGAATTTGTTCTCACCGTTCTCACAAAATCTCCTTATTTTCACCAGAACTCATCCCTATATATATATAAGGGGTGGGGATAAAAAACGGTGAAAATACTTTTTGATTCACAATATTTTTAAGTTGTGAACTTTCATTTTTTTTGCTTAATATATGAATTTTTTTGTGAACCTATATATATATTTTTTTTCGCATAAAATCTTTTTCATGAATCTTTTTTTCCTTTTGCTTCAGACAAAGTTTTTAATTTTTTTTAATTGTAAACGTTATTTTTTTGTAAATATTTTCACGATTTTTTCAAGCTTTTTTATTGTGAACTTTAATATTTTTTTGGTTCAAAAAAAGGTTTTTAACCTTTTCAACTGTGAACCTTTTTTTTTTTTTGAGTTCACGGAAAGCTTTTAACTTTTTCAATTGTGAACTTTTTTTTTCAACTGTGAACCTTAATTGTTTTTAGGTTCACGGAAAGTTTTAAAAAAATTCAATTGTGAATTCTTTTTTCAACTGTGAACATTAATTTCTTTTGAGTTGATAGAAAGTTTTTTAATTTTTCGATTGTGAACCTTAATTTTTTTTGGTTCACTGAAAGTTTTTAACTTTTATAATTGTGAACCTTTTTTTTCAACTTTGAACCTTAATTTTTTTTTTCACAAGTTTTTAAAATTTTAAATTGTGAACCTTATTTTTTTGTTTTGGGTTCACAAAAAGTTTTTAAGTTTTTCAATTGTGAACCTTAATTTTTTTGCTTTGGTTTTCGGATTTAACTTTATTTTATTTTTTTCACACAATTTTTTTTTTTCATTGTGAACCTTGATTTTTTATGGTTTACTTAAAAAAAATTTCACACCTTACCAAAATTGTAAAGAAAAAGTGTTTTCACTGCTTTTTTTATCTCCACCCCTTATATATATATAAGTTAGATTAAATGAAGGTGATGATGTTTTTCACTGTTTTTTTTTATCTACTTATTTTCACGGGATATCAAAAAAGAAGAATTTTCTGGTAGAGAAGGTGAGAAGCATTCTGGACCAATCAATTCAAAAACAAGTAGAGGGGCAATATAGGAAATTAACTATTAACTAATTAAATTACTATTGTTGAATTAAAACATGCCAGTTACTTTTTGCTAGATTAGTGGAGAATCGATCTTCCAAAAAGAAAAGGTCAATTACGTTGCTGAAGAAATTTCATGTCCCTCCATGATTTTTATTGAAACATCATTTAATTTTATCAACTGTGAAGACAAGTTAGTGGTAAGCCGTAGGCATGCCTATGTTAATAAGTACTCTATCAAAAATTGAATCCAACTTCATCTCATTACATCAATATCTTCACGTAATTCACGTCATCGGTCATCATTATGATTCGTCGGGTATTATATATCATCTGTACGTTAATTTTCTTCAAATGATTAATAACTATGATTTTTTTGTAGATATGATTCATCTTTTTATTATAATTATGATGATGACGATTCATGCTTGTACAACCATGATTTACGTTTACAACTATGATTCAAAATCTTACAATTATAACTCATAGTCATTAAATATGATTCATTTTTCCACAAATGATGATTCAGTTTTTTATAGTTATGATTCATACCTTTTATATATATGATTCATTTTTTTCCAATTATGATTCATACGCTCTATCACTCTTACTGTCATTCATAGTTTTACAATTTTTATTCATAGTTTCGTACTTTTACAACTATACTTCACAGCCATAATATCATAATGTTGGTGCTTATAGATCTTTAGTGGAGCATAGCAAAAACTAAATCAAATCAAGTGGACGGTTTATACAAAAACAATTATCTACTGAATCAAATGGATACAAAATAATTAATTACTGAATTAGGTGGAAACAAAAGTAACTATGGATTCACTAATTTAATATAAAATGACAAAACAAGCTGTGATTCAATTTTTTAACAAGGACTTACCGTGATTCAATTTTTTGTAGAACTAAACATGATTCATAAATATATACGGAGTAACTTATATATCTAGAAAGGGTATGGATCAGAGGAGCGGAGGTCAAATGAAGAGCATGGGGGCAGGAACAAAATGCGGTAAATTATGCTTAAAATGCAGTAAATTATGTTTAAAATGCAGTAAATTAGGCTTAAAATGCTGTAAAATGCAGTAAATTATACTTAAAATGCAGTAAATTATGCATTTTATTTTTTGATCCACTGCATTTTAAGCATAATTTACTACATTTTAAGCAAAATTTACTGCATTTTAAGCAAAATTTACTGCATTTTAAACCTATTTTAAGCCTAATTTACTGCATTTTAAGCATAATTTATTGCATTTTAAGCATAATTTACTGCATTTTGTTCCTGCCTTCCCTGCTCCTCATTTGACCTCTGCTCCTCTGATCCATTTCTTCTAGAAAATTAAAAATAAACATCACCGCATAAATAAAAAAAATTGGCTTTGATTTGCCATTTTATCCTTTCTAAAAAAGTATTAATATTAATTTAGCACATATATTAAAAACTCTCTATTGTTTTGGACTAATTCCTAAATTGTTGGTGCACTTCAAGAAAAATAGCCGCTTTATTAATGGACGGACGGTTTCTATCTATACAAGGTTTTCAAAAGTACGGTTATGCCCTTCAAATCTTTAAATAGAACCCAAAATTTACTTAAAATTATCAGATATTGTGGACCATTGATTTATAATATGAAAGGTCCAAATCATTTCTTCATCTTCTCTCATCAAAAATCCTTCTCTATGGATCCAGATTATACATACATACATATATATATATATATATATAACTATTTTATCAAAAGTATTTGTGCATTTGAAGCGTTTCTTAGTCGTTCTTATTTTTAAGGTGTTCTCGTATAATCCAAACTCATATATATATATATATATATATATATATATATATAATTAACAGTTACGTCGCAACGATCGGAGTACTTCCCCTCCCTTATATACATTTAAAAACATGGAAAGTCTATTTTTGAAACAGAGAAAAGTTCATTAGAGTACAAGAATTATTGAAAGAATGAAAGTACCAATTAAATTGTGTCATGTGTACAAATAGAATGTTCCACATGTAGAAAACTCATTTACCCCCAAACTTAAATATCTCACAAACGACAAATCGAAACATTATGAAAATTACACCATTAGATTCAGCGTTTTATCCTCTTCGATTTGTCGTCTCTCAAGGCATACTTTCGACGATTTTTTTTTTTCCATTTTTTGTTGGGTTTCACATTTTACTAACACATGTGTTAATATTTGGTTGAACATTAAATTTAGATATAAGGTTTAAGGTTTAGGGTTTAGGATTTAGTAGGGTTTATGGTTTAGGGTTTAGGGTTTAGTAAGATTTAGGGTTTAGAGTTTTGTAAAGCGTTTAGAATTTAGGGTTTGGGGTTTAAGGGTTAGTGGTTAGTGTTTGAGGTTTGGTGTTTCGGGGAGAAGCTATTGAATGCTTTTTTCTGTTAATAACTCTTGCTTTTACCGTAAATAGTTTTTTTTAGTTGTGTCTCGCTCAGATAGCAGTAAATGGTGGTTCACTTCACTTCAGGTTACTGATACCTCATGTGCATCGTGTAACCCCTAATGCTCGAACAGTTAATTAGTCGGTTAATCAAATATAGCTCTGTATGAAATCTTAATACATATTGCCTCGCCCAAAATGCAGCTCATATGCGCACATTATTTACTCACTTGAATAAGACGCTTGAGCAACAAATAATCACTAGATGTGCAATGTTCATTATGTTGGATATTTCTCTTTTTTAGGTCAAACACTCCTCATTTCTACTTCTCTCTTTACGAGTTTAACAAATAAATATAAATGAGATTAATCTTTAAAGATACTGTACTCCGTTAATTTAGAGATTAGAATGTCATACCATGCTATTAAAGTTTGTTTCAAACTGTAGAGGATTTAGTCCAATCTATAGTCGCCGTAAGCTTTGGATCAGCAAAATTTACAGCTGATCACTGCATGAGTTACACATCTTGCAAGTTATCATGGAATATTTGATAGATTCTGAATCTTTGAATGCTTCATTGGCTAAGAATATGCTTATTGTTTCAAGCCAATGAGGTAACAAATACAAGATAAAGAGGTATAATTTGCTCTCATGGTCATCAATTCACCATCGTATATTCTGTTGATCAATATGGGATTTCCACCACCTCATCTTATCTTGTATTCTGACCTTCTTCATGACGATTCCTTCCCAAGGGGCACACAATGGTCAAGTGATGCAAGTCAGTTTTGCTTCAACATGTTTTGTATTCCACATACGTTTCTTCCAAACATCTCACGTGTAGAGACAAGAAATGCAGGCCACAATATGCATTTTCAGGTCAGAGATTATGTCACACAAAATTTTAATGAAAGAAACAAATGCAAAATGATAAGGAATACAATTTCAATGAATGAGGTTTTCTAGTATAAACCCAAGTAAAGATGCCTTTTGAAAAGCTTTGCTATACTTCAAAGCAGTTGATGAATATATGCAACGGGAAAAACTACCAAGCACAAAACCCAGTTAGAAAAAAGAATTTTTTTTGCATTAAGTTAATAAAAAGAATCACCTCAAAGTACAAATAAACCACATACACCAGAAACAGAAGCCTCTCCTTTCCTCCTTACACCATGGTACCAAAAACGGAGCACAAACTACGTTTCAAGACATTGCCAGAGGCTTTGGTACTATACTACAAATTTATAAAAAAATATTATAAATATAAATATATATATATATATATATATATATATATATATATATATATATATACCTCGGTACGTATATAAGCATGTCACACTTCCATTATAATTGGGCCTATACATGTCTGGAACAAGTTGCTCAAAACAGGTTGAACTTCATGTGAGCTGTGTTCACAACGCACCAACTCTACAAGCAACGGAAAAAGGCTAGACACATACCTTCTAAAACAACCTTTGTCCACTTCACTCAAAACCCTCAACGCCGATACAAGCAATGATGTTCTTGCTCCTAACTCTTCCTTCACTGCTGAATTCAATGGAAGGATCCAACGAACAGCAAATGGTTTCTTCTGTTCCAATCTGGAACAGTTTAGGTATATTCGGATAACTTCTTCACATACTGAAAATAGCTGAGCTTCTATACCCATCTCCTCTGACATAGATGGGTCACTTGTCAGTAAATGGTGCAATAGGTTGAGTATGTTTTGATAAGATTCGTTCTCAAAATGTACTACAGGTGGGTCAGAAATCTCAAGGATGGAACACGCCCTCTGCAGCTTCAGATGCAGGCTCATTTCCATGCTCAATTCATGAGCATGATAAACTGTCTGTGATAATATTTCAAGCACAATCTTGACACTTGAGGCCTTAAGCAAGTGCTGCTGCATATTGTACAGATCGGTGGTCACCTGCACTATTTGTAACAAAGGTAAGAAACTTACTCTAGCTAGAGATGGCATATCGACCCATTTACAGATAAGTGGGTTGACTCATGTTATGTCTTATCTATAACAAAGTGAGCAGGTCGAAGTTGCCAAAAGAGTATGTTTGATGCATAGAAGTAAGAACCATGTGAATCATTTCACTCGAAAGATCAGATAATCATTTAAAAGGATGATTACATATAATCGTAATAACAATAAGGTAGTCTGACCCGTTAGCTGGTCAATATTGATGATATGGCATCTGAAATGCCTGTAACTTTAACCAAATTCATTTTTTTCCTGACATGGTGTTAACTTGGAATATTACCTTAAAGAGAAAATTTTGATAGATTTTTCCAGGGTAATATAATTTTAAGTGCCCAAAACAGAAATTTCAATAAAGTTGATCAGTGTTTAATGCAATTTGCCCTTCTTAAAATAGTCAAATTTGTCATATCTGACACTGAATATTTTTAGAAATTCTTAAAATTTAAGATTAAAATGTTTCGGGTCACCCGACTTGTTGTCATCTCATCCGACCCACCCATTTTGCCACCTCAAATGCATCCACATATCTTTCAACAAAAACACTGCAGTAATCAGCGGTGTGTGTGTGTACAGAGAGAGATGAGGGAACCTGCATAATAAGTAGTTGTGTTGAAATATGGGTTTTCATTCTTGAAACCATATATCCTGCAGTCTGCAAGTTGTCATCCTCATAGTCTTCAATTGTACCATTACTGCTGGTCAATGTCTCCCCATCATCATCAATGGACTGAGCAACATTGGGCATGTCAATGTCAATCCTATCCATAATTCTGATAATTTTTAAGAAACCAGGCATCATTGAAGCTGCTGTTTCTCTTAAAGAAAGAAAGATGCATGACCACTCATCTTCATAGAACAAACTTCCCAAGTCACCCACCAAACGCATCAATCCAGATACTCCAGTACTAGCAGAACCTTGAGCTGGATTTCTCAACAAGCTTGCTAGTAGTGATACCACTGCACCTAAATGAGACCTCATCACAGCAAAAAAGTTGACATATAAATCTATTAAACAACGAGTTGCCACAGAACAAGTTTCAGAATCCCATGTATTTGGCGAAGAATGATCATTATTCTCTTTCTCTTTCTTGTCATTCACATTTTCGAAAACAGGAAAAATCACAGAATTGATTACAGTTATCCAGAATGAACGAGAAAAAAGATGGCCATGGTCCTTCAAAATGTTGAAAAGCACTTCCAAAGCACTTTTTCTGATAGCGAATCTAGGATCAGATGTCAACAAAGACAAGCCTGAAAAACAAGATAACTAATAATCAGAATATACATCTCGTGGAGTTCTATAACAACTAACCAGTGAACACTTAACATCAGATAGATTACCACTTAGCAAAGGAATCCAATAGGATGCATTGTCATCTTTATCCATTAAAGTTTGCCCGTCAGCTGCAGCAGCAGCTTCCTTCACCACTGGATCGCTTAAATCATCAGCAGCAGCATTTTCTTTATTGCAAATAAGGCCCCCTTCGGCAAGTTTGACGGCACAGAAGCGGAGAAAAGCAATGGCATTAAGACTTACATCGCTGTTAAATCTACTATTGGTGAAAGTAATGAGGCATCTAACACAATCGGTAAAAGTCACAGTCTCCGTCTCAGTTATATAAGGGAAGTATTCGCGTACTATTTTCTCCATCGTCTCAAATGCCAACAACACCACGTTCTTCCTTTCATCAGCAGCAGCAGCTGTTAATGCCTGAACACAACGTTAATGCCATAAACTCGATAATGGCAGCTACAATATGTACATACTACTGTTGAAATTTAACATGTTACACAGACTAGTCAGTAGTTTATGTAGACCACTTTTTAATGGTCTGACACCCATCATTGCAATTTTCAATTCATAGTCTCAGAGTAAAAGCGTGATCAACAGATGATGGCCTTTGGTGACTCAATGACATAACCAATTCTTGTTACCATGCAAAAGATGCTATCTGGACTTTCAATTGCAGGTAAAATGTAATGAAGGAAGTCATATATGGGCTACAACTTTATCAACTAGGCTTACAATGACAAGCATGACATATGCTAATTGACCATAACGTTATGCCTAAAGCTAGTGTACCCCTATATTCAAACTCAAATGCCAGTTTCCCTAGACTTCATTACTGACACACACACACACACAACTATGTGCCTCCCATGCAGTGGAAGGTAGAAACCACGCATGGAATTATTGAAGTTCCTTGAAATGCATCAATCAAAGTAAATGTCGGTAAACAAGATGCACATCCTCCTAGGGATTACTCTAAATTACGTTGTCCCCAGAAAAAATAGCTTCTTAGATTTTTCACAAATGATATCCCCAGCAATAACAGCAATTTCCGGTTTCAACTTTTTGGAGTAACGTGCAATTTTCTTTAAAAGTGACCGCAGAATCTAAATTGGGGCCAAAAGTTTATAACCTGTCATGTGTCAATATGGGTAAAATACAAATTTCATTTAAAATTTTAGAGTATAATGCTATGTTTGAAAGATGGAACACCAGCATAGAATTAGCAAAGAAAGCATAAGGCATACCATGAAAACGCTTTTCCATCCAGACTTCACATTATCAACTCGACTCAGGATCATTTGTGAAAGGCAACGAACAATTAGTTCCCTGATTTCAACAGAGTTGCTTTTCTGCATGACGATCACAAATGGTCTCAAAAACTCATTTTGGAAGTTGTAGTTTGCCAGCTCTTCTCGCTCAAGAAATTTCATAGAAAGTTGACGCAATGAATCCATGACAAAGATGGCAACTGAGAGGTTTTCAGACAAACCAACTGAAACAAAAAAATCGGAAAGGACACTCCATATGCGTGACCACACTAATCTGATACGGTTCATGTTGTAGTGCCTGGAGACGATTCAAATGATAAGGTGTCAATATCTAAGAATAAAAATCTTTAAATTAAATACTTAATCTATTAGCACTTGTGAAATTATGTGTAACAAATTAATCTGGAATGCCTTACCAGCATGCCACATTAATCGTCAGAATACTAACATATTATACTTGGAAGTACTTTTTTACACATTGCAACAACAATATTTTCACAGATTATTGAAATCATATTTCTTCCCAAACAAGGTACGTAGGTTGATGAGGCATATAACCAAAACATGTTGCAAGGCATACATATAATCAAGTCAAACTAAGAATATTGCTAAGGCTTAGAGCATCAATATGTGTGTGTGTGTGTACTAGAAGAAAGCCCGCGCGATGCAATGGGTAAAATATTTAAGTTTCATAAGCATTCTATATTTATTGTGTAAATTACAATTAAAATTTACTATGTGACAATACCCTACGATGTTATTTTAGAAAAGGAAAAATCACCTCTTTACCCTTTTAAATTTAAAAGAAAAAAACAAAATACCCAAAAAAGATATATAAGAAATGTCATTGCGAACTCGATGCTCAGGTTGCGAGTTGCAACCGTCAACAAGTGTGAAGTCGTTGGTTGGGTCAACATTGGATACTATGCATCAAGAACGTGAATTTGAAATCGTAAAATTGATCAAAAATTGAAATTCACAAATATTGGAATTGACTATATAAAAACGAAATTAAAAATAAACATAAAATCATACACTTATAATTAAATAAAAAACATTATTGAGAGTTAACCGGGCGAAAGTTGATTTTAGAGGCTTTAAAGATAGAATTTGACTACATGCGGTAGGTAAACCGCCTCTGGTAGTTTTCTAACATGATCGCTCGTTGCGACCTTTCCGCCCATAATTGAATCGTCGCTTAACTCTTTACGGTTAGATAGTTATGCCATATGTTTATTAGTTTAAGTTTCAATGATTATAGTATATATGATAGTTTAATATATATGTAGGTAAACCGTATATGTTGATAACGAGTTTTTTTCACCCGTGCGTTGCAGTAGGGTTCTAATAATATACATTTTTAATGCGCAAGTGTAAATTTTTTAGGTCATAGACTCTTAACATGTAAATATTGTGTAATCTTTGCAATCTCAACAATCTAACTAATTGCCAAAATTAATCATCGCATTCAAATCATCTAGGTTTGTATGTAACAAGTATATTTTACTCGAGTAATTGATTCAACTTTGGGTTAGATTGTTTTTATCGAATCTTAAGGGAAATTCAAATTTAATGTTCCTACAGTACATAACAATAATATAATAAACTATCAATGAATCGATTTGCAATTGTTTTGTGCTTTATAAGCGGATTATGCTAGGATAATTATTGGAGAAACAATGCTAAAAACACGTAACATCAATTCGTCATTTTCTTTTTCCATATTCACTTGCATCATTCATATATCTTATTGTATATTCATACCTCACTTGCATTCATTTTTATATATTTATAACTTTATTTAAATTATGCTTGCTACTTTTTAAGTATATATTAGTTAACAATCTAGTTCAACATTTAATTTTGATTTTCAAACTATAACCACTTAACTATTTAAAATAAATATATACTTTATTCAATTATTATTTTTAATAATGATTTTCTCAATTAAATTATATATAAACTTGTAATTATTTGTTTAATGGCATATATGATTAATAACATAAAAATTATTGAGAATATGAATTTTATTAATTTTTAATAATCTTTTAGAAATTAATTACACCTATTAATTAATGTATGTACTAGGTGAAATAACATATATATTAATAGATAAATATGAATTTTATAGGTTATTTAATAATCTTTAGAATTTACTTATATCCACTAATTAATGATATATTTTGGTGAAAAGAATATGAAATATTTATTTTTCGTAAAAGAAAAATCATGAAAAAAAAAGATATTAATAATCTTTGGATTTTACTTACATCCCCTAAATAATGTATATATTTGGGTGAAAAGAATAACAATGGTTTATTTTTCCTATGAGAAAAATCATGAAATAAACAGATATAGCAAGTGAAGAGCTAGTATATAATATTATTAATTTATTATTAAGTTGGTATACCATATAATATTATTAATTTATTATATATTTTGAGTGTGTTTTTCAAGTATGTTTTTCATATATTAAAAATAATTTAAGGGGTGAATTAGTAAATTCACACTAAAAAAATCACAAACATGGTAGGTATAGATATATATAGATATAGATATAGATAGACATAAAAAAAGTTAATTAGAAATAAATGTCATATGTTTATGATGATATAAATGAGAATTTAATACATGCAGGCGGTATGTTAGTAATCTCAAGTAGGTTTATCAAATATTATTCATAATGTTGGGGCCTATTAGTAATCTCAATCTTTTGTAACATCTAAAATGTGTCATATATATTAGTAATAGAAAAAGATAATGGATACACACACATATATATCAGGTTTCAAATAAGAAGGTTGATTATCGTAGGAACGCATGAATGACTTCAAAAACACTTTTTAACTATCCGAAACATATTTTTCTTCAAAAAGCTTTAAACAGATATTATTAAAAAAACTTTTGGAAGCTATGATAAATATATTTTTTTCAAACTTTTTGTATAGTTGTAATTGTTCAAGATAATCACAAAATGTAGCATGATTATCACATATGAGTATTCCTCGTTATACTGTGATTATCATATGTTCGAGATAATTACAAAATAGGACTTGATAATCACACATAATTCATGTGATTATCAAGTTATAAAATATGATTATCATGAATAATAAAATAAAAACAAAAATATCGAATCTTTTTATTTGAAAAATAGCTTCTAAAAGTACTTGAATAAGGACCTATGAAGAAATTTTTATAAAATAACGTGTTTTGGATATTTAAAATGAAGTCATTCCTACGTTCCAAAGATTTTAGCATTCTTATATATATATGCATTATTTTGGAGATACAAGGATAGGATCTTACGCAACTTCAACTATTTTTGTCAGGCTGAATACCCTAGGATCAGTCGGCGATTGTAACTCTGACATGGAAACTTTGCAAAGTGCTTTCACAAAAGCGACTATTGCTTCGCTGTCTAACCTTTGGCTATGAGCAAAAATGTGGTTCAGCTCAAAATTTCCTATCTGTTCAAGCAAGTTCAAATTTGAAATGAAGTTGTTAATTTGATCTGGAGTCACCAATCCTGAGGCATTAACTCCCAGAGAAGTGCTATCATAAGAACTCCCCCGAACAACCGCCATTACAACGGGATTTTGGAGTGTTCCTTTCTTTTTCAATGATGTAAAACTAGACCTCAATGATTTATCCTCTGTTTCAATGTTTGATCCACTTAAAAAGGATGCATCAGATGGAGCCCCCTCCCCCAATAGTTGCAAATGCTCAAACCGAGATAGACAAGTCAATATATGTTCCCAGGCATCATGAAGATAATTTCCATCTTCTATGGCAATTGCTATTATTGCCTACAAATGAATTTACAAATGTGAGTCAACAAATTAAAAAAGAATTGCTTATTCACTTGCAAACCAAACGAATTAAACCCAATGACGTTCTAACTTCCGTCAAAAATCAAGCTTACAATCTAGA
Source organism: Pseudognaphalium luteoalbum (assembly GCA_963422505.1). Taxonomy (NCBI): domain Eukaryota; kingdom Viridiplantae; phylum Streptophyta; class Magnoliopsida; order Asterales; family Asteraceae; genus Pseudognaphalium; species Pseudognaphalium luteoalbum. The sequence continues at coordinate 212,231 of OY730192.1, forward strand.
ATTAAACTGTGTTGACAAAATTTACATGTGTATCTATCATTACATGAGTGATGCATTTTTCAAGAATGTTCAATTCATAGATTGACGGTATGATACGAACCTATTAGGCTCATATAAAGCCATAAGCCCAAGTGTAGAATTCACTCCCAAAAGCTAATTAGTAGGAGGAGGGAACACCAAGACTTATAAGCCGCCAACCAATCCCGTACTAGCCAATGTGGGATTGTAACAATACCCCACTCATTGAATAGTTCGTTGGTCACGGCTATGTTAGTCACGGTTGGCATCCTCTTTCGGGTCCAAGCCACCACTACATAGGCCACCACTCCGAGTCCTCGTTGGCGGCTATGCTGGTCACGGTTAGCACCATCTTTTCGGGTTTAAGCCACCACTAGATAGGCCACCACTCCGAGGTGTTAGCAAGGTTGCAAAAGTCGCTAGTCGGGGTCGAGTCGGTCGGGACCTCGGAAGGACTAGTCGGCCAAGTCATGAACTAGTCGGGTTTTGACTTTTGTTGAATTTGTATACATTTAAATAATAAATTTTAAAATTATGTGTAAATATAGATATATCTTAAAGATAAGGGACTAATATGTAAATTTGTTCTAACTTTTTCTTGAAAACTACACCATTCTCTCTTCTTTCCAAATCTAAAATATCATATCTAAAATCATCTTCATCATCTTCTCCTCCCTACATGTCCATCATCTTCATCATTTCTTACTCTTCTACCACTTTTTCATCTATTTTCTTTCATATTTAGCAATAAAAAACAATAGAGAAACACATACAACCATAAATCGAACGATTCTTACACATTGATCGGCGTTGACCGACTTAGGGAGGGTCAAGTCAGAGGACCTCTGAAAACCGAAAAGTCACCGACTAGGCGGCCTGGTCGGCCGACTTTTTCAACCCTGGGTGTTAGAACCTTGAAAGATGGGGCTGGCTCTGATAACAATTGATACGAACCTATCCCATACTAGGCTCATATCAAGCCATAAGCCCAAGTGTAAAACTCACTCCCAAAAGCTAGCTTGTAGGAGGAGGGAACACCTAGATTTATAAGCTACCAACCAATCCCATACTGTTAATGTGGAATCGTAACACGGTACTTCCATTTCAAGTCTTTAGTGACTATACAGCAAAACATCGTTTGGTGGAACTATATGTGGGTGGACATCATATAATAATATATCTAGGTAGGGAAACAGGAGAAAAGTGGGAGTACCTTGACAGCATCAACATTTTTTTGCTTCATGTCTGCAGCGCAATGAAGGTACGTGAACTTTGCAACAGTAGTGACAAATGCATCTCTCTGTGTCTGCATACCCATGACTGCGGTAACATGCACAGCATACCTAAATCCCTGTAAGCAATGATTAGTGGCTGCTTTATCATCACACTGGTCCAGAGTTACACTAAAGGCAGCCAGCATTGGACCCCAGCAGACTTCTACCATAAACCTCAATATTGCCGCATCTGCAACAGCATAGTAACTAGACCTGCAGGACAACATGGTTTGCAACTCAATCAGTGATCACAAAACAGGCATACAAGCTAGCTTCTAAACATATTATTACAAAACAGGACATGTTTTTATGTTGGCACTGAACAGGCCAAGACCCCAGACTTATTCCACTTTACGTTTCTTTACTTTTTCGCGCAACTTATTTACAGATACCAAAAATTAAAAGTTTTTAAAAGACGTGTAGAAGTGTAAATTATCCAACAAAATCCATTTGACAGATTTTTTTTTATTACTCTGATTTTCCTGATTTCGTCTTAAATTGCTCTTGGATGTGCCTTATAAGGGCTCCATTTGCACCCAATGGCTTTTCCTCTGTCTGCTTCCAAACAAGGTTAAGTATACCATCCAAGCCCAGTAATCTATTAACACTGTTCGTTTGCTTGCTCTGTGGTACTGAAGTTTCCGCTTTCATCTTAATTTCATTCTTCACGATCTGATCATAGAGGGCACCCAAATAATCTTCAGGTAAGTCCTTTCCATCATCGATCCCTCGGTTGTTCCGTAGAAAATCAGTTTTGCTCATCTAGCATAAAAACCAGCATGAAAGTCAGTAAATACAACTAAACATTGTGTTAGTTAATAAAAATACAAACCATATCCATCTAAAACCCCGGAAAGAACTTCATTAAGAATTGGTGAAACCTTGTCACGATAGCAACATCAACAACGATACCCAATCCTGCCATTGGCGGGGTATGAGGGAGGTACCATATAGACAGTCATACCTCTACCCAAGGGTAGAGAGACTGCTTCCAGGAGGACATCCGGCAAGCATGAATGTTTATATAGGAGTGCAAGATAAGTAAATAAATATAAGTACATATATGTATTTAATATACATAACTATAAAAATATAGTTAACTATAAAGCTAACTAGTGCCCTAAGGGCACATGTTAACCTTCTTTAATACACTAAAAGTTGCCATGAATAACACTAAACGCAATTAATATACATGTATAAAAAGGAAATTAGAGAGTTACTTTAATGCATTTTTGAATATTCATAGAAACTTTTAGTGTATTAAATGAAGGTTAACATGTGCCCTTAGGGCACTAGTTAGCCAAAGCCGTTATGTGTGTGTGTGTGTGTGTGTAAACAAATATACAAAAAGGCTTTTAGCCTAGCGGTATGTGAGGAACCCTCTAACCTAGAGGTTGTGGGTTCAACCCTCGGGAGAGGCAATGCGAATATAGTGTGATACATAGATAATTAATGTGTGATATCGGTGTGGGTTTGCCTTTAAAAAAAAAAGATGTATAACAAATATGTACATTGTACTATAAGATGCATGGCTATAAGATGAAAGTAAGTATAATATATGACATGGGTATAAAATACAAATATATAATATAATAAGTAAAAGACTACGGAGTATAAGCATATACATTTATTTATAATATAATATTAGTAACAATATCAATAAGTGAAGTATATAAGATAAAATAGATACATGTATATACTATATACTATACGAAACTATAATCAAATAGGATGTGTGGCTATAAGCCTATAATATAGTATATAATATAAGTATACAGATATAATAAATAAATTTAGATAAGTAAATAAATATAAATAAATCCACACGTTCCTATGACCTCTTGAGTTTCAGTCTATCCTCCCACAAAAAACATAGGTATAGATAATTAATAAAATTATAAACCAGGAAAAAACATGCTCTTTTTTTGCACAAATAACACCAAGAACATTGAAGACTGACTTGATTATCCAAATTAGGTGAGCGCTATGCAAGAGGAACTCACTCAATGGTTGGAAGGTTAATAGTGGAAAGAAAAAACAGAAAAATATAAAAACCCTAGTCCAGAATCCAGATAGCCTGTTAACACTACTTATATATATTTCATCAATTTATTCTGTTTGGAGTCTAGAGTACAAAAACAATGTTTAAAATATTGAAGCCAGGATACTCTTCTCGGTTATCATTAGAGATTTCGCTACCGGTAATGCACTGCTATTGATGTACAGTACTGCTGTTTACTAAATAAGTTTTGTATGACATTACTTTAAAGCAAGGATTTCGTATCCCTACCAGACAAAAAGTAGTCAATATTTTGATCTAGCCAAGTGCCTAAACCATATTAAATGATGACCAAGTTATAGAAACAAACCAATTAGGTAAATCTCACCTTGTCTTTCACCATGCTGTTATGGGCATCGGTATTCAGCATTATCACAGAATAGGCAAGGACATACGCTGTATCAGCACTGGTAAACGAACTAGGGTTGCACTTACAATAGCGCTCTGCAAATTTCTCCATGATGCGATCAATTTTCTGTGCCTCACCAGGTAATCTGAAACCCCTTAGAAAAAATCTAATAGCCTCACCAAAGTCCATTCCTTCAAAAATAAAGGAATCCACATAGGCATGCATTACTCTCAAGGGAAAATCTTCCCTTTCACCAAGATAGTCACCAATCACAGTCTCATTCAGGCCAGAAGTGTTCTTCAAGAACAATGCAACAGCTTCCGGAGTAGCATCAATTTTTTTATTACTTATTAGAAACTCTATACCCTTCGAAGGTTTTCTATTGAATAAGGAGATACCTTTCTGCAGTAGCAAGGTACAAGATTTAGTAAAATATTGTGTTAAATAATTATCAACATGAATATCCATTACGCAAAACGCAAAACGCAAGCCATATTAAAAGATGTGGCATAGCATAACAACGCCAACTGATGCAATTTGTCAATTGCACTCATCAAAATATCTTATATCTACCACTACATTGAAGACAACAAAAAGTCGACCAATTCTGAAACAGTTGGAAAACTGTTCCCCTTGTCCAGATCATCAACTTACAAGAGAGAAGCTTTGGCTCAAACGTGATATCAGTTCACGTTCGAGCACAGTTGGTCCACAGATGCTTATCTCAACCAGTTCAGTTCATTTCTATGGCTTGTCATGTGTCGCATGTTCAGGAAAACCCTCATTAATAGAGGGAAATATCTTTAGTAAAATTGTGCTTCTATATGACAGACCACATAAGACCCACATGTCGAAGCTACATGGGGTTTATGTCTGAGATGGCCTCTTCCACAAGTATTATAATTATTACAATACCTTAAATACATTTTGCTGATTAAAGTTAGGTATTAATTAGATACATTTCTCAATAGATACACGTCGACACGTTGTATACTTTTGAATTTTGATAGATATAAAATAGAAAGATCACTAATATATGGTTTTGGTACCTGTAGTTCTAACTTATAAGCTCGGCGTTGCTCTAGCGTAGCAGTGGAATGCTCAGAAATTGCTTCTTGGTGCAGCTCAAAGTCAGGAAGACTTCCTTCATCTCCTCCAAGACTTGTGCTACTCTCAACTATACAATCATTATCAGATGTGTTGCGTATACCAAACTCCCCTATCCTCAGCTGCTGGTCCATCCAAACTCCCATCGACTTAATGATTGTAACCAAACACTTAACCGATTCAAGCCGAAATGTTAGATCATGCACCGGAGACAAGGTGGTAGTGGAACCAGGAGGTGGACCTAGAGCAGTTTTCAGAAGACCGTTGACAGTCCTGCAAACGTCTGATTGAATTAACAAGGTTTAAATACAGTTTACTAACTCGAAGTGCAGCATAATAATAGAAGGATATGAAAAGTAAACAAAGCAAAGTGTGTGTAGGCATAAGATAGGTAGACAAGAAAAGAGACAGACCGAGAGAAACAATTACAAGGCATACTATGCAAGAAAGGTTATACTTGTTAACTGAACCTCTTTTATACATAAATATCCGTGTTATGAAACAGACAAATAGAGAAGACACCCAATAATTTGTAAGCAAAGAGACAGACATATACACTCAAGTGCTTGACCACATAGGAACACCATTGTATTAATCAACTACAGAAAGAAGTAGCATATATATATTTATACAAGAGAAACTGCAAGTGTAATGATAAAAAAAACAACGATAACAAATCAAGATATCAGCAAACAAAGCCAGATAATAAAGAAGTTCTTGATCAGCTGCAAGCTCAAGACGGGTAATATTTCAGTAACAACTACAATTGACATAGGTAGCTTAAAGAACCTTAACTGGTGTGTTACCTTTCAAATATGTTTGGAGAATCAACATCACAATCATAGTTTACAAAAATGTCGATCATAATCTGTGAATCCTGAGATGTTTTATCCAGTAAACTTAGGATTGTCATCTTCTGTATGAAACTTGGCTGAAGTACATTCTCAAGCACGCGAAGAATGAGCATGGGAAAAAATATCCCAATTTCTGATTTCAGAACGGATCTGTATTTTAATAATAAGCTTTGAAATATCGAACACAGAAGCTGAAAAATTGACATGACTGACAGTGCACTGTTCTTCAACAAGGACAGGCAAAGAAACTGTTTGATCACGTTTAGGAACCTGCAAGAAGTGATTTTACAGATTCACAGTCAACGAACATATTAAAGACTGAACAAGTCATCCCACATACTACAAAATGATTTATATTAATATAAATATGAGAGAAAATATCCATATTAGCTATGGTAAACATCTCCTGTCATGCATCAGTTGCAACGTTCTCAAAAAAGTTCAAGACCATAAGAATGAGTGGTTTTAAATAAATCAGGTTCTCAATGTTTATATACCAAAAAAGTAAATACTTTGCCCATAGTAACCACTTCATTGAAAGGTTTTTGGTTAAAATGAGTCGAATAGAAGCATTTTATGCAGAAATATATGCCTAGGTTTCGATAGTGGTTGATTTTGCATTAAAACAATTAAACCAGCTTTTAACCTCTGTTAAAAAGAACACAATTCCACAGTAAATGTTATTTAAAAAGACAACTTTAAACAGTATTATCTTCTAAAATTCTATGGCTAGTTGGCTACCCATGGACTAAAAGCTCAAAACACAAGATAAGATGGTGCATAACAGATGTCCACTTTACAGTTACCCGCAAGATAGCCCTTATCGTCCAACTTCGATATTGGATTGTGACGAAGAAAACTGAGTTACTGACAATACGTGGGAGCATTGTTGTAAAAGTCGGCCAAGTAGCCGGGGACTAGTCCGACTCCGACAAAGCCTAAATCGGGCTAAAAAGTCTACGGGTCAAAATTGGTCAAAGTCGGATTTAATTAGGGATTAGTCGAATTTATTCGGTCAAAATTGGTCAAAGTCTAGAATATGTTTCTAGACAATTATGTTAAAGTTTATGTTTAATTATTTTATGTTTATGGTTCTCTTCAGTATTTGCATATATAATTTTGAAATTTATTATTTGAATGTTAAGAATGTCCAATCCAATTAGTCCCTACAAGGTCCCGGGCAACTAGTCCCCGACTAGCGACTTTTAAACCTTGCGTGGGAGGCTGCGAAAAAGGGAAATTTCCCTAAGCTGTCTACAAACAAGAAATATTGTCTTTTTGCTGGAGTAATTTACACTGCCGGGATCTTGGAAAGTATGCCAAACATCCATTTGTATTCAAACATTACAAGTTGGTAAGTAGTTGCTTTCCAAGATGTTCGATGTAGGTAAATTTTAAGTGAATGAGTAGCTTGTAAGTGTGGATTTAGGTCAAGGGCATGGCTATAACTTATTCATAGAAAGTTGCACCTGATAGAGGTAGATCAGACCACGCTCCAACCATGGTATGACTGCTTTCCATCTGTCCATCATTCCCAAGGTTGACATTTTTCTATTTAAGCACCAATCCACTAACACTTACACTATCATCCGGCAAACTAAACTTCTATATCCATAACATACTTCTAGGTGATCTCTAAGTCTCTAAGCATTTTCCACATTTTTGGTGAGCAATCAAAGTAGCAATAGCGGATATAAGTTTTAAAGATTCCATGTATATACATAAAAGATAAAACACCCATTTGTAATTGTGTAAAATGTTCCCTCGAGGAAGATAGAGTAGTAATAACAGATCGCCTTTGTAGAGTGTGAAAAGATATTTGTGATTTTCTAATATTTATCAACTGTGGTTCAATAATAATTATTAGCCTTGGTATCTTCGGTCAACCAATACAGATAAAGATCGCAGTGGTTTACAATTAGGACTGTGTCCCTTATTCCGAGATCATATAAGCCAGTCATTGCAAGAACGTGCTTAAAAATATAAGTGTGATCATTATAGTTGTTTGCTCACATGTATGAAGATTATTCATATTACAGAGATTTCAAATATACTTCTAGCTCCTTTCCAATATAAAGTATTCCCTTATGGAATAAGTAAACTGTAATTGCCAAAGTAACTTATGGAATTATAAGAAAAGTACCAGATCATGAAGTAAACCAGCATATATTGAAGAGTTACACAGACATCAAAGCTATCATTAAGTTAAAAGACATGAGTTACTTGCCTCTCATTTGTACGCCAAATTGGACCTGCGTTTTCCATAATTACCTTCAATAGCTCCAAAGACAGCATCTTTCCCCTCAAGAGAATATGATCATCAGGCTGCTCCTGAGAAGAGAACTTCATTGACAGCTTACACAAATTCTTAAAAACCATGACCCCATCATCCCTAATCTTAGTATAACTACCAAAATCCTCCTTGTCGCCGCCCAACTCAGATGCATTATCAGAAGAATCGGCTTTCTCATTCATTTCAGGCAACAGTTTGGCCCCGTCATGATTGACCTCAACTACATTAGTAAAAACAACCTCATTGATCAAGTTCTGTACAAACAGTATCGAACTCCCTTCATTAAGATTCCTATCATTAAACTCTAACAATTCGGTCACGGATACAGTCTTAAAGCTAGTGAAAAGAGAGTCGGCTTCCACCCTGGCGAAAACAATAGCCATCATCTGAGCCAGGACCGCCTTGGCACAGATCTGATTGGTCCCATTGACCCCTCCCAAATACACATTATAGCAAGCCTTAACAATCTGGTTAAGACAATCTGCCCGTATAAAAACCGTAGAAGACCTAACAGCTGAAAGCAAGGTTTTAAGCAGTGCAAGCTCTACAGCCTCTTCACCGAGACCACTGCTGCACTTGCATATAGAATCAAGTAGGCGGAAAATGAGAGAAGGGGGTTGTTGCGCGGGATCGATTTCGCAACGAATGAGGCGAAGGGAGAACAAACGATAGCAACAATCAAGAGCGGGTTCGACGACTTTTGGGGAAGATGAATCAATGGCCAAGATGAGGGGCGAGATGAGGGAATCGGCATCAGAGTCAGAGGAGACACCGTAGAGAGGCGTTGATGAGGAAGAATCGTCGCTTAGAGCTTCGAGCTTATCGAGTGCGGATTTGCAGGCAGCGACGATGTGAGAGTGTTTACGCCATGCTGCATTCTTGATGATTTTATCGAGCGAAGGACCCAGTAGCCATCCGCAACGTGATTGGCCGCCTAGGGTTGGAGATCCAGACGACGACATTGCTCTGTGTCTGTTTGATCTTGATGATGACTTTTTTTCTTTATCTTTAGCATTTAAATAAAAATACACATCATAATGAGCTAGATCTTGATCTGCGATCTAGATCAAAAAAGTTTATCATCTTTGGAACAAATTGGATTTCACTCTTGTGTATACAACCCAAACAACTTCCGTAAATTGAAGCAGCGAACCTAATTTGAAAGCTGCTACGTATAGTACGTATTTCTTAACCAACGCCAATGCTTCTTTCCTCTTGTTAGACCTCTTGCAACGCGGGCGTTCTGGCCGAGGTGGAGCCTCAGAACGCCCCAGAACGCCAGCAACGAAGCGTTCTGGGGTGGCGATCGGATATGCACGGGGCTGCGTGGGGCGTTTTTGTGGGGCCCAGGGCGTTTTACCGTTTGAAACTCAAAAAAAAAATTGAAAAAGAACCGTTGGAGCGGCAAAAAAAAAAAAAAACATGTTGGTGTGACACAGGTCCAATTTGGCGGAACCGTGGCCCAAATCGTGTCCGAAAAAGAGTTGGGCGGGAGCGGAAGAAGCGTGGTTGGCGACATGTTGGTGTGACACGTCGGAGGATCCCATCACCGGGAACAACCAAAAAAAGGGTACGTTGTGGACCACCGTTGAAGAAAAGTTTAGCTTTAACTCTAACGACCAAGGTTGGGTTTGCTACGCCGACGCATTATCCTCAAAGTGGCGATACATAAATAGGTATTGCAAAGATTTCAACAACATATACGAAGAACACAGCAAGATGTCTAGTAGGGGCAGCGGCACCGACAATGAAATGGTGTTTGACAGATCGGTTGCGGAGTACTTCCGGTTGTTCAACAAAAGCTTCAACATGAAAGAAGCTTGGAATGTTGTAAGGTTTCATCCAAAATGGCGTAAAGTTCAAGGGGTTCAACACGAAGATGACGACTACTTCGCGGACTCGGTTGACCTCTCCGACGACATCCCGACCGGGCTTCCGAATGAGCTTTTCGAGGATGACCCGTTGCCACAGCCCATTGGCCGAAACAAAGCCAAAAAGATTGCTAGGAGTTCTGGTTCTTCGGATGCGGGTAGTGCTTCACGTACAAGTACCCCCAAATCAAAGCTTCAAGAAATCGCGGAGTATATGACGAACAGGAGCACGGAAATGTTTCAAGCCAAGAAAAAGGCGGTTGAAACATTCACCCGTTATGAAAACCTCCGGACCGCGATGCAAGGTGTTCAGTTCCTCTCAATCGACACCTCCCACATGGATGCAAAAACCCTATGAGCGCATAACAAGATGTGCAAAAAGATTATGGAACAATTTGCACACTTGTATGAATCGGACGACGAAGAGGAAGGCGGTGACGGAGGCGGCGAGGAAGGCGGTGATGAAGATTCCGATGACGAGTAGTTTAGTTTATGTTTTATTTTATCATTGTGGTTTTTAATTTCTAGGACTAGTAATCGCAAGTTTAAATTATTGTATTTTTAATTTCTAGGAACCGTATTGTAATTTTCAAATTTTAGGATCGTAATTTTATTTTTAATAAAAATGTAACGTTTTAGTTTTATTTTTAATGAATTTGTTTAAATTAATAAATTGTAGTTTAGTTTAATTAAAAAGAAAAGTTAGTTTCTTTTTTAAAAAAATCAAAATTAAAAGAAAATGGTGGGGCCAAGGGGGGATGATGGACGTTTCTGGGGCGTTCTGAGTTTACCACTGCACGTGCTGACTGGGCGTCGACGCTGATGTGGCACCCAGAACGCCCCATGATGGGCTGCAGGGTTGCAAATGGTCTTACTTGTTATTACCACCTCTCTAACTACTTTTGGTTATTTGTCAAACTTACCCACAAGTAACTGAGGTTTACAATTCGATTGATAACATGGTGTGACAAATTCTTATTAAAAGTTTTGTCGAGATGTAATATACTCCCTCCGTCCCAAAATAAGTGTCTCATGTCAAAATGCACACAGTGTAAGGAAAGTCAATATCTACCAATAACATCTTATCTTTACCCACTAAAGTCTTTTCTGAATGGCTGAAAGGGAATCTGGATACTTATTTTGGGACGTCCCAAAATAGTAAGTGAGACACTTATTATGGGACGGAGGGAGTATCTACAACCCTTAAAATGGGTTTTCACTCTTGACATTAAAGAGATATCCGAAATTACAATAATTCATTCTATTCATATGGCAATGGATAAATATTTATAGCAACCTTTTTAATATTTATTAATATCATTTTAGTTTTAATTGTGTTGACTTTTATTAATAATTTATTATTCTACCTCTTTGATATTTACATTTTCTTTTTCAATAGTCAATTTTCTATTCACGAGTTTTTTATATTTAATTAGAATAATTCAAATAAATTTTAATTTCAATTTAAATTATTCATAAGAAAATAAATATACACATTAAAACTATCAAAATAACAGTTTACTCTACACTCATTTCATATTTCAATTTTTAAAGGTAAAGAACGTACAATAATACTAAAGTATAAATATTTTAAATAAATTATTTTAGCAACACTTAATTAGAGTGATGCTAACTGCATATTTGCTAACCCTCAAAGTTAGGTTATGTTTCAAGATAATATTGTAATACTACGTCATATTTATATAATCATCATAATTTACATTATTCATTTAATTTCTTGAATGTCGATCGCATTGTGCGGAAAACTTACCATAATATTTTCATAATCCAATAGCTTATACGCTTGTTTCATCGTCATTACCATCATGGTTTAGTTCACAACTTAACACCTGATCAAGAAAAAGAAAACATGCAACTATCATCAAGTTACAAGTTTGTACATAGTTGCAAAATGCAAAAAATAATGATAGTTTCAAGTAAATGTTTTCTATAAGACGTTTAAAAGTATATACACTCAATTTGAAATAATACCGACACATTTGAAAAACTACATTGTAAAAGCGCTGAAAAAATATAAAATTATAAGATTTAAATTACGACATCAACTTTTTTTTATATAATAATGTACCGTCACATTACGCGGGTACAAGGCTAGTTCTTATTTTGTTGTAGGATGTTTTTAATTTGAGAGCAATACCGGATGAATTTGCAGTAAATCATATGTTGGTCTTTCCAAGTAAAGTGTTGAAATGGTTTTTAAGGTGTTAATATAGGATTAACACGACTATAATACTAATGATGCAATTAATATTCTATTTAAGTAAATAATGTGAAAATATTAGTTTTTTTGAGCATTTCATATTTAATTTAAGAACATGAATTTTCACTATATGATTATTTCAGTCTCGATAAAAATATCACATAAAGTTATTTATTCAAACCGTCCATCGGACGGGTATAACACTAGTCTCTACATATACTAATTGGTAAGCAGCCTATTTTGCAAACTTCTCCATTCAACATATATATGTAACATCCATTTTTTATATTGTTGACTAACAAATATATTTTCCAAATTGTCTATGGATAATGAAGAAATTTAAGAAATCAAAATCACCATAAGTGCATTCAAAGTCGGGCGTTATAAATTTATCGTTAACTAACATATATATTAAAAGGAATAAAATAAACCAAAACCACGAAGAAAAACAATTAATATGAAGTAGTATACAATATAATCATTTTTGTACATAATTTTATAAATTTACTTTTTCTTTATGTATCACGAGATCCAATAACATTTTCTACTCTAATGAAACACCCTGCAAACGCTTTTTAAATAACATTTAATAATGTCCCAACATGAAATAACATATTAAATCTATTAACATATCATATTCTATCAATCTAGACTCATATACATAAGCTAATCAAAAGTTTCAAACTGACACAGGCTACCCACCGGGTAACACTGGTACGCCCCAGGTACAACATGTACGCACCGGGTACACAATTTTAGGTCACTGTTTGTCCGAAAACACCACAAAGTACCCGCCACGTAGTTCTTACTACCTGCAAACCTGAACTAATTTTCTGCATTTATCCAAAATAAATATCATCTTCCAACCTGCATAACTTTCAGTCTTTCAATCTGTTAAACATTTAAATACCAAATTTTGCAGCCACATTCATAATGACAAAACAAAGGTTTTCTAATTTACACGTTTATAAATTTCACGTTTTATCAAAATCTGTACCGTAATCCATTTTGTGAGCATTTTGGCACTTTTTGAAGACATGTCAAATTCCAAACTATACCAGTTCTGAATTTCGAACTTTGACAATTTATTCAACAATACATTTTGACTCTATTAACACAAAAACATCCAGCATACCATGATTATAACTCGTTTTAACGTTTCAAACCAAATAGTGAACCATTTGGGTACTAAAATGACCCATTTGGATTTTTGACCATATTAACACCTATCAATTACATTTTCCACATATATTTGACTAACTTAGCCAATTGACCATATATCATTACCAACTTTACCCATGAACTCAAAACATTAACAAGTGACCATTTCTTACCCAATTTAAACATGTTACTTTTCTATTTACTAAACCATCAAAGTGATCAACACCATCAAAGTACTAACCTATACATGACCATTCATTCGACTCACTTTGATGTTCATTACAAAATCATAGACTTGTTCCATACTTTAAGTTTCAAGTGTCAAAACATATTTTAAATTTAACAAAAGGGGTGATAACATCATATCATGAGTAATGCTGTCAAATTCTGCCCATTTGCTCCATATCTGAGCAATTCTGGGTATAATGACATAAAGTTTGGGTTCCTATGGGCTGGAGAAATTTTAGGAATGGACTTAATTGGGTAAAACTCAAATCATGAATGGATCTAAATGAATAACCATCATGTTATATTTTTATATTATATAGTTAAAAATGTATAACTTATTTTGGAAGAAATATATATCTTTGAAAATTAGAACATTTTTTATGAAATTTTTAAATAATCCGCTATGACCCGCGCCCAATTAGACCCGAGTCCGTTTATACCCGCGCCCATTTAGACCCGTAGCCCATACCCGCCCAACCCGCCCATTTTGCCAGCTCTAATCATGAGCATGATTTACGAAGGGATTTAACCCTGTTACCAACACGCAACAAGCTCCCCCACTAACTTCCAATGGGCTTCTTGCCCAAATCCTCCCTTGCTTTACCTTGCTCACCTAAAACATTTTAAACATAACAATGTAAACATATTGTTTAGTAAGTAATGGAAACAATTTAACATCATAACATCAACAAGTTTAAGGATCCTTAACACATCCACAAGATAATTCCTACGAATTAACATCATACCAAGCTAATGATCATGATTCATTACTTGGAACCATCAAGCTAATGCCAATTTGACATTACTTGATTCCACACATATCCATCTACTTTCCTTGCAACTATTTATGAGGATAACTTGAAACAACTTCAACACCTTGATCATCTAATTCACATAGGCACATAACATGATCACTAACTACTCTATATAATCTAACTCTTAAACCATAACTTAGGTGTTAACTTAATAACACCAAATCATTAAATCTACATGTTTCATACATCTTTACTTTCCACTTTTACATACAAATGGATGTTTGATTCATTCCTTTACTTAAAATCATTAACTTCAATCAATAATCATAATACATAACCTTTACTTACATTCATAATTCATGAAACACCCATGAATATGAAAATTAAACTATTTCACTTAACAATTAATCAAAATAACGTATATTAGGGCTTATTTACATGTATGAAGCATCAAATATCTAACTAACCACTTACCATACCATTTCTACAATTTAGAGTTTATAGAAAATAAACCCTAACATCAAATTAAACATTATAAGGGATAAACTATACCTTACAGAAGATGAATTGAAGATTACAAGCTCTAATGTGCTCAAATACTAGCTTAATAATGCTTTCTTTCTCCTTCCTTGTTTCTTCTTCACGACACAGGGAGCACACCCATACGTATTATGTATCTTGTATGAGGCTTTATTAATTCATTTTACATATTACTCCCCCTAAGTATTCTTATTAACACATAGTACCCTTCTAACAAATTTCAGTTGACATCGTTAGTCCCACTAACTATTTCTAGTACACAATTACATTTAACATATTGCACATTTAATATATATACATATTATATACTTATAAAAATAAAAATATTACGGAGTATTATACAATTTAAACTTACGAATTTAGGGGCGTTACATCTAACAAATGAAAACATGAAGAAAATCTTACACATAGAGATTAGATGAAGTAAACGAGGTTCACAATTCGATTGACAAGATGGTGTGACAAATTCTATAATTTATAAAAAGTTTTGTCGAGATGTAATATATTCTTATTTTGTTGTAGGATGATTTTAATTGGAGAGAAATACTAGATGAATTTGAAGTAAATAATTTTCACTAATGGGCAGTTATATGTTGGTCTTTCCAAATAAAGAGTTGAATTGATTTTCAAGATGTTAATGTAGGATTAACATGACTATATTCCCAATGATGCATTTAATATTGTACTTAAGTAAATAATGTGAAAATTTTAATTTGTTTGAGCATTTCATATATAAATTAAGAACATGAGTTTTCACTATATGATTATTTCAATCTATCTTCAAAAATTTATCACATAAAGCTATTTATCCAAATCGTCCATCGAACGGGTATAATACTCCTTGCCCAGTTTTCTCGTCTTCAAACAATCGTCACCATCAAACCATCACCAGACCCTTCACCACCACCATTTTAACACCTTTTCTTATATTTTGTATTAAATTAATCATTCTACTTTTTTTACACGGAACAATCATATACTACTAGATATGTAAATATAAAATATGAGAAATAGATTCGATTTTTTCATTTTTGAACTGTCAACATAAAAAGTAAAGTACTTGGACAAGGTCTGTTACTATGTGTAAAACACAGGGACTATCTACGCAATTAACTCTCAAATTTATATGCGACTCTTAAAGTAGTTTAACACTACATAAATCTAGAGGTATTAACATACTCAACTACTTCTATTCATTGACACCTATCATTAGACTTATTTTTAACTATGAACCTAATTACTAAGCTCTTGCTTACCCCTTTATTTGTTGTTATTCTACCAGGTTTAAGTAGTGATACACGTGGGAATTTGGGCAAGGGAATCAAGGAGAACTAGTGGGGGAGCTTACTATTGAGTTAGTAAGTGTTATAAATCCCTTATTATAAATCATGCTCTGAATATGAGAGGGAATCCCCATTTTGTAAAAAAAGGATCATTTGAGTATGGTTATTTGTTTTGATGTGTTATGGCACTTCAATGTTTTCAAAGTTAAATATATAGTGGGTCATGTTTAATGTAGAGAAGTGTTGAATCTTGAAAGATGATAATATTATATAGGGTAAATGACAAAAATCGGCTACGTACTGCCACAAATTATTCCAAGTATGCAACCTACCTAATCTATTGTTCAAGTATGCAACAAACCGGAAAAATATGTACTAGGATCTTGCAAAGTTCATTATTACCTTTTCAAATTTCATAAAGCTGACTAAGCTTACACATCAGCTGCCACAATAATATTTTTACCATGTAATATTTACAGGTGGCATCTATCTCAGATATAATGCATGAATTGTTATAAAAAATATATTTAAAATAAATAAAAGTTCTAAAGCTTATACATACACTAACACAGATGTACATAATCACACATACATAGACACTAATTTTACACCGTAACGCATAATCCACCAATACCCACGACCACCATCGTCAATTCGTAAAACAAAGTTTTTGTAATCGAAACTCAAATATCTAAATAAAAACGCCCAAATGTATTAACAAAATAGTAGCAGTGGCAGATTCTGACAACACTTTAGCTCTCTACCCCTTGGGTTGGCGGCGGCGTTCTCATCCACCGGAGAAGTAGATCCGGTGGTGGTGGATGTAGATCCGGAGACTAAAGGCTGGCAATTAAAATAAGATTCATGTGCTTCGATGGCGGTTATCCCGACTGTCCTATTTGAAAATTGACAAAGATTGTGTGTTGGAGATGGCCGGTGTTTAAGACCACCTCGACAACTGAATTTTATGACAACAACGACAGGTAGTAGTTGCGAACATGGTGACGGATTGTGGCTTCAATTTCTGATTTTGTATGTTGAATGTGTAAACCCAAATTTGGGTTTTGTTTTGTTGTAAGTTGTATCCGATGTTACTTTCGATTGATTTGTGTAAACCCAAAAATTTTGTTTGTGTTTGTGATTTTTGATTTTGTTAGAAACTGAGTGGTGTTTGATTTAATTGATTGTTAATAAAAGGCATCTTTTAATTTTAAGTTGATATCAATGTATATATATTTGACGAAATTCTGATCAAGGTGACATATGAATATATGATGAAATTAAGATCTTGATTCTTGATGATGATGAGGATGATCCGATGAAGAAATGAAAATTTTAAAAAGTAAAAGGAAATAAAGAAAATGTTATTTTATTAAAGACTCTTTAACATAAAAAAATTAAAACAAAATGCCACCTCATATCTAGAAAAGCTAAAAGAAAGCCACGTCACTTTTATTAAGAAAATGTAAAATACCAAATATGGATGTTTACCGGGTTAACAAGTAGTCGGTTACCATATTACCTACGTGAGTACAAGTTCTTCCAGTTTGTTTATGCATGAATAATAAATTGGGTAGGTTGCATACTTGGAATAATTTGTGGCAGTACGTAGCCAATTTTTGTCATTTACCCTATTATATATGATATGTGGTTGTTTTGATGTTAGTAATGATGTGTCAAAATGGGTGGCTAAATGGGTCAACAAGTTGTTTAGTGTCATTTTAATATTTGATCCTTGGGTTGATGTTTTACATGTCATATTATGGTAAATGAGTGGCTAGGTATGTTGAGATAATGGCTTTAACACCCCTATCTTAGTAATCAAACAAAATGATATCAAAAGGAAATTAAAAAGACAACGGGGTATTATTCTTATTCAAAGTCAAAACAAAGTCAAGTTAAAGTCAACTGCAATATTTAAAAAAAGTACTAATAAACCAAAAATAAAGTACTAAAGCTTGAAAAACTCTAAGGAAAAGATGCTAAGTCCAATTCACTTTATACTCTTCCCTCATTCTCAATGCCCACTTGATCACCTGTCGCGTATAGGGGGAAAAAGCAAAAGGAATACGACTGAGCCAAAGCCCAGTGAGCGGATATAACAAAGACACGAGTATAGTATGACATGCAAAGACTTATTTCAACACAAATTTATTTTTAAAACAAACTTATTTCAAAGCAAGGTATCTAATTCCACAATACCTAATACGTTATATCAAAGTGTTACCAACATATATCAACATGTTATAAAGTCAAATTTTATAAAATAATACACTAAGAGTGAGCAAATAAATAATAAAGTATCAAATGAAATCATAGGGTATCTACTCCACTAATCATCCATTTATATGTCAAACTTTTCGTATGACACTACGATAAACGTCCACCAACAAACAAAACAAAATAGCTAGGACCGATCAATACGCCTCCTATAATAATGTAATAATAAATAGCTCGTACCAACTAATGGTTAATCAAATGGAGAAGCCGTAGATACAACAAAATACACCGCTACAGTCGATGCCACATTATCGGTGTCACAATAATGTGCTCATGGGACCTCCATGAGTAGGTTACTCTTAGGCATATTTTAAGAAACCATTTTAAACCGATTTATATGTTAAAAATATACTTTATTGTTGTTGATATATAAGAAATTCGAGGCGTTTCAAGCATCATCGGCGTCGATAATGTATGAAAGTACCTATATCTCTTATTTTAAAAAAATAGAGAAGAGTTTAAAAAAAAAATCGAGGCGTTTCAAGCATCATCGGCATCATCAGCAATGCCCAATCTTGAATCTTATGAAGCGTGGGTAGTGCATCACACGGAGTAAGTATTCCCCAGTGTGTGTGTGTGTGTGTGTGTATATATATATATTCATATGTATAAAATAAGGTTTAATTTTTAAATACATTTTACCCATACCACATCAAATTCTTACCTTAAATAACTATATATTAACAAATTAAAAAATTATTATAAATGTCACGTCAATTGTTACCTTAATAATCTCATAAAATAAATATAAAAATAAAGTTTTAAATGCTTATAAAAATAATCTTTTAAATGTTTATATAAAATTAGTTCATTACTAAAAATAAATCTTGAAAATATATGTTTACAATGTAATATATTATACAAATCGTGTGTATGTTTTCTTGAATTTATACGTTATGCGACTTTCAAATGCAAATTAGGAATTGAACCTTTTTATCTTAATTATGAATCCTAAATTGGTGCGTGTCAGTTCAACGTTCTTCAACCCAAATTTATTTGCGATTGAAATGATATAAAACGGTCGTGTATCGCACGAGCACAATGCCTAGTAAATATATATGAGGTGGGTTCTTTGGACCATGTGTAACGTGCCAGCATGGGGGCGTTTTTGGCATGAGAACTCACAGAACACCGGCAACGGGGCGTTCTGGGAGGGGCGCCGTGGAGCCCACAACGTGTTAGTGAAAACATAAAAAAAATAGTAGCCGTTTGGCTTTATTTGAAAATAAAAAAAGGTGACCGTTGGGAGGGTAACAGCTAAGAGAAAAAAATTATATATAAAAAAAACCTTTTTTCTTTTATCTATATATACACGGACTCAACTATATATTTTTTCACACAACCAATCAACTACACACTACACAACACTTTCACCACAAATCAAACCCAGTTTCATCAACGTATCTTCTTCAAATCAAAACCCCAATCCCAACTCAAATCAAACCCTAAATCATGAAAACATGTCATACACAAATCTCATGTTATTCGGAACACCAAACACTCCCGGATCGAGTAGCTCACCCCTTATTCGCAATCTGAATATCACTAGTACACAAACGGATATATATATATATATGGCGGTGAAAAAGGTCATCTGAAGCGGTGATCTAACTGCCACCGATGTCGGTGACACTAAAGCCTGGACATCTTTTGAAGCGGTCAAACGACCGTTTCAAAAGAATGAAATGGAAGGGGTTACTTTGTTTTAATAGAACGGTTATTGAACAATACATGAGGTGTTTGTTGGGCTAATAAAACGCTTCAAAGGTAAAACAAAAATTCCAAAAAAATTCACTTTTACCCTCAAAAGCATTTATTCAGTTTCAGTTTCCCGCTAATCACCTAAACAATATTCTTGCTTAAACTTACACTTCAAAATCAAATTAAATTTCTTTTATGAAAACAAATTAAATTCCTTTTCAACATATATAAATATACATACACAAAAACTGAAAAGAAAAATATCAACATGTTTTAATCGAACAAAAAATTACATATCTTAAATAAACATACCTAATTACAATAAATCAAGAGTACATTGATTTGAACATAGCAATACTATACTACAAGTCCACAACCATATATTTATAAAGTAAAACTTCTTCTATTGCACCAACGATACACTGCAATTCATCACCCTTTCAGTAACCACTAGTCCACTAACAATTTGTCATTTATTTCCTGAGGATACTGCAATAAATATAAACACACTATAAATTATATATTATATTTATGTTTATTGTATCTACATATACAGAGAAGATACATATGCTCACCATAACAACCGATGAAGTACAACTAGAAGTGAAACCGTCATCACGGACGAGATCTGAACACAAATACAAATATGTAAGAACACATATTTGATGAACCAAAACACTATAAAAAAACATTAATTCATTGAATCTTTTATTCTTTCATTAATTTATTGGTTTGCTGCCACCGTGACTCACTGTTATTCACCACCGGATCACCACTTCAATTTATTTATAATAGTTGGGAATAACTTTAATAAATCTTGCTTGTGTGAGTTAGTGGGTACGTGCTGGAGATAATATGTGTGTGGTGGAGAAGATATGTGTGCATGTTTATTTATAAGTAAAATGAGAAGATTATAGAGCGGTTCGCAAAAAACTCACTATATAATGGAGCGGTTCTTTGTTATTTTATAGTGTGGTTCACAAAGAACGCGCAATATCATTATTTTATGGAGCGGTTCTTTGTTATTTTAGGTTCAAAAAAACGCGCTATGTTATTCTTTTATGGAGCGGTTCTTTGTTATATTATTTATGTTTATTTATGATTTTTTTAGATCGGTTCTTATGGATGTTCCAAAAGATCACCATTCATTTTTTTAAACTATACTCATTTTTTTAGTTTGGAAACAACCACTCCATTTTTTTCTATTTGAAACGGTTATTTAGTTAACCGTTCTAAAATTGCACCTTTTTGAAGCGGGTTGTTGTAAACCGCCATAAATAATGGTATTTTTTGGAACGTTGTTTACTAAACCGCTACAAATATAAGTAATTAGAGTGATTTTTTCTAAAACCGCTACAAGTAATGCCATTAAACTGTCCCAAGAAAAATTTTGGACCCACTTTTTACTTTTTATAGCGGTTTTCACGTAAAATCGCTATAACACTGCGCTCTAAATAGCTATTTTTGTAGTAGTGTATGCAACCTTACGAAAGCAATTAAAAGATATATTAATATCAGATGGATGAAATATGTTTGCTTAAAGCGTTTAACCTCTGGTTATTGGATATATGGATTAAGAACTAGATCATGATTAGTCAACCTAGAAGACACAATTTGGACTAATTGGTTGTCACGTCAAACTCACTTAATTACGATTATACAATCCAAGTGTCCTTGAAGTTTGAAACCTATTAATTATAGTTTGTGCAATCAATGAAATCACAAATTAATTTGTAACCTTATTTTTATAAAAATCATCAATCATATGCAAGATGTCTCTAAACATGACCTACCAATATTAATTATCAAATAATTCAATTCAACTCTTTCAATTTGTTATAATCAAAATCCGCAATCAATAAATCAATTGACAAAAGCAAACAAGAACATGCAAAAGTTGTCACTAATTGCATTCAATCAAGTTTACTAATTGAATGAATTAAATAACTAAAAATATCAATTGTTTGGTGATTACCGTGTAATCAAAACATATAATCCCAATCACAATGGTTTATCAAAAAACTAGAGTAATTAAAGTCTAAACAAACATAAAGAACTTAGCTCATGGTGATGGGTTCAATCAAACAAGAAATCAAAGACAAAGTCGTGTTCAAAATCGAATGGAAATCAAGCAAACCGGTATTTTCGATGTGTTGTTATGATGTAGAATCGATCCTCTCGCATAAAATGGATGAAAAGCTTCGTTCTTGACTTAGGATGTCTTCCAAGGTCACCTCTTAGTTCTCCAATTCGACTGGAATAAAGGTTAACCCCAAAAATAGGGTTTAAAATCATATTCATATTGATCAGATGCGGCCTGATTTCGTGGCGAAATTCTTCATCGCCTGGCGAAGTGAATTATGTGAAAAATGTTACCAGATTTCACTAGGCAAAACTATTCATCGCTTAGCGAAATTTCCTATTTTCAGCTTTTCTTCAAGGAAAATGACCGAGAGACCTAATTAAAGAGACCTAATGGAGACCTAAAACAGTAAGAGTGACATGTGTCAAGTTGAACCAATAATTAGGAGAGAGAAACAACGTTAACCAATCAATACATTAGGCCTACATTTAGGCCCATCTAAGTAGGCCTGTGTAGCATTACTCTTTCTCCAATAAAGTCTCGTTTTCTTCTCCATTCCTTCTCATATCCATCCATATCAACCTAAAATGAATTCAAAGCAAAACAAGTATCGAAAGTTCATATATTTAGCTGAATAATATACCAAATAGGAGCCGATATGCCTGTAGAAAAGATGTATAAAACGAACCATATCAGTACAAACAACACAAAGCTATTCCATCTATCGAAGGAAACAATGTGCACTTGGGAAAATGCTCTTCACCATAGAAAGATACTTGTATCTGACCATGTTCATGTGATCTATGTTCTTTTTGTTCTATACTTTTCTTGGTGGTCGAGTGATGCTGTGATTGCTGTCACATATGTCGACATCATGTATCATAAGGAAGGGCCATTAAAAGAGACTTGGGATCTAGCTAGCTTTGCAGATGCATTACATCAAAAATATTAGCTATACACAATGTTCAGAAGAGTTCCGTGTAGAAAGGCAGAGGAACTTTTAGGTCCCAGAAAATTATATTTAATAAGCAAGGATACTGTAAATGATGGTCAATAAGGACGATGAGAGTATAGAAACTTTTGAAAAAATAAAACAAGAAATCGGAAAAGAAAGAATATGTTTGAAAATGTATTTAGTCATGCAAAATGTACAACCATGAAGCAATATAATTCAGCAACAACACCAAAATGAAATGTGTACTATGGAGATGATGGAACTTACGAAGAATTAAGTTGTGCTGTTGTGCACACAGCACATAGTATAACACAGCAGCCCAATGGATCTCCCTTAATCTGTGCAACATTTGTGTGATGCAGCATTATCATTCTAACAACTACCTGATCATAAACAAGGTTTGACATATCATTCTAAAATCAAGAACAGGGTGCAATATAGTAGCAGGTACTTGTTCGACACCTACATGGCATAGGGTTTGCTTTTGTTTCTCAATATTAAGGTAAAGTTGCAAAGACTTGCAAAAGAAAGTACCTGCAGGCCTCAGCTGCTACCAATAATCTCCGCAGGAGCAAACTCCTCCTTGAAAATGATGGTAACGAATTGGATCTCTGATAACAATGTTGCGATTTTCCATGAGTGCCAAAAGTTTAGCAAATAGGTGGCAGTCTCCACAGATTCTGAGGTTTTTCCTAATCCTGATGGTCTTTTCCTTTATTAAAGCCATCAAGCCATATACAATAGCCAGCTTTTCGCTGTGGTACAAGAGTGGGTCTTCCATTTGTTCCCCTTCAACATCTTGCAAAACAAAATTCGTATCTGGAACATAACCCACTTCCCTTAATCTTCGAACATAGTGGTTCAGCCGCCGTATGATCTCGTCTATCTGTGGATGTGAATTGTCCCTTAGTATGAAGGCGTGTATCTGTTTATTTACTTCAACCCAGCTACACCCAGGTTCTTTCCTGACATTGTTTCCCTTCATAGACTTCCTCACTTGAGCAGCATCTTCCCACCTGTGAGTATTTGCATAAATATTTGATAGCAGGATATACGTTCCTGCGTCATCAGGGTCGAGGTCTAGCACCCGCTTAGCAGCGTATGCAGCTAAATCCATGTTACGGTGAATCCTACATGCCCCAAGCAAAGTTCTCCATGTCACAGCATCTGGTTCAAATTCAGACTCCATGCTGTGTATCAACTCATTAGCCTCATCAAGCTTCCCAGCCCTTCCAAGCAGATCAACCATGCAACCATAGTGCTCTCTTCCCGGTCTGATGCCATAAACTTTCTCCATTGATTGAAAGTATGATCGTCCCTTATCTACCAATCCTGCATGGCTACAAGCAAACAATACCCCAAGTAGAGTGATGTAGTTAGGTTTGGTGCCTGAACTACCCATTTTCTGAAACATCTCTAAGGCTTCATGACTAAAACCATTCTGTGCAAGCCCTATTATCATGGTGCTCCAAGAGATGACATCCTTGTCCATCATTCTAGCGAACTCGAATCCTGCATCATCCATGCTACCACACTTGCAGTACATGTCAAGAAGTGCATTGCTAAGAATCAAGTCTCGATTGTACTTCAACACGTGAACATGTATTTGTCTCCCCAGTTCTAATAATGCTAGCCCAGTGCAAGCTCTCAAAACGCTAGTCAATGTCGCCTGATCGGCCATAAACCCACATCTCTTCATGCGTTTGAAAAGATTCAGAGCTTCATCTCCATCGTTGTTCTGGGCAGATGCACCAATTACCGAGTTCCAAACAATCAAATCCCTAGTCTCCATTTCATTAAAAATGGCCAACGCGTTTGGCAGTTCACCCCACTTGGAATAGTTATCGACGAGTGCACTCCTGACAAATACATCAGAATCCAAGCCAGCTTTGGTTATGCTGCAATGGATCTGCCTGAGGCTGGGTAACCCACCGCAGGCTCTCAAAACAGACGAATAAGTAAACATGTTGGGACGGACACCATGTTGGCGCATACGAATCAAGGTCTCCATAGCCTTGTCATGTAATCCTGCATTAGAGAAAGCAGCTACGATGGTGGTCCAAGAGATTACATTCCTGTTAGGCATTTCATCGAACAGCTGGCATGCTTCGTCCAGTAGGTTAAATTTGACATACATATTGATGAAAGTATTAGTCAAGAAAGTTTTAGGGTGGTAGCCATGAGAGAAGACATGTTTATGGAGTGTTTTGGCTTCAGGGATGGCGCCACGAGCCAAACAGCATTTGATGAGCTGGGAATAGGTAAGAGAATCGGCCCAAAGATGGTGTTTTTGCATAAAGGTCAAAGCTTTCATGGCAGAGGGGAGGTCTCTTCGATAGCAGGAGGCAGTAAAATGATCAAGTAAGGAAGTGGGGTTGGAGTTGGTGGATTTAAGGGGGGATGTTGAATGAAATTGAAGCAACGATTGTAAGGCATATAACAATACTTGTTGTTTTTTATGAAACTTATAATAATAATGGGAGATGATGATTGAGTTCATTATGATTAGTATTGGTAATTAGTAATTACTATTATATTATAGTATAGTATCGTTGAGGAGGAGGAGGAGGAGGAGGAGATATCATATGAGTCACGGAGTTGAAAGTAGTTGCAAACGAGGAGGTTGTAGAAAAAGAAGAGGAGAAATAAAAAAATGGAGGGATTGAAGTGTAATTATTGTGTAGTAAAAGGAGTCATCGTGTAAAAGTTTTTTTTAAGTAAAGGAAAACATTAATTTGATCGATCTCACACCAGTCAGTCAGTCCACTTGGTGCCATCATCATCATCATCATCTCATTCTCATCTCCTCGCATCCGATCTCTGATTTTTAATAATCTTTAATCAGATTAAATTGAAATTAAATTCACATTGCTTCAATAAAAGAAAAGGAAATGGAGAGTTCAGGAGAGATGGTTGAATTCCCGGTGTTGATAACGCCGAATTACAGGGCTTGCACCATTCCCTACCGATTCCCCTCAGACAACCCTAACAAACCAACTCCCATTGAACTCTCTTGGATCAACCTCTTTGCCAGTTCCATTCCTTCTTTCAAGTATTATTATTATTATTATTATTATTAGGATTATGATTCCTTCTTTCATTCCAAATCCATATCCATTTCACAGAAAATTAATATTCTCCTTTGCCTCTTTCACATTACAGGAAGAGAGCCGAATCCGATGATACTGTTCCTGATGCTCCTGCTAAAGCCAACAAATTTGCTCAAAGGTATTACTCCACTACTGGAAAGAAAGTTCAAGTAGGAACACTTGTTATGGTAGGAACGGTAGAAATGAACATTTTTACTTTTAACTCAAAGATTAAATTAAGTATTTCATAAAAATAATTATATTAAAATTCTTAAAATTGTGTGCTCTCTAATATGAGATTTTTTAAAAAAAACATATGATACACATCATAAAAAAAATTAGTGTGTATCACATTATCACACATAAAAGGTTGTGATACACAACTTTAATTTATGTATCATATACTTTTTATTTAATATAATCGATTTAATATTAAAGAGGATAAAATTCTAATAATTTGGCATGATTTTTATTTTCAAAAAGTGTACATATGTTAAATTTAAAAGTGAAAAAAGTCATTCATACGGTTTCTACCATAATAAATGATTCTACAATAATCTTCCTATACTCTGCTATTTACCTACCATTCTTTCACTCACTGACTTTACTTATTTCTACACACAACCCTTATTATTTCAATTGAATTACAAGTAATCATAAATCTGTAATGAAATGGTGGTGTTTAGTTACAAGTATTTCTATTCAACCTTATACCAACATTTGAAATTGATAGTGTGTTCTATTCATATTATCATCCTAATTACATTATCTATTCGATCTAAAAGAGGTTATTCACATCAATTTCGTAATGTAAAATCACACCATATCTATTGAGTTATTGAAAGTCTACTCTCCATTGCGGCGGGTAAATTACTAGTATAATTAAGACTAAGACTCAACACTTCTATAATTATTATCTTATCTAATTCCATCTTATAACAAGTATTATTATTATCATTTTCATTTTTTTACACTTTTCACTACCATATCCCGAATCACTAACTCTACATATGAAACAGCTATCGTTTATTGACTCCATCATCATGGATAATCAATTGGTGAACAACAAACATAATATTCGTCGAGTCCACTGCTTATAACTAAACTTTTTATTCTGCTGCATAGCACGGGTATTACGCTAGTATCAATCATGTTTGTATGTAAAGGTATGCTGAAATACTAGAGGACTTCAAAAGCACTACCATATCCCGAATCACTAACTCTACATATGAAACAACTATCGTTTATTGACTCCATCATCATGGATAATCAATTGGTGAACAACAAACATAATATTCGTCGAGTCCACTGTTTATAACTAAACTTTTTATTCTGCTGCATAGCACGGGTATTACGCTAGTATCAATCATGTTTGTATGTAAAGGTATGCTGAAATACTAGAGGACTTCAAAAGAGATCCTGAGAGCCATGGTGGACCACCTGACTGCATAGTAAGCAACCCACAACACAACTACACATGTTTATGTTTTATGTCCTTTAACAACATCCTTCCATGTTTTGCAGCTTCTTTGCCGTATACGTGAGCTTGTTCTCAAAGAGGTCGGTTTTAGAGACATCTTCAAGAAGGTTAAGGTGGGGATATCTAATATTCACATTTCACTTCCCTCAACTACTTGTTTCTCTTTTAATATCCAAATTCCTAGGACGAAGAAAATGCCAAAGCGATAACGCTATTTAAGGATGTTGTTCATTTGAATGATGCTATTCACGACGAACCAAAGCGTCTTGAGAATTTGGTTAGAGGAATATTCGCTGGCAACATATTTGATCTGGGTTCTGCACAGGTAATTGACTACTCTTCCACAACCAAAACATGCTCTTCATTAATTAACATCAAGGATCCTGCCACTATATCAATTAAAACGTAATAAATCACTTCAATCTTTGTCAAATAATTCAACTTTTCACTACTATACCTATTTATGTTTGTCGCAGCTCTTGATCATCATATTAAGAATAATTTGGGATATGTGGTGTAACTTATTCCCCATTCTTGAAGCTTGCAGAGCTATTCTCTAAAGATGGAATGTCCTTCTTGGCCAGTTGTCAAAATATTGTTCCCCGACCCTGGGTTATTGATGATTTGGATACTTTCATTTCGAAATGGACCAAGAAAGCTTGGAAAAAGGCAAGTTTCACCACAATTCGTCCCATTTCTAAAGTATTCCTTTTTAATCTTTTCATCGTTATGCACGTCAGAGTTATTAACCCTTTACATCTTTTACTGTAACAGGCTGTCATATTTGTTGATAATTCTGGTGCAGATGTTGTTTTGGGTATATTGCCCTTTGCTAGAGAATTGCTTCGTTGTGGAACAAAGGTTGGTTGTCACACCAGACTCTTATTTGCTCTCATAACTCAGATTCCCACTTCATTACTGATTGCGTTCATTTGCCTGAATAATTTGATTTGAAAACCTGCTTTTTTCCAAGCAATTGTGCTTTCATTGTTCACTGTGTGTGTTTTCTGTATGTAGCCTTTACTTAGCATGGGAAATGTACAAATGCTTGAGCCTTTTCTTCCTCCATAATCATAAAAACTAAATAATAATAAATAATAATAATAATAACAAAAAAGACAACAGTACCCGTATGAATACCAATATCAGTAATCAAATTCATACCCATACCCGTACCCGTACATGTACCCATACCCATACCTGTACCGATACCGATACCGATACTGATACCACAGTTTATGCGAATTGTATACACTACTGACTGAATTTTATTTAGTACGAAATAACATTAAAATTATTCAACCGGGTCAAATGCTAACCTAAAAAGGGAAATATGGTCTTGTTTCCGCTCTACTGTATCTTTCCTTTCCCATCTTATATATTAACCAGGGGCGGAGCTAGAAGGGGGGCAGTGGGAGCAGTCGCCCCCTAGAAAAAGTAGAAATAAAAAATTATCGAAAAAAATAATTTTTTTAAGGTAATTAGTAATAGTTTCGGATTTTGACCCCCCTAATATGATAGAAAGAAAAAAAAATAAAAAATACCCCCCCCCCCCCCCCCCCCCCAAAAAAAAAAAAACTCCTAGCTCCGCCCCTGATATTAACCCTATGGTATTCATAATACAGGTTGTGTTGGCTGCTAATGACCTACCATCGATCAATGATATAACTTATCATGAGCTATTGGAGATCATATCAAAGGTATTAGAGCTGAACAAATTTGTATCTGTTGGCATCACATTATTTTTTAATTGGAAAGGTTGGTACTATTGCTCTGTGGCTTATATTGAGATAATGTTTTTTTGTTGAAATCACCAGTTGAAGGATGAAAATGGAGACCTTATGGGTGTTGATACTCAGAACCTTTTGATTGCGAATTCCGGTAACGATTTGCCGGTAAGACAGAGGAAGGCAGTTTGATTGATTGCTTAATAGTTTTATCACATGTGGTATAACTTGTTTGTTATGACAGGTTATTGATCTCTCGAGTGTGTCTCAAGAGCTTGCATACCTGGCAAGTGATGCCGACCTAGTAGTTTTGGAAGGAATGGTGAGTACTTTCGGTATACAGATCCTATAATTGCGCATTAGTTTTTTCTTTCCTATGAGACCCTTCTACCTCAGATTGCTATGTGGAATCTACTACATGCTAGTTTGTTTTATTACTTAATTTATTCTACTGAACTGCACATCAAATTTGTGGCAAGTATGTTTTTGAATGGCAGTGGAAAACCATCCAGGGATTTTCATAGAAAAACTACACTCCCTCACAAGTATTGACAATATTCAAAACTACAATGGGAGATGTATGTTTCCACTTTGTAGAAAGATTAGATCAAGGTCCAGATTGAAGTTCCTAAGTTGTCGCTTGGTTTTGCCATATTTCCATAATATATGATGATGATAGTCTTCAAAGTTCTTGTGTTGGTGCAAAACTATCATTAGCAGCATAAATCTTGGTTACCGAAGTTATACCGTGCAATTAGAATGTAAGATAATTAATGCAACTACCCACAATCTATCAAGTATTGAAAACACTTGTCACACAATCTATGCAAACTTCTACTTAGGTGGCCATCCTTGTGATTATAGAGCCGCCATTCATCCACTATCATCTAATCTCTGTCACCTAATGTGATTATGGAGCCGCAATTCGTCCACTATCATCTAATCTCTATCTTGTTGGCAGGGTCGTGGAATTGAGACAAACTTGTATGCTCAATTTCAATGTGACTCCCTCAAGATAGGAATGGTTAGCAATTCATTCTTGTAAACTTTCATTTTTGTTTTCATTCCCTTTAGCTTACTTCTAACCGTTGCAATATATTGTTCATGTAATTAGGTCAAGCATCCAGAAGTTGCCCAGTTCCTTGGTGGAAGGCTATACGATTGTGTATTCAAGTTTAATGAAGTTGCAAGGGGCTAAAGCCTCTCCGCAAAATAGAAGGTTACTTGGAAAAGGCTGGATGAATAGATCATTTTTAGCTGATAGAATTAATAATCTGGATCCACTATAGATGATAGAACACTGGATTTTCTGTCCCGTCCTTTTTTGATGAATATCTCATGCCACATCGTTAGTTTTTCCAATTAATAACTCTATCTCTACTTATATTATACATCTCCACTTTTATCATAATTGCCCTTACATAATGTCTCCTACATATAAAATAAAATCATCTTTATCCTACCTTTCTATCTCAATCATCATCAATATTGCTACTATAATAAGGAAAATAAAGTCTATCTACCATAAATAAAGCAGTCAATTGTCGATGCAACATATACACTGTCTGTTTTTTTGTACGTTTTTAAATGTTATGAAGAAATGAAGTGAGTTTGTACTCATTTTATTTTGCATTACGTATTAACCAGCTACACTTTGTGTATATGTACCTTATTTTATTCTAATTGTTTTGGGTTTTCGTTTATCTTTGTGGTTATATAATTAGTTAGGAAACTCTACTCTTTAAAAAAAATGATTAAAAAAACTAAGGTTGTGATCGTGAAGTCTCCACTCCACTCGAAAGATTAAGGGTGTGTTTGGCATGAAACTTTTAAGAGCTTTTAGGAACTTTAGCTTTTATTTTTTATTTCAAAAGCTTCCATTGATAGAAAAACTTTAAGCTTTGTTTGGTACATACAAGCTTTAAGCTTTTAACTTAAAATAAAAGCTCTAAACCAAAAGCTAAGCTAGAGAAGCGTTCAAAAAATAAAGAAGCTTTTTGTTCAGAAAATTACTATAGTAGCCCTAATCAATACGTTTCTTCTTTCCGCCTCATCCTATCCTATATTCCTATACATACATACGTACTGAGTATTAAATATTTCTGTCATACAAGAGTAATGCGATTTCTATACATTATATATGCTTTTCTTTTATCTTTTTTAAGGTATTTTCTTGTATATCAAAAAAATAATTGCTAAATACAACAACAAAAATATTTTCTACACCAAACTATACAACAGTTTATGCTCACGGTGCAAGTATATAATAGCATAATTTTGATGCATGGATCATGATAGGTGTTGGATTTATCACCTCGCCCAAAAAAATGACTATTATGGACCTTATGGTATTCATTAGGTTAATGATACGAACCAAATGCTCGTATCGTGATAAAAGTAACAAAGACAGTAAATAAGATAGATAATCGATATTCGAGAGATCGATCAACTCTCCTACAGTTTACTTTCGAGAGGTAAACTAACTCTCCTAATTGATAATCAACTCAATTCATAATATTCAGCATAATGATTACAACCATATAGCCCTATATTTATAGATAAACCCTAATATCCTAACTTTCTCACCAAGAAATACAATAAAAGGAAACTAACTTAATTAATAATAAAGAAATACTAATTAATAATAAATAAATGAATATAATGGGTCGTATCAATACTCCCGCCCACAAAAACACTTCCTCAAGGTGTTGCTTTGAAGATCTTGATTCCCGGATCCCATATCTTCCTTTGTCTACTCAGAGTCTTCTCATAATGTGGTCCCCAATCGTAAGCAGCTAAAACGTGTCTTAGGGTGTCCAGAAATCAGCCCATTATATGGTCTAAGCAACACATTTTCCACCAGATTTATTTCAGACCCAATTTCACGTCTTTTGCTCGTCTTTGGTATAATTTCTGCAACAGCATCATTGGCTCTCTCCCTGTTGCTATGACCCCTACTGTCCCCTTTTCTCTTTTTGCTTGCCAAATTTCTTCCAGAACATTGCCGCCTTCACCAATCTCTTCTGTTGTTGTAAGCTTCGTTGGACACCAGACGAACATAATGTTTGGCACTTATTCTTCTCTTCTTCTACCTCTGCCTTTATAGATTTCAACTTATCCTTGAAAGATTGGATTCGTGCATTGAATTCTTGTTTAAACAACAAGACCTTGAGACGCAGTTGTGCAGGAAATCCAGGATCCACCGTCCTCTCTAGAGAAGAAAACCACTCCGTAGCTTCAGTTTGATATTGACTAATTTTCGCCTCCAGATCTGTAACCTTTTTGTTGGTCATGTTTTTTTATTACTATTTTCTGCGATGAACAGTGTTTCTGGGGTGAACAGTGTTTTCAAGTATGAACAGTGTTTCGGTTATGAACAGTGATTTCGAAAATTGGCCCAGAAAACCAATTGATACAAACCAAATGCTCGTATCGTGATAAAAGTAACAAAGACAGTAAATAAGATAGATAATCGATATTCGAGAGATCGATCAACTCTCCTACAATTTACTTTCGAGAGGTAAACTCTCCTAATTGATAATCAACTCAATTTATAATATTCAGCATAATGATTACAACCATATAGCCCTATATTTATAGATAAACCCTAATATCCTAACTTTCTCACCAAGAAATACAATAAAAGGAAACTAAGTTAATTAATAATAAAGAAATACTAATTAATAATAAATAAATAAATTAATGAATATAATGGGTCGTTTCAGTTAAGTACTTTACTTACGTAATGAATATAATATATTAAATTTATTGTTTAGTTATGTTTATAATTTTTGATATTGATGTCCTTTTATGTCATTTTACATTTCTAAATTACAGCTAGTTTACCAAACCATTATATACAAAAAAACCTACAGGTTACAGCTGTATCGTACAGCTACATCCTACAGCCTACGGCCTACAGCTATTTTGCCAAACATGCCCTAAATGTGTGGTACATGTAATCTGTAATCATGTATATTGATGTTCTTTTATGTCATTTTACATTTCTAAGTTACACCTACTTTACCAAACCATTATATACAAAAATACCTACATGTTACAGCTCTATCGTACAACTACATCTTACAGCCTACAGCTACAACTTACAGCTACAGCCTACAGCTATTTTGCCAAACATGCTCTAAATGTGTGGTACATGTAGTCATGTATATTTTTACTTCTTTATAATTAGTATATTAAATTAATATTAATTAATGTGTTGTGTGAATGTGCAAAGTTTAAAAGACAATATGTACGTTTTACAAAGTAGTAGGTGTTACTACAATTAATTGTTAACAGCAATCGGGATTGATGTAAATATATATTTTTCATAGGTTGTAGGAAATTTGTATTAATTTGTATTATTTTTCATGATGGCATTTGTCGATTACCTGGTTTCTATTGCACATTTTGTTATTGTCACTTTTGTAGCTGTAGAGTTCACCATATTTTTGGTAAATGAAACTTTTGTAATTGTATAGTTTTAGAAAATAGTTTACAATATCACACATTATTGGTCCCTTTATTTTCATGATTTGGTGCTCTTTACAACATGTGCGTCTGGATGGCTACAACCATATAAAAACTTGTAGACTATAAAATTTCTGTCGGAAGCAAGATAGACAGGGAAATTCGTGTGCACTATGGCTATGTAATAAATTCTAAAACTTACAGAAACTACTGGAATCACATTACACATAAAGAACTAATGACTAAATTCAATGCATGATTGTACGGAAAAGAAAATGAATCTGATAAGTTTCTCTTTCTGAAGAACTCAAAACACGGATGTAGATGGTTTCTTTGCCATCCTCATCTCTGAAGCTTTCCAACGGAATGCAAGTAGATGGAGACTGAAACAACACTGTCAACATGCATATTACCGGTTAGCGTAAATTAAGCAAGAACATTTGCTTCATTGATCAGTAACTGAATATTACTTACGTGGACCCAAGGAAGAAAGCAAGAGAGAGATGAAAATTAAACAGAAACACGGAAACAACCGCTGTAAGTAGCATTGCAACAGAAGTCGAATAAACCTGCAAAAGTAAATGAAACCTTTGATAATAATATATAAACAAGTAGCATATGCGTAATCCACACTCCTACATGTATCATTTTATGTGAGTGCAATATAGTGTCACCTAATTAATTTGGCTTTCAACAAGTCCTGAACCAATATGACATTTGGGCTTAGTTAACCAGTATGATATTTCAGCACTTCCAATAAGATTACAGACTTGTTGCCTGATCAATATCCTGATTAAAATCTAGTTCATGTCAGGGTGATTAGATTATTGACCAGACATTTTCTACGTCCCATGCAAGCCTCAAAGAAGCGAGTTGTTGTCAACTAGGTTACTTACCATGCCCAACATTCACAAAAAGGTACAAAATTGCAAGAACTTTTGAATAAAATAGTTTTTATACATGTAAACGCAACCAATCATCTATAAATGTTATTTAATGTTCATATTATTGACAAACAAAAATTGAAATTAACAAAATGCATGTTAAATTATACATTGTATAAAAATTTTAACATGTACATATACCAAATGTGCACATGTGAACAATTTTTTTAAAAATAAAAATATTAATTTTAGAGGTAACCTAGATGTTCTTTCAAATATTTTTTAAACCTTTGATCACATCAATATTCACATATCATTAAATCTACCCAAATGTGGAAATCTCTATAATTTAAAAGTTCTCCCAGTTTTGTACCTTTTTGTGGTTCTCGTTTGAACCCTCCAATATACACACACACACACACATATATTATGTGACAAGTGGTTACAATTTGTAAGTTGCACATAATGTGTTCAATGGAGAAGGGTTGATCTAGGGGGAAGGGGGCTAATCTGAGCCGTCATATCACTTGATTAAAGAAATAAAGCAGAGGGGCCTTTTGGTCATTTGATAATTCTGCTAATATCAAACAATAATATCAGAAAATAAAAGAAAATAGAAAGCTATGAATCATGCGAACAATTTCGGAAATGAAACGAGAAAGTAGGGTTTCTAATTTCTTAATCGAAGATCAGAAACAACAACAAAAATTATTGATAATTGTAAGATGTTTCATGATGAATAATAACGCTTCCCCCCTACCCCCAGAAAAGCACTTCCCTCTTGATCACTACCCTATATATATATAAAATATTCCTATGTAACCAATTTAGGATGAAACTTTTGTATAGGATGTGACAAGTGGTTACAATTTGTAAGTTGCACATAATGTTTTACAAGTTCCTACAAATTGCATGTGATGTAAGTTGCTTAGAGTAGATTAACCTTAGGCTTCACGAATCAGCTTATTCATAAAAGAAAATCTTACCTAAACCAAATTAAGGAGTTGCTAACATATAACAAAGGTTGTAAAATTCGCTAGGATGGGACTAATCGACTGAGACCTTGTTTGGACTAATAGGCCAAGTCAGAGACCAATCGGATTGGACTTCTTTTCCATTTAAATAATATATATCAAAATTATGTGTAACAAAAAAATAGAACCATAAGCAAAAACATAAATATAATTGTATAGAAACATAAACATATACATGATCGTTCAATTCTTCAAATGCTTCAAGTTTGACTAAGTTTAAAATGTTGAACAAGTTTGACTTTGACCGTTTTTGACCAATTAATCCCGATTCAGATTAAAACAATCTCGACTTTGACTTGTTAACCGATATTGACAAACTTTTAAGTCGGATTAAGGCTAGTCGAGTCAGAGTAGCCCTAATTCCTGACTAATTGAGGGCTAATCGGGGATTAGTCAGGACTTTTAGAGCAATGCATATACGGATAACTAAAAATAAATGTCAAGAATAAGCATCAATTTTTCCATGTTTATATCACAAGACACATTCCATTTAAATTGCATAGATTCGTCATTAATATGGAAAAACATCTATGTATATATAATGTTCACATTGAGTTTGTTTTTATGTTACATCTAGGTATATTAATGTTTACATTTGATATTGTTTTTATGTTTCGGTGATCTGGGTTCCTTATCACTTTTAGTATCCTTCTTAAGATTATTATTTCATATCTTACTTTCCATATGTTGACCCTACTTTAGGGTCAACGTATAGCCATGTAAACTGGAAGTTAGAATAGTATCACATAATTTTCTCCCTACGGTACAGGTGTATCTTTGCTTATTTTAAGTTTTTGGTACTTGCTTTGAATATTCTCTTTGGTTGGGGTTTAGTGCATGGAAATGTATCAAACTATGATCTGACATTCATGTTATGTAGTGAACTACTAGAGCTTCCATTGGATGTAACAAACGTGTAATTCCTTTACAGTGTATGTATTTTGAAAAAATTAACGGTTGTAACGGACGCCACGTGAAAGCTTATATAATTGACACGTTGAAAAAGTACCCTAAATTACATACATTATATATTACAAGTTCGTTACATACAATGGAAGCCCGAGTAGTTCGCTACATTACATACATGTCAGACCATAGTTTAATACATTTCCATGGATTTAACCCCTTTAGTTGTGCTACTACAGTCTTCCAGCTAATAAAATGACAGTCAGTCATCTATCCAAAGATAGTAAGAGAAAAATGGCCACGGAAGTCTGGAAATCACTAGTAATTTTATGATTCATATTATGTCCAGTCATGTGCCTAAACCGTCTCCTGTTAATAGTTGGACTTAGCTTAATGAGTCAGGTATATCAAATATGACCTTCCTATAAAGGAAAACATTCAAGTTTCAAGCCATGACAATGAACTAGCTTCTTGGCATAATATCATTTCTGCAGTGAGATATAAGTGATTAAGTGCAGCTTCTAGCGAACATTGAGATTATGAACAAAAGAGGCCTTACCTTCACAATATTGTCAGCATACTTCATAACCATAGACACAGCGATCCCACTGCAAATCCACAGAACAATATTTAATGGATATAACACGAACTGAAATTGATCCAGACTCTAGGTGTTGTTCAGAAGAAAGACCATGTGACATTACAACTTCAAGTTTTCAACTATTATGTAACAACTAACAAGTATATGCAGTAAAAAAAATTGTTAGGCCTTGGTTGTCTAAACAAAACAATGGTAACTGATAAACTTGTAATTGTATAAAAAATTAAAACAAGGTGCCATCGAGTTTTTAAGTCCTGTGACATGGATGTCAGCATATAACACGAACTGAAATTGATCCAGACTCTAGGCGATGTTCAGAAGAAAGACCATGTGACATTACAACTTCAAGTTTTCAACTATTATGTAACAACTAACAAGCATATGCAGTAAAAAATTTTGTTAGGCCTTAGTTGTCTAAACAAAACAATGGTAAATGATAAACTTGTAATTGTATAAAATAATGAGAACAAGGTGCCATCGAGTTTTTAAGTCCTGTGACATGGATGTCCGCATATTCGAACGCATTTTAGTATGCAAATTTCAGTAAATTGGCAAAAAATATTAATTGAGCTTCGTAGTCCCTTTTGTAAAAACGAAAAAAAAAAAAAGGGTGTGAGGGTTCCTACTTTGATTAGATAACAAAACTTCTAATAATTTCCTTAGTATGTCTTGATTGCCTTCTGGTGTTTACACCTTACAGTAGAAGTGTGCAAGTGCAAAGACTTATGTCTTATAAGGCTAAGCAAGTAAGTATGCTTAACATTATGTACAAGAACAAGTGATTATATTTATATATTTGAAGAAACATCTTAATTCACCTAAAGGCATACCCTACAGGTGAGCTTGATCACCTAGCACTTTCTGAAACCTTTCAACACCTACGCATTAAGCGTATCTTATCTAACAATGACAAAGACTGAAGAGGAGATCAGACTACACTGTACGCTACTATAAGCATCACAATGGATGACACATATTAAAAGCTATATACCTTAAAGCATGGTTGACAATCATGAAAACCGTAATTAGTGTATATCCATGGAAAAATCCCCTGCACAAAAGAGTTGAGTGTGTTATTAATGTAGACAAAGTGCAAATATTAGAGTTCCAAAAACTTAAAGCAGTCGATGGTTTATGACTTCAACTGCGCAGGCGATACATGTGACCTGGTATGGCTTTAAGCTACTCCTTTATAGACCCTCTTTCATTAAAGGCATAAGTGTTAACATGGATATCGTACTATCATGACATATAATCACTAGAAATAAGAAACGGTAAAGAACATAAGTAACATACTTGTTCACAACAGCATCAAAATCCTGGACCAGTATCGCAACAACATTGAAGGCCATCCCAAAGACATATAACCAAAAGTTCTGCACATTTATGTTCCTTGAAGGCCTTTTTTTTATGATAGCCTATAGGATGAAGCTTTATCTTATCAAATAGAGTAACCAGCACTTGACAAATCTTGTTATGAATTAGGTTATAGTGATATACACCAAAAAACAACTTTGAATTCACAATAAAATCTCCATCTGAGACGAACGGAAACATGCATGTGTCGGTTTATAAAGTGCAATTTTGGATCACAGAAAAGCAATACACGCCCTTTACCTCTGTGTAAACTCCAGCAAAACCACTTAAAAGTGCCATAATCTGCAAATGAATAGTTGCGTACATATTATAATATTCCATAGTTTAGCAAAGAATTTATTTGGTTATATCTAGAAATAAGCTCAAAGGCCAACAACTCACAATTGCCATCAACCAGCCTAGGAAAGGAGTCTGAAGAACATGATCAGAACTGTTACAAAGAGAAACAGAGTGTAAAAAGAAGATCCAAAAATCAATGTTGATAGAAATAGGAAATAAGATATTCATGAAAAACCCAGTTTTTCCCTGTCACAACATATAGAGGACCATCCCATGAAGAAAACATTTTTAACTTCTAATATTTGAAGTGTTGATGTCATATATATAAGCTTATACGCTGAGATAAGAGGGAGTTACAATTAGGTTCAAGCAACAAAATTATTCCATTTATCAAAGGAAACAAATGCACACTTGTAGAAATGCACACTTACATCTGAACATGTTCATGTAATCTACTGTTTCTTTTAGTTCTATATTTTTCTTGGTGGATGGGTGATAATGTGATTACTGTCACATATGTCGACATCATGTAACGAAAGGAAGGGCCTTTAATAGAGACTTGGTCTCTAGCTAGCTTAGCAGATGCATTACATGTAACAAGTTAAAGAACCAGCACTGGATAATAAGGGTCTGAGAATGTGACATACATGAACGAAGAATACACAATGTTCAGGAGAGCCGAGCGAGGTGAACTCTTAGGTCCCAGGTACATATATTTTATAAGCGATGATGTCGTAAATGATGGTCAATAAATCTATATGACAATGAAACTATGATAGATTGTTTAACTATAAAACAAGAAATTGGATAAGAAAGATTTTGTTTGATAATGTGCCAATTATGTTATGCAAATGCATAACTATGAAGCAATATAATTCAGAAACAGCACAAAAAATGAAATGCTTACTATGGAGATGATGGAACTTACGAAGGATTAAGTTGTGCCGTTGTGCACCCAGCACAAAGTAAAACGAAAGCAGCCCACTGGATCTCGCTTAATCTGTGCAATAATTTTGTGATGCAGCATTATCATATTAAAAACTACATGATCAGAAACAAGATGTAACATGGTGCATACTTTTTCTTGAGAATTATGCGGTACAACACACCGGTGCTGATTATATTCAGGTTTTTTAGTATCTGATACCCTGGAGCATCCACATATGCAAAGATATAGTACTGCCAAATACATGCATGCCTCAGAGACATTTTAAGTCAAAACAATTAAAATGCAGAAAGAACAATAATAGAAACTGACCTGGAGCAAATTCTTGACAAGGTAAAGTGCTGCAGGAATTGGGTAAACACTAACTTCGTCCACTGTAGTACCCAACCTGACACCCCATGAAAGAACTAGAGGGTAAGCGAAGAGTCCGGTTGCACAGATGCATAGATGATGTATGCCATGTATGGAGTTATTGTACAAGTTGCCAAGTTATTACTGA
Organism: Pseudognaphalium luteoalbum; assembly: GCA_963422505.1. NCBI lineage: Eukaryota > Viridiplantae > Streptophyta > Magnoliopsida > Asterales > Asteraceae > Pseudognaphalium > Pseudognaphalium luteoalbum. Next base: position 252,555 of record OY730192.1, read on the forward strand.
CTAATACAGTATTTTTATATATTCTCTTTGGGGAACTTGAAAAAGAAATATAAAATTGAGGATAGAATTTTTGTGATATACAAGCTGACTGTAATACCTCATGGAACTGGAGAAATATTTTAAAGATGAGGGAGTCTGTGAGATTATAATTTTTGTTATAGGCCTGGTGATGGTAGGAATACATCCTTCTGGTTTGATTATTGGCATCCAGCAGGTCCCTTTAGTAAGCTTGTATCAAATGTGTACAGATATGTATCTAGATTGGGAAGGGACTGTAAAGTCAGGGATTTTGACATAAATGGTACATGGGTTTGGCCTTATGAATTGCTTGAGAAGTTTGACACTGTTCTATCATCTATTATTCCTGATTTATTTGTCAAATGGAGAGATAGTTTTGGTGGAACAAAAGATTTGATGTGGGAATTGCATGGAATGATATGAGACAGACTAGAAATGAGGTCAATTGGTATAAGATGGTCTGGTTTACCCAAAATATTCCTATACATGCTTTTATACTCTGGGTGGCAGTTAATGAGGGGTTGAGCACACAGGATAGATTGAAAAATTGGGAAATTCATGGTTTAATTTGGTGGATATTCTTGCTGTTAGACATTGTAAAAAGGCAATTTGGAGCATTATTTGGAGACTTGTAGTTGCTGCTGTAATTTACTTCATTTGGCAGGAAAGGAATTCAAGAATGTTTCAAGAAAAGGAGAGGTCAACTAATGTTCTAAGTCAATTGATCAATGAAGCAATTCGTATGAGACTGATGGGTTTGAAAATCATGACAACTAATCAATCTATAGCTGCTGATATGGTGTGGAAATTCGGACTGTGTCGTAAAAATAAATTTTTAAATCCAGTTTAAATGATAAGTCAAAATATGATGTGTGCAGATTTTTCGGTGATGGAAGTGGTTATTATTCAATGTAATAGGATTAAAATGTGGATGTTATGGCCCATTGGAAAAAGTCAAACAGGATAAATCAAATATAATTTGGTGTTCCCTGGATTGCTGGTTCTGACTTGGTAATACTGGAGCAGATGGTGGAAAGAAGGGTCAACATGTGTACTGTTGATCATTATGGGAAATGGTCAGAATTCTCTATGTTGAATATTTTTCTGAATTATGGTCAAAATTGTGTTCCTTTGAATGGTTGGTACATACTCGGATTATGGAAAAGATTGGTTGTTAATAATTGTAAGAATGGTAATACAGGTTGGATCATAGAAAAAAGTTTGCATAGTTTGACTAAAAAGTCAAATTGGTTATTTGCTTCTGATCAAGAATTGTAGGGGAATATGTTATGGGGATTGAGGGGATTGGATTGGTTTGAAGATGAAGACCAGAGGAAAGAAGATTTCAAGATGAATATGGAAGACTTTATAAAAACAGAATTAGTTGTTAGAATGATTTGTAATTTTTATTAAATAGCAATGGTTGTAGTGGGTATTGTTATAGTAATTTAAAGTAGTTATCAGATTTGTTAAGGTAATAGGTAATTTTGTATGAGTTTGGGATGTTAACTAAAAATGTCCCCTCAGGTATACCTGTTGTAAGCTTGTAATTATCTTATTGTTGAGGATATAAAAATTTTCCGGGGTACCATCCCCTTTATCCAAATAAAAAAGAGTTTTTTTATTTTCACTTTCCTTAAGACAAGCAATGATGAAGAGTTAAATCCTAATGAGCATTTAGAACGCCTTTTAGGCACTATCAAGGGCACCCAATGGCTTCCATTGGAATTCGGGAGGACTGGTGAAGGTGGCCAAAACTAACCAATGAGAGGAAGTTAGAGACTATTCATCAAGTTCTGTCAAGCAAAAACAGCAGGAACAACGAAACTATTGTTTGTAATCTTGCAGACACACAATGCGGATGATCTTGCATTTGCCCAAGAACATTTAGCCGTTAATATTAATGTGCTTTTCTAAGGCGAATACAAATAGAAATAAAATATTAATCTAATCAGAATATTGATTTTGTCCAAGCACTAGTAAGGCGTTCTAAGACTTAATTAGTGTAAGGACGCCTGGATATGCACTAGGTCAACAATTCATGTGGGTTTCTTGCAATAAACTTCAGGATCCTGCACATCTATGTGTTCTGTCCACATGCTATATAGACCCTTTGCATAGCAAATATTGACACGTGTTGTTGAAAACCATTTTCACAACAAGCGATAGCATATATCACGACTAAACCCTTAATAATGCTTTCTTGCCAGCTTATGAATGTCTTAATAGTTATTTTTCTAAATGTATAATGATCTACAACTAGTCAATCAAACTGCAGTATTGAAGTTGCTATGAGTGTGAGTTTCGTGATTTAGTTAAAGTATGGGAGTTGGGGAACTCAAGATACCTGTTATCTTCAGTGACACCTTCGCTTCTCCATGTTCTAGCCAAGGCGACAAGTGATAGTGCACATTTCAAAGCCTCAACCTGGGTCCAAATCAAGGAAAAAGGAGGTCAAATAACTGGGTTGGGCAGGAAAAAGTTGAATAATAAGTAGGGCTCACCAAAAAGTTAGCTGTTGTAACGCTGTACTCGTATCTTCCAGCTCTTTTGGACCAGACAATAAGTATAGCTTGGGAGCTTGTAAGACATGTCAATGCCAATGTAACCATGGACCTATAAGTATAGCATTGAAGAGAGATGTAAAGTTTGGTACACGAAATAGAATCGGCAATGACATGATTACTGGTATGGCATCCTTACTTCCTCTTCCACTTAATTTTATCATGAGGTGCAGGAACTGCAAATATCAAATTACAAACCCTAAGAACTTGAAAATGTAGAGATATATAATAATTAGAATTAAAATTAGGATAACGATATACAGCACCATCTAGTAGAGTAGGTTTGCCACGTAAGCTCTCAAGGTCTTGCTTAGCGGAATCTCCATCCTTGTCCTATGATAATAATAGTAATTATTATTATGTACATGTAAATAAATCGAACTTGGAAAGGGGGAAGTCAGAAATTCGAAAAGAAGATGGAAAGCCCTAATAATAATAATTAATGCTATATAATAACAGAAAGAAAGGAGATATGGTTGGTTAGAACCTGATCTTTGATTCTTCTGTACTCCATTGGGAAAAAAATAAGAAGTGGTCGATGTCCAGTAAGATCAAGTCGACGGCGGAAACATCAAATCTAAACCTAAACCATATACAGTATGATTGTATGAAGCAGCAGCGGTTGCAGATCACTGATCTCTCTCTAGTCTCTACTTCCACTACCTCCACTTCTAAACTTGTTTATACAATATTCGTTATGCTAGTCAAAAATTTCCTTCTTTTACTTTACTCACCAACTTTTACTGTGAGTAAATTACAAGAACGATCCCTGTCGACAACTATCGTACGCCTGCCAATTCAGACCCAAGTCCTTTATTTTGGGTAACCTTGTAATTGTAACTAGGCCTGTAAACGAACTGAACGTTCGACGAACTGAACGTTCGACGAACTGAACGTTCGACGAACTGAACGTTCGACGAACTATTCATGAACCGTTCGACAGGAAGTTCGTTTATGTTCGTTCGTTTCGTCATACGAACGAACATGAACAAATTTTTACGTTCGTTTAATTATATGAACGAACATGAACACAGATCTCGTTCGTTCATTTACGTTCGTGAACGTTCGATAAAATGTTCGTGAACGTTCAATTAAATGTTCGTTTATTAACTAATAGTTTAATTAAATTAATACATATTTGTATATGTTATTTTGATAAAGTTAAATATCAAAGAATATTATTAATATTTTGATATTTTCATTTGATAATATTAAACATTTAGATATTTTTACGTTGTATTTTCATATCACATTTCCTTTCACTCCAAAAACACATCAACTCTCTCCCTCCACTAGTTTTAGATGTGCTACTCTTTTCAACGATCAGACCAAGCAAATGAATTTATCTTAAATCGTTTTGTAATGTTGAATAAAGCATCGCAAAGTTTCAAGTTATATAATATATATGTGTAGATGTGTGTGTGTGTGTGTGTATTTGTTTATGTTTGTTGAGGTTCGTTTAAGGTATTAATGAAGAAATACATTAAATTATGTGTTTGTTCGTGTACGTTCGTTTGTGTTCGTGAACAAATAAATTTTCTTAATGAACGAACATGAACAACAAAATCCGTTCGCATATCCATTCGTGTTTGTTCGTTTGTTCGTCAAAACCTTAATGAACGAACACGAACATACTCCGTTCGTGTTCGTTCGGTTCGTTTACAGGCCTACTTGTAACACCTCAATTTTCGAGATTTTCGAGGTATTAATTTAGTGCACGTGAAAATATATTTATTACGGAATATTATTATCTAAATAATAAGATATGGTACAAAACGTATTTGGTTCCTCAGTTGTATGAATTAAGGAATAAGGAATTACTTAGATATAAACACGTGTACAACTTCTTTCTTAATTTAATTGTTTCTAAAATTCTCCAGAACTCATCCCGTGAAGAAGAAAAATCGCTAGAGCAATTCATCATCTTCAATTCTCTAATTCAACTTTTAATTCAAGTGTGAAATCTTCAATTCATCATCTCCTTTCTCTAACTAATTGATTGTAAGTTACATTCTTCCATTCCCTAACCTAAAAAGTGGGGTTTTAGTGGGTATTGATAAATTGATATGAAATTAGGGCTAGAAATCTATTTAGTTGTTGTTAACTAGTGTTATTATGATCAATTGTAAACATGAATCAAGTTGTAAGTGATCAAACTTCAATTTGGATTCTTAATGATTTTAGGTCAAAAAAATCATGTAAGTTGAATAAAATACTTTTAAGTGTGGTTAGAAGAATAATTAGGATGTAAGTATGATAATATAACGAGAATTAGAGTAGAATGATTTAAAGAATCAACTTTGGTTGATTAGTTGTAGTTTAACTAGGTTAGCCAAAGTGGGGGAGGGATTTAAAAGTGAGTAATAACAGAGATTTTGACTTCTTGGTGCTAAATATATTGTTATGTTGTTATGTTTAGGTGCTAAAGAAGGGACTCCAAATCGTTGATCATTATTGTATTTTTCATATAAATATCAAGGTGAGTGTTATGATAATTAAATAAGCAATGGTTGTGCATTCCGGATTGCTTCCGAGCAAAGGGTTTTGTACAATCAAGTGTTTGATTGTGGTAACTTGTATTTATTTTCAATTTATGTTATGATGTACTTTATGTGAAATGGACCTAGTATAGAGAATTGCTAGTTTACTAGCTTTATGATTTTGAACTTAATATACATATCCTTGTGGTATGATATTAAGCTATCATGATGTTCAGAGCCGTGGATCCACATAGAGTTTAAATCTCTACCTATTGTTCCAGTAGTTGTTTGTTTAGGGTTATGTGATTATGATAATGTGTATTGCTTAATTAGTTGCTCATAAGCTCACTAAGCATAATTGCTTACTCTTTAAGTGGTTTATTATGTTTGTACAAGTGGGCATCAGGAAGGGAAGGAAGTTAAGAGAGAGTGAAGTTGATTAGCTTGATTTTGGGTATGAATAACGAGCCTTCTCTTTATACTTATCGTTATGTATGTAGCTTGTGTAATTTGCCCAATTGTCACGTTTTGAAACTAAACTGTGTGGTAGTGTCAAACTTGTTGTTTTATAATGGGCTGACTTTTAACAGTCAAACTAAATGAATGATGGTATGTTATGATATTGACTAATGAAATGGGTCAAGACAACCCTAAAGCCATAAATAGGTTAATAGTGTCAAAATGGGTCGTTAATGGCCTTAGTGATTAAATTGAGTTAGATCAAAGGTATGGAACCTTGTTCGATGGTGTTAACTTTGTTTTGATATGTTAGTAATGTGGGCAAAAGCTCTAGATCATTAAAAGCATAATTGGCATTTTAAGTTGTCAACTAAAAGTGTTCAAAATAGGCGAAATTGGGCTAGTTGTCCAAATTGGTCTTTTTTGTGAATTGTGAAAAAGTGTTAAAAGTAAAAGTTAAATATTGTTGTAATGAATGTGTGTATCAAATCAGGTCATAACGATAACTGAGTTGAAATATATGCGAAGTTGAATTTTGTATTTAAATTTGGTGTTGCTGTTTGTTGATGATTTATGAACTGCTGAAATACAGGACTACCTGGCGGGTAAGTCTTGTACCCGGCGGGTAACCCAACCAGATAACTCGAACTTGGTTCTGTTCCAAAGTTGATCTTGATGAGCAAGAATACCCGACGGGTACCCCTACTATCCGGCGGATACCCGACCAGTTTTGGTGGTTTTTACTTTGTGTCTTATGTTGATTCTAATATTGTTATAACTTAATCAAAAGTGTAAAGCAATGTAATTATGGGACCTGATTATGTATAATTTAGTGTTATATAAAAAAAATTCTAAAATTTCTGGATGTTTCAAACCTATTAGGTCCTTTAAAAGTATGTAAGATAATCCAAAAAGCGGGTCGAGCCCAATACAAAACAAATTTCGCTTCAAGACCCAAATCGACTACGAAATCGAATGAATACTCTGTAGATTGAACTATTGAATATAGGTTTTCATCAGAATCAACAATTATGAGTTTATAACTTTTAGGGTTTCATTCGATCTTATTATCAATGTCATTTTATACAACACCCCTCGATTTTTTAACCATTTTTTTTTCCTTTTTATAAACTATTCATTTGACAATTCGGAAGCGTAGGTCAAACTCACATTGATAATTTATTTTACCTATTATGTATACATATAAAATTATACTGTTTCAAATAAAATATATCCAACTGGGTGTTATATAATTCCAAAAGACAAAAGTGACTCATCCAGAGCAAATATCAGAGTAACCGCCTGGTCTAACATTCCATCCAAACGAAGCTTCTTGCCCAGCCCGTTATATCAAAACCATAACCTGCAAGAAGTGGGGTGGTGGGGTTAGCATAAAGCTAAGTGAATGAATAAATAATTAACGGTCCAACTTAGCATAACAACCCGGTTTACAACAATGGCATTATAAACACATATCAACCCTGTTTACAATATAAATTAAAGCATCGTAAACGCATATCAACTCTGTTTACAACATAAAGCATCGTAAACACACCACGTCAAAGAGGATCGGGTGTTCTTGAGGTATCCTTCAAAGAACATTTAAAACAAATGCATGCCAATACAGAAGTTAACCGATAGCTTGTTGCTATCTTCACTGGACACAGAAGTTAACCCAAACGTTGACCTCTGATAATATATCACATATGCCCAATGGCCAAGTACCACATAATCACATAATCCATAACCGTCATGGCATTATGTCATAATAAACAGTCTATCAACAGTAATAATATCATGGCATAATATCATGGCAGACTAAACATTCTATAAATGATAACAATACGTTTACCCGTTGTAACCAAACTTGTTATAACTAAATCAAACTGAGAATTACAGATCCACTTACTGACACCTCAGTCGTCCACTCAAAAGTCTAATATCACTGATAATAAGTTAGTACTAGTCCATAACATATAACTCATTTAATTTAATAATATCAAGCTACAAATAATCATCAAGTTATACTATCACTCATAACTGGTTAATCCAATCATATTTCAATACTTAGTATTAATATAATGAACAATAACCAATCATAACAACTCGGTCAAATCATAAGTTAATAATGATATACAGCTCAGTGTCCCATATTCCGGTTACACCTTAATCATATTGCACCGGTGCTTATTCAATTACATTTTGAAATAAAACTTCTCAATATACAACATTAACATAACAATTATAACCGAGTTGTAAATAACAATTATAATCACTCTAAAAACATATTTACCTAAGCAAGTAAATCCCTCATGTCTAAGGAATCAAAAGTTCCATTCGAAATGAAATCGGAAAGTCCCAAAACAAGGTCCAAAAACTGAAAAATGTCAATTTCGGCCTCTAGACGACCCCGAAAGGCCTAAAACCGCATAGGCTCCTAAAATAGAGATTTGATCATTGGGCCGTTTTCAAGTGACCATGCGAATTTCAACCCAATCTGAGTTAATGAAATTTGTCACTTATTCGCTACCCTGAAAACACTTGTGCATTTTCAAAATTTGCAAAACAAAACTTTTGAATCGCAGCGCCAATTAACCCAAATCGCGTCAGGTTATTGTATTAATCGCGTTGCGTTATAAACACTAAATCGCGTCGCGATTTGTGATATTTCACGTTGCGAAATCACTAAGTCGCGTCGCGACCTGCTGTCGTTCACAGTCCTGTACCTTATGTTTAAACATGGTAGCTCGAAATTTTCACCTAAAAACTTAATACAAGTTTTTCACAACATCTTAAATCAACTAATAAGCATTAACCAAACACTTTACTAGTTCCAATCTCATTTAAAACTTCTAACCCATAACAACTTCATCATCCTCAACTTTTTTGATTAAAATGGAGAATTTAACTTACCAAGAGGTTAAGATCATGATGAGGTTGAAGAATTTCAGCTTCTAACTTAATTTGAAGATTCAATTTGATGGTTTGATTAGTTTTGTTGAATCACAGAAATCACAGGGATGATTCTTTGTTGATATGTCTGTTTGGGTTTGTATAAATGAGAAAGAAAAGAATTTAAAGAAAAATAGGTCGGCTTAAACCTAACCGACTTCGTATACCATTTAAAATTAATCCCCTTCTAAATCTATTGTCTGGAACCTAAAACCATTTACGATTTCCACAATTTTATTTTACTGTCAATTACATAAAGTTAAAACAATTATTAGTTTACTAGTCACAATAAGTCATTTGACATTTTGACTAATTATTCACAATAAACTTAATAAAATAAACAATTTAATTTTCTAACACATTAAATAATAATTTAAAGCTAGAAAATTACCCTAATGCCACTAGACCCATTTTGCTCATTCATGGAGCAGCTTTCCCTTTTACTCCAAGGTATGTTCCTGTACTTACTTCCTCATGTCCAAGGCAGCTTATCACAAGCACCCCACCCCATACGACTTACAAGCTCTTACCATTGCCGCTTATAGATATAGATGGGAGGTAGGCAACTGAGTCTAATCCCTAAATTCTGATTAAATTCGATCTCAACGATTCAAGCACATAATTCTAATATTAATCGAATCAGGTACAATATTCTCTCTCAATGATTCAAGCACATAATTCTATTTGTAAGAATGCGTTTTTGAAGAACTCAATGGTTCACTTGTTCATCCTTATGTCATGTATTATTATTAATATTATATTCGAAAATATAGATTATGGTGAAAGAAACGATAGCTTTCAAGGTTGTTATGTCATGTATTATTAATTATTAATATATCTTTAATATATATATATATATATATATATATATATAACATCTTTAATCTTTATATAAAATAGAATATTATGGAGGATTTTTAACCCTTGATTAAACTCCCTAATTAGAAATCAATGGTCTAAATTAGTTCAAAATAAGTACATTTAACACCCCTAATAAGTTTTTGGTAAACTTTGCAATTTATAAAATTGGTTCATTCCGTGTAAATAATTAGGGGTGAGCACGGAAAACCGAAACTGATTCAAAAACCAAAATAACCGAGAAACCGAAACCGAAAAAATCAAACCGAATTAAAAACCGACAATCTGATTTTTGATTTACGCAAAACCGAAACCATCGGTTCGGTTTTTGGTTTTCACCTCAAAAACCGAACCGAAAACACCGAACTGAACCGAAGTCATTATAATATATATGTTACTTTCTATTTATATAAATTTTATGTATTTAATATGTATATAAATTTAAATATGTTCAACTCTATAAATAAAACATATAAATATACCGAGTAATATGAAGCGTTTTGTTGTTATATCTGAAATACTCACTTATTAGCTACATATCGTATATTGTATACGTTTAACATTAATTAATTGTTAGTAGTTTCCTTAATATAAAGTCTAATTTTAAGTTCAAGTTCATTTTTAACATAGATATACGTGTATATATATAATGCATATTTTTATCAAATTTATTTGGTAAAAATGCCCGAATGGATAAATCAAAAAACTGAACCGGAACCGAACAAAATCGAAACTGAAAAAACCGAAAGTTTATGATTTTTGATTTTTCAAAAACAGAACATACGATACTTATGCTCACTCACGTTAAATTATATGAATCGGCCAAACCTAACAAAATGTGTAAAACAATTCCCCCCAATGGCACGCTTCCTTCACAGCCAACCCTAAATCCTCAATCTTTCACTCACTCCTTCTTCATCATCGGTGATCATCAATTTCTTGATATTCAACCTACCAATTATCACTCTCATCACAAGTTTTCTTCTCAAAGATTCGAAATCCTCAACAATTTTACTTACTCGTCGATTGAAGACAACGACATTCAATCGGCTCAATTTAGCTTTTAAATCAAGCATAATCCAAACGATTGATATCATGCAACCAGGTGTCGTTGTCGAGTAAGTATCACTCACTATTCATACCCTATCATTCTTCGATTCACAACCGGGTGTTCTTCATTCCGTACTAAGGCTGAAAGCTTGAAAAGGTATTTTTTTTATTTAATCATTCTTATAATTATGTCACTAATGGAAGATGTAAATGAAGGGGGGTTACCAAAGGTCATGGATCATTCTACTTCTCTGGTGAGGTTTTAATTCTTCATATATTAGTTTTTTATTTATGTTACCAAAACTCTTAAATTTATATAAAACATGCTTATATATATTTCAAGATTATTAGAGAAAGTTGGAAAGTGTCAACGATGAGCCCACACGTAAATAAAAACTATGCTCAAAATACGACTTGGAAATCTAAGGTTCATACTATATTACAATCACAAAACCAACATAAACAGCAATTCATTGGATTTATACCAGTTCTATAATTGTTTTTGTGTATATTCCAGTGGAACCGTGATTGAGGCAACCTGCAATTCATTGAATTTATACCAGTTCTATTATTGTTTTTGTGTATATTCCAGTGGAGCCGTGATTGAGGCAACTTTCTGGAATGCCATCTCTCTATCGTTTAACAAAGAAGCTGTTGAAAGCTTACTTCCTAAGGTAATGATTGTTGTTACTTCAATGAAAGTCACCAAATATTATTGTTTGCAAAATCTAGATTACTCATTTGTTTATTAGACTATCATACATGTCATTACTTAATAATCATAGACTCATATTTTGTTCTTTCCATTACTAACACATTGAAACACAGATTTTCAACTATTAGCAACTACAGCCTCACATATATACATCAATCCTGATATTGACAAGGCACGTGCAATGACAGCCGAGTAAATTTTATAAAGTTATCTCTATTTACATTAGCAAAAATTCGTATTATTAAACGATTATATCTTTCAGGTTTCTTTTGAAAAAGGGTGTTCCCCCGGTCCTGAAAGTACAGTATCGCAGGTCCGAAGACGTGGACACTGAGAGACTCAGAAACAGAAATACATCACGCGAATTAGCAACTCAAAATCCTAGCCGATACATCGTACATACGTTATTCTCTTTTCCTCAATATTTGTGTGTCAAAATGACAACTTTTTTAGCAGGTCAAAATGAAATGGGTTAGGTAGCATTCTCGACAATGTTTCCCCATTTATCCACTTATAATGTATTATATGTGTATTATATATGACAGGAAAATATAACATAATAGTTAACAACCGTCTTTTGTATTAATTAAGAACGTACGCTTCTATGATACATTACAAAAAACTAAACAGCCTAAAATACGTAATAGGTACGGGTAATGTATTTCAATATTTGAGTTTTCAGACTAAAGTCATAAAAATTTTCTGCAGGTCACCCAGTTCACCTAGAAAGCAAAAATAACACACATGGGGGAAAAAGGGGTGGTTTTACCAAGTGTGCGATCGATGTCGCAAGAGGGTATAGCCATGGGGAACAATATTTGCTTGTGAAGATCATCAACCAGTTACGGAACCAAGACACTTGCAAGTATCTTACCTCTCATATCAACCTCTCAAATGTAACACATTCTAATTGCATATTACATATATTTAATTATACATGTATCAATAGATATTCCTTCACAACCACCTTAGTAGTTGACACCATTGAGATCATATGCTATGTTGCTACTTCAGGCGGATTGTATAACAATGGTTGAACAACTTAGATACAACGATCGACGCATACTGCCCACGCCACTTCTCGCTCTCAAAGGCATCATAAATATATTTTAGATACGATTCCACAAATGAAGCACATCAGAGCCTATGGAATTTGTAGTAGATAACGTATTTGAAGATACAGAGCCAACGTTACACACTTACACCAGTAGCCTCTACGGTAGGTGACATTGCAACGATCGTCCTATCTTCACTATCACTTTAGTTAAACACGAAACGCCCTCATAAAGCCTCTGTGAAGAAAGAACTTTTCCAGATACCAGGTAAATGCATACAAATTTATGTGTAATTATACGATTATGTGCATAAAAGCCAACATGGTTTGGATTATAGGAACTTGTGTGTGCTGTGTTATAGTGTTACGTAATCGTAAATCTGCCAGTTTCTACTATTTGGTATCTGAGTGGTCTTTTGGTGTTAAGTATCACATTGCCTTTCAATTTTGGAAAATGGATTATCTTATCTTACGTCTAACTAAGTTTTACTCCCAATGTGTCTCAGTTTTAGATATGTAAGAAAACCACGCCTAATGGATTGTTAAATGGGTATGATAAATTGTTAAATGGATATGATAAAACATTCAAATGATTGACGTTCGTTCTTAGTAATTAATTGATATATATTTTATAGCAATTCACCCAATAAGTACATCATTCTGAATTTTTTTGCTATTGAGTAAACATGTGATCTGCTAGCAATTTTCAATAATGTTTGAGCTTTGTATCCTGTGTATTGCCTTTATATTTCTTAATGATGTGGCTACATATATAACCATATTATAATGCTTTAATGAATAATAACTAATCTTGTGCAACTGGTAATTTTTTTATTTTTTCAGTAACGAGTCAGTGGAATGCTTCATGTTCATCTCCATTTATTTCTTGGAGACCACAAAGAAGTGGAAGTCGTTCTTCAAATCTTGTGTTGGGTTTCACCTCATATACTCCGCCATTGATTTCTCCCATGGTATCTTGATATAAGATTCACATTATTGGTGTTTTTTGTTATGCAGTTGGAAACAATTGTCTTTATGTTATTTTCGCTACTAAAATATTCTTTGTATGTATCTTTAGCTTGACTAAAGCTTTCAAAATATAGTTGATGTATGATGGCTTGGGTTCGCAGTCCAACTTACTGCAGATTAATTGGTATGTTAATTTCTTATTTAAATTTGATTCAAGTGTGACCACCTATAAACTTTGGGCCCTTTTTGGCATCAGATATTACTTCAGTTGATGAAATATGGACGAATAGTTTCGTACCTATGTTTGTTTGCAGGTAATTGGCAGCATACCGTGTGTCTATTAAGTTTATATGTGATTCGATATAGGAAAGACAATCTTACATTCCACATGGTTGTGATTCCTTAACTTATGTTACTGTCAAGATGATCGACTTTTTCCAGTAGAGATTATAAAAGCCGACACAGCTAAAGTTCCCCGGTAAGCTACATATGTACTTATCTAATTTTAGCTTATAAAAGAATTATGAATGATGGGTTAGTTTTAGAGTTATAAATTGCAGATTTCTATCATTGAAATGGGAAATAGATCAAATGTTTTGAAGAATTTTATGTATTTAATGTGTTGAGCTCTATCTATGTTAGTCCAAAATCGAGGTCAGAAATGTTGTCATAAATTTGAAACATGTACAAGATAATAAAAGAAGTTGTAATGAATCCTTTGGGGTTGTTTTTGAAACCTTGAATAAGCGTAATGGTGAAGTGATAAGTTTAATGTGATTGTACTCGTGGTTCATTTGTTAGAGTGACAGATTGCCATAAAGAAAATGAAGATAACTATTACACGCACAAGGAGATAAATTTAGTATGAAAGACCGTGATCTTTCTGTCAAACTTATCCCCAATTCAAAGGTGTTATTTCTATCATTTCAGTGTATTATGTAGTTATAAAGTTTGGTTCGTATGTATTTGTTTGTTAGTTTATTTGATCACCTAGTATTATTATATTCAGGAATATAGAAGATGATGCGAAATACAGATGTCGTCTTTCTTGTATACAGCTTTCGTACGTTTTTAAAAGCTAATTACAAAGATTGTCCCTCTAGTCTAATACTCCATATATATAATATTACTAACATTAAACTCGTGCGATGCACGACTAGAAATATATAATATCCTAAAATGTTGATCATAAGTTAAAACGGTACATAAAATGTATTAATCATATTCTAATTTATGTTGTATACACTTTATATAAGAGTGATGATTTAACATTGTAGTTTTGTATTCATACACCATCGGTTATAGTACATCGGTTATACTATAACGTGTTGTACTGTACAATTGTGTAAATCATGTTTGTGGTGTACGGCTAAAAAAATGTGACGTACGAATCACTTATATTTATATAATCCTTTTTGTTAACATTAAAAAAATAAATAGATAATATTGAGTAATTGAGTTGTGTCATTTAAACTAAAAAAACTCCCTAAAAATGAAATGATTTAGTTGATCTACCAATCCTAAAGTCTACAAAAAATTCAAAATTAACTAAACTATAATTACTTCAAAATTAACTAAACTATAATTACAATAATATTAAAAGAAAGTTCTCAAAACTCATTATAACTTTATTTATTATTTTTTAATAATTTTAGAGAGTTAAGAGAGTTAAAAGCCAATTTTAAGATGAAAAACCAAAAACTTATATAAATTAAAGTTAGAGATGAAATCATTAGAGTACAAGAATTATTGAAAGAATGGAAGTATCAATGATATCGTGCCATGTGTACAAAAAGAATTTTTTACATGTACAAAACTTATTTACCCCAAACTTAAATATCTCACAAACGACAAATCGAAAAATTATGAAAATTGCACCATTAGATTCAGCATTTTATCCTCTTCGATTTGCCATCTCTCAAGGCATGCTTTCGACGAGTTTTTTCCCTTCATTTTTTGGTGGGTTTCACATTTTACTAACACATGTGTTAAAGCGTTGCGTTTAGGGTTTGAGGTTTGGGGTTTCTCCCCGAATCCCCAAACCTCAAACCCTAAACCATAACCCCTAAACCTCAAACCCTAAATGCTTTACAAAACTCTAAACCCTAAATCTTACTAAACCCTAAACCATAAACCCTACTAAATCCTAAACCCTACTAAATCCTAAACCTTATATCTAAATTTAATGTTCAACCAAATATTAACACATGTGTTAGTAAAATGTGAAACCCACCATAAAATGAAAAAAAAAAAAAAAACTCGCCGAAAGTATGCCTTGAGCGACGACAAATCGAAGAGGATAAAACGCTGAATCTAATGGTGCAATTTTCATAATTTTTTGATTTGTCGTTTATGAGATATTTAAGTTTGGGGTAAATGAGTTTTGTACATGTGAAACATTCTATTTGTACACATGACACAATATCATTGGTCATTTCATTCTTTCAATAATTCTTGTTATAACACCCCTCTTTCAATACAACACTATTGTATTATATTACTCGAAAACGCATATTAAAGAAATATATTTCATTACTATGTATTAAACATTATACATAAACAGTTTACATTTTCAATATTTACACCAAATTCAAACTTTTTAAAACTACATAAGACGGGTTATTATATATATCAAAACAAGGTTTATGACAAAACCATATCAGAGTTAGCATAACATCAAAATATTCCTTGCGTCAAAGCATCCTTTCCTGACACCCACTTATAACAAAAACCTGCAGGAAGTAGGATGAGGGATTAGCACGGAGCTAAGTGAATGAATTTATCGCACACAATCCAACTTAGCATAACAATCTGTTTACAATAAATAATTATAAACACATTTCTTTTTCAATGAGGATCGGTGGCTCTGGAGATATCATAATACCCGAGGATTCTCCAAGAACACTTAACGTCAATCTGTATGGCCAATACAGAATAGACCGATAACTATTGGTTATTAAATTCATACACAGGTCTCGAACACAACAAATGAATCAAAACCTGTGTAAATTACATAATAACCAAAAAGTCCAACTACACGTTGACCTCAATAATCTGATGCACATAGATTCACATATCACGTAGATTCATAACACAGATTAACAATCTTATAATCAATCTACGTATACTTGTTGCAACCAAACAGTTACAACTAAATCGAAGGGTGAGTTCTAAATCCACTCACCGATACCTTTGCCTTCACAAACTCAGAATCCAAGTGTCACTTATCTTTTGGAGGATCTGAGAATCAACAATCAGATATAAGTTAGTAATCAGAATCATCAATACTTAGCTTATATCAACCTATAACAATAGGACCTTAACATAATCAACATTACAATTACAAGTTCCTAATCACATATTATAAATTACAACACAATATTATCATGTACCACTACTGGTTTATCAATGTTATAACATGTAGCAACTAATTAACATTGAAATAAATTAAGTAAAGTTGAAGAGCTGGACTGGCCAAAGAAGCCGCCGGCTGGGGGTCCAGACCCGCCGGCTCAAGCCACCGGGTACAAGGGTTTTTGAGGCAACAACACAAAGTCACGTTTTAAAGCTTTTAGCAATAATCGGTTAGGGTAATTAACCCCCGGTCTAGGTTCACAAGCCGCCGGCTTAGGTCTCTGACCCGCCGGCTTCCCAACCCAAACACAGATCCACCGGCTGGCTTATGAAAGTCGCCGACTTGTTCATCAGATACAGCAATCTGCAGAACAGCATAACCAAAAACCCAAACACGAACCATACTCAAAATATATCAACAATCCAGTCCTCAAATCACTATAACCAACATTCCAATACCAAAAGAACCTCTTATTACATCTAATTATTCCCATATAACAAGAAGTAATTCAAGTTTCATGCTCAAATTCATAGAACCATAGTATAAACCCTAACTAAAATAATCATCTAAGGTTTGAAGAATCAATCAAGGAACTTGATTACTAACATCAGAAAACTTCACAATCATTCACAACAAAGAATCATTCTTCAAGATTTAATAATATACATACATAATTATCATGAATCATAATATAAACCTCATTTCAAGTTCATGAATATAAATCAAGGAATTAACTTACATGATAGCAAGATGATAATGACAAGTCAATACATACTCCCAAAATCGCAACCTTATTGTTCTTAATTTAATATAGGATTCAATTGTAGTAAACTTAGAATTTAGGTTAGGTTCTTTAAATGAGGAAGGAAAGGAATTTGGGGAAAATGACATCAAAAAAGAGGTCGGTCTTTGTTTTAACCGACTCCATACATTAGGTATTTTATACCCGTTCCAAATCTATTATCTGGAACCTAAATGTCAATTACGAGAAATTTATTTTATTGTACCGTCGACTATAATAAATTAAAACAAGTAACAATTTACTATTCACAATAAGTCCTGAGACCTATTTACTTAAGTTTCTCAATAAACAATTAATACCAAATAATTCCTAAAATAATTAAATATTCGCTTAAAATAGAAAATTACCAGACCGATAGGGAGGATGTTACACTTGTACTCTAATGAACTTTTGTCATTAAAGTTATAGGGAAAAAACAGATTAAAGGATATCATGATTTTAGACTATAATAAAAAACTATAATTGTTATCACATGACACATAATTCAAAATAAATTGGTTATCATTTAAATTTTATCAATTACCTTGTTAAATGATATTAGTTATAATATGAATTTTAATTAATATTACCTTATTTAGAGTAATGGTGTAAGAAAATTCACATCATCAAGTTGTTTTATATAGTGATGACACATAGGATTTCTATGATGTGGCATGAGTAAATATTTGACAAATAATTTGAAGTATTCTCCCTTAGTTATAACTAGTGTTAAACCCGTGTGATGCACGGTTGGTAAACAAGGTCGGATTTGAGCTTGTGCAAGGTGAGCTGCTGCACAGGGCCCAAAATCCAAAAGGGCCCCAAAATAAACATGGTGTATTTTAAAGATAAGCCCACCTGGAAGCCCATATATTTCTTTTTCTTTAGACGCAGCAAAAAGTGAACAAGGGACCAGTTTTAAATTAGGGAAATTAAAAAAAATGCCCTTTTTTTTACGAGTATATATCGTTTTGCCCTACGCGAAAAAAAATTGATGATATACCCCCAGAAATCGCAAAAGCAAATTTGCTTTTGCGATCCCCTGTTTGCGATTTGCGACTCAGTGTCGGAGCCGAGTCGTTTGCGTAGACGTAGCGATAGGATAAGCCATCGCAAATCGCAAAAAGCAAGTTTGCTTTTTGCGATTTGCATATGCTCGGGCCGTGCGAGGTCAATGTTTGCGATCCCGTTCACCTCGTGCCATGGCAAATCGCAAAAAGCAAATTTGCTTTTGCGATTTGCCTATGCTCGAGCAGTGCGAGGTCGTACCGAGTCGCAATATTTGCGATCCCGTTCACCTCATGCCATGGCAAATCGCAAAAAGCAAATTTGCTTTTGCGATTTGCCTCCGCCTAAAAGTTTTTTTTTTTTTTTTCATTTTGATATATATACGTACGTATTTATTTTTTGCGATATAAACACATAATTTTTTGCGATATAAACACGTCCAAACGTCAACCATACACGCCCAATTATCATCGTTGATGGCGCCCATTTGAAGGGGGTTACTTGGTACCAACTTGATTGCCGTCGCGATGGAATACGTACGTACACATAATTTTTTGCGATATAAACACGTCCAAACGTCAACTATACACGCCCAATTATCATCGTTGATGACCCCCATTTGAAGGGGGGTTACTTGAGTACCAACTTGATTGCCGTCGCGATGGAACACGTCCAAACGTCAACCATACACGCCCAATTATCATTGTTTATATCGCAAAAAATAAATACGTACGTATATATATCAAAATGAAAAAAAAAAAAACTTTTAGGCGGTGGCAAATCGCAAAAGCAAATTTGCTTTTTGCGATTTGCCATGGCATGAGGTGAACGGGATCGCAAACATTGCGACTCGGTACGACCTCGCACGGCTCGAGCATAGGCAAATCGCAAAAGCAAATTTGCTTTTTGCGATTTGCCATGGCACGAGGTGAACGGGATCGCAAACATCGACCTCGCACGGCCCGAGCATATGCAAATCGCAAAAAGCAAACTTGCTTTTTGCGATTTGCGATGGCTTATCCTGTCGCTACGTCTACGCAAACGACTCGGCTCCGACACTGAGTCGCAATTCGCAAACAGGGGATCGCAAAAGCAAATTTGCTTTTGCGATTAATGAGGATATATCCTCAAATTTTTTTCGCGTAGAGCAAAACGATATATACTCGTAAAAAAGGCATTTTTTTTAATTTCCCCTTTAAATTATTATTCTACCTTCTTTTCTTTTCTATTATACCTCATAATGTGAATGTGAATGGGCCCTACACTTGGTACAACCTGACTTTGCTTTTAGTTTTTTTTATTGATGTCTCACAATTTGTAGTCTATTTCATTCTTTATTTCATTTCAGTTTTTATTCTTTATTTTTGAGAAATAAAAGGTCCACCAGAAGAGCAAAACAAAAAATATAAGCTCACATAGTAAGTCAATAATACTCGATTTCCATTATCTTGTAAATTGAATACCGATCATCATTATATTAGTTAAAAATAAAATCAACATATTAATCGATATCCCCGTAACATAAATTTGAGTTCCTTGAACCCTAATCACCATTCACTTAATAACGGTGGACCATGTAAACATAGATAATTTTACTTTTAACAACTGGCAAGTGACTTTAGACTTAATTTGCAATTAATTATAATTACTTCCCAATGTAATGGTCAATTAACTTTTCCATACAAATATATTTTTTAAGATATAAAGGTCTATTTTTTAATGATCGCACAAGGCATTTAAAAGTAACGGGACGACCCTGTTAGTAAAGATAATGTTATGTACGTCGATCATATTCTAAAATGGTATATTACATGTTTCAATAATCATATTTGATTTTGTGTTGTATACACTCTATACAAGGGTGATGGTTAGTGCATCATCATTTTCTCTTTTGTAAATTTAAAGTTATGCTTTAAGATGTTGCATTATACAACACTAAACAGATTTATGGTATATGACTAAAAAAAATGTGATGAAACAAATCACTTCATTTTATATAATCCTTTTTTATAGCCATGTAAAAACTTTCAAATTGTGTAAAAAATAACTTTTTATTAATATTAATAATACTTTATAAGTTTTGACCAATTAAAAATTGAAATGAAAACAATATTCCCCCCACTCCCCCCACAATATATCGAAAGGTTAAAAAAAATAAGTATGTTGTATTGTGATATTTTCTAGCTAAAACAATCATAGTAACCTTTTTCATTACTAAAGTTGCAATAATTTGTTATGCAATGCATATATTCATAGTTTTAGCAAACATAAATAGTTGAACGTTGCCCAATGTGTCGTCTTTGGGGAAGGGTCGAATCAGATTCAAAGGATCCCAGGTTAAGGTTGCCGTCGAAACAACCTTTTGAAAATATAACTCTTTAGACGTTTTATTGAACAACTAATGTGCATTCACATGTACAAAACATAAATCATTCTAATATTGCGATCAGATATCTAGATATACATAAATAAGACATTATATAGATTGGAAATTAATGTACAAATTATAATATTACACCTCTCATCAGTCGCATACAAAATTATAATTACTTTGTGATCAAAACTAATAAACCCTTATAAAAGATGTATTCATAAAGGTTGTACTTACATTATAAAATAAACGAAATTGTGGTCCCTGAGTTCCCATGATGATAAAAATATTATCAAAATGATAAAATTACAATGAACACTATAATGATATCAAAAGTAAGTTATAGTAATTTACTTTATAGAGTTACAGTGAAAATGATGAAGATTAAGAATAATTTTTTTTACATATAACTCATAATTATAGGAAAAAATAGATAAATAACGTCATGATTTTCGGATATAACTAAAAATAATATTACAAATGTTATCCATGACACATTAGTTTGGATTAAATTGGCTATAAATAAATATTTATTGCATTATTTATCATTTAAAAATAATGGCACATTAAAGTAAATTAATTATAATTTTTTTCAATAAAATATTACGTTATTTACCTTTTAAGTGTAGGAGAATCCACCTCATCAAGATAATATTGTATAATGTTGACACATAGGATGTAGGTGATGTGACATGGTTGAATAATTGACAAATAATTGGAGATCTTCTCCTTTAGTTATATAGATAGATATAAGCTATTATAATTAATATATATATATATATATATATATAAGAATGGGATCCTGTGAAAATAAGGAGATAAAAAAAATAGTGAAAACACATCTCCACCCTCCATCTAATCTAACTTATATATATATATATATATAATGGGTGGGGATAAAAAAATGGTGAAAATACTTTTTGATTCACAATTTTTTTAAGGTGTGAACTATTTATTTTTTTGAAGTAAACCATAAAAAATTAAAGTTCACACAAAAAAATATTTTTGGTGTGAATTTTTTTTTTTTTGAAAAAAATAAAATAAAGTAAAATCCGAAACAAAAATAAATAAATTAAAGTTCACAATTGAAAAACTTAAAAACTTTTGTGAACCCAAAACAAAAAAATAAGATTCACAATTGAAAAAGTTAAAAACTTGTTGTGAACCCTCAAAAAAATTAAGGTTCACAGTTGAAAAAAAAGTTCACAATTAAAAAGTTAAAAACTTTCTGTGAACAAAAAAAAATTAAGGTTCACAATTGAAAAAGTAAAAAAAAATTTGTGAACTCAAAAAAAATTAAGGTTCACAGTTGAAAAATAAAGGTTCACAATTAAATTTTTTTAAAACTTTTCGTGAACAAAAATAAATTAAGGTTCACAGTTGAAAAAAAAAATTTAACAACTGAAAAAGTTTAAAACTTTCCTTGAACTCAAAAAAAGTTAAGGTTTACAGTTGAAAAAATTAACAAATTTTCGTGAACTAAAAAAAAATACAAGTTCACAATAAAAAAACTTAAAAAAAATTGTGAAAAAATTTACAAAAAAATAATATGTGAAAAAAATAAGGCTCACAATTAAAAAAGTTAAAAACTTTGTGTGAAACAAACAAAAATAAAGATTTATGACGAAAATTTTATGTGAATAAAGAAAATACAAGGGTTCACAAAAAAAATGTGAAGCAAAGTGTTTTCACCGTTTTTTTTATCCCCACCCTTTATATATATATAAATATATATATGTTAGATTAGATGGAGGGTGGAGATGTGTTTTCACTGTTTTTTTATCTCCTTGTTTTCATCAGAACCCATCTATATATATATATATATATATATATATATATATATATATATAGTGGGAGGTTCAAATGAGAACCAATATAAAGTTGTTAACTTTGAGAACCATAAAGAATGCATGTTTGTGTTGGAATAGTGTCCAATATCATAACTAATTGGTAAGTACATCATTAAAAGTAGAGTCATTTTTGGGTCGCCCTCAATGAACAGTAAGAGAAATAAACGGAGAGATAATATTAATTAGAATTAATATAAAAATTAGTTTATTAATTGAAACTAAAAGGAATTTTCTAAAATTCGATCCAACCGTCAGTTGGAAGGTTCAACCGGCGGCTGGAGTCTAATAAGGTTGAGACGGTGGAACGAGCCAGCAGAAGGTTCTGGAATCAGATCCAACCGCCGGTTGGAAGGTCCAACCGCCGGTTGGGATTCTGTCCCATATCGGCCGGGGGATGAAACCCTGGGCCTCCTTCTCCCCTATAAATAGGGACCTCCCCTATGCTTTTAAGGGTATCCCAGAATTGAATAGAGTTCAATTCTTTCTCTCTTTCTCATTCCTACTCCTTGTAAGAGTTTACACGACTTAGAGTCGGGACCCTAGGAGTTTGAGAATTTCTCTTAGTTCTTGGGTGTGAGCCATTAGAGGTGTTCTACTTTGGGCACTCGCCTCCAAGTAAGGAAGCTCTACAAGATCGTCTGCACGTGAGAAATTGGTTTTCTTAAAGGTTAGTATTTTCATATTTATCTTGGTTATTTTATTGCTTTTATTTATTCAAGTTAAGATCCCTTAGGATTTAGTTTCCTAATTGCCTTAGATTAATTTTTGTTATAATTCCGCTGTGCATATTAATCTAGTTAGGGAATAGAAAACCCAACAGTGGTATCAGAGTCTTAGCTTGATAAATACTAGCATTTAATTATCTACAATAGTATGTAGGTAAGGATAAATTGGAAATAGAATTGTCTAAATTGGTAAAATATATTTACACTTTAGACCCTATATTTTGAATTGTTTTAAAATATACCCTCAAATTTTAAAATGTTTTAAAATAGAACCGTAGACTTTAAGAGTTTAAAGAGAGACATTACATATATTATGAGCTATAAGTATATGTATCATTAAAGTTAAATACATCGTTAGTCAATTGATAAATCGGCTCACTCATAGTGAACAAACTATAAGAGAGGTATAAGGCGGGTAGCTCGGCTTCCTTAAAGAAGTCAGGTTTTTAATAGGCTTCGCGCTGACCTGCTTCTCCGCTTCTTTGTGCGTTCAATGGAGTTACCGAGGACTTTTGATAGGATGATGTGAAGATCAAAAGTATGACCTAAAAGTACTAAAACAAAATCATGTTCTAGATACTAAAATGTGAATAATATGCTAACCCATGAATTCGTATGGTCTGTTAATGGAGCGTGTGTGGTTTACCGGCACATTAATATGAGATCATATTGAGAGGTAATGTGGAACTCGCGATTCTCGAGCGTACTCAGGCCGGGGACCACGCGGGTTTTGCATGGTTAAGTTCACCATCTTGTTGATGATCCTCGGCATACCAGTCATGAATGGTAGATGAGCATATCCGAGATTAACATGCCGTTGATAAGAATCAATGAATCTCAAAAGAACTAGGAGTTTCATAGAGAATGAAATTGACAAAAGAATTGTCTACCTAAAATAAATTCGCAATATGATTATGGCAAACCTTTTCATAAAACGAATCTAAAATATGGATCCTAGCCTTAATTTTGTAATTGGGTAATTAATTAAGGAATATTCAAACTAACTAAAACTGTTTATCTTATAGATGTCTTCTACAAGTGGTAATAATCCTCCCGTCCCCAATTCCACACACAACTCGAACTTCTCACTTCTCTCAGTTCTTGGAAGGGAAAGACTGACTGGTCATAACTATATGGATTGGATGCGTAACCTAAGGTTTACCTTGAGGTACGAGAACAAGGAGTATGTTCTCGATGAGCAGATTCCCGTGATTGATGAAACCTCAACCCAAGAGGAGATTGAGACACACAGGAAACATATGATGCGAATAAAGTGTCTTGTATCATGGCATCCTCCGTGAGCCCCGAGTTGCAAAAGACTTTTGAGAATACTTGGGCTTATGAAATGAACCAACAGCTTAAGGAAATGTTCCAGGCAAAAGCGAGCAAAGAACGCCTTGATGTGGTTAAGTCACTCATGGCTTGCAAACCCAAACCTGGAGCATCTATTTGTGCTTTCGTCTTGGAGATGAAAGGGTACTTTGATAGGTTGGAATCATTGAATATGATGTTTGACACAGAGTTTTCCATTGCCATAATTTTGTCCTGCCTGCCAGCTGTCTACAATCAGTTTGTAATATCATATAAGATGAATATGAATGAGAGAGAAGGCTCAATAATGGAACTCTATAATTTGCTGCAAACCGCTGAGCAAGGAATTAAAAAGGATGATGTGTCCTCTGGCTCAGCAGCTCCTGTGTTGGCAATTGGTCAAACTGCAAAGAAAAGAAAGAGGTCGAATTGGAAAGCAAAGACTACGAATGGAAAGTCCAATCGTGGGTCCAAAAGAAAGACTGATTCTGATATTGCACCAGTGAATGATCCGAAGGAAGCAGTGTGCTTTTATTGCAACACTAAGGGGCATTGGAAACGTAGCTGCCCGAAATACCTGAAAGACCTTGAGGATGGTAAGGTCGAAAAGAGTATTCACTCAGGTATGTTCATGATCGAACTCCATAATACTACAACTTCTAATTCGTAGTTCTGGATACAGGGTGTGGTACACACATTTGCACTGTATTGCAGGGTCTAAAGGAAAGTAGGACGTTGAAGCATGGAGAGCTTAATCTAGTCATGGAAAACAGAGGAATCACGCCTGTTACCGAGATTGGAAAGTATGAGCTCGTGCTGAATTCTGGAGTTAGGATAGATTTGAATAATTGATGTTATTCGTCAGAAATGACTAGAAACATTATTTCATTTTATGCTTTGTTTAAGGATGGTTATCGATTTTCATTTGATAATGAAAATAGTGATATTTTGGTTTATTTAAATGGTTGTTTTATTTTCAAAGCTTCTCCTTACAATGGCATATATGAAAATGTTGAATGTGTTAGCAATTTGATTTTAAATATTGATTCGTCTAATGAGCTTGATAAATCCAAATTGTGGCATTACCGTCTTGGGCACATAAACAAGAAACGCATCGGCCAACTCCAAAAGGATGGAGTGTTGGAATCATTCGACCTCAAATTGGATGATGTATGCGAATCTTGCTTATTGGGCAAGATGACAAAATCACCATTCACAGGGTCGTGTGAAAGAGGTGGAGGACTCTTGGACTTGGTACACACGGATGTTTGTGGACCATTCCGATGCGCCACAAAAGATGGAAATCAGTATTATGTTACATTTACTGATGACTACAGTAGATTTGGACATGTCTATCTGATTAAGCATAAGTCGGATACTTTTGAGGTATTCAAAAGATACCAAAGCGAAGTAGAGATCATTTGGGCAGAAAGATAAAGGTTCTCCGATCCGATAGGGGAGGAGAATACCTTAGTATCGAGTTTCTCGATCATCTTAGAGATTGTGGAATAGTTTCACAATTGACTCCTCCTAGAACACCATAGCTTAATGGACTTGCTGAGAGGAGAAATAGAACCTTGTTGGACATGGTTCGGTCTATAATGAGTCGGGCTACACTTCCAATAAGTTTTTGGGGTTATGCATTAGAAACAGCCGCTCGCATCTTAAATCTTTTACCCACCAAGAAGGTTTTAAAGACACCTTATGAGATGTGGAAGGGAAAACGTCCTTCTCTTGGTCACATCAAAATCTGGGGTTGTGAAGTTTTCGTTAGATGAGAAACTCAGGACAAACTAGACTCCAGATCTGAAAAGTGTCTTTTCGTCGGTTATCCACAAGAGTCGTTTGGATATCTGTTCTACAGACCCGCGGATAATGTGGTCTTCGTAGCTCAAAGAGGAGTGTTCCTTGAGAGAGAAATGATATCTAAAGAGGACAGTGGGAGTAAGATTGATCTTGAAGAAATTCAAGAGTCGGCCGATGAAGAACCTACAATAAACACTGATGTTCAACAAGAGGTGGAAACACCTATTGAACCTGAAGACATATCTTTACCCGTTAGCAGATCTTGTAGAGTTAGAAAGCCTCCTCAATTCTATTATGGTTACCATGTAGAAGAAGAGGATAAAATTAGTGACAGTACACTAAATGACTTAGATGAACTCGCTAACTACAAGGAAGCGATGGCAGGCCCTGAGGCTGCTAAGTGGAAGGAAGCTATGAAAAACGAAATTCAGTCCATGTATGACAACCAAGTTTGAAATTTGGTTGACACTACACCCGGTCTTAAGACGGTGGGTTGTAAGTGGATCTTCAAGAAGAAGACTGACATGGATGGGAAAGTACACACTTATAAAGCTAGGTTGGTAGCGAAAGGCTATACTCAAACCCACGGGATTGATTATGAGGAAACCTTCTCACCAGTAGCAAAGATAAAATCAATTAGGATTATGCTAGCCATAGCTGCATTTCATGATTATGAAATTTGGCAGATGGATGTCAAAACCGCCTTCCTTAACGGGAAACTGACAGAGGATGTGTTCATGGCACAACCGGAGGGTTTTGAAAATGTAAAGTATCCTAATAGAGTGTGTAAGCTTCAAAAGGCTATTTATGGACTTAAACAAGCCTCTCGTAGCTGAAATCTCTGCTTCCATGAGAAAGTCACAGAGTTTGGATTTTTTAGAAGCGAAGATGAGTCCTGCATATATGTCAAGTTCAGTGGGAGTGTTGTAGTCTTCCTAGTATTATATGTGGATGATATACTACTCATAGGAAATGATATCCCAACTTTACAAGGTGTAAAGGATTGGTTGGGAAAATGTTTCGCTATGAAAGACTTGAGAGATGCAACATATATTCTTGGTATAAAGATTTATAGAGATAGGTCGAGACTTCTCATAGGACTTAGCCAGGACATATACTTAGATAAAATTTTGAAAAGATTCAAAATGGAAAACTCTAAGAAAGGGAACCTACCCTTACATTATGGCATTAAGATCAGTAAGGATCTTTGTCCGAAATCTAAGGAAGAATCGGATAGAATGAGTCAAATCCCATATGCATCGGCTATAGGATCGATCATGTATGCCATGACGTGTACGAGGCCTGATGTCTCATTTGCTTTGAGCTTAGTGAGTCGACATCAGCAGAATCCTGGTGAAGGTCATTGGACAGCTGTAAAGAATATTCTTAAGTATTTGAGAAATACTAAGGACGGGTTCTTGGTTTATGGTGGAGAAGAAGAACTCAGAGTAACGGGTTATAGTGATGCAAGTTTCCAAACAGATAGAGATGATAGCCGTTCACAGTCTGGTTGGGTATACTTACTGAATAGGGGAACGGTGACATGGAAAAGTTCCAAGCAAGATACGGTGGCAGACTCAACGTGCTAGTCTGAGTACATAGCGGCTTGCGAGGCTTCAGAGGAAACCATCTGGATTAAGAATTTCATTGGAGATCTTAGAGTTGTTCCAACGGTTCAAGACCCCATTGAAATATTCTGTGATAACGAAAGTGCGGTTGCCTTGAGTAGAGAACCCAAGGATCACGGAAAGTCAAAACACAATGAAAGAAAATACCATTTTGTTCGGAGAAAAGTAGAAGAAGGACACGTGATTGTGAAGAGCATAAGATCAGAGGATAATCCGGCTGATCCATTCACAAAGCCACTTGGAAAGTCCAAACATAATGAGCATGCTAGAAGCATAGGCTTAAGAGATAATGTAAAGTTATAGTTGTTAGTTTGATTTTGAAACATTGTAAACAATGATAAATTGCTATAGACTTGGTGATTAAATAATGGAGATTTATTTATTGGAAGGAGTTCTACCATTTACTATTGTTTGTCATTATGTTTCTGTTTTGCATGTTTAGACACCACTTCCCGAGTAAAACAGTTTTACTTAAACCTCCTCAGTCGTTCACACTCCTGGAAGTAAGTGGTGAATCAAGACTGTCATGAAGTGTTAGTAGATTATCTATGGAGATTGGCATAGAGAATGCTACAACACTCATGGGTACTTAATGGGGATTTAAGTATAGGAGAGACCCGCACTCATGGAAGTTACTTCATGGATTGAAATCACGAGTAACTTTGAGATGATAATATCCTCTATTCTTAAAATGGAGATACATTGAGTTTCTAGTTTTTCAAGTCTGTTATACTTTAGCCTATTCAAACGCTGTGCGTAAATGCCAGTCATAAAGGGTATGCTAGGTATGACATGATGAGTTGACTAGTACTATGTAGTCAAAATTTATTTGTTCCTTTTCGCCTAATGGGGAAAGCGATATCTTGGGCCCTCTGATGATTAAAGATTGACTCTAAAGTGCTAGGCCTGACCGAGACTAAGTTGATGGTTCAATAGTCTCATAAAGTCAATGTAATCGGAAATCAGAAAACTAATTATGAATCTTGAGATTGATTAAAATCCATGTCTCGATTCATACGATATCAGTAGAACAAATGGATAGTTGATCACTTATCTAAAGGGCTAACTCTAAGATAAGAATCAGAGTTCGGCAGTTGCGTTGAATGACACTCTCTGCTTAGTTAATGGATAAGCTTAGACCAATAATAGTTGATGAATTGTCCAAGTGGGAGACAGTTGGAATAGTGTCCAATATCATAACTAATTGATAAGTACATCATTAAAAGTGGAGTCCTTTTTGGGTACCCCTCAATGAACAGTAAGAGAAATAAATGGAGAGATAATATTAATTGGAATTAATATTATAATTAGTTTATTAATTGAAACTAAAAGGAATTTTCTGAAATTCGATCCAACCGTCGGTTGGAAAGTTCAACCGGCGGCTGGAAGGTTCAACCGGCGGTTGGAGTCTAATTAGGTTGAGACGGTGGAATGAGCCAGCAGAAGGTTCTGGAATCAGATCCAACCGCCGGTTGGACGGTTGGAAGGTCCAACCGCCGGTTGGGATTCTGTCCCACATCGGCCAGGGGATGAAACCCTGAGCCTCCTCCTCCCCTATAAATAGGGACCTCCCCTATGCTTTTAAGGGTATCCCAGAATTGAATAGAGTTCAATTATTTCTCTCTTTCTCATTCCTACTCCTTGTAAGAGTTTACACGACTTAGAGTCGGGACCCTAGGAGTTTGGGAATTTCTCTTAGTTCTTGGGTGTGAGCCATTAGAGGTGTTCTGGTTTGGGCACTCGCCTCCAAGTAAGGAAGCTCTACAAGATCGTCTGCACGTGAGAAATTGGTTTTCTTAAAGGTTAGTATTTTCATATTTATCTTGGTTATTTTATTGCTTTTATTTATTCAAGTTAAGCTCCTTTAGGGTTTAGTTTCCTAATTGCCTTAGATTAATTTTTGTTATAATTCCGCTGTGCATATTAATCTAGTTAGGGAATAGAAAACCCAACAGTTTGTTCACATGTGATTAACTTCAATCATATGTGAACATTGATGTATGTTTAATTGAAAAAGAAAAAAGTAAAAACAAAATCTTAAATTTACGTTTTAAAACACATTTTAACCGATTTGTTCACATTATTGTTCACAGATGAACATATATTTGTTTTTTTGCGTATTTCGATATGATTTTAAGATTTTTTTGACTTTTTTTTCCAATTAAACATATATCAATGTTCACATATGATTGAAGTTAATCACATATGAACAAACATGTATTTTTAGTGGTTCTCAAAGTTCTCAACTTTATATTGGTTCTCATTTGAACCTTCCCCAATATATATATATATATATATATATATATATATATATATATATATATTGGGAGGTTTGAAATTTACAGTACTTAATACGGGTTGTGCCAAACAGAAAGTCACGGGTGTTTTGTAGTTTTTCTTGCATGTTGCACGCATGTATGGCAATTTGAATTATCGATGTGTATGTTATGTAGATGAAGGTTGGTGGTGGAATGGTGCACATTCTATATGACCATATCTATATGTGTGGGTTTGTTAAATCCAAAACGAACAACGGCTGTAACCTTCGTGCTAGATTACCCTGTTTGAAATATGTTATTTTTGCTTCATTAAAAATTACAAGAGATGAATGTCGTACTTCGCTTATGTAATTATCGCAAGTCAGTGTCCTTATTGGTTGATTAGCGAGAAGTAACACGCAGAAAATGTCAACAAAACGAATACAAAAGTCATGGGCTTCTCTAAACACGGCAAAAAATGTCAACAAAACGAATACATCAGACATCAGTTTCTCCTTGTTACTTTAAAGGTAACATTTTTACGTCACATGTAAAATAATATATTAATATGAAATTATGACAAACTTCACATAAAGTTTACTGTGAAGCTTATACTTATAAAGACTTCACACATTTTTATGATGTGAAGCTTTATATTTTTAAATTACTTAACATGTAAAACAATATGTTAATATGAAATTATGACAAACTTCACATAAAATTTGTTGTGAAACTTATACTTATAAAGATTTCACACAATTTTATGATGTCAAGCTTTATATTTATAAAATACTTCATATGTAAAACAATATGTTAATATGAAATTATGACGAACTTCAAAATTAATGTAAAGCTAAAAAAAATGATTAACAAAAAATACATTGTTAAGCAAAAAAAAATTGATTCATAAAAAAATACACTGTGAAGCAAAAAGAGAAAAATTTGATTAACACAAAAATGTATTGTGAATGAAAAATGAAATTACACCTATTTACCAAAACGCTACCACCCTTTTCCAGACTTGTTAATAATTACAAAAATGCCACCTCCATTTTGGGTCATTGATTTTAAATGAGTGACTATGATTTGTTCTCACCGTTCTCACAAAATTCCCTTGTTCTCTCCAGAACCCAACCCTATATATATATATATATATATATATATATATATATTTAATCTATAAATAAATAATAAAATAGTAATAAATATAATTAATAAATTAACTACTCTTAGTTATTATAAAATATAGTTAAACCATAATCCCATAAAAGAATCTGAACCTTTCGATGAATTTTTTTAAATTTATACAACGATGTAAATTGAATCTTGATAGTTACACTTAACCTTGCAAATATTAATTTAATTTAATATTAAATATTAAATTAATATTAATATTAAAATCAAATTATACGTATATTTATCTTTCAGGATTTGATCATATCATGTAACTAAATGACTAACCTATCAGTTGTGATACATTGAAGAATATGAACCTTTCGATGAGTTTTCTCAAATTTACCCAACGATGTAAATTGAATTTTGATAGTAAGGGTATTTTTGTTATTTTGTCAAGATTTAACGGATTGATTTAACTGAATTTGGATGGAAGGACAAATGCAACAAAATTAAAAATCACAATTTGGATGGAAGGACAAATACAACAAAATTAAAAATCACAGGGACAAAAAATACGAGAAAAAAATAAAAGCATAAAATCGGCCAATAGACAAGATCACAAGAACAAAAATTGCAGCTTACCCTAATCTTTTTGAGATTGGCTCCATCTATCCATTTCATCTCTTTGTGGCTACTTACAAGCATGGAGATAAGAATCTACAATTTTCTTTTGATCAAACCAGATTTTCTACATCCCATTCTTCTTCATCAAACTCTTCATTATCATCATTTAAAAGAGAATTAACTATTGTGAACTTTAATACCGACAAGCACATATCTCCTTTCTCTTTTATATTCTGACCATTTGTAGTGGCACTCTTACCCTTATCATACACACTTTTCGAATGCATTGAAGACGACACAAGATTGCTAGATGAAACACCCACAAGTTGTTTTCTAGAACTAGCAACAAATTTCGAAGAAGATTGTTGTAATATTTGAGCATTTTCAGACACAACTTTTCGATTCGAGTTAGCAAGCTTTCCAACATCTTGCCTCGTACATTTAATAACCTGATCTCCAATCTTTTGAAGATTGTTATTAACATTGTTAATTCTAGAAGATTGTTATTAACATTGTTAATTCTAGAGTGCACCTTGTTATCCAGCTTACCACGACCAATTCGAACAAAAAACTACATTTATTCAGATTACCTATGTTCTGCTGCGATTGACTATTCTGAAACCTATAAATTTCATCTATTACTATTCCATAAACATTCTTTACTCCATATGTTTTCTGTTTGATTATTTACAACTGTATCAACCTTGTTTTCCATCTCTTCCTGTCTAATAACGTTACCTTGATTCGAATTCAAACTAGTAGAACTAAAAAAATTTGGAATAGCCTGAGTGCTACTAGTGATAACAGGAGGTATTTGACCAGCTGGGATAACAACTTTACTCATCTCAGATTCTTTAGAGACCATATCCGTGTCATTATCATTGATCTCAATTCCAACATTAGACTCACTTTCTTCATTGACAACAATTTGATTTCTACTCTGACCCATTTTAGTATTAACATCATCACCAACAGGTATTTTTAACTCTTTCACATACTCTGTCAAATGCTCCTGTACAACCACACCTGCACCACCATCAATTTTCAACCATCCAAAACCTTGTCCCCTTTATCAAGCATTTTACTATTGCATTGATCATCTTTTCTATTCATCTTAGAAACACTAGCCATAGCCGAATTAAGATTTATATCATAAGACAACCATGTAAGTGGAACAGACTCAAATGAAGTATTAGGTTGTACAGACCCAACACAACAGCTACTTCGGGGTTTTCTTCATTTTTAGATGTATTTGATTGTTGTTGTTGTTGTTGTTGCATGAATTCATTCTCAATTGGTTCGGAATTATCATTAATTAGGGATTCAATAACTCGATGATCAGTAACCTCAGAAATACCTTTGTTCTTCACAAATCTGACACGCTTTTTGTATTTTTTTTTCAACTTCACCAATTTTCCAGATGCAATCTTGACTTCTACATCATTATCTTCTTCAATTGAATTTCTAACTGAACTTCTGAGAATCATTCGACAATCTGCTGGAGACAAAAGAGGCATCAGAGGTGGCTTAGAGAAAGTTAAAGCGGGTGTTTGAAAGTTCTCAGAACCAATTGAATCTGATGGATCTGGGGGCCAGTTTAATGATTTAGAAAGTAAAGAGGATGAATTCATGAGAAAGTAAAGAGGATGGATTCATAGTTGGTCAGTGAAACAAAGGAAGGATTTGATAAATTTACGGTTGAATTCGATGAACCATTGATGTCCGTACAAAAATCGCCCCGGGAGGAAAAACACGGGTAGGGTTTGGGGTTTACGGTAGGGTCTGAAACCCGGTTAACTCGGACCGGTCCGACCGGATTTTTTGTAATTTCCAGTCGGTTAAAAATCCGTTTTGACGACCAGTCAACGACCCGGGCGATTTTCTAGTCTAACCCGGTTGAACCAGTTTCCGGACCCGGATTGAACCGCATCTTTATATATATATATATTTTATTTTTCAATTTTAATAAAATTAAAATGATAATAATAATATTATTGAACTCAAAAATTCCAATAGATTAGTTGAAGCAAATCTCTCTTGTTTTTTTTTCCTTTAGATATCGATAAAACCACTCAAACTTCTGAAATAGAAATCCCAACCACTCAAACCCTTAATCGAATTAAGTGTTCACACGAAGAATGAAAAAAGGGGGAGATTCGTCATCTCCAAACCTTCTGCGAACAACCGAAATCAAAGCCCCCAATCTTCTCTCGCGATTATGATAACTGACGAAGATATAAGGGGACCATGATGAGCGCGATGATGATAGCCGTTATAATCGAGACGATGATGATGACCGCGATGATGATAATAGATAGACCAGTGAGATGATGGTCGGAAAATGCTACCGGAGTTGTTCCCGTTTATATGAATATGGTCAGGAAGAAATATCGTAAGCCGTAATTTACAAAAGTATTAAAATAATTAGGTTTATTTGTTATTTATATCGTAGTCTCACTAGAAACCCTTATGGGCCTAAAGTAACCTTTATTGTCATTTATGCTTTATGGGCCTAAAGTTCATGTACAGTTCATGAATATCCGTTGAGCCCTGAATAGTTGTAGTAAAGAATGGTTATATGTGTAAACGGTCAAACTGCCGGTCAAACCGGTCTGACCGGACCCGGAGACGTTTCCGGTTCGATCCGGTTTTCGGTTTTAAAAACATTGGGTAGGGTTTGGGGTTTTAGGTTTGGGAATTTAGCAAATCTTATTAAACTCTAAAATCTACTAAACTCTAAACCCTAAACTCTATCTAAATTAAATGCACAACTAAGTACTTACACATGTGTTAATAACTTGTTAAACCCACCAAAAAAATGGAAAATAAAATAAATCGTTGAAAGTATGTGTTGAGGGACGAAAAATCTAATAGGAGAAAATGTTGAATTTAATAGTGTAATTTTCATAATTTTTTGATTTGTCATTTGTGAGATAATTGATGTTGGGGTAAATGAGTTTTGTACGTGTGAAACATTTTCTTTGTACATATGGAGGCGTGGAGCATTCTTATTGTTTCTTCTAATTCTGGAAATTCTTGTACTTCCTCAAACTTTTCCCTCGATAATTATCGTTAACGAGCAGATTTTTACCCGCGCGTTGCGGCGGAACGAAAATATTTAGATTAGTTTATTACATAATTTGGTATATAAGCAAATTAAAAGTCAGTGAACCGTATGTAGTCAAATTCGAATATTCGAGTGGTTTAAGGAGTTATGTAAGGACATAAACTTTATGTTTAACAATCAATTACTTTATGGAGAGTCAATAAAAAACGTTTGCAATTTTTACTTTAGAATATGATTTTATAGTTTTTATTTATTGAATACAAAATTACATTGAAATAGTTCAAGATTTATGTAAGTAGTAATAATCATATGATTATGAATTATCAGTTTTAAAGTAAATATGGTTGTCAAACTAATTATTATATATGTACACCTTCTATAATACAATTGTGACTTACTGACTCATTTACTCTACGTGAATAGTGTAATATGGGATCAACATGGTTGCCTTTTCCTTAATAAACTATAAGTAATTAGCAAATATTAATGACATATATCATTAAATAAAATAAGTTTAAAATGTCTTTTATTGTTATTTCGAATTAACCAATTAATTAAAAGACATCACATTAGTTAGTCGGTTGTAAAGTAAAACACTCCAAAAGTTTTAGCTAAAATAATTTTGATGCTTATTTATATAAATTATATTTATAATTAAATTATTGAATTTAGTCATCTAAAATGAATAATATATAATTTGTGTAAAAAAAAGAGAGAAAAAAATATTTTAATATTTATAGAATCTTGTTTTCATTCACCTCCCTGCTGAATATACCTGCGTATAGAAGTGAAGTTTGAGAAATCGTAACCTTAATAAACAATGTTAACATTATTATTATTATTATTATTATTATTATTATTATTATTATTATAAATCTTAGCCCGAAACAAATTAATTGATAATAATATTTTCCTAATTCATATCCATCATATTATAATTAGATTTTGAGAAGCAAAGTGAAATTTATACGTGAAAGATGTTGTGGTTTTTGTAGCTATTTTTTCAAAATGAAGCTAAAAATGTACAATTTTTTTTTTATGATTCATACCGTTTATTTTATGATCCAACTATCACCGCTCGTTGTCTACCCTTCCATATAGTTGATTAAAATATACCATAATCATATATGTTATTTACCTTCAAAAAAAATTCTAGAAATTATTAACCTTTTTTTGTTAATTAATCCAATGACATTATAGTTGTTGTTATGCAATCGAACTGGTTGTCGACCTAATTATTATATAGGTCCCCTATCATAACTTAATAGTTTAACATGTGATCAATCATGTTTCCGTTTTGTTAACAAAATGATAAATAATGATCAAATATAAGTAACACTCAACATTAAACAAAACACATCTAAACTTCTTTTTAGTTTGTCA
The DNA here is from genome assembly GCA_963422505.1 of Pseudognaphalium luteoalbum. Taxonomy (NCBI): domain Eukaryota; kingdom Viridiplantae; phylum Streptophyta; class Magnoliopsida; order Asterales; family Asteraceae; genus Pseudognaphalium; species Pseudognaphalium luteoalbum. Next base: position 288,957 of record OY730192.1, read on the forward strand.
TGTTGAATTAAGTGATTAATTAAAATACAATGCAATATACAAAACATATAATGATTAGAAGTTATAAATAAAATATAGTGATTTAAAGCACTCTAAATTTAAAATTAAAAAAATATTCATAATTATATGTGTAACTTTAGTGTAAAAAATAAAAAAAACGAAAAAAAAACTATTTACTATTCATATAATAATAGTAACTTCCATTTAATTTTCTAGTAAATGTAGGAGTTTCTGATTAGCAATGATGTTTGTCATGCATGGTGTGAAAAATAAGATCATTATCTCACGAGAACAATTCAATTCATCCAACAAAGACAATATTCCAACCGCACATTTTATTTATTACTAGAAGCACCGAATACCCATTCCCCATTACCATTATTGTTGTTGTAAACCCCAAAAATGGCGGGTGTGGTTGTTAGCAGTACAAGACTATTTCACCACAATCATCACCACCATCGGCAAACCCTAAAACCCAAATCACTATCACTATTATTATCATCATCATCATCATCTAATAATAATAATAACAATCATCATCATCATCAATTCATCAAATTTCCTTCTTCTTATGGTCCACCCTCCACCACTATGTCTGCCTCTGCCGTCACTCCAACCACCAACCTACCACTAGTTCAACACAACCCCCATGGTACCTTTCTTTCATTCGTCTACTTACTCAAAGTTTTTACCTTTTTAAATATTCTAGATTGATAATGATAATGATAATTCATCCAGACTTCCTATTATTAGCTTGCTTAACGTATACTAGTTTCTTTATTTTGAGGTTAGTCAACTAGTAGTACATCCTATTATTATTGATATTCGGGATGTTTCTTGTGTTGGGGAAAAATCAATAGGTTGTTGGTCGGAATTCGCTGACAATGTTTCTGGTGAATGGGATGGTTTTGGAGCTGATTTTACTGTTGATGGTCACCCAATTGAGCTTCCTGAAAACGTAGTACCTAATGCTTATCGAGAATGGGAGGTTCAAGTCTTCGATTGGCAGACCCAGTGCCCAACTCTTGCTCAACCCGATAACTCATCCCTCACCTACAAGTTAATTAAACTGCTTCCTACTGTTGGCTGTGAAGCTGATGCTGCCACACGATTTACTATTGATGAGAGGATTATAGGAGGTGTACATAACATGGTTTCTTCCTTTGCTTATCATCACACTGGATCTTACACTGCTGTTTGGGAGTCAACAAAGAAAACCGCGGTGAGACTACTTGAATTGGAGCATTGTTTGATCGATCCTCGTGATAAAGAATCGCGGGTTAGGATTGTCCAAATTGTGGGTGTTGAAGACAACCACAAGTTAGTGTTAAAAAACATCAAAGTGTTTGTTGAGCAGTGGTATGGCCCGTTCAGAAATGGGGAACAACTAGGTGGGTGTGCGATACGTGATTCTGCTTTTGCTTCGACACAAGCTCTTAGCGGTTCAAAAGTATCAGGCGTGTGGGAAGTTTCAAACTCTATAGCCAGCTTCCAAGACTCCCCCAATGTGAGTTTAGCTTACATGTTGAATATTGATTGATATCCATATAGGGAGGATTCTTTCATTAACCATTTCATAATCTTGACAGACCATTCTTCAACAACTTGTGACAGTTAATGGTATACACAAGCTGGTAAGAGACCAACAGAATCTGGTATTGCTTCCCAAGAACTTGTGGAGTTCAATACAAGATGGAGAACAACCTTGCTGTCAAGTTGGATGGTTGTTGGAGCCAGGGCATGCTGTTACATCAAAGTGCATCTTTTCAAGAAATGCCGAGTTAAAAGTAACTAATCCGCTTTAACTTCTGTCGCTTTGATTTCGACAATGACGTTTCAATAAACACATATGCATCTGCTTTCTTTTGCAGGAAATTGTAACTTCATCCGAAACTGCAGCTTCTGGACCAGGACTATAGCACTCTCAATGGCTCAATATTTCTTTATGGGGGGGGATTGGCAAATCTTAGGTTTGGTTGCATATAATACTAGATTTGGAGTTGGTATTGCAATTTGTAGAAATTTCTTACAATAAGCATATAGCACACAAACATATTGATTCATATAAATTTTTTTTATTTTTTTTTTATTTTTTATTTTTTGTGAAGTTCGTCTGGTCTGGTAAACACATAAATGAGTGAAATACAATAAACATAATGTTTAGTTGATTTCTACTTCCTACTTAAATCTGGTAAACATATAAATGAGTGAAATTCAAGAAACATAATGTTTAGCTGATTTCAACTTCCTACCTAAATCAAACAAGCACAGTGAATCCAACAGGTACAACTTATAAGAATTTCAACAACAAGAAGAAACTATGCACTCATTAAGTTCTTACATCTTCAGAAACAATACACCAACATTAAACGAAAACATGCTCAAACATAAACATCCACGACCGACCAATTAATTGCCACACCTCCTCCTATTCTCATCCTGCTGTACAATCTGCAACATGTATGAGTCACGTGCTGTGTTTTTTGTGTATAAGTTTGTTTCAAGAACAAAAGCTAGTGTGTATGTACGTACCTGTAGACGAAATTTGGAAGGAAATTACTAGAGAGCCCCTGGTGCGTCTCTCATGCTCATATTCAGACTGTTGCGCATTGTTCTTCTTCCAACTCCTGCATTTCCCTTCGTCATCATGGCCACAAATTCCCCATAGTCAATCCTCCCATCCTGTATCACAACATACAATATTATAAACCCATCATTATTTTCTTTTTCTGTAATACAAATCATCGAGTTCTAAGTTATAAAAGCATTTAAGAATACATTATCTTGGTCAACTTCTCTGATGATATCCTCTACAAGAAAATCAGTCATATTATGATCTGCACAAGCCTGCTGAAGTTCATCAACCGTTATATAGCCACTCCCATCTTTGTCAAAATACTGGAATGCAGCCACAAGGTGCTCCTCTCTTTCCAACTTGTTCAGGTGAATTGTAGCAGCTACAAATTCTCCATAATCAATCGTCCCACTGTTATCCACATCAGCCTGCACATCCACATGACACGTCAGATAAAAATCTAGACAACTTGTTTGAACCATGGACAAGTTCATGGCCAAAGAAATAGCCTTACCGCATCCATAAGGTCTCGTATCTCTATATCCTTTAATGTAGAACCAAACTTTCTTAAACCAGCTTTGAGCTCATCAAATGTTATTGCACCACTATTATCAGTATCCATTGCCTTAAACATTTCCCTCAGACCAGCTATTTCTTCTTCAGACAGGCTTTCGGCTATAACCTGGACCCAAACAAGAATAAACTCAAGATTACTTTCAGTCCTGAATCATTGATCCCATCTAGTATAAAAAACAAAATTTTATAATAACAATAATATTAACATACCCGCAAAGCCATTTTCTTTAACTTATTCATTGCAGAGAACTGCTTCAAACGAGAAAGAACGGCTGGATCCAGTGCTCTATCGGGAGCAACACCATTTTCACAAATCCAAGGATGACCTGTAATATTCAGATAATCTCGCTAACATAAATAATCTTCAATCTTATAATCACGATCGTAACGAATACTAATGTTTGAATCAAAAGAAGCACACAAGGCATTCTAACAATAGTATATGATCATCAAAACAAGTGGGAGAGCATACAGAGAACTTCATGAGCAGTTAAGCGATCTGAAGGTCTAGAGCACAACATCCTGCGAATAAGGTCCTTTGCACTGTCAGATATAAGGGGCCACGGGTCTGAATCAAAGTCTATGTATCCCTTCAAAACTGCATCAAATATCCCCTGTTGTGTTTCTACAACAAATTAATAAAATAAATTATATTCAGGTTGATGATAAGAGTAGAGACAGGTAAAACTGCTGCGAACCCACTTAATACTTACCAGCCCAAAACGGAGGGACACCACTGAGTAGTATGTAAAGTATCACCCCTGCAGTCCATACATCTGCTTCTGGACCATAATGCTTCAAAAGTACCTCAGGCGCGACATAATATGGGCTTCCTACCACATCTGTGAAAATTTGACCTGAAAAACGGGAATAAGCAATTTAGTAAAACATTACTTAACCGTATTTTTGGATAGTTAAAGGCTATACTATGGTAAGTATACCTGGCTTGAAGAAAACAGAGAGTCCAAAATCAATTGCCTTGAGGGAGAAATCATCATCTTTGTTAACCAACAAGAAATTTTCAGGTTTCAAATCTCTGTGCATAACCCCAAGGGAGTGGCATGCTTCAACAACACCAACAATGATCTTTGTCAGCTCAGCAGCCTTCCTCTCACTATAATGTCCTCTTTGAATGATCCTGTCAAACAATTCTCCTCCATTGCAGAGCTCCATCACAATATGAACGTACAAAGGATCCTCATACGCACCCTTGATGGTGACTATATTCTTGTGTCCTGCCAAATGGTGCATTATCTGAATCTCTCTCCTAACATCCTCCAAATCCTCTTTGGAGATCAACTTACGTTTGGAGATTGATTTACAGGCATAATCTATTCCTGTTGCAATCTCAGTGCACAAATACGTAGTACCGAATTGACCCTGTCCTAACTTTTGACCCAATGTGTAGACATCACGAATGTTATCGGTTTTATGACCGAGAACATAGTAAGCTTGATTCGGACGGCTCATGGTGTTATCTTTCTTGGGAAGAGGTAGTGGTCTGGGATCTTTTGAAAATTCTTGGGCTATAAGTTGTTGAGAGATTAAAGTAGTGGGTGAGTAATCCAAAGAGTTGTTAGATAAAGCAGAAGATGGATTTTGATTGGAAATTGACTGATCTTCAGGCTTATTTAAGCCCTGTGTGTCTTTTATTCCAAAAGATCCACGGCATGTATTGCCCATAAAAACAATCAACTACTTCTCATTAAAATTTGCTGCACACAAAATTTATATTCCTGTTAATCAACAACAAGAATAAGAAGAAGAAAAAAATACTAATAAAGTTGTTATTAAAATGATATGGTAAAACATCGAAAATAATATTCCTATTATTATATGCTAGACTAGATCAGACTAGTGATCTTGGGTTACATAGTTAATGAAACCACACAAAAGAAAAACCCCAAGTTATTGTAAATGGAACATAAAGACTTGAAATTTACTGATAAAACATCAGACGTGAACAAAGTAAAGTTACATGAATCTTACAAGTATTAAGTTGCAGATCTAGTAGTAAAGTACCTGATCCTGATGGATGAAGAATATACTTGGTGGAAGGGTGATAAAGGAGAAGATGATTTTGGATGATTAAGCAGCAATAGGATGATATAATTGGTGAGTGTTGACAACTACAAAAAAATGTTTTTTTTAAGTAAAATAAAATAAAAATAGGAAGCCTCGTATGTTATTGCTGAGAAGGAACAAGAGGAGGTGGTGGTGGTGGTGGAAGATTGGTGCTGACCAGCTTACTCCTACTCACCCAACCCATGTCTCCCTTCTGACTTCAATTCCTCTATCCACAATTATCTTACACATTACTACCTCCTACTATGGACTAAGTACTCACGAGTCCATACTTGTACAAATACTACTATATTTGCATAAACTCTTGCCAATACCAACTTCAGATTTAGTTTTTTTTTTTTAAGACAGACAGCCCTACAAGGTTACAATCTAATGTACCTCACAACCTCTTAATTTAAGTGTTCACCGTATACTGATAGGTCAAAAACCACATTTTCATTTAATCACTTGGTGTCATAGATATACACGTGGTGTGTGATAACGAATATAATTGAGAAAAAAAAGAGTAGATTACATCACCGGTCCATCTAGTTATTTCTATATTACGGATCCAATCTCCGGGTAGGGTATTACGCAGATCTCATCCCTTGACCCGGATTTTTGTTTCCGTATGAGCACATACAAATTGACTAAAATGCCCTTAGTTTATTTATTTATATGTATTCTTTTTATATAAAAAAATATAGGTTTGGCTAATTTGTGCACTAAAGACATAAGATAAGCTTAATTAAATGGACAACAACTTTCTATATATATCACAAAATTTATTGATTAAACCCACTTCTTTCCAATTATACATCATCATTAATTACATTTCATATTATTTATAAAAAATTAAACATCATTAAATGTCACTAACTTATGCCCTTAAAGCACCAATTAGATTTTCGCTGAAAATATTAAGAAGAAAATAAAGCTCCATCCAATCATCCACCCAAATTCACTTGTTCCCTAGGGTATTTGCCAAAACTCAATCCATCATTTTCTAACACCATCAAAATCACTGAAATCGATACTAACATTAACTAACGCTTACCCAAGTTCATCACTCCCACCGCTTAACCAAAATAAATTTGTGAGAATCAATTTCACAAAAAAAAAAAATGCAAATAAATAAACGCAACTCAAAACTGAAAAGATTTTATAACCATAATATCCCTAAAATTTAGATCTTGAATACGGGATCGGAGGGGTGGGGATGGCGACGATGGGTTTTTTTCCGACAAGACGCTAAACGACATGTGTGATGGCGGGGACTTATGATGATTTTTGTTTGTGTTTTGAACCACCGACTGCCGGAATAGTCGAAAACATCATCTCTGTTGTCGGACCCGATGTTGGCAGTGATACGCTTGGAGAATACGAATCGAAATCAGCTATGTGTAGTCAAAGGTTTATCACATTATTTAGGCTGTAGTTATACACATATTCACAAAAGGTCATGATCAATTGGAACTTTGATCAATTGGAACTTCGAATGCAATTGAAATTGATTGAGCGGCTATATAGGTCATCGAATATGTATTTGATCTTTTATAATTACACGAATTATGTATATGATAAATTCTATAATTTCGTAATAGTTGAAAAAGATATGCAATGGAGTTCAAAAGTCCTTACAAGAAAGAACTATAATAAATTGATTGCCTATATTAATTAATAATTGTAATAAAATACAAAGCATTAAGATTAAGATTATATTTTATTTATTACCTTACTTATTTAAAGTTAAAATTCACCTCATGAATTTAGGAACCTAAAATAATAATTATTATATTGATAAATTAAATAATAAATATATTTTAATTCAAATATTTATTTATGATATCATCTCATCCTAAATTTTAGCTAATTGGACAAAATTAAAGAAGAATTGAGATTATGATGATGTCATCACTTGCTTCCTATATATAATTTAAGATGTTTATTAGTAAATCTTATTTTATTTTTGTTTATATACTACATGAAAAATGAAAAATACTTAAGCCGCTTCATATATATGTATGTTCGGACTAAGTTGCATTATGAATGTACGTCAACGGTCAATGAGTCACTTTTTTAGCATATGAAACAAAAAGTAATATATAATTCGAATGATATGAGTATATGTGTAGCGAATATGTTTATATATGGATTGCATTAGTAGATGTTGATGCATATCATTGTGTCTGCCAGTTGGTCTATTGAGTTGTAAAGTGTCGTTAGTCGTTTAATAGAAATATAGATTTTGTACTTAGCGACACTTAAGTTTTGGTTTAGGCGACACTTGCCTTAGTGACGCATAGCGACACTTAGGTAAGTGACGCATGAAGGCGGCTACATGCGACACTAGCCAAGTGATGCATGTCTGCCATTTTGTGTTAGTATTTAAGCAAACCTACGGGTTTCTGGCTAGGGTTGACGAAACCCTAGCACCATTTGTCGACTAAACTCACTTGTAATCAGTTCCAATACGTTAGTTAAGCTAATAAACTCGTTTTACTTGTTTAATCAATTGTTTCGGTTTGAGTTTATTATTGTTTCGTGTGATTGATTGTTTGATTTCCGCGCTTACAATTGATTATACGATCTGATTTGATCCGACACAAGGGATCTACAAGTGGTATCAGAGCAACTAAGTGGTTTGATCGACGTTTTGTTCGTGTATTGGAAGGTTTTCGGCTAGACTTTGCGAAAATCATTGGAATTGTTGCAATTTTCGGATCAATTGGGTGCTATTCTTACGTTTTGAATCAAGATTTACAGGTTTCGTTCGTTTGGGATCGAAGGATTTTCGTTAGGTTTTCTGAAAATTCGTGTTTTAGGGTTTTTGGAGTGTTACAGCCATTTTAGCGTCACTCGAAGCGTCACTTGGCAAGTTTTAGCGACACTTCATAGCGTCACTTCATCCGACACTCAGTAAGATTAATTAGGGTTTCACCGATACTCAAGTGCGTCACTTATACACGTCACTTTTTTGTTAGACGACACTCAAGTGCGTCACTTATACACATCACTTGTGTGTTATAAGACACTACTGTGCGTCACTTACCTTAGTGACACCATTTGCATAATACGTCACTCAAGTCCGACACTTGGGTACGTCACTTCTATTGGCTTACCGACACTTCCTTAGTGTCGGTATTCTCGGTTATACGTCACTTACTAGCGTCACTTACCCTAGTGACGCTATACTAAGCGACACTTCGGTGCGTCACTTCCTAAGTGACGCATTTATTACTAATTTTCTTTCAAGTTTTGTTTTTGAGCTATTTTTCAGATTCGTTTAAATGGCCGCTGATAAGGAAGATATTAGAGGGATTAGGGAGATGATCAAACAGGGAATGATATTGGTTCGAGCAATAAACCTCCGTTGTTCACTGCGGATATGGACTATGCGTACTGGAGAGATAGATTTGAACAGTTTGTAGACTTTCATTGTCCAGAACTTTGGGGTCCACTAAAACAATGATATTGGCTCCGGTTGCCCAAGGAAACTATCGTGGTATTCCTCCAGCAAAAACGTACAATGCCATGACACCTCAAGAGAGAAAGGAACTTGAAATAGAAAGAAAGGCACACTCCGCCATCTGTATGTGTTTAACAAAGGATGTTATGAGACTCTTTAAAACTCATGACATAACTTATGATTTGTGGAAGGCAATCGAAACGAGGTGCGGGGGCAATGAAAAGTACAAGGAGGCTAAGCTGGAATTAATCAAGAAGCAGTATGATCTATTTGACATTTTCCCTAATGAGACTACTTCTGGACTATTCCCCCGATACTCACAATTGGTTAGTGAGTTAATTGAAGGAGGATACAATCTCACTACACTTGAGATAAACAAGAAATTGTTGGATGTGTTGCCAAGTGCTTGGGGTGTGAAGGTCCAATTCTTGAAGGAAAATCAAGAATTAGCTAGGATGACTTTGGACCAATTGATAGGAGTTCTTCAAGCTCATGTAATGGAGTTGAAGAAGAAAGAATGCAAGTCGAGTGGATTTGTACAAAATCCCACACTATATGGAGGACAAGTCAATTCTGGCAAGAGTTATGGTGGAATGGCATTCATGACAGATACCAGTTCACCATCTTATTCAACTGGGGCTCAACATGCAGCCTACGTTTCTGGTACATCTCAAGGATCACAACAGCAGGTTCTAGTCTCACCAGCTATACAAAAGCAAGCTGCCATTTATACAGCTTTTCTAAGCTCTTACAAAGATTTGGTTTTTCAACTCACCACGTTGGAAATGACAAAAGAGGATTATAGTCAGCTAGACGACGATGATCTAGAGCAAATGGATTTAAACTGGGTCATTTCGCTAGGGAATGCGAGAAACCCAAGATGCCACCATCGGGCTTACTAAGCCTGATCCTCCAAAGGCGAATGAGAAAGAAGAAGTCAAGTCGTTGGCTGCGGACAATGCTTTGGTCGTTTTTGAGCCGACTGCTTCAGACTGGAGTGTTCAGGCTGCACAATTTCAACAGTGTCTGATGGCTCACATCACACCTGAGGTACAAAATGAACCAATTGAGCCTTTTAATTATGTTACTTGTATTCAATTGACTGAATCTCTTGAGGTCTATCAAAAGGACAATTTAGACTTGCGGGAAAAGGTTGTAAAACTTACAGAATCTAACAGGTTTTTGCAAAAAAATGAAAAACTTTATGAAAAACATCTTGCGGCTCACAAGTTAAACACTCAAACTTTTAAAGCAAAGGTCTTTAGTCAACAAGATGCAATTAAAAGTTATCTTACTGAAATTGAACTGTTGAATAAAGAACTATCTGATTTAAAAAATGAGTTCGATAATCATAAAAGCAAAATCTTAGGTTCTTCATCCGCAACGTTTGTCTTTAATGAAATCGTTAACAAGCAAGGGACAGGCGGTAAAAAGAAGGAAGGACTAGGTTATAACCAAGTACCACCACCTTCTCATGCCGAATATTGTCATGCGCCTGTTAAGGAAGGCCTTGAAGAAATTCCAGTTGATTATACAAAGCTTTATGGTATTAAAGCTAAAGAAGCTAAGCAAAAAAAACTGACAAAGGAGGAAACCAAAAGGCCAGAGTATCCCTTGCCTCAGTTTGTTAAGCCTAAATGTGAATCTCCATTTAGTATTGAGGAGATTGTTGAGATTGAGGACATTACTGATCAAGAGTATCCTGAATTTAAGAAGGTTGAGGTTAAACTTGAAAAAGTGGCTTTAAAGGTTGAACCTGCAATTAAGGTTCAAACTAAAAAGGGAAAAGACAAGGTTTTGAATGCGAAATCACAAACTTTACAGTCACCTGTAAAGATTTTGCAACATAAAGTTATAAATGAAAAAGTTTCTTGTGATAAACCTTCCATATCAACCTCTCAACTAAAACAAGCATCTTCTAAGACATGTACGCAATGTTCATGTTCTAGAAACGTTTCCCCACCTCCTGTGGTAAGTCCTCAGCCTCAACCATTTGTTGAGACTCGTTCTTGTTTCTACTGCAAGAGACAAGGACACTTGATTCGTGACTGTCCCAAACTTTCTCATCAACGCTATGGAAGAGAGATTCCCAAGACATCAGTTTATCGAAATTCATTTTCAAAATCACCTCCTAGGCGTTATTCAAACTCTCCCAAGCCTGCTGAGAAGCCAAGTAATGTTGGGAAAAATTCTTTGCCAAAGCCATAGCCCGACATTACTCCCAAGCTAAATTCCAAACCATCTAAAGTTTGGAAGAGAAAAGAGTCTGTTGTGGACTCTAATGTCGTCAACGATAACACATTGGATATAAATAAGATATAATTTTATAAATATAAGTCTAATACTGGATAATTTGTAATTTTATTGTACTTATATGAATTTCATGAAGTATGCATACTAACAATTGTCTTGTTCTTCTTAAAATCTAATATAATTGGCTTATTCTTCCTCATATGATCCCTAAGCAGTTAAAATTTTAAGCATTTTAATTTTAAATTTGTTTGCTTTCATAGGATGTTAGTACTCTTAAATTTTTATTTCTTATTTTATATTTATGTTTAATGATCAATAGAAAGTTTTTTTTTCTCAATGTGTTACCCTTTAGAATTGAATTATACTGGATATTTATTTTATGTTTAACAAACGTATGTTGACAACTGAAAATACTATATAGGTTACGTGGAATGTTAATCGAAAGTCTTCCGACTCACATGTAGTCGAGCAACGTGTCCTGATTTTATATCAGCGGTTAATTTTTCTATTATAACTTATATATATTTTAGACTTGTCTATATACTTAAGACCATAAGGTATATAAGTAAATAATTTTAGCTCGAGATTTTTCTTTATACAAGACTAACTGTATCACGGGTTTAGTCGGTTAATATATGTAAGAAGATTATCATTGAGGAAAAATTATGCGGAAACATTTTCTTTAAAATGTTTAGGCTATATAGTTACAGAGTTAACTATATATTTTTGAATGGGTTTTAATTTATACTTAGAATTTAACTCGCATTTTTCTTTAAAACTTACGAGTTTGACTAGTCAACGTTGCGAAGCGAGTCTAATGCTGCGAATTGACATTAAACTTGCGAATCGAGTAAAAGTATAAAGGGTGGTCAAACGAGTCAAACCTTCCACCGAACCCACTTCTATTTTGCGAGTTCACTAAAACTTGCGAATCCAGTTTGTGCGAAACGAGATGAAACTTATTTTCGTTTGATTTCGATTTTACGAGTTACAAGGATGAGTTTTTGATCCGTAGCTTTTATACACTTTCGAATTGCGAACATTTTGAGGTATAAACCAACGGATTTCACCGTTTAAATTACACGAAATCAAAGATTTTAGGAATCTAGGGTTTCGGTTTAAATTTTAAACGATTCACGTAGAGTTAAGGTGTTATTTCACATGAATTCTTAGGATTAATGATAAACGGACCTTAACAAACGTAATTACATCGATTGATTGTGTTAAAATTAACGATTTAATCGATTTTGAATTCAACCCGCAGCGTCAGATTATGATGCGAGTTGACTTTCAGATTCGACTCACAGATCTGAAATAGCGAGTTGAAATAGCATGTTGACCATGTGAGTTGACATCATAAGTTGACTTATTGACTTGCGAATCGATTTCATTTGCGAGTTGACTTGGTAGGCGAGGTGAATAAGTTGCGAGTTGAGTTGCGAACCGAATTGAACTCGATTCGCACATGATACTTCTGCGAGTCCAGTACTTAGAAAATTTTAAATTTTAAAGTTTTTACATAACTGTTAAGACTTTTTCAGTAACAACTTTCATGTCATGGACTTGTATTAAATTTTATATGTTTATATCGAAAGTCTACCAATTCAAGAGGCAATTGAGTGGCGTGTCCTAATTATATATTAGCGGTATAACTTATATTTAGTTTAAAACAAAATGTTAATGACTTGAGAATTTCCAATTAACAAGTAACTAACGGGACGTACATATTGAACTTACGACTTATTAGTTATAAGTTATATATGTTAGATATTTATGTATATTACTTGAGACATGTACGTAACAAGTTATATATATAATTTAAAACTAAGATGTTTGATGAATTTCGATTCATAATATGTTATAGTTTAAAATTTATTAACATGTGTTAATTGTTGTTGTCATTTGTGTTCTTACAGATATGGCACGACAATTCGATAAAGGTCACAACATTCTTGTTGATCTTGATCTTTCGGCATGCGGAGCAAATAAAGTTGCTCAAGTGCTGACATTCTTGGCACGTTCACGTATTCAGTATGCTGTTATGGCATCTCCGCATATTTCTCAGACAATACTGGATGACTTCTGGGATGGTATTCTGTATGATCAGACTGTTGTCCCTCCGGTTATTCGAACAACGGTTAATCAGCAACCAATTGTTTTTACTGCTGGAAATCTTCGTGAGATTTTACAGCTTGGGACGGAAGAACAGGAGAACGGAGATATAGAGTTTCCCATGGATTTCATTGAGGGAGCTATAGGCCGTATGGGATATACGGGTGATAGACGAGGACGTCGGTTCCAAAAATCCCTGGTTATTGGACAGTGGAGTTTTTTGTGGCACGTGATTGTCATGATTTTTGCACCAAAGAAGGGAGACTTCGATGAGTTGAGCCCTTCCCTTGTATCAGTTGTACTGTCCCTGGTTTATAATAAACCATACAGTTTTGTGATTATATTTTGGGCGAGCTGGTTAGACAGATTTCGGGTTCTGTTAGATCACGGTTTCTAGTTTACCCGTGTTTTTGTATGTTGATCATTCGTGCTCGTCTACCAGAGCTTGTTATTCCTGAGCCACACTTACATGTAGATACTATCGGGCTCAGAGGATACAATGCTATGTTTTTGCAAACAGTGAGGAAGGAAGGGGTAGTGAAGCCTGAGGAGAGAGAGCTTTTTGGTTTTATTATTGATCCTGCCTATGTGACGCCACAGAACCATGGTTGGATAGATGTTGGTGCTGCTGCTGCTGTTCCAGATCCGATAGCTGATGTGGTTCACGTTGAAGATCCACAAGAGCTCATCGAGGATGTTTTGAAACAACCTGGACATGCTGGGGAACAGGTGAACCCAGATGTTGCTGCCCAGGTGATACAGGAGGTGCTGGTTGAGCATGCTGATGCTACTGATCCCTTGCTACGGGAAATTGATAATTATGTTGCACCAACTGAGGTAATATCATAATTATATAATGATATAGGTACTTAGTTGATACATTATTATTATATAACGAAAATGTTATAGATATTTAGTTAATTAGATAATATTTCTGATTATAAAATATAAATATCATTATGATCAGGGAGCTGAGACTGCAGACCCAGAGATCACTCGACCTAAGGGTGAGCAGGGACAGCTTGATAGATCTGAGGGTTTACCTTCTAAGGTAATATATCAGATTAATCTGATATATTTTACACATTATTATTATTATTATTATTATTATTATTGTATTTTGCATATATTTCATATATTACATATTGTTTATTTTTTTATTGCATTTTATATTATACATATGATCCATTTTTACTGCATTTTGTATGAAAGTATAATACGTACTACTGTTTTTACTGCATTTTGCATATATTTATTTAATACACAGTATAATACGTACTACTGTTTTTACTGCATTTTGCATATATATATTTAATACACATTGTTCACTTTTTACAGCATTTTATATTATACATAATCTAATTGTACTGCATTTTGTTATTTTTACTGCATTTTGTATTATATATAATCTATTTGTATTGCATTTTGTTATTTTTACTACATTTTGTTTATTTTATTGCATTTATCATATATTTCATTTATTATATTTTGTTTGTTATTCACTGCATTTTGTATTATACATATTATCGATTTGTACTGCATTTTGTATTATACATATTATCGATTTGTACTGCATTTTGTATTATACATATTATCTATTTGTACTGCATTTTGTATTAAAGTATACTACATATTGTTGTTTTTACTGCATTTTGCATATACTTCATTTAGGACACATTGTTCATTTTTTACTACATTTTATATTATATATATTATCCATTTGTACGGTATTTTATTGACGTCAGGTATAGAATATGCGGTAAAATATATAAAAGTTTTAGTTAATTAACAATAATATACAAAATACAGTTAATAAAATGTATAGTTTTATTCAAAATGTAGTAAAAAAACGTATAGTTTTATTAGAAATGCAGTAGAAATAGGAATATGATATATAATAAAAAAAATATGAAAAAAAAAATCCGGTAGCCGGAATCCGGCGGAGACCGACGGTGGCAAGTGGCAGCCAGGAGGTGGCAGCAGGTGGTGGGGTGGTGGTAGGTGGGGTTGGGGGAAGAAGAAGATAGGAGGGGGAAGGAAATAAAGTGGATGAGTTAAAATGTAAAAATCTAAATAGTGGAAGGGGTGTGGGGTGAAATTTAATGTTATATTTTTTTTGTTAACTAATACCCTTAATTTTGATAGTAATTACAAAATTGCCATCCCTTTTAACCATTGATCCAACCCAAAAGATCATCCAATGGTCACAAATAAATTTTCTCCTCCTTCTCCTCAAATGAACCCTTCCCCTATGATACTCAATCGAATATTTTTGTTTGTGTTATATATTACTTTATGAAAATCATACCAATGAAAATATTTTAAAAGCTCAATCTATTCATATATTTTACATCAAGTATTATATAATACAAACAAAAATATTTAAGGTCAAAGTTGAAAAAGAAAGACTCAAAAAGTCAATAGATGAAACTTAATTTGGGACGGAGGGAGTATAATATAAGAAGAGAAAATTACTTAAAGGAACCAGCAACGCCCCGTTTTCATTATATATACCATGTCATAGTTTTTTATCCATTCTAGACCAACAAATCGCCGAATGCAAAAAAAAAACCCGGCGATCGATGATTTTTCCTTTTACCCAATTATCTTTCGCCACTTGCCACTGGTTTGTCGCTGGTCAACCATAAAATCGCCGGTCAATGCTTCATCCCCAAGTCACCATGTGTCTTTGGAAAATTGCCAAATTGTGAACTGAGTCGGCGATCGGCGATTTGTTTTGAAAAATGTGGATTCTTGCCGAAAGCCCTTTATGCGACGTGTTTGTTCTTGTGTCTCGCTCCCTGTTCTTGCTTCCGACACTCCGACGAAGTGATGCGCTGATGTGTAAAATCGAGTTATAAAATAAACTAATAAATACTTACACTGAACTATTACACAACTAAGGTAAGTATACCCTATCGCGTATAGTATAGCTACAGTAAGTACTGGTTCGTTCCACAGAGACTATGTAATCGAGAACTTTAAGTTAAATGCAGTTAACTTGGTACATAAAAGACTTGGGTTTTTGTGTGACCGAATTGTCACCTTACTGAACAACTAAATTAATCTAACTAGGCTAATGGACTCAGGAAGAGTCAGGATGATTTGTTTAACTTTTTCCAAATACTAGAAACTACACTTGTTTGGATTAATTCGCTAATGACTTTGGGATATTCAATTAGAACAAATTAAATACAATTCATGTCCATCTCAATTAAGTTAGATTTAACATTCGATATAACCTAAACTTTAATCTCAATCTATCATGTTACAATTCAATCTATGAAAGACATTCGCCATGATCATTTACTTACAAATTTAAGTCTAATTATCTGAATTATAATTTTTCTGCGTTCGCAATCAAAATTCAATCATTCATTGACAAACAATTGATAATAAACATATGAATGATAAACATCCGCTATAATCATTCATTAGTTCACCACATAATTCAGACTTAAGATTGAAACCCTAATTCGTAAGAAAGTCGATCAAACGTAACTTGATTGAACATGAATATCAGAAGTTAACACCCCTAATCATTAATCCTTTCATCCAAACAAGTGTTTATAGAATTAGCCACTCATAATTACCACAGAAAATTCAATATAGATAATTGAAATCAAAGCTAACATGATTAGATATAATAAAGATGAAAGACGAATGATTACAATGGTTACGTGATGATCCGTAGTAACCAAAATGATTAGCACAATGAAAGATCTTCAATAGTGATGAAAAGTTTCAAAAGTTTAAGAGAATTTTCGTCTCCAGTGTTTTCTGGAATGGAAGTTATTTTTTTAATGAAAGGAAAACGTATTTTAAATCTTTCAAATTGCTGCAAAACCGCTCACAAACGCGATCCCAGTCATGGAACGCGATCCTGGAATCTCAGTTTTCTTCATATGAACGCGATCCTGGATAGTTGTGGACGGATCGCGTTACTTGCCTTGGGAAGATTCTGTAACGGAATTACACATTGAAACGCGATCCAGTAAAGGAGTCTGGATCGCGTTGCCATGCTTTGGAAAATCTGACATTGATTTGCACTATGTAACGCGATCCTGGGTATTTGTCTGGATCGCGTTGCTATTTGAGATTTTGGCTCCAACAACGACTTTGACTTTTCAGCTCCAAATCAACATCAAATTATCACCAATCTTTCAAACTTCAACTCGTTAACCTGGAAATCCAAATTATACTAACTATGTACCGAAAGTTCTAAAAGTTAGCTAAAAATAAACCTAAAAACAATGATATCGCGTTAGATATATATGTACAAAATGAGCGATATCAAACATCCCCACACTTGAGTTTTGCTTGTCCTCAAGAAAATCATTTTCTACCAGATTTAAACCATTACATCCCTCTTGCATTTTCAGAAATAGAGATCAAGTTTTGCAAAATAATACTAACAATTATCACCTAAGCGATTATGCTAGCAACATATATATAATTACCAAAACTTGAGATGATAATTTGCCAAGCCCGAAATGCACGACTTAGCACCTCACAATAGGATAAGTGTATCAATCACTCACTCTCAACCTATAAACTATGAGGTAAAGGAATGAATAATATAATACTCAATTAAGCCAAGTCGTGATGCGATGTTACCATAGGCTTGCAAAAGGATCAAATCTCCACCGTCTTGGCGTGAGCACCAAGTGAAATCTCAGAAAAGGTATTTTAATCATGTTGTGTATAAAGTATGGGTGAAAGTGGAATAGGTAGGTTAGACTCAAGCAATTGGTGTAAAGTGATAGTCAAAACCCATGAGGAAGTAAAGGAGATGTTGCCTAATTGTTTCTTAATGTGACAGTAATAAAATTCAGGATTCTCATGCTAAATCAATTAGAATTATTCTTCATGCACAACTTATATTCACAATTCTCAACTTGCATTTCTCATTGATTTACATTTACGATTGGATTGATTAACTGCATTCTACGACTTTCTATGAATCCTGTGTAGCGAACTTTCGAACCAACCATCCTAGACCGGAAAAAGATCTTCGGTGGCTAGGTGTAGAACACCCCTCGGGAACTACTTGTTCAGGAATTCAAAGGCCGTTTAGTTGACTACAATTAACCAAACCTCAACTTAAGCTTTAACAGTTAACTTCCACAACTTTCATTGCTTTCAACTTCATTTACTTAAACTTCAACATTCAGCACCTTCAGTTGATTACAACTTCAGATCATAGAATTTTAACATTAGAATCCCTATTAAGACGATTTAAGTCACATTTTTCACAAAAATCCATTAAAAATTCAAATTAGACAACATTTTAAAAAAAATAAGTGATTTGGGAATTGACTACACAAAAATAGGCTATATGATGTAGTGATCATGAATGTATGTGGAAGTGTCTACGGGTTTCTTAGCACTAAAAGTGAGTGCTAACGACCTGGGTGGACTGGATAATAATGGGTGTAACAGAAAATTAGATCCCAAACAACTAAGATTCCTTGGCCGATTATTGAGATTAGTACTAATCAAATAAATGATCTATACGGTCCCGATAATTGGCTAGAAAGTCAAAATTGCTGGGATTAAGCTCCAAACCTAAGAATACCTCCTCATCATACGATCTCACCTATATCACATTTTTGTGATCTCACAGCGGTCTCGAGATGCATCACTAGGGCAAGTTCTAGAACAAACTACAATCACCGGCACACTCATAGCAACTAACAATATAAACACTAAAAATAAGTGCTTTTCTCAATAAGGCTCTAAATATCTCACAATTTTCAATGGGGCTACAAGTATGCTAGTCATGCAATTCACCCAATGAGGTTGCTCATATGACACATCTCTAAAAATTTTACATGCAAGAGCAATAATCAAGCTAGATAAGCCAACTGAATGAGTAGGACCTCCTACTGTCGAAGTTTTGTGTTAGACTTACCAACTTGACTTGTACTTCATTTGCTAAAATTTATATATAAATTTATGAAGCAACTAAACTTATTAGGACAAACAAATTCCAAGTGAATTTAACCTCCCCACACTTAAGTTGTGCATTGTCCCCAATGCAACAAAACTAAAATATGCAATATACACGAATGCGGGAAGAAAAAGGAAACGGGTACTTCCCGGGGGATGTTGCAGAAAAATGATGAGTATGCCATGCGTGTTTTGTCGCTGAACTTACTGCCAGCATATGCAAATGGTTCCAATTCCGCACAGCACTCTAACAAAATAACCATAAAAACCGGGCATAACTTATAAATCAACTGGGTAGAATGAGATGGCATTGTACAAACCGTACCTAAATGCCACTCATGTAGAAGTTTATGCCAAAATCCTAGATATCAACATACAAAGTCTTAAACGATCATAAAGAGGAAAATAGTTCAAAACAGAAAATAATTGTCCAAAGATAACATAACATTATCCAATGGAAATTAATACCCAAATAGCCAATGTCCCGATGACCCATGCTGAGTATGCTCTTGAACTTCTCTACGTTGGTGCCTCTCGAGCGCCTCAAGTGCAGCTTGCCGGTCATAATCAGGAACGGGGTTAACAGCTCCTGGCGCACCCCACCGTGGGAATTGGTAGTAAGGGGTGGGCAAAACATTTTCCTCATCAGAATAGATGCGCTGCGTGTTATGCCTTTGCCAATCATTGAAATATCGCTGCACACCCCATTCATATCTAGATTCCTCCCGAAAATTCTCTTCTTGAATCTGAAAGTTATCAAATCGATTAACAAAGCCCTGGAACCAAACAGGTGTATCCGGACGTTGTGATCCCGCACCCTCATGTGGAACATCTTCCATTTCTTCATCAAAAACAGCTCGTTGTCGTTCTTGCTGCGGTGGTGGTTGTGACGATGTACCATCACAAAGACTTTTCTTTGTCGTTCTACAAGGGATGAACTTTTTCCTTTCTTGCGAAACTGCCCTGGCGGCTGAGAACATCTCAATGGATAAAGGTAACGAATTGTCTTCCACTATAGTCAAAGGGTTCTTTTTTGCCTTCAATCGCACATCAAAGTGGTTAGCAATTAGTTACATAATGGCCGCCAGCAAGCTTGGAGGAATCCTTTCTTCCTTTCCCATAAGTCGCCAGGAATTCCGCCACACAATATGGTATAGAAACCCGAATTCTTTTGTTGATTCTGGTCAAGTACCACATATCTGGAGCTGTTACCTTTTCTGTATTTTTCCCTCTACAAGCAATAGAATGAGCAATAAATTTTTGGATTAAGCGATGCTCCATGTCTCGGAGATTGCTAGAAGCGTTGTTCCCCGATGAATCATATGGGGCGTCACTTAATTCACGCCACATAGTTTCCAATGGTACCGCGGATTCGTCCAACCATTCTCCCCTAAAAATGTAATCTTCAAAATAGGGTGCTTCAAGCACATCAGCATCATATATATCCAAACACTCAGCAACATCCATCAGACTCATTTCCCGATCTTCACCCCCTAGTCGGAACGACAACAATGGATTTCTCACAGATTTTATCCTATGTATTTCCACCGTTGAGAAGAACTCTAAACACAACTCCGCATAAATTGGCTCTTTAATAGCAAACAATCTTTCCCAATCTTGCACATCATAAGTGTTACCTGACCATCGACATTTAACCGATTGAGTGAGGGTGTGTCGCAATGATGTTGCTAGCCCCGCTTCTTCCAATGGCTGCCAATTGATTACTCTCGGATGTACAATATCTTTACCTCTTAAAGCCAACAAATTTTCAGTGTACATCGCAAACTTCCCCCCACAATTTTTCTTTGTAAACTGCAAATATGGGTGTAATCTCTTCGGATCCAACAGATATCCTAGCGATAAAGTCTGTGCTTTTCCTTTTCCTTTAGAACTAGACCCTTGTTCTTTGTCGTTACTTCGACCTCTCTGAAACATCAAACACACAACACAAAATATGTTTCCAGGAATGTTAGCGTTAGTAAAACCGCAGTTAGTCATCGAGGCACAAAATGAGCGAGTAATGTCTAAACTATATCTCCTAACAAGCAAAGCATATAGGCCAAACAAAACTTGTACATCGACCACAATTGATCATAACATTTAGATCCCACAACTAATAACCGAGTTTTCTATACACACACCCTTAACTATTCTATGGAACATGCAAACCGCCAAAATATAACATGTAGTCTAAGTTCAAACAAAGTCATGGCAACGGATAACACAATTCAAAGCCAAACAAGCCTTATAATCAAGATTACATGAAATGTACACAAGATACCATCATCTCCATCAAATAAACCAAATTCACAAGTTTCATAACTCTACTATCAAACATATACTTGAAAATTGCATAATAATCACACAATAATAACAAGTAATGCATTACAATCAAAAGTCAATGAAAACAAAGTCAAACGTTGACCCAGAAAGTCAACTTCATCTTCTTCCCCAAAATGTCATAAACCCTAGTTCACAATCTACTCACAAATTGAAATTAATCAACAAAAGATCATTAAAACACATAATATGTAAAGGTTCATGCAAACTAGCACCAAATACCATCAATTATTCCCCCAATTCGGAGTACCCACTAACTAGCATAAACCCTAATTTGGAAACATCACAATCTAGCAATGTAAACACAAATTAATGGAGTACACAAGTTAGAAGTAACAATGTAGCATGAAAATGAAGAAAAACAAGTAATCATAACATCCCCACACTTAGATTCTCCTAAATCCGAATTGTTGGAGAACCCCCAAAATGTATGCATTAAACACAAAAATTGGTGGATGATAATACCTTAAGGAAGTTAGCCATTAGTGAGTAGTGAAGAAAACCTAAAGAAATCTTGTTAGATGATGAAAATGATCGATTTTGGTGTTTAGGGTTTTTGTGTGTTTGGGTGTTGGTAGCAACAAAAGAAAAATGTGTGTGTTTTGTTTTCCCTCTACCTGTTTTTATTTAACCCAGTAGCCGGTCCAAAAGTAACGAACGCGATCCACAAACATATGCCGGATAACATTTCTCAGTTGAAATCGCCCATTCGACAAATTAGTCTGTGTAACGCGATCCGGGGTTACCATAGCCGGATCGCGTTTATTCTTGACAAAACATTCTGTTGACGAATTTCACTTGTGAACGCGATCCCAAAGGCTCGTCCGGATCGCGTTTCTCAGCTTAAAATGTTCATCACAAAAAAAACACTATGGAACGCGATCCTGAGGTTGTCTCTGGATCGCGTTTTGCAGCTTTAAACCAATTTTTAATTTTTTTTTTTTTTTGAAATCAAGTAAAAAGAGTAATAATATTAATAGTACAATATATATATATATATATATATATATATATATATATATAAATGATATACCATACTATGCTTAGGTTATTTACGAGTCCAAAGCTAGACTCGACCCCGAATTTACTTGTCCTTGGGGTAAATGGCAAGTGCCTCCCACTCGCAATCGGCATCCTCCTCATGGTATAACTTCAGCCTGTGACCGTTCACAATGAAAGAACCTCCATCTGACTTGTAAAGTTCAACATAACCTGAAGGATATCCGTGTTTCACCGTGTATGGACCGGTCCACCTTGGTTTTAGTTTTGGTTGTTTCAACTTAAACCGAGATTGAAACAATAACACCTTATCTCCTGCTTTGAATTCTTTCCTCATCTTAAGCTTTTTATCATGCAACGCCTTGGTCCTTTCCTTGTACAACTTGGAGCTTTCGTAAGCTTGCAACCTCAACTCATCCAACTCATGCAATTGGAGCATTCTCTTCTCACCGGCTTCAACCAAATCTGTATTACAGTTCTTAAGAGCCCAATAAGCCTTATGTTCCACTTCAACCGGCAAATGGCATGTTTTGCCATAAAGCAACTTGTATGGTGTGGTTCCAATCGGTGTCTTGTAGGCGGTTCTAAACGCCCACAAAGCATCATCCAATTTCTTTGACCAAATAGCCCGGTTGTCTTTGACTGTTTTCTCAAGAATTCTCTTCAAGGCTCTATTTGTATTCTCCACTTGACCACTAGTTTGTGGGTGGTAAGAGGTAGAAAACCGATGTTGAACTCCATACTTTTTCAAAACTTTCTCGAGTTTCTGATTCGCGAAGTGACTTCCACGATCACTTATTAAGGCTTTAGGAACACTGAATCGGCAAAACAAACTCTTCAAGAAGTCAATCACTACTCGGGCATCATTCTTTGACACGGCCTTTGCTTCAGCCCATTTTGACACATAATCCACAGCTACCAAGATGTATTCACACTTATTTGATTTTGGAAATGGACCCATGAAATCTATTCCCCAAATGTCAAATACCTTACAAACCTGAATACTCGTTTGAGGCATTTCATCCCTTTTTGAGATGTTGCCTACCCTTTGACACGAATCACAAGTTTGGCAAAGAGTTTGTGCTTCTTTAAAGATCGTGGGCCAATAGAATCCAGCATCATACACTTTCTTAGCTGTAACAGATGGTCCATAGTGCCCACCGGTTGGTCCATGGTGGCACTCATCCAGAATTCTCCACGTTTCACCCCCGGAAACACATCTTCTAATCATTCCGTCGGCACATACCCGAAACAAATGTGGGTCTTCCCAAAAATAGTACTTCAAATCAGAGAAAAACTTTCCTTTCTGTTGATGTGTCATGCCTTTTCTCAAAACACCTCCAACCAAATAGTTTGCAATATCGGCGTACCATGGTGTTTCCTCCTCATTTTCAGCTTCACCTACCTGTAAAAGGAATTCCTCTGGAAAAGAATCATCAATGTCAGTATCGCCTGACTTGTCTAGGTTTGGATTCTCCAACCTTGACAAGTGATCGGCGGCAAGGTTTTCAGCCCCCTTTTTGTCCTTGATCTCAATGTCAAACTCTTGCAAAAGAAGAATCCAACGAATTAGTCTAGGTTTAGCATCTTGTTTTGAAAACAAGTACTTTCGGGCTGAATGGTCGGTGAACACAACAGTTTTGGACAATACAAGATAAGGCCTGAACTTATCGAAAGCAAACACAACAGCAAGTAATTCTTTTTCAGTTGTTGTATAATTCTGTTGCGCCCCATTAAGTATTTTACTAGCAAAGTAAATTGGCCTAAAATGATTTCCCTCACGTTGTCCTAAAACTGCACCTAAGGCATAGTCACTCGCATCACACATTAATTCAAATGGTTTAGACCAATCGGGTGAAACCATAATGGGTGCATTAGTCAACCTATCCTTTAAAGTCTCAAAAGCTTTCACACATTCAACATCAAACTCAAACGTGACATCTTTCTCAAGCAATTTGGTCATGGGTCTAGTGATCTTAGAAAAATCTTTGATAAACCTACGATAAAAACCCGCATGACCCAAGAAACTCCTGACCCCTTTTACATTTGCGGGTGGAGGTAACTTGGCAATGACATCGATCTTTGCCTTGTCAACCTCAATTCCCACACTTGACACTTTGTGTCCCAAAATAATTCCTTCCTTAACCATGAAATGACACTTTCCCCAATTAAGAACTAAATGTGCCTTCTCGCATCTTTCAAGCATCTTGTCTAAGTTAGACAAACATGATTCAAAGGAATTACCAAAAATAGAAAAATCGTCCATGAAAACCTCCATGGACGTCTCAATCATGTCCTGAAATATAGCAATCATACACCTTTGAAAGGTGGCTGGGGCGTTACAAAGCCCAAAAGGCATCCTCCTATAAGCATATGTACCATATGGACAAGTAAAAGTAGTCTTCTCTTGGTCTTTAGGGTCTATAGGGATTTGGAAATATCCCGAAAACCCATCAAGAAAGCAAAAGAATTCATTTCCGTCCAATCTCTCCAACATTTGGTCAATGAAAGGTAAAGGGAAATGGTCTTTCCGGGTAGCATCATTCAATCTCCTATAGTCAATACAAACACGCCAACCCGTGACTGTCCTAGTTGGAACTAATTCGTTTTGGTCATTTGTCACAACAGTCATACTACCCTTTTTAGGAACACAATGGACAGGACTCACCCAAGGGCTATCAGAAATGGGGTAAATAATACCCGCATCGAGCAATTTAACCACCTCCTTTTTGACAACATCCTTCATATTTGGGTTAAGCCTCCGTTGTCTTTGAACAACGGGTTTTGCTTCATCTAAAAGATTTATTTTGTGTTTACAAAAAGATGGGCTTATCCCAGGTATGTCGGAGGTACGCCAAGCGAATGCGCCCTTGTGAGCTCTCAACACATCAAGTAACATGCATTTTTCAGAATTAATAAGATTAGAAGAAATTACAACCGGTAAGAGATTTTCCTCTTCCAAAAATGCATACTCCAAATGACTTGGGAGTTGTTTCAACTCCAAGTCTCTCGGTGGATCCTCCAGTGAAGTCTTGATCCTTAACCGATCCTCACTCTTTAGCTCCTCAAAGCTCTCTTCAGCTAGTTGCTCTTCATCATCTTTTACTTCCACTGCTTCAAGTAACTCTTCTTCAGTCATTTTCTCATCAACAGATTCCCACAACTCAGCAAATTCAGCATCCAATCCAAGTAATCCCTGTAACTCCTCATCCAAAGCCTCATCTATAACATCAATACTAAAACAAGTATCGTTAGTAGAATAAGGATGCTTCATGGCCTTATCGACCGTGAAAGCAATCCTTTCCTGACCCACTCCTAAGGTCAACTGCTTGTTTTTCACATGAATAATAGCATCAACGGTATTTAAGAAGGGACGTCCTACAATGAGTGGGACTTTGCTATCTTCCTCCATCTCAAGGATCACAAAGTCAACAGGAAATGTAAAAGGTCCAACCTCTATTAACATATTTTCCGCAATCCCAACGGGATATTGGAATGATCTATCGGCCAGTCGGATGCTCATACGTGTGGGTTTAAGGGATCCTAGAGACAAGTTTGCATAAAGGGAGTAAGGCATCAAGTTTATACTAGCACCTAAATCAGCTAGGGCATCACAAGTCATAAACTTTCCTAATGTACATGAAACAATAAAACTTCCCGGATCTCCCAATTTGGGTGGAATCTGGTTTTGAACGATAGCAGAACACTCATCATTCAGAAATGTAGCCGATGCCTCCGAAAGCTTTTCCTTGTTGCTCACCAAGTCTTTGATAAACTTGGCATAATTCGGCATTCCAGCTAAAATATCCACTAATGGTACATTGATCCGTATGCTCTTTATCATGTCCACAAACTTTCCATACTGAGCAGCAATCTTTTCCTTCCTCAAGCGTTGAGGATATGGAATTTTCAGTTTGTACGCCTTCACTACCGGTTGTGTTACCGGAGGTGTTGGTGAAACCGGAACAGAAGTAGGTTGAACAATCTCCTCTTCTTCATCGTTAACTTCTATTTCATCATTATCCTGCAAAACAGAGTTAGAAATCTGGGCCCTTTTTACCGGAGGTGGTGGTAGCTCTTTTCCACTACGAGTGGTAATAGCATTTGCATGCTCATTTCGGGCCGGTGGTGGCTGATATGGCTTTGTTCCACTATTAGAAGATGTGGGCCTCGGGTTCGGTTGGGTGTTGCTCGGTAAACCACCGGGTGGTCTACTACTTTGCCCTTCAGATAAGCGGTCCATTTTCCTTTCCAAATCCTGAATTGAGGCTTGCTGATTTTTTTGATTTTGATCCACACTTAACCTCAAATTCGTCATTTGGGTTTTCAATCTCTCAGTGGAAACATCCTGTTTAGAAATGAACTCCTTCATCATCTTCTCTAAAGCAGATTCGGGTGTTGTTTGGTGTTGAACAGGTGGTGGTGTTGATGGTGGAACATTATCTCTTGGGAATTGATTGTAGTAGTTCTGACCCTGTCGAGGATATCTATTTCCTTGATAATTACCCTGAAAGTTTCCCGAATTCCGGTTTTGGAATCCGCCCCTCTGATAATTATTTTGTTGCAAATAATTTACATCTTCATCCGCCATTCTCATAGGTTGATCATCACTATCACAATCATTTGTTGCATGATTTCCTCCACAATTTCCACATCCTTCACGAAGCTCTTTGATCTCTCCTTTGAGAGTCTTGAATTGATTATCGAATTTGGTAGACATAGCTTTAAGTTCTTTCATCATCTCAGAATTATTAGAATTGCTACTACTTCCTTCAGCAAAAGCAACGGTCTTTCGGGCTGGTTTTCTACTATCTTTTGCCCAATTGAGACTTTGCAAAACTTTATCATCCATAATCTTCCAAGCTTCATTGGGAGTTTTATACATGAACAGTCCCCCTCCAGCAGAATCTAAAACAGCAGATGATGGAATGTCAAGACCATTGTAAAAGAGTTCTATAATCTCGGCCTTCGACAAACCATGGCCATGACAATTTCTAAGCAACTCTTTGATCCTCAACCATGCTTCCACCAAAGTTTCATTTTCATTTTGCCTGAAACCTCGAATCGCATTCAATAACCTTTCTGCCAAAGCTGGTGGAAAATAACGTCCAACAAAAGCGTCCCTCATTTGGTTCCAAGTTTGAATAGAATTTGGTTCGAGTTCTTGATACCAAATCTTTGCTTCCCCACATAAAGACATTGGAAAGGTCCTTAATCTGATTGCCTCTTCCGTGTTTGGACCATACTTGAAATTCTCACCAATCTCCAAAAAGTCAGCAATATGCTTATGCGGATCGGATCGCACCCTTCCATCAAACTGAGTATCCCGAAGCATTTGCAAATGATTGCCCTTTAGTGAGAAATTATTATCAATTTGTGGTCTCCGAATTGCTGAACCCGGAGTAGGAGCAACGGTCCTAGTCCTATTGATCATGGGAGTATCATTTTCGTCAGCCATTGGTTCTGCTTCAGATCTTACTTCCTCTTCGAATCTCGATTCAAGTTCTTCTTCAAAAACTTTATTTGCTGAAGTTGATCCACTTTCAGTGTGGCTTGAAGTTGATTCCGTCGGTTTATTCTTTGATTTATTCTTTCTTTTCTTCTTTGTAGTTTTCTCCGGATCAGACAAAGGACTTAGGATTTCGTTACCCGAATTCCTAGTGCTCATCCACTACCTAAGTAAACCTGCAAAAACAAAGAAAATAAAACCGTCAAACGCACCGGCGCAATACAATTTAACTTAAAAATAACTTTCTATGAATTTAATTCAAAGAAAGGATCAATTAACTACACTAAAACTAAATTCTCAACACACAAGTCCCCGGCAGCGGCGCCAAAAACTTGATGTGTAAAATCGAGTTATAAAATAAACTAATAAATACTGACACTGAACTATTACACAACTAAGGTAAGTATACCCTATCGCGTATAGTATAGCTACAGTAAGTACTGGTTCGTTCCACAGAGACTATGTAATCGAGAACTTTAAGTTAAATGCAGTTAACTTGGTACATAAAAGACTTGGGTTTTTGTGTGACCGAATTGTCACCTTACTGAACAACTAAATTAATCTAACTAGGCTAATGGACTCAGGAAGAGTCAGGATGATTTGTTTAACTTTTTCCAAATACTAGAAACTACACTTGTTTGGATTAATTCGCTAATGACTTCGGGATATTCAATTAGAACAAATTAAATACAATTCATGTCCATCTCAATTAAGTTAGATTTAACATTCGATATAACCTAAACTTTAATCTCAATCTATCATGTTATAATTCAATCTATGAAAGACATTCGCCATGATCATTTACTTACAAATTTAAGTCTAATTATCTGAATTATAATTTTTCTGCGTTCGCAATCAAAATTCAATCATTCATTGACAAACAATTGATAATAAACATATGAATGATAAACATCCGCTATAATCATTCATTAGTTCACCACATAATTCAGACTTAAGATTGAAACCCTAATTCGTAAGAAAGTCGATCAAACGTAACTTGATTGAACATGAATATCAGAAGTTAA
Organism: Pseudognaphalium luteoalbum; assembly: GCA_963422505.1. Lineage (NCBI taxonomy): Eukaryota > Viridiplantae > Streptophyta > Magnoliopsida > Asterales > Asteraceae > Pseudognaphalium > Pseudognaphalium luteoalbum. The sequence continues at coordinate 317,831 of OY730192.1, forward strand.
CACCCCTAATCATTAATCCTTTCATCCAAACAAGTGTTTATAGAATTAGCCACTCATAATTACCACAGAAAATTCAATATAGATAATTGAAATCAAAGCTAACATGATTAGATATAATAAAGATGAAAGACGAATGATTACAATGGTTACGTGATGATCCGTAGTAACCAAAATGATTAGCACAATGAAAGATCTTCAATAGTGATGAAAAGTTTCAAAAGTTTAAGAGAATTTTCGTCTCCAGTGTTTTCTGGAATGGAAGTTATTTTTTTAATGAAAGGAAAACGTATTTTAAATCTTTCAAATTGCTGCAAAACCGCTCACAAACGCGATCCCAGTCATGGAACGCGATCCTGGAATCTCAGTTTTCTTCATATGAACGCGATCCTGGATAGTTGTGGACGGATCGCGTTACTTGCCTTGGGAAGATTCTGTAACGGAATTACACATTGAAACGCGATCCAGTAAAGGAGTCTGGATCGCGTTGCCATGCTTTGGAAAATCTGACATTGATTTGCACTATGTAACGCGATCCTGGGTATTTGTCTGGATCGCGTTGCTATTTGAGATTTTGGCTCCAACAACGACTTTGACTTTTCAGCTCCAAATCAACATCAAATTATCACCAATCTTTCAAACTTCAACTCGTTAACCTGGAAATCCAAATTATACTAACTAAGTACCGAAAGTTCTAAAAGTTAGCTAAAAATAAACCTAAAAACAATGATATCGCGTTAGATATATATGTACAAAATGAGCGATATCATGCGCTCAGGAGGTTGTACGGTACTAACAACAGAGGCTGCTTCAAGGTAGAGCTTGAACAGCTTATTTTGTCAATTCTTGATGATCCAAGTGTAAGTAGGGTTATGAGAGAGGGTGGTTTTTTCAAGTACTGATGTGAAAAGCAACTTGGAAGATTATTCTTCAAGTAAATTAACTTCTGCACCAAGAGTGTTTTTTGGTAGTTCTGGTGGTGGTGTTTACTCATCTCTTTCATCACCAAATTCTGATGATCACACTCATTATCAAAATCCTAACTTCTGGCAAAGCCATTTCTTGAATCACTCTCCTGAACAAAACCCACTTTTTTTTTTTTGAAGATGTAGACAATTTATATTACCAATAAAATCTAGCAAGATGCTAGGAATTACAACAATACCATATCATACCATACTACCAGTTGACCCTGACCCTATAGTTACAACACCGATACATTGCGACCAAGATGCTAGATATTACAATATTAAGACCCGATAACTACTACCAAACGCCTTACAAGTACATCGACTACAATGGCAAATCTAACAATCGGGTAACTAAACCCCACTATCCGAACTCACCACAACACAAACCCATCAATGGCAATCACCTGGTACGGAACTAGCCAATTCCGACCACACAAATCAATTGAATGATGGTACTTTGTGGAGTGAATACGGTTAACAACAAAATCACCCACGTTTATTAGACTGCAACTGATTGTAACGCTTCATTGTGACCCAAAAATCACTCGCAAACATTTGACCCGTTGACCTTACCTTTACCTTTTACTTTCCACCGAAGTACAAATGAACTTGCAAATACTACCTTGAATCACAACGTTGAACTTGCATATACTACCGTTGACCTTACCTTTTTTACCTTAGTACCTTTTTTTTTAGCATCCTACAACAATATCATAAACTAAAAACAGAACAAACAAAAATCCAGTAGTTGATGGCGAGAAACAAAACCCCAAATGATGAACACACTAAAAAATACCCTCGGCATCAACCTCTACACACCGAGACGTGAATCATCATTTGTGATGACAATTTGCAATGGCACCAAAAAGTTGATACAAATGATGAACACACTAAAAATACCCTCGGCACCTATACCACAAGTAAGGAACACCCACCGAAAAGACATGGAAACAACCGGAAGAAACCCATACCTCCAAAGATCGAGATCGAGTTGAACCCAACCTAAACCTAAAGAGGACATCAACTAGAGCAACCATGGGAGTCAAAGGTTGGATGTCGATATAACCGAGATCAATGACGTCGACGCGGACCAAAATGGATGGTGGTTCAGCGATGTGTAAGGACCATTTTTGAGAGAAGTAACCGGCGGTTCAAGGGGAGTAACAAGAATCGCTAGATCCCTGAATGTATGTTGAGGTGTGTAGCCGAGAAGGAATAAATCTAAGAATATGAGACACAGCCGACACAGATCTAGAATCACAAATAAACGGCGACCCGAGGACAGATCTACGTTTGAAGATTGAAGCATATCTGAATCCAAATCAATGAAAGAAACTAGAACTAAAGTTTCGAGACCCAAAAAAACCCATGAAAATTGAAAGTTACAAAACACGACTAAACAAGAAATAGGAGGAAGAACGGGTGCCCTCCGGACCGCCGGTGGGAACCGGTGGCCGGAGGTAAGTGAAAATAAAGTTGGAAGTTTGTTGGCTCGGTTACCAAGTCAGAGAGAAAATTTGAAATAAAGGAGGAAATTTTTAATTTTGATTATCCGTAAGTTGTTTGTTACAAAACTCACTTTTTGTTTCACCTAAAAAGAAAAACCCATGTCAAGAATCTGAATCTTTAAAGAAAGATTCACCAGTGATAAACTATGGACAAGTGTCTGCCATATCATTGAAATCGCTAAATCGCCGAATAATTTGGCGATTTTCAGGTCTAGATTCGTAAAAATTTTCTGACAATGTATATGTTGTGAAAAGTGTGGGTTGAATAGTTCCTTGGAGTAATTTTCTCATATAAGAAATTTTCTCATATAAGAAAGAGTTGTTGATATCATCATATATCTAATGAACCAATAAAATTGCTTGATTTTGTGAAGTTGACTAAATTCAACGGAATGATGACATCATTATACAATTAATAATCAAATTTAGATGACTTATTGATAGTAACGAAAGATCCAACTTTGATAGATATATTACTATATTATATATCATCATTGTTTATACATATTTTATTTCAACGTAAAGTTTAATTCAAAGTTACCAATATTCAAAGTTTTCAAATATCATAATCAAAATACTGATACTCCGAATATATATAATCAAAACTGATTAGCAAGAAAAACAATATTTAAAATAATTATGATGAAGGCTAGCTTCCTCCAAATCGATAGTAGCAATTTAGCATATTAATGCAACAAATATCAGCCCAATTATTAAAGTATTATTATTAGGATTTTTAATTTTTTTTTAAAAACTCTCTAATTCAACGATCGTAGGATTTTTAATCCTACAATCAAAAACCCTTACCATATGCAACGTCTAATTCATTGACGCTAACTAGAATCCTTACCATATACAAAATCTAATTCATGTTATATTGTTCTTTCGTTGTTGTTTTAATTGTCAACTAATCAATTTTCCTCTAAAATATTTAGTGATATGATTATACCTAAAATCATTCAATTTGCGACTTCATCGTATACCTTCTTTAACTCACATTAAAGGATAGAATTCTATCATATACATTATATGTGTAACTATAAAAATCAAATACATATTCGACAGGTCATGAGTCTACACGGGTTTAAGGGCTATTGTATATTTATATATAGTGGATTGATTCATAGGTAAGTATTTATTTATTTATTTATTATTTTTTATTTTTTTTGAGGGGGGTGGGGATATGGGAAGCGTTTCAGTTCATCTGGAAGCATCTTACTCTCGCCCACACAAATCTCACAAAAAAAGTCGTTGCTATGAATGTTAAGCTTCTTTGAAAATCTTTTTATAGGTTACAATATCAATTTATGAATAAACATTAAGACAAAAGCTCATTAGAATACAAGTTTTTTTTTTTTGTAAATGGGAGAACAAATCTAAACCATAGATCAAGCATAATCAAAGGTCCAAATTTGTTCTTTTAGATCTTTAAATTAAAAGACAACTTAAGCTTAATTTTGGGCAGAGGGTTACTTTCGTCATTTAACAAATTGTTCTTTTGGCTTTAGACTCTCGTTCTTTAATTCTACATACAAAAAAACCCTAGCTAGTTAACCATACAAATTAAATCACATCATCGATCATCTTTGTCAATTATTTTCTACCATCGGAGATCGTGCCAAAATTGTAAAAGAAAATGAGCGAACCACCATCTATTTCTTCTCTTTTTCCATTCCAGATCCATGGTCGATGGTGGGCCAAATATTTAAAACACTGTAGTTTCAAATATATAGGTTATCATTTCTAATCGACGATGTTATCGGCTGTAACATCCTCTCCAGTGACCTGGTAATTTCTATTTTATTTGATTATTTAAATAGTATTAGAAATTATTCGATATTATTGTTTAATTGTGAAACTTAGATAAATAAGTCTCAGCACTTATTGTGGGTAGTGAAATATTATTTGTTTTAAATTTCTGTAATTGACGGTAAAATAAAGTGATAGTTCTCGCAATTTGGTTTTAGGTTCAAGACAAGAGGGTTAAAAGGAGCATAATAATTAAAGAGACTAGGGTCGGTTTGTGACCTTCACGACCTTAATTTCTTTCTCACTCAGTTTGTTCAGTGAAGTATTCAAACCCAGGAACAATAACACCTTTAAACCCTAACTTAATTGAAATCTTGAACTACATCAAAGAAGTGGTGATTATTGCTCTAATTATTGTATTCATCATCATCTTCCTCATCTAGTTGCTTTCATCTTAATTGTAAGTAGTTTATTATTCTAGATACCTTTACAACTTGTGAATTTAAATTAAGTTAATATTTTTCTATGAAAGTTGGATATATGATGATATATGATGATTATAAACTGAATTGGTATCACTTTGATATGTGAATCCATTAATTAATGGTGCCATGGTTATTGAGTGAGGGTTTTGAAACCATGAACTAGGTTATGTAAATTATGTGAATTAGAAGCTTGAATCATGTTAAATGCTGATATATGATGTTACTAGAGGTTAATTGAACTTTTGATAACCTGCAAATTCGAAACTTATGTCATTTTGATGATGAATTGAAGTTAGGATTCGTATGTATAAGTTGCAGGTCTGATATTGAGCTGATAAACAGACTAACGCGATCCTCATCTATGGCTAGGATCGCGTTTCCTAGTATGAAATAGTTACAGAACGTTTCCTTCTTGGGAACACGATCCAAACTTATGCTCCGGATCGCGTTGCTCAGTGTATTTTGGTTACAGAACATTTTATACTGATGAACGCGATCCAGCCCTTACTTTCGGATCGCGTTGCCAAGTGTTATTTTGTTACAGAAGGTTTTCTTCTGTGTAATGCGATCCCACCAACTTAGGTATATATATATATATATATATATATATATATATATATATATATATATATATATATGTATATGTATATATATTATTGTGACTTGATTATTGATGCTAAGTATTATTAGTTGGAAACAAGTTACTAACTTGTGTGTTGTGTGATGTTTCAGATACCCAAAGACTTAGTGATTAGAAGCTGAATGTGGTGACTCCTGAGATATCGGTGAGTGGATTTAGAATTCACCTTTTGATTTAGTTGTAATTATTTGGTTGCAACAGGTGAACGTAGATATGTTGTTATATTATTTAATTAATATTGTTGATTGTGACTCTACATGCTAATTGGCCTTCGGGCATCAGTTGTTAATGAGGTCAACGAGTTGAGCTGGTTGGTTGAGTTAGTTGGGTATTATGTAAATTACACAGGGTCTTGCTTCATTTGTTGTATGTATAGAACCTGTGTTTGAGTATAATAGCCACTAACTATTGATCTCGTCCGTTATGGCCATACGGATATGGTTGGATAAGTGTTTTGGGGAGCCACCCGGGTATTATGGTATTCCCCAGAACCACTGATCCTTATTATTGAATTGTTGATTAGTTGACTTGTGTGTTTATGGTTGTTTGGTGTAAACAAGTAGTTAAGCTAAGTTAATTGGTGTCTGATAAATTCATTCACTTAGCTTCGTGCTAATCCCTCCTTTTTACTTCCTGCAGGTTTATTTGGGATGTGGGTAGCAGGAAGTTAATGGTTGTGAAGCAAGGAACGTTTGACTGACCGTGCTACTCTGATATAATTTGTTATAAACTATGTTTTTGTATTAAATAATACCCCGTGTGTAGTAAGTAATCAGTATTGTTATCAGTTGTTAAAATGTTGTATAAATAATGTGAAAAAAAAGTTGTGTACATTTTATAATGTATATTAAGAAAATATGTTTTTATAAACTCGCTTCCGTGCTAATAATATAATATTGTTATATTCAAATGAGGGGTGTTATATCGACCACCCGCTTGTTTTTATATATATATGAGGTGGGTTAAAATGAGAAAACTATTTTTCGTGAAAACCTTAGAAACACTTTAAAATCACTTTTTAACTATTCGAAACTCATTTTCATATAAAAAATTTTCAATGATTACTATTAAATTAACTTTTGGAAGCTATGATATATATATAAATAAAAAATATTAGTTTTTTCGAACTTATTTTACAGTCGTTACTTTTATGACTATTTAATATAATCATGAAATATAACATGATAATCACATGTGATTATTCTCTAATATAATGTGATTATTATATGTTCGAGATAATCACAAAATATGACATGATAATCACATATTATTCATGTGATTATCAAGTTATAAAATAAGATTATTATTATTATTAATATAAAATTTTAATGAAAAATAATGAAACGTCAAAAAAAAAAATTCATGTGAAAAATAATTTCAAAAGTTATTTAAAAAAGAACCTACAAAATAAATTTTGTAAAATAACATGTTTTGGAAGGTTAAAAAGTGAATTTAAAGTGTTTCTCACAATCTCACGAAATTTGTCATTCTCATTTGAACCTGGGACATATATATATATATATATATATATGTGTGCGCGCGCGTGTGACCAAATCATTATAAAGAAATGGTAAATTGATATTTTCACTAATAAAATTGATATTTTCATTATAACGTACAACCTATTAATGTATATTTGTATTATCAAATTGAGTGGTTGATTTATAACAATCATAAAGAAATGGAGTAGAAAAGTTAGTTTTGGGAATACAGAAAACCAAATCACAATCACATGTACATGTGGTATGGGAGGTATGTTCCCCAACAAAGATTCCATTACACATGACAATGTTAATAAATTAATATTAATAATATTGATAATAATAAAATATGTTTAGGTTGACGTATCGTGTAGCGATTTTTTGTTCATTTTTTTAGTACATAAGGTGTTTTTATTTTACTAAATAACAAAAGAGTAAATATAAAGGCAAACACGATCCGTCTATATATATATATATATTCTATATCTATCTATCTATTTTCTAATATACGGATTACGGAGTATATATATTATCAAGTTGTAAAGATTTACTAAATGGGCCTAATCCATGTTCTATTCTGAGCCCCACGGCCTCATGCTGACAATATTGGGCCAAGTCAATCGTTAATTAAATCTAGGGATATTAAGAAAACATTGTTAGCAAAAAACTTATAAAATGTAATTAAAAACAAAGGGAGTTAGATTCTTACTAAATTATCTAAGTATCCACTGTACTGCTGCCCGGACAATCGTCCCCAAAACTCTTGTGTCAAAAAAATAGTCGGGATCCACAAACAACGCACTGAACCACCACTCTCGTAAAGGTCGCTGACTGTGGCTGGTCCGACAATGATCCTACCCGAACTACCTGAGGGAGGTGGTGGAGGTGGAGGAGTCATAAGGCAGTTATCCGGATTCTCTAAACTGGCAAGTAGCTCCTGTATATAATCACGGTCGACCTGCTCATCGGCACTCAAATCAACCTGCTCATCGGCACCCAAATCAACCTGCTCAACTGGTGGCTCAGTAGCCACCCGCTCGACAACCATCGGCTCTGTAATGACATCCTCCGTAACCAACCGATAACTATGCTGATCATCAGCACCCAAATTATATGTCGGGCCGCTTGGTAACTCCTCCGCCGGACGAGCTGGTGACTGATGAAACTTCTTGTTCACACCTCGCCTCGCACCCTGCGTAACAAACGGCGATATCATACGCCAACCCGCACGTCTCTCTCGAATACTCCGACGCAACTCAAAAACACGCGGCGCAGAGTGTGGGGCGGTAGACTCGGGCAATGTATCAGATACATAAAGGCCTCTGTCAGAAACTGGACCCGCATCGGATGCATATCCATCAACATCATGCTGAGACTGTATAATTGAACATACACATTAAAAAATACACACAAACCTAGACCATTATTTTAAATCATATTAGCCATAAAAATTAATACCTGTAGCGCATCGAGCTCTCGCTCCATCGTCTGCATCCGCTCTAATAACATGATAATAGTCTGGTCCTGTATATCGTTCACGGCCTCCTGCGTATCCACCCGCTTCTGTAAGGTGGCAACCGTCTCGCGTAGGATCATCACCTCCTCATCTAACACAGGCTGGGAGGTGTCAGGGCGAGTACTACGTGTACCCGTGGCCACCGTCTCAGGTGAAGGCGCCACCTCCTCCTGACCGGAACGCGCCTTCTTCTTCGGGCGGTCATCGTTATCATTGCCTGTGTCCTGGTCAAAGAAGCGGGCGCTGTCAATCCACCAAGGATACTCTAGCTCAGTCACAGTCGGTTTCAGCATCCTCTCCCGCCGATGTTTTTTGTCGATATCGGCCTGTAGTTAAAAATAACAAAATACATATTAGTTTAATCTCAGCATACTACACCAACAATCATCTACATCTAAAAATAAAAAATATTAGAACAAAGTATTTCATTTACCGGTATATGCAATAGCTCTGCATACTCTGACCATTTGATAATCAGTCTTCTTCTCTCCCAGTGGATCGCCCGAGGAACTCCTTGTTTGTTCTTCCTAACTGCAACGGTCTCCAAATGACGGTAAAATGCCTCCCATATCCAAATCTAGCAAACAATAATCAAATTTACATTTTAGTGAATTGTATACAAATCTATACGTTAATTTGAAAAATAATAATAAAGTTGATGCTACCTTAAATGCCCAGACGAAACCACTCAGTGTGTACCTCATCCCAGACTGACTAAGACGGGTCCCCAAACCCTGATTCAACTGCTCATACGTCCTACACCAGATACGAGAACCCCAAGGGTACTCGTTAACGGCAGCAAAGTCGCCTACGAGATGCATAAAATCAATCTCAACTACATGTGACGCCTGCTTTCCCATAAAACCAATCTCCACCAAATATATAATACACAATCACACACAATCATCGTCACTAAGTTTACTCGGGCCTATAAACGTGCTTCTATCTAAAACCTTATCCTCAATGTCCTTCAAACGTATAGTAATGCCTAAATCTCGGAATACTCGTTGTTTAAATGTTGGGGACATTTCACGAACCCCTGAAGGAATATACCTGTCCATATCAACATTCGGACCGAATCGAAATCCAGTCACTAGGAAAAACTGTTGGTGCATTTTGTGTGTCAGTCAGTTGGTCAAACGTTTGTAATTGTCAAAGTCAATTAGTCTGCGTGTGTATAATGTTTAGTGTGTATATGAAAGTCTGTAAAGAATTGTGAAATAGAGAATATACACAAATTAGTGTTTATGCGACACTAAGCAAGTGTCGCATATAGCGACACTTGGCTAGTGTCGCTATAGGGTTTGGACAACCTATAAATAGAGAGTTATGGTTCAGTTTTAGGGTTGGTCATTAGTGAAAGAGTGAGAGGCGTTTTTGTGTGTGCGAGAGAGAGGAGAAAAAGCTTGTAACGTTTATACTCAATTGTGAATACAAAGAAAACGTTATAGAAATTGTGTGTTTGTTTATTCGTTCAATAATCGCTAACCAAACGGATTCCGCATATTTGGTTGATTAAACGATCCGTTAGATCAGAGGTACGGGAACCTACAAGTGTTATCAGAGCCGTGAATCAAGGATTCGACGGTTTCGGATCGTGTTTTGAACGTTTTCGGTTGATTCGCGAAGGTATTAATCGATTATAATCAGTTTCTAGGTTATTTGTGTTGATTATATTGAGTTTTGGGTTGATTTTTGGTGCAAATTCATCCGCCGTTCGTCAATTTTCGTTAGGGTTTCGAAAATTACGATTTTTAGGGTTTTTGGAGCTGACATCCGCGTTTTTGCGTCACTCGTTGCGTCACTTGATAGCGTCACTTATCTTCAAGCGTCACTTCGAGCGTCACTCAAGTGCGTCACTTCGTAAGTTCCAACTAGGGTTTTGCCGACACTTAAGTGCGTCACTTAGTGCGTCACTTGCCGTCACTAAGAGCGTCACTTAGTGCGTCACTTACCTTCTAGCGTCACTTCAGTGCGTCACTTGTTGTGCGTCACTTGTGAATTTTAGCGACACTTACCTAGTGTCGCTCTAGATTCGGAAAAAAAAAAAAAAAGTTTTTTGGCGGGAAACTCCATAAATTTTTTGCGTTTTTAAAATTTTTTCATAGGCTTAAAAGTGTTCAATTTTAGCTTGGAAAAAGTTTCATTTTACCCGGTCATTTTTTGGACGTTTTCGGTTGAATTTTTGGCGGGAAATTCACAAAAAATTTGTAGTACCAAATTTTGTTTTTGAGCTTAAAAGTTCATAATTCTACTTTGGGAAAAGTTTAGTTGTGCTCGCCCAATTTTCAATATTTTCAAATCAAATTTTGGTGGGAGAATCTGGTTGTCTGGGTTTTGCTAAAGTTCTTATTTAAAAGATGTCACGCTTGCATAGTGTTGGCAACAACCTTCCGATGTTAACTCCAAACACATACTACTCAAGCTGGAGAAGAGCTTTTGACGACTATATCTCTTTTAATGATCCAGACATGTGGATTACATTGACCGAGAGATATGAAATACCAGTCATGGAAAGAACAAAAATTGCAAAATCATATAGATCAATGACTCTCGAAGAACGCAAAGCATGGGATAATGAACATAAGACTCTCAACGCAATTAAAGGATCTTTATCTACGGAGGTCTTAAAGTTGTTTAAGAATTACGAAAATGCGTATGATCTCTGGGTTGCCATTGAAAAGCGTTGTGGTGGCTATAAAAAGGAAGAACAACCTCAACATAGTGCAATGGTGGATTCGAACAAAAACGTTGATTCTAATGCACCTGAGGTACAAAATGAACCAATTGGGCCTTTTAATTGTGCTACCTGTATTCAATTAACTGAATCTCTTGAGGTCTATCAAAAAGACAACTTAAACTTGCGGGAAAAGGTTGTTAAACTTACAGAATCTAATAAGTTTTTGCTAGAAAATGAAAAGCTTTATGAAAAACATATTGAGGCTCACAAGTTAGATACTCAAACTTTTAAAGCAAAGGTCTTTAGTCAGCAAGATGCAATTAAAAGTTATCTTACTGAAATAGAACTGTTAAGAAAGGAGCTTTCTGATTTAAAAAGTGAGTACGATAACCATAAAAGCAAAATTTTAGGTTCTTCATCTGCAACGTTTGTCTTTAATGAAATCATTAACAAACAAGGGACAAGCGGTAAAAAGAAGGAAGGACTTGGTTATCACCAAGTTCCACCACCTTCTCATGCCGAATATTGTCCTGCGCCTGTTAAGGAAGGCCTTGAAGAAATTCCAGTTGATTATACGAAGCTTTATGGTATTAAAGCTAAAGAAGCTAAGCAAAACAAACAGGCAAAGGAGAAAACGAAAAAGCCAGAGTATCCCTTCCCTAAGTTTGTTAAACCTGAAAGTCAATCTCAAGTTAGTGTTGAGGAGATTGTTGAGGTAGAAGATATACCAGAAGATTCTACCATTAAGGTTGAGAAAATAGCTGTCAAACCTGTCTGTTTTAAATGCAAAGGCAAAGCTAAAGTTGATACTGAATCTTTCAAAGTTAAAAATGTTAGAAGGGATTCTAAATCTACTAACTCAACCTCAGGAACATCTACTTCAACATGTACACCTAAGAGTGCATGTTCAAGAAATGTTCCGGCTAATAGACCTTCTGTGTATTGTCCTCCACCGAAACGCTTTGAGGGAACTCATTGGAATACATCTTTTGTGGAGCGTCGTTCTTGTTTTCGTTGTGGTCAACAGGGCCATATTATTAGGGATTGTAAGTTATTATCCCTAGATAGGTTTGGTAGAGGGATGCCAAGAACTTCCTCTTTCAGGAATTCTTTTTCAAAACCTTTTTCAAGGCGTCGTTCGTATACGCCTGTATCTAGTTGTGCATCAAATTCTCCAAAACCTACGGCTAGAGTAAACAAAGTTGTGCCTAGTAGACCTCAAGTTCAACAGCACAACATTGTTGAAAACAAATCATCCGAACCTAAACAGGTTTGGAAACCAAAATCCACAAACAACACATCTTTGAAATCAACTGAGTTTTTAAAATATCATAAACTCATGGATGTGATGATTATGGATGATAATGGTAGTGGCCATGCGTCACACTCCCTAAGTGACGGTAGTGGCCATGCGTCACTTACCATAAGTGACGCCTAAAGTCAAAATTCGTTTTTCAACCCTTCTGTGTTCGGGCTAACTCTATAACGCTTTCGGTTATTTTTCTTTGTATTTTAGCTTACAGATGGCATAGTTACAGAATTATTACCGCCGCACCAACACCCGTCACAATATCACGGCGTTTCTGGAATCCACGCATACCAATTCGGTGCCCTTCAGGCCGATGATAGACTTTCTACGCAGATCGAGAATTTATTATGCGATTACGGCAACGACTCCTATATATATGAACCAAATAGAGGAATTTTATGATCATGTCGTGATCAGGGTTCAGGGTGATGTTCCCCGGATTGTTTCGAATATGTTTGGGGAGGAAATCGAGATTACCAAGAACTCGATTAGGCGGGTTTTACAGTTCACCGACAACTCCACGATGCCCACCATCTTCCCAACGACGTTTATCTATGGGGGACTTCAAAGAATGGGGTATCCGGCAAACCAACTCTCGGACTTCAGGAAACAGTACCTCTGCAGGGTATGGAGGTATCTGTGTCACATTATTATTGTAACGCCCCTCTTTCAATAACGTAATATTATATTTAATAAATCGGAAGCGTAAGTAATTAAGACATACATTTGATTACTACACCATATATATAATGTACCAAACAGTTATAATCAAGTTATACTATCCAAAAGTATTAACCAAATTCACTTTTCGAGGCATTACGTAAACTAACTTTGTTTTATACAAAACATTTTCAGAGTAGCATAATCTTCAAACATCCCTTGCTTTAATCATTAACTTCTTGCTACCCACGTTCTATCAAAAATCTGCAAGAAGTAACAACGAAGGATTAGCACGAAGCTAAGTGAGTAAATTCATCACACAACATTCAACTTAGCTTCATCACTTAATTACTCCTAATATCCGCAAATGCTACTATCAACAATCAACAAATACTTAATGAGGATCGGTGGTTCTGGGAATAACCATAATACCCGGGAGGCTCCCCAAGAACGCTTACCCAACCATATCCGTATGGCCATACGGACGAGACCGATAGCTAACGTTTATTACATTCAGATACAGAGTCTATACACACAACAAATGAAGTACAACTCTGTATCATTCATATAACAACCTGCTAGCTCAACCAATAGTTCATCAACTCGTTGACCTCATTAACAACAAATGCCCGAAGGCCACATATAACACATAGATTTATAATCAACCAAGTATAACAAATAATCAACAATAACAACATATCTACGATTACTAGTTATAATCAAATGATTTCAACTAAATCAAATGGTGAGCTTTGAATCCACTCACCGATACCTTTGTCTTCACAAACTCAGAATCCAGGGATCACTTATCTTTTGGAGGATCAGACCCGACGAGAGGATGTTACAAATCTCCCCTCCTTTAGGAGATTTCGTCCTCGAAATCTAAACTCGATCAAACAATCTAGGATATCTGGATTTCATAGATTCTTCGGTTTCCCAGGTCAAATTGGAACCTAAACTGTGTCTCCATTTCACTAACACCATCGGTATCTGTTTCTTTCTAAGTTTAGTAATTTTTCTATCAAGTATTTCAATCGGTTCTTCTACTAGTTTCTGGTTCTGGTCAACTTTCAAATCTTGCAAAGGAAGAATCTGAGATTGATCCTCAACATTACACTTTCTCAAATAACAGATATTAAACGTGTCATGAATACCAGCAAGCTCTAGAGGAAGTTCAAGTGTAACTGACTGATTATTAATAACTTGACGAATTTTAAAGGGACCAATGTATCTAGGAGCTAATTTCCCTCGTTTTCCAAACCGGATAACACCTTTCCACGGGGAGACTTTTAAATACACCAACTCACCCTCGGTAAAAGTAACCGGTCTCCTACGCGGGTCTGCATACTGTTTCTGCCTATCACGTGCAGCTTTTAACTTTTCTCGGGCGATAGCCACTTTGTCAGCAGTAATCAGTACAATGTCTGGGCCTGTAAACTGCTTTTCTCCCACTTCCAACCAACAGGTGGGGGTACGACAACGACGACCATATAGCATTTCATAAGGAGACATACCAATACTGGAATGATAGGAATTATTATAAGCAAACTCCACTAAAGGAAGATGAGAATCCCAAGAACCTCCATACTCTAAGACACAAGCTCTGAGCATATCCTCTAAAGTCTGAATAGTACGTTCTGACTGACCGTCTGTCTGAGGATGATAGGCCGTACTGAGATTAACACGTGTACCCAATTCCTGCTGTAAACTCTGCCAGAAATGAGAAATAAAGCGAGAATCTCTATCTGACACAATCGACAATGGAATACCATGTCTTGAAATAATTTCATTAACATACATCTGTGCGAGTTTACTGAGGGAAGCAGTCTCACTAGTCGTCAGAAAATGTGCACTCTTGGTCAATCTGTCAACAATGACCCAAATCATGTCATTCCCTCGAGATGTACGTGGAAGTTTAGTCACAAAATCCATAGTCAAATGTTCCTATTTCCATTCTGGAATCTCTAACTGTTTCAATGACCCATATGGCTTTTGATGTTCAGCTTTCACTTGAGCACATATATGACAATTACCAACAAACTTTGCAATATCAGTTTTCATTGTAGGCCACCAGTACAATGGTTTCAAATCATTATACATCCGTGTACTACCAGGGTGGACAGACAAACGAGATTTGTGAGTTTCAGTCAAAAGCATATCTCGAATATTACCGATCAGAGGAATCCAAACACGAGACTGAAAAGTCTTTAATCCTCTAGAATCGTCAACCAGTAAGTCCTTTCTTTTCAACATAATTTCTGACTTAAGATTACGTTCCAACAAAGCTTCTAACTGTGTAGCTTTAATTTGATCCACTAAGTCAGAAGAAATATTAACTTTCAGAAAATAGACTCGGTTAGAAGTACCTTTTCTGCTCAAAGCATCGGCAACTACATTTGCCTTTCCTGGATGGTAACGTATTTCACAATCATAATCTTTGATTAATTCTAACCATCGCCTTTGACGCATATTCAGTTCTTTCTGTGAAAACACATACTGAAGACTTTTATGATCAGTACAAACAATGCATTTAGTACCATATAGATAATGTCTCCAGATTTTCAAAGCAAATACAACAGCTGCCAGCTCTAAATCATGTGTTGGGTAATTCTTTTCATGAGGTTTCAATTGCCGAGAAGCATAAGCAATGACTCTATCCCGCTGCATCAGAACACAACCCAAACCAGAATAAGATGCATCACAATAAACAATAAAGTCATCTGAGCCATCTGGTAAAGCTAACACTGGAGCTTGACATAATAACTGTCTTAAAGTCTGAAAGGCATGTTCTTGTTGATTATTCCATTCAAACTTTTCATTCTTGCGGGTTAATTTAGTCAATGGGCTAGCAATTTTAGAAAAGTCTTTAATGAATTTCCGATAATAACCAGCCAAACCCAGAAAACTTTTAATCTCAGAAGCATTCTTTGGAGTTTTCCAGTTCATTACAGCTTCAACTTTAGAAGGATCAACTTTAACCCCATCGTTACAAATAATATGACCCAGAAACTGTACCTCCCGAATCCAGAACTCACATTTAGAAAATTTGGCATATAACTGTTCTCTTTTCAAGGTTTCAAGAACTAACCTCAAATGCATGACATGTTCTGATTCAGACTTAGAATACACGAGAATATCATCAATGAAAACAATTACAAACTTATCGAGAAATGGTCGGCATACCCGGTTCATCAGATCCATAAAAACTGCTGGAGCATTAGTCAAACCAAAAGGCATCACCAAGAATTCATAATGACCATACCTGGTGCGGAAAGCAGTCTTTGGAATATCCTGTTCACGAACACGAACCTGATGGTAACCCGATCTCAGATCGATTTTAGAATATACAGAAGATCCCTGCAACTGATCAAACAAATCATCTATTCGAGGCAAAGGATATTTATTCTTGACTGTTCTTTTGTTTAATTCCCGATAATCAATACACATTCTGAATGACCCGTCTTTCTTTTTAACAAACAAAACCAAAAATGTACGGAATAGAAAGATTCCAACCCCCCAAGTAAAGAACGCAATTTTTGTTTTTCTTCTAGGCGAATACGATATTGGGATTACAACAATTAGCCAATCTAGATTGGTGCACCCCAAGGAGAAGAACTAGGTCTAATAAATCCTCTATCCAACAATTCCTGAATCTGTTTCATCATCTCACACATTTCAGACGGAGCTAATCTATAGGGAGCTTTAGCTACAGCTGAAGAACCAGGAATAAGATCAATCTGATACTCAACATCTCTAACCGGTGGTAATCCGGGTAATTCATCGGGAAACACTTCTGGATATTCAGAAACAACCGGAACCTCAGAAATAGACTTCTTTTCTAATTTGGCATCAATGACATAAGCTAGGTAAGACTCACAACCTTTAGACATCGACTTCCTAGCTTTCATCATAGAAATCAGAGGAATACAATTCCTATCCCGTTCTCCTCGAGCCACAACATATGACTCTTCAGAAATTGGGATCCTAATCAACTTACTGTGGCAATCTATACTTGCTTTAAACTGACTTAACCAATCCATGCCAATAATCACATCAAAGCTTGGAATCGGCATTAATAGAAACGAAATTGGAAAAGTATGATCATCTATCACAATATTAGCTCCAGTCACCGAGGTGGTAACAGGAACTAAATTGCCACTAACAATCTGTACTTCTAAGGGCTTATTTATCACAGTAGGGATTAATCTCAACTTATCACAGAAACACACAGATATGAAAGAACAATTTGCTCCAGAATCAAATAATACACGAGCTGGTACAGAGTTTATGAGAAAAGTACCCGTGATCACATCATCTGTGTGGACAGCCTCATCAACTGTCATCTGAAAAGCCCTACTCAGTGCTGGCGGAGGTTTCTTTCGCTTTTGACCGGAAGATGATGAACTTCCAACCGTACCCGACCCAGTCTTTCCTGCCTCTGGACATTGACCAACTCGATGTCCTTCTTTCTTACAAGTCCAACACACAAAATTAGGATACCGACAATTCTTAATCTCATGACCTAACTCACCACATTTCAGACACTTATGGGTTTGAGCTGTACATGGACCATCATGTCTAGATCTACACGGACTACACCAATTGGGTCCACCAACTGATCCAGAAGAACTAGTCATCCCACTTGACCTTCTATTTTGTCGATTACTTTGCCACCTAGATTTGCCCTTACTAGAAAAATCACTTCTACTTTTTGAGGAAGAAAAAGTAGAAATGTCTCTCAGTGGATACCTACAAAAACCTCTCATATCACTGTCAACAGCACGTGCCAAAACAAAAGCCTGAGATAAGTCTCTAGCCAATCGAACTGAAGTACGATATTCATGGGGTAAAGTTTCAACAAACTGTTCAATTTTAGTCTTTTCATCAGGGACCCACTGTTGAACAAAGCGAAGCTTGTCAGTAAACTGGGCAATTAAATCATCAATTGTCATCTTATCAGTTAGTTGAAGATTCATAAATTCCCGTCGAATCCGTGCCATATCAAAATCCGAGCAATACTGATTACAAACTGCTTGATGAAATTCTGTCCATCGAATAGCCTTCTTTTGCTGCTCAGTTAAATGACCTGTAACCGAATCCCACCACACCATGGCTGCATCTTTCATACATTGTACCGCAAACATTACTTTAGAATCTTCATCACAACTTGTCACTTCAAATTTCCGTTCAATATCTCGTAGCCAGTTCAATGTTACAGATGGATTTGTACTACCACGATACTCAGGTGGTTTACTAGCCATAAAGGTTTTAAAAGAGCATCTCTTACTAGATTGAGAAGAAGATCCAGTACCAACAGTAGAAGTTTGTTGTTGATATACAAGTTGTTGAGCCGCAGCTTCCTCGGCTTTTCTATTAAATTCCCTCAAAAGAATCAATTCATCCTCCATCTCATGTACATATTCATCTCTTTCTAATTCATAGTGATGATGAGCAGATGTACCTTCATGAATATGTTGCTCTTGTTGTGTGTTCGACTGAGGAGCATCTATCCGAGAGGCATTATTCGGGTGGCCGGTTGGTTGCTCATTATCTGCCATTTCTGAAATCAACAAAACACTTGAACTTTGTTAATCATTAGTATCTATCTACTAACAATTATCAACCAATGCTAAATCCCAAACCAGGAATGTTTGACTAAACATGCTCCAGTTTTGAGGTTTGAACATTCTTCAATGCTCAATTATCCCAAAACCATGCTCTGATACCAACTTGTAACGCCCCTCTTTCAATAACGTAATATTATATTTAATAAATCGGAAGCGTAAGTAATTAAGACATACATTTGATTACTACACCATATATATAATGTACCAAACAGTTATAATCCAGTTATACTATCCAAAAGTATTAACCAAATTCACTTTTCGAGGCATTACGTAAACTAACTTTGTTTTATACAAAACATTTTCAGAGTAGCATAATCTTCAAACATCCCTTGCTTTAATCATTAACTTCTTGCTACCCACGTTCTATCAAAAATCTGCAAGAAGTAACAACGAAGGATTAGCACGAAGCTAAGTGAGTAAATTCATCACACAACATTCAACTTAGCTTCATCACTTAATTACTCCTAATATCCGCAAATGCTACTATCAACAATCAACAAATACTTAATGAGGATCGGTGGTTCTGGGAATAACCATAATACCCGGGAGGCTCCCCAAGAACGCTTACCCAACCATATCCGTATGGCCATACGGACGAGACCGATAGCTAACGTTTATTACATTCAGATACAGAGTCTATACACACAACAAATGAAGTACAACTCTGTATCATTCATATAACAACCTGCTAGCTCAACCAACAGTTCATCAACTCGTTGACCTCATTAACAACAAATGCCCGAAAGCCACATATAACACATAGATTTATAATCAACCAAGTATAACAAATAATCAACAATAACAACATATCTACGATTACTAGTTATAATCAAATGATTTCAACTAAATCAAATGGTGAGCTTTGAATCCACTCACCGATACCTTTGTCTTCACAAACTCAGAATCCAGGGATCACTTATCTTTTGGAGGATCAGACCCGACGAGAGGATGTTACAATTATTGTATGTTTATCGCCGAGGAAAGGGGGGTATGATGCGGCAAGTCATTTGACTTTGTCACTTATGTTAGCCCTAGTGTATAATAAGCCCTATAACTTTAGCGGCTATATTTTTGGGAACATGGTGGAAAACATCAGGGCTGGGAAAGACAAATGGTTGCAGTATCCTCGTTTTGTCCAGTTATTGTTAAATGATTTGAACTTGGATATCGCACCTGACCAGCGTTCTCTTTTGGTGCCAACACCGATGCTTTTACGAGTCTTTAATGACTGTAAGCTGGCACCGAAAGGTGAACAAATTTTGGCTGACCGAGACCTCTTCGGGCACATAGTTAACGAGAACTATGTTGCGCCACACGATCACGGTTTTGCGGATGATGTCGTTCCTCCGGTCAACGAGGACGACTTAGTTGATACTGATATCGCTCACGATTTGGACAAAATTGAGCGTTTTGACCGCGTTGAGCCTGATGATGGTTGGCCCACTCCTTCTGACTCTGAGGGTGACGTGCCACCTCAATCAGCTTTAGATGGGATTCAATTAGCTGATCCCCAACGCTTTAAGCGTATTATGCGCCGGATTTCTGCTGGTCGGGTTCATATCTCGAGGAATCCTGGTAAGCGTCCTGCTGGGTCGTCGCCATCTTATGCCGATTTACCTCTACGTCGACGCCAGCGGACTTCGATTAGTCTTGAGGAGCCAACTCAACAAACTTCTCCTCAGCCTGCAACTGTTTCTATTCAGCAGGTTTTAGCTCAACTGGAGCTTTTATCAAAGCGTTTTGATGATCAACAGGCGATCATTGCAGCTCAAGCTTCACTATCAAAGATTTAGAGATTAAAGCTGCTACCGTGGACTCTCTCCAGCAACAGATTACGACTATGTCTTCTAGGTTATTAGAATTGGAGTCAGTCACACTTGTTTCGGGGGATGATAATCCTAGGGAAATAGAAACAAATGTAACTCCTTCCCCTGAACCTGAAAATGTACAACCTTCTTCCACTATGAATGAAAATATCAGTTTGGATTATTTTGTTGAGGTTCAAGGTCAAGCAAGACCTATTGCGGTTGATTATTCATTTGTAGATCTCACATATTTGCAAAACCTGATGAATGATAATAACACGATGCCTGAGGAAGAGGTGATTGATGATCCTGTAGCAGAGGATTATTTTTTTTGAGGAAAATGAGGATATTGAAGTTGAGGGGGAGCAACTGCACGGTGATGAATGTTATGATGATGCTCCCATTATAGAATCGGACTCGTCTGAAGATGAATCGGAAAAAGAGACGAACGAGCCATCATCTTCTACAACAAAACCGGATATTGTGCTTAAACCGATTATCGAGGTACCGGTTACGTGTAAATGCTACAAAGTTAGATCTGATTACACGGGATTGATTAAGAGTTGGAAATTTGATGAGAACAACTCGGTTTTTATGATAAAGAGAAGTGACGGCATTCAGTACTTCAATATGAAGTTTTATAAAATAAGTACTCTGCCGAAGTGTGAGCTTCAAAGGTTAGCTCAGATACCCTTGATCAACCGGTCACGAGATTCAAGAGCAGATTTCTTTCAGGTGATCATACGTCGTGAGATTAACAGTAAAAAGTACAACTTGATAAAGCCGACGTTGGGTATGAGGTACAAGTTTAAGAAGAAGCTGGATCCGATCACCCGACAACCTATTGTGAAGATGATCTATCCACCAGCAAAGTGTCTGCAGAAGATACCTTTGGAGATCATCCCGCTAGATTTTTTGGATAGGTTGGTTTATTGGGAATATGATGATGTTACGGGTGAAGCTGTGATAGTATTTATTCCAAATTCAGAACAAGCTACAGACCCAGAGTCTTCAAACGCAGATACAGAAAATAACGAGAAAACAGCTTGGGATGCTGTTCAGCCTACGAAGAGGTCGTTATGGGGTCTTAAGAGGAAAATGTTTTGTGTTTTTGACCCATTAAGTTTGATCAATCTTTCTGCTCAAGATATGAAAAGGTTACATGAAAACAGAATTGAGTTCAAGACGAAAGATAGAGTTGAAGCGTTAAAATTTCAGAAGATCGTGGATATCTGCGTCGCCAATGGAGTACACGCTGGTGGTGTATTTCCAGCTGGCTGGAAGTGAAGACTTGAAGATTTTTGAAGACCAAGCTGAAGACACGGGGGAGTTTGTTGATACATATTAGGTGTCTGTCAGTTGGTCTATTGAGTTGTAATAAGTGTCGTTAGTTACTTAATAGAAATATAGTTTTTGTATAGTGCGACACTCGTGTTTTAGTTTAGGCGACACTTGCCTGAGTGACGCATAGCGACACTTAGGTAAGTGACGCATGAAGGCGGCCACATGCGACACTTCCACAAGTGACGCATGTCGGCTGACTTTTTAGTATAAATACAAACCTACGGGTTTTCGGCTAGGGTTGACGAAACCCTAGCACCATTTGTCGACTAAACCAACTTGTAATCGTTCCCAAACAGATATACAAGCTAATATACACGTTTACATTATTGAATTCCTTGTGTTCGGTTTGTGTTTTGTTAGCTATACAAGCAATTGTTTGATTCCGCCTTACGATTGCTGTCAATTGACATCTAGGTCCACGACTAGGGGCACTCTCAAAAACTCCCTCCGACCGCATCGTATAGAATACCCCGGCATAATCCTAAACCACAACTCCTCGTCCTCTAGCCGAGTCTTCTTAAGCACGGGATGATCACATCGCAACTGAAGTAAATGATGTACATAGCCCGGGTCATTATCCGGACATCTCAAATCTAACCAAGGGCCGAAGCATGTCTCTCTAAATAGTTTCTCCTGCTCAACAGTCAACCATCGCCTAATCAATGAAATAACTTTAAGCTGATTCTTAATTGTCAACTTTGCCTTAACAAACTCCTGTAAAAAATACACAAATTACAAACAATTAGTTCAAATTAAGTAAACTTAGTTAAAATGGGCCAAATAAAGTAAATAAACTCAAATTTATGCAAATAAACTAAAATAAGGTCAACTATTATTATTATTATTATTATTATTATTATTATTATTATTATTATTATTATTATTATTATTATTATTATTATAAACATTTATTATTATTAATTGTAAAGTTTATTACTTCGACAAATATATTAAAAGGAAGTGAACAAATATATTACAAAATATTTACATTCGACAAAAAGTTACAAATTTATGTTATACAAAATTTATGTCGTATTATTATTATTATTATTATTATTATTATTATTATTATTATTATTATTATTATTATTATTATTATTATTATTATTATTATTAATTTCAAATAAATTTATATAAATTAAGTCGTGACCAAGTCGCAAGCCGAAGACGCAAGGTACGAGCCGGAGACACAAATCTCGGTGATCGGGTCGCAAATCTCGGTCACCGGTCGTAAATCTCGGGTCGCAAATCACGAGCCACGGGTCGCAAATCACGAGCCACCGGTCGCAAATCACGGGTACGAAGACGCAAGGTACCGGTCGCAAGGTACGAGCCGGAGACGCAAGGTACGGGTACGAGACGCAAGCCACGGAATTTTTTGGAAAATTTTAATAACCGATCGATTTTAACATTTGTTTGTTATAAAACACATCACATTACATTAATAATCACTAATATAACATTAATAAAACAAAAACTAAACGGCCGAAAGTCAAAATATACAAAAATGGCCGATCGTTTTTCATCGGTTTGTTACACAAAAGTGTGGATTACATTAATAATCACTTATATAACAATATTATAACAAAAACTAAACGTCTAATTGACTAAACATACAAAAAAATTCATGCACGCCAAGTGTTCGATGAAATGTTTCTAACAAATTTATGAATTTATCTCAAATCTCAAAATCATAACATAATCATACCTGCGTATTTGACATCTTAAACTTGTAAATAGTTGTTGGCTCGTGTTTGCGTCGGTGGTGGGTACGCAAGAAAATGATCCGCAAGGGTTCGGTGGACGCAAGGTTTCGTAGATTCGCAAGTTGTTGGCTCGTGTTTGAAGTTCTCGGTGGACAAAAGGTTGTAAATCAATGAGACGCAAGCTTATAAAACTCGCGGTCGCAAGAATTTAAATCCGGTCGCAAGATCCGCAAGGTTTTGCTAACGAGTCGCACGGTGGGTTGTAACGAGTCGCAATACCCGGTAACGAGTCGCAAGGTGGCAGGGTCGCAAGGTCGCAAGTCTATCTTGCGACCGGACGGGGCAAATCGAGCTAATTTTTTTTTTTTTGGGTAAAATCTTTTATACTAAATGAATTTGGGGCAATTTTTTGAATTTCCCAATTTAAGGTAGACAATTTCTGACAGGATCCGAAAACATGACACGAAACTGATTTGAAAATAAGCAAGTTAGGATGATATTTTTTGACCCAAGAACTCCAAACCCGCCAACCTATTATTTTCTTGGGTCGGATTTGGATCACCCAATGAATTTTTTGGTTGACCCAACAAACCCAAAAAAATTATAAATATAGTTAAATTTACATTTTATTTTAATTTAATAAATTAAAGTGTATAATGAAGCTTTAGTATTACATTCTGATGAACATACAATCTACTATGATGTTTTGGGATTCTATAAATACTTTTATGTTTATTCATGACGACTTATAAGTTTAGAGATCAGTCCATGTGACACATTTGAATCGAAATTGAGACATTGACTAAAAATAACTCGAAAATGTATCGATCTCTTATAAAAACAGGTAATCTGAGGTGAGGTTGAGTTATGTTGAATTACTTAACCCGATTAGATAATCAGGTCGTCAGCGAACGAATGCATGAACGCTGACCCAAGTTAAAACCTAATGCCTGGAAAATTAGTGATGTATGCTATAAATATATCTTTAGGTTCGTAGGGTTGGCAGAGATAGGGATGAGAGCTTACGGTAGAAGCCTTTGGGCAGATTGTAAGTACAAACAAAACTTGTTATATATATATATATATATATATATATATATATATATATATATATATATATGTGTGTGTGTGTGTGTATGTTTCCGTACCGGACCTAAATCAGATAGTAAACTCAATCGAACGTGCGGAATCCAAACGATTGAGTATTGAACGTATAATCGAATCAAATATGCAAACAATTCTCTATAAGCTTTCGTATATATTAATAATTAATGAATAAAGCTTTTACTAACACTTCCATCCGATCTCTCTCTCTCTACACGACTCAAAACGGCTCACCAAAATGTCTAACCCTAAAATGAAACACAATACCTCTATTTATAGCCTACACACACGACCTTGCGATACAACCCTTTGTGTCAATAACAGTATTCTATGTATATCTATAATTATATTTCGTTTACAGACTCGAATATACACATTCATCACATCACATACTAAGACTAATTGACTTTGACAATTGCAAACGTTGACCAAGTGACTGACACACATAAATGCACCAACAAACTCCCCCATGTCATCAGCTTTGTCAAATAAGCTTCAATTAGTCTTCTCCAACAAACTCCTTCATGTCTTCAACAAGTAGAAACTCCCCCATTGAGATAGCATGGTCTTCAAAGAATCTTGATGTCCAGATTCATGTGAATGACACACAAATCATATAATAAAGTCATCAAACTCTGTGACCATCTCTCAATCATCATCAGCATCTCCAATAGAGTTTATCTTCACAAATCATAGAATTTAAAATTATTCCGAAGACGAATTAGGGTTTTCTGAGAGCATATAGTGAGAGTTCATATTGTAAAAGCTAATAAGTTATTATTATTCATATCAATATACTTTTGTGTTTGATTCGATGATTTGTTTAACGTGTTATTATCAATCATTGGATTCCGCACTTCGATTGGTTCTTAGGATTCGATTTAGATCGGGTATTTGGAACCTACAATTGGTATGAGAGCCACAATCTTCGGATTACGTGGTATTAGATCGTGATTTGAACATTTTCGATTTAAATTGTGAAGGTTTTATTGATTAATCTTCGTTTCTGGGTTGTTTGGGTTGAAGATTGTGATTGCCAATCGTATTTTTGGTGTCTGATCATCTGTCATTCGTCAATTTCGGTTAGGGTTTCATAAATTGTCGAATTTTGGGGTTTGGAGCTGCTACAGTCGCGATCTGCGACACAACTTGTGTCACATTTACTATTCACTACGACACAACTTGTGTCACATTTACTATTCACTGCGACACAACTTGTGTCATAGTACTATTCACTGCGACACAACTTGTGTCATAGTACTATTCACTGCGACACAACCCTTGTGTCACATTTACTATTCATTGCAACGCAAGCGTTGTGTCACAGCACTATTCATTGCAACACAAACCTTGTGTCTCAGCAATATTCATTGAGGCACTTCCAGAGTTATATAAACAAAAATTAATAATAAATAAATTTTAATTAAATATTTTTTTAAAGAAAAATGTGTTTTTTAAAAATTAATGCTCCATTTAAGTCCTTATTTGACAGTGACTTCAACAAATGGAAGACTGAGCTCGAAAATTTCATTACGTACAAGGACTCAGATTTGTTGGTTTTGATTACCGAGGAGAGATAAAAGCAACCGACTCTCAAAAGGACTATGACATCCGATAAACGAAAAACATATGACAATAACAAGAGAGCGTATGGGATGATCACAATGTGCTTACCTCAAGATGAAATCAATTGTTTTAAAAATCAAGCAACGGCTTATGATTTATGGGAAGCGTTGATCCTCAGTTTTGGTAACCAAGATCAATCGGAGTTGTCAAGTTTAGATGAAAAGAGTAAGGAGAAATTGATAAAGAACGGAGAGCCTCAAATGTGACACCCGTCAAATTAGGGCTAGTAATTAGTGCCTAATCAATAGTTAATACATGTAATTAGTTCTGTATTAGGCTAATTAATGTATCAAATTATATATTGATGAATATATACAATTATGCGATTTGATTAAATCGTACAAGTTTCAAATCGAAGGTATTTCGATTCAATTAAATACGAACGTTGGTGAACAATTTTATTAAATAATATAACATTATTTAATGACAATATCTTTCTCAAAATATTATTTTGATAATAATACTTTGTAAGTAATTCGTATCGTACAAACAATAGTTACGCGATTTAGAATCTGTACAACGAACGCGTAAATCGAGATCACTAAATTAACGAAACATTTTTATAAATGTTTTTCAAGTATTTTATAAGAATACTTCAAATGAAAATATTGAAACTTAAATCGTTACTTAAAAACGTGAAATAAACGTTTAAACACCAAACCGAACGAGAAAACGAACACCGCACGAAGCACAAATCGAATAAATAAGAAAAATGACCAAAATACCCTTTGTGGGCCCCCCATGGCCGGCCCCCTCATCCCCCATGCACCCCATGTGCCACCACCTCTCTTATTCTCCTCTAACATTTCATGCAAACCACTTACTTATGTTTTCCACTCACATTTACATGCAAATGACCATTTCTTCACATTCTCACTTCTCTCTATTCTCTCCACTCCTCATTCTCTCTCAAAAACTGAAGGAAATCAGTCCTTGATCACCACCAACTCACCACCACAACCACCATAAACTACCATAGCACCACCACCACAAAAGTCAATATTTCACCAAGAACACTAGCTCAACAACAACTACTCTTTCTCCTCATCTCATCTTCATCAAAATCTTTGTAAGGAAACTCTTTCTTACTTTCATATTGTTTATTTACATGTTATAAAGCTCATCTAACAAGATTATGTCCAAATATAAGCTTGAAATACGTTTTTATAAATTTTTCACAAAGGATACACAATCTGTCCAGAAAAACACAGGTTACTAAAAACGTCGTATCTTGAGTTCTAGGAAGAGTTAGAAGATGCATTTTTTTTTAAAATTTGCGTATTGAAAAGATCTACAACTTTCATGTTTTACGTTCTTACCAGATCCGAACGTAGTTTTCTCTATTTATCAATCTTTGGGACTGACCTGACTAAAAGCAGAAACTGAACTATGTATGACTAATTAAATTGTTTCTCTATGATCATGGACTTAAGACTCTTAGAAAAATATATGTTAGACACTACACACATAAAAGATCAGTTGATAAAAAGTGTGAGACTTGACTTGGACCAGAAATTGGTAAAACATTTGGCGAAATAAACCGACAAAAAGTCGAAAATGTGAAATCTTGAATATTTAGAACTTTTATAAGAACCGACACTCTTGGTGAACTTGGACACAAACCGACAATTTATTTAGACTCTATAAACTGATATTTGGGTTGGGTGAAAGTTTCGGGTCAAACCGAGTAAGTTTGACCAAGTCAACAAAAGTGGCTAGTTTTCGAAAAACTTACTATTTTTGGAAAATGGTAACAAAAATGGGTTTGGTTGACTTAATTAAGTAACTTGGACCAAAAACTAATTTTAGAAAGTTTCCCGAACGAAAACCGACACTTGGATACACTTGGGCTAAAAATAGAAATTTGGCCAGACGCTAGTGTCGCATGACCTGCGACACTAACTGCGACACTACCTGCGACACTACCATAGTGTCGCTACTTATTGAAAATTTGTTTGAACATGCGACACTGACCCTAATGTCGCATAACCTCACTGCGACACTGACCTTAATGCGACACTGACCCTAGTGTCGCATAAACTCACTGTGATATTGACTTTAGTGTCGCATGACCTTCGACACTCGCATACACTGCGACACTTACTCTAGTGTCGCATGACTTGCGACACTGACACTAGTGTCGCTACTAGTGTCGCTAAAGACAGAATTTATGGGATTTATTTCTTCACTAAGTATTGAACATGGGTAATCACTTATAACCACACATGATACATAATGTAACAATGTATACGATGACACATAATTAATGATAATATCTTAAAGAATTATTATTACAAACTTTCACCAACGGGTCGTACACGTTTTTGATAAACCAAGTTGAACAATCAAACATTTGGACATAACAAATTGTTGGACAACAAACATAGATGGTCTGTTGAGACATCTACTCACTCATATAACATTATGCGTTTTGAACGCCCGACAGGTTACAAGTCTTCGGACATCAATTCACAGTTAATCAATTCAAGTTATTTTAATAGACACTCAAGGCTCAGGTGAGTCTCATGGCCCCTATTTTACTGCTTTTCAATCAGGGGTGTGATATTATTGCTCGTTTTGTTTTACAAGTAGAACGCAAGTACAATTCAATCAAATACTACATGAGTTGTTTTCAACTAATCAATAAAGCCCTCCATAGCATAGTCTGGTAATACATCTGTAGCGTGAATGTTAGTATATGATATCATATAGGATTGACAATCCTCGTCCGGGTTAGCACGCACTAACTGGTCAAACGGACGTATTAGCATTTGGGAAGACGAGTGTAGATTAGGCACTCGTAGGAGGCAACTCAGTTGGGTTTCCTTAATTGGACCTGACACTCAAGTTAAGCTCAGACTATGTGCTCATGGTTGTATAACTTTTATTTTGCTTAATTGCATTTTAAATTCAATTATAAAATCTTGCGGTTCATACAAATATATGTTGATATACAAACCTGTGAGCTCACCAGCGTTTCGCTGACCCATTTTAGCATGTATCACAGGTGACCAGCAGTAGGTTGGACTGCTCAATCAAGATTTATTAGCTCGAGTCAGCATGCAAACAATCAGAGATTTTAGCTGCATTATTATATTTTGTATAGATTAATTATGTACTTAAATCTCTCAATTTTAAACTGAGCTAATGTAAACAATATTTTGATGTAAACTTTTATTTTATCAATATCAATGTAAAACGACGCATGTAGTGGTCGTTCATTATTAATCTCTGTGCTTTGATTATTGATTAGTAACACCCAAATCCTGCTTCCGCTAAACGACATATTTGGGGGTGTTACATCAAAACAGTGCATTCGTGGCTAACATACAAGAGTTTGATTCTAATGATTCTACATGTTTATCTTGTATGAAATTAAATGATACTATTAACAGATACAAGGATGATAATGAATGCCTCAATTCAGATCTTAAAAACTTGATAGAGGCAAATGAAATATTAAAAGAAAATGAGAAAGCTTGTGATAAAAAGCTGGATGCTATTTTTGAAGAAAAGAAAAAATATACAGCCATAATTTTTAGTCAACAAGACGAAATAGATAGTTATATAAAAATGATGATTATTATTACAAAGGAACTTGTTGACTCACAGGTTGACGTTCTTGATTTAAAATGAAAGCTTTCAATTTTTTTTACATCCTTTTTGGATTTTTGATGAAATTCTTCAATCGCAAAGGACGGATACCAAAAGTAAGGCATGTCTTGGTTATTACCATGTATCTCCTCCTAAGGATTATCTTCCTATGCCATCGAAGGATCCCATCAAAGACTTTGTGACTTCTTCTTTCAAAGTAGACACAAATTCTGTTAATGCACCAGTTATTGAGAAAGTTAAACAGGCCGAGCTTGTTAGGCCTACATTTGTTAAAGCTGAAAACAAACCTCCGGTTAGTGTTAAGGAGGTTGTTGAGGTAGAGGATATACCTGAAGAGTCCACCATTAACGTTGAGAAAACAAATACAACTGAAATTGATGAACGTTTTAAATGCAAAGAAAAAGCTAAGATTGATAATAAATCCTTTTCAAGTTAAAAATATTAAAAATGATTCAAAATCTAAATCTTCAAATAATTCACAGTCACCTGTAAAAAATCTAAAGAAAGATAAAATCGTTCATAAATCTGAAAATATTAGATGTTCATCATCAACTAGCTCAACCTTAGGAACATCAACTTCAACATGTTCACCTAAGAGTGCATGTTCAACAAATGTTCCTGCTAATAGACCTTCTGTGTAACATCCTCCACCACAACCATTTGTGGGGAGCCATTGGAACCGATCTTATGTTGAGAGACATTCTTGTTTTCATTGTGGTCAACATGTTCATATCATTAGGGATTGTAAGTTATTATCCCTAGATAGGTTTGGTAGAGGGATTCCAAGAACTTCTTCTTTTAGGAATTCTTTTTCAAAAAAATTTCAAGGCGTGGTTCGTGTCCGCCTGTATCTAGTTGTGCATCAAATTCTCCAAAACCTATGGCTAAAGTAAACAAAATTGTGACTAGTATACCTCAAGTTCAACAGCACAACATTGTTGAAAACAAATCATCCGAACCTAAGCAGGTTTGGAAACCAAAATCCACAAACAACACATCTATGAAATCAACTGAGTTTTTAATATATCAAAAACTCGTGGATGTGATGATTATGGACAACCCTAGTTTATCAAGGCTTGGGTGTCACATAAACTCTAATGTTTGATTGTTTGTGGTGATGCAGTCAGTTTCTTGTTAGCTAATATTTTTAGTGATTACAAGGATGTGGATATTGTTGGAAGGTTGTTTTCAAGGTAGTTATGAGTGTGCTGATAATGTTTGATTGGATGAATGAATTTTTCTGAAGTGTTTCGAGGTGGTTAAAGTGCTAAAGGGTTTGACTTGACTTGATATGTGATTTTGAAACTTTTATTTAAATATTATCTATTTTTTTGTTAGTTTTTGCAACAGCCATTCTTTGTACTTTTAGTATGAAAGAAATGCAATGTTACGAAATTTGTTAAATTAAAAAATACAAAATATGTTTAATGTTCAAGGGAGTTTCTTTGAATTGGAATTGTGAAAAGAATTGACTGTTCAGGGGGAGTAATTTTAAAAGTTAAAAATTCTGATTATTTGAATCAGAAATGTGAACATCAAGATTCTTAAATCTTGAAAAGACATTGGATTGCATTTATAAACAACTTGGGATATGATAGTTCATTATGGGACATGCACAAAATGAAAATTTTAAGGTTTATCGTTGATGTATCAGTAGGTTTATCTAGCATACTTAATACAGTTTTTATAAAAATTAGCTTCATCATAAAATGTATTGGTAGGCATGCTACACACCAGTTTTTGGGTTATTAAAAAGTAAAACTAATACATGCTTATTATTTTGTGGTAAACGCCCAATGACGTACGACTCTATGTCTTAATTCTTTAATGTAGCTTGACTTACTTCTATCTTTGAACTTTTTATGAGATCATTTGGGGGCTTATACTGATTGTTTCCTCTGTTGTACGTAAGCACATACATAGTCTCCATCAGTGTAAGCTCAAAACTAAGCAAACACAAGTCAATGCACTTGAAAAGTCTTAAATCTTAAGATATCAAACAAGGTCGGCAAAGATTGATTTTGCTTATACCTGAATCAAGTTATGTCACTCTGTTGTACGTCAGTACAGACCTGTCACCGTTGGCCTAATTCTTAAAAATGATTTTCTTATATTCTCTTTGAATTTGGAAGTTATGCTCATGTATGGGTTACAAGGGTATGTCTATGGTGGGGATCGTAAAGAAATATTCATACTAACAATAAAAGGTTAGCTCACAGATACAGATGTAATATGTTTAAGTGGAGAAACAATACCAATAATCATCTTGAAATAGTTTTTATAGAAGGTGCCTTAAATATATTAAGTAACTTAAAGTGGACAAATATACTGATAATCAAAATAGTACTTACTATTTCTTAATAATTGCATTTTGGCATGATATGATCTCTAAGCAGACATAAAACAATTCTATTCCCAATTTATTTTAATTTTAATTTTTATGTATTCTTTACTTTTCATTTATAAAGAAAATTCAAAACATAATTTATTTCTAAGTTAATTTCTTCAATATCATATATCTTGTTAAAATCAAATATTGAAGTTGTAAAGGATGTCTGTTATTTTCCAAAGACTGTGAAGATAAATTCTATTGGAGATGCTGCTGATATTGAGAGATAGTCACAGAGTTTGAAGATCTTATTATATGATTTGTGTATCATTCACATGAATCTGGACATCAAGATTTTCTGAAGATCATGCTATCTCAATGGGGGAGTTTCTACTTGCTGAAGACATGGATGAGTTTGTTGGAGAAGATTAATTGAAGCTTATTTGACTAAGCTGATGACATGGGGGAGTTTGTTGGTGTATTTATGTGTGTCAGTCACTTGGTCAACGTTTGTAATTGTCAAAGTCAATTAGTCTTAGTATGTGATGTGATAAATGTGTATATTCGAGTCTGTAAACGAAATATAATTATTAATATACATAGAATATTGTTCATGCGACACAGATTTTGTGTCGCAATAGCGACACAAAGGGCTGTGTTGCAAGGTCGTGTGTGTAGGCTATAAATAGAGGCATTGTGTTTCATTTAAAGGTTAGACATTTTGGTGAGCCGTTTTGAGTCGTGTAGAGAGAGAGAGAGAGAGATCAGAGGGAAAGTGTTTGTAAAAGCTTTATTCGCTAATTGTTAATATATACGAAAGCCTATAGAGAATTGTTTGCATGTTTGATTCAATTATACGTTCAATACTCAATAGTTTGAATTCCGCGTGTTCGATTGAGTTTACGATCCAATCTAGGTTCGGTACGGGAACCTACAATATATATACTATACAGAGTTAATATACAAATATGTCACTATACTTTACGAAAATGTTCATCTGGGTTACTAAACTTTAAAAATGTTCAATTGGGTTACCGTACTTGTAAAAATGTTCAATTAGGTTACCAAACTTTCGACATAGTTGCAATTGCCATGATGACGGCATTTTACTAAACTTAAAAATATTCAATTAGGTCACTAAATTTTTAACCAAAATCAAGCAAAATAGGCGGGATGATACAATCAACAAGTATAGTAATCCAATTGAACACTTTTAAAGTTTAGTTCCCAGAAGTACAGTGACCTATTTGTATATTAACCCTATATATATACTAGTGTTATTCACGTGTGTTGCACGGCTAAAAAAATATAATAACATAATACATAGATTATAAGATAAAACGGTATAGAATGTTTTGTTGACAATCAACTTAATGGTATCCAAACTTTGTATATATAAAAATAAAAATTAAAAAATATGGGTTTAACTTTAACAAGCACTCTAAATTAGCTACAATTGCGTACACACACACACACACACATATATATATATATATATATATATATAACTCGAGGAGGTTCTCCTCCACACGTTTTATCAGTCAAATACATAATTGTAATTGAGTTGTTTGATTAAAATAATTAGAAACTTTGAAAAATAGATGATGGACTTGATCTTCATATCCATCCACAAATCATGTATTAAAATTATAAAATAGATGAAATTCAGATCAAATGTAAACTATCATAATTTATTAAAGGTGATATAGAGCTACGAAAAGGTGAAGATTAAGATGAATAAACTTATAAAATTTAATTTTTAAAAAACTATTTCAGTTCATAATCAAAGAAAATATTAAATAATGCAATGCTACGATTTTGGGCTATAGCCAAAGTTATACTATAATTGTTATCCCATGACACATTAATTTAGATTAAGTTTGTTACTCCGTATTATTTAATTATATATGTCACATTATATACTATCTAAAAATGATTACACATTATTAGTTATAATTTGTATATTTGATATTTTTTAAGTTTAAGAATGGCATATATGATATTTTCAAATTAAGTTGGATAAATGTTATATATTGCAAGTAAACAATGGCATATATGTGATTATCCCTAAATTAAATGTTACCTTGTTTAGTTTCTAGGTGTAGGAGGATTTGCTACCTCATCAAATTGATGTATAAGGTGATGACACCTTGGATGTATCCTATGTGGCAAGGGTAAAATGTTGACAAATAATGGAGGGTCTCGTTCTTTAGTTATATAGATAGAAGATTATATTAATATGTAACTTTAATGTTGTTAATTAAAAATGCAATTATCATTGATGATAAAAATGATTAGTAACATAAATCAAACTATACTAGATGAATTTGTAGTTATTTTTTTAGTCGTTGATTCATCCATTATAATGTAGTCTCTTTCTTTCTTAAAAGTAGTTGGATTTTGGGCTTTTGTTCACTTCTCATGGTAACTATCATGGTAACAACTATCAGTTGCAAAATTATATTGTTTTAATACATTTATTGAGCCATTGTGATATATGATATTTAAAATAAAATACGATTAATCATACATTTTTTTATGTTTTTAATTGTATAAATATTGTTGAAAGTCGGTAATTTATTATTGAAATTCAATAGTAACATATAACAAAATGCGCTATCAATTCCATATATATTATTAAAACTGATTTTCTTAAAACATAGTAGTTGATGATTATAATATTAGGTAATTGCAATGTGTGAGATGTAGAAATTTAAAAAGTTTTTATAATAAATTATAATAACATTGAATTATTACTCTTTAGAAAATAGAACGTAGCAGTTTGTTAATGAATTAAAATTTTTGTATTTTTTAAAGATGAAAGTGTTAGTAATTATGATTTTCTAAGAAAAAAAATAAATTGATGATTTGGCATTACTATGAGGGTTTTAAAAAAAGGTATTGGGATGATGTGAAATGGCTAAAAAGCAAATTGAAAAGTTTTTATTATAAACTATAATAACATTGAATTATAGCTCTTTAAAAAATGTAGCAGCTTGTTAATGAATTTAAGTTTTTGTAATTTCTTAAGGTGAAAGTGTTAGTAATTATGAATTTTAAGGAAAAATTAAATTGATGATTTGGCAAGAGTATGGAGGTTTTAAAATAAGGTAATGATATGATGTGGCATGACTAAAAAGTAAGAAAAAAATCTATGTTTTATAAATATAGATAGATAGATAGATAGATAGAAAGAATATTATATTATTGTGTATAGGAAAATGAAGAAAATTCAAAATCATAATAAGGATGCACACAAGTTTCTAAGAATCGGTCGTTATATTCTAGTGTATTAGTTTCGTCTTATTTTGTTGTTAAATAATATTAATTAAACGAAAATATTAAAGGATATTGGTCTATAAGAAGACCTTTTTATATTGTTTATGTATACAAATTTAATTAAGATTTTGAAGGACTTATATTTTTTAACGACTTTTTCTCTATATAAAAGACAACTATGATGCTAATGGTTTTATATATTTAATATATTGGTATCATTGGTTCAATACTAGTTTATAATGTTACATAAAAAATGTTATAAACTCCAAGCTCATCTATATAATAGGGTTGAGTCATACATAAATCTTTATATATACACACCTTCCTATTATCCCAGATATGTAGGAGTAGGAAAGCATAAAGGAACATAATTTCATAAAATATAGAAAAAATATGTAGAATCTAAAGTAAAAGCAGTAGAACGCATGATGGGTAGCTACACGACTACGAATGTTGCGGCATAATGGCAGTCTCGGCAATTGGCAAGTTGGCACAACGGCTTTATTCTTCTTATAAACTCTAGAAACACATAATATAGATTTTTTTGAAAGGACACATAATATAGATGGATTACAAGAAACAGAGACTATAAAGCAAGGCCACATTCGGCAATGGTGAGTACATAATATCGAGGAGAATCATATCACATAGTAATAAAAGTAATATCACAAAGGGAGTGACGAATGAACCTTTAGAAGCAGAAGCGATGAAGTAAAACTTTTTTTTCCTTCTATCAAATAGATTTTCAAGGAATCAAAATAAAAAGTGAGGGAATCTTTAAAAGAGCATTTATTTTATGAAGGTTTAGAAGAGCGTTTATAAAGGAAAACAGTTTTCTTTTATTGCTACTTCATCTATCTCACAACCACTCCTCATATTTTTATTTTGATTGTCCCAAATAAATATTTACTTTCAATTTATAACTAATCAAAAGAAATTTTAGTAAATATATGTGATATTTGATTTGTGAAATATGTATTTAATAGAGATTTCTAAAATTGTGTGTATAAAAATGAACACTTTAGCTAATATGGAATCGACCAAAAATAATACAAAAGGAATTTGGGAAGTGCACCAACTAAAAACAAGAGTATGATAAAAAGAAAAAGAGATTAGGAGAAGGTAATTGTTGATTGGCAGGGGCATGGTGTGACACAGTTATTATAAGACAATTGTTGTAAACTCATGGGCTTGTGGATAGCCCACCATTTACCCTCTTGTTAGTTAGGGTTTACTCTTCTTTACTCTATATATATTGCCATTTGTAACCATTTGATAGATTGATTCAATATTATTTTCTCTCATCATATCCTTCTCTCATTCTTCTTCTTTACATTCACAACACGTGGAATTGGCTCTTGAGAGAAAAAGATAGAAAAATCTCAAGTTTTATTTATATGTTGATCTCATAATTCTTTTGTAGTTTACAAGAACAAACAATGTTCTATTGGGATTACATAAAGAGAATCGTAACAACATAACCTCAAGTTATGATTGTTGTTTTATTATAAGTCTTTAAAAAGAATCAAAATTACATAGCCTCAAGTTAATGCTAATTGTTCTATTATGATTCCCTTAAGAGAATCAACATAATGTTATTGTGATGGTCCTCAAGATCTATGACCTCCTCAAGAGAATACACAAATTAAAATAACCTCGTGTTTTTATTATATGTTTTTTTTTCAAATCATCAGGATCTTCGATGATCTCCTAAAGAGATTTAATAGCTGTTATATCTTTTTTAAAATTCTCAAGATCCACAATGATCTTCTATAGAGAATTTATAATTAAGATAACCTCTCCTTATTGTCATATTTGTAGAACCTCAAGTTCTATCATCATCATTTTCATAATCATTAAGTTCTATATATTCATTTCATTTCATGTAAATGAATCTGTTTGTAATACTCATATTAAAATATGTTTGTGATACACTTAGATTATGTGCCAGTACGTCAGGTAATTAGATGTCACACAAAGATTTTAAATCCAAAAAGGGTTTCAAGTCCCATGTATACTTTCATTTACAGAGGATGGTGATGTATGTTAATATAATCGTAAAAGTCAATGATGGTTTTTATTCATAACATGATTCGGTCATTAATTATTATTATTTTCTTAACTAACATGAAAATCTTCAGACGATAATTTAAGTTTTGTTTATCTACGATATTTACCTTTAATCTAAAAGTATATAATACTCACTTTTCTTTATAGAAGAATTTATCAATATTGAACTACCTTTAAACATAAAAAAGGTTAAATTAGCTTTACGAGCGTTAAACGTCCGATTCATGTTTAAAGTCTTTTCTATTAGACCTTTTGTTTAGTCGCTCATTTGCGAACATTCTTATTATTAGTACATTCTTTTATTGTATTTGTGGTTACTGTCAAATTTTACAAAATTGGTATTCACTATTCTTGACATCTCTATTAATAAAGCTTCTCAAATTATCTCCTATGATTTTTTTAACTCATCTTAATTCAAACGAAGTTGAAAAATAAATGAATACCGGTGATAAGATTCTTTTATATGATCATATCAAATCAATAATATTCCTCATCTCAATGAGGACTTTAAAGAGAATATTTAACGGTACAATATCCATTAGAATTATAACCTTGAAGAAAGGTTTTTACCATCAAAAGCAATTAATGCTTTAAAACTTGCTTTAACTAGATGC
This sequence comes from Pseudognaphalium luteoalbum, assembly GCA_963422505.1. Lineage (NCBI taxonomy): Eukaryota > Viridiplantae > Streptophyta > Magnoliopsida > Asterales > Asteraceae > Pseudognaphalium > Pseudognaphalium luteoalbum. The sequence continues at coordinate 355,946 of OY730192.1, forward strand.
ACCTCATATTGCAATATTTATTGCTTTAATTTTCCTCATATTATGTGGCTTTGATTATAAAATAAAACGTGCAATCGAAGCACATATGGCCATAAACTTCATGCTTAATGGACCATGACTATTACATTATCTGGCAAGACCGGTGAGACCATCCCGAGTCAATAATGATGCGAAATGTATAATGGAACCTCAAGTTTCATTGACATAATAATTTTACATGTATTGCTCTCAAGAAAAAATTATACGTACTATTATTGGGACGCATTCCCTTAAAAGTTCTGAAATCAACAAGCGGGTATTTCATATATCCATATAATGAACCATTTAGAGTTTTTAAATCGATGCATCGTCTAAATGGTCATGAAATCCGCAACTTAAAATTTGTGTGACTAAGAATATCTGCAACCTTTTTTTACTACTATTAGGAAAACAATATACTATTGTTTAAGTTTATCATCGATAAAGAAGACTTAATAGTTAATACCTTCTTTGTTATTTTTCATCCTTTGTAAAAATAAGGGTGCTCAAGTAATTTTGATCACATGCTTTATTTAAAACTATTTGATCACATGCTTTATTTTAAACTAACAGTTTGTAGGTCTACATAATACGACAACTCAATGGGAATTAAAAATAAGATGGCATCTGGATCAATAACATTAAAATGGTTTGCAGACGTAATTAGCAAGTAAAACGAAAGCAATTGGGTACTTGAAATGAATTGTATCAATAAATCAAATTAAACTAAATTAAATGGAAATAATGGACGTAGTTGTTCGGTTGGTGGTACAATATTATATTGAAAATTTAGCACATTTTTCTATATTATTATTAATTTATTATTATATATATTGTAGAGATGAAAATAAATAGAACCGAGACTTTATGTACATGCCACTCCTTAAAAAATAAGCTTTTAAAACCCCTCTTAAAGAGGATCCTAAAAGGAAATCCGCTGAAAAGGAAATCCGCTGGTTGAATAACATAATGAGATCTAACATGTTATATGGCGGTTTTCGATATTATATTAAAGCGAGTTTAAGAAAACTACCTTACACTAACCAAAAATGTGACGGTTTCACTCATCCCGCCTTAATGGCTAAATTGCTCAAACATTATAAATAGATCAAAACTATAACAACCATGAAGTAACAAACAAAACCGCATGACAATGCATTTAAATATGGTGCCAAACTTGCAAACACACAGCCTTATATTAGACAAAAAACTTCACTTTTAAATGATATCCAAAACTAGCGCCGGTGTCTAAACCAAACCGCCCTTAGAGTTTTATAACCGCGGTTTTATAAGGCGGTGATTTCACCACCTCTAAAGTTGTTTCCATTTTAAACCGCGCTCGCACATATGACAGATCATTCACCGTTTATAATGGATATTTTCAACGTCGTAACTAGGCAATTTTGTAGTAGTAGGCCAATATTATACTTGCAATATTACTTGTGACTCGTACGTTTTTGATAGAAGCAAACTATAACAAGCTAGGTCACAATACAATATAGCATTAAGTTTAATAATTAGTATATGTCATCTAATCTAAATCTATATATCTAATTATTATTATTATTATTATTTTATTATTATTAATTATTATTATTATTATTATTATTATTATTATTATTATTATTATTATTATTATTATTATTATTATTATTAGTAGTAGTAGTAGTAGTAGTAGTATATTATTATTATTATTATTATTTTTATTTTTTTTTATTATTAATCACCGATTCACCACATACATATTTATTAAGTTAAGTTTTATTATGAAAGAAAAAGGGAAGGAAGGTACATATGTATACGAGTATTGATTTGTTTTGTTAAAACTAAAACCAGGGTAGTTAAGTGTATTTAATTTGAAACTTAAGAAAACGTCAAGCTTTGAAAGCCATTAAGTGAAAGTCTAAAGGAGTTTTTAGATTGTTTTGATTTAGCTTTTGCCAACTTTATAATACTTCTCCATCGCATCCCAGTACCAATCACATGAATTTATACATTCTCTCACTTCATTATCTCTCATGATTTAATTGGTCCACCTAATTATGTAAACAAAATTATGTAAGCTTTGTGTAAGTGTAGCATAACTCTTTTTCATTTCATATTTAAACTAATCAAAAATTATTAATGAGCACATATGATTGATAAAAATTGTAATTAATGAAAAATCATAAAACTGTATGCTCAGTCACAAATGGACACTCTAACTGGGATAGAGAGAGTATGAATTAAGTATTAAATAACCATCACTTTTTTAATTTGAAGCTAAGCTAAACTATAACACCATGCATGTGACAATATTGATTCATTGCATGTTCTTTCTGCTACCTAATTGTACCATTCATTCAGTTAGTTTGTATTTATCCTAGTTAAAAATTTGCTCATATCTATATGCATACTTGAAAGATTTTTCCCTCTTTAATATAATTATTGAATGAATTTGAATTGAATTGAAAGAATGGCAATCTATTTTTCTGTTGGTCATATATATGTTTGTATTGGTTACCGATTATGTCTTAATCTGGATTGATTTGATTTTGGACTTCCTAGCTAAAAAGATTAAGTTTATACTGTATTACGTATCTGGGTTTGAGTTCACATAATAGTCTCTGATGCAACCTTATTTCCACGTACTAGTATCTTGATGCAATCATTACGATTTTAATTGTATAACATTAGCTAGCCCGATTGCTTTATATTACATATATCATACTGAGTTGTTTCTAATTTGTTCCAAACCATTCAAGTTCAAGTCCTAAGTTATCATCAACTATATATATATATTTTTTTATCCTGGTCTTCAAAGATTTAAAATAATAGTTAAATCATAAAATTTTACATGTGTCATAATAACCTTTAATATGATATTATTATCATTATTATTACTAAGTTAAATATTACACTAATTCAATTAACAACATATTTTCATACTAAATTTTACGTTAAATAATTAAACTACTTATATAAGCATGTACCAGATCAATCACATATTACACTAATCATACAAAATGGTACTAAAGCTGTATGTTTTAAAATATTAAACTATTTTTTAAGCATTAATCAACCAATCATGCATATAACTTTTATGAACACTATTATTATAGAAACACTATAAAAGCAAATGCAGTGGACATGTAAAATTCTCTCACGTACGTTTAACTTTGAATCGTAAAAATATGTCTGAGTCTTGGCATCATGATAATCTTTGACATTTTATTCACTTTCTTTTTAGTTTTATGCTTCTTTTTGTGTACTTCTACATGTTTAATGGAATAATTTATTAGTTATTGTACTACTTTACTCATTTCAGGGTCGTGTTGACAAGGTGATCGACTATCTAAAGCGTCTAATAAGGGCAAATAAATATAAAAAAATAAACAAACAATTTAATAAATAAATTTATATTGATAAATAAAAGGATATAAGTCTTAATATTTCATTGATCGGGTCGTAAAAAAGTTTTTAAAAAATTAAGATACTATGTCATTTATTATAGGGACTCTCTTTGAATATTAACATATATATTATTCAACACCTCCAAAAAGGGCTAAGTCACTCGAAATGCAACGAACTTTGCTCAAAAGTCTATTCTATACGACCAACTTTCGAGGATGCATAAGAATGCAACCAACTTTCAAAAATGGTGTTTTAATTTAATTTGCTGACGTGTCGATGAGTTGTCAAACTCTCCAGAAGCCACGTGGCACATCCGTACGCCAAGTGTCACCTTCAACGAGCGACACATCAACAAAATACATTAAAACACCATTTTTGAAAGTTGGTTGCATTCTTATGCCTCCTCGAAAGTTGGTCGCATACAATAAACTTTTGGGCAAAGTTCGTTGCATTTCGAGGGACTTAGCCCCTCAAAAATTTAAAGCAACCCTAACTCCTTTAATATTAAAAAAAAAAACTTTATTTTGTAAATGATCATGTATTTTGGGTTCTTAGGTTAATATTGATTTAATTTATTTCATGCTTTTTAAGAATTATTATTCATTAAACATTGTATCGCTCTAGTTTTATGAATGTATGATGTCGGTCGATACGTCGGTTGAGAAATTCATCTTGTGAGCGAATCGTCCTCGTCGTCGAAGGACTAACCGAACAATACAGGAAACGATCAGTGTGTTTTATATTATATATTTGTAGGGCCTAAGCATACTAAAGCTATGGGTGAGTACAACGATAGGTATGGCCTAGGGTCGTTCTTCAAACTATAACGAGCATGAGATTAAAGGATTTCAATTATCTTTTGTAATTTAGCTGGTTTCAAGAGTTGATAGGGGTTTTGTTCTAATTTCTAACTAACTAATTTGAAACTAAAGTATAGTAAAGGTGGTGAGGTGGCTACGAGAACTACATATTAAGCGTGTGTTTACTATGATATTCGTATATGCTATTTAGGGGTAATTATTTTAGTTAAGGCATTAATTAAGTTGTTGGATTCAGGATTTAAAAGACGAACTTAGAACATCCAGTAATTCAATAAAGTACTCTACCTACAACCTTTCTATGGCTTTCACGTACTTGTACTACACCAGAGGTGGTTCCAACGCTATACCAGGTATTCAGCTGTTTTACGGTATTTACGTTGATACATTAAAGATTCCTTGTTGTCTATCCTAGACTGGTTATATATTTCCTAATGAGCCACAACTTCTAGCCTATATCATATCTAATGTAGAGTTGTCCACAATCAGATAAATAATATGTCACATGGATAACAGCTATGGAATGTACACTACACCGGAAGTTGTCCCAAATGCGGTAACCAATTTAACCAACAACCATCCCCGAGTCTTGTTCCTCAATCTTGGACATTTGAGATATCCGATTTATGGCATGAATTGTTGAATAAACAAAAACATGAACATGGATTTCCGACCGGAACAAGTTGAGATGGTTTGGTCTAATGGCTAGTTAAATTGTTCATCACCACTATTTCATATAAATCATCAAAACTATTCTATGAATGTTAAATTGGTGTATGCAATTAATATATATATGAAAACCTAATCATATATCCAACAACAGCATTTATAGAAGTGATACTAGCATGCAAACCCTAAAGCAACAATCAAACAAGAATATGTATTAGAGCAGCATAACAGAGATCAATTTATTTTATGCAGAGTATCTGAATAACTGGTTAAGTCACAAATATTCTAAAAGTTCTCTCTAAATTTGTTATATGAAGTAAATCTAATATATCTCTAATCATGCGCCTGTGTCTCCCTCTGATATTGAAACACCCCAAACTTTCGAAATTTATTTTTTTATTACTTTGAAATACACTTAATTAGGTCTCATTAATCATTACTGAGTATATTAGACAAATGTATAATATTATCAAGCTAAGTATAAAACCTAAAGACAAAGTACACAAATCAGACAAGTACTTGCCGGGTAGCAAGGGTACTTGTCGGGTAGACAGTAAATTTCCAACATAATTTTGTTGTTGTAATGTTTTACACTAAGGCTACCCGTTTAGAGGTAGCCTACCTGCTGGATTGGGCAACCGGGTAGGGTTAACCGCCGGGTAATGCACCTTACCCGTCGGGTATGACTGCAGTACAGTAGCAACTTCATTTTTAAGTTCCAAGTTCTGACACACATATTTTTTAACTCGTTGAGAGTTAGGACCTGAAAATTTATAGACACGTCCACTAATATATAATAAAGGTTTCTCTATTGACATTTTTTCAATTTTCACGAAAAGGAAGAAATCGGACTCATGACCAATTTATGACCAATTTTGGTAACGACACAATTCACAAATCACACCCTATGAGACTTGGACCTTTTGACCATTTTTCAAGCAGTCCATAACAAGACTAGAGCAATCGACAAAAGAGCTATATCTTTCACCTAACATAATTTGACTTATGGGTTCATTTGTGACCCATTTGGGACACTTTTGACTCGTTACCAACTAGGGCTGTTTTGACCCATTTTCTTTATAACTATAGTCCACAATTGACAAACAAAAGTAGTTGACTACATGTCACCATCACCATTCACTAAAACATAGTTTGACCGTTTACCACTTTTCATCAATAACCAAAACACAACTATTTACATTCAAACTATTTTCATACTTTACCAAGAACACAAATATAACACTTTACTTCATAGTTGACTTAGAAAGTCAACATATTTTAATACCAAACAACACGCTTTACGTTTGAATTTAAAACTAAACTTTTGGGCGTATTATACAAGTTATATCCAAACGATAATTCAAAAGAGAGAAAGCTTGTCACTTACACAGTTGCAAGCTTAATCCACGTTATTCCTTCTTAATTTCTTTTCCTTCTCGATGCTCACTATCACTACACATGTCAACAATTAAAAGAATAAGCAATGATGCTTAGTGAGCTTATAGGCAATCAATTAAGCAATCCACAACATTATACACACAATCACTAAACTACACAATAAACAAAATATAATCTTAGGCAAATAACTACTTGAACAACATGTAAAGATTAAATATTATGTGGATCCGCAGCCAATATTAGTATATATTATGTGGATTCGCGACCAAGATTAAATTAAGCAATCCACAACATTATACACACAATCACTAAACTACACAATAAACAAAATATAATCTTAGACAAATAATTACTTGAACAACATGTAGAGATTAAATATTATGTGGATCCGCGATCAATATTATGTGGATCCACGTCTCGTAGCTTTTTATGGTCTAAAAGTTATGTCAGATTTTTATTAAAAGTTATATATTAGTATATATATATAGATATATATCAATATAGAAAAGATTTAATTAATTAGAATTGAATATCATATATATATATATATATATATATTACTTTAAAGTTTAATAATAACAATATTAATGGGTTTTTAATACATGTTGGGGTGTTTTAATAATTTTAAATAGATTTTCAAATATTAAGTATGGTTGGGAGTAATTTAGTATATTTCTTCTTAAAAAACATCACAAATATATTATATATAATAGTATATATATATATAGTCTCAGGTTCAAATGAGAATACTAATTTTCGTGAGAAACAATTTAAAATCACTTTTTAACTATCCACAACATGTTTTTTCACAAAAAAAATTTCGTTACTTATTTTTTAAATAACTTTTTGAAGTTATTTTTCAAATAATTTTTTTTCGACGTTTTATTATTTTTTTGATTATTTTTTGTTAAATTTTTTTAATCATAATAATCACATTTTATAACTTGATAATCACATGAATAATATATGATTATCATATCATATTTTGTGATAATCTCATTATAATAAAGAATAATCACACGTGATTATCATATTATATTTTGTGATTATCTTAAATAATCATAACAATAACGCCTGTAAAATAAGTTCGAAAAAAAGTTAATATTTTTTATTTATATTTATATCATTACATCCAAAAGTTATTTTAATAGTAATCATTGAAAAAGCTTTATAAAAAATGTGTTTCGAATAATTAAAAAGTAATTTGAAGTGTTTGTCACGTTCTCACGAAAATTAGCCTTGTCATTTTAACCCACCTATATATATATCTTAACCCCTTATTAAGCATTTACACTTTTTTGCTTAAACTTAGTAAAGGGGATATGGGAAATCCCCAATATGTCCCTCAATCTAAACATTAAAATAGTAAGATGGGAAATTACTCTCATACCCCTCAAATATTTATTAAACATTCTATAATTAAATACGTATCTAAATCTATATAAGACCAACAATCAATTTAACACGTGAATAATATAAGTTAAATACATAAAACTAATTCATACTAAAATAATTCTCGGGTATACAATAGATACTTTAAAATTGGGTATTGAAAAATGAGATATTGAATCGCGTCATCAAAGAAGTTTTTTTTTACGTTAATTGATATATGTTATCCATCGTGTTACGCGGGTTATGTAATAGTCTATACTTATAAAACAAAGATTTTCCCTTGATTTTTAGACATGCAACATCATAACATTTCCTTTTCTTTAAAGCCTCCTAACTTGACACATCATCATATTATTTTTTTCCCTTAAAAATCTTAATTATTAATTACTAAGACTATTATTTATCAATTATACTTTATTATAATACCCTTTAAAATTCCTATATTATATTTAATAAATAATAATTTTTACCTACATAAAAAAAATTCATTTTCTAATCCATATCTTATACATTGCATTTAACAAATATTATTATCATCAACTAACATGTTTTAAGAAATTTGTTTTTAATAAAGATATTTGAACTTGATTATTTTCTCTACATTTTGGTATACAGTACTATTAAATTTCAGTAATAAATTTTAAACTTTCAACAATATTAAGATATAGTTGAAAACTTAAAAAAAAATATGATTAATTTTTATTTTTTTTAATTACCTTGCATTGTATAGGCTCAACAAATGTATTAAAACTCAACACAATAACTTACAAATTAATTTAGTTGTATTATGTATCCGAACTTAAACATAATAACATACGAACTAATTTAATGGTATTATATATATGGTCGTGCATCGCACGAGCTCAATGCTTGGTTTTTATATATAAAATAAAGTTTTTTAATTACCTATTAGAGCGTATTATTTTAGTTAACGATTACGTGTTATTAATTTATAAACTCTTGAACATTGTTTACAAAGAAGTTTTGGTTTATAACTTTATGCTGAAAAGTAAAGGAATAATATATATGAAAAATATTGAAGTAAACGTAAAGTAATTGGTCAACACCACAAATAAATTGTGTTATCGATAACACTAATTATATACCCATTAATATATCCGGCTACTTGCAAATTACGATATAACTATACTTTTTAAACGGTCGTGCATCGCACGAGCTCAATACCTAGTATATATATATATATATATATATATATATATATATATATATATATATATATATATATATATAATGTAGCAGTGTCTATACTTATGTAATTTTAGAGTTACTATTACATCACTTAAACATTTCATATTTGTTTATAATTGTCCAGTGTGATTGTTTCTAGTGTTATGTGATGTTATATTTATCGGTCTTAATAATAGTTTCTATAATCTATACGTTGTGAAAAGAAATTCCGAATATCGAATATCATGATCTTTTTTATTGTTTATCAAATAACTTACATAATTTATAACATAAAATATACTTAAATCATAATAGCTTAGGGTCATCCCATCTTAATTCAACGTATAAGATTTTATTTGATAGTATTTACACTTAACCCACTTTTTAATTAATTAATAAACAATAGATAATAATAACAATAATATATTTTAATTAAATAGAAATACATTTACGAATTTCACATCAATTTTTTTACAAATCATCCATGTAACACAAATATCATTCAAAAATATTATATATTTTAATTTATTATTATATATAGTTTCTTATTTGTTTACATTTTCCTCCACTATATATAGTCATCTTCTCCCAATATGTTTCACCATCTTTGCATTCCTTCTATACCCATTTAATGAATTCCTACAACGGAAAAAATCACCATTTGAGAAGTCCCCTCCAACTCATGTGGTCAATTGTAACAATGAAACTAAATGTGTGTTCACCATCAATCCTAATAGTTCCTCCCGATCCTTTTGCTTCTTTATTTGTTGATGAATTTTTTTTTATTTTTTTTTTTTGTATATCAATCTCATACTTTTAAAAAACGTGAACACATTACTCATTTATAATGAATTTCTTTTTGGTAGGATATTACATATCTAAAGTTATTTCATTTTTTTAATAATTTAAAAAAAAATTATACACATACACTAATTATATTGATTATGATACCGTGTCATGAGAACTTGATTGGACTGAAAGAATTCCGATACCAAATCCAAATGCAACGAATCACACACCAAACCACTATTACGGAAGTGATGTTCAAGACGAAGACATCAAAAGCTATGTGTAACACCCCGAGTTTTAAAATATGAGTTTTCAAAAACTTTATTAAAATAAATATAAATATAGCGAAAGGTCCCTTTCTTCAAAAACATAATACCAAATCATAAAGATAAGGCTAACAAAATACGGGTGTTACTCGTCTATCATATCATAAAGCAATTGTCAAAGGAAACTCAGATGTCTAGTAATATAAACCAACAAGAGCCATAATTTAACGAAGGCTTCACATTTTCTAAAATCTTCTTCTGTTCATCTACCCCGCCTCGCTCACTCCATTATAAATCACCTATCAAACCTGCATGATATACACAATCCGAAAAGTAGAAAGACAAGTGTCAGCTATAAATAGCCTAGTAAGATAAATGGTTTGTCAATTATAAAGAGTTCAATTAAAACGGTTTATTAAAACACACAAATTGTCTATTATTAATTCACGTCATAATCGGGTAATTATGTTAATGAACACACAAAATAATCTACTAAGGTCGTGCCTATCACTTCCTTCATCACAATATTCTGTCTTATATTTAGTATCATCTTTCGTCTTTATCATTATTAAAAAAAATCTCGTCTTACTTTAATTACCATTATTCTTTCATCCGATGTATGAGCAACGTCGCTACATACATATAATCGTCTAATACATGAGTGACAAATCACTACACATATATATTCGTCGAATCGTCTAATATATGCGTGACAAGTCATAACACATATATAATTGTCTAATCGTCCAATGAATGAGTAACAAAGTCACTACACCCATATAATCGTCTAATCGTCCAATGAATGAGTAACAAAGTCACTACACCCATATAATCATCAAATCGTTCACGCACATGACAGAGTCTAGAGTGTCAAGTGAAAATCGTCTACCATGAAACCCTTTCGAGAATCATGCTTTGAGCTCATTACTTATTGTCATCTTCTTTGTTATTTAATTATCATCATCTTCCTTATTATTTATTATCATCAAATACTTTTATTCAAGCATCATCACATAAAAGCTCATAAGAGTGCATCGTGTCTTAACCCTCAAATAGTAAACTAGTGTAACTAGTTCTTGCATATAGATCATCAGAGTTTAACAACAATCATAGCAATATAATAAAGAACCCAACCAACCATCTCATATATACAATATCTCTTGTACCAACACGTGATCATCAATAACTAATTTCTTTGATACAAGCAACACAGATATTAAAGAAGTAAAAATACGACTTAGACTTCAAAAGTGTAACGTTTTGATTGTGTACCCGGTTTTCATAAATCAATATCTTACCTCAAGTGTGAGAAAATTAAGCTTCACCATCCCGTCTAAACAAAGTGTCCTACAAGCACATCAAATTATACCAAGGACTTTGTATATATAATAGCATTAACTCGTTCACAGTAGTGTTCCAGTTGCTTGGTCGAGTTTCATACACGCACATTACAATTCTTACAACATCTAATTAATCGTAAACCCTTTATCTAGACTTTGATAACAATAAGACTTACTTAATAGACAAGTCCATTAACAATCACAGCTTTTAAAATCATAGTTCATGTTCTCATTCCCATTCCTCTTTAAAATCAGATATATCATTCGCTCATCAGACATATAATTAATATACTACATTTATACATAATATACCTTTTGATATTATCTAATCAAACCCACACAAACCAAAACACACACCTGACATCTTGATCGATTCAAGATTTAACACATTTATATTAATTAATCACTAACACTTTATTTATTTAGCCTTTCGAAATCGAATTCAAAAACCGTTACCGTCAACCCGAAGGTTTGATTACACTTACGATCCAATATGTTGGAATATGACTTAAACTTTTGGGGTTTGTATGGTAAATTTGGTATTTGAGTTGGTTTAGGATTAGTATTAATATTAGTATTTGGAGTTTGTTTAGGATTAGGTTTAATTAGTTTTCTCTATAAATAGAGATCATTAGTTTAGGAAATTTTTACCTTTTGAATTTGATTTGTTAGTTTGTTTGGTTTATTTAAATTTGATTTGCAACTTGAATTTGATAGCTTCCGCTTCCTATTCGTCTTTGTTTGTTCATCGTATTCGTTCGTTTAGACATATCTCTAACAAGTGGTATAAGAGCCAGGTTCGAAGCTTTGAATTAGTCATCCTCCAGTTGTCGACTAATTGTTGGCGATCCGGAGGAATCCCGTTTGTGTTTGAGTTTGTTTCGTTTTCATTGTTTGGTTTTTTTGGTTCGTCGGTTTTTGTGCATCCGTAGGATAATTGATGTTGTGGATTCGTTAACTGTTGGATCATCGTGAAATTTGAACTGTAGGTTCTAAACACATAGATCTAGAATTTGACCGTTGGGATCTTTGATTTTAGCTTCCAGTAGAGAGATATAGCTTGTCGATTTTGCTGGACAGATTTGGGTTTCGTTTCGAATTTGATTTCGGTTATTGTTTGATTTCTGGTGGAGCGATCTTTGGTTTTAGGATCTGATTGTGATTAGATCATTAGGTTTTGAATCGATTTTGAATTTGAAAATTTGGACCGTAATCCTTATCAAATAAGTGGGCATTTGAATTTGAATTAGATATTTGAAATTTGAAGATCGGTTTGGTGTTTGAAGACTTGATTATCATCATGTCATTTGGATTTGTTCAATCGTTTGAAATTTGTTAGTTTGAAGACCTTCGTTTGTCAGGCTTTTGAATTTGTTGCCCGAGTTTGATTGTTTGTTTTGAAGTTTGTTTGAAGCCGATTTGGTTTTGTTTGGTTAACCGTTTTGAATTTGTCAGTTAGTGTTTGATTGTTTGGTTTGAAGTCATCGGCATTTGATTTGGACCGCTCTTGAAAATCGATCGTTTGATACGTTTGGAATTTGGCTAGTATCACTAGCATTTGGAATTTGAAATTTGATTTGGTATGTGTTTGGTTCGAAGTTTGAAGAAGTTCAAGTCACGGTGGAGATTGTTGGAATATAACTTAAACTTTTGGGGTTGGTATGGTAAATTTAGTATTTGAGTTGGTTTAAGATTAGTATTAGTATTTGGAGTTTGTTTAGGATTAGGTTTAATTAGTTTTCTCTATAAATAGAGATCATTAGTTTAGGAAATTTTACCTTTTGAATTTGATTTGTTAGTTTGTTTTTTTCGTTTAAATTTGATTTGCAACTTGAATTTGAAAGATTCCACTTCGTATTCGTCTTTGTTTGTTCATCGTATTTGTTCGCTTAGATATATCTAACACAATATATACTCGTTAAACATATATATATGGTAAACTAGATCTTATATAGAGATGTATCAACTTTCCAATAAATTTATAACTCCATATAAGCATTAACACGGAACACGAATACACCAACTGATAGCCCCTTAATATCATCAAGAAACTCGACCAGACCAACATGTCCTACATTCAATATAGCAGATTTGAATATTTAACTAGAGATGATAGCTACCTTAAACTCGTAGCCATATATAGTCAAGACTCTAACCCGCAATTGCCTCGAGTCCTCCTAAACCCGTCGTTCACGATGCATGCCTCTCTGTCTTAGTTGGTTGTACGTGTCATTTTTTTTTTGTAACTCAGATAAGGATGCGAGTCTATATCTATAACCCCTTATAAAGCATTTAGTTATTTTAACCTTAAACTTAGTTAAAGAGAGATGGGAAATCTCCAAAATATCATTTCAATGAAAGTCAACTAAAACTTTAAATTAACATTAAGAATAATAGAAAGTATCATGGAAAATCAATTAAATAATACCACTCTTAAAATTCATTCATTTTCATTCCATACAAGATCATTCATTCCATACGATAAAATCAGTTACAACAAATGCAATACTAATAACAATTGGAAACATGTCACAAATTTTTTAAGATAATTAAGAAATAGAATATGTAAACTGAAAATTGTAACTAAAGATCATAGTAACTAATTTTTCTAATAATGTTATACTAATACAACGAATCAATTCACACACATTTAATGATGTTATACTAATACGACACTCAACGAATCAGTTCACACACATTTGCCTTCCACTGAAAACTGTCGACCAACAATAAAAATGACATAGAATGCTAAAATTACATCTTAATCTTAGTCACCAACATCATTTTTGTAAATTTACCGCTGCATTGCGCGGGTAATGTACTAGTATCTATCTATCTATCTATAACCAAATTAGGGCCGTTATTATCTATATATATGTTCACAAAATAATTATAACTAATTACGACTTAAATCTTAAACTTCTCCTTTGAGACCAATTTCACCCTTCCACAACTAATAACGATATTAATGCCATTATATTTATAATCATTATATCGCTTAAAACTTCATTTAATCCAATATAACCATCGACTACATTGCATTATTCTTACTCTTAATATTTATAACTTATTACTCTTCTACTAAATACATGTAAAGCACATCTGCCATCTAAATCACTAAGCTTCTTAATTACTTTCACCAAATATTTTGATCGTAGGAGTTCTGTCCTAAGTTTACTAATTTCATTTTGTATCATTCAAACTAATCAATTAACGATATACTCCGTTACTTTTATGATTCCTCAAATCATATCATAGCCTATTATATATATATATATATATATATATATATATATATATATATATATATATATTAGTAAAGTCATAAATTTCGAGATGTTACACTATGAATCTTCCAAAGCGTTCAAAATGCTACATGCCGTTTAGAATCGACTATTTCGAAAAAAACTGTGACAACATTTGTATGTTATATTCTTATGTATCAAAAGTTTAATTTTTATAAAATATTTTAATCTTTAAAAAATATATAATTGAAAAACTAAATAACAAAAAGAATTTAGAATCCCCACGTTGTCACGAGTCTTGTATCTAGTATATATATATATATATATATATATATATTACAAATTGACAATTTAATAATTGTGTTACATAATCTAATCTAAAATTGAACTTTAATACTCCATATGTCCAAAAATAAGTGTTCACATTCAAAAATAGTATATTAACTATACCATTTTACCCTCAATATACTTTTTTTCTAAGCTGATACATGTGAGTATGTGCAAAAAGTAAAGAATAATAGTGTCATCTTTATTACCATACTATGAAATTTCTTAAACTTTGTGAAAACTGAAAGTGTATATTTATTTTGGGGTTAAGTATCTGAAAATGCATCAAACTTGTCATGAATGTCTATTGTATGTATCATACTTACATGAGGTGTATTTAATGCATCCAACTTTCAAAAACAGTTTATTGTATGTATTTTGATGATGTGTCAGCCGTTTACGATGCCACGTGACGTCTTTAGAAGATGACACGTCATCAAAATACATACAATAAACCGTTTTTAGAAGTTGGATGCATTAAATACACCTCTCGTAAGTATGATACATACAATAAACTTTCAGGACAAGTTGGATGCATTTTCAGATACTTAACCTTTTATCCCGATAAAGTAATTATAACATATATTCCTAATATGACACTATACCTATTCCTTGAGCTCAGGTACATGGGCTTTATGTTGGGGTAACCCTATCCTTTAGAAAAGGGAATAGACCATAGTTAAAAAGGATGATATGTTTAGGGAGCAGCCTCTATGCTCTTATCTAATCTCTCTAGAGTATCGCTACTCTAATCACAAGAAAACTTCAATATTTATAGATCGATACATCATTCATATTCATATTCATCCTTTCCGATCTTTACCACGCTCTTAGACCAAAATTTAGGTTAATAACATTTATTGTAGTGTAAAGATTGAATCCACCTAGTGACACAATGCACTCAAGTTATTTCGCTTGATCATGGTACATTAAACATAAACAATTGCCATTTATGGAATGTATGTATACATGAGATTTTTGAGGTCTAATAATAATTAAAATTAATATAAGACTATGGACTAAACTACAATGAAAGGAAATTAAACATTAACATGATTTGTGTAATATTCAACAACCGAAACACTACAATTGATAAAACTAAATAAATAAATTAAAAGTGTGGAAGATTGTCATCATCGTTCCTCCCAAATCAAAGTATTGGCCAAAAAGCTGACTATGAACTTCAAAATAATAATAGTAATAATAATAATTTTTTTAAGTGTCGCTCACTCAACGGCTGTTATAAAAAGTATAAAGGGACGGTCGAGTTTAGATTTGAATGAACAAACAGTCCCTGAACTTATGAGAAAGAACATGTTTAGTCCCTCAACTTATAATAAACTGTGGAGTCGTTTTGTCAACATAAATTCAAGTCTTGTTTGGTCTCAGTCTCGAAGTAATACTCTTCTTCTTCTGTATCACTCTTTTTTGCTCCATTGATACTGATAGATCTATTAATTCGAATTCGAATGAAGCAGCAACTGGTATCTTTTTGATTTTTATTATAAAAATTATTACTGCTACTGCTACTGATTGATTTGCTTGGTTCCATCACAATTACAATCACCGTCACAATCACAATCACAAATACTAATAATATATTGAAATCGTTGTTGCATCCTGATCCGACTTCCTTCACTCACATCTCATTAGGGTTTCCTTTACTCTTAATTGCTTCCCAATATAGAACTCTTTATATACGAATGAATCTTAGATCTCAGTTTGTTTTTTCTGCTATCTTTGAAATTATGTATTTATATTCGTAGGTTTTATCTGATTCTGAACACTGGAGTAGCATAGATAATTTCGTTATGATTTGATTTGATATCATCATCATGTATGTGTGTATGTATCGGTTTTTGCAGCTGCGTAATTAAACAAGACAAGACGAGAGTTACTTATACTCCCAAATAGTGAAGGATGAGTGGAGCTGTGCTTGTGGCTGTTGCTGCTGCTGTTGGTAACTTACTTCAAGGATGGGATAACGCCACCATAGCTGGTATACTCACTCACCTGCTCACTATTTAAAATCAGATCTTTAAGGATCAAAAACTCTGATAGTAAATTGGATTGGATTGGATCGTAGGTGTTGTAACTAAACTATATCTTGTTTTACAATTCAGGGGCTGTGTTATACATAAAGAAAGAGTTCCACTTGGAAAGTGAGCCGACTATCGAAGGTCTAATTGTGGCTACCTCATTGATTGGGGCAACCTTAGTTACCACTTGTTCCGGTGGAATTGCAGATTGGCTTGGTCGACGCCCCATGCTCATCATCTCTTCCGTCCTCTACTTTGTTAGCGGTCTTGTTATGTTATGGTCACCCAATGTCTACATCCTTTTGTTGGCTCGCTTATTAGACGGCTTTGGTATCGGCTTGGCTGTTACTCTTGTTCCTGTTTATATATCAGAAACCGCACCTCCTGAAATCAGAGGCTCTCTCAATACTTTGCCTCAGTTTACTGGTTCTGGTGGCATGTTCTTTTCCTACTGCATGGTCTTTGGAATGTCTTTAATGGACTCTCCCAATTGGAGGTTGATGCTTGGGGTTCTATCCATCCCATCCCTTTTTTATTTTCTTCTTACCATTTTTTTCTTGCCTGAGTCTCCAAGGTGGCTTGTTAGCAAAGGAAGAATGCAGGAAGCCAAACAGGTTCTGCAGAGGCTACGTGGCAAAGAAGACGTCTCAGGCAAGCTCTTTCAATACCCTAATTTATATTTATACTAAAAATCGTATGAAACCAACTTTTACTCATTTTAATCTTATTATTATTTGGTCATCTCTTGACAACCATTGAGTGTCTATTGTTAATTCGTATAGCCTCAGAAATCTTGATATTCTAACATCTACTTTTTTATTATCTTTGTTATAATTATAATTGTCATAAAACTGAAACCAGTCTGTGATTTTAGCTATCTTGAACAAGAAGCATAGAATTGCCATCAAGCTTCACATTTTTGCAAAATTTTCTTTTGTTGAAGGACAGTGTTTCTTCATCCAAACATTACAATACGTTTGTAGATACTTCCTAATGCTGTAATGTTTACTATGACAGGTGAGATGGCTTTACTAGTTGAAGGCCTTGGAGTGGGGGGTGAAACATCTATAGAAGAATACATAATCGCCCCTGCAAATGATCTTGAACAAGATCAAGACGAAGCTGCTAAAGTTAAGCTGTACGGTCATGAAGCTGGGGTTTCGTGGATTGCACGACCTGTCACTGGACAGAGTATGCTCGGTATTGCATCTCGTCAAGGAAGTACCATAAACGCAAGTGTGCCCCTTATGGATCCACTTGTCACACTCTTTGGAAGTGTCCATGAAAGGCTTCCAGATGCTGCTGGTAGCAAAGGAAGCATGCTTTTCCCACACTTTGGAAGCATGTTTAGTGTTACTGGTAACCAAGCTAAACACGAGGAGGAATGGGATGAAGAAAGTGTGGGTGGTAGAGAAGGTGATGATTATGGATCTGATGCTGGGGGGAATGATTCTGATGATAATTTGCATTCTCCATTGATTTCCCGCCAAACTACCAGTATAGAGAAAGACATGATTCAGCCTGCTTCCCATGGTAGCATTCTAGGCGTTAGAAACAGTAGCGTTGTGCAAAACGCTGGTGGAGAACAAATGAGTAGCACAGGGATTGGAGGTGGTTGGCAGCTTGCATGGCAGTGGACAGAAAGACAAGGGGAAGATGGAAAGAAAGAAGGAGGGTTTAAAAGAATTTATTTGCATCAAGAAGGTGGTGGCACTGGATCTCAACGCGGCTCTTTAATTTCTGTTGTTGGCGGTGGTGGTGACATGGTCACAGATGGTGATGTCTTCCAGGCTGCAGCTTTGGTTAGTCAACCTGCACTCTACTCTAAGGATCTTATCGATCAGCATCCGGTTGGGCCGGCTATGGTTCACCCATCTGAAGCCGCAATCAAAGGCCCCAGCTGGAACGATCTTTTTGAACCCGGAGTCAAACATGCACTCTTTGTTGGTGTTGGCCTTCAGATACTCCAACAGGTAACTCAAAAAGAACATCGCATTACTTCGTTTGTCCTTTTAGCAAAAATTTTACTTTAACTGGTCTACTTTTTGCAGTTCTCAGGCATCAATGGAGTTCTTTACTACACGCCTCAGATTCTTGAGGAGGCAGGTGTTGGTGTTCTTTTATCAAATCTGGGCATCAGTTCAACCTCATCATCTCTACTTATAAGCTGCATCACAACTTTGTTAATGCTTCCGTGCATTGCTGTCGCCATGAGACTCATGGACATCTCTGGAAGAAGGTAAGTACCTTGTCAAGCACTTTGTTACGTTTTTTGTGTTAACTTCTACTTTCTTTCTTTTTTTCTCGTAATAGTTTTATATATACCATTGAGTTACCTGACATTGGTAAAGTTTGAAGAAATGGTAGGTTAAGAAACATCTGAACTGATCGTCTTAATTTTGGGGTTATATTGCAGGACTCTGCTGTTGACTACAATTCCGGTCTTGATTTTGACCCTTGTAATCTTGGTTGTTGGAAGTGTAATAGACTTTGGGAGCATGGTGAATGCAGCCATCTCAACAGCTAGTGTTGTGGTGTATTTTTGTTGTTTCGTGATGGGATTTGGTCCAATTCCAAACATCCTGTGTGCAGAGATATTCCCAACCCGAGTGCGTGGACTGTGCATTGCCATTTGTGCCCTCACGTTCTGGATCTGTGACATCATTGTTACTTACTCTCTTCCCGTCTTGCTTACTTCCATTGGCCTCTCGGGCGTTTTTGGATTGTATGCCGTTGTATGTGTCATTGCTTGGGTGTTTGTTTTCTTGAAGGTCCCAGAAACTAAAGGAATGCCACTTGAAGTTATTACAGAGTTCTTCGCTGTTGGTGCAAAACAGGCGGCTGCAGCCAAGAACAATTAATTGACTTGGTTTCTACCGTCAACGTTTTTGGATTGTTTTTGTCTTTTTATTTTTTTCCTTTTCTTTTTTGACGTTTTTGGTTTGGGTTTTAAATTTTGTTGTGATTGAAACAGGAAATTCAAAAAATTTAGTACTTTACGTTGTGATTGCTTGTATCAAGTGCCTCAACATTTGTACCTTGTACTTTTTCTGGTCAAGTGCTGCATAGAAGTTTAGGCCCAAAGAATTCAAACATCCGTTTATTTTCATTAAACCAAAGGTGTCATTCAGTCATTTACTTAAGGGCGATAAATTCACAGGCACAAAAGTCCCTGTGGCAAAATCACCACCCTTTACTTAAAAATTTTCTCATTTTTATCATAAATGTTCATGTTACTATGGTTTTAAAATAATTATCTAGGTGCAAAAGATGCCTTTCAAAAAAATCTAGGTGCAAAAGATAACCTCTAAAAATAATTAAACGTTTTATATTACCCTCATTTAGTAATCTCAATCATTCAATTTCAAAATTAATTCAGACAAACTTGCTTTGAACATAAAGGGTAAATTTGATGTTTATTCAACCTATCTTAATCCAAATAAATAAAAAAGTTGAGTGACACTTTTTGTGAAATGGAAAGAGTATACAAAAGTAGGGGGAGTTGAGGCAGATCTATATAAGATCTGTAAGAAAAAGTAGGGGGAGTTGAGGCAGATTGAGGGGTTATTATTATTATATCAACTACTACTAAGAAGATGAAGATCTTGAAGAAAAAGTAAGAGAAATTATTAGAGAGAAATATTTAGAGAGAGAATGTAGAGAGAGAAGTATACAAGAACACTTATATTACTTCAAATCTGGATGTCTTACAATGGCAACATACATGACTATTTATATTCATGAGGAGTACAACTAATAAGCCCATGGTATAAGCATACATACCTTTTTTACATTATTAGCTAATGACATAAGTGTTTATGTAAATTTAGGGAGTGACATCATTGCATATGTTATGCATATATCATTATTTAATACACACTTAAACATAAAAAGTTTGCTATAATTACACACATAATTATACATAAAATACTTTAGTCTTCTCAAGGGCTCCAACGTGCATCAGATTCTGTCGGATCATCTTCAAATGGATCTCTAAAAGTATGTTCATCTTCATCATCTGTCCAAATGATGTATTCTTCATCCGATGTTTTGACGGCAGCTTCAAGATGATTACTTTTCCATTCATTAGTAGCTTCTATCCATTTAGCAGAATCTGGATTATCACCGGTTCAATTTTTCAAATTTCCTAAGATAAAAAATGGAATCGTTTGTGGATCTACACCATTTGTTTTTGCCATGGAATTCCTTGACTCCATCCAAATTTCTTTATGCAAATTGGCACATGTTACACTGGAGGGTTGATATCATACCACCTATGAATGAAGCAATAATGAGAGTAATAGATAAGCGATCCCTTGTCACAAACTGCAGATGGTGTGAGGAAAGAACTGGGTCTTCTAAACATCACTACAATGTAGGGTTTGCAGGAAGAGGTTGTGAGCCATCTAGTCCACTGGTGACGAGGAACAAACCATAGTAACATAGTAAGCAAATGTTTGGACCGTGGTGGAACATCTCCAAATTGACTTTTGATGATGTAGGTGAGGAGAGCTGTGGTATTGAATGAGATCCCGATAGTGAAGCATTCAAAAAGATAGTATAAAAAGCATAATGCCTCTTTAGGAAATCTCCTTAAATCATGGATATGAAAGATATTCAAGAATGGATAATCTGGGTGGAATTTGAGATCTTTCATGAATAACCCATATTTTTTCAGAAGAATAGTAAGAAAAGTTTTATAACAATAATGAGCTCTTTTTTCAAGAGTCATAGTTGCAATGTTTTCAACTATTTCTTCTAGTAGCGTGAGAATTGGGTCTTGCGATGGAGAAGACAAGGAGGATGAAGAAGATCCATTTTCTTTGTGTAGAGAAATTGGAAACACCATAGGAAAGTAAGTAGTATGGATCAGTTGTGCATCTTTAGGGTTCTTGCACTCCTTTTTATAGTGATTTGGTCTTGAAAGAAAGTCTGCAAGAACGTTTTTTGTTCCTTTGATGTGTTTTACTGTGAAGTTCCACTGAGAGAACCATTTTGACCACCTTAAAAGTTGTGCATGTGGGAGCATCTTTCTTATAAATTGTAGCATGCGTGGAAAGGAAGACATATCCATTTCAATGTGGAACTCATGACCAAGTAGATGAAACTGAAACTTTTCAATGCCTCTTTTGACTGCAAGGACCTCTTTGAAAGTGGAGTGGTAATGTTGCTCAAATGCTTTAAACGTGCCTTTTTTTATAACCACACACGTGTCTTCTTCCATTATCATCTTGAACAAGAAGAACTGCTCCCCAACACTCGTCACTTGCATCTGTCTGCAAGATTCGTTTCTCCGAGCCAGCAAGAATCTTTAGTGGGGGCATCTGTTCTGCTAGTTTCTTTATTTCTTTGACCGCTTCTGTTTGTCTCGATGTCCACGGAGAAGGATTCTTTTTTAACATGGGGAACAACCATACTGTGTGATTTGACAACTTTGATAAGAAATCAGCCATATAGTTGACTAACCCAAGGAACTGTTGAATCATCTTTTGGGAAGATAACTCATCAGGAAACTTAAGTAGTTCTTGAGCAATATGTGGTTGTGGCTGATGTTTCCCGTCAGCTATTTCCATCCCAAGAAAATTTATTCTGGTAACTCCTACTTCCATGTTCTTTTCGGATAACATTATTCCATATTTGGTAATCAAAACATGGATTTTTGACAATAATTCTACGTGAGACTCTTCATCTGGGGAGAATAATAGAATATCGTCAATGTAAACCAGCGTATTAGCCAAAATAAGCTCGAAATGAGCTTTGGAACTCCTTTCGACCTGCACCTGAATTTTTTTTGCTTATCACTTAGTTGAGTAGTAAATATAGTTAATAATTAATAATTAATAATGGTATATAGTATAGGTGGCTACTTTAGACATTAGATGGGTCTTTAGAAGAAAAGTCTACCAATTGATTCCAACCACAATGTATTACATACATGAATTATTCAAGCACTTAATAATCCTTTTGAGGTAAGAACTCATATAAATAATGAAAGATGAAAAAGTTGAGATCTTTTAGCATAAGTTAATTACCATGAAATGATCTTGATCTTGAGAAGGGTAGTGACATTTGATGAAGAAAAAGGACTTGAAAGCATGGAAGTGTGGTCTTTTGACACCAACAATCTGTCTTAAGTTGTTCCTGCCAAATCTCTACACCTTATAAAGCATTTAGGCCCTTTCTTCATTAGCTTAGTGGTTTAAAGAAGGGAAGTTACCAAAATACCCCTACTAACAATCAAAGAGACTAAAATACCCTTATCTAATTAATTGATCAAAAATTAAGATTAAAGAATTTCTATTTTCTCTAAAAGATTTATGGAAAGTCAAACGAATTCTATATTTGGAATGTATTCTTTTCTAAAAAAGCATAATCAATTGAATTTGGTTGTCTATTTTTACGCTATCATTTAAGTTAAAATAAAACTCTACTTTTAACGTTCTAGATTTCTTTTAGCTTGATGTAATTATTATATTGTTATCTTTTTCAACGTTATTAATCAACAATTAAGTAATAAAACATGTTTTATTACCACTAACTAGAATTGTCATAGACAATGACAAAATCTATGAGTAGTGTAAACAATACAACATGTGAATCGAATATCGACTATTCAATCCGCCGTTATGCGTGGGCAGACTTCTAGTTCATATTAATGTGCCCAGTTTTTATTTGACTCAAACTAACAACAATATAATGAGACATACAAAGAGTAGAAAGGAAATAAAAGCTTCAAATAGATCAACCAAGATATAATCTCATACATCATTTACGAACCAAGTTGTCATCGTCATCATCTTTGAGAGCCTTCAATTAACTTGGCCAACAAATAGATTAGATAATTAACAAATGAACCAAAAAGAATAAACAAATACTAAAATCAACAAAGAAGACTGATTTCTGATAATATCCTCATAACCAGTTTTTCTTACATAACCAGTTTTTCTTACTATAAAGATGCAAATGATGGTGAAAATACTAATATTTAACCCCTGCAAAACATCACTAAATCGTCAACAATGATTTAAAATCTACTTGGCTAAAAAGTATCAAAAATTGGAAAGAAAAAAATCTAATATCAATTGAAATCAAGGAAAGGAACTACCTTAGCTATAACCAAATAAAATACCAATATTTGTCTTCCGAAATCACAAACCCCGAACTATTGAAACTCAACTAATCATCAACCAATAGTTTAGCAAAGTACCACAAAATTCAATAATAAATAAAATAACAATAATCATCAGAGTACCTAGTGGGATTGTTATCCACCAATTACGCCTTTATTACCGGATTCCTTTCGATTTAGGGTTTATGTATCGATCGACTTTCTTAGTTTTTCAAGAAGCAGGTGAAAGACAGTGCAAGATTTTTTGGGTTTAGGGTTGGGTGAGGAGGCGTGATTTTTGCGGGATGATCATACGAAGTATTTTTTGGGATACAAAAGAAATAAAAATAGGAAAATATATGTTTTATCATGTAACACCCCGCAAATTTAATTACGATTACATACACTAAGCATTTGCATTTTAGACTAATTCCCTAACTTTGAGTGAATTCACAACTACTTTTAGAGGTAAGTCTAGCAAAGCCCAACTAGATAATATGCGTAGTATTACATATTTCGTAATTAGTATAATTGCGTACAAAACATTCGGAACAAACACTACAAAATATACGATCGTTGGTGAACAAATTATTTGATAATATGAAATTATTAAATAACGTTATTTATCTATTAAATATTATGTTGATAATATTTACAATGTATTTTGTTGCAAATAACATTTATTTCGTACAACTGAAACAACTCGAAACCCATTTGTAAAACTATAATAAAACAAAATTATAATTTTATTACTCAACTAAATTGTTTTAAATAAAAACATTACAACTAAAAGTATAATCGAACACATATTTATAAACCTATCGTTTAAAAACATTTTAACATTTAACGATCGGGTAAATGAACACGGGTAAAATACCACAAAATTGGAAGAAAAACTTTCCTTTTTTCTTGACAAAAATCAGCCAACACACCCCTTCCCCCACCCCACTCTTTCATTTTCCATTTCACCCAACAACACTCTCCTCTCTCTCTCTAACTCTCTAATACTCTCTAAAACCCACAACAAAATCACTACAAAACTACCATTAAGTCGCCATAATCATCTCGCTCATTTAGAGAAAAACGATCACGGAGTCGAGCTCTACACAACCATCTTCTCGGATTTCTCATACGATAACTTTGTAAGATCCTGACAATC
Organism: Pseudognaphalium luteoalbum; assembly: GCA_963422505.1. Lineage (NCBI taxonomy): Eukaryota > Viridiplantae > Streptophyta > Magnoliopsida > Asterales > Asteraceae > Pseudognaphalium > Pseudognaphalium luteoalbum. Next base: position 381,095 of record OY730192.1, read on the forward strand.
CCGCAAACTCTTAAATCTTACTATTTTCTTTGATATCTCATGTTTATAATACTTAATATACCATGTTTTAGTGTTTTTAACAACTAATTATGTCCAAATCGAAGCTTAAATTCGTTATTTTTCAACTGATCTACGAACAGTCATAAGTGACGCATCAGGCCCAAAAACAGTACTGCGTCACTTAAGTGATGCACTAAGTGTCGCATAAAGCCCTCTTTTTGCGTCACTTCGCCAAGTGACGCTACAAACCCTCTTTTCCCGACACTTACACCGACACTTCAACCCGTCACTACCATGCGTCACTAGCTTAAGTGACGCCTATACTTGAATATTGATTTGTACCCGACACTTGTACCCGTCACGTATGCATGTATTGTGTATTGTGGCACTCCCTATACTTAACTAAATGCTTCCGCTAAACAAAATCAATAAACTTGGGGGTGTTACATATCATTAGTTATATTAGATTGAGAAGATGTATGACGTTTATAATTTTTGTTATTTATCTATTTTTAATTTAAATATTATTTTTTCAATTTGATTTATTATTAATTAATAATTGAACTTTAATATATTTTTATTAATTTAATACGTTAGAATGTTTAGGGATCTTATAATCCGAGTGCAAACCCAATACAAATCAAATCGGAAAAAAATTAGTGCAGTATATAGTTTACAGTCAAAACCCAGAAAACACACACAAACATATACCCATTTTAGGTTTTCAATGAAGATTGGTACTTTATCAATGGATTATATCAACTAAGTTATGGTTTTCGAATTTAAAAACACTCACCCGAGGAGGAAGGATGGAGACTTCCCTTTCGCTGGTACAATTGATACACGGGTGGATGTTCAAGAAGTAAAGATCCACGAGAATTGAGAAAAAATCAGTGAAACATTTCTTCTATTGCTATTGAAACTTTTTATAAGAAGCAATCAACCATTGAATTTTGAATAACTGAAACTTAGTATGACTTGAACCGTGATGATCGATGATGATGACGGAGAAGAAGCCGGGAAAAAGAAGGGAGTAAGGTTTTGTAAATAAGATTAAGAATTAGTTTGGAGTAGATTTGGGTGGATTTTTTCGGTCTTTATCTCGTCGGACTTTTTATTTGTTTTGTTTGTAAACTAGACTAATACCCGCGGGATTTAGGTCTTGTAACAAAAAAATATAATTTAATTAAAATTTAAATGAACACGGATAGAAAAAATATTGTGATGTTTATTGCAAATTAGTCATTATACCTCGGATGCTTTCACATAATCACATACAGATTCAAACACGCTAACCTAACTAATTATAAAAATAGTCATTATACCTCGGATGCTTTCAATCATTTTTTAATGCTCCAATATAAGGGGTTATGATGGGTTTTTTTTTTATTTGGGCCTAATCTCACACATGTATCACAATATTTTTAGCTTTATTTAATGATTGCTTTAAGATCATGTACCACCATAGTTGGTGTAACACCCTGTTTCGGGGTTTGAAAAATAAATGATTATTTAAATAACGAGAAATAGTTTATTTGGTTTAGTTAAAAATAAATAAGTAAAAGAGTCACAGGTTTTATTGTGACTAACGAAATATTACTTATTTTAAATAAATAAAGTTGACAGTAAAATAAAAATATTTTGGCTCACGGGTATTTCGGGTTCCAGACAATGAATTTAAAGGGGATAAAAATTACATTGTGTATTATAATGAGTCGATTGGTATAAACCGACCTCACCAAACTCATATTTTTCAGATCTTCACTTTTGTTCTAAAACTTTTTCAAACCCTTCACCAAACAAACATTACAAATTCAGAAAGGAGATTATGTAAACAACTTTATTTAGATTCAAGCTTGTGGAAAACAAATTGTATCATAACCATCATCATCTTCTCCCTTTGAAATTTGTAAGTATTTTGTGTTCATGAACATATTACATAGAAATTGAGTGGATGCTTGTTCTTGTATAAATTGAGGCTTAAAAGTGTAAGGGATAAATTATAATATTTCAGATTTCATGTTAGATGATTAAGGATGTTCTTCAAGTTTCAATTGGGTAAAATGAGTTAATATGAAATTGAAATTTTATATATGAACTATATTGGTTGTAATGATTTTAGTTGTTGTTGATGTTTATATGATAGTATTTGAGGTTAATTATGGTATAAGATCGATTATAGTATCAGTGTTTGTGAATTGGGTGTTTAGAATTCGTAGTTTGGTTTGTTGTTCTGCTGGTGCTGTAAATGATGAACAAGCCGACAGGTCATCACCCCTAGCCGGCGGGTTCTATGTTTGGGTCGGGGAGCCGGCGGGTCAAGGACCCAAGCCGGCGGCTTGTAATATCAAGCCGGCGGGTTGTTTACTCCAGCCGGTTGCTGCTAGAAGCTTTAAAACTCGACTTTGTGTTGTTGCCTCAAAACCCTTGTACCCGGCGGCTAGGTGGTGTGAGCCGGTGGATTGTGGGGTGAAACCGGCGGGTCCTTGGCCCAGCCGACGGGTCCTTAAGTTTGTGTAGCAAATCAGATTTTGATCTTTAAATTAGTCATAACTGTTTTGTTATAGGTTTATGAGAATAATGAGCAAATGATATGATTTGATAATAAGTAAACTTAGGAAATGATGTATGTATGTTAAAATGTAACAAAGATAATTGTGGATTAAGTTATGGAACAAGATACTAACTTGTTATCCTTGTGTTCTCAGATAAGCGGGCGGCAACTCAGTAATATAAGACCACTGAGTTTGAAGCTAGGAATATCGGTGAGTGGTAACTATATTCTTCTGTTCAATTTTGTTGTAACAAGTTTGGTACAACGGATGAACAGTTTGGTAACTGGTTATAAACTGTTTAATTTACTAGGTTATAGTTATTGTTGATTGGTTATTTATATTCAGTATTGGCATGATTATTGTACAATATGTGATTCTTGGCCGCTGGGCATAATTGACTATGTGAGTTATTCAGAGGTCAACACTGGTTGGGTTTGTTGCTATTATTTGGCTGGCGGAGTTTCCAATACATATAGTTGAAGAATGAACCCTAGTCAGTGAAGATAGCTTCAAACTATCGGTAAATCACTGTGATGGTATACCAGTGGTTTAAAGTGTTCTTGTGATGGCATACCAAGAATCGCCGATCCTCTTTGATTGTGTTGGGTTATGTTTATTTGTTGTATGAATTTTTATCTCTGAATTGAACTGTCGGATAGAGTTCCATTCACTTAGCTGTGAGCTAATCCCACGATATTTAACATATTGCAGATTATGTTTGGGTTATGAAACAGGCGTTGGGATACTGGATGGGATGTTTGACTACTGCTGCAGCTACTCTAATCTTTTTGGGATTTAAAAGTTATGTTTTGTGAATTAATATAACACCCGATTTTCAGTAAATGATTTTGTAATTATATGTTTATAATTGTGATCTTTTAACAAGGGTTAAAGATTTTGGTATGTGTAAATATAAATTGTATGTTTGGGACTCGCTTCCAAAGTATATAAATATAAAATATTGTTTTAAAAGTGGGGTGTTATAGTTGAGCTGTATTTAAATAATTACATAAAACCCATTACAACTAGCCTAATTCATCTTAAATATCTGCATTCACGTATTGACTTATTTTTAATATCTATATATCAGTATTTAATAATTATAATCAAATCATTATTTTAGATTAATTAATTAATAATTACTTATTACTTATTAATTATTATTATGCATTAACTCATTAATGCTTTCATTTAGGGTTAATTAATGCTTCCTTTAAATAAAGAATCAAAAGACTTATGATGTCATTAAGTTTTTAATGGTGAGATTAACAAGTTGCTAATTAATCCAAGGGGCATCTTTAATGTAAAGTTTTTCTTTTAAGTTATAAGATAGATAGATGGTATCTGATGTTATTTTCAAAAGATTTGTGTGTGTTTGTGATTTTGATAGAAACTAAATATTGGGTTTGATTAAATTGAGTGTTAGGGAAAGACAATTTTAATTTTAGGTTAATAAAAATGAATATATATTTGACGAAATTTTGATAAAGATGACATATGATGAAATTAAGATCTGGATGAAGATGATGATCGGATAAAGAAAAGAAAATTTTAAAAATTAAAAGAAAATTTTAAAAATTAAAAGAAAATAAGGAAAATGTTTTTTTTATCAAACACTTTTTAACATATAATAATATTAACAAAAAGCCACCTCATATTTAAAAAAGCTAAAGGAAAGACACGTCATATTTTAAAGAAAACGTAAAATGCCAAATATTGATGTTTACCGGGTTAACATGTACTGTAATTGGTTACCATATTACCCATATTACCCAGGATCTGTTATTGTCCATGCCCTGGCCGTTGCTTCCGCTGGATCAATGGGATCCCAATCTCGATTTCCTAGGTATACTTGCCAATGTTCAGTAACTGACGCTACTTGTTCTCTTTCACTACACCATACCCCACGAACTTTCACCACGAACTTTCATCCAAATGCATACAGTTGATTCCACAGGTACCATGGGCATGCTTGTTGGGGCTTTGAAAAACTTAGCATGCTTGTTGGGGCTTTGAAAAACTTATTGTCGTACCTTATTATTAGAAAAAAAGGGAAGCACTTTGATGGTTTTTGTCGACAATCGAAACATGAGAATATTCAGTTACCCGGCAGGGTCAAACCAACAACACGGGGGCTCCGCAGCAACAGGAGCCACAAAGACGAGTATAGAAAGATACCAGGATTCTACTCAAACAAGAGCAGCGGTACTGAGTACAGGTTTTTCCGGTTTGTTGCGTACTTGAATAATAATGTGGTAGGTTGCATATTCGGAATAATTTGTGGCACTACGTAACCAATTTTTGTCATTTATCCTTTTAACAATAAACATGAAGCTTTTCAATTAGGTGCAAAACATGAATGTATAAACGTTGAACTAATTAGTCACAAAACCAAATGTTTAACTACTAAAAATGCAAAAAAAAAGTGAACATTCGTACTAACATAAATACAAAAGTATAAGAATCGCATTATAAAATTAGAAAAAATTTAGTAATATTATCATATATCTATATATAAACACGTATTTAAAATAGCAAAATAAAATTTTTGGTTTTTCGGTTAACCGGTTGGGGCAATATCGTGAACCGAAACCAAAGCCGAAGAACCAAAAATATACCCGTTCGGTTAACCGAAATCGAAAAATAAAAAAGTTCCGGTTCGGTTAACCTAAAATTTGCTACGGTTCAACAATATTCAGTTCGGTTTTCCGGTTTCAGATAATTATAAACACCCTACCCAACATCAATTATCTCGCAAACGACACATCGAAAAATTATGAACATTACACCATTAAATTCAGCGTTTTCTCCTATTCGATTTACCGTCCCTCAATGCATACTTCCGACGTATGTTTTTTTTGGTGGGTTTTATAAGTTATTAACACGTGTGTTAAATTATTGCGTTTAGGGTTTAAGGTTTTGGGGTTTTTGCCAAACCACAAACACAAAACCCTAAATCCTAAACCCCAAACCCTAAACCCTAAACCCTAAACGCTTTACAAAATTCTAAACCCTAAATCTTACTAAACCCTAAACCCTTGTAAACCCTAAACCATAACCCTAAATAAAATATGCAACCAAGAATTAACACATGTGTTGATAACTTATGAAACCCATCAAAATACGAAAAAAAATCGTTGAAAGTATGCCTTGAGATATGACAAACCGAAGAGAATAAAACGCTGAATTTAATGGTGTACTTTCCATAATTTTTTAATTTGTCGTTTGTAAGATAATTAATGTTGGGATAAATGAATTTTGTACTTCCAAAAATTATTCTACGGTGATAACTTTTCTCGTAAAATGAAATCAATACGGAGTATTATTAACCGAAAAAAGGGAGTTACTCGTATAAACCCTAGCAATAATAATAAAGTGGTGCTAGGTTGTTCTTATTTGGGTGCGTAGCAGACAAATAGAAAGAGAGGAAATGAATACCATCTTCCTCAGAGGAGCAGCAGCAGCAGCTGCTGTTGCTGGTACAAGACTGTCTTCTGCTCTTACTGGTTCCCTCATTGTCTACACCAGGCTGCTTCATTCCTCTTCTTACTTACCAAGTAATGCCAACAAACCTCACTTTTTCATCGATAATAATAATTGGAGTAGCAGCAGCAGCAGCAGCAGTTATGGTGGTGAAGCAAAGAATTATCATGGGTCCCGATGGGTAGATGCCAGGGCTTCCGCTGTCTTACCAAAGGCGGCGGCGGCTGGGTATGCTGTTGCAGCCGTCTCCGAGGATGAGGGTGAGGAAGCCGAATCTTCAGATGGCCTTGAGATACCTAGACTTGGTATTTCTCAAGAAATCGTCACTGCTCTTGCCAACAAGGGTATCTCCAAACTCTTTCCCATTCAGGTATCTTGAGATATCTAATCCTAATCCCATTTGGGAATTATATTCTACTCCATTGATTGATTGGCTGTTGGAAACCAACTGATACTGTATTATATTCCTTCAGAGAGCTGTACTGGAGCCAGCAATGCAGGGGCGTGATATGATTGGTCGTGCCAGGACAGGGACCGGCAAGACTCTTGCTTTTGGTATTCCTATCATGGATAGCATCACTCGTTTTAATCATAAACAGGGGTAACACCACTACCATATTCACTTCGCTTTCCGAGGATGGGTAACATCACTCGTTTGTTTCCAGTTGGTACTTATTACTATTTGTTACTGTTATTATTATTATTCTTCTCCTTCTCTAAGAGAAGAAACCCATCTTTTTTTTTTATCAATTTACAGAAAAGGGAGAAACCCACTGGCCATTATCTTGGCTCCTACCCGAGAACTTGCCCGTCAAGTAGAGAAAGAATTCTATGAGGCTGCACCCAATCTGGATACACTTTGTGTTTATGGTGGTGCACCCATTCAACGTCAGATGAGCACACTTGATCATGGAGTTGATGTCATTGTAGGCACCCCTGGACGTGTCATTGATCTCATCAAGAGGGGTTCTTTAAAACTATCACAAGTTAAGTTTGCCGTTTTAGACGAAGCTGATCAGATGCTCAATGTTGGTTTCGCAGACGACGTTGAAACAATATTAGAATATCTCCCCAAAGACCGTCAGACCATGATGTTTTCAGCTACTATGCCAACTTGGATCGTTAAACTTACCCGCAAGTATCTGAAAAATCCTCTAACTATTGATCTTGTGAGTTCCCTTTTATGGCTTCATTAGCATAATTGATTAACTTTATCTTTTTACGAGTATGATGATAATGATCAAGCTGGGCACATGATGACCCATGCGAAATTTAAATTGCAGGTTGGTGATTCTGACCAGAAATTGGCTGATGGAATCACACTATATTCAATTGTTGCAGAAATGCATGACAAACCATCTGTAATCGCACCACTTATAGCAGTAAGGGTTTTTGCTCTGGCTGCATTTTACTTATCTTATACTCCATACCGTTTTCCAGCTAACCTTGCATTGATTTTATTTATCTACAGGAGCATGCAAATGGAGGTAAGTGTATACTTTTTACCCAAACAAAGCGTGATGCAGATCGGTTGTCACAAGCCATGCAAAGCCACTTCAGTTGTGAAGCTCTCCATGGGGATATTTCTCAAAATCAGAGGGAGAGAACACTCTCAGGCTTTAGAGATGGTCGCTTTAATGTTTTAGTTGCTACTGATGTTGCTGCTCGTGGTCTCGATGTTCCTAATGTTGATCTGGTCAGTCCTTCCTCCTTTTTTAGGCACAATTCTACTTGTTCCAAATTAAATCTTTTTTGCATCTAATGATCAGGTGATACATTATGAGCTTCCAACCTCTTCGGAAGTTTTTGTACATCGATCGGGTCGGACAGGTCGTGCTGGAAAGAAAGGAAAAGCAATTCTAATCCATTCGTCGCGACAGTTGCGAGATGTGAAGGGATATGAGCGTGAAGTAGGATGCAGATTTGTGGAGGTAGTATGACAATCCATTATCCTCTTACATTCTAATGCATGCTTAATCCACCTGGTGAAAGGCGCCTTCTCTGCTTAATTTTCATTAATTGATTAATAATCTCATACCGGAAGTCGTTTTCTTGGGTTCCTCTAACCTAACTACTGCACCGACGCTATGAAGCTCTGAATTTTTTCTATGTTTGATAAATGGATTCAAAATTACTTGTAGTATATACAAGACACCTTAGTTTTCTACATGAGCTCACATTATTTATTAACTTTATTTGTATAATTTTTCTTTTAGTTTCCAGATTTATAGTATACTGATTGATTAATTCTGTTTGTGATGTATAAGCTCCCACGAATCAGTGTTGATGCTAGTTCAAGAATTGAGATTGGTGGTTTTGGGTCTTCCAGTGGAGGTAGATTTGGTGGATCCAACGGCTATGGTGGTGGTCGTTTTGGTTCTAATGGTAGCAGATCATCATCTCGTGATGTTGGTTTTGGTGGATCTAGCTATGGATACAGAGGATCTGGGTCTGAACGTATTAGTGAGTTTCGCGAACGTGGCAACTCAAGCACAATTGGTTTTGGTAAGTTGAGTAGTGCAGGCCGTACAAGTGGTTTTGGCAGTTTTGGAAAGGATTAAAGAATGAGTAGCAATCTGTCATGAGGTGAGGCTCATTTTTGTTCCTTCCATTTAATGCGATTTTTGTTTGTTTTGCATTAGTGGTTCAAATAGTTATTTGACTTATTAATTGCTGTTGTTGTAATAGATGATGGAATAGTAGGGAGTGCAGTCTGGAGGATGAGTGTATCTAGGAATGCTGGTGGTGCGGTTAGTGACGCTCGCCTTCCTTCTATACCCAGAGTATGAAGAGATGATCAATCTTATTATTCTCTCTGAGTAATTGTTTACATTCCAAGTAGTAGTAATTCAATGATTCTTTCTTTGAGGTGCTATCTTCTCTCGGATGCCAGATTGGTTTTTGATATGTAAACAAAAATTTAAATCTTATATTTTAGTGCATTTATTAAAATTATATTTTATTATTATTGGTTGTTGTAATGAACTATAAGGTTCAAATGAGTACATCAACTTTGAGTGAGAATAAGAGAACCCATAAATTTTTGTCATGTGTCACTTTATTCTCTCTCCTCCACATTTTAAAAAATTAAATATCTCACAAACGGTAAGTCAAAAAATCATTAAAATTGCACCATAAAATTCAACGTTTTTTCCTCTTCGATTTGTCGTCTCTCAAGACATACTTTTGATAACTTTTTTTTTCTTCCATTTTTTGGTGAGTCTTACAAATTAGTAACACATGTGTTAGTGATTGGTTATACATTTAATTTGGGGTTAAGGTTAAAGTTTAGGGTTAGGGTTCGGGTTTAGCATGGTTTAGGGTTTAGGGTTTAGTAGTGTTTAGGGTTTAGGGTTTAGTATGATTTAGAGTTTAGAGTTTTATAAAGCGTTTAGGGTTTGTGGTTTGGGGTTTCGGGAAGAAACCCCAAACCCTAACCCCTAAACCCCAAACTCTAAACGCAACACTTTAACACATGTGTTAGTAAATGTGAAACCCACCAAAAAAATGGAAAAAAAAAATCTCGTCGGAAGTATGCCTTGATGGACGGCAAATCGAAGAGGAGAAAACGCCGAATTTAATGGTGCAATTTTCATGATTTTTCGATTTGTCGTTTGTGAGATAATTGATATTGGAGGTAAATGGGTTTTTGTGACACCCGGTCAAAAATTACCCAAAATTTGGTCAAAATTTAAACTTTTATTTCAAATATTATATACTCAAACTATTGAAGTGTACAAGTATTATATATATAAATATATATAATAACATTAAACGATTATTTGATAATCGTGAATATACAAATCTGAGAGAACGCAGAAACTTAAAATGGACGTTGGTGAAAAACATTTTCAAATAAAGTATTATTGTCAAGAATAATAATTATTTACTTGATTGAGAATTTAAACGCATTTTGTACACTGAAAACTAGCCGTCAAATCAAAGAGAAACAAAGATATAATTTTATATCACTTAAAACATTTTTATAAAACATTTCAAATAAAAATATATATGATTATATTTTTAGAGAATTATCATTTTAAAAGATTATACTACATTACGATCGGGTACGTGAACACGGGTCGGAAAATACTCAACTACCTCAATAATTGAGGCCGGTATATACAACCGACCTCAATTATTTCACACACACAACACACACCCACGACTCCTCTCTTTCTCTCTCGATTTCTTTCTCTTTCGGCTCATCATCATCCTCATCAATCAACAACAACAACAGCAACATAAACATCATCATCATCATCTAGCTCCTTGATCATCATCATCATCATCATCATCATCATCATCATCATCATCATCATCATCATCATCATCGTGATCCTCATTATCGCCATACGTTTCGTTTTCAAAATCGTAAGAAACCTTTCCGTTTTCCTTTAAATTTCGTGTTTACAATATGTATATAGCTATGTATTATCATTATATTAAGTTGATTGTATGTGAAAACGGATTTAAAACTGGGTTGGGGATGAACTGCACGAACAGACCTACAACTGGTACCTGAGCCGAACGGCTGGACCTCCTCAGCCGAACGGCTGGACTTCCATAGCCGAACGGCTAGGTCTTCCATAGCCGAACGACTAGGTCTTCCATAGCCGAACGGCTGGAATAATCAAACAGAACAGTTTTTGTAAAAATGCCGAAGAATTTCACTAGTGTTTTCAGGGTAGCTTCTCGATGAAAAATTTATCATAAACGGTTTGGGCTAAAAGTCACACGGTCACTTGAAAACGGCCCAATGATCAAGGCTATGAACCATAGCCTAGACGGTTTTAGGCCTTTCGGGGTCGTCTAGGGGTCGAAAATGGCATATTTCAGTTTTCGGACCCGTACCAAATTTCGTAACTCATGAAATAAAATGTAACGGATGAGACGAACTTGAGTAACAACCAAACTTATACGATACGACTAACACACGAAACACATCTACTTTTATAAGTACAACAAATCATGTATAATAATAATAGTTTGGAATTATTATTACAAACCGTCACCAACGAGCCGTATACCTTTTCACAAACTCAAACACAAACACTTATACGGATGGTTTAGTTAAACATCCACTTACTCGTTATAATCTCACATGTTTAGGACATTAGGAGGTTACCATTGGAACAACTCACGTACTTTAGGATTGCTTGCTCTTCAGGTGAGTCTCGCAGCCCCTTTTTACCGTTGTATTGTTTTGGGGGAGATGCATTACTTGTTTTACTTGAATACATGTATAAATGTATTGATTACTTACTTGTACTTACTGGATTGCAAACTTACTGATTACGACTTGGTGACCCTTGGGGTTTATTACTTTACGAAATTACTACTCCATGAACTTACTATTTTACCGATGAACTATTTTAGTACTGTACAAACTTAGTGACTCACCGTTTTACTACGATACTGATACCTTGCTACTTTACAAACGAAGTGAGCCACTGTTTTACTACGTTATTGATATACTACTTTGCTACTGTACGAACTTACAAACTTGTTGTTCTACTACGATACTGAATTACTACTTACCGGTATATCAAATTGCATGAGTTTCCGTTTAATCCAATGAAGGCCTCTGAAATCATAGTAGTTAATTATCGGATAAGCGCGAGTTTTAGTATATGGATCCATATGGGACTGACAATCCCCACCTGGGGTGGTAGCGCCACTACGAACCGTTACTCGTATAAACAGGTGTTTTCTACTCGTTACATATGAGTGATTTTGGGTTGCACTCACGAGGGGCAAAATTACGGTTAAGCTTCGACTATGATGGCTTGGCGTAATTACCTTGCTTACCTAATTACTTACCTAATTACCTTGGCGTAATTGATGCTTACTTACTAAATTACCGTTGTGTAATTGATACTTGCTTACTAAATTACCGTTGTGTAATTGATACTTGCTTACTAAATTACCGTTGTGTAATTGATACTTACTACCGAATTACCGTTGTGTAATTGATACTTACTTACCGAATCACCGTTGTGTAATTGATATTACTTACTTAATTACCGTGGTGTAATTGTTTCTACTTATTGAACTATACTGGATTTTCTATTACTATATACTACAAACCTGTGAGATTCACCAACATTTTGGTTGACGCGTTTTAGTAATGCATTCTCAGGTACACAGCCACAGTAGGATGGCCCAGCAAGATCTACCATTATGCTAAGCTAGTACGAGTCGCATGCATACACACTTATGAAGATTTTACTCGCATTATCTTTTGTACTTTGATTATGTATTTAAAATCTTCTGAATCATTTTGCGAACTCGCTAATGATGTACACTTATGACTTAAAACTTCGTACTACTTTTGTAATGTAATATATTTTCTAAAACGTCTCATTTAGAGTCGGTTGCTTAATTTTCGTGCTTGATAATTGATTAGTCATGCCCAAAAACAATCGCTTCCGCAAAACATGAAATTGGGGGTGTGACAGTTTTGTACATGTGGATCATTCTCTTTCCACACATGACATGATATTATTGGTTCCCTCATTCTCACACAAATTCATATTCTCATTTGACCCACCCTTGTAATGAAATGTAAAATGGTAAAGTGGTGTTTTAGTGGTAACATAATACGGAGCAGAAGGAAAAATCAAGGATTCAATTTATTGTATATGTCTGATGATTTATGCACAAATGTCAAACTTATCACTAATTACGTTAGTCTAAATAGTTTCTAATATTTTGTGAACTTGTTACCAAATCTTTTCATGATTATTACTCCAAGTTTACGATATGATAAGGATGAAGGTTTGGAACCGTTAACTTAATCATCCCCATAATACAATTTTCTTCCGTGATTACGTCCTTTTAATCTTTTCTAATAAAATTATATCAATATGGTTTTACCATAACATGAATGACAAATTATTTTCATTTATTCCATGGAGAGATCTCTTATAGTTTACAAAGAGTGCATGTAAGAGTTCTTGGTGTAATAGCTAATACTTATAATTTATCCCACTTAAAAATTGTAGCTTTTAAATTGCTTTTCAATGTGATTTTGATGTGAGATTATGTCATGTTTTGGAGTGATTAGAGTTGCTTGAATGATGGTAATGTCTAAAAGATGCATGCCATAGAAAATTTTGTATAGTTGTTCTACATGAGTTACTACTTCGACATTAATTGAAATCTGCTTCTAGAGGAAAATATGATGTTATTGACGGGTTATTGGCAATAATAGTTGATCGCAGATACGTGCAGAGAGTAAAGATGAGACAGAGATGGTTCAACAACGAGTCTTGAAATTGGGTACTAACTTTTCTCAAATGTACCTTTTTTGAGTTATATTTGTGTATCCAAAACTAATTTTGTTTATTTACGGGGACAATAGGTGGTTAATGTAGGATCTTTGTAGGAATCTTATGCGAGATCGTCCATTGTAAATGGACAGATGGTAGGCCAATAATGGTTCGTTTACATGAAACATCTCGAGATATTAGCTATATTGGTTCACCCATGCATCAGGTCACTTTTGGCAAGATTACTACATTTTAAATTATTGACTATGGGCTAGGTTGTGATGGTTTAAATTATTTACAGGTACAAAAAATAACAGTGTAATTTTAGTCAACGCCAGATAGGGGCGTTATGGATAGCACATCATGCGGATGATGGTTTAGTTCATTTCAATATTTCTAAAATACATTGTTAGGGTAAAATATTAGGGTGGTATTTTAGATTTAATATAAAATGGTCATTCATGCTGCTAAATAACTGAATAAAATGTAGGCGGAACTATTCATACGTAGACTATCTCGCAATAGCGGTGTGCTTGGACTTGCGAGTATGACCTTGACCACTCTATTGTTTGCTACACCTCGGAGTGTTGATGGAACTTTAATTAGCATTTTATTACTTATTCCGCCACTGTTTGATTTATTAAGATGAGATCTTTATAAGGTCTGCATTTATTCTTGCCTTTATTTCATTTTTCAGTTTTACCGGAGTCAAAACAGGTGGTCAAATGATCATTTTGCAATCACTTTCCTAGATATATCAATAAGCCGAACAGGACTAGGTGGAAGATCCCACAAACCAAAATACAACATTTGCACGCAATAGGATCTAAATGTCATTGAGGGAGTTTGATCGGGTCTTAAGCAAGTTGTTTGACCCGCTTGACCCACTAGAGAAATAAGACAACATGATTCGATCATTCGTAAGTGAACTTAGTAGAAATTGTAAACGGTATTATTTACAGATCATATGGAGAGTTATACTGCATAATTGCAAACATTATGTAATTATCATTTAAAGTAAAACTGTAGCTAATTCAACTTTCTTCTGCATTGGGTAGTAATAAGCTTCCTAATGAGGAGTCGAGAACTAGTTGAAGTGACGATGTTGCAAGTAGGGAAAGTGGTTGATTTCGTAATATGATGCACCGAATGTACTTTGGACCAGATTACATGCTTCACGTTGAACCAAGTCCCCTTGAAAACCTAAATATCCTGGAATATTTGGTGAAAATCAGCTGGGATTTAATTGTGAAATGTAAAATACTTCCATAGAGATATGCTACTTTAGATAATACAGATATCCAAATTCTCCCAATAATTTGATATTCGCATGTGGTTAAACTTTTAATACGAACTATTGTTTCACAAGGTGACTCAAAATTTATCTTCTCATTGCTTATTCGGTCTTCTACGAGTTGCTCACGTGTAAAGCGTACATGAATTGATCCAGTAGTTGGGAACGAAAGTGGAGGTCTGTCTGCTGATTCAAATGCTCTTGTGATTCTTCTTTTAAAGACTAATAAATTTAGCAAGAAAAATACTGAATGATGGCATGGATACATTGAATTACCTGCTTCATTTCTGAAGCTTAATTTTGTTCGTACTAGAGTACTTACATATTGGGCGGCATTATTATTTACTTGTGTACCCAAAAGTTTGAGGCCAAATGGAGTGACTTTTAGCAATTTTCTGCTGCCACCCATCAAAGTTGCAGATATTACATGTTACATGGCTTACTGCTCTCAAAAAAATAAAATAAAAAAATTTGTCGTGACCCAAACTGAACTGTAAATAACAATTTATTATTTTTCTTATAATGCACAAAAGGGCCGACTAAAACGCCATATTGAATCGCTATCAGATTGAGATATATCATCCCTCATGGGGTTAGTGGCTTAGTTCTCTCAAAATAATAAGTATGTTAAAGTTTGAGTTAGACACATTGAAGTCTGTGATTTAAACTACTAGCCATCCTAAAGAATTTGCTAAACAACATTAACGCCCGTCAGTTGGTTCAGATGATCCCATCCCTTTTTTTGGTAACAATAATGTGCAGTTTAGTGAAACAGCACGTCATAAACTACAGTGATTAACGCTTTGAAAGAAGAAAACAATAATAAGGAAAAGCCAATTAGTACTAACACGAAACTATCCTTTACGTTCTTAGAACACATCACAATGTCTCATCCCAAAAGTACAAAAACAGTTATTACATCCATAAAACAGAATTGAATGTGTCAATCTTCTCAAATTTTGCAGGTCTTAAACTAGTAAAGGTTAAAATGATGGGGATTATATTTGTTTTCTGGGATAAAAGTGTGGGTACGTGGCAGGTGGCAATTTGTGACTTGACTCGAAACTCCACCCGAACCTGACTCGGAAATAATAAGGTTTTGGTCGGAATTTTTGAGGCGTCAACTCGAACCTGTTAACTCGATGTTTATTCGGGTCGGGTCTAGGTCAGCATATAACTTTTCAGGTTAAACGTGACAACCTGAAAGTCTTTTAATAAGTCATTATACTATTTTAATCTAAATATGTCTACTGATCTACACCATTTTTTTTATATCTTTATGTTTTGGCGTAAGTTGTGAATTAACGATTTTTAATAATAAATTCAAATGGATATAAAGTTTATTATGATTACTTTTGAAAATTCATATTCATTTATACTTAAGAATTATATGCTATTATTTTGTAAAGATTGACCAATGTGAAGTGAGTGACCCGAAAGTCAAAACCGACCTGAAAATTCAAAAATTACCCACTGGATTAAAAATCGTGTTACTTAGGTTGGGTTTGGATTATCGAATTTTGAGACGGAGGGAGTATATGTCACGCCTACTACCAAATTATACAATAATAATAATAATAATTCGTTACCATATATTTGGTATGCATCATGGAATCTATCCAACTCAGATTATTTTATGAGAGCTAATCTATATAACAACTTTTTTTATACATACATCAACTGTATATTGTACAATACAATAATGCATAAATTTGATGTAAGTATCATTTAAATTTGTTGTATTTATTACTGTCCTTATTTTAGAATTCATTTCAATTTGTTACTAATTAAGGACTAGTAAAGACTTTTGAACATACTAATTAACCAACGATAATGAAAGTTGAAACACTAATTAACCTGACGAAATTAAGGTGTTATTTGGGTACTAGTTCCCACTCCAAGTTTGTGTTTGAATATTCAGATTTCATAATCATCTAAGTTAACGATTTGACTTTTTTATTTTTTATGTTTGTTATACTGTAACTATCAAATTAAATTAATCTCCAATTAATCAATTTAATGGTATCATTAATTAAGTTAGGTTATAAGAATTTCGATATATAATTGTCCACCTGCGATTTTCTTGTACTCCCTCCGTCCCATATTTATAATCTATGTTTCCCTTTTTGAACGTTCTAAAATAATTGTCCACTTCAAAAAGTAGTATGGTATAATTAATTAAACTTCCTATTATACCCCTACTTTATATGTATGTTAGAAAAAGGTAGGTAAAAAGTAAGGGTAAAACTGTCATAGTACAGAAAAGTACAGTTTAATAATTATGTTTTCTTAAACTGCGTGTTTCTTGTCTGTGGACAATAATTTTGGGACGGAGGGAGTATATATATATATATATATATATATATATATATATTGTGGGAGTTTCAAATGAGATTCACTCTAAAGTTAAGAACTTTGAGAACCACAAAGAATACATGTTTGTTCACATGTGATTTGCTTCAATCATATGTGAACATTGATGTACGTTTAATTGAAAAATAAAAAAGTCAAAAAATCCTAAAATTGTATCAAAAAACGTAAAAAAATAATAATATGTTCACATGTAAACGATAATGTGAACAGATCGATTAAAATGTATTTTAAGACGTAAATTTATGATTTTTTTTACTTTTTTCTTTTTCAATTAAACGTACATCAATGTTCACATATAATTGAAATTAATCACATGTGAACAAACATGTATTCTTTGTGGTTTTCAAAGTTTTCTATTTATTTGAACCTTAACACACGATTGTTGTTAACCATTATTTTACAAGTCTTATTGTTTTTCTCCAATGGTAAAACAAAGATGTCATATTCCCTAGCAGCCTACCCTACAACGACAGCTCTTACTAATATAAAAAATAATCATCTTTCCCAAATATTTCTGCATTTACCAAACTATATTAATACTCTTACTATCATCATTCAACCTCTAATAAATAAGTATATATCATAACCTTTTAATTAATAAGTATATATCATCTTATTTTTATATTCATTCATCGCCGCCGCATAAAATTATACGTATCTAAAATACAATCATTATAAATCACTTACCCTATCATCCTTACTAGCTAAAAAATGAGTGATGTGAGATGACACTTTTTTATAAGCACGACAAACATACAATTTAACACACGATTATGTATAATCACTACGAATATTTATAACTCACAGTCTCAAGTGAGGTTTGCATCCCCTACCTCTAGGTTAAAAGTTCCCTCTCATACACCGCCAAGAGCCCATTTCCAAGATGACACTATTACCCCATTACCTCCTAATAATATGGAAATAAATTTAATATATTATGGAAACAAAATATTTATTCAAAAGGATTTTGTGTTTTTTTTTCATATAAAAAAAAGTAGGGTTCATTGGTTATATCTTTATCCAACCATGATGCCATATTCATCTAAGAGGCTGCTACGTGTGCATCAAATCAGATTTGGTTGTGCCGGTGCTACGTGCATGTTTTGCATCGTATAGATGTAGTTCATCTTTTCATGTTATAATTTTTTCATTAGTATAGCCTTAAATTGTTTTTATTCTTATTTTATTTTACATTTTGTATTACGCGCGATGGGCGTTCATTATCTTTTAAGATGTATATGTGGCAACAAAAACAAGTACTAAAACTATTTTAATTACCTAAAGACGATGTTCCTAATGGAACCACTACCTGGGCACCTGGCTGACTAAACCGTCATTAGTCGGATCCCTGACCGTTTTGCTTCAGAAGATTTCAAATTCGTTTGAGCGTTAACGATATAGTATCATTAGGGTTTGTGAATTTACAAAAATAGTTACCTCTTATTTAACGGTAAAAGATTTAATCTATTGAAACAATTAGTATAGAAGAACTATACCAATTACAGCATGAATGACGACATACAAATAAAAATTTGTATGATTACATACACACCCTAATGCTATAAGATCATGATGATAGTCTAACAGAAGACTAATTCTCAGTGACGGAAAACTAGAGATATCTCAATAGCCAGATGAAAACTGCAAAATGCAAAATATCAAGCCCTCAAACTTGTTCATAATTTGCATCCCATGTCAAAAGAAGTAATAGAATCCAGTGGAGGCACTTCACAAACAATGCTCCAAAACTCCAAAGCACAGATATGATGAAAAACATTGAAACTACTTCAGGATGCAATCCAAGTGGGACCATCCCAAAAAACTTACAACTAAAACAAGTTCACATAAAACCCCATGTGATGATCGTAATTTTAACACGTACTTGCCAATAAATGATCATATACATTGTATTGTTATTGAGTTGTGTTCAAACTAATCATATGTAGTTTATAGTTAATAAGTTATTGTTTGCATATTCTATAAAGTTATATGTCGAAGACAATATAATTTCTTGTTAACCTTGTTTCGAATTTGAGTAATTTGGTCAATTTCTTTTTATCTTTAGATAATATATGTTACCACCGTCCAATTGCGTGAATAATTTACTATATTAGTCTTGCACAATCAAAATTGAATGTAATTACTTATTCTTCAGCTAACTTTGCATTAATTTCACAACCACTCTCTTTTGTTAAGAATCAACGTTCTAGCACTTCTGCTATTATGAGCATGTTATATTAGATACTAGACGTACTCTTCATCCACATATAGGTGTACATTAGCCAAGTATCACATGGTTTTAGGATGTAGTAGTTATCATCTTGGTCAAAAACGTGTAAGGTAAAATGAGTGCCAATTGATGTTCAAGCTCATCTGGAACTCGTTTATACTCGGCTTAAATTGAGACTTTCACAAGTCAAGTTTGAATAGCTAGCGAGTAGTTTGACTCATTCACACCATTATAAGGAGTAAGATATATGCTAAAGGTTCATGTTTGAAAAGCCAAGCAAGATGAATTGTTACACTCCAAGTTCTTATACTTCGTTTTTTGCATCGATAGTAAAAAAACACAGAACTTGCTACGCATGTCCCTCCTTCAAGAAGATTGACCAAAATGTCCTTACTCTTCTTTTTCTTTTGTTTAGCTGATTTCTATATGGTTAATGATATTTTGGTCTATTTACTTGAAGAACGAACTAAACATTCAACAAGTTTTGCGTTTTGAACTGTCGATGCGAAAAACAAAGTATAAGAACTCGATGTGCAATTGTGTGTAAATCATAGGGATCAACCACACACTTTAATTTTTTTTAGTTACTTTTCACTTTCACTTTTTGTACTTAGTACCAAACACTTTCGTTTTTGAAAACTATACTTCCTTTTGAATTAAAAAAAAAAAAGAAACATATCTTATATCTACACTTAAATTACTCAACTCTAAAAAAATATACATTTAGGGTGTGTTTAGCAAAACTAGTTGGAGATGGAGCTGGAAATGAATATAGAGATGGAGATGGAGATGGAGCTGAAAGTTAGAAATTGGAGATGAAGCTTTTATTAGGGGCTGAAGTTAGAGTTTTTATTTTTTAATAAGTGTTTCACAAACTAGCTAGAGATGGAGCTTATGAATATAAAATGACACATAAGCACATGAGTTTATATTACTCTAGATTTTTATTAATTAAAATAAGGGTAGTATAGTAATTTAACAAGTAAGAGATGAAAATTCTCAAAATAAGCTAGTTTTAAAGGATTATCTTTCAAGAGATTATTTTTTTAAAGAATCCGTACTTTTCATTTGATGCCAAATAAAGATACTAATTTTGTAAGGGATTGAGCTTCTAAAAATTAGAAGCTCAATATCTTAGAATGCCTCATAATCCTCTAAAATGAGGTTGCCAAACACACCCTTAGTCCTATTTTGATGGGGCATTGTAAGTTAATCTCTTTAGTGTTATGTTTATATTCAAATTTAAATCATTGTGCATTTGATACTATACTTATTAACTATTGTAGTGTAAGGGATTTTTAATGATCTTCATAATATTTTAACTTGTATTTGTTCTTTTATGGTCCAAATATAAAAATACTAAAGAATATATCATATTGTATTAAGCTACGGAAATGGTTGACATTATGTTCGGTGCTCAATTCAGTGTTCAATTCGGTGTTATATTGAATATTGAAGTTTGGCACATGTATGATTTTGAGAGGGTTGCTCGATGTTCGATTCGATGTTCAAATATGCCCCCAAAATTGTGTTAAACTAATGAGAAAAAAGAAAAAGAAAGAAAAAAAATGAAAAAAAAATGAAAAGGTAATTGCACTAAGCCTTTGATCTTGAACATTGAACTTGAACTCGGTAGGGAGCAGGTGAACTTGAACCCGGTAGGGTGTAGGTGAACTTGAGTTCCGACGTTCAAGTTAGTGAACATCGAAGCTTGTCTTTGCTCTATTTATTTTATGGAGTATCAAATCGAAGTTTTAAGGTCCAACCATTCAAAATCATTAATGTTGAGTTTTAACGTCAAAAAATTTATAACGTAAAGCTTTGTGTAGTGTGTATTTCCATAGTCAAAATCTTACCTGGTCTTAGAATGAAAATTGCATTTCTCAAAAAAAAAAAAAAAAAAATCTTAAATTTAATATAACGAACAAATTTATGACATAATCATTTTAATTAAGTTTTAATTTGTCAATATAATCATTTAATTTTAGTAAATTTTAAAATAAGAACCCCAACTTATTGAAAAGAATGTTTTTTAATCAACTACGCACTTAAATATAAAAAGAAATTCAACTCATTAATTAAAACATTATTCAAATCGATCTATAATTGTTTATTTTTAATTCGTTGAGTAGGAATAAAATTATCCGAAAAGGTTAATATGTACTTGAAGTAATATATTTTTTCGTTAATTTCGATCAAATTCTTTTAAAGCTTTATTCTCTACTTGTATAAAATAATTAGTATGAAACCATTTAAATGCTTAATATACATAATAACTTACACACTTTATATATCAAATATGAAATTTTATATTAAAAATCTAACGGGTCGTGTATATACACAGGTTTAAAGTGCAATAATAATAAAAAAAAACTAGTCTCACGGCGAGTTGACTTTGATTCTGAACATCAATGTGGTTTATATTGATTTACGAAAAACTGCCCTAAACTTTTTTTTTTAGGTTTTCAGTTCAATAAATTTACGTTTTACGCAAGATGTCCTTCATCCACTTAAAGTGAGTAAAGTACCTTTTTCATTTTTGGTTTACTACTTTTATAAGTAAGTAGAGTATATTTTAAATTTTAATTTTCCATTTTTCCATTTAATAGTTAATATTATTACCAAAAAAAATGAGAGCCAGAAACTTCCATCTTCATTCTATATTTCCATCGACATCATTCCACCTTCAAACCGCCACCGCCACCGCCACCCCCACCAGAAACCTTTCCGTTGGCCGGAAACTGCCACAAGACCTTTAACAAATATCTTCATGGAGTTTCGATCTCGTTTTGAACGACGGGTGGTGATGCACCTTTCATCTTTTCCATTCCAATCCTTTGATTGCAATTTTGGTTTGGATTTTTCAGGGTTTGGACTGAATCAGGTGATATTATGATGATGATTGAATTTAGGGTTTCGATTTAACATCACAACCAGCGACGAGCAGCGCATCACCACCATGTATTATGTATATGACTCACCCAGATTATGCCGTCGCCAGCGAACTGATTCTACTCTTGAAGGGCGGCCAGTGTGGTTTCGAATTTTGCTTAATTACATGCATTTTGTATTCCGCTTTCCGAATTACCCTCGATTCCAAAGAGTGGTCGATGGATAAACAAGGGTTGCCCAAAAGGGGGACGTGGGTGACCCTATTCATGCATATGTGTACTGTAATCTAATGGACTTATATTTTTTTCCAAGAAAAATAAATAATTGAAATATGTTAGTTTGTGGAGTAGTATTTTTTTCAATATATAGAATATAATATAATTTACTTATAGTGAATAAAAAATAAAAATAAAAAGTTTAGCAACGTTTTTCGTAAATCAGTGAAAATCATAATCCATGTAATTTACTCTTTTGAAAATAACAACTTAATTGCTTCCGTTTCGTGTATTCCGGGTTTCCTGTGATTGACTTGGTCATCTTCCTCTACCACCCACCCAAAATGCTCATTATTAATTTTGATTTTGATTCTCTCAATAGAAATAAAACTGGGCAGCAGCTTACATACATACATACATACCCCATTTCATCATGCAAAATTTCCCACAAAGGTCAAAAGACCAAAACTTTCTATGCTATTGCACTAAAACAAAGTCTAGTCAAAGAAGCAGTTTTGAGTCTTTGACTCTTGATTGATATACTATTATTATTATTATTATTATCAATATCAATTATTCCATTTGATTGATTCATTCACAAGAAGAACAAGAAGAAGAAGAAGAAGAGAAGGAGATGAAATATATAGATACATAGAATAGAAGAAGAAAAGGAGCGGAAGTTTGAATGATGCCCATTTGATTTGATTTATTGATATTCAGAGTAAGTTCATAATAATAATAATCATGGGAATTTGTTTTTCTTCCAGTAATAATGATCAAACCCCCAACACCACTGGCAATCTCACTAATTCAGGTACAGACATCATATTCAGTTCTGCCTTCTTCACCTTTTGTCTCTTTATTATGTTTTTTTTTCCTTTTCTTATTAATTATTATTATTAATATAATATAATATGATGATATAATCTCCCTCCCCTTGAACAACAGCTAAGTTTGGATTTTTTTTATTTATGTTCATCATGTATTTTGGTGTTTCTGTTGATTGTTAAATTATTGATGGTTTCTCTCTTGATCGATGATTAACTTTCAACTTTATACATAATACTGTAATAAATAACAAATAATATTTGTCTTTATATATCGCGTTTCTATGCATCACCCCTGTTTTATCTGCCTGCTTGTATATGCATGCTCTTTTCTGGGTGCTTCCAAATTCTTATCTGAGAGTATATAAGCACCTTGGTAATACAGAAATCTTATCTTACTGTTAGACCACTTTTAACTTGTTATTTGGCTCTGTATTCATGGCTGCTTCTTATTTACTACTATCTTTCTCTTGTTGACTTGTAATTAAATTACTGTATATGTTTTTGTTTCAACTTTATGTTTGTACTTTATATTAATGTCTTGATTATAACTCCAAGTCGTATGGATTCATTTGTATAGAATTCATGATGTTCTTTACTTTAGAAATCATACCAAAGTTGGTTAGTTTTTACACAAAATTGCCAATCTAAGTTATTTTATACTCCGTAAGAGATAATAATGACATGTTAATTTGTATCGGAAAGCGGGCGTATCACAGAGCATCATCAGCACTACTACAAACTCATCATCATCAGGAACAAGTAGCAAAGTCTCACGGGACAGCCACTTCTCTGCAGCAAGCGGTGGTGATTCTTTGGGGCCGGACGGACAGATATTGCCCCATCCTAATCTTAGAGTATTTAGCTTTGCTGAACTGAAAACCGCTAGTAGAAATTTTCGAAGTGATACAGTTTTAGGTGAAGGTGGTTTTGGGAAGGTATATAAAGCCTGGCTGGAAGACAAGGCCACTTCAAAAAACAATGTAATTGCTGTCAAGAAGCTGAATTCTGAAAGCATGCAAGGATTGGAAGAATGGCAGGTATCTTGTATTCCATCTAAATTGTGTTTAATTTACAAGATACATATGTCCATGCTAATGATCTTCTGTAAGTTAACTAATCAATGAATATCAAATAATGATTGTGGGTTGATTTGAGCAGGCTGAGGTGGATTTCCTTGGAAGGCTTTCTCACCCAAATCTTGTTAAACTGTTGGGATATTGTTACGAGGGTGCAGAGTTGCTACTTGTATACGAATTTATGCAAAAAGGAAGCTTGGAAAACCATCTTTTTGGAAGTAAGAAAACTGTTTTGAAAATCATCACAATCATATTTTGGTCCTGCTAATACATACTGTTATTTATAATGTTGACAGGAGGTTCGACCGTTCAGCCACTTCCGTGGGATATTCGGCTCAAGATCCTTATAGGAGCAGCTCGTGGTCTGGCATTTTTGCACACTTCTGAGAAACAAGTTATTTATAGAGACTTCAAGGCCTCAAACATTTTGCTAGATGGGGTTAGTAAAGTTACTATGTATATGTGTGTATATATACATATCATATTGTGGTCACCGTTTTGTGTTTCTCAGTTGTGATGATGTAATAATTTGGTTTTGGGCAGTCTTACAATGCCAAGATATCAGACTTTGGACTTGCTAAAATAGGTCCTTCAGCAAGTCAGTCACACGTAACAACACGAGTCATGGGAACTTATGGCTATGCTGCTCCTGAATATGTTTCTACAGGTAACCCGCTGATCCTTTAAATGTACAGACTACTATATATGAATATGAATTGAACCACACCACACCACACATGACTAGGTAGTGTATCATAAGCAATAAAGCGATCTAAGAACATACATGTGTATATCCTATTTTGCAGGACATTTGTATGTGAAGAGCGACGTCTATGGTTTTGGAATTGTATTGGTTGAAATGCTAACAGGTATGCGGGCACTCGACACTGGTCGCCCAGCTGCCCAACAGAATCTGAGCGACTGGGTCAAGCCTTTCTTAGCTGACCGAAGGAAGCTGAAGAACATAATGGACTCACGTCTCGAAGGAAGATACCCTTCAAAGGCTGCAGGCCAAATAGCTCAATTAGCCCTCACATGTCTTGGACCCGAACCAAAAACCCGGCCATCAATGAAAGAAGTAGTTGAAAAGTTGGAACAACTGGATGCTATTAATGAAAGGCCAAAGGTACCTCGTATACACCATTCCACTTATCAATCTTCTTCTTCACCATATCGATACGCACCACAACCATCTCCGTACCATCATCGTCGTTCTCCACAGCCTCATGTGCCTGCTCAAGAAGGGAACAGAGGAAACAATCGTTCGCCAAAAGGGTGGTGAAATTAAATATTTAAGTATCAGCTTGTTATGTACATTTGTATTTTCAAAGTGCATTATTGTTTGTATCATCCATGAATATCTTGTTGGTTAGGCCCTCGATCACCTTCCTTGACGATTTTGTGATTATTCATCGAAGAAGTTTAAATAGATTATAGATTATACTAGTACCTAGTCCCTAGATACAAACTTCTTTTTTTCTTTCTTTTTCTTTGAACCTACATAGATGTAGACTCTGGTAATGATAACTTTGGAATTAGATTAAATGCAAAAGATGTATTAAGTAGTAGAAAGAGGAAGAAAATAGAAGCAACTATACGCACATGACTTTTAAATACGATGCTGACTACCCATTAGAAACTGCCCCACTTGTCGGCGCCTAATTTGACCGCCACTATCGTTTGCTAATTCCATCGGCTGAAAAATATTATTATGATAGTACTCAATTTTTAACTATGATGCAACCTAAATCTCTACTCTTATAAAACATATCACTCTCTCTCTTAGATATTTAAAACATTAATCATGCACAATGTACGATTCATAAATCTTATTCACGTTACAAAACTTTATGCTTGTTAATGATGATTTTTTTATGTATCAAGTGTTATGCATCATATTACTTTATATAATTAATTATTTTGTTCGATCTAACATTTATCATTTAAAGCAATATTTTAACCCTTAATCACTTTTTTAACCGATTTGAAGTTGTTTCCGCCGCATTGCGCGGGTTACCGGCTAGTTTTAATTATGATGTATCTAACTTTGAACTATGATGCATCTTCTCGTCGACTTTCTATCTTCCTAACAAAGTTGTGTTTTTCACTATTACCTCGCCCACTAATTTCATATGTTATTAACTTACCGTGGCTTGAAAGGTTTTTCTATATTTTATTATTTAAGTTTTATATATATTATATTACTAGACTTTGAGCCCCGTGTGATATACGGTCATTTGTATAATACTTATTTGTGAGTAGCATATTGAATTACAATTGTTAACCTAAAAGGTTCGATTATCATTGAAAATAAAAATAAGTAATAACATAACTTTTACTTTGAACTTTTCGAATGAATCATATACTTTGACATGAGTAAAAAAGGGATTTTGAAGAATCTAAATGACATGAGACAAATATTATCATTGACTTGAACTAATGCTCATTGCGAAACATCTACGAATAGATAACTTAAATGATATTTGTTTGTCAGAGGATATATTTGATAGGGGGTAACGGTATTAACGGAAATAAGAAATCATGTGAGGTGCACGTGAGAAATCATGTGAGGTGCACATGATTTCACTTACACCTGAGGCACATGAGGTGCACGTGAGAGGAGCGTATGAATGAATGGCAGTTAGAGTAGTTGGTGAATAAATAGCAGCTCACGCCATTTCTATGTTTTTAGCTTTTGATTGTGTAATCGTTCTTCCTAATTCCAATTCTGTAATTCATGTGGTTACGACTGTAATCATTCAGCTGATTGTAGACATTGATTACAAATCTCAATTCTAGTTCGTGAGTTTCCTGATCTCTGTTTTTGTTTGAATTTCAATTCCTTTGTTGATTTCTAATTCGAACATATCAATTGGTATCAGAGCTCGCTCCTGGAAAAATACGATCGTTCGTACTATCGATCGGTTGATTCCACTGTTAATTCTAAGTTCCGACAATCAATTTCAAGTTCCGATCAAAATTAGGTCAAATGGTGAATACTCGATCTGCTGATGATTCAAGCGGTAGCACGGAGCTGAACAACACGTTGCTAAGGATGCAAGAATCAATTGATCGAATGAATAATAATATCAATGGACTATTGTTGTTTCAACAATTTGCTACCGGTGAGTTTCAACGTATCAATATTAACAGCCATGGGATCAAAGTTGTTATAAAAGTGTTGTTAGTTTATATATATATTAAATTCGTTTACTTAGTTATTATAAACTATCTTTTTAATAGAAAAAACGGCCGTTTATAAAATACAATTTTATAATTATTTGTAAGTAGCCTACTTAATTAGTGTTGTTAATTTAGAAGGCGCAATTATCATTGAAAATGAAAATAAGTAATTAAATAACTTTTACTTCTAAATTTTTAAATGCATCATATAATTTAACATGAGTAAAATTTGGATGTTGATAAATCAAAATGACACGAGACAATAATTTGTTAAGCAACATTAAAAAACATTTTTGCATTAATAAATTTAACCGAATGAACATGGACTAATAAACAAATTGTTTTTTTTTTATTGTTGTAGTCTGTTAACATTTATAAAACTGATAAGTTTATGTGTGTGTGTGTTTTTGGTAAAGGGTAATATTTACTCGGTAAATATGTTACTCCAAAAAACAGTTAAGTACAATGGATGTGAGTGAATCTCACATATCAGCCCGTTACATAGACGGTAAGACTACATAACAAGGACACAACCACTACCAACATTTGACTCAACAAACATAGACAAAAAAAAAAAACCACTACCCAATGCTTCTTACGATCATGCCTGTCATGAAGACTTATGTAATCAGCCATGTCATTATCTATAGGATCTAGAATATCATCCTCGTCATCCTCATCAGTCGCATAGGGATTAGGAGCATCAGGACCTATGGTCCTGTTCAAGCGCTCTAATAGACTGGATTCACTCCCAGCATTGTTACCATCAACCGGAGATACCTCTTTCTTCCCTTTATCTTCCCAGCATTGTCCAATTTAGAATCCAGTTTGTTTAGAGCCTCGAAAGAGTTAGATGGTTTAGCCGTACTATCCTCCTTTGTCTTCTTTTTAGCAACAAACACCTCTTTAGGAGTGGCCACCGCAACTTGCTTCGGATTGCCAACAACAAGACCAAGAAAAGGCTTTCTCGGAGCCTGGAAACCTTGAGAATCCATTTGCTGTTTCAAATCAGCCCCAACATTAGTGGCACCTTGTTTTTCCAAGTCAACATAAACATGTTTTGGATATTGATCCTCAGCATGACCAAAAACCATACAAGTATTGCATCGAGGATGCTTCCATTCATATTCCACTCTAACCGTATGTAAAGAATGACATGTACCCTCCACAAAATGGAACTTCAATCACCGAAGTATCCTTAGGAATCCGATCAGCCGTAATATCAATCAGGGCCCGAGCAAGATCAAAGCGACCCCATTAGTTTAAACACATAGAGTTAGTATAAGAGTCAAGCATTACAGGGGTTCTCAATATGGTAGCAATAGCATTCAAACCATCGTCGGTACATGCAACTATCGGAACCCCATGAAGCTTTACCTACACTGAAATTGAGACTATGTTCTCTTTTAATAAACTAGGTGTAGAGGACCACTTCTTTAGAACAATTGGAACGCTTCAGATCAATCACAGATCATTTTCCAATACCCCATCCATGCCTGTTGTAGAGTTAAATTTGAAGAAGAAGAAACCTTGTGCATTTATCATAGCTTTGGTGATGTCATATTTTCTCCAAGCATTTATAACATAGTGCTCCACAACCGGAAATGCAACTCTCTTACCAAAAAAATACCCATACAATGTATTCTTTAATCTAGCATTAGCTTTCAATACCAACGTCATTAGGATCTAAACATCTGCATTGTCAGTACCAGCTTGAGTTTCAAGTAGTCGAAAGTTTACCTTCTGTTTACTTGTTTCCTCGGTCACAACACTAGAGTATGATGCACTTGTAGGAGGAAGCCCATCAACTCCAACCAATTTTCCATCAACCATTGAAGTAGATTAGAACCAAGGCTAGCATTTGGTGCAATATTTATCTCATCTCTCTTTACCCCTGTCATTTAGTTAACCAATCTACTTCAATCGACCCTCAAACCTGCTATTTGTCAAATCCAAAGAATAACCAAGCAATCAATAGGCCAACGAGCTGTCCAAAATCAGCGGCACTTATATATTGTTGCCTTAACCCTAGTCTGCTTGGAAATTAATGTAACCAAGCAATCAATCATCCCAGTAGATGAAGAATCTGATCAAGAAAACCTGCAGCAAATCGGCTAACACAATCTGATTGTTGCCCAAGCAAACAATTCAATAAATCGTGTAACCCAAGCAAAGAACAATATGGTCAATTAGAACCAATAATCAAGCAACTCGAACGAAAATTAAGTTCTAATCTGATCAGAGAAGAAACCTTAATCTGAAACGTGAGGATTATTAGATGATTAAGTTAGCATGGCCCAAGCCCGTTTGTGGGTACCGGGTCCATTAGGGTTTAATTAGGTTTCAAATGTACTCTATATATATGTTGCATATGTAATACATAATATTCACTGGGTTTTCTATATTCTAACATGGTATCAGAGCCTTAGGGTTCCTGCCGTTTCTTCTTCTCCTCGCGTCCCCGTCTGCGAATCTACTATCCTCAAAGATCTTCTAATCTTCGACGATCTCTGCTTACATCAATCTTTATTTTTCATCATTGTTTTTGTTTTCTTAAAAGGAAGAAAAAAAAACATATTTTGACCTCATTATGTGCAATTACGTTTTGGCTGAGTTTCATGTGTACCTTCTCTAATCTTGTTTCTTGAAAAAATCAATAATTAATATTTTTACTTACTATTCTTCCGTATCACTTCTTAAAAAAAAAAATCCTCTTAACTAATTTGTGTTCTCCTCCTGCTTCTACAAATCTTCTTATTTATTTTGTCTAAAAAAAAAAACCCACATGTTGTTGGCCAACGACCATCATTAAATTTGCTACCAGATTCCTGCTCGAAGATTCACCTTTGCTACCGCTTTATTTTGCTACTGCTACGGTTTTGCTTTGCTTGCTGCTTGAAGATTCGCTTCCGCTTGCTGTCCGATATCATCATTATTAAAATTGTTATAGATTTAATGTTCTTAAGTTTCCTTTCCAGTTCGAGCTTTCACGATTTCGCCGCTCGAACTGCGGGGAGTATTAGATGATTAAGTTAGCATGGCCCAAGCCCGTTTGTGGGTACCGGGTCCATTAGGGTTTAATTAGGTTTCAAATGTATTCTATAAATAGTTGCATATGTAATACATAATATTCACGAGTTTTCTATATTCTAACAAGGATCAGATAATGTAATCGATAAGCACCAATCATATCAGATTTTGCGAATTGGAATTGAATTAAACCCTAAAGGGCTGATTCGCAAACAAACCCTCAAAAAATGATTTAAGGTTAACAATGGATCAACAAAGAATCAATGTTATAACCAAGTATATATGTAATCGTGTAAGTAATATGGTAACTTTGGATTGTCGAAATCTTCCAAACCACCGGATCTAAATATTAATAAAAGAAAACCTCTCTTAAAAAATTTACATGCAAAATTGAACTTTATTAACCAATCAAAACCTTCAATTTTACCCCAACTTCAATTAACCAACTAGATCATAACCCGAAAACTTAGCAGGCTTTTACATGCTTATAAGCCAAATGTTCTATTGTTATATAATTGTATTGGATATGACTATAAGTACACATCTTACTTTATGACGCTACAGGCTTGTCTGGATTATAACGCACGAATTCGTGAACTATCATATGATAATTACGTTGTAATTAGATACTTGGAACATCAAACAATATAGCAGGAAAATAATGAATATAGTAGTAT
This sequence comes from Pseudognaphalium luteoalbum, assembly GCA_963422505.1. Taxonomy (NCBI): domain Eukaryota; kingdom Viridiplantae; phylum Streptophyta; class Magnoliopsida; order Asterales; family Asteraceae; genus Pseudognaphalium; species Pseudognaphalium luteoalbum. The sequence continues at coordinate 412,207 of OY730192.1, forward strand.
TTGCTCTAGTCCACCCACTACCATTGGACTAAGTTGCACGTTTTAGGTACATTGAGGTATGAAATTGTTAAATCGAATCTATTGCCAGGGCAATATCAATATTTTGCTTGTTAGCATAAACATGTAAAGTATAATACATTACGAAATAATTAACCCCTTTAAGTTTATCAAGTTGATGGTCATAATAATCTAACATTTCTATTTTTAGTTAATAATGTTAACCGGATGTCCATGAAAGTATATTAATCAATAGATACTACGTATTTTCTCTATTTATGTGAATAAAGCTTGAAATTAAATTGTAATGTATTCAAAATATGCAACCACCATGACCAAATTAGTATATTCATGTTATATTCATTGAGAATCAGGTCAAGTCTTGTATATAGGAAATATGACGTGTGATTGAGTGGTTTGGTATATAGAGAATCAGTTAATTTATATCTTAATAAGTTCAAGTCTTGTATATAGGAAATATGAACGTGTGATTGAGTGGTTTGGTATTTAGAGAATCAAATAATTTATATCGAAGAAAGAATATTACATGGGTTGCACGACGTAAAATGTAAGCTAAATAAAATTTTGTAAAGGAAGGATGAAACCACATCACCAAGTACCTTGTATAACTTAAATTTTCAAAACGGTTAATATATAGGTGACTTTCTACTTCGCATATTCGTCCACGTAAATTACAATACCACTTTTTTGAATTACAATACCACTTTTTTGTTCACTTATGTCAGTGCACTTAGCACACTTGTTATTCATATGGCTTTGAAAAAAATTCGACATTCAACGGAGCAATTGGATTGTATGGTGTTTATTACTTAATTAACCTACATATCGTGTTTACTAAGTCAAATGATTTAAACGTTTATAAGTTTAGTTAAGTAACTTAAAAATCGTGTTAAATAAGTTAAATGACTTAGTATGGAAAAATAGTAGAGTAACCTATATGAACAAAATTGCTAAGTACAAAATTTCTAGTTTAGGACTCGCAAATTCACGGAATCATGCATGGGGTATATCCATATTGTGCCATATGTATGTTCGAATATAAATGATTAATTTCTGCATGGATGAATATAATAGATTTGTGGTGAACTTCTAATGTATATATTTGTGATGTCATTTTACACATAACATATGTTTAATCAGCGCTCAATTCCACCACATAATTTTCTACTACATGTAACACATCTTTCTTTAGATCTTAAAATTTTAAAACCTCTCAACAGATAAACTTACTAAGCTACCCACTTTATTCGTTCGGCATATAAATCATCAGGAAATTCTTCATTTGTATTTTCATCATCATTTTCTTTCGCTCACTCTTGTTCGTGCAATGGACTTCTTTGAATATATTTCTAGGCATATAAATCATCCCGAAATTCTTCATTTGTATTCTCATCATCATTTTCTTTCGATCACTCTTGTCGTGCAATGGACTTTTTTGAATATATTTGCTAGCCTGCAAGTATAATTAATAAAAGGAACATCAACAAACTGTTCGGATAAGAACCACAACATAAAAAATGTTCAACATCAGTTAGTAATTATGAATGCTCAATTTAATATTTTGTTTCTAAAGGGTCAAACTAAAAACATTTAAACACTGCTAAAAAAAGAAGAGATCAGATAACCAAGTGTGTTATTGAACCACAAGTCCTCTTAAATAATTTTATTATAGTTATAGATTGTATTAATAAGATATAATCTTCGTAATCAGATTTTGGCACACTAAGTAGTTAGTAAAAAGATAAAAGAGGCTAAATAACTTTGGCACAAAAGTGATTCGGGCCAACCTAGCCGGACTGATATTGACCCATTCAAAACTTACCCATCTAAACCAAACAAACATTTAGAACAGCGGAAACATCAGCAAACAATAATTGAAGTTACCACTATTTAAAAAACTACTAACCTTGAACATCCAAAAAGCAGAAGCTGCTTGCTTGATTACTGACTAACTTAAATGACAATAAGAGTTGATAAAAGACCATGTAGTCTTTTATGGTTCACAATAAAAAGGACCATTCGCCTAATGTACCTTTAGTATTCTCTATCTTATCCCAGTTTATTACTGGAATACCATTAAACTCCCAATAAGCAACTGAATTAGGGGAAGCCTGAATAGCAATTAAACAAAAAAACAAACACGAGAAAGCCACCAGCAATATCAATTATAACTTTCCCATCTCTATAGGCACAAACCTAAGAGAAAAAGACTAACAATGAGGGTATCAAATTATAATATCCACTATTTTTAAGAGTCATGCATCCATAATTTAAATTTAAATTTACTTGTATACTGAAAATGCGAGGAATATATATTGTATATGCCGTGATGCATAGAAAAAGAGATTAAAAGAAAGTGTAAAAGTAATAAAGCTTCAGAACTCAAAACACGTCCATACCAATAATGAAAATTTGAAGTGACAAGGGCTTGAAGAACGGTTTAGTAAAGATGTTTGATTGTAAGTTCAATTGCAGAATAGTCAGTAATATTGGGTCGTTTATATTGTAAGTTAATATTGCAGAATAGTCAGAAAATTTGAAGTGACAAGGGCTTGAAGAACGGTTTAGTAAATATTGGGTCAGTAATATTGTAAGTTCAATTGCAGAATACCATTGGGTCGGTCAGTAATATTGTAAGTTCAATTTGAAGTGACATTGACTGCAAGCTTTGACAATGAATAGTCAGTAATATTTTGAGGCCATCCTCCCAGTATCCAACTCACATCTTTGACTTGTTCTAAGAACTTGTTTATAGTTGGGTCGATTGAATCCTCTGATAGTGATCCCACATCTTCTAATTGCTGTCTCAAAACAACATCCGCAATTCTCTGATATGGAATTTCAGTAGATACTCAATTTATGCATAAAAATTTCAATAAAAGTTGATACTACGTGTAACAATTTCGAGTAAAAATAGGCTAAAAGAGGACTGGGTCAAATGGGTTCAAAATTGCCAAAAGTTTAGTTTTTAATGCATACAAACTTGAACCTCCTATATCGGGTTATTCAAAGATTCGGATTATGATTTAGAAGATATAGTCTCTAGTTTTATACTTTTATGTCTACCCAATAATTTTTCAGGTTTTGACCAAATATGTTTCTTTAGAAAAATGTATCATTCCAAGTGAGTTTAAAACTATAGAGCGATTAACAGAACATTAAATTTATAGAAAAAAGGATCATACATACGTTTCTCCTGCCATTAAGTCTTCCAAATCGCGAGCTGACCATAACAATCCGAGCACCTTCAGCAGGCTGCCTCATCAATGGAATAGCAGCTTTAGTCATGATTTTATACCACCATAGTTGGTGCTAATCTCCTTTTCATCAAAGTCAAGAGAATTATCTGACCCGGTATTATAACTTCTGCATTGTTTATCTGCAAATTAGGCAGCATTAATCATGCAAGTCGCTGCTTTTTACTTAAAAATATACCATTCTAGATATTTGAAAGGGCAATGTTGCCATCTTAACAGAATATCTATACCACCATAATTTGTTGAAAAGAATATCAAGACTATAAAGAAAGCACGTTCTAATCAAAATTATGCATAATAACAACAACAAATTGGTTGACTAACATGTTGTAATCAAAATCATGCATGACTATAGACTTTTATGCCCATTAAAAGCATCCCATCAAGCAAGTGAATATAAGATTCAATTTTGAGATACAATGTTTCATCAAACTGATTATCTTGACTAAATACCCCACCAGAAAAATTATTTTCTAAAAACATAGAGAACCTTTAAAATAGTCACATATTATGAGAAAGGTATAACACCCCGAGTTTCACAAACATATATTATTATTATTGTACTTCAGAAGCGTGTCCCAAAACATATTTACCGATATTACATATAATAAAAAGTAGCAAATTTTAAAACATCACACTTATAAGTATATATTTACAAAACATTTACTAAAGATCGGGTGTTATATAACTAACAAAACAAGATTCTAATTTCCAAAAGGATCAGAGTGTGCGCGGTCAAATTCAAACATTCCATCAATCAAAATCCCGATCCATACTTCCCCAAAACCTGCAAAAATGTTAAACACGGTGGATTAGCTCACAACTAAGTGAATGGAACTGTATCCGACAGTTCAATTCAGAGATAGCAATCCATACAACAGATAAACATAACCCAACACAATCAAAGAGGATCGGCGGTTCTTGGTATGCCATCACAAGAACACTTTAAACCATTGGTATGCCATCACAATGATTTACCGATAGTTTGAAGCTATCTTCACTTACTAGGGTTCATCCTTCAAATATATGTATCGGAAACCCCGCCATTCAAACAATAGCAACAAACCCAACCAGTGTTGACCTCTAAATAATCCACATAGTCAAATATGCCTAGCGGCCAAGAATCACACATTGTACAATAATCATGCCAATACTGAATATAAATAACCAATAAACAATAACTATAACTCAATAAACTAAACAATCAATAACCAGTTACCAAAGTGTTCATCCGTTGTACCCAACTTGTTACAACGGAATTGAACAGAAGAATACAGTTACCACTCACCGATATTCCTAGCTTCAAACTCAGTGGTCTTATATTACTGAGTTGTCACCCGCTTATCTGAGATACAACAATTAATACAATTCAGTAACTTGTCTCACAATTTATATAACATAACTTAAACATATATTTTACATCTAATCATTTAAAAATTATATTGTATAAACTATTATATTTCATAAATGATACAAGTACTTAAACCTAATTAAATCATCTATCTCATATGTTAAATTATATAAACATACAAGTTAGCCAATCATTAAACTCAATTGATAATAATAATCCTTATAATGAAAGTGTATCATCATTCCAACATTCATAATTAATAACAATAAAAAGTGAATTAAAATAACAACAGCTTTGATGTCCCAAACACTAGGACCCGCCGGTTGGGGGTGATGACCCGCCGACTTCACCCTACAATCCGTCGGCTCGCCCCATCTAGCCGCCGGGTACAAAAGGTTTTAAGGCAACAGCACAAAGTTGAGTTTTAAAGCTCCTAGCACCAGCCGGCTCGAGTAACCAACCCGCCGGTCAAAGGTCTCAAGCCGTCGGCTTGGGTCCTTGACCCGCCGGTTTGCCAACCCAAACACATAACCCGCCGGCTTGTTCATCCCAACCCAGAAACTGCACTTGTTTTCCAGCTTCAAACTCCGAAAATTATAACCAAATTTCACACCTATCAGCTACTATACTTGATTTTGCACTTAAATTAACCTCTAACATCAATTATAAACATACTATAACAACTAACAATCATTCTCAAACTTTAATTCTAACATACATAATCAAATCAATCTATTTATAACCTACTCTTTCAATTTGAACTTAAACTTGAAGAACACTAACAAATCAAACATGCTAACTTCACATAATCATTATACAAGCATACTACAATCTTTTCCCAACTCCTTCAAAGAGAAAATTGCATGGATCGTCCTTGTGGTTTGCCCTAAATTGCACGCCTCGTTGTGCTTTTTTTTTTACCTAGCTCATCCCTGTACTTTCACTTTGTTGCATGGATCATCCATGTACTTGCATTTTTTTGACATGGATCATCCCTGCTATTATAAGGCAAGAGGACGACCCGCGCAATAAAATGATAGTACAAGGATGAGCTAGGTCAAAAAAAAAGCACAGGGACGCGGCGTGCAATTTAGGGCAAACCACATGGACGATTCACGCAATTTTCTCTCCTTCAAATATCAATTTCATGTAAAATCATAAACCCTAACAAATTATATCATCTAATTAAGGTTATATATATTTGAAACCAAACTACTTACAAGTTAGAGAAGATAGCCCAAGATGATGATAATCTAATTTATACCAGCTTGAATCCACACAATTGTTTACTTAGTTTCTTTTGATTTCTTATAAGAATTTAGGGAGAGAATTTTGTGAAGCTCAAGAACAAAAATGAAGGTTTGAGAAGTTAAGTGAAATAATACGTCGGTTTGATCCCACCGACCCAATTTTATGTAGTATATATTTTATCCCCCTTCTAAACCTATTCTGGAACCCGAAAATATCCGCGTGCCAAAATATTATTATTTTACTGTCAGGTTCAACAATTTAAAACAAATAATATTTTATTAATCACAATAAAATCTGTGACTCTTTTACTTATTTATTTTCAAATAAATCAATTTAAACTACTTCCTTTTTATATAATTAATCATTTATTTCCAGGCCCAGAAACCGGGTGTTACAAAAGTGGATGATGTGAGCTAGTAAAGACTATTGATTGAGTGTTCTTTTTAACCATCACCTATAAAGAAATCATGTTCTAATCAAAATCATGCATAATAACAACATATACTACAATGCGCGTACAGAACACAAACATCAAATGAACAACCCTGAGAAGTCAATTACTTACTCTATGAATTTCAACATCAGATTAGTCACTAAAACCGAATGATTGTTAGACACAACAACAGATACTACAATGCGCGTACAGAACACAAACAACACATGAACAACCAAGATATGTCAATTAATTACTATATGAAGTCAAAGAACATCAGATATGTCAATGCACGTACATACAACACACAATACAATAAACAAATAATGATTTTACTTGCTTGAATTATTAAATTATTAACTATACAGTAGCATTGCATGAACCATGCATACCTAATAGAGTTGTAAATTCCAAAAAAATAAAATAAAGGCCAATGGGTGTCTGGAAATTTGTCACGTCTTTTGATCCGAATATACATGAAACCTCCAACCTTTCCCTTGCATTACGCCTGACAATTAAGAGAGATTAATCATTTAATCGTAACGCGTATTGCAAAATACAATTCAATCAATGTTAATGTTGTATTGATCCTTTTGAGGCGTTACCACAAACACCTGGTGTACTTCACAAACGAATGACTGTTACCATTGATATAGACATGCAATAATACAGGATTGCGAGTAATCAACATCAATCAAACAATTGGAAAATCACAAAAAGGATAGATTGAACCTTTCATCAAATTAATCGGCCATTTCTGATGCGAATTCTCCTTTGATTCTGGTGCAGTACGATCCGACCAATCGTCCTAATATGAATGAAAGAGTCGATATAATCGATTGCGATTTGGGAACTCCTAATCAGCTTACCCTATTGTATCAATTGGATGGTCTGGGGCGTGAATGGCCGATGTTCTTTTTTAACAAAAGGAAAGGGATGGGTACCGGAATGAAACGCCCATAAATTTTTTATTTTTTTTATACACACCAATATCTTTTAGGTCCCATTATATATATCATACCTGATTATTAATTTATTATCCTCAATTAATTTGACTCACAATCAAAGAATAAACAAAGAATTGCTGGAAGTGCACTAGTACCCGCCGGGTAGAGATGAGCAAAGACCGGTTAAAATCAGGTTTCAGTCCAGTTCAAAATACTTCAGTTTTTTTTCCAGAAATAAAAAATCAGTCCTCAAAAAGACTGGACCGGTTTCAGACTAGTTTTTCTTTAAATTTGCCAGTTTTTTTAGGACTGACAGTCCAGTTTCAGTCCAGTCCAGTTTTTTTCCTCTTCGACTGATCCATTTCATGGTCAAAACCTTTAAAAAATTAATCACGTTAGTACATGTAAATCATATTCTACTTTTATAGTACATGAAGTGTTTTAATGCTACATGAAGAAAATAATGATGAAAATATATGAATAGTTTCGAGTCAACTATATGAAGTTCGAACTCAACTTATTTGACATTTCCAAGCTCGGCTCGAGTTTTGCATGTTTTTAATAATATATGATTTATTTTAATATTATATATTCATTATCTTAAATATAATATAGGAAGCGGACTTATAGCTTCCGATTTTAAAATTGAAGTCCAATTAACCAATCAAAACTCAATATTTATTATTTTTTTAATATTTAATTATTCTAATTTATATTGAATTTAATTAATTTAATGAAGCAACGACTTTTATGAGGTTTCATGGCTTCATCAACTTAACTTTAACAACTGTAAAAATTATTTAATTATTAAGTTTATTTTTAACTTAATTAGAATCCATATTGGACATATATAAATATCCCAAAAAACATTTTCCCTACATACACCCTCTATTTTGATACAGATTACCTAAAATATTCAAACCCCAAACAATATTACTTACATCTTAACTCATAAAAACGTTTTAACTTATAACATATAATATAAGAATATTCTTAATTCATCGATCTGTGTATATATACGATAGAATCGATTAGGATCGTGACCTTGTGCGAGCTCGACATAAAAAAATTGATCGAGCTCAAACTCATATAAGTTCAACTTAAGTTGAGCTTTTAAACGAGTTGAGCTTGAGTAACCCTATTATTACCGCATTTGCCATAAGTGCATATTATTATTACATTCGAAAACTTCAAATTTCTGCAAAATTAATTTAGGATTGATTTCGATCTTATAGAAATTTTGGACTAATTTCGGTCCTTTTAAGACCAGTTTCAGTTTTTAAACAGTTTTGAATTGAAACCAGTTTCAGCCTGAACTGATATCAGTCCAGTTTTTAATCGGTCTTTCAACTGAAAGTAGGACTGATTAATGATTGCTGGGCAGTCTTTTTAGCACCGGTCTTTTTCCGGTCCAGTCTTTTTAGGACCGGTTTCAGTCCACTTCAAGACCGGTTTCAATTTTTAGACCGTTTTGCTCATCTCTACCGTCGGGTAGCCCAATTACCCACCGGGTAATGGGTGTAACCGCCGGGTACACATGTACCCTCCGGGTAATCAGTTTTGAGTTGATTTCTGTTAAAAAACTAGACACTAGTACCCGCCGGGTATTATCTTTACACGTCGGTTAGTCCTGCTGCAGCTCAGGCCTGCAGTTTTCTTGCAAAAATCTGAACTTCAATTGCGCATAACTTAAAAACTACAAATAGTTAGACCACGAAACTTTTCAGACTCCTTTATATGGATAAAAAAAAAGGTTTCCTTTTCGGACTTTTCAAATTTTCACAAAAATGCATGATTTATGCGTATGACCCACTTTAGCTCAATTTTGCCACTTTTACTTGACATCTGAAAACATAAACCATACCATTTCAAGGCTTAAGCTTTTAGCCACATTTTCAACACTCCGGAATAGGCTTAAGAGACTCGACCAAAGTTCCATCCCTTTAATCTAACCCAATTTAAGCTATGTATGCATTTCAAGACCCGAATGAACACTTTTTGACCCATTAGCCTATGAGGGCTGTTTTGACTCTTTTGTTAGTCAAATATTACCCATAATTGACCAACAAAGTACTTGACTACATGTCAATACTCGAAATCCACTGACAACACAAAATGAATATTTAACACCTCAATTATGCAACAATACAACTATACTACTAGTATATGCATTACCACTTCCAAAATCACCATGTACACCATTTACAATCTGAGTTGACTTTCAAGTCAACCTTACCAAAACTATATGTTTAACACTTATGTTATATATTTCAAAACAACATTTGGGGAGTATTACACAAGTGGATACAAAACGATGTATAAAGAGAGGCTTGCCACTTACACTAAGCAAGCTAACCCACCCACGTTACTCTTTCTTGATATCCTTGCCCTCTCTATTCGAACTATTACCTACAATCAATGTTTTGAAAACCGGTTAGACCGGTCCGGTTCAAGCATGTGTACTATTATGTAGTTTTTAAGAGGTTTGTTTAATGTGTGACTAAAAACACATGATTAACTTATAATGACTATATTAATTTGTCAATTATTAAACGATTTGAATATTTTATAAAATGCATGTTTTTAATTAACTAAAAGATGAAAGGTTCATATGAGTACAATTTTTTTATGATAACTAGGGAACCAATAAAATTACGTCACATGTCACTTTACCCTGTTTCCCCACGATTTTAAAAATTAAATATCTCTCAAATGGCAAGTCGAAAAATCACAAAAATTGCACCATAAAAATCAATGTTTTATTCTCTTTGATTAGAGATTTAGCAAGTTACTTTCGACAAACCTTTTGTTTCGGTTTTATGTGGTTTTGTAAACAACTAACACGCGGCTAGTAACCAGTGGCGGATCTAGGATTATGTGATCGGGTATGCACTACGTAATATGGAAAAATTTTGTTTTTGGAGACCGCAAAATTAGATGTGTTTATTGGGTCGGGTTTCGGGTCGTCCGTTCAAGTGTTTCATAGAACTTTAATTTTTACTGCGTAAATCGAAACCGAACAAGATCACTTTCACATTTGACCCAAACCAACTTGAGATTAAGTACGGTCTAACTCCAACATCAAGCTTATAATCCTAATTAAATTCACAGTCCTAGTTTAAGTTCACAAGCTAATATTTATAACGTATATAAATAATCAAGAGTTAAGTTTTATAAAACAAAGCCATAGTCTTAGTATCACATATTAAAAATTATGCACAAAATAAAAACAATAAACACTCAGAATGTGTTAAAAAGGATAAAATAGTAGATGAAAATAAGATAATGCGCGTTCCTTGTAGAACACAAAACAACAACCATCAAATAAATCCTTGATAACAAATTAATATCAGTATTGCATACATGATTTTTTAATATATATATATACATCAATATGAAAACTAAATCAAAACAGAGATGAATGGTGTCGCTCCATTAGAGAATTTTGGGTTAGGTTAAGAATATTATAGCTGGGGAAGGTAACGGGCCGCTGGATTCAGGGTTGGTTGTACACTCAGTTTTTTTTAGGCTATGCACCAGTGTATTAAATATTCCTATAGACTTGATATTTCAAAAAATTGCATAGAAGTTAATTGCACGTGCACACCGTGATGACAACATATGTCCGCTACTACTAGTAACATATGTGTTAATTTTAAAACCCATATACTTTACGAGATGACAAGAGAAGAAAGTATTGATTTTTATGATATAATTTTTTAACTTTACATTTGTAAGATATATGATTTTTACAAAAACAAGGGAGAATAAATTGTATGATTATGATCAAAATACAAAAGAACAAGTAACAAAAGAAATTGCAGGTAAGCGAGTATTTTTGGCATTGTAAGGTTGAACAAGAAAAGAATTTGAAAGCATGGCAGCAGCAGGTGTACGAAAGGCTGTAATGAAGAACACCAAGAATCCGAGATTAGCTTGGCAGATGTTCAAACGAATCGCTTCAAATCCCAATGTCACTTTCAATCAATCGCTACCCCTCGTCGTCACTCGTATCCTTATTCGATCCAAAATGTTCCCCCAAATCAACACCCTTCAACAACTCATCCTCACACACCCCTCACCAGACCACCACCCAACCCTCGCTGCGCTAATACGACTGCTAGCCCGATCAGGTCACCTCAGTCTTGCTATCTCTCACTTGCAAGCTTTTCGATCGCATTACCCGGATAAACCTCTCCCTACTTCCTTGTACAACCTGCTTATCCGCTCCTCGCTTCAACAAAATCTACCCGATAATGTTCGCTTGTTGTATGAGGATATGATTCTTTCTAGGGTTGCTCCTGAAACCTACACTCTTAATCTCTTGATCGGTGGGTTGTGTGATTCTGGTTGCCTAGAAAATGCACGCAAGGTGTTTGATAAAATGCGTGACACAGGATGTGTACCTAATGACTTCACTTTTGGTATTTTAATTCGTGGGTATTGTAGGGCTGGGCGGGCTGGCAAAGGTTTGCAACTTTTGGAGGTCATGAGGAGTATGCAGATTGTTCCTAATATTGTTATTTATAATACTCTAGTGTCGACTTTCTGTAAAGAAGGTAAGACTGACGAAGCAGAGAAGTTGGTGGAGAGGATAAGAGAGGATGGTCTTGCTCCGAATGTAGTTACATTTAATTCAAGGATTTCGGGTTTATGTAGTGCAGGAAAAATTCTGGAGGCTTCGAGGATCTTCAGAGATATGCAAGTTGATAAGGAGTTGGGATTGCCTCAACCTGACATGATAACATATAATCTGATGCTTGAAGGATTCTGCAAGGTAGGACTGGTAGAGGAAGCTAAATTACTGCTTCAATCTATGAAGGAAATTGGTGTTCCGCTGGAAGTAGAAACTTATAATATATGGTTGTTGGGTCTGGTGAGAAATGGAAAGCTTTTAGAGGCACAAGTAGTTCTTGATGAGATGGCGGAAAAGGGTGTATGGCCAACTCTTGTCTCTTATAATATCATGATGGACGGTCTAGCCAAGAATGGCATGCTCCGTGATGCAAAAATGGTCATGAGTTTGATGGAAAATGCTGGAGTGGCTCCTGATGTGGTCTCTTATAGCATCCTGATTCATGGCTACTGCAAAAAAGGAAAGATTGGCGAAGCCAATAAACTTCTTCATAACATGATTGCAGATGGCTGTTATCCGAATAGGTACACGTGCAATAGTTTGCTTAAGAGCCTTTGGAAAGAGGGGAAAGTATTAGAGGCCGAGGAATTACTGAATAAGATGAAAGAAAGGGGTTATGCGTTGGATACGGTGACTTATAATATTGTACTTGATGGACTATCTAAAAGTGGCAAGGTGGACCAAGCAGTTGAAACCATGCATGAAATGTGGATTCAAAACAATGCTGCTTCTGGTGATCTGGATTACGATGAAAACAGAAGGAATGGTTGTGTGCCTGACTTAGTTACTTATTCCACCATAATTAATGCTTTATGCAAGGATGGGAAGCTTCATGAAGCTAAAAAGAAGTTCATAGAAATGATAGGGAGAAATGTATACCCGGATACAGTTATTTACGATATTTTTGTATATAGTTTATGTAAAAAGGGGAAGGTTTCTTCAGCGTTTCGGGTTCTCAAGGACATGGAGAAAAGAGGGTTCAACAAGAGCTTGCAAACTTACAACTCTTTGATCCTTGGGTTAGGAATGAAGAGTCAATTCTTTGAAATGTATGGGTTGATGGATGAGATGAGAGAAAGGGGTATCTCTCCTAATGTTTTCACATACAATAATATGATAAAATGTCTATGTGAGTCAGGGCAATTGGATGATGCGACTAAACTATTGGATGAGATGTTGACTAAAGGTGTATCTCCTAACATATCTTCCTTCAAGTTATTAATCAGGCCTCTATGCCAGATAGGAGAGTTCAGACCAGCGCAGGAGGTATTCAATATTTCATTGAGTATATTTGGTCATAAGGAAGTGCTGTACAGCTTCATGTTCAATGAATTAGTCGCTGGAGAGGAGCTCTTGGAAGCAAAGGACGTTTTCATGTCGGCATTGGATAGATGTTTTCACATAGGGAACTTCATATATCAAGATTTCATTGCTAGACTCTGCAAGGCTGAAATGACAGAATGTGCCACTGATATTCTCAAGAAAATGATTAATAGTAGATACACATTTGAACCTGCGTCATTCATGCCAGTAATTGATGGCTTGCACATGATAGGAAATAAGTGTGAGGCAGATGAATTTTCAGAGTGGATGCTCGATATGGGTTCTGAACTTAGGGTTACAAATCAAGTTAACCGAAACGCCAAGGTGTTTAACCGCAGAAAAGTTTCAAAAAATGATGAAAGTAATTGGCAGAGCATATTGCACAGGTACGAGTGTCAAAAGAATTTCTTTGTCAACTCCTTTCAGCTTTTGGGTGAGATTATTTTTGTCTTTTTATACTTTTTTAGTATGTATTATATGATTAACTTCTGATAATTCCTCATCTGTTTTCTTGCAGTAGATATACCACTACTTAAGGTCCCTTACTATTATATATATTTAAATATCAACGCTTATACATATCTTTATGTTATTGTTGACAGAGATGATGGTAGTGGTGCCACATTGAAAATTTTAAACAAGATTCAAAAAGGATGGGGTCGTGAAAGAATACCAAATCTGCAGTACCCTGAATATGACTGTAACAATAGCTGAAGGAGTACATATCATAACTTTTCAGAGATCCGTTGGAACTTTCTGTGGTTGGTTGGCCGGTTGGTCTTATCTTGTGAGGCCAGGTAAAAATCTAATGTAAGTTATCATAACTATTTTTTGTAATGATATCTTTCTCAAATCATCTTTTCTCTCATAGGGATAGGTCTTATTATGATCTCTACAGAAGCTTCTACATAGAGTAATATATTTCAGCCATTAACTTCTTTTGGGAGGAACATGCAGCAAAATGGCATTCTGAAAGAGGTTTGTGTATATTAGTTTTAAGTGATTCAGTTGTTTATCTACAATTCTGTAAAGCTACCAATGTATATACCTATACGATTAACAATGATTATTAGAAAACATTTGTACTCAGTATCTTCTTTATGAAGTGTAATTTTCAACTTATCAATAAGAAGCTCTGTTACATAAATGATCAAGTCCTATCATTTTCTATCATTCTGGTGGTACACGTTTTTCATGAGGTGTATGGTAAATGTGAATTCTGTATCGTTCCCCTTGCATGTAAAAATCGCAGTGACTTCCATTTTGGGATGCCTCATACCAGTTGCAACTTTTCCGTTGTAGGCAAAAATCCAATCTGAAGTTAATCATATGACCCTAGCATGACAAGTAATTGATTGTGCTTTTGGTCAAAAACATCCCTGTTTTTTCGTTATTGGAGGGTATTATAGCTATTTGACTAAATAATCAAACATTTAGTAGACTACATGTGAAGTTGGCTATTACAATCTGCAGCGGATGGATGGAGCACTAATGTAAAATTTAATGATACCAATGAAGTAACATCTGGCTAATGATGTTTTATTCTTTATCTTATTTCATTCTTTCCTTTATATTTTTCGGATTTTCCTTTTTGATAGATGTTGTTCGAGAGGACATGCCATGAGTATTAATTATTAAAGTCTAATATCTTTGGTGTTCATTACAGTTGTGGTTATCACAGAAAGATTCAAGTTTGGCTCCTTAAAACACAGCTTGGTTAGATGTAAAAGAAAATCATTGCAACTGTTGCGGAATCATTTACAGGCTTCAAGAAGTGCTACATATTTCCAGGTATTAATAGTAAACTAATACAATCACTCAAAACTCTCCTAGTCACAAGAGCATGAAGGCTTTTTAATTTTTGTAGTCAAATAGCTCTCCAAAAACTTAAGTTTTCAATCAACAGTTCAACACCACTTTAACCCATGGAAAAACATGGGCGTATCTAATAATGCCCATGCCCGTATGGGTGGATAAATAAATTACAATATACATTAACTATCGCCACACAACGTACAAAAGATCCTGTCATTATGATGAACCATTGCCAGTATCAGAGCTTCCAGTTTCCGGATGAAACGATTCATGAAGGAAGATTTTAATTGTGCAGTTCTTAGATGCTGTATTTAGGTCCATGCATTCCTCAAGATCCGCATCACATGTTAACAATACCCACTCAGAGTCGTCATCCAAGTACTTAAGCGTGATACTATGCAAATCATCCATGCAAAATCGCTTCATTATCTCTCTCTGCAAGTCCCCAAGACCCCAACCTTGTGACATACTCAGTCGTATTTCTTGTTCACCATAAACAGCTTTTACTCTGAAAACACCATTTTGTAACAAAGGGATGCTCCGTTTCACTAGAGGAAGTAAACCATCAATAGAATGATGATGACCTGCACGTTTATCTCTTTGAATCCTTTCTAGCGACTTCCTTTCTTTTGAACAACAAAGGCTTGAAGAACCAGAATTGTGGCTGCCACATGATGAAGAACGAGATGATGTCTTTTGAGACGTGCCGCAATCATGCATTAGTTTAGGAGTTGGTGGGATTGGGGAGCTCAGTTCTGGGAAGTTTGCATAGAATGATCCAAGTTGAATAGTACCCTCTGCACCTTGGACCGAATCAATGATGAGCTGGAGTTTCTTCAGAGAATGGCCTACTTTCTTTATCTTTCGAGAAGGCCATCTCATTATTCCATGTTCCCTGCATATCCTCTTCAAGGTTGTAGGGCAAACTGAAACCATTAACAACCAAAATTAACGAAGTGTAATTTGAATAAATGGTTTTAGGTGTAACTGTGGAAAAAATTTACCAACTTTAGACCACTTTTTATTTTTTAGAACCAACTTTTTTAAATAGAAAAAATCATGATAAGTTTCGAAGATTGGATTCAAGGATACCAACTTCAAAGTTATCGATTTACGTAATTGGTTTGGTAACTTGTCATAATGATGACCTGTCTGCTCACATGACGGTAGCTTTTGACCATGTTGACTTTTTTAATTAAATGCCTAAAAAACTAGCTATCTTAGGTAATCACCTTACATGAGTTACATCAAAGTGTTTGTAGCTCTGTTGGTTTTTCCTGACCTAAAAGTAAGCTGGTTTACCCACAAACAAAATTAAATCGTTATGCAATCAACCCTCAAATTTAGATGGATTTTTTTTTACTTTTTTTTTTTATTTTTTATTTCACATAAAGGAAATAGTTCCTCACCCCCAATGCTCTTGGCAGCATCTTTAAGACTCCCGGGAAAATATTGTTGGAGAACTGGTAAACTTATGCCCCTTTCTGCCTTTACTCGTCTCTTTTCATTTAACTTTCTGGTGCCTGATGATCGCCTTCTGCCTTTGGGTCTAGAATCTGGCTTCCCACATCGAGACAGTCTGGTATCCCGTTCGTTTATCACTTTAAACTCTTGAAGTTCCTCTTTGTGAGACCCCATGGAAACAACGAAACTTTCTCCCCTCTGTTGCTGGGCCTCCATCATGTGAAAGATCCAAGAAGAGTCTGTTTGTCTGACTGATAAAGAATCATCTCCTTGTGCTACTTCCTCATCATTTATTACATGTAAACTCCTAGAAACACGTTGTATCACACTAGAGATAGAGCTCAGCATCTTTTTTTGATCTTCATCATTTCTGCAAGCACGTGGAAGAAACAGCTCCAAAATGAAATCATACATGTAAGTGCTGCGGAGGCGTATTGCTACTGCACCACCAAGTCCAAGCACCTTCGCATAATCAGCTAGAGGATACTCTGTCCTAGAAAAACCTGTGATGTCAGTAGCAAAGCATGGTTGGTTTGTAACCGATGCTTTACCAGCAATACCTTCACCTCGAAGCAAGTGCAGCTCAGAACATGCCTCGAAGAACCCTAAAACATTTGGATCATACACATAGGATGCACTACTTATGACGGAGATGCAAGCTGCAGATTGCTGCTGGCACCCACCTCTACCTTGTTGAGCACACAGGCTCCATGTTTGAGCCAATGGCAAACAATGTGTGTCACATACGGATTTCATTACCTCTCTGATCTCTGCCAGAACTATTTCATACGATTCGTTATAGTCCTGATATACTGAATCAGAATTATTTGAATTGCACTCAATAGGTGTTCGGCCATCAAAGAAAGTCTCTGCCAGAGGATATTCATGAGGGGGAGTTTCAAAAGGTTTGACATCTCTTTCATCTTCAAAATACCTCTGAGAAAGATTCGGGTACAAACATCTGAGATATGTTTCTGAGGAATTAAGGTGTGATGAATCTGAAGGGTTTGAAAATGAAAAATCATAGGATCTGTCATCCATAGCAGTTAAAGTGTTTTCCTTAAACATCGAAGCAAGATGGTCATCCATAAACAGGTATTTCTTTTTTTTCCCCTTAAATTTTGTGCAAATATATATCTTAGGAGAAGAGATGAGAGTAAATCTCAGAAAAGTAGATATGCAAAAATGAAGGAAGAAACTGAATCACGAGCCAGAACAGAGAAGGTTCATGTACAGATAAAACAAGAAGAGGGACTTCCAAGAAGGATCGGTTTCGCCTGTTTGCAGATATCTTATCAGTCTGTGTTGCACAAACATCCTTCTGTCAGCAAAATGATTACAATTTTGTAAGTTTCTTCCAGAGAGAAGGACCCAAGTGCGCTAAATTTCTGTAGATATTTCTAATTACAGATTAAAAAAGAAAAAAGACTCACTTTTGTTATGCTTTGAAATTAGGATTTAAGATGCATGAAACTAACTGCAACGGAATTAACATACGAGCAACAGTTTGTTGTGTGTGTAATAACACAGTACCCGTGTTTATCCGCAAGTTTTCACTTCTAGGCATTTATATAGAGAAAATGAGAATCTAGGAGCACATACAAATATATGAGGTGGAATCGTTCGCATGATAATATTCGTGTACAATTAAATAATGTAAGGAAAGTTGACTAAGTCGAATTTAGTTTTTCTATTCAATTAAGAAACTTAAGATCGTGCTTATAAAATACTCTTTTTATTATTAACAGTTTTATCGATATACATTAAGGAATCCAATCTCTTTGTGTTGGTTCAGTACATTTGACTGATGATTTTACATAAACTGATCATGTTTAGATGATTGCTAGAATTACTTGAGGGTGTATATCTCTTCTCTTGTATATATAGAATAGAATAGAATCGATTGTTGGTTCATGATGATATAAAGCAAGTCTATTAAAGCATATGATACCTTAATCCCCCTTTCGTAATTATCCGAGTATGCCCACCTTCTTTTTTCTTATTCGATTTTGAGATGATATTCATTACAATGAGATTCCATGGTATTATTTACTTGTAGCTTTTGTCCATTTATATTGTTGTATGCTTATGTTTATGGGTCAACTTTTGTGGATTTCAAATATGAAATATGGGTTGTCAAACAATTTTTTCTTTAATAATGGATAGTCCAAGTCTATTTAGGGTCAAATTGTTGGAAATTTGCTTTTCACAAATCAGGGGTTGAATTGTAAATCTCACCATATTTAACATGTTTTGTGGTGTTAAACTAGTATATATGTACTAAGTTTATTTAATCTGCAACTTGCTTTTATTCGTAAGAGATTTTTGATGAACATGGACGTATCGATCAGATTCGAATGAAATTTTCTGGCTGTTAGACGTGCACAATGATTTTATGCTAGAAAGACGATCTGTATCTGTATATATATTCATTGCTACGAGTATATATTATATTATTATGCTTTTTATATACTCCTTATTACAGTAGTACATATATTGCTGCAAAACAGATTTTGTCCCAATTTGTTTCGTACAAGAATCTCTGTGTTAAATTAAACAAATGTATTTTGTACTTTCCAAATTCCAACTGAAGTTTCATAATTTGCCCCAAACTATATACAACGTTCAAAATTGGTCTGTCAACTATTAATCGAAATTGCAGTTAGAATGAGTCATGTGATATATATATATATATATATATATATATATTTAGGGGTGCACAAAAAAACCGGGTTTTATACCCTACTCGAAAAAACCCCGAAAACCCTACCCGATTGTACCCGGGTAGGACCCTATCCGGTTCGGGTTTTGGGAGTACCCACGTAACCGGGTAGGGTTTTTGAAATTCAAAATCGGGTTGAACCCGGGTTGAAATAGGTCCGGGTTGAGAATCGGTCAAAAACTCGATCAAATACCGAAAAAAACACGAAAAACCGGTCTTAACCCGGTTCCAACCCGGAAAAAACCCGGGTCGGGTTGGTCAAAACTCGGTTTTTGACCGTTTGCCTAATACCCGGTTCGGGTATCGGGTCGGGTCGGGTTTGGCCCAACCCGATTTTTGTTCACCCCTATATATATTAGGATGTTCAAATGAGAACCAATATAAAGTTGAGAACTTTGAGAATCACAAAAAATATATGTTTGTTCTTGAATCATGTGATTAAATTCAATCATATGTGAACATTGATGTACGTTTAATTGAAAAAGAAAAAAATAAAAAAAAAATGAAAATTACGTCTTAAAACACAATTTAACCGATTTGTTCACATTATCGTTCACATGTGAACATGTATTTTTATTTTGCATTTATCGATATAATTTTAGGATTTTTTTGACTTTTTTTTATTTCAAATTAAATGTACATCAATGTTCACATATGATTGAAGTTAATCACGTGTGAACAAACGTGTATTCTTTGTGATTCCAAATCCTCAACTTTATATTGGTTCTCATTTATATATATATATATATATATATAATGGTTCATTCATATAAAAGTATAGTATGAATTTTAATTGTTTAAAGTAAGGTAAGAATATTACATTACATATAGTAGTTGACAGACATCCAAGTCTTTGAAGCAGCTAACCTATCTAATGGGCGGGCAACAATCTTGTCACCGAAAGATGATCGATGTTATGTGACTGAAATCACAAATTAAAGCTAGCTAGCATGACATTAAGCGTATGTTTAATAGTTTATCATCTGTCAATTGTCAGGATCCAATTAATCTTCTAGAGTTTGAGAAAATGACAAGTAAATATGTGCAGCAGCATTTCATGCAATCGTCATTAGCACATATCAACACTTTTGGTAATAGTATTTGATAAGTGGCCATTAGATCATCCCAAAGGTTTAACATTATTATTATTAGTGATGTATATAGCTTAACATAGCTTAATTATGAAATGCATGTGTGTATTATCCTTAATTGTCCTTTCCCTTTTCGGGTCAATTTTTCTTCTAAGAAAAGGATTGTTTTTTCAAAGTTTTTACCAAATACCCGTTTAGACCCCCAATTGTTGTTGTAAATAAGTAACATTTGTCTATAATAAACATGATTTCATACATAACCTAAAATGAAGATGTTCTTATAGCATAGGAAGAAGAAATCATATGCAAAAAGCTTGTATCCATATATATACATACCCTCGGGTCCTCTGGACTAGATTGGTTGTGTTGACGTAACGAAAGGTTACAAGGGATGGATGTTGGAATATTGGATATCTTGAGGGGTGTAAGTGAAAGTTATATGTTCAGCTTAATTATTACGTAGTAATTAGTAGGGCCTTTTGAATGCACTCTTAAAATTAATTAATTACTCGTAATTTAATTAGTTAATAATAAGACATGACACGCACACACCACTTGAAGGAATTGGATGATTCAATTTGAATTCATTGATTAACCAACCCCTTGAGAACCTAAAGAGTCCACGCCCCTTCCTTTCCTTTGTTTGCTGTTTCATATCGCCGCGTCTGTCTCTTTCTACACATCCATCAATCTATAAATTCTTTTAATCTTAAATAGTTTTGAAATCCATAAAAAAAAAATATCATTAGCTGTTACATAAGTTTTTTTAAGGGTTTATTGTTTCGTTGTATATTAAACTTTACACTTTTTACTATTGTATGTGTCGAACTTTGAAAACTTCTATTGTATGTATTAAACTTTTAAAAATGGTTTATTTCATTTAAAATTTCATTTTTAGTAAGGCTCAAATAGGAAAGTTTACTTTTTTGGCATTACCCAAAAAGGAAATAATACATACAATAAACTATATTTACAAGTTCACTACATACAATAGAACAAATGAAATTATGTCGCATACAATAGTAAAAAGTGTAAAGTTTAATACATAACGATACAATAAACCCTTGTTTTAACCTCTTGAAATTTAACTATATCACGATAACACGTAAAAATAAGATTTATCTTGTTATTAAACTAAAATGATTCACTCCCAAATAATCAAATATTAGTTAGTAGCATGTATATTTGACTACTAATCGTGTTATTTCCAAAATTTCAAATGTTTTTTTTATAGATCACATTACGTGTCATTTATTATATACGTATATTTTGATTATTATGGATTTTTTTGCAAATTTTGATGATGGTTAGTTTTATCCTTTTCATTGTAGTTAGGGGTACTTATGTCATTTTTAATATTTAAAATTGTAAGATTACCAATAAAAATGTTAAACCCTTTACAAATGTGCATAATATATATATATATATATATATATATATATATATATGTGGATGAGTTCTGGTGAAAACAAGAGGATAAAAAAATCCAGTGAAAATAAATCTCCACCCTCCATCTAATCTAACATATATATATATATATAAGGGGTGGGGATAAAAAAACGATGAAAACACTTTTTGATTCACAATTTTTTTAAGTTGTGAACTTTCATTTTTTTTGCTTCATATTTTTTTTGTGAACCCTTATATTTTCTTTATTCACATAAAATTTTCGTCATAAATCTTTTTTTTTTGGGAAATTAATAAAAATACACTTTTTTCGGAGTAATATTTAGATTTGCCCCGTGTTAAAAAATCTTGCGAATTTGCCCTATCCGGGCGCAGGTCGCATCATGCGACCTGCGACCCAAGCCATGCGACCTGCGACCCATCGAGTTACCGAGTAAAAGACAACCCATTCGACGAGTTTCCTTGGTTGCGACTGATGGTATGCGACCTGCGCCCGGATTGCGACCTGCGCCCGGATTGCAATCGAGAGTTCCCTTGGTCGTTAGTCGCATAATGCGACCTGCGACCAAGGGTTTGCGACCTGCGCTCGAACAACCCTTTTCCGGAGCCGATCACGCGTAGCCGATCACGAGTAGCCCTTGCCCGACCTGCGACCGTGACTTATTTTTTATATGTATTATTTTTTTTAACTTATTTTTTCTACATTTTCTTTATTTTATTTTTGATTACTTTACATATTTTTTTTACTTATTTTTTTTTAGATTATTTTTTTACCTTTTTAAGTACGTTATTTGTTCTTTTTACTTATTTTTTTTATAAACTTTACTTTTTTTTACTTAATTTTTTTACTAATTATTATTTGATACTTTATTTTTTTTACTTGTTTATTTTTTTTTTCTAAATTGTTTTCCAGGCCTTTTTGACAAGGGAGATAAAATATGTTATCTTTTTGGATCAAATTATCCGCAATTTTCGGGATTTTCCGGATTTGTTATTATCTTTTTGAGATAAAATATTATCTTATCTTTTTGGATAAGATTTTCCGCGATTTTTGGAATTTTCACTTGTTTATAAATAGTGTAACTGAAAGATTGAATTACCAACATTTTACATTCTCATCTTTTTCACATATCTTTTTCATAATGGTTGACAATGATCACTTTTGGTATTTCCGTTCGCCAAATGAAGAACCATCAACTGAGAAAATATACGCCGAAGTTCCTTGGATGTTTAGTGTTGCTTTCCGTCACGCTGGACATTTTCAGGGCGCCAAAAGAATATACGTTCAAGGTTTGTTGACGTTTATTGACTGTGTTGAGGCCGATGATTTTTCAACTAAACTTTTGGATACGGCTTTGAACGGGCTAGGTTACTGTCCTCCAGAGAGGTGGTATTTTTACTTAAAAAAGGATGATGAAGACCTAGATAATAGTTTACAATTGATAACAGATAATGTCGAGCAACTCAAGCAGATTACCGACTATGCAAAAATACATAGAGAAATTGAGGTGTATGTTACACGCGCTGATTTGTCACATTTCTTGAATTCGGATACTTTAATGCCGTTACCAATATCTAAAATTATTACCGGTTCTTCAAGTGCAATGCGTTTATTCGATTAGTTATTGGTTAAATCTTGTAATTCGTATTTTTCTTTCAATAAATTAGATAGTTGGCCAATTATGTACGTTGTATTGTGAATCTACTTTTATTATTTGTAATCCTTATGTAATGATATGTTTAGTAACGTTCAAGCAAAGTTATTGAATCCAATAAACCACGATAATGCAAACATAGATAACATTCTCAACTAGTACATAACATAGTTTTTGTCATCACAACAATTTCAAGTGTGGCTCAAGGCTGACTCAAATGGACACTTGGAAAAGTCTGAGTCGCCTGGGACGGTTCTCCTTCCTCCTCGAATTTTCTTGACATTACTTTTGTGGACATTTTCTGCAAGTCAAAATAATGACGAGTGCATTAAAAATAGGAACTTAATAATACATTGTAAATATTTGTTTTTTTACGAATTAAAGTAACAACTTACTTTCTTCGATCTTGATTTTGATCTAGATTTTGACCTTGAGTTGGATCTTACGGTGGTTCTTGATCGGCTTGGCTCATCTTTTCTATCGTATGGAGCTGTACAATTAACTCGACTATGACCGTGTTCGTTGCAACGACTACATTGATTTTTGTATTCCCGTTTCTCCTCTCCTTTTGAAGGAATACGAGCACGGCCTGGTGGGCGACCAGATTGCCTCTTCACCAATATAGGCGGTAAGCAAATCTGCAGATTACCTGGATCGTCCCATTCTGAAGGATGAGGCGTCGGATTTATAGCCTCACTATTGGCTGCCCGATATGTTTCCGTGGTGAAATACCTCTCCGCAAAGCAGGTCACATTATCCATTTTAAAGTAACGAGTTACTGCCGCTACGTGTCCGCAAGCTAAACCAGACAATTGTCATTGCTTGCAAGTGCATGTTCTTGCTTCCAAGTTGACTGTACCATTCTTTTTTCGATCCACCACCTCACATATCATGTTTGTGGATGGGTTGACCGTCCAGCTAAGCGAATTGCCAACCCTCTTACCAATCTTGTGTTCGGCATATGGTGTGAGTGGTGTTTTAACAGTTGCGGCAGTGTTTCGATGTTTGAAATACCATTGTTGTACTGAAGATCTAATTAACACCAATAACATTGTGAGTGGGAGTTTCCTTGCATGCTTGGTCATGGCGTTAATGGACTCCGCATTGTTAGTTGTGAGGTAGGCATATCTTGTTTTTGTTGAATGATACCTTGACCATCTTTCTTTCCCCACGTCTGTAAGAACCCTGGATGAAGTTGGTAAATGTCTAGAAATGACATCAAAATGTTCATCGAAATCCGATTTTCGGTAAGCCTTACACATTTTCCAATAATGCCATTCAAAGTGCTTGACTTTTGAAGATTTGCTTCTCAGGTTCATCAATAAATGACGACAACAGAGGGCATGAAATGCCTTTGGAAATACATCAGAAATTCTGGCTGTAATTGCGGGAGCCCTATCAGAGATTAATGTTAAGTTGTCAATCCCACCAGCAGATTCAAATGCGTCACGTAAGTTTTCCAAGAACCAGGTCCACACCTCGGACGTCTCTCCAGCCCCAATTCCATAAGCTAATGGCAAGATGCCATTATTACCGTCCATCGCCACAACAATTAAGTTAGTACCTAAGTACCCACCCTTCAAATGTGCCCCATCTATGATTATTATTGGGCGTGTATGGTTGACAAATGAACGTATTTGCAAAGGTCAGATAAAAATATATATGAATTCTATAAGAATGTACATATTTGAACGTAAGATGTATAGTAATAATAGTTACTTACAGTTGTACCGATGGACATGTAACACATTACAAATTTACCCTCATCGTCTGTACGGAGATTCGTAGTGCTCCCCGGGTTATGTAGTTTTAGGTTGTGCAGTTAATGGGAAGCTTGTTAAACGATTCATCCGGACTACCTCTCAACAGCTCTATAGCATAACACTTTGCTTTCCATGCTTGGTTGTATGTAAGGCTGATTTTAAAGCGTTGAGTCATATCAAATTTGATCTCTTTGCCTCTGTATACACGTCCTTCCAAATTCATCGCCTCTTTTAATAGGTTACCAAGAACTTTCTTGGTTGCATGACGGCTATTTGACAAGATTTGAGTACGAGAACACGTGTGTACGTCGTGTAACTTCCTAACTTGGAAGTTGTCACAATATTGGATACACGCTGCACTTATCTTCCAATCACAATTAGGCAAAATACATTTTGTTGTGTACCTTTTTTTGTCTGATTTCTTTGGCTTAATCTGAAAACCTTCTTCGAGACACTTGGTATGCAATTGAAGGAGAAACTCCTCTTTACTTTAAAATGTTTGGCCCTCTCGAATCCTACAAGATGTCCCATACATGGTAACTGGTCGTTCTGGAACTTCTTCTTCTTCCTCTCCTAACGGCGTTGGTATATTCCAGAATATATCATGTTCGGCTGCTTTTTCTAGTATTGGTTTGTCGTATATATCTCTTGGATCGGGCTCATCCTCCTGCTCATCCTCATCATCGGTAACAATGTGATTACAAAATGGATGATCATGATCCTTTGGTGGATTGACATTTTCCTCATCATAATGATCATAATCCTGAGGATGTGGATCTGGCTCTGGCTCCTCCACATAGTATTTTGAATTAGAATGATCATAATGAACATCTGAATCAAATTTAGAATCATATTGGGTCTCTTCAACTACACTAAATGAAGGGTTCATGGGGTGTTGTGTTGGATGAAAGACTATATTTTGTGGAGGAGCATGATAATGAAATTGATATTGTGGTTGATAAGGAAACGGAAATTGTTGAAAGGGCTGTTGAAATGAATGATATTGAGGTGGTTGAAAGGGTTGTTGAAATGACTAATATTGAGGTTGCTGGTAATTATCATTAGTATGTTGTTGCTGAAATTGTGGTTGACAAGCAGAACTACTGCTACTACGTTGATTGCTACCCGTACCCGAAACATTTCTTACCAAATCAACAATGTAAATTTCTATCGGAGCATTGTTAATTGCATGGCACAGGAAATCCCCAAAATCATCAATATCATCATTTATATCAACAACATATTGACTTATATTTTAGACAAACCGGTGAATCAAGTGGTAGACCTAATTTTTATAAAACGTTTTTCAACAAAACTTTGCACGTCATAGGCCTTTCTGGTGCCACTGGAAGTTTTAACGGGACTCTACTACATTCTATTGGCAAATACATTGGCATGTTGTTAACATATTCAAAACGACCCCCATAACAGATAAAAAATTTAAACTTATTCATTACAAAATGCAATACTAATTAAGTGGGTGGAAAATTTTACCTGAAGACTGATTTCAGATGTTTCGCATACGTTTTAATGATGATGAAAGACTGTGAGTTGAGAGAGTGTTTTTAAGGCATGTTGTTATGAAAATATTGAAGAAATGTGTTTATTATATACATATAACTCTATCCGTATCATTATCTAAAAAGTACAAAAAAATCCAGTGAAAATTTCAGAAAATCTTATCATCGACTTATCTGGATAAAATCTTATTTTGAATATCTTGGAAATCAGAAAAATGTCAGGAAATCTTATCATCTAAGGTCTTATCCGGATAAAATCTTATCTTGAATATCTTGAAAATCACAAAAATGTCAGAAAATCTTATCCGCCATATAGCTAATTGAAATTCGCAATTCGCAAGTCGCAACACGTAATACATAAAGTCAACAGTCCCTATACATCAAAATGGGATAATCAAGCCTAGTACGTCAAAATGAACTAATAAATTCTAATACATCAAAAAGCAATAATCATCTAGGATTGGGTGGCTGCCAATCAAAACGTACCCTAAAGAAAGTCTCTACCATCCGCATCCTATAATCCATAGCAACGGTAGTGGTATCCCCAATGATCGCATAATCTTCGTCATTGGAAATCGTCTCCATATTCCTGCACACCCATACTCCACAGTCGCCTAGCCCACTAGTCTACGCGGGCGCATCCTTCTTCATGTGTAAACGCAACTGACAGTGATCAAAGGGCTTCTTGTGGACCCAATGCCTCCAAAAACTAATGGCATCCATATAATGTAGTATGTATCGGCCTATCTCCTCAACGAATTTATTACGTTCATCAGGTGCGCAAAGACATGGACGGCTATCATATCCGTAGCAGTCAAAAAGGAGAAGATCAAACACCACTAGGATCCAATGTTGTCGTCCTGGAATGTGAAGCGGGAAAAATACCTGCATCCACATATGTATCAATAACATCAAACACATATATTTATACTAAACCTTATACTAATATATACATACATATCCATATACATATACTAATATCAAATATATATATATATATACACACACACACTAATATGTACATACATCTATTTAGAATAATATATTGCGTTATATATGTATATAATACAAACACATATATTAAGTAAATTAATTAAAGATAGTTAAAGATATGGTTTACTTACTTTCTCACAAGTCCACCAGGGAGGGTAAGGTGCACGATTGCCATCTGCGAACCCCATCAAATACTTATAGTCCACTCCCGATTCTCCTTTGTCCTCCACACCCTCAATAACACCCCGCGTCTTCTGCGTCTTCTTCTTTTGCCGTCTAATCTTTTCATCCTTGTAGTGTACGAATTCTTTTATCATATTCGCAAAACCAAGGGGCATAATCGTCCATTTAAATGGCCTTCTAAGCTGAGTGGAACGTGTAAATGCTCGATATTGCCACCACAACAATAAATAGGACCAACCGTCGATATGCTAGAAGAAAATGTGTTAGTATAACATTCACAAACTAACTATAAATCAAATATATAACGCAATAATTGAATAAAGATAAAGGTATCTAGAGTCTTACAGTGTTTTCTAAGTATCCCTCATCGACTTCACCATACAATCGGCCCTAAAATTCTGGACCAAGACACATATAACTAACACCCGGTCGGATGAACATACAACGCACATGGCCGCCAGATAGATATAAATCTCGGGCAGTGGATGGTCCCTGATCCAACCTAGGTGGCTCAGGGGGGGGGGGGGAGTAATGAGTTCCCCAGTCTCCGGGTGCACAAAACTCGCAACCAAGTCCAATCTAGTGTTCTCATCAATCTCATCTTCACCTGACTTTCTTCTTGCCTTAAGCTTGATTTATTTAACCTTATTAATCGGCATTAGTAAAAAACATCATCAATCAATCACTACATATATATACGAGATTAAATATATATACCCCTACACACACAGATATATATGTGATTAAATATACATACCCCTACACACATATACATATACTAATATATACATACATATATTTATACTAATATATACATACATATATTTATATTAACATACACAAATTTGAGTTTGTTTTACCTTGGTAATCGGCATACTATGCGGGACTTGCTCATCATCCACCCGAGTCAAAACCGGCTTATCAACCACCCGAGGAAAAACAGGATCATCATCCACCCGAGGCAAAACCGGATCATCAACCGCCCGGTGATCATCATCGGCTCCTAAACTAATCGATGCTTCCTCGCGCGCCTCCTCATGCACCTTCACACTTTTCTTCAAAAACTGCTTCTTAAGTTGTGTCAGGGTAATAAACGGGGATAGTCTAGCCGGGGCACGTCGTCGATCTCGCATACTACAATGCAAATCACGTGGAGCCGACATCTTGCCCGCAGTGGCAATATAAGTGTCGGATACATAACCATCGTCGTAAACCACGTCATCCTTGAAATCAAATAATATAAGTAAACAAGTGATATATATGTATATATTTATATATATGTTAGTAGGGTAAGCGATAATAACAACACCATACCTGACTCTGTAACTTAGCAATAATGACATCCCGGGCGTCCACCCGCTTAAGTAAGCTCTCCACCTGCTTACTTAACGTGGAAATGATCTGATCCTGCGCGTCGACCCGACCTCGTAAGGAGGGCTCCTCCATCCGTGATTTCGACTGAGAGGTGCGACAACGACCTGTACTCGATGTATGACGAGTATCCTGATCGTCATGAGGCGCTGAAAAAACAATATCCTCAAGCACCTGGTCATGAGATACCGGGGCAGGAGATGGCCGAGCATTATCTTTTGGAATATTTCGTGGCTTCTTAGAAGGCCTCTAGACATCATCGACATGTTTCTACTCGTGAAAGAATTTGTAACTAACCTTCCACCAATCGCACTCCTTCTCAGTTTTAGTCGGCCTCAACGTCATCTTCGGAAGCATGTCAGGAGTGGTACAATCCTACAATTTAAAAAATATATACAAAAAAATTGGAAATGTCCTTTTATAAAACTAATAAACCAACTAATGTTTTAGCTTACAAGTCATCACATTTTCCGCAATAGAAATATCAACATAAGTTTATAAATAACTTCAAAGTAGATAACACAAAAGGAAATATACCAAAGTAAGTCGCTTACCGGCACTTCTAAGTATGTGTCAAATTTTTGAGATTCGCCAATCCTAACTTTGCGCTCCAAATGGACACCCCGGGGAACTTGCTTTAACTTCCTGACTGTAACACCCCTCTTTTGGGACAACAATATTATATTATTTTACTCGGAAGCGTATGAATTTAAAACATATTTATATA
The DNA here is from genome assembly GCA_963422505.1 of Pseudognaphalium luteoalbum. NCBI lineage: Eukaryota > Viridiplantae > Streptophyta > Magnoliopsida > Asterales > Asteraceae > Pseudognaphalium > Pseudognaphalium luteoalbum. The sequence continues at coordinate 442,134 of OY730192.1, forward strand.
TTGTACATTAAGATAATGTACATACACAATTACATATTCAAAATATACCAACGTAGAACTGTTTAAAAACTACATATGTCGGGGTATTATCTATTACAAAACCAGGTTTATAACAAAACCATATCAGAGTCATAATCTGTCAGACATTCCCTGCGAAAGCATCCCTTCCTGACAACCACATATATATCAAAAACCTGCAGGAAGTAGGATGAGGGATTAGCACGAATCTAAGTGAATGAATTTATCACACACAATTCAACTTAGCATAACCATCAGTTTACAGCAAATACTAGTAAACACATTCTTTTTCAATGAGGATCGGTGGCTCTTGGGATATCATAATACCCGGGGATTCCCAAAGAACACTTAACGTCAATCTGTATGGCCATTACAGAATAGACCGATAACTATTGGTTATTAAACTCATACATAGGTCTCAAACACAACAAATGAATCAAAACCTGTGTAATTCACATAATAACCAAAAGTCCAACTACACGTTGACCTCAATAATCTGATACACATAGATTCACATATCACGTAGATTCATAATCAATAATACAGATTAACAATCATATAATCAATCTACGTATATTTGTTGTAACCAAATAGTTACAACTAAATCGAAGGGTGAGTTCTAAATCCACTCACCGATACCTCAGAAGTCACGACACTCAGCTTCTAATCACTGAGTCTTTGGTTTATCTGAAACACCACATAACGCACAAGTTAATAACTTGTCATCAACAACTATTACTTAGGTAAATGAACACCTTATACAAGTGATCACATTATTAATCTATTTCAAACATAAGTAACAATACTATACATATATATAGTATACACTTAAGTTCACAAGTTATCATAATCATCAAAATAATACAGGCAAACGCGATCCAGGTCAGATTTGGTGGGATCGCGTTCCCCTTAAGAAAAGTTTCTGTTATCAAAATACACTATGCAACGCGATCCGGATCAAAGGGCTGGATCGCGTTCGTCTTTGGAAAACTTTCTGTGACAGATTTGCACTTTGCAACGCAATCCAGGTGAATGCTTGGGATCGCGTTCCCAAGAACAAAACTCGTCCAGCTCAAAATATAACTGAAGAACGCGATCCGGGCTAGGGTTTGGGATCGCGTTGAGTTGTTCTTCAGCTCAAGAACAGACCTGTAAATACACAGCTCGACCCCAAATCTCATTAACACTTTAACTCAGTTACCAATTCGACTTATAAACCTTTCTAACATCAAAGAAACATCAAGCATGAACATATATCATCAAGTAACCTCATTTAATCAATAATCAATCAAAGTTTCACACTCAATAAATATAACCCATTTGGTTGAGCCCTAAAATCATAGCTCAACTACTAATTAGTTTTAGAACTTGAATTCACAATTAGAATCATTTTAATTCAGCTTGTAAGCATCTATATCATCTTCAAATCATCATATACATTCAAGAAATCAACAATTTCAAATAAAACCCATTTACATACTATAACAAGAACACTTACAAAATCAATCCAAAGCAAAGATTCAATGATGATGATGATGGTATTATGGTTTTGATTTTAAATCTTGAATTTGAATGTGAATAATGGTGTGTGGTCTTGAGGTCCCTGGAAATTTGGGAAATGAAGAAAAGAGGAGGTCGGCCTCTTTTAATCGACCTACCTCATTGGGTATTTTATGCCCGTCTTAAATCCATTGTCTGGAGCCTAAATATCAATTACGAGAAACTTATTTTATATTACTGTCAACTATAGTAAATTAAAACAATTAACAATTTACTATTCACAATAAGTTCTGGAACTTATTTATCTACGTTTCACAATTAAATAACAATATCATATAATTTCTAAAATAATTATATAATCAATTTAAAATTAGAAATTACCAGGCCTGACGAGAGGATGTTACACTGACTACAACATCTTTTAATTGATGGGAAAAAGCATCCCAAATCCAACTCTAATAAAATATAAGCACACTTCGAATTAGCATAATAGTATATTATATAGAAAACTACGTTAAACAATAATAATTAACATGGAGCTACTTTAAACGCCCATCCGAAACCACTCAATGTGTATTTCATCTCATCCTTAGCCACCCGGTTCTCCAACCCCTTATTCAACTGCGCATAAGTTCGAGTCCACACAAGATTACCCCAAGGGTACCTGACAAACAAAAAAAATGAAGAGATATATTACTATATGTGAAAAATTGGCCACATTGAAAGTTTTCTAATCGAATAGCAAAATTGACTAAATGTTACCTGTCAAACACACCAAAATCCTCAACTAGATGCATATAATAATCCTCGACAACATACGTCGGCTGCTTTCCCATAAAACCAATGTTTATCAAAAGTAGCATACACAATCGAACACATTCCTCATCGCTAAGTTTACTCGACCCTACGAATGTGTTTCGATCCCAAACCTTTTCCTGAAGATTTTTTACTTTCACCTTATCTAACTCCGGAAATACACGTTCTTTAAATGCAGGGCTCCTCTTAAGAACATCCGAGCTAATGTGATGCGCAATATCAACGTTGTGACCGAACCGAAGTTAAGTCACTAGACAAAACTCCCTCCTACCAAATCGTATATAATGTTCCTGGGTGATCTTAAACCACAACTCATCATCCTCCTCCCGAGGATGCTCCAGATTAGGTCGAGTGCAACGCAATTGAAGCATATGATGTACATAGCCGGGGTCATTATCTATTGTCTTCAAATCCAACCAATGACCTAAACAATGTTCTCGAAATATATTTTCTTGCTCGGTTGTCAGATTACGCGTAAAATCAATAATGACACTCAGATGGCTCTTCAATGTCAACTTCGCATGAGTAAACTGTCGAAAAATCATCAACCAATCAATATTAGTCTAAAATAAAAGGGAACACATATATCCACTTACACACATATTATACATATATACATACATATTACGGAACATATTATACATACATAGTGTAATATACATATATATTATACTAATGGTCATATACATATATATACTAATAATAATATATATACTTATCATGATATACATACATATATAGTAATACATACACACATATACATATACAAGTACCTCTAACGCTTAATCAGATACATATATGTATACATATACTTATAATCATAATCATACACACACACACACATATATATATATATATGTATATATATAGTAATCATATATATATATATATATATTTATGATTATTATATATATATATAGAGAGAGAGAGTTTGGATCAAATGAGAACACTTAAAAAATAAGAACGGTGAGAACACCTCATAAATGCACAACTAGCCAACAAAAATCATTAGATTCACAGTCATATATCTCAAATATGCAAAGAAAAACAAATGCACACTTCCAAAAATGCACAAAAATTGAAAAAAACGATTGATGCACGATTATCTCTATAATTGTGCATCAATCATTTTTTCAATTTATGTGATTTCGGAAAGTTCGCATCTATTCTAATCAAATTTTCTACACATATTTGAGATGTATGAGTGTGAATCTAATGATTTTGTTGGCTAATTATGCATTTATGAAGTGTTCTTACCGTTCTTATTTTTGAAGTGTTCTCATTGGAACCTTACCCTATATATATATATATATATATATATATATACACACACACACACACATTGGGAAGCTTAATCTTGAAGGGTGTTTTTACAAGTCTCGTTGTTTCATCATGCAAATTTTAAAGCTTCTTATTATTTTTCAATTTCAACTACGTTCGATTCCAATATGTTTTGTTAACTACTTACTTATATAAAATGATTTCAAATGTATAATCATAAATTACGGTAAGTACGAGATCATTTTTACTAACATATATTTATCGTTCAAAAAAACAAAATTATATTATATTTTGTATATTGTAAGACTATTTACCAGCTATATATATATCATTTTCAAACATTCCTAAATCCAAATTAATACATCTCTATATAAACTCACTCCTATCTATAATCAATCTATCTATGATCTATCTATCTATCTATCCAACTAGTTTACAAATTTTCTCAATTGTTATCACATCCCACACATCCGACCTTCTTTTCAAACTATCAAAATCTTCAACACATTCAATAAACTTCAATTTCGAAACCCTTTTTTTTTACTTGACCAAATTTCTCTCCAACCATTTTATCAAATATCCCTTCTCACCCTTTCGGGCCATCACAAAGCTTAATCATATATATATAACGATCAAAATGATGACAATCATATACGCGATCCCATCATATACATGTATAGTAATACATACACATATATACGTATAAGCTAGTTGACCTTTACGTATAAGCTATCAAACACATCCGTAACAAAATAATATCAACTAAAAATCGCCAAAGAAAACATCATATATATCTATCAATCGCACGCACACCAAGTGCTCGATCAAATGCCTAAAAGAAATTTCAAAAGTAAAACATTTAAATCGAGTATAAAAGATGATGTACCTGCTGAGCAGCCATGTTTGGAGTCAAACAACCTTCATTTTTGAATTACATTGTACAACAATGGTGGTTGGCGTCGGTGGAGATGGTGGGTTCAGTGGAAATGGCGCGGGTTCGGTGGCGGCGGTGGTTGACGGTGGAAATGGCGCTGGTTGGTGGCGGTGTTTGGCATAGGTGGTGGTTTACGGTGGGTAGGGTGGTGGTTGTTGGCCGATCGAGTGGTCTCATGGGGTGGAAGGGTGACGGATCGGGTGGGTGTGGGTGAGGGGTTTTAGTCGCAGGGTGTAGGTGAGGGTGTGGGTCGGCAAGGAAGATGGATGGGGGCCGAGGGGTTTTATTTTACTCGAAGTGTTACGGGCCGGGCGCAGGTCGCAGGTCGCACCATGCGACTAGCGACCGGAAATTTTGATCGGCTACGGGTTCGAGAAGCACAACCTTTTACTCAGACAATACATGGATCGCAGGTCGCATGTGTGCGGGTCGCAGGTCGCATTGTGCGACCTGCGCCCGGATGGGGCAACACGGCAATTTTTTGAAACGGGGGGCAAAATAAAAAAGTAAAGTCGAAAAAAGGACATTTTTATTAATTTCCCTTTTTTTTATTCACACAAAGTTTTTAACTTTTTTGAATGTGAACCTTATTTTTTCAAATAATTTTTTTTTTGTAAATTTTTTTAAGTTTTTTTTTATTGTGAACTTTTATTTTTTTTAGGTTCACGAAAAGTTGTTAACTATTTCAACTGTGAATCTTAATTTTTTTTGAGTTCACGGAAAGTTTTTAACTTTTTTAATTGTTAACCTTTTTTTTCAATTGTGAACCTTAATTTTTTTTCTAGATTTACGGAAAGTTTTAAAAAATTTCAATTGTGAACCTTTATTTTTTCAACTGTGAACCTTAAATTTTTTTGAGTTCACAGAAAGTTTTTACTTTTTCAATTGTGAATCTTAATTTTTTTTTGTTCACAGAAAGTTTTTAACTTTTTTAATTGTGAACCTTTTTTTTCCAACTGTGAACCTTAATTTTTTTGGGGGGTTCACATCAAGTTTTTAAGTTTTTCAATTTTGAATCTTATTTTTTTATTTTGGGTTCACAAAAGTTTTTAAGTTTTTCAATTGTGAACCTTAATTTTTTTATTTTTTTTCAGATTTGACTTTTTAAAAAAAAAAAAATTCACACAACAAATATTTTTTTGTGTGAACCTTAATTTTTTATGGTTTACTTCAAAAAAAAAAAGTTCACACCTTAAAAAAATTGTGAATCAAAAAGTGTTTTCACCGTTCTTTTTATCCCCACCCCTTTTATATATAAATATATATGTTAGATTAGATGGAGGGTGGATATGTGTTTTCATTGTTTTTTTTATCTCCTTGTTTTGACAGGATCTCATTCCTATATATATATATATATATATATATACCATTTCAAATAATTTATTCCATACTTGTTTAACCTTAATTGTAAACATGTTTTTGTATAGTACTTGTGTTTATAATGTTTTCCGCCCTTTACAATTCGACCACTGATTTGTGGGAACAAATTGAAAATAATTTGTATAGTGTATATCAATTTGTTTATACATGTATATGTATATATATTTAGCTAGACGGAATCTCCAACTAAACCAATTCTAAAAATCAACTCTAAAAGTTAATCCACATCCTCAAACAACGACTATGAAAAAAGATAATTATAATCAAAGTGACCCTAAAACACTAGAATGAGCCTAACAAAGATCTAACAATCACCTCCGTCGTTTTCATCTAATCTTTTCTTGCCGTTTTCATTTATGTTTTGGTTAATTAAGTTACGTATAACATATGACTTAGAAGGTGCGGACCCGAAAAAACTAATACATTTCGAATGATGCTAATAATGTAGATAAGTAAAGAAGTTCTAAATTTACTAATTATGTAATTTTTATGAGAAACTTAGAACAAAACATGCAAGTATATGATAACATTTCCTTATGCCCTTAGTGCGATGTTTAAGCTAAACATAAATGAATTCAAACATTAGAGTAATAGCAATGTTATCATAATAAGATGAAATATGTGATATATCTAGAAAGTGATATTATGAGTTATCACAAAAATGGAAGGTTTAAACTTTATTAAATGTTTTGATTGTAATTATGATTAGCTTTAATCATTGACCTTGGGCCATTGTTTATCTACATTAAAAAATAGTAATTCGAGATGAAAGACGGGAATCACTACAAACGGTTACACTATTAAATATTAATCAACAGTCATCATGGTATGTCGAATTATGTAAGGAAACTTATTACTTTTTTGGAATTTGTATTTGTTTTGTTGTTTTTATTTCCCTGGGTAATGAAATTTCTGTCTAGTTCTTTAAAAAATAAACTACAATTCCAAGTCTCATTTATGTTTATATATAATCATCCTACCTAATACTTTTTACTTAAAAAATTAAAGGAGCGCTAGATAGTGCTTAGGTAACACGTAGAGTCGCGTCACCATTTCCAATTAATCAACTTTCCACAAACTATTATAATTATTATCATTTGTATTTGTACGAATAATACCAATAATTATAGATGAGTTTTTGGATGTCGATCGAGAAACCAAAAGTGGTTAACATGTTGCTAATACGAAAACAACAACTATCACTTATTTTATATATTTATATTTATTCTAATAAATGATCAATGTCTACCTTCTCTTCTCTTTTTCTTTTTCTTTTAATGAAAATACCTAAGTAACTCTCATCATTAGCCCTAACTTTATAAAGGGTGTATTCGAAGAGGTAGCTTACAAGAGTTTATGGGAGGTTAAACGTATTTTTTTTAATAAGTTCAAGCTTTTAGTATTATTTGATACACAAAATTTTAAGATCTTATTGAAAAAATAAGGTACTTGAAGTATCTTATAAAAAAAGCTCATAGTTTATGAAATGATAGATTACTTAAATACCTCTTATATATTGTTTATCATATATTTTTCATTTCCTTTTATGTCAATTTACATTTTTAAGCTCAAGCTAATTTGTCAAAAACTTATAAAACAATAGACTCCAGCTTAAAAAATAAACTCCAGCTACCAACTCTAGTCATAACCAAAGTTTAGAAACTTACTACTTTTAGTTATTATATGTATATGTATATGTAATGTATAACTTATTCATATATGCTCAAATTTTAACTTTATATAAAACTAACTAATATATATATATGTGTGTGTGTGGTGGGGATCATGTGAGAAACAAAAAATGGTGAGAACGGTGAAAATCACTTATGCGCGCCTATTGCTTTTGTGCTCACTGTTTTCAAAATGAAACCCCCAAAAATTTTTGATTCAAATAATTCAAGAATAATAACACTTTAATAAAACAAATTATATTATTGAATTAATTTGTTTATACTCTTTATATAGCTACATGATCGATCTTTTATCTTTTCAAAAAAAAAACCCTTAATTGCATAACTTTATTTGCATATATTAGATTAAAACAAAACAAAGATGAAAATGAAGAACAAGGTGGAATTAACTATAAACTGATTTATTTAAGATAGATGCATACGATTAATACACAATTAAATAAAAAATTTAGCTTTCCATCTGTAAAGTAATTATAAACAATTAGGTGCAGAACGCAAATCGGGTGCGGAACGCACCCAGTGCTAGGCACAAAACCGACTGCATAACGTAGCCAGGTGCATAACACAAAATCGGGTGCAAATTGTAGCCGGGTGCAGAACACAAAATCGGGTGTGGAACGCAATTGGGTGCAAAATGAAAACCAGGTGCAGAATCTGATTTGTACCCATTAACCAGATCTGATTTGCACCTATGAAATTAGGTGTAGATGAACATAGCCGGGTGCAGAACACAAAATCGGGTGTAGAACACAATTGTAGGGGTGTTAATCGGGTAATTTAATCGGATTTCGGGTTATTCGGTTTTTCGTGTTTAAAATCTTACTTGAAACCCGATTCAAATAAGCCTGGGTTATTCGAGTTCAGGTTATTTGGATTCGGGTTGGATTCAGGTTATTTATTTAAACCCGAATAAGATCATATTATATATTTTCGTATTTTGAACAAGGCTTAAACTTTAAAAAATGACACTTATAATTTATATAAATCATCATAAGTGACTTAATTGCATGTATATTATATATAGATGTATTCATATAATCATAAAAACTTTTATATATATAGTTATATTTGTATATTAAATTAATTTTTGTAATTTTCGGGTTATTTGGGTTACCCGAATTATAAGATATTTATCCGAAATCCGACTCAAATAAGACTCGGATTATTCGAATTCGGGTTATTCGGGTTCGGGTGACCAAATAAGCTTCGAATTTGGGTTATTCGGATTCGGGTTCAGGTTAGTTATTCGGGTTCGGTTATTTGTGACACCCCTACGCAATTGGGTGCAAAATGAAGATTAAACTATTATTAACATTTTTTATAAATGATTTATAATAATATTTAAATTTAAATTAATAATAATGGAAAGCAATGTGGCATCTCTAAAACTTTAGGAGTAATGTATTTTTGACATGTTTTTTTATAATGATTAAAAAGATGACACAAAAAGAAAAAAATCTTTGTTTTATAAATATAGATAGATTGAACACAAAAAAAAACATTTTAGATTTATACTTCTAACCAACATTTATTGTAAAGAGGCTTCGTGTTTTTAACATCAATTATGTGAATGGGTTTTGGGTTTCGAGGCGGTTTTTAATTCAATGTGTTAGTCATCTGTTTTTTCAATGTAGTTCATTTTGCTAGGGTGGTATTTCAATTTCAATCTCAATCTCAATGTAGCAGTCTAGGTTGCCTTATTACAACCTCACAATTGGATCATCACATCCTAATATCTTATCCTATATCAATACATTCGTTACCTATAAGTGAAACCAAAGTTTGTACATGTTTATAATTCCGATATGATCGATATCAATTTATGCAATGTACGGTCATGGCAATTAGTCAACTGTGGGAGGGCACGCGTGCCTTCAACAAGCCCACATAATTTATGTACACTGCAAGGCAAAGCACCGTCACCACTAAAAGTGATGAAGATCCAAACAAAGGAGATATAGTATGTAAACTTCAGTTGACATTTAATATAGTCAAACTTTTGTTAATATGATGATGATGATGATCGGAAAGTCAAATACTTCAATAATTCCATTTTTTTATACTAAACACTTCCATTATTGGTATGATAAGTATGATGTAGTCATGCAGGTAAACAATATTAATTTCCTCAATGGGAAACAAATTATTGTACTTTTAATAGTATATATATTGTCAAACCTCCATAATTTATTGAATATTAACTCTGAATTTAAAAGATACATAAATAGATAGATAATGGGTATACACTGGAAACATTATTATAAGGGAAATAAAAATTTTTGCCCAATTTTCAAAATATATAATTCGTTTTGTCCCTTAAAAAGATGGACGATATATCATAACCGAACGCAAGCCGCAAATTGTGACTTCCGACCGCATTTGCCACTTGCGACTCATTCGATGACCTAGTAAAAGACACTCTATAACGAGCCCGTAGCCGAGCATTCACTCAGACGCAAGTCCGTCTCACGGTAAAGCACTCACCCACACCCTTGCGACTTAAACCCTCACCCACACCCCACCCGATCCGTCACCCGTGCTCCACCCACCACCACTCGCTCAGCCGCCAACCACCACCGTAAACCACCACCTCACATCCACCGACGCCAAACATCTCCACCCACTCGTTAACCACCCACCCACGACATTCGACCCGTGAACCACCACGGCCACGGATCCAACCACCGCCGCCGCTGTACAATGTAATACGAAATTGAAGCTTGATTTGCTCTAAACATGGCCTCTCAAAAGGTATTATCTCGTTTATACTCGATTTATACGTTTTATTTTTGAAATTTCTTTGAGGCATTTCATCGAACAATTGGTGTGCGTGCGAACTCTCGATATCTAGATACATAATTGCTTCTTTTAGGTGATATTATATTGTTTTGATGCATTTGGTAGCTTTGATTAATGGTTTCTTTCGTTTATACTTGATTTATATGTTTTGTTTTCAAATTTCTTTGAGGTATTTCATCGAACACTTGGTGTCCGTGCGATTTTTAGATATGTAGGCTCTTATTTGCATCATTTATTTGATATTTTGGTGTTACGGATGCGTTTGGTAGCTTATTTGTATACAGATATGAATGGATTAATAGTATAATTTGTATGTATAGCTTATTTATGTATACTTTTTTATGTATAGATATAGATAGTTAATTGTATGTAGTTATATGTAAATGTCGATTAGTATTATTTGTATGTAATATTTAGAAGTTTATATACATGTATATGTGTGTATGTATTACTATATATATATATATATATATAATCATTAGTGTGTGTATATATATATGTGTGTGTGTGTGTATGATTATCAGTGTATATATATGTATATGATCATTAGTATAGATATTAGTAATATGTATATGTGTATATACTAGTATTGATATATGTATATGATTAATAATATATGTATATGTATGTTAATATGTATATATAATATATATGTCTATTTGTGCGGTATGTATAATATGTATGTATATTATGTTCCCTAATATGTATGTAAATATGTATAATATGTGTATATGTGTAAATATATGTTCTCTTATAGTTTTTTACTAATAGTGATTGATTGATGATGTTTCAGGGGTCTACTCATGCGAAGTTGACGTTGAAGAGCCAGCTTAGAGTCATTGCTGATTTTAAGCTGATTTGACACCCGAGCATTAAAAGATCTTTAGAGAACATTGCTTAGGTTATTGGTTGGATTTGAAGACAATAGATAATGACCCGGGTTATGTACATCATTTACTCCAAATACGATGTATACAGAGGCAAAGAGATCAAACTTGATATGACCGAACGCTTTAAAATCAACCTTACATATAACCAAGCATGGAGAGCAAAGTGTTATGCTATAGAGCTGTTGAGAGGTAGTCCGGATGAATCGTTTAAGAAGCTTCCCATTTACCTACACAACCGAAAGCTACATAACCCGAGGAGCATTACGAATCTTCTTACAGACGATGAGGATAAATTTGTAATGTGTTACATGTCCATTGGTGCAGCTGTAAGTAATTATTATTGGTTTACATCATATGTTCACATACGTACGGTCTTATATAATTTACATACATTTTAACTGACCTTGCAGATACGTTCATTTGTCAACCATACACGCCCAATAATTATCGTAGATGGGCCCATTTGAAGGGGGTACTTGGGTATTAACTTAATTGTTGTGGCGATGGACAGTAATAATGGCATCTTGCCACTGACTTATGGAATTGGGGTGGGAGAGACATTTGACGTTTGGACGTGGTTCTTATGAAACTTACGTGACGCCCTTGAATCTGCTGGTGGGATTGACAACCTGACATTCATCTCTGATAGGGCTCCAGCAATTACAACCGGTATTTCTGTTGTCTTTCTAGAGGCATTTCATGCCCTCTGTTGTCGTCATTTGTTGATGAACTTGAGAAGAAAATATTCAAAATTCAAGCACTTCGAATGGCATTACTGGAAAATGTGTAAGGCGTATCGTAAGTCAGATTTCGATAAACATTTTGATGTCATCTCTAGACATTTACCAGCTTTAACTAAGGTTCTTACAGACGCGGGGAAAGAAAGATGGTCAAGGCATCATTCAACAAAGACACGATATGCTTACCTCACAACTAACAGTGCGGAATCCATTAACGCCATGACCAAGCATGCAAGGAAACTCCCACTCATAATGTTATTGGTGTTTTTTAGATCGTCAGTACAACAATGGTATTTCAAACATCGGAGAACTACCGCAGAAGTTAATACACCAGTCACATCATATGCCGAACACAAAATCGGTAAGAGCATTGACAAATCGCTAAGCTGGAAGGTAAAGCCATCCACAAACATGATACGTGAGGTGGTGGATCGAAAAAAGAATGAGACAGTCAACTTGGAAGCAAGAACATGTACTTGCAAGCAATGTCAATTGTCTAGTTTACCTTGGGGACACGTAGCGGCAATGAGCCGTTACTTTAAAATGGATAGTGTCAGCGGCTTTGCGAAGAGGTATTTCACCACAGATACATATCGAGCAGCCTACAGTGAGGCTATAAAACCTACGCCTCATCCATCAGAATGGGACGATCCAGGTAATCTACGGATTTGCTTACCGCCAGTACTTAAGAAGGGACAATTTGGTCGACCACCCGAGCATGCTCGTATTCCTTCTAAAGGAGAGGAGAAACGAAAATACACAAATCAATATAATGGTTGCAAGGAACACGGTCACAGTCGAGTTACTTGTATGACTCCTTACGATCTAACAGATGAGCCAAGCCGATCAAGAACCACCTCAAGATCCAACTCACGATCTAAATCAAGATCGAAGAAAGTGAGTTCTTACTTTTATTCATGTAAAAACAAAACAATTGCATTGTATTATTAATATCATTGTCACTTTTTGAATTGCAGAAAACATCCACATAATCAATGAAAAGCTTTTTCGAAGACGAAGGAGAACCATCTTAGCCGATGCATACTTTTTCAAGTGTACATTTGAGTCACTCTTGAAATTGTTTTGATGGCAAAAACTCTCTTATGTACTAGTTAACAATGTTATTTATGTTTTTATCATTGTTGTTTAATTGATTTAATAAATTTTCTTAATGTTTACTTTTAGTTGTTTGAACAATACTAAAATATTTCATTACATAAGGATTAAAAATAAAAACATTAAACAAACAATACAACGTAGATAATTGATCAACTATCCAATCGATTGAAAGATAAATACGAATTACAAGTTTTAATTAATAACTAATCGAATAACCATCTTGCACTTGAAGAGCCGGTAATAATCTTAGAAATTGGTAACGACATTGAAGTTTCAGAATACGATAAATGTGACAGATCGTCGCGTGTAACATACACCTTAATTTCTCTCTGTATTTTTGCATAGTCGGTAATCTGCTTCAGTTGCGCGACATCATCCGTTATCAATTGTAAATCAGTATCTAGGTCTTTATCATACTCTTTAAAGTAACAATATCACTTCTCTGGAGCCCAATAACCTAGCTCTTCCAACACCTTATCCAATAATATTGTTGAAAATCCATCGACCTCAACGCAGTCAATAAACGTCAACAAACCTTATGTGTATGATCTTTTTGCGCCCTGAAAAATGTCCAGCGTGACGAAAAGCAACGCTAAACAAAAAAGGAACTTTTGCGTATATTTTACAGTTATTGGTTCTTCATTTTGAGACCGAAAATACCAAAAAATGATCATTGTCAGCTATTTTTTAAAGGATTAACGTCAAAGAAATGTGAAAATGTTAATAATGTCAAAATTTATTAATATTATCTTACGGTCACACTATTTATATAAGACTGTATAGAATCACGAAAATTGCGGAAAATTTGATTCAAAAAAAGATAAAATATTTTATCCTAAAGATCGAGGAAGTGGCCGGCAATTTGCGACCTGCAGTAAGGTGGCCGGGCGCAAGTCGCAAGGCATTGGTCGCAAGTGGCAACCTTGCGATTTGCATTCGAGTGAATGCTCGGCTGCGGGTTGTCTTTTACTCAGTTATCGAATGGGTCTACGCCCGGGTAGGGTATATTGTCCATTTTTTTTGAAGGGGCGAAACGAATTATATATTTCAAAAAATGGGCAAAATTTTAATTTCCGTTATTATAATCTTGTAATAGAACAAATATATGTTGCATCTTCAAAGTGAATCCCTTTATATCATCAAAACTACCATTAATTAGTGCCTCAGTGGGGTGATGGCGATGAGAAGCGAGTGGTGATAATGTTGGCACTATTGGACTCCATACTCTATTGAGTCTATAATCGTTAATTACTTGACTTGATACTTTATTAGAAAGTATGTAACTACGAGCATTAAAACACAAAATATGCACAGCCGCGACTTGATGATAAGGCTTGTGAGTTTCTCGAAATCGACAACACGGATCATTCACAAGAGATGGTGATGGTGACAATCATCAATGAAGTAGATTTGGGCTCAAATGTCAACATTACGTAAGTGGCCAAATCTATCATTATAAGCCCATGCCCATGCCCAAGACCAAAAATGCCGTATCATTCAACTATCTCCAACTGCACCTTTGAGACAACCACCACCTCCAGATTCATCACCATGTTACATGTAAAGTATACATACAATAATACCAGTAATGGAAACTTCAAACTAATAATTTACATATTTTAGAATAAAATGACTTTAGATCTTTTAACCCTTCAAATATACGGAACTTTAAACTCTTGTGATGAATCGAACCCACTTCTTCAAAATCCACAAATTTGTGTCGAAAATACAGTAATATCTAACGTTACCAAAACACTTGATAGCCATTAATGAGTGAAACCATTTTACTATACCATTAATTAAGGAGAATATATCTAACAGTAACACAATTACATTACGTTACATACTTATTATGCATGATGACATGATATTAATCTATCAAAGTCCTAATCTTAAATCCAAACCTAAATCTCCAGGTGCAGGCAAATTTAAATCTAACCTATACTGACCCTGTGAAACTACTGACATTGAAGCAGCTTGTACATCAACATCATATTCCTCTTCTTCTTTCTCCCAATGGCACCTCTTGTGTCCACCAAGTGCCTGTCCACTTGAAAACACTCGTAAACATATGTTACACTTGTGTTGTTCACTGCTGCTGCTACCCACGATCATCATATTGCTATTTTCAAAATGACCCTCCATCTCTCCTTCTTCACCCCCTTCGTCTTTCGTTATTGCAAAGCAGCCCTTTACGTTCTTGTGACTCGCCCTATGTCCTCCTAACGCTTGGTGTGACCCAAATACCTTATTGCAACTGGTGCACTCGAACAACCCCTGATGCCCCAACTCTTCATAATCCCCCATTCGTCCATTGGCGAGCATCAACAAGCACGACGCCACATAGCGATCTTCATTGGTTGTAAAAGGGGTGGTTGAGCCAACGTGACTCGCCGCCATGAGCATTGGTGGTGCGTTGTAGGGATTGGACGGTGGGTTGATCCCACGCCACGGCCTCTCGGGGTGGCAACGCATGTGGCCATAGAGGGCCTTCCATGACCAAAACTCCTTCCCACATTCAGTACAAGGAGTGGTAACCTTAGGAGCATTTGGGTCAGGTTTCTTACAATACTTGGGGGTTTTGCTCGACTGACTGCCACCAATACTGATGTTCATGTTTTGGAATCTAATCATCTTTGTCCGTTTCCTTTTGGGGTTCTGCTGTTGGGGCATTATCGTAGTGATGGGACAGACGTCCGAAAAGTGGACGCTTGAATGGAACATCTCTCGAGAAGATGGGAAGAGGTGGAAATCTGATGAAGTGCTACTGGTAGCACCCAAGATCGTGGCTTTGTTCATCTTTGTAAAAGAAACTTAAAACTTTTACAGACACACACACACAACAGAAAGATTGGGAAAAAAAAAGAAGAAAAAAATTGAAGAAATGGGCGACAGGGTTCTTACGAAGAGGTGGTAGTGGGGACGGTTACACACAATGTGTGTGTAAGGGGCAGTTATTTTCAGTTATGTGATACTATCTTTGGCAAGGACTTAATCCAGAACAAAAATATTCAAATTTAGAGCAGTTTACCATATTTACTACGTTAGGTACATGTCTGTTTTAACTGTTTTATAGTTCTGGGGAAGGACACGGGTCCTTAATTATCGCTTGATTATTTGTATCTGTTGTTATACTTACAATAAACCCCCCTAATTATCATCAGTTTATAGTTTGGAGAGATAAAGATTGCAGAAAGAATGGAATCAACATCAATTATTCTTTTTTGGTTTTGTACATTCAAACATTATTAACGTACAATAAAAGAAATAGATTATAACTATTAACAATTGCATCTACTATTTTGCAGGTGAGAAAAGAACATCATATGAAGCTACACAAACACAAATAAAACCACACAAGTGGTTCAAGTTTGACCAGCAAGGAAGAACTAACCAGAAATGTCCAGAATAATACAATGGAGATTGGGAAGATGACAAACTCAGGCTTGATTCGGATGCACAGTTGACCATGTCCTTTCACTTTATTGGCTGGTGTTAACTAGGCTTAATTGGAAATTTATCCAGCACATCCATTAGTTTTGCACGTTGAACCTCTCTTGCTGCAAGTTCAAAACGAATAGTGTTCAATTTTGATAGGGATGTTAACAATATGCATAATCCAAGAGTATCATGCCTACAGCCTATCCAAAAAGACCTCATATCACACTAAAAACATCTCAATTTAAACAAGACCGAATTAATGAAGAATATGTGTGTAGGAATGTGCTTCTCTCATCAGAAGTATACTTCTCATGCTACTAGTACACATCCATATATTACTATTAATACTTGTATAAAAATGACACTATCTTGGGTTATCGACTCAACTGCTCAACCCACGTCATATGAAGGAATAAAGATACACCATCCGTAGTATTATTATGTTAAAATTCAGAATATTTCTACATTATGTTTAGGGCCAACTTTTATTACCTCTGTATAATAAATACATATTTTTTAATATTGTTGTGAAACTTCCTATTTTTTATAGTTTTTCAGTGATAGCAGCTTCAAGTACAATTCAAAAATGAGTCAGAGCGTCCTATGATTTAATCTGAAGTCTGAACTATATGACCCAAATATTCCAAATAAAATGGATCGGGAACCAGATAAACCTGTTTTCAGTATTTTTTACGCAGTAATATATTTCAATGTTATCTTTCCCTTCTTTCAGTGAGACGACGTGGTCAACTGTGCATCAGTATTTTTAAGGTAGACAACTCCTAGTCTCCTACCCACTCCGTTTTAGCTCAGATAACAGGCCGAACTGATTATAATCTGATCTAAACTATGACCCAATGGTTAGTTCCTCTAACTGTGGTGAATTAGCCCATGCCTTCCCCTTCCATTTTCTCCATGAGTGTGTAACGACTTAGGATAGCACTTGAGTCGCACTGCATGTGGCATAAACTTTTGCAGCCACTTCAAAAGCTATGAACTATGGGATCAATAAAGTCTGTCCGTCACCTAACAGTCTAGTATTAGGAGGAGTTGGAAGGATCGTGAATACATAATTGGTGAATATTAAGTAGAGTTAAAGTTATCTCTACTTTCCCTATTTTCATTTTGTTCGTTAAAAGGGTAAAGTAATAAGTTACCTTCCTCGATAGAGAGCTGAATTGATCTCTTTTCTAGTTCAAGTGCAACTCTGCTAAGGCCAACTGATGAGAGGGAGCGAAGCACTGGACAAATGAGATAAACAAACAGAGTTGTAATATTATGGACATTTTATAAACTGATAACAGGAGTAAAAGAAAACAGATAGCATATATAAGTATCTAGGATGAATGGAAGCACATACTTTGACGATAATCATCTTGGTTTGAAAGATCCAGATCTTTCAAAACTTTGTTCAATCGTAGATATCGCTCTTCCCAATGCTGAATAATCAAACCCTTTTTTGTAGTAGTATTTAACTGAAGACAACCAGACTGTGGTAGTGGTGACGTACTATTTGACTTTCCAGAAACGCCTTCTAAGGTGTTGGGCTCAGGAATATGTTTGGTCGGATCAGTTGGTGTGTTGTTTTTATGTTGTTCAGATTCAGTCTTCCTACGAACATAGACAAGATTAGTGGGAGGCGTTTGTTGAGGTCTTTTAAGGCCGGCAACCGTAACGGGTTCAGCAACATGCTGGGGCTGGGCGTTGTGTTTGGGTCCATCTGATTCTGATGTATTTGTAATCAGATACTGTGAATCTGTATCAGCGATGGTATTATCATGCTTTGTTTCTGAATTAGCCAGAACGTATTGGGTGAACTTAGAATCTGTTTGTTGAACCATCCAGAGTAACTCTACCTGTCACACCCACCCATAGAATAGAATTACAAGATGCAATTTAAGGCACAATTGAAATAATGATAATAAGCTAGACTAGACTAGAAGATCACGTAAATCCTTGGATCTGCAAAAACCAAGTAAACATTTGGATGCAGCAAAAGGGTGATATTGGGTTATATGATCCCAAATAGGAGCAGTAAGGAATCATATCATATAACTAGCATTGCATAGGATTGGATTGGAAGACTAGACTCATCCATCTATTGAAAGTAAGCATGATGAAATTTGTGAAACAAAAAAGGGATTGCAAAATCAGTAACCTAAGTGTAACGCAATTATTATGCAACCGAGGATAATCAATCGATTCAACAATTAATAAAAACTGAAATAAAAAAGATGGGAATATTATCTATCTTCTTCTTTACCTTCAAAGATTTGGAGAAAAGTGATGAGATGAGAGGAGATGAAGTCCAAAGCTGTTACGTTAGTTTCCAGTTACAAATAAATCCATTAATTAATTGTATTTATTATTACTCCGTTCCCTGCGGCCCTGCCTGCCTAGCTGCTACTTTTTTTTATTACTCCCGTCTCAATATAAATATTCACATTACATTACATGAGTCACATTCAAATGAGTACACCAATACTGAATGAGAATGGAGGAACCAGAATACACCGCATGTTACAAATTTCGTTTTCCTCCACGTTGTTAAAAATTAAAGATCTCACAAATGGTAAGTCGAAAAATTATACAAATTACACCATAAAAATTAGCATTTTTTTTACTTCGATTTGTCATCCCACAAGGTATACTTTAGACGACTTTTATCTTTTTAGGTTTTACAAATTGTACAAAATTAGTAACACGTGTATTACTGGCTGATATCACATGTGTTACGAGCCGGTGATACATGTGTTACACGCCGATGACACATGTGTTACTCGTCGGTAACACATGTGTTAGTTGTTTATAAAACCCACCGAAAAACTAAAAAAAAAAAAGTTCGTCAAAATTATACCTTGTCACATCATCGAAGAGAATACACTGATTGTTATGGTGCAACTTTTATGATTTTTCGACTTACCGTTTGAGAGATATTTACATTTAAAAGACGTGAAGGAAAGTAGGTTTTATAACATGTGACGCATTTTGATTGGAACCTCATTTCTCACCAAAAATTGATGTACTAATTTGAACCTTACTCTACATTAATATTTATATCTGTCCTAAAAAATGTACACTTATAAAAAATAACTACTTTTTAAAAATCATTAAACTCCCCTTTTACCATCATCTATCACTCTTATTTATTTATTAAATAAATTAAATCAAACTTAGGTTAAATATAAGGCTAAACTTACATTTAACCAAACTATCATAATTTAAATAAATTCAGTACAGGCCAAATATGTGTGGAAGGAAGGGAGTACTAATATTATTTAGCTATAGAAAAATGTAATATATTTTACACATATTTCGATTTAGGGTATACATCTTTAAATTTCTAAAAGTTAAGATATTGTTTGTAATCAAGTTAAGAATGCATAAATGATGAGTTTTCAATGAACTCCAAAAATATCATATCTACTTAATCGATGGTATTCAAAAATTAATTTTCAAAAATATTAAGTGAAAAAAGAGAAATCAACAAAAAATCATCACCTCTTTTTAACTTAAGTTTTCTCTCATTTCACCTAATATTTGTAAGATGTGTACCTTAATTCGAAAAGGTAAAATAAAAAGTATTTTTCCCTAAGCAGTTTGAGATATAACAAAAATGCGGTAAAGTGACGAATTAAGAAAAATGTGAAACGCCCCATTTTTTTTAAATAAAAAAAAACACACTTAATTAAGTCCCATTAACATTACTAAGTACTGTAGATTAATATGTAACACTATTAGGCTAAAAACAAAACTCAAAAGCATAAGTACTTAAACAAAAATAAGAACCAGCTAAACTTGCCGGGTAGGGGTGTTATTCGGACGGATTGTTCGGATTTTGGATTATTCGGATCGGATTAATCGGATTTTGGACAATCTCAAGTTCATCCTTAATCCAATCCAAATAAGAAACGGATTGATCGGATATGAATTAAATGGTTCAGATAAATTTTTGGATTAAACGGTTTCATCCGCATAAGCTCAAGTTGAACGTGTGATACCGAGTAAGACTAAATTTACGTTTAATAAAATAAGTATATAAACAAACATAAGATAAGATGATATGATATATCATATTATAACATCCAAATTCCAATTCCAACTTCTAACATACAATTTGATCTAAAACATATTCCTAGTTTTAAAATTAAATACACATCCAATCAATCTAATCCAAAACAGAAGTCTCAGTTTTCTTAAGTTCATAGCATCCAAAATGTCAGACCTCCGTTATTCAAAAACTGTAAAAATAGTAACATTAATATCTAATATATTATTAAAAAATATTATTTAATATATTTGATTCTTATTCGGATTATACGGATATATCCAAACAGTTTAATTTTGATCCTTAATCCTATCTGTGTATCCATTTAAGTAATCCATAATCCGTTTAAGCAATCCATAATCCAAATAATCCAGTCCATTTAACCTAAATCGGATTAGATCGAATAAATTATTCGGATTCCGGATAAAAGTGACACCCCTACCACCGGGTAGGCTTCATGCCTTCCAACACCACTTTATGTAACGAATTTAACTAAGGCTACCCGTTTGAACATTGTTTACCCGCCGGATATAGACAATGGGTAAGGGCTTACCCGCTGGGTACTACAGCTTACCCGCAGGGTAAGGCTGCAATACAGCAGCCCCTTCATTTTTAAATACTAACTTCCGACACACTTAACTTTTAACTCGTTTAGAATTAGACTCTGAAGTTTTATAGACACTTTCATTTCACCAAAAAGGTTTCATTTTTTACACTTTTTTTTTTTACAAAAATGAATAAATCAGACGCATTACCAAATTATGGCCATTTTGATAAATTTTGGTGACAATCCAAATTGCAAACTAAACACAATAAAGTCTGAACTTTTTGCCCACACTTCCAACATCACAAATCAAGTCTAGGATAATCGACAAGGAGACTACCATTGATTTAACTTAATTAAGCTTACAGGTTCATTGGTGACCCATTTTTGACCCGTTTGCAAACCAACACTATTTTGACCCATTTCCCTTCTATCCATGACTCACATTTGACTAACATAAAGTAGTTGACTACATATCACTACTAAATATTAACCAAAACTTAATTTGACTCTTGATCACTTTACACAATACACCAAAACAAGAAGTTAATCATTACTACTTAACATTTACTATCCCAATTCATCATGTACAACTTTGACCATCATCATTGACTTTCAAAGTCAACTTTTACAAAATGACAAGTTTCATAGATCACGATGCTTTAACTTTCAAAATATATAAGTTGGGCGAATTATACAAGTATGATACATTACGATAATCAAAAGAGGAGGCTTGCTACTCACACTAGAGCAAGCTAATCCACGCTACTCCGATTTAACCCCCTTCCTTCCCGATGCTCACCTTTGCCTACAATATTCAAGATATAAAAGAGTAAGCAATTATGCTTAGTGAGCATATAGAAAGTCAATTAAGTAATTCACCCACAATATTTCTATACTTAGAAACAAGCATCAAATATAGTCATAACAATCCTAAGCATACAACTACTGAGCAAAGGTAGAGATTAAGCACCTTAGTATCATACCACGTCGATATGCATACTAAGTCGATAGAAACAAGCATGTGCAAAGCACATATCCAGAAACAAGCGTGGGCTAACTAAGTTAGCCAATCTCTACACATTTGCTCAATCCACATAATTCACAACAATTAACAATAAATTGAAACAAGATAAGATACAAGCAACATACCACATGATAAAGTAACCCTCTTGCTCGAAAGCAATACGAAATTACTTAATCAATTACCCAATTAACCCCCTTACTTACCTTAATGATCAATGAGGATTTCAAACTATAGTCAACGTGCGGCTTCCATGTCTTTAACACCTAGTTCATAATACACATTATGACATAACAACACATTTAGAATATATTCATCACTAATACTAATTTGTATTCATACTTCACCTCCCCCACTTTGATCAGTTTAGCTAGACTTTTAGCTAACTAACCAAAGTTAAACATTAATTACAATCATCTCTAACCCTTGATTACTTGTGTTTCTACTTGAATTCATGTTTTATTATCATATTCATACATTAATGACATCCCTAATTACATTTTGAGTTAGATGACACCAACTCATAAAAATTTAGTAGAAAATATAAAATTTCTCAAGAACACCAATGGTGATTTTATCATTTTCACCATGTATCGTGACTACTAACAATCTTAAAAACACTAATTAACATCAACTAAATCAATTCCTAACCCTAATTTCTGATTGAAAGCCCTAGTTAACCAAAACCCACTAAAAACCTAACTTATAGGTTAAAGAATGAGAAAGAATACTTACTAAGGATTAAAAATAGAAAGGAGATGATGAATTTGATTCTTGAAGACTTGAATTAAGGATTGGAAATTCAATTTCAATTGGTCGTGTCGCACCCCCAAATTCAGGTTGCGGAAGCGAATCAGTTCGGGGCGCGACTAATCAATAATCACAATCACAAAGATATAATGAACGACCACTAAATGCGTCGTTTTACATTGTATTGATAAAACCAAAGTTTACATCAAAAATAGTGTTTACATTAGCTCAGTTCCTTGAAATTGAGAGATTTACATTACATAATTACTTTATACAAAGTTATAATAATGCAACTAAATCTCTGATTGATTGAATGAAGACTCGAGCTAATGAATCTTGATTGGGCAGCCAACCTACTGCAGAGTACCTGTGATACATGCTAAAATGGGTCAGCGAAACGATGGTGAGCTCACAGGTTTGTATGTCAACACATATTTGTATGAACCGCAAGATATAATTGAATTTAAAATGCAATTAAGTAAAATAAAAGTTATACAGCCATGAGCACATAGTCTGAGCTTAACTTGAGTATCAGGTCCAATTAAGGAAACCCAACTGAGGTGCCTCCTACGAGTGCCTAATCTACACTCGTCTTCCCAAATGTTAATACGTCCGTTTGACCAGTTAGTGCGTGCTAACCCGGACGAGGATTGTCAATCCTATATGATATCATATAGTAACATTCACGCTACAGATGTATTACCAAACTATGAAGTAGAGGGTTTTGAAATGATTAGTGAAAACAACTCATGTAGTATTTGATTTGTATTGTATTTGCGTTCATATTGTAAAACAAAACGAGCAATGTAATCACACCCCTGATGAAAATCGTAAAATAATGGCTATGAGACTCACATGAGCCTTGAGTGTTTATCGAAATAAACTTGAATTGATTAGCTGTGAATTGATGTCCGAAGACTTGTAACCTAAGGGTGTCCAAGACACGCGATGGTTATAAACATGAGTAAGTATCTCGAAAGACTAGCTTTGTAGTTGTTCGTCCAACTAGAATGTCCAAATTACTACGATTTGGTTGTCTAACTTGTCCAAGTTACTACGACTTGGTTGATTTGATTATCCAAATTACTACAATTTGGTTGTTTAAATTGTCCAAGTTACTATCACTTGGTTGATTGGATTGTGTTTTGAAAATGTGTACGGCCCGTTGGTGATTGGTTGTAATAAAAATCTCATTATGATTTCGAAGTGTCCATGTTCAAAAACGTATCCCGATGTGTTTGAAAAGTCGTATCGTATAAGTGTTTGGAGTTACTTAAGTTTGACACTTAGTAAAAATATATATTTCAAGTTTCTGATTTATGCGACACAGTGTGCGACATACGGCTTTGTGTCGCTAAGTGCGACCTAGTTTGTTGTGTCGCAGATCATGATTGCAACATAAGGGCTTGTGTCGCTAAGTGCAACATCCGCGATTTAATGCGACATAAGGTATTGTGTCGCTATGTGCGACGGGGATAAGTTTTGCGACATAGTGTAACACCCTGTTTCTGGATTTGGAAATAAATGATTATTTAAACAACGAGAAATAATTTATTTGGTTTTTATGAAAATAAATAAGTAAAATGGTCACAGGTTTTATTGTGATTAATAAAATATTACTTGTTTTAAATTGTTGAACTTGACAGTAAAATAATAATATTTTGACTCGCGGGTATTTTCGGGTTCCAGACAATAGGATTAGAAGGGGATAATATTTATACTAAATAAAAGATGGGGCGGTGGATTAAACTGATTCATTTCACCCACCTTCCTCCTTTTGTTTAACTCTCAATCTCAAATTCATGTAATCCTTTCAAGAAATCAAAAGGAAGTTTGTGTTTGAATTCATTATAGTTCATCATCATTATCTCTTGTTCATCTTGTTCATCACTTTGTTCTTCAAATTGTAAGTGTTCTTATAATTGACTTTGAGTAAATGAATATCTATGAATTTAGTGATGATATTATGTAAATTAGATGATTGTTGATGTTGTTTTAAATGTATATAGGGTTAATATACTTGCTAATGTGTTAAACTGAGTTTGTATGATGAAACTTGGTAGGTTTGATGGGAAAATTCTGAGTTTTGGGTTCTGCAGAACTCAGTTCGCAAGTGTTCTAGAAAATTCTCAGGTCGCGGTGCGAACTGAGTTGGTGCGGTGCGAACCGAGTTGGCTTGCGAATCGAGTTCTGCGACTCGAGTTTCTGCGAAGCGAGTTGAGTTTTGCTCTGCGAAACGAGTCGCTGCGAAGTGAGTTGAGTCCTGCGAAGCGAGTTGACTCTGCGAACTGAGTTGGGTTCTGCGAACCGAATCAAGTTCTGCGAGTTGAGTTCTGCGAAGCGAGTTGAGCTCTACGAGTCGAGTTGCGAACCGAGATTCTGCGAATCGAGTTGACTATGCGAACTGAGACCTTGCAAACTGAAAATTTAAAATATTATTTTACAAATTTTGAAAATGCATGTGTCTTTTCGGGGTCATCTAGGGCCCGAAAATGGCATTTTTCGGTTTTTAAACGTCATTTCAGGATTTTCTGATTTCTTATCTGATTGAACTGTTGTTTGCCTAGACTCTAGGGATTACATGATTTGATAAATATGTTAAAATAATGGTTATGGGATGAGTTACTGATTTGTATTATTTGTGTTCTCAGATAAGCAGAAGAAAACTCAGTGACATTAGACAACTGAGTATAGAGACTGGAATATCGGTGAGTAGTAACTGTATTCTTCTGTTCAATTCCGTTGTAACAAGTTTGGTACAACGGATGAACACTTTGGTAATTGGTTATTGACTGTTTAGTTTATTGGGTTATAATTATTGTTGATTGGTTATTTATTCGGTATCGGCATGATTATTGTATAATGTGTGATTCTTGGCCACTGGGCATATTTGACTATGTGGATTATTCAGAGGTCAACGTTGGTTGGGTTTGGTGCTATTGTTTGGCTGGCGGGGTTTCCGATACACATCGTTGATGGATGAACCATAGTCAGTGAAGATAGCTTCAAACTATCGGTAAATCACTGTGATGGTATACCAGTGATTGAAGGTTTCTTGTGATGGCATACCAAGAACCGCCGATCTTCTTTGATTGTGTTGGATTATGTTTATTTGTTGTATGAATTGTTATTTCTGAATTGAACTGTCGGATACAGTTCCATTCACTTAGCTGTGAGCTAATCCCACCGTGTTTAATATTTTGCAGGTTTTGGGTAAGTATGGATCGGGATTAGGAATGAGATGGAATGTTTGATTATGACCGCGCACACTCTGATCCTTTTGGGAAAATTAGAATTATGTTTTGTTAAGTTATATAACACCCGACCTTTAGTAAATGGTTTGTAAATACTTATTTATAAGTGTGATGTTTTAAAAATTCGCTACATGTTAGTATATGTAATATCGGTAAATGTGCTTTGGGGACGCGCTTCCATTGTTTATAATATAATAAGGGTTTGTGAAACATGGGGTGTTATACATAATGTTTTGTGTCGCTATATGCGACGTCCGAAATTATTGCGACATAACCATTTGTGTCGCTACATGCGACATCCGTGATGTAGTGCGACATAGAGGCTTATGTCGCTATATGCGACATAAGACATGATTTGGCGACATAAGAGCTTGTGTCGCAGGTGGCCTGGAGCCTCTGCGACATAACAAGCTATTGGCCAGAAATTGGGCTGAAAACGTGTTTTCCGGTTTCTGTTTAACTTGAAACTTTTACCCAACCCATATTTGGACATTTTAAGCTTAAATAACCCTCAAACAAGTAAAAATAAGTAAAATCGGAGAGTTTCGAGTTTTGTCAGAAAACTTACGACTTAACGCCGGAGAAATCTGAAAAGAGGGAAATGTAGATCGTGACTCCGTGAATCTTTTCTTCCAAACGAGTGTGAGGATTCGAGATCGTTTTGTGGTGTTATTTTATGATTTAAGGAGGTTGTGGCGGTGTGGTGGTTTGAGAGAAAAAGGAAGAAGAAAAGATGGAGAGAGAGAAAGAAATGTGGGAAATGGGGAGGGGAGGGAGTAGTGGGCCAGTTTTGGGGGGGATTAGGGGAGGGAAAGTCTCCCAAATTGTAGTTTTCGCGTTCGCGCTCCGTGCGGTGATCGTTTCCCCGATCGTTTAATTGTTTAAATAATTATTTTAAAACACAAACGTTTATTAATGTTTTTGTTGAAGTATTTCATCAAATACTTTTACTTGAGTTATAAAATATAACTTATTCTTGTTTCGATTGTTCGCGCGTTTATTATTTAACCGCGTAAATGTTATTTGTACGATACGAATTTAAGTTGAAATATTATCTAAATAATATTTTGGATAAAATAGAGTTATTAAATAATTTCATATCATTTAATAAAATGGTTCACCAATGTCCGTATTAATTGAATCGAATTGCATTCGATTTGAAACTTGTACGATTTAATCAAATCGCATACTTGTATATATTCAACAATATATATATTGATACATTAATTAGCCTAACACAGAACTAATCACATGTATTACACTTGATTAGGCACTAATTACTAGTCCTAATTTGGCGGGTGTCACAGGTCGCCAGCGTTTATCAGCATCACTTCTACGTCTGCTTGGAATTGGTCACCTACGTTTATTAGCATAAGATTTCTACCGGTCTTGTGCCATTTTTAACCTTTCATTGAACCAATTGAATTCCAAGTCGGTCAAAGGTGTTACAAAATGTATGGTAATTCAATTTCAATAGTAATTTATAAAGGGTAAGGAGCAAGGGAAAGGGAAGGAGGACTATTTTGCAATTTTGATAAAATTATCGACCAACATACCAAATTACTTGTAAAATTACATAAAAAAATTCAAAAATTGGTTCAATCATAAAACTTGCTAATATGCAACATTTAGTCAAAAATGATAAAGAACGTAAGATGAAGTGACATATATTCAGGATGTACTGACAAATATATGATACAGTCTCAAATATACAAATATGAGGTAACAAATATACAGGATGTTGTAAAGAAAGTAATCCTAATTTTTTAAATTTAAGAAAAAAATTAAGATTTACAAACATGTCAAAATGCTAAAAAATATATAAGATGCATTATATACAAAAGATGCAGTACAATAGTACTAGTAGTTTTTTTTCATATCTAAAACGTACGATGTGGTCATGTAAGATCCAGTAAAAGAACTGTACGATTCAGTTCATATTTTTCAGATTTAAAAAGTAGATCTACTTTTTATATCTAGATCTACGAGATTTCAGATCCAGATGTATATAATGGTGGTGGTGGAGCGGCGGTGGTGGCGGTAAATAGTGGTGACGGTTGAGCGGCGGTTGTTGCGGTGGAACAACGGCGGTGGTGGTGGAGCGGCGGGAGAATATGGAGAAACGACCACGGTTGGTTACATCTGGTGGAGGCCTATTCACCAACGGTAGTGGTTCCCGTATCAACTCTCCGACCACAAAAACTGTCGTCTTCTCCGTTTTTTCTCCAGTCGCGCAACGACAACGATGGTGGTGGTGGCAGAGCGGCGGTGGAGTGGTGGAGCGGCGATGATGGATGTGGTGGTGGTGGTGGGGTGAGTGTTTGTGTGTGTTTGGTGAAGAGATAGAGAGAGTTGGAGAGTGTTTGTGTGTGTTTTGTGAAAATGGAGGAAGCGAATGAGCTCTCGAAACATGTGTTACCCCAGGGACGGAGACAGGGCGGGGGCACCGTAGGCAGTCGCCCTCACGAGAATATTTAAATTACGTAAAAAAAAAAATTTTAAGGTATTAATTACATTTTAAAATTTTCAACCCCACAAAACTATTAAAGAAATAAAAAATAAATTTTTTTCGCCCCCACCATCAGGAATTCTTGGCTCCGCCCCTGGTTACCCCGGACTTATTTTGCATATATTGCAAAATGATCCCTTGCCGGCTTGCCCTCCAAAATAGTCATTCCTCGGTGATCCAGCTTCATTTAGTAAACGCTCATTGCGGTCAATAATTTATATAGTTGTACATATCGATATTGAGATAGTTGTACATACCGATATTGAGTGACTAAGTGACACCGACGCCTTCAAACTTTACCGTATGTACTAAAAGTAAAAGGTTTATCATATCCTCCTCCTTCGAGGATCATGACTTTGCTGTTAATTAGTCAGGGAGGCGTGTGTTCATATCTAAAATGAATTATTGCTTCGTCACTTTGTATTTCTTTTTACTGGTATAACATATAATATATAGAAACTGGTATAACATATTATATGGTATAACATATAAACTACGATCGAAAGTTGCATGCACCATTAAGTCAGTCCCAAACAAGCTAGCTAGGTTTGTATTTGTATCCTTTGTTTCTTTATATCATTCACATTTTCATCATGTCAAATTCAAATTGGGCACATAACCCTTTATACAGAGGCCATTGTTGGTTCAAATTTGGCCCTAAATCACAACCAACAGTTTCTAGTTACGCTATTAGTTACTCCCTCCCTCCCTCCCTAGTTGATTACTGTAATATATCATCGATCACACATTGAAATTCACACTTACCAATGCAACTAAACAATACAACAGCGACTGTATATGCACCAAATCACATCACATTTACTTTATTATCAGTATCAGTAAGTATTCAAATTGAACATAGGCATAACTTTTTAGATGCACCTAGGATACCCTATAATATGTTACATGATGATTTGTTTGTTGTTATATCATCAACAACGGGCATTTTCCCCTATATTATATGTAATGATGATAATGAAATCATAACAACCACTTGTAGTCTTGTACTATACATCTACCTCCTTAATGCATCCCATCCCAATAAAACAAATTCTTAAAAAACTTAAACCCAATTGGCTTGTTCTAAAAAGAACCCGGAAAACCACATCTTACTGTTGCAAATTCTTAATTCCCGGCAACCAAATTGGCTTATATGTATGCATGTTGGTTGAGTCACAGAATGTGCTCACATTTACTCATTTGTTGCAAAAGTGCATTTGCTTTCCTTTGCGCTCTACTTGTTCCAGATTTACTCAACTCCACGAGATGATCATATACACCATACTGAAGTGCAGCCAACATCAAACATGAATTGTTCAACCCGAGTTCAAGCAGTACCGCCGTTGCGCACTCCTTGTTCTTTGGGGTCCCATCCTTCACAAACCCAACAAGCGTCTCTATAACCGATAACTGTCCAATCCCAGTTTGCCCTTCCGCCTGTTTCGCAAGGAGTGACAGAATCGAAAGAGCTTCATCAACCATCCCCATTGACTTTTCTTTTAAAAGATGAAGCAAAGGCTCGATGATCCCAGCTTTAATAGCTCGTGATTTGTTTGACTGGTTCAATGACAGATTAAACAGCGCAGTTGCAGCGTCTTTTTTGCCTCTGATAGTCCCATTTTGTAGCAGTTTGACCAGTGGTGGAATCCCTTTTAAACAACCAATCATCACTTTATTCTCGTTCAACATTGACAGACTGAACAAAGTAGCAGCCGAGTTTTCTCTTGCTTCATCTGTGCCGTTTTGGAGAACTTCAATAACAGCAGGAATCGCGCCTTCTCGTGCAATTAGTCTCTTATTGGCCTCATCAAGTGATAGATTCAACAAAGCAGTGACCGAATGCTCTTTCACTTTCCAATTTTGGGAATACAAAAGTTTGACTAAAGGTGGAATTGCTCCACAATTCGCGATCAAGATTCTGTTTTCCAGATTCTCCTTTGACAGCATTCTGATCTTCTCAACAGCTTGACTCTGTGTACTGAGTTGACTCGATGACATATCTTGAACCAACAGATAAACCTCATCTATGAAGGCGTTTTGGTTTTCTGACAAAGAGTAACTCTCTCTTTTTGGTAAATCAAAGTTATGCTTTTCACACCATTGAAGAATGAGATTGCGAAGCGCAAAATTAGGAGCAACGACTAAGTGACTCAAAGTTTCGCCAGTTTTTGGACATGTTCTATGATTTGAATTCAACCATTTCTGGATGCTTTCCCTCTCATATGTCTACAAAATATTGAACCAAACATACAATCAGAATCCACAACTACTGCAGTAACAACAAAGAATGAGGAGCAAATGTACCTGTCCAGTAGCAATTATAACAGGATCCGTCATGATCTCAAGTGATATTGGACAAAGAAACTCATGAGGGATTAACATAGATCGGCACCTTTCCAAGCATCTTAAAGATGGAGAATCGTCAAGAACTTTATTGATGTTGCCATTGCTCTCATCAATACCTGCAACTTGTTTGAATTTCTTCAACAGATCCACTATTTGTTTGGTACTCTCTACATGCTTTGTGGTACCTCTTTCTTTGACAAGCTTTCTAACGGCCACAGTCTCGATTTCTAAGTCCCCAATAGAATATAAATCTAGTTTCTTTGCTAGTCTCTCTAATATTACAATATCCGCATTTCTTTCATCATATTTTGAAAAAATGATCATCATGTCCATGGCCAGTTCCATGTCTAATGTATCTGTCCTTTGCTTTGCTCCTTGTAGTTGCTTCCGAAGTAGCTCAATCTAACAATATCACATTTAAAAGATTCAGAAGCTCTTCCTGAATAAACACAATCCAATCACACAAGGTCAAACAGAATAACTCTCAATTACAAAGTTCATGTGACATTGGTTCAGATATTGTGACATTCATACATTTTAGTTAATAATCTTACCTGTACTACAAGTTGTACAATTGAAAAAATGAAAATTAGTGTCTTTATGTCAATTAAATTCACATTGAGGGAGTTTGTATGACCGGAAAAGTCAAACTGTAATCTATTTTCTTGACCATAAAGTAATATCACATAATAACTTATCTGATGATGATGCATAAGTAGCTAAAGGATGATAGTTCTATCAATGATTGCAAATTATTTCGAGTTTCATGTTTTGTTTCTAAATGTCAATTACTGGGTTCAAATCTTTTCATCGGAACATTACCCTTTTTTCAGGCTAATCTTCGTTTCCTAACCATTGCATGTTACATGAGTTAACATTATAATAATATCTATATTTTTTTAAAGTTGATACTATTCACAAGTTGGGGCACAGATTGTTTGACCTTTAGAAGTCAAATCCCAAATCTTTGAATCACTAGAAAATGGTTGCATGTGCTGATGTGCAAATGAACATGAAGTGTTTCAGTTTTGCACCTAATAATCTCATTGATCAATAAACTAATAAACATGTACTAAATGCATGTTACAACTCATATAGATCAAGAAGTGTAACATTTTTGTATACTGAATAAATATTTGGTTTGGTACCCGAAAAGTTGAGTCTTTTGCACAATAACAATTGATTCTAACCTATCTGTGCAGTGCACAGCTCCTATCACCAATTTATTGAAAATAAAAGGTTTTAAAGATTTATGAGTTGTTAAGTAATTACTTGCTCCTGCACTTCTTCAGAGATCCCAAGTTGTTGATACATCAGTCCATCTAAAGCCTCATTCAACTGATCATAAACACAATGAAATCTACTCATCATCGCATCACTCTCCAATGCCTGAAACACAAGTGATAGTAATTAGTACAGTAATTAAGTAACAAACAAAAGTAATTATTGACAACCCTTTTAGTTAGTGGTTTAATTTGATTCGAATGAGATTAGATCTTGAAACAAAAAGGGAGAAGGATGACCAGACCAGAAAGATCTTGCTTCCAAAATTGCAATGCTTCAAGAGTTTGTTAGCAGAAAAAAGTGCCTTCTTTAGAGTTAGAAATGAGCGAAAAGCTGCTGCAGGTAATGGTAATTGTAATGGTTGATCCATCATCATCATCATCTCTTTGGTTTCTTCGAAAAGTGGGACTAAAAGCTTCAATCTTCTTACGAGTTTTAAGCATTCCTTTCTTTGTGTTCTTCTGAAACACATGTAAGATCCCACTGTTTCAATCAACTTCATCATTTCTTCCACCAGATCATCACCTTCACCGTTTCTGAAATCCTCCACTTTACCACCCTTTTCAACATCCATCAAATCCAAGATTCAAGAACACAAGAACGCTTTAAATGCAGACTTTCCAGGGAAGTGGGTTCCTTTTCTCTTTTTCCCTTTCTGATTTCTCATATCATGGAAGAAGAATAAATAAATAAACAAAAATTGAGGATAAGAAGAAGGGAAATAATGGAAGTAAAGGCACCAGTAAATGGCGGCCCCATTTCTAGATCTTTTTAAAACCCCATTTTCCGCTCCAACTCAATTCTTTCGTACGCGTAGCCATTAGTTTATTTTTTACAGAGTTTATTTTTCAAGCTACCTAAGTTACACTTTATAATTATAATTATTTTATATTTTATATATATACTATCATAATATAAAAAGAATGTGATAGCCTGATAGGTGTCTGAATCTGTGAATATGCTACTCTTTACAAAAGTATATAGGTTGTTATATATAATGTAATCAATTTTGTCATATTTTTTAAACTGATTCTAACTTTTAATTTTCAATAGAAGCTAAAATACAAAGTTAGACTATAGGACACTTAGGGTGTGTTTGGCAAGGGGCTTTTAGTGACTTGAGCTATCTACTTTTAATAAGCCTTATTCCATAAGTCTTGTTTGGCAGCACAAAAACAATGGAGCTTCTTGAAAAAAGAAGCCCCTAAACAAAAAGCTTCTTGAAGTGGTTTTTGAATAAAAGCCCAAGCCCCAGCTCCAGCCACAAGCTCCAGCCTCTAGCTCCAGCTCCAGCCCGTTGTTGCCAAACACACCCTTAAGCTTATTTCATATTACTCTTTTGACAAAATTACACTGGTCGTCCCTACAACTTTTTTTTCACACTGATCATCTCTGTGGTTGCATGATCTTGCACGGGTCATCCTAATCACTAACGACTGTTAACTCAGTCCGTTAAAATAAGTCATGTGCATGGCATGTGAGGGTATTTGAGTAATTTCACTACCTTTTCCCATTTTATTCAACTTAATTATTTTAATTCACACACTTTTATTCCCCTATCAATTCTTATCCTCCACACAAAACTGATGTCTCATCTTCATTCGTTAAATGCTAGCAAAATGAAACTATGAGATGAGATAATTAGAGTACAAGAATTATTGAAAGAATGGAAGTACCAATTATATTGTGTCATGTGTACAAAGAGAATGTTTCACATATACAAAACACATTTACCCCCAAACTTAAATATCTCACAAACGACAAATCAAAAGATTATGAAAATTGCACCATTAGATTCAGCGTTTTATCCTCTTCGATTTTCCGTTTATCAAGGCATGCTTTCGACGAATTTTTTTTCTTCATTTTTTGGTGGGTTTCACATTTTACTAACACATGTGTTAAATTGTAGTGTTTTGGGTTTAGGGTTTGAGGTTTGGGGTTTCTCCGAAACCTCAAACCCTAAACCCTAACTGTGACACCTGACAAATTAGGACTTTAATTAGAGCCTAACACTTGTATAATTACATGTATTTTGTTTTGTATTAGGCTAATTATGTGTAAGATTTTGTATATAAGACATTATTATATATATACACGTACGCGATTAAGTTTAATCGTGCAAACTCGAACAGGACGGAGTCCGACACTGTTGAAATTGGACATTGGTGAAAAACTCTATAAATAATGTGGAACTATCCAAACAAACATGATTTACTTAAATATATTACTAAAATATATTACACGTTATACGTTTTGTGTAAAACTTAACCAAACGCGACGAAAACGCACGAAACGCGTCTGACAAACGAAATCAACTCAAGTTATATTTCTATAACTCAATATTAAGTATTTTGATTAAATACTTTGGTTAAAAATATCACGATTACACGCGTACAATTATAACGTTTAAAAACGTTATAAATAGAATCTAATTGTTTTGAATGATTGATTATGATATCGTTATTAAATATTAAGTAATAGCGTTATATTATTTACATTTATTTGAAAGAGTAAATTTTTAAAAAATTCCTTGCAAATGGACAAAAAACCGCAAAACTGGTCGAACTGTACCGATTCGCAGTTTGATCCGGTCCGATTACACAAGTTAAATGGTCCGATTCGATTTGGATTTTACTCAACCGTCAAACTGTGGATCAGTTTAAATTCTTACCAAAAACCGAATGGACCGAACCATAAATACCCCTACCTATCACATCACTTGGTATGGTGATAGAAATTATGTAGACTAAGGTTAAAATGTGTCCCATATATTTGGTGACAATAAACCATCAATCACATAGTTCTATTTATATGGGTACAAAATCATACAACAAAAATTCCATTTTTCTCACGTGTTAAAATTCAATATCTTAAAGACGTTAGTCAAAATATTATAAAAATTTTACCATAAAAATCAACGTTTTGTTCTCTTCGATTAGACATCTCATATGTTATATTTTCAAAAAAAATCTTCATATATATATATATATATATATATATATATATATAGACTTGGGATCCTGTGAGAAAAAGATGATTCCGTGAGAACAGTTAGAAGATATCTTAACCTTTCATTTGATCTCATCAAAATTGTCTAATATGGCGGTGGCAAAGTTGTAATTTTTTCAACTTTCGTATGTAAGGGACATTTTTATCATTTTACCTCAATTAGGTCTTTTTTTATTCATTCTGAGATCTTCAAACGTATTTGTTCCATTCATCTTGCACAACACCTTCTTCATTGTTAATTTTCATCGTGCATTTGTCCGTATAATATGGTTATGTACGTGCTTTTAACGAAGTTAATCTTCATCGTAATCTTCATTGAATCATTTTAGAAATTTTCATTTGTTTTTTTCTGGAATATGTCTTCTACTGGCAATGAGCTATCCTTTCGCAATCTTGCAGGTAATGATTTCTTTTAAGTTTACGATATATAATTTCGTTACGGTAAATCTTTTTGGGTATTTTGTATTTGTAATGTAAAATGTGAATTTTTAGAGTTTTTGGTAGAATTAACACATTTGTTTTTGAGATCTGAACCTTTTTTAGCTTAACATGTAAACTTATGTGAAGGAAAGCCGTTTTTTGTTTTGTATATGAGTTTTTATTTATCGATAAAGTATAATGAGCTGTAAATGTAAGCTTCACATTCAAATTTAAGTATGTGAATATGAATTATGACAAACTTCACACACAAGTTTTTATATTAATTTTATTTTACTATAGCTTCACATTCAAAATAGATATGTGAATCTGAATTGTGACAAACTTCACACACTAGTTTTTATGTAAATTTATTTTATAATAGTTTCACATTCAAAATTAGGGTGTACATGAATCTGAATTGTGACAAACTTCACACACAGGTTTTTTATGTTAATCTTATTTTACAATAGCTTCACATTCAAAATAAGTATGTGAATCTGAATTGTGAAAAACTTCACACGGTATAATACTATATTAAGTTGTTTTTAAAAAAGATTCAAAGTTAGTAAACTAACATTATATTACTAGATGTGAATCTTATACTCATAAAAGCTTCACAAGTTTAAACAATGTGAATTACAAAATGAAAAACTTCACATGGTATAATATTGTGTTAAATTATTTTAAAAAAGATTTAAAGTTAGTAAATCAACATAATGTTAACTAACACTGCATATATAAGAATAAACAGATGTGAATCTTATACTCATAAAAGCTTCACAAGTTTAAACAATGTGAAAAACTTCACACGGTATTATAATCTAATATGGATATATGAAGTTGTAATTAATAACTTTATTTTAATTTGAGATGCAAGCTAGCTAGGTAGACCTAAAAAGGAAAAACTAATTTAATTGAGATTAGTAGTTGATGAGTTGAGTTAGAGGAGGTGGGGAAAGGGGGAAAACAAAGTGGTAGTAATCTGATAAGTGAAAACTGATAACGCGGTTTATGCATCTGCATTTCCTCCTCCGTCACCTCACGCGTATGTATTTTGGTTCCATGTGGACCTCTACACTTTCATTCCCGGTTTTTGGCATGGCCCGACACACATATATAGTAGGGAACACTTAGACCGTCATATACTTTTTTTACAATGTACGTATCTGTTATCTTCGAAGTTGATTCATGATTTATATGGAGCTAGTAAGGTATTCACACAATGCGGCGAGACTTGATGGCAGTGAATATTTTTCAAAATAACATCGTGGCGTAAACGAAGCCTCAACATTCGTGTTTTGAATGTTTTTGTTGTAATTCATAGGGCCAAAATTTGTGTGTTAACCTTTTCTAAATATGGTGTAAGAATTTGTTTGTAACTCTGTTGTTATATATAAATATAGTAGACAATTCGTGTAATTTTATGGTATATAATTCAATATTAATTAATAAATATGTGATATAAATTGATAATATAAATTTGAATGAAATACAAATGGTACCATCTAACATACACTCATTGATCATGCATATATTTTTTACACACTGAGTGAGATATAACTAGTATTGTCACCCCGTTTTGTTGGGTTTTTTTTTACAAAGTATTATAATACAATACAATTATAACAATAATAGTTTTGTTCATTTATATATCAATATATTTTATCAAAATAGTTTTAAATTACAAAACATCCAACTGTATACAAACTGTGTAACCTATGCATAACAAAATTAAAAGATATATACCACGAGTTTGATTTTGTTAATATATACTATGTATAATGGAATAATCAAACTAGATCAATTTTGTTAATATAAACCTAATTAAATGGACCTAAAAATAGACATAATACACTCATTGGACAATACAGTTTTTCTCTCTTAATCTTACTGGTTGAACCTGACACATGTCGTTCTTACATTTTTAGGTTCATATTAGGTCTATCTAATTAGTCATCCTAATCATTTTCCTTAGTATATTTAACTTATGGTAAGATTACAATTTTACTTTTACTTATTTTGAACACATTTTTTAGATTACACTTACATCATTAGACTACTCGCAATGGGGGCTTGAACGCCCGTTTTTGGCATCGAGAACGCCCAGAACGCCCGCAATGGGGCGTTCTCCATGCGGCGTTCTGGGGCGTTGGTTGTGGGAGAACGGGAGGAGAACGGTGGAATAGTGGGACCCATGCAATTTTTAATGGTTTTTTTCCTTTTTTTCGTCCCTTTTTGATTTTAAAAAAAAAAAATAAATTTGAAGCAACGGATATAAAATGGAGGACCGTTGGGGTGATTAAAAAAAAAATAATTTTTTTTTTACCGTTAGAAACCAACGGATATAAAAAAAAAAATTTTTTTTTTTTTTTTCATTCCCTATATATATCATCCACTCCCATTTCATTTTTACACACCCACAAACCAATACAATCCACTACTCCACTTTTATACCAAAATACTTGTTGATTAAATTGCAAAAATGGAATCGATTAATCTTATTTGCGATTCATCTTCGGAAGATGAAGTTATCGTTGAACTTCTCCAAGGTTACCGGGCTCAAAAAATTAGTGAGGCCGGGCAAAGTTCAAAACCACCACGTAATCGAAGATACATTCAAAGAGATCGTGAAGGTGCCCAACAACGTTTGTGGGACGACTACTTTGCGGAGAACCCAAAGTATCCACCAAACATTTTCAAGCGGCGTTTTCGTATGCGTCGAGAATTATTTGTTCGAATCGTACAAGGTATATCCGATTACTCTGTTGAACCTATTCCTGACCACTTTGATTATTTTAAACCAAAACCAGATGTAGTAGGTCGGCTTGGTTTTACCGCACTACAAAAGTGCACATCTGCCATACGCCAATTGGCGTATGGAACATCCCCTGATATGTTCGATGAATACTTACAAATGGGTGAAAGAACGTCAATCGACTGTCTTAACAACTTTTGTAAGTGTGTCTTCGATTTATACTCAGCAGAGTATTTGAGAAAGCCCACGGCTACAGATATTGCTCGCTTATACACAGCACACGAGCGAAAACACGGGTTTAAAGGAATGCTTGGGAGCATTGACTGTATGCATTGGCAATGGAGAAATTGCCCCAATGCATGGAAAGGCCAATACACCAGGGGTGATCATGGACACCCGACCATTATGCTTGAAGCTGTTGCTTCATACGACATGTGGATATGGCATGCTTTTTTTGGCATGGCGGGATCGAACAATGACATCAATGTTTTAAACCACTCTCCATTGTTCGATTCAATTAAAAATGACACCGGTCCACCCACAGCCTTTGATGTCAATGGACATCACTACACAAAAGGGTATTATCTTGCCGATGGTATTTATCCGGATTGGTGTACTCTTTATTTTAGTGTGTCGTCTTTTAATTAGTAATCGTAATGTATTTTTAATTTTTAATCGTATTGTATTTTAAATTATTAATCGTAATGTATTTTAGTTGTTAAATTGTATTGTATTTTAATTTTATTGAAATGTATTGTTTTTAATTTAATTGTATTTGTATTGTTAAATAAGTGGAAATGATGTGGAAATTAGTGGGGCCAGGAGAGGAAAAATGGACGTTCTGGTGTTATGATTGCATGGGTTAAAATGGTGTTGTGGTGTTATGCTGACGTGGCAGAGGGAAAATGGGCGTTCTGGTATTATGACTGCGAGTAGTCTTAGGGATAATTAAGTAAATTTATTTTTTAATCTATCTCAATCTAATTTCTTTAAACTTTAAAGTACAATTGGTACTACTTATATTTACTCCTAGATAATACTCCGTAATAAACTTTTTTTGCTAAAAGTAAAAGTGAAAAACTATTGAAAGGCTGTCATGTTTGTTTGTTCACGAAAACCACTCAGGTCCACCGATTTAGAAAAGTGTCACTTTGTTTCTCCCAAAATTGACACCTCTCCATCCTTTATTTTTCTCTGTGAGTGACATGCCCTCCTTCTGTCGGAAATCTTGTCGGAAAATTTTCTGTCAATTCGCCACCGCCGGTCGGAAAATCTTCTGGCAAATCTTCGCGGCCGCTGCATGAACAGTTTTATACGATTCCGGAAATGATGATATGCAACAACGTTGAGGGGTTCTTTTAATGTGTTTTTGATCAAGTGAATATTATTTTACAATTTTCAAATTTTTTACAAAACTTTGCTTACTTTATGATTTTGTAGTTTGATTATATATCTTGATGCTGTCGTGTTTTGATAATGATTTTATTTTACACCTCTCAATTTCTGGGCAACGGTTTGTTTGAATATGTTTGGGCAATGAAAGACAAAAAACAAAACAAAAAAAAAATACCCTTGCCAAATGTCTACGAAATGACTATAATGCCCCTTGTGAACAGTATCATACCCACCACAAATGTGTATAAGGTAATTGTTTACTCAAAAAATTGATCAGAAACTAGCTTTGTAATACTCGTGCTTCGTGACGGGTAAAGCAAATATTTAAATAATATTTCTATATATTATTTTGATTTATAAATTATTCAATAATAAGTTATTTTATCCTCATATGTAAATAAGAAAAATATGTGCAATAATTTATATATATTTGCATATAATGATTAACAAATCTTAAAGCAATAAAGTAAACTAAAAATTTACAATAATTAAAAATATAAAAAAGAAGGGTAAAGATTTAAAGAATAAACTAATTCTTACAAAACTATTATAAATATGAATGTCGTTAATTTTAAGGCATAAAAAATATTCACAAAAAAATGAAGGAGAAAAAAAATCCCAAAGAGTATATTCACTATTCTGAGGAAAAAAGTCGAAAAGAAATAAAAATGTTAGGATTGAACTTTAGTATAATTGATAAGCTTTAAGCATTCACCGTTTCACATAAGTTGATTCATGTGTAATATCTTGCACTTATATTATTGTGTGTATTTATACAATTCTATATAATTAAGTATAAAATGTTACAATGTATAATGTTTGACTAATTATTATATTATATACATATATAAGTATAATGCTCGTTGTTATTGCGTTGCAGTGAGCTTTTCATATAATAATATTCATTATTGATTCAAATAGGATCTTATTTTGCCAGTATAGTGTTATCTTTGTAAAAATGCACATTTCGACGTACAAAAATGAAATCTTTATATGTAAATTTTGTTATTATTTTATTTTAAAAGTTATAAACTTGTAATCAAAGAATAATGAAAACAAAAGTAATACATTTAGATATATTGTAATCAAAGTAACATAATTAACAATAGCTCTTATATATAAGTTTAGGAAAATGATTCTAATAAAATAAAAAATACAATAAACAGAAATGAAGGCAAGTCTTGATCCTTGATGCCCTACTTTAAATACATAGTACTTTGACCATGTGAGCTACAATGTGCAGATAAAATAGCTTTTCCCTTTAATATTTTTATTTAAGCTACAATGTATTGAATAAAGTAGTTTTTCTCTTTAAAATTTTTATGTAAAAATTTAAACATCATTTAAAAGATAATAAACTTACTATTCATAAAAGGTCCAAAATTGATAATAAGGGATAGGGTGGGGTTCAAATGATAATAGGAAATTGTGTGAAAATGAGGGAACCAATGATATTGTGTCATGTGTAGAAAGAGAATGTTTCACATATACAAAACGCATTTACCCTAACATCAATCATCTCACAAATGACAAATCGAAAAATTATGAAAATTGCACCATTAAACTCAGCGTTTTCTCCTCTTCGATTTGCCGTCCCTCAAGGCATACTTTCGACGAGGGTTTTTTCCAACTTTTTTGGTGAGTTTCACATTTAATAACACATGTGTTAAATGTGTTAAAGTGTTGCGCTTAGGGTTTAGGGTTTGGGGTTTGGGGTTGAGTGTTTGGGGTTTCGCCCCTAAACCCCCAACCCTAAACCCTAAACGCTTTACAAAATTCTAAACCCTAAATCATACTAAACCCTAAACCCTAAACCCTAAACCCTGCTAAACCCTAACCCTAAACGATAGCCTTAAACCCTAACCCTAAACCCTAACCCTAAATTCTAAACCCTAAGCCCTAAACCCTAAACCCTAAACCTAACCACAAATCAAATGTAGAACCAATCAGTAACATATGTGTTACTAATTTGTAAAACCCACAAAAAAAAAAGAAAAAAAAAGTTGTCAAATGTATGCCTTGATGGACGGAAAATCGAAGAGGAGAAAACGTTGAATCTAATAGTGCAATTTTCATAATTTTTCGATTTGTCATTTGTGAGATAATTGATATTGGGGGTAAATGAGTTTTGTACATGTGAAGCATATTCTTTGTACACATAACATGATATTATTGATTCCCTTATTCTCACTCAAAATTGATGTACTCATCTGAACTCTACTCATAAGGGGTAATAACAGTACTCAAAGACTAAGTGGTTGTAACACCCGCTTTTGTGA
Source organism: Pseudognaphalium luteoalbum (assembly GCA_963422505.1). Taxonomy (NCBI): domain Eukaryota; kingdom Viridiplantae; phylum Streptophyta; class Magnoliopsida; order Asterales; family Asteraceae; genus Pseudognaphalium; species Pseudognaphalium luteoalbum. Next base: position 484,360 of record OY730192.1, read on the forward strand.
TTCGAGGGTAATCTGATAATTTCCCTTACTTATATATTTTAATTATTATATTTTAAATTATTGCGTTTTATATGTTGGTTTTAAAACTTAGGGAGTTTGATCAAAGGATTAATTGTGACTAGTGAATTATTGACCAATTTAAATAGTTCTAGTTCACGGTAAAATAAAATAATTTTCTCGCGATTGATAATTAGGTTCCAGACAATAGATTGAAAAGGGGACTAGTTTTAAGTAAATACAGAGTCGGTTAATATTGAGCCGACATGTTAACTTTCCCAAAATGAGAAGGTTTCCATTTTCATCTCATTTCAACACTTGAATACTAAATCCTTAAACCGCAAACCTCACAACTTTAAGAACTTCAATTTTGAAAACAATAACAAGTGATTGATTGATTCTAGCTTGATTTCATCACCATCATCAACTTAATAAGTCTTCAAGTGTAAGTTTCTTTAATGTTTTTTTTTTTTTTTATGAAATTGTATTCATAATTGAAGTATATGAAATTAAAGCTAGAAATTAGTTGTGTGATAATTGAATGATGATTCTTGAGCCTAATATGTTGATTACATGATGATTTCATGAAGGATTTCTTGATTTCTTGAAATTTAGTTAAAATGTGAAAATTATAGGTTTTAGGTGATTTGTATGAATTGTGATGAATTGAGGATTTAAACATAGTTATATGATGTTATTACATGGTTTGGTCGAAGTTATTTGAAGCTGGAAACAGATTTAGTGTGTTGAAATCGGATTTTGAGAATTTGGGTTCGTGCAGAATTCTGACCTGCACAGGCCTGGAAGATGATGAGAATCCGGCGGATTCCTCTAGAATCCGGCGGATTCCTCTAGAATCCGGCGGATTCATCTTGAATCCGGGTGGATTCCTCAACCGGATTCTGTAAAAAAGTTTTGTCCCATTTGTGTATCTGAAAAATTGCCTAGAATCCGGCGGATTCCATCTGAATCCGGCGGATTCATCTGAATCCAGGCGGATTCATTAAGAATCCGGCGGATTTATAGTGTGTAACAGAGATTTTGATTTAGACTTCATAATGTGATGTATTTGATATATTGTGATTGTATAACTTACTATATGCTTGATTATTAATACTAAGTTATGATCAATATGATATGAAGTTTAACTCGAAATTCTTATGTGTTTCAGACACGCAGAAGACTCAGTGATTAGTCACCTGAGTAGTTGGACCGAAGTTAACAGGTGAATTGACTTGGGACTTCAGTATGATTTGGTTGTGACGTATTAGTTACAACAGATTAAACGTAGTAGTGTTAAATGTTGATTGTTGCTGTGATATATATATATATAAACTGCTTTAAGCAATTTGGGGTATCGGAGGTCAACAATTGTTGGACTGGGTTGTTACAGGTTAACCAACATAGGAATTGTGAACATGTGTTGTGAATGGAACTTATGTTGGTTAAAGGTAGTAAACAGTTATCGGTAAATCACTCTAATGGCCTGCAGTGATTACAAATGTTGCTTGGTGGGCCACCGCGGTCTGAGGGCGCCACAAGGACCACCGATCCTCTTGGTGATGTTGAGTCTATGTGTTAATTGTAGATAATTATGTTGAGCTAAGTCAAACTGTTTGTAACTGGTTTAGTCACTTAGCTTCGTGCTAATCCCGTTGTTTACTCCTTGCAGGTTTGACTTGAATGGGACTGGGCAAGGAGTGCTTGGAAGTGGTTGACCATGGCTACTCTGATATTATTTTGATACTTTATATTGCCCAGATACACTTTAATAGTTTGTAATTTAACAGATAATACTTATAGTATGTATAATGTTTTTGGTAAATGACGTCATGTCATTTATTATATAAAATGAATGGGATTGCGCTTTCGACTTTGTCTAAAAAAAAATGTATGGTGTGTTATAGTGGTCATGAGTTTATATATTTAATTAAGTTGACTATGATAAATCGACTTGTTTAAACTAAAATTAAAATAATAATCTGAACAAAGATAAAAATGAGGAAAGGATGCAATTAACTGTAAGCATTTATCGAAGTTAAAATCTTCTATAAATAGTAAATATTACTCCTATTTATATCAAATTCAACAAATAAATAAAATCGGTCTATGTCAACTTTTGTTGATGGAGATGTTTATTTTTAATTTAATTCGTTTTTCGCGAAATAGAAAATGAAAATGAAAATAAAAAAAATCAACAATAAAATAGGTGTATTCAACAATAATAAATAAGACCAGACCGAAACTCTGGATCCAAATTCATTCATTTAATTAATGGCGAACACAGGGACCGAAACAGAAAGAAGACAGGCGGCGGTGTTGAAAGAGTGGTTCGACCGAGTTGACTCACACAAAACAGGGAACATAACAAGCATTCAACTACAGGCAGCTCTTGCTGTTGGAAACCTTCAATTTCCCATCACCATCGCTCAACAAATGATCAGGTTCATAAACCCTAAATTCCCTGAATTACTACTTTCTAGTGTCGGCTTCATTTTAAGTCTTATGATTTTTCCTTTCAGGATGTATGATTTTGACAGGAATGGAACCATGAATTTCCAAGGTATATCCTCCATGTTTTACGCCCCCCCTGCCCGACTATTGTTATTGTTACTGTTGTAACGTATGGAGTAATAGTTAGTGTTGTCTTACTTAATCATAGACAAGATATATTCCCCTTTCAAACTCGAACTTCCTTGTTACGGTTCTAAGATTTTGGTGCGGGAATTATGCCACTTAAATCACATGATCGTTTCAAAGATCATGGCATATGTGCGCTGTTTGGCCTTTAAGTCAATGGGTGTCGCCTCTAAGACTCTATTCAAACTTCAGAACTACATAGTACGCCATATAATGGATGCTATCGTCTCAAGTGTTGCTATAATTATACCTACACTTTCTGACACCTCAACGGTTCTATTTTGTCTATGTTGTATCTTACACTCTTTTTAACCTACTTTCTCTTTTCCTATCCTCAGAGTTTGTGGCTCTTAACAGATTTCTTTTAAAGGTTAGAACTTCTCTTGTCGCACTCACAACACATACGAAATAGTATGCTGATAATTTCTGACAACATTCCACTGGACTGGAGTATTCTTATACTATATATAAGCACTCTCCACATGTCAATCTGTTCCTCAGTCTTATGGAATCGGAAAACCATCTGATTTGGAAACTTTTCTTCACTATGTTGCAGGTTCAACAGGCCTTCTCGGACTTGGAGAGGTACACTATCGATGTATCTTTGAGTGGTTCAAGACATTAATAACGAGACTTCCTTTGTCGTTTCTTCTATTGTTTTCGTCCCTTTCTCCCTTTGCATGTAATTGATTTTTCTGAACTTAATAGAAGTTGCTGAAAGTAGTCCTAAAAGAAGTTATGCGCTGATAGTTTTATATAGAGCATTTCTCATAGCGATTAGGAGTTGGTTACAAGCCCATGGCCACTTAGAGTAATCTGCAGAAAATCATGTTCATAGTATGAAGTCTCTTAACTGAAAATCATGACTGCAGGTATGTAGATGACTTAATCAAACACAAATTCTATATTGCTTTTCTGCAAGTCTCTGGGAACTCTTCTGTGCATCCGATTTCATGAAGCAATCCTCACAAAACGTCATTTGTCTTTCGTTAACCGTGCATCACACATGACATTTTTATGATTTTGTTAAAGATACTTCTTTGATTTTTGTTTGTGTGATGCTATATCTTCGTAAATATCATACCGTTGATTTACTATGTCATCTTCATCTTTGTTTCTGTTATACCTTGGAATTTATAACAATCATTGATTAAATGTTAGGCTGTTTACTGACACGAGTACTCAACACTAATAATGTTAATGCTCAACAGGGGACGTGGGTTTCTTGTTCCTGACGAAGTCTATGAGGTAATATCACAACCCAAATGCAGTTTGTGAAGGCTTTAATATGTGAATTAAATGCCCTTTTATATTGTGCCATCTTCCATTTGAGACGTGCTTATGAGATGCTTCTCCCTCCTCTTTCTCTAATTGTTTGGTGTCTCTAATAGGCTTTGCTGAAACTTGACGTCTCTTTGGATTCTCCAGCATTTTACACAGTCTGTGAGGTATGACTCAACAATTACTGCATGAAATTGAATACTATACATATCTTTCCTTGTCTTTTTAGACAGTTGTCTTTTAAGATAAATGAAAAGAATGACGTCGATCTGTTTGTGGGTTGATTCCCGAATCTCTTACTTCAAGTCATGACCTCAACATCTAGGCTAGGCTTGTTCTACAAAATAACTGCAGAATAATATTTATCTTGGGTATCTGTTTTGATGATTTACAGAGCTTTGATAAAGAAAAGAATGGAAAATTTCGGCTGGATGATCTCATGTCCCTTTGTATATTTGTACAATCTGCTCGGTAAGCTGACCACAAAACCTTGAATTCATATAATAATCTTTTGAACCAAAATCAACACTTTTGATATCTTATGTGATTTTGGGAGCTGTTGCCTCTTGTCTTATAATATGCAGGAACCTTTTTAATTCATTCGATACTAGTAAGCAGGGGAGGGTGACTCTTGATCTTAATCAATTCATTTACTGCAGTTAGTCTACCTTCTTTGAGTAAGTTTTCTTGTTACTTGATTATGCATGCACTGACCTTCTACCTTGTTTGTGAATTCTTTGCAGCTGCAAATTGTAGAATATGAACCCTTCATTGATATCCCACGTGAAGATGGTGCTTTACTTCCAGCACACCCGTTTGATTTTCTACAGTTGGTGTAAATATCAATGCGCATATTGAGATTTTTGTAATAACATTGTTCAGAGGGGCTATTAACTCATTATTAAGTAGTTTGGAATGGGATCTAGCTTTTGTTCTATTGTGTGCAACAAACTATAATTACATTTATAATTAAAGGCATGTGTATGTATCTACCATCATCTTCTAAAAAGGTGATTATAAAAAACTCCTGCAAGTATAATTGTATAAGCAAAAATTTGTATATTTACAAAATTCCAGACCCAAATACAGGAACCCAGACATCCTTAACTTTGAGTCTCACTTGCAAAGTTATTCAACTACCCTTTAATTTGAATCTGATCATCCGATCATTCTGTCTGCAAAGTTGAATATGTATTGACCAAGATAAAAGAGCAAGAAAAAACTATGAAGTGGTAGGATCACCAGGTAACTGCAACAAACAAACTCTCATAAGAGAACAGCAATCATTTGAAGATAACACTTTCATAAATCGAAGACCACTTAAAATTGATCATTCTGAGTTACAGATGGCTATAAATGAAAGGTTTTCAACACCTTAATCCATCTCAAAGGTTTGAATAATTATGGATCTTATTAGTCTTATTGGCCATGTTTATATGTCTCACTTAATATGAAGTGAAAATTTATACAACTGCTCTGAGTTGTCCTGTCAGCAATGCGTGCTTTCGGTGTTGTGATAAAACTGATGGAACTTTGATTGCCTCTACTCGTGATACCAGATCACCAACACCACTGGGTTCCGCTTCACGAACTGCATTGAGCATCGTCTGCAGGATTTGCAATGGATCACCATGGCTCACAATCAAGATTGCACATCTGCAACATCAAACATAAGAGACATTAACCATTTCATGGATTTCTTAGCCTCCACGCTGTGGGTGGGTCACACCTCCATTTCGTCAATTAAATACAAGCCGCAAAGACGAAATGTATGTCAGCTCTTTTAACCTATTGGAAAGCTATGTGATTTATAGACTGCTGCTGAAGCTAATGTTATTACATTTTGGAAGTTACCTTGAAACAACTTTAAGTATTCAGGTAAAAGCAAAGCAAAAGTAGAAAACGAGAAGCTATAAAAAGTTATCAAGTGGAGTATGTTGGAATAAGCAACTATAAACTATTCAAACTATGGTACATTGATGTGTCAAATTGTCTAATTGGATAGCCTTAATTGCTAAAGTCGCCAAACATGAAACCTGATGACACTTAGTTAATGCATATTAGAACCAAAAGTTGGTGACTTATTATTTACCCTTGAAATTCCGACTCAATCTGTACCAAGGCACTTGTAAGCCTAGAAACAACATCAGCAACACTTTCCCCTCCTTCTGGCCTCATAAATGGATCCATTTCATCAAGATCCCAGATTTCTGTATACTGTTGTAGAAAAAAAGGCCAGATTAAACACGCCAAGATCGCAACAGGAATAAGCATATATTTGAAGCCTTTGGCTTACTTTATCATGAGACTGAAGTTCAAATGAAGGGCCAAAGTAACGTTCTCGAAGATCTTCATACACCTTTATAAAATAACATTATGATAGAAGTTATAATCCTACTGCAGCAAAAAATGCATGTGTATCTTTAGACAAAAGAAAATACTCAACAGAAGGCCTTTTATCCATATATGACAATGTGTCTTTCAATGGCTCTAATGGTTGAGCTTACATGCAATGGTAATGGTGTCACAGGAAGTCAAGAAGAAGTGAGGTGTGATTTTGCAGTGCATTACCTTGCCTTGAGGTCCTTCTAAAGAAAGATTTAAAACTGAAGCCACCACTTTGGCTGTGTGAGTGGTTCTTGAGAAGGGAGAGTAACATATTCGTACATTCTCGAGTGGTATGCCATTTTCCTTGAGTTCCTGTACACATTTTGTATTACATTTATCCCATGGTAAGAAGTAACGGGCGGGGCGGGCAGGTTGAGTAATGGGCTCAGATAGAAACAGGCAATTTTTATGTACAGGTCAATACACGACTTTTGACCTGTTTCATTTTCAGGCATTTTGTCTTCATAATGTTTGACATTTTACTAAAAAAAAAAAATGAAGTCTAAATTGATGGGTTTTTGCATAAAAGGGCTGGAAAATTATACACATGTACCCATAGAATGAGGTTTAATAATAATGTATAGTGAGAAAGGAGTATGAAGTTAGCAAAATGTTACATGAATAAAGAAAACTTGTTTTCCCCAGAAAGGACTTGGTGAGTTACTGCAATAATACTTGATTTCTAGAAATTATAGATTTTGTACGGATATTGAAAGTAGTACATTTGGATTTGGTTGCATAAACATATGATAGTTGGTAGATGGCAGAGGTATATATAAGTCTTTATTGCTAAGTTTGGAGATACTAGGAATACAGATAGATATACACAACAACAGGTGGTGTTAATAGAATGCAGAATAAAAGGGAGAATGGAAGAATGCAGCAGGTGAAGGAAGGAAATGTGGACCTTTAAGAATGCATGTCCGGCCAATTGTGCTTGATGGATACCTTCTGAAGCTAACTCGTATTTCTGGAGCTTCCCATTTTCCTGTTGACATTCATTCATTTGGATTTGATTTGATAGGATTGTTTACCAGCAACTCATATGAAACAGAATCATATCATATGCCAAGTCAGTTTCTATAGATTCAGTTTTACTATTAGGGAGTATACTGGATTGGATCGGAACGCAAAGGCAACAGATATTAAATTGGGTGAATCATGAATAGCATTATTGTTATTAGCAGACAGAATTAAGATTAGGATGGAATGGAATGGAATGGTTAATTGAAAAAGGGAAAGGGGAAGAGTACCATGGAGGATACAATCAAACCGGTTTGATTAGGGATGCTTTTACCGTGTCTGAGTATCCAGTACCTGTTTCCCATTCCCAGTCCCATTCTCACTGCTTTACTTGTTCACTTCCCCAAATCCAATTCCTACCCACCGCCCAAATACGAGTAACAATTTGTTTTTATTCTTATCATAATAATACATCCTATCCCGATTTTATAGGTCGGAGAACACACAATATTACCTCCATGTACCCACAACTAAATTTAAAATAATCAATACAATATACAATATAATAAACATAGATTTATTTAGTTGTCTTTAAATAAACACTGAAAATTATGGATATACGGAGTATTGATTATGATTATTTGAGAGTCAATTACTTTTTGTTTGATACATACAAAACTCGTATTTTAAGTGTTACCAAGTTCAATAGAATCAAATAAATTATGTAACCGCTAATCACAATATATTTGGATGAATTCCGTAAAGGTTATTCAATGCATAGCGCGTGTCTCTACTAGTTCTTGTTTCTTTCTACTTATACAATCAAATCGAATCGAAGTTAAATGGCGCTGAATCTTCATCAAACACAAACAGGTGATTTATTATTATTATTCATTTTACTCTTTTCAATTTCCCAATCATATTCATATACTCCGTATTATATAATATGTATTAATTAATTCGGACTACATTAATAGAATACAATCGGATCTCATACCAAATTTTGTAGAGCTAGTAGTAGTAGGCCAGTAGCTGAGTAGCAGTGTGTATACAATTTCTTAAAATCCCGTTTCATATCTGCCTAATACTTGCTTACTTTTTGGTCAACAAAATCTACACTAATTTTCATAATAATAATAATTATTAATATTATTTACTCTGTTTAACAATGTTTTTAAAAGCTTCAATACATGCTTTGAAATCACACACCACTTGACTCAATTTCTATGAGAAAACAGAGTAAAAAACCACCGCTTATACATTCAAATCATTCGTAACCCGGTATTTTGGAGGGGCGAGAACGCCAAACGCCTCTAGTGGGGCATTGTGGAGGGGCGTTTTTCGTGGCGTTGTGTGAGGGAAGACGAGGCGTAAACGGGTGTTGTGTGGGCCCCACAGATCTCTTTTCTTTTGCATGTTTTAATCGTTTAAATTTGTTTAGTGGGTGGGGGGAATGGACGTTCTGATGTTATGGGTTACCAGGGTGAAAGAGGCGTTCTGGTGTTATGCTGACGTAAAATCGGCGTTCTGGTGTTACGGTTACAAATGGTCTTATAATAATGGCAAATAAAGAGATGACACATGGCGACATATGAGAGGCAGAGTGTTACTGTTTATTCCCTTAAAAGATTGATAGGACAGGGGAATATATATATATATATATATATATATATATATACTATATATATATATACACTAGGTATGGAGCATGTATGATGCACATACATTTATAAAATACAATTAAATTTTGTAAGTTTGATGTTGTTAATTGAAATAAGACAATTATCATTGGAAACGAAAATGATTATCAACATAAATCTAATTATAATGGGACTTATGTTTATTTTGCAGCAGTTGATACATCAAGTATTATGTAATCTCCTTCTTTCCGTAAGAGCAGTTGAAATTTGGGTCTCTGCTCACTTCTCACGGTAACACCGATCTTTACACCGTGTGTCTGTGTCAATGAGAAAAGTAACAACCATCAGTTGCAAAATTATGTTAAGTATTTGTTGAGCATTGACGATGCACGGTAATAAAAATAAATAAATTAATCATATGTTTTTTTTTAGTTTTCAAACATACTAATAATATTGTTAAAAGTTGAAATGTATTAATTGAAACTCATTGGTAACTGTTGGGTTTTTCATTTCCTAACTAGATTATCATATACGTAACGGAAAATCAATAATTTTATAATCTAGGGCAATTAGGAAACTAAATCCTAAGGATCTTAACTTGAATAAATAGTGCAAAAAACAATTGGATAAATAAGGAAAAACACTAACCTTAGAGAAAACTTATTTCTCACACACAGACCAACTAGCAGAGCTTCGTTACTTGGAGGCAAGTACCCAAAGTAGAATACCTCTAATGCTTCACACCCAAAAACCCAAGAGAAAGTCGAATTTTCGAAATCCTCAGAAAATTCGTATCTGAATTCTTGATTTATGAACGTATAGGATGCCCCTATTTATAGTTGTAGAAGAAACCCTACAGTTTGCTGAATTTGACTCCCAACCGACGGTTGGAGCTATCAGACTTGTACTCCAAGTATGCGAAGAAACCCTAACCTCAACCGGCGGTTGAGTCAATTTCTGGAATTTTTCGCCAATTTAATTTCTAATTAATTTAACCATAAATTAATAAATCAATTAATTAAATATAATATTAATACTATTAATATTATTCCTTCATATTTCTTTTGACTGATTATTGAGGGCAATCAAAAAAGAACTTTACCATTAATGATAGTCTCATCAATTAGTTATGATATTGGACACTATTCCAATAGTCTCCCACTTGGATAATTCATCAACTATTATTGGTCTAAGCCTATATCTTATTAACCATGTAAAGTGTGTCATCCATCGCAACTGCCAAACTCTGAATCTCATCTTAGAGTCTGTTCTTTAGATAAGTGATCAATTATTCCTTTATTTCACGATATCATATGAATCGAGACATGGATTTTAATCAATCTCAAGATTCATATAAGTTTTCTAATTTTCGATTATTTTGACTATATGAGACTACTGAACTATCAACTTAGTCTCGGCCAGGCATAGCACTTTAGAGTCAAACTTTAATCATTAGAGGGCCCATGATATCTCTTTTCCATTTTAGGTAAAAGGAACAAATAAATATTGACTACATAGCACTAGTCAACTCATCATATCATACCTAGCATACCCTTTTATAACTGGCATTTACGCACAGCGTTTGAATAGACTAAAGTAGAACAGACTTGAAGAACTAGATACTCATGTATCTCCACTTTAAGAATAGAAGATATTATCATCTTAAAATCACTCGTGATTTAATCCATGCAGTGATCTCTTTAAGTGCGGGTTTTTCCTATACTTAAAACCCCATTAAGTACCCATGAGTGTTGCAGCATTCTCCATGCTATGTCTAATCTCCATATACATCTACTAACACTCCATGACAGTCTTAATTCACCACATACATCCTATAGTGTGATCGACTGAGGAGGTTTGAGTAAGAACTTATTACTCTGGAAGTGGTGTCTAAACATGCAAAACTGAAATACAACGACAAACAATAGTAAATGGTAGAACTCCTTCCAATTAATAAATCTCAATTATTTAATCACCAAGTCTATTACAGTTTGTATCATTGTTTATAACGTTTCAAATTCAAACTAACAACTAAAATTTTACATTATCTCTTAAACCTATGCTCCTAACATGTTCATCGTGTTTGGACTTTCCTAGTGGCTTTGTGAACGGATCAGCTAGATTATCCTCTGATCTTATGCTCTTCACAATTACATGTCCTTCTTCGACTTTCCTTCGAACAAAATGGTATTTCCTTTCAATCTGCTTTGACTTTCCGTGATCCTTGGGTTCCTTACTCAAGGCGACTACACTTTCATTATCACAAAATATAGCAATATGATCTTGTACTGTTGGAATAACTCCAAGATCTCCAATGAAATTCCTCATCCATATAGCTTCCTTCGTCGGCAGTAACACATGTGTTACTAATGTTGTATAATTTGTAAAATCCAAAATAAAAAAAATCATCGAAAGTATTCCTTGTGAGACGGAAAATCGAAGAGAAAAAAATGTTGATTTATACGTTATTGTATCATTAGTGTAACACACGCCAAATTTGGGCTCATTATTAGGTCCAAATCATTTTGTAGTAAGTGTAATTAGTGTTGTATTAGGCTAATTGTATGTATTCTTACGTGTATAAATATATATACGTATCTACGCGATTGAATTAAATCGTGCATTTTATTATATCGGCCGAATTCCGATACACTCATATGGACGTTGGTGAACATCGTTTTATTAAATAATATTAAATTATTGATAAGCCTTATTATTTCCAAGTATTATTTCAATAATATTCTATAAGTATTCTGTATCACATTGAAAGCCCTACGCAACCGAAACGCGCGAAACGCGCCCGACAACCGAATAAAGACCAGAATATATTTCATAAGTTTAAAATATATCATTTATGTGCGGACATTATTTAAGTTTTAGTATTTTAAATTAATAACTAAAACGTTTTATAAAAACGTCACATCTTATTTATAAGCGAAATCCGAACCGGTAAACATGACCAACGCATTTTCAAATCATTTTAATAAATGTTTCGAGTATTAACAATTAAGATTTCAAATTAAAAATATTGAAGAATTAGTTTTTATTTATTTAAAAATGTATGTAAAATAATTAATTAACATCACAAATAAACGTTTAAACGACCGGGGAAACGAATACCGCACGAAACGAGGTTTGGGACACACCCACATAGGGGTGGGCCCCACAAAAATCTGTCCAAAAAGGGAGGGAGATCCCCTCCCCATCCCTCATTTTCCACTATCTCTCTCTCTCTCTCTCTCTCTTTATACTCTTTCTTTCTTTCCTCTCAAAACACCCACCACCACCACCACACTTCCACCACCAAAATCCACCATCAAATGACCTCGGATTATCATTCCTCTTTGAAGAAAAACGTTCACCTCGCGACGATCTACCTTCCTATCTTTTCGAAATCTTCACACGTTAACTTGTAAGTTTTCGATAATATCTCGAAACTCCTCGATGTCAAGTGTTTTTGACATGTTGTGGTTTATTTAAGCTTGAAATGTCCAAATATGGGTTGGGTAAAAGTTTCAGACCAAATGGAAACCGAAAAACACATTTTCGGCTCAAAATCCGGCCAACAAACATAAGTGTCGCATAGACCAGTGCAACGTAGCGTCACCTAATGCGTCACTTAAGTGACGCACTATAACACCCAAGTTTTTTGAACATTTTTTTTTACACAATACATATATTGGAAGCGCAAGTCCAAATTGCATTATAAATTTTCAACACATGATATATACAAATATCTAGTAATGTGGTTTCCAAAATATTAGACATAAAGTTATATTAAGTAAACCAAATATATATCAAACTAATGTTATATAATTCTAAACACGATATGGACTCATCCCAAAATAAATATCAGAGTATACGTGCGGTCAAACATTCCATTCCAAACAAAGCTTCCTGCTCAACCAATAACATCTATCATAACCTGCAAGAAGCAGTGTGGGGGATTAGCACAAAGCTAAGTGAATAAACATGTCCCAAACAGTTTGACTTAGCATAACAATACTGATTAGCAGCAAATAACACATAGACACAACATCACCAAGAGGATCAGTGGCCCTTGTGGCGCCCTCAGCCGCGGTGGCCCACCAAGCGGCACTGCCAATACAGTGATTTACCGATAGCTGGTTACTACCTTTAGTCAACATAAGTTCTACTTTCAACAAATGATCACAAATCCCATGTTGACTAACTTGTAGCAACCCATCCCAATAATTGTTGACCTCTAAATCACCAAAATGCCCAAAGGCAATTCATCACATAATCACATATATCTCAGCAACAACAGTTCATAATAACAAACTATGTTTTATCCGTTGTAACCAATATGTTACAACCAAACCATACTGAAAGTTCTAGGTCCACTCACCATTACTTCAACCGCTAACTCAGAAGTCTAATATTACCGAGTCTTCTCCATATCTGAAATTACAATTAAATAATGAGTTAGTAATTAGTCCATAACATATAACTCATTTTATTTAATGCTATCAAGCTACCAATAATCACCAAGTTATAGTATCACTCATAACTGGTTAATCAAATCATAAGTTAATAATGATATAGAGCTCAGTAACCCATTTGCTTGAACCTAAAATCATAATTCAAAGAACTAAACTCAAAACTACACAATCAATTCACTAATGAGAATTTATCACTTCCTTAACAACCTAGAAATCAACATATATACATATATGATTTAACAGCATATTAGAATATAATAACACACATACAACTCATCCTTATTAATTTACCCATTTAATACAAATTTCGACCCATTTGACTTTTAACGTTATATTAATCACAACTTTGTCAACTTAATTTAAACATCACCATGATATTTAAATCACCATTTTATCTTTCAAATTACACTTCTCAATTCATTATTACAAATTAACTTCCACTATACATCTTAATAAAATAAATAGACACTTTATAACATTTTACCATGTTTCATAAAAGTTGAACAACAGCTATTAAACTCACTTTTCGAATAATTTAAAATCAGATATGGGCACCAAGGCCATTACCAACAGAAAATAGACTCTCCCACCTTTTCAAAGATATAAGGTACATCGAAAACGGAGTTAGGTTTATCTTTTATGACCATTTTAAAATGACCATTTTTCTGCATACATGCTGTCCAAAACATGTCTTTTTGTTTGAATTAGTTGTTTTGGACCTCACTTTTGAACCTTCTAAACCTCTCTAAAATAAACATATTTTATATCGTTACGAAGGTAATACAACATACTTCAATGTATTATTTTCACCTTTTCATAAAACGCAATACGTATTAAGTTATAGCCTTCTAAAAATGAAAAAAAATCATTTTGTACATGCTGAAATTTCAGCAAACAGCACCAACGGCCTGTTTTGTCACCCACTTTTGACCCACGTAGACATGTCCATTTTCAGCAAACTTTATGTAGAATTAAAGGTCTTTGAACACACTTTCACTTTGTACTTTCCTATTTATCCACAACCTTATACACAGGAAGTTAAAGCCTCTCAAAGTTAGCCAAACACACATATTTCACTTTTCATTCAACATTACCCAATTTGATCACAACCCAATATATGGTTTATTTACTGATTTCACTACTTTAAACATGTTTATTTACAATAATTCAACTTATTTAAACTACTCATAGGTTGAGTTATCATCAATTTGGAAGAATTCATCAAAACCCCATTTTTTACCATGAACACTAAATTGATTAATCAACTAACTTCAATTTACTAACAAATTTCATTAACATACACCATGTTTTAACATCTCTTTATCATTCTACTAATCACAATTTACATATTTCATCATGAACACTCACTATATTTCATCACTTTAAAACTCTACTACTTCAATACATGTTCCATCTACATAATCATGTTTTATTAACATCACTAATATCACTTTTAAGCTTACTTCATGATTTTATAGAGATTTTACATAAACCCTAAAATCACTCATGAACAAAATTCATAAATTTATCACTTTCAACATGTTATCTGATTACTAACAACTCTATTACACTTATGAACATCAATTCTATGAATTTTTAACCCTAATTTCGTATTAATTTATTCAATTTCAATAAACTCATGAAAACCCCCAAAAATAGGTTAAAAGGTATAATAATCACTTACAGTTGAAAGGGAGATGAAGGATGATGGAAGGAATTGATAATTGAAGATTACTAAGTAAATTCAAGGTTTTAATTTGATGTTTGAAGATGGAGATGTGCTTCTACGATTTCTTTTAAGTCTCCAGGAAGAATATGAAGTATTTTAGAACATATGGGAAAGTCTCAGACTCACCACGTTTTTATCTGGCTTTTTATTTTAATTCCTTTAATAATTACAGTCTGGAACTGATAAAATCGTTTACGTTTTCTTTTATATCTCATTATTTACATAATTATATTTCGAAGTAAAAATATATCCGCTTACCCGATATTAAATTCTTGAATTGCGGGGTGTTACACGCACTGAGTGTCGCTTAAAACCCTAATCTTGCGTCACTTGCCTAAGGGCCGCATAAAACCCCTTTTTCCCGACACTTGCCTAAGTGTCGCAAATTCAATACCCGACACTCCTAACCGACACTTCTAGCGACACATGTCTAAGTGTCGCCTATAATTGAATTATGATTTCATCCGACACTAATCCTAGTGACGCATGACTCTGATACCAACACTTGTACCCGACACTTGCTTAAGTGTCGCCCCTTTATGCGTCACTTTCTCAAGTAACGCTATAAGTGTCGCATGAAATAGAACCCAGTTTTTTACTAAGTGTCGAGACCTAAAATTTTATCACTTGATTTCACCCAAATTCAAATTTTAGATACGTCTTTCATCAAAGCAATATAGTAGAAATAGAAATTTTTCAAGCTGACCTGGCAGCTGGAACCCCGCTAGCCAGGGGCGTTGCCCCCGGACCCCCGTCGCCTAAAAATTGTAAATACTTTTAAGTATAACACTCCAAAAATCGTAACAATATTAATGAGATTATTATTACAACCAGTCACCAACGGGCCGTACACGTTTTCAAAACTCAAACTTATCAATCAAATCAAATCATTGGACATTACTAGCTCGATGAACAACTAGCATATGTTATCTTTTAAGATACCTACTTATTTTATTTAAACTTGCGCGTTATAAACGCCCGACAGGTTACAGTATTCGGACACCCCATTTTACTTCACCACATTTGCTTCATTGCAACTTTTCAGGCTCAAGTGAGTCTCATAGCCCCTCATTTTACTGTTTTTAAACCCAGGGGTGGGAATACATGCTTTACCTTGTTTTACATGTGAACACGAGTACAAAACTCGCTATATCCTGCATGAGCTGTTTTCTAATCACTTTTAAGTCTTCTACAATCATAGTTCTGGTAATACTTTATGAAGCGCGAATGTTAGTGTATGGTACCATATAGGACTGACCATCCTCGTCCGGGTCAGTGTAACATCCTCCCTATCAGTCTGGTAATTTCTAATTTAAATTGATTATTTAATTATTTTATAAATTATTTGATATTAATTGTTATTTGAGAAACTTAGGTGAATAAGTTTCAGAACTTATTGTGAATAGTAAATTGTTACTTGTTTTAATTTACTATAGTTGACAGTACCATAAAATAAGTTTCTCGCAATTGATATTTAGGTTCCAGATAATAGAATTAGGACGGATATAAAATACCCAAATAACTAAAATTAGTTATATGGAGATGCCGACTCATTTGCTCCATTTTCCCCCAAATTAGAAATCTTACTTTCTTAACCTAAACCTTACTCCCTATTCACTAAGAACTTCAAATTTAAACCATAGATCCTAACCAAACATACCAAATCGAAGATTTGATTCAGTGTATTATCTTCATCATAATCAGAGTAATCATCTTGTTGTTATTCTTCTTCCTCTAAGTAAGTATTTTGTTTCAATCTTCAAGAACTTGGCTATTATGTAAATTGATGATTTTATTGATATTTGAGAGATATATGATGAATTGTGAAGCTATATGATGATGGTGAACTTGAATTCATAGTTTGAATCTGCGAATTACAACTCTTAAATGGCAATTTTGATTCAAATAAATGAAATACATAGGTTGTATGATTTTGGCACCAAACTTGAAATTCTTGAAGTTGTTAGATGTTATTGAAGTGGTTTAGTTGTTAATGGTATTCCTTTGATGTTAGAAACCTGTTTTAAGTGATTATGTACAGCAAAGTTGAGTTTTTTGAGTTTAGCTCGTATTTGGGTTTGTTGATACTGTGCTGCTGCTGCTATACCTGAAGAACAAGCCGGCGACTTGATAAGCCAAGAAGGCGGGTACTTGTTTGGGATGGCAAACCGGCGGGTCAAAGACCCAAGCTGGCGGCTTGACACTCCAGACCGGGGGGTTAATTACCCAAACCGGCTTCCGCTAGAAGCTTTAAAACACATCTTTTCGCTGGTTACTTAAAATACCTTGTACCCGACGGCTTGGGGGTGTGACCCGACTGTTGGGGAGGTGAAGCCGGCGGGTCAGGAGCCATTCCAGCATATCTTTTATTTGTTAAATGTTAATGTTAATTGTATTGTTATATGTTATAACATTGATAAACCAGTAGTGGTACATGATAATATTGTGTTGTAATTTATAATATGTGATTAGGAACTTGTAATTGTAATGTTGATTACGTTAAGTTCCTATTGTTATAGGTTGATATAAGCTAAGTATTGATGATTCTGATTACTAACTTATATCTGATTGTTGATTCTCAGATCCTCCAAAAGATAAGTGACACCTGGATTCTGAGTTTATGAAGACAAAGGTATCGGTGAGTGGATTTAGAACTCACCCTTCCATTTAGTTATAACTGTTTGGTTGCAACAAGTATACGTAGATTGATTATAAGATTGTTAATATGTGTTATTGATTATGAATCTACGTGATATGTGAATCTATGTGTATTAGATTATTGAGGTCAACGTGTAGTTGGACTTTTTGGTTATTATGTGATTTACACAGGTTTTGATTCATTTGTTGTGTTCGAGACCTGTGTACGAATTTAATAACCAATAGTTATCGGTCTATTCTGTATTGGCCATACAGATTGACGTTAAATGTTCTTGGAGAATCCCCGGGTATTATGATATCTCCAGAGCCACCGATCCTCATTGAAAAAGAAATGAGTTTATAATTATTTGCTGTAAACAAATAGTTATGCTAAGTTGGTTTGTGTGTGATAAATTCATTCACTTAGCTCCGTGCTAATCCCTCATCCTACTTCCTGCAGCTTTTTGTTATAAGTGGGTGTCAGGAAAGGATGCTTTGATGCAAGGAATGTTTAGATGTTATGCTAACTCTGATATGGTTTTGTCATAAACCTTGTTTTGATAAATATAATACCCCGTCTTATGTAGTTTTAAACAGTTTGAATTTTGTGTAAATATTGAAAATGTAAACTATTTATGTATAATGTTTAATATATATTAATGAAACGTATTTCTTTAATATATGCTTTCGAGTAAAATAATATAAAAGTTGTTGTAATTGAAAGAGTGGTGTTATAGTCAGCAAGCACTGACTGGTTAAACGGACACATTAACTTTTGTTCATACGAGTGTGGATTAGACACTCGCCTGGAGGCACCCACGACCAGGCACTTTATTGTGATCCTGACACCCACGTTAAGCGCAGACTATGACCTCCTGGCAGATATATACATCATTTGATTCATTTCAAACGGTTATCATTAAATCTCGTGGTTCACACTTACATATTTATTATGCAAACCTGTGAGCTCACCATCGTTAGCTGACCTTTTTAGCATGTGTTCTCAGGTACCCAACAGCAGTAAGACCTTTCACTCAGGATGCCCATAGCTCGAGTCAGCATACACATCAGGAGATTATTTTGCATTACTACATTTTTTAACTAAGTTATGCCGATTAATCTCTAAACATCGTAATTATTGGGCTTTTGTAAATATTTATACATTGTAAAACTTTATATTATCAATGTATCTGTAAAACGACGCATATAAAGTCGTTCATTATATGTCTTGTGTGTTTTGATTATTGATTAGTAGCACCCCAAAGCTTGCTTCCGCTAAACAGTAAATTTGGGGGTGTTACAATTAGTCATATTTAATTTTATAAAACGTTGAGGAAAGTGAATTTTATAACACGTGTCGCATTTTGGTTCGTTTCTCCATCTCACAAAAAATCTCATTTTGATTTAAACCTCACTCTGAATAACATATACATAGCCCATGCATACAAAATTAACTTGAAAGCATATACTCTTAATTGGTGAATTTATCGCTAGAGATATCATTTGATCATTTATTATATATAGCAAATATAGCAAATAACAAATAAATAAGAACCAAATTCTAAAGAAAAGGATTAGATAAATTGAGTATCAAGATTAGCTAAAAAAATACGATACGATCATCAATCATCATCAATCAACTAAGAGCACATGGTGTGGTAAACAGTGTTCTGAAGAATGTTGAGAGTTACGATTTTGTGGTATGGTGAAACTAAAATCACAGTGTTCTGGACAGTGTTCTGGAGTTTTTGATTTTTAATTTTTTAATGACAAATAATTCAACAAAATTAATTTAAATAACAATAAAATTAATAAAACAACAATTTATTTATTAAAACAAATGAAATAAGTTACAATTCATAACTTTAAAAATCATTAAATTAAAGATACAAAATACAATAATTAGCGTATGGGCTTGGCCCAATTTAATTACCCAATTTAATTATTAAGCTCTAACTAAATATGACCCTAATTACTAAATTATTATACGGAGTATTATTTATATATTTAATAAAAAATAATTGATTTTCAGTGGCCCTTCGTTATTTTGTTTATTATTAATTATTAGGACGTTGAAGAATTACATACTCGTATTTAAAATATATATATATATATATATATATTTGTATCTTAACTTCTAAAGCTTAATAGCATTTGGGATGATTGAAAAGTCAATATGTCCTCCTACTCTCTCTAATCTTTCCTTTGGGTTGCCTCCCTCCAATAATTTGCCCTGATTTCTTCCCCAATCCAAACCCTAATTCCATCTCTGCCTCCCTTAAATAATAATAGTCATACATCAGGCTTGGAAATCCACTAGAATTGGATCCAATGGCCAAACGAACTCTACCGATTCTCAAGCAATTACTCCTCCGTCAATCACCGCCGATCTCAACCCCGACCCGATCCGTCACCTACATGCCCCGACCCGGCGACGGTGCTCCACGCACCGTAACCCTAATCCCTGGAGACGGAATCGGTCCTCTGGTCACCGGCGCCGTCGAACAAGTCATGGACGCGATGCACGCCCCGATTTACTTCGAGAAATTCGACGTCCACGGCGATATGAAAACCATCCCCACCGAAGTCTTGGAATCGATTAAGAGGAACAAAGTGTGCCTGAAAGGTGGGTTGAATACGCCGATGGGTGGTGGTGTCAGCTCCTTGAATGTACAGCTAAGGAAAGAGCTTGATTTGTACGCGTCGCTTGTGAATTGTTTTAATCTGCCTGGACTGCCTACGCGTCATGAGAATGTGGATATTGTTGTTATCAGAGAGAATACTGAAGGTGAATATGCAGGTCTTGAACATGAGGTTGTTCCTGGTGTCGTTGAAAGTCTTAAGGTATACTCCACTATTTTTCTAACTCTAATCTCTAATTCTATGTGTGTCTTTATACTAGTGGTTCACATAAATCTTGAAGGAATTGATGATAGTAAGATTAAGCACTTTTTGAACATACAATCTAGAACAAATTTCCTTTGGGTAGAAGAACTATACGATTTTCTTACGAGTTTGCGGGTTTTTTTTATATTGATCCAGGGGGCACATAGCTTATTTATATTCTGTCGAGGTGTTAGTGTACAAATATATACGTTGCTGTACTTATTCTTAGTTCCTTGAATAGGAGAGACGGGACTCCTACATTTACTTTATTGGTAGTTTTTTGATCTATGGAGCAGGAGTATCATGTGAATTGGTAGGCTAGTGCTAGGTGTTAACGAACCTACACTTTTATAAGCTACATTTTTGGCGATTAGAACCATTCTTATTCTTATTTCTTATAATTATTAAAATAACAACAAACAAAGAGAATTTGGATCCTTCTTTATTGCTATTACACTTTGAAAAGCAATTCATTATTTATTTGGAGAACAGAAAATAAATCAAGTAGTCTCAGTAAGACACGGAATGCTCTTATCTTGTACTTTGTAGGTTTCTAAAAGTTGACATAAGAAGTTTCAGGAGTGGTACAGAAATAATCGAAGTATAGGAGGAAAATCAGCTTGGCTTGTTGCAATACGAAAGTCTCTTTGGGTTAGAGGGAACTTTACATAAGTTCTAGGAGGAGTTAATCGGAAACCAACTCATCGTTTTTCTTCTGTTTAGTATTCGGTTTCTGTTAGACTAGTTGTAATAAATCACACTTGTTAGAGAACAATGATACCTTGGAGTAACATTGTGAATGTGGAGGACATGGTGAAAAGCACATGTTTTCATTATCCTACTATGCTGGTGCTGTTTATTTGGAGAAATGCAGTGGTTATTTCTCATCTCATATTCTTATGTGAAGAGGATTTGATCTTGTACTTTTCTTGGAGAGGATCATTTTTTGGATGGAAAGGTCTGGTAGTTCATTATTGGTTTTGTGGTTAACTTGATAGGTGTATCTAGGATCTTTGGGTTTGGTATTAGAATAAGTGATTTTCGCCATTTCATTTTTCTTGGTAAATGAACAATTCATTAACCAGATGCGTAGTACTAAAGACGGATTTAATGGACTTTATGACATGCTCAAACAATTGTATTTTGTAAAAACAATATATATATATATATATATATATATATATATATATATATATATATATATATATATGCCAACATCCTTATTTCAAGATTACATAGTTTTCTTCTTTCTTGGGCACTTGGCTTGTTAATTAAAGCTCACTAGTTCGTACAGTAAATGCTATGTAAAGGTGTGCAACAAATTCGTTTATTCTCTAAACGCAAGTAAATGTGAATGATGATGTTACACGGATAGCTTGGTAGTCAACTGACAATACTCGTAAATGCTGTATGTGTATAAAGCATATATTTCTTATAACGTGTTCATTCAAAATTGCCACTGCTTGATTATAGTTTTTTCACTCTTAGCATGAACTTCTGATTTGTTAAAACGGGAGGTAATATCTCTAGCTCCTGTGAATAATGATTAAACTCCAATTTTGCAGGTAATTACAAAGTTTTGCTCGGAACGTATTGCTAAATATGCGTTTGAGTATGCTTACCTCAACAATCGCAAAACAGTGACTGCCGTTCACAAAGCAAATATCATGAAACTGGCAGATGGTTTGTTCCTAGAATCATGCCGAGAGATAGCAAGCAAGTATCCCAGCATTAAATACAATGAGATTATTGTCGACAATTGCTGCATGCAGCTTGTTTCAAAGCCTGAGCAATTTGACGTTATGGTGAGTATTTCTTGAGCATTCAGTTCTCTCTAATTCATATTCGTTGCATGTTTTACTTTGACTTTGAACTTTCTTCAGGTTTTTAATCGATTTTTATTTGAAATACTTGTCATCTCGTGATTTTCCACTATAAAAGAAGTTTGATCATTTTGTAGGTGACTCCTAATCTGTATGGAAATTTGGTGGCAAATACTGCTGCTGGTATTGCTGGAGGCACCGGTGTCATGCCTGGAGGTTTGTATCATTTGCACGATTGTTTCATGTTATTCTCACAGTTGTAATGTTTATGACGCGTGGAATTGAATATGTAATCCGGCTCTGTATTTTATATGGATTGATATAGGAATAAGTAAATTGCATAAATTGCAGGTAACGTGGGGGCTGATCATGCAGTATTCGAGCAAGGAGCATCAGCAGGAAATGTTGGAAAACAGAAAATTGTAGACCGAAAGACGGCGAATCCAGTTGCTTTGCTCCTGTCATCAGCAATGATGCTCAGACATCTTCAGTTCCCTTCGTTTGCAGACCGACTAGAGAACTCTGTTAAGCGTGTCATTTTGGAAGGAAAATACCGAACAAAAGATCTTGGTGGCACCAGCACTACTCAGGAAGTAGTAGATGCTGTGATTGCCGATCTTGAATGAGACCGCGGTTGGCAACCTACATCTTCACCCGATAGATCCTTTCATTATTTTGCTTGATACATTTTTTTGTTTCTTCAGAGATTCTATTGGGGAATTGATTTCCTTGTGAATAACATGACCTTTGCGGCGGCATAGTTCAATAAGAAACAGATTGTGATACATTGTCATGTATTTATTGGAACGACACAAAGTTGCATTGAGGGGAATATTGTAGCAAAGTTGAAGTTAAATTTCACTTGAAGCTAAACATAGTTGCTTTTTTACTCCGTATGGTGTGCATCTGTGAATTTGCATAAGCTGCTTATATTCTCAAAATCAATCCCGGTTATGTATGACTTGCGATACACATAAATATTTGCCTTGGATATAGTATATACATATGAATTCTTAATTCTTTCTTCTAAGGAAGATGAAAATTACAAATGAATAGAAGCATAATAATTTAAGCCCCACATTTGAATTAACTGGCTGCATGTAGGACGTGAATGAAAGATAAAGCAGTGCAAATAGGACCAACTATGCATACCAGACCAATGTTAAAAACTACAAAAAAAGTTTTGGTTGACTTTTTTCTTTAGCATAATCCTTGTGTATGTATGTGTCAAGGTTTGATGTCAACAATAGAGGTACAAGAAGAAAAAACCTGAAAACACGTGAAACCAGAATGAAAGTGTGATGATTACACAAATAAGAGCACTCCCATCCCATCGCCAAATCGGTTGGCAAATCAATTGTAATCGGTTTCAAAGTGATCGGTAAGTGATTACACCAATGACACGGACATATAATCAGTTTTGAATCGGTTGAAACTGATTTAGAAAAGTGATCAGATTTGGTGCCATTGGTATAATCAGTTTTGAATCACTTCCAATCTCAATCGGCAAACCGATAACGAATCGGTTGAGAATTGTGTGTGTATACAGCTTTAGGTATGGGGCCCGCATCAGTTTTTTTGTTTTCGTTTAGTGTTTTCTAATGGTGGTATATTGGTAAATGTGGGCTTGAAAAATAAAGTGATCAGGGAACAATCAGTTGTCAATCAGTTTTGAATCAGTTAGTAAAATGCTGATGTGGCGCTGATGTGACAGAAGTGATTAAGAAGTGATTCGACTAACATAATGCTGTTAAGGCGTTAATGTCTACGCAAAGACAAGCTTGAAATATAGGATTCTCATATAAAGAGCTAAGTTTGTATAAACTCTAAATCATAAGAAACAACATAGAAACATCAAAAGTAGGTTTATGTACAATTACTTAGATAATTAACATCCAAAGTAAGAGTCTACGATTATTAATATTAAATGCTAAAAAGAAAATGTTTATACTTCCAGAACAAGTTGCTTAAACATGTCAACCGACCCATTCAATTACTTTCTCTAACTCCTTGATCATTCTGCAAAACCATTATAGCCCACATTAGGCTCAAACAAATTAATCATTCTATCCCTTGCTTGGTATATAATACATTGTACATGGATCAAGTATTCATGTATGTTGATACATGGTTTAGAATCTTCACCCTAGCAGAGGAAAAAGTTAAGCCAGTAGATATTCAACTTTATGACATAGTAATTAGACATAGACGTCAAAGGAATCAACTTACAGTCAGCATGTATATCGGCAGTCAAGACTCCGTTGCATAACCAGATTGTTATTTTCGAATCTCCTTCTAATGCGTAAGCTGAAATAACAAGGTAACTGTAACGTACTTAGATATATAAACAAAACAAAACATGCAATACGTTTGATTAGGGAAAGAAGAAATGTCGACCTTAGCTCTATTCAAATCCTGATGCAGAAACCACCATGGGCCATTCTTGGTTAATAATCTAATGAAATGAGAAGTTGATCAGAATATAGACGCCTTAAACCAACATTAAGCAAAAAAACCCGGAAGTATTATAGCATTTCCATTGTTAGCATCTTATAAATATTAAGTTACCTATTTACCCATTGTCATCATCACATATCGTTGCCATGTTTTTGGTCCATATAAACATCTAGACTAACAAGTCAAAGGACGACAAGATTCAAACCTGTTAAAACCTGCCACCATTCGCAATCCCATGAAGAGGGTCAAACCCAACCAAACGCCATAAAGACCAAAAGCCGAAGAAGCATAGAAAAGAAATGCAGATGATAAAACCCCTACAAGCATCTGCAGCAATTCATTGAACAAATATTAGTCAATGGTTTAAATTAATCATATATATATGCATCACTTCAGTATAAAAGCGTACCATGGAATAAGCTGCATATGGAAAGTCTGAAACTCCATAATGCAATCCATCAACGATAAAAGCCAAAGCATTCAAAGGCTGGCTAGCACTCACAAACTTTTCTCATGGGATCCCAACAAAAAAAGGTGTAAGAGACATGATATATTAACCACAAAAGTTAAAATGGAAAGAAGGGTCTATAAAATTTACCAGAACCCCAGTTCTAGCAATTCTTAATACTTCCAAGTCCTTAGTGAAGAGTGTGGCTACAGAACCAAAGGATATGCCCAATATTGCAGCCAAAGTAACACCCGTCACAAAACCAATCTGCCAAACACGTATACAAAGAAAGTAATAAAAATTAGCTTACATGCCATTTACAAGCTTATAACCCGCGGCTTCGCGGGATGACACTATGTTTTTCCTATAGTGTCTATGTTCAAAACTATTAGTTGTTATGTATTGCTCGAATTCGTGTGATGGATGTTTATTTCGTGGATCAAGAGTAGATAGTGTGGGTATAAGTCTTGAATAGAAGTTTAGTTTATTGTAATTGTTGGTTCGTTGCTTATGTACTTTTATTATGTTTTTATTCACGAATGATAAGTGCCATAGTTTTTTATTAAAACATATAATAAATAATAAATGTGTTGTAGTCAATCCGTTCCTTTTTTGGAATAACATTATTCAACTAATTTCGAATGAGCGTTTGAGAAAATAACACTTAAATCCAATCTGAATATTAACATTGGAGGGAAAAAGAAAGAGACAATCACTTAAATCCACCTAGCATATTTTGAAATTCAAACTAAGATTGTATACTTTGTATATATGAGTTAAGAATGGTTTAATCTTTCAAATTTCAACTTTTTTACGTTTCAACATTCAAGTTTGGGTTTTAAATTCATCCATTCCTTTCTTACAATTGGGAATGTCGATTCCATTTTTCAAAAAATAGATTAAATTTCTACTAGTATTAAAATTTACAAATTTATGTAACATGTTAGCATTTTTCATGCTTGACCACCTCTTTCCGAGCATACATAGTCTTGTTGATACTCCCTCCGTCCCAATTTAATTGTCTTTCTTTCAATATACAGATAGTTTAAGAAAATTGCATTCAATGGGTGGGTGAAAAAGCTTCACCATGCACCCAAGTTTACTCGACCTTGAATGAGGTTTCCAGGGTCTTGAAAAAAAAAGTTTGGAACTTCATACGAGTTAAACTTACCATCAACACGAAGTATGTGATATCCTTCACAGATTTGTAGTCACCTTTTGAAACTGAACTTGCAATCAATGCCTATAAAAAGTCAAACTGAAGTCAACAAACAGAGTTATTCCCACGAACACATGAAAACTGACAACAATTTCCTTCAGTGATATCAGTGGGGAAACATACAGGTCCTGGTTCGTCATAGATTGCAACATAAATCTACCTAGTTTCCGATTCCCATTGTCATCATCACAAATGAAATCATAGTGTTAATTTGTTATTTGGATCATATTAAATCACCAATTATTTTGTATTTGTAGTATAAATGTATAACAGCTAGTATACACATCAATTAGTAGTGAAGCAAATATCATTTTATTGTGGAAGATGACAACCGCATGCACGCACGCACACACATGCACACATGCACGCGCACGCGCACACACACACACACACACACATATATATGTAATAAAAATCACTGCACAAATTGAGATAAAAAAAACACAATAAATTATTCAAAACCTGTTGACCATAACCATACCTGACCTGACGCTGCCAGTGCATCTGTTATAAGAGAAACAGCCAACCAAACTTGCAGACATATCTGGTGTGCAGCCATAGCTATAGGGCCTTGCCGAGCAGCCATTGATGTCCCCAAGGTGGTTGTTGTAAGTACTGCAAGAGTTCTTCCAAGGAGAAAACCACCTAAATGAGTAAAACGCCATAAAAACAGAATTATCAATAACATTTCATGCTGCTAAGAAAGTTGGTGAGTAAAAAATCATGACCTGTTACTCACCGGATTTCATATAGCCACCAAATTGTAGTGCTCCCGGCCTTGGAGGCAGTAATATAGCTCTTTTATTAAGATGCCATATCATTAAAAAGGTGACCATGTATCTGAAACGACAGCATTAAGTTTGAACACTAACAGAATTATGTCATAATGGACATCCATTAGTCATCTGACAACATTTGTTTAGAAATAAGCAATTCATTTTGGCGATTGCGAAGAACATTTTGCCACATGATACAAATATCTCGTTAAAAAGATCGACATGGGAATACATACTGTGAGATAACAGAAGAAATGGCAGCTCCACTCACACCTAATCTGAAGTAGTACATAAGAATGGGAAACAAAAAAATAGCAGAGCAATTACCGATGCCTGCACATCAACCACAAAATATGAACCAATACAAATTTAATTAAAAAACGTAATAATATGGAACCATTTATTTATTTATCAAAATGCATTTAGATTCACTGTTCAGGTGATTGCATGAAACACCAAAACTTGCCTATGCATAATACAGGAGTCTTTGTATCCTTAAAACCACGGAAAACTCCTTGAAGAGCCAAAGAGAGAACAACTGCAGGAGCACCAAGGGCTCTAAGAGAAAGAAATCGTTGAGCTGGAGCATGCATCGAAGAAGCCTGTAACATATTAACTTCATTACTTATTACATCAACCACAAAAATCAAACTCAATGATGAAAACGGCTAAACAAGAGATCAATAACTACAATTATCTCGACATTATTACTTTTACCAGTCCATGTTGACATAGTTTTTACTGTAACCTTAGGCTCAATTAGCACTAAAAAGGTCTATTGAATTGGTTTTTGAGGGTTCGAGACCTTCTAACAAGGTGTATTCATTTCGAGAGTTCCAATAGTTCTCTTACTGGTTACTCCTAATATTCAGTACAGAGATACAGTTATGTTAACTTTCATTATATTGATAAGGAAGTTGATTTTGAAACTAAAACAAGTCTGTTTAACCTCAATAGTATAAAACTTAACTTGAGAACAAAGGTTGTACTTGGTGTAAGACTTACCGATGATATACCCATGATGTTAAGAAACACTCCTGATCCAAAATATAAAGCCAAACCCTCAAATACGCCAATCCCAACAGCCAAAAGCAATGCGGTAGAGACAGAAGCTAGCTGTTTCCTTTCTGCTGTGGCACTTCCATTTGCTTGCTCGGAATTAATTCCTGTATCGTGATCCGCAAAATAGAATCAATATGATTAGATAAACTTGTTTTTTAATCAGTATAAAAAGGAAGTAGGCTTACTACTGGTGTTCTTTGCAATATCCTCAGCCACAAAAGAAGTAGCAACACTGAGAAGAGGAATGTTGAATAGTTTGGAAACAATGTTGAAGATTGATATGGAGACACCAGCAGAAGCCAACTGCACAGGGCCTGTTAATTTCACATGGAACACCCGCAACTTTAAAGGGCATTTTTGCCAAGAAGTATGTGAGGAGCCCATCAACCAAGAGGTTGTGGGTTCAACTCTCAATGCAGACAATATTTTTGTATATATGTGTGATTGTACATAATACGTCGTGTAGGTTGTAGGGTTGTCGTTTGTAAAAAAGAAAAGTGAATATGTAAACCAGGACGCTTACCCAATCTACCAATATAAGCCGTCTCCATTAACTGGGCCATGGGTTCAATAGCTTGTCCAGCAAGTGCGGGTAATGACAGTCCAATGAGCTCCTTTTTAATACTTTTAGAGCGTGCTTTCTCAATCACGTCTGGTTCTTCCATTGAACCGACACCCAGCAAGTCCCTGTGTATACAAAAACATAGATAACTTACAACTAATACATATCTATCCATTAGCTCTATTATTCAGATGGGTCATAATCAAGTCATAGTCTCTCTTAGGAGTTAGGACGTTTGTGTTACAACTTACAAGATCCCTACAAAATAATTGTGAAAAACGAAACCCGCCTGTTGATGTTTATGGAAGACATATATATGTCAGTATCATTATTAAGAATGTATGGTTCAAGCATTTTAAACGTTCCATCAGCCCCTCTCCCAAATAAGTAAATTATACAACCTTCAAATGATAAAGCAAAGATCAAGGCATATGTTTGAATCCGTGCATCATGTCCAGAATGTAACCAAATGCAGATAATACGTACAATGTTAAGAGAAGGAAGGCAATCAGAATTGCATGCCTTACTGAAACTCATGAAATATATGTTACAGTATAATTAATGTCTACATATAGAATAAGATATTATATGTAATGTTGAGGACTTACGGATAAATTTCTCGCATGTCTGAGACAGCATTCTCTTGTGTGACAGTACTCTCTTCCAATTCGGAAGAGCGGACACTACAATCTGAGTTTATGCGTCCTTTTATTGCAGAAGAAACGCGCTTCCTCTTATGAATTACAGAAGAATGTAGCATCATCTTTGATAAAACAGGGGAACAATGTCCTACAACATCTGCTGCATATCTCAACCTCTTCCGCTTGTTTAAAAATAATGAGTCACGAACTCCAACTGATAGTTTTTCAGGAAAAGACCCATTCTTTAAGTCTCTTATGGTCCTTTCACCAATTTCAGTTGCCAGCCCATTAAATAAAACACCATTATACAGTTGCCCCGAAGCCATTGATTGTAACTTTATTATATATTATCTAATTAGGTATCTGCGTATATATTATAAAAAAAATTATCAGATTCAGGCAACACATCAAATAATCCACAAATACTTTTGTCCTTTTCTTGTATAAAAAGTTGAACAATCGTGCTATAATCTTACAAAAATACTAATAAGAATCTATAGACTAAGCAATAATATATTTAGTACTTTATAAACCCAAAGTGGAGTAGAGGAACCAACTTCACAAACTTGTACAAACATGCAGGTGCCAATAAGTGCTTTTTTTTAAAGTCGGATTTACTAAAAGGAGAGCAGGTGAGTAACACCAGCAATATAATATTAGTTAATGACTAGAATCACAAGAAACAATCATGGAAGACAAACAATCCAATCAGACCGACTCACGAATTACACTTAAAAACCGGATGGACGGTGTCATCTACATTCAATCGTACATAAAAGACTAATTAACATAGATTGAGACAGTGACAGATGTGTGTAATCCACTCTGTCTAACTTTCGCTTTAATGAAAGATCAAGTTAGATGCTGATTTTCAATGCCCTTGACACCACAATTGTCTGTCACAGCATGCACCAATTATTACATTGAGGCAAAATTTATCATCAAAACAAGTTTAAGTACAAAGGATGAATGAAATGGTACATTTTTGTTAGGGCCTGAAATGACTACTAATAAATAGTCGTAACGGACATTAATATCCTTTTGATCCTCTGGCTTAACAGTCCACGCACTATAAGTATAATATCTAGGGCTTGTTTCACCTACGTCTTATATATAACACAATTATAATATGTATGATTACTGTTTGGTATTATCTGTCTACTGTGTGACTTTTGTTCTGAAGAATTACAGACTAAATAAATGTTGTATCCATTCTCAAGATTTATACATTCTCCGTGTGAGAGACTATCTAAACTTGTACTTGCATCGAAGTATATATGAGCATGTTATATTTTCATTTCTCCTCCAATCCAACCATCATACAAATGACGATGACATGGACCCACAAACATATATATATATATATATATATATATATATATATATATATATATATTAGATGGGTGTTACAAAAATTGCATAGAACCATCTAAATATGTGTTAAGATCATCATCATCATCATCATCATCATCATCATCATGATGCAAACATAAACAGATGGTAGAAAATCATCATCACCGGAGTTATATTTAATTAGAGATTACCAATACAGTTATGCATTTCTTATTTTCGAAAAGTGCAATCAGATATGAAGTCTTGAGTCTTTCAATAACTTACAATAACCACATCAAAATTCATTCAATCGTACATAAAAGGAAAGGAAAGGAAAGGAAAAATAGCATACAAATTGATAATTAAGACCCATATCAAATTTGAATGGGAGTAACGAGTATGGATGTTGATTCTTGATTCTAAAAGAGAAAGAATGTATATAATATGATTGAGGGTATAATAAAGTGGAGTGATAACGTAAAAAAGAAATGGTCAGGCAGTATGAATAATAATAATAGTAATAGTAACACTCCGTATGTATGTATGTATGTAGGAGTAGGAGTGAATTTTGATAGGATATACAAGACAATGTCAAAAAAATCATACCATACCAGTAAGTACACATGATTAATAAGGTACTAGTGTAAACGAGTGCGTGTTTAGGATGATGAAACAACAAACTTATGATAGTAATGATATCAGGAAAGGAAAAAGAAGAAATCATCAAGTCAAGCAATACGAATTAAAACAGAAAATGAATCCAAAATAAATACTCCCATAAACAACAACAAAAACAAGAAGAAGAAGAAGAAGAAAAGTAACCTTTTTTGTATTGAAATTGAGAGTGGAGGATGAACTGATTGATTGATACTTAGTTTAACTCCGCCGTCGTTTCGTTTCGTTTCAGGGACTATATTAATTAATATTGAATGAAATGAAATGATTTTTTTTTTTAATTGATGAAATAGGATGATGATGCTGATTCGTCCCGTATCATCGTATCGGTTGATGTTACCGGCAAAATCCTAGGTAACCGACTACCCGATATTTCACTTTCTTTTGATGCATTACATGCTTGTACCGTACAATTGCTGCATCAACTTAGGGCTGTTAGGTTCCCTACATAAACAAAACAAGGTTTGTTGCCCGTTTCGCTACGGGATTAGGCTGCTACAACTTTTTATATGAATTTTTTTCAAAAGTATGCGTTTTTAGAAACAAATTATCAGAACTATGGCTTTGTCAAACTGATTATTAAAACTATTGAAATTAGGTTTAGCAAACCCGGTTTCTAGCGTGACATATCAAGAAGTCGTGGGTGGCAAACCCGGCTTCTAAACTGTAGAGGGAGAAATCGAGGTCGCCAAAGCCGGTTTATGAATTGCTTGCATAAAAAATCAATACCCGATCTAAATATTCCGTTCACTCTATTTGTGTCCAAGTAACAGTAATGAACTATTGATTACACCTTTATATTCATATCTCCAAATAATCTCCTGAGATATTGAGGAGGATATTTTTAGTTTACCATGATAATACTAAATATCATGATAAATAAAAATAACATGATATGTTCATGACAAATTTACGATTTTATTGTCTTTTCATGTAACTTTTTGTTCCACCATAAAACAAATACCCTCTTCATTCTGATCGAAATGTCCTCTTTGATTAGACACAAAATCTTGTAATTCTTCACTATCTACAATCTTCACCAATAAAATATCATTTCAACCTACTAAAAGTTCTTTTATTAGTTAAAATACGAAATGAACATTAATAATGAGCCAATTATGATTAAAAAGAGGGACATTATATTATCTATTGCGACGGAGGTAGTATAACACCTAGTTGAAATATGGAAAGATGGAATTTGTGTTTTTCTTCATCAAATTCTAATTCAAAATTCCGTAGACTTCTCGGATGGTAAGGAATTATTTCATACTGTCATGTTTAAAATTTAATGGTAAGGAATTAGAATTATTTTCTAAATCAACAATAACACATTAACAAACATAGACTATTTTTTATTAACAAACATAGACTTCATACTACGAAACATAGCCTTCCGTTGATTTTCTATGCATGCTAGCCCATTTCCATCACAAACTGTTGTAAAAGCAATTCAGAAACCGGGTTTGACAAACCCAGTTTCTCCCTCTACAATTTAGAAACCGTGTTGCCCACCCACGACTTCTCGATGTGATATGCAAGAAACTAGGTATGCCAAACTCGATTTTAATAGTTCTGAAAATCAGTTTAAAAAGGCCATAGTTCTGATAATTTGTTTCTAAAAATGCATACTTCTAGAAAAATTTTTTTTTATATAATTTCAATTACAACTTTATTAAGATAAATGAATTAATAATAAATGAAGAAAAATTGTAATGAAAGTTTGAAACTAAATAAGGAGTTTGACACCATAAATTGTAATATTATATATATATATATATATATATATATAATATTGCTGCCTTTAAAAAAAACCATAAATATTCCCGTATAATAATCACGAAAAGTGGAAGAAAAAGTAATAGTCCAGATTCTATAATCTTTTTATTGATAATATGTAATATTTATTTTAATTATATCTAATGAATAAAATTGTAAATATCAAATATCATCAACCATATAAATATTGTACTCATATATTACACTTTTTCACAAATGCATCTTAAATTAAATAATAAAATTATTACGAAGAACTCCGTATTACGTAATACAAAATTAGGAAGACATTTACCTTGTTTATTTCTTCTAGTTTAGTAACTAAAGTATTTTATTAAATTACTAGCATTATACCCGCGCAATGCAGCGGTGAAAGTGGTGACGGTGGGTGGAGATGCGAGTGTATATTTTAAAATAAAAACATATTGTACTCCGTCCGTCCCATTTAAAACGTTCACATTACTATTTTAGGATGTCTCATTATAAGTGTCCACTTTGATATTTAACCAATCAAAAAGGACTTTAGTTGGTAGATATAATATATGATTGATGAAAAGTGTGGTTAGTAGAGAATAAGTATGAAATGTGACTCACTTTACTTAGTCTTAAAATTTTATAGTAGTATAGATAATTATAACACAACCTGACAATTTGTTAGTAGATGTGTTAGAAATTTTATTTGGGCTTTTGTGTATTGTTATTGGGCCCTAGCCATCTTTAATCTATATTCTATATTATTATTTAAAAGAAAAATCTTAAACTAAAGATGATCATTAGATAGGATAGCAACTTCATTAATCTCATCATTAATCTCTTTAATGACATCATATGTCTCTAACCTCTTATATGGAAAGACTTAATTACCTTTAATCAAATGTTTCTTTTAAGTCATTTATCATTCATAATTGTATCACATTAATTGTAACATCCTCGACTTGGGCCTAGTAGAATTACGGTGTTTTTTCTTTATTTATTTCGTCATTTAAATTGTATTTACGAATACTTGACATTATTTAGATAATTTAAATTAATAGGTCAAATGGTTAAACGATTTATTGTGATAAATAAATTATTACTTGTTTTAAATAAATTTAGATGACAGTATAATAAAATGTATTTTCTCGCAAATGATTTTTAGTTTCCAGACAATAGATTTAGGAGGGGACTCAAATACACTGAATTATACTTGGGTTAAGTGTGTATGTCGACCTTATTTTCTTCATCCTCTGAATTGTACCTAAAAAACCTTAAGAACACTCACATTCAAAAATCAAAGAAAGAAATCAAAGAGTAAGCATCTAGCAACTTGTAGCTGTGATTTAGATTCTACATTGTTATCATCTTCCTCTTGTTAGCATCTTCATTGTAAGTATAATTCTCCATTTTTATGTATATGGTTAAATTAGTAGAAATTAGGTTGAATCTATGATGCATGTGTAGAAATTGGTGTTAGATGTTGTTTATTGTTATACCATGTTTATTGATGATACTTGAGGTGAATTATTGAGTGAATTCGTGTTTAGTATCTGCATTTTTGGGTTTTGGGTTCGGACTGAAAGTTGCAGGAACAAATTGGGTTTTCGAGTTTTTGTTCATAGCCGATCGGCTATGGCTGGCTAGCCGATCGGGTATGTATGGCTAACCGATCGGGTAAAGTTAGCTGAACGGCTAGTTTAGTTCAAATTGTAAACAGCAACTCGTGTCTGAACTCAATGTTTTTAGGATGCTTAGATCATCCGATCGGTTGGTCTTGAGCCGATCGGGTACATTGGTTTAGCCGATCGGCTAGGGTCTCATAGTCGATCGGGTATGGGACCAAATCAAAATAGTTTGTTTGTGTTGTACTTTTGTATATATAAGTATATATGTGTGTATATGCATATATGTATGCTATGCTAAGTAAAACTTAATATGTAAAAGTGAATGTTAATTTTGAGACATAATCATTATGTGATCCTTGAGATAGGCTACATTGTTGAGTTTCTAACTTATTAATCGTTTATGTTTCCAGATAATCCGAAGACTCAATAATATAAGACTTTTGAGTGGAGACTACGATTGTAAGGGTGAGTGGATCTATGACTTACGATCTAAGTTAGTCGTAACAATCTGGTTACAGCGGGTAAATGTAGTTTTACCGTTTTTATTACATATGGTCATGATTATTATGAATTATGTGATTTATTCAGAGGTCAATTGCGATTAGGTTGGGATACTATTACTTGGACAACATTAGTGCTTTGTACATGTGTTGTTTATTGAATTGATGTTGTATGAAGCAATAGTACCCAATTATCGGTTAGATCACTGAATTGGCCTTCAGTGGTTGTAAGTGTTGCTTGGGGGTCACCGCGGCAGTAGGGTTCCTCAAGGACCACCGATCCTCTTGACTCTAGTTGTTTATGATGCTTAGTTGTAAACAATTGTTAATCTGAGTTAGGTTGTTAGTTATTGATCTATTCACTTAGCTTTGTGTTAATCCCTCCTCCTAACTTCTTGCAGGTTATCTTTTGTATGTGGGTTGGTAAGAGTTTGGGAAAAAGAATGTTTGACACCGCTTACTCTGTTTTGGTCAATCATGTTAATAGTTTATCATCATGTTGGATTTAATAACACTAATGCGTAATATTTAAATGTTTGTATTAAGTTAAGTGTTTGAATAATATTATGTGGTTTGCACTTTTGTTTTAAATGGTAAACCATGTTGTGATTATTAATTATCGCTTCCGTTATGTTTTTTTAAAAAAAATAGTCTTGTGAATTTGAAGTGTGTTATATTAACCCTTTATATTATATAGCTAATTACATACTATGTTTGTTATTTATAGCTAAATTCATATCACAAATATATAACAACTTTATTAAACTCAATCACATCAATCGTTTTATTTGTTCATTGGCATATACTTTTTGTTTATTATTATTATCATTATCATTTTACATATACTAAAATACTCAAATATCGTAAGGTAGAATATACATATATCTTTAAAAAATCACATATACAACTTTTATGCATATGAATCACAATACATAACATATTAAGATTGACCATACTAATAATATATTACCTTATGCAAAATATATGAATGGATTGAGTTTTAAATGTATTTTCATTGGTATAATTCTCATCAAGTAATATATAAAACACAAACAAAAATATAAGATCAAAGTTGAAAACGGAAGACTTTACAAAGTCAAAATTGGACCATATTTTTGGGACGCATTTGCATCATTCATAAAAGTTAATAGGTCAATTCTATGCTAAGTTAATGTCAAAATTTATGCCATGATAAAAATATTAATATAAATATTCATTCATAAAATTGTGAGGAGTAAACATTATGAGTCAAACATTGAATTTCGCACTATGTAACTAATTTTCATCTCTATTATTACATCACATTCCGAATATTAACGATAATCTTCTATCTATTATCAAATAAAATAAAAAAAATAAGATAATATTATCTATCATTTATTGTCATCTATTTACATATGATAGATACTATCCATAAATAGTATGAACACACACTACTTTCTTTTCTAACATTCACGGTTACTTTTTTTATTTAATGAGAATATAATTATAATACCACTAAAACCAAATGATGATACGTATTCACAATGTAATTTACATTGATTTTTCGCCATAAATGTCAGGTAATATCACTATTAAGAAAATGTATTGAGACATAATCACTTTAAAAGAACGTATTCCAAAGTAAACTTTTAAAGGGCCACAAAAGTTCGTAGGTTGCTCCATTCGAATATGATGTTAATGGATTCAATTATTAGAAAAATTTTGTAGCGGTCAGTCAACGCATATGTTTACCCTCCATGGTATGTGTCAGAGTTTTCTTCCTGCTGTCCCACGTGATTAAAATAGTGGGACCACAGAACTAGAAAGCCAATAAAATTACACCACGTGAAACAAAAATCCTACAGTCAACATAATATCCGCATGTCAACCAAAAATCCCGCAGTCTTTTTGAAAACAAAATACCCGTTGTATTTTAGAAAATCCCGCAGGATACTTGAACTTTCGACGAGTATGTATGATTTTGAAATTTGAGTCCGCATGTGATGGGTAAAGATATCTTTCAAAGGTAATGAATTATTATCTTTTACATTAAATGGTAATGGACTGTAACTTTGTTGCTTCAATAGGTAAATCTAATACATGTCGCCGGAAATCGCATATACATGTTGGAATTCATACAAAGAAGACGAAATAACTTTTTCCCGCTTGAAATCGAAAAATAGAACACTTTAACTCGAAAACTGGAAATACCGGTGGAAATTTCAAGAAACTCGTGGGATCTTTATTAATACAGCATGTATTTGGTTTCTAAGAAGACTACGAGATTTTTGGTTGACCTGCGGATATTGTGTTGATAGCGGATTTTGAGTACACGTGGTGTAACTTTATCGACTTTCTTTTTTCGCGGTCACGCTGTATTTATCCCGCGAGTTAGTGTCTATTGTCAAGGAAAAAAAGTTCTGACACAAACCATGTAGGGTAAAGTTGTGCGTTGATAGACCACTACAAAAAAAAATTATCTTTAATTATTCCATATGATGATATCAACAACTTTATGCTTAACCCCGACATAGCTTTTTGGTATTTATATAAATCCCACTATGATATACCATGTGAGATATCTCCCTGCTATGTGCTTTTAGCGCACTCTAGGTTGCTAGCCACCAAGATTAGTGTTGGAATAGTGTACAATATCATAACTAATTGTTGGGACTATGATTAATGGTAAAGTCCTTTTTGGGTTGCCCTCAATAAACAGTCAAGAGAAAGATGAAGGATAATATTAATAGTATTAATATTATATTTAATTGTTTAATTAATTAATAAATAGTTTATTAATTAGAAATTAAAAGTAATTAAATCTGGCGGAAGATTCCAGAAACTGGCTCAACCGCCGGTTGGAAGGTCCAACCGCCGGTTGAGGTTAGGGTTTCTGAGGCGGTGGAATTCGGAGACTTGGAGTCCAAGTCAAAACAGCTCCAAACTCCGGTTGGAAGGCCCAACCGCCGGTTGGGAGTCGAATTCAGCAAACCTCAGGGTTTCTTCCACAACTATAAATAGGGGCATCCTATACCTTCATAATATACGATTTAGATACGAATTTTCTGAGAATTTCGAAATTTGACTTTCTCTTGGGTTTTTGGGTGTGAAGCATTAGAGGCATTCTACTTTGGGTACTTGCCTCCAAGTAACGAAGCTCTGCTCGTTGGTCTGCTCGCGAGAAATAGGTTTTCTTTAAGGTTAGTGTTTTCTTTATATTCTCTTTGTCTAATTTATTCATTGTACTATGTTGTTAAAGTTAAAAGATCCCTTAAGGTTTTAGTTTTCTAATTGCCTTAGATTATTTAAAGTTTTGTTATTCCGCTGCGTACATGATAATCTAGTTAGGGAATAGAAAACCCAACAGTGGTATCAGAGCCATAGCTTAATAAATAGTAGCATGAAATTATCTGCAACAGTATGTAGGTAAAGATAAATTGGAAAGAGAATTATCTAAATAGGTAATATGTATTTACAGTTTAGATATTGATAATTTTAAATTGTTTAAAATAGACCACTAATTTTAAAAAGTTTAAAATAGAACCCTAAACTTCAAGAGAGATTATATGTATAATATGATTTATATATATGAATAATTAAAGTCCAAATACATCATCAGTCAATTGATAAATCGGCTTACCCATGAGGAATAAACTATAAGAGAGGTGTAAGGCGGGTCGCTCTACTTCCCTAAAGAAGTCAGGTTTTTAATAAGCCTCGCACTGACCTACTTCTCCGCTTCTTTGTGCGTTCGATGGAGCTACCGAGGACCTTTGATAGGATGATGTCAAGATTAAAAGTAGACTTAAAATAGTAAAACAAAATCCGATTTTAGCTATAGGAAATGATGAATAGTATGCTAACTCATGAAATCTGCACATCTCTCGTATGAACTGTTAATGGAGCGTGTGTGGTTTACCGGCACATTAATATGAGGACGTAATGAGAGGTGAATGAGACTCGCGATTCTCGAGCGTACTCGAGCCGGGAATCACGCGGGGTTTGCATGGTTAATTCACCATCTTGTTTATGATCCTCGGCATACCAGTCATGAATAGTAGATGTGCATAACCGAGATTAACATGCCATTGATAGAAATCAATGAATCTCAAAGATCTAGGAGTTTCATAGAAATGAAATAGATAATGGTATTTTATTTATATGATTACGGCGACCCTTTTCATAAAACTGAAAATATGGACCCTAGCCTTAATTTAGACAATTGGGTAAATAATTAAGGAATATTCAAAACTAACTAAAACTATTTTATCTCATAGATGGCAAATTT
Source organism: Pseudognaphalium luteoalbum (assembly GCA_963422505.1). NCBI lineage: Eukaryota > Viridiplantae > Streptophyta > Magnoliopsida > Asterales > Asteraceae > Pseudognaphalium > Pseudognaphalium luteoalbum. The sequence continues at coordinate 524,123 of OY730192.1, forward strand.
AAATGGTGCAAATCCTCCCGTCCCCAATCCCGCACATAACTCGAACTTCTCACTACTCTCAGTTCTTGGAAGGGAAAGACTAACCGGTCCAAACTATATGGACTGGATGCGAAACCTAAGGTTTACCTTGAGGTACGAGAACAAGGAGTATGTTCTCGATGAGCAGATTCCCATAATTGATGAAGAATCAACCCAAGAGGAGATTGAGGCATACCGGAAACATTATATTGACGCGAATAAAGTGTCTTGTATCATGGCATCTTCCATGAGCCCTGAACTGCAAAAGACTTTTGAAAACACTTGGGCTTATGAAATGAACCAACAACTGAAAGAAATGTTTCAGGCTAAGGCAAGCAAAGAACGCCTTGATGTGGTGAAATCCCTCATGGCTTGCAAGCCCAAACCTGGAGTTTCTATCTGTGATTTCGTCTTAGAGATGAAAGGGTACTTTGATAGGTTGGAGTCATTGAACATGGTATTTGACACAGAGTTTTCCATTGCCATAATTCTATCCAGTTTGCCAGCTGTCTACAATCAATTTGTAATGTCATATCAGATGAATATGAATGAGAGAGAAGGCTCAATAATGGAACTCCACAATTTACTGCAAACTGCTGAGCAAGGAATCAAGAAAGATGATGTGTCATCTGGCTCAGCAGCTCCTGTGTTGACTATTGGTCAAAGTGCAAAGAAAAGGAAAAGGTCAAATTCAAATTGGAAAAGGAAGACTACTGACGGAAAGTCCGTTCGCAGGTCTAAGAAAGGGACCGATTCTGAGATTGCACCTGTTGGTGACCCAAAGGAAGCAGTGTGCTTCTACTGCAACACAAAGGGGCATTGGAAGCGTAACTGCCCAAAATACCTGAAGGACCTTGAAGATGGAAAGGTCGAGAAGAGTATTCACTCAGGTATGTTTATGATCAAACTCCATAATACCACAACTTCTACTTCGTGGGTTATGGATACAGGGTGTGGTAATCACATTTGCACTGTATTGCAGGGGCTAAAGGAAAGTAAAAGCGTGAAGCATGGAGAGCTCAACTTAGTTATGGGAAACAAGGGAATTGTACCTGTGACGAAGATTGGAAGATTTGAGCGCATGCTGATTCTGAAGTTAGGATAGATTTAAATAATTGCTATTATTCGTCAGAAATAACTAGAAATATTATTCCATTTTATGCTTTGTATAAAGATGGTTATCATTTTTCTTTTGATAATAGAAATGGAGATATTTTGGTTCATTTAAATGATTGTTTTATTTTTAAAGCTTCTCCTTACAAAGGCATATATGAAAATGTTGAATGTGTTAGCAATATTATTTTAACTGCTGATTCGTCTAATGAAATTGATAAATCCAAGTTGTGGCATTATCGTCTAGGGCACATAAACAAGAAACGCATCGCCCAACTCCAAAAGGATGGAGTGTTGGAATCATTCGATCTCAAGTCAGATGATGTATGCGAATCTTGTTTATTAGGCAAGATGACCAAATCACCATTCACTGGATCGTGTGAAAGAGGTGAAGGACTATTGGATCTGGTACATACAGATGTATGTGGACCATTCCGATGTGCTACAAAAGATGAAAATAGATACTATGTTACATTTACTGATGACTTCAGCAGATTAGGACATGTTTATCTAATCAAACATAAGTCGGATACTTTTGAGGTGTTCAAAAGATATTAAAGCGAAGTAGAGAATCAACTGGGCAAAAAGATAAAGGTTCTCCGATCTGATAGGGGAGGAGAGTACCTTAGTATCGAGTTTCTCGATCATCTTAGAGATTGTGGAATAGTTTCACAATTGACTCCTCCTAGAACACCGCAGCTTAATGGTGTTGTTGTGACACCCGGTCAAAAAGGGCCAAAATTAGCCCCTAATTTAAACCTAAATCATTCGTACTCAATACGCGATTAACAAAATTTTTCGGATATTATATATATAAATATATATATATAACATTAAAATGATTATTTAATAATCGCATACCATCAAATCTGAAAGAACACGCAATCTCAAATACGGACGTTGGTGCAAAGCATTTTTAAATTATGTATTATTAATGAGAATAATAATTATTTACTCGATTGAGAATTTAAACGCATTTTGTACACTGAAAACTATCTGTCAAACCAAAGAGAAATAAAGATATAATTTTATATATCATTAAAAGTATTTTTATAAAATACTTCGATTAAAAATCTATATGATTTCATATTTAAAATTTTATCATTTGAAAACATTACACTACTTTATGATCGGGTACACGAACACGGATACCCTAAACAATTTATTGGAGTCGGTTATATCAACCAACTCCAATAATTCATTTACACACACACAGACATATCTATCTATCTCTTCTCCTCTGCTCTCTCTTTTCTCTTCCAAGAACCACAACAACAATATCAACAATCCACAACAACATCAATGCAAATATCATCATCATCATCATCATATTCATCTTCTTCTTCCTGATCATCATCATCGAGTTCATCGTCTCCACCCTCACGGCTCCAAATTTTAATTCGTAAGGAAACTCAAACTTTGCTTTAATTTCGCGTTTATAATACTTATATTATCATATACTAGTGTTTTATATATGAGGATTTGGTTAAAAATGAAGCTAAAAACTAGGTTGGGGATGAACTGCACGAACAGACCTGCAACTGGTCCCTGAGCCGAACGGCTGGATTTCATCAGCCGAACGACTGGAAATCATCAGCCGAACGGATGGATTTCATCAGCCGAACGGCTAGGCCCTCCATAGCCGAACGGCTGGACCTTCACAGCCGAACGGGTGGAATACTCAAACTAAACAGTTTTTGTTAAAATGCCGAAGAATTTTACAAGTGATTAATGGTGTCCAATATCATAACTAATTGGTGAGACTATGATTAATGGTAAAGTCCTTTTTGGGTTGCCCTCAATAAACAGTCAAGAGAAAAATGAAGGATAATATTAATAGTATTAATATTATATTTAATTGTTTAATTAATTAATAAATAGTTTATTAATTAGAAATTAAAAGTAATTAAATCTGGCGGAAGATTCCAGAAACTGACTCAACCGCCGGTTGGAAGGTCCAACCGCCGGTTGAGGTTAGGGTTTCTGAGGCGGTGGAATTCGCAAACTTGGAGTCCAAGTCAAAATAGCTCCAACCGCCGGTTGGGAGTCGAATTCAGCAAACCTCAGGGTTTCTTCCACAACTATAAATAGGGGCATCCTATACCTTCATAATATACGATTTAGATACGAATTTTCTGAGAATTTCAAAACTCGACTTTCTGTTGGGTTTTTGGGTGTGAAGCATTAGAGGTATTCTACTTTGGGTACTTGCCTCCAAAGAACGAAGCTCTACTCGTTGGTCTGCTCGCAAGAAATAGGTTTTCTTTAAGGTTAGTGTTTTCTTTATATTCTCTTTGTCTAATTTATTCATTGTACTATGTTGTTAAAGTTAAAAGATCCCTTAAGGTTTTAGTTTTCTAATTGCCTTAGATTATTTAAAGTTTTGTTATTCCGCTGCGTATATGATAATCTAGTTAGGGAATAAAAAACCCAACAATTAGTTCATCCAGATGTTAGATGGCTACTCTGAAAAATATAATTTATAGTACCTACTAACCTTCGAATAGGACTTTTCAAGTTCGATATATAATTCTGTAGTATACATCCACCAAATTTTATATTTTATATGTGTTAACTTAAAATGCAATTGCAGTAAAATTTACTGTTAAAATCCGCGAATCTCGCGGGTCTTAATCTAGTATATATATAAAACAGAATACAATGGAGGAATTTGAGCCCTTGATTAAGTTCCATCATTAGCGATCAACGATCTAGATTAGTTCTCCATAGTTACACTTTACATCCTTAATTAGTTGTTAATTAATTAAAATAAATTAAATTAATCTCAATAATTAAAAAAAAACCCGGCCAATTCCAATACTTTTTATAGAGTTGCGTTCATTTGAGTCCTTGAAATCCAAAAAGAATGAAAGAATGCATCACAGCCGTCCATTCCCATCAAAGTGGGAGGGGTATTTTCGTCCTTCAGCATTATATCATTTAATGAAAAAAAAAATTAACAGATCAAAAGCCAGTTCTCTGTACGATCTCTAGCTAGGGTTTGTGAATTTCTCATCTTCAATCTCACAAAAATCAACAAATCGAAGGTATGAATGTAACTAATGCGGATCAATTATGTAAACTACACACTATATACGATCGATTTCTACTGATTTCAACTGCTCTGTATGATCTCTAGGGTTTGCGAATTAATCATCTGCAATCTCACAAAAAATCAACAAATTGAAGGTATGAATCTCACTAATGCGGATCAATTATGTAAACTACACACTATATACGATCGATTTCTACTGATTTCAACTGCTCTGTATGATCTCTAGGGTTTGCGAATTAATCATCTGCAATCTCACAAAAAATCAACAAATTGAAGGTATGAATCTCACTAATGCGGATCAATTATGTAAACTACACAATATATACGATCGATTTCTACTGATTTCAACTAATTCGTTGGTTTTTTTTCATATACGTAACCTACAAAAAGTATGAACTGCAAAATTAGTACGAATTTTCACGTTTTTTTAATGAATTTGTATGTATATTTTGATGCATAATCACATATTCTACAGATTTCTATTGATTCAACAACTAATTTAGGAATATAAAAAACTGAAGATGATTATGAGATGTAGGAATCGTGTAATAATACGTTAAATTAATTGACACTTGAAACTAATTTCTTCAATAACAAATTGTACTACAGATGGTTGTAATTCAGGGATGTGAACTACAAGTGCAACAGCAAGCTACAACAAAAACTACAGGTATGAAAAACAGTGAAAACGAGATATATCACACGTGGTAATAGTTATTATTTAGACGAAAATTGAACAATACAATATGTGGTACTAGTTTGTGGTAAACTTTGTCATGTAAAATTACATAAACTTACTTGTACCACATGTGATAGTAGCTTGTACTAATATAGAATATGTTGGTGATAACCATTATCATATAAAATTAGCGAAACTTACTTGTACCACATATGGTAGTAGGTTAAGGTAAAAGTTTTCATACAAAATTATAGAAACTGAATTGTACCACATGTAGTAATAGCTAAATATCACATGTGACTGTATGTCGACAGTGAGGTGTTAGATAAGAAGTCAACAGATACAACTCCAAAGTTTGCAACACGGTTGAAAACTGAAAGACATGCAGCTGAGATATACACGCGTGAGATCTTTAATCTTGTGCAAGTAGAGATACTGAAATCATTGTGGGCATGTTCAATACATGAGTTAAAAACGGATGAAGGATGTCAAAAGTATATAATAAAGGAAAAAAGGGAGTTCACAGACAAGGAAAAAATTGCAAGTGAGGAATGGGAGGTTGAATTGTGGCCAGAAGATAACACTCCAATTACGTATGATTATAAGGTACAATAGCTTGTTTTTTAACTAAAAAATTTATATTATAATTGGTACCACATGTGATATTATATACTACCACATGTGATACTATGTGGTACCACATGTGATATTATTTACTACCACGTGTGATACTATATGATACCACACGTGATACTATATGATACCACATGTGATACAATCTTTTATGTTATCTGACTATTTTAGTTGTTTCTTTTGTTTTACATGAGTGAATGTGATTTAGAGGATAGAAGATGGTACAGTGGAATGTAGTTGTAAGAAGATTGTTCGTCGAGGATTCTTGTGAACATGTGAGAAGAAGCAAGCAGAAGCTAAAAAATGGCCGAAGAAAGGTGGATAATGGAACTGGATGCCAACTCGGGTTCTTTCTCATATTGGAAAACAAAAGTTAAGTTGTTTGTTATCCGTTGAAGTGGTGACAATTCAAGGGCTGCCAGCATCAATGAACGGGCTTCGGTTATCAGTTTCTGTAGGAATAAAGAAACTAAAGATGGTGCAGTTCAAACAATGCCTTCAAGAGTGTCACAAGGAGCTGCTGATTTTGAAGAGACTTTGTTTGTGAGGTGTCATGTGTATTGTACTCCAGTGGGAAGTGGGAACCCACGGGTCAAATTTGAGCCCAGACCGTTTTTGATTCATACTTTTGTAGTTGATTCACAAATGAACAATAAAAAATTAAATCTTTTTGATTGTTGTTTCATAGTGTACAATATAGACTAAAAGTTCAAATGAGAATTACACAAACTTACTTGTATCACATGTGGTAGTAGCTTGTGCTAATATATTATATGTCAGCGGTAACCATTATCATATAAAATTAGCAAAACTTACTTGTACCATATATGGTAGTAGCTTGTGGTAAATGTTTTCATGCAAATTTATAGAACTGAATTACACCACATGTAGTAATAACTAAAATATCACATGTGGTAGTATGTCGACTGTGATATATGGTACTACCACATGTGGTAGTATCTATTACCACATGTGGTAATGTACACTACCACATGTGGTAGTATCCGCTACCACATGTGGTACTGTACACTACCACTATCACAAGTTATAGTTGGTAGTTACTCATGTGATATTATCTACTATCAGATGTGATACTATGTAATATCACATGTGTTACTATCTACTACCACATGTATGTGGTAGTATCTGCTATCACATGTGATATTGTATACCACCACATGTGGTATTGTACACTATCACATGTGGTAGTATCCGTTACCACATGATACTTAATGCTACTACATAATATATACAAAAATTAAGTTACTATTTGCTACTACATTGGATACTTACTGCTACTACATGATATGTGAAATATGAGACTTTGTTTACAAAAATCATAAGTTTCAACCTAAAGATAATGGTTGATACCACATGTGATACTATGAGGTACCACATGTGATACTATGAGGTACCACATATGATATTATATATAAATACTTTAATAAATAGGTTAAGAAAAGTAAAACAAAAAAAAAGTATACACAAAAACATTTAAAAAACTGAAAAAATAAACATAAAAAAATAAGTACATTAAATTCAAATTGATTTAACAGATTGTACTTGAACATTAGATAAAAAAAAATACCGACAAACACATTCAATAATACCAAGATACATTCAAATATACCAAAAGACATTAACAAACTAGTCTTCTGCAATAGGTTCGGTATTGTTCCGCTGTTAAAATTTTTCCACCATTGTTTTCATTTATGCGGTTTTTAATGGCATACTTAATTTGCTTCTCGATCAATTCTCACGGGTAGTTATGCATAAACTCAGCAATAGTATCACATGTGGAAGCAACGGCTTTTGTGAAACCCGCCTGAGAAGGTGACTGAATGACGGTGTTCGAATTCATTTTACTACTTTCAGAAACTGCAGCTTACGAGATTTTATCGCCTTTCTCCGCTTCTCATTTATAAACTCAACAGTAGTAAGGCCATGTGAAGTACACTATTTCACTGCAAAAAATATTACACAAAAAACATGTATGAAAATAAAAAAAGAAATAATTGAACACAAACATAATCCACAAAACATAATGATGAATAAAATACAGTTTAGTCTCCAAAAAAGAGAAGATAACAATACAATATCACATGTGGTACTACAACACAAATAGCCCAGGTTTATCAATTTTAACTTCCACACTATCCAGTTCAATTTCAAAATTCAAGCATATAGTAACATTGCATTAAATACCAAGTAACCAATACAATATTAATGAAATCAATAATCTAGGGTTTAGAAAATGCTTAAAAATATATATCATTCCTATCATAGTCTCAATAGTTTTACAGCAGCATACCGATCTTTATAAAAAAACTGATGAATACCTCTACAGATAATGATTTCAACAAAGAGATTGTGCGTGAATACCTCTTTGGAATGATGAAGACACTCGAGGTAATCTTCACGAAGAAGATAACAGTCTTTAGGTTCTCTGCAATGCGACATACATTCACTGAAATCCATCCAGAAATCATAACGTATGCCTTTGTTTCCTGTTATACCCCATCCAGACGCCATTGATTTACTGATTCAAATCGATTTCACACACGCACTATGAAATCGATCGAGCGTAACGATGTTCGTACTTAAACACTCATCTTCCCCCAAATCCGTTATATTCTCTCCAGGTTGTATATAAGTTCTGTAATTATGTTAGGGTTTGTACAAAACGAAAATCGCACAAAATTTAATTGTTAAAACGATGATTCAACCAATCATGACAACATAAAACTTTGATTTACAGAAGAAATTCAAAGTTTCAGTTGAAAAATCCACAATTTCTAGGGTTTATGCGTTAGGGTTTGTACAAATCGAAATTGAACAAAAACGACGGTTAAAACGATGATTCAAACAAACATGATCAAAGAAAAATATGATTTAATTATGAATAGAAGTTTGATTTTCTTACCTGAACATTTTTGTGCGAAAGTTCTTGAGAGAAAACCTTGAGAACGATGGATACAAAAGGGAAGAGAATTCTTGTGTTTGAAAAGGAAAAAAAAGAAATTAATAGAAAGGTAAATTTACGAAAATACCCCTCCGTCCAAAATTAGTATAAGTTTATTTAATCAAATTAAAATTGGATGGTTAAATGTAGACCCTTGATTTCATTGATCAAATGGCTAATATTCATTCCTTCATTCTCATCAAATATACCCATACTCATTTGAACTTAAGTCACTTTTTATAATCTTTTCTAATTTTATTAATAAATCAATTAATCTCAATATTATCAACAACAAAAGATCCGGCCAATTCAAATCCTTTTAATAAACTTTTATATTTTAATTATTATATCTAAACTTAAAATATATCCCACTCAAATATTTCCAAATTCTAACCATTTAATAATATACATATACATTAATAAATAATATAAAAAATTATAAAACCCTCCAACAACCCTAAAAAATTACTCACATATTTGATCTTTCGATCAATCCTTCATCATCATAGGGTTCAAAATATAAGATTCCAACAAAAGAAAAACCACATGTAATGATGCACCCCAAATTGAACGAGAACTTCGTATTCGATTGAAGCTTTAATTTTTGATGTCACTATATATTAAAATTCTTCAAGGTAATCTATTACCTTTTAATGCGTTGTTTGTGGCCAATTTTGTTTCGATTTTTCTATTGGAGTTTTCTTAACTTTTTGATCTAATTTTCACCTATTTCGTTTGTTTGTTTTTGTGTTTCATGTTTTCAGATCTTTATTTAGTTAAAATCATATGTTTTCACATTGGTGTTGGTGTTGGTGATGGTAATGGTGATGTTGATGTTGATTAAAGAGAAAATCACTCGAGACCCATCGAGTTTACATTCAAAAGTAGAAATGGTTACGAGTTATGATGGTATATGCAATTATTCATTTTTTCCTTTTCCTTGCGACTTTATCATACATTTGTAATTCCGTTTGTTTCGATGTTTTTGTGTGTGTTACAGTTTTCATGTGTTTTCAACTAACATTATTGAAATTGGAAATAAATCAAATGTAGATATATGTATATAACGTATTAATCTCTACACATGATGCCAATCCTGATGTGTTATCTACATAATAAGTTTTTAATTGCAAGGCTGAAGTGAGATAACCGTTGAATGCAAGGGGACTTTGAAATGTGGCGATGTGGAGGAGGTTGTCAATTTGATGGAAATGTTGGCAAGTAATAAACTTGTATGCCCAATATGTAGCTCATCTTTTAGTGTCTCTTAGTGTTAAAATTTTATTTGTATTTAAATTAAGTTATAGATGTGGTTAAGTATCCTATGCTATGATATTATTTGATTATATTAGTCGTTTTTTAATGATTGTGGTAAAAATTTACATGATTAGTATATTGATTTGAACTGCCGAAAAGTATTGCAGTGAAGATGTTTAACTCGATGCCTTTCTTTTACACCTCATTTGGTTCAGGAATTCATGCTGCATAGCTTCTAAACATGGTTTGTATCCTATGCTATGATATTATTTGATTATATCAGTCGTTTTTTAATAATTGTGATAAAAAATTTACATGATTAGTAGATTGATTTGAACTGCCGAAAAGTATTGCATCGAAATGTTTAAATCGATGCCTTTCTTTTACACCTCATTCAGTTCAGGAATTCATGTTGCCTAGCTTCTAAACTTGGTTTGGCCCAGAAAATTTACAGAGAGATAGGATTTGGAATCAAGAGGATCATTGAAGTTGGATGTCTTCGTATAGTGAGGTACCATATTCAATTTCAATTATTCATTTATGCTTTCCAATGAGAATATTATTCTAAAAATATTAATAAATTATTATAAAAATCATTCGGTTTTACAAATTATTTTATCCCTAAAAGAGTCAGATTCTAAAATATAACATCGAGATAGACCGCAATTAGGTTGATGTTGCGATCAAACTACAATCTATTGTAGTTCTTATAGACATTTACCATTTACAAAACCAATTTATCAAAACTCGCGTTGTCGCTGATCCTTCACCTAGTATCAAATATATAGCAGCCGCAATTGTTGAAAAAAATATGTGTGTACATTGTACTCCGCCACATGTGATTGATTAAAACCCTTGGTGAACAGAAAAACCACGGCCATCAACTAATATATGTATAATTATCGGATTCCATTATTAGAATCAGATCATACCGTTCCCATAATTCAATTTTCGGATTAGTTTACACTAATTCGGTTCACAGAGTTATTCTTTTTAACAAAACGTGTGGGATGGGTTGTTACAAACTCTCAATATGTACGATCCGTGTCTTCGAGAGGTCATGTATACCATATAAAATGCCCCTCAAAGTTAAAACAATGACTATCTGGTATCTTCAATTTTCAACTAAAAATCACAGTTGAAGATATCAATTAGCCACAACTTTAAACTTATAAGGGATTCAAACTTCTTATTTTAAACCGATGTGGAATGGGTTGTTACGATATAACCTTCCTAACTGAATTACAAGAAAATCAAATAAAAATTAATTTCTCAAACGTCTTACGTACGTTATATGTATTACGTACATATACTGTCTTGAAAAATCAATAATATAGTTTACTACATTAATTCCATCTTAGATATCTAGATTTATTTATGGCATCAACTTGAAATGTGGTCTTAGAAGTAGGTATAGTTTCATACTTTCATTAACTTGTATGTAACAATCATATGAAATATACTTATGTGCATTAACATATTTTCAGATTACGATGAACACGATGTAGAAGATCATATAAATTTTGTAAATTTGTTAGATAATTTCACAAGGGTGGGGTTCAAATGAGAATAAGAATTTGTGTGAGAATGAGAGAACCAATGATATTAAGTTATGTGTACAAAGAGAATGTTCACATATACAAAATCCATTTACCCCCAACATCAATTATCTCACAAATGACAAATCGAAAAATTATGAAAATTGCACCATTAAATTCAGCGTTTCATCCTCTTCGATTTGCCGTCCCTCAAAGCATACTTTCGACGAGTTTTTTTTTTTCCATTTTTTTGGTGGGTTTCACATTTACTAACACATGTGTTAAAGTGTTGCGTTTAGGGTTTAGGGTTTGGGGTTATGGTTTGGGGTTTAGGGTTTGAGGTTTGGGGTTTCTCCCCGAAACCCCAAACCTCAAACCCTAAACCCCAAACAGTAACCCCTAAACTCCAAACCCTAAACCCTAAACGCTTTACGAAACTCTAAACCCTAAATCATGCTAAACCCTAAACCTTAAACCCTACTAAACCCTAAACCCTACTAAACCCCTAAACCCTACTAAACCCTAATTTTAACCACAAATAAAATGTACAAACAATCACTAACACATGTGTTACTAATTTGTAAAACCCGCCAAAAAATGAAGAAAAAAAAAGTTGTCAAAAGTATGCCTTGAGAGACGGCAAATCGAAGAGGAGAAAATGCTGAATTTTATGGTGCAATTTTCATGATTTTTTAACTTACCGTTTGTGAGATATTTAATTTTTAAAAATGTGAAGGAGAGAGAATAAATTAACACATGGCATAAATTTGTTGGTTCCCTCATTCTCACTCAAAATTGATATAGTCATTTGAACCTTACTCAATTTCACAATTATTATATGTGTGAATAAACTAACTTCATTGTATATATTATTGTATGCTAAAGGCTAAAGCTAAATTTTAACTTCTAATTTCAAAGAATAACTTCTGATGTTTATAAACCATGAAAGCTAACATGAAAACAAGTAGTTATTAATATCTCTTGTGAGTTGTGATATTACCTGGGGATGTTCGTGATCCAATTTGGCCGGTTTGTACTTAAAATCTCGGTCAAACCATTACAAACGGTTTGATATTTTTTCAAACCAAACCAATTAAACAAGTTTGGTGTGGATGATTTTTCCGGTTTTCCGGTTTGGACCATTTAAATAGTACTAATGATAAGATTTTAAATCACATTATTTAGTTCTTTGTGAATGTTGAACCTTGCAAAAGCTGTGCAGTAGTTGTAATGATGCGGAATGCTAGTAAGTAGTAACAAAGGGACATAAAGATGATTGAATGAACCAACACTGGTGGTTGATTATATGGATTTTGAAGGAGTAATGATATGGAGACTGTTATGCCCTATGGGTTTTTAAAGAAAACGGGTGGTATATTTGATGTGGAAACGAAAATATGAGGCAGCTTAGTAGTCACTTAGGAAGATGAAACATGTATAAGAGAATATTTTGGAATATTTTGTGGTAGTTTCAAGTATTTATGTGGGATAAATGATTAAAATCGGTTAGATGCTGCCATAAAATATTCCAAGTATACAACCTACTAAATAAATTATTCAAGTACGAAATCAACAGAATAAACTTGTACTTATGTGAGTAATTTGGTAACCGGTTACCTGTTTGACGGGTCAACTTCAATTTTAATCCTTTTTAATTATTTTATAAATATGATATGGATATTTAATGGTTACGTGGAAATTTCTTTTATTTTATTGACTTCGATTAAAAAGTCAATGGTTTAATAATAGAGTCAAATGTATTTCATCCAAACTCATCTTCCCCAGTCGAGAATTTCACTGTTCTTCCCTGCAAAAATCAAAACCCATATTACCGACGATTAGCAGGTTCCGACGAGGCTCCGGCGAAATGGTTTTTGAGTTCCAATCGGTGATTTTGGTCTCAAATTTTAGATCTAACAAAGCTGGCTTTGAGCTCTAGAAGTTGTTTGTTGTTGTTCTAATGTATTGTTGTTATTGATTATTGATGATGACGATCTATGATGTTGTTGTTCATCCTTGTTGATGATTATGATTATGATTATGATGTGTAGATATTGTTGTTACATTTTGATGTTGTTGATTAAGAGCAAACTAACGAAGAGAGATTAACCATATAAGCTTAATGATTCTTTAAGGTTATGTATTGCTAAAGATCGTTGATGGGTTTGGTGATGAGACGAATATTAATCAAAAGTTAATACGACGTTTCTAAATTTAGTTTAACAAACAGATATAATTAGAATTATGAGAAAAGTAATTAAGTGAATATATCGAGTAGTTGTTTTCAACTTATGATGCCTTTTTTTCAGTAAGGAAGTGGTTCACAAGATGATGTTGAGAAGATGGTATTTTTCTTTTTTATTATTTTCCATTAAAAAAATAATTAATCGGCTTATTTTTGTCAAAAAAAAAAGAAGATGATGTAGCATCCACGTTTCAATGTGATGTGGAAAAAGATTGATGTGGCAGTTGAGGTGTAAACTTACTCAACATTTTATAACATGAAACGGTAAAAAATGACTTTTTAAAAATCCAAACACGAAACTTCCCGGTTTGTTGCATACTTGAGCAAATTAACTAGTAGGTTGCATACTTGGAATATCTTATGATAGTTAATTGACGATTTTTATCATTTATCCAATATAAATACATGGTTATGATTTGTATGAGAAGTAGAAAGTGTAATCAGTACTTGTAATTACTACATATTTAATGTATACTAACTAATTATTATATAAATATATTTCTATTATTATCAATTTATATACATACGGTCGTGTTTGGGTTAAACGACCCGTTTAGTCCTTCATGTCACAAACCAAAGCGTAAAAACGGTTTGCACTAAACATAAACCGTCGGCCTATTTAATAACATTCAAACCGCTCAAACCAACCAAATTGCTTCGATTCGACTGGTTTAATTGGTTTTGACCAAACCACGAACATCCCTAAGTCCTTTCACGATTACAAATGGTATCCTCATGAAGTCGACGACAATCGAATGGTTAAAACCTATCCATCCATATAGATGTGATTGGACGCATTGATATCCTATACGTGAAAAAACAATGTGCTCTTCTTACTCTTAAATTGGTTGTGAAACTACAGGTAAAATGTTGTGATTGTATTAGGTAAATAATTATTAGGTAAAATGTTGTTATTAATTGAGTAGTATTTTATTTATTCATCTTTTTAAAATAAAAAATGTTATTCTAGGGATGGCTACAAAAGTTGTAGATGTTGATGTTGTTAATTTAGTAAGGTTAATTGGGTAATTTAGCTCACTATTTTTTCCACTACTATCCGATCCCTTACTTTTAAAGTCATTTCTCATCTCTAAATTCAATTGTTGCCAACAAGGCAACAACCAATCATATACAACGTCTGCCGCCTACCGCATATTCTCTTATCCCGCCTCATTACATGCATTTTTAGTTTTAATTACAAAAACTAAAAATTGACGGTCAAACTCAATAGTTACACTGAGACCGCCAGATCGGTACCAACGGTAACCGACTTCACCAACCGGTTAGTTGGCACGGTACCAATGCTAATTGATTTCCAAACCGGTTGGAGCCACAACCGGTTACAATCGGATATCCGAAGCAAATCACTTCGCAAAATGTGGAGCTCGTGAGCATTATTTCATTTTTTTTACGTACAGCTTGAAACAAAAAAAAAAGTAAAGTTGAGAGGAGCGTGCAAGCCAACGGATAAGGAAAAAAAACTTTTTAATATAAAAAAAACGTAATGTTTAATTTTTATTTTATTGTAATGTTTTATTTAATTTTATGTAATGCTTAATTCTTCATTAATGAAATGTGTTTTATTTTAATTTGTTTGAATTAAATAGTTAAAGTGAAAATAAAGTGGTTTGTAAGTGGTTAAACTGTTGGCACGGACAAATCAGTTTTGAATCAGTTGGTGGAAAACTGATGTGGCAGAAGTGGTTTGGAAGTGGTTTAACCACGGTTGGGAGGGATCTAAGACGACAATGCGCATTATCAGTAACAAGAACCCAACAGTTTTATTTTTGATAATATACAAGTCTCAAAACATATGGTACATACATAGCAACTCAAAACGATGAGCCAAAATCTACCTCCCTCCTAAAAACCATTTTGATGATAATTGCAACAGGTAAAATCAAATCAAATCAGATCAAATCATCATGATGTGAGCTTCACAAGTACTACTACAACTACAATGCCGAAATCCAAGTAACTCCCTGACAGATAGATATCTCACATCACAACCTCAAAAGATGAAGAGCAATCACTGATAAACCTACAACAAAGCTCCATCTTAACCCACTCGAACCATTTCCTGAAGAGTTGCTGTTACTCTTGCCATCTGTTACATGATCATATAAAACACAATTCACTCCTAAGATCCAAACAACCTCCATCACCCACTCAATAGTGCTAAGTAGTTAAATGAATACTAAAAAAAAAAGTTTTAAGTTTCGAATGCTTTGGCATTGGGGAGTTGTACATTAACTTACAAAGTCAACTAAACTTGCCAATATCATTTGAATTACGGATAGGTAACATATTTACTGATATTTACCTGGACAAGTAGATTCTTGGGTGAGAGTAGTGAAGATGGTGCCATTTGTGTAACCGCCATACGCACATCTTGACCGGCTGCAAGTAGAATCCGATGTGGCATTGCCCAGATCAAAAGAAGTGCCCACACATTGCATAGAAGGACAATTTTTCATGTTTGGCAACATAATTCCAGAGGGTTCACATTCTAATCTGAAAAAATAAAAAAATAAAAAAAAAAGAAAAGGGCGTGAGAATTTAACAACAGTTGACACTTGACAGCAACTGCATTTTAAGTCGGGCACATTAACTTACATCCAATTGTTAGCAGCATTGCATTGGCATTTGACGCAATTATTAGCAGTAAAAGTGTAAGTGTCATTTGGGACAAGCAAAGGGTAGTCCAAAGAGTCGTTTCTCACCGCTGATGTACAAACTGTTACAAAACCACCAAAAATGTTAGCGCTGTCCGGTCAAAGTCAAATACTACTAGAAGTATCAAAAAAATTAAAACTGAAAATAAAGTTATCTTTCCAGCCTTTATGAGACTATTTTCGATATATAAGAAGGACAAGACCAATCCTCCCCAAACCTTACAGAACAGAAACACGATGAATATAAAAAAGGCAGGCAGGTCAAACAGTGTGGCTGACCCGTCAAGACTTTTTTATCCAGATTTTTTTATTAATACTCGCGATCACAATCACAATCTTTTGAATATCATTTTGGCTCATTTCCTTGAAACTAAAATCAGCAATACAATAAATACTATATCCCAGACTGACCATTTTCACATAGAGTTGGACTGAAATCACCCATCTAGTCATGATATGATGCCCAGTTCCTAAGAAACACATGATCTACGTAAGTTGTAAAATATTTAGTAGTGTAGTTTTCTTTTGCACCTTTTCCCTCTATTCTTAGACCTGTCTTAATTTATTTACCAAAAATGATCTAAAGTGACTAAGTAAGTAAGTAATGAATTATATTTTTTAAAACAAGCGTGAACCCATTTACCTAGTTTTTTTTCTTTTTCAGATGCCCTTTGAATTAGGATAAAGGTACAAGAAGGAGGTCTCTAGATACACAAACTTTGATGAAACAACTTATCACTATCTGGTTGTCCTCTTTATTTAATTTACCGGGAGCTTATTTTATGGGAAAATCACGGATTTGATCTATTGACCATACCCTTTTTAACAAAATAATCCTTTGACCAACACTTTTCACAAAATAATCCATTGACTGGCGCCAAAAATGGCACCCCCGGCGCCCCACCTTATTTATTCCATTTTTAAACCTTAAAGTCAAAAAATTGATGGGTCCGGCGCCCCTCGGATGTCACATCGGCGCCCCACCCTCTCACACATGTCACCATCGGCGCCAACCCCCCTCACACATGTCACCTTCGGTGCCCCCTCACACATGTCACCATCGGCGCCCCACCCCGTCACATCGGCGCCCCACCCTCTCACACACGTCACCATCATTAGCGCCGGGATTTTTTGACTTTAAGGTTTAAAAATGGAATAAATAAGGTGGGGCGCCGGGGGCGCCATTTTTGGCGCCAGTCAATGGATTATTTTGTGAAAAGTGTTGGTCAAAGGATTATTTTGTTAAAAAGGATATGGTCAATGGATCAAATCCGTGATTTTCCCTTATTTTATTAGCTTAATTATTGTTTGTTAGTATTAGTATTTGGATTTAGTTAAGCTTATTATCAACCTATTCATTGTTTAGTTGTATAAAAGAATTTAGTGGAGGATTTTATGAGCTGAAAACAAACTCAAATTAAATTTCTTGTTTATTTAATTATAAGTAAAGTAATAAGCTTCAAAGATCAAACTGATCTAGATGCCCTTAACTAGAATGCCTATTGTGGTACCTATAGGTTAGCTATATATTGTGTGGATATTCAAAAAACTACACATATCCAATTAAATTTGGCAGATGAAGTACAAGAATTAATTCATGAGTTAAAAATTATGACGAATTGAAGCTTTGAAAAGGGTATTTCTAATATATTTTAGAGTTATGAACATATGATTGACGATAGTCAAAGAATAATATTGTTAAAAACTATTCCCCAAAAGTGACGTTTGACAGCCAACCAAATGGTGTTTGACTATTCATTAGCCCAATAATTTCAATACTATGATCTTCAATCTTTAAACACTGATATTGAACATCATTATCAAATTGGCTAGCAGACTAAACAATTCAAACCTCTTTTATTCCATGGTCCAAAATGATAGTAATTCTTAGCATGCATATATATAATATTAATATATATACTTTATTAGTCCAACAACAGAATACTTATACTTATCATAATTATTAATCACTAAGAAAATCTGTTTTTTATACGAGTAATTTAGTTCCTATATTACTTTTGCCATCGTATATTAGAAGAATCAATCACATGACACAATTTATTTGATTAAAAAAAGGGGGTTGTGTTGTGGGTAATAATATACAGTTATGATGAATGCCTGAATGGAATTAGTACCTTTAAGAGGAACATCAAGAATGGAATCAGCTTTCAAATCAGCAGCATTAGCCAACCCATTCAACTCGAGCAGAGTGGTTTCACTTGTATTAAACTGCTGTGCTATCCCACTAACCGTATTACCAGCACCCACCAGATGTCCGTAGTGCACCACCTCATCACCATCCACGTCATCGCAGCTACACGGCAAGGGTATCCACAGCTTCTGACCAACCTCGATCAAGTTGACATCACTTATCCTGTTCGCTTGCTGTATCTGCTGATACGTCACCAGGTTAGAGAAGACCTCAGCTGCGATGTGATAGAGGCCGTCACCGGGTACGACGGTGTAGACCGGGCGGCGGTTGGAGACTCCGGTGCCGTTGGAACAGGAGCAGGGGAAGGGGATTCTAAGGGTGGAGGAAGATGGGTAGGATTGGGTTTGTGGGGTGGTGAGCGGGAGGTTGTTGGCGGATAAAAGTGTACGGAGGTTCTTGATTTGGAAGAGGCTGAGAAGTGAGGAAAGTGTGGTTGTGTTTCGGAGTTTGTAATCGATGAGTGATGTGCAGGTGGTGTTGGTGGTGCATCTGAAACCTGGTGATAAGCTGGGGGTGGGTTGTGATGAAATTGATTCACCAAAAAACACCAACACCAACACCAACAAGGAGGAAATTAGGTGGTTACCCATTTTGAAAGAAATTTGATATGTGAGGGTGTCTATTAATTGATAAATATGATTTTTTTTAGGAGTGGGGGAGAAGAAG
This sequence comes from Pseudognaphalium luteoalbum, assembly GCA_963422505.1. Taxonomy (NCBI): domain Eukaryota; kingdom Viridiplantae; phylum Streptophyta; class Magnoliopsida; order Asterales; family Asteraceae; genus Pseudognaphalium; species Pseudognaphalium luteoalbum. The sequence goes on from OY730192.1 coordinate 543,176, forward strand.
AAGAACAAGTCGATCTGGTCGTCTGTTGATTGTTGAATTTTAAATGGAAAAAAGACAACAAGTTGACTTGGTTCACAAAGACTTTTCTTTCTTCCAGGTTTATATTTTCCTTTTCTTTTCTTTTTTTCCAATTACAAATTACAAATAAAATATAAAATAATAATAATAATTGATTTATTATTATTATACATATATATATATTTTGTACATCTAAAACAGCTCCCATCATCTATTTTCGGGTGTATTGTTTTTAAACGTATTAATCTTCCTCCGTCTCAGTTAAAGTGTCAACTTTGACTTTACACACACTTTTAAAATTATCCATTAATTACATTTTTCACCAATCAAATAACATATTTAATACCTATAAAATTTATTTCGATCGGTTGAAACATGAAAAACGAGGGGAGTACTTTGATTCTTTTACTAATATTAGAGTGGATTAACCAATAATGGATGTAAATGTTAGTGGTTGAACTGAATGTATATACATCAGGTCAATAATGATGTGATTGATATTCTTAGCTAGTGTCAAAATTCTATATACAATGATTGCTTTAATTATATTGTATTGTATTTATATAAAAACAAAACAAAAATTATTTTGTTTGCCCGTCAAAAATTATATTATATATCAATTGTTAATGTTAATCAATGTTTTACCTTGCGATGCGCATATTATATTACGAGTATAATCTACTGTAACAAGGGAAAGAATAATCGATCCAGTGGAAATTTAATTAATACATGCGACAGCGACGGGAGTGAAATTATATTCAAATAGTCCATCTTATTCTCTCTGACTATCACCTTAATTAAATATAGGGAGTTGATACATATAACACACAAATTGTTACAAACATCAAAAATATATTATGCTATAATTGTACAGTGACCTTTAGATGTTGTACAGTATGGTGTATTAATCAAATTTTTTGTTGTAACCTCCCTAATTATACTTTTCCTCTTTCAATGCATACATTTACATTTTACATTACATATAAGGTGCTTCACAAACACATCTCACTCTTCTGTATCTACATGTTGAATGTTGAAGTTCTATTATCTAGCTACTCTTAATCGTAAGACAATAAGAAGTGGGAGAGGCAAAACCTCGCCCAGAATGGGCCGCATTCATTCCTTCCCATCGGTGTTCAAGGCCGGCATGCGAAATTGAACACTCCATTCAAGAGTTTTTCATTAAAAAAAATAAAAATATATTGATTTTCCTTTTATTTAATTGGTTCAAAACCAGTTTTGTGGCTCATTTAAAGTCAAGTTGAACTTTGAAATGGTCCCTGAAAGTCATCACCGTGTCAAACTTCAGTGTTAAAGCACTTTTGTTTTTGTACATGGATCCTGCCATTATGGGTTTTAGTCCTGTTGTTTATGGGAATCCTAGTATGGTAGTATCAAAGTTCACCAACACTCTCTGTATTATACATTATAAGCTCTTTGTAACGATTGACACCACTCAGTGACGGGTTTGTATCGATTTTATATAATTAGGTTGTCTAGTTCTTTGTAGCAAGAAACAGTATCACGAGTACATATGTCGGGCACAATAATTAGATTTTGCATAAACCAATTTAGATTGTAATTAGCAATGTCTAGAAATAGAACATAACCTCAATATAAATAAGCCATGTTTGTTTTCTTTTTTCCTTTTATGAACTTAAAAATCTATTTCTATAAATGCTAGTTTGCAAGTGATTTTTTTATTTTTTATTTTTGCTCACACTTAATTTTTTACTGTAAAGATTATATGTTTTTTGCTTCACATAAAATTAATGAATTGTGAAGGTTTAAAATGAAGCTTCACACATTCATAAAGTTATATGAAGCCTTAAATATAAAACTTTACAGTTAGAGAATTTTTAAATTTATGTGAACCAAAATAAAAGACACGAAAACATTTGGAAACAAAAAAAATATATAATGGTTCACAATAAAAAATGTAAGTGAAATGAAAAAAAATAAAAGTTCACAACTAAAAAACATGTGAATACAAATTTATATCGTTTTCACCGTTGTTATTTTAATTCATTGTTTTCACCATAATTCATCCCTATATTTGTGTTTGTGTGTGTGTGAGTGTGTGTGTCTAAAATGTTTGCCTAATTTAGTTTTGGTAATCAGAATTCGATATGGATGGACCAAATTGTCCAACAATTTTCAAATTTCAGCTGCCTAACAAGCTTGAACTTGAATATGGCTTGATTCACATACTTGGTTGCATAAACATCAATCAAAAACCTAACCAATAAGCACCTCAACAATATAAATTAACCATGCTTGCTTTTATCTACTACTTTTATCTTAGAAAATTTGCTACTATCTATCTCTATATTATACGGAGTATATACAAACAAGTAAATTTGGGTGAAAAATGTTGATAACCAGAAACTCAACGTCTATGGCTATGAGAGTGTTCATGTTCGAACCCGAAATCTTATGTTATTTATGACAAAGATGTACATATTTATAACTAAATTCTACTCCATTGGTCACACACAAGTAAATGGCTATTAATCAAACAATTTTAAAAACTTTAACTAATCCCTAAACTTAAGCCGGATGCATTTTAACAAGTACACGTTATATAAAAGATTGTACATTGCCCATGGGTGTTCAATGTTGAAAATCTGAAATTCGGTTACCTAGAAATTTCTCAAGTTGAAATTGATTCGAGCATTTAAATTACAATAATTTATAAGTACAAATTAGCAACCAAAACAAGGGTAAGGTTAGAAGGGCTAAACCTCATATAAGGAGCAGTCCATCTTCCCATCTCAACCATTGATTTTTTCTATTAACAACACAAATTCACTGCATATTGAATATCACTGCTATTAATGTTTAATAAGATACAATAAATCTGACGTAAAATATAGTATTTTGATACTATATTATATATGTACTATTGATCAAATAAATCAATGACCGAGAATGGACATGGCCCTCCCCTCTACACTATTGCCCTTTTGATGAGGCTCTAATCCTACACCCTACAAACATATTTTGTGTGGGTGTTCAAAATATTTATTTATGAATCCGATATCGAATATCCGATTTATTTGATTCGAAATTATCCAAAAATTTGGACATTCGAATGTTTGGGTATCCGAAGTTTTGAGTTTGGGTATTGGGTAGTGTTTTTTAAAATATTGGATAATTTAGATATTCGAAATGTAGATTTTTAATACATAATTTTTAGATGTATGTTAATAATTTTGTTATATTTTAATAAAAGAAAATATTTATAATGGTCAGTCAACGCATCTATTATCACCTCACGGTATGTGTCATACATTTTTTCTTTGACAGTAGATACCATTTCACCAGAAAAGTACCAGTGGAATTTATTGGTCAATAAAACAACGCTACGTATGCACGGGATCCCGCAGTCAACATATATCCCGTGGGTTAACGAAATATCCCACGGGTTTTTAAATAGGAAAAATACTTGTCGTATTATCCGGCAAGCTTATGTTAATTTCTCGTGGTTATTTTTTTAACTTCTCCATATTGGGATTGTATCTGCAGCAAACTCACATAATCATCACAAAATTAATTAGCTGTCAAATACGAAGTGCCACCTTTTTTATTTAAAGACAAAGTCAGTCATATCTTTTATTTTTATTATGACAATTATATTGCCATATCCCAACAGCAAAATGTTCAAAATTGTTTCTTTAACACACGATACACACCAAAAGAAAGATTGCAAAGTGATGAAACGGTTGTCAAAATCTTTAGATAATCAACCGATAAGAAATCACAATAAGTACACTAAATGAGTAATAGTCCACGGAGTTCTCTCAACTGCAGATGTCTAGTACTAGGGATTATGTAGCCAGTATTCGTCAAGTATCCAAGTCCACCAAAATAATTACCTTTTACATAGCAAAATGAAGTCTATAATAATATAATCCTACATTAACATTACTATGGGAAATTTACAAAAAACGGCGGGATCCTCATAATACATCAGGTATTTTTCATTTTTAAAAACTCGCAGGATATTTCGTTGACCTGCAGAAATGATATATGTTGACTGTGGGATCTTGTGCATGCATGGCGTTGTTTTAATGGCCAATAAATCCTACTGGTCCGTTGATGCTTTTATACGGAAATGGTGTCCACTGTCAAAGAAAAATGTTTGACACATACCTTGAGGTGATAATACTATAATAGAGGCATTGACTAACCATCATATATATTTTCTCTTTCAATAACATAATCTAAATCTTGTAATAATTTTGTTTATTAGTTGAAAGATCTGTCAAAAATTCGGTGTTTATATCTTTAAAAATTAGACTAGTATACATTTTGAAAATGCTTTTAATATTTTTGATAAAAAAAATTTAGATTTATTTCATATACATATATTTTATACTTCTACGATGTTAACTTCATTACTTAAATACTTACAAATGTAAATATGCTATATTTTAATTTTTTTTAGAAAATGACAAAACAATTTTTTATTTATTTTGGTATTCGAATAACCTGATATCCATAAATTATCTTTATGGTTTGGTCCAAATTTTATTTGCAGTCCTTTAATTAATTACACTGAGTATCCTTTATTTTAATATTTGCTACGTCAATAGTCATTTAGAATAGTGATTGTTAACTATTCGTTAAAACGGACCATGTGTGTAAGTATTTGTTATTTTTTTGATTTTTTTGAGTAAAATATAAATTATAAAATCAAACATATATATGAATACATTATTAGGTGAGCATAGCATTATTTTTTATTTCTCATTTGATTCATCATTAAATTTTATCATATTCTCCGCTAAAGCATCAAATATTATATTCCATCACCCAAATTCACCACCATTTTTTGCTACCTAAATATACATTTGTGATTTACCTAGGTCACATTTTTCAATATCATTTTACTTTAAAATTAGGGTATTGGGATGGATGCAAAAGAGAAGAAATGGTGGCCACCAAAGTCATATTGAGATAAGATGAATGGGTGATGGAGGGTCCTTGAGTGAAGAAAGATGGTTGTACATTGACTATAAAGTTAAAAGGAACACTTTGGTGATGAATAGTTAAGTGAAATGTGAAAGATGCAAATGATGTTTGTGCACCTAATAATGTATATATACATATTATACATTTTATAATATATAATATATATTTAGTCAAAAAATGTACACGAATACCAAAAACTACATACATGGTTATTATTAACGGAGACTTAACAATCATTAGTGTTAAGTCTTTAGTATAAACCCAAAAACTTGTAATCAGATTATTAATTAATTAACGAGTTAATTACTTAATCATAACTAAGTATTCAACGTTTAATACCAATGTTTACAATTATTCTGATGTATTGCACAATATAAACAATTAAATACAAAGGTATTTGTCGAATACATCAACTTTTATTCAACGTATAATTCTTTGAAGTACAAATGTTTCATTAGGTTTTAATGACAACCCATTGAAACTATTTATATATGAGATAAGTCGGTTTAACAAATCCTACTTAATTCTAAAAGATATGGGAAATTAAAAAAAATGCCCAATTTTTTGAAGTTTTATATCGATTTGCCCTTTCCGAAAAAAATTGATGATATACCCCCTCCGGTCGCAAGAGCAAAAAAAATTTGCGACTGGAGGCCTTGCGTTTTGCGACCGGACGTGTTTTACCCGTGTTTTGCCACTACGACTAGTGTTTTGCTACTACGACACGTGCAGTCGCAAAACTTTTTGGTGATTTAAGACTTACTCCCGCCACTAGGTCTAGTCGCAAATTTTTTTAAAAATTTGCGACCGCTTCTTTGTTTAACCCGTTTTGCGACCGCTTCTTTGTTTAACCCCAATTCTTTCCCATTTACCCACCCACCCCCGACACCCTTTTCTCTCATCCGATCACTACCAGTCGTAAATCGCAAAACCCCTTGCGATTTACGACCAACGACCACCACCCTTTTCTCCGCCACCAAACCGCGCCACCACCTCCTCCCTTACCCCACCAAACCGCGCCACCACCTCCGCCACCAAACCGCGCCACCACCTCCTCCCTCCACCTTCGCCCGCTACACCACCATGTGATAATGGCCGATTCTCAGGTATTAAACGTTTTTTGTCTATTATATTTGTGTAATATATCCGTGTAATGGTCGATTTTGGTTTTAAAGTTGATTTTTCATTTTGGCATTTCATCAAACACTTGGCGTGCAACTTGTTTTTTTCGGTTTTGGATGAAGTTTGCTCACAAAAACGTTATAAAATATGTTTCATCCGAAAATATATTTGTTTATGTGCATATGTATGTGTATGGAAAGGCAAAAGCTTCGTTTGGTGTTAAGTTTTCTTGAATTTTCATTGTGGCATTTCATCGAACACTTGGTGTGCGACTTTTTTTTTCCTGATTATGTTATGCTATTTTGTAATATATGTACGTATAATGTGACTATTTGTTTTTGATGGGTGTATATAATGTACGTATAAGTGTAGCTAATATATGTATATATAAGTGTAGTTAATATATGTGTATTATATGTATTAGTATAAGTGTAGTTAATATATGTACGTATAAGTGTAGTTAATATATGTATATTATATGTATTAGTATAAGTATATATATTATAATAACTATATGTATGTATTAGTATAAGTATATAAGTACATAAGTATATATATAAATAAGTATTTGTATGTATATAATGTATGTATAAGTAGAAGTATATAATGTATGTATAAGTAGAAGTATATGTATGTATTAGTATAAGTATATAAGTACATAAGTATATATATAATAAGTATTTGTATGTATATAATGTATGTATAAGTAGAAGTATATGTAAGTAGAAGTATATAATGTATGTATAAGTATTAGTATAAGTATATATATATAAGTATATGTATGTATTAGTATAAGTATATAAGTACATAAATATATATATATATAATAAGTATTTGTATGTATATAATGTATGTATAAGTAGAAGTATATGTAAGTAGAAGTATATAATGTATGTATAAGTATTAGTATAAGTATATATATAAGTATATGTATGTATTAGTATAAGTATATAAGTACATAAGTATATATATAATAAGTATTTGTGTGTGTATAATGTATGTATAAGTAGAAGTATATGTAATGTACGTATAACTATACGTAAGTATTAGTATAAGTATATAATATAAGTATATGTATGTATTAGTATAAGTATATATATACATATATATATATATATATATATATATATATATATTTCATATTTATTAACGAAATTTGTTTGGTTGATTGTTTATTTTTCAGGACATTTTTAGTGCAAAATTGACTTTGAAAAGTCAACTCACTGTTGCAAGCCATATAAGGGGACGTTTAACAGAGAATCAAGAAAGGATTTTTCGGGATCATTATTTTGGCCATTGGTTGGATGTTAAGGCTCCGGAAAATGACCCGGGTTTTGTCCATCATATGTTGCAATATCGAAGAAAGGAGCATCCAGGGCTAAAGCACCCTCGTGCGGAGGCGGAGGAGTTATGGTTCAAGTGCCCCTTAATGGATGACCATTTTATACGATTCGGTCGCAGGGAGTTTTGTTTGGTGACAGGTTTACGGTTCGGTCCCAATGAAAATATGGCAGATCATATTCCAAATACGGCTCGCGTTAAGACCCCGGCATTTAGAGAGCGTGTATTCCCGGAAATTATGAAACGCAGTGTTCGTGTATCAGACCTTTTTGAGAAGTTTGCTGATAAAGGTTTTTTTAGTGGGCCACGAAAATTGAGCGATGAGGATTGTGTGCGCTTGTGTGTGCTCATACTGATATATAAAGGATTCTTGGGAAAGCAGGCTGTGCATAATGTTGAGAATGATCATATGCATTTAGTTGAGGATTTTGGTGTTTGTGACGCTTATCTGTGGGGTAATGTTATTTGGCCCAGAACATACGAGCAGCTGGATAAAGGGTTGGAGACTCGGTTGAGTCAAGAAGGGATGAAGTACACATTGAGTGGCTTCGGCTGGGCGTGTAAGGTAGCATGACGTTGTTTATTTATGTTTGCCTTATTTTTTACAATTATCATATTCTGATTTATTGTTTGATTATTGTTTCAAGAGTTGGATTTGGGAGGCCTTTTATCGTCAGGTTGAGAAAGTTGCTACTAGGCCTATGCGAGAACAAATTCCACGTGGGATATACTGGGTGCGTAAAAAGAAAGTCGTTGAATTTAAAGAATTTGATCAGATTTTGAAAATTGCGGTAAGTTTTAATTTAACATAGTTGATTATTTTTGACGATGTTCATATATATAAAGTTGAATAATATGTGTATGTATTAGCATTGCTGACAATTGTATGTCATTTCATAAAGTTACTGTTAAAATTTTGTTCAATGGAAAAGCTGAAATGTTAGCTGGTTTATCCGTTTTTCAAAAAGGACATTTCCAATTTTTTTGAAATATATATATATATATATATATATATATATATATATATATATGTACAATGTATGTTAATGTTATCAACATTTGATGTCTCATTTTATGCAGAAGGATACTCCACCAGAGCACCTTTCGAAGATAACTTTGAAGCCAAATAAGCATGAGAAGAAGTGCCAATGGTGGATTGATAGCTGCAAATACTTTGACGACCAGGTAGTTGGCGAGAGCCCGATGAAGAAGTCACGTAACAGTCAAAAGGTGGATGCCGAGACATCTAATCCGACTCTTGACAATCAGGCGACTTATGATTCCCTGGGTACAGGTCGTCGTGAGGCCTCTCAACCAGCATATCAGCCAGGGACTTATGATTCCTTATGAGATGAAGTGCAGACGCTGAAAGAGAGCATTTCCACGTTAGTTCAGCGAGTAGACGAGCAACAAGATACTATAAACCGGTTATTGAAGATGGTTGAGACTCGTCAGGTAAAATGTTGATTAATTCTAGCCTTTTATATATTAAGGTTTTTATGTTTTAAGACGTACCAAATTATTTTTTCAGGCTGCTGGTGATGACGGTGATGTTGATGAGGGTTATGTTTCTAACACCCAGCTTTTTTCTGCGAGCAAGATCTCGGTTGCACATGGGTTGCGTCGAAGTATGCGAGATCGTCGACGTGCTCCGGCTCGACTATCACCGTTTATTACTCCGACACATCTGAAACGACTGATGAAGAAACCTTTGAAGGTGCATGAGGAGGAGCATGAGGAACCACTACCAGTTAATTTGGGAGTCGATGATGAGATTGGTGAGTCGGTGGCACCAGGGGGTGGGGTTGCTGAGAGAGTGCTTACCGAGCCGGTTGAGCCGGTGCTTATGGGATTGGTTACCGAGGCGGCTGAGTCGGTCGGTGAGAGTGTTGACCGAGGGGTTACCAAGGGGGTTGAGCCGGTTGTTGAGCGAGTGGTTACAGAGCGCGTAAAGAAGTTCAAGCGCCCAACAAAAAAAAGGTCGGCCAAGAAGGAGTTACCCGAGGATACCATAGTGGACATGGTTGACAGCTTGGTGAACGAGAATGGTTTTCTCACTCCTCCGCCCCCTGTGATACATCAGGATAGAGAGATCGACGGACCATCCACAGTTAAGGGGTTGTATAGGAGTGGAGGCTTGGTGCGTTGTATGTTTATTCGATCAGGCACGACTTATGTTTGTCTCACAAAGGATTTTTGGGGGCGTTTGTATGGCCATGTCGATAGTGGTTACTTAGACAACTTTGTAAGTTTACGAGTTCATTTTTTTTTAACAAAATATGGCATATTAAAAATGTGATACTAACCTTGTTTTATCATTTTTTTAGCATATTGACGGTTGGAGCTATCTACTGATGTGGTAGAAATATCGAAATTGGACGCGACCAAGTCAGCTGAAAAAAAGGTGGGACTGGACAATTATGCCCGTAGGTTTTATTGGTATGATAGGAGTTTTCAAGAACTACAAGGAAGACAAAAAGAAAAGGGAGCTGAAGAAGAAGGGAGATCATGTGGTTACCGAACCAGGTACAATTGTATGCTAATATGTATGTATGTATATATATACATATATCCCATACATACATACATATATATATATATATATACATATATTCTAGTGTCGATTATATTGTATGCTAATATGTATGTATGTATATATATATATATACATATATTCCAGTGTCGATTATATGATATTGTTGATAATTGTGGAATATTGATGAAACTTTGATGATGCGATAAGCTGAAATATTACCTGGTTTTTCAGTTTTACAAAATGGACATTTTCAATTTTTTTATGTATACTAGATTGTAGCTTAATTATTAGTTGTGTTTATCAATGCAGCTGACAAAAATGACAAGGATGCCAAAAAGAAAAAGGAGTTGAAGCCGACGGTAGATGATGTGATGGTCGAGCCAGGTAAGTATATGTGTATGTGTTTATGTATGTATGTATGTATGTATGTATGTACGATGAAACGACAATTCCAATTTTTTAAACAATTATTTTTTTGGTTTGCAACTAGTACATAATATAGTTGTGTATATTAATGCAGGTGACAAAACTGATAAACGTTGCGGACCGGACTACAACTTATTGATGGGATATGCTAATGGCAAACGGTGCCCATACCCTCCATGGTGGACCTGCGAAAAAGTAAGTAAACAAGGGACTAGTTAACAATATAATTTGTCATCGACTATTTGATACATTTACACATTTCCCTACTAAAATCTTACTTATGGCGGTCAACATCGAGAGTAGGGATCATTGGGCTCTAATTGTATTGGATCTCTGTACTTGGGATGTCACGGCATATGATAGCTATAAAAAACTGCAAAGCAAACAACAACTACTGGAAATTGTGGAATCCTTAGGTGAAAATATAGTTAGATATTTAGACGCCATTGGCTATTGGAGGCATGTTGATGAAGAAAAGCATTTCAAGGGTGATACCACTGAGTTTTCTACTCACATGATGGAGGATGTGCCTCAGCAGGATGGGTATCTAGGCGATTATTGTAACACCCACTCCTCGGGTCTAGTAGTATTTTAATATTTTCTGATTGTGAATTATTATTAATTTGTCAGAGAATAGTTTCGTTGTGCTATTCGAAAATAAATGGGTAAAAGAGTCGAGTAATTTATTGTGACTAATAAAGTATTAACTGTTTTAAATTAATTCAGTTGACGGTAAAATAAAATAATATTTCCCCGCAAATGGTTTTTAAGTTCCAGACAATGATAAGCACGGGGAATGAAATTTAACCACTTATAGTATTCATTTATATGTTGAGTCGGTTCTCTTTTCACCCTATCTATATACATACGTACGAATATACATACATACATACATGAGAAGCCTTAAATCAATTCACAAATACATGAAGAAATCTCAAATTGAAGCTACTAAGTTCAAATTCAAGCTTCAAACATATGGATTATCATTTCTAATCATATTGTAAGTCTCAAATCCTTGATTTATATAAACCCTAGAAATTGGGGGTTTTGATGTTCTTGACCTTAAATCCGAAATTAGGGTTTCAAATGATTAAATTGATGTCAGTTAAGCTTCAATAACATGTATTCATCATTCCATCATTATTATAAACATGTTGAAATTGCTAATTCATGATTTTCATGTTACCCTAGAAATGGGTTTTGAGTAATTGATGGAATTAAGTTGAGTAAAGTGAAATTGAAGCTTATTGTGAGCATACTATAGTTAGTTGATGAGTAAATCTTGATTGTACTTGAAACTCTAAGCTTGAAATGAAGAGATTAAGGTATGATTATTGGGGGTTTAATTGATTGACTATGAATCATGGATTATATGAAGAATTATTGATATTGAAGTTTAATGAGCTTGTTAAAGCTCTAATCATGTTAGTTGTGACAATTAAAATTGATAAAGATGATATTGTGATCCTCATGATCGTAAACTTGATAAGTGATTAAGATCTAATAATGTTAATGTGATTATTCATAAGCTTGAAATGAGAATTATAATTGAATAGTGATTTGAGTAATATTATTGAAATTGAGCTTATGAATCATGTTGTAGTTACTTAATTAAGTTATTTAATGTAACTACATTAGTATGATGTTATATTCATATTAAGACAAGTGACTAACTTGTGTATTCTATTGTATTCTCATATATGGAGAAAGACTCGGTGACATTAGACTATTGAGTGGACAACTGAGGTGTCGGTGAGTGGATCTTAATCCTCAGTGTAATTTAGTTGTAACAGGTTTGGTTACAACGGGTAATCGTATTATTATTGCTTTTGGTTTGCCATGATGAATTTGTTTTGATAGTAATAATACTATTGATAGACTGGTTAGTCTGATATGTTGACTTGATTGAATATGTGAATACGTGATCACTTGATATTTGGCCTTCGGGAATCAGTATTGAGGTCAACATGTTGGTTGGGTTTGGTTACTATTGTAAGACGACGGGAATTTCCTTGTACATATCGTTAATAGGAATTTAGGTCGTATGAGATTAGTACCAAACTATCGGTCTATTCTATATTGGCCATACAGATTGACGATAAGTGTTCTGGGAGAATCCCCGGGTATTATGATATCTCCAGAACCACCGATCCTCATTGATATGTTGTGTATTGAGATGTTATCTCATTGATATTATGTGTACTGTTGGTATTCTTGGCTGAAGGTTTCCCCAAGAACCATCGATCTAATTGATGTTTTTGTTTACGATTAATTATTGTAAACAAAGTTGTTATGCTAAGTTGGGATGTTGGTTATGTATTCACTCACTTAGTGTTATGCTAACCCCACCACCCCACTTCTTGCAGGTTATGGTTTTGATATAAAGGGATTAACAAGAAGCTTGTTCGGGATGGAAAGTTTGACAAGACGGCTTACTCTGATATTGGTATTTGGAATAAAACCAAATTGTATTTGGAATTAAATAACACCCATTTTCGATATACTATAGTTTTTGAAATATTATGGTTTAATTTCTTAATATTCTATAACTGAATTGTTAAAGTTTTGTTTGGACTTACGCTTCCGATGTAAAATACATTTAAATAATGTTGTAAAAGATGAGGTGTTACAATTATGGGGTATGGGTGTGCAGAAACATGGAGAAGGTTGCATATCACGAAGACTACAGGGTGAGTGGGGAGACTGATTTGATTGTTGTGGATTATAGGCGGCAGATGATTGATACTTTCTTTAGTGCGCGTTTTGATTGGGAGCCGGCGGAACCACCATTGCCACCGCCACAACCACATACTTCTTAGGCTTATATTGTGATAGACTTACGTGTAATGTAAAACAATTATGTAGTAGTTAACAATTATGTACTCATAATTATTTAGTAGTTAATAATCTTATTTGTGATTTGTGATTTGTGATTTGCAATTTGCGACCTAACTTATCCAGTGTGGATAAGATTTTAGTTTATATTTTCTGACATTTGATGGATTTTGTCGGTGGCCTTATCCATTGTGGATAACCTTTTGGGTAGGATTTTCTGACATTTGTTTAGATTTTCCAAATTTTTCCGGATAACTTTATCCATTGTGGAAAACTTTATCTTGAATGAAATTCACATTTAAATAAACCTCATAACATCAGTATACATTCACCTCACATCATATCCTGCAAACATTTTCCCTTTGTATTATCCATTTGTATTTGAAAAGGATTTGGGCAGACATTCCATATAATGTAAAGGTACAACTTTTAATCCTTCGTAGTTTTATTTACGTCGATTATGGAGAAGTTCAAAATTTATATTTGTAATGGAGGTCATTTTGAATATATTAACAACATGCCGGTGTATATGCCAATAGAATGTAGTCGAGTGCCATTAAAACTTCCCGTGGCACCGGAAAAGCCCATGACATGCAAAGTTTTGTTGAAAAATGTTTTAAAGAAAATTGGTCTACCACTTGATGCTCGGGTTTGTATGAAATATAAGGTAGATCAGTGTGTGATTTATATTAATGATGATGCTGATGATTTTGGAGATTTTTTGTGTCATGCAATAAACAATGCTCCGATAGAAGTTTACATTGTCGATATTGTCAGAAATGTGTCGGGTATGGGTAGCAATCAACCTAGCAGTAGTAGTTCAGGTTTTCAACAACAATGTCAACGACAATTTCAACAACTACAAACTAATGAATACAATCAACAACACCAATATCAGTCATTTCAGCAACCCTTTCAACAATTTCCATTCCAACAAATTCCATTTCCATTTCAACCACAATAAGAATTTCATTATCATGCTGCTCCACGAAACATGACGATGCACAAATATCCCACACAACACACCCAAGATACATCTTTTAAGGTAGATGAAGAAACCCAAGATGATTGTAAATATCATGAGGATGTTCACGATGATCATGCAAATTCAGCATATTATGTGGAGGAGCCGGAGGTGCCGGATCCACATCCTGATGACTTTGATCATTATGATGAAGAAAATGTTAATCCACCTAAGGAACATGACCATCCATTTTATAATCATATTGTTACTGATGATGAAGATGATGAGGAGGATGAGCCTGATCCAAGAGATACATACGACAAACCTATCCCACAAAAACCAGCAGAAAATGACATCTTTTGGAATATGCCATCGCCTTTAGGAAATGAAGGAGAAGAAGTTCAACAACGACCAGTTACCATGTATGAGGCATCTTGTCGAATTCGAGAGGCTCAGACATTTGAAACTAAAAAGGAATTTCTTCTTCAGTTGCATACAAAGTGTCTCGAAGAAGGTTTTCAGATTAAGCTAAAGAAGTCAGACAAGAAAAGGTACACAGCAAAATGTATCTTGCCTAACTGTGATTGGAAGATTAGTGCAGCGTGTATCAAACATTGTAACAACTTCCAAGTTAGGAAGTTACGTGATGTTCACACTTGTTCTCGTACTCAAATATTGTCAAATAGCCGTTTTGTGAGCAAGAAAGTGCTTGGTCACATCTTAAAAGAGGCGATGAGTTTGGAAGGACGTGTATACAGAGGCAAAGAGATCAAAGTTGATATGACTGAATGGTTTAAAATAAGCCTTACATACAACCAAGCATGGAGGGCAAAATGTTACGCTATCGAGCTATTGAGAGGTACTCCAACAGAATCATTTATGAAACTTCCCATTTACCTGCACAACCTAAAGCTACATAACCCGGGAAGCATTACGAATCTCCTTACAAACGAAGAGAATAAATTTGTAATGTGTTACATGTCTATAGGTGCAATTGTAAGTAATGATTGTTGGTTTACATCTTATGTTCTCATACGTACATTCATATATAACTTATATATTTTTTAATTTGAACTTGCAGATACGTTCTTTTGTCAACCATACACGCCCAATTATCATCGTTGATGGTGCCCATTTGAAGGGGGTTACTTGGGTACTAACATGATTGTCGTGGCGATGGATGGTAATAACGACATCTTGCCACTAGCCTATGGTATTGGGGCGGAAGAGACGTCCGACGTTTGGACGTGGTTCTTAGGCAACTTACGTGATGCCATTGAATCTGCCGGTGGGATTTGCGACCTAACATTCATCTCTGACAGGGCTCCAACAATTGCAGTCGGCATCTCTGCTGTGTTTCCAGAGGCATTTCATGCCCTATGTTGTCGTCATCTGTTGATGAACTTGAAAAGCAAATCTTCAAAAGTCAAGCACTTCGAATGGCATTATTGGAAAATGAAGTCAGATTTTGATCGCCATTATGATGCCATTTCTAGACATTACCGGCTTCAACTAAGGTTCTTACGGACGTGGGGAAAAAAAGATGGTCAAGGCATCATTCAACAAGGACACGATATGCTTACCTCACAACTAACAGTGCGGAGTCCATAAACGCCTTGAGCAAGCATGCAAGGAAACTGCCGGTCACAATGCTATTGGAGTTTTTTCGATCTTCAGTACAACAATGGTATTTCAAACATCGGAATACTGCTGCAACTGTCACAACACCTGTCACACCATACGCGAAGCACAAAATCGGTAAGAGGGTTGACAAATCGCTACGCTGGAAGGTCAAGCCATCGACAAATATGATATGTGAGGTGGTGGATGGAAGGAAGAATGGGACAGTCAACTTGGAAGCGAGAACATGCACTTGCATGCAATGGCAATTATCTGGTTTACCCTGCGGACACGTATCCGCAGTTACCCGTTACTTTAAAATTGACAGCGTGTACGGCTTTGCAGAGAGGTATTTCACCACGGAAACGTATCGGGCGGCCTATAGTGAGGCTATAAATCCACTACCTCATCTTCAGAATGGGATGATCCAGGTAATCTGCAGATTTGCTTACCGCCGATACTTGTGAAGAGGCAGTCTGGTCGCCCACCTGGCCGTGCACGTATTCCTTCTAAAGGAGAGGAGAAAGGTAAATACACAAAACAATGTAGCCGTTGCAAGGAAGAGGGTCATAGTCGAGTTACTTGTATGGCTCCATACGATAGAACAGATGAGCCAAGCCGATCAAGAACCACAACAAGATCCAAGTCAAGGTCAAACTCAAGATCCAAATCAAGATCGAAAAAGGTAAGTTCTCAAAAATATTCATATAAAAACTAACATATTACATTGTATTATTAATATCATCCTGAATTATTTACTTGCAGCAAACGTCCACAAAATCGACGAAAAGCCATATCGAGGACGAAGCTGCAACCTTGTCTCAGCCGACTCAGAGTTATCCAAGTGTTCATTTGAGTGACCCTTAGGTCATTTATTATGTCAAAACCCGTGTTGTGTACCAGTTAGCATTGTTGTTTATGTTTTTACTATCGTGGTTAATTTGAGTCAATAATTTTGCTTGTATTTCACTTGTAATTCGTCTTTGAACATTACTTAAAAAGCTTCATTACAAAAGGATAAAGTCACATAACAATAAAATGGACACAAAATAAACAACTTACATAAGGATTAACAACTTACATAATTTGGCAACAACCATCCAATTGATTGAAACATAAATACGAATTACAACATTTAACTACTCGCATTATTGATCCGAGAGCAAGTCGCAAAAAAAAAAATATATTTGCGACCGGACTTGATCCGGGAGCAAGTCGCAAAAATTAATAAAAATTTGCGAATGCACGAAGCGTAGTAGCGTAACACGAGATCGATCAGGAAAAAAAAATTTGCAACTCGGGGTAGCAAGTCGCAAAAATAAAAAAAAACATTTGCGACCGGACTTGATCCGGGAGCAAGTCGCAAAAATTAATAAAAATTTGCGAATGCACGAAACGTAGTAGCAAAACACGAGATCGATAAGAAAAAAAAAATTTGGAACTCGGGGTAGCAAGTCGCAAAAATAAAAAAATATTTGCGACCGGACTTGATCCGATCGCAAATCGCAAAAAAAAATTTGCGAATGCACGAAGCGTAGTAGCAAAAATAAAAAAAATTTACGACCGGGACTTGATCTGGTCGCAAATCGCAAATTTTTTTTTTTTTTGCGAATGCACGAAGCGTAGTAGCAAAACACGAGATCGTGCGGGCAAAATGATCCGGTCGCAAATCGCAAAAATAAAAAAAAAATTGCGAATGCCCGAAGCGTAGTAGCAAAACACTAGTCGTAGTGGCAAAACACGGGTAAAACACGTCCGGTCGCAAAACGCAAGGCCTCCAGTCGCAAATTTTTTTTGCTCTTGCGACCGGAGGGGGTATATCGTCAATTTTTTTCGGAAAGGGCAAATCGATATAAAACTTCAAAAAATAGGGCATTTTTTTTAATTTCCTAAAAGATATTGTGTATAACAAACTAAACCGATATGCATGGAAACTAGATAACTACAAATCTTCCAATCAAATTAAGTTATCTTCGTATCCTTCAGAATCCCAACTATAACCTTATATTCGTTTAATCATCAGCTTCAACTTTGGGTCTGAAATGCTAAGTCTTTGTCGCTTGAGTCTCTTGTTGGAGTCTGATGACCTTCAAACTCAGACCACCTATCAGACTCAACTAAAAAATGTATAATAATTTTCTAAGACTTAGTTATTTTGACTCACCAAAATTAAAAATTATGTTTGCTCATTGTTTTTCTCAACGGTTAGTAAAAGGACTACCGATGTAACGAGATTGAAAAGAAAGAATGATTGGTATAATTAGATTAACGAAATGAAAATTGGACCATACTATAAGGACAGTTTATGTAATTGTCGCGTAACTTGTTAAACCCCCCCAAAAAATAAACCCTTATTAGTCTTCCCAGCCATCCATCACCTGGTCAGCTGCTGCGGCTACTGCCACCGGAGCTTCAATTGTCGCCGCCATCCGAAACCCTATTTGCCGTCTATCTCTCTCTCTCTCTGTAGTTAATTATTTATTTATTAATATAATAAAAGAATCAATCAAGTATGAGAGTTAAGGTTATTTCTCGTTCTGCTGATGAATTCACACGGGAACGAAGTAATGATCTTCAGGTAATATATGCTATATCTTTCGATTGTTTAACTCCTTATAATGATAAGTAATAAGTGATCAATCGGGTGTCTGTATTTGATTGATATCAGAGGGTTTCTCGGAACTATGACCCAAACCTTCGTAGTCAGGAAAAGGCTGTTGAGTATGTTAGAGCCCTTAATGCTGCCAAATTAGATAAGGTAACCCCAACTTCATATCATCATATATACACGTACAATTGTACAAACATACATACATACATTTTTATTTCATTATAGATTATAGATAGATGAATAATAAATTATTGTTTTATGTTTGAATTATTATTAGGTATTTGCAAGACCCTTTATTGGAGCTATGGATGGGCATATAGATGCCATCTCCTGTATGGCTAAAAACCCTAGTCATTTAAAAGGTTTATTCTCAGGTTCTATGGATGGGGGTAATAATCTACCTTCACTTTTACCACTCTTTCTACTTATTACTTTACTTTTATATATTCCATAAAAAATTTACTTATATGCTATTTTTTTTTTCTGGGGCAGATATTCGTCTATGGGATATTGCATCAAGGTAATACTCTCAATCATTTAGTTGTTTACAGTTCACACCAGTCGCATCTCTCCATCATTTCCCACAAGGGGTCACAAAACCCAACTCAATTGAAAACTTGGACAGCAAAAAAATTGCTAGTCACCATAATTACTAATGCAATACAAACAACGAGAATAATAGCAAGTATGCGTTTGGTTAATTTCTAATACATTCCTAGATTTATATGATGCTACTGTATGGCCTAAAGTTAACATCTTGACCACCTTCAAGATGTTCATAAATCTGTTAGCTGAGCTTGTACAACTTCTGCTTAAGTAAAAAGTACTTCTCTAAGTGTAGAAACCAACAATATTTCATTACACGAGAAGAGCAGTGTTACATTTATTGAAAAATGGAATTCTTATGAACACATTACATATTAGTCGCACAGCATTATAATAGCAATTTTGAAATTTATATTTGCATAATTAGATTAATACATGATAGATCGTTAATCCTTGTCTGCGATAACATTTTTACTTTGAAAAGACCCAACCGGAGTGCAACTTTAATGGTGTGCGCAGTGTTGGATGAAACACTGCTCTTTACTCATGTTGTGCTAGCTGATTATACTAGGAGACTGCTAGGACATGGATGTGACAAATCCCAATCATCGAGAAATGCATTTGATGTTGCTCTATGCTGTGACAACTATATCATAAATATAGTACTATTGTTAACATTTGCCATTTGACATCGAGAGGAAGCTGATTACTTCTGTTTATGTGCTGACCATTTTTTCCTCTCATATGTAGAAAAGTAGTGTGTCAATATCCTGGCCACCAAGGTGCTGTACGTGGTTTGACAGTATCAATAGACGGACGTATACTTGTGTCATGTGGAAATGATTGCACGTAAGGCCAATGTATTTCATTATAGACTCGATATTGGGGCAAATAAATAAGTCTGTATCTGAACTATTACATTAATGTGCATCTTTACTCAATTAATCAGTGTTAGACTATGGAGGATTCCTCTTGCAAGCGGCATTGAGTCAGACGACTCATCTGATAGCTCAGATAAGGTCAGTGCTAACATATATCAGTGTCTTACCTATCTATTAAGTGATCTCCATGCTCATTCTAACATGGTGTGCCTTTCTGTTACTACAGTCACTTGCATCCTATGTTTGGAAGAATGCTTTTCAGTAAGTGTATTGTTATATTTTAACAGCACAATTTCTTGTTTTTATATGTTGAACTTTACTTTCAACGTGAGCTACATGCTAGTTGTGATTTGATGTTGCCAAAAAGGTCGGGTTGGGTAACAGATAACAGGTATAAATTGGTACCGGTCGGCGTGATGACCTGAAACACGGTTTTTATAATAACAAATAGTTAGTGTATCAGATTGTATCATTTCAGCAGTTGTATATTTTCAATAATATGGTTCAGGAGGTTTTATGCAATGAAAGTACACTTGGTCTTTGGATAATTTTTGACCTGTCTGTTTATTTATTTGTGCTGATAGAGGTGAAACATTATTAATTGACACAGTTATATAGCTGAATTGGCACCTCTAATTGTGACTATTTTATTATAAATCTTCCTAATTAACTATGGCTAGTGCTTTCTCAGGGGTGTGGACCATCAGTGGGAAGGTGGTCTATTTGCCACGGTTGGTGCTCAAGTTGATATATGGGATCACAATAGGTAATGATCTGGGCTGGGTTAGATCTTTAGTACAAGGTTTATAATTTTCCATTACTAATTATTATGCACAATTAGATCGCAGCCAGTTAGCAGTTTCGAATGGGGAAATGACACAGTTGTTTCTGTTCGTTTCAATCCTGGGGAACCAAATATTTTGGCAACATCTGGCAGGTATGAAATATATATATATATATATATATATATATATATATATATATATATATGTATGTATGTATGTATATATGTATATATACATATATATATATGCACAGCACCAAGCTGATGTAATTTTCTGTACGGTTAAACCATACTTGTGATGATGTATTTGTATAGTATGCATGTTCAGCATTGTCTGTTATAGGTTTAGCATACTAAGTAGCTTCCAAAAATACTAGCTGATGAGTGATATAAGTAATTCTGTAAATGTATATCATGTTCCACCATCATATAATTGAGTGCATATATCTGCTGCTATTGTTTTCACTAACTTGCTACTTATTTGCTCTAGTGTCTAGTATCCAAGTTCCAAACCTCTTTCTTTCTTTCTCTCTCTCTCTCTTCACCCTTGTTCATCGCCAAAAGCTTAAACGACCCTATGCCTGTTTGTGTGTATCCTATAATTCAACCTTTTTTTTTCCTTTAATATCTCTCTGGTCAGTAATGTATTCTTGTTCTTTTTTCATTCTTTCATTTCCTATTTTTGATCTTGTTTGAGATTTGTGGTCTTCTTCTGTTGTTGTTTGGACAGGGCTTTATGTACTTAATATATTAGTTCAGTACTTGATTTTGTAAATTATTCTGTTTTACATGTACCATCACTACATTGATCCCTTTTGCTTTTAAAATAGAAGAGCAGCTCCTAGAATATAACTTCAAGTGTCAGTCTATCTACTTTTCAATATACTTTTCTGTTGTGCTGTGAAACCTATACGGCTGTTATATACATATAACTATTTATTATTTGTATGTAGCAAGTTTCCCTCATAGTATGATCCACCTGTATACTTGCTCCTAATCAGTAACCACTATACATGTTATTTCCCAATGGTGGATGTCACTTGGTCAGGCTCTTCAAAATGTGTCTTGCATTTAACCATTGTGTTTTACATGTATGTGTGCATAGTCTCTGTCTATGCTATTATGTTATTGCACTATTACGATATCCCTCTTCCCTCAAAGACTCACATTTCTTTCTTCTCATGCAGTGATCGAAGTATAACAATTTACGATCTTCGGACATCGTCACCAGCAATAAAACAATTTCTGAGGGTCTGTATGCAGTTTTTTACTTTAAATTCCCAATCTGTGTTTTTTTTTTCTTTCTTTTTTATTGCGTACTTTGGTACCTGAATATTACACAGTGGTGAATTGTTTAATTTGCTATGTGTGCGCATGTGTAACAAGCCCAATTATGTTATGGGAAAGTTGATCACTATTTATACTAGAATAAAATGATAGAAAAAAAAAATGCTTATAGCAATATTCAAATTATTGTATGCTTGAGTTGATTGATACATTGTTATTATCTTCACGAGTCTTCTTGTCTAGATGTAGCAAAGCTTTAAAACTAGGGGTATCCTTGATAATGTATCATCTTCACATGTCTTCTTCTCTAGGATGTCAAAAGACCCCTTATTTTTGGTTACTACAAGTGTCAGTTTAGTATTTAAAATTGATGCAAATAATACTATACTTTGCTGTGAAAATTATGCATTAATGTCTAGGTTATTTATATTTCATTTATGCAGACAAAAACAAATTCTATTGCTTGGAATCCCATGG
Source organism: Pseudognaphalium luteoalbum (assembly GCA_963422505.1). Taxonomy (NCBI): domain Eukaryota; kingdom Viridiplantae; phylum Streptophyta; class Magnoliopsida; order Asterales; family Asteraceae; genus Pseudognaphalium; species Pseudognaphalium luteoalbum. The sequence goes on from OY730192.1 coordinate 565,601, forward strand.
AGCCCATGAACTTCACAGCTGTAAGCACCAATTCAAACTAATGGCATTTCTCACACCCCCAAACCAGCAAGATATGATCATAAGCATTAAATAACTTAATATGTTTTTGTTAGAACTTAGAAAGAAAATTGCAACTAAATTTGTTATTATTGCAGGCAAATGAAAATTGCAACTGTTACAGTTTCGATGCAAGAAAATTGAAAGAGGCCACATGTGTGCACAAAGATCATGTGTCTGCAGTGTAAGACGGCTACAATGTTTATATTCAATACATTTGTTCAGATGCTGATATTTACTCTGATAACTTTGCAGTATGGATATTGATTACTCGCCAACAGGTCGCGAATTTGTAACTGGATCTTATGACAAAACAGTAAGGGGCTGTTTACTTTTTTCCGCGTAAAGTCCCATATGGATATAGAAGGCAGTATGGGTATTTTTTTGGGTGATGATTCGTACACCACTAAAAATTATTCGTACATCCCTTTTACCCAAAAAAAAATTATTCATACATCGTTAAGTGTGCTTTATAGTGTTGTACAGTACAACACTATAATATAATTCACAGTTAATGTGTACGGATAATTTTTGGTGGTGTACAAAATACATAATCTTTTTTCTCATATAATTTTTTGTTTTTTTTTTGTTTTCCATAAAGTGGTGAAAGAATCTAATTCCAACTCATGTTTCTGGATATCTTTAGGTAAGGATTTTTCAATATAATGGTGGACATAGCAGGGAAATCTATCACACTAAGAGAATGCAAAGGTTTGTCTCCTTGCTGATTATAATGTGTTTCTTGTTTCGTGTGCAGTGTGCCCATATGTATAGTGTAACAGGTGTTTGTACCTTGCTATATCTTTGCGTACATATATTTTGGACACCAACACTTAACACTTGTTCAATGCAGGGTCTTTTGTGTTAAGTTTAGTGGTGATGCGAGTTATATTATCTCGGGTAGTGGTGACACTAATCTTCGACTTTGGAAGGCCAAAGCATCTGAGCAAATGGGTGTTGTAAGTTTATTTTTTCTTGGGTTTAGTCATTGTACAGTCTTGTTTCAGCAATTGAAGTTATTTAGAATTGAACACATTTGCCTTTCGGTTATAAACAACCTCACTATAAAGAAGCTGTTGGTCTTACGGGGGTGTATGTGTTTTTTCTTTTGGGGTTTGCTTCATATTTTTTGGTCATGCTCCAGTTAGTTTGGGGAATGGTTTATTGTGGTGTTAATGGTTTTGTGGTGCATCCCAGTTGTAGTAAAGCATGGTGTTGTGTATGCAGATACTTCCACGGGAACGTAAGAAGCATGAATATATGGAGGCTGTGAAGAATCGTTACAAGCACCTTCCTGAGGTTAAACGTATATTAAGGTATTGCCAATATGAATGAGCTTATTGCTCCTTTGACTTGGAATATATTTTCTTATTTAAATTGCCCTCAAAGAACCACAATGGAGTGGGTATAGTTGTCAATCCTCTAGGTCACTTTAAAGCTCAATGTGACATGAGGACTATAGGTGGCAAAACGGGTGGGCGGGGGGTTGGGTCACAATGGATTTGAGTCCAAACGGGGTGGGGTCTAAATGGCCATTTTGAAAAGAAAAAAAAAAATTACCCTTATACATTACGTGATCGAGAATCAATGAAATTATATTATGTTTTGGCCAATATAACAAACAAAATTCCATTCTTGTATAAAATTCTTCAAGCCTACTACAAAAGCTTATTACACGACTATTTCATCCCGCTGTTCAATTTCAACAACTCTTTTTTCTCACTCACTATCATATTGAGTCAATTTTCAAAGGGTTAAGTATTTGGAAATGCATCCAATTTGTCCCAAATGTCTATTGTATGTATCATACTTACGGGAGGTGTATTTAATGCATCCAACTTTCAAAAACGGTTTATTGTATGTATTTTGATGATGCGTCGTCCGTTTAAGATGCCACATTGCGTCCTTAGAAGATGACACGTCATCAAAATACATACAATAAACCGTTTTTGAAAGTTGGATGTATTAAATACACCTCCCGTAAGTATGATACATACAATAGACATTCAGGACAAGTTGGATGCATTTTCAGATACTTAACCCATTTTCAAATGGGTGTAAGCAAATCATATATCGTTATTAATTTAAAATATTATTTGTGTGTGTGCGTGCGCGCGCGTATATTCATACAGATGTTATCTGAGTAAGGATTCAAAATATCAATATACGAATCGAGAGAAATAAGAGAAGGATTATATAGCGAGACTGGCAGCACATTATATAGGTTTATTAACAAACTGAGTAAAAATCATTCAAAACAGAGGGCAAAGCGTAGAAGTGATAAAGATAAAATGACTGTATCATATTATGATGTTAAGTATCAATTGGAGGTTTGGGGTAAATTTGATTTGGTGTGTTACAAGCTGAAGAAGAATAGGTGAATAGCACTGTAGAAAATGTTCAGGTAATAACAGGGTCGAAGTCTATGATCCAAGGTGGGCATTTGACCTAATCTTATTTGCATCTTTGCCCAGTATGACCTGCAGAGGTAATAAACAAGGCCCCAAAAGACCCACCACACTGTATCAATAGTTCAAAATAGCCTAGTTTTTCTTGTCTTTCTGGTAAATTTTGCCAGCTCTAATGATGACTCATGTTTATATCCGTCTAGCTTTACACAATGGTCACCCTGTAGTGCATGTGTTTATAGTTGTCAATCCTCTGGGCCACACTAAACTCGTACCTGTTTTATATCAACCTGTTGAATCTTTTACCTAACTCACTCACACTGCCCCCTTTTTGTCACCTTTAGCTATACTGGAATGGATGAGAGCATGTTGATATCATTTTTCCTTTTTGATGTCGATACAGGCACAGACACTTGCCAAGACCAATATACAAGGCAGGTTTGCTTAGACGTACTATGGCTGATAGGGAGAAGAGAAAAGAAGATAGAAGGAGAGCTCACAGTGCTCCAGGAAGCATGCCAAAGAAGTCTGTACGTAAAAACAGAATTATTCAACAAGTCGAATGACAGTATGCACTGTGCTACTCTACTGGGGACACACACGTTTCTCCCTATTCAGTTTTGTTATCTCTAAGGCGTATGTTGAAGGAAAAAGAAAACAGACGCAAATCAAACCAACTTGCTTTAATTTGTAAAACAATTTTTTTTCTTAAATACCTCTGCCTTAAACAAGTTCATTCTTCATTTGGGTAAAATGCATGCATATGTGTCTTTTTAGCTTGGTAACTAACTTGTTTAATTTTGATGAAATTGATCATCATTTTGGGTAGCTGCAAAAGTTAGAGATTTGGGCCACAAAACTCTATACAATATAAAACATCCATTTGTAAGGGGTAGTGATCCATCCACAATTTCTTATTCATACACTACCAAATATGCTTTGTAACCTTGTACAGTACCACATTGTAAAGCATAAAAGGTGGTGTATGGATAAAAAGTGGTGGTGTAAGGATCACCACCCATTTATAAGAGATCGAGAACGAAACAATAGTGTAGAGACTGAATATAATAAATTAATCTGTAATGTAAAATCTCTTTTATTTATAAAGTTTGTTTTTAATGTTTTCATCTTCTATCAAGTTTTTTGGTTGGGGTTCAAATGAGAATAAGAATTTGTGTGTGAATGAGGGAACCAATGATATCATGCCCATGTGTATAAAGAGAATGCTTCACATGTACAAAATTCATTTACCTCCAACATCAATTATCTTGCAAACCCCAATTCCTCAACCCTAAACCCTAAACGCAACACTTTAACAGATATGTTAGTAAATGTGAAACCCACCAAAAAAGATGGAAAAAAAATCGTCGAAAATATGCCTTGAGAGAAGGCAAATCGGAGAGGAGAAAACGCTGAATTTAAAGGTGCAATTTTCATAATTTTTTGATTTGTCATTTGTGAGATAATTGATGTTGGGAGTAAATGAGTTTTGTACATGTGAAACATTCTTTTTGTACACATGACACATCATCATTAGTTCTCTCATTCTCACACAAATTTCTATTCTTATCTGAACCCAAAACTTTGTTTATGACTAGGTGAAAGACATTAAAATTCAATTTTTATGATAAAAGAGTTGTTTATTAGTTTTTCTATGATACAATATATAAACCAATTTTAATATAAGTTTTCATAATCAAGACTGTTAATTTATCATTTAATGTAACATGTGTTTTGGTTAAAGTTGTAAATATCTTATTGTTTTGATTTTCTTATCTCAATATAAATTGTGAATTTAGATATACCACCAACTTGAATTTGATGTAGCTGGAAGGGTGAAATTTTTTTTTACTTAGGAAATGTTTATAAAATATCTTAATGCGGGTTCTGAACCTCTAAGACCATTTGCAGTCGTAACATCAGAATGTCCATTTTCCCTTTGCCACGTCAGCATAATACCACAATACCAATTCAGAACACACTATCATAACACGAGAATGCCCCTTTTTCTCCCTTGGCCCCACTACTTTCCACACCATTTTCATTTTTTAACACAACAAAAACAATTTAATTAAAAACATTACTTTTATATTATTAATAAAATATAATACTTATTTAATTAGACTTAATAATTAATTAAAAAGTACTTAAATTAAAAATGTTAAAAACATAGTACGTTACAATCTTAAAAATTTAAAAACGTTACAATAAAGTAAAATGCGCGCTTTAATCCTAAAAAAATATTACAAATACTTAAATAGTTAAACTAGTCTTCATTCCTCGTCGGAGTCGCCCTCGGCTTGGTAGAACTCCCGAAACTCCTTCTGAATCTTTCTCTTCATCCTTCTCACTGCCGCAAGGTCTTCCGGATCCGTGATGTTGTCGGTGTTGAGCGTAAGAAACTGAACACCTTGCATGACCGTGCGAAGTTTCTCCTTTCGGGTGAACGTCGAGACGACTTCCCTCCTAGTGGATGCCATATCTTGCTTGTAGGTGGCCATGTTCTCGATCATCTCATCTATCCTTGTGTTCGATTCGGATGATCGTGTTGATGTCGCCGCGTCAGATGAACCGAAACTCCTAGCCACTTTTCGGGCTTTGTTTCGGCCCATGGGCCTTGCAAGTGGGTCGGGCCCAAATAACATTAGGTTGGTGTACGAGAGGTTGTCGGGATTTTGGTTTTGATTTGGGTTGGGATTTTGGTTTGAGTTTGGTGAAGACATAATTTTTTGGTGGGTGTTAGTTTTGTTGTTGAATTGAAAGAAAGAAAGAAGAAAGTGAAGTGGGTTGTGTGATTTGAATTAATATGTGGTATGTATATATATAGTGTAATATTGGGGGAAAAAATTAAAAAAAATCCTTTTTTTAGCCGTTAGGCTCCAACGGCTCTCCCAATTTAATTTTTTTTTATTAATTTTTTTATTGTGTAACGGCTAGCTCCTAAAAAAACTTTTTTTAAAAAAAAACGTGTTTAAACCGAAAAGAAAAAAAATAATTAAAAAACCGGTGGGGCCCACATGTACGCCCGTCTGGGCTCGTTCTCCGCAAAACGATGCCTGAGAACGCCCCAGCATGAACGTCTCATACCGGGCGTTCTCGGCCGGTAAAACGCCCATTTTGACGCCCATACCGAATGGTCTAATATGTGTTAAATTAGGTTTATTTAGTTCTTTTTTTCATCCCAAATAAATTTTTCAATCTAACTTCCCTCATTACCTTTTAGTCATTTAACAAATGTTAGCATGTTGGCTCCGTATCTTTCCTATCACATCATCGACTTTCATTCATCTTGTAACATCAAGCCGAACCAAACTTCTTTTGAAAGATATTGGACCCAGTAAACTTCTGATCAAATCGGTGCTAGAACATAGTATCAAGAGAACACAAGGGTATATAAGTATGACAAGGATAATTAATACCTAAGATATATCCGAATTTAATACAACTCATCTAGTATCCGGTATTGACACTCGATCCCAACAAAGAATTAAACATGTCATAACAAAAAGACCATTCTTATAGCAAACATTCTTGCGTACTCCTTGATGAAACTAATTGTGCATAAGTTGATCCTTAAAACCGAGTACTTATTTGTGGAAGTAAGGTCTTTTGTTGCCATTCCACTTCCTTCTAGTTTGGATGCAAGATGCCTTGAATGTCGCCTCTTCAATATGCAGTGCCTACTTGCAACACATTTACGATATATTATCACAACACCTTGATCAACTTGGACGATAAAAGACACAATTTTGCTATAAAAGTAAATGTACTGGAATACAGACTTCAATAACATTTGCATGGGCAAAGCTTTTTGGTTACAGTCTCAAGAAGCTCGCCCTTTTTATCATATCATCAACCTACCTGACATAAATATAAATAAGTTATATTATAAGATGGGTTTAGTATGTGAAAATGTATCAAAGTATGGTCTGACATTCATGTTATGTAGCGACTTACTTGAGCTTTCCATTATATGTAACGAACATATAATTTCTGTACATTGTATGTATTTAAATTAAGTAGAATATCCACAATCTCTATTTTATTTTATATATAACCTTCAATTCCCCTCCCTTTATCGATAACATAACTATAATAATAATATATTATAAAATTAAAATATATACTTAATCTTATCTAATTTTTTCCCCATATATATTAAGTAATAATATATTTGTTTTCAACTATGACAGAGACAGAGGGATTGCTTTTATATAGATTTCTGTTGCAAACAAAGGATTCGGTACATACCCGAATACACATAGCGGAAGTGATCGAACCGTTATTTATATCACCGGTCGGATGGTAAGCGATCACAAATAGAAAGCTTATATGATTCACAACATAAATCTCCCTTGCTCGTTTGCACCAAACGCATATACATGAATCCAACGAGTGATAACTCGTCTTGTTGGTTTTGGCTAAAATAAAAATAGGGTATTTGTCCCACATTGGTGGATGGAACAAAGGAGGGGGTGACTCCTTGATTATAAGAAGAGGCCTAAGCCTTAGTTTCAAAATGCACCAAATCAACATACATCTTAAGTATTTGATTATTTCTTTCTCCCTTTATTTTACTCACTTGGTTTAGAGTGTCTAAGGTGTTAGTCAAATCTTTGGAAGGTGTGAGTGTTGGTTGGGCGGTGGCTTAAGAGATTAGTCTATGTGATTGTAATAATTTTTCATATAGTGGAATCTTTTCTCTTTAGAGGCCCGTGGTTTTTTCTCTGGTTTTGGAGTTTTACACGTATATTCTTGTGTTCATATTTCTTTACTGTTTTCATTCGCTGTGTTGTTGGGGAATCTTTGAGACCGTTTTTCCTAACAAGTGGTATCAGAGCCAAGGTTTTGGCGGAGGTCTCGGTTTTAGAATTTCATAGTATGCTCTGTGGTTGCAGTTTTGTCTGAACTTCCACATCAGAAACGAATTCTATTTATCGTATTGGGGTATCTTGGTTCTATTGGTTGTCTTGTATATGATAGAATTATATGTGAGCCTGGTGGAGTATTTATACATGTAGAAAAGGTTCTGGCTAAGGAAAGACTTGGTATTTAAGCGTGTTCATTGAGACCCACCTCTCTTTCCTGGGATCCTTTTTCTCCTGGGTGTATTACTAATTGGCTGAAAAATATATTTTTCTAGTATACAATACTAGTAATTTTTTTAAGATACAGGTACGATGTCAAAGTTCAGTCCAATGAGGTTCGATGTAGAGAAATTTGATGGAAGGATCAATTTTGGCTTGTGGCAAGTTCAGGTCAAGGATGTGTTGATTCAGTCTGGGTTACACAAGGCATTGAGGGGGAAACCAACCCCTGTTTCTAGCAGTGATTCTAGAAAGGCCAGTAAGATCGATGATGAAGAATGGGATGATATGGATTTGAGAGCGGCAAGTGCTATTCGTTTGTGTCTTTCAAAGAATGTTCTTGCAAATGTGCATGGGTTATCGACGGCAAAGGAGCTTTGGGAGAAGCTTGAACAGTTGTACCAAGGAAAAGACATCTCAAACCGGTTGTGTCTCAAGGAACAGTTCCATACTCTACGTATGGAAATAGGTACAAAAATTTTAGATCATCTGAGTGTTCTTACTAATATTGTTTCAGAACTGGAGGCTATTGGAGTTGAGGTTGATGATGAAGATAAATCATTAAGACTTATATTATCTTTACCATCTTCCTATGAGCACATGAAACCTATTCTGATGTATAGGAAAGAGACTCTGAAGTTTGAAGACGTTACTAGCAAACTCCTATCTGAGGAGAAAAGACTGAAAGGTAAGGGCGGGACTTCATCGGAAGGTATGATTTTGTTAAGTGAAGATAGGAAGAAAAAAAACTCCAAGAAAAATCTAATATGCTGAAAGTGTGGGAAGTCTGGGCATGTCAAGATAGTTTGTCCAGGTGGAGCAGATTCGGCAAAGGGCTCCAAATATGCTGACAATGTCTCCGTTCTCATGGAGAATAGTGAGTTCTATTAAGATATGACATCCTCATGGTGTGTCCGTGCCACCATGGGAAAGGGATGGTTGTCAGCGGTTCCACAAGTGTTTACACATGGGCATTGGTTTGGCTTAAAATGCAAGGTGTGTGGTGGAAATTGATGTCGATGGCTGAGGAACTTCCAGGTGAGCCAAACAGGGGAAGTTGCACCATAAACAATTTCAGCAAGTTTTTTCGACATGTGCCGAGGTGAAATGCTTAGAATGGGTTATTTTGAGTGGAGATACTCTTTTATGGTGGAGTATGATAATTCTCTTCGAATTATGATTGTCGGTCAAGACAATGGTTCTGATGTTGGAACAAAGTTATTTTTATTTTATCCATGGTGAAGATTGTTGGTTTCGGCTAAAATAAAAATAGGGTATTTGTCCCACATTAGTGGATGGAACAAAGGAGGGGGTGACTCCTTGGTTATAAGAAGAGGCCTAAGCCTTAGTTTCAAAATGCACCAAATCAACATACATCTTAAGTATTTGATTATTTCTTTCTCCCTTTGTTTTAGTCACTTGGTTTAGAGTGTCTAAGGTGTTAGTCAAATCTTTGGAAGGTGTGAGTGTTGGTTGGGCGATGGCTTAAGAGATTAGTCTATGTGATTGTAATAATTTTTCATATAGTGGAATCTTTTCTATTTGGAGGCCCGTGGTTTTTTCTCCGATTTTGGAGTTTTCCACGTATATTCTTGTGTTCATATTTCTTTACTGTTTTTATTGGCTGTGTTGTTGGAGAATCTTTGAGATCGTTTTTCCCAACACGTCTCTCTTGGTTGCCTCTCATATGTGTGTCTCGTGTGTCTATTCTCTATCTCAAGTTATGCAATAATGCGTATACATATAGCCAACACTAGTGTAACCACTAGGTACATGGAAGGTCATCATTAACACTAAGTTAATGATCATTCATGAGTAATTATTTCTATTTAACCACATAGGTTACGATACTAACACATTAAGCACTTTTGTTAACGTGTCTTATTCTTATTGACTATAAGGAAGATTGTGGGCGGGTTGGATCGGGTCTAAACGGATCCATGTTCTAACAATTTCAATGGAATATTAAAATAATTTTATGGAATTCATGGAATATCATTATTTTTGCAATGACGTTGAAAAAAATCTGTGACGAGTGGGAACTTTTATGCGTAGTATATATAGGATTTAAGTAATTAAATATGGGCAATATTATTTTTTAACAATTATTTCCTTTAATATACCACTCCTTCAACCGATTATAATGCAACCCGATTTTATCTTTTATATTTTAATATTTTGTTTTAATTATGCAACCCGATTTTATCTTTTATATATTAATATTTTGATTTAATTAATCTTATTTTCTAACCGGATGGAATTTATAATAATTTAAATATATTAATATTTTAATTAGTTTTAGTTTATAGTCGGATAGATTAAATTGTGTTTCTAAAGTTAAAAAATATATGTATCTATCTATCATTATTAGGGGTGTTATTGTAATTATTTAGAATTAATTTAAACCATTAATTTCTAATTAGGAGTATAATCAAGGGTTCAAAATCCTTTATGATAATGATGTGTGCTAAGTATAGTTAACTAAAATAACAAGTTTTAAAACAAGGAAATACCAAATAATACTATCACACAATACAAGCAAGACTTACCCATTCGTATAATATTGTTTAATAAGTAAGTTCAGGTATCGAACACACGGAAGCTGAATTCTTAATTTAACCCTAAATTAATATTACAATTTATTCACAATTAATTACAATTAATGTTACAGATAAAAGGGGGTACGTTTTAATTCCGTATGAACATATATTTACTTTGATATCGAACTAGGATACACTAAAGCAATTAAAGTAATTAAAGTACAACTTAAGTTAAATAAGGTAGATAGAAGATATATTCAATCTAGACTAGCTATGTTGTATTAAAATTCTCCTATATGTTTATTTTTGTTAGTTAATTGATCTATGTTGAAATATAAAAGTAGATATATCCCTTGGTCCGGCTCAATATCCTAAGATTAAGCTCTTCAAAGTATATTAAAGTTAATGAACTTTAAGGTCTCGAATGTTATTATCTAATAATTATAGTTTAATCCAGTATTAATTATAACCTATCACCAGTTCTGTCTTTTTAAGTTATAAATAAAACATAAACCTAAATTATTGCTCAATATCATACAAACGTTCGCTCTAGCATGAATCTCATAATCATATAATCAATACAGATATAACTTCAATAACATTCATAAAATCAATTGACATAAACATATAATCAAATAATCATACAAAATTTATTCATCTAAATAAACATGTTAAAAACATAATCAATATTCATAAAGTAAGAAAACAAGATCATAATACAAATAAACAGTCATTTATTAGTAATAGATCTAGAATCAAACCAAAGAAACTGAATTATTCTTCGTTAGGGTTGAAGGTCTTCAATCCCTAGCCTCCTAGCCTCCAAATTCGACCTAAAGTCGTTCCTTAACCCTTACAATTGACTTTTGCTCTCCAAATTCGTATATGAGATCATCTAGCCGAGCCCTCTATTTATAGTTTTTCTGAACCGTCAGTCCAACCGCTGGTTGGTCTTGATTTCCAGAATATTCCAAGCACGGGCCAGGCTCTTCTTTTGGGCTTTCTTCTTTATAATTACGAATCTTAACTCTTTTCTCAGCACAATTCTTCAATAATACGAATTTGATCTTCATTTAAAAAAAATGTTACTCCATTATATATCTTATATTATCTTCAATATATATATATATATATATATATATTGAAACACCCCGAAAACGTGACCTTTTTTTTTAATACTTTTGATAATGTCCCACATCTACTCCATTTATATACTTGATCTATTATAAAGTTCCATAGCTAAAATGGGCTTTTAAAAACTAAAATATTCATTTTATACATTGATACGCGATCCTGGAAAAATTTTGGATCGCGTAAGCACTTGAAAAACTTTATGTTTCAAAAATACATTGTCATACGCGATTCTGGAAAATTTCTGGGATCGCGTAGCTAAGAACAAATTTTTCTGATCACAATTTGCACTAACTCACGCGAACCAGAAAATTTTCTGGGATCGCGTGTCTATGCCTATTTTTGAAAGTCAGCAAAAGTCAACTTTTTAGCCAACTTCAAACGCGCATAACTTTTTACTCGTTATGAATTAAGACATGAAATTTTGCAAGCACCTTTACTATAACAATAAGTAACTTTCCTCATTTTCACTTTTTCAAATTTCACATTTTATCGGGATTTGACCCGTAGACGAGTTTTAGGTCATTTTTGACCAAAATCTTGACATACTAACTTTCAAACCACTCACATACTGATTCAATGCTTTTGACCATACTTCCAACACATTATTTACAACCTATTAGTGCCATAACATTTGACTATATTCGAGTATAACTCAATTTTGACTCGTAACCTCATTGGTTACCCATTTGAACACCAAAATGACCCGATTGGGTCTTTGACCATATTAACCCACTTTATTGGTCAATTCTTACCCAATTGAATTATTTAAGTCAAACTAACTTACCTACATCATCAATTAACCTCAACATCAAAATATGACACTTTTTCATACTTTCATAACTCAAAATTTCTCATTTAACATTTCTTTCACACTTTTCATACATTCAAGCTTTTAACATATAAATCTCACCATAATTTTAACTTTAACCATAACATTGAATTTCAACAAACATTATGTACCATTTCAAGTGAGACTTAACATTCTTTACAAAACTTGGTTAGTGTCATAAACTTTACAAACGGGGTGTAACTATCATATCTAGAGCATGATCAAAAAAGGGATAAGACTTGTTATCAAAACCGAATAACAAGCTCCACCACTAGCATCAAACGTGTCCCTTACCCAAGTCACCCCTATTCACATTTGGCTCATCTGAAACATGTTAAACATAAAACATAAGCAATTCCTTAATAAGTAATGGAAACTTTAACTTTAACATAAACATCATCACATTAAGGATCCTTAAACATCATTATGCTAACTACTACGAGTTAACATTAATACCGAGCTAATGGTCATGATCCATTACTCAGAAACCGTCAAGCTAATGACTCGCTCATTACTTGACTCATCACTCATATCCATCTACTTACCTTTTCCTTGACAAAGCAATTTACTTGACTTTACTTCACTTCACTTTCTTGATCACCTATACATATAAACACATAGCATGATTAATTAACATAACACTTTACTTTCTTTACTAAAGTTCATCATTTAGGTGTCCATTCACTAACACCTATCTCATCACTTTCACTTAATCTTATAACTTTAAGTTAATCATACAATTAGGTGCTAACTTACTAACACCTATCTTTTTCACAAGTGTTCCATATACTAGTATCAAAATCACATGAATTTGGGTATTAATCATTCAACTCATCATAACTTTCATCAATCATCATTATTATCATCTCATACATCATTACCTACATAAACAAGAACTTACTTATACCCAATTTCACATGATTAAGTTTTCTCTATTCAATTTAATATAAATTACACTTACTACTTAGCTTATTAACATACATGGAACACTAATTAATCAAATTAACTAACTTTCATATACTTTCATGATTCTAGGGTTTACAAAACTTAAACCCTAACTCGAATTGAGCTAGAATAACGATCATACATACCTTGGGGATAGTTAATTTGATGATTTCTAACTTCAATTCACAAAACCCTAGCTTAATTTCTGATTTCTTGCTCCTGGTTCTTCTTTCACGTTTTACACAAACATATACGTATAAATATTTGAGTCTGGAACTAATTAGAATACTGTAGGGAGTTTTATTAATTCAATTTACATACTCCTCCCCTCTATTTTTCATATATGCACATTTAGTCCCTCTAACATACCTTTTCTTATTTGGTTAGTCCCACTAACCCAATTCTAACTATCTTGTTACCTTAAACTTTTAACATATTAAATACATATAAAACTAAAACATAAACGTATTTTAATAATTTAAACTTACATATTTTAGGGGCGTTACATATATATATATATATATATATATGTATGTATGTATGTATGTATGTATGTATGTATGTATGTATGTATGTATGTATGTATGTATGTATGTATAAAAGATAAGATAAGATATTACCTCAATATTCATAAAGTAAGAAAACAAGATCATAATACAAATAAACAGTCATTTATTGGTAATAGATCTAGAATCAAACCAAAGAAACTGAATTATTCTTCGTTAGGGTTGAAGGTCTTCAATCCCTAGCCTCCTAGCCTTCAAATTCGACCTAAAGTTGTTCCTTAACCCTTACAATCGACTTTTGCTCTCCAAATTTGTATATGAGATCGTCTGGCCGAGCCCTCTATTTATAGTTTTTCTCAACCGCCAGTCCAGCTGCCGATTGGTTATTCCAACTGCCGGTTGTTCTTGGTTTCCAGAATATTCCAAGCACGGGTCAGGCTCTTCTTTTGGGCTTTCTTCTTTACAATTACGAATCTTAACTCTTTTCTCGGTCCAATTCTTCAATAATACGAATTTGATCTTCATTTAAAAAAATGTTACTCCATTATATATCTTATCTTATCTTCAATATATATATATATATATATATATATATATATATATATATATATATTACCTCAATATTCATAAAGTAAGAAAACAAGATCATAATACAAATAAACAGTCATTTATTGGTAATAGATCTAGAATCAAACCAAAGAAACTGAATTATCCTTCGTGAGGGTTGAAGGTCTTCAATCCCTAGTCTCCTAGCCTCCAAATTCGACCTAAAGTTGTTCCTTAACCCTTACAATCGACTTTTGCTCTTCAAATTCGTAAATGAGATCGTTTGGCTGAGCCCTCTATTTATAGTTTTTCTCAACCGCCGGTCCAACTGCCGGTTGATTATTCCAACCGCCAGTTGGTCTTGGTTTCCAGAATATTTCAAGCACGGGCCAGACTCTTCTTTTGGGCTTTCTTCTTTACAATTACGAACCTTAACTCTTTTCTCGACTCAATTCTTCAATAATACCAAATTTGATCTTCATTTAAAAAAATGTTACTCCATTATATATCTTATCTTATCTTCAATATATATATATATATATATATATATATATATATATATATATATATATATATAAAAGATAAGATAAGATATTACCTTTAAGTAAATGTTACTCCATCATATACCAATACTAAAAGGGAAATAAATCTTTATACCGATTGGTCCTTTATCAATATTAGTATATTACAAACTTGTTGAACTTATATTAATAATATGTAGACAATTTCAAGTCAATAAGCCAACCAATTTGAAAGTTTCAACATTTACATGCATGCTCAATTAGTTAATTACATCTCTTTTGATCAGCATTTTAACACTTGTGTTACCAAATTCTGTTTTCAAAAATATATTTTTAAAATTTTTAAAACCTGATATGTACAAAAACGTCTTGTGCAAAATTTTTTTAATAGTAATAGCGTAATATGGTTTTCAATAGGATAGGAAGTTGACTAGCTGAGTATTTAATTTGATGTAAGAAGAGATCCTTTTTTGTTACTTAATTAATGGTATGTTTTACGAAAAAATAATTGTATAATATATTTTTGCTCCACGAATATTAAGTCGAAATATTATCACGTTTCGCTAATAAAACTCTATGTATGAACAAAATGGATAAAACTACTAGTGGTAAAAAATTTAAAAGTTTTTTTCATCAAAATTCGTATATTGATAAATTATACACAAACCAATTATTATTGTTATTGTTATTGTGTAATTCTCATTTTTGACAAATCATCCGTCAAAAATGCTTTCTCTAATTCTCATCGTTACGGTTTCAAATTTTTTCCCAAAAGAAAATTTAAAAAGTAAAAGTGTAGACTTACCAAAGATTTTGTACAAAATGAGTTGACAATTAGGGGTGTTAATCGGGTTAATCCGACCCTAATAAAGGTTAATTGGGTCAGGTGAATCGGGTTTTTAGAAAATAAAAACTTACCCGCAACCCGACCCTATTATGTAATCGGGTTTTCGGGTTCGGGTTAAACAGGTAGCGGGTTAATCAGGCCGGGTTAATTCGGGTTTCGGGTTACCCATATAACTAACATGATAGGCTACGAATTACCATTAGTACAAAATGCGATTCACTAAAAGTTGTTCATTAAACACTCAATCTGATTAAAGCTTTTAAAAGCAATCAAGATGTAACAAAACATCAATAAATTACTATATCAACTCCATGTCATTAAAAAAATAACTTGACTCATCTTCTTACGACAAAGTGACAACTATATATACAACTTATTGCAAGTTACATTTGTCTATCGAACATATGAGCATGTCTTTTTACAAAATACATTTATGATATTAGTACGTACTAACAATATGTTTTATTTTGAACAAGTATTAAAACATTTTGTATTGACTAATTTACGTATAAACTAATGAATTAGTAGTTATAAGTTTAATCGGGTTATTCGGGTTAACCCGTACCCGATTAAGTTTTACCTTACTAACCCGTAACCCAACCCTCATAAGTATTCGGGTTAATCGGGTTGACCCGAATAACCCGATTAATTTCTAAAACCCTATTCAACCCGACCCTAATAGGCTTAATAGGGTTCGGATGGGGTCGGGTCGGGGTTTTTTAACAAATCATCCGTAGAAAATGCTTTCTCTGATTCTCATTGTTCCGCTTTCAAATTTTTTCACAAAAGAAAATTTAAAAAGCAAAATTCTAGACTTACAAAAGATTTTGTCAAAATGAGTTGACAACTAGAGGTGTTAATCGGATTAACCCGACCCTAATAAAGGTTAATTGGGTCGGGTTAGACCAATCACATGAATCTATAAATTTTCTCACTTTATTTAATGAATTTTGATAAATAATACCCTTACCCCATTAGGACAATGTTTAAAGCTTCTGTAATTACAATTGAAACATTTAATAAAGTTTGTACATTGTATGATTATAATGAAACATAATTTCACTTACTAAATATAACTCATCGACTACATCTTATTATGACAACATTTGTGTTTACTTGATGTTTAAATTTATTTATAGAAACCTTAAACATTGCCTTAAGACTACTGTTTATCCAAACCTTTTTATTTAATTGGTCTATCTAATTTTGTAAACTAAATTGTATAAGATTTTGGTAAGTGATAAGTTCTCAGAAATGTTCTTTGAGTAATTGAAAAGTGATAAGTTCATAAATATTTTACAAAATAACTTCCACCCAAAGATGTGTACCAAATCATTCGATAAAAGAAGCAAAAAAGATAAAAGAAACAATTTTGATTGATCTAAGTATTTGTCTTTTTGTGCATCTTATGGTAAACACAATTGATGAAGGTAAACAAAATACCGTCTTTTGATAGTCTCATAACAGGACGACACTTTTCTACCTAATTTTTGTGTTTGCTTCTTTTATATCCTTACTAAATAATAAAGGGCCATGTTCTCCTCCTTCACTACATATCTTTTCTGATGGAGTAGATAATTAGTTATGCCTAACCATATAACGCTAAGCATGTATATATCTTCTCCATTGTATCGGAGGTCAATAACTTCACAGTGTAACTCATAAAAAATACTAGTAAAAAACTTTTGCTATCAAACTTTGAAGTTGTAAAGGACTGTTTATTTACTCGGATGTGCATCACATATAACTTTTTAATTACATCGTTTCATAATTTGTAAGACATATATGAATTATAATTAATCATTTAGTTGTCTATAAAAACATATCAAGAGCTTATATGTTATGGGAATGCTACAATTTGAAAATGCAATACTTATTAGCAAGTGTTTCGTATGTTAAATTATTTAGTAGTAAGTTTAAAAATTTTAATGTGTTAAGTCAGTCCATAAATAAATGTGTGTGAATTGAGGAATGTTATATTCACTTAAATTTTACAAAAGTAATTTCATAAAATAACATGACAAATGAAATTAACCAATCATATTAATTCATTTTTTCTCTTCTATATTTCTCTCTTTTCATTTCGTTTCGTTGGTATACATAGAAAGTAAAAATTTAAATCATGTGAACTTATAATTTTGTACTTGTCAATTTTGAGGTCATCGTAGAGTTTTAATGGAATTTAAGATGGGGTATTTTTGTATTGAACACGTGTCCTATACAAATCCACGTAAGGCCCTCATGTCCAATCCAAAAAGAAGAAACAAAGCAAACGAACCTTCATTTCCACAATTTGCCATCGTTGTGTGCATCTTCAAGTAAGATTTGTATATCTTCGTCTATAAAGCTTTTAATTTGGTTTTCTAGGGTTTTGCTTTATTTCAATTCCCTGGGTTTCATAACGAAATCGTTATCTGATATCATTTCCTGTTTACGGCTTTAATTTTGTTTGATTAGGCTTTCGATTAATAAGTGTCTTCTAATTTATATACTACGATAGATATTAGGTTAGTTCTTTCACCCTCATCTGAATTGCTGCTTATCTGCGGCATATGTATCACTTACCATTGGTGATCGGTGTCCTTAAAACTCTTACCGCCGTTGTCCCTAATTATATATTTATTATTAATCATAATAAAAACAGTTTAGTTATGTTGTTAATCTTTACCCATTACAACTCCAATCCTGTAATGGGTTTTCTTTAATTAACTAGGTCACAAAAGAAAGGTTGTAATGTTTTTCAATAAAGCACTCATTTGGCACTACATGTTTTTCACCAAATTTCAAAAGAGTAGCCAAATCACATATGTCTTATGATGAGAATGGTGTAGTGTATCTGTGTATGTTATTCACTTGCACTTAATTGAAAAGTATTTCAGGCTTGATGAGAGATCATCATCTTATTACATTTTGCTGTTCTCGCTGGAATCTAAGTGTCGTTGTAGTTAGCGACTTAGTATGATACAAGTATGAAGTAGGTCACGCCACTTAGTATGATATAATTATGAAATAGTTCACGGAAAAGATTACATCCTTTAGTTATTTATAATATCATATCCAAACGTGTTTTACCGATGTAGAATATTGTATCACAATTCTTAATGGTATCATAGTAAACTTAACATTACCCAATATCGTCTTCCACGGTGTATGGGGAGGTGAGATGTAGACAGCCTTACCCCTACCATAGGTAGAGAGGCTGCTTCCAGAAGTGGACCTCCGGCCTGCTGGGGCCGAGGATCGAATCCTTGACCTCTGTATCTAAAGGCAAAGGGCTTAACCACTTGATATTATTCAAAAATATTTCTTCATTATGCACTAATTATTTCCTAAGACAATCTTAACGGCAGTTATGTAAACTTATTAATTATTATTGGTTAGTATCCATTAGATTTTGCTTTCTTTAATTTCATCCCCATATCTAATCTAAAGTACCATGATATCTGTACCATCATATATTGTTTGCACTTATGTTGATTGTCGTCTTGTGTTTGGATAATAATTGTATGTTAATTCCCGTTCAACGCCGATTCCAAGTAGACCGTTTATTAATCTATTGTTTCATGTTCTAGGATCTCAATTTTTTTTAAAATAAAATTCACAAATGGAAGCCACTGGTGAAGCAAAATTAGGTAACTTATTGGATGCAATCCAGCCTCCACGTCTTGAAGAAGCAGGTCTCGAGGACTGCGCCCTTCCTCCGGACTCCATACAAGAAGCCTTCCTGAAGGCTGCAACCGCTGTGCGATCACGTATTTTCCACACCTCAGATGACGAAACAGGAGAAGAATGTGTCAACGACCCGTGGCCCAGAAATGGATCTTCAGGAGATAAACTCACAGGGATCGCAACTGAGGCTGATCCTCCAGGCACTTGTGTACCAAACAAAGGTGGTGAGTTACCCACTGTGATTGGAGACGATGTGGTCGTAGGTGGCAGAGAGAGTATGCCGGATAAGGTGGTGGGACCGGATGTGCCAAATGAGGCTGAAAAATCGTGTGTTGATGGATTACAAGGGTTAAAGATAGGAGAGAAAAAAGATAATATAGGTAAGAGAGCTGAAACTAACACAGAATCAAATGAGGATGAAGATGATCAAAGGCAAGTCTTGGCTGAAGTTTGTATATGATGAGAAAATGTTAACCTTTTGTTTCTAGTTGTCGTTATGTTGTATGGTAATAATATAACCATAAAACATGAGAAGTTTGTATCTTTTTTGTTCCAAGTGAACACGATAGCAGTCAATGACTATTATGAAATGATGTACCAAGTCTGTGTATGGTGTGTTTGTTTATGTAGTTTAGCGATTACAATTCTTAAACATGATTAATTACCAAATGATGGCTGAACATACAACTTACTTTGATTTGAATTTTGATTTTTCGAGTATATTTGCAGATTTATAACTAGTCAAAAGACATCTAGTTTATTTTTTGAGTATATTTGCAGATTTATAACTACATGGATTGTAAATTACAAAGAAAAATAATTAAGGGCGTGTTTGATTACGGAATACTATCTCCATTGTTCTTTTTCCGGAATACTATCTCCATTGTTCTTTTTCTATTTTTTAGAGTCGTGTGTCTATTAAAAAACTAATGGAATTTAAAAAATGCGTGGGATGAGGTTTTCATTTTTACAAAATGAAAAATGTCGATAACTATACATCATGATATTCATTTTTCTTATAAAACTTTTCTATAAAATCACAACGTGTTATGACATGTGTAATTGAATCATAATTAATTACCAATATCTATCTATATAATAGTAATAATATTAATTACTCCGCATTGATTATATTAAATAAATTAAAGGGCAAGTTGGTGTTATTATATCCAAAATCCATAACATGTTAGGAACTACGTTATAATGAATATGGAAATACTCATCCATCAAATTCATATATATATATATATATATATATATATATATATATTGGTATGATCAAGAGGAAAGTGTATTTTTGAGGGGAAGCGTTAGTATGCATCAGGAAACATATTACTTTCATTCATACAAATTTCGAAAAAAGCAAACTAAAATTTAGTAAATGTTAATCAGAATCGATGCTATGAATGTTAAGCTTCCTTGATAAACTATTTCTTCAAGTTATAGCATCGATTTATGAATATTAGATCCATATCCGTTAATATGCATCGCGATGCATATTAGTTAATATGCATTGTGATGCATATTAACAATAAAAATATTTTCAAATAATGTGAAGTTTTAATATGCATCGCGATGCATATTAACAATTTATTAAATAAATATTCATCATTTAATGTTATGACTTAAAAATAAAATTCATTCGTTAAAATATACTTTATAGCATCGATTTTGATTACTATTTACCGATAAAAATAATTTTTTGTTGACATTTTGATTGATAATTGTAATATGCTTCTTGATGCATACTAACGCTTCCCCCCTTCCCCCCAAAAAGGCGCTTCCCTCTCGATCACTACCCTACATATATATATATATATATATATATATAGGGATGAGTTCTGGTGAAAACAAGGGGATAAAAAAACCTGTGAAAACACATCTCTACCCTCCATCTAATCTAACATATATATATAAGGGGTGGGGATAAAAATACGGTGAAAACACTTTTTGATTCACAATTTTTTTAAGTTGTGAACTTTCATTTTTTTTGCTTCACATTTTTTTTATGAACCCTTATATTTTCTTTATTCACATAAATTTTTTATCATAAATCTTTTTTTTTTGGCTTCACAGAAAGATTTTAACTTTTTTGAATGTGAACCTTATTTTTTTCAAATAATTTTTTTTTGTAAATTTTTTTAAGTTTTTTTTATTGTGAACTTTTTTTTTTTGGTTCACGAAAAGTTGTTAATTTTTTCACTGTGAACCTTAAATTTTTTTGAGTTCACGAAAAGTTTTTACCTTTTTCAATTGTTAACCCTTTTTTTCAACTGTGAACCTTAATTTTTTTTTTAGGTTCACGGAAAGTTTTTAAAAATTTCAATTGTGAACCTTTATTTTTTCAACTTTGAACCTTCAATTTTTTTAAGTTCACAGAAAGTTTTTAACTTTTTTAATTGTGAACTTTTTTTTTCAACTGTGAACCTTAATTTTTTTGGGGGGTTCACAACAAGTTTTTAACTTTTTCAATTATGAATCTTATTTTTTTGTTTTGGGTTCACAAAAGTTTTTAAGTTTTTCAATTATGAACCTTAATTATTTTTTTTGTTTTTCAGATTTGACTTTTAAAAAAAAAAAAAAAAAGTCACACAAAAAATATTTTTTTGTATGAACCTTGAGTTTTTATGGTTTACTTCAGAAAAAAAAAAAAATTCACACCTTAAAAAAATTGTGAATCAAAAAGTGTTTTCATCGGGTTTTTTATCCCCACCCCTTATATATATATATATATTATTAGATGGAGGGTGGAGATGTGTTTTCACTGTTTTTTTTATCTCCTTGTTTTCAAAGGATCTCATTCCTATATATATATATATATATATATATATATATATATATATATATATATAATGGGAGGTTCAAATGAGAACCAATATAAAGTTGAGAACTTTGAGAACCACAAAGAATACATGTTTGTTCACATGTGATTAACTTCAATCATATGTGAACATTGATGTATGTTTAATTGAAAAAGAAAAAAGAAAAAAAATAATCTTAAATTTACGTCTTAAAACACATTTTAACCGATTTGTTCACATTATTATTTACAAGTGAACATATATTTGTTTTTTTGCATTTTTCGATATAATTTTAAGATTTTTTGACTTTTTTCTTTTTCAATTAAACATATATCAATGTTCACATATGATTGAAATTAATCACATGTGAACAAACATGTATTCTTTGTGGTTCGTAAAGTTCTCGACTTTATATTGGTTCTCATTTGAACCTATATATATATATATATATATATATATATAGAGAGAGAGAGAGAGAGAGAGTTTGGATCAAATGAGAACACTTCAAAAATAAGAATAGTGAGAACACCTAATAAATGTACAACTAACTAACAAAAATCATTAGATTCACATTCATACATCTCAAATATGCAAAGAAAAATAAATGTACACTTCTAAAAATGTACAAAAATAATAAAAACGATTGATGCACGATTATCTCTATAATTGTGCATCAATCGTTTTTTTGATTTTTGTGTATTTCTGAAAGTTCGCATTTATTCTAATCAAATTTTCTACACATATTTGAGATGTATGAGTGTGAATCTAATGATTTTGTTGGCTAATTGTGCGTTTATGAAGTGTTCTTACCGTTCTTATTTTTGAAGTGTTCTCATTGGAACCTTACTCTATATACATATATATGGTTGGGTTCTGGTGAGAACAAGGGAATTCCTTAAGAACGATGAGAACACATCTTAGCCATCAATTTTTGATCAAAAAACCTGATTTTAAAGGTGACATTTTTGTAAATACTTTGAAGTTTGATTTTGAAGGGTTTATATCACATTTGTTCATGCGAAGCTTTTTTTTGTGGTGATTTGTACAGCACCCCTATTTTGCCATACACCATCAAAATCATGTTTTAGACATTTTTACCCTTAAAGTTGTGAAGGAGTGTTTGACAAATTTTAAATTGCAAGGGTAAAAGGGTCTAATAATATATTTTAGTGGTGTATGGAAACAAAGTGGTGGTGTACAAATCACAACCCTTTTTTTAGCTCCACATCATTTTGCTCATGTGAAGCTTTTTTTTATTCACATCATTTTACTCATGTGAAGTTTTTTTTTTTTTTTTTTTTTTGCTTGTCATCATTTTGATGAGGTTAAGTTTATTATTATTTTTTCATAAAAAAAGGTTATGATGCTATAAATTTTTATATTTATAGGTTCACATAGTTTTAATGAGATTAAGTAAATATTTTTCCGTTAACATTAGTTTTTGAAGACATTAATGTTTATACATATCAATTCACTACTTCAAACACATTGTTAACAAAAATTAAATAAAACTTCACCATGTTAAAACTATTGTGAAGCAAAAAATATTAAACTTCACATAGCAATCCTTATGTGAACCCTCCAAAATCAAACTTCAAAGTATTTACAAAAGTGTCACCTCCAAAATCAGGTTTTTTGATCAAAAAATGGATGACTAATGTGCTCTCAGTGTTCTCACGGAATCTTATTGTTCTCACATGATCCCAAGTCTATATATATATATATATATATATAGGAAGGTTCAAATGAGAACCACTCTAAAGTTGAAAACTTTGAGAACCACAAAGAATACATGTTTGTTCATATGTGATTAGCTTCAATTATATGTAAACATTGGTGTACGTTTAATTGAAAAAGAAAAAAGTCAAAAATCATAAATTTACGTTTTAAAATACATTTTAACCAATTTGTTCACATTATCGTACACATGTGAACATATATTCGTTTTTTACGTTTTTTAATATAATTTAAGATTTTTTGACTTTTTTCTTTTTCAATTAAACGTACATCAATGTTCACATATGAACCTTATTTTATTTTTTGCTTCATACAAAGTTTTTAACTTTTTAAATTGTGAACCTTATTTTTTTTCACATAATTTTTTTTGTAATTTTTTTCATGAAATTTTTTAAAGTTTTTTTATAGTGAACTTAAAAATAATTTAGGTTCACGAAATTTTTTTTAACTTTTTTCAATTGTGAACCTTAATTTTTTTTAATTCACGGAAAGTTTTTTATTTTTTCAACTGTGAACATTTTTTTTCAACCGTGGACCTTAATTTTTTTTAGGTTCACGGAAAGTTTTAAAAAAATTCAACTGTGAACATTTTTTTTCAACTTTTAACCTTAAAATTTTTTTAGTTCACGGAAAGTTTTTTGTTTTTTTAATTGTGAAACTTGATTTTTTTTTATTCACAAAAAGTTTTTAACTTTTTTAATTGTGAATCTTAATATTTTTTTTTAGGTTCACAACAAATTTTTGACCTTTACAATTGTGAACCTTAATATTTTTTTTTTGTTTTCGGATTTGACTTTATTTTATTTATTTTTTTAAAAAAACACAATTTCTCACAAAAAATATTTTTTTGTGTGAACCTTAATTTTTTTTGGTTTACTTCAGGAAAAAAAAGGTTTACACATTAAAAAAATTGTGAAGGAAAAAGTGTTTTCATTGTTTTATTATCTCCACCTCTTTTATATATAAAAGTTAGATTAGATGGAGGGTGGAGATGCGTTTTAACTGGGTTTTTTATCTATTTGTTTTCACAAGATCCCATATATATATATATATATATATATATATATATATATATATATATATATATATAGCTTGTTCATTTGAGACTATATATATAATAAGTCTTATCCTTTAATTTAGGGGTTAATATACTAATAGGTCATTGTACTTTGCGAAAATATTTATCTGGGTTACTAAACTTTAGAAATGTTCAATTGGGTTATTGTACTTGTAAAAAGTGTCATCCCACCTATTTTTCTTAATTTTGGTTAAAAGTTTAGTGACCTAATTACACATTGTGAAGTACATTTTTATAAGGGTTAAGTGCCTCGAAATGCATATAACTATGCATGAATCTTCATTGATTGTACATAACTAAATTGATCTCCGTTGCATGTATGAAACTATTTATTGATCTCCATTGTATGTATATTTGTGAGTTGTCAACGTGTGAAAGATGCCAAGTGTCACCGTCTGAATGAGAACACATCACAGATATACACACAATGGAGATCAATAAAAATTTCGTACATACAATAGAGATCAATTTAGTTACGTGCACACAATGAAGATTCACGTATAATTATATGCATATTTAGGCACTTAACCCTTTTTACAAGTATAGTAACTTAATTAAACTATGTCGAAAGTTTTGTAACCTCATTAAACATGTATTAGAAGTACAGTAACTCAATTGAACACTTTAAAATTTAGTAACTCAGATGAATATTTTCGTAAATTACAGTTACCTATTTATATATTAACCCCTAGTTTTAGGTACCAAACCTGTTATCGGAAGATTGATGATGATATACTGATCATAAAACTTTTCTTCTTCTTTTACATAATAATATAATATAATATATAAAAATTAGAATATTTAATTACATTAGATATGGATTTAATTATTATCATTTAAACTAAATTAATGAGTAATTGACTTGAGCATTTCAAAGACTAAATTATTCATTCTATCTACTTTCACTCGTCATTTTCTCCTCGAAATTTGACCAGTTAGTAACGTTGCGTTATTCGTGGCTGGAATGGGATCTTATTGTGTTGCAACGTGCCTGTATATGTACTAGTATTATCTATACAATCTTTTCACAAACAAGCCCTCATGTTTCTGACATGTTTCACGAGATCCTTATGGGTCATAAAACTGTACAAATAGAGTCCTAATCAAAGGTATATATGCATCGATCAGTTTCACACCAACACATAAGAAATTGTGAATCAAATCACTGATTTCTCTATCAAAGCCATGCAAGTATGTAACTATGTATGGTGTTGAATAGAGTTAAGACTTTTTTCTATTTGACAAAAGGGGTAAAAAAAATGCTCTTATGTATCAATTCACATGATATTCATGTATCTTTTATATTCAATGACCAATTTTAAATATTATACTAGCAAATAGATTTACACACTGTCTCGTAAGGGCGGATGTAGAGGGGGCATGGGGTAGTTGCCCCCCTCCCTAAGAATTTTTAAATAATGTAAAAAGGTAATTTTTCAAGAGTATTTATGATATTTTATAGGTTTTGACATCTAAAGATGAAGAAATGATTAAATTTTTTTTTTTGCCCTTCTAATATATAAATCCTAACTCCGTCGCTATTGTCTCATACACATATATAGATATATACCAATGGGTAAATATCTGTGATGATGTTTTACATGAAACACAAAATAATGTTTTATAAGTATGAAAATTCACAATGAAAGGTTAAGGCCCAAAAATGAAAACAAGAATGAAGAATGAAACATGGTTGTAAAAAAGGTGTTGATGTAAAACATCATAAACCCAAAGGGTTGTAATATAAATGTATGATAATAACTAGAGTAACTTTTAGTAGGAGTAGTATATTGTTTTTGTATTAAGAAAATCCAAGTAAGATCTGTTGCTTGCGATTCCATCGAGGTGAAACTTTCACCCCGTAGCGTAGCCCCTCCCTGGCCCACCTTCATCTCTCTTTTCTACAATTTCAGAATCAAATCAAAATCAGAATAAATAATCCATCCATCCTCTGCCTGCACAAACTCATACATATACAAATGCCAACACCATATTAAGATTAAGAATAGATAATGAAACAACATATATATATATACATACATCATCCATCCGAAAATAAAATGAGATGAAATGAATCCCATGTTTCTTGTTTTCAGCAGCTAAAAGAAAGCTTAGATTAAAACAATGAAGAGGAAAGCACAGCACAATCACAGCAACGCTATTTTCATTGGTATCCGAATATTACATCTTTGCCACCGTCGGCGTATCCATCCCCACCATCTCCTGCCATTCATCTCCGCCGTCGCTGCTTCTGTCCTCTTTCTGTTTGCTGTTCTATCCTTTTGTTCACCACCAATCACAATCAATGCCCGTCATCATCTCACACCAACCGCCCTACTGGTAAATTATCACTAATCAATCAATCGCTACTAGCTGTATGTATGAATTTCCATCGATTCATGATACCCTATTTATTTATTTATTATTTGTATTTGGACATATAGTTTGATGATCATGATGAATTCCAGGTGCGGTCAAATGCCGGAAAGCCGACAGCTTTTCTTGTTCCGGTAAGCGTTACATTGGATTTGTTCTGTTCAATGTTTTTTTATTAATTGATTTACATTTATATTTTATTCAACTCGATCGTTAATTAAAATGGGTTTTATTATTTGACTTATTATTTTTATATATGACATTTGAAGCCGTCAAGAATACAAGTGGGTGCTCGCCGGAATCTATGGACGTCTAGTCAATCGCAATTCTACCACGGTTGCTCCCAAAAAAGTCCAAACTTTCTAGGTTAATTTGCACTCCCTTTTAATTATGTTATTTAATTTAATATGTATAAGCGTAAATGTAATATTATTGGCCATTATCTGATTTTGTACAAAATTTATATATCTATCGGTAACAAATAAAGACAGATTGATTTGTAACAGTCTTTTTTGTCTTTTTTTGTTTTTATAAATTTTATTGTTAATAATAATAAAGTAAGGGCTTTTAATACAATTTCTATTATATTATATTATTATTATTATGTTTTCATCAACTACGGAGTACCTTTCTTCCATTAATCAAAATATATTATTCTTTTGCATTAATTCATCACTAATCATGTGAAAAGGGTTCTAACATTGTAATCTGTTTATGTTTGAATGTAGAAGCGAAGGCTAAAACTAATCCGAGTCGGTTTTTACTGATCGCTACGAGTGGTGGTTTGAACCAACAACGAACAGGGGTAGGATATGATATTACAAACACTTGATTGTTACATACAGAGTATCATGCATATATATATATTGTAGCAACACCTACTATACTACTGATCGACACACAGCAATATAATATAATTTATATATGCGCAGATAACGGATGCCGTGGTGGCTGCTTATATACTAAATGCAACACTTGTGGTCCCTAACCTTGATCAAACATCATATTGGAAGGACCAAAGGTTTGTGTACATTGTCCACACTTAGCTATTTCATGATTTTTGCCTTGTTGGAATTTTCTCCAAGAAATTTAGGAACTTAGCACGGTTCTATAGGTAGATTTTTTGTTGTTGTTGTTGTTGTAAAATGACCCAGCTGAGGTCCGTTTTATTTATGCAGTAATTTCTCTGAAATCTTTGATGTTGACTGGTTCATATCCTATCTCTCCAAAGATGTTAAGATTGTAAAACAACTTCCACCCACCATCAATGGGAACGCTGTAATCCCATATAGAACCCGAGTACCTCGTAAATGCAATCAAGGATGCTATCAATCTCGTATGGTACCTCTTCTTAACAAGAAAAAGGTACTACCTTTCATAGTTTGAATTCCGCGCTTAATGTTTATATCATCAATCTAAAGATATTGATCTTGATTAGCTTCTTTTGTTGTAGGCAGTTATGCTTACAAAATTCGATTACAGGCTATCAAACAGGTTGGCTACAAATCTACAGAAGTTGAGATGTCGAGCTAATTATCACGCTTTGAAGTTTACTCACCCGATTGTCGAAATGGGGAAAACGTTAGTTCAAAGAATGAGGAAGAAAAGCAAGCATTTCATCGCTTTGCACTTGAGGTACATACTATATATATATATATATATATATATATATATATATATATATATATATATATATATATCTTACCGGCCAATTAATTTTTCTTGATACTACACTCGTTACTAAAAAATTCAATTACTTAGATACGAATCCGACATGCTCGCGTTCTCCGGATGTTATTATGGTGGTGGTGACAAGGAAAGACAAGATTTACAACAAATTCGAAGAAGATGGAAAACGTTACATGTAAGTCTTCATTAACAGTTTGTTTAACACAAGGTCGATACTCGATAGAGATAGAGAAATAATGAAAACTGATGCATCTTTCAATGTAGAAAAGGAATCCAGATAGGGAAAGGAGGCAAGGAAGATGTCCATTGACTCCTGAAGAAGTCGGGCTTATGTTAAGAGCGTTAGGATATGGTAACGACGTTCACATATATGTGGCATCCGGTGATGTTTATGGAGGTGAAGATACATTAGCACCATTGAAAGCTTTGTTTCCAAACATTCACTCTAAGGACACAATCACAACCAAAGAAGAAATGGCACCATTTTTATCGTATTCTTCACGTATGGCCGCTCTAGATTTCATTGTTTGTGATGAGAGTGATGTTTTTGTCACAAACAACAACGGTAACATGGCCAAAATGTTAGCTGGTAGAAGGTACAAATTCAGTATGTACTAGCTTTTCAATTTACTTTAGATATTCTTCAAAGTATGTACATGTATTTTGAGCCGTACGTGTTTGTGAACATAGGAGGTACTTTGGGCATAAGCCAACGATTCGACCAAACTCTAAAAAGCTTTGGCGTCTGTTTCTGGATCGGGGGAACATGACATGGGAAGAGTTTTCAAACACAACACGAGGTTATCAGATTGGGTTCATGGGTGAACCAAATGAGGTTAAACCAGGGAGGGGAGAGTTCCATGAGAACCCCGTGGCTTGCATATGTGAAGACTCTGAGGCAAAGTCAAAGTCAAATCCTGACGCTGAATACAATGATACAACGGATGAAGAACAAGATGGTTCTGATGAGGAAGATGTTGATCAGAACGAAAACAGGACTCGGGTTCAGAGGTTGGCTACCAAAGATGAGACAGATTCGGGTCTATTGGTTAACCCAGAGAACCAGGAGCTTGATGAGATTTTTTCTGATTGATTACTTACTGGTAAATCTTATACAAAGTAATTTTTACACAATTCTTCTTTCTTGGGTCATTTGGTTATGTCGACAACATTTTTGGGATATATGGTACACCAAAGAAATATGTTATTTGTATAGAGGGGTCTAGATTAAATGAACTGGCCGGTTATTTGTATTTGTTCATTTTTCTTAGGATAACATGATTGAATATCGAACAGGAGCAAATTGCACTAGACTTTTCTAAAACCTTATGAATGGACGATACTTAAGCATGTTTGCTGTTGATTAAGCGAATACAACAAAGATGAGTGTGCGTGGGTGTGATTTCTAGTTTTGTGATGCACATGAAGGGTGAGTGTCTGGGCCACATTGTATACATGTCGGACGGGCCATGACCAACCCCAACTTTAGCGTAAAATGTTGTTAATTTACCTCGTCCAACTATAGTGATATTAATTTTTTCAAATGTTATTTGTATATTATCTTTAGAAATTAGAAATGTTGTTGGGTAAAATTATCCAGAAAGAAGGTAAAATGTTACTAAAGTAATCAAATACTCGTAAAGTTACAAACGATGATACGTAAAAAATGTTAAAGACAAAAAGATTTTGGGATCATGCAAATTTGATAGGGTTAAAGCTACGGATCGACAATGAACTTTCATCTTTTTACTGAGTTAGGTAACGAACCCATTTTATTACTAAGTTAGGTAATGAACTTTCAGAAAAAAATCCGAGTTAAGGACATCATTTACTCCGATCTTGATTTTTTCCGGTCAAATTTCCGGCCAATCTCTGCAAAGTATGTATGTCTGTAGTGCCATTTGATATGCTCGAAATTACTTCAAAATCACCCATCTTTTCCATTCAACCTATTTCTTATATTAAAAAAAAAAAATCCCAATCCCAGTTCTTTCATAAGACATAAATTCATTCGGACTTCAACACAAACACATTAAACCCTTACTACAAAACAAAAAACCAATTTAGAAAAATTGATTTGATTTCATTTTAAAAACACTCACAACTAGCGATCATGACTAGAGGTGCTTGTTCAATTCGATCCTCAGGTGCTAATGCATCATCAAAATGAACAACGTAACAATTTTTCAAATGGTATAAAGCAAGTAAAGTTCGCCGGAGCATCGACCGTCGTGATTTGAACAGTAAATTAAATTAAGTGAGCGAACCGCAGCGGCGAAGAATTGATGTAGTGCACGATTATGATAAATAGTTTAAATCTGTTGATTCCTACGAATACCAGGAAAAACTCTTCCAAGCACGTTGATTCACCAAGAATGTCGTAGATGGGTATGCTTTGATTCACAAAATTAGAACCTTGATGCACAAAATTGGAAGCAAAATCGAAATTCTTGAAAATTGAAAACTAAATTATTTACAATACTTCATCAACCCTAAATAACATCAGGAAATTTAAATGGGTCTAAATAACATCAGGAAATTTAAATGGGTCTAAAAAACATAATGGGTCAGCTCAAAAACGAAAAACAAAAGTCCGAATACAACCGAAAAAACATAAAATGGGTCATATCTCCCATCTGGAGCCGTTTTTGGGCCTAAAGGGTGGGCCTAACTGCCGGTTAGCAACTTGATAGAGCTCGTTTCAAGCTTCGAAACGCCTACTCATGGGCCTAAAACGGAGCCTTGTAGTCTAAGTTATGGCCTTTTTCGTGCTGCCCTTTTTGTCACACAATCTTGGACCTCCAGAAATAAAAGGGTCCGCTCTTCAACACTTGAACCTCCATCAACAATAATTGGTTACCTGAACCGACGGGTCCGGTCGGAACTTATCTTCAACGAAATATGCGCAACCTAAACCGGAATAGTAACCGTACCGGTTGTTGTCGAGTGAATCGTATGAATGTCGTTGACGGCATAATAAGAGTGTGGATGCCAAAAGTGAAGATGAGTGAGAATTATATAAGTGGTTGAGTTGGGTGAGATGAGAAAAAAAATTATCAATATAATTTCAACTTGTTGGAAATAATGATGACCGTTTCTTCCGTCTGTGTAAATCTTATGATCCACATTAATATAGTTAATGGGAATTATTAGTAGTATTAAATGATTAAATGCAATGCAAATCATAAAAGGGAATGAGTATGCATGTAAGCGAGCTAAATGTTTAGCAAATCATTCCGAAAACCTTGAGATATTTTTATGTCTTATAAAGATTTTTCATATGTCATAATTTAGCATCACATATAAGTCGATTTTGAATAAATGAAATTTATTAAAAATTTCATTATTGGTAGTCAAATTAAACGTACAGAAGATTATTCAAAAACTATTACACAAATTAACAAATGAATTTATCAAAAAACCTATTAGTAATGGTCAAATTAAACCAAAATTATAGACTTGTATCAATTAGTACATACATAAAATTATTGAAAAGTTATTACACAAATTACATATTATTCATATATATTATAGATATTTTTAGATGATGTTGTTTCAAAGTTCAAAAATTATGTTGTTTTTATTTTTTAAGGTTTGAAATGATTTTTTAAGGTTAATATACATATTGGTGTTAATTTTAATATAATATTCAAGATGTGAAAAAAACTAAAAATTAAATTTTCATCTTTTAGGTTAAGATTAAGTTATATATTACGTAGTAGTAAATAATGAGAATAATATTAAGCTTAGCATGAATTAAAAAGAAGTTATATACAAACAAAATATTAAGAAGCTAGATTAATTAATATTATTAAAAAGAACGAAGTGGTAGTGACATATGACATATTATTATATCATCTTAAGATTATGATTCGCCTTATGTAATAAGTATAAAGTTTTTTTGAAGAAGATATGTGTCAAATATTTGGAGTATGATATGATGTGTCAAGTTTTAAGCTAGTATGGTCTTGACGATCAATACAAATGTTTAATTAAAATACACTATAATCATTTTTTTTTATTCCAATTATTTTG
Organism: Pseudognaphalium luteoalbum; assembly: GCA_963422505.1. NCBI lineage: Eukaryota > Viridiplantae > Streptophyta > Magnoliopsida > Asterales > Asteraceae > Pseudognaphalium > Pseudognaphalium luteoalbum. Next base: position 598,406 of record OY730192.1, read on the forward strand.
TGTTTTACATTACATTAAAATTTTGTTTATCTGTCTTACTTGTAAGAGTCGCATGAGACTTGAAAGAGTCAATAAGCGACTTGTAATACTCAACGTCATTTAAGAGTCGAGGTCTGAGTTGCACCATTTTTTGAATTTTTGACTCGACTCTTGAATCTTAAGATTTTAATAACTATGCTTTGATAAATCTATAAATGTAGAACTTGGGTTTTGCAGAAAGCCCAATACTTAGTTTATCGGAGTAATATGACAAGTGACAAGTATAGGGTTGTTGTAAATGAACTGAACGAACGGATTCATGTTCGTTTATTAAGGTTTTGACGAACAAACACGAATGGATAAGCGAACGTATTTTGTTGTTCATGTTCGTTCAATAAGAATTTTTGTTTGTAAACAAATACAAACGAACGTACATTAACAAACATATAATTTAATTCATTTATCCGTTAGTACAATAAACGAACCTTAACAAACCTAAACAAATATCACACACACACACACACACACACACACACACACACACACACATATATATAATAACTTAAAACTTTGCAATACATATTCAAAATTACAAAATGATCACAATATGAAGATAAACTCAGTTGTTTGGTGCGATCGTAAGAAAGAGCAGCTGATCTGAAGTGGATGGAGAGAGTGAAGGTGTGTTTGGAGTGGAGGGAAATATGAGAGGGAAATGTAAGGTAAAATATTTAGATGTTTAATATTATTACTAGCATATTGCCGTCATAATGCGGCAATTGCAACCACTTAATAGATTTTCGTTTTGTATGATACTATTTTCGTTAAATAACATAACAATAATCATTACATTATAATCAAAATATCTTAATTTTGAATGAATCTAGCATAAACACATAATTTACTAAAAAGTAGAAAGAACTAATATTTGGAAAAAAAGACTTTCCTATTTGAAGTAGTATTCATTTATTAGTGTGACAAGGGTAAATTAGTAAAAAAAAAATCAAGATGTTAAGATTCAATATATGAAGATGCTTTATAAGTAGTTATAAGTATAAACAAAAATATCTACATTTTTAATAATATTATATTTAGAATTTACCTCAAATCAATATATATACAAGTATGTATTGATTTAATTAAACTATTAGTTAATAAGCGATGAATTAATCGAACGTTCACAAATGTAAATGAACGAACGATACATGTGTTCATGTTCGTTCATATAATCAAACGAACGTAAAATAAATTTTGTTCATGTAAGCTCATATAAGGAAACGAAATAATATAAACGAACTTCCCGCCTACCGTATAAGAGTCGAGGCCTGAGTTGCATCATTTTTTGGATTTTTGACTCGACTCTTGAATCTTAAGATTTTAACAACTATGCTTTGACATATTTATAAATGTAGATCTTCGGGTTTGCAGAAAGCCCAATACTTAGTTTATCGGAGTAATATGACAAGTGACGAGTATAGGGTTATTGTAAATGAACTGAACGAACGGATTCAGGTTCGCTCATTAAGGTTTTGACGAACAAATGAATGAACACGAATGGATAAGCGAACGAATTTTGTTGTTCATGTTCGTTCAATAAGAAAATTTGTTTATTCACGAACACAAACGAACGTACACGAACAAACATATAATTTAATTCATTTATCCGTTAGTACAATAAACGAACCTCAACAAACCTAAACAAATATATATATACAAACTTATTTTAATATAATATTCAATAAGAAAATATTTTGATGTTTAATATTAGGGAAATTTGCAATTTTTGGCATCGTGGTCTTGACTTTTGGCTGATTTTGCCATTTGAGAATATTTTCTGCAATTTGTACCCTGTGGTTGTTAATTTCCGCAATTTGTGCCACTCTCGCTACATTTTGTTAAATCCGGTCGTTAAGTCACGTCATGTGCCACGCACGTGAGGGTATTTTCGTCCATTACCCTTTTCCCCCTCATTTAAACACACCCCGTCCGTCTTCCTCATTTAATCACTTCTCTCACAACCTCGACATCTCGACACTCGAGCTCGTTCCCCGTATTCCACCCACCAACAAAATTCTCTGTATCATCATCTTCTCGTTCTTTCGTCACAATCATGGTGGTGCCTATTTCTTGTAGATGTGGTCGCCAAACAACACTTATCCAGACATCATGGACTACACGTAACCCAGGCAGAAGGTTCTATGTTTGTTCCAGAAGGGTAAGTTCCCAAATTGTTTTGAAACCCTAATTTCGTACAGATTATTTGAAACCCTAATTTTTCCCCAATTTTTGAAACCTTAATTTTATGTGTGGGTTATTTAACAGGTCAGTTATGGGTTCGTTGACTGGTATGATCCACCGATGGGTGACAGAGCAGTCGCTATTATACCCGGATTGTTGAGAGCTAAGAACAAGCTTGAGGAAACCATTAGAGTCAGAGATCGACAAGTCAAACAATTGAAGTTTCTGTTGGGAGTAGCTGGATAATCTTTGTGGTTTATGTTAAGATGAGGGGAAACATTTGAAAGTCTATGTTGGAATAGTTAGTCAAGTAAACGAATATTGTACTTGCTCTAGTCAACTGTGTAGTCGATTTTGAGAATGGTGTAGTCAAGTTGACATATTTTCTAGTATTTGCTATCATGTACTTCATCGTTTTCCAGTATGCAATCAACTTTTTGTCAATTTTTCCTGGAATGGTGATTTAGTTTGGTGATTGGTTTTGTAGTCAATTTTTAGCAATTACAAAGTACTGCAAACATAAAGCAAACCACAAATATGGCAAAGCACAATAAAGTAAGCCACAATAAAGCCAACCACCTTAAAGCAAACCACATTAAAGTTCAACTGCATAACGCATCTTTTACTTGAAAGAAAAATAGTTAATATACATAGTAAATGTATCTGCAAATCCAACTACCAAAATATTACATTGGGGCAGGTTCACCGTTAATAAACAAAGTAGCATTGGCATCACCATTGTATTAAGGGAGATATTAAACCTAACAAAAACTACCACCAGATGTTCTTAGGATGCACCACCTGCTCTACCACCTCTGCCTTGACCACCACCTGCTCTACCACCTCTGTCTTGACCACCACCTGCTCTAGCACATCTGCCTTGACCACCACCTGCTCTACCACCTCTGCCTTGCCCACCACCACCAGCTCTGCCACCTCTGCCTTGACCCATTTGACTAGTACTAGGTTGACTTGCATTAAGTTTTGATTTCTTGCTTGGTTCTCTTGCAGCTGGAGCGCCAGTATAAGTTGTAACATTGTGACCCTTATTTCCACACTTACCGCAAGTAACACTCTTTCCAAACCTACTTAACTTTCCCCCATTAACAATTGGTGGTTCGTTTGGACCCCTAGTTCTTTTCTTTTTAGGCCATCCAACAGGATAATGATGGATAGGAGGTAATAACCTTGTTGGACATTCACTCCTCGGCCATAAGTTTATGCCATTGCAAGACTCAATTTTGTAAGAATATGCCTCCTTCCAAGTAGCCAATTTATAGCAAGGGTGGATTCAGTCTTCAAGCGAACCAACCTGTACCCCATGCTCTTCCATATTCCACAAACTTGCAACTGCATGTTTGCAAAGAATACCAGTCAATTGCCACCTCCTACATGCACATTCTTTGGCTGCCATATCAACTACAACCTGCTCCTCCCATGGCCCATTACACTGATACTTACTTGCACCATTCCAAGTTACAACAAATTCACTTGCAGTTGTTTTGATGTGTTCAAATAATCTACTTGTTGTTGGGGTTAATGGACCATTACATTTCTCCTGCACCTTCTGAACAGTAACTATCATTCTCATCAAGTATTCCCTGATGTATTCTAGACATCCTATGATAGGTTGTTCTCTACCATCAAGTATCTTACTGTTGAAAGACTCACATAGGTTATTTAGCAAAATATCACAATGTGCCGTTCCTGGGATAATGGCACAATCATTAAGAACACTTGACCATGTAGCAAAATTAAGAACACAGTCACCATAAACATATTTAAACACTAACCAGTAAAATGAGCCCTTGACCATGTAGCAAGTGGAATCTTTATCAACCAGTCATAAGCTGCTACATCAAACACTTTCAATTCTTCCATTGCCTCTTGATACTCCCTCAATGTTGTCTGTGTTGCACATTTCCAGAGCAAGGTTTTGTAGTGAGGTCCTTTGAACTTCTTGACCATGTTGTCATAAATATGTCTCAAGCAGTCTTGTGCTCAACTGTAGGGAATACCTTTGCAATAGCAGATCCTAGACCCTAATAAGTAATTCAATACATAATTAAACTTTGACCATGTAATGAAAGTAAAATTCAAACAAAGTGTTATGTAAAGATACTTACTTTTTGCCTGTCTGTAATGAAAGTAAAATTGTTGTTTCTTCCCAGATCCAAGTCGTCTGCCAGATTAGTCATAAACCATACCCAAGAATGTGTGTTCTCAGACTCTACTATAGCATAAGCAAGTGGGTATATGCCATTGTTAGAGTCTACACTCACTGCACTTAGAACTTGGCCAGGATATGGTCCTTTCATGAAAGCACCTTCAAACCCAAGTAGATCCCTTTTTCCAGCCTTGAACCCATTTTTCAAAGCTCCCAAACAAATATATATCCTTTTAAAAACTCTAGTTGGTAATGTGGGGTTGGGTTCAGGTTGTACCTGAAGCTTCACTGTAGTGCCTGGGTTTCTTGCCTGAAGCTCAAGAATATAATCCCTTAAAATGTGGTACTGATCCTGGAAATCACCATTCATCTTCTTTTGTGCCTTTTGTTTAGCTCTGTATACAGTGTTGGTTTTGATGGACAACTTTAACTGTTTAGAAAGCAGATCCTTCATTCCCTTTGCCCTAAGTTCTGGTGTTGATTTCACAAGTTCACCAACCTGTTTTAAGAGAAAAGTAGAGTTGCAACATGATAATTCCCTTGGTTGAATACATCTATGGTTTTCAATAAGTGTTTTCACCACCCAATTACTCTCTCCAACAGGAACAGACACGTGTAAAGTCCAAGGGCAAGTGGGCTTGGCAGGAATATTCTTTGAAATTACCTTTTTACCCTTATCTTTTTCCCCCACAGTTTTTGTTTGCCTTTTACCATCACCATTTTTGGTGGGGGAATGTACCCTGGAGTTGGACCACACAAATTACTCTAAGCCTCTTCTTATCACTTTTATAAGGCCTAATATCTCTCCTTGTTGCAATTGCATGAGATCTTACCAACTCAGTCACCTCCTTCTTAGAATTCAACTTTTGCCCAACATAAAAAGGACATTTTACCATATCTCCCTCATTCCTTGTCTGTGACCTTCTTAAAACCTTAAGCTTTCTTCTCCTTTCCCTATCTGGATGTTCTTCCTCATCCCCACTATCAAAATCATCAAAGTTTAAGCTTAAGAACTCCTCATCTACAACCAATTCACCAACCCCAGGATCTACTCTTTTTTCATCCCTAAACAACTTACACCTAAACTGTGTCATATCCACTTCCATATCATGCAACTCATTCATTTCATCTTCTTGGAAGTCATCCTGTTGACCACCTCCATTCTCTTGACCCTCTCCATCCTCCTGACCACCTCCATTCTCTTGACCATCTCCATCCTCTTGACCACCTCCATTCTCTTGACCCTCTCCATCCTCCTCCTGACCCTCTCCATCCTCTCCATCCTGTTGACCACCTCCATTCTCTTGACCCTCTCCATCCTCCTGACCATCTCCATCCTCTTGACCACCTCCATTCTCTTGACCCTCTCCATCCTCCTCCTGACCCTCTCCATCCTCTCCATCCTGTTGACCCTCTCCATCATGTTGACCATCTCCATCTCCTTGACCCTCTCCATCATTGAAAAATGGGTCATCAAATGGATTCTCAATCTCAACATTTTGAGTACCTATAAATGTATACTCATTCTCAACATTTAATGGATTCTCAGTCTCAACACATTTACCCTTATCAAGTAATGGATTCTCAGTATCAACATCTTTACCCTTATCAACAAAAGGATCATATCCATTAACATTATCATCACCAAGAGTAATTCTCTCAACAGTAGACCCCTCTGCATTATCTTTCCATTCTAAAAATAATCTTTTCCTGCGTTTTCTTTGAACCGGCCTTACTTCCACTGGATCATCAGGTAATTGTTCTAAGACAACCCTATTTTGGGTTGGTGATCTAAAATAACTACAAATATTGGTGATACCATGTTCAATGTATACAAACACTACCCTTGCATTCGCAATTCTAATTTCCCATATCAGATTCAGTATATCCTCATCGTTTCCCAAAGCCAACAACCCAAAATCTAGGTCACCCCCTGGTTTTTTGAAGTGATAATACACTTTGTCCTCTATGTTGTAACCCAACTTTGCAACTATTTTATCGATTTCATGAACGGAAAAGTAGTCAGAGTTTACCTTATCTACCCACGCTGTGGTTCCACCAATGTATTTTCAGCCAGGAAACTTTGAAAATGCACCACCATGACGCAGCTTAATTGTAAAAAGTGTGTCATGTTCACCTACCAATTTATGTATACTTTATCACAAATCGATGGAACGAAGATGATGATTAAATGCTAAAAAATTGCTAAAATTTTTTGAATTTTATAAACTTCAAAGAACACTTACCGTAAATTTCAAAAAGTTGCGTCCTTCCCCATTGATCTAACTCTTCTGTTCTGATCTCCCATCTTGGTTTTGCGTTTGAACGAAGATGATGATACAGAGAATTTTGTTGGTGGGTGGAATACGGGGAACGAGCTCGAGTGTCGAGATGTCGAGGTTGTGAGAGAAGTGATTAAATGAGGAAGACGGATGGGGTGTGTTTAAATGAGGGGGAAAAGGGGAATGGACGAAAATACCCTCACGTGCGTGGCACATGACGTGACTTAACGACCAGATTTAACAAAATGTAGCGAGAGTGGCACAAATTGCGGAAATTAACAACCACGGGGTACAAATTGCAGAAAATATTCTCAAATGGCAAAATCGGCCAAAAGTCAAGACCACGATGACAAAAATTGCAAATTTCCCTTAATATAATTATATAAATAAAAATATCTAAAATTTAAATAATATTATATTTAGAATTTAGCTTAGATCAAATTAATATATACAAGTATGTATTAATTTAATTAAACAATTAGTTAATAAGCGAGGAATTAACCAAAGGTTTACGAATGTAAATGAACGAACCAAACATGTGTTCGTGTTCGTTTATATAATATAAACGAACTTCCCGCCTACCGTTTTGCAAATGGTTCGTCGAATGTTAAGTTGTCTTACACGGCTAACAAGTATCAACGTAGATGGCCCAGATTAGCATTCGGGATATAAATCTATCTTATAAATTAAAATAAGGTTCAATTTTCACGGAGACCCCTTATTTTAAAATAAGGGGTCTCTCTGAAAATTGAACATTGTTTAGCTTCACGGAGACCCCTTATTTTAATGCTCCAAAATATTGTCTTCAACAATGTTCAATTTTCACGGAGACCCCTTATTTTGGAGCATTAAAAAAATGATTGAAAGCATATGAGGTATAATGACTAACTTTTTTTAATTAATTTGTGTGTTTGAATATGTATGTAATTATGTGAAAGCATCCGAGGTATAATGACGAATTTGTAGTACACACAACAATATTTTTTTTTATATATCTGTGTTCATTTAAATTTCAATTAAAATATATTTTTTCTTGTTAAAGCTGTGAATCTTAATCCAGTATAAATAAATTAAAATAAATAGCGAGTGAAGAGAAATCTGGTAATCCACTTTGGATGGGGTGACGTGGAATCACTCCCATCTCACTCACTCACTCACTCACTGACTGTCCATTTGTTCCCCCCCTCTCTTTCTTTTTTTCCTTCTATTTTCTCTCCTCAAGCACAAGGCAGATACATATGGCATCAACTACAATTCAGGCACGCTCATCTCACACTCAGTCACCGGCAGTTAACCGGAACACTTGCCAGATCACCACCGCCAATTCGCTGACGTGGAGACGTGCTTTGGCTCCTCACCGCCTTCTTTCCGCTGTCTCTCATTCTTCCCAGCCAATTATCATTAGAGGTATGTATGTATGTATGTATCGTATACTCTACTAGCTACTACTATTTACTATTTACTACTTACTACTGTATTAAGTCATTTACAGTTGTACTAAATGTTGATGCTAACAATCAAATTAAATGGATTTGGGGATATGGAAATCATCCATCCAGCTTAGCTTAATATGACTCTAAAATTGAAATTAATAGAAACTATGTACATGTATATGACTCTGTCTGTACATGTTTGGGGATATTGTTACTAATGGAAAGAATTGTCCTAAATTGTATCCATGCTTTGAATATAAATATGAGATTGATTTCACATTTCTTGATTGAAACTAGTAGGAGTTGGAGGGGCTGTGAGACCATTGATTACATGTAATGCTGGAGGCACAACAGCAGCAAATTTGGCACCAGGAACACCAATAAGACCAACCAGCATCATGGTCATCGGAGCTACCGGAACTTTAGGAAGACAGGTTGTTAGACGGGCACTAGATGAGGGATATGATGTGCGTTGCCTTGTCAGACCAAGACCCGCCCCTGCTGATTTTCTCCGTGATTGGGGTGCTACTGTCGTCAATGTAACCTTCCTTCCAACACTCGTTTTCATACAGTACTACATTCACTTATTCACCTGAGTTTCATCATTTTTATCCTTCAGGGTGATTTGACCAAACCCGAAACAATACCAGCAACATTGGTTGGAGTTCATACTATCATTGATTGTGCCACCGGGCGTCCAGAGGAGCCCATCAAAACCGTATGATTTGCACTCTTCTTTGTTACTACGTACTTACAATGTAACATTGTTTCTGATCAGCCCTATTTAATCTGTTCTTTCATTTTAGGTAGATTGGGAAGGAAAGGTTGCTCTTATACAGTGTGCTAAAGCAATGGGAATTCAAAAGTATGTATTCTTTTCAATTCATAACTGTGACAAGCATCCAGAAGTTCCACTGATGGAGATCAAGTATTGTACCGAGAAGTTTCTTAAGGACTCTGGCATAAACCATGTTGTCATCCGCTTATGTGGTTTCATGCAGGTACAACACTACCTCACCTCCTCTAAGTAGATTCAAATTTATAGCCTGCTTCCAATGTTTTTCTATAGAATAGTCTCGGGAGTCCCAGCATTGAGGTATTATTGGAAATCTTTGAATCTATGCCTATAGACTCATCGGGTATGAAACATTTAGTATATTTCTTTTATTTTTGTCTCGTGACTAAAGACAAGATGTATGAATCATAAATGCCCAACAAAGTTGCAGAACGGTCGATTACAAATTTTTATTTTAATGTTCATCATTATAGAAATTTTATGCGCCATGATTAATACTGAATAAAAAACATTCATGGAAATATTTCTAAAAAAGACCGCCAAATAGTTATATCGAGGTGGTAACTCGAAATATGTCATGTTATGCTATTTCTTTTACTGATTGGCTCTAAAACTTGGAAGGGAAAGTGATGCAGCTTGTATTTTTATTTTTATTTTTTCGACAGGGGCTCATTGGACAGTACGCTGTACCCATATTAGAAGAAAAATCTGTATGGGGAACGGATGCTCCAACACGGATAGCTTATATGGATACCCAGGTAGTTTTATGTGATTTTTAATCTTATCAAATCCGCCTGCAGTCTGCAGAGCAATATTCCTTCTAAAACAATTACTCAATTAGTGACTTCTTTCAGGATATAGCTCGTTTAACATTCATTGCGATGCGAAGTGAAAAAGTCAATGGGAAACTTCTTACATTTGCCGGGCCTCGTGCATGGACAACCCAAGAGGTAATTAAATACCTTCCTGTTTATGTAAAAGGTTAATTAAGTTGGGTTTTATTCATTTACCAGATGTATCTGAAGTCATTTAGAAGTTCCAACACTAACACAACCTTGTCACTAGGTGATAACATTGTGTGAGAGGCTAGCTGGACAAGACGCAAATGTGACTACGGTACCAGTTTCCGTTCTGAAATTCACTAGGCAGCTAACTCGTTGTTTCGAGTGGACAAATGACGTTGCAGACAGATTGGCATTTTCAGAGGTGAGTACATCTCGACCATACTCCCATTGTAGGTATAAAGGGCAAGGCGTTTTGGAGGTTTGCACCTCAATGCTTCATATTGACATTGTCTGTATGTTGTTTGCAGATTCTCACAAGTGATACTGTATTCTCGGTACCAATGAATGAGACATATCAGCTTCTTGGAGTGGATCAGAAAGATATCATTACATTGGAGAAATATTTGCAGGATTACTTCACAAACATATTAAAGAAGTTGAAGGACCTCAAGGCACAATCCAAGCAAAGTGACTTCTACATATAAAGTAATTAATCATCTTTGTGTTTGTACATGAAGCTGTTTGATATTCAAAGACCACATATTACTCTGTAACCAACCATAAAAGGGGTTCATTTTTTGTATATTTTAATTCTCTTGTTCTGTATGTCTTTGAGTCAGGCCAATAGGAGATGTTTGGTACGTAACATATACCATGTCATGAAAGAAACTTGTTCTGTAATTTGTGAAGGGATAAGTACATGGGAATGCATCCAACTTGTCCCGAATGTCTATTGTATGTATAATAGTTACGGGAGGTATATTTAATGCATCCAACTTTCAATAACGGTTATTGTATGTATTTTGCTTATGTGTCGTCATTTTAAGATGCCACATGGCATCCTTAGACGATGACACGTCATCGACACGTCAGCAAAATACATACAATAATCGTTTTTGAAAGTTGGATGATTAAATACACATCCCGTAAGTATGATACATACAATAGACATTTGAGACAAATTGGATGCATTTCCAGGTACTTAACCCATTTGTGAAATGCAACATAGCAAACTGCCTCTTTAAGGAACCCCGTTCAAACCGGAGCTTAACTGAATTGGTGCATAAGTTTTAACTTATCAGCTTTCATCAATGAGTCAGCATTTAAGTTGTCTTCCAAAAGGTTGATTTTCCAGCAACCCAAGACACTCCATGTGAGGCTGACTCAGACCCAATGACCCATCATGTGAACGAGGAAATCATCCTAATAGTGCGGCTAGCTTGATGCTCGCCCAAACAACTAATCTACCATTAGCTTTCTTAGAAATTAGGTTCATCTTGTTCAATATGGTATTGAACCTTAGGTTGTTTTGATGGGCAACCCTACCATGGATCCTTTGTATCCGATGCAACCTTTCTCGAAGAACCACACCTCATACAATATTAAGATGTTTCATGTGAAAACGCACGGAGTTGGGATTGTAACCAAGACCTATTTCACAAAAGCCCTCATTTTCGCGTCTAAATTATGTTTGCACGGAAGCAATGATACCACTAGGCCGCCTTAATATTTATGAATGCCTCTATACACGGGACCAACTAGTAATTACTCTAAACGCTGGAGGCATTGGGCCGTCTTCTCCTCCGAATGTTATACTTGCTGAAAGTAAATGTGACAACGAAATCATAGATTAACTAAGTTTTGCAGCTTCCCCAAGAAATCCTAACTAACTAGCTTGATTCTTTTGCAGCCCATTCATAAATTTTGTAGGGATACCCTAACATGACATCAATTTACCTAGCTGCCATAGTTTACTGATGTATGTTGCAATCCCAGAAAGATAAAATAAGATAAAATAAAAATTGTCCTAATGTCATTTCGATCTGTTGGGCCCTATATATGAGCCCATATGTGTGTTGCAGGTCTCCGCTATAGGTTAACAAAAAAACCGGATTTTATACCCTACCCGGAAAAAACCTGAATATCCCACCCGGTTGTACTCAGATATGACCCTACCCGGTTCGGATTTTGGTAGTACCCGGCAGATACGTATCCGGGTAGGGTTTTTAGAATTTGAAATCAGGTTGAACCCGAGTTGAAATCGGGTCGGGTTGTAAACCCGGTCAAAAACCCGGATCAGGTTGGGCCCAACCCAGTTTTTGACTTCTTTAACTTAAAACCGGGTAGGCTTCGGGTCGGGTTGGCCGAAACCAGGTTTTGTTCACCACTAGTCTCCGCTGTATATTGAGCTCCCTAGGCCCACCAAAATTTCCTCAAAATATCACCATGTTACGCAAGCAACTAGCGTACATATTATGGTGTTATTGCCATTTTCTCCATGATATTTTACTCATTCTGAATACTTCCTGGCAATATAAATGAGTTTCTCAAATACATAGATTGTTTGTTTGCGAAATAGACAAAGTTCTTGCGAATTGAAATTTATGGAATGGTCTCGCAGAATTCCGCATGTGAAGTAGGGCTGGCAATTTCCGACACGACCCGAGACCGACTCGAAAAATTCTAGGTTGGGTTAGGATTTTTTGACCCATTGACCCACCAACCCGAAACCCGACAACCTGATTTTTTTCCAGGTTAGGTTCGGGTCAACCCGATGGGTCATCATGTCAACCCGATGACCCGAAACCTAAAAATATAAATTAAATTTTTAAATTTTTTATATTTGAGGTAATATATAGAACATATGAACCTCTATTTGCCCAAATTCTCACAACTCATAATTTTTTCTATAATAGTAAAAAATGTAAAGTTTAATACATAACGAACAATCAACCCTATAATTATATATGGGAGTGAGGAGTGATAAAATTTTCAATTATATAATAACACCTATAGTTAAATAGTTAAAATTTGATAATTTATTTTCAAAATGTTCATTACAAAATCATTTTACTTACTTTAAGCTAACATTATCCTTCTCTTACGTAGTTTTTAACCTCTACATATGTATTGTATATATAAATTGATTGTGCTACTTAAATGACATTTTTAATGTTAGAGATACATGCTATATATGATGGAGCACAATTATCTATATAACTTGAGACTTTAGTTATGACCCACATGACCCATTTGACCCGTACGACCCATTTGACCCAAAACCGGCCTATTTGACCCAAAATCGACCCATTCGACCCAAAACTGACCCATTTGACCCGAAAGTAACCCGAAAACCGACCCATTTGACCCGAAAGTAACCCAAAAACCTATTTAGTTAAATAAAAATCGGGTTACTCGGGTTGGGTCCCGGTTATCGGGTTTTGGGTTGGGTTGAAAATTTTAACCCGATTATAAAATCAGGTCGGGTTCGGGTTGATTATTTCTTACCCGTCAACCCGCCAACCAGAACCCAATAACCCAACCCGACCCGAATTACCACCCCTAATGTGAAGGTGATCTTGCTATGTTGTTGTTGTTATTATTATTATTATTATTATTATTATTATTATTATTATTATCATCATCATCATCATCATCATCATCAATATTATTACCAATAATGACCTGCGACAACGCGAGCTTCCTAAATTTTTTATTTTATTTGTAAGCACGATCGATTTGAATGCATAGTGAATGAAAAATATAAGGGTAAATTACAGAAAACATCCCTGTGGTTGTCCATTTTTGCAGAGATCATCATCGAACTTGTCAAAATTGTCCCAAGTTCGTCATACTCCGTTAAATCTAACAAATAATTCGTTAAATCATGTTAAATGACTATTTTATCCTCCTTCTTTATCCCCACCACTAATATACTCTATCACATCACATCCACTTCGTCCCCATGATTTTATTCTAGATTCTCCTTTTGTCTTAAACACCCATAGTCCCCCACTCCAATAACAATTTATTTCACCATCTATCTTATATATTAAAAGAAAAATCTTGAGAGAATAAGGACCATTAGATGGAGATCAACAATGAAAATCTAACCCATAGTTTATTTCATGACATCATTAATCCCATTTTTATGTGACTAAAATACTAATTTACCCTTCTATATTTACAATATACACCCTTCAATATTTACAATATACATCTTATGTTTTCCTTTATTTGTAGATAAAATCCTACAAATATTTTATTAAAATTTTGATTCAATAACTAATTTATTATTTATTTTATAATTCAAACTCTTCCTACAATCTTATTTATTTTATTTTTTCAAAAAAACCCCAATAAGTTATATTTAATTCCAAAAAATTCATAACTTCATTCTATTGTCCATGATTTAAATTTTTATACGATCTACTATTTTGAATCATTTTATCAATTTCTAATTTACAATTCTTAGATCATGGATGCCAACGGGTCGGGTTCTGACGAATTTTAATGTATTTGTACCCATACCACCGCCTTTTCTGAATTCTTAAATCAATTTCTAATTTACAATGTTTGGATTATTGATATCAACGGGTCGGTTTTCGATGAGTTTTAGTGTATTTGTATACATATCTATTTAGAATATTTGTACTGATATCCGGCCCAATAACCGTTGGGTACCCAATTAATATTACTCGTCAGTTTTTCATATTTATTCGTGAGTTTCGGTTATCCCATGTATTTAACTTTGGCAAAACATTTGTAGATAATCCTCCAAATATTTTATGAAAATTTCAATTTAATAACTAATTTATTATTTCTTTTATAATTCAAACTCTTTCTAAAATTTTATTTATTTATTTTTTTCTAGAAAACCCCAATAAGTTATATTAAATTATAAAAACTTTATAACTTGATTCCATCGCCAAGTGATTTAAATTCTTACACGAACTACTATTTTGAATCGTTTTATTTATTTCAAATTTACAATTCTTGGATCATGGATGTCAACGGGTCGGGTTCCGATAGATTTTAGTGTATTTGTACCCATACCACCACCTTTTTTGAATTCTTTAATCAATTTTTTAATTTACAATGTTTGGATTATGGATACCAACGGGTTAGTTTCTGACGGATTTTAATGTATTTGTACACATACCCATTTAAATATTCGTACTGATACCCGGCTCAATAACCGTTGGGTACCAATTAGTATTACTCCTCGTTTTTTCATATTTATTCGCGAATTTCGGTTAAACATGTATGTAACTTTGACAAAACAATAAAATCTAGTTTATGTAAATACGACGCAAATTTTGAAACACGAAAAAAACCAATTCCAAAATACCATAAACCATAGTATGGCAAAACAAAAAAAATTAGTTATTGAAATACGACGCAAATTTTGAAACACGAAAAAAAAAACGATACTAAAATAATATAAATTATAGTATATTTAAGATTTGAAATCTTAAAGCTAACAATTTAACTTTTTAATAAAATAATTCAAAGTTTCGGTACGTTCAACATAACTAACAATTTCATGTTTTCATATCATATAAAATTAAAATATAATAATCATGAAAATTCAAATATAACATCGTATGATACAAGATTCATCAGTTGATGTGTACATTTTTCATTTAAAATTAAAAGAATACAAACTGATGTAACGTACACCAACACCAAAACACTTATTAAATCCATATAACACATCCATATAAGGCATATCATAAAGTCAACCCGCAAATTTTGCGGGTCTTAAACTAGTATAATTACAATTTCACAAAATAATAACTCCGAATATAATCTATAAAATAAAATATAAAATATACTTAAAGCAAAATAGCATAGGGTAATCTTGACCTTTAATTGATTTTGGTTTTCTCTAAATAAATTGATCCTACAATTAAGATTAATTTAATGATAGTTACACTTAACTCCTTTTATTCTTTATCATTTAATTATTTAATTTAATAATAAGTTATCTCTAATAAATTTAATAAATAAATATTATATTAAATTAAATAGTTAAATAATAGGGCTACGAGAAACCATAGCATCAAACGGCCCCATCACCTCCATCTCTTCGTCTTCATTCAATCACCACCTCCAAAACCCTAATTCCCCCTCAATTTCTTTATCACTGGAATCCACCAATTTTAGGGCACCACACCTTTCCCCTGCCTGACCTTCATTGATCGTCACATCGAATCCCCATCAAACGATGCCGTTTCGTCAGAACCCTATTACGACAGTACAATGGCCATCCTGAGCATCGTTAGCGCGTTGTTGTTCGGTGTTGGATCGCTTCTACAAGTTTTCAGGACCTTCATATTTCATCACGATTTTATCGTGTACAATAATATAAATAATAGATTATGAATTCAATGTATCTATGTAATTTGTTTTTTTCTTGATATAATTTTATTATTATTATGTATGTATGTCGTGGGATTGTGAAATTTCTATACTTACTATATCAAATGTATTGATCTTGACAAAACTTATTTATATAAATTGTTGATTCATGATATGATGTATGTAAACTGAAATTGGATAAAAAAGCTTACATGATTTAAACTCTAATTAATGGCCGGTGATCGTAGCTAAGTCTTAAATTTGCAGCTACACGGTAACTTGCAGAAACTCTTGGGGGTAGAACATGCTCTCAAAAATCGCCGTCGCGTCAGAAGTTGACCTCCACTGTTCTAATTTTGCACTTGCTGTTCCCTTTATTTGCACTCGATCGTTGTCTTTCGATTGTTGTAAGTTGATTGGTTATTACAATCCTTTTTAGTTTTAAGGTTTCAATTTCGTAGATTAAATTTTCAGTTATTTTATTGATTCATTGTTGATTGAGGTAGATTGATGGATTCACAACTTAAGCAAGATGGAAATTTCTATTTGAAAAGAACAGATCAGGAGCTGGTGAGCTGCTATTGATAATTTGAATTAGTCAAATTTATTGGACCAATCGGGCTGTGTGTTATCGCAAACGAAAGTATGTATCAACCGAGTTTATATTTTTCTAAGCATTTTTATGTTATTAGGGATTTATGGTTATGTGCTTTATCCAAGGACTAAAAAGACAGCAAATATATTTTGAATTAGTCAAAATAGGAATTGGGTTGTTGTCAGGAGAATTTTAAAGTTTTATCTTTTATTGAAGTTGGATTGTCAAAATGCACCTTTGCTGGCAATGCATTTGCAATGACTTGATGTATTCTGTAATGTGTAGTATTTTTTTGTTATATTTAGTGACTGGACAAGAGTTGAGAAGGACTGTAGGTTCCTCAAACACCACCATACAAAAAGCCCTTTAATTTCCGTAATAAACCCAATTTAATAAATTAGATGCGCCTCAAGATTCACCCAGAACTATGAGAACTGCGTATTCAATTCAAAGGTTCTATATTGTTGGGTTTTATTTGGGTTTTCCAAATATGAGGAAGAGTTAGAGCCCAACAAATTAGGCCCAATACAAGATTCATTTAGTCTTGTATGCATAGACAGGTCTGTGGGTATATTCGGCAGTGGGTAGATGATAATGTTTTGAACCATATTAGTGGGGAGACTCATGCTCGTACTTTATGAAACAAGCTTGAATATGCTCGAAAGACCGGTAACAACAAGTTGTTCTTGATTAAGCAGATGATGGGTCTGAAGTACACTGATGGAACTCCTATTTCAGATCACCTAAATGCATTTCAGGGTATTATAAATCAGCTTGCAGGAATGAGTATCAAGTTTCAGGATGAGATCCAGGGTTTATGGCTACTTGGTACATTACCGGATTCTTGGGAGACCTTTAGGATATCTTTGTCCAACTCCGCACCGGATGGTATTATCACCATGGAATTGGCTAAGGGCAGTATTTTGAATGACGAGATGAGAAGAAAGTCACAGGGTTCCTCTTCACAGTCAGATATCTTGGTCACAGAAACGCGGGGGAGAAGTCAAAGTAGAGGTCCGAGTAATAGAGGTAATCACCGTAGTAGTTTCACGAAAGGTAAGATTGCTGATGTTGATTGTTATCATTGCGGTGAAAAAGGGCACACAAAATGGTACTGCAGACAGTTGAAGAAAGAGAAAAGAAAGATTAATTAGAAGAACAAACAGAAGAAAAATAATGGTGGTAATGATAAGGTTGAAGTTAACACTATTACTGATGAGTTCTTTGTTTGTTTTGATTATGATATGATTAATATTGCTCACGATGACACGAGTTGGATTGTTGATAGTGGTGCTACATGTCATGTTGCAACACGTAGAGATTTCTACTCATCTTACACTACATGTAGCTATGGATATGTTAGGATGGGTAATGCCGGGTTATAAAAGATCGTTGGTATTGGAGTGGTCTGCTTGAAGTTTGATACCGGGATGGAACTGGTTTTGCATAATGTAAAACATGTCCCCGATATGAGACTTAATATTATTTCTGCAGGCATTCTTGATGATGATGGTTACCATAGAGGGTTTGGTAATGGTATGTGGAAACTGACTCTTGGTTCTATGATTGTGGGAAGAGGTAAGAAAGACTCAAGATTATACATCACACATCCGAAGATCTTCAAGAATATTGTTAATGTGGTAGACAATGCTGACACGACTCATTTGTGGCATAAGAGACTTGGCCACATGAGTGAAAAGGGGATGTCTATCTTGTTGAAGAAGAATGTATTATCTGGTATGTGTGATATTAATTTGAGTAAGTGTTCTCACTGTCTGGCAGGGAAGTAAACGAGAGCTGTCTTTAAGAGTCATTCTCCTTTTCGAATGGAGAATATACTTGATCTTGTGCATTCCGATGTTTGTGGTCCTATGAAGACCAGGACACTTGGTGGGTGTTCCTATTTTTGTTACATTCATCGATGATCATTTTAGAAAGGTGTGGGTTTATACCTTGAAGTCAAAGGATCAAGTATTTGATGTGTTTAAGCAGTTTCATGTCTCGGTTGAGAGACAAACTGGGAAGAAGCTCAAGTGTGTTCGGACTGATAATGGCGGTGAATACATTGAGAAATTTGATGCTTACTGTAAAGAGAAAGGTATTCGGCACCAAAAGACTCCACCAAAGACACCGTAGTTGAATGGCTTAGAAGATCATATGAACAGAACATTGGTAGAGAGAGTCAGATGTTTGCTTTCACATGTAGGGTTGTCGGGTTCCTTTTGGGGTGAGGCTTTGAATACGGCGGTACATATTATTAATCTAACCCCTTGTGTTCCTTTGCGCTTTGATGATCCTGACAGGGTTTGAAGCGGCAAAGATGTTTCTTACCGTCACTTACGAGTCTTTGGATGTTCCCAAAGATGAGAGGTCAAAGCTTGATATGAAGACTAAGCCATGCGTGTTCCTCGGTTATGGTCGAGATGAGTTTGGGTACAGGTTATATGATCCAGTTCAGAAGAAACTTGTATGAAGCCGAGATCCAGTTTGGGTACATAAGTTTTTATTTAGTCAATAACTGAAATAGACTATGTTGCCCCTTAAGTCATTTTACGTGTAAGTTACAAAATTCACTATTTACAGTTGTACCATTGAGATTTAATTCGTTGATCTCATCATCCGAGGTCTCAAAATGAGTTCTCTTGGTTTTTAATAATACATTGGTTCTCATATGAACCATCCCCTCCCTATAAAGATATGCAAGATTTTAAATATAGGACGATGTATATGTTGCTTAAACTGGGCTGATTCTGTGAGTTTAGATCCAAATCATTATTGGGCCTCTGTAAGATGTTGCAAGTTTTTTGGCCCATATAGGTTATTCTGTAAGATGTTGATCTCTACCATATTGTTGATCACAGATGAATGTGCTTGTAGTTTCATAACGTAAACGTAAAGATTATTTTCATTGGATTTAATGTATGAATGAAATGATAACTACCTCCTACATTAATACGAGTAGGTTTTTTTGTTTTTCAATTGTAGTAAGGTCTTCTTTGACATCTACTAAACAAATTCAAGGATGTTAGTACCTATTTTTATTTAAAAAATGGGAAAGATTTTAGGGTTTATGTAACCTACCTTGTAATTCTTGTTGAGGTATACCTCCGACATTAATAAAAGTAGGTTATTTTTGTATTTCAATTATAGGCCTTTAATAATTCTCCTTTGACATCTATTAAACAAATACAAACATGTTATGTTAGTAGTTGTTTTTATTTTTTAAAAAAGGATGCTAGTAGTCTTCAATATGGCACGATTTGTTTTTTTCTCCCCTGATCCGTTTAGTTAGTAATATGTTTATGAGGTGAGAAGTGTAATTATAAAAATTTAATATAATCGTTTAATCTTAATGGGGATTTAAGAATCTTCTATTATCTATACTATTATATAATACATTTTAAACTCTCACCTCAAAATAATTTAAGACTAAGTAAATGAGTCTCACTTACTACTTATTTTCCACTAACTACACTTTTCATCTATCAAATATTAAATCTACCCACCACAATTTTTTTTGATTGGTCAAATATCAAAGTGGATACTTATAATGGAACATCTCAAATAGTAATGTGGACATTTTAAATGAGACGGAAGAGTACAAGGCGATTCGGTCGGTTAAACCGGAACCCTTATAATGGAACATCTCAAATAGTAATGTGGACATTTTAAATGGGACAGAAGAGTACAATATGTTTTTATTTTAAAATATTTATTCTCACCTCTATTTACCGACACCATTTTCACCGCTGCATTGCGCGAGTATAATGCTAGTATATATATAAGAAAAGATAGGCTGGTAACTTATTAATGAATGAATGTTCCCTTCAAGGGTCTTTAAGAGCACCCTGTAAAGACTACAACAGGAAACGTTTTGAAAATCGGTTAGAACGGTCCGGTTTGACCGGGATTTTTGTGATTTTCGGCCGGTTGAAAACTGGTTTTAGGCATAGTTTGACCGGTCAACGAACTAGTCAGTTTTTCGGTTTTTTATCTTGGATCGGTTTTTAATTTTTTTTTCTTTATTCCCGTTTTGGATCGGTTTTGAACCGGCGATCCGGCCGGTTAAACCGGAACCCTCACCGGTCCAATTCAATAAACGGTTTTCGAAACATTGAGAACATGCATAAATCCCTGTTAACAAGGCTCTTAAGAAAATTTGTTTTGTTCACTCTTCTTTGTGTATTTCCGTAGCTCGCTTATTTCACAACTGTGTTTTCTCTATATTAGAAAGCATACATCATTTTATACCAAACACATGTTTTGATATGTGTTCTTTAAAAATATTAGAAATGCAATACGAAACACCCTCTTATCTCACCTTAAATAATACTCCCTTCGTTCTAGCTAAAATGATCATTTTGACTTTGTACACATTTTTAAGATTCTCCATCAATTCTACTTTTCACTAATCAAAGAACATATTTACCCATTAAAGTCTCTTTCTATGAGTTGAAACATGAAAGTTAACACTTGCTTGGAACAACCCAAAATAGTAAGGAGTACAGTTAAAGCATGACGAATAAAGTAATAATAATAAAAACAGGAATGTTGTTGTAGAAACTAAAAGGGTAAATGAAAAAAATCGGTAACGAACTGCTAAAATTTGTTTCAAGTATGCAACATACCAACTTAATTACCCAAGTATTCAACAAACCGGATAGTTTCGTGTTTGGATCTTTGAAAAGTCATTTTTTACCGGATTATGTTCGAAAAAGCTGAGTCACCTTACGCGTGGAACACCACGTCAGAATTGTGCCACGTGTAGCTGGTTACCATATTACTGATCCAAACACAAAATTATCTGGCTTGTTGCATACTTGTGTAATTAAGTTAGTATGTTGCATACTTGGAACAAATTTTGGTAGTTTGTTTCCGATTTTGTCACATTTATTAAAAAAGAAATTCAAATAGAAGTTGACCAGTCAAACCAATAGCTGGTTACCATATTACTGATCCAAATACAAAACTATCCGATTTGTTGCATATTTGAGTAATTAAGTTAGTATGTTGCATACTTGGAACAAATTTTGGCAATTCGTTTTCCCATTTTTGTTATTTACCCAAACTAAAAAGGAGTACATAAAAAACAAAGACTTGGCGAAAGAGATAAATTAGGCAAGATGTGTGACCCTAGTAAACAATGAGTGTATACTTTTTGGGGTAAAAGTTGGAAGTGATAATAAGTTTGGTACGGCAGTAAAAGGGGTAAGTAACTAGACTGTTAGTTCTCCACCATGCCTTAATTGGATACTTGAAACATGCTGTAATTTGTAAGCAATCTATCACTCGATCAGACTAGATAAACATTTACAACTCCAAAACCTAATAATAATAAAAATATTAATAATAAAAATAATAATTATTATTATTATATCTGAATTTTTCCGTAGATTAAATGACCCACAAAAGGGGTGATATGGAATTCCCATCCCAATATAGAAGTGATTACTTTAACTATGTACCTAATATTTAAGCTTCAAAGATATATATATATATATATATATATATATATATATATATATATATATATATATATATATAATACTCGTATCTAATTATCTATAATAAAATAATAAAATAAATAAAATATACTTAAAGTAAAATAGCTTGGAGAAATCCCAACTCTTAATTGCTTTTTTCCATTCTAATCCAACGGTCAAGATTAATTTAATAATTGTTATACTTAACACCCTTTTATATTTAAATTAAAATTTTACTATTTAATATTTGATTTAATTTAATAATTTAATAATATTTAGCTATTTAAATTAAATAAATCGATATATATTAGATTAAAACGATTTTGGGATACAACATATTCGGCCAGCCTTTTAAATGGAATACATATCTTTTAAATATTTAATTTGAATAAATATTCCACACTTATAAATTATAAATAATAAATATATATATTTAATAAATTCATGTTCCCTTAAAAATCAACCACATACTTTACCTATAAATTGTTATGGTTTTGCCGCACGAAAAGAAACCTCGCATCAGGCTTACGGAAGTTAAAAAATTCCTCGCATTAGGTTCGCATCAAGCACGGAAGGAAAATAAACCCTTCAAAAACCTTAGCTTCAATTTAATTCTCAAACTTCTTTTCAGTGGCTTCAAACACTCTAGTAACATGTGTTAGAGACATTAATGTTGATTCTGAAAATTCAACCATAAAAGTACAAATTCTCAACATGTGTTTATCTTATTAATAATATATTAATTTTTAATAATAATTGCACAATTAAGTTGACAACATTATACTTACAAATTATACTATGTATAAAACGGTCGGTTGTACATCGCACGAGCTTCATACCTACTATATATATATATATAAGTGAACCTCATATATATATATATATATATATATATATATATATATATATATAAATTATGCATACCCCCATTTTAGCGGGTGTTTTATCTATCTATACATACAATACAATGACCAGGACCCTCATGACACTTGTGTATGTTTTTAGAAATATAATTATAATCGATCTTTTTCTAAATATTAATATTATCACAAAAAAATGTAATAGGAAAACAAAACATTTGGAAAGTTGCAAAGAGTTAACAATAGTAACCGTTGTATGCATTTTCCTAAATTAAAATGAAGTGTATTTTCGTTATCTACAATAGATTTGAGATTCTTGAAATCTTGTCTTCTACTACCTTTATTCAAAAAGTAAACTATAATAACGACAATATCCACGTGTTATGGTGAATTTTTATATACAAAAAGAATGTCATAATTATTGCATGATAGTGCAGAAAAATTATTATTCACCAGAAACTATCATAAAGCGGCTGGTCCCAGAATTCTTATTATTTACTTATATATTTATATAAGGTTGAGTTCTGATGAGAACAAGATGATTTCGTAAGAAATGTAAGAATAAATCATAGTCATTCATTTAAAATTAATATTCCAAAAAAAGTGGTAACATTTTAGTAAATAAGTAGAACTTTTCATAATTTATCTTTAGTGTGAAGCATAAAATAATTTTGGTTCACAATAATTTTGAAGTTGTGAAATTTTTTTAGTGTTCACAAAAAATTATTGATATGATAAAGCTATTATTTTAACCTTCACATTTGGTATATTTTGTGTTAATCAATATAAAAAGAAGCTTTTATATTATACAAACTTTTGTGAAGCAATGAAAGACACATTCCATCAATACAAAATAAAGGTTCACATTATCCAAAACTTATGTAAACAATAAAAGATACATTACATCAATACAAAATAAAGCTTCACATTATTCAAAACTTATGTGAAGCAATAAAGGATACATTTCATCGATATAAAACAAAGCTTCACATTATACAAACTTATGTGAAGCAATAAACGATACATTCCATTGATACAAAACAAAGCTTCACATTATACAAAACTTATGTGAAACATAAAAAATCTATTTCATCGATACAAAACAAAGCTTCACATTATACAAAACTTATGTGAAGCAATAGAAGATACATTCCGTCAATACAAAATAAAGCTACACATTATACAAAACTTATGAAGCAAATCTAAAATTGATATTAATCAAATTAGTAAAAAATAGGCAATCATGGTTATTTTTATTCACATGTCGAGGACCAAACACAACTACGTATATCAAGTTTAGGTTCATCAATTATTATTATTTATTATTATTATTATTATATACTAATATAAATATACTAATGATAAAAAAAATAAAAAATAAAAATTCACACATGTAAAACTTGTGAATGAAAAAGAAAATAAAAAAATTAACAATAGAAGTTAATGGTGAAGGTTAATCAAAGTTTACAAAAATTTCAAAAATACCATCATGGCAGAAGTTCAAAATATTTACAAAAATGTCATCACCAAAATCAGGATTTTTTGATTAAATGAAAAAATGGAGGGATGAGATGTGTTCTCATGAAATCCTCTTGTTCTCACAGGATCCCAAGTGTGTGTGTGTGTGTGTATATATATATGTATGTATATATATTCCAGGGATCAGGTGATAACCAAATTAGTGGTGACAAATGTGAGAACTATGTTCGGCATCTAAGTACAAGGATGCTTTCTTATTTACTTTAGATTTAGGGTTAGGGTTAAGGTTTAGTGAGGTTTTGGGTTTAGTAGGGTTTAAGGTTTAGTATAATTTAGTAAGGTTAAAGGTTTAGGGCTTATTATGATTTAGTAAGGTTTAGGGTTTAGAATGTTTTAGGTTTTAGAGTTTCCCTTAACCTAAACGCAACACTAAGTCACTAACATATAGGTAAGTATTATCTAAACCCACTAAAAACGAAAAAAAAACTTGTCGAAAGTATACCTTGTCAAATCTTAAATCGGAGAGGAGAAAACGTTGAATATAATGGTGCAATTTTCATAACTTTTTGACTAGTCGTTTATGTAACACCCGCTTTTGTGATCTGAGGGTAATTCGGTAAATTCCTTTACTTATATGTTGTTATTCGTTATATTTTTAAATATTGAGTATTTATGTGATTTGGTTTATAACTTAGGAAATTTGATAAAAGGATTAATTGTGACTAGTGAAATATTACCCGTTTTAAATAGTTCTAGTTCACGGTAAAATAAAATAGTTTTTCTGCAATTGATATTTAGGTTCCAGATAATAGAGTTAGGACGGGTATAATAATTAAAAAGTTTGGGTCGGTTTTGGGTTGTGAGGTGCTGACCTCTTATTGCCTAACTTTCCCAATTTGGTTATTTCACTTATTTGAAAGGACCTTACAAACATACACATACCTACAATCAAATTCAATCAAAATTGTTGTTGGTGCATTTTGTGTGTCATTCACTTGGTCAACGTTTGTAATTGTCAAAGTCAATTAGTCTTAGTATGTGATGTGATTAGTGTGTATATGCGAGTCTGTAAATGAATAGTGAAATAGATAATATACACAATATACTGTTCATGCGACACAGAGCTTGGGTCACAATAGCGACACAAGTTGTGTCGCTAGTAGGTCTGAACATCTATAAATAGAGGAGTTAGAATTCATTTCAAGGTTGATCAAACCCTAGAGAGTGAGAGAGAGTTCGTGAGGCAGAGAGAAAGAGTCTGTAATCGATATACTTCAATTGTTAATACATACAACAGATTATAGATATTGTGTTTGTTAATTATTAAACGTTCAATATTCAATCGTTTGGATTCCGCACGTTCGATTGAAGTGACGATCTGATTAGGTCCGGTATAGGGGTCCTACAATTGTAGTAACTACAAACATTGATTTTGGACTTAACAGCATATTTACATCTTCATCATCATCTCAAATCTTGTTCATCTATTCCAACTTGGTAAGATATTTATTTAAATTCTCATGATACTAAGTTGCTTAAATTGTATAGGTTATGAGCTTTGTTGAAATTAAGTATATGCTTGTTGATTACTTCTGATTATATAATGATTCTTGCTAAGTTGTGTTGGTAATAAGCTAGCCTAATTGTTGTTCTTTCAACTTGTTAAATTGTGAGGGTTTGGATATAAATTAGTTAGGGTTATTGATTTTGTTGGGAAATTGAAGTGAAAGATGTTATATGATGATGTTTGAGCTTACTTATGGTAGAAATGACTTTAGGAACAAAGTTGGTATGCTTGGATTTGGTAATTTGGAAGTTGAGTTCGTGCAGAATTGTTGAACAAATGCAGGTCTGCTGCGAATGATGAACAAGTCGGCGGCTCAATGAGCCAAGCCGGCGGGTCATGTGTGTGTAAGGCAGACGGCGGGTTAAACACCCAAGCTGGCAGCTTGTAGCCTGAAACCGACGGGTTGTTTACCTCAGTCGGCTGCTACCAAAAGCTTTAATACTCGACTTGGTTCTGTTCCCTCAAAAACCATAGTACCCGACGGCTAAAACAGCTGAGCCGGCGGGTTAAGGACTGAAACTGGCGGGTCCTAGACCCAAGTCGGCGGATCCTCTGGCCTGTACAGGATTTTAGTCTTTGTTTTACTATCATTCTTAAGTGTGATATAAGTGGTGTAAATGATATAGAGTGCTATAATTATGTTTGAATATCAGTTAAACAGTTTTTGAATATATTATTGACCTATATTTGATTGTATTTTCAGATCTACCGAAGACTCAGTAAAGTTAGAATTCTGAGTGGGAACTGAGACAGTCAGGTGAGTGGACTTGAAACTCTCAGTATGATTTGGTGGTAACATATTGGTTACATTAAAGGCTATAATTGTTGATGATATACTGTTGAGTTAACATGATACACGTGTCTATATGATGAGTTCCCTGTTAGCATTTTGTGATTAGAGGTCAACGATTGTTGGACTGTGTTGCTACAGGTTAGTCAACATTAGAATTGTGATTATTTGTTGAGAATAGAGCCAATGTTGACTAAAGGTAGCAAACAGTTATCGGTAATATCATTGTATTGGCCTGCAGTTGATTATAAGTGTCGCTTGGTGGGCCACTGCAGCTTAGGGCGTCACAAGGGCCACCGATCCTCTGAGAGATGTTGTGTTTAATTGTTATTTATTGTAAACAATTGTGTTGAGCTGAGTTGAACTGTTAGTGACGAGTTTATTAACTTAGCTTTGTGTTAACCCCCACATTACTCCCTGCAGGTTTATTTTGTTTTGGATGATTGGGCAGGAGTATGGTTGAAGGAATGTTTGATAAAGATATAAACTCTTATGCTCTTTTGGACAGTTAGAAGATGTTTGATTATATAATACCAGATAATTACGTGATGTTTTGTAAACTTATAACTTAGACATGTTTAACATAATGTTGACTTGTCATCTTTAAGGTATATGTATATTACTATCGTTTTGGACTCCGCTTCCGAAATTATAAAAAAAATAAAAAAATTCATTGGTGTGTGTTATAGTTTGTGAGATTTAGTTTTTAAGATATTGGGGTAAATGGATACCAATTATTATAGAGTTGATCAAATGAGTGATTTACTTTCACTTTCCCTAATTTTTTGCATTTACCCTAGATCACTATATATATATATATATATATATAGGATCCGGTTCAATGGAGAAGGAAATTTAGGTGGAGAAAGGGGAGAATCAATATGATTCAGTATTTTTATTACTATGATTCAACTAACTAAATTTGTAAATTATAATAACAAAAAATTAAATTATAATAATAAAAATACTGAATCATATTACTTCTCCCTCTATACCACCTAATTTTTATCCTCTTTTATTCTTGTTACTATATTCATATATATATATATATATATATATATATATACACACACACATTTATAAAGCATGTTCATGTTATATGTACAGAGACTCTTAAAAAATAAGCTCAACATTTCTAAAATTAACTTATATGATTTTTCACTTACTACTAATATTATTAGTTTCACATCCGTTTCCCAAATCATCACCTTTACATACGAGCAACCTATTGTTATT
Source organism: Pseudognaphalium luteoalbum (assembly GCA_963422505.1). Lineage (NCBI taxonomy): Eukaryota > Viridiplantae > Streptophyta > Magnoliopsida > Asterales > Asteraceae > Pseudognaphalium > Pseudognaphalium luteoalbum. The sequence goes on from OY730192.1 coordinate 626,459, forward strand.
TAGTCACCATCGTGGATAACTCATGAAGACTAGACGTAATATAGGACTATCGTCAACTCATTATATACAATAATATATTGTATTCGGTTGTATTGCACGGGTATCGCACTAGTGTGTGTGTGTGTGTATATATATATATATATATATATATATATATATTTGTCTCTTCCGCTGTAATTTGAAAAGAACGACTTTTTGGTCTCAAAGAATGACTTTTTGGTCTCAATCCATCTGTCTCTTTCTTTTTCTCATCCCCTTTCCTCTGATCACTTCTTTTCATGTCCTCCATTCTCTTAGGACAATTAGCTTGCAAAAGATCCTCTTTAAAACAATAAAAACACAAACGATAAGGATTAGGACAATCTGCTGCAATATGTCCCAGCTAGCGACACTTGTAACAATCGGTACATCCCAATTGGCACTATCCTGGATGTTTCCTTCCACAATTATTGCACTTAGAAAATTCACGCATTGGAGCTTGGGACTGACGTGTTTGTTGTTGAGGTTGTTGCTGCTTTTCTCCATACTTAAACTTCTTAGAAGATGTCTGAGAAGAAGTTGATTGTTCTACTTTTCTGTTCCTTGCAGCCTCATCTACTTTGACCTGCAAGTCCTTCTCCCTTGCCAATCCTTTATTCATCATACTTGCAATGGTATTATACGTGGTTGGATCAATGAATTCCCTAATGTCTGTATTCAAATGTCGGTAGTAATGATCACATAAAAGATTAACATTTGAAGTATACTCTGGGCAAAATCTGGATTTATCATGAAAGGTACTCGTATACTCAGCTACCGACATATATCCTTACTCGATTGCAAGGAATTCCCTTTCAACATCTCTACCTCAATGATTAACGCGTATAAGTACTATATTTAAGTAATATTTTACCCCATTTCTTGTATGTTTCTATTGCAATTAATTAAGTTTAGGTACTTATTTCGTATATATTCGCAATTAGAAGTGAAAACGAAGCTTTTTGAAGAAAGTGACACAAAAATAGTCAAGAAACGAGTTAAACGATGCATTTTAGAAGATTCGAATGAAGCCGGAAGATTAAATAAAGAAAAAAAATTAAAACTTGTCTGGAATTTGCATCTAACCGACGGTTTAATCATTTAACCGCCGGTTAGATCAAGGCGGTGGAGGCCCGGATATCGCTTAGCTGGGCCGTGCTTCTTTTCATTCCAACCGTCGGTTAAAAATTCTAACCGCCGGTTGGATCAATTTTTCCAGGAAGTATATAAACGGCTAATTAACCCTAAAACAGGGGATTCGGCTATGGTTTTCAAGGGTTACGAATTTAGAGGTTTTATTTCGTATTTTAGGAGCTTTGGAGGCACGAGAAGTATGGTTGAAGTTATTTCACCTTAACTTTTAGTGATTTGTCTTTTCGGTTTGCATTTACACTTATTTATTTCGATTACGCTATGTTTTTTAGATTAATATTTCTGTTCTTGCAATGTTCGATGATGAATTGATATTTTAGTAGTTGTGTAGTAAATGAACCTTGGATAATGATTGTTGAATGATTATGATTGCACGTTGAATAAATTGACTGATTGAAGATTGTTATGTTATCCGTGGATCCTTCTTTATTGGTGGTTATTAGTTATTACTTAGCGTGGTTAATAGTGTCATTGAGATTGAATTCCCTTTATATTATTGACTATTGATGGTTATAAATCTAGGTTTTGATCATCACTAAATATATTGAGTTTGATAGGTTAAGAGAATAGTAACTAATTAATCTAAAATGGATGAGCTAATAAGTGATTATTAGTAGGTATTGTTGCGTCATACCACGAGGATTAATCATAACAAGTCGTGAATACTTAATGCACAATCTAGGGAAAAGCACGCAATAGAGCAACATTCTTGCGACGTCGGATCGATGTTTAATGTGGGACTCTAGATTGTAGATACTAGTTAACCAGAACCGGAGACTAATTTACATTCAATTTGGAATCTTTGATTAGTAACTAAGTTGATATAAAAGAAATGACAATTAGACAATCAATATGCATGAATCATAATATATGAATCTGAGTGGAATTATCTACACAATTACTTGTTCCTTCCAATTGTTTCTAGTTTGTTATTTACTTTAAGTTTTAGTTAATTTAGTTGTTACTTAAATTTAAATGTTCGACCAGAACTAAAACGCCCCCTATTTACGGTTTTCTTAGTTAATTATTATTTTCTATTTTAATAAATAAACCACCGTTTCCTGTGTTCGACTCGGACTTACCGAATCTATACTAACATGCGATCGGGTATTCTTGCCTGGTTGTGTAGAAGTATTCATTGAGGTATTTCCATTTATAAATATTAGAACTAAACTCGTTTCACACGACATCATCAATGGTGCAAACTTTGCCAATAACTTCTTATTAAACTCATCCCAAGGTAGTGTTTCCATTTTTTCAGCACCATAAGTCTTTACTTGAATATTCCACCAATCATGTGCACTGCCCTTCAACTGATGAGCGGCAAACAATATCCTCAATCTGACAGTACAATCACAAAGTCTAAAGGTTTCTTCAATTTTCCCCAACCATCGATGGCTAAAACAGGGTTTCTTTCTCCTTGAAATTACGGAGGACTACAATTAGCAAAATTCTTAAAATCAAACCTTTCTTTTCTTTATTAATCTGACTACGAGCAGCTTGAACTTCTGCGTTTGATTGAGGATTTGTTAGTAATGGATGCTTTTGTTCAAATTCTACTAATCTAGTGTTAATTATTTCTTCCATCCTTGAATATACTTTTGGGGCAAATTCCACAAGGGCTTGCCCAATAACTTCTTTCAACATTGCTTTATTTTCAGGATCCATGCTTCTGCTAGAAATATCCTCCTCCCGAGGGGGAGTATGTACATGAGATCCCTCAATATCCTTACCGGTAGTTGCATCCATTTTCTAAAAGGATAAACATCTACAGTTAAAACATCAGTTATCAAAACAAAACTATTACATATTAACTTTCTAATGTAACCATTGAACGAGTCCTCACTTTTCTATCTTATGTTTAACAACTTTGAATCCCCCATGTATACTAGTATAATATAATTTCGTTGGTGAGATGCGATTATATTACATTAATAGCACATTTCCATTCACAGTTCTTAAACACAATCAAGTTAAAGTAAAGTCTTTATCATGGCTTCATAACTAATCACATAATAATAAAACTACCATAATAAACTTATAACATCTAATCATGCTTTCATACGAGGTTTAAGTTTATGCAATCCTATTGTGTATTACATAAATCTCTTAAAACATTGCTCTGATACCAACTTGAAATGTTCATTTTTTTTTAGCTTACGCGATCCTGATCTTTCAAGTGGGATCGCGTACTTCTTCTGAAAACCATTCTGTTACCATTTTTCACTTAGGTACACGATCCTGGAAAAGGTTTGGGATCGCGTACTCAAGACTTACTGAATTCACATACTATTCATTCTTTATTGCTCCCGACAATTATACAAGTTTAATCATCACGACAATTATAGAGAAAGACTTGTTATATACTTACAACAAGATAGTAACTCCACTATACCCTTTAGCAATATCCTTCCCTTTATTGCTCCCGCTTGCACCTATACATGAACTCAACTAAATAAGCATTTTGCTTAGTAATATTATATACTAATCAAACACAATGCATTATTATATAACTACAATCATAATAATAAGCAAAGTATAAAGACTACTTCTCTTTTCTTGATTTCACTTTCATATGTGCACATATCTAATTAATGTTCTAGCTAATATCAATTAGCTAGTATCATCACAAATTAGCCAACCAAAGTTAACTACTGATCAAAAGCATGACTAGCCTTGGTTAGCAATTCTAATCACTTGGTTCTTTACCATACTCATATCAAATTACAACTAATCATTAATAACCCATACAATTAGGTGAATCTCTTACTCGGAAGTAATCTGATTCACTTAATGTATCTAATTACATTTATATAACTCACATTGATATGTTGAAGCACTAGTAACTATTCGATCAATTGAAGGTTGTTCTTCTTTAACACCTAACACACACATATATATAACAATATAATTAAGAACTACTAATCACATTTTAACTACACTTTATCTTATTTCTCTCCCCCACTAGAAATTAATTAATTTCACTTTCACAAATTTCTCCAAATTACACTTTCATAATTATAGCTAGGGCTTTCATATGAAATCTACTGTCCACCTAATTCAATAATCATATAACAACCTTTATAATAATACTTTAAGCTAATATAATATGATTCATGATTAACCCTCATGAACCCTAATCAACATTTTGCACTTCTAGGATAAAATTAAACTATCAATCATCATTACTAAACTAAATTAATATAATTTTAACAATTACAAGCTCTAATTTCGGATTATTATCATCTATCACTCAAAACCCATGAAGAACCCATTTCTAGGGTTTATATATGAAAGAAAACTACTTACAAGGATTTAGAGAAGATAGAAGATGATGATTCTGATAATTGAAGTTTGAGTTGAAGATTAGAAAGTGATTTTGATTTGATGATCTTGCTCCTGCGATTTCACTCTAGTCGAACTCTTTCTGGAACTGTTTGGAAGGTGGTAAATGAATATACATATTCGTGTCTATTATACTTTAATTCATCTAATTTATACAGTCTGGAACTGAGGAACCCTTTACGTTTTCTATTATATCTTATCATATAAGTAATAATACTTTATAATAAATATATATTATCGTAATAAATTAATACTTTAAAATTTTGGGGTGTCAGATACTAGCTGGTAACACATGTGTTACTCACCGTCGCCGGTAACACATGTGTTAGTTGTTTTCAAAACCCAATGAAAAACGAAAAAAATAAAAGTTCATCAAAAATATTTTTTTTTTAGATCTCTAATTGAAGAGAATAAAACGCTTAATTTTATGATGCAACTTTTAAGATTTTTTGACTTACCGTTTGTGGCACCCGTAATCGTAATTCAAGCCGTAAAAACTCATTTTCGTATTAAGACTCATCTCATGGACTTCTTTACAACAATATATTTTTTTTCGAAAAATGAATCTAACGTAAAAAGAATCATCGCAATTAGACATGTAACGAAGAAGGTACGAAGCTAAACATAAATGTATTAATTATTGGAAACTATACGATTTATTAAAACTACGCGAAATACGAATATAATTTAATTGCGATCCTTTATTTTTAAACCGTGTGACCCGAGTTTTTCTTGTGTGTCTTCCTTGTTTGGCCCAACAATCGACCCAAGCCTCTCTCTTTTGGTGGATCTTTCGGCCCAACCCAATCCACATAACCCTAGAACTATAAAAGTCATCCTAATCTTAACCCTAACACTTTTTGATCACAAAAGAAAAGCTTTATGCTGATTAAATTTCGCACTCGATTTCATAGACCATTTCGACCCATTTACGTTCATTTTCAGGCTTCATTCAAAACTAGAAAGTTGTAGATCTCGATGTTTTACTTATACATAGAGGGTTTCGGCCCCTGAAATGCAGTAGATTATTTTATAAAAATTATTTCGTAAACTGCTGCTGTGGGTGATGAATTTTCATAAACTTTGGTAAGTTTTCGATCTTATAACTCTCATATACGTTTGATTAATCTAAAAAAAATGGATTATAAGGTATTATACCTTCATTATCTAAAGATTTTAAGAGTGGATCATGTTCTCTATCTCGTTGTCGATATATTCGCTATCCTATTTCGATCATTCATACGTCATTCGATCTATTTCGTTTATTATTGTCTTTTCGGTTCGATCCATTGTATTCCTAGTGAATGAAATCATTAGGATATTTTTGAAATCATTTTTTAAATCATTAGTATTAAAATATATTGATTAATTAAGTGTTTGGATTGATTAATACGAAGATTTGGGTTTAAATTCATAAACCCTAAATCTGGACAGATTTGAGTATTGGATTGGGAAGGTTGTAACTTGGCCATTTCACGATGATTTTTGATGAATCATGAGTCTAAACATAAGTATTAAGAGTATACTTTCAAATGGTGTTGGTTTCATATCCAAATGTTGAGTATAAGTTAGTCAAAATAATTTTATAAAATTGAATATCATTTCTGAGTTTTTCGGTTCGTGATTTTGGTTAACTTGTCGATTTTTGAAACATATCATAAACTACGATTTTGGTCTTGAAATTTTTACTGAGATAATTTTAAAGTGGTAAAAACTTTATGTAAAAATATTATAAATTTTATAAGTTTTGAAGTATTTTAAATAAAATATAACTTTGTGAAGGTTGGAAAGTGTTGTCGGTTTAAAGCAGTTCACTATGGAGAATTTTTAAAAATAGTAAATCAATGAAATAAAATCTGGGAAATTTAAAGGATGTTCTTAACATATTGAAATGTCACTTATAAAATTTTTAGAGTCAAATAATTTCATTAATTCATGTTTAAAAATTCATGAAATGGTACAAAAATTCTGGACAGAATCTGAATTTCACAAAAGAGTTGATTTTGTAAAGATACGTGAGGTTTAGTTGTGAGAAAACTTAGTAGAGGTGATTTGGACTTGGGATACAATGGGAAAACATCGATATGTCTAGGTTGTAACCCATATGAATATGTGATTATTGTAGATTGGCGAGTTATTGGGTGGATTCATTTAAGAGCGATACTTACTTTGGTATTTAAGGTGAGTTTTCATGGTCCCGTTTTCATTTACATATTTTCAAATTGGGGGAAAAGTATGCTCACATGTTTTATCAACTATGTTGTGCTGTGATTACATTCATTTTTATTTTGGACATATACTTGAAATGTGTGACATTATGTGGCTTATGTGCACTCGGTTGTTGGATTCATTTTTTATAAAAAGACCTTACTCTTTCGAGGGTAAGTACCTAATGTGTACTGTTAGTATACATTGAAGGTCATGTTGTTTTGCAAAAGGCCTTGTTCTCTTTCGAGAGTAAGTACCTAATGTATGCGTTGGTGTACATTGAAGGTCATATATGGGTAGCTACCGCATTCACATGATTTGGTTGGGTCATACTCCTTCGTGGGCTGATGACGATTTTTGGAGATGTTTGGCTATATTATTTCACTTGTGTACCTTTTCATATGCATTGTCCTAACTTATTATCATCACAGCAAAACATTTATTTTCTGGTATCTTGTTTCAAACCTACGAAACTCACCAACACATGTGTTGACCTTTTTGAGCATATCTTTTCAGGTAGCACTAGTCGAACTAAGGCTGAGGACAAGAAAACTTAGTGGACCGTTTAGGTTGCATTAAGTGTCACTTCAAGATACATGAAATATTTGGTTTGGCATTTTGGTTGTTTGAAAAGGCGTGTTTTGCCTTAACTATGTTGAACACATTTATTGATATTTGTAAAACTTCGATTCATTGTCGGAATGTATGCTTCGCACAAACTGCTATTCGTGTTAATGACATTACAACAGATTGATCTTTAATTGCATTTAGAGTTCTATATATTGATGTGTTGTGATCCTATCATGGTTGCATTCCGTTGTTTCCGCTTTAGACGAGGTGTGACACCATTTGAGAGATATTTACATTTAAAAACGTGGGGAAAAATGGGTTTTGTGACACGTAACACATTCTGTTTGGTTCCTCAATTCTCACCCAAAATTAATAAACTCGTTTGAACCTTTCTCCCAAGTCCCAACATACAAGCATCACATTTGAAACCGTCTATTCTATGAAATATTTCATCTATCGTAATACCTAGATATTTTGACATGAAAAATTTTAGAAATTGAATATGTTGCCTACTTCCTTATCTTTAAGGGTATTATATTTTTCTACCATAAATTGACAATGGAATACTTTTAATCAATAGCACTCCATAGTATTAAAATATCAATAATATTTAAAATTATATTTATATGACTCCTTTATTAGCTACACTTTTTAAAAAAATATATAAAAATTACATCATAAAAATCATCATTTTTTCCTGTTTTATTTTTCATCTCACAAAGTATACTTTCTCCGACTTATTTTTTTGGGGGGGTTTTATAAACTGTACATGATTAATAACACATGTTTTACCAGGTAGTATCACATAGGGGTGTTCAAAAATATCCGTATCCGAATCCATTATCCGAAAATCCGATCCAATATTATCCGAAATTTTGGATATCCAAAAATTCGGATATCCGAATTTCGGATATCTGATTTTTTGAATTCGGATTCGGATAGTGATTTTCAAATAATTCGGATAGTTTGGATATCCGATATCCAAAAAATCTTATTCTTTTTTTCTTTCAAATTTTATATAATTATACAAAAGATAAATGGATTATTCTTATTGCATATTGATTAATAATGTTATTTCGTGATCTTTTGTTTTATATATTTGATACATGAACTCAATAATGTAAGTTTTGGTTATATAGTTTGCCATTTTTTAATATTTAAGAATTTATTTTAATTATTTTCGGATATTCAGATGACCGAGTTCGGATATCCAAAATTTTCGGATTCAAATAGTGAATTCAACTATCCAAAATTTCGGTTATCTGATTTTTCGGATATCTGAATTTGAACACCCCTAGTATCACATGTGTTACTAGCTGGTAACACATGTGTTACTCGCCGTCGTCAATAACACATATGTTAGTTGTTTTCAAAGCCCATTGAAAAACGAAAAAAATAAAAGTTCATCGAAAATATATTTGTTACATCTCTAATTGAAGAGAATAAAACGCATATTTTTATGATGCAATTTTTAAGCTTTTCCGACTTACCGTTTGAGAGATATTTACGTTTAAAAATGTGGGGGAAAATGAATTTTGTGACACGTGACACATTCTGGTTGGTTTCTCAATTCTCACCCAAAATTGATGAACTCATTTGAACCTTTCTCCCAAGTCCCAACATACAAGCATCAAATTTGAAACTGTCTATTCTATGAGTGTCGCAAGTCATCGATCTCACTGACTTCTATTGGTCAGTGCATGATGTCTACTATAACACCCAGCATTCTATTTAAAAATATTATATTAATAAACTCGGAAGCAAGAATTTAAAATACATTACTTTAATATACAAATATATATATGTACTGTTTACATAATTGGTACTAAACTTTCAAGTTATTAAAACATTACAAAGGTACTCAATACGGGGTATTATAAAATTCTCAAAACAAGGTTTATTACAAAACCATATCAGAGTCTTCAAGCGCAGTCAAACATTCCTTGAACAACTATTCACTTCCTGCACCCACTATTAATCAAAACATATCCTGCAGGAAGTAATTGGAAGGATTAGCACAAAGCTAAGTGAATAGATTTATCACACACAATTCAACTTAGCTTAACTATGAGTTTACACCAAATAATCGTAAACACACATATTTCAATGAGGATCGATGGCTCTTGGGATATCATAATACCCGGGGATTCCCAAAGAATACTTAACGTCAATCTGTATGGCCAATACAGAATAGAACGATAACTATTGGTTATTAAACTCATACACAGGTTTCAAATACAACAAATGAATCAAAACCTGTGTAATTCACATCATAACCAAAAAGTCCAACTACACGTTGACCTCAATAACATGATACACATTAATTCACATATCACGTAGATTAATAATCAATAATCAAGACTAAACAGTCTAACGCATATCTACGTTTAATTGTTACAACCAAATAGTTACAACTAAATCAAATGGTGAGTTCTAAATCCACTCACCGATACCTCTGTAGTCTCCACTCTCAGCTTCTATTCACTGAGTCTTTGGGGTATCTGTAGTACCAGAAAACATACAAGTTAGTTACTTGTATTCAATTGATAATACTTATATAAACAACATTATACAATTTATATCAAATCATAACACTGAAAACTTAACACAATTGACATTACAATTTCAAGTTCCTAATCACTTAGTATTACTCACAGTATTATCATGTATCAATACTAGTTTATGAATGTGACCACTTATAAAGAATAAAATTGATTTGATTCTGTGTTTGGTCATATCCGTTCAGCTTCAACATCCCTAGCCGATCAGCTAGGATCCCATAACCGATCGGCTCTTCTTTAGTCGATCGGCTTCCTCAGTTATTTTCAGTGTTTTTATTCCGAAGTCATGTTCTGTGATCAATTTGTTCTGATTTAGCAGTTCGGCTAAAAGAAGTCGTTCAGCTTTTATAATTATAACCGATCGGCTTAAGAGCCTAGCCGATCGGCTATGCCATGAAACCCAGCAAACTCAGTTTCTTCTTACAGAATCTCAGCTCGTTTTCTAACATAAATTCAACTATTTAAACATAATCAACTTCAGTTTTTATGGTATTATATCACCACAATTGACAACAACAATACCAATAACATCATATAGCCACAAGTTAAGATTATACCATTTCAATTAACCTCATTCAATCCAAATTTCCATGTTAAAACTCAAAATTCATTTAACTTAATTGGGGCTTCAATTCATAACTCAAGAACAATTAATCTATATTCATATTCAATCTGTAACAATTCATATAATCATCATACATAACTTAATAAATCAATCAATTCACTAAAGTTCATATTTAACTTAATCTCACAACACAAGTTTATCAATAACCAAAACACTTACACTTTAGTTGAACAAGATGATGATATTTAAGGATAGAGAATTCAAGAATTTAGCTTCAATCTTGATTAAACTTAAAGAGTTAGGGTTTCAAATGAAATGAGGATTTTGGGAGAAGTTACAACAAAAATCGGCCTCCTCATTTAAGCTGACTCTATCAATTTAATTATTTTGAGTATTTTATATCCGTCTTAAATCTATTGTCTGGAACCTGAACATTAGTCACGAGGCCAACTATTTTATTTTACCTTCAACTACGGTAATTTATAACAACTATTATTTTACTAGTCACAATAAGTCCTAAGACCTATTTACTTAAGTTTCTCAAATAACAATTAATATCAAATAATTTTTAAAATAATTAAATAATCAATTTAAATTAGATTTTACCATACCACGGAGAGGATGTTACATCTACCATTGTACTTTGGGTCCATGCAGAAATTTTGTGAGCAGATAGAAGATTTGTTGTTATGTTGATACTACTGCTGGTATATTTGCTTATTATCGAGGATCTCAAATATGAGCTGCTTCAAAAGAATAAGCTACTATTATGAAGGTGCAGCTCTTAAGACGGGTTGGCATGGTTATTATGTAATAGCCCCCACTTGTAATGGATATTTTTGATTTTTTTAGTTTGATAGTGGTTGTATAATGGTCTAGATCCATATGGGGTACTAGCAAAAATGATACAGGGTGAAAACCGGTGGCTCAGCCCCTGTATTCGGAGATTTTCCCCCTGCATTTTTCAGATTTTTTTTCATCATTTTTAGTACCTTCTCAGTTCGGATATAGTGTTTAGGTGTATATGTAATGGTGCTATATTGATGGTGTATGTACAATTATACAATTGTGGCTTTCTAACTCCTTACTAGTAGTTAATTTTATATAAAATTCTGCCTTTCAAAAAAAATTTATAATACCTAAATCTTTTGACATGATAAATTTTTAATAATTGGATATGTTGCCTACTTCCTTATCTTTAAGGGTATTATATTTTTCTACCATAAATTGGCAATGAAATACTTTTTATCAATAGCACTCCATAGTCTTAAAATATCAATAATATTTTAAGCTATATTTATACGACTCCTTTATTAGCTACACTTTCTAAAAGTAGGAGCTTTACAAAATCACAAGTTACTAAAAAACGTAATGGGCTTTTTGTTTCGTTATGTATTAAACTTTACATTTTTTACTATTGTATAAATGTATTTACATTTTGACAATTGTATGTACTGAACTTGTAAATATCGTCTATTGTATATAAAATTTCAAATTAATAGATGATATTTACAAGTTCAATACATACAATAGAAGTTAATAGGTTAGTGCACAATATATAATATTTACAAGTTTAATACCCACCCCCGTAAAACACATGGGGCTCTAGAGGAACTTGCTGTATAATGGTTCATTCCAACTTTAGACGCTCCCACTGTCTCAGGGGAGTTGCCTAAAGCCATCCTTGTGGGATGGACAATGACTGGTGCCAAAGGCACACGGGACTAGGGTGTTCCCACCAATTTACATCTTTTGCTAGACTATACATACACACAAAATTAATTAGTTAGTTTTTGTATTGATGATTAACATTGTATTGAAGGAAAATCAATATATATATATATATATATATATATATATATATATATATATATATATATATATATATATTATAATTGAATGGCATAAACATGACACGACGAATATTGTTGCATGGTATTTATTCGTATATATAAAATAAATATTTTTTTATTTATGTGTCAACATATTAACCTTCTTAAATGATATGACATTATAATAAAATTTTAACCATTTACAAATTTTCATAGATATGCCAACTCATTTATTACTTTATTTAACCTCAATTTTTCTCTTATTTAACCTTACTAAATCATATTTTGTCAATTTTATACCATTGTTTATTTTATTTTCATTTTAATGTCTATTTATTTTTTTATTTTGTAATTTCTAGTATACATTAATAATGAGTTTCATTAATAAATTTTCAACTTTCAACGATATTAATGCAATTGAAAACATAAAAAGTATATGATTAATTATATTTTATATTTTTCAAATACAAAGGCTAACAAATGTAAAACTCAACATAATGACTTATACTATTTAATTATTACTTTGTTTAGAAATTAGAAATTCATTGTTATTTTCCTATATAGTTTGGTTTATGTTATTACTTATTTCATTTTCAATTATAATTGTACATTATAAGTTAACATTACTAATTCATTAGGCTACTTACAAATAATCATATAATTATAAATTTTAAATTGTACTAATTCATTAGGCTACTTACAAATAATCATATGATTGTATTTTTTAAAACAATCGTGTATTGTACGGGCTTAGAGCCTGATCTATATATAAAACATATTGTTAAACAAAATCTTACATATGCCACATCACTTATTTCCTAAAATAACAATATGTTAACAACTGGAAAAAAAAATTACGTATGTCACATGGATCGATTGTTACTTTGAATAATCTTATAAAATAAATAAATAAATTAATGATATGAAATGCTTATATAAAATTAGTTCATTAATTAAAAATAAATCCCAATAGTATATGCATCAAATCGTATGTATGGATTCTTGAATTTATATGTGATGTGATTATTAAGTGCAAATTATGAATTGAAGTTTTAAATTATAATTATAATGGCTAAATTTGTACATGTTAGTTTAACGATATTAAAATCATGTTTCAATTGCGATTGTCACGATATTGTTAATTTGCTATCAAACATAAACAATAAAGAAATATATAATTAGAAAGATTGTCGCATATTTTATGTATATATCTTAGGAGTTTATGACAATTAATCTCATGCAATATATATTTTGTCATTTAGTTTTAAATTTTAAATTTATACATATGTTTATTGCATCTTCATTTTTATGTCTCTTTATGTTGATTATTGTATGTCAAAGTCTAAGCTTTTATTATTTAATCTATACTTTTTATTAGCACTTTCAAATTTGTTGCTTCCTTTATAGTTTGATTATCTTATTAATCATATTCATTTTATTAATAATTGCACAATTAAATTAACAACATTGTACAAATTAACTATATATTTTTAAACGATCGTGCACCGCACGCGTTCCATACCTAATAATATATATACGTAGTAAATTATTCACACATGTCCTTCTTTTCATTACATTATGATTTATGCATTTACTTCCTCCTGGCCCACGCTTGTATTTTCATAATCATATATATCTAATATCCTTCATTCAAGAACAAAATATATATTTATTTTTTATTTATTTTATTTTTTTTGATATAGAGGTGTTGCATACTTGCATGGTTGATTAAATTTAGAGCACGAATGTGAAACTCGCCGTGAACGTACATTAACATGCAACATCGAGCTAGCTACCACCAAGACTAGTCAATCAAATATATACCAATCTAGCTAGCTTATTGTTGAAAAGGAGATCCACATATATCATTGATCGATGAAGTTTAGGGAATTCAAGTTAAGGAAAGATTTGTTGGGGTTTGATTTGTATTTTCTAAAAATGACATGATTTTGAAATTATGTATGTAATTAACTAAATTCGAATTACGAGTCTCCCTCTGTTTCGTGTGATGATTCTATATATAATCTTGAGGGCGACTCCGTGATTTAATCCATCGTTGAGATAGTGGTGTACACAAGAAAATTCAAGAGTTGATGAAGGGACGTACTCCAACTTATATTATCTTTGATGACATAATAAAATTTATTTAAGCGGGGCCGCCTAAGGGTTTCGTAGTTTTCATTATTCTTAAAGAGTTTTTCCTCGTAACGCATGATTATTATTATATATTGTACACTAACCTAATAATAATCTAGCCCAAAATCAAACATCTATATATCCATCCATTAGATACTAGCTAGCTTGGTTCTTCTCGATCATCTTACCTAGCTAATAAATTGATAATTGATGTATAAAAATTTCAAAACGCTGTGAAGATTGATCGAGCCTATATATATTAAAGATTCTCAAAGTTTGTGCGGTCATTGTGAAAAAGGTTATCTGACGGATTCGCACAATTATATATCTTACTTTAAAGCCCAAAATATATTATTAGTAGGACATGCATCGCATATCCTTGTAGATCCCTTTATTATTTCCCTTTAATGCTTTCTGTTTATGTTAACTTTTATAACTGTATATACCCATTATATTATATTATATATTATTAATTATTAAAATTAAAAGTACAATTGTATGAGCATATCTTTTTATTTCATGTGCACTTATATATGATTACCGGTAATATATAGCAATGCAATTCCATAAAAAAGTGGGCGACTTTCGAGTTTTCATTTGAAATCACTCTAATTTTTCCGCGAAATCAGATATTATTGACATTAATATTAACTTAAAATTGCGAAATTCAGGAAATCAACTTTTTGTCAATAGATAGAATCACATTTGAGCAAGAGCGTCATACGCTAACAAACTAGATAATCAAGCTGGCAAAATTAGCTTAATTATGTATAAGCTAATCGTTTTTAGAGAAGCTAGATAAGGCAATCACTTAACTTTGATGTTTTTATATATCATTAATTAGTATATACGTGCTCTAAGAAAACAATACATTTATGAGTTAGTTTTATCATTTTCTAGCTACTGACTATTATAAGTTTATAACAAAGAAAAGTACTACTCCGTATAACATATATATGCACGTAATTAGGTAGTAGCGAATGTTATTTAGCTTTTAACAATAGATTAACACATTGTCATTGCAATATTGCAACCGTGTCCTTATAGGCTTATATTGTACTTCCTCCATCCCAAAATTATTGTCTACCAACAAAAAACACACAGTTTAATATAAGTGCGACCACAACACATTTTCAACCAATCAAATAGAATCTTCACCCACTAAAGTCTCCTCCCATTGGTTGAAATGAGAAGTGGACAATTATTTTGGGACGTCCCAAAAAGTAAAGATGAACTATAATTTTGAGAAGGGGGTATATACGTACAAAGCCACTTAGGTTCTTACATAATGCACTAATTATATTGAACGTAATTTATTTTTTTTAAAGGCAGTTGTGGAATCACTGACGGACCTTATTTTGATCCATCCGTTCATCTCCCACAAGCGGTTACTCCCTTATATGAGAACCGCTCCATAGTTTGAAATCTCGGCGACACTCTAAAGGGGTTGCTCTCACATGTCTTAGATGGGTATCGCTCCATATTGAACGTAATTAACATCTCTAAGTTTTAATTGATCTCCATACCATTTATATATACTCAACATACTATTTTTGAATTTAAAAAATGGAAAAAGTATAGAATGATAAGAAAGAGTGATGAGAAAAGTAAAAAAAAAGGTACACTGATAATTATGTTTAAAATAAAATATTAAAGAAAATAGTATGTTTAGTACATACCATGTATATACATCACCAAAAACCATATGATAATTATGTACGGGTAGTGATGGCTAAATACAGTATGTTGTTTTATACAGTTGTACACTACAACAGAAAAAGACATTTCCATATTTAGTGGTGTAATTTATTGATAAAAAGAGTAGTGAAGGGATGATATATATTACCCGTTAATTAATTAATTAGGACGTATGTATGTATCATGTAGTTAAGCATCTTTCCTAGCTTTTAATCTATAGATAGAAGAAGACAAGATTAATAAAAGTGGGATCCAAAGGGGTCCGTACACTTTTGTATAGAATCCAATCACATGCACTGCATACTCCATTATTATTATTTGTACCAACTTGATTGATTAAAACAAGCTTCTGTTCCGTAACACATACATACATATACTGATATACATACATACAAGTCGTATAGTAGTGTAATTAACAAGAGGTTGTACCGTACAAGTATTAAAAGCACACAATAAACAAACCCCACGTACCGCACATTCTTTTCTCTTAACAAATGGCAGGAGTGGGGAGTAGGACTTCTTCATCTTTATGCAAAAGAGGACATGTATGTATATACCATTTAAATCTAATTTTCATATCATTTTTTGATTAAAAAAAAAAAGTACAGAATAGGTACATAAAGATACATAATGTAAGAAATAATTATTTAAAAAAGTACATAAAATGTACAGAAAAGTTAATATAATAATAAATAAATGGTATAGAAACTAGGACTCCAAATTAAACAAAGGGTCCTACTTTCTATACTATTTACTTATTATTTAAATTTACTTTTCTGTATTTTTTATGTACTTTTTTAAATCATTCTTTCTTATATTCTGTATCTTTCTATATCTTTTCTGTACTTATTTTTTTCTTTTTGATAAAAAATGATATGAAAAGTAGATTTAAATGGTATATAAAGACATTCCCTAACAAAAATAGACATGATTGTAATTATCAGTGGCATCTGACTTTGACCACTACATACTAGGGATGATCATGGTTTGGTCGAAACCGACTGAACCGGAGTGATTTGGTTGGTTTGGGTGGTTCGAATATTAAAAAATAGGTCAGCGGTTTTTCTTTAGCATAAACCGTTTATATGGTTCGATTTGCGGTTTAAGGGGCTAAACCGACCGTTTAAACCAAACCGGACCGTTTGTGCATGTATGTGTGTGTGTGTATATATATATATGTATATATATATATAACACTTTTTTATATATGTGTATGTTATATTATTTAAATAGAATATATATATATATATATATATATATACATTTTATGATCTATATCATGAATTTATTACAGAAATATACTACTCTGTATGCACTTTGTGGTATGGTTTTTGGTGTTGCTAGACTTGTAATAGCACATTGGTCTTTTAGGTATTATGTCTTGTTGGTTTACTACTAATCCTTTTTTGGTATGAACTTCGTAGTCTGTTGGTTTGTGTCAAGGTATTGTATGCACATACAGTAACATTTAATTTCAAATGTTTGTTTTGATTGTTAAGTACTTAACTACAATTAAGTACCATTTACATAGAGCTTAATAATGTGACTTAATATTATATTGTACTTAAATGGTTTAAACCATAAAACCAACCAAACCAAACCGTTTAATTGGTTTGGTTTGACACAATTATTTGGTCGGTTTGGTTTGAAAAAATGTCAAACCGTTAATGCTGGTTTGGCCCAGATTTTGAGTAAAAACCGGCCAAACCAAACCATGATCATCCCTACTACATACATTATATTTCAACCTAAAACAACTAAAAAAACATCCTACGGAGTAATAATTAATGGTCAATTAAAGTTATTCCGTATACTATTAATTATTTTTACTATACATCATTAAATATGCTTTAAATAATTATATTCTATAATAGTCTTAAACATACAACAGAGATCGAGGAATTTGTAATATACTCCCTCTGTCTCATAATAAGTGTCTCACTTACTATTTTGGGACGTCCCAAAATAAGTGTCTATATTCCCTTTCAGCCAATCAGAAAAGACTTTAGTAGGTAAAAATAAGATATTATTGATAGATAGTGACTTTCCTTAAACCGTGTGCATTTTGACATGAGATACTTATTTTGGGACGGAAGGAGTACAAATCATCACTGTTTTTAAATGTCCATTAAACCTCGTATCGACATGCCTCCCATTTAACTTGTACATCATGTGTGTTATACATAGCTCATGTACGTATACGAGTTTAAAAAATAACAACTATTCCCTCCGTCTCAAAATAAGTGTCTCATTTTGACTTTTAAAAGTTATTATTTTTCAACTTTGACCTTCAATATTTTTGATTGTCTTATATAATGTTTGATGCAAAATATATGAATGGATTGAGTTTTAAATGTATTTTCATTGGTATAATTTTCATCAAGTATCATATAACACAAACATATATATTTAAAGTCAAAGTTGAAAAATAAAGACTTTTAAAAGTCAAAATAAGACACTTATTTTGGGATAGAAGGAGTATATAATTAAGGACGCAAACCAGTTGGTACCACTTTTCCTTTGTCCATAATGTGAGTATCAAATACCGTAGCAATTGAAGTGGTACTAATGTCAATACGGTACGGATGTTGGTACGGTAAAAAGAGGTACCATACCTGTTTGGTACCGAATATATAAAAATACAAAAGTGAACAATATTCGGTTGTAAAAAGTGGTACAACACAAAAATATAGAATCACCTTAATACTAAACTGGACCAAGTATGGTAATTTAAACAAAAAAAATGACAAATAATCTCCATGTTTATGTTTTCGAAATAAAGTACCCAATAGTCACTATTGTCACATTATTTCATCAAGCACCAAATTATTAATAACAACATTGATCATACTATAACAAAATAAGTAGAGTTGACTATGATGATATGAAACAAATAAGATAAACATGATCCTAAATGATGATTCTCATTACTCAGAGTGTCGTAAATTGTAATCAAATGATTTTATATGTTTGCGTATAAAAGGATATACGTATTTTCATATCCTTTGTTGTTGTTGTTGATGTTGTTGATAATGATGATGATGATGATAATGACGTTGGTGGTTGCATATTATGATGACGATTGTAGTTGATTATGATCCTTAATAATAGATAATGATTAGAATTTAAGTTTTGTGAATGTTAAAAACTCATCACTCGCAGTAAATATAACATGTGTTATCAACAGTTTTTCTTATTTTCAAATAGACAATATTATTGTATAATTATATAATGGCAAAAAGATATGATATTATATAAAAGGTACCATACCGAAAGTACCGCATCTAAAAAATAAGTTTTATAATTACCGAATACCGTACCAGCTGAAATGGTATGGTAGCGGTACATGTACATCCCTCATACTCTATACAATAATCATATTTGCATTTCTGATGGTACATATGCATCTTTTATATATATAATTCGAAGGTTGTGCGTCCGATAAGGTTAACGTTGAAAGCTATCGCGAGATAATAAAAATAAAAGTCACATGTATGTTCAAATTAGAAATTCAAAGAAAGAAATTAGAATGAATATGATGGAGTAACTTTTATATATTTGTCTTTAACACTATAAATGACTTAAAAAGTGTGTTTTTCTTCCCATTATATTCTATAAAATGTTATATTTTACACCATCTTTCATATTGCTTAATAACTTCAGTTCATCCACTCAATATATTATTCTTATCATTTTAAAATTACATATTACTACAAGTTATAAAATTACATATTTTAATACTTTGAACAAGGTTAATGTCGTGAATTATCATTGGATGACATGTGCCGCTAAGAATTGTCACTCAATATAATAAGTAAGACCACTTTTTGGTTAAGATTTTTATTATAAGAAAAATTAGAAATGGAAAATTTAATAAAAAAAAATTAATTGTGATATATGTTTTCAAAATTGTATAAACTTAAATCAACAAGCCTTTGGTCTAGTACGTAGTATGCAAGGAGTTTATCCATCGAGATGTTTTAGGCTCGAGTCTTATAAGAGGTAGTCGTACATATATCATGTAGCTTAGATTGTAAGATTATTTTTTTTAATATATTAATTATGTGTCAACATTGAAATTAATAGTATTTGATTTTCACTATTAAATATAAATAGTAATAAAGTTTCTTTATTTTTTTTAATGTTATATGAGTTGTGATTAATATAATAATTATTTTATTAATTATTATTGTTGATTTTCTTAATAATTTTGTAAAATATTTGAAAAGAAAAGAAAATAAAATTGATGATGTGTCACAATAACAAAGTATATGACTTTCTTTCTTTATATAATAACCTATAACCTATTATATCCTTAGGAAAATTTTATTTTTTCACTTACATTCAACCGATAGTATAAAAATAATGCTATACTTATATATCATAAACATTTAGATCAACCGGTTAGTTAGTTATACTACGTGAATCATTTTCAATCATACGTGAATCGGTTGACAAATTGAGATATGTTACGTTAAATAATTTTGCTATGCCCATTATATGTGTGTGTGTATGTGATGAAACTTGACATAAACCACCTAACAATTGTCACATAACTTGAAAACTACTCGTATATTATTTGTAGAAATTGTTGTACATTTTTACACTTTTTAAATTTGTTGCTTTTTTTACAAAGTAGAGACCCATTTAAATGGGTCGACCTATTGAATTTCTTGTTGGGTCCATGAATCTATTTTTCCGACCCATTGAATTATATAAATTGGTCACATCGGACTGGATCTAAATCAAGATATGTTCCATTGACATATATTATATTTGTAATGTTACTCTATTATAATTATTTAATTAATTGGTTAATAATATAAGAATGATATTAAGTATATTTCATTGTAACAATAAATAATGATAAACGTATATGCAATCCATATAAATAAAAACACAACTTAATGTATATATGCGTAGACTACAAATAAAAACACAACTTAATTATATGCTCCAAACTAAATATATTTTATCTTGACTAACTAATGATAATAATTGAGAGCGATGTATATTTGATATCCCCATACCTGCTCTTGGGACGATTGGGTGTTGCTGTTGTGTTCCCAAAAACGTTACTATGATACAAGAGAAATGAGAGTTGATAAATACAATATTAAAATTATTTCATACACGTTTTTATATATTTGTACAGTAAGTTATAATTGTTCCACAGTGTGGTGTATGAAACAAGTAGAAACTTGCCGTGAGATTGATGATATTAGTAATGGAAATTTGATTAAGAATACCATATGGGTAATGGTTTAGCATACTCAAATAAAATGTATAATTATAATTAAAATTATAAATATTAACATTAGATTGTACAATTATAGCTCGCTTTTTATGTCTTTGTTTAATGTTTTCATGTATTTATAGAAACACTGAATTTATAGACATATAGTGATAATGATATAATAATGAATATATGTACCAAGTAGTCTAACTTTTAATTTGTAACCAACTTTAATGATATTTAATTCGTGATTATAGCAATTGTAATAACATTTAATGATCATCAGTCAAATTATTTAATTCTATCATCAGAGATATATAAATACGTACCGACGGTTATTAAATATTTAGCATATCATCAAATTATTGGGTTTACTTAGACTATATTACTGTAAATTTATAATGGGTCAATATTTCCTCCAATATACATATATACATATAATCAACAATGGAGTATTATTTTTCCTATTCTAATCAATGATGATTGATGATGATGATATTATGACTAATTTAATTACTGTATCTGTGATGACTACAGCTGATGAGGTTAAAAGTATTTAGCATGGCAAAATATGTCAAAATTATATTATGACCGTAAAAAAATCGTCATGTTATTAAAAAATAAATAATCAATCCTAATTGCAGGCGTATCGTAAAGTGATTTATTTATTGGTAAAAGTAAGAGAAAAGCATGGGCAAAGAATTTGAAAGAAGTTACTGGATGTTGAGTGCAGTCAAAGTACAAGTATTCCCTTGGTCTCAAAATAAGTGTCTCATGTAAAAATGTACACGGTTTAACGAAAGTCACTATTTACCAATAACATCTTATCTTTACCCACTAAAGTCTTTTCTGATTGGCTGAAAGGGAATCTGAACACTTATTTTGGGACGTCCTAAAATAATAAGTGAGATACTTATTATGAGACAGAGGGAGTATTAAAAACCGGCAACGAGGGAGTCTGAAATATTGACAATTCTACCCCTAGATTTAGATACCAACTGTAGCAGTCTTGCACAATAGTCAATAGGGGTACTTGTGACAAAAGCCCAGACGCACGCACGCACCAACGACTCAATAACACTTCCTTCCGTCAGTCAGTCTTCCCCTTCCCCACATGAATCAGTCAGTATATATATATATATATATATATATATCTTTACAAAACCTAACTCCCTACACTAAACTAATTATTATCCATCATATCTTCTTATTTCTGCCCCTACACTTTATTCTTCTATACTTTTGACCCCTTTCAAGTTTCAACATTTACAATTTACTGTATAACCAATTATTACTACTACCATTTTACATATATTACTACTAGGCTGTACAGCAGTCATATAGATTGATTACCTGATGAGCATTTTAACTCGAATGTATTTTCTTGGATACAGTCTCACTATAATCAAAGGATCAACAAAAAACTTACTTATAATAATCTTTGCAAGTAACATATTTATAACCTGCACCGTATAAAAACACCACAATTAATGTGAAAAACTAATTTCTTCAATGATTGTTTCTAATTATTAGGAAATACATTACATATCATGATAGATTATATTTACTAAACAGTTAGAGGACTAGATTATCATTTAGCACAGTATAAGGGATATGAATGCAATATTCTCTCAATTTTAAAGGTACGGCATCTGTTATCCTACATGATGATGATGATGATGATGATGATGATGATGATGTATATACTGAATATACAATACAAATAGATACAACTAAACTACATAGACTAGTATGGTATACTACTGCCCTGCCCTGCCCTGCCCTGGCCGCTGTCACAGATTCCTTCAATCTCTTTCTTCTCCCTATCCTTGCTACTATAACTTTTATAAATAGGTTGTTTTAATTCCTCTGCATCTTAATTCTCAATTTCATTTTAATTATCATTATGTGTTTTTATATTCAACTCCATATGGTTAATCAATAATTATTATTTTTTAGTTTAAATAATTAATTGATACTCCTATTCCTATTCCCGTATTGTTTATTCCAATGGGTTGTGTGGGTTCCAAGCCTGAATTAGATTCACCGGCGGTCATTTTATGTCGTCTCCGATGTGAATTTCTGGATGAAGCAATTCATCAACGTTACGCCCTCGCCCAGGCGCATCTAGCTTACTTTCACTCCCTTAAATCCCTTGGTACTTGCTTACATCGTGTTTTCGATCTCCACCCTCCCGCCGCCGATGCTTCCCCGCCTCTCAAAATTCCGGCGCAACCACCTGCACCCGCGGTTACGGCCCGATCCAGTTCCGCCTCCTCTCATCTTCAATTCCATACTGATTCCGATGAGTCGCTTCATTTACATTCTGATGACGGTGCCTCCTCACCCATGATTGATCAACGCTACGGTAATTTGAATCAGCATGAAACCCAAACCCTAGCTGCTTATCCTTATCCTCCGGCAATGAACTATATGAGAAACGAAACCACGCCGTCTGTTCTGTATCAGCAGAGACCAATGGTCTCTGAGCCTCTACATTCATATTATACTACTACTAATGATGATGATACTAATCAAAACCCTAGCGCTACTAATTATTCCTACAACGACGGTTACTCTGATTACGGTGACCTTTTCGGTTCACGACAGCCACAGCCACAACGGCGGTCGGCTTCGTCCTCGATGACGAATGCTCCTCCTCCGCCTCCACCACCGCCGAGCTCCGGTTGGGATTTCTTGAATCCTTTTGAAACGTTTGAGAGTTATTATCCTCCGTATACCCCAAGTCGAGATTCAAGGGAAGTGAGAGAGGAAGAGGGGATTCCTGATCTGGAGGATGAAGATTTCTATCAGCAGCAGCAGCAGGAAGTTGTCAAAGAAGTTCATGGAATTCACAAGTTTGTCGATACCGATGGTGGTGGAAAAAACCCTGCTGTGGTTGATGAGGAGAGTGAGGACAGAGGTGTGGCGCCTGCTGATGCGGATCTTCATTACCGGAATGTGCCAAATGTGGTCGCTAAAGAAGAAGATCCGGTGGAGTATGAAGTTCATGTGGTGGATAAACAAGTTGTTGCAAGTCAAAAAAAGCCGCTAGTGTTTCAAAACGATTCAGACGTTGTCAAGGAAATTCAGACCCAATTTGATCGTGCATCTGAGGCTGGTAATGAGTTGGCCAAGATTCTTGAGGTTGGCAAAGTTCCACATAACCGCAAACACGTCGCATATCAAGGTTTATCATCTTCTCTCTTGGAAAGCGATTATTATATGCCCTTTGTATGAATTGGTTGTTATCAATTAATTAACTTTTCCAATAATATAATTCACAAACAAAAGGTGTTAATGGTGCTGTTTTGTAGGCATTTTTGTCTACATGACACGTACTTCTTACAAAGATTGCAGGAACTAAAGTTGTATTTTTAAATAGAAAGACCAAATCTGTTTAAGAAGATGTCCGGGTTCAGATTATTGAGAGTTGCTGACTTTGTTATGTTAATTGTTTTTTAATAGTTCCCTCCAAGATGTTGAACGTGTTTACACCGTTAGCACTAGCGCCAGCTGATCCTGCTCCATTAGATACGGATGTAGATTTATTGACAAAATCTAAGAATCTATCATCAACTCTACATAAACTGTATCTCTGGGAGAAGAAATTGTTTGATGAAGTTAAGGTACAAATTTCGATTCTTAAATGTCACATTGAAGCGCCTGCTTTGTCATGTGTGTATTTCTGTGTATGCAAAGCGGGAATGTAGCATTTTGATTTCATTTAATCACCTTTATTATGATGTGTTTTACGTTCCGGTAGGTTCAGATTCTTGTATTCTAGTTATTACTAATTTTGTCATGAAGAAATTGCAAAATATCTTTTCTTGGAAAGCTTTGAGAGTGGTATTAATATTGCAGTGATACCCTTTATTTGTGTCGCGTGAAATATAGATTGTGCAACTCCAATGTATGTGGATTTGCTACTTTTTGTGTTACAAACGACAATCATTTGAGATATTGGATTAAAGAACTACTGTTTGGAATTATGCATACAATAACAATGTAGATATGGTTTAAACTCGTGGTACTGTATTACACAAGCCTTAAATGTTGACATGTTGTGCACGAAACAAACTAATGATGATGAATACACCATTTTCCTAGTACAATTCGATAATGGAAAATTGTTTGTTATGGGTGACACAGATTGAGGAGAAGATGAGGTTGCTCCATGAAGAAAAGAAGCGAAGACTTGTGCGTTTGGATGAAAAAGGTGCCGAGCCTCACAAAATTGATGCAACTAGAACTTTTGTTAGAAGTCTTTCAACAAAAATTCGTATTGCAATTCAAGTTGTTGATAAGATCTCAGAGAAAATAAACAATTTGAGGGATGAAGAGTTGTGGCCACAAATATATGACTTCATTGAAGGGTACATTCTTCTTTATGTTGTTTTGTCTTTTTGCTTATATACTTGCAAGTTCATCATAATTCTTGAATTCTAATCTGTACAACTAACTCTCTTTGGAAATGTCACAATCATTTGAATAGTTGTAAATTACACTAGTTAACACGTGCCGGATCATAGAAGCTTGACTCCTATTTCATGTCATATTACTTGGGTCTTGTGACTCTGTGTGGGTTTTTATTTGCCTGTGTAAAATTTCTACTGGTTGCAAGACAGGCGGGTTTGGTAACGGGTTAGATTGGCCGGTCAGGTTGACCCGTAACGACGTATTTGTCCATTTATTTTACGTTTCTTTATAAGTATAGTATGTGTTAGGTATGATTATAAAAACAATAATATCATGATCGTAATTGAATTTTAATATAAAGTGATTTTGGAGTTTATCCGTACAATCATAATAATATACTTTGGGCGACTTTAGACCCGTTTAACCGGGTTCAACTATGCTGACTCATCCTTTTTTTGTTTAATTTTTATTATTTGATCTGTTGAAATGATACATAACCTAAATTGACTCATTATAAGCAATTGAGTAGAAACTGGGTGCCTTTAATTATTACAATAGACGCTAGTCAGAAAATCTATATTATGCAAAAAGAAAAAATTAATGCTTTAGTTGGTTAGTATCTTATCTTATCTGTGATATATTCCTTTTAGGTTAACGAGGATGTGGAGATCGCTGCTGGAATGCCACCATAGTCAGTATGAGGCAATCAGTGCTGCTAAGCGTATCGATGCTATTGCATCTTACAAACACACGGACGATGCGAGCCTGGAGGCCACACTGCAACTTGAACACGAACTGCTCAACTGGGCTATACGATTCTCTTGTTGGTTTGGAGCTCAGAAGGGGTTTGTGAGAGCTGTAAACGAGTGGCTTCTAAAGTGTCTTATGTACGAGCCTGAGGAAACTGTAGATGGACCAGTTCCATACTCTCCTGGACGAATAGGTGCACCACCTATTTTTATTGTCTGTAACCAGTGGGCACAAGCCATGCAGAGAATATCTGACAAGGAAGTTGTGGACTCGATGCGAGATTTTGCTGCAACTGTTCTTCAGTTATGGGAACGGGATAAGGTAGAATGGCGACAGCGGATGGAGATTGACAAAAACAGGGAAAGAAATATGGATAAAGAGGATCAGAAGATTCACAAAGAGTTGCAGATGTTGGATAAAATGATTGTTCACGTAGCATCGGGAGAATGTGACAAGGGTATGACATTAGGACATGCGGTGTATCAGAGCGAAACTAGTAAAAATGGTAGTCTGCATACGAGTCTGCAACGCATCTTTGAATCCATGGAACGGTTTACTGCTATGTCATTGAAAGCTTACGATGAATTATTGCAGCGAATACAAGAAGATAAACTTGCTCGATAGCTGGAACTAATTTCCCAGTGATCTTCTCATACCTGCGGTTCGACCAGTGAGTTGAATCATGTGGACTGACATCATGGTTCAAAGAAAATCGAAGCTATGAAATGCAAAACCGAAACCGTATTACTAGGGTCAGTCCATCTTTTGAATCTTGGGACTCTCAAAATGGAAAGAACTGGTGGTGGTTATTGAGAGCTACAAGAAACACACAAGTCGTTAGAAAAAATGTAGCCTTGTGTCCCACCGAGAGGAGACGAGAGTTGCTTTGTTGATCAGAAGCATAATTGACCATGGAGATGCATCAGTTTTGTAAGTGTATGTGGTTGGTGTAGAGAAATGTCCTGTTATAGAGGTGATATGAAAGACGTGTGTGTGTGTTGGTAGTAATATCTTAATTCTTAGACCATATGGTGTTAGAAAATGATCGATCCCTTAGCATATCTGTTACCAATCAACATTTTGCTGCAATCAAATTGGTTTCAGTGTATATGATGATAGACAGGTTACATTCCTCGATGGTCAAAACCAAAATTTTTTTACAGAAAACAAGAATTTAGAACCCGTGATGAACAACTATGCAATCTGGACTCCTGACCTGGCAACCTTGACAGGTACCAACATTTGATTATGGGTTTAGTACTTTAGTTTATGCGTTTTGTTTGCTTAGACGCTAAAATTGGAAATCCACCGTAGAATTGTCGTCAATCTGAACACAATCATGAGCCAAAAGCAACGATAACCAAATCAAATACGTAGCAACGTTTTTTCCCCGTTAAAGCCTCAACTCCTGTGCAACCCTGATGTGAAACGCCGGTAAAAATGACCTTGAAATCACTAATGAGTAATTTCCATGAATCATTTTGTGTAGTTATATTTCCCATGGATGTCCATAATATTTAATCGACACAAGCATACATTTGGAGGTAGAAACTACTCGTAAAAAATAATAGGCCTGCTGCTTTTTTCTTCTTTTTTTGTTGCGAAGAGACCACATTTAAACATAACCCAATTATCAATCAGTATAGTTGGGACCTGTACAAGTTACTCAAATTTGATGACACTACAAACGAGTACATAAAAAACTTAAATGTTAAATTTGCATCGCATAATTTCTGGGCTAATTACCCTAATATTCAATCTGAAACAAACTGATATAGTGATAAATTCTTTAAAAAAAAAAGGAAAAAACCCCGTAAATTTGGTATGTTGATCGTTGTTGGAGAGAGAGAAAATAATCAAATTCTAGGAAAAACACCAAAAGAAATCTTAAACGAACCATGCGAACACAAATGGAGCATGTTCATGTTCATTTATTAGGTTTTATCGAACAAATAAACAAATATGAACGGATTTTGTCGTTTATATTCGTTCACAAAGAAAGTTTGTTTGTTGAACGTAAAACGAATAAAATATATAATTTAATCCATTTTTAATACGTTAAACGAATCTGAATGGACACAAATGAACCTAAACAAACACAAACAAACATATACATATATACTCCGTATGTATACGTTATATAAGTTGAACATTGTGATTAGAGCTGGCAAAATGGGCGGGTTGAGCGGGTATGGGCTACGGGTCAAAACGGGCGCGTGTATAAACAGGCTCGGGTCTAATCGGGTGCGGGTCTAAACGGGCTCGGGTCATAAGGGCTATTTGAAAATTTCATAAAAAAATGTTCTAATTCACTAAAATATATATATTTTCCAAAATAAATTAACATTTTTAACTATATAATATAAAAAGTTTAACATGATGGACACCCATTTAGACCCATTCATGATTTGAGTTTTACCCAATTAAGCCCATTCCCAAAATTCCCCCAGTTTATAAGAACCCAAACTTTATGTCATTATACCCATAATTACCCAGATGTGGAGCAAATGGGCAGAATTTGTCAGGATTAATTGTGATACATATTTAACATTACAAAATGATCAAAATGTTGACGCTTTTTAACATATCTAACAAGTTTTATAAGACTTCCAGGTTTATCAAAAAATAATATCTAAATGTCATCATCCAAAAAATCTACTCCACATTCCAGAATGCATAATTGATAGCGAAGTTCCTTGTCGCATAAGCGACCTGCACGAATGGTGTAACGACTGCCCCGTTGTCTCCGACATGTCTAAATGTTGAATATAATTATATGTAGATGAGATTAAAATACAATATCATTCGGTATATATATATATATATATATATATGGTAACAGGATAAACAAGAAAGGAAATATAGGTGGAGATGAGGGAGAAACGATATAATCCCGTATTTTAAATGTAACACCCCGCAATTTCAACAAAATTATAAACGTGATTAACATGCATTTCTAGGCTAATTCCCTACTTGAGTGAATTTACAACACATTTTAGTGGTAAGTCTAGCAAAGCTCAACTAGTTAATACGCGTAGTACTACGATTCATAAATATTACAATTATGTACAAAACAATTGGAACAAACGCGGCAAAAATATACGACTGTTGGTGAACAAAATTATTTAATAAAACGAAATTATTAAATAACATTAACGATTTTAAATATTATGTTGATAATATTTACAAAGTATTTTATAACATATAACGTTTAATTTGTGAAACTGAAACAAAAACGAAGTTAAAAACTTTATTAAACTTAACTAAATTATTTCCATAAAATAATTCAACTAAAAATATATTTAAATACATATCTAATAAATTACCAATTTAAAATATTGTAACGTTTAAACAATCGAGGAAACGAACACCACACAGTACGCAAACACGGAGGACGAAAAAGAGAGACAAAACCCCCTCCTCCCCTCCTCTTTCTTTCATTTCTACCATCTCTTTCTCTCTCTTCTTCTCATCTTTTCTTTCATCTCTCTCTCTAAACATACACCACCACCACCAAAAATCAACAAAAACTACCACTAAATCACCATAAATCATCGTACTCCTTTGGAATAAAACGATCACGGGATCACGATCTACACTTCTACCTTTCCGGATTTTCTTCGCGTTAACTTTGTAAGATCCCGACATTTCGTAAACTTTTAGATTTCGTTATTTTCTTTGATATTTCTTGTTTAATATACTTAATACATCATGTTTTAGTGTTATATCAACTTATTATGTCCGAAAACACCATTAAAAACGCTTTAAAAGTCGAAATTTGCATAAAAATCGCGAACAGCGAGTTCCGCGAGTTGAGATTCAATCTCAACTCGCAGAACAATCTCGGTTTGCAGAACAATCTCGATTCAGAGAACAATCTCGGTTCGCAGAACAATCTCGGTTCGCAGTCAACTTTGGTCAACATTTTTCAGCACTTTGAAATTTGCTTAAAATGGTTACCCAACAGATAACACTTTGACATTAAAGTTTAAAAATGATATAAAAACTTAATTTCAATAATAAAAGTACTATTTACAAACACTTTGGACATAATTTAGTTGCGTGAACACTGGCATGGATGGTCGACTTAGACATCCACATACTTATTTAATCTCATACGTTTAGGGCGTTAGGAGATTCTGGACCATACTTGGGCTTAGGTTTGCTAGCACTCGCACGTTACTTAACTCAACATGTGAGTTCACAGCCCCTACTTTTACTGTCTTAACTGCTTTTGAACAGGGGTGGAAAACATAGTCAACTGCTTTATTAATTGCCATAACTGCTTTTACTACATGATTGTATACTTGTTTACTCGAACGATTAGAGTACTTTGAATTGTTAAACGATTGTGCGAACTAATGTTTATGAAATAACAATTTCATACCGTAAACTAAAACAAACGTGGTAAACTAATTGATAAACTGTTTTGTTTGAACGGGAAAACGACCCGGGCGTATTTAGCCGGAGAACGACCGGTACTTTTTATAAAAACGCTGGAGAACGACCAGCAACGTATTTTAGTGCCAGAGAACGACTGGCCAAGTGGACGGGAGAACGACCCGTGCGTATTTGGATGGGAGAACGACCCATGCGTTTTTGACCGGAGAACGACCGGTACTGTGTTTCGCTGGAGAACGACCAGCAGTATGTATTGCCAGAGAACGACTGGCCGAGTTGGACGGGAGAACGACCCGTGTGTATTTAGACCGGAGAACGACCGGTACTATTTTGTAAACGCTGGAGAACGACCAGCAACGTATTGCAAACTGTGTTTTGGGTAACATCCCACGTAAACGGTATTTTGGGTAACATCCCCTGCAAACGGTATTTTGGGTAACATCCCACGCAAACTGTATTTTGGATAACATTCCACAAAACGATTACTTGACTATTATGGCAATAACTATTTGTGAACGTATTGGTTTAAACAACTGTGCTTACAAACTTGATTCAACTATTGCAAACATAAAACCTGTGAATTCACTCAACCTCGTTGTTGACTTTTACTATGTTTTTCAGGGAATTAGCTGCGCATGTAAGAACCGCCTGCACGTTGGAACATAGGCGACCCACGAAGTATAGGATGCCAACTTTTGACAACTGGATTTCTTTTATATAACTGAAACTGTTTAGTCATATGTACGAAATCTACTTTTGTAAACTTAATACTTTTAACTTGTATGATTCGAGGAATCGTAAACTTTGTAACTAATACTTTGGCATCTTAATATATTTGTTTTGTTGTAATCATATGCTCTGATACGTATGCATGTACTGTGTATTGTGGCACTCCCCATACTTAACTATATGCTTCCGCTAAACTAAATCAACGAATTTGGGGGTGTTACATTAAATATTATGATTCAAATTTTTATTATTATAATTCTACATTTTAGTGCTTTGGTTCAATATTTATTAATAAAATTTAGACTTTTATTTCTAAAATTCAAAAACTATAGACAGTAAAAAATTGAATCATATTGCTTCTCCATTTTTTCCACCTAAATCTCTTTCTCCCTTGAACCGACTCGTATATATACGGAGGTTCAAATGAGAACCAACTAAAAGTAGAGAATTGTGAGAACTACTATATTACGTGTTTGTTCACATGTAATTAACTTCAATCATATGTGAACATTGATTTAGGTTAGTTTGAGAGAGAGAAATAGTCAAAAAATCATAAAATTACGTATTAAAAGACGTTTTACTTGATTTGTTCACATTATCGTTCACATGTGAACATATATTTGTTTTTTGTGTTTTTGGATATAATTTTAGAGAATTTTGTTACTTTTTTCTTTATCAATTAAATGTACATCAATATTTACATATGATTGAAGTTAATCACATATGAACAAACACGTAATCTGGTAGTTATCACATTTCCTAATTTTTAGTTGCTTCTCATTTGAACCCAACTCATTACTTAAAAAATAACATATACTAATTCATTCCAACTTTATTTGTCTTTTTGACCCCCTCATGTTTGGTGGGATTGTTTTTTTAATTGTTTATTCTTTCTTTAAAATGTTCCCAATTTTATTTTTTTTTGAAATAAATGATTATTTTTTACCATTTTATATTATATATGCATGTTTATTTTATTTTTTAAAAAAGGAAAAAAAGAATAAGTTGGGAACATTTTAAAGAAAGAAAGAATAAATGATTAAAAAAACAATCCCACCAAACATGATGGGGGTGTCTAAAAAGACAAATAAAGTTGGAATGAATTTTAGATTATAAAGCATCAAACAACTGTAACTCCCCCTTTTTTTATCTCATTATGTACATGAAACACAACAAAAAGAATCCATAGAAATTATAACCCAAACAAATAAATACACCACACAGACACACACTTATTTATTTATAAATATATATATACATTCTTTCTCTTTCTAAAAATATTTGTCTTTCTTTTTTCCCTTGAATTCAAGAAACTGAATCAATCATGGGTCTTTGTGCATCAGCTCCGAAATCAAGAACAACCCCAGAAAGGAATCACTTCCAACACCCACAAAAAAGTAATCTTTTTAGTTATAATAATCACTCCAACGCACCGTCTACCACCAATCAACAAAAGTTTCCCTCTCAAGTCCCGTCGCAAACCACCACCGCCGGAGCTGCTGCTGCTGCTGCTATACCTCCTTTCTCCGAGTTTTCATTTAGTGACTTAAAAGGTGCTACTAATAATTTTAGTAGTGATCTAATTGTTTCTGAAAGTGGTGAAAAAGCACCGAATCTTGTGTATAAAGGAAGACTCAAAAATCGCCGCTTGATTGCTGTTAAGAAGTTTTCCAAATTAGCCTGGCCTGATGCTAAACAATTTGTGGTAATACTCATTAATTATACCCTTCCCTTTTCCTTTTCCTTTTTTTTCCTTTTCAATTTTATTTTATTTCTATCTATACTAATATATAAAACATAATTAACATTTTTAATTTAATTTCCATTTTTTTTACAATTTTGTTGTATTCCGCTGCATTGCGAGAGTATTCCGCTAGTATGTATGTATGTATTCAAGACAATATGCTTATTATTTTAAATTTACTTGAATCTAGGGTAGGAGGAGTAATTGTTAATTACATGTTTGTATAAGTTGTAGAAATGATCATCGTCACTGACTGTTTATTAGTAGCGGTAACGGGACTCTTACTAATGTTGTTCCTAAACTCAAATTGACTTAGTTTCTGCTACAAAAGATGTTGCAAAAGTGTTTGATAATACTTATTAATTACTTTGAACCTTTTGATATTGGTAAAAAAAATAGATGGTCCTTGATTTCGCATTTGAGAAGTCTCACAGTTGACTTCAAAAATCTTGTTTGGAGGCTGTGGCAGCATTCATTTCATTATTTATAATTAAGGATTCTGGTAGCGGTTAGTTTATTTGCAGAATTGTTGTAATGCAAGGAGACTCAAACACACTTATCACGGATTTGCTAGATTTTTTATAGGAAAGAATTGATCATTACATAGCTTTTGTGGCCACCTAAAATAAAAGAATTGTAAGGTTAAATTTCCAAAAGAGTGCATATAGGTTCACAAAAAAAAAATATTGGTTAAATTTCCGATATATAAATATGCACACATCAATAACTGCCACCATAGATTCTTGTTGAAACGTGACACCATTTCTTATCAATGTGAAAAATGATGATGGGCTCTTTGATCTTGTAGGAGGAAGCATGGGGTGTTGGCAAATTGCGACACAAAAGACTGGCTAATTTGATTGGATATTGTTGTGATGGTGAAGAGAGGTTGCTTGTTGCTGAGTACATGCCTAATGACACTCTTGCTAAGCATCTATTTCACTGTAGGTGTACTTTAATTTATGCATTTACTATTCGTTAAATCAGGTCATTTTGGTTTGTTCATTCGTCATATTCATTTTGTACGTCCTAGTTTATATGATTAAAAAATAATAGGAATTTGATTTTGAGTCCCTTTAATTTGAGGGTAGGAGAAATGTAGATGAGAGACGCAAATTGGATAGTTAATAAGTTTTTATTTTATAAATATGGAATCCTCTGCGTCATAGTCTAGTTTACTGTCCCAGTCAGGCTCCGTGTCCAACTTGCTTTGCTCAAAGCATATTCTATATGACGTTCGCAGGGGAAAATCAAACGATCGAGTGGGCTATGCGAATAAGGGTTGCTCAATACACATCTGACGCCTTAAACTATTGTACTACCGAAGGTCGGGAATTGTACCATGACCTCAATGCGTACAGGATTCTCTTTGATGAGGTACGTCATCATAATATCATATATACTTTTACCATTCCACTATAATAGGGCCATTCCAGTTTCTCCTGCTTTCTAAATTAAAAGTCGTGTTCTTCTTTGATAACCAATAAGGCTATATAGGAATTCAATATCAAAATATGCCTCTCTTTTTTTTGTCGTTTCTTGAAAAATGTGTTATCGAAGAGATACATGTCTATCTTTATGGTTAGTTTTTATGCTAATATGCTAATGAATGATTTGAATCATAGGATGGAGATCCCCGACTTTCATGTTTTGGATTCATGAGGAACAGTAGAGACGGAAAAAGTTATAGCACTAATCTTGCATATACACCTCCAGAATATCTCAAACACGGTAATCATTTAATTTTGGCGTTGCGACATCTATACAAGCCTCTATACAAATATTATTAGGCTTAAAATCTCTCTAGAAATTTGTTGATTATAGTTAAACAAGTATAGCTCGCATTAATTTGTATAGATTTCGGTTTCAGCTAATTGTGTGGCTATATTCTCTCTTCTGCAGGAAGAGTTACTGCGGAAAGTGTTGTTTACAGTTTTGGGACTGTCCTTTTAGATCTTCTAAGTGGAAAACACATCCCTCCAAGTCACGTAAGTTATTACTGTTATACCTTAGTCGAAAATCTTAGATCAACAACTTCGTGTATATAGGCCAGGCCTGCCTATTGTTTAATTTTGTAGTAAGTTTTTTTTTCCAACTAAAGTTTGATGTACTGTAGGCGCTTGATTTGATCCGTGGCAAAAATATCATTCTTTTAATGGAATCGCATTTGGAGGGGAACTTTTCGACGGATGAAGCAACTATTCTCGTTGATCTTGCCTCTAAATGTTTGCAATATGAACCCAAAGATAGACCTACTATTAAAGACCTTGTTGCTACACTTGCTCCACTTCAAACCAAATGTGAAGTAAGAATTTATTTCTGAAGAGACTCACTTTGATAAATATTATTTATTTAATTATTCACCTTTTTGGAAATATTGTTGCAATTGTGGTGTTTTTTTAGGTTCCATCATATGTAATGCTTGGGATTTCAAAACAAGAAGAAGCTCCATCAACTCCACCGCGCCCCCTTTCACCGTTGGGAGATGCTTGTTCCCGGAAGGATCTTACGGCGATTCATCAGATCTTGCTTATGACACACTATCGTGATGATGATGGAGCCGGAACCAATGAGGTGATTTGATCACTTGTACCATGTGCTACATTCATGGTACATGGATCGGAATTGTTTGATTAAGAATTCTGATGCTATATAAATGTGTGTTTTTACAGTTATCGTTCCAAGAATGGACTCAACAGATGAGAGATATGTTGGAAGCTAGGAAACGTGGTGATCAAGCGTTTCGTGAAAAAGACTTCAAAGCTGCCATCGACTTCTATTCACAAGTACTTGCGTTATACACATTGTTATCTCATTCCAATTTGCATTCTACATTTGATAATAATTTTAAAAAATATGGAGAATTTGAGCATTGTCGTTATGCAGTTCATAGACGTGGGAACAATGATATCTCCAACAGTTTTAGCAAGGCGGAGTCTATGCTATTTGCTATGTGATCAGCCTGATGCTGCCCTTCGAGACGCTATGCAAGCACAGATTGTGTATGCGGACTGGCCCACTGCCTTTTACATGCAATCAGTTGCTCTTGCGAAGCTGGACATGCATCAAGATTCTCTCGATATGTTAAACGAGGCAGCTGGGCTTGAAGAAAAGCGACAAAAACGTGATCGAAGAGGGTCCTAATAGCATCACTGCCTTGGTACATTTTTCACAAAAATCAGTCAGTAAATAATTTGCTGTCAAATATGGTTGACGTCAAATTTTTGAATGAATTTACATACAGAAGCTGTTATACTTGATAAAATGCAAAGCTTGATGATTATATATAGTTCTTAAGTTACATAAAACATTATTTGTTTATATTATCGGTTAGCCTGTTATAGCTTGCTTTTTTTGGGAACCACCTGTAAAGTCTAAAATCCAAAAAAGTTGTACGCATATCTCACCTGGTTTTTGAAAAGAAGTTGGTATATATTTAGATAATACAGATGCAGCATGAGGGATGGTCCAAACTCAATACTAGTTTTTGAAGCCCAGTCCAAGTGTGTCTAATTCAGGATTGGTCTTTGACCAGAATTTAACTGCAGCTTATACAACCGGAATACCGGATCATGTTCAGTTCGGCCCGGTTGAACTAAATCCGGCTAAAAAAATATTTGTGTATTGAATTTTAGTACAGTATAAATTATGTTTATAAACCATATTACCAAACTTTAGTATGTCGTATAAGTCATGTTTATGAATCCTCTGCATTTTTGTTTTTGTATCCCTTACTCTCCAAACTAAAGAATGAAGTGTAATCGGGCCCATCTTGACGTAACCACTCATAAGGACATGTCGTAGTCGCAAACCGTAATCTGCATCTACCAAGCGAGTCCTTGCCATGCATAATGTTCACGTGCTACAAAACATAGTATTAATTGGAACCATTTTGTCCTCTATTCATCCACATTACAACTTTTCATACATGAAGTACAAATCATGATCCGGCATGGCTACAAAAGGCAAACATCTATCTAGTAACTTAGTTAAAGCGATACGACTAATTAAGAACGTACATAAGTAGCATCAAGTATTCATACAGTACAACTCTTAATTTACGTTACTAAGCTGTACCGTACAACAACTCAACGCATCCAAAATGATGGGACATACTTACTTCAGGCCATCTTCAAAAACACCTACATTACGTCAAAAGACCCGAAAAACATGGTCTACAATGCAATTTCAGCATGTAAAGCATTGAACCCAACTGGAAGTGGAACTGGTTGCTCCTCCACCTCCCACTTGGCTTGAGGAATCACACCATCTTTTACAGGGATGTACTCCTGGTCCCGCCAAAGTTTTCATATTTACAGAAAAGCAACAGAAAAAAGTATTCATTATTATGACAATTATATATATAATGGACAAAACATCTCAACTAAAGAGATTTCAATTCTGTGTCACAAGATTCTTTATCACTACATTAACCCATTTTGTCTCTCTGCTATTTCTATTCTATGAATAAATATTTCCATCAATTATTGACTTTGGGTTTCCCCTGACCAGACATTAATTTTTCTTCTTCTTTTAATCATGTCTTCACTTTAGCCCCTAAAGTATGATACCCTTGAACTTCCCATAGCAGTGTACTGATATAGACGTTGAAAACTTGGAGTTGTAGAAATCTTAACAATTTTATACAGTAACATATAATCTGTATGTGGCTACCAGCGTATGTAGCTTTGATTTGCTTTAAGGATTCAAAAGCAATGAATTAAAGTATGAGGAGTTGAAGTGCAACTTAACTAGTGACTAGCATCTCACATACAATAATCAAGTAGTACAGTAAAAGTTAAGCTAGCTAGTAGCTATGTACTCCATCTTGTATGTGCATGTATAAGCATAATAATTATACTCCGTAGTGTACACATATTAAAGAGAGAGTTGTGGGTAGAAGTTGAAGATGATGAGATGGCATGGATTATGATTGACAAATACAAACCTCGAGCTTGTGAACAAGGTCTTTGGCATTTGGTGCAGAGACAAAGATGTGACGTTGAGAAGGTTTGATAAATCCATCATCCACTGCTTTATCGATGAATGTGAGCAGATAGTTGTAGTACCCATCTACGTTCAGTAAACCCACCTGCACCTACCCAATATCATTTCACTACACACACACACACAAAATAAGGGTACAAGTTTGCATGCATGAAGTACAAGTGATCATTTAACTACAATTCCACAGTACAGTAAAAAGAATAAGTAAAGAAGAAGAATGTGAAGTAGCATTTATTTATTTACAGGTTTGTCATGGATTCCAAGTTGAGCCCAAGTAATGACTTCAAGTAATTCCTCAAGAGTACCATATCCACCTGTTGTAGCATTGTACAAAATACAAAAGTAGGCATTAGAGGGTTGTACAATGAAGAAGATTGCGTACAACTAATTACGGTAGTACGACCGACGAGTACCGTACTTGGTGCGTACGTACCAGGTAGAGCAATGAAACAATCGGAGTGGCGGGCCATCTCAGCTTTCCTTTGATGCATGTCACCAACAGCTTTAACCTCCCCTATGCTCTCTCCGGTTTTCTTCAAATCCAATTCCAGTCCCAGTCATTTTTTATAAGACGTATATACGTAGCAAGTATAACACTTGGTTGATATATCATCTTAATTAAAGAGACGATCAGTTAATTAATAATTGGAATATTACCTCTTTCCCCATCAAAGCCCTTGGTATGATGCTGCATAGATAAGATATAGAGGCCGCCGGTAAGTAGGTACTTTTTGAGATCCAATACAATACGTACATACAAAAGTTAAATATAAAGATGAGAAAATTAAGGTAGTGTACGTAATTAATAGGTACGTACCCTAAAACATGACCACCACTAGAATGAACAGCCTTAGAAACTAAACCCATCAACCCGATGCTTCCTCCTCCATACACAAGATCAAGCCTTTTTGCTACCTTCAATTCATTGAATTGTAACGTATTTTATTCTTACCAACAAAACATACATACATACATACCGTATTAATTTCCAAATAAATGTTGCCTTGTTTTGACTTGATCAGCTCATACACATTTATGTGGTCCATATCCAATATCTAATGATTAAACTTTTTTTTTTATATATATATTATTACAAGCATATCATTACTAGTATAATACTCCCTCCGTCCCATATCTATTGTCCACTATTCCTTTTTGGGATGTCCCAATTTAATTGTCCACTTCCATAAATAGAAAAGAATAATAAGATAAAGTTCATTTTTGCCCCTAATTTATATATGTAAGACAAAAAGGTAGGTAAAAAGTAAAGGGTAAAATTGTCTTGTTACCAAAAAGTAAGAGAGATAGTGATGTTTTTCTTAAACTGCGTGTTTTTTGTCTGGGGACAATAAAATTGGGACGGAGGGAGTAGTATAATTTCTTACTTTTAGCAGAAATTACCCTACCTTT
Source organism: Pseudognaphalium luteoalbum (assembly GCA_963422505.1). Lineage (NCBI taxonomy): Eukaryota > Viridiplantae > Streptophyta > Magnoliopsida > Asterales > Asteraceae > Pseudognaphalium > Pseudognaphalium luteoalbum. Next base: position 666,240 of record OY730192.1, read on the forward strand.
TTTTCAAACCATATCATCCCATCCCATCTACTAATTAGCAAGGAGTAAATTAGTAAATCTACATTCGCTTTTGCTTTTTAAACTTAAAAACAGCCTCATTAGCTTGTTCAGGAAGCTAAATTATTCATCTTTAGTAGTATTAACTACGGAGTATATATACACACATTCATGGTCATGTTTCTGTGTGTACTGTGCACCAGTTTCTTTTTCGATTACTACTACACACTATTTGATTTGATGATCAATTCATACCACAAAAACGTATAGTACATATATATTATATATATATATGATATATAACCAATGCGAAAAATGCAGGTACCCATACCCAGTATATATAAAAGGAAACATGATCATCTATATTCCTAGCAATTACTAATTGTATATGGAATACCATTGACTTTTTAGATATGATTTTTCACAACTTAACATTGTATTGCATTTTGCATGAAGAAACAATATATTGTTATATATATATATATGGCATAAGTGAATAGTGATTGATTGATGATATTGATAATTAATTGATAAGGATACCAGTTCTTGAGCCAACTCAATGGCAGCATCCCTGTAGACATCCCTTTTCCCAGAACTACTTCCACAAAACACGCAAACACTTTTGAATCTTGACGACGACTTGTTGATTTTTTCCTTCATCGATATCCCATTCTCCATAATATTCATTCCTACGTTTCCACCTTTTTTTTCGATCGGCACTTGATGAAAAGCTTATCTTTTTATATTTCCAAATAACGATAACTATGATATGATGAACCCTAACCACTCACTCACCAAGATATTGTTATTGCGCAAACATTAAACAAATGAATTTATACTATTCATGTAGTATGGGGTCTTGTGTATATATAGTCCCTCAATATTATAAGACTACCCATTTTCCACATCATCATAACTTTTTTTTTTCTTTTAGATCAAAAGATCTTTTGATATTGAATTACCCCTCTTTTACTTTAATAAAGCTTTCATAAATTCATAAATCAGAGTTGCACGAAAAAGGGTATTAATAATACTAGCTGACCGATTCGACACTTCCTTTAAATGTTATAGATAACACCAAATTTTACAAATCTCCAAACAATTTTGTGTGCTTTTATAACTCGTTTTATACGTAATTAAAATTAAAATGCTCAACCCTGATATCAAGTTAACTTTCATGTAACGCTGGTCTCTGGACGTTGTTAAAGTTTACATACCACTTACTTAAAAACGCATTGAACACAATTCAAAAGTAACTCTATATTCATTGGTTCAAGGAATTATTTTTATCCATCGGTCCAATATAATATACGGTGGGTTCAACAACATTGCCATTTTCTATAACTTGTACTCTTATTAATTGCACAATAATATACGAGTATATGCTATTTATTTATCATACAAGATGATAATTTAAAATTTAACATAACAGTAACATTTTGAACAAATTAAATACACCAAATAAAATAAAGGGTAAGGTTCAAAGGAGAAGACATTATATGAGGAGAAGGAGAAAAAGACTTATTTTACTGCATTTTAGAATAAAAATGTAAGAGTTAAAATGCAGTGATGTTAAAATGCAGTGATTTTTGACATGTATAAAATGCAGTGGAGTGATGTTAAAATGCAGTAACTTTCATAAATTACAATATTTTAACCTTAAAATACAGTAAAAATAGGTTTTCTCCTCCTTCTCCTCAAATGCGGTCTTCCCCTCGGATCCTCTGTCTAAAATAAAATGTAATACTATCATTGCTGCTAAATGTTAAATTATTATATTCGTTTATAGCTTGACACAAATACCTAACGAATTGTATATATGTACGTAGGAAATAAAAAACAAATAAAGATTAATGTAGTTCTCTTCTTGATAAATTCACCTTTGCATCATACAAAGTAAATAATATTAACAATTCAAATAATCCGTTTCAATTAGGGGAGGACCGATCAGGGAACAAGATTAATTTTGAAGATTCGTCCTAAGAGCTCTCCTAATGGTGAATGACAGTTTCCGTCGATTTAATTCGATGGAACTGACACCGATAAAACCGGACGTTCTGTCATTTTTTGTTTTTACTTTTCTTTTTTCGTGTGTGTATATAAATAAAGTTGAATTAAAGTGACGGTGTTACTTATAACAAAATTCCATCGATTACAATCTTTTTTTAAAAAAAAGCTTACACAGCGCTAGCGTGACCAGTTGGTTTCAATTTCCATTGGGTATAGTATGTTCTAACGGTGAGCATCAGTTGGCGTCGACTGACCTAATACCGTTGGCACCGAACCTTCGGTTGCATGTTGTTAGTTTGGCGTCTGTAAAGTGATGCTGAAGCAAAGGAAATTGTGAGTCCGTGCAATTGATAAAATATTTTTTTTTTTGCTTTTCTAATGTATAGAAATAAAATTATATTGGTAAATGTGATATTAAAATAAAAAACACAGTGATATGTCAGATTTAATAATGTTAAGTGATTTTTAGAAAGTATTAACGTGATAGTAACTTGGAATCAAGTGATGGCGTAATGGAAAAATATGAATTCTAGTCTAGTCTAGTTGAATATGAGCTGCATCAGATGATGTGTTTTTTAACAAAAAGAAGTGATTTTTACCGAAGTTCTTGTCATTAATATTATATGATGATTACACATGTCAAATCATCAGTAACTTATATACACCTAACTTCTTACACCTACCTTTACTGAATGTTAAATGCAGCTGTCGTTTTAGTTTTCGTGAAGATATATAAATTATGAGGTTATATTTTTTAATTGTATTAAGTTTATAGGGTTAAGTGTATAGAAATACATATAACTATGTGTGAATTTTTATTGTCTGTACGTAACTAAATTGATCTTTATAGTATGTACGTAACTCAGTCGACAATCCTTAAAATGGAGTAATACTCTATTCCCCTATAATTTGAGGGTAATAACTACCATTACCCTATGACTATGGCTACACTTTGATTTTCTTCCTAATATCGAACTTATGTACATTAATTTTATATATATATATATATATATATATATATATAGTACAAGGATCCGCTGAGAACTCCACCTAAATGAGAACTCTGAGAACCACTTTTTTTACGCGAGCAGCTGATTACGGTCAGAGGTGCACAATTCGTCAATTTAATTTAGTGAAACTCTAATATTCATCTTAATTATAAAATTAATTCAAACAACCACGTAAGGGAATATTAGTTTTTATTTCACAGTCATTCGCGCAAACATTCGACTTCAATTCGTAATCAATTTAATTCGATTGTTACCCGATCATCAATGAAATTTAAAAAGGATTGCCGACTGAGTCAATTGACAAACATTCATCATCAATTGAATAGTATATACTCAGTATTCGATCATACTGAGTAGATGCAACTGCAGATGCATATTGTATAACTTTATACTGACTACTCAGTATGAACTTGCATCTCCATATGCATCTTAAATTAAAACATACTAGCTTAACAAATCATATCATCAAATTCAATTTGTGATTCTCTGCTGGATCCATACATATACTGAGTATATGTGACAACTATACGTATCCAGTGATGTTGTATGCAGGTTCTGCTCTCATGATTTAAAAATAAGTTTGGTAAGCTAAAATTTCAGGTTATATTCTTACGTTTTCAATAATAGTGTAGGACCCATGTATTGATGTTATGATACAACTACTTTGTGATTCTCAGTAATACTGTATAAATTTATGTACAAATCATATCGTCAGCTGTATATATTTAGTGACAACCATATGTAGGTTCTGCTCTCAGCCTTTCCAATTTGTGATTCTCTACTCGATCACAACCACAGTATGTAGCGATACAACTGAATATGTGACAGGTCAAATTAATTTTAAAATCCTATCCAACATTTTTCTTCATAAATTAATGATGATTAAGCTTTATTATAGTTAATTGATGTTATGATAAAAAGGGATAACTAGTATGATGTTAGTATAGAAGTGTTGAGTTTTTTGTTTATTTTTAAATCAGTATAACATATACTGAGTAAGTCTGTACATACTGACGATTCACTTTTATGATTATAAATTCATGTTAAGATGCAAGTTCAGATGCATTCAGTATACCTATTTAGATATTAACATATACTAACTATGAAGATGCATGACTATTCGTTTTTACAAATACTGACGTATATATAGTATAATTGTGAAGATGCAAGTTCATATGCAAGTTCAATAAATAACTTTTATACATCATACTGAGTATTAAGATACATGTTGAGTGACATATATTGAGCATTTATTATTGGCTATAATTTATCAGTATTAAGATGCATGTTCATTAATATACACTGAGCAGTCATTATGGGCTTTAAAAAAAATGGAGCGTCTGAAATATTGCCTTGCTCGAACTTTTTATTAATTGCCCGCTAATTTGTTTTTAAGAGGTTCTCATAGTTCTCACACCTAATTAGTTCTCAAGTGATCTCTACCCTCTCTATATAAATATATATATATATATATATATATATATATATATATATATATATATAGTGGGAGGTTCAAATGAGAACCACTTTAAAGTTGAGAACTTTAAGAACCACATCAAATACGTGTTTGTTCACATGTGAATATATATATATATATATATATAATATTTATAATTTTTTATTAATATATCAGATTTTAATAATTATTTAACATATATATATAATATGTATGTTAAGTTGATATTATTGTAGTAGTTTTATTGTTATATAAGACAGACAAAACTATGCAATTTTCTTATGTCACCATTCCAACCTTTTTTTGATCAGATAGAAAAACAAAGACTATTATGATATCTGTCCGTATTGTACAAAAAATTATAATAATAAAATTAATAATAAATGTTATTATTCTTATTCATCGAAAATCAAAAATTAATTAACAAAAATATATTTTCGGGTATTTTTTTAATAAATTTAACCAAGTTTATTAAAAAAATTCATGTGTTACTTATAATGGCTAGAAGATACTGTAAATGAGAGTGGCTTTTGTCAAATATAGGTAGCTTTTCTCACAATATATTATTTGAAACCAAGCATTGTCAAATATAATGATAACACTACTTTCATTCCTTAGTATTCCTGTTATCATACCCTTTCCCATTACCTAAAGTGAACCAAGCACCCCCTAAGTCTTTTTTGACAAAAAAAAAAAAGAAAATAGACTTCTTAAAAAAATAAATTCTTAAACAAGAAGTTTTTTGAAGTGACTTTTAAATAGAAGTTTAAACCTCAATTCGAACTTCAAATACCAGCTCCAACAACAAACTCTCGAACTCTTTATTGCCAAATAATGTCATACAAATAATGACACATATATAGTTTTTATTCTCTTTCATTTTCTTTTGACGAAAAACAAATCTTGAATTAAAATAGACAATCTCCGATAATACATAGATACAATACAACATCCAATCCTATAGACTCAAAAACTATAACTAAAACTAAGAATTTAGATTCTAAATTACAAAAAGAACATTTCATAAATAAAAATCAAACTCTAAAAAACTCTAACTATCAAATTAAGGAACATCAACAATTTTTTACCTTCCAAAAGTGCTTCAAAAGACCAAATCAATTGATGTCGACTAAAAGCCCAATCATCATGACGAAGGTTGACCTCAAATCATGATTTTAAAGGGGAAGCCAAATAAGATCTTTAATAAAATCTTCAGCCAATTCATTTTCTCGTTTTTTGATACACTAGTTTTCGTAGGGTGTGTTTGACAACAAAGTAGCTGGAGCTGGAATTTGTGGCTGGAGTTGAAGATTGTGACTAGAGATTCTAGTAGCTGAGGATTCTTTTAGAAACCACTTGCAGTAGCTTGTAGAAAAAGGGATTATATTTTCAACATTCCCCTTCTTTTTCATGTTACCAAACAGGGCTTCTAATCAATAAGGGTCAGAAATTTTTAAAACTAAAATCTCAATTCCCTATAATCCTTTAAAATCTAGTGTGCCAAATACAGCCGTAAAACGGTTTCTTTCATTTTCTTTAGTAATCATTATATCACATATTAAATGTTTAGGTATGTGTACTTACGCATACGTTATTAGGTCTAGGGATATTTTTCTTTATATTTAAAAAAATATTAAAACTTCTGTAACAAGGGTATTGCATTTCTCAATGGAAGTGAAGAGTGAGGTAGAATCTATCTGCTATATATTAAAATATAAAAAATAATTTGCATGCCTGGAGCAATTGGGGGTGCCTGTTACTGTTGCAGTACAGTGACAGTAACAGTAATCTAATCAGCCTCAAAATTAGATGCAAACGTAATGATTATAAACAAACAGCCGTCCGTCCGTCCGTCTGTGTATTTAATTCAATAAACAATGTAGTATAAATTGTGTACCGCAGCGCAGGAGGCTTATTGTGATTGTGAGTGGTGGCCGGCGCGTGTCTTTTCATTTCATCCTCAATTCCATCTTCGATCTTCTTACAAGTTACCTCCCATCTCTAGTCAATTCAACTTCTATTTCTATACCGACTCCGTCACAAAGTAAACGTACATTATTCCGTTTTGGATGGTGATATTTCCACCTTGATTTTTTTAAACCCATCATAATGTACAACTATATATTCATATAGTACAACTGCTTACTCTACACGCATGATGGATCTATCAAAAATCATGTTGGAAATATTAATACCCTTCTATCTTAGTATTGGGTTTATTGTTTCGTTATGCATTAAACTTTACACTTTTAACTATTGTATAAGTCGAATTTCATAAATTTTTATTGTATGTATTGAACTTGTAAATATGTCTATTGTATGTAAAACTTCCTTCTTGGGTAAGACCATGAAAGATTCATTTTTTAATCTTTCACAAAAAGAAAATTTTACATACAACAGAACAAATGAAAGTATATCACATATGATAGTAAAAAGTGTAGAGTTTAACACATAACTAAATAATAAACCCTTTTAGTATATCTTAACACAAGTATCGCTTTCAACTTTCAAACAATGTACTATATTAATTTTACCATTTTATCTTTAATGTATATCTTTTTCTAGACGGAATGTGCAACAACTTTTATGGTTTCCAATGAGCGAAGAAGAATGAGATATGCATTTTTTAAAAATAAAACATAGATGATGATTATGAATATGGATTATGATATGAGTATGTAAATTGTTAAATTAAAAATGTTTTATGTAAATATTATAATCAATATTGTTTTTCAAATGGAACTAAAATTTGCATGTGTAACTACGTTTTTTGTATTTTTATCATACACATTGATTATGAATTTTGAATTATATGAAAGCAAAAAATATCATTATTTATAAATTTAAATTAATTATATTGGAGCAAAATTAACCCCTACTTTACAAGAACATTAATTGTGAAGATTATTATTAACTATTTATAATAATACTAACTAACTAATTAAAGCTACTAATAATAAATTATTGTTAAGGGTATTTTGATCTTTTGCATATAATTCATTTTACTATTTAGTAGTCAATGTTAAAGTCAAAAATCAACGGAATATTTTTTTTTGGAGAATCACTAATTTGATCCTCTGACCAATCAAATTTAACAAAATAATCTTTTGACCAAGTATTTTAACAAACTAATCCTCATTTTCACGCCATAAAAGGCGTGAATGGCGCTAATGTAATAAAACAAACTCACAACACACAGTATTTCAAAAATTAGTGAGCCAAAAGCATTTTAATGTATCAGAGTGGAACTGGTACGAGAAAGAAAAAGGATAAAAAGGAAATAATGGCGCGGCATAAATAGAAAAACAGAAGGATAGAGGCGCTAAAGGACAGAGAATAGAAAAGATATGACGCTAAAGGAGGGAGAAATAAAAAGATTTAATATACTATATTCTTTATATTTAATTAATGTAATATTTTGTTTTTCTTTGATAACTTTTTATATACAATTTATAAAATAATTACCAATACATATTCATGATCTGTGTAATTTTATCTACATTTCGACTAAATTTTTATCGTCATATGTTATGTATTTAACGAAAGCATTTTTTTCGAATTTTTGACTAAAAATTGCTTTCGTTAAATACATAACATATGAGGATAAAATTTTAATCAAAATGTAGATAAAATTACACCGATCATGAATATGTATTCGGAATTATTTTATAAATTGTATAAAAAACTTATCAAAGAAAAACAAAATGTTACATTAATTAAATATATAGAATATAATATATTAAATGTTACTCCTCCCGTCCCATTACAATTGTTCACTTTGACTTTTGAAAGTCTTTTGTTTACGACTTTGACTTTAAATATTTTTATTTATGTTATATAATACTTGATGCAAAATATATGAATGAATTGAGTTTTAAATATATTTCCATTGATATAATTTTCATCATGTATTATATAACACAAACAAAAATATTTAAGGTCAAAGTTGAAAAAGTAAGACTTGAAAAGGTCAATAGTGGACATTTGTAATGGGACGGAGGTAGTAATATTCTTGATGTTGATGTTTGGGTGGTTTGTCGCGCCTTTCACACCATCTCACGCCCATCAAAATTTTTTTTTCTTAAACTGCCACGTGGTGCTGCGTAGTTGGCTTGAAAATAATAAAATTTTGATTTTTGGTTTGTCGCGCCACGCTTACCTTCTTTAGCGTGAAAGTGAGGATTAGTTTGTTAAAAATGCTTGGTCAAAGAATTATTTTGTTAAATGTGATTGGTCAAAGGATCATGTAACACCCGATATTTCTACAAACATATTTTATAATATATTCATAATAGGAAGCGCAAGCCCCAAAACATTTGAACAACATTTACAAACCAACTTATTATACTTACAAATATATATCAAAATACATCTTGTGAATGTTAAATTACATTACATGTTACCAAAACGGGTGTTACTACAACTTTTTCAAACATAACAATCCAAAAGATCAGAGATTGCGCCAGCATAGTCAAACACCCCAATACTTCATCTACAACCCAAACTACATCAAAAGCTAACCAAAATCTGCAAATGATTCAACAACGAGGGGATTAGCTCACGCTAAGTGAATGGAACTGTAACCGACAGTTCAACCCACAAACAACAAGTCTTACAACTAATAAACCACAACCAGTAAACACATAAGCACGTATCGTCAAGAGGATCGGCGGTTACTGTATGCTATTCTCAGTAACCACGATCACTGTATGCCATTCTCAGTGATCTACCGATAGCCTGATTACTACCTTCACAGAATTGGTTAGTTCTCAACTACATGTATCAAAGTAACCAAGACAGCTACACAGTAGTAACCAGACCCAACCAACCAACGTTGACCTCTGAATCAACCACATAATCAACCAATCAAACAACTAACAATCAACAACCAATATCACAATATCAACCAAACAACAATAACATAATATATCTAAAACTATCCCGATTTACCCGTTGTAACCGAACCCGTTACAACTGAGTTGAACCGAGGACTACAATAACCACTCACCTGGTATTCCTGACCTCCACTCAGTGGTCTAATATTACTGAGTCTTCTGTAAATCTGAGAACACAACCCAAAACATAAATTAGAAACTCATTTATAAATGATCATAATTTTACTTATAAATATTGTATCCAACCTATAGGTACTATGTATTAATAATACCACAAATCATAACAAGTTCACAAGTTATCATAATCACCAAAATCATACTGACAAACGCGATCCTGACTAGAGGAGCTGGATCGCGTTCCCCTTTGAAAAACATTCTGGTACCAAAATACACTGAGCAACGCGATCCGGAAACTAAGGCTGGATCGCGTTTATCTATTTTTCAGCTCATTTTCAGACCTGCAAATGTTCTGCACAATCCAAAACCTTAACACATCCAATTTTATGATACCAAATTGATATTACAAGAGTTTTAACATCAAAGGAACACTAATAGTAACTAACTAACAACAAGAACTTTAACTCTTCATGTTCAATCCAACCCAATTCAATAACCCACATGATTGAACCCTAATTTCTTCAAGCAACTTAACAATTAAACAAACCACATATAATCATCGTATATCATCACAAAATCAGTTCATATAACTCACACCTATCATTCAAACATCAATTTTCTCATCTCTTTATAGCACCTAACTTTAAATATCAATCAATTCATATGTTAAATATATGAACACTTACAATTTTAAGAAGAACTAGATGAAGATGATGCAAAAGATGATGATAATCTGATTTCTAAACCCTTAAATCCAACATGAATTTGCTATCTAATTTCTCTTTTGATTTCTTATTAGAATTTAGTGAGAGAGTTGAGAGTTAAACAAAAGAATGAAGGTTGATAAAATGAGTCGGTTTAATCCACCGCCCAAACTTAAATACAGTGTAATATTTATCCCCTTCTAACTCTGTTGTCTGGAACCCGAAAATACCCGCGATACAAAATATTTAATTTTACTGTCAACTGTTTTTATTTAAAACAAGTATTATTTTATTAATCACAATAAAACTTGTGACTCTTTTACTTATTTATTTTCAAATAAACCGAATAAACTATTTCTCATTATTTAAATAATCATTTATTTCCAGACCAGAAACACGGTGTTACAGATCAAATTAGTGATTTTCCCTAATTCCATTTATCGAATGGTCATGATTAATTTATAATGATTTATTTTTAAAAGAGCAACATATTTATGATTTTCTTTTATATATTAAAAGAGAAGAGATTGATAATTACAACCCTGAAAGTTGTCAATGAGAAAAATATAGAGCATTTATTGAATTTAAGTTTTCCTATTTATTCAAAATCATACTAATTAATACACTAATTATTTGTTTTAAATCACTATATCTTTCCTTTTGCTTTGATGTATTCATTGAAATTGAAAATTTGATTATATGAGAAAGTTTAAATTCAATTACTGTATTATACTTCTCTTATTAATCTTTTGAATGCCAACTTTACTTTGTCTGAATTATGCAAGAAAAAGAAAAAAAGAAAATAATACAAAATGCGGTTAAAATCACTATATTACGAGAACTCAATTAGGATTCGTATAAGGATGGCAAAAGGACTCGCATCTGATGAGGATCCCCGAACCCTGCACTTTTCGGATCGGGTTGGGATGACATTTCGGATTTTGGGGCACAAAATGAGGATTCTAATGGGTTCCGATTGAGGAACGGGTACTATCATCCCCGCTCTGCCCCGCCCCGAAATATTATATATATATATATATATATATATATATATTTATATATTTATCTTTCATTTATATTTATTATTATTCTCATTAGTCATCACGTAAACGATTAGTATTCTTATGAACCTGAAATCATCTTTGTTGTTTTGATTATTGTTGTTGTATTGATTTGGTTTTGTGATTTAGTCGGAATATTTTAAGAGCATTCTATAATGATTTTGGTAATTTTTAATTGTACACCTATTGCTATATTTTATCTTGATCATTGTATTAATCTGTTTTTAGATTGAAAAAAAAAAGATATTACTAGTGAGAATAGCTAGATAATATTGTAAAGAAAATTAGTAAGAACTCCGGGTTAATTTAAAGTACTGTCAATGTGGAAACAGCCTTAAGGAATCGATGTCCCCAATGGGGTACTCCGAAGGGTTTAGGGGAACTTATATCTCCAATGGAGTGCCCCGATAAAATCCCCATTAGAGTTTGGGGAGGGTATGGGGATTTTTTTGATTAATGTGTTTGGGGATGGGGTTATCACTCCCCACCTCAAACCCGCCCCGTTACCATTCCTAGATTCGTAGGATAGACACGCCGAGAGTTACAAAATCGAATGTTTGCCCTCTAAATATCAAGACATGGAAAACTTACTTACTTTGATTTGATCCCTACCAATAATTATGTTGAATCTTCGAAGATGTCGTTGATTTGGTTTTAGTATATGCAACTAGCACATCGTATTTATGGTGTGTTTGGTTTATGGAAATGAAAATGAAATTGTAATTAGGGTGTATTTAGGGTGTGTTTGGTTTTAGTATATGCAACAAACACATTTATTATCATTTCATTATCACTAACACTAATAAATCAAACACCCCCTAGTTAGGGTCATTATTTTAAAACCCGGAAATTAGTCGATCCGAAAAAATGTTAATTTTTATCGGACCGGTCGGACCAGAGTTAATAATAGTATACAGTAGTAGCATTTAGTGAATTTTTTATATTTTTATTTTTATAATCAATAATTATTAATTATATCATGTATAATGATTATAATCCATAGGGTAATAAATGGTGTGACACATTGATTTCCTCGTTATTCTTGGAATACACATCAATATAATAATTATATAACCCATAGAGTAATAAATGGTGATGACATATCAGTCAAAGATTTCCTCATTACCCTAATTATTCTTGAAATACACAATTAGTTAACATTCCCTGATTATAAATGATTAAATGTACATAGAAATTGTAAAAAAAAACATGAAACTAGGTCAATACGCGGTCCGGTTCTTGGTCCAATCCGGTCGGACCAGCCAGGTCAGCCAGGTTGTTGACTAGTTAAAGTATTGAAAAAACTGGATTTTTTGAGCCGTTAACCCCTAAAAATATAGTTCGACCGGACCGGTCGAACTGGGTCTTAAAACACTGGTTAGTGTAGTCAATCATTTAGAATTAGAACTAGGGTTATATAAAAGCAGTCTACACTCTGCACTCCGCTCTGGGCTTGAGCCCAAATACCCAATATACACCAAATTATCCAATGGAGTGGTAATCGGGTTTAGATAACGGATTCACCCTAGATTTGTACTTGTGGTAGTCCCCAAAATTTCTCGGCCCATTTTGCTAGAGATTCTCTATGTTTATTGGATATAGAGGTGCAAAAAAACCGGTTTTTTTCGGTTTTCGGTTTTTTAAAAACCGGTTTTTAAAAAACCGGTTTTTTATCGGTTTCGGTTTTTTTCGGTTTCGGTTTTTCGGAATCGGTTTTTTTCGGTTTTAAATGTTCGGAATCGGTTTTTTTCGGTTTTGACCCGGTTTTAACCGGTTATTTTTTTCGGTTTTTTTTCCGGATTCGAATTCGGTATAAATGTTTCCAACCGGTTCGGGTTGTAAACCCGGATCCAACCCGATTTTTTATATAATTGAGTTTTTTTTCCGAGCATTGAGCGTTTTCGGAAAAACCAATATTTGGGTCAAATCTTTTTGATTGGAATGTTAGTACATTAGTAATGGAAACATAATTGATCAAGACCTACTCCAAAAGTGTTACCAATCTTCCTAAAAAAAATGTTTTGTCAGAAAAGTCTATAATAGAATTTACCGAAATAGCGTAAGGCGTTTTCAAGAAAACCAACGTTTGGGTCAAATCTTTTTGATTGGAATGTTAGTACATTAGTAATGGAAACATAATTGATCAAGACCTACTCCAAAAGTGTTACCAATCTTCCTAAAAAAAATGTTTTGTCAGAAAAGTCTATAATAGAATTTACCGAAATAGCGTAAGGCGTTTTCAAGAAAACCAACGTTTGGGTCAAATCTTTTTGATTGGAATGTTAGTACATTAGTAATGGAAACATAATTGATCAAGACCTACTCCAAAAGTGTTACCAATCTTCCTAAAAAAAATGTTTTGTCAGAAAAGTCTATAATAGAATTTACCGAAATAGCGTAAGGCGTTTTCAAGAAAATCAACGTTTGGGCCAAATCTTTTTGATTGGAATGTTAGTACATTAGTAATGGAAACATAATTGATCAAGACCTACTCCAAAAGTGTTACCAATCTTCCTAAAAAAATGTTTTGTCAGAAAAGTCTATAATAGAATTTACCGAAATAGCGTAAGGCGTTTTCAAGAAAACCAATGTTTGGGTCAAATCTTTTTGATTGGAATGTTAGTACATTAGTAATGGAAACATAATTGATCAAGACCTACTCCAAAAGTGTTACCAATCTTCCTAAAAAAAATGTTTTGTCAGAAAAGTCTATAATAGAATTTACCGAAATAGCGTAAGGCGTTTTCAAGAAAACCAACGTTTGGGTCAAATCTTTTTGATTGGAATGTTAGTACATTAGTAATGGAAACATAATTGATCAAGACCTACTCCAAAAGTGTTACCAATCTTCCTAAAAAAAATGTTTTGTCAGAAAAGTCTATAATAGAATTTACCGAAATAGCGTAAGGCGTTTTCAAGAAAACCAACGTTTGGGCTAAATCTTTTTGATTGGAATGTTAGTACATTAGTAATGGAAACATAATTGATCAAGACCTACTCCAAAAGTGTTACCAATCTTCCTAAAAAAAATGTTTTGTCAGAAAAGTCTATAATAGAATTTACCGAAATAGCGTAAGGCGTTTTCAAGAAAACCAACGTTTGGGTCAAATCTTTTTGATTGGAATGTTAGTACATTAGTAATGGAAACATAATTGATCAAGACCTACTCCAAAAGTGTTACCAATCTTCCTAAAAAAAATGTTTTGTCAGAAAAGTCTATAATAGAATTTACCGAAATAGCGTAAGGCGTTTTCAAGAAAACCAACGTTTGGGCTAAATCTTTTTGATTGGAATGTTAGTACATTAGTAATGGAAACATAATTGATCAAGACCTACTCCAAAAGTGTTACCAATCTTCCTAAAAAAAATGTTTTGTCAGAAAAGTCTATAATGCAATTACAACTAAAAACGGAAACATACAAACATAACTTTTATTTGAATGATACAATTACAACTAAAAATATAAAATACAAATACGAATACATTCGAGCTTCGGCATGGCCATCACCCGGAAATGTAATCGTGTGGTAAAGTATATCGAGCTTCGGCATGGCCATCACCCGGATACACTTAACCACTTAGTTCGTCCCAAACTTCATCCTCATCTACGGATTCAACTTCAAATGGTTCAAATTCACCTTCATCTAATTCGGTCGTTGGAGGTGATATCCCTAATGCGACTTCTTCATCTTGGATAATCTCTTCAACATTACCTAATAGTGGGCCTTCCAACGTTGTTACATTTTGTATCCTATCTACCCCATCCAAGTAATCTTTCAAACATACACATACTTCCACGGATTCAGCGGTTAGTCTTGATCTTCTTTCCGATATGATTCTACCGCTAGTAGAAAAAGCCGATTCGGAAGCT
Organism: Pseudognaphalium luteoalbum; assembly: GCA_963422505.1. Taxonomy (NCBI): domain Eukaryota; kingdom Viridiplantae; phylum Streptophyta; class Magnoliopsida; order Asterales; family Asteraceae; genus Pseudognaphalium; species Pseudognaphalium luteoalbum. Next base: position 681,361 of record OY730192.1, read on the forward strand.
ACCGTCGAAGCTTGGACGGCTAATAAATCCCGAGCCATAGCGGATAAAATTGGAAATTGTACTTCTCTTTCTTTCCACCAACTCAAAATGTCAAAATTACGAAAAGCCTCGGGACTTAAAGTGGTTAAAAAGTTTGTAGACTTATAGTGTCCCAATTCGCTTGTTGGAGCCGATGTTCGTTGACGCTTTGTAGCGTCTTCAAGTAAAGTGTTATAAAGGTTTATGTTTATGTCACTAGATGATGCCCGAGATGTTCCCGCCCGCATGGAATCAACAATTGGGTTTGGTTGGTAACCAATTTTTGTTGCATAAATCTCAAATAGTTGTGTAAACCCATTGTCAAATTTAGTAATTTCATTTGTAATAAAGTTTGGATCGTCGGTTAAGTTTAAATCTAAATTTTCCAAAATAGTCGTGAGTAAACGTTGTACGCCGCCAACATTTATAGTTGGATTTAGTGCGGCGGCACAAGTAAAAACCAAAGGCATGCTACCAAAATATTTTATAAATTTCCTTTTAATAGCTCTAACCATTTTTCTAAAAATTGGAAATGACGAAAGTTCTAATTCTTTTAATTTTTCGGTCATTATAAAAACTTGGTTTAGAACTAAGGAGCTAGTTGGGTAATATACACCCGAAAGGATAGTAGTAGCATCTTTAAAAACTACTAAAAAATTAGTCAAATCATAAAGTTGATCCCATTCAAAATCGGTTACTTCTACGGACTTACCTCTATCAACTAACAACGTATTAAAAGCATTTAAAGTATCACGTTGTCTTAAAATATTTTCAAACATAGTGTGAGTAGAATTCCACCTAGTATTATTATCATAGCATGGGCCTAGGGGAGTTTCACCACATTGTACACGAAAACGTCTATAATTAGCTTGACGTTCGTTACTTGAACTATATATAGTTACTAATAAATTCTTAAATTTTTGACGTAAGTTATCACATATTTTTAATGCCGCTTGCACGGCCAAATTAATAATATGAGCAACACAACGAGAATGGAAAAAAGCACCATTTAAACATGGTTTAAAACGTAATTTTAGTAAATTCATAGCTCTTGTATTATTTGACGCATTGTCTAGTGAAATTGTAAAAACTTTATCGTCTAAATTATATTCAATTAAAGTGTCATTTATTATTTTTCGCAAGTTACATCCCGTATGTGGATAACCAAACAATTTAAAAGCAATTGTTCGTTTCATTAGTAACCAAGAATCGGGATGAAACCAATGGGCCGTAACGGCTAAATAAGAATTTGTCGTACCATGTGGTGCGGTCCAAACATCACAAGTAATAGAAACGCCATGTTTATAGTTTAGAAAACCATCAATTATATCTTTTTTAGCATTTTTCCATAACTTAAACGCATCGTTTCTAAGGGTAGTACGACTTACTTGTTGGTATCGCGGTTGTAGTCTCTTTTTGATGATACTCGTAAGCCGTTGGTTGTCAAAGTGGTTGAATGGAAGCGCCTCTTGGATGACAAACTTTGTAAAATCTTCTCGAAGAGCATCATTGTCGTATATAAATACCCCACCATCCGAACCAAGTGTCGCTTGTGATGGATCTTGACTAATCGATCTACAAGCCGTGGTCATGTGAGCTCGTAATGTGGAGTTTGATGCGGCATTATAAAAGTTCCCACATCTCTTGCAACGAGCCTTACTCGCCCCATCATTCATAACACACAAATCAAAATTCACCCATATTTCTTGGTTCCGGGTCGTTGTTTTAACATGCACGACATCTTCATTTGTGTAACTTTTCTTTCGTGCATTGCTAGCAACGGAACCGGAACCGGAAGCTTGAGAATATGTATTTTCCATTTCGGAAAATAAAAGTGTATATATATAGAATATTGAGAATATGAGAGAATATGAAAGAATAGGATAGAAAATGGTTAGAAAATGGTGTGATTTGAAGCTAAACTTGTTACTAGTATTTATAGGGTGATTGAGGGGGCAAAAACACCCCCAAAAGTTCAAAAAACGGCCAAAAAAAAGCACCCCCGCGCCTCCCAACGGCTAGTAGCCGTTTTGAAATTTTTTTAAAAAAAACCGGTTAAAACCGGTTTTTTTTAAAAACCGGTTAAAACCGGTTTTTAAACCGGTAAAAAACCGGTTCTCGTGCATATGTTAAACCGGTGATAACCGGTTCGGTTTCCTAAAACCGGTTTAGGTTTTTTGAAAACCGGTTTTTGTAAAAACCGGTTGCGGTTTTTTTGATCGGTTTTTTGTAAACCGGTTTTTTTTTGCACCTATAATTGGATATGACAAATGTTCGATTGTTCGAATAATAAAATCGATCTATTTTGTATTCATTAAGATGTATACTACAACTAAGCTTGTGTGTGTATAATACACGTGTATTTGACTCTAAAACTTATATATGTAGTTGATTCACGTACAATATATACATGTTTCTATTTAACTTCATCTACGTACAAGTTATACTTAATAATATTTGTTTTTCCCCAGAGTTATGAAATAAATTTAAATCTGTTGGTCACTAATAAGCTTAGTGTTGTAAAAATATGCAACACAATCTGTATATTTTATTACTATCGAATCATAGAAAATAAAAGTTATACCCAGCATCAATAAATTAAAGATGAACATAATATATCAACTACTAACATTTACTTGCTACTCCCTCTACAATAACATTGTATCCTGCCATATAGAATTCTTACAGAACCCAAATTGATTCATTATGTGTGAGTTAAGTTTTTTTTTTTCTTTTTTTATAATAAAACTTAATTCCAATTTTGTTCATCGCATGAACCACACCCTTCTTGAGCAATGTCATCTATTTGTACGCCAGAGTCGTACACACCACCAATTTTCCAATCAGCCGGTAACGCGCTCTTAGCCCAAATCCACTTTCCGTCATAGCCAGAGGTCACCACGATCCGGAGTTGCAATGCTCCACCTGGAGCTCTACTAGTGTCCCAAATAGCCCCATTATTTCTGGTCATGTAAGTCCAGATTGATGAACCAACCTACCAAAAATAAAGTCACACCAGAAGTTAGAGAAATGTACAAATTAATATGTTGCATGATTGTACGGATTTGAATTGCAAGGTCATTTAAATTACTTACCTGAGCAATGTCAACGCCCACAATTTCAGTTTGACCTCCTTGATATAAGAATTTGAGTGCAAGATAATTAGGCTTTTGAGTAGACTCTTCAACTCTCACGGTCAAGTTCTTGCCTTTGTAGTTACATGGAACTCTGTTTTGCATGACACCAAAAGTGCTCAGTATCAAAAGTTCAAACATTCCTTGTTCCAATTCATTTTTAGGAAATTAGCAACAAGTCTCAAGACATAGATTATTCAATTATTACATTTTTTTAGAGGGCATGTAAGGTACTCAATATTAATTTGTGATCGTTAAAATAGTCGAGAATTGTAAAATTGTTCATACAAATCAAACACTACAGACAGCATTTGCTACCTACACATGTATAGTTGTTTTTTGTTTGGTAACCGTAACAAACTAACAATTCTCTCTAACTATTCTGATTCATATACGGAGTAGTTTTAAAAGTTCATGCAAGAAGTTACTCATAAATATATCGATCGGGTACATTTGAGGACATTTCTTCAAGTGTACATACAGAGTATATGCTACTTGGATCAACAAGCTACTGCTACAGTGAGGGATGTATTTTATGCATGTATGATTGTACCAATGGCAACCCGGCCAAACTAAAAAGTTTACCTTTTGTATTCCACATCGGTGACACCAAGTTTCAACAACTTTTGGCCCATACCCTTATTAGCCATGGCCATGAAAGCTCTGCCACTCAACACAAAATCCGTCTCATTATTGTTTTTATTCAAATCAGTTACTATCACTTGAGTCCCTGCCTCACTGCACAGATTAGCATCCTTGCATCTTACCTGCAAAATTACATCCATACCCTCAATCAGCACGTACACCACAAGTTGAGCATTAGACTGTGATCAAGAATGTGAGTACAAACAATCCCAACCTGGAAACACGCCCCACAACCCGACCCCGATTTGTAAATCTCAGGAATAGCAGCAGCAAGGTGGCTACCATAGAAGCTTGTAGCTGATGAACCATATCCACATGCTCCAGCTGCATTTTTTTCAAAAATATTGTATTAGTTTATTATTTCAAAATATAATCATCATCTGGCCTGGTCTATCTCAAAAATGATTTTCTGAATCAAAAAACCAAATGGGTCATATTCATTGATTATTCCTTTACAAAAATATATATATGTTCACAGAAATTAATGAACACCCACAACATTATTTCAAGTAATGTTATCTGGGTCAATCTAAAAACTGTTAATTTCAATTAGAAATCCACATGGGTCACGATAAACTAACTCATAAACTAGTTTTGATCCAAAAAAAAAAAAAGCAAAGAAAATGGTCTAAGAAGCATAACATGTCCAAAATTCATCTTTGCGGTTTTTGTTTCAATATCAAAGTTTAAAAAGAAGCAAGAAAGTGGTAATCAGCTAAAGATCGATCGTATCTTACAAGAAAGAGATGAAGGTTTAGAGAAGAAAGCAGCTTTGGTTTGATGAAGACATCTATCACAAGCATTCGTGGAAGAAATTGAAATGACAAGAAATAAGAGGAAGCCAAGGTTTTTGATGATGATGATGAGTCCCATTTTTTTGTTATGAGTTTGTGATATATGGAAGAATAGAGTAGTGATGGAGAAATGAATTACATGTCCATTTATAGGTTTATTTTTGTTGATTATTATTATTGTTTTTTTTATTGGTAAGAGACGCGTAAGGAGAGAGATGGATGACACATCAACACGGTAATCATTCAAATTAGTTTATCTTATGTAAGTTATTATATTAAATATTAAATATATATATATATATATATATGCAATATATGCATCCTGATCCTAATCCATGGAGTAAAAAAAATAATACTACTACAGTAATATTAATATTTTTGTTGGTGGTTGTATAACAAAACTACCAAAGGCGCATCGAGTAGCCAGTCGTAGTGTGATCGGATGAAAGTGAGTGATTGATCATTAGCGGGGCGGCATGAAAATGATGTGGTTTAAGTCTAAGATGTGATTCCTCAACATTTTTTGTATCTTTTTCATTTCATTTCATATATATTTATTAGAGCATTAAATATAATTAAATATATAAATTTCTAACCAGATTATTTTCCAATTTCCTTTTTAAGTCTGCTTTATACATACTGTATATGATATATGATATGATGAATGATGATGATTTAACCCATCGAAAATAAAAATACAACATACACACACCGATTCAATTTGATATAAATTAATTAGTAATTAGTAATGATGCGTTAAAAGTTAGAACCCATTAAATGTATAGTATTTATTATATATTGAAAAAGAACATCATTTCAAGTTCATCATCACTTTGTTTACTAGCAATATAATTGTTGTAAGATATTGGTCACAATAAACATTATCCTTTTCAACTATTAAAGTAGTTTAAGTATTTGATATTTTGATTGTTAGCCAACGTCTTTTATTCAAGAGTACGTGTGACATGCCAAACATTATACTATTATATACATGTTAAGCTAAGAAGAGGTAGTAGTATTGGTTAATAATATATGTAGTACGTTTATCGCATAAAAAATAGGCTTTTAAATACAGAGTTATTATCATATTGAGTAAACTCCAATATACCCATTTGGGTAACTATGTGTTGATGGCATGTATTGTTTGGGTCTATTATGGATGCAAATGCAATTTCAAATGGATGATATTACCAATTATGTTACAAAACTTACGTAGTACGGAGTACATGTTATAATTGTTTTTTTTTCCTTCTTCTAAAAAATTGCGCACAGAATTGTATATGTATGAAAAAAGTAAATTATTAGGATATATATATATATATATATATATATATATATATATAATGATGTCGACTAATGATGTTGAAGAAATTTAAAAAGAGGCACTTGGCTTGAGAGTGTTAAATTAAGCGGAGTAGTGGAGACAGCGGAAAACAAATGCTAATGGGTCGCTCACCTTCATTCCCTCACCGACTCTTTTGTGTTTTACTCTTTCAATACTATGAGTCGAGTATTTAATTAATCACCATTTCCCTAATTTAATACTCCATCCGTCTCAGTCAAAATGTGCACTTTGACTTTGCACATTGTTTTAGGATTCTTCACTAAATACATTTTCCACCAATCAAATAACATATCTACCTACTAAAGTCTCTTTCGATTGGTTAAAATACGGAAGTAGACACTTATTTGGAACAACCAAAATAGTAACGTAAACAGGTGTATATGTTATTTGATAGATATGGAAGTAGACACTTATTTTGTGATAGATATGTTATTTGATCGGTGGAAAGTGTACTTGGTGGAATCGACGGAGGGAGTACCAAGTACTCTATATTTGTTTTTGCCATTAATTAACCCTATTTCTTTTTTCTTCATTGAATTAGTTAGGTCCACACTCAATATTTTATATTCACATAACGGTTATTCCGTCAAAGAATTTGATTTATATATATATATATATAAATCGATCTTGCGTTTATCTTATAAAATCGTGTTCTAAAAAGAAATACTACAATTCATTTCAGATGATTGATGTCATTTCATGTGGAACATGGAATGAAATGATCATGGGTATGACGAATTAAATTACCCTTGGTTAATGGTCATGGACTTATGGTAAGATTGGAACGAAAATGACAAACTTACCCTTGGTTAACATAATAGTTGGGTTTGACAAATTTACCCTTGGTTTGGTTTAGATGATGAGTATTAAAGTTTGGGATTTGGGTAATGCTTTTGCTTTAGAGTGAGGGTAGGGATAGGCACAAAAGCAATGTGAAACCTTCAAGTTTGGTCAAAGAGTAAAGATATAAAGTCAAAGTCGCACGAATTAATGATTCCAAAATAAACCAGCCAGGCAGGCCAGCAGTATGGCTGTGTTAGCTTTTTATGAGGTTGAGATGTAGCTTCTATTTATAATAAGTTTTAAAAGTTTTATTTGTCAACATAAAAAATAAAACTTTTTTTTTTAAAAAAAAACCTAGAAATCTTAAACAAAAAGCCGTTTGAAATGACTTTTGATTAGAATTTTAAACCCCAGCTTCAGTCATAAGCTTTAGCATCCAACTCCAATCCTCAACTTCAATCTATTGTCATCAAACACACACGATATAGTTTTAGCTTCTCGACCATATCATTGGTCCACTTAATTTGGACTGCTACATGCATACTCATTTACAACTGTTTGTAGTTTGGATTACATAACCAACAATATACATATATATAATTGAGATTCAACCAATATGACACAGAGATTGAGCGAGTGCAGAGACATATAGATAAAAGATAGACATCAAACAACAACATCATCATCATCATTATTATATTAATTTATAGCAATATACTAGCAATGTACATATATCTACTTTTATATTTGTATATAGTTCGTATAAGATAAGACGTTACACCTTACAATGAGTCAAATAAGGACGAAATAAGAGGATACATCAAGTGACCTAGCTAGCTACATACATACATACATATATATATATATATATATATATATATATATATATATATATATCTTTTAATTTCAATAACATGCTAATTGCAATTAGACGACAATTCAAGTTAGTTTATTGATATTTTAGGAAATGGTGGATGAAGAATAAAGTTTAGGAATGATCATACTACCAATATTTTGTATGTATTTCCTTAGATTTAAATGATCATGACATTTGAATTTGTACTTTCAAAAATATGGAATTCTTCGTATTATGAATGGTCTGAAAGTTTGAGTTATGAAACAGTTTTGTTTGACATTAAGTAATCTTGGATATAATTTAGGGTATCGTGATTTGCTATTTTTTATCGCGTTTTAGTTTTAACACATGTTTTTTAATTTCTATCCCTCTATTTTATCTGGAAAAATACTCAAATGGGGATAACCGAAACCCATGAGAAAACCCGAAAATCCGATGAGTAATACTAAACGGGTACCCGTCAGGTATTGGGTTGGATACGAGTATTGATATTATAGATGGGTTTGAGTACGGGTTCACTAAAACCCGCCCCATTGCCATCCCTACTTCAAACATGTACTATAAGTTTTTAATCATATTATCTTCTACGGAGTAATATGATATATCATCTAATTTTAAAAAGTTGTCGTTTAAAAATGGTAAGATTTTCAAACGAGAAGCACTACACCCACTCAAATTTTACAAATATGTTTTCACAAAATGACATGGCAAGGGAAATTCACCGATCACATCCATTTATTTATTTTCTGTCATACTTCTCTCTCTTAATGCAATTGATATAAGTTATTTTGTGAGTCAATCATTTGCTTTCTTAAAGAGTTTCCAATATACCTGCAATCTAGTAGCTAGTAAAAACATACTAGTAGTAGTAGTAAGATAAAAGAACAAAGCTTAATTTCTTACAATCGTACTACGGTTGAATTGCAGTAAGTGCTTCTTTATATCAACTACTCCACTAAGAGCATCTTCAATCCATTCAATTCTTTTATGTTCAAATTTTTGCCACATACCTGCCACCTAAGCAATTCTCTTTCTACTCAAAATCTCTACAATGCATTATATTAAAAACCAACATAATATGCAGTTGGATGTATCTGTAGTAGCCACATACAAATACTCTTTAATTCATAAACAGCTTGATGGCGCACCAGTTTTTAAAGTTAACAAATTAAAAAAGGCAATAAATTTGTTTGATCCCACCCCCAGCGTCCAAAGTTGAGTCCAAACAGTTTTAGATTATACTTTGCATGAGGTGGCCTGTTTGTAATGCTTTGAGCACTCAAAGTAAAACTTTAAACTATGACACATAGGAGCATTGGAGGTGCTCTAACTAACAATAAATAGAAGTGAATTGTAAAAACATAATGATTATTCACTTTTACATATAATGAGCCAGATAAGCAAGTGCTTCATTAAGTTATATTTACCCATGCACAAATTATTATTATTAAATGGATTTAACTCACGGATCGCCAACGTACTCTCCCTTTTGTTCCGAGATTACCAATCAATCGGTTTTATTACTAGGATCACCAACAAACTTTAAAAAACTGAATTTCTTTGTAATTTTTATTGGCGATCCTAACTCCGTACTGAAAGTATGTTGGCAATCTCCAACCCTAGGTAAAGGTACATTGGTGACTTCGACACAAAATTAACAAGTACGTTGGTGATCCTGATAATAAAATAAACCCCCTAAAAAGAGCGGGGAGACCTTTGACCTGGGCTGGGGAGGGATTGGGGTCGCTTTGATTGTTAATCTCGGAACAAAAGAGAGACTACGTTTGCGATCCGTGAGTTAAACCATTATTAAATATATAATTGTACATCATATCTATACAACTATGGTTGATGATCGGTGCTTCACGATGTTGACCTTGAAGAATAAAGAGTCCACCTCACATCTCATTCCTAAATATAAAAACCCCAACTGACCTAAACATGTAATCAATTAATTTTAATATAACCAAATCATTTAATGTACCTAATAAATAATGGTTCTGATCTATAGTCATGACATTATAAATAAGCATCTGATTCGGATCGAATCATATCCTGCAACCTCATTTAAAGCATTTAACAAACCATTTTAATTCAGTTAATTTCATAATCTTTAATTAGTTTCTTCTTGATGCCACCATGCCATAACCATCTGGGTACGTAAAAAGTCAAACATGCATATTGAAAGACTGCAAGTGTGACGACCCATGGGTTTATGACCTGACCCGGCCCATTATTAGATATGACTACCCCAAGTAGCTTCCTACATGTAGATGTTTAATCCTTAACCTCATGTGTTTGTTTCTACATTTTCAGTCGTGTGCATTTCATAATTTCATAACAGAGACTACAATTTTATCAAAGCTTTATAAAGTTCATTGTTTGGTGAGTGAAAAACTACGAGAATGTTAAGATACGTCGTATGGTTAGCTTGTTTTCTCAGATAAAACCGAAATAAGATCGACTTTTGCTTTTTCAAGAGCACTTGCCAAATTCTCGGGCTTCCTACTACCTGCCTGAGCAAAATTTGGGCATCCGCCTCCACCTCCTCCACACATTTTCGCTATTGGCCCTATGAACTTACCTGCTTCAATTCCCAAACTAACTACTGATGGACTAAATGCAGCAACTAAACTCACTAAATCTTCTCCTGGACACGACCCCAAAATTATTGCTGCAGGATCTTCTAAAGCATCAACTAGATGCTCAGCAGTGCTTCTAAGTGAATCGATATCCGTATCATCCATAAATTCAACAAGCACCCTGAATAAGAACATAGCGCAAAACTTGAGAAAAACATTCATGGGCTCCTATTCATTGTATAGTTGACTTTTGCAGCCATACTCGTTCTTTTACAGTTTCTAATATAAAAATAACAGAAATTTTGTTTACAAATCAACTTACCTAATATATGTGTTTGAGGCAATAATTAATGTTAAAAAACTTTCAGTGAAAGTAAACAATTTATATAAATCTCAAATTTAAACATTTATCTGTTTCACTTCGAAAGTAAAACCCATAAGCATAGACATAAAAACCTGATTCCTGTTGAAGTTCCAACATGAAATGCATTGTTCGCAATAACTGATGCTTTATAAACTGCTGTTTTCGCACGGGCGGCAGAAGCTTTGGTTTTTGCTATTCTTAGTTCTTCCATAATTCCCGCTACTCTTGTAGGTAATTCTTCTGCTTTTACCTATATGACAAAAGATTGAAAATCACGACATAAAATAGATTTAGAATATGGTGATCTATTTTGAGCTATAGAGATTACTTTGAGTGTGGAGCAAAGCTGCTTCATGTAGTAATCTCGATCACTAACATATTCGATATAAGCATCTCCTGCAACAGCTTCTATACGTCTTACACCTGAGGAGATTCCCTGTTCCGAGATTATTTTAAAACCCCTAAGCTCGGAAGTATTGCTGACATGTGTGCCCCCACATAGTTCCATTGATACACCGGGAACATTTACAACACGCACCTAAAACATTAGGAATTGTAACAAGTGTAAGAATTAAGAACCAAACCTAACCAAACCAAATACAACATAAGGAACAAAATTTAAATACCTCTTCACCATACTTTTCTCCAAACATTGCTATTGCACCAACACTTTTAGCCTCCGAAATTGCCATCACTTTCGTTTCCAGAGATGTAGCGTCTCCTATCTATCCATTGATTAAATCTTCAATTATTGTTAACTCGTCATCAAGAAGTTGTGGGTGGAAGTTGAAATCAAATCTTAGCCGTTCAAATGCCACCAATGAACCAGCCTGTGAAGTCTCTTGACCTATAACCTTCTTAAGCGCAGCTTGTAGCAAATGAGTAGCTGTATGATGGACCTGAAAAAAGATTATCTCTATCTCTACTCCTTATAAAACATATCACACTCTCTCTCTTAAATATTTAAAACACTAATTATGCATAATGTACAACTCACAAAACTTAGAGTACACAATAGAAAACTTTATGCTTGTTAATGATGATTTTTTTTATGTTTTAAGTGTTATTCATCATATTACTTCATATTATTATTATTTTGTTTGATTTAAGACGTCTCAATCAAATCAATATCTTAACACTAAACCACTTTTTTTAACCGATTTAAATTTGTTCCCGCCGCATTGCGCGGGTTACTAGCTAGTTCTATATAATTCAAATGATTTATATTTAATAACATATTAACATCATTAACAATTAACAATGAAAATGCCGGTAAAAAAGAGGGGTACCTTTGCCCGTTGTCTTAGTTTTGCATCCACTGCAGCTTCGACTTCTCTACCGATTTCAATACTTCCTTCCTTTATCACACCTTTGTGAACAAATATATTACCGAAAGACTTCTGAACATCTGTTATCTCTATAACAGCAGTCTTTTGGGTTTCGGTCTCTGTGACTTTTAGTAACCCACGGTCTCCAATTTGACCACCGGATTCTGCATAAAATGGTGTACAATCGAGTAAAATTTCAACTTCATTTCCTTGAGACACCTCTACTACTGGTTTCCCACTCAATAATAGACCCTTGACAACTGCTTTAGAGTAAAGGGTATCGTAACCGAGAAACTCGGTGTCGGGAATATTTTCAGTCAACTCCGTCCCATTTTCGACTGTGAGCTTAACTGTATTATGGGCAGCTTGTGATTGTCGCCTTTGAATTTCCATTTCAATATCAAAACCACTCATGTCTACAGAAACACCACGTTCTTCGGCTACTTCCATAGTTATCTCCACAGGAAATCCATACGTGTCATATAAAAGAAAAGCATCTTTCCCCGCTAAACAAGGGGCTGTCTTGTTTAGCTATGCATTTTTTTTAGCATTTTCCAATTTTTCATCAAGAAGCTTTTCTCCTCTTTCTAACGTTACAACAAAACGTAACTCTTCTCGTTTCAACTCTTCAAGAATACGGGCTTTTCTTGATTTAAATGTCCCCTACTGGGATGGAAATCATAGTATATCTCAGAGCATGGCCCACAAGGACCCGTCACACCACTTGTCCAAAAGTTGTCCTCTTCACCCATCTTTTTTATACGGTTGGCAGGAACGCCTATCTGAAGTTAAAGTGTTATACATATATCAGTAACAAACATATACTCCATTTGTCCCATGAGAACAGCCAAAAAGATGTCTCACCTCATCATGCCATATTGTATATGTTTCTTCGTCATTTTCATAGACACTAATCCATAAATTCTCTGTAGCCAATTCATATCTGAAAGCAAAGAACAAAAAATAAACAAAAATTAGGCAATTTTAAGATACATTCCGACAGATTAGGCAAGATAGAAGTTATTCCAAAATTAATGTTATGGAAATGGTATAGTTAGATTACGAACGAAAGTTTAACAAGAAATAGACAAGTCTAGGATGCTTTATATGTTCATGTCATTTACCTTTTCGATACTTGCATTTGTTTCATATGGTGCGAGAAGATGAAAATGAAAGCAAATAAAATAACAGCAAAATAGAAAGATAGATAGATAGTATGGTATGAAAGGATAATGATTCATACTCCACTGTTGAGAGTTCCCAAGCCCACTTTATTGCTTCTTTCTTGAAGTAATCACCAAAGCTAAAATTTCCAAGCATCTCAAAGAATGTATGGTGTCGAGATGTTCGGCCAACATTCTCAATATCATTGGTACGTATACACCTCTGAGAAGTAGTAGCACATGGTACTTGTATTGGTACCTGAACATAAAGATAGCGGGCATATAAGTACATTAGTCTTTGAGGTTGCAAGAATGGGAATACCGCAAATAAATCACAGCACATAAGGGAAAATATAGATGCAAAGAACCTCACTTAGAGTATCATCCTAAGAATTTGAACAATAAGAATCACATGTCATTGTACTTTTGCTACATTCAACTTACAGTTGTAATAAAAACTCCATGTTGGACACATTTATCTTTAGTAAACTGTTGCTCTATATAGTAGGAGGGGCAATTTCAACTCAGTTATGTGTAAATGGATCCATTTGGGTATAGTTTATATTGACAATAGATCAAACAAGTGAGATATCAAAAATAGGCTAAGCATATATAGGTCACACAGTTCAAAAGTAGCCAAAACGATTATCAACCTCAAAATTTTTTTAGTAAAGAATAGTATCCTTTGAATTTATGATTGTTCCTGAATTCCAAATTAATATATAATTATTCAGGAAACTAATTGTATTCAACTAAAAACTTGTTGATGAGTCAAGTCAATTTAAGCTGACCCAACCCACTCATTTTGCCACCTAAATTTCAGGGTGTCTTTTTTAAATGGAAATAAGAAAGGTAAAAGAGTATAATCTTGTCCTAGTAAGGTAACAATTGTTTTTCCTCCAACTTTTACTAGTTAGTATAAATACCTTCCCAAGAAAAACAGGCTTGAACTGAAGCATGCCTGTAATAGTCAATAAAACAGTAGGGTCATCAGGCACAAGCGAAGAGCTAGGAAGAGACTTGTGACCTCTTGCAGCATAGAATTCAAGAAACCGCCTACGGATGGAATTTCCACTGATGGGAAGTTGTTGAGATATCTCCTTAACTGGATCCTCTGTGCGACGTTGTACCGAAGCTGTAAAAGAGATGATACGATTTTATTAAATTTAGAAGATTAGTTAACTTTTATGGCTTCAAGAAGCATAACATAAGCATTAAACCTGATGCATTATTCATTTTTCTGGAGTTTCGAGAGGGTCGTGGTTAATTTTGTACAATAGTTTCTCTGTAATTCCTGAAACCTGCATGTAAATTCTTATCATCATAAGGATATAAGATTATTTAGATGGGACCATTAAGAGTCAGTTTCCTAAAGATTATCAAAGATGTAGTGAAAATGTGAAATAAAAGGTAGATTCTACAGGATGGCATATGATTGTTGAGGTGGACCGTGGATGTGTAGGCATACATCCAGATATGGATCACGTTTGGATAGCACTGATTTATATATACGAAGGTCATGCAAGTATGCACGCAACTACTACCATGGCATGGTGTAGACGCGTAGTTGGGGATGCTTTACAATATCAACTTTGTACTCTATTAATTTTAAGGGTAGGGTTGTACATGAAGCATTATTTGGACTGTAAACTTGATAACAAAGATTTTTACCATAACAAAGAATCGCAGTACGCCTTATTTATTTTAATTAATAATAACATAATAATAATAAATACGGGAGTCTTCTGATGAGAAGACTAATCAATTGATTGATTTATTATTTATTATAAAAAGAAGACGACTCAAGAACAATAAGAAAACCTGACAATAAGCCGCCGACAATTCGTTGATCTCCTCCCAATCTGAGTCGCAAAATACGCATAACAATAAAGAAATCCTAACGCTAAGACACTCCTTAAATACCTCACCAATCCTAAACGCACCATAACTCTAATACTAATCAATCAATTAATTATATGTATGGTATATATTCTAACCTTGGGTAACAAGAATTACCTTACCATAACTAAATTATTCTGCCAAATTAACATCTACACCCCTGGACGGACCCATAATCCTCGTTAGTTAATTAATTAATCATCATCATATTTCTCTGCGGTGTACAAAACGTTGCTGACGTCTATCGTCTTCCTTTTGATCTATCAATACCCATCACATTATTATTCATTCATCATTATTCATATAAAAAAAATTCAAGCAATGGTGGTCACAGGCATATACGTATAGCAACTCAATGAACCACGTACGTACAGGAATACCATTCTTGCTCTAAAACCATACAGGAGGATTTCACAGAAATATATATAGCAAATTCAATAACAAACATACTACTGTAGTTGTCTTTTTTATTTTTTATTATACTTATATATTCTGACCGATCCCTAGCTATGTTCCATGGGTAGGAAATAAACTTAGACTTTTTAGGGTCAAACCTAGTCCTCAAAAATTCTAAATTCGACTTGGATTTTGGTATCAACTCACATCGTATCATAATGAATTCAATCGTCATAAATAGAATAAACCTTTGATCATCAAGGGTTTAAGAGCATGTTGGGTAATTAGTAAAGTAATTGAAACGGCGGATCTAGGAAAATTATACGGAGGGGATAAAAATTTATTTATTTTGTGTTTTTTTACAGCTTTGAGGGTTGTGGGGGCAAAATCTTAAATTTTCATTAATACCTTAAAAAAATTCATTTTTTACGTAATTTCAGAAATTTTGTGGACGGCTGCCCTCACTACCCCATTCTAGCCCCCTGATTGAAATACCTGGGGAAACAGAAAAATTGGGATTCGGGAGGATTTCCAGAATGGATGATGGAAGATGGAGAAGAGCATGGAACCTTCGATGCATCCATGGCGGCGGCTGCTGCTGCTGACTACCGAAGAGGGGATGAACAAGAGAAATAGATGAAGCAAACCAATCACATTTCTGCTCCTCTCAAAGGGCTATAGTAGTATTTACCATCTGATTTTTCATTACTTTCTATTCCACTTGATAGATTCAGATTTATATTGTCAAAGTTAGGGATATTTATCATCCAGTTTGAGCGATTTCAACGTAAAAGTTAGACCTAATTGTTTATCTCACATCAAACCAATTGAAATCCGGTTTCGTTTGATCGGTTTATAACAATTTAAACTAATTCTTTTTTTTATTTATTTATTTTTAATAAAATGTATGGTAACAAATATTTAAATTATCTATATCTACTTATAAAACATTTCTTCTTATGTTTGAATCCTAGAGTTTTTAAAAATAATCAAAGTTCTAAAACTACCTCTAACATAACTATACCACTTTTATAACATCTAACACACATTTTTCCAGGATACCAAAAATAAAGCAAATCATAAAACTAATCACAATCAACTGTCGCACCTCCAAATTCATGGTTAACGGAAGCATACACCGGGTGCGACTAATCAATGTAATCAAAGTACATAAGATATAATGGACGACTCTATATACGTCGTTTACAATTTTCATTGATAATATTAAAGTTTTACAATATTGTAATAGATTACAAAAGCTCATTTTCATAAAGTGAGAGATTCTAGGGGATATCTAATTATACAAAATATAGAAATGCAAGGGAATCTCCTGTTGATTATATGCGACTCGAGCTATCTAAAATCCTGAGCAGATCTACTACTGCTGAGTACCTAAGAATATATGCTAAAAGGTCGCTAAAAGCTGGTGACTCACAGGTTTGTAATATGATAAGATATAATTTATGAACCGCAAGATTTAAGTATAATGATTTGCAACCAAGCAAATAAATAAATGAGTGTATATCACTGTCATGAGAACATAGTCTGAGCTTAACTGAGGTGTCAGGATCACAATCAAGTGCCTGATCAAGGGTGCCTCTCTACGAGTGCCTAATCTACACTCGTATGAACAAATGATAATGCGTCCGTTTGACTAGTTGGGGCTTCCAACCCGAAAGGGGATTGTCAATCCCATATGGTACCATACACTAACATTCACGCTACAAAAGTATTACCAAACTATGCTAGAGGACTTAAAATGATTAGAGAAAACAACTCATGCAGTATATAGCGATATTTTGATACTTGCGTTCACATGTAAAATAAAACAAACATGTATTCCCACCCCCTGGGTTAAAAACAGTAAAATGAGGGGCTATGAGACTCACCCGAGTCTGATGAATTGCTATCGCGCAATTAATGATGGAGCACAAGGCAATGATGTCGTCCAAACGACTGTAACCTGCCGGACGTCCTAAACACGCAAGGTTATAATGATTAGATGTCTCAACAGATCATCTATGCTAGTTGTTCACTCAACTAATTATGTCCAAATGATTTGGTTTGAATGTTTGTGCTTTGAAAACTTGTATGGCCCGTTGGTGAGTTTACATAATAATAATTTCAAAGTACTATTATTATACGGTTGTTACGTTACACTTGTAAAGTATGTTTTCGAGTCGTATCGTATATATATTGATGTCACACAAGCTTAACATTTAGTGTGAAAGACTAGTTGTGGACCCGCTATTTGAGATACTAGGATAAGGGTGAAGCCCTTGAATGACGAGGTTCCGGGGGCAGCGCCCCTGGTAGCGGGGTCCAAGGGGTGGCAACCCCTGGCGAGGTTCAAGGGCGGAGCCCCTGACCGGGGTCGAGCTGAAATTCGAATTATAAGTAAAATCAGGTGGCAAAATCTTAGTTTTGAAACTTAGTAAAAATAGTGCCCATTTGAAGTTAACACGCGACCGGGTGAAGATGCATACCCGTTCGGGTGAAGGTGCATACCCGTTCGGGTGAAGGTTGCTTACGCGATCGGGTGAGGGTTGATACGCGATCGGGTGAGGATGCATACCCGATCGGGTATCAGTCGTATCCTGGTTTGTTCGTGCAATTTGCTCCCAAAACAATTTTTTGTTTCAGATTTTGGACATAATCGGTTGATAGAATGCTAAAGCATGACAAATCAAACTCTCCAAAACAAGAAAAATAGTAGAAAAGTGGAGAATTTCTTACGGATGAAAATGGAGACCGAGGATGATGATGATGATGGTGATGAAACACGA
This sequence comes from Pseudognaphalium luteoalbum, assembly GCA_963422505.1. Lineage (NCBI taxonomy): Eukaryota > Viridiplantae > Streptophyta > Magnoliopsida > Asterales > Asteraceae > Pseudognaphalium > Pseudognaphalium luteoalbum. Next base: position 699,454 of record OY730192.1, read on the forward strand.
TGATGATGATGATGTTGTTGTTTTTCTTCTTGCTTCCTCTTCGATGATGATTCCGAAAAAAAAGATGATGATGATGGTGGCGGTTGTGTGTGTGAACCGAGAGAGAAAGATAGATGATGGGGAAATGAAAATGAAATAAAGGAATGGAGGTAAGGGTGTGTTTGTTCTGCTATGTAGTCACAGGCAAGATCCACAAATTGTGGATCATGTCCGGCTCTAATAATTTAGGGTGGGTAGGGGTTGGTAGCTTTTTGTTTCCTAAATTGTGGTGTTTATCCCCGTGTTTGTTTAGTCGAGTATTATTTAAAGTCTTAAATTTCTTTATATGTATTTGAAATATTATTAGTCGAAGTATATTATCGAAATACTTTAATTGAGTTATAAAATTATAACTTTGTTTTGACGGATTTGTTTTGCGTGGTTTCGTCGAATACGATTTATCTTATACGATACGAAATACTTGTTAAATATTATCGACATAATATTTAGTAAATAATAATGTTATTAAAAAATTTTATTTAACAACGTCCGTATTAATGAATTGGAATTCGGTCGATATAAAATGACACGATTTAATCAAACGTGTATGTGTATATATAATAATATACATAATGATATATATACAATTAGCCTATCATTTGCTTGATGCATCTATTAATACCGTAAAGTATATGAATGGTCTAGATGGGGGATGAATAGGTCCACATATATCAACATGAATTCTTTCAAGAAACTGTGGTGATTCATTTTCAACTTTAAGTGGTAAAGGTCTCACAATTAGTTTTCTAAGAGAACAAGATGTACATGGACTCATTTTATCACGTGAGATTTTTTGATCCTTAAATGGATGTCCATGGGTACTTCCAATTATTCTCTTCATCATTGTAGATCCTGGATGACCTAACCTGTCATGCCATAAACTGATAATACTAGGATCACTATGCTTTTCTTTAACTAGCATATGAGATTCTGCTACATTTATATGTGTATAATGTAAGCCAGAATTAAGCATTGAAAATTTTTCTAACACATTATTCTTATCAGTAATGTGCAAATATTTTCCATTTTCTGTAGTTACAGATTGATGATCATATCCATTAAGATATATGTCATTAAAACTCAACAGATTTCTTGTTGATTTTGGAGAGAATAAAGCATTCTGGACTAAAAACTTGGTACCATTTGGCAATGTAAATCTGGATTTTCCAACTCCTTCTATTAAATCTGCAGGGTCTGATATTGTATGTATTATTGCCTTTGTTGGTTTCAATTCAGAGAAATATTTTTTCGATTTCAAAATAGTGTGTGTTGTACCACTATCTAGCATACATAGATCTCCATCATTTGCTTTATGGTCTAGCCCGTTGTAATTCATATCAAACTTCAAATATGAAAATTTTATAATGAGTGTATATAAGTAATAAGAAGAATGTAATAATAGATACATCTTATTTCAGGAATATATTACATGAAATGAAAAGCTAGTCATGAAAGGGAAAACATAGTTAGGAAAACATAATTAATAAAAGGGAAATGCATTTATGAAAACCAACATAGTTATGATAGATTATTGATAGCCACATTGATTCATATGTCAATGTCATAGCAGTAATCTGCAACATTCATCTCAACATTTGTGAACTCAAGGTCATCAACAAGGTTCACCTCTTTATTTTTTTCGGCAATTGATGCCTTATAAAGCTTACAAATATGCTCCTGTGTATGACACATTTTAGACCAATGCCATGTACTTCCACATCTATAACAGATGTCATCAGAGTTCTTAGAATTGCTTGCTCCAGCATTATGATTCCTTCTTTGTGGTTGAGACTTGTTATCATATGGACCATTATGGTAATTTCTTTTATAACCACGACCACGTCCACGCCCACGAGAATTACTGTTAAAGTTACGACCACCATTGTGGTTGTGATTGTAATGATCGTTTGTGCCACGGCCTCGTCCCTGTCCATTTGTATTATTTTTTGAATCATCTTTATTTGTAGCATTTGCCTCAGCTAATGCTAGGGAACCTGCTGGACGAGCCTGATTTTTCATAAGGAGTTCTTGATTCTGTTTTGCAATAAGTAAAAATGCATTGAGATCAGAGTATTCTTTGAAATTCATTAACCGATATTGCTGCATCAAATTAATGTTTGATGAACGAAATGTGGAGTAAGTTTTCTCCAACATATCCTCATCGGTTACACGATCTCCACAGAATTCAAGTGTGGAAACTATACGAAACATAGCTGAGCTATGTTCATTTACATTTTTAAAATCTTGGAACCTTAAGTTCCTCCATCTCTAGCAGTTGGAAGTAAAACTTTCTTTGGAATATTAAATCTCCTTTTGAGAATTGACCAAAGTACACTTGGGTCTCTAACATTTGGATATTCAAGTCTTAGCATAATATCAATATGCTTACGAAGGAAAATATATGCTGTTGATTTATCTTTTGATGAACTTTCATTGTTCTAATTTATGGTATCCAAAATACCCATGGATTCAAGCTTTGATTGCATATCTAGAATCCAAGACATATGAATCGTTCCATTTGCATCGAGTTGTTCAAACTCTATCTTTGCAACGCTTGACATATTGTAGCTATCAACAATTTGAGTAAACAACAACATAGATTAGAATATATTATTGATAGTCAAAACAATACAAAGGAGTGGAAAAACCACAAATATAAAGAATCCTAAGAAAAAATACAGTTCACTTCGAGGGAGAATTACAAGTGGGATAATGAGTAGTACTAAAGTTACAAAGATCGGAACTAAAACTGAATAAATCATCTTGAAAGAAACTTTATTGTGAAAGAGTATACGTTTTGAAAGAAACTGAATATTGATTGTAGTCAATATATAGTGATAAAGATAGCCATTATAACTCTGTCGGTTAACGTTTTGCAACGACCTACCGTTGTAAATTATTTTTAAAATAAAAGTTAAACGGTGAAACGGTAAACTTGTAAAAACATTATACTCAGTTATATAAAGATTGTGAAACGTAGTGAAATGTTTGTAAAAGAAAGTTGGTAAGATAAATTAATAAGAATTAGTATACAAATAAGGAAATAGATAAAATAAATGTTAGAGTGCGTAAATAAAGATTAGTATAATAATAAAATGTTAGCTTGCATAAATAAAGGTTAGAGTGCATAAGTAAAGGTTAACAATAATGAAATGTTAACTTGTATAAAATTAAAATTAGCACAAGGATATAAGGTTAGTATGCATAAATAAAAGTTAGCATAATAATAAAGAGTTAGTAGTCCAAAATGTTATTAGTCCAAATGTCCATAGTCCAAATGTCCATGATTAAATATAACTTACTTTCACTAATTATGATTGTATAGTTATATATATCTTTCTAGTACATACAATAACTTATTATTTAGAATATGTTTTCATTTAGTTTACGATAATAGTTATCTTCCTAGCATATATTGTAACTTATTATTAAGAAAATGTTTTCATTTAGTTCATAATAATAGTTATCTTCCTAGCATATACTATAACATATAATTAAACATATAATTAAGGGAATGTTTACCTTGACTAGTTATCTTGATTAAGACGAATTGCTTTGATCTTCCTTAATTAGAGAACTTTCGTCCTGATAACGTGTTGTAATTTAACTATAATTAAGGCTCTATTATTAGCAATATAATATAAGAACTTTTGTAAGGAATTAGGAATAAAGATAAAATACTTTGAGGGAGAAGTATAAACACTTAAAGTGTATCAAGAAGGTGCAAGTTTACTTCTTTACATTGAGGTTGTATTTATACTACAACTTTTACTATTGAATTACCAAATGAAGATAATTGCAAGTAACTATGACTAGACAAGGATTAGACATAAGAGTTGAAAATGTGTTAATCCATTAATGACTTATAATTCATAACAATTTTCAATTATTTAGTTATAGAAAGAAAATGAGATTTTTCTTGTTCTTAAATAAGTTTTTAAGAAAATTAGAATTTGAATACGTTTTTTATTTTTTTAGTTTTCTTAAGAAAGTTTCTAGAAAAGTAGGAGAGTTTTTCATAACTAAATGTGGCTTTAGGGTGCTTTTAGTAACAAAAACTATCTACTTTTCTAAAAAAAATTTCTAAGAAAACAAGAAAATTAGAAAATGTATTCAAATTCGAGTTTTCTAACATACTTTTCTAAGAAAAGTAATTTTGTTTTCCTTTTTATAACTACAAAGTTTTCAACTACTTTTGATAGTTTTTTAAATTTGCTATTTCTACCCTTCCTTGGAAAAGGAAAACTCCATCCCTTACAACTAAATACGTTTTCTAGATTTTTCATGCATTTATAAAAAGTAAAACACCTCTCATTCTCGAGAGAAATGAAAAAATTAAAGAAAAATAAAGAAATTTTTCTGTAACTAAACGCGTCCTTAGTTTTCCTTTTCCTGTTTTCTTAAAAACAAAAGCCGGCTTCAACTCCAACATGAATTTGCTTTATAAAAACAAATATTTTTTTAAGAAAACGTTCATTAATCATTGATAAAATTCTTTGCTATGAATACATCTTAGCAAGTTTAATAGCGTTGATATTTTACTTGAGATTACTTCTACGTTTTTGTAAAATTGAATTGAGATGTTTACACTTACTCAAATATGAAGGTCAAAGTGGTACTTTTCTGTCATTTAGCGAAAACAATCAATTATTTTAACAACTACATATCACAAATATAAAAACATCTATAGGTAAATTAACATGAACATTTAAAACAAAACATAACATAAACAGAGTGTAGTATATATAAAAATAGTGTAATACGTATCACATTTATCCAGTTAATTATATAGGTTCAGAAAGAAAAATGTGAAAATTCTTCCATCTGAAATGTATACATATATAAAATATATACACACACACATATATATATATATATATGTCTTGTATAGTTTTCAATTTGTTAAACAAAAGGAATACTTTACTACAACGACCTCCAGGATGTATATTTCTCATGTAAGTTCATATTTCCTAAGGTTGGACATACTGCACGAGGTATATCAGCCATATGATTGCAAAAATAAATCTGACATAATGTCCAAATAGATCCGACAAACGTTAAAAGGCGTTCTATTTCAAGTACTATCTCCGCATCAAAAACAATGTACGAAGTCATATACGAATGCTGAAAATAGATTAAACCAAACCAACACAAGATACATTACGGATACCATTTAAGACCATAAGTTATAGCTTATTGGAGGTTCGGTATCCATTGTCTTCATCCACATAAAAAGAACTTTTAGGACACATTAAGGATCAACCAAGAACCATGTCTCCAAATTGTCGGAAAACACAACTAATTTCAACCACTCGTATTACCTAAGTGGTTCGTACCTAGATTGCTTCAAATGTCAAAGTATCAAAGTACTTAAAGGACATAGATTATATATGGAAACCCTCAATTAATCTTCATGTTAAGTTTCTTGCATCAAACAATTTCTTAACAGTACATGATGTCACAAGCTTACATACATATACATTTATATATGTCAGTTATATCAAGGATCATGTGTACGTACCCATCATAAGGCTATAGTTAATTTGTGAAAATTAATATTATCATTGATTTTATGGATTAGTTGGACCAAAGATCTCACACCATAGAAAACATATTAAAGATGATACATTGATTGTGGAATATTTTCATTTGCCTAACACTCACTCAACTAACCACATGTTCTTGACAGGAGACTTTCCAGACATTCATGAAAAATACTCTAAACTTGGCCTCTTTCGAGAACGTCTTGAATCACTATATATACATGTCAGTTTTTGGTGAGATATGCAATTACAACATTTGTACGTTCTTCCACTGGAACCTAGAAAAAAAAATTCTATAAGAACGTACGTACCCATTGATCATGATGACGGCTAGGAAGCTCTTGAAGATGGCTAAAAAATGGCAGAAAGAGGCTTCAAAAGGTTGCTGTAACGATAGAATGGCAAACAAGGGTCATTTCGTTGTTTACACAAGTGACAAGAATCGTTTTGTGATCCCCTTACGATTTCTAAACACCAATATTTTCAGAGAGCTTTTGAGGATGTCTGAGGATGAGTTTGGTCTTCCAACGAATGGTCCTATCACTCTCTTTTGTGACTCGTCACTCATGAGTTACTTGATCAATATGGTTGACCGAGGCTTGACTACAGAGTTGGAGAAGGCGTTATTAGTTTCAATTGCTAGTAATCGTTGTTCCATTGATCATGGAAGTGAAAGTAGTAACCGGTCATTACTTTATAGCTATTAAACAATATTGATTTCTTCATTTTATGTTAATTAGCTAGACTTTTAGGAGATAGCATCTGTAGCCTGTGTTTGTTATAACTGAGAAAAGAACAATGTATTAGAAACAATGAGCTTGTTCTATTTACTATATGCTCCAAATAAAAAACACATAATCAGATACGGGGTTGATTGAATAACTAGAACCCTCTGTTTGAAATCACGCAGCAGCCTCTAAACTCTCAAAGTAGTGATATCTTTTATAACGGAAAACACACACCCCTAGGCCCTAACTCACATGCATGTTATTTACATATTCCACACATTCAAAGTAGTAGTAATATGTGTTTGTGTTTTTGTTATAGATTTTTCTCCTCCAGATAACAACTACATGAACCTCAATTATAATTAGCCAACATGTGACCGAGTGGATCACCTCCTCGAGCCCAAATTAAATAAAGGACTGTGGATATCAACCCCGTTCTCGTTGACCGAGTTACACACAAAGCCTCTTTGTTAGTTTGTCCATTGTCATGTTGTACCATGTTCTTCAATTCATCTGCTAAATATTTTCCAACCTTCATGTAAAACTCCGATACTTTAGAGGGTTCACATAAAACTTGCCTTACAGTGGCGATAGCTAAATGCAAGACCTTTAATTTTATGAGTTTATGAGCTAAGGTAGGTATGTTAACATCTCCATTAGCATATAAGGTGGTGCATTGATGATAGATAGTTAGAAGTTTTGTACTATTTTTCGTTTTAAATATGCATTTTATTTTGTATCCACAAAATCATGACCCTGTCGCTCATATCAGTCTAGCTAATCGTACAAACCAGTTGTCTGGACCCAAGTATGTGACAATAATATTGTTAATTATGTTGTTTGGTTTACCATGCAATGTTGGTGAACCTATCACCTTGTTTTGATGACAGAGATGCTTACTTATAGATGGTGTATACAGGGGAGGATCTTGAAAACAAAACAGAGTATGCAGTGTTGTCTGGTGTAGTACATGCTTTCTGTAAGTAAAATATAAGCATAACAAATCATCTGGAGTAGTATCTTTAATCTCAGATTCTATATTGCCATTGTGTCAACTCTTTGTGTTAAAAATTCATATAGTTAGAGGGTCATATATAAACATATACTAAGATATATACTTTTTAACTACAAAATGTACTACTCTATTTTGCTTCAGCAAACATGAGCAACTAGTTGTTGCCTGGTGTCTTCTTGACGAACATAAGAAGATAGATGACTACTGTTAGTAACCAAAGACAGCATCAAATCTCTCTCTTTTCTCAGGCTTGCACGTTGTTGGATTAAGTTAGCTGCATCTTTCATGAATGATGCATCACATGGGAAAGTGATTGGCCCTTTGCTTGGTAGTCCGAACTCTTCTTCTGACATGGTTAAAAGCTCCTTAAAGATGTAAGTGTCGAGGTATCCTAAAGGAAAAACAAAGCGGTTTCCATCGAGTGTGTACACAACAAAATGACCTTTCTCAACTTTCGTTGTTAAATTTGTGATACAATCTTTCAATTCTCCTGGCTGTGAAATACATATCCGTCGAATGGTTGCTATTTCATGAGATTTTCTTGCAATCTTGATCAACTTCTTTGTGCTAATAATCATCCTGTTTTTCTGTGTTGATTTAAAGATAAGTTTCTGGTTCTTTTGTTCTTGCTTGAAGGAGATATGGCTGTACATATATATGCATACAGAAGGTGGCCTTCAGTGTTTACTATGTATGGGAGATATGGAGCAACATCATGTGCCTAGTTGATTGACAACCATGAGAATGAAAGTCCACTTTTTGGATGACAATGACTGTCCATAAAGTTCTCTTCTGATCAAACAAATGGATCTTTCTAGTCATTGAATTACATCTGTGTGATCCAGAATGATCCCTTCTGAATGAGTATTCTAGCTTGGGTACAAAACCATGTGCAATGTCGTACCGTGATCATAAATGAAAAAGTTCAATGACCCTTTTGAAGCGATAAGTACCAATTGTATTTTAAGTAACATAACTAATGAAATTGAATTATATGAAACTTTAAACAATTAAGGTCCTGTAAACATTTTTTCACCTAATGTCAAAATAGAACGGAAAATCATTATTCAGCACAATCTTAAGAGTGGAATGACAATCTTGTTAATTCGGAAAACACTGATTTACTTAGAGAGGAAGATAGAGAAAATTTATCACTCCTTTCAAGTTTAAAGATTTCCAACTTTTGAAAGTATCACAATACCAAGCTAAGGCTGAACATAAGTATCACAGCATGAATACATGCCTTTGAGAAGAAATACTTAATGTTATTTAGTGATTCTTCAAGGTTACTTACAAAGTTACAAAAGATGGTCTTTATATTGCGGTTTTACTTTTGGCAAGTCAGCCAAAAACTCATAACTTTACAGCTGACGATGTATTAACTAATAGCTAGACTACTTTAAGATGTACTGTATGAAAAACATTCAAACAGAGACACTAAAAGATTTGTGGTTCATCTTTATTAACCGGATGCCACAAACTCTAAAAGTAACAAACTGAGTGGTTCAAGTCACGTTTTGAAAGATCTCTAAAAGAACACCAAATTAGATACAGAATCTGGAGGATCCTGCAAGGCCATGTGTTTAGATGAATAAAGACAGATGCATGCACTCGTGTGTGGTGTTAATATTCCTTGGTCTCACGCCAATTTTAAATGTAGATGTTGGGGAGATCCAAAAGGTAGATGACTATAGGTATTAGCTTTTTAGAAAGTTTCAAAATAGTATTGTATGCAAAATCAGTGACAATGTTAGTGTTACAGATTTCCATCATTTGTAGACTGAAAGCTGATCACCGATGCTATAAGTGTTAACTTTTTATAGAAGTACTGCATCATAATCCACAATGGGCCAGCATTAATTTCAACTCAAATGTTTACTTTTAAAACCAGAGTAATTAGCAACGAATAGTACACTGATCATTAATATAATTGTACTCAGAAGCAGGGTCGTGGGTTTTCCATATACATGAATGATATTGGGTATGTGGATTTTTCAAAGTTCTGGAGGAGAAGAAAACTTATGAGGTTATTCATGAGTGTTGAGAGTATAACATCTATATCTTGTTAAAAATTTAGTAAAATTAATAAAACTGTAGATTAACCTTCATGGGCCGACCAAGCAAATTGCTCTTTCCATTTGATGTTTCTGGTTACCTTATAATTCATTTGTTGATTTCGTGTTGCGGTGTCTGAACCCAACTTGATTATCTACGGAGATCGAAAAAGTTGAAGCAGTTATATTTATATACACCTACCATGCAATTGGAAGACTGCCATATTATAAATGTTCTCCAAGAGAGGTGAAAGAGGGACTCAGGATATTAACAAGGTGATAGGTGTATCAACGTTGTCCCATAAACCGAACACCAGTACTTTGTTGTCATACAGTCAGGTACGCTGGTAATGTATGAGCCAGTAACCACTGGTTTATACGATTAGCATGGCAAGGTAGCAGCTATGAGCCACAGCTAGTTTGTTGAAGTATATATATTATCACAGCACAATAATATGCTACTGGAAGCGGCAAGTATGCTAGATCATTTATCCTTAAAAAGGTCATGTACTTAATTTTTGTTTGTGAGGTGAAGACGTGTTTGGATACATGCAGCAGTATGATTAGTTTTGTCTGATTGATAAATTAACACGCCTTGGCAGTTGGCAGGCCCTTTGTCAACCTAATAATTGGTTCGAGTGGTGGTGATGGAGTAGTAACAAAGGCAATGGAAACTTCCATAAATGTGACTTTTGGATTTATGGAAAGAGGCAAACAGAACCATGTGATTGAGGCATCATTTTGGATGGTGGGTGACTATATTTTCTGGTTAGTTTTCTTTCAAGTCATCAATATAGAGCATATGTGAATTGATGTCCAGTTGGTTGGTCACATATTTATGGGTCCAAAACAGACCATTTATCTTGTAGGTATAACCAGACAAGATACAGAGCACCATAAGAATATTGTTGTTAGTGACACAGAGAAAAAAAGTCACAATGTCAAACAGGGTCATAAAACCATTAATAGTGTTAAAATAAGTAGTCACAAAAGCTGCGTTAAATAGTGCAAGTAAAAGGGCCGTCTGTATATATCTATATTAATCACACAAAAATTTGAACTTATAAAACATAAATATTAAAAATAATTATGTTTCAAAAATATCATTCATAAATGTATAACTTACTGGTCATTGGTATTACGGAGCTACATATTCTTTTTTGTTACTCTCAAAGCACCAATAACTAATTGATCTAGTGTAATTTTCTACAATAAGATAAACTAATGGAAAGCTGAATATGATTTTTTGCGTAGTCAACAGACTAACAACTGAGTCTGAAGCTGTTCAAACTGCGGATATGCAGTAGATCTGCACTGCCACTAAGATACAGTCTTGCGAAGTTTGTCCTGAAGATCATTGCTCATCTGCTAGCTTTTCGATTTGAAACATTGTCTTTTGCATAAATGTGGCTTTGAAAGGCAACCTGAGCCCTGATAGGCCCGTTACTCTGCAAGCCGTATTCTTCCTCAGCCATCTCCAAGAGCTCTTGAAAATTTCCGTTCATCAGATAATACAATGGTATCACAGACCGTATTCCATCACTAGTGTGTGTGTGTGTATCTTTGCAAAGACAGGAAATAAAACTATCATAGATGAGTTTTTAGAGTTTAGGGACAAAGGAGAGGCAAAACCATGTGACATGAATGCCTCAACTTTGGGCAATTAAGACATAGTGGGTGTGTTTTCTGATTTTTGAATGACAAGCAAGAGCTTATTTTTTGACACATTGGTCCTATTACAAATGGCTCATATCCGCAGCAGGTGATACTACATATGTGACCCACAAGATTCAAGATCAACTCTGTTGATAAACAGCAACACTGACTGACCACAAGCCCCGCCCCAAGGACATATGTATGATTAATAACTAGTTAGTATCTTTAAGTGTTCCGTGACCTTCCTATGTCGATATATAGTTGTTTCTCCATTTTGACAATAAACGTCGTCTAAAGCATACAACCGCACATCTTTGAGGAAAATTGTATTTTGGGTTTGTTGAAAACTAGCAGCTAAGTGAAATTAGTCAAATTACTTATTAGCAACTATAAAAGCAATAACTAAGTCTAGTTTAGGTGGGGATCGGATTGCCCGAATTAGTGATGTAATTCTGACTTAAATGACTTTCAATGGTATAATAGATTATAATTAATAGAGTATAGGGAAGTCCTTCACATAAATGGTAGCAGTAGTAACTCAATGTATTAAATATAAAATGAGAGCTGTGTCTGTGTTTCATTTTTGTAGCGCTCGATGCATTGGGTTTTCTTGATGGAAATCCAATCAAAATAATAACTGTATTAGTAACGGATTAGAAACTAGATCCAAACTGTATGGTCCACTAATACACTCTAAACCTAGGTGGATAGTGAATTAACTTATATTTTTTTCATCAGAAAATTAACTTGATTATACTTAACACCAACTTTTATTACCTGTTTATGGAATATATATACATAACGAAATGCATTTTCAATTGAAGAGCAAGGAAAAATTCAAGAATGAGACAATCAGACGGTGATGAACTTATCTCTGGCCCGGCATCCCCAAGACCACAATTGTCTACTCACGTGACGTCACCAGTAATATCGGCTCCTCCTTCTCAACATCAATCACCGTCCTTATCTAAACTACCATTCTTTCAGACAACACAACACCCACATGATACCACCAAAAGTACTAAAACCATCCACAAGACCACTTTATCACACACACCGCCAGCAGTTTCTGCTCCAGTGTCGCAGTTCCACTCACCATCGATGTCAAGATCACCATTTCTTGGGACACCAGACCGCCCTGTCACTGTGCCGGCTAGTGGAGCCCAAACACCACTTGGTTATATTAGGTCCAGGAATCTAACGCCAATTTTTTTGACACCATTGGCTAGCCCTCTTAGAAAGGCGTTACGTCTTACCAAGCTAGATCCACATGATGCTTGGCTGCCTATCACAGAATCAAGAAATGGGAATGCTTACTATGCAGCCTTTCACACACTTTGCTCTGGTATTGGGATTCAAGCACTCATTCTCCCTGTCGCCTTCACTTTTCTCGGCTGGTATTAACGGATCCTAAGACTTGCATGGTAGATACATACAGGGAAACTTTAGAATATATATCTTTTTATCGAACCCATAAGAACACCTACACAAGATTTTATAAAAAAATCATATAACACATGCGGCTTAAAGTGCAGTTTCAAGCAAGATTTGTGCTGCTATCAGCACACATATTATCTCCCTACATTATAATTCTAGATGCATCCATTGAATATAGCTCAAATATACTTGAATATACAACATAATCATAAATTTAGGATTGGATCCAGAGATGAGCTGAAAAAAGTTTTTTTTTTTCCTTTTATTTTTATGTTTAATAGGGTATGGGGTATCATATCGTTGGTTATAGCATTCACATGGCAACTCTACACTTTGTACTTGCTAGTAAATCTTCATGAATCAACTGAAACTGGGATTCGGTACAGCCGATACATGCAACTAACAGATGCAGCCTTTGGTAAGAAAGCTTCATAATAAGTCATCTTTATACATCAACAACCTTTCATGTGCAGTTCTGCATGACTAGGAAGAGCAAATAAGTTAGGCATGGTTAACTAAGAATTCACAAAAATTACTGATACCCTGCTAATTAGTAAACGCAACAATATGATGTGTATCAGGTGAAAGGTTAGGGAACTTCTTAGCCAAACTACCGATCATGTATCTATCTGCGGGCACCTGCGTAGCACTAATAATCCTTGGAGGATCAACGTTCAAGATCTTCTTCCTTATAATTTGTGGTAATTCATCATGCAAAGCTGAGACGTTGACATTGACAGAATGGTACTTAATATTCACATGTGGAGCAGTTATTCTTTCTCAACTGCCCAACATGAACTCGATCGCTGGGATTTCGTTGGTTGGAGCAATTACAGCTCTTGGGTATTGTACAACTATATGGGTTGTATCAGTGGCTAAGGGTAGACTACCGGATGTGTCCTATGACCCGGTTAAGGCTAAATCTGATGTTGCTAAGGTTTTCAACATTTTCAATGCTCTTGGTATTATAGCCTTCGCATTTAGAGGTCACAATCTTATACTCGAAATACAGGTAAATTAAGTTTTATATATATATATATATATATATATATATATATATTGGGAGGTTCAAATGAGAACCACTCTAAAGTTGAGAATTTTGAGAACCACATCAAATACGTGTTTGTTCACATGTGATTAACTTCAATCATATGTGAACATTGATGTACGTTTAATTGAAAAAGAAAAAAGTCAAAAAAATTCTAAATTTATATCGAAAAACGCAAAAAAACAAATATATGTTCACATTTGAACGATAATGTGAACAAATCGGTTAAAATGTATTTTTCGATATAAATTTAGGATTTTTTTTGACTTTTTTCTTTTTCAATTAAACATACATCAATGTTCACATATGATTGAAGTTAATCACATGTACAAACACGTATTTGATGTGGTTTTTAAAGTTCTCAACTTTAGAATGATTCTCATTTGAACCTTCCATATATATATATGTATGTATATTATTGATGAAGAAAGTAAAAAACTTGGGGGTGATTTTCATGGTAGAAATATTTTGTATTCTCTACCTGTTGCATGCTCTTGTAGGTACTGTAAGTTATTTTTTTTTTATTTCTTCTAAATATGACCTAATTAATGTTAATTATGAGACTAACTCGGAGCTCTTTAATTGCCCAGTTTCACAACCATATGGTGAGGTAGGGTGGTAAAATAATTGATTTGAAGTATGATAGAGAATTCAATAATGGAGGATTAGCATTCAATATTCCCTAATTCTAATTTTCTAGCATTATTATTATCATAAATTTTTATCTAATTAATGCTATAATTTGAAGTTAGGCTACAATGCCCTCAACTGAGAAGCGTCCATCTAGAATTCCAATGTGGAAGGGTGTTAAAGGTTCATATGCTATTATAGCGTTGTGCTTGTTCCCCCTTGCAATCGGTGGCTATTGGGCTTATGGTCAACTAGTAAGTACTTCTTAATTATAAATCATGCATCTTCCCAAATATTTAGTGTATATATATCATTGATGATTCCATCAATACAAATAATCTTAATTTGTATTTTCAAGATTCCTTCAAATGGGATGTTGGTTGCGTTTCTCATGTTCCACGCGCTTGATCTAGCCAAGTCTATCCAAGGGCTAGTAAGCTTACTTGTGATCATCAACAGTCTTACGTCCTTCCAAATATACGCGATGCCAACATTCGATGAAATGGAGTCAATTTATGTGATACGCTTCAAGAAGCCTTGTCCATGGTGGCTTAGGGTGGTCATGCGGACGTTGTTTGGGTTCACTTGTTTTTTAACGGCGGTTGCATTTCCTTTCATAGGAAGTTTGGCTGGTTTGGTGGGAGGGATTGCTTTGCCTGTGACATTTGCGTACCCGTGTTTCATGTGGCTGAAGATTAAGAAACCACAAGTTTATAGTCTCAAATGGTGGTTAAATTTGGGACTTGGTGTTCTGGGAATGGGGCTTAGTCTTTCGGTTACTATTGGAGGACTTTATTTTCTTATCGACACGACTATTCATGCTACATTTTTTAAGCCACAATTAATTTAATTAGTGTGACTTTCTCATCTCATCTCATCTCATCTCATATTTAGTATATCATTTGCAAAATGTATATTTATATATGGTTAAGTCTCTGGAAATGCATATAATTATACGTGAATCTTCATTATGTGCACGTAACTAAATTGATCTCTATTGTATGTACGAAACTTTTATTGATCTCCATTATGTGTATATCTGTGATGTACACGTTGACAACTCACAAATATACATACAATGAAGATCATTAAATAGTTTCATACATACAATGGTATTCAATTTAGTTATGTACACACAATGAAGATTCGCGCATAGTTATATGCATTTCCAGGCACTTAACCCATTTATATATGTATCCCGAAATTCATGTATGATTTTATTTTACATGTTGCGTATCATTATATATATTCAGTGTATTGCCAAGACAAACGTGACACTGTTTCGATAACATTGTTAATCAAATTTAAATTAAGTTTCGATAACAATGTTTTAAGATTCGGCTCGCTTGGCCCAACGGACCGGGTTTTTAGAGGATTCGGGTAAAAAAACCCCGGGTTTTTCAATAATTTGACTAGTCAACGACCCGTTTAGCCCGGATGGTTGGACCGGGAACCAAAAATGGGTATCGACTCCGTTCGAAATAAATTATTATTTTTTACCTAATTAAATTAGTAACCCAAAAAAAATCAAACACACCCTTTTTACCATATCAGTGGCTCAATGTAATTTACCTAATGTATAAATATATATGTAATTTGTGTGATGTTGATTTTGGTTATGTGTCATTTATTTTGAGTAAGGATGTTTACAATAGCTCAAAATATATGTATTAAACAAGGTCATTTATTTTGACTAGTACTGAGTAAGGGAGTTCAATAACTGTATTAAACTAGGTAAAATGGACGATTACAGTTAATCATATAAGCTCAATAGTTTAACATATTATTTAATATGTTAATAGTCTTGATATATGGTTGTATGTTCAGAGAGACAAAACGCATAATGATACTCCAAGAAACAATTGTATTAGTATATTTGAATAAACACTACTTGATGGTTCAGTATTAGGAATCGTATAAATTAAAGTTTCATTCTTTATGGTATATGATGTGGTGATTTAGGTTGATGTTAGTTTGTTTGAACTTTGATGTTGAACTATTAGGCCTTAGTGTCTGGGAATGTATCAAACTTTCACCAAATCTCTATTGTGTGTATCAAACTTACGAAACTCAATATTAATGTACTCAACTTGTAAAAACCCTTATATTGATGTACTTTAATGATGTGTCACTCTCTCCTTGTGCCACGTGGCATGCTATGTGCGTGACAAGTCATCAAAGTACATCAATATTAGGTTTTTTACAAGTTGAGTGCATTAATATTGAGTTTTGTAAGTTGGATACACACAATAGAGATTTGGTGAAAGTTTGATACATTCCCAGATACTAATATTTAGAATAAGAATGTTGTTTACTCGTTTGGTTTGGAACATTTGTAGATTTGTTGGATTGTTAAGTTGTGTCGCAATAAGAATGGAACATTTGGAACATGTGTTAAGTTTCATTCCAAACTAAAATTTATTTAATGAGTCTTTAGCAACATTAAGGTTAGTGTCGCAGGGTAGTGTCGCAAGTTGTGACGTAGTTTAAGTTTAAGTCAAAATTCCCAGTTAGCGACATAAATGTTTGTGTTGCAGCTTATGTTGCACACTATGTCGCTAGCTTGTGTCGCAATGCAATCAAAATCAGAAAACCCTAATTAGCGACACAAAGCTTATGTCACAGCTTGTTTTGCAAAGTCGCGAAACCAGCCGCACAGAAATCATAAAATCGAACGAATTCGAAACCCAGATGGAGTTCGACGAACACCAGACGAACAGAACTCAAGAATACTTCCGGAGAACACATTCTTCAAGAAATCAAACCCGAAAACAAAGATTAATCCCTTAAACCTTCTCGAACCAACCAAAAAATGTTTGAAACACGATCTGAAACCGTTGAATAATTGATTCACGACTCTGATGCCACTTTGTAGGTCCTATTCCTAGGATCTAAATCAGATCGTTACCTCAATCGTAAGGCGGAATTCAAACGATTGAGTATTGAACGTTTAATCAATTCACACAAACACAAACAATCTATATAAGCTTTTGTATATATTAACAATTGAAGAATAAAGCTTTACAATCACTCTCAACATCTCTGCTCTCTCTAATTCGCCATTCTCCCTCTGAAACGCTAACCCCAAAACTGAATATAACTCATCTATATATTTGATCTGCTGGACCCTACGACAAAAGCCTTGTATTGCAGGCCCAGGCTCATGCGACATAGGCTCTATGTCGCTATTGCGACACAAGCTCTATGTCACGTGAATAGTGTATTGTGTATATTTTCTATTTCACTATTTATTTACAGACTCGCATATACACACTAAACACTTTACATACCCAGACTAATTAACTTTGACAAGTACAAACGTTGACCAACTGACTGACACACATTTATGCACCAACACAAGTCAAGAGAATGTGACAATTGTATATATTCGTGAATTAATGTACATATTCGTAATAATGAAGTATGTGAGTACTTGGCTTTCTAATAAAAAAATAGACAATGCATAATTCTTTATTTTCAGTTTCTCTAATTACATAAATGACTTTCTATCTTATTTACAATTTGTTTACGACATATAATATCTTTAAGGGTTATTTCAATTTCTAAATAAAAGTTTTAATTAATATTTGGATATAGGCTCTTAGGTATTTAATGGGAAAATGGTAAATTACTCGGAAAATTTGTTAATTAATATTTAGATAATTGTTTAAAAAATCAAAATCATAAAATATAAACTAAATTACTTATTTGGATATTTATGAGAATTGTTTTTTGAAAAGGATGTAGACGTGATTATGAAGTTTAAAAGAATATATACGTAATTATGTACGTTTAAAAAGACATAAGTGTAAGTCTCCCTTGAATAAAAGTTATGAAACTAGTATCTCTACCCCTTTATTAAGCATTATCATGTGTTGACTTTATGTCATATGCAAAATTCCCATAATATCCTTCTATTTAATCTTAAATAAAAAAATAATATCAATACAAAATGACTCTTTCTATTACCAACTTTTGACATTAGTTATCACCAAACATGCCAACTTATTTTGCAAGTCAACTATACAATAACTCTACAAAATCAATTACATCAAAACATTCAATACTCATTCAATTACAAAATCACTACACAAAAAAACATAGTAAAATTAATACTATATAAACGCACTTATACTCATGAAAAATATACCAATCTATTCATGTGCGTTTGAATTTTGTTATTTGAAGTTTAAATTTATTTTCATTTATCTGTTATATAATTTTTTCACGTAATCATATGAATATGACATTTATAATGCACACATCTTAGACATGCAGTGTTTTTTTAATTTGTTATAGTGGTGTTCATCATATTACTTCGTATTATTATTATTATTATTATTATTATTATTATTATTATTATTATTATTATTATTATTATTATTATTATTATTATTATTATTTGCTTGATTTAAGCCGTATATTTTATATCAATTTTTCAATTGCTCTTTCACCACCCTTTTTCACGAATTTTAAATATATTCCCGCCGTATTGCACGGTTATCGGCTAGTTTGATACAACACATTATGATATTTTGTACATTTACCGTTTAAAAAAAATATTATATATTATATATAATTATACTAGGTTTTAAACCCAACGGTCTATGTTAAAAAAATCAATTAGTCAAATATAAGCAACATGTGTTGTTTACATTAATAATTTTATTGGTTAAATTGTTTAACTGCATAAAATTTGATTGTAAAGCGTTGTATACACAGAATGTGTAAGAAAAATCAATTATTCAAATATAAGTAACATTTGTTGTTGTTAGATTGCTTAGTCGTATAATATTTTATTGTAAAGTGGTGACTATTTGTTCAGTAATTATAAATAATTAAGACTATATAAGATTTTGCTATTTTTATTTCATGTAATGCAGTGATTCACCAATTGGCCAGTGACTAAGTGGTACCCTCACCACAACCTTCATACCTCACATATATGACCTATATATCAGGGGTTCGAATCCATGCTTGAGTGATTTGTGGACATGTGATTTATCTGACGTTAATACTCCTTACGGGTGCTGAAGATGCATACTATTGATACGGTACAGGGTTAAGGGTACCCTCCAAATTACTCTTTAATGCAGTAATTCTAAATCATAGAAAAAAAAAATAATCAAGAAATGAGATTGCCTGCCCATTCTTTTTCTCTCAGAGAGACATGTTTAATTATCTATACTATCTATAAAGGATTTTTAACTTATCTTAAAAATATACTCAATATAAGTAAATGACTCTATTACCCCTAGAATAATCAATTACTAATAATTAGCCATTTACCATATATAATTAATATTATGTTTATTACTTTGTGTAATTAATTATATATTCAAATTAAGCATATATAACAACTATAAATATACATAGACTATCATATATTTTTTAATTAATAAATCAGTCATATTGTCATATTTAGAATAGGTAAACGGATGTTACTGGTGTCACTAAATTTACCGTAGCATTGCACGAGTAATGTGCTAGTTTAAATAAATTCATCAAAGCTTCTTTTCTTGTTATTAATATATAGGGAAAAGTAGGGGGTGTTCAAATCTGGTTTGCAACCGATTGATTCGAATACCAAATAGAATTTAAATCATGTTTTCGGTTTTGAATTTTTTGAATTTGGTTAAACCAAAAACCGAATTCGATTTATTAAACACATTATTATTTATATATTAATATATATATGATTTTTCGAATTCGGTTGAAGATTTGAATAGTTAACATTTCGAAAACTTAATTTTTTGTAGCTGCCATGTGTTTTTTGAAAAATAAATGTTTTGTTTGGACATTAAAAGTCACATATATTAACAATTTTATGCTTTTTAAATTTCAATTTGGCTAACAAGTGTCACTTATTAATAGTTTACTTTATAGAATTTGTATCGTATAATTGTAGATTTGTATGTTGAAGGATTGTTTTGAAGAACAGAGAATTCTTTTGGTTATACGGTTTTAACCAAAATTGAACCAAATAAATTTGGTTTAGATATGTGAATTCGATTTTTGATTTTTCTCCATAAAAATTTAGAACTAAATAAAATGAACCGATTAAATCGTAGAAATCGAAAATCGAACGGATGAACCGCTGTCAATTAAAGATAAAGGTAGCAAATGGGCCTTTTTAACCTACGGCCCAGTCCAATAAATTCTAGAATATACCCTATTAAATAAATACAAATGAAAACTCACCCATTAAAGTTTTTACCGGAAATCGTAGTTTGTAACCGGAAACCGTAACGATGCCGCCGAAGAAGATGGGAGTGAACAGCAAAGCAGAAGCCGCCAAGGCACGAAAAAGCGCAACCGAATCAGAACGTAAAGAAAAAGAAGCGCGTGAGAAAGAAGAAAATTACTGGCGTGAAGCCGAAGGGGGGAAGTCACGCGCCGCCAAGAAACGAGAAGAAGAATCAGAGAAAAAAGCTGAAGCCGCTGCTCGAAAAGCCGAGGCACGGAGGTTAGCTGAAATCGAAGAACAAGAGCTCGAGAAATCGCTTAAAAAAGTCGACAAGAAATCAACTAGGGTTTCGATTCCGGTTCCCAAGGTAACCGAAGCCGAGTTGATTCGGCGAAGGGAAGAGGAGCAAGCGCAACTGTTGAAAAAGGCGGAGGAAGATAAACGAAAGTCGAGTCGAACTGCGAAAGAAGAAGAGTATGAGAAAATGGTGCTTGTTGAAAATACTAATCGTGATGACTCGATAATTGAGGCTAGATCGGTTGAAGAGGCGATTGCGCAGATGTCGGTTTCCGATGCCTTGCCTGTTGATAAGCATCCTGAGAAACGACTTAAAGCTTCCTTTAAGGTTGTTTATTTTACTTCACTTTATACAGTAGTGGTTAATAATCTGATCTGATGCATTGTTATGATAACAACTAATGTGGTGGATCTTATGACGGTTGGGGCATTTGATTTGCATAGTTGTTTGTGCAGTAAGTTAAGTTGTAATTGCTAATAGTTAGGAAGAAAGTTTGAGGTTTTGTTGGTTAGAGTGTCATTTAAGTCATAGGAATGGAAGGTGGACATAGTGATTAATCAATACATTTTGCTTTTTTTAGAAAGCATGTTGAGATTGCTGTCGTTAATCATGCTATTTATGTCATTGATAGGGTATAGTTAGTCCTTCGTTAGGTGTAGCTTGTTAGGATTTCAAGTGTTTTATGTCTCCTTGTGATGCATGATTTGAACTGAACTGTGTTATGACTTTGATTGAGTATTTGAGTGCTAAAGTAACATAACAAAGTTGTGTTTCTACCTTATGGATCTCGACTCTTGTTCTAGATATTTGCCCTGGAGAAATCCATTTATTACGTGTTTCAGTGCAGAGTTAATTGGGTTTGTGGGCTAAGGAAGTAAGTGTTCTAGCTGATAACATGTTAAGCTGTTTGGAATTGCATATTAGTAGCTAACCATTTTTAAATTAAGCACCTTCAATGATGCTTAAAAGAAGTGCTAATTTCAGCACTAAACCAGTACTCAAGGACTATTTCTTTAGTTTTTCATGAAAGCCCTCAGAAGTGTGTATTGCGTGTTTTAAATGCAATAACCTAATAAGCACTAAAAAATATATGATAGGGACTCTTTAAAGGCAAAGTTTTCATTCGAGATTAGCAATTAACCTGCAAACATTTGGCATCTGCATCATTAGTTTGCCTTAATTGACATTAGTCAGCGTTCACTGGAACACCGGGTGCTGTCTGCTTTTGCCTAATCATTGATATGTTTTTTTGTAGGCTTTTGAAGAAGCAGAGCTTCCAAAGCTGAAAGCTGAGAAGCCTGGTCTCACTCACACCCAATATAAGGACATGATCTGGAAGATATGGAAAAAATCTCCTGATAATCCACTTAACCAGGTAATATGATTATTTTTTTATCTTTTTTTTGCTCTAACCTAGTACTGTTGTTTGATAGTTTATGGTGCGTACCTACTTATAACCATATGTGGTTGTATCATGGGTAATCCAATTCAGTCATCTTAATAAAGTCTTTTCAGAAACTCCCTATAAAAATGTAATAGAGATCATCAAGCCATTACTAGGTTCGAAATCTCTTATCTGGCCAAAATATGCATAATGAGTATGCTATTGTGCAAGTAGACTTACCATATTTTTATATAATTGTATCCAAATCTAACGTAAATAATATTGTAGTTTGGCTGATAGATCTACGGCACACTCAACCTGTTGGCTAAAATTTTCGGGCTTTTGAATTCATTTGAGCTCTTGTTGTGTCATAGTAGGTAAGATAAGGCTCATTAAGTATTTAAGTAAGAGTTTTCTCAACCAAAGCTTCCAACAAGGTAACATATTGGCATAACGCCTGCATAAAAGCATGAATATAAATGTTGGTGATAACATACAAATCTTTTCTTATTCTCTCTATAGAATTCTAACCTTGCGCAACCCTGTAATAGATCAAGTTATGCCACCACGGCACCACTGGATTGCCTCCACCACACAATCCATTACTCTGTCTAATTTCCGATTCTTATTTCTCCCATTGTCAATGTAGATCGGTCTGTTGCTGCTAAGAGTAATCATGAGACCATAGGTATTGATGTAGTGTTCTTCATTAGCGTTTCTCATGAAGATGTTTAAGTATTTTAGTTAGGTTCCTTGGGTAGATGGATTGGAGTTAAATGTAATAAAAGTATAATAAATAGCCTCATGCGTGATTAAGAATAAATTGAAGCAGAAGAAATTCATTGGTACTTGGTCTATCTCTTCATGTAGCGTTTTAAAAATGAATATCAAGTAATCAAGGGTAAAGATATCAGTTTAGGTTCGTTAGTTTACTCGTAAAATGTTTGCCCTTACGCAATTTGGTATCTGCTTTGGCTTCGACTAAACGGTTGCTAACTTTCTTTACCAAATTGGCACAACTAGCCCTTTATTTAAGTGGGCTGGCCTCTACCCTCAGGTACTATAGTTCCACTTAAAGTTGAATAGTTAAAGGTACATATAAGAGTAATACGGATTATACCCTTAAGATGACTTCTACGAACTACTAGATTTTTTTTCTTTTTGTTAGAATTTGGCCTCTTTTGGGCCTATAATCCAGGCTAGACTTGGCGATGGTTATCGGATATGATTTGTTCAATTCAATAATGTTTTCTTTTGATATAAATGCGCTATATTAATAAAGGTATGTCACCACTTGATTGTCACTGCTGAATTTGTGACTGTCTTCAGAGGTGGGCTATTTTGGCCCATTTACCTTGAAATGGTTGATTATAATTGTCACCACCAGGTCAAATGAGTCAAAAAGGTCAAACATGTAGAAAGTCGCCCTAAGATTATTTAAACGATTGCAACCTTCTTAGATCCATTATTATGTAAAATTCAGTTTATCTTGATAGTCCATTTTTTCAAACATGATGCAATAATTATTTATTATTTATGAAATAATAAAATAAAATAAAAAGATAGAGAGAACAAGTTAGTGGTCAACCTGGCCACCTAAAATGTTTTGACCTGCATTTAGATTTTTTTTACCTGTTACTCATCCCCCTGACTGCCCATTTAGCTACCTGTAGTTGGTTTGTTGGACTCCATGCTGCTGCCACTTATTGCTGCCACTTATTATATAAAGGTTTTAAATCCCTTGCATAGTACTAAAGCTGTCCTTGGGTGTAATATGGCAGTGATTTGGGCATGCAATTTATTTGATCAAATTTTCTTTTATTCTCCAATGACATGACAGATTATATTTACCGTATTATTAAGATCTCTCCTAGCCTACATGTAAATATTTACATCTTATATCCCACAATGGGCCATAGGGTTGACAATGGGGATTAATCCTTTTTGGCTCAGACCAAATTGATTGGGATATGTAGTGTGCCTATGGTCGCCCCACTCTAGTCACAGAACGTTAGTAACTGTAGCTTGTGGTTTGAAGTTAGTACCTTTATAAGCAACAATTATGTGGAATCTTTTTGTCCCTGATCTATGTATTGTTTGCTGTGAACTACTTAAATGTGTAAAGGAGAATCTGTAATCCATACAATTGTCATAGGGAGCTGTTGATTTTATAAACTCAAAAAAAGGGTAAGGGATGCAACCTATAATATAATTTGATCGTTAATATAACATTATTTTTTTTATAGATTGGCTAGTCTCGTGTACGTGACCTTTTTCATTGGTCTATATTTTCAGATGGCAGAGAAATAGTTTGCGCGACTTCAACTGAGATGCTATATGTACTCTACCTCCAGGAGAGATTTATAGAGTGATGTTGCGGTTTCAATGTATAGCTCATCATATATAAGTTATTGGTTTCAAAACCCCCTCCTTGTACCCTCATAAACCTTGTATGGTATGTGGTATGGTTTGAACTTTGGAGTGATCATTTTACTTATTCAAAGGACCTAATAATTATCTCAATACATTCAATTTAGAATTCATGTTTTGTTTCAGAAAGCTTGCTTTGCCTAGTACCGAGTCAAAATGTGGTTTTTGTCAAGAAGTTGCAAATTTCTCTTGAAATTGTCAAACTGTCAATTTTTGATCATTTTTCTCCACAGTAATCTGAGACGAGACAGCCATCAAGATCATAATTTATGGATTTCTCGTTGTTGTCAGTTTGTCACCATGGTTAATCCACTTATTATATCGTATTTTGAAGTAAATTTCGAGTCATGTTTGTCGTATGTTTTAGTTAATCTTTTTGGTTCATATTTGTTAGATTAATCTGGTTTTTGTGCGCTCGCACACACTATATTCACCAAGGGATTCTCATTATCATAACTACATGTTAGAAAGGTATGGCTTAGTGGTGTCAGTCACGACTTAAATAATAAGTCCCAATATTTTGTAATGGTTATTGTATTAAAAACATGTCTTTCTTATACAGAAAACCGATATAAATACAAATCGTTGTGCTTAAGAATGACAGCATAAACCGAAAGTATTGTATTTATTAATAACTAGAAAGTAAGAGTTCTGTAAATGTTTACAAAAAAAATGAAGTGTGACAAAGAATATGGCCATTTTTTGATGACATCAATCGTTACAATGCAAATAACAGTTCGCTAGTTAATATACGACAGATCATGACCTTTTTTTCTCAGCAGCCCGACCACAGAGAAGGGCATTTTCAGGTAGTGGGTACTCGTCTCGCCATGACATCACTGGAGAATAAACACGAAGATAGAATTGTTCCCCAAGGTATTGTCGCACCCAAAACTCGTTTCTGATATTCCACATCCCTACATTGTCGAGCGCAACGTAGATTGCTGTCCACGAGTTTGGATATACCTGCATTTCAACACCTCTCAATACCCTGGTACAGATAATTTATGCATATGTAGTTGCATCTATTTAATGCGGCTAGTTATGACATGATCTTAAAGGGTTTTCCTTGATTACCTGCACAGTACAACGGAAGACTGCATCCACAAGATTGTAACTATTTCGACTCGTATCGTTCCACTGTCCAACGTCCATTCTGTATTTCAAAACACAATATTAGAAACTGAAAACGCGGTCGCCAAGAAAACTGAATATTGGCATAAAGCTTGAGAACAGGATATTACCCAACAACAAAGAAATTGTATCCATCAAGATGCCAGCTTTGCATAACATTCTCTTGATTCTCAAACACTATCTCGATAAAATCTCGAAAATCAGCACCCATAACTGAAGTGTTGAGATACGGGGCTTTACCGGTGGGTGCGTCAGGAATGCTCCCGACATTAAATACGCCACTAATATTGAAGTAATCTGCTAGCTTAAGAGGCGTGTCAGCAGGGACAAACGACACACCGTTAACATTATATCGTTGCTTTCTATCTATTATTGATGCAGAACCGGCTATTCTGATCGTTCTTGTAATGTTTATTTGTCCGTAATGATATGACCCTTGTGGGTTCGGCCTTGGTCCACTAGCCGTTAGGTTAGTCCTGAAATCAAACAAACAATCAAAATCACGGATGCCAGAAATCGTTGCAAAAATAGCAACCGTCGCAAAAAGGCTGTTTTGTTTTTACCTGATGGATCTAGCTTGGTTAAGTGACCAAGTGATGTCACTGTCGGGAGGCGGTGGTGGAGGTGTACCGGATACCGACTTTTGGGAGTTGGAATAATGAAGGATAGCAGTCGTGTTGAGGGTTTGATTGCCAAAACGAGAAGAAACTGCAATGTAGTAATCTTGCGGTGCCTGATCAGCAGTGACCAAAACAGAGTAGGATTGACCAACATGAATATCCAGCGACGATAATGACGTTTGGACAGTGTGAGTCCCCTCGACTTCCACCAGCTTCATCGTGTGACCTTGGATTCTAAAGTTTAACGAGTTCTGTAGACCCACGTTTGATATCCTTAACCTATACGTTTTACCTGAAAATTTTTGGTTTCCGTTTGGTTTGGTTGAGTTTTGGCTAATTAATCACCATATCATTATTTGAACACAAGGTTTTATGAACATTGTTAAACACATACCTTGATCAACGTTATACGATACACCACCATCACCGCGACCATTGATCAAAACACCGTCAGGATACGGGAGTCTCCATCCGAGGTCCATAATTTTTTGGAGCCTCTAAAACACGAACATATATATATAGAAAAAGTTAGAAATCCTAAACATTGGTAGTCAAATGTAACGTGTGCTTTGGAATGTATACCGTGTGATTAGTTGTGTACCAATCTCCGATAAGGATGGAGTAATCGTGAGCAGGGTCGGGAAATGGAACCGGGATCCTTGGCCTGCTAAGGACTTTGATGGCTCCAAAAGCACCGGCGGATTTTTGGTAACCGAGTGATGGAAAATAGAAGAAACTTCCGATCTGATCTTTGACTTGTAATTTGTAAGTAAAGTTTTGTCCCGGTGGGATCGGGCATGTTGTCCCGTACACTCCG
Source organism: Pseudognaphalium luteoalbum (assembly GCA_963422505.1). NCBI lineage: Eukaryota > Viridiplantae > Streptophyta > Magnoliopsida > Asterales > Asteraceae > Pseudognaphalium > Pseudognaphalium luteoalbum. The sequence goes on from OY730192.1 coordinate 726,474, forward strand.
TCTTCATACGAATTCCGTCTTTGTTGTATTCCATTCCTATACATACATACATACAGTCATACATACATATTCCAATTACTTGACTTTTTTTATTATAAATAAATTAACACAACACTAGCTTGTTTTTCGGTGCCTGTTTTTTACCGAATAATATGAATTCAAGTCTTTTAATTTTATTCAGCAACGAACAAATTTAAAAAGTTTAATGTGTGTACGTTAAATAATTAAATAACAATTTTTGTAAGAGTTGTTAAGCAAAATCACAAGCAACGCCAAATATAGAATATAAGAATGTTAGCATGATCATTCCCTAACGTACGGGGTTCACACTTCACACTTCATTAACAACTAAGTTAATTTGTACATTACACACACACACACACATATACATATCATGTTAAGAATTTGTTAAATCTAGCTAATCTACTGTATCCTTTAATTTACATTATGCACGTAAAACGCTGTACATTATACTCGAACGAGCTAATTAATCAATGGATGAGATTGAGAATTAGGTACGTACCATGAAATAAGAAAAGGCTCGGGGAGGTTATTGAAGACATTGATTATGAGATTATCGTTGGTGACCGAATATATTTCAGGTCCAGGAAACTGCCCGTTTATCAGAATTCCCTGTAAACGAAAACGTTACAAAAATATATATTAGTTTCTTTCCGGCACATATACAGATCTTAATAATTAGCAGCTAGCTGTATAATAATATAAGAAAGATTTAAGATGACCTGTTGACGAATGCCCATAGGGTATATGTCTCCATAGGTAACATTCCATGTAAAATAACGATACGGGTCTTCTGCATTAACCATCACAAAGAGACATAGTAATAAGAGGCGACACAAGTAAACCTCAGATACTCCTCCGTTATGTTTCTTCATCATCGATCTTTCAAGAATTATGATCTATGGTATGGTATTGCATTGCATGGAGAGTTAAATGATTGATAGTGTTTATATAGGAAATTAATTAAGGAATGGAATAAGAGTCAGATTCGTGATTGAGTTTACGCGCATGGACCCACTTGTATATATGTAACCTCTTTTAATTATCTGGGACTACGACTGGGATACCCCTTTTTCTTTATTTTTTACCCTTCCATATATTATTATTAATGAATATTATTATTGAATTATAAATATTGCAATTTGAATCAATATCAATCAACAATAATAAAATAAATAAATAAATATCTATCTATCTATCTTATATCTTTAATGTATATATATATACACACACATATACATATTTACATATTTACCTACAATTAAACCAAAATATCATGGAACAATCTGAACCTTTCGTTGTTGCATTGCCATGATCTGAATAAAAAAATGTATTAAGGAGTTTAACTCGTGAATGAATATTAATTATAAGATATAATTAATGTATATAATAACTTGATTATTTAAGATCAAAAGTTTAATTTGAATGTCTCTTAACTAATAAACTATGAACCAAGCAAATTATTATTTATGTATAATAGACATTGATTGATGATGATGCATAAGAATGTCAATATATATCAATCTATTTAATTTTGTAAAAAAAAACAGTTACATATATACAAGGTAGGCTATAAACTTATATTTATTGTAAGGAAATGTAATATATAGTACTGTGACGAATTAAGGTACCATTGGAGATACCTGTATATATATGGTGAAATATAAAAGTGTACGTGAGCGTTAACTTTTGTGATACTTTTCCTCGTATAATATTATCTATATTAACATATAAGGATAATACCCGCGCTATGCAGCGGATTATAAAGTTAAGTTATAATTAGTCACTTGATGTATATTAAGTTTGTTATTCACGATCAGTAATTCATGATAGTGGCTCAATATGACGGTTGATTTTTATGTGCATGTGTAGAATTGGAAATTCGAGTTACTCTAGTGAATATTGAAAAAGATATGTTATAATAAAATTAGGATTTTGCTAAACAAAGCCCTTAGGACTTTGGTTAAGATATTAAGAGATGGATAAAAATGTGTACTCAAACAATATCTAACTCTTTGTCCCCCAAAGTTTTAATCAATGTACAACCATTTTATGCATGTCCAAACAATTTAAACAAAGCCATAAGGGCTTTATTTAGCAAAACCCATAAAATTATCATTAAATGAAAGTTACATAAGTTAAAAATGGCAATGCTGAGTCTTAAAATATTAAGAGTTACTAAATATAAACTATTAAGATGCTTTATATTACTATAGATAGATAAAGCATCTCCATGTTTTATATTTAGAAACTTTTAAGAGTAAGACTCAACACTTCTATAATTAATATTTTTAATTTTTTCCCTTTTTTTTACAATTTTGTTATTATCATGATATTTTACTCTTCACTAATATACCGAGTTATCATCACGAATTTTTATCGTTGAATAACAGAATTTTGTATTCCGTTGCATTGCGCGGGTATTACGCTAGTCTTTTTGAAAAATGCTAACCATAGTCTTAATTAAAGACTATGGTAAAGATTATTTTGTTTAAAACTCGTCTAAATTGATTACAAAATAATTATAAAGTATGAACATTTATTTTTAACACTGATTTTCCTTGAATAGATTTGATAATAGTGTTTATTTATGGTAATTCTGAGTTACAAATTTAAAATTAAGATGAAAAACGGTATTCTTAACAATAGCTAGCCTTAACATTTTTTGATTTTTTTAAGTGTCACTAATGAAAGTTTTTGATTAATGTGTCACTGATGGATGTATTACTAAACAACACCTTTTTATAAAATATAAATAAAAATAAAGTTTTAGAATAGATTATAAATGTTTCTTCTTTTGAAATAAAGTACTCCACTAGTAAATAAATACGAGAGATCGACACCACATTGACATTTGCGTACGCAATGGGTATGTATTTACTAAGTACTATTTAGTAGAAAGAGTTTTTTAATTGGGCAAATAACTCAAAAAGGTAATAAGGTAATGTAAAGTTTAAAATATTTTAATAAAGAGAATATCACTTTATCCATTGCCCAAAAAGGATACATGTTTATAATTCTTGCCAAAAAAGGATTGTTTTTGTCAAAAATCTTAAATTAAGGAGAATATCGTTATATCAATTTTTTAATTTACAAAATTAAGGCCAATTAAAGTTGAGGCTTGCCATTTATAAACACTTCATACTACAAATTAGGGTTTAAAGTATTTGGAGTCATGAACACGGTTACTTAAGGCTCCAAAATTGAACTGACAAATTTGTATTTAAAAGATGACGAATCATGAGATTGAAGATTGTTTGTGTATCCATGATGCAAGAATGTGAACTTTTTGAATATATAAGAACCCTAGCAAGTCATTTCAAAAGTTAACTTCATATAAAAACAACTTTGATCGGGCGATATTCTACTTAATTTAAGTTTTTTGACAAAATGAATCCTTTTCTGGCAAAAAAATTAAATATAAGAGTTTTTTTTGGGCAATGATGAAAGTGATATTCCTCTTATTGAGAAATTTAGGATTTTACGTTACCTTTTTAGGCTATTTGCCTTTTTTAATTTGCAGCTGTGCCTTTTCAATCTATTTTATATATCTTATGTGTTACCCCAATCATGCCTTCAACTTAATTTTCGATATTTGATTAATTTGCACATTAACCTTTTCAATACGACTTTACTACCACGCTTTTACTGATTTATGTGCATTTCTCAACTTGTATCCTACATGTTCATTCATTCGTTAATTTTGGGGCTAATGCGTTTATGGTTCATTGCACTAATAAAATGTTAGTCAGACCTAGTTAAATATACCTGAAAGGTGGTCAATAAAAACATGATGCATGTAAAATTCAATAAACAAGATTAATGGAGATAAAATTATTATATAGTTAATGAATGAATTTAATTAATACTAATGCCTAATTTCTCAGGTTTATGTAACATGTTCTTTACAGAAAAAAGCTTTCAGTGATATATACTACATAATTAAATCTTTTATAAAAGAATACAATAACTCGTTGGTTCAGTAACTCCTAGCTAATTTTTACGTCTAGACTTTAGCATTACTGACAAAAGTAAGCTTTTTGCTTGATTCATAAAGCGACTTTCCAAATGTATACTACGTACTTTGGACGAATTGCCATGATACTCGGTAAGATTACGTGTCATGATATTTGATATTAAAAGTTACTTCCTGATCAGTTAAAAAAAACTGCCCCTCAATAATAAATGTTGAATTTATAATAAGTTGATGAGATGTTAATATTACCCTTAAAGGCAAGTTTAGTTTAAACTACTTATGAAACGCCCCCGTAAAGTTTAAAACCATGACTAACTGGATACCTTCAGGTTTCAACTAAAAATCATGGTGAAAGGTATCAATTAGCCACAACTTTAATCATGGTGGAAAGTATCAATTAGCCACAACTTTAGACTTAAGGGACTCAAACTTCTTATCTCAAACCGATGTGGGATGGGTTGCTACAAACTCCCCCACTTAAAATCCTGACGTTCTCGTCGGGCCGAAACATAACCAAGATCCATACCCCAGGAGATGCACGAGCAGCGTACCCGTCACACCTCGAGAGGCTATGGCTCTGATACCATTTGAAACGCCCCCGTATAGCCTAATACCATGACTAACCGGATACCTTCAGATTTCAACTAAAAACCCTGGTGGAAGGTTGTTAGCCACAACTTTAGACTTATAAGAGACTCCAAATTCTTATATTTTCCCGATGTGGGACGGGTTGTTACAAACTCCCCCACTTAAAATTATGACGTCAGGCCGAAACATAACTAGGATCCATACCACATGAGATGCACGAGCCGCGTGCCCGTCACACCCCGAGAGGTTATGGCTCTGATACCATATGAAACGCCCCCGAAAAGCTGAAAGCAGTGACTAACCGGATACCTTCAGGTTTTAACTAAAAACCATGGTGGAAGGTATCTATTAACCATAACTTTAAGCTTATAAGGGACTCCAAATTCTTATCATTTTTCCGATGTGGGACGGGTTGTTACAAACTCCCCCACTTAAAATCCTGACGTCCTCGTCAGGTCGAAACATAACCAGGATCCATACCCCCAGGAGATGCACGAGCCGCGTGCTCGTCACACCCCAAGAGGCTATGGCTCTGATACCATATGAAACGCCCCCGCAAAGCCGAAAGCAGTGACTAACCGGATACCTTCAGGTTTCAACTAAAAACCATGGTGGAAGGTATCTATTAGCCACAACTTTAGACTTATAAGGGACTCCAAATTCTTATCATTTTTCGATGTGGGACGGGTTGTTACAATTTAAGAAATGAGTTGCTCAAAGTTTTACATTAGGATAAATTTGAGAACTTTGTATTTTTTATGGTTTTTTTTACTTAAAGTGCTCAATCTTTTTTAAACAAACAAAAATAGTAAGATAAACATTTAAATTATGACGAAGATAAAACTAATTCTTAATCTTATGTTATTCTCCATATTTAAGACTTTTCGTGTTTATAAGTCTTCAAACTTGTACAGGTCTCTTTCTATGAAATGGCGTATCATTAACATTATCAAAAATTGTAAGTTAAAAGAGCAATAGTAGTGAATGTCATAGACAAATGAAGTAATGAATGTCTGGGCTATTATTGGCATTGAATCATTACTTTCAAATAATGCAAAAAGTTTTTGTTACGTGTATGGTTGATTATACGTATGAGAAAGTTATAATAATGTTGGTATATAAATATGACATTGCTACTTTCTACATTATAAATGACAGTTTTTTATGTATATGATATAACTGCACAGTTTTGAGAGAAGTATATTTTTGTTGGTGTAAATATTATTTGGCATATAAATATGGCAAAAATAAAATAAAATAAAATTCAATGAATTGAATTGAATACATATATGTACCGTACGTTTGTTTTTGGTAAGCCGGGCGTATTTAATTTGAACGTAACATAAGAAAAAGTAGGCAGAAAGAATCCTACAACAAAAGCGAGCGCGTAGGACCCGTGATTACGGGGAGGACGATATGATACACACGGGAATTCACATGTGTTTCCAATGGATCCATCCATCCATTTTCTTTATACATACAGCTCATCCTACAAATCGATCTCATCGCAACCGTCCAAATTTTCTGATGAAGCTTCTATGGCGTGATAATATGGTGGGGCCGGGCATAATCAACGGCGGTGATTGTACCACCAACTTGCTATAATTGTACGCGCTTAATTAACAGCTAATTATTAATTGATTTAATATGCTATCTTCTATATATATTTGTATTTGTATTTTATTTGTTGGGAAGTATTCAAGACGGCGTTTTGACGGCCGCAAATATATACACGTTCGTTTTGGACTTAATACTTCCCATTCATTTAATTTATTGGTTTTTCTTAGAATTGAATATTACAGATTAATTAATACTTTATTTATTTATTTATTTAGTTAACGTATAGTTGCATGTATATTAGTGGAAAAGGAGGGTGGAGTACTAAATTAATTTGATTCAGATCCGATTGTGAATTTATGGTACATTGAGTTTAAGGTTTATGTTTGCTTATTATTCAACCTATGTTCTATTATTATAATCTATCCTACTAATCTAATGGTAACATTTATATACCGTTATGTTTTCCCGTAGAGTTTTGACTTCCTACTCCGTAATTATACTATTATATAAATGTTTATTCTCTACTAACTATATTTTTCATCAATCAAATATTAAATCTACCCATTAAAGTCTTTTTTGATTGATTAAAATCAAAGTGGACACTTATAATGAGACATCTCAAAATAGCAATATGGACATTTTAAATGGGACAAATGGAGTACAATAAACATTTATTCGCACCTCTATCCACCGTCATCACTTTCATGGTTTCACCTCTTCATTGCGCGGATATAATGCTAGTTTATTATGAATATGTAAAAGGTGGTGATTTGTAAACCACTAATTTTAGCCATACACCACTATTTATTTATTAGACTGTAGCACTGTATAACTATTTAAAGCATACTTGGTGGTGTATGACTAAAATTAGGAGGTGATACCACCCATATGTAAAAGTGTGTGTGTGTATATATATAACTTTGTGTACGTAGTGTTATTAGAGTTACAAATAGTGAGTTGTTAGTTTGTTACTCCATCCGCTCTAAAATTATTATCACTCGACAAAAAATACGCAATTTAATAAAAATATAATCATTACTGTTTTTTCTCTCTCTTACTTTTAAAAAATGGCAGTTTTACCCTTAATCGATTAATTACTCATTTTTAAAAATTGTGTAATAATAAATTCAATTAAGGGTACTATGGTAATCATGATCAAACTTCACTATCTATTTTGGGAAGTGGGCAGTAAATTTGGGACGTTCGAAAAATGAAATATGAACTATAATTTTTGGACGGTGTGAGTACTTTACATCATACATCATATATAGACGGACTAAATAAGGTTTTTGAGTGAAAGTGTGTGAAAAAAATGCCTAAAACTCTAATTTTTCAAAAATAAATAGTGCTGAATTGAATGACATGTATATACATGCGGATAGGTCCGATATTTAGAACTTGGTCGTTTCATATGTAGTCTTGATACACAATGGGTACGAGTCAGAAGTAGGGATTTGAAGGCTTGAGCTCTACTTATACAATGTTAACCTATATGCATATGCAATCCATTCGGGAATTTTTTTTTCATTTTTCAAATGCTATATGGGTGTTTATGGACGGTTAACCGGGGACTCGGTTAACCGGAGACTGCTTAATCGGAGTTTCGGTTCGTCATATTCTTCAACCTAAATCGAAACCGAAAACTTCGATTAACCAGAAAACGGTTAACTAATTTTTCGGTTCGGTTAACCAAATTAATCGTTTATTAATTAAATCTTTTTTAAAAAGTAATTAGTAACACATAAATATACATTTATTAATAAGTATTTACTATATTTAAAATATTTTGATAATAAATGTATCAAACGATATTTTACTATTTATAATTGTGTATTAATGTTAAACGTACGTTATTCGTTCGAATATAATTAGAACTAAGTAGTAATAATTACCGTATTAGGCCCATATTAAGTTACTATATTACATTAAAATGAGTGGGAAAGAGATATAAATGATTCATTCCAAATAAAAGTGTAAATATCTATATATAAATATAACATATACAATGTATATACATATATTAAAAACTATATATAATAATTTTGGTTTTTTCGGTTAACCGTTTATCATGTTTATTCCAAAATCATGAACTGAAACCGAAAAACCGAAAACAGACCGGTTCGGTTAACCGAAACTGAAAAATGAAAAAAAATCAGATCAGTTAACCAAAATTCGGTTCAATTCAACCGATTTTCGGTTAGGTTTTCCAGTTTCGGAATATTTTGAACACCCCTACCATATATATCCGGTATTGTGATTCAAGGATTTAAATTATGTTGCAATATTTATAGAGTAATATCTTCTTTTTATCCTTTTTGTTTTTATATAGATAACACGTTGGAGTACCATGACTTGAAAAAAAATTGTATTAAACTTGATAAATTTGCTAGATTATAAATATAAGGGAGTTGATAAATACAACACAAAATTTGATTCATACAACACAAATATGTATTAAACAGTTGTACTGTACAACTGCTTAATGCATATTTGTTGTTGTATGAATCAACTTCCATGTTATATTTATCAGCACCCTAAATATAAATAGTAGCTAATACATACGGAGTACATATCAACACATTCTAACTGCTAATTAGTTATATCAATATTTTGGAATAGTCGCGCTCCGCATCAGGATACATTATTAACTACAATCGGCAGGCCGATAAATGAATTCGCGAGGCCCCGTGATATAAAAAAAGAGGTCCTGAATCGACAAAAAATAATAATCAAACATATATATAGAAAAATGCACCAATATTACGACAATTATATAAACTTACAAAAATACAAAGTCATAATCTAACGATTCGAAAAAACTAACAATTTTCATCCAGTGTTAAAAAGATCTATTCTCTGAGCAATCTTGGAAGCAAAATTGTTGATTAAAACTTTATAATCAATACTCTCTAGTAGAGCATTCTCAATTGTTATCATTGCGAATCAATTAAGCCTCTCTTGTGGCATTGTAGAACGCAAATATAACTTCAACAACTTAAGTTTCGAAAAACTTCTTTCTGTTGTTGCTACTGTTACGGGAATAGTCAACAATACTCTATATGCAATAATCGCATTAGGAAAGCAATCGACCCATTTCATATAATTTAGAATATACATTGGTCACATATTGACACTAGGCAAGAAAATTTTAATCAATCTTAACTCCATATAGAGTTCGTTTCCATCAATATCAGATTGTCCACTCTTCATGAAAGCTTTTTCAAGCTCACTACAACACGAATTAAGACTCTTGTCATCAAAAGAGTGAAACTTGTTAGAAGTAAACAAGAAATCAAAAGTTTTTCATACTTTTTGTATTGTTCGAATCTTTTTTAAGTATTAAAGCAGTTTTTTTTTCGCATTGAACCTATACTAATTAACCATCGTGAAATTTGGGGGCCCTCACATTTTTAGGGCCCTGTGCAACGGCACATACTGCACATGCCAATATCCTCCACTGACAATCAGTTTGATTTTGTATTATTCACTTTGATTATACATAATGATAATAATAATCTACAGTTATAATAACAATTACAATATTGCTTACGAAAACATATGTCCTATAATAATGAAGTATCTTATCTTATCTTAAATTATATATAAGAAACATCTATATGATGTCATCATTCTAATTAAGTTTCAATTTGTCAATTAAGTCATTTAATTTTACTCATTTTTAAAATAAGATCCCTAGTTTATTAAAAAATTTTTAATCAACCACTCACTTACATATAAAATGAAATTTAATTCATTAATTAAACGTATCCAAAATCGATATGTAATGTTCCTATTATTAATTCACCGAATAGGAATAAAACTACTTGAAATGTTTAATATAAACTTAAATTTTTTAATTTTATTTATTCATTAAATTGGTTTCAAAATCTTCTAATTTTTTAATGTCTACTTATATAAATGCATTTACATAAAGTAATATTATCATGAATCCAACTAAATGCATAATATACATATTAATTTACACACTTTATTATTAGAAATAAAATACTAAATAATGAAACTTCATATTAAAAATTAACGACCCGTGTGTATACATGGGTTTAAAGTCTTGTTAAATATATAAGAGGAAGTTTATTCTAATCCCCTTTTCTTTATAAGATTTATGTGTTCTTTTACATATAAATATATTAATAATAGTTTTGAATATATGTTTCTGTTTATTGTTTAGAGATAAAAATTTAGGTTAGAAAAACAAAAGGTCATTTTGATAGTGTTAGAGAGCATAGTGTGTTGAGATTTTGTTTTTACAGTGTTAAGATGAGAATGTTGTTACTGGAAATTGAGCGGTGTGGTAGATAGTGTTCAATTTTTTTTTATCAAGAATAAATAGAATTAAACATTGAAATTACTTAATAAAACAATCTATAAATAAATAAAATATACTTAAAGCAAAATACAATATAGCAATCTTGACCCTTAATTATATTTTGCTAAATTGATCCGATGATTAAGATTAATTTTCTTTTTTTTACACTTAACACCTTTCATATTTTTACTAAAAATCATAACGTATAACATATATTATATAAATCCTGTATTTATTTATTTTTTATCATTATATTTTTCTACAAAAAAAGTAAATAAAAGAAGAAGATAACCATGAACCAAGTAAAACAAAAAAATTAATACGGAGTAATATATTTTGGTGAGTCTTCATCTAAACCAAATGTCTTTAAACCTAGAAATTAAAGGAACCCCTTTTTCCTCTGTCAACAAACCGCACCACCAATTAACCATGACGGCAACACTCTTCGTTGGAGTAGAAGTTCTCTACCATCTTAAACTTTTCGAACTAATTATAAGTAGTAACAAATTTAATGAAATTTATGGACCTGATGAAGCTAGAAACTGTCTGCTTGTTTTTTTTGAAAACCCTATTTTTCATGAATCCATGCTTCTGAATTTTATCTTTATACTTTCTTGCCCTTTTTCATGAATTATGGTAGCCACTGATTTTTATCAATTGGGGTGTCAACGGTAACAATTGTCTCAAATGTGATATTATCATGATTGCTGTAAGTTTGCGGTTGGAGTTGTTTTGGTTTCGTAGGTTCTTATCAAACTTCATATCCTTTCCATAGCTTTCTGGAGATTCTTAGCATGCTTATATGACCAAGAATAACTTCAACATCTTGCACTTTCGAACATATATCATTCCTGGTGATTTTGATTTGTGTTGCCATGTATTTGGAAAGATTAGCAGGCGATGCAGGGAATGCTGATTTTAGAGTGATAATACATATGCGATAGATTGACCAATTTAACAATTCGTTACTTTTTCATCTCTTTTAACAATTCGTTTGTGTTTTTGTTTATGGTTGTGTTGGATTGTATATAATGGACAATAATGAGGTTTGATTCATGGAATTTGAGCCACTCCTATACGTCCATCAAAACAAAATTCTGCTAATATAGCACATCCAACGCCTTTTGAAATTATATCAATTATCTTACTTTACTGCTAATTTTGTAATACCAACCATACTGCAGCTGGCACAAATTGACCCCGCTAAAAGAAGGTTGTCATTAAAGATCCAGCTGATGATTTCGTGTAAGCATTATCTGAGAAAACGGAGAGCTTATCTGGTTAAAAGTTTCATAACTACTATATTATTACAAATTTACATATGTATGTAGGTGTGTCTTCATGTGGCTAATCATTCGCAAGATCCTTATTTCAATATTATAATCAAGGCCAAGCTTGATATGCAGTTTATGATTATTAAATTTTATCTTTTCGACTTTATTAACGGTATTCTTGATAGAGTTTTAGACCTTTTTATCTTTCATAATTTTTAAGATTTGAAGTTGAATATATCAACGTTTGATATGTGAAGCTGGAAAAATGAATTGTGGGCCGAATAGGTGTCAAAATTGGTCAAAACGGAAGAGGCATGGCATAATAACAGTTATTATGTGAAGCAATGGCTTGCGGGCTGAATGGGTGTCAAAATGAAAGAGGCACGACAAAGCAGTTAGTTATGTGAAGCTGGAAAAAAGAAAATTGGAAGACTCCTATGATATGTGCACGATGAAGGAAGTATACTAAAAATGCTACAAGCAAAGATAAGTGAAATGTAAAAAAAAAAAAGTAAGGCATAATTTGTAACCAAGATTATGTATGTATTTTGACAGGTCCTAGGCCAATCGTTTCTCTTTTTGGTATGGTGAGGTTAACCCATTGACACTTCGTATTTTTCTAAGCAGACATATATTTGAATGTTTAATATGATTCCTAAAGATCATGTTATTTTGAACATGGGTGCTTTGGCCTTTGCAAGTATTAGGATGGAGTTTTAAACTATTCATATCTTAAGATTTTTTTTATTCAATCTCTATTTGATGTTAAATTAAGTTGAATGTGGTTTTAACTTTTTATCAACATATGACATAAAAAACGCATGTACCTTTTGATGTTAAATCAAGTTGAATGTGGTCTAAAGTTTTTATCAAATAGCAAAATAAATTAAACAACAATTCTTATTGTAATTTTATATTAACACAACTTTATATTTAACACACAAATTAATATCTTATATTATCTTTACGTTTTATTTATCTTAATATCTATAGTCGTCCGCGTGCGTTGTTGTGGGTGTAAAACGTACCTATAAAAAATAAAAAGTTATAAAGCAAAACCAAAAATACAAGCACACAAACGAACATGCAGTTTTAAAACTTAATCAAATCAACCAATTACTAACATGCAATAAAATAAACATACACATTAATCAATAATAACACTAATGTACATTTATAAAATTAATTATAAAATAATGAGATCAACTAAGCTATTAATAAATACAAACTACATATACAATTAATAGAACCTAATATTCCAAGAAAAATTACTATAATCACATAATAAACTAAAAGAAACGAGACTGAGCAAAGAACTCAAAAACACTCACAGAACAAATAATTAGCGGAACAAACATAATTAAATAATTCGTAATTAAATAATTCGTAATATGAACCATCAGTCCAATCAGTAAAAAAAAATCACAAATAAAAACAAACATATATCACCAAACCCAACAACGATACCAAAATAAAAACAATAGACGGGCCAAACAACTTCATACAAATACGAGCTCAACATCTTGATACATATCTAACTTTATTTATACACATTTACCTTAATTAAATAAAACAAAACAAAAAACCAATATATTATATAAAAATAAAAGTCCTTTAAGAAATATATAACCAAAACACTTAACAATAATCCGCGTTATCGCGGGTCTTTTATCTAGTAAATTAATTAAAAACGAAATAAAAAATTAATACATAAAATATTAAAAAGACATTAATTAAATAATAATCTATCTTATATATTAAAAGAAAAATCTTGAAAGAATATTAATCATTAGATTGAGATCAATAATTAAGATCCTATCATTAATTAATTTAATGACATCATTAATTCTATTTTTATGTGACTAAAAGACTACTATACCCTTCTATATTTACAACATACATCATTCAATATTTACAATATAAATCATCTATTTTTCTTTAATTGTAAATAATACTCAAAAATATTTCATGAAAATTGTAATTTAATAACTACTTAATTATTTCTTTCATAATTTAAGCTCTTCCTAAAATCTTTTTTATTTTAAAAATTCTGCAAAAATCCTCCAACAAATTATTTTCAATTCTAAAAAAAAAAAAAAACTTTTATCAATTTCTAATTTACAATACTTGGATTATGGATGCTAACGGTTCAGTTTCCGACGTATTTTAGTGTATCTGTACACATACCGGAATATTCATACTGATAACTGAATCAATACCCGTTGAGTACCCAATTAGTATTACCCATCGATCTTTCATATTTATTCATGGGTTTCAGTTATCCTCATGTATGTAACTTTGGAGGGGAAAAATAGTTATTGAAAATACAAGACAAATTTAAAACGCGAAAAAAAAACTATACCGAATTACAAGATTTGAAATCTTAAAGCTACCAATTTAACTTTTTAATCAATTAATTAAAAGTTTCGGTACATAATATAGTATTATTATTAAAGAACGATACAAATACAGAAAAGTAAGTGGTATCATGCACAATATTATCAATAATTGATTAATTAATTTACTTTTTGGCTATTAATTTCTCTATATATCGATTTACATCCTTAAAATAATTTATCATATAATTTTCTAAGCCTATGTTAACGTCATTCGTGTCGGTAGAGTCTGCATTTGAGTTGTCATATTTTGTCATCTTCGTCAAAGTTAAAAAGACAAAGTAGATGCATTATAGGTTATTGATTTAAATTATAAAGAGTAATTTAGATGGACGAAAACCACCAGTGCACTGCAAAGAGCGTTATTTTTTAGATACAAAATAGAATTTACTTACTGAACCGGTAAATTTGCTTATTTGAAAAAACATATACATACGATTTTAAATAATATAGTATCATTAAATATTAATACAAATAACAAGGTGATATTGTACACAATATTATCCATATTAACTAATTTATTTATTTTGATTTATCAATCCAAAATCTACCACAATTCAAATCTTTAATACGTATTTCATTTAAAATAAAAAAAAATACAAACCAATATACCGTACACCAACACCAAAAAAACTTATTACATCCATATTAAGACATATCATAAAGTCAACCTGCACATTTTACGGGTCTTAAACTAGTAATAATTTAATTGAAAGAAATTAAAAAGTTAGCCCAGTCCATTAATTTTAAAAAAATAGCCCATTTGAGGCTGCCCGACCTCGACCACCCGTAGCCCGTAGGTTTGAAGCAGGAATAAAAAGTTGATTTGTAGCTTAAAATCCATGGGAAAAATATTACAAATCATTAATAAACGGAAAATACAAACGTGAAAACTGGCTAGAATTAGAACGTCGATCATCAACCAGAAACCTATCAATTCTCCTTCTTGTCCTCAACTTCCCCTTCATTCTTTTTGTGAAGCTTCTCTTTGATTTTCTCCAAGATCCCCTTTTTCTCTTTTGTTTCGCTTTCTTGCAACTGGTTTCCGTTCGTTTCATGTTTCACCTGATCACCAATCGGATCTTCCTCTTCCGTGTTCTCGTGCTGCCCCGGAATGTGTGCTTTTATGTTGTCTAAAAACAACCCTTTCTTATCATCTACATCCGCAACTTCGATATCATGTGCATCCTCTCCGTTCCGCTTGTTATCTTCTAACGTCGTCAACTTGTTCTTCTTTCGTTCCCCTTCAAATTCATCATCACTCGACTATATATTTAAAATTAGTCCAAGAATTAATAATGCACAAATTAACTTAAAAAATCTCACACAAAGTTGATAAGTAATCTTACGGAGCTAGATTGGCTATGCAAGCGAGTAAGGTCATCTTTTCGGTTGTCTTCCATGACCACATCATGCTCCGTTTTTCCCTCTTTCTTAGCAAGGAAATCGAAGCACCCACATTCCTTGGTTTCAGTCACCGTCTGGTTTGAGTCACTAATATTCCCATGCTCTTTACTGTTTGATTCAGCCATTGTATTTCCACTATCACAAGATTACAAAACTATACTAATTAATATATTTTAAACAATATGTTAATGTTAATACCCATTTTTACCATTTATAAGAGAAATATGAGAAACGTGAAAAGCTTATTGATTAGAATGAGGCCGGTTGATCACGTGAAGCTTGGATTAACGAGGCTGGCCTGGCTAATATAATAACAATGTGGTACTCTCCCCGTACGACAGAATTGGCCGGCTACATCTCTCGATGCGAACAGCATTGAATCGAGTAGTTCCTTGATGTTCTTAGACAACTTACATTGTTTCTTGTAGCCAACCAACCCTGGTCTCAAGTGTGCTTCAAACATTATAATTATTTAATTTAATCGGAGTGTATAGTTTTTTGAACACCTCTGTTTTATAAAGTAAAACATCAAAGTGTGGAAAAGACAGTTACGTACGAAGCAGAATGTTTAAAAAATTACTTGTTTTAATTGGACAATTGTTACTTTACGAATTTAAACTTGTGGATAAGATCATTTGGGCAAGGTAATAAAAATACTCCTAAAATTAAGAAATTTAAACTTGTGAAAATGTATCTTTTCATGGAAAGTAATACAGTTAGATAATTCGATTGTTTTCTGACTGCAATGTATAGAGGTAGGTTGTCATCTCTTGTTAAAAAGAATTTCATAATGATGAGTCATTTTCTATCATGAACTTTCGGGCCAAACCAATGTGGCATTGCAACTCGGATGACATCTTGGCCCAGTTCAATTACATGCCCATTTCAAATTTATATGCCTAATTCAATTCTGCCCAAACCAATATGTATATTTAGGGTTTATGGTAGGATCCGGATCATCAATGTACTCTCTTTTTTGTTCCAAGATCACCAACCAACCGATTTTATTAGTAAGGTCACCAATCTACTTGTAGTTTATGTGTTGAGGTCATCTACGTACTTTTACATACGGGTTAAGGTCGTCAATGTATTTGTTAATTACACGTTGAGATCGTCAACAAAATATACAAATAATCTATTTTCTTTAAAGTACGTTGGTGACCTTGGTAATAAAATCAGTTCGTTGATAATCTCGAGATAAAAATGAGAGTACGTTGAAGATCCATAACAAAAGACAAATACATCTTTCTACCCAATCATAATATTAAGCCTTTGATGTGAATGCTCTTACTTAGTCATCATAACTAAATGATCATGGTATAAGTTATAATTAATCGAATAATAAATTTGATTCGTATAAAATTTACTGGCCGGTTAGAAGAAATCATTAGGATATTTTCTTAGATTGATAATTTATTTTCCATATACTAGTACACAAACGAATATATATGGCGGTGAAAAAGGTAATGTACGTGAAGCGGTAAACAGCCCGGCCTTGAGACCTGCACCACTAAAGAATGATACTTGTTTATAGCGGTCAAACGATCGCTACGAATTGTCATATTAGGAGCGGGTAAAAGAACATATGAAACGGTTAATGTAACACTCCAAATTATAAGGTATTATTTTGATGAATAAATAAATAATCATTTTAAATTATTATTACTATAAGTGATGTAAAATAATAGAAACTGTGAATAGTTTATAAGTTCCATACAATAAGAATTGAGGGGAATAAAATTAAACTTGTTAAAACATATACTAAATTACACTTTATTCTTATCCAATTCCATTCCCAAAAATCGTTTCCAGATACAAGAAGAAGATTAAAGAAAAATTGGAGGGACTAAATCAAGTGCCAAAATCCAAACTCTAATGTCCTATTCATCCTCCTCCTTACATTCCTAAACCTAAGTAAGTGTTGTTCTGCATTCACATAACCTAGAAATTGGGTTTTGGTGGGTTTAAAGTCATTAATGATTTTAACCTGAAATTAAGGTTTATATATGTGAAGTTAATGTTAGTTAGTGCTTTAATGATGATTACTAACTTGATTACAAACTAAGTTAGTAATCATCACTAAAGCACTAACTAACATTAACCTTCACATATATAAGGTAATACATGGGAATAATGTAGCTTTGGCAACAGGTATATCTTGTTTTTGTTTCCATTACTATGATAAGATGATGATAATAACGATAATATATAATAAATAATTACTCCGTATAATAATATAATGTATAAAAAGACAATACATATGCATGGATGATGAAAGAAAAAGAAAAAGAAAAAGAAAAGAAAACTGAAAATCTATCTTGGAGGAATTGAAATCGATCTCTCAATCATCACATATAATTTCTTGATCGAGCAACCCACATTTTTAAAAAACGTGTAAAAGTCAATCAGTACTCGATGTGTTTTCTTTGACTTTTAGTAAGACAGTAAAAGTCAATCATCACATATTTCTTGTTTCACGTACTACGCAGTACAGTAATTTTCTTAATTGGAGTTTAACGTTTAAAAGACGTACATATCTGTTTTCTTTGCAAAGTTTGTCGTTGTTATTAATATCAAGATATATATATATATATATATATATATATATATATATATATATATATCGGTTGAGTTTTTTATTGATTGATTTAGTGATCAACAAATTGATATAGTGGTTTTAATTATATAAAGTAGTTAATTAACAAGACTATTAATCGTTTTATAATTCAAAAGAATTAAATATATGAAAATCACGTACACTTTAAAATATAGTTGAGTTATTTGATGAAATCAATCTGTGCAAGTCTCTGGTGGTAGATTCGCAAGCTCAGTTTTTACAAGTACGCACTCTATTTTACACAAAAATGGCTTCACAAACTAAAACAGATAAAAGAATGCAATTACAAAGAAAAAGAATTGGATGCCCAACAACAAATATGGAATCTTGGCTTCACTCCCATGGCTGTTGTCAAGTGTGCCATTGAGCTTGGTATACCTGATATCCTCGAAAAACATGAAACTCCGATGACGCTTACAGACTTAGGTTCAAAAACCGGGTGTTTGCAGTCTTCTTTGTATCAGATCATGAGAGATTTTTGATCCATTATAGAGTATTCAAGAGAAATCAATATCATCAATTAACGTTGTTTTGTATGCTTGTAATACGAAAAATTTGTATTATTCTTCAATAAATTAAAGGGATGATTCATGTAATATATGCAAATTACAAATATATAACCAACGAACTTTTTTCACTAAACAAAACTTATACTAGCTAGCCATATATGTAATTTTCTTTCCATCCCCGGCCTAGCTAGCTTCTTGTTTGGAGTTTAACTATAATTACTTCCACACCTATATATTGAATTAAGATCTCGAATTACGTACACAATGCGCACACCCTTGGATTCCTGGATGCATACCCCCATCAAATCAACTAAATGTTTTGTCATTAAACTAATATATTAGTGGTATGGTGAGTGGATTAGTGCACTTTGACTCCATAATACTGTCCATAATATTGTCCAACCCACCACAACATTGTTCACCACATCAGAATACTATCCAAAACACTGTCCAGATTCCAGAACACGTTATTAGTAAAAAAAATTTGTATGAAGAGTAATGATTTGATAGTTAGGGGGTGTATAATTAGGAATTTTGATAATAAATAAAACTAAAAAACTACAATTTGATGTGGTAAGGTGTTCAATCAAAATGGGGGTGTGAAAATAGTATGGTTACTTTAGATTAAGTGACCCACAATATCTTTTTTACCACAATTTTACCTAACGATATTTTCGTAATTATAGCAAGGGCAGATTTGGCCATTCGGATGGTTGGCAACACACTAATTAATCTTATCTTATCTATAGGATAAATTAAAAAAAAAAAAACTGATTAAAATCCTAATTAACATGCAACACTTTAAATCATTTAAATAAGATCCGTACGTCGTATGCAGCTAGCCTCTTTTGCTATTTAAAGTGGCTTAATTCTCACATTCATGCATACTTAGTTCATTTTCAGATAAAATGGCTTCACAGCTCATTTTAGAGAAAACCAAGTCCAAACAAGAGGAAGTGATGGCTGCCCAACAAGAAATATGGAAATATATTCTTGGTTTCACTCCCATGGCTCTGGTCAAGTGTGCCATTGAGCTCGGTATACCTGATATCCTCGAAAACCATGAAACACCAATGACGCTAGCTGACCTAGCATCAAAGCTCGAGTGTTCATCACACTCTTCCTTACATCGGATCATGAGGTTCTTGGTCCATTACAAAGTATTTCAAGAAAAACAAATATCTGAAGAAACATCACATGTTGGGTACGTGCAAACCCCATTGTCTCGACTTCTAACAAGAAATGGAAAGCATAGCATGGCAGACTTGGTGCTTTTGGAGAGCACTCATGCTATGCTAGCCCCCTGGCACAAATTAAGTGCTTGGGTTTTGGGCAACAAACAACTACCATTTGAGGCGGCACATGATACTGATCTTTGGGGATTTTGTGCAGCTAATCCAGCACACAGTAAACTCTTGGATAGTGCAATGGCGTGCGATGCACGGGTGGTGGTGGAAGTGGTGGTTAAAGCTTGTCCTGAGGTGTTTGAGGGGTTGAAAACGGTGGTGGATGTTGGTGGTGGTGATGGGACAGCTCTAGGGTTGATTGTGGAGGCTTTTCCATGGATCAAAGGGATAAATTTTGATCTACCTCATGTGGTGTCAATGGCCCCTACATGGACAGGAGTGGACCATGTTGGGGGTGATATGTTTGATCAAGTCCCAAATGCTGATGCAGTTTATATAATGGTTAGCCAACTAGTTTATGTCTATCCAGAATTAATTCAAACATTTTTACCTTATTTTCTCAAATTAAATACTAACTAATTAATGTTTGTAGAAAGTACTTCATGATTGGGGAGATGAAGAATGCATTGATATACTAAGAAAGTGTCGGGAGGCTATCCCGCAGGATACAGGGAAGGTAATTCTCGTGGAGGCGGTTATTATCAGCCAGGGAGATGGGGGGTTTGAAGATGTAATATTGATGCTTGATATGGTGATGATGGCTCATACAACTAAAGGAAAGGAGCGAACTTTGAAAGAATGGTCTTACGTGTTTCATGAGGCTGGGTTTTCTCGCTACACCATTAAACACGTTCAATCATATCCATCTGTTATTGAACTTTATCCTTAGTTAGTACTTCCTTGGTCGTTAATTAATTACCTGTACTTCTGATGCATGTTCAAAGATTTGAAGTTTGATTTAGCATGAATAATATATGTTGTATACTTAAAAAGGTTGTATTATGTATGTTATGTAAGTTTCTAATAAAGTTATCATGCAAGTATAAATTGGTATATATGTTGAGCGAGAATTAAAATCTAATGATTGTAAAAACGACAAGCTATAATCATCTAAAAACACGATGTACTTTCAATTTTATCTCTTTTATTCAATTAATGTATATTATTATGTCATAATTTCCTATCGAACTTTCAATTTTTGTCACTATTTCTCACACTTGTTATAATATCCTCTCGTCGAGTCTGGTAATTTTCTAATTTTAAATTGATTATTTAATGATTTTATAAATTATATGACATTATTATTAATTAATTGTGAAACTTAGATAAATAAGTTCCAGAACTTATTGTGAATAGTAAATTATTACTTGTTTTAAATTATTCTAGTTGACAGTAAAATAAAGTAATATTCCTTGTGAAAGATTTCTAGGTTCCAGACAACAGATTTAAGACGGGTATAAAATACTCAAAATAATTAAAGTGATGGAGCCAGCTTAAGTGAGGAGACGGATTTTGTAACTTTCCTCAAATCCTCATTTCATTTGAAACCCTAACTCATATATCATCATCATAAGAACACATACACTTAAATTATATGTAAGCTTAATCAAGATTGGAGCTGAATTCTTGAGTTCTCTATCTTTATAGATATCATCATCTTTTTCAAAGTGTAAGTGTTGTGTTTGTTGATAAACTTGTGTTGTGAGATTAAGTTAAATATGAACTTAAGTGAATTGATTGATGATATATGTTGTTAATTGATGTTGTTAAGGTTGCTAGATGCAGTATGATGTTTATTTGAAGTTAAATTCGTTGTTTGTATGAATTAGTATGTGAAAGATAGGAATTTGTGAGTTTAGTTCGAGCTGTGTGTGTGCAGGTTTGTTCTTGAGCTGAAGAACAGCTCAACGCGATCCCAAAACCCTAGTCAGGATCGCGTTCATCAGTTATATTTGAGCTGGACGAGTTTTGTTCTTGGGAACGCGATCCCAAGCATTCATCTGGATCGAGTTGCCAAGTGCAAATCTGTCACGGAAAGTTTTCCAAAGACGAACGCGATCCAGCCCTTTTATTCCCGGATCGCGTTGTTTAGTACAATTCGGTAACAAGAAGATTTTATAAAGGGAAACGCGATCCAGCTCTTGTTTCCGGATCGCGTTGCTTAGTGTATTTTGGTTACAGAACCTTTTCCTTCTTATGAACGCGATCCCACCAAACCTGACCCGGATCGCGTTTGCCTGTATAATTTTGATGATTAAGATAATTTGTGAACTCAAAGTGTATGTGTATGATTATATAGTATTGTTACTTATGTTTGAGATAAATTGAAATGTAATTACTTGTGTAAGGTTCCCATTTACATAAGTACTATTGTTGATGACAAGTTACTAACTTGTGCGTTGTGTGATATTCCAGATACTCCAAAGACTCGGTGATTAGAAATTGAGTGTTGTGACTCCTGAGGTATCGGTGAGTGGATTTGAAACTCACCATTTGATTTAGTTGTAACTATTTGGTTACAACAAGTAAACGTAGATATGTTGTTGTATTTAATATTCATAGTTGATTATAAATCTACGTGCTATGTGTGGCCTTCGGGCATCAGTGGTTGATGAGGTCAACAGGTTGAACTGGTTGGTTGGGCTAGTTGGTTGTTGTGTGAATGACACAGGGCCTTGCTTCATTGGTTGTGTGTATAGAATCTGTGTCTGAGTATAGTAACCACTAGTCATCGGTCTCGTCCGTTATGGCCAAACGGATATGGTTGGATAAGTGTTCTTGGGGAGCCACCCGGGTATTATGGTTTTCCCCAGAGCCACCGATCCTTATTACTTTATTGTTGACTAGTTGTAATACATGTTTACGGTTGTTTGGGGTAAACAGGTAGTTAAGCTAAGTTGAGTTGTGTGTGATGGATTCATTCACTTAGCTTTGTGCTAATCCCTCATCCTACTTCCTGCAGGTTTTTGATATATATATGTGGGTGTCAGAAAAGGATGCTTTCGCAGGGAATGTCTGACAAATTATGACTCTGATATGGTTTTAATATAAACCTGGTTTTGTAATATATAATACCCCGACATATGTAGTTTTTAAACAGTTCTAAGTTGGTATGTTTTGAATATGTAACTGTGTATGTACATTATCTTAATGTACAATAATAAATATGTTTTAAATTCCTACGCTTCCGAGTAAAATAATATAATATTGTTGTCCTGAAAGAGGGGTGTTTCACTTGTAACATATAAGTATGGTTTATGAGAGCACAATGTGCCATGTATCCAACATAAAGTTTCATTTTGACAACTCCTTGATAATTATGTTTTAGTTTCTTCCATCAACTTTTTAAATAACACTCCCTCACCCCCACCACCATCAACCACCCATTCACACCTCCTGCTACCAGTCGCCGTCATCCATCGTCCGCCGCTGTCAGCCACTGGCAGCCGCCGGATCCTGGTCAATTTATTTTTAGACAAATTTTTTTATTTTTTCTATATTTTTATAGGGTTAAATACTTCAAAATATAATATAATTATTTATGGTCTAACATTCATTGTATGCAAGAAATTACTCGGACCTCCATTGTATGTTATCCAAGACTATTTATGTTATCTTTATAATGCAAATATTGACTTACTAACTTTCAAACCACTCACATTCTGATTCAATGCTTTAGACCATACTATCAACACACTATTTACAACTTATTAGTGCCATAGCATTTGACTATATTCGAGTATAACTCAATTTTGACTCGTAACCTCATTGGTTGCCCATTTGAACACCAAAATGACCCGATTGTGTCTTTGACCATATTGACCCACTTTCTTGGTCAATTCTTACCCAATTGACTTATTTAAGTCAAACTAACTTGCTAACATCATCATTTAACCTCAACATCAAAATATGACATTTTTTACTTTCATAACTCAAAATTTCTCATTTAACATTACTTTCACACTTTTCATACATCCAAGCTTTTAACATATAAGTCTCACCATAACTTTGACTTTAACCATAACTTTGACTTTCAACAAACATCATGTACCATTTCAAGTGAGACTTAACATTCTTTACAAAACTTGGTTAGTTTCATAAACTTTACAAACGGGGGTGTAACTATCATATCTAGAGCATGATCAAAAAGGGATAGCTTGTTACCAAAACCGTGCAACAAGCTCCACCAACAGCTTTAAACGTGTCCCTTGCCCAAGTCACCCCTATTCACACTTGGCTCACCTGAAACATGTTAAACATAACACATAAGCAATTGCTTAGTAAGTAATGAAAACTTTAACTTTAATATAAAAATCATCACATTAAGGATCCTTAAACATCATCATGTTAACTACTACGAGTTAACATTAATACCGAGCTAATGGTCATGATCCATTACTCGAAAACCGTCAAGCTAATGACTCGCTCATTACTTGACTCATCATTCATATCCATCTACTTACCTTGATCTTGATTAAGCAATTTACTTGAATAACTTGATTTAACTTCTTTTTCTTAATCACCTAAACACATAACATATAGCATAATCAATTAACATAACACTTTACATCTTTTCTTAACTTTAATCTCATTAACAAGGTGCTAGATCTCTAACACCTATCTTAACACTTTTACTTAATCTCATAACTAGGTGTTACTCACTAACACCCATCATTATCATTAGTGTTCCATTTATAAACCTTATGATCATATGAAATTTGGGCATTAAATCACTCTTATCATCATAACTTTCACCAATCATCATTAATACTACCAATGTCAATTTACACACATACCTAAGCTTTCACATGCCCAATTTCATATGAACATGAATTGTTTAACTAAATTAACATGAATTAAACATAACATATAACTCATAAACACATATGGAACACTAAACAATCAAATAAACTAACTTTCTTTAACTTTTGAACTTCTAGGGTTTAAGAGAATCAAACCCTAACATGAATTAAACATAGTAATTAGCTCATTAACATACATAGAACACTAATCTAACAATATAACTAACTTTAATCAACTTTCATAAATCTAGGGTTTACAAAACTTAAACCCTAACTCGAATTGAACTCATATATAAATTAAACATACCTTGAGGATGATTAATTGAAGTTTACTAGTTCCAATTCACTAAATTTCTCACTCAATTTTTGATTTCTTCTTCTTGGTGCTTAGTCACGCCATATACATACACATACGTATACTGATTTTGAGTGTGGAAGGAATTAGAAAGCTGTAGGAAGTTTTATTAATTAAATTTACATATTCCTCCCCTCTACTTTTCATATATGCACATTTAGTCCCTTTAACATACCTTTTCTTATTTGGTCAGTCCCACTAATCCAATTCTAACTATCTTGTTACCTTAAACTTTTAACATATTAAATACATATAAAACTAAAACATAAACGTATTTTAATAATTTAAACTTACATATTTTAGGGGCGTTACAAAGTTTACAAAGAAAGACTTCAAAAAGTCAAAACATGACACTATTTAAAATCAAGTTTGAAAAAAAAAGACTTCAAAAAGTCAAAACTGATTAATTATTTTAGGACGGAATTGTATATATTTATGTGTGTGTGTTAAATTTTAAGATTAGTGTGTCGATATTGTAAAAAGTATTAGATGACTTGACAGATGAAGAACATAAGTTTTAATTCTCAATAGAAATTCTATTATCAAATTAAAGTAACAAAACATAAATGAGAGCTTACATGTTTGTATACAAGCTACAATAGGGGTGAGCGTGGTACGAAACGGGTACCGAACCGGTTGGTACCGCTTATTTTTTTGGTCCTAAAGTGAGTATCGAATACCGGACCGTTTAAAGCGGTACCGGTACGATTCCGGTACAGGTAAAAGTGATACTATACCGCTTTGATACCAAAACATAGTATAATAATAAATAAATCAATTCACGTATTTTATACTCGATAAAATTCACAGAAAATAAACATTAATGAATCTCAAATAAATAAAAACATCATTAAGTGACATAGATGGATATTGACAAAGAAAAAAAATATACATACAACAACGTTATTGTACCGTGTTAAGTGTTTTGGTAATGACACACATCACGATCCTTAACTTTATATTAACAAGCAATATGTTTTGAATCCGATTCAACTAGGGTGTTAAAAACATGATTATTTGTGTAGTAAAGAAAACTAGCTATACTTCTATAAAATTAAATTTGCATTCATACACGAGAGTGTTAAAAACATTAATACTTTTTAATACTTTTTAAACAACATCATTTTAATATTATTAGACATAATCATATGATCATAGAAATGAGATTATAAATAAATCTTATTAAAATATAGAAAGAACCTACGGACCTATAACAAATAAAAATATGTAATTTCGGATATGGTACCAAAGCGGGAAAAGTGGTAAAATATCGGTACCGAATCGATTGGTACCGGTTATTTTTTTTTGACACTAAAATGAGTACAAAAAATCGGACCGTTTAAAGCGGTACAGTACCGATTCGGTACGGTAACGGTACGGGATCGGGATTCGGGTACGAATGCTCACCCCTAAACTACAATCATCTAGCTAGTGCTACTAATTACTTCGAAACTAGCTTCTAGGCGCGTTTATTTACGTAGGATTCACAGTTTTTCAAAATAACTTTTTTAGAAAAATTAGAAAACATATTCAAATTCGAGTTTTCTAACAACTTTCTAAGAATATGAAAATTCTTATTTTCCTTTCGATAACTAAAAGCTAGAAATGATTTTTTATGGTTTTCAAGTTTTTCATCTCTAACTTTTTAGGAAAAGAAAAACTTCATCTTCATATTTAAACGTGTTTTGTTTACCAAATTTTTAGTGTTTTTTAAGAAAATAAACATTCTATCATTGTCTATAATTTTTTTGTTGTTGCCAAATTTAGTGTTTTTTAGTGTTTACCATTTTTTTCTATAAAATGGAAATCACGATTATAATGTAAATATAAACAAGTTAAAGTGCGTACGTTTTTTCTAACTATTATTAAATATTAGTGTATAAATAATAATTCAATAATGTCTCTATTATTGTAGGAGGGCTGATCAGTTGGGGATTGAGTAGGTGAGCTTCAGGTGGAAAGTCACTGTCTCAGGTTGCTATTGGCGTATTAATAATTATTGCAAGACACGAGATAAGATCACGTTACATAGACTCGTAATTAAATTAATACATATGATATAATATTACCTCCTCCGTCTTAAAATATTTATCATCAAACAAGAAACACACACTTTAAAAAAAGTACATTTATTATTGTTGGTTACCAATAAAATTTCAACTTTACAATTTTTAAGTATTTTGATTAGTTAATTTTGAGAGTGGACAATAATTTTGAGACAAAAGAAAATAAAAAAGTTGAACATACAATTTAGGACGGATGGAGTATATTATTGCTATTTCCAGAATATATCTCTAAGGATTCCACTTTTTGTCTATAATTAGATTTAATATGTGGAAATATCAAAACTGTCCCTATATAATAAGGAGTATCTTTTACATTTTAAATGAATCAAACCCAATCAATTATATATTTATATTATTTTGATCAGAGTAGTGCATAATAAGCTTACTTACATAGATCTATGTAAGTAAATTTAATTATCCGATTGGTTGCATTTTTTACTCCCTTAATTTCATTCAATCAACTTTTCAATCATACCAATCACATCATTAGGTTCATATTTAGTCCTATAAATTCAGACATATCAATCATTTCTTTTTTGTCAAGTTACTAAAAATATATGAGATATGTAGAACACAAGACCTACGGTATATATTTGTTTATCATGATTATTTGCATTTAATCAATTGATTGTTAGACTAAAATCCAACATTTATAATATAAATTGCATAATTTTCACACTGTACTAACTTAATCATTTTCATATATCTTTTCCTCACTGATCCCTTTATCTCAAATTTCCAACTCTAGATGTCAAGTTAATTGTTATCGTTTCATCGATAAATAATAACAAAATATAATATATAACTATAGCAGAGTTGTGAATTATTGTTAAGTGTTATATCCCGCTACATAGCGTTTGTATTGTGCTAGTAATAAATAACCTAGCTAGTGACGCTATTAATTGCAATTGACTTCGTTTGTAGTTAAAATGTTCACTTTTACCGTGCACACAACTTTAAAAGTGTTCTTCAACTATATTCTTCACCAATTAGGTAATTAAGTAGCATAATTACCTATTAAAATCTCTTTTAATTGTTATAACACGAAAGTGGACATTTGATTTAAACAACTCAAAAAATCTACAATTGTAATGAGATGGAGGGTATATTTATTTTCAAGTTTTAGTAAACATCTCATTAAAATTAGCGCATATATGCATATATGTAAGAAATGAGAAATGTTACATCCATATACAATTTACAAACAAATTCTTATAAAGTGACATGTCATGTTTGTTGTATCAATTAAATTACATTCATTTTTCTATTGCATACTTCTCTTTCGATCTTCTTATCATTACTCTACCTAATTTTGTAAACTTCCTTTTTGTGGTGAATCATTCGAAGTAATATACATGTTACATGCACCATCTCAATCTCCGTCAATTTCGGTGAACGTAGTAATAAACTCAAACAGCATAATCGTGATTAAATTAAGTAAAATATAAAGGGTCAAATATTTACTAAATCAAGATACGAATTAACAAACGAAAGTACGTATAGGATAGGAAAGACGGAAAGTGACCAAGTGAAAGATCCAAGTCCAACAAAATTTGGTCAACTATTCAACTCCCATAACCATAGGGGAATCGAATAAGACATATATAATGCATTTATTAAATCTAAAGTTTCATTTATAATCAAGATTTTAATTAATATATCACAAATAAAAGAAAATTTCAGTGAATTAAATGCTTATAGTAAGTGTATTAATTATAATTTTGAATAAATATAGAAATTTTAAATTTAATAAATAAATTATATCTGTCTAGCTATTTAATAAGGAAACTTTAGATTTAATAAATATGTTCACGTTTGTCTTGAAGATATATGAATATATTGAACCTCATCTGAGCCAACCAGCAAGCATGACGATTAAGTATCGATAGATCATCACATTAGTTTTTTTTCGTCGTGATTCACGTGTTTTTATCAATCAAGTTGAAAGTGAACTTCTTTAATTAATTAATTAATGTTCAATTATTTAAAGAATTTATTATAGCTAGAACTGCTCCTTATTAAATTGAAAAGCGATCAAAATATGTTTTTTCTTGAAAATGACATAGTATGCGTCCATTATTTGTAAGCGAAATCGTATAGGAAGAATCACTTATGATCATCAATCCTTGATTACACAAGCTGTGATACCTAATTGTAAGATCGAAATCAAGTTTACAAAGAATTGCGTATAATCATAGTGAATGAACTTGAGAGTATTATTTATATATGAATTAATGAATATGTTCATTCAATTACATGAATGAGCCAAAAGTCCTCATAAGTAGAGATACAATTCTATCCTATACAGATACACTCTAATAATTAAGCACGTAAATCCTATCCTATTACTACAATTTAATATCCACACACTATTATACTTTGTATTGAGACAAATACACTTGCACTATAGCTAATATGTAATTAAGTAACAAGAATATACGAACAATACAATATTATATTACTACATTACAAGATGTACGTTAAGAAATTATTGGTTTTACAGTGAAATACTAGCTAATCATTTGTAAAACAGAAGATATATAGAGAGAGAGGGGTTAAAATAAAAAAGATAGAGAATATGTTATATTTTGATGAGTTTTACAATTCGAGTTGAAATTCAAAATACTAAACCACTTAGACATCAACTCTTTAATGATTTTGACTATTAAGATTCGTTTAGCTATTCTCTAGAGTTGTGTGACTCTTCAGAGTCTTGGGCAACTCTTACGAGTCTAGAAAATCAGACGAATGTTTACCATTATGTAATACAAATATATATATATATACTCCGTATTACCAGATAGAAATAACTATAAATTAAGCATTTATATTGATTGCTACTGAGATACTTGATTATCGACTCTCACCATATTTTATTTCACTAAAAACAATAAAGTATAAGAATAATATACATGCACATGTAAAAATATATGTATTATTGCTAAATAGTGACTCTTACGAGTCCAGTCACAAGTGAAAAATCGAGATTTCGAGTCACAAATCGAATCACGATTTTACAACTACTCGTGTCCGTACACGCATGATAAACTAATAATCACAGTCTTGATATGGAACCAATTAATTTATAGTGATTTTATTTATAACATTATAATGTGATAGTTAAAATAAGAGGAGAGCCTCTAGATACGTTCTCCGCATGCAGGGCGAACCCACGTTATAATCAACGGTGATATGTAACACCAGTCAATTTAGGCGACTTAGTGTAAATTTAGTAGAAAATTTATTGATTTTCTAAGAGCGCTACCACTCATATTTAGGCGATGCACCTCATGTTTAGATAAACTACCAAGTCGACGGGGCTTCAAAATCTTTATAACACCGATGACTAAATTTTCTGGATCCGCTGCATATTCTCCTTTGGAGAACGGCCGTCGTCATAGTCAGGGTCGAGTTCGACATCCGTCATCCTCGGTCCCGACCTAACATGAATGGGTGCGTGGGGCTTTCTTACTCTAATTTATCTTTATTATTGTGTATAAACTAAAATCAAATGTATTAATAAGAAAAGTACGTGGATCTTCGATAAATATAATTCGTAAGTTCTTTATATGCAATCATTGGTAGTGAACTTAAACTAGTTTTATGTACGTACATAATAGGCGAATTTTGAAAACATGACGCGAAGTGTGTCACCATAGTATATGTGCTCTAATGGTTCATGAGAGATTTTGATATGGATTGGGGTATGTTGTTCATACAATCCTTAGAATATATCTTGCAATTCTCGACATACAAATTATTTAATGCAACAACGTACGGGATAGCTCTTTTATTTTTCAAAACAATTAAATACATTTTATTACAAACAAACGAAACACTTGGGGCAAATCGCAACTTCAAAAGCATTGAACATCAGAAGAACTTAGCAGATAAAGGAGCAATGATTTAGGTAGCTTAGGGATAAAGTTCAATAACAGAATGATAGGTTTGAACATGTTTTATGGTATAACGACTAAATCCAGCCTCATGAATCACATAAGACCATTCTTTCAAAGTTCTCTCCTTTCCTTTCGTTGTATGAGCCATCATCACCATATCAAGCATCAATACCACTTCACTAAACTTGTGATCTTCCTGTCCTACAACCGCCTCTACGATGATTACCTTCCCTGTATCTTGCGGGATAGCCTCTCGACATTTTCTAAGTATTGTAATGCACTCTTCATCTCCCCAATCGTGAAGTACTTTCTAATCAAGTACAATAGAAATAACATTATATTATTGAGAACAATGTAAACACTAGCTTGTTAACGAAAATATAATTTAGTTACTAATTGAGTTTAGACTATAGGCAACTATTTACACTTTCCGTCCTTTATATTCGCGAAGTAATATATGAAAATATAGTATCGTAAATAGTTAACATGTAACGGATGAAATATTTTTTTTTTTAACTTTAAGCTAAGAAGTATCATATCTTTGATCTTTGGATAGGTTTAAAGAAAAAAAAAAGGAAAATTCCAAAAGAATTAAATGAACTGACTAACCATTAAATAAGCTGCATCAGCCTTTGGAACTTGATCAAACATATTACCCCCAACATGTTCAACCCCTGTCCATGTAGGAGCCACTGACACCACATGAGGCAGATCAAAATTAATCCCTTTAATCCATGAAAAAGCCTCCACAATCAACCGTAACGCCGTCCCATCACCACCACCAACATCAACCACCGTTTTCAAACCCTCAAACACCTCCGGACAACCTTTAACTATCGCTGCCACCGCCACCCGTGCATCACATGCCATTGCATCATCTATGAGCTTACTATGACCGGGATTCGTTGCCGCATATCTCCATACGTCATCACCGCCATGAGCCGCCTCAAACGCGGACTCCTCGTTGCCTAAAACCTTAGCACTTAGCTGGTGCCATGGTGACAGCATGACCGGACTGCTCTCTAGTAGCACGAAATTGGCCATGCTACGTTTTCCATTTCTTGCTAGAAGCTGAGACAAAGGGGTCTTAACGTATCCAACTGATGTTTCTGAAACGGGTTTTTCGTTGAATATCTTTTGCTGGATTAAGAACCTCATAATCCGGTACAAAGAAGACTGTGAACACCCAAGTTTTGACGCTAACTCTGTAAGCGTCACCGGCGTTTCACAGTTTTCTAGGATATCGGGTATACCAAGCTCAATGGCACACTTGACCACAGCCATGGGAGTGAAACCAAAAACATATTTCCATATCTCTAGTTGTGATTCTTCTTCTTCTTTGGGAATTATTTCCTCCATTTTAATTTCTGCAGACAATTTTGTTTTATAGGTTTTCTTATTACTTACGACTTAATTAATGTCATTGCAAGAATGTAAGAACTCAGCCGCATTTAAATAGAGCAAAAACCTGGATGTTGCATGTTTTTGGTTTTATTTTACTACTGTTACTGTCTACACTAATAAAAGTTGTGGGGTCTTTCCATGGCCCAAACATTCACTATGATTACCTAATTGGGGAAGATTTTTAGTTTTTTATTGTTTCATGATCTGTTGAAAATGCATAATTGAGAATCATTATTACTACGTAGAAAATTATTATAATATGAATGAGATAATGATCCATATTATATGATTAAAAATATATGTGAATTATGTGATGAGTACGTTATAAGTAGATGCACCAGCATCAAGGGTGGAGGTAGAGGGGGCATAGGGGGCAGCTGCCCTTCAAGAATTTTCAAATTATGTAAAAATGAAATTTTTTTAAGGGTATTTGTAATATTTTATAAGTTTTGCCCCTCAAAACATAAACAAATAATAAATAAAAAAAATTACCCCCTACTTCTAAATTCTAACTCCGCCCCTACCATTCGTGGTCTATAAAAATAAATATAAAAAACGTACCGTGTATTGTACTTCTTGGTATGCACGAAGAATTCGTGTCATTGTTAGCAACATGAATCATATCGATTCGTATAATTGAATTTAAACAATTGGCTATTTTTCTGTAAGATTTATATGAATTTAGTGATGATATTATGTAAATTAGATGATTGTTGATGTTGTTTTAAATGTATATAGGGTTAATATACTTGCTAATGTGTTAAACTGAGTTTGTATGATGAAACTTGGTGGGTTTGATGGGAAAATTCGGAGTTTTGGGTTCTACAGAACTCAGTTCGCAAGTGTTCTAGAAAATTCTCAGGTCGTGGTGCGAACTGAGTTGCTGCGGTGCGAACCGAGTTGGCTTGCGAATCGAAATCTGCGACTCGAGTTTCTATGAGGCGAGTTGAGTTTTGCTCTGCGATACGAGTTGAACATGCGAAGCGAGTTGAGTTTCTGCGAACCGAGTTGACCTGCGAAACCAGATCACTGCGAACCTAGATTTTTTTTTTTAGATTTTTGTTTTGCAAATTATGAAAATGCGTAAGTCTTTTCGGGGTAACGGATAGATGACAATTTCACTAACTCGGATTGGATTAAAATTCGCATGGTCACTCGGAAACGGCCTAATGATCCCGGCTTTATTCTAAGAGTCTAGGCAGTTTTTGGCCATTCGGGGTCATCTAGGGTCCGAAAATGGCATTTTTCGATTTTTAAACGTCATTTTATGATTTTTTGATTTCTTATCTGATTGAACTGTTGTTTGCCTAGACTCTAGGGATTACATGATTTGATAAATATGTTAACATAATGGTTATGGGATGAGTTACTGATTTGTTATTATTTTTGTTCTCAGATAAGCAGAAGGAAACTCAGTGACATTAGACAACTGAGTTCAGAGACTGGATTATCGGTGAGTGGTAACTGTATTCTTTTGTTCAATTCCGTTGTAACAAGTTTGGTACAACGGATGAACACTTTGGTGATTGGTTATTGACTGTTTAGTTTATTGGGTTATAATTATTGATTGATTGGTTATTTATTCGGTATTGGCATGATTATTGTATAATGTGTGATTCTTGGCCGCTGGGCATATTTGACTATGTGGATTATTCAGAGGTCAACGTTGGTTGGGTTTGGTGCTATTGTTTGGCTGGCGGGGTTTCCGATACACATCGTTGATGGATGAATCCTAGTCAGTGAAGATAGCTTCAAACTATCGGTAAATCACTTTGATGGCATACCAGTGGTTTAAAGTGTTCTTGTGATGGCATACCAAGAACCGCCGATCCTCTTTGATTACGTTGGATTATGTTTATTTGTTGTATGAATTGTTATCTTTGAATTGAACTGTCGGATACAGTTCCATTCACTTAGCTGTGAGCTAATCCCACCGTGTTTAACATTTTGCAGGTTTTGGGTAAGTATGGATCAGGATTAGGAATAAGATGGAATGTTTGATTATGACCGCGCACACTCTGATTCTTTTGGGAAAATTAGAATTATGTTTTGTTAAGTTATATAACACCCGATCTTTAGTAAATGGTTTGTAAATACTTATTTATAAGAGTGATGTTTTAAAATTTGCTACATGTTAGTATATGTAATATCGGTAAATGTGCTTTGGGGACACGCTTCCACTGTTTATAATATAATAAGGGTTTCTGAAACATGGGGTGTTATAACACTTTTCACAAAATAATCCATTGACTGGCGCCAAAAATGGCGCCCCCGGCGCCCCACCTTATTTATTCCATTTTTAAACCTTAAAGTCAAAAAATTGATGGCCCCGGCGCTAATGATGGTGACGTGTGTGAGAGGGTGGGGCACCGATGTGACGGGGTGGGGCGCCA
Organism: Pseudognaphalium luteoalbum; assembly: GCA_963422505.1. NCBI lineage: Eukaryota > Viridiplantae > Streptophyta > Magnoliopsida > Asterales > Asteraceae > Pseudognaphalium > Pseudognaphalium luteoalbum. Next base: position 761,255 of record OY730192.1, read on the forward strand.
ATGGTGACATGTGTGAGGGGGCGCCGATGGTGACATGTGTGAGGGGGGTTGGCGCCAATGGTGACATGTGTGAGAGGGTGGTGTAACACCCCTCTTTTAGTACAACAATATTATATTATTTTACTCGGAAGCGTATGAATTTAAAACATATTTATATACTGTACATTAAGATAATGTACATACACAGCTACATAATCAAAACATACTAACTTAGGACTGTTTAAAACTACATATGTTGGGGTATTATAAATTTACAAAACCAGGTTTATAGCAAAACCATATCAGAGTCATAATCTGTCAGATATTCCCTGCGAAAGCATCCTTTCCTGACACCCACATATATATCAAAAATCTGCAGGAAGTAGGATGAGGGATTAGCACGAAGCTAAGTGAATGAATTTATCACACACATTTCAACTTATCATAACCATCAGTTTACAACAAATATTAGTAAACACATTATTTTTTCAATGAGGATCGGTGGCTCTTGGGATACATAATACCCGGGGATTCCCAAAGAACACTTAACATCAATCTGTATGGCCATTACAGAATAGACCGATAACTATTGGTTATTAAACTCATACACAGGTCTCAAACACAACAAATGAATCAAAACCTGTGTAATTCACATAATAACCAAAAGTCCAACTACACGTTGACCTCAGTAATCTGATACACATAGATTCACATATCACTTAGATTCATAATCAATAATACAGATTAATAATCGTATAATCAATCTACGTATACTTGTTGTAACCAAATAGTTACAACTAAATCGAAGGGTGAGTTCTAAATCCACTCACCGATACCTCAGAAGTGGCAACACTCAGCTTCTAATCACTGAGTCTTTGGTTTATCTAAAACATCACATAACGCACAAGTTAGTAACTTGTCATCAACAACTATTACTTATGTAAATGGACACCTTACACAAGTGATCACATTATTAATCTACTTCAAACATAAGTAACAATATTATACATATATATATAGTATACACTTAAGTTCACAAGTTATCATAATCATCAAAATAATACAGGCAAACGCGATCCGGGTCAGATTTGGTGGGATCGCGTTCATAAGAAAGAAAAGGTTCTGTAACCAAAATACACTAAGCAACGTGATCCGGAATAAAGGGCTGGATCGCGTTCGTCTTTGAAAAACTTTTTGTGACAGATTTGCACTTGGCAACGCGATCCAGGTGAATGCTTGGGATCGCGTTCCCAAGAACAAAACTCGTCCAACTCAAAATATAACTGATGAACGCGATCCGGGCTAGGGTTTAGGATCGCGTTGAGCTGTTCTTCAGCTCAAGAACAGAACTGTTATTGCCCAGATCGAACCATATCTCCCAAATTCCTATCTTTTACATATTAATTCATACAAACAAAGAATTTAACTTCAAATAACCATCATACTGCTTCTAGCAATCTTAACAACATCAATTAACAACATATATCATCAATCAATTCACTTAAGTTCATATTTGACTTAATCTCACAACACAAGTTTATCAACAAATACCACACTTACACTTTGAAGAAGATGATGATATCTAGAAAGATAGAGAACTCAAGAATTCAGCTCCAATCTTGATTAAACTTACATATAATTTAAGTATATGTGTTCTTATGATGATGATAAATGAGTTAGGGTTTCAAATGAATGAGGGTTTAAGGAAAGTTACAAAATCCATCTCCTCACTTAAGTTGGCTCCCTCACTTTACTTATTTTGAGTATTTTTATACCCGTCTTAAATATGTTGTCTGGAACCTAGAAATCTTTCACGAGGAATATTACTTTATTTTACTGTCAACTAAAATAATTTAAAACAAGTAATAATTTACTATTCACAATAAGTTCTGGAACTTATTTATCTATGTTTCACAATTAAATAATAATATCACATAATTCATAAAATCATTAGATAATCAATTTAAAAATAGAAATTACCAGGCCACTGGAGAGAATGTTAAAAATCTCCCCTCCTTCAGGAGATTTCGTCCTCGAAATCTAAACTTAATCAAATAATCCAGGATATCTGGATTTCATAGACTCCTCGGTCTCCCAGGTCAAATTGGAACCTAAACTGTGTTTCCATTTCACTAACACTATTGGTATCTGTTTCTTTCTAAGTTTATTAACTTTTCTATCGAGAATTTTAATCGGTTCTTCAACTAATTTCTGATTCTGGTCGACTTTCAAATCTTGTAAAGGAAGAATTTGATATTGATCCTCGACATTACACTTTCTCAAGTAACAGATATTAAACGTATCATGAATACCAGCAAGCTCAGGAGGAAGATCCAATGAAACTGATTGATCATTAACCACCTGACGAATTCTGAAGGGGCCAATATATCTAGGTGCCAACTTCCCTCGTTTTCCAAATCGAATAACACCTTTACACGGGGAAACTTTCAAATACACCAACTCACCCTCGGTAAAGGTAACCGGTCGCCTACGTGGGTCTGCATACTGTTTCTGTCTATCACGTGCAGCTTTCAGCTTTTCTCGGGCGATAGCCACTTTGTCAGCAGTAATCTGTACAATGTCTGGGCCTGCAAATTGCTTTCTCCAACTTCTAACCAACATGTGGGGGTACGACAATGACGACCATATAGCATTTCATAAGGAGGCATACCAATACTAGAATGGTAAGAATTATTATAAGCAAACTCCACCAAAGGGAGGTGAGAATCCCAAGAACCTCCATACTCTAAGACACAAGCTCTGAGCATATCCTCTAACGTCTGAATAGTACGTTCGGACTGACCGTCTGTTTGAGGATGATAAGCCGTGCTAAGATTAATACGTGTACCCAATTCTTGTTGTAAACTTTTCCAGAAATGAGAAATAAATCGAGAATCTCTATCTGATATAATCGACAATGGAATACCATATCTCGAGACAATTTCATTAACATACAATTGAATATATATGTATATGTTGGATCATATATATATATATATATATATATATATATATATATATGTGTGTGTGTGTGTATATATATATATGTATGTATATATATATATGTATATATATATATATATGTATATATATATCTGTGTGTGTGTGTGTATAGGGTTAGAAATAAAGAATTATAATTAAGAAAAGAATTTAGGGGGAAGTATAATTACTGTAATTAAATCTTAATCGTCAGATCGAATTGAAAAACTCATTTGAAGGGTTCGGATTGCTCCATGAGGTTTTGGTTTAATTATATGTATGTATTATATGTATATATGTATATTTAATAAGATTTAGTTTTTAAAGAGGGAAAGTATAATTATTATAATTAAATCTAGATCGTCAGATCGAATTGAAAAATCTTATTGAAGGGTCTGAATTGATCTATTGGATTTTGGTTTAATAAGATGTAAGATAAGATTATTTTTGTATTACAACATCAGTGAACTTGATATATATATAAAAGAGAATTAGGAAATCCTTAAACTCATGCAACATTGAGAAATAAAGAATCAATGCTAATTAAGCATGTGAGTATGTCTAAATATATTTGCTCGCTTATCGTACTTATTATAAGTTCACCAAAATCGTATTTTATACTTCATCCGTTTCAAAATAAGTGTCTACTTCAGTTTTTCAGAGTTTAAGAAATTATATTGTCTGATGGTGAAGATGGCAATTTACCCTTGTTTTTTTTTCACAGACTCCAATGTATCAATTTTAAGAAAAGTCTTATTAAGTGTTAAATGATAAAATTTATATTTATATACTACTTTTGAAGGTAAACATGAAACACCTCGAAAACGTGACCATTTTTTTTTTTACGCTTTTGACAATGTCCCACAACTACTCCCTTTATATACTTGATCTATAATAAAGTTCCATAGCTAAAATGGGCTTTTAAAAACAAAATATTCATTTTCTACATTGATACGCGGTCCTGGAAAGAAGTTGGATCGCGTAAGCACTTGAAAAACTTTCTGTTACAAAAATACACTATCATACGTGATCCAGGAAAATTTCTGGGATCGCGTAGCTAAGAACAAATTTTTCTGATCACAAATTACACTGACTCACGCGATCCAGAAGATTTTATGGGATCGCGTGGCTATGCCTAATTCTGGAAGTCAGTAAAAGTCAACTTTTTTATCCAACTTCAAACGCGCATAACCTTTTACTCGTTATGAATTAAGACATGAAATTTTGCAAGCACCTTTACTATATCAATATGTAACTTCTCTCATTTTCACTTTTTCAAATTTCATATTTTATCGGGATTTAACCCGTAGACGAGTTTTAGGCCATTTTTGACCAAAATCTTGACTTACTAACTTTCAAACCACTCACATTGTGATTCAATGCTTTTGACCATACTATCAACACATTATTTACAACTTATTAGTGCCATAGCATTTGACTATATTCGAGTATAACTCAATTTTGACTCGTAACCTCATTGGTTGCCCATTTGAACACCAAAATGACCCGATTGGGTCTTTAACCATATTGACCCACTTTCTTGGTAAATTCTCACTCAATTGACTTATTTATGTCAAACTAACTTGCTAACATCATCAATGAACCTCAACATCAAAATATTACACTTTTCATACATTCAAGCTTTTATAATATAAGTCTCACCATGACTTAGACTTTAACCATAACTTTGACTTTCACTTTTACTTCTTACAAAACATCTTTCATAATCAAAATGAGACTTAGAATTTCATCAAAACATGATACTTTATGTTATTTAATTTACAACGGGGGTGTAACTATCATATCTAGAGCATGATCAAAAAGGGATAGCTTGTTACCAAAACCGTGCAACAAGCTCCACCAATAACTTTAAACGTGTCCCTTGCCCAAGTCACCCCTATTCACACTTGACTCACCTGAAACATGTTAAACATAACACATAAGCAATTGCTTAGTAAGTAATGGAAACTTTAACTTTAACATAAACATCATCACATTAAGGATCCTTAAACATCATCAAATGCTCATGATATTCAGCATCTGGCTGGGATCCAGAGACTCTCTACAAGGTACATTGTTTTAAATTAGCTTCAGTGACTGAAAAGGAGAATATCTTTGAGACTTTGATAGTTGACCTATCAAATGCTCATGATATTCAGAAGAGGCAAGAATGCATGATCAATGACTTAACATCTTTTAAATTAAACTTCAAGAAGAAAATTTGTTGAAAATGAAAGATCTAAAACTTGAACTTGATGCACAAATACATGCAAATCAAATGTGCATTCAAGAGAAAATAAGTTTTGAAACCAAATTTTCTCAACTTAATGAAGTTATAAAGTCATGGTGCAAATCTGCATTAAATGTAAATCAGTGTGTTAATAATCAAATTCCAAAACAAGTAAAAGCTATTTTGGGAGGTGATTATGACACAGCTGCTTCTCTGGCTGATGCCACAAGCATTGATCAAATATTCAAGTCTGATCAATCCTTTTCAAACTTCGTTTTTGCACCAATGTCAGTCCTCAGGGAGCCTAAACCAAATCACTTTGTTAAAAGCTCGCTGGTCACTGACAACTGTGATAAAGCTGCAAGCATTGATGAACTGAAAGACTTGAGCATAAATGAGTCAACAACTAATCCAGTTTCCATCAATATTACTGCTATTAATCAAAGGTCATTCAGCAACCTCACTTCTGACACTTCAGTGACTGATGATCTTGTCATCAGTGACTTGGAGTCAAAGAAACAAACTGAGACAGTAAGTCTGAATTCTTTTAAATCTCAATCAAATAAGCATTTTGAGCAAAAGAAGTCTAAAGCCACAAATAAAAAATGCTATAAGTGTGGAAGTAGGCAACATGTGTCAACAGATTGTTCATCAGTACAAGCTTGTGTTCAACTAACCACCAGCAATGAATCAAATGTCTTGCTGGTCAGTGGAAGCCAAGTTCAAGGCTTGTCCACCATGAACCCATCTCAGGATGGGTTATGGGTTCATAAATTGAACTAATAGTTTATTCCTGATGTAGGGCATTCTTAGAGAAACAATCTGGTATCTGGACAGTGGGTGTTCCAGACATATGACCGGATGTAAGTCCCTGCTCAGCGACTACCAGGATGAAAGAGGTCCTGATGTAGTTTTTGGTGATAACAACATTGGTAAGACCAGAGGGTATGGGGTCTTGACCAATGGAAATGTGATGTTTAAAAAGGTGGCATATGTTGAAGGACTGAAGCATAATTTATTAAGCATAAGTCAGTTCTGCGATGCCAAGAATAAAGTGCTATTTGATCATGAAGCTGGAGTTGTTTACAACAAAAATGGAAGTGATGTCCTGGGTGCTCAAAGAAAAGGAAACACATATGTAGTCAATATGGACTCAGCACAATCAGGAACATGCTTTTATTCCAGAACCGTTTCAGAAGAAAAATGGTTATGGCATAAGCGACTTTCTCACCTGAACTTTAAGGCCATCAGCAAACTCAGCAAGAATGACTTGGTAAATGGTCTTCCAAAGCTTACTTTTGACAAAGACAAGCTTTGTTCAGCGTGTGAGAAGGGAAAGCATCACAGCTCCTCTTTCAAAAGCAAACAAACATCTTCAGTGACAGAATGTTTTCAACTGATGCATATGGATCTATTTGGTCCTGTGAGTTCTCCTAGTCTTGGTGGTAAAAGGTATTGCTTGGTAATTGTGGATGAATATTCCAGATACACTTGGGTATTCTTTCTTAAAGCCAAAAGTGATGCAACACAGGAAATTATATCCTTTATCAAAAAGATGGAAAACTTAAATGATTGTTCAGTTAAACATTTAAGAAGTGATAATGGCACTGAATTCAGAAATATTGACCTTGAAAGTTTCTGTGATTCAAAAGGTATTTCTCAAAACTTGTCTGCACCAAAAACACCTCAACAAAATGGTGTTGCAGAGAGGAGAAATAGAACCTTGATTGAATCAGCAAGGTCAATGCTCATAGATGCTGGTCTTAAGACCCACTTCTGGGCTGAAGCAGTTAACACTGCCTGCTACACTCAGAATAGGTCTCTGATTGTCAAGAGACATGATAAGACAGCCTATGAGGTGTTAAGGGGGAGAAAACCTGACATAAGTTTTCTTCATATTTTTGGCAGTACCTGCTATGTCTTAAACAAAAGAGATCACTTAGGAAAGTTTGATTCCAAAGCTGATGAAGGTATATTTGTTGGTTACTCAATCATTTCAAAAGCTTTCAGAGTTTATAATAAAAGAAGGGATTGTATTGAAGAATCAATGGATGTTACCTTTGATGAATCTTATGATGAATCACTCACTGATCCAAAAGATTATGAAAACCTTATTTTTAACACAATCAGTGATGACAAGCATGAGGTTCATCCATCAGATTCTGAAAGGGAAGATGATATCCCTGAAGATACTTCTGGCTCTACTTTAGCTAAGAATAATTCAGAAACTTCATCTTTGCCTATTGATATCCCATCATCATCTCATCATTTGCATCAAAATAACAACACTCACTCTCCAAATCAAAGCTTAAACATTAATCATGCTTCTAATGCTGATGTGTCTGGTGGATCATCTTTGAATAATCAAGTCACTGCTGAACCTCAGCGAGTGACTAAATGGACTAGACATATTGATAATCAATTGATTATTGGTGATCCTCAATCCAAGGTCCAGACCAGATCAGCATCTGCTAACTTTTGTTTGTATGTAAGCTTTGTGTCACTAATTGAGCCCAAAAAGATTGATGAGGCACTCACTGATCATCACTGGATAGCTGCCATGCAAGATGAGCTATCTCAGTTTGAAAGGAATAAAGTGTGGAAGTTAGTACCTCAAGCTGCTGGGAAATCTGTGATTGGAACAAGATGGGTGTTCAGAAACAAGATGAATGCAGATGGTGTTGTAATAAGAAATAAGGCTAGACTGGTTGCACAAGGTTACTGTCAGCAAGAAGGAATTGATTATGATGAAACCTTTGCACCAGTTGCTAGGCTTGAAGCAATCAGGTTGTTCTTAGCATATGCAGCTCACAAGAAGTTCAAGGTATATCAAATGGATGTGAAAAGTGCCTTCTTGAATGGAAAGCTGCAGGAAGAAGTGTATGTGAAGCAACCACCTGGATTCACTGATCCCAAGCATCCAGGTTATGTCTATAAGCTGGAAAAAGCTTTATATGGACTAAAACAAGCTCCTAGAGCTTGGTATGACACTCTCTCCACCTTCTTAACTAACTGTGGATATGTCAAAGGTAAAATTGACAGTACACTTTTTATTAAAAAGGATAAGATGGATGTTATATTGGTCCAAATTTATGTTGATGATATTATTTTTGGGTCTACTAACAATTACATGTGCAAGGAATTTAGTAACCTCATGACTAAAAGTTATGAAATGAGCATGATGGGTGAACTAACATTTTTCCTTGGTCTGCAAATAAAGCAAACCAAAACTGGTATTTTCATAAATCAAGGAAAATATGTTAAAGATCTATTAAAGAAATTTGAATTCACCAACTGCTCATCCCTTGCTACACCAATGTCATCTGCAGTAAAATTACATGCTGATCCTGATGGTAAATCTGTGAACATCACTGCTTACAGAGGAATGATCGGGTCACTGCTGTATTTAACTGCTAGTAGACCAGACATTATGTTTTCTACTTGTCTATGTGCTAGATATCAAGCTGATCCAAAGGAATCCCATTTGCTCGCTGTCAAAAGAATATTCAGATATCTGAAGGGTACACCAAATCTTGGTCTCTGGTACCCATCTGGTTCAGATTTCTCACTAAAGGGATATTCAGATTCTGATCATGCTGGATGCAAAATGGACAGAAAGAGTACCTCTGGTAGCTGTCAGTTTCTTGGAGAAAAGCTTGTAAGCTGGTCAAGCAAGAAACAAAATTCTGTCTCAACTTCTACTGCTGAGGCTGAATATGTCGCTGCTAGAGCTTGCACTGCTCAAATTCTGTGGATGAGGAATCAGCTCGCTGACTATGGTTTTGACTTTAGCAATGTTCCAATTTATTGTGACAGTCAAAGTGCCATTGCCATAGCAAATAATCCTGTGATGCACTCAAGGATAAAGCATATTGATGTCAGATATCACTTCATCAGGGACCACGTCATGAAAGGTGACATTGAATTGCATTTCATTCCAACTGATTACCAACTCGCTGACATTTTTACAAAACCTTTAGATGAGAAAAGATTCACCTTTCTCATCAGCGAGTTGGGCATGCTGAACCTAAATGATTAACACCTGTTTGCTTAATAAACGGTAGTTACAAAATAAATAGTTTATATTTTTAACACGCTGACCTATTAGTCTCACTGATATAATCAGCAAGAACAATAAGTTAGCACTGTTATAATCAATAAATTATATACTTTGTAACTACACATGAAAATTCCTTATATCACATGAATAAACTATATCTTATGCTTCACATACTTGACTAGCTGATTGGATTAGTATTCTAAGTTGTAATTTGATCAGCGACATCAAAATGTGAAACATAATATTTATTTTATTTTAAGATATAACTTATTTTCATCTCGCTGAGACATGATGTATCAGCGAAAGTTCTGTTATTATTTAATACTGCATTTATTTCGACATATATTCCTTACAATTAATACATTTTGTATTCAATTTTTAACGATTTATATTCTTAATAAATACTTTATTAAAATATCTTATGGGAACTCGAAAAGGTACACTTTTTCTGACACCTCGTATACCTTTCCGGCGCACCACTACCATCACCATTTAATGTTACCACTTATCACCATCATCACCCTACTCCACTATCACCAACCACATTTTTTTTACTTTTTGACCACGTACATACTCGTTTTGACCACACATTCTCAACATCAGTAACCATATATAAGCAGCGAAAACCTTACCTTTTCACTCTTTACGCTTTCTAATTTTTCAAACTTCATCTTCTTCATTTTTCTCTGCAAATATCTCATATTTTATATCTTCTACCTTTTCTTTCTTTAAAAAAAAATAGCAAGGACAAAAAATTTCAAAAATGCTTACACACCGACCCCAGAGATTAAAGCTCTTCGAGCCTCTGCGGTCAGTGAGACCCTTCTCATTACAGTTCCCAAATCTAACTATTTGGGAAATGTAAACTGTCCTAAACCTGAGTATGAGGAGGTGATAAACTTTTTGAAAAATCACTTTATCCTCCCTGCTCTTACCTTGTCTCCTGGGGAAATGAACCCAGAATGGCTCAGTGAGTTCTGGTATACCTGCACTCACTCTGTCGTCTCTGGTGTTTCCCAACTCCAGGGTTTTATAGACAATGGTACCCAACCCATCATCATAACTGCCAACACCATCCGCTCCATTTTACAACTACCGACCTATGAGTCGTACAAGTCACTGCTAGAGAGCGACGTTGCCAAACAAGGCCTCGTCGAACTCACTGAGATTGAGTGTAAATACTCAGTCGATGGCAGTGGTAACCGTAAGTACTCTACGGTCCATAAAACAAAAATGGATGGTGTTTGGAATGCTCTTTTCACAAACTTTATCCAATCTTTGGGTACAAAATCAGGGAGCTATGATCAATTCAGCTCCCTAGAGGCCCAGATCAGTTGGTCACTGGTCAACTCTCTACGAGTTGACTATGCAAGTGTGATCTTTAACGAACTGATCACCAAAGTCGCTGAGCCTGCCAGGGCAAAATATGTGCCTTACCCTAGGTATCTCTCACTGATCTTTAGGGATCAGTTTGCTGCCTATGATAGGGTATCATTTCAGGGATTTGAGCCCACTCTGGTAGGATCTCAAATTTTTGCAAAACCAGCGACTGTGGTTTTACCTGCTTTCATGAAACATCCGGGGATCCTTGCACCCCAGCCTGTAACTTCTGTACATATTTCAGTTGCTGCCCCCCCCCATCGACCACGTCACTGACCACACCCCCAGTGACTACTGTTGGTCAACCACCAGTTAAGAAACCACCAACTGCTCCCAAGAAAAAATCCAAATTAGGGTCCCTGACATTAAAGGATCAGGGACATAGTAAGAAGAAGACATCTACGGATGCCAGTGGTGAATCAGTGACTGTACGTTCAGTTGCTGAGGGCACCACTACTGAACCCTCAACTTTACCTGCTTCACTGGACTCCCGAAAGTCCAGTGACTCTACAAAGGGACAACTACAGACAGCTGCAGTGGATCAAACCACTGTTAGCAGTGATTCAGGTGTACCCCACACCCTCAGATTGAGTCAACCCAGCCACTTGTCATCCTCACAAAAGGGTGACATTTCATTCAAAGGGCAAGTGACATCAGTGGGTGATAACACACTCATAGCTGATGTCACACCACTGGCTACAGACCCGGGCCATCTCTCATCTATCACTGCACCGACTGTCAATGTCTCACCACTAACCCATGGTGAGATACAGGTCGCTACTTCTATTTCTAATGAACCACCAGCTAAATCACAAGCTGATGATGAGGAAATCATGCCCATGGACACCTCTGAGGACACCCAACCCATTCCTCCACCCACATCCAACTCTCCCATCAGAGAGCTCACCCCCACTTCTTTCTCCAGTGATAACATCCAAGTCACTGCTGATCAGACCACACCCCCTGATCAGGTAGCCCAATCTACACCTACCCCCATTATTAATACCCAAACTACTCCCCCATACACCTCCACTCACTCCACATCAGATCAGCTACTGATGGAGTACATTGCCCAATCCCAAACCCAAATTAAGATGCTCACTGAAGACCGTGAGGCACTTATTGGCAATGTCTCTGTCCTTCAAAAAGCTGTTGCTGCTCTCACTGATGTATACAACTCCATTGAACCATGGAGCACATCTGTTAGTGAGAGGGTACAAACAGTAGCTGATGCTAGTGCTGCAATAAACCATGCAGTCACTGAGCTAGCCTCCACCTCCACCAACAACTTCACCAATCATGCTGCCGCCATTGCCCAGCTCACCACCAACCAAAATGATTTAGCCATTTTTGTATCTAACTACCTGTATAACACTGACAAAGTTATTAAGGTGCTTCCACAGGTTGTCTCACAGCTCACAAAGACAAGAGCTGAGGTCGCTGCCCTGCGAGAGGAAAACGCAGATTTCACTGATCAGATACTTAGGGCAGTTGATCAGTTTGAGCAAACCAGTCAGGGGGAGAGTGAAGAAGAGGACTTTGTCTCTGATCCTGAGATGCCCCGTAAGATGACTGATCCGCTATCAAACAAGGCTCACAGGGACATTGTGCTCACTACTTATGCACTTCGTCCTATCGCTGAGCAACCTGAACTGGAGGCCCTTGTAGTTGCTGAACTGCATTGGGTAGATATGGAGATAGCCACTGATATGGTGGATATCACTGAGAGCTTTCCTGAGTTCAGTGCTGAAGAGCTCAGGAACTACAACGGGCTGGTGCAAAAATGGGCAGTGGATGATACTGCTAGGATTGAGGGTACCTCAGTGAGCTACGAATTGGCTCGCTGGGAATGGATGAATAGGGAAGTGGTAGTTGATGCATCTGATGATGAGGAGGATGATACCATCATGCATGATGCTGATGATAATGATGATGATAACAATGATGATGGCCAGGGAGGTGGTCATGGAAATGGTCAGGGTTCAGATGATGAAGATGATATAAATATGGAGGATCAGCAACCCATATCTTCTGTTCTCAAAAGAAAAAGGACCAGTGACACCTCTCCTGCATCTACTCCTCCATCAAAGAAACTACAACAGGTCAGTAACCCTCAATTACACATTGTCATATCTGAGGTAGCTGTACCTTCATCTCCACCAGCAACCCTAAACCTGCCCTCACCTACACCAACTACAACTACAACAACCCAAACAACCCAAATAACCACACCTACCCCAGCAACAATAACACCAATCTCCACAGCAACTCCTTCCAACACTACCACCTCAGATACCTTCCCTACAGCATGCCTTTCCTCTGACTCAGTCTCAGATACCCCTTGTCCTGATGAAACTAAAGAAGAGAGAGTTGCCAGGAAGAAAAAGGCAAGACAGGACAGAGAGCATGAGATGATAATGCAAATAACCTTTCAGGCTGAGTTAAGAGAGGAACAAGAAAGGAAAAGGTTGCTGAAAGAGCAATCAGATGCTGACAGAGCATACCTACTGGAATTGAGCTCTAAAGATGCCAATGAAAGGGCCAGACTTCTTAAACAAAAGAAAGATCAAGAAGAGTCTGATGCTGCAATTGCCAGGGTACTTGCTGAGATAGAAGAGAGTGAGCTAGAGCAACAAAAACTGAAAACTTCAGCTAGCAAGAGCTCTAAAAAGAAAGGGGGAGCTGTCAGAACAGCAGTGGATAGGAAATGGGATGAAATAGATAGAAAAAGGTTTGCTGCCCGAATGACAGGGAGATCAAACCCTGCACCTATTATCAAAGTTAAACTGAAAAAGTCAAGGAACCAATCTCAACCTCAGTTACTTATACAAAGAGGTTCAGAGACTCAATCAATGCTACTTGATCAAGTATGCAAGCTGCACAGAGAAGAATGGAATAAGATAAGGCTTGCTATCAGCCACTCTACAAGCGCAGCTAAGGTTGATGTCATGAAAGAGATTGATAGGCTCTATCATAAAATGGTGTCGCTGCAACTCCTCAGACCAGAAGATACTGTCATATATGGTGAGGAAATTGTTCAGCCACCTAGCCCAAGGTATAGGTCAGGTACCAGCAGCATCTATCGAATCCCCAACACTTCAAGGCTAAATCTATCTATCCCTGCTGGTGTGCCAAAGCTTGAAGGTCATGAAGTCACTAAGGGGGAGAAGGGTCTGGTATACAGGGACCTAAATGGTGCCCTTAGGTTTCAGAGAGAAGCTGAACTTGAGAAGGTTGATCAAGAACAACTCATACACCTAATCAGGTCAGCTAGCATGCTTCCAACAGATTCAAAGATCAGAAAAGCTATTCTCGATGAAGCCTTAGCCAGAAAATTCAGATACCTGCCCTCCAAAGACAAATATGAACTTGAAGCTGAACTTGGCATAGTGAAAGAGGAGGAGATGTGGAGAGATAAATAACTTAGATATTTTGTAATAGTTAGCTTCTGTAAATATTTATTCTATGATATAAATGAGGCTTTGCACAAGAAAATCTACAAGTACAAGTCACTGGGCAACCTACCTACTATCAGAGACTCAAATCTTTTCAACTACAAAAATTTACAAGGACAAGTCTTTGAGCAATCAACTTATCAACAGAGTAAAGGAGATTATTGAGCCTAAACTTTTCCTGCAACTAGTTTGTCTAAGGGAGCTTTGACTTAAACCATTTAGGGGGAGATTGTTGAGTCACTGGTCGCTGATAAGCGAAGTCACTGATGGTGTCTTATATTCTCATGTCTCTGACTCACTTAATGAAGATCTCTCTAAGAAGAAATGATTCAAGTCAAGCTCCTGTTGCTGATGTTTATGTTCGCTGATCTTCTCTCTCTCTAAGTTACTGAAGGAGAATTATGCTCAACTCTGTGTGTCGCTGATCTGTATCAGCGAGAGTATTACTCTCTGTACATGAAGTATGATTCAAGTTGAAGATAGTGTTACTAAAGGTTTTTCTTGTCGCTGTTTGTATCTTAGACCAGTAAAGGAAGAATTTATAAAGATCAAAGACTCAACTATGTGTGTCGCTGATACTCATCTATCAGCGAGAGTCTCCAAGTCTTCTTGAGTTCTCTCTTCTGCTGAATAAAAGAAGTCGCTGAAGATTAGCTATTCAAGTCATTCTTTAGAGCATGTTAGCTCGCATCGAGAATGAGGAGAATTGATATATCTTTCAGTGACTGCAGCATTAAATGCCGCATTAAATAAGAAGTCAACATTCGGCGTTACTACAGCGCAACACGTGTTCCTCGAAACTTGAAAAGAGTAACGTGGAAGCTTTTGATTGGTCCATGGTACAAGGTGATATTTCCCAAGACAGAATGTCGTGCCATGATATATCACATCTCAACTACCTCTCCAATCAATCAGCGACACGTGTCCATCAGATCCGGAAATTGAGGATTTCAGCGTCTATAAATAGCGTAGTATGTTGTACTTCATTTTGTGCCGATTACTTGTATTGTCACTTGTTTGTCAGTGACTAGTTTGTCTAAGATACAAGTAACACCAGCAAGTGAACTAGTAGCGTGTTTGTCCACTTCTAGTTTACTTCAGCGAGTGAGCAGTTAGCGTTTTGTCCACTACTGCTCATCTCCTTTGTAATAGCTGTATTGTTTGATTTAGATTAGCTCTGGCTAATCTATTCCGCAATCAACAAGAGATAAATTTTATCAATAAAAGAATTTATCTTTCAGCTACATTTGTATCAGCAACTGAACTGTTTATCTTATATACATACTTGTGTTCATATTGTTGTTACTTTAATACGGTTAAAAACTTGTTAAACAAAGATAACACATTATAACAGAAAAGAAAAGTTTTTAATTTTATTCAACCCCCTTTCTACAATTAACTCACTGTTAACGATTCACAATCACTAACATAATAGTGATTGGTTGACGTAGATCGGATAGAAACGTATCAAATTAAGGATGTTTAAATCACTTTAATAGGAAATCGTGGATGAGTAGAATTAGAACGGATGAGTAGAGTGTTTCTACATAGAGTAATATATGTAGCATTTATAGAGATATTTATTTAATTAAATAGTTTATGTAGAGGGTAACTAGGTTATATCGGTATAGATGAGTACTAGGTGAGGTTCCGCGACAACGTGGGGTTTCGACATTTGATTTTATAAAATGTGTATCTAAAAAATTAAGTCAAATTAAATTGTACTATGAACCTGATTTTTATATAATATAATCGTCAACCAATAACATCTAGCATATACTTTATCAGTTTGCTACGGTTCAGGTTTTTTGATTTTTTTAGTTAAGTTATTAAAAAACATGTCGGTTGTAAATTATATATTATCTAATTTGTAAACATGACTTAATTTGGGACGGGTGGAGTATTATTTAAGAGATTATTAGTTAAAATAATAAAATATTTTAGTTCCATTATTTAAAGGATTATTAGTTAAAATCATAAAATATTTTTGTTACGATTTTAATGTATTTATGATATTACAGTTGTTTGGCTAATTATATGACCAGTTTTTAGTTTTATAATGTTAATAAAAAAATTCATGTAATTAATCAATATAGATTAATATTCAAATACGATTGTTTTATTTATAAATTACCACTTGAAATGTCATGATATTTAAATTATAAGGTCTAAAAAAATAGAGAAGTGTTGGAAGTGTCAATTACAATAGTTGTAGGTACACATTATAAAAATTGAAAAAATGAAGGAAATAATTTTAACCGTAAGATCTTTAGGGATGAAACCAATGCAAGGTTCAGATTGATTCATTGTATTCTGTTTTATATATATATATAAAGATAGTATTACTAGGTATATAGATAATACTTTTATATAAAGGTGTCGGGGTTTTAAAGTCGATAGTTTTTATTTTACTAAGGTTTTATATTAATGTACTACGTGAGATCCCGCGACAACGCGGGGTTTCGACATTTGACTTTATAAATTGTGTAATTAAAAAGTTTAGTCAAATAAAATTGTACCATGAACCGGATTTTTATATAATATAATCGTCAACCAATAACATCTAGCATATATTCTATCAGTTTGGTACGGTTCTGGTTTTTTGATTTTTTTAAAGTTAAATTATTAAAAATAAATGTCGGTTGTAAATTATATATTATCTAATTTGTAAACATTTTAGTTATAACTGTTACCCATTTTATGAAGGGGTGGATAGTCAAACATTAATTAATGTAATATGCATATAATAAGAAGGTAGTATAGAATTATTGTAACCTATAAAATGATTTTTTGAAACTTATATTAACTATGAATTCAGTGTACCTCAAAAATAACTGTATTTTCTAATTCAAACCTAAATTTTTATCCAAATTGAACTTTGTTATGATCAGATATACACACACACATATATATATATATAAGCAATAACAATATATATTTTTAATAGCAATAATAATAATCCATATTCGCCAACTTGATATTTGTAGCGTTAATTTTTAGCAAATCAATAAAATGCTCGCTATCATATTTATTATCAAGTACATTTAAAACTTGTTATCATAAATTCAAAGATGTGTGTACGAAAAGGAAAACAATATTTTAATATAAAAATGTACATTTAATTTAATACCATCAAAATTTATTGAAATTTCATGATCTTCAAGAGTGTCTTTATCATTTAATAGTTTTATAGTAAACTGAATTTTTTTTGACAATGCTTTAAACAAAATTTATAAAAATATAAAATTCATGAATCACAAAAAGAAAATAAAACAATGTTATTATAGTTGAATATGACATATGATTGTCTATTGTTTAGCTTAATGTATATTATTTAAGGAATTATTAGTTAAAATCATAAAAGATTTTAATTACATTATTTAAAGGATTATTAGTTAAAATCATAAAATATTTTAGTTACGATTTTAACATATTCACGATATTACGGTTGTCTGGCTAAATGGATGACCAGTTTTTAGTTTAATAATGTTGATAAAAAAATTCATGTAATTAATCAATATATATAAATATTTAAAATATATATAATGTCATAATATTTAAACTATAAGGACTAATAAAATTGGAAAGTATCGGAAGTGTCAATTTTAATAGTTGTTGGTACACATTATAAAAATTGAAAAAAGGAAGGAAATAATTTTAACCGTAGGATCTTTATGGACGAAACCAATCTAAGGTCTAGATTGCTTCATTGTATTCTCTTATATATATATATATAAATAAGGAGATAATTGTATATATTTTGGGCTTATGGGATGCATCAGGTTTTAGTGTATATCATTCGTACATACATTGGTATATAGATCTATATATTTAGTTTATATATATTCTATATCTTTACTTAGTTTGGATATATACTTATATATTTTCATATTTTATATATATATATATATAATAACTATTAGCGATACCAATATTTTAATTCTACTATTATTTTACTATCATATTTGTTATTATTTAGTACTATCATTATCACTATTGTCATTATTATTATTATTATTATTATTATTATTATTATTATTATTATTATTATCCTATTTGGTGTTTTTTCATACGGGTCTGCTGAAGGTCTATCTGTAAGCAGTCTCTCTACCCTTGGGTAAGGTTATAACTGGCTACATCTTACCTCTCCAATACTCTGTCTTAGACGGGATTGGGTAATGTTGTTGTTGTAAATCACTTCTTTACGATCAAATGTACTTGATGTTTTCCTTCACAATCTCTTTTCATTTTTTCTTATTCATATCCATTCCAAATTGGAAGGAAACCCCAAAGTATCAACGAATTATCAAATCAAATGTATATAAAATCTAAATGCATATTAAAATTATCTTTGGGCTTCTGTTAACAAATTTATTTTATGGGCTTGAAATTACGCCCCAAAAGCACATTTCACCTTTAGTCATTTGGTCCGTCACATGACGGCTAATTTAAAAATATTTGGCACGTTACTTTATTAGGTTTAATGATTTCTTTTCCTAACATAAAAAATGAATTCATTTTCTTACTAATATCTTATACATTGCAATTATCTACTATTATTATCATCAACTGTCATATATACTATTTATTATTCGTGGCGTGAAACTTTGAAATTAATTAATTTATATGCATTCTGATACGTGTTATCAATGAGTTCCAATAATACATTTCAACTTTTAACAATATTAGTAATTTTGAAAACTTTTTTTAAAAAAATGATAAATTTATTAATTTGTATTACCGTGCGTCGTCAACGATTAACAAATACTTAACATAATTTTGCAATTAACATGGACACACAATAATAGTAATAAAATAACATTTCTAATTGTTTAATAACATTACATGTTTTCACATCTCTATTCAGATTCACTGTTTCATGCCAATAATAATAGAGTTTTTAAATATCTATTATTTCGTGTTATTTTAGTTAATGATGACGTATTAATTCACAAACTCTTGATTAATATCAACCTTTAAGCATGATACATAGCTTTCTTTATATCAACTTATTTAATTTGATTTTAATAATAATAATAATAATAATAATAATAATAATAATAATAATAATATGTAACACCCGCTTGTGTGACTTGAGGGTAATCTGGTAATTTCTCTTACTTAAATATTTTTTTTTTATATTTTAAAAATTGAATATTTATATATTTTGAATTAAAACTTAGGAAATTTGGCGAAAGGATTAATTGTGACTAGTAAAATAAATATTATTCGATTTAATATAGTATTTTTATAAAGTTTTAAAATGATTACTGTGACTAATATTAATTGTGTTAAATTGCTAAAGAGGACTGTAAAATAAAAGTTATTATTTTGCTAATGGTTATCGGGTTCCAGACAATAGGATTACGAGGAGATTAAAAAAATAAAAAAATAAAAATTAGATATTAAACATATATATGCGGTCGGTTTGGTCATGGCCTACCTACTCTTATTTATCACAAAGTACTACTCATTCCCTTGTGACACCTTAGCCTATTCACAAAAATAATAAATAAATAAATCAACACAGTACGTAGCTAGCAATCAAAAGGAAGAAATTAAGTTCTACCATAATTAAGTTGCATCCTCATTGCCACCTTTGTCCTTCCTCAAAGTGTGAGTATTTATTTGTTTTATAATTATGAGCTTGAAATTTTATTGAAGTTAGCTAGTTATTGAGTTGGTATATAAATTGTAGTTGGAATGGTGATATTGATGTTATATGATAGTAGTTAATCAAATTACTTGACTGATTTCGTAATTTTAAAGTGATTAAATTTGGTGAGGGTTTAAATATATATATGAGACCGAAGATATTGTGGGTTTGATCTACATATGGAATTAGTATTTGTAAAAATGAAATATGATATTATGGATGCTATTGGGAATGAATTGTTACTATTGATTAAGTTGAAAATTTAGGATTTAGTTGGTTTGTGTTATATTTGAAGTATGGGGTGTTTACAGAAAGGTGTTCTAATTGAGTACTTGTATTATAATACAAATCATGTAGATAATATTGTACCATTACATATGGTTGATTAAGCTTACATAAACTGTTGTAGGTAAGTTAAATGATTTAACTTGTGATATAATACGATGACTATTAAACTAGCGCAATGGTTTCATAAGTTAAAGTATGACCATTTGATTAGGATTGGGAGCTTAAGGATACACTTTTGTTGTAAGTATAAGATTTTAGAAAATATTATGTAATTATAACATGTATATCAGTATAACTATATGAATTGACATGAGATGATATGTTATATTAACTAGATCATGAGATGATTGTTTATCGGCAACATGTGCTTATACTAGGAAAGTTGATGGTATATGATCGTATAAACTAAATTGAAGCGAGATTTGAATTGAGTTACTAACTCAATTACTTTGTGGTGTTTACAGATACACAGAAGACTCAGTGAATTAGTCAGCTGAGTAAGTGGATCGAAGTTGACAGGTGAATTGACTTGGAACTCCAGTATGGTTTGGTTGTGACATATTAGTTACAACGGATTAAACATAGTAGTGTTAAATGTTGATTGTTGCTGTAATATATATATATATATATATATATATATATATATATATATATATAAACTGCTTTAAGCGTTTTGGGGTATCGGAGGTCAACTATTGTTAGACTGGGTTGCTACAGGTTAACCAATATAGGAATTGTGAACATGTGTTGTGAATGGTACTTATGTTGGTTAAAGGTAACAAACAGTTATCGGTAAATCACTGTAATGGCCTGCAGTGATCATAAGTGTTGCTTGGTGGGCCACCGCGGTCTGAGGGCGCCACAAGGACCACCAATCCTCTTGGTGATGTTGAGTCTATGTGTTAATTGTTGATAATTAATTATGTTGAGCTAAGTCAAACTGTTTGTAACAGGTTTATTCACTTAGCTTCGTGTTAATCCCGTTGTTTACTCCTTGCAGGTTTGACTTGAATGGGACTGGGCAAGGAGTGCTTGGAAGTTGTTGACCATGACTACTCTGATATTATTTTGATACTTTATATGGCCCAGATACATTTTAATAGTTTGTAATCTAATAGATAATACTTATAACTTGTATAATGATTTTGGTAGATGATGTCATGTCATCTGTTATATAATATAAATGATTGCGCTTCTTACTTTGTTTGTACAAAAAAAATAAAAAAATGTGGTGCGTTATATAATAATATATTCAAAAGTATTGACTCGCAATATTATAAATCATCGTCGGTTAAACCAATAATTATTCCAGGTTAATTTTCACCAATGATATAGTTTATAAAAATGTTTTGCAAGTATTATTATTTAGCAAAATAATTTAAAAACAGTTTAAACCAAACATTATATCCCCATTAGTTAGCAATTCATTGACGGTATATATCGTAAGTATCATTGATAAGGGTCAATATGTCGTTCTTTCAAGAGTTTGAAAGAAAAAACACATTGAATAAAGATTTTGATTTGCAACAAAGACAAAAAAAAATAGCTACAACACAACAAACGTCGCTTGCAAAGAAGTTTGATTTATGTTTCTATTTTTCTCAATGATATACTTAAAAATAAACTATATAACTGCATTTTTTAAGTGCATCGCACGGGCTTTAAACCTAATATATATATATCTATATATATATATATATATATATATATATATATATATATATATATATATATATATATTCTAACACGGAACAAAAAGAGTATATTACCATGAACCGGTGATTATTAATTTAGACAAGCTGTTAATAAATTATTAATTAGTTTAAGTAATAACTATTTAATACTCCGTATAAATCACCCGCTACATCTGTTATTAAATATATATATATATATATATATATATATATATATATATATATATATATATATAAATTACCAAAAGGCTCTTAGCCTAGCGGTATAGGAGAGACCCTTCATCCTAGAGGTTGGGGGTTCAAGCCTCACTTGAGGCAGTGGTGAATTGTAAATATTTAATATACTGTTATTAAATTTAGTATATATAGGTGAACTTATGACAAATTTATTTATTTATTAAGTTCTTTAACAAAATAATTAAATTGATTTATTGCCGTTTACATCGAACACATTACACATGTATGATCCGTGTGCTCGTTAATACGACCACTTTAGGAAATGAACCAGAACGCATTCATGGCTCCATGCATTATAGATTTCTAGTTAGTGATGCAAACTATTATCAAAAGTATTTTTATATATTTTAAATAAAATTAATATATAGGAAAGTTTGGAGTTCAATATAATTTGTTTTTATCATGAACAGTGTAACAAAAATAATAACTTTAAAAATTGCTTCTCGGATATTTGTCTAAGGATTGTTGATTTTATTCATTTATTTTTTTTGTTATTTTTTTGGCCTTCGAAATCAGAAAACAAACATGCACACGCATATTTGTGTTCACTTTGGCGAGAAAAAAATTGATAAATAGCTAGCTGGTAGATTTAGTACTTATTTAAAATGATATAAATATAATGTAATAATTTCCACTATAAAACGAACCTTACTAACCAGTGATAAAAGAAAACATTAAAATTGTTTTCAGTTATAAAAAAAAAAAAGCAATCAATGATAATGCTTGAATTGTTTTTCAAAAATTATATTATGTTCAGCATTTGTAATAAGTTATCATATATTACCACAACGTTTACATATTTTTATGACTAAATTATACAATACATTTTATTTATACAACATTTTTATGGGAAATGATATTGACATCCCTAAAGTCTGTCAATAAGGACCATCCGAAGACAATATTAAACTTAAGGTTTCCTTTATTATTAAACAATATAATTGATACATCACGTATAATAGGAATGCTTCAGTGAATTAAATGCGGACCTTCAATGCATTAATTATAATTTTGATTAAATAAGGAAACTTTATGTTCAATAAATGAACAATTTTTCTCTTATTGACAGCCCTATCAATTCCTTATTTTTATTTATCACTCGTATTTTAGATTCATTTCGAAATATTTTTTTTCTACCAATAATAAAAATATTCAATGCATCTTCATTAACATGATGAATTCAACGGTTAAGGATATTGATTGATGATTTGAAAATTAAGCAGAAATGGATATAAATATGAAGGAAAACAAATAAATGAATATGAGTGTGGATATAGTCCAATCCAATCTATATTCAATCCATTGTCATCACTATTTTAAGCCATCGATCAGGTTGCCTATTTGTATCATCGTGCCTCTATAAGTCTACAAGCTCATACCTGCAAATTGATTATCATTAACCAATTATATAAGCATGACGTGTTTATAATTTTAATTTGTACGATTTGTTTGTAACCATAACAACGTTTATAATATAGTAAAAGATCAAACAGCCCGTAGTAGTTGATATCAGTAGCGGAGCTAGTAGGGGCCCTAGGGGGTGCCTTCCCCCCCCCCCCCCTAACTTTGGTAGTTTATTAGGTATTTAGAAGTGATTTATTTGAATAATATTTTGAGGTGAAGATCTGCAAATATCAAGTTGCAGATGGGCAGATGGCTTGACTGACGAGGAAGATGATATTTTATCATCTTTTTCTTTTAAAACCCCTCAACTACTATTAATATATCATTTGACCCCTTAATCTATTAGTATATCAATCATATACCCATATTTAAATATGTAGGTATTTTGTACTTCTAAAAAAATCTAAAATGTTAAATAATATTTTATACAAAAATCACATATTCGAGCTTCATTACTAAATACTAATACAATCTGAACCATCTTAGACTTAAGTCGAACAATAGTTATAAAATGAACACTTTTTGAGTTTTTTCTTCTTTAAGCAAAATGAAGATCTTAACATGCTCGAAAGTCATCCTAAATATTTTTTACATTTGAATGAAGATGTGTCTATCAAAAAATTTGTATGATACAAAAATATCCGAGTTAAGATTAAGGGTGATAATTTGTATACCATATATATTATAGCTATACACCACAAAAATGTTATACGGTGTTGTACTGTACAACACTATAAAGCACGTTTGGTGGTGTACGGCCAAAAGCAGATAGTGTACGAATTAGTCCCCTAAGTTTAATCGTAACAATGGATTGGGATTGTTATTAACATTAGGAAACTTTGAAGATTTATTATTGATGTACAATAAGTTTGTGTACAATAAGTTCGGGTTTTCAATTCACGGGTTTTAATCGTAGTAAAAGAAATAAAATAAGAGAAATGATTAACCGGCTTAACAAATGAGTTTAAAGATTGATCTAATAACACATAACATTAATCGGTTTTCATAACGCCATTTATAAATGCAATATGACATATATTAGTTCAATTTTAATCGTCTATTCAGAGTCTATATATAGTTGTTCATGACCTACATTCGAAAACAAAATTTTACCCCCCTTATCTAAAATCCTAGCTCCGCCCTGGTTGACATGTATATCTTGACTTGATGAGTTAACTGTAACATTTAAAACTTTGAATATATATATATATGGCTCAACATATACTCGACATCTTGACTAGCTAGCTAGTGGTCACGTGGCAAGCTGATGGAGTAGTACTTGGTTACGAGGTCACATAATAAGTTTCATGCAAAGCAGCCCGTTGACCAGTTAATGTGGCCAGCCCCTTGGTGACTCCCAAAAGCCGCTTCTCATTGACATGTCATATCTTTAGATTTCATATATATATATATATATATATATATATATAGGGTAAGGTTCCAATGAGAACACTTCAAAAATAAAAACGTAAGAACACTTCATATATGCACAACTAGCCAACAAAATCATTAGATTCACACTCATACATCTCAAATATGTGTAGAAAAATTGATTAGAATAAATGCGAACTTTCAAAAATATACAAAAATCGAAAAAACGATTGATGCACACTTATAGAGATAATCATGCATCAATCATCTTTTTCGACTTTTGTGCATTTTTAGAAGTGTGCATTTGTTTTTCTTTGCATATTTGAGATGTATGACTGTGAATTTGATGATTTTTGTTGGCTAGTTGTGCATTTATAAGGTGTTCTCACCGTTCTTATTTTTGAATTGTTCTCATTTGATCCAAACTCTCTCTCTCTCTCTCTCTCTCTCTCTATATATATATATATATATATATATATATATATATATATATATATATATGAGGTGAGCTCTTCTAAGAATGAAAAAAAAAGTAGAGAATGGAAGACTCAATAGGATTGCTTCATTTCAATACAAAACTCAACTGTAATTTTTACCCCCATGGTTAATTATCACACAAACCGTAAACCCATAAATTATAAAAATTACATATTCGGAACCAACGTATTTTTCTCTTCGATTAAAGATGTCATAAGTTATACTTTCGATGAATTTTTTTTCTTCATTTTTTACCGAATTTTACAATATAATCACATGTGATTTTTGATAAGAAATTAAAATTTGTTCACGATTATTTATTCATTGTATATGTTATTTAACACGTGATTACAACTTTAACATATTAATAGTTATAAAGAAAAAATTGAAAATTGTATTGATTTTCATTAAAAATCACATGTGATTGCTAGTTGTACATTTAATCTCATGTGATTTGTTATATAATCACATATGATTTTGTATATAATCACATATGATTTTCATTTAAAAATTGATATTTGAGTAGCAATTTACCGATATATGATAATTCATGTATGATTTCAACTTGATTTTTACTTGATTGTATAATTCCTAGTCAATGATTTGAAAATCCATATTTGATTACTCTTTAATCACATGTGATTGATACTTTGATGTTCAATCGCATGTGATTACACCTTAGTTTTTCATGTCTTAATCTCTTTACATCATCAATGATTTGAATCTAAAGTTTAATCGGAAATATAAGCGGGTGTGATTATTTTTTAGTGGTAAATCACACGTGATTTCACATTAAAAGTTTCTAAAACCCCAAAAAAAAGGGAAAAAAACTTCGTCGAAAGTATATCTTGATAGATCTAGAATCGAAGAGAAAAAGACGCTGATTCCGAATATGTAATTTTTATAATTTGTAGATATACGGTTTGTGAGATATTTAGATTTGAAGAAAAAAAATGAAAATGGGTATTTGAAATGGAACAATCCTATTGGTTCTTTCATTCTCCCTTTTTTAACATTCTTTTTTGAACTTTTCTCATATGTGTGTGTGTGTGAGAGAGAGAGAGAGAAGGTTAATTTTCGTGTTTTAATAACCACTTTTTAACTATCCAAAGCATTTTATTTTACAAAATTTTCTTCATTGCTTCTTTTAAAAATAACTTTTAGAATTTATTTTTCAAACAAAAAAGATTCGACGTTTTATTATTTTTTTAAAAAAAATTATTAAATTTTTTATTCATGATAATCACATTTTATAACTTAATAATCACATGAATAATATGTGATTATCATGCCATAATTTGTGATTATCTCGAACACATGATAATCACATTATATTAGAGAATAATCACATGTGATTATCATGTTATATTTTGTGATTATCTTAAATAATCACAACAGTAACTACTGCAAAATAAGTTCAAAAAAAAATTAATATTTTTTATGTGTATTTATATCATAGCTTTCAAAAGTTATTTTAATAGTAATCATTGAAAAAGTTTTATAAGTAAATGTATTTCGAATAGTTAAAAAATAATTTTGAAGTATTTCTCACGTTCTTCACGAAAATTAGCCTTCTCATTTTAACATGCGACTTATATATACATACATACATACATACATATATATATATATATATATATATATATATATATATATATATACACACGCGCGCATACTTGTAACCTACATTAGTTTACGAGCAATCAATTTTCTTGAAATTAGTAATGTTACTTTCATCTACCATATTCATTCATATCAAGAGTCTTGAGCCGTATATTGGTTACAAATTTAAGAATTTAGTATTTTTTTGTAACATTATGAGATCTCCAATGGAGATAATTTCGAATATAATAAATTAGAATGGTGAACAAATATAATAGGAAGAAAGTGTAATTAAAAGAAAATATACATCTAAACAATATGAATTTAGCAATTCGATATGATAACACAATTAGATATGTCACCATTAATAATAAAAGTTGTCATTACCAATCATTTGAAGTTTATTTAATAAATGTTGAAACACATATATTGAATCAAAAGTGAGATTAAATCTGTATTTCACATTTCCTTCGTGAAGTTAGACTGCCTTTGGCTTACCTACAAAAGTTGAGCTATACCATTCACCCAAAGTCAACCCTTCTATATTTGTTGGTATAATTCACAAAATGTTTTTTCATTAAGGAAAAAATACTTTATATTAATACACTTTGCCAATTGATATAATAAGAGATAATACAAAAATACAAAATAAAAGTAAATATCAATCTAAAGTAATACACCCTTTATCATTATATCGTATATCATTATCGACTATTACAATTGTTAATTATTACCTCCATCTCAAAATTATTGTCTAATTTTAACTTTCTGAAATCTTTCTTTTGGTACATACGAGGCTAAGAATTGTGACACTTTTATTCATAACAGTCTTTTGGATAGAGCAACAAAATTAGTGAAGTACATGTAATAAGCATATAAGCATCATAAATTAGCATTTAGATGCGATCGCTTTTTGTATAGGGACTTGCTAGGCTCACTCAAATTTTGCGAAGAGGCCTTAACGTAATGAGATGACATCATTCATGGCCCAATCAGATTATGTTTAACTTTTTTTATTCATTATCGCTCTTAATCTAATTGGTCCACGTCAGTTTGTGGATTTAATTTTTTTAAATTTGTGTGGAAAAAGCATTTCTCTTCTGTATATACGCGGGCTTTATTCACTTTCTATATGCTTTTACACAGAATCAACAACAATTAATTAGAACTAGCAGTTAAAGTGTATGGAAAATGATAACAATAACTTTAAGAGTTGTCAATAAGAATTTGAAACATGCATTAATATTTGCACTCATACTATAATAAACTTTCTAACCTCGTGAATTTAAGTTGACCCTGTAAATATCAATTAAAGTACAACTATTTATTCCACGTTATTAACAAAGGTTGTCATTAACATTTATATTTAAAAAGTATATTTAAGAATAACCGTAGCCACATTGTTTTGTTGGAAAAACTATTTGTTATTTTTTTATAATAAATTAAAACTAAAATTAAAAATGTGAATGTGCCAAGCCCAACTTGAAAAAATAAAATACTCCGGATTAATTTTCCTCACACACATACTATAACTATACATAGACAGAATTGAAGATACAAACACACATTCTGCTTCTTATATATCAAAAAACTACTGTGTTCTCAATTCACCCTGATTTTATTAGATCTCGAAATTAGAGTTTTTTTTTTCCTTTGGTTTTTGCTGTATATATTTAATTTATTTACGTCCATTATAATCCTAATCAATATATGTTGTTGATACTGATATTGATATTGTACGTATCGATCAATGGTGACGATGGATAATGATAGTTGTTGTAATAGTATGAGCGTCGAATCACCACCGCCGTTCACGGTGACCAATAGTAATAACAACCGCCATCAAATACGGAAACTGGAAGTTTATAATGAGATTATCCGGCGACTAAAACAATCCGGCAATGATGAAGCTAAACAACCTGGTTTTGATGATCATCTTTTGGCCCATTTTAACCGTCTTCCAAACAGGTATATGGTACATATATGAGGAATCGCTTTTTTTGTATCATTAAATATTAACTATCTTTTTCCATTTTATGTCTATGATGATCATTTTAAGTTTGCTGTTCAAAAAAAAAGTTTAACTTTTGTTTGTTTGATATTTGAACGTACAATATTACTTTGGAATTTATAGTTGATTGAATGTTTTTAAACCGATTTTATTCATAAGTTGATGATGAAATAGTAGTTAAGTCTTCTTTGTTTATTTAGTTGCTCATTCTTTATTATACAGTATGTTAATTGTTTGTGTGTGTGTATATCTGTGTGTACATAAATTTATTTGTACAAGGAAAATGTTTGGTAGACTCTTAATTTTTGTATTTTATATATTTTTATATAATTATGCATTGATCAATAAATGATATATGATATGATTAAAGTTCAAAAATCCATTCATATGATATGATGCGGTGTACTTAATAATTTGTTATGCTGAATTGAAGGTATGCACTTGAAGTAAATGTTGAAAGGGCGGAAGATGTCCTAATGCACAAAAGATTACTGAGTTTAGCACATGATCCTGCTAATAGGCCTGCATTCGACGTCCGCCTAGTACAGGTTAGGTTTATTTAACGATCATTCCAACTGATCGTATTTTTTAATTTGAAGGGAAACTGAATAAAGTTGCATCCTTTGTTGGTAACTGTAACATCAGTTATCTTCACAAAGCTCAAACTGAGGATTTGCTTACAAATGAAGTTATATTACTTGTTCAATGTTTTTAATTTATTGAAAAACACATTTCAAATGATGCCCACTGCATTTTGTGGCAACAGTGTTTACAAACTATCACCACTTGTTCAAGGTTTTTGTAAATTGGATGATTCCATCTCTCAAAGTCGGTTTTTGTTACTATCTGATATATTTGGCCTCTTTATGTTAACTGCTAGTTGAATGTTATAGCCGTTTTCGCTTACTAATTTATCTTTTCTAGTTATATAGCAGGTCTAATTGTATTGACTGCACGCAGGTTTCACCCGTGGCTGAGAGTAACTCAGAAGATTTAGTCAATTGCAGCTCACCTGGGAAACATATATCCCAAAGGTAAAATTTTAGATACATTGACAATATGATGTATACCAACATATATTAATTACCGAGCTTATCAAAGCTACCTGAAAGTCACTCAAATGTTCATTCCTACTATTAATTTTCTTGTCCACTTTCTGTCTTCTTTGATTTTGGGATCTTTGATATTGCTAAGTGATTCTGAATTATTGTGGACAGCATTCATCCACCGCCAGCTTTTGGGTCATCATCTAATCTCGAAGCCCTTGCACTTGAAGCTCAGAATGGGAATAATGCTGTCAATACCCACACAAACTTTCCCAGGTATATTAAGTAGTGATACTGACTTTGTTTTCAATTGGTGCAGCTGTATTATAAATGTAATCATCTTCATGTTCTATGATCTTATACATACTTCAGTTGCTTTAGATTTTACTATGTAACATCTATATAATACAGTTAGACTTTTGGTTGTGATTATAAATAATTTAATAAACTTCCGGTATTGTAGGAGTATTATGTTAATTCTTGGACAACGTACTTGATCTATGTTGTTGATTACTATACAGGCCGATGCATGAAATTACTTTTTCAACCAATGACAAACCGAAGCTTCTGAATCAGGTACTTATGTGTTTTATTTACAACCATTAAATCCACATATGAAATCATGAACTCCGAAATTCACAGTAAAGAAAAATAGGTATTTTGAGATATTTGGTTACCATTTTGAAAACACTCTCTTGATGTAGCTAGGGCTTGTGAGGCGATTGACATATTTAGAAATTAGTTTACAAGTAGTTGCTTGCACTTGATGATACTTGAATGTGAAACAATTGCAGTTGACATGTTTACTGGCTGAAGTAGGACTGAACATCCAGGAAGCACATGCTTTTTCTACAACAGATCACTATTCGTTAGATGTCTTTGTCGTTGATGGTTGGCCATATGAGGTATCTTCTTCAATTCTACCCCTTCAGATGTATTAGATATATATAGTAAGTTACAAGTGGAAGTATGAATAGGTACTTCTGGTCCATATCCGAAATTCAAGTGCTAATTATATGCTTCTTATCAAGTGTCTCAATTTTACTTAATTTGAGTCCCAGAATGGTAATGTACTAGATTAGTATTTGGTTTAAATTACAATGACTTTTTAAAAAAACAAGTTGCATATTTTAAAGAAATAATTATAGGTCTTGATGTTAATGGTACATTTTTATATCCTTTAGCAGATAGTCGTATTTATATTCCAAGGTCAAGTAATAATTCATTTTCGACCCAAAACAATTTTCAGATTGACAATATAAAGTACCATGAGCTGTCCATAACTGTATGACCCTCCACACATGCATGAAGTAGAAAATGTATGAATACTAAATGCTGAAACTTTTAAAAAGCTACCATTCTATTATATACTTTTTTTAATTTCATAGTTTGCTGCACAACAATCTCGATTATTTAAGTTATACGTATGACACATAAAATATGATGACTATCATCTTTTTTGGAACACTATAAGTGTAAGATATGTGGTTCTTTTATAGAAGTCAATAATGTATTGGTTGGTGTGCTTATGTAAGTTTTGTGATACATATTTTCAGGAAACTTTACAGCTCCGAGATACATTAGAAACAAAACTTTTTAAGCTTGAGGTATGTATTTGCATAGATATAATGATGATATCACAAGTATACGAGGTTCAAATTTTATAGCTGGGTTCCAATCGACTAGATTTCAATTTCTTTGCAGAAGCAGTCTTTGTCAGAACAGCAGGAAGACCATCACTTAAGAATACCGAATGATGGAACAGATGAATGGGAAATTGACCCTCGGTTTCTGGCACTTGACCGCAAAGTTGCATCAGGATCTTTTGGTGATTTGTATGTCTTTTATGACTTAATACTCATTTTTCCTCAAATCAAATAAGCCTTGTGGCTTTCGTTTTTCTCTCAAAATTAAATAAATTTACTAATTATTCACTATTGTAAGCAAAGCTTGAGAATCTTTCTGCGGTTTTAATAGAAAATCTTCTACACCTCTACACTTTTTTCTATATGAATTGCTTCAAGTACTCACAATTAGTATATGTGTTTGTTAATTTAGATATAAAGGTACATATCGTAGTCAAGAAGTTGCTATCAAGATGCTCAAGGCCGAGCACATAACCACTGCTATGCAGCAGGAGTTCGCACAAGAAGTTTATATCATGAGGTCTGTCATCAATACCACTATATTATACTTTTTTTAAACTTTCCACACTTGATAGTTTGTAGGGTACCGTAGATAGTTTAATTTTGTTATCGATGCAACATTATATTGGGAATATACTTCTCTTTTTTCTATATGCAGGAAAATTCGTCATAAGAATGTTGTGCAGTTCATAGGAGCATGTACAAAACCTTCAAACTTGTGCATTGTAACTGGTAAGTCATTAGATTTATTTGAAATAAAAAGTGTGTCGAACAAATTTTGATTTAACTATGAGTTACCTTTTCTGGAGAATTCTCTAAGTAAATGATTCCGTCTTTTCTTTTTTTGCAATTCAGAATTTATGTGTGGAGGAAGTGTGTATGATTATTTGCACAAACAAAAGGGTACATTTAAGCTTCCAATATTACTCAAGGTTGCAATTGATATTTCAAGAGGAATGAACTACCTGCACCAAAATAATATAATACACAGGGACTTGAAAGCTGCAAATCTTCTTATGGATGAAAATGATGTAAGATGCTTAGTGATTTAACTGTTTGGAACAATGGCACATAAACAAATGAAGGTTACTGTATTCATGATGCTCAGCCAAAAGTTTATGTAAAATTTCATATGCAGGTTGTTAAGGTAGCTGATTTTGGTGTTGCAAGAGTGAAGGCTCAGAGTGGTGTTATGACGGCAGAAACTGGAACATATCGGTGGATGGCTCCTGAGGTGCCTCAGTTATATCAAGCTTTCTTAAGATGCTTACTTGTCGATTTTCTATATCTGGCAAGATGGGAGGTTCTGACAGGTTGAATAACGGGTCAAAACTGGTTCTGGGTGAAAAAGGTCATGTTACTACGGGCTGACCTGTAAACATCTGCTGTCCAATTAATAAACGCTTGATGTGTCAAATAATGATTACACATGCATAAAATGTAGATTTTTGATGATTTTGAACTTGTTGGACCTCCTCAACCCACTACCCCATTAGCAAATCTTTATCAACTTAAAACAGCATAAAAATCACTTCGTGAAGTTTAATTAACTTCACTTTTCGTTTGTGTTCCATGGAAATTGCAAACTCTAATTTGTTAAAGCAATTATCTATGTTACTGTTTATCCACTGTCATCGTTTAGAATTGCAGTAATTTATGATACGTCTTATTACAACGAAGGTTATTGAGCACAAACCCTATGATCTTAAGGCAGACGTTTTCAGTTTTGGGATTGTTATGTGGGAGCTACTTACCGGAAAGGTATATATGTTGGTCATTGATTACTGTCTTTAGTGTACCGTATGCACATTGATAACATATTCTATATATGTTTGTACAGCTTCCATACGAGTACTTGACACCGGTGCAGGCAGCTATTGGAGTGGTTCAAAAGGTAAAACATCAATCAAGATCGCTTGTTACCACAGAGTAAAATATACATAGATTATGACTCTGACTATCCAACATTTTCAGGGCTTACGGCCTACTATCCCGAAGAACACTCAGCCAATGCTTGCCGAGCTGCTTGGGAAATGCTGGCAAAAAGAACCAAATTTAAGACCCGACTTCACAGAAATCATAGATATCCTGAAGAAAATAAGCGATGAGGTGTGTGACTAATCCTTACTTCATGTATGCCTAGTTCTGGTTGATTTATTTTCACTCGTGTAATATTCTTACAAGAAAAAACTGTAAGCAGGATCAACATTGGTGTCAACTGATTGGCATAGTTGTTAGTAGTCTAAAAATAAAAAACTTGTATTTGTTGGGTGAACCTGGCCCGACTTATTTGACCATTACCCAACCCTTTTTTCAGGTTGAAAATGTGGAGGACCGGCGGACGGAGAAAACATCAGGTCGATTCCTTTCCTTACTCAGACGTGGCCATCACTAATGTCGTATTTGCTTGCCTCTATGGAGCACAAATTGCTAAAATTTAGGAAAATGTAGTAATTCACCAAATATATGTTCACTGCAAATTTGTACAGCATTATGTCACACTAATCCGTTCAAAGTTATCAAACATGACTATCTATGAATAGGTATCAACAAATATGATGATCATTTATATCGTTTTCGTTCCATCTTTAATCAAACTACCTAACAAAAATCATCAATTTTTATGGTGATGATTTATTCATGTGATAAAGTATATAGCTTGTCTTCTGTATAACAAAATAGGAGCACCAAACATCTTCATTCCAAGCTTCAACCTCTTCTCAAGTCTACGTGCTATGTTTCAGTCATCCATGTTCAACTAATTCAACTTTCGCAAGACTGTTAATTACTCACTCAATTTTAATCACCTGAAATTCATCATATGCGTCAAGCGGTTAGGAAAACAAATACCGCAGTCTGATTTCATAGAGGGTAGGTAACTTATCAGACGGGAATGAGGACTGCTGCAGCCATTATCCATTCTTAGCAGATTAATCAAGTTGATATTCCTTTCAAGACTGTAAAATGTTCACTTGAATTAACACAGACTTGGGCAGAATGATATCCAATACTTCCAAAGATGAAACCTTTCATGATTTTTAAATAACTTATTATCAATTTATCATCTTCCAGCCTTATAAAATTAATTAAGGAATCCAGAGTTTAATAACCTATCAATTTTGTGTTATGAAGCATAATCTATTTGATGACAAAATTGAAAACCTAAATCTTACTACAACATCTGATGAGACTCAAGTCGCCAATAAACACTTCATATAAACGTGTGACTATACAAAAACATTTAAATAAATACTTGCAACAACTCTTTGAACCAATTAGGTCAAAAACATCTAGCAGTTGTTTATACAAATTAGGGCAATAAAAACTTGCAACAACTCTTCCAACTATTTAGTGCAAAAAAACAAACAATTTAGGGGAAAACGTGCAACAATCGTTCGAAAAAAAGTAGGGCAAAAACGTGCAACGATCGATCAGGAAAAATTTTTTTGGACCATTTCTCGATTTGTGCGTGCATCCTTGCGCATGGCCATGCTAATCGTCTCTGTATCGTTCCAATTTTATCGGATGTCCCCAAAGGACGAAGTTATGTTGCAGGCAATGATATATATAAGGTGCCCTAATGCTATATTAGATATTGTGGGAAGCCAGCTTGAGCTTATAGCCACTAGGGCAATTGAAACTTTGCAACAACTCTTCCAACTATTTAGTGAAAAAAGCAAACAAATTAAAGGGAAAACGTGCAACGATCGTTCGAAAAAAATTAGGGCAAAAACGTGCAATGATCGATCGGGAAAAAAATAATTTGGATCATTTCTCGATTTGTGCGTGTCATCCTTGCGTAAGGTCCTTGCTAATCTTCTCTGTATCGTTCCAGTTTTATCGGATATTCTGAAGGGACGAAGTTATGTTGCAGGCAATGATATATATAAGGCGCCCTAATGTTGTCTCAGATATCGATGTGGGAAGCCAGCTTTAGCTTATAGCCATTAGGGCAATAAAAACTTGCAACAACTCTTCCAACTATTTAGTGCAAAAATATAAAGAAATTTGGGGGAACACGTGCAACGATCGTTCGAAAAAAATTAGGGCAAAAACGTGCAATGATCGATCGGGGAAAAAAATTGGATCATTTCTCGATTTGTGCGTGTCATCCTTACGCAGGGGCCATGCTAATCTTCTCTGTATCGTTCCAATTTTATCTGATGTCTCCGAAGGGATGAAGTTATGTTGTAGGCAATGATATATAAACCGCCTTAATGTTGTCTCAGATATCAATGTCAGAAGTAGCTATTAAAAGCACAAAATCAAATGTACTTCTATTTTCTTCTTTCGCTTAAAATGTTAACACCCATTATACATTAGACATATAAATATTTAATCTATGTAGCCCGCAAGGGCAGAGTTAGAGGGGGCAATGGGGCAGTCGTCCCCTTTAGAAATCAAAAACTATTGAAAAAATGAATTTTTTAGGATAATTAGTGTTAGTTCGGATTTTGACACCTCATATGTGATAGAAAGAAAAAAATAAAAAGAATTTGCCCCACCTTCTAAAAATTCCTAGCTCCACCCCTAGTACCCATTTCTTGTTTAACGTTTGTTTGGGAAACATTTTCGCAATACACTAACATGATTTATCTATCTATCTATAGACTGATATATATTAATACAACCCGGCATAATGTATCTAACGAACATACCTGTTAACTAGCCTAGTCGAACTAGCAATTCACATGTATGGCAAAACTTTAAGCCATCTAGCTAACTCTTTTGTTCTTTAAATTGGCCACTCAAATTCTATTTTAGGAAGGGGCAATCCACATGAGGTAGTACGTGTCTAATTTGTCTGGTTTTTGTGAAATGAGCGTTTTGAAGAAACATAGTGGATTAATTTAACAAGTTTGCTACAAAAAGATGAATTAAAGAAATGTATATTTGGGAGTCTAATAAAACAATTTAGTGATAATACATTTACACCTAAGATTAATTATCTCTAATCATATGCGAATTATAACATAATCAATTCAACGGAGAGAAAACAAAAGAGTAGATATACTCAAATATTATACAAATCTTATTCCATCTCTCGAGGCAATGCCTCTATTTATAATATTACAAATAGATAACCAAATTGATTAAATAATCAAAGTGGCCGACACACTATTTTACATGATTGCTAGCCGACACATTATCTTACATTATGGCTAGCCATTATTATCACACCACATCACACAAAAGGAAAAGTGTCTAAACAGTTGACACGCTTAAACAATAATTACATATTGAAAAAGAAAAAGAAAAACATGTGCCTAAACAGTGGCACTTTCAATAATATCATCTTTTAGTCTGTCATTGATGATGTTGTTTTGTCGAATCTGATATGAATCCGATATGTACTTAGGTGTCACTTGTCCCGTTCAATTCATGTTATGTACTTAGGTGTCACTTGTCCCGTTCAATTCATGTAGCAAATATTGATGGGTCGAACCACTTGGATAACATATCGTATTGAGTTAAGGTTGTTAAATGGCTAGTTTTTATACAGGTCAACTCAAAGTCGATTGCTAGTTAGGACGTTAGGTTAACTCCATCAACAGTGAAAGCTTTTCCTAAAATATTGCAAGAGATGGCGCCTACGTTTTATCTATATACTACGGTATAATAATTACTCGATCTTTGCAAATTATAAACTTTTTATATATTTGGCACAAGTAACGGCTACTAGTATGCAATTATGATCTAAACATGATAATTCAAAAAAAGGTACCACACACTTAAAAAAGATAACAATAATAATGCAGTCAATTTCGGAACCT
Source organism: Pseudognaphalium luteoalbum (assembly GCA_963422505.1). NCBI lineage: Eukaryota > Viridiplantae > Streptophyta > Magnoliopsida > Asterales > Asteraceae > Pseudognaphalium > Pseudognaphalium luteoalbum. Next base: position 798,544 of record OY730192.1, read on the forward strand.
AAAGTATACAGCACCTATAACACAAGAGCCCATGACACGAGTTTCAACAAGATGTGAAGCGTGAAAAAACGTTATGTCACATCAATGTCAACAGGTTGAAAAACAGTAGATTGTGACATATCGGTTGAATGATACAAATTAAAATTCATCATCGTCTTCCTCGGCTATGTGTTGTGCAAGTTCTTGCTCCTGCTGTTGTCTCTCTCTCCTTTTCTCAGCACTTTCTTTCTCCTTGTGGGAATTTGGTGGAAACCGGAGAGCACGTACCGCCTCATTATGCATATTCAAGCAGAAAGCAATTCTAGAATTAAAGGCCATTTGAGGTTCGTTTGTTGAATAAATGTCACCTGTTTCCTTAGATACCATCCATCCATTTGCATGATCAAGTGTGGCATCAATGGCACCATCACGGATGGCCTTTGACACTATGCTTTCGGCATCAGCAACAGGGTTTGGGGAGTCCAACCTGAGCTTTGTTGCCACATCAACGAGTGAGATACGCGAGTATGAGATGCTGATGTTGCGAAGTCCAGTTCTTATGACATTGTGGCGCAGTCTGACGATCAAGTTGTTGGTTCGGTCAGCACTGAAAGTGGTGGAGAACTTCTCTGCAATGGTTTTGAAGAGCTCTAGATCTCCGATCCTAACGGCCTGAAATAAACAACAAATTACTTGCAATCGAGTGAGAACTTATAATTAGTAAAGAATTTAGAGGTGGAAATTTGTAACCTATTTGCTTAAGAATTTGATGGATTCGGGTTATATTGTATCTAAAACAGATCACATAAGTTTATTCTAAGAAAATCATGAATAGATTGACAATAGTCCAAAGTGCATTGTACGTAAATGAGTAAATGACCCATACGAATAGAACTATAAAAGAATATATACGTAAGGTGGCAAAAAAGGAATGGCTGATAACATGTCTGTATCGACACTTTCCATTTTGGCTATGTTTTTTCAATTCTACATGTTTGAAATATTAAAGATTAAATACAGCCCGAATCAACCAATTGTGGGCGTATGGCCGATTTCAAATTTTAAAACAATAACTAGTAGCATTATATATCCAATTTAGAGATAACTAAAGTTGATTTAACTCACATTTGTCAGCTCAAAGTAGGGCCTCAAGGCCTTCTCCATGCCTTTCTGCATAAAGACGGTTCGTTCAGGGATCTCTCCAAGAAGTAGACGAACAATCACAGCCCACTTATTACATTGAACCCGGAAGCCAAGAGCAGCAACGGGGGCTTTTCGAGCAGCTTGGAGAAGGGATTCCTTTGCATCAGTATATTCTAGCTGAATCGTCCTAATCTTCCCAAGGTAAAAGAGGTACCGACAAAACTGAAATGAAAAACACAAGAATGTAGCCATAAGTTAAACACCTAGCAGAATTTATAACATTATATCGATAATAATCACAACTGAAAGAAGAGCATATTGACTACTTTCTAATATTGGTAGGATTGCTTCCAACACAATCTAGTATTGGTTATTATTTTGATACATCAATCTAAAGAAAAAGAGAAAAACACATGCACAAAATATGGAGACAGAAAAATCTTGGTACCCAGAAAAAGATCCAAAAACTGTCATACAAAAATACGCAAAGATCCAATAGCTCACCATATGTCACAAGTATAGGTGTCATTAACATCAGCAAACTGAAATCGTAAATCATATGAAAATTCATAAGGATCCTAAACATAATAACGCCAATAGAAGTATCGTGACTCAGGTTCCCAGTTGTCAAGTCCGCGACCATAGTTGTTCATTCGTGAAAAAAAAAAACAAGGGCTATCGGACTATTTGAATGGTTCAGTTTGCCTTTATACAACATAATTGATATCAGATGATAGGTACACAATCTAGAGATCCACAAACCAATATATAGGGTTAACTTATTCAGGAGAAAACATTGCCTGCTCCTATTAAAGACCATCAAAGAACAAAATGGTGTATAGTAAAATGAAGAATCACCTGCTGATTGGAATGCGCCTCAAAACGTGGTGCCTTAGATCTCAGTTTCTCTGCTTGATCGTACAAATTGTAATGGAGGTAATTGCGAAGTAACAGATTAAGGAGTGTTTCCTACACATTAGTATATTATACTCGTTACAAATTAATAAATACCAGGATGCCCACAGCAACTCGGTAGAAATGGCGATTCTGACCCATTTACTTATTAATGGGTCGATGAAGGTTATGATACATTTTTAAAGGGTCAAACCGGCAAATGATTCAAATTCGCCCAAATTGTATCTTTAATGCATAAAACCTCCTATATCATTTTACTTAAACTATTCGATTTATATTGAATTAATATATCTTTTGAAAACATATGTAAATCACTTATCATTCATAGAAAAGAATAAATAAAAACACTAGAAACTTTGACCCGTTCATGACCCACCCATGTTATCACCTCAACTATGCCACAATATTAAATGGACAAACCTGCCCCAACTCATCATGACGCAACGTAGCAACCCGGTGCAGAGCAAGAAGATTACTGCATGTAAATGTGATGTCTTTAGTCAGTCACATAATAGACATATAAAAAGTATTCAGACATATGTATGTCGCATAATCACTTTGCAACCCACCCGCGAATTTCAGAGAGACTATCAGTAAGTTCATAACTAAGAGAATAATAGAAGTAGAGTTTAGATGCCAAAACATCAACAGTTCTCCTGTTAATGTTTTTCAAGCGGGCAATGCTTGCAGAAGAACAAGCCTTCGCCTGCAAAACAAGAAAGAAAATGGGGTGACTAAAAAATCAGAACAAAGAGAACGAATCAGCATTCAATTATAAAACTAACAAATCAATGATACTCACCTCACTGTACTTTTTCTGATCAATCAGGAATATCAGCACAACCAAGTAGCAGTAAATCTCGAGCTCTGGAGAGTGCTTCACGGTAACTTGAGTTGCAGATGATGCAGAGTCAACTTCCATATCATGCTCATCATCCTTTTTAAAATTAAAAAAGCTTGTTAAGCTCATAGCTAAACCACATTTCACGAGTTCAGATTCTTATGTCTATCCAGAAGCTTGAATAATTCACACCTTAAAAAAACTGAATTTCCTTCTCATAGATGACATAAACAAGATACATAATTCTTCTAACGCTAAAACAAAATTAGAACAGAGTCTTGTCAGTTGTCAGTATTTCATCATCTTAAATCTAAGGCCGCATGAGATTATATTATCTTCTCAAGCTGAAAACTATGCAAAGAAATACTTGAAACAAAACATCCAATCATATTGTTCTTCCAATCGATATATATTCTAGATATTTATTCCATCTCAACAGAGTTAATCAGCAGTAAACAATTGACAAGCAGAAACATTGGGCACCATCCCTTACAATATAGCTAAATTGAACACATAGATTTCATAAATCCCATTTGCATAATACCTTTGGCAGATAGGAAATCAAACGAGAGTGAACTTCCGATCCAGGCGAAACAGCAAAATTGACAAACGAAGAAACCACAGAAGCCTTTAGCTTCTTCCTTAAGGCAACTGTCAACCTAACCGCCCTCAAAATTCGACGAACTTCACGAGCATAAGCCCCAGTCTCGATCAATGCAGCAATTTCCTTCAAATCTGAAAATTTCAATTTCACACGTTCCCTCAACAAATTCAAAATATCAAATCAAAACATAATACCCAAAATACACAAGCTGATCAAACTCGTCAAGGTAACACACATTGATTCAAAAATCAAATTCGTCTTTAAAGTTCAAACAAATTGTCTGCGTGTGTGTAAATATACCACATATTCTTACGCTGTAAAGTAGATGGAGTTGCAGGTGCGACTGAATTAGAAGGAGCTGCTGGAACCTGTTGCTCTTTCATCTCAACATCTTGTGTCATTTTTGTGTGTGTAACAATTGAAGCTGAAACACAAAATACAAAAGTGTGACAATCACATACATACGGATCAGATATTAGTATCCAATTGTAAACCGAAGCTTACCAGATGACAAAATTTGATTGCGAATGCTTCTGATTTTGAGAACTCTGGATGGATCGGTTAATTGAATTGAAGAGTAGGGCTTCTTTTGCCCCAAGTTAAGTATTTAGTCACAATTTGAAAGACTTTACATTTAGTCCTTTTAATTGTAGAAGAGGACGGGTTCAGTCCTCCGTATAAATTACAAAGTGTAGTAATCTACAAAAATGTGCAAAAATCTTACCTATTTATTAAAAGGCTTTCCCCCTAACTTACATGGCTAATTTATATTGAACTAGAAAATTACTCGCGCGATGCAGCAGTTACAAATGAGAAAAATATAACAATGACAAATGGTCATAACTAACAATAATATTAATCAAAGAGATACTGATAGTTATTGACGATGATCATTAAAAATATCGATAATATTCAATTCTCGAGAATCAGATTCGGAAATGATTCATTGTTAATGCTAATATTATTAAATTCAATGATACTCGCAAAGTTATATTATAACTAATTAAAGTGTTTCAAACTTTTTATTACTTTCTTCATATTTAGCAAGTCTATGTAATTCAAAATGATGTTAAAAATGGAATGTAATAATCATTAATTTTCTTTCCATAACTAGTTAGAGGGTAGTTTAGTCTTTTACATTATGAGTAGGGGTATAATGGTCTTTTCCGATCTTTAATTTTGTAAGGCTATGAAGAAAATAGCCAAACAATTTATAAGGTGTATAGATGTAGAACAAACAATCCTATTTGCCAAGCTCATTTTAAGTTTTACTTGTCATGTGTCATAATAATAATAATATGATGGACATAATGACTTTTTGACACATGGTTATGGAATATAGAGAGTTTCGGTAACAGTAATGGCGTTAAATGGATCATTAATAACAATTTCTTAATTCTTAATTGCAAACTTTAGCTAGATTCAATAGTTTTTTATAGTTTTAAAAGATGATCGTTTTTTTTAACATTGTAGTTAGTTTAAACTTGACTTTAAGTTATTCTTGAATATCTTAGTAAAGATCTAGGTTTATCATTTTTGCCTGAAAAATGTTATCATTAAACATGAAAATGAAAAATAAATTTATAACTCACATTTAAGATTCTATATATATTTGTAATATTATCTTTTATTATTCTATTAACTTAGCAACATATTATTGTATTTGACATAATTTGCATGAAACGTATCGTACTTTTAATTTGTTACCTTGCTCGATACGTATAATATTACGAGCATTTGTAAAACTTATATTCTATTTTGCATCAATGTATATAGATCATTATTAATTGATCTTAAATTTTAATTATTTACTAAATTCTTAAAGAGATTTACTTATCTATTTTAGATGTACTATCATTCAATTTTAAATATTCAAGTACACATTTAATTGCTGTAGGAGAAACATAAACTCAATAACTCCATACGTATCATGGAGAAGTATTTCTTATTTGATCTAACAATTGAATAGCTGACAGTTTACTAAACCTTTGAATCTTTTATTTATTTTATCATAAAAGTGTGATCAATGACATTTAACTTATCTCAAAAAATATAACAAATATATTTTATCCTTGTTAAAATTTTGTTTAAGTATGAATTTGAATACTAAGTACTGATTTTTTATGGTATATAAGTCAAATTTTTAACTTGATAATCTCAGTAGCATTCGGTTTGTAACTCCCTATTCATATACATTATATTTATATTTCCAAAGCCGTCCATCATGACATCTACTAGTATTTATATTAAAAACCAATACCATGATTAGCAGATATTGTAGTCATGTCATAGATTACAATTTGAAAAACCTAGCACTTGTGATCGTTAAATCATAGTGCATGAAACATATTTGCACAAACGGTGCTTTTGTGGAAACCTTCTAAATATGCTGCAATTTGTGTAATGAGAAAGTAGAACATAGCATGCAAGTATAACGAACCAAAACGTTGTACATTTTCCCATAAGTAGGAGCCGAATTTAAGATTTAACTAGAAAGAAAAATAATACTTCACAGCTTATCACATGGAATTTAGATTCAACAAGGAAACTAAAAACATTTTACAACTCATTACAAGAACTGATATCACAGTCAAAACGTGGTGGTAATGAAAAGATAACCTAAACTGAAATAGAAAAATTAAGATAAAAACTGAGACTCCAAGGTTGAGTTATATTATCCATCATTAACAAGGATCCAAGACATGCCAACATAGAAAAAAATATTGATAAACAGGTACCCAGGTGCCAGTGTTATCATCCAGTTGTATGGAAGCTAACTGACTTCACAATACTACTCACCCTCTCAGCAAAAGTCTTGGATGTGATCTTTTTACCAGGAACATGAAATGGGTTTGAGACGGCGTCTAAATATGCAGAATGGAACCTCCTGAAGAACTGTTCCAATCCATTACACACAAAAAGTTAGCTAGAATCCTCAGAGGAGGTGTAATTGTTTTATGGGTAAATTACAATTTTCATCCTTGTGGTTTTTCATTTTCCCACTCTCGGTCCTTTTACTTTTTTAATTACAATTGTCATCCTTATGTTTTGTGTTTTTTCCCAAGTTAGTCCTTTTACTTTTTTAATTGTCATCCTTATGTTTTTGACTTTTTCTCAAGTTAGTCCTTTAAGTGTATAAATGACTAAACTAGCCTTTTAAATTTCTTTTTTGATTTTGATATCTTTTCCTATGACTACTTTATTTATTTATACCCCTTATAATTCATTTCCACTTATTCTTTAAAAATTTATCGAAAAAAATATCAGAAAACCCTAAAATATTAAATCTACTTATTTTCCACTAACTACACTTTTCATTAATCAAATATTAAATATATCGACTAAAATCTTTTTTGATTGGTTAACATATACTTATAATGGGACAATCCAAAATAGTAATGTGGACATTCTAAATAAAAATATATTGTACTCCGTGTGTCCCACATTACTATTATTACTATTTTGGGTTGTCCCCATTATACCTGTATGTTTAACCAATCAAAAAAAGTTTAGTTGATAGATTTGATATTTGATTAATGAAAAGTGTAGTTAGTGAAAAATAAGTAGATTTAATATTTTGAGTTTACCGATATTTCTTTTGATAAGTTTTTATGGAAGAAGTGGAAATGAATTATAAGGGGTATAGATAAGTAAAAAATTATATGAAAAGATATCGAAATCAAAAAAGAAATTTAAAAGGCTAGTTTAGTCATTTATACACTTAAAGGACTAACTTGGGAAAAAGTCCAAAACATAAGGATGACCATTGTAATTAAAAAGGTAAAAGGACTAATTTTGGAAAAAACACAAAACATACGGATGACAATTGTAATTAAAAAGTAAAAGGACTAAGTGGGAAAATGAAAAACTACAAGGATGAAAAATGTAATTTACCGTTGTTTCATTATAGTCTTGATTGTTCTGCCTACCTTCTCCACTTATACATGTACTGCACAAGTGGCAAAATCGGCAGGTTGCGTAACCGTCAAAACAGGTAATTTTAGTGTGAGTTCAAACAGCTCGAGTTGGGATGCACCAACCAAAAAACCCTTTTTCTCATCAATCTTATAAATCAACTATTATTTTCTTACAAGAATAATCCAGCTTCAGTTTAGGGAAGTAGTTTTGGGGATATTATGCATTTGAATACCCTGTGGATGACTTTTATCCCGTTCAAGCCATAACCCAAATCAGCCCATTTATTAGTAAATAAGTCAAGTGCCACCTTTAAGTTACTATATTGGAACAACCCACTTGAAGTTTTCTCAGATACACAAGCATTGTGAAAAGGATGTGATAACCTAAAACAAATAACTTCCTGCCCATTATGCATTGTATAGCTTCCTATTCTTTGATCAAATATATGGTTTTCTAGTGAAGGCTATTAATAGATACTTCACAAGTTATCAAAAATAAGAAAAATTCAGAAAACACCTTGCTGTGGCCCATGTTGGTCAGTTAATTTTAGGGTATCGTCATTTTCTTATGCAAGTGGCTTTACAATCTCAATTCAAGTCTTTCTAGAGCCATGTGCTCCGTTTAAGAGAAAGGTATACGAGTGCTACTTAAGAGCATTGTCAATTGATGTGAATTACATGTCAGCATGCTCTTAGAACAACAGACAGTAACTTCAGCAGTTCAATAAGCACTCACATTTCTTACGTCAGCATCCCGTACGTCAAGATCTGTTGTCACTAGAATGAACTTCACCTTTGTGTTAGTTAGATAACCGTACCTACCCACAACATGTAATGTATGTTAAGTGCGTGTACATATAAGGTGTGATCATTTTACACAAGTCAAGTGACCACAAAGAAATGTTGGATGCGAACATTTTGAACATAGAGTCGATAAAAAAAATTATAAAATGCTCACACTTTGTAATTTTCGGTCGGATATAGGAGGCCAAGAAACGTTTCATTTATCATTGGTCCAGATTTTTTTGGGTTGTTCACTGCAAAACAGTCATGAAAATCTTATCAACATTGGTCACATGATTCTAGAATTACTGAGAATTGCTAAATAAAAGCAACATATATTAATTTTGGAGAAGATAGAGAAATGCAGGAATCAAAGTCCCTTGTGGTGGCTAATGTGAACAAAAACTATGCACTTTGGATGATTAATCTTTGCGGAATCTCACCACTCAACTTTACTAATTTACTTTTATGCAGATGTACTTTAACCTTGAGTCTATATATGCTTGAATATTAAGTCTGATATATCCATTGCAAGTAGGTAGTTCCCAAATTGCAACAGATAAGAAGGTAGGTGTGACCTAGGAAGAGAGTAATTGATATTATTGATTGTACCTAAACAGCGTACATATCAACTGCAAAGGTTTTGTACGAGACTACTTGGTTGTGTTTGTTTGTATGCCATTGTTTTAGTTCTTCATGTCTTTCAGTTAACCTTGTACTTTCGAAATCCAGTTATAACTTTAATGTAAAATGCTAAAACAGATTGACTTCGAGATTACTCTTCTCAGTACAGTAAACGGATAAATACGCATCATAGGTTTACTCTTCTCAATACAGTAAACGGATAAATACGCATCATAGGTTTTTTCCTTGTGCATGATTATTTGATTGTTTCCTCTGACTTCATCTTTCACTTAATGAGTTCTGATAATTATTTTTTCCATGTCTAGTCATTGAACGATTAGCAGATGAGTTCTAAATGGGCAGGAGGTCAACCTAACTTTAGTCAAATCGTGGCTGGGCGTTCGAATTTTGATGTTGATTGGTTGAACCAGGCAGCCCATGATATTAACCTGGATGCCAGCCATGATGGTGGTTGGGAGGCTATCCCCCAAAAGAACAAAAATAGAGCTGAAAGCCTAAAACTGGCGCTCTCTAATCAATGGGGGCTTCTCTAAGTCCTAAACTGAACCCAGGGTGTCAACGACTCTTCAAAGTCCAATACACTCAAAGAATCTGACTAACTTAAAAGCCATGTTTGTCGTAAGCATGCATGTTGAACTGTAAGACTGTAAGACAGCATCTACTTACAGAACAGAGACATAAGAATCCTAAAGAACATACATTCAGTCTCTAACGCAAAATCGGTACTGTTTTAATACACACACTAGTACACTACGAATAATAACGATCTACAGTTTCAGGTATGCAAACCAACTCATTCAGTATTTAAAACTCACAACATCAGGTATTTTCATATACATCTAGTCTTATTTTTATTTTCTTTAACCTCCATTCTCACAACAACCACATTTTCGCCTTCGCATCTAAAACTATAAACAAATGAAATATAATCCTAATCAACCTAATCCGAATCAGTTAAGATGAAATAACAGAAACTGTCAATCTAATCCGAATCAACGATCAAATTGAGCAAATTTGTAGAAAAATTAAATAAATCAATGCAATATAAACTAGGCAGTATTATTATCATTTTCATAATCAATCAATACATTTTCAGTATAATTACCTCTTTCATCAACAACGTCAAGCGAGCAATGAACAATATGATGAAGCTTGAGTGCATCATCAGCTTCAGTGAAGCTTTGTATATACAACGGATTATTCTGTGAATATCATCAATTAATAAATATAGATAAATGAATCAACAGAAATTGAACGTACAATAATGAAATTGAGTAAAGTAAGAGGAAACCTGATGGCCAACGACGGCGATGCAAACGATCATCTTTTCCGTCTTAGATCGATCGATCGATCGATTTGCTTTGTCTTTGATTCAGGTTTGAAACGCATCGTGAGTTTAGTTGTTGCTTATATACAGTTTTGGCCCCTAATAGGATGTGTTTGGCAACACATTTTACGGGATTAGAAGGGATTTCAAAGAGGTTCATCACTTTCTAATTTTAATAATCTTAATCCATTACAAAATTGGAAGCATCAAATGAAAATTGGTGATTTTTTAAAAAATAATCTAGCGAAAGATAATCCCTTCAAACTAGCTTATTTTGATAATCTTCATCTCATATTTGTTAAATTACTATATTACCCATATTTTAATTACTCCATCTGTCCCACCTCAAGTGTCCACCTTATTATTTTGAGTTGTCCCAAATAAGTGTCCACTTTCATGTTGTAACCAATCGAAAGGAACTTTAGTAGGTGAATATGTTATTTGATTGGTGAAAAGTGTAGTTAGTGAAGAATCTTAAAACTGCGTGCAAAGTCAGAGTGAACACTTTGGGTGGGACGGAGGGAATAATAAAAACCTAGAATAATATAATATCATGTCATTTTGTGTCATTTTAAATTCATAAACTTTAACCCCGGCTAGTTTGTCAAACACTTATTAAAAAATAAAAACTCCATCTCCAACTTTTAACTTCCAGCTCTAGCCCTATTTCCATCTCTAGCTCCAGTTTCATCTCCAACTAGTTTTGCTAAACACACCCTTAGTCTTTTTTAAATCAGAACAATTCTCCTCCTTCCATTCCTCAAAAAGTTATCCCTAATTAAATTTTTTTAAAATTGAAATTGTTTATATAAATGTCAATTTTACTCTTATATTCAAGACATGTTTGATTAAATATTTATTAAAAAATAAAGAATTTAAAATAATAAATAAGAGTATAATGGGAAGTTTAATAATGATTTTTTATAAGTGACCAATTATTTATGACAGATATATATAGTAATGTTAAAATCTATTATAAGACGGATGGATTATTTATTTTAAAAATATATACAAAAGTTAATTGTGTGCTTCATCCTTGTGGTTTACACACAATTGCATCGTTAGTCCCTATACTTTACATTTTGCACCGAGAGTTTAAAATTACAAAAGTTGTTGAGCGTTTAATCCTTTGTCCAAATGAAATGACTAAAGTACCCTTCTCTATGTTTGTCCTCATGGGTACTTTAGTTATTTCCATTAGACAAGGGACCAAAACTTGCAACAATTTGGTGTGTTTTAAGTGTCCGTACAAAATGTAAAGTACAAACACTGATAGTGTAATTGTGTTTAAATCACAATAATGAGTTATGCAATTAACTCAATATACAAAGAAACGTACTTTTGCTTTGTTAAATTTTCAATATATTTTGTAAAACTATTTATTTATTTGTTAATTTAAAATTAAATTTATATACGGTGTTGATTCCAGTCCATTCAAAACAATTCAATGAACACTATGAATATGTTTGTACATTATCTGTATCATCTTTGTAATCTATACTAAAACATGTGAATGAAAAAATGATTAGTGAATAACATTTGTCATTAATTGTATGAGTTCTATCTTGATTTAGGTTTGTACTTTACGCCAATGTAACATATTCATACATAAAGCGTTGTTGTGTAACGACGTGACAATTTATCAAATTTTATAAAATCTAATGAATTATAGAAATTTTAGTGTTTTGTTCAGTAATTTTTTTTTTGTATAGAATAGCCGACATCTCTACATATACTAATTGAGAAGCCCTTTTATTTATTTATCAAACTTTTTCATTCAAAAAATAATCGTTTTTCCTATGTCCCATCATTTCATTAAGTTTCTAAAACTAAGTGACTTCTCATGCAATCTTTAATTGATTTAACTAGCAGGATACCCGCGCAAAGTAGCGAGTTATTTCGTTGAATTTTTAATATATAACTAAAGTATATGCTAATTATATAACCTCTTATTTGACAAAGTAAGAAATCCAAAGTAATATCTCCCTAAATATTATTTTGAAATATAGAGTTAAAATTTCTTATACTTTTTGTTAGTTTTTCTGAGGATGTGTAGTACTTTCAAATTCAAATTATAAATTCTCCGGATATCATCAATGATTTATTATTTAATGTTTGCTTTAAATATGCATAATTAATTTTATGATTATCCTCCTTTTATTACTTGCCTTATTTATTTAGTAGTTATGATAGGGGTAATTTAGTAATTTCCTTTAATTTAGTTTAATTTTAAGATAAGTACTAAAATGCTTTATATCATTTTATATATATATATATATATATATATATATATATATATATGTATAGAGATAGAGATATGTCATTCAATGCCTTAATGACAAACTAATAATTTTAGAAGGTCAATTAATTAATTAAAATCAATTCTTTAATTTTAGGATGTCATTCATTTTTTATAATCACAACTTATAAGTTTTTAGAAAATTAATCATTCATCTTAATGAATTACCTCATATAATTTATTTATATGTTATCTAAATTTGGTTAAACACAACCTTAATTTTTAAAATATTTTCCTAACTTATAATGACACATTTTACATGGATCGTTGAATTATGAACAATTTTAAGAATTTTTTTATTTTGTTGTAGATGCTTTTGATTGAGAAGAAATATTAGAAAAATTTGAAGTAAATCATTTTCAACAATGGGTGGTTATATGTTGATCTTTTCAAGTAAAGAGTTGAAATGATTTTTCAGGTGTCAATATATGATCAACATGACTATATTACTAATGATGCAATTAATATTGTATTTAAGTAAATAATGTGAAAATTTTAATTTGTTCGAGCTTTCAGTCTATTATCAATAAATTTATCATATAAAATTATTTATGCAAGTCATCCATACGCGTATAACACTAATTTCTACAAAATTTTACTAGTATCCAACTGTGACTTAAAGAAGGAAAAAATTCCATAATAACAAGGGCTTTTTTACTGGACTTGACTTTAACCTACCGTGTGAAAAGTGAAAACACACCGTATATAACGGGGAGCCACTCAGCCAATGACACGTATCTAAATTTCTCTTCTTTTTGTTGAAGGTAATTTAGTCGTTTAGTGCATCCTAGAAAGCAACATGTCTGTCATGTAATGTCACGGTCATATTCAGAAACACTGCCGCTTCCATGCTCTGTGTTATTTTTATTTTTTATTTTTTTTCATGTTATAAATTTCGATATTTTGTAATTTGTTAGACTACTACGGAGTACTTTTTATATTTGAACGCGTGTAACCATTTTTATACATCTAACGAATGCCACGGAAGTTTTAAGCGTTTCAGGTGACAACTTTAATTTCTCAAATCTAATGTTACTCTCTATTCATAGTAATAAAAGGACAAATATTTGGACAAATTTCATGAACAAGTTAAACAGTTAAGGTTATCTGATCGAGATCATATTTTCTTGATCGTGTCCTTAATGGACAACTTTTGTCCAACGAATTCACCGTAGTAGTAACGTAAAAAGGCGAATCCAAATGCAAGCAACTCCAATTTTCTGATAATATACTAAAATATGAAAAGTTCAAACTGCCTCTCAAGTTTCAACAATCAAACAACACAAAACAAAGCTCAAATTTTGATTAATAAAACAAACTAAATAAAAGAACAGTACCATTTCAATAATTAAATTGGTTTTAGTTGGTTGGGTTGCTCCGGAATGAACCCAAAGCCTTGATGGCTGCAGCCCTCAAAATATACTGGTGATAAGCTGCTGCTGCCATTGCTCCCACAAATGGTCCCACCCAAAAGATCCACTGCATCCACATACCAGTATACCACGATACATGTCATCAACTAATGCACAACCAACCTACTCAAATCGACATTTCATTCATCAAATAGTTGTCTCTAAATGCATGTGCTACAACATCTACTGCATATAGTACAAGGCATCATCACATGCAATGCATGTTAAAGGGTAAGCCAAAACAGACTCAATGCCTGATATCATGATTTGTAATGTTGTACACTGCACATATCTTGTCCTTTTATTTTAGACTAATATATGTAAAATCTTAAAGTAAAAAAAAGTAAAAGACAGAAGTTTGCAGTAGTGATAAGGGTTATGACTTCTAAAGTTGTAACTACTGCTTCAAAAGGTGTACATTGCACTTACTATGTCACTTTAAGCCTAAAAGGCTAAAAGAAATAGACCCACCTTAAAAGAAGGAAGTCAGTTTGATAAATACAAACTCATGAAAAAAGCTCATGTCATTAAAAAATTTTATACAAAAAATGCATAGATTAAAAGTCTTTCAAGTAGAAGTAAAGAAATCTTACATGGTCATCCCACACTTTTTCATTGTTGTAGATAACAGCAGCACCAAAGCTCCTAGCAGGGTTGATCCCCGTTCCAGTAATTGGTATAGTGGCTAAGTGAACCATGAACACAGCAAACCCGATTGGCAACGGGGCCAATACCTATAATGAAACCAAGTCAAACTAACAAACCATTGTAGATTATCAGAACCCTTTTTTTTTTAACAAAGGATCGACGTTAGGCAATAGTTTTTTCCTTGCAACACAATAAACCACGGTTATCAACGGCTTGCTACTTAAGAGGGTGTTAGCGATTACGTATTTTAATCTGATTAAGCGTTAAAAAATGTACTCCATCTTCAAAATGAACACTGTTTCACCAATAAATAAAAAAAACGGGATGACATTCATGATGCATGTCAAAGTATCAGCGGCATGAATTTTAGGTGCTACTGACCATCAAAGGATCAAAATTTTTTTTTTTTTTACCTTTTTCAACAAATTAACGATCAAATCGCGTAAAGTTGCTTGCTGTTAGCCGCAGAGATTATTTCATAAATATAATATTTTTTCCTCTATAATAACGTACCGTACCTAAGCCCCAACAGATATCCAAATTTTCAAAAAGTGTTTATTGCGTTGCGTGATTAGAACCTCGCGAGCTATATAATCACTTAAATCATGCATGTATCAAAAAGTGTTAGCTAGCCACCAATATATATGTACATCTAAGAAAAGAATTGAAAAAGTGTTCGGAATACATACAGGAACGTGAGAATCACGTGCACATCTCTTAGGATCCGTAGCAGAGAAAACAGTGTAGACAAGTACAAAGGTGCCAATGATCTCAGCACCTAATGCAGTAGCCTTGTTGTAACCAGGTGCAACCGAGTTGGCACCACCACCTAATGCGTTGTAAGGCGATCTCATGAAGCCTTTGACTAAACCCACACCACAGATCGCACCCAAACACTGAGCCACCATGTATGCTACCGCCCTTATTAAGGACACCTTTCTTGCTAGGAATAACCCAAATGTCACAGCAGGGTTTATGTGACCACCTGTATTATTATTATGTACAACATTAATTAAGTTCCAACTTGCTTCATGACAATTACATAAAAGTCGTCATTAGATAGGCAATTTTTTGTTCATCTACATGGTGGCTCTTATGTTTTCTTTTTACTACCATAATCATAATAACCTTTTGGTGTTATATGTTAAAAGTGTAGAACCAATTTCACCTAAAGACATACACTTTTGAGTTTTTTATTTTGCCAATAATAAATAATACAATACCAACAAAATAAGGAAATGTAGAGATGTATATATATGAAGATGATACCGAAAAGGGTATAAACAAAATAAAATTTAACATAAACAGCCAAATTATGCAAAAGAGAAAATGTAAAATAATTTTTTTTCAAAATATTCGCAAAATAGAGTAATTTCGCATAAAATTCCAATTTCCGAAAAAATTCACAAACAATAGTAAAAACTTGCAAAGAATGCCAAAATTTCGCCATTCGCACAAAATTTTGCAAAAATAATCAAAATCAAGTGACTTAAGAATTTTGGAGTAATTTTGTTGAAAATATAAATAAATAAACTTCTCGTGTTTTTTGCTAAAATTGGAAAAAGTAAATGAAAAGTAAAATAAAGTTTAAGTAAATGCATTGTGGAGTTCCTAAGGTAAATGAAGATTATTCTCTATGCAACCTCTGTTTACCAAAGATGTGGGTCCCAAGCCATTTATCTTCTCTCTTATAACCTCTATTCACCAAACCGTAAAAGTATAATCGATTTTGAAGATGGGTACAAAAGGATGAAATGCTTAGGTGTTAAACTCATTATACTCTATTGTACTCTATGATTGTGGATGCTCAAACTGTAAGCTGAAGCATTTAAAAGCTAGCATGTAAACTAAGTTGGTAGGCGCAGAATTAGTGATAAAACAAGTCAAATCAACCTTTTTAAACTGCAATATCGTATACAATGTTGGGTAATCGGGCATTGTTCACGGGTCAGTGGGTCAACCCGATTCGAAGCAAACCCAATGCACGTAGTTAAACAGTTGGAATTAGTCGATTATTAGTTATCATGCATGTTTGAACTGGTAGTTGTTAATTAGTCTCATGCATAAGTTTAGGATATGCATTTTCTTATTTAAGTAGTACTAGTACTCCGTAATTTTGTTTTGAGAATTAGTGAATAAAAAATATCAGAAAATTGCTCCAAACTTTTTCTATCTTTAATTTCACGTAAATATATAAATTTGTAACAACATACAACAACCGTAAAAGTGAGGATAGTTTTGCATATATACCAGAGATACCAGCAGTGCAGTAAACAAGTATAAAGATCATGCCACCAAAAGCCCAGGCGATGCCAAGTAGACCAACACCACCACAGGGGTCAGTTTGGTTTTTGTAGCCAATAACAGTAGCCACAGCGATGTACAGGAACAGTAAGGTGGCAACAAACTCAGATATTAAAGCTCTGTAAAATGACCACAGCTTTAGTTCACCCATGTCAAATATGGGTGCTGGTGGTGGATCCACATAGTTTTTTTTTGCCGTTGGCTCACCGCCTTCACTCACTTCTTTTGACATCCTTGGTTGGTTCTCTCTCTCTCTCTGGAAATCTGATTTCTCTCTCTGGAACTTTTTTGTTGTGTGTGTAGAGATGGTGGTGAGTCAGTCAATAAGCTGTTCTTATAACAGAGGGGTTGGAAAAGATGGGGGTTAATGTTGGAGATTGTATATAGTTGAAGGGTTTGCTTTGAAATATATGTGAATGTTGGTGATTATTGATACTTTGATTGTTAAAAACTTAATCTGTGAAAAATTCGTAAGAGTTAAGGGTCATTTGGTTGAAGAAAAATGTACTACTTTTCCAGAATTTTTTTTTAAGAAAAGTGGAAAATTAGAAACTACATTTGAAATGAGTATTTTCTAGAAAAGTTTTTCAAGAAAATGAAAAACTCATTTTTTTCATGATATAACTTGAAGTTGGAAAACTCATTTTTCAAGTTTTCTACCTTTTTCCTTAATATATCTCTCTCCCTTTTTCTAAAAATTTTCAAATGACTTCTTCTAATATCATTTTTCCAAAATGGAAAATACACTACTTTTGAACACATTTTCTAATTTTCAATATTTTTCTTGAAAACAAAAACTCTTTTCATTTCTTAAAAAATTGGAGATGAAAAATTATGAAAATTTTTCCACAACTAAACGCAACTTAAGTGTTCTTGGGAGCTTATATTTTTACTGCTGCTTATAAGCAAATAAGCTCAAAAATCTTAGCTTATTTTGAGTTTATAAAATCTCTCTCACAAGCAATTAAATAAGCTAACCAAACACTAAATCTCAATTTATTGTATTACAATAAATAAATAAGTAATTAAGCCAAGAAAATAAGCTCCCCACACACTCACTAAAGGAAGCCTGAAATATTTGCCGATCTATATTTTATACTCCCTCCGTCCCACCCAAAGTGTCCACTTTGAGTTTGCACACAGTTTAAGGATTCTCCACTAACTACACTTTTCACCAATCAAATAATATATTTATCCACTAAAGTCCCTTTCGATTGGTTACAACATGAAAGTGGACACTTATTTGGGACAACTCAAAATAGTAAGATGACATTTGAGGTGGGACGGAGGGAGTATGCAATTTCATGAGACACGTGTGGTGTCATGTGACCGTAGTTGCTTTTCTAGAAAAAGGTTTTAAAGCTAAAGAACGGTAATAATTTTAGAGAGTTATGTAACGAGTTCATTTTATTGTTATTAATATAGGTAATAAATTATTTATATTTGTTTTAAGTTAGGTAATTGACTTTTTATGACGACTTACATTTTAAAAAAGCTGACATGTCAACGCCAAATCAGCTTAATATTGCTTAAGTGGAATTTTAATAAAAGATTATGTATAAAGAAATTTCTAAATAAGCAGAAAAAAGTTATTATTGCACACACAATACATATTAGTATATTACCAATACAACAATAAAAGTTATTAATAATAAGATTAGTTCGTTACCAAATTTCGTACAAAATTATAAGTGGTAGTTTTCCCTTTTAAAAAAGAAGATAAGGAGTATTGGTTGGGTCACTTGGCATAAATGTGGCACTTGAAATCAGGGCGAAGCAAATTCAATGTGAGAAGACGGAAAAAGTTTTTTTTTTCTATTATAGTTTTGTGAAGGGAAATTCTAAAATGTTATTAAAAAGTTTCATTTTTACGTAAGCTATAAATTCTTGTGGGGACAACACCTTCTTCTAACACATGAAACGTGTGTCTTGGTGTCCTCTTGCTAATCATAAATACTCATTTGAAATGTATGACATCACACGTACTCAATTTACAAATTTTAAAGGTTTTATAATATATCTAACGCATCTTTGCCATAGATGAAAAATAAGGCATTTTTTTTGTTTTTTTGAAAATAGAATCTTGCAATAGATAGATAGGAAGCAATATATATATCATTTCCACCGAAAAGGTACAAGTTACGAGCCTTTAACATGTGAGTAAGCATCCAAAGTTTAGAGAGTTGAAATGAAGGCCCATTTTGTAAAATGTGAGTGAGGGGCCAACAAAGACCATGTGTGGGCAAACGCTTTTGTCAGTCAGTTATCCCCCAGTCCGGACACTCAACCTTCTTCTTTTCTTTTTAAAAAATCTTTTTATTTATATTTAATTTAATTTACCCTCTGTTTATTGGGATTTTTATTGTAGTGCACAGTCAACTCTTGTATTTACAAGTAGTCAACTCTTGTATTTACAAGTAGAAGTCTGCGTCAGAAACTTTTTACATTTCTAGTCAAAAACTTCGCATAAATGGAATAAAATGTAGGTGAACCAAGCGAAAAATACTGGAACCAATTAAAACATACCATCTGAGAAAAAAGTTCGCCAGTCAACAATTTAATCGCCAATCAACCTTCTTTTCACCGAATACTAGGAGATGACACGTGGCACAAAAACTTCGCCTACATTGGTATTATATTCGCCGAACCTGGCGAAAATTTTAAACACTTGGAATTCACGCCAACATTTCTAAAGCCTTCATCCCTTTCATTAGAAATGGAACACTCATGTAAAAAAAAAGTGCAGATACTTAGGCGAATATTTATTCCACGTGGCATGAATTAATGGTTCCATTTTATTTCGCCGGGTTCGCCTGTGTTTGATTCCATTTAGACGAATATTTAAACTAGACATGTAAATTTCTTCTGACACAGACTTTCCTTTGAGTGTCCACCACGGTAATTTCCTCATGTTTGATTCTACCTTTCTTTTTGGCAGTGTTGGTATTGTTTTGTTTGTGACTAATTCTACTTCTGTACGTGATTTGAGTTTGACCATATAGTATAGTACGTTCAAATACGATGTGATTGAGATGCTACATTTGGAACCAACCTTATTACTGTATTATTATTCACTTCCAAACATTGCAATGTTGTGTACTTAAATAAACAGTACACTTGAAACTATGCTAATCCATAATCAATATGATAATCAAAGAAGGTGATAAGATTAACATCAGGGAAAGGATCACACGTTCGATAAAAATCTGATACAGCCATATGGTTTTATTAGAACATCGAATTGGCTAAGGTTTTTGTGGAAATACAATCTTTGGAATTTCGATCACTAGAAATAACAAACTTTAAGTTTTACAAACAATAGACATTAGGTGCATTCTAAGACATTAACCCATTAAAAGGTTATGTTGTCTTAAATAAATTTGTATGGTAAAACTGTAAAACCAAAATTAGAAATATTACCATTTAACAAAATATAAAAGTTAAAGTTTATTTAAGACGAAAATGATATTTAATCCGACTCTTCTCAACATAGTCCTACTTAATCACATTTCAGTTGAACTTATCCCTCTTATAAAATGCATAAAGCTATGATATTTATGTAGAGCACATTAATTAGCGAAACATAGTTCAATTTCAGGCAAACACAAGTTGAGAGCACCCCTTCAGGCCCACACACTTGAGTTGGTGGTTTGGCCCTCCCCTTTATGTTTGAGCCGTGCCATTTTTTTCAATGAGAGTAGCAGCTAACCATTCACAGCTTAACACTGTCTTAAAAGAATGGCAACACATGCATTAGTATCATCATCATCATCATCTCTTACCTCATCAGTTGAGGCTGCTAGACAAACATTCAGTGGAAGATCACCACAAAGTTCTTCAAGATAAGTTTCATTTGTAGTTGAAGCTGCTGAGGCTCATCCCAGCCGAAACTGCACTCCCATGATTCCAAACGGGTGTCATCCCACCATCAGGTACATATAGCTACTGGGCCGACCCGTTTACCCTATTCGTATTAGAAATGGCACCTATGGGTTTTGCAGAGCACAGAAGACTTCCAAGACTGGTATAACCCCGGGTCAATGGGAAAACAATATGTTTTGGGGCTCGGAAAAGGGTTTTCAGGGTCAGGCAACCCAGCGTACCCGGGTGGCTCGTATTTTAACCCATTAGGGTATGGGTAAGATAAAAAGTCAATGAAAGATCTAAAGTTGAAGGAAATAAAGAACGGAAGATTGGCTATGTTAGCTGTGTTAGGTTACTTCATTCAGGGTTTGGTCACAGGGGTTGGACCATTTCAGAATCTTTTGGACATTTTTGGCTGACCCGGTCAACAACAATGTTTTGACCAGCCTTAAACTCTTTTTCTATGTGTAATATCATGTGCAGAGTTTATTTGGAGTATTATAAAGTTAATTTGAAACAAAATTGATGATGTGTTAAGGTTTATCAAAACCTTGTTACTATTCGTACATTAGAGATCTTGTGAATCCTCAAACAAAGATCCATGCTAAATGCACACGAACATTATAATTAACTTACAAAAAAAATTGAGGTCAGTAAATCACCACATCATGCAGCTTGAGCTAAAGCTTCAGGAACATCGGCCCTGCAAGTGCCAAAATAGCAAATAATTACGCAGGATTAACGAATAACATGGGATTAACTTCTAAAATGGAAATAAATAAATAAAACATTGGGGTTGCCAAGATATATAGGAAACACAAATTAATTTTTTTTCATAAATGGCATGCAGGTTAACTTGATGGTACAAATGGTTTCGAAAATTAGACCAAAACCTCAACATTATTATTCATCATCCAACTTTTTAATTGTGTTTATTCATCTCAAAACTAGAGCACACACAAGCAAGCTTTGTTATTACAAGAAATGAGTTGATCATAATATACAAGCTTTAGCTTCTTTTACCTCTGAAGTCCTTCTCCAACTTCCACTCTAAGAAAGTTTCCGATTTTCACAAGGGATCCCACTTCCTTGGATAGATCGCTTAAGAGAGTCTGCAAGAAATTATCATATACGAAAATTACGGTCAAATTTATTATGATATTATTTAAAGTTGGGAAATTGTAACCCATGTGTTTGTGAACGCGTCAATTTAGCTTATGTTTTCTCTACCGGGTCAAATGGGCCAACTCACAAATTTTATTTATAAATCAAAGGGTTCAAATTATTACGTAGTATATATTATGTTTTTAGCGGACACAGCGGCCTAAATAGCTCTACGCAAAAAATTAGATTGATATTTTAACAATATAGTTTTAAAGTCATATCTAATAGTTTAAATGATATCAATAAAGATAAATGGTGTTTTGAGTCACACATACCAAATTATACCTGTGTTCATCTGTTACCCAACCCACCCATTTTGCAACTTATAACTTTCAATACAAAGACGCAAGATAATAAGACATAAACATACCATCACATTGATGGTGTCGTCCACGATAAATTTTTGCTCCATAAGAACAACTTCCTCAAAATACTTTCTTAATCGACCTTCAACCATCTTTTCTATAGCTGCCTGTGGCCTACCTGAACTTTCAGCCTACATAAAAAACATAAGCAATTATTTAGCCGGCCCATTTTCAGCAAGTACAAAAGCAAGAGGTTCCTATTTTGACAATTTTACTTGTTAAGGGGTTGATTCACGTTCTTTTTCCTAACATGTCCAATGTGTAAACTAAAATCTTTTCTGTAAGAAGAAAACGAGTGAAATTGGTTAAACAAGTCGAGAGTCTCAAAGTGTATTGTTAAAGCATAGATGAAAATACCACCTACTAAAGCAGCTTATATAAAAACTGGATTAGTATTGTGAAGATGCATTTCTTGTAAGCATACTTAGCACACATTATTTACTCCTTTTGAGTTGCAACTCATTAACCGCAACGCTAATTATGCCATCGATAAAAGAAAAAACAGTCTATATACTAAAGTAAAAAAGTTCACCTGAGATTTGAGAATTTCACGTTCACTCAGGACTGCATCAGAAGAAACGAGTTCTTTCGTTAGGACTAAAGGCTTTGCCGCCATAACATGCATTGCCAACTCAGAACCAACACGCTGAACAGCATCCAGTGAAACATTTATATCCTCAACTTCTAGAGACAAAATTCCAGCAATTCGTCCCAACCCTAAAGCCAATCAAGATTCATCTTTTACTCGATTTTCTTGAAAATCATTTGCCTAATTCAAGATTTGCAACGAATAGATGTTACCTGGTTGTGGAGAATTGTGAAGATAAGTAGACATTACACCGTGCTTAGACATTGACATTGCAAAACCCCTTCCAAGTTTTACATTCTCACCCATCATTGCAGCCACTTCCGTGATGACATTCTTAACTGTTGTTTCTCCACTTAACTTTGGATGGTCAAAAATGATTTTCAAATCCTGCGGATATTGAGCTTAATTTTTTGTCACATTCAGGTGTGAAAGCCCGTTTACATACGTATACAAGTGGTATTACCAAGTATAGTCACAAATATTGAGGCACACTTGATCTTAATTTACTCATAACTCGAAATTTGAATGAAATATTGATTAATAGAACCTCAGATGTCTTACCTCAAAACTCTGAAGTCCAACAGGGAAGGCGCCAGATACTTGTTCTGAACTTTCAGCTGATAAAGCCAATTTGGCCAAAGATGAGCCCTGCAAGGATAATCATTTACAAAAAAAATGATTAGAAATAGATGTGTCTAAGTCATAATAGCAAAACCACGACAATGATGGATGCATCCTTTATAAATACAGTCTTGAAATTGATATAACTAGTTTCTTGAGCTACCAACCAGGTATTGAAATATTATATTTCTTGCAACAAAATCAGTTTCGCAGTTAAGTTCTATAACAGCAGCGTTGGTGTCATTCTGTGCCAGAGCAAGTACACCCTCGGCTGCAGTGCGAGCTGACTTTTTTGATGCAAGAACTATTCCTCTTTTTCTCAGTTCCTTTTGAGCAGCCTCTGTAACATGAAATTCGTATTAGACTTTCCATGAAAACACAAAACATACGAGAATAAATGAAAATTAAAAGAAGAAAAAGAAAAGATTTTGGTTTTACCCAAATCCCAGTTGCAATCAATAAGAGCAGATTTGACCTCTTTTATAGGAGCACTGGTTATTTCCCTTAGCTTCTTTATGAGACTCATATGGTCTGAAGGTGAAACCTCACTCGAATATTTTCTCACAATTGTTCAATGTGTCTCATTTATTTTTGGTTCAGAAATGAAGTTCTCCCTATAAGATTGGGTATAGTAACCATATCTTGAATTCATAGGAGTACTAACTCGTCTGCAAATAATCTCAATCGATTGTTTTGCACCTCTAGGAAACATCATTTTGGAAAACTGCAGATCAAAATTACAACATTCAATGCCCCAATAATTATATAAAGATGACTTATTATATCATCCTATATACATCATTCACACATACTTTGAGTAATAAATAGGACAAACTGTCACACCCACATTTCCAGGTCGCGACTACTATAAACGTTACAAAATACATAGTGAAACTAAGGATTCATACATTAAGTAGAGCGGAAGTCTTATAATTCAAAAAAAAAAAAAAAAATGTGATTACAAACTTAGTACACGTTACAAAAGAAACCACCAAAGTATGTAGTCTTCTTAAAGTACTTAGGCCTTTTCCTTATCCCTGCTAGTTCCAGTCTTATTGAGCCCTGAAATACATGTTTACAAACTAATTTAAGCCAAAAGCTAAGTGAGTTCACGAGTTCAGTACACATAATCTAACACATACTCTTTTAAAATAATTCATGTCATAAAATATAAGAAACTAACACTTATAGCATCCACAAAACATTTAACGTTTAACTCTTAACATATATAAATCTATAACTCTTGAGGTGAATACATATCTGCTGTATAATTTCGTATCTAATAGTGTATTAACACTTAGCCGGTAATATACACTCTGCTCTGATGTAAATCTCTAAATCTCTGGTCGGTATACCGACATATTCTCATATGCATTACATAACAGTTCATACACGATTCAATTCTCATATGACTAAAAATAATAGCATGTCTAACAATCATAAAACCGTAACATGTATCTCAGTTTAAAGGTATCATGAAACTCACCTCGACATCTTTGCGAATATAGTCGAGAATATGTATCGAAACTACCTACACATCCAACGAATTACTATTTATTAGTCGTTGCCCTCTATTTGTAATTCTATAACTTTCATAGTTAGACTCCATATATACACTCTCTATATTTGAAATATGCACATTCTAAGTTAAAGATACATATTATTGTCTTTATAAACTTCACATTGTATTTGCTAACTCTTAAATATCGGTTGTTGGGCTTTTAACAATTTAACGTACAAAGGACATTTACATACAACTCAGGCCAAAGCAACCCAATAAACTTGACCCAACATTACATTTTTCCTGGACAAGTAGGAAGCCAATATGATATCCTCTATGCTAATGGCAGATCTACCGGAGATTTTTCGTAATCTTTTAAAGCGGAACAATTGGTCATCGTTTACTCTAATAGCAAAACCTGAGTACATGTACTTATTTTTGTAACTTATTCAGAGCATAACAGAATTTGAGGTTGGACATACTGAAATTGGTTCAAGTCTAGTAATAAGGATATGAAATCGAAGCTTTCGATGTATTTAATTCAAATTCAAAGATTAAAGTAATAACTATACCTCAATTGCCTCTTGAACATGAACTCCAAACCCTCACTTTCGCCTGTAATTTTTGCTACACACGCTATTTATTGAAACAAAAGATTCAGGGGTTTTGTTCTTAACATTGATTTCTACCCATTTTTGTGTCAAATTTACACATTATACACTTTAAGTATTGCACTTCTTACATTCAAGTCCTTACACTTGGCCCTCATACTCTTGAGTATATTTAAATATAATACCTATACTTCATTTTACATTTACTAGTTTATAACCCACGAAATTGTAGACTCGGTGATGATTAGATTTCTTTGAATATTTATTTCTCAAGATTATTTTCGTAATAAGTTATTATGTCTAAGCATTTGTTGCGAAGACATATAAACAGTTTTAAAGTCACGTTTGTGATACTTTGTTTCATATGTCGTAGTGTGAGTTACTCTCTCCGTCCCAAATTTATAGTCCACATTTCCATTTTGAGATGTCTCAAATTTATTGTCCACTTGTACTTTTCAACCAATCAAAACATTTGAATGTGATGTGAAACGCCCTGATTTCGTAACCATTTTTTTTTATTTTTTTTTACTACACTACCTTGAATGTATACATATATATATTACTCATAAGATTGTAAATGAAACACAAAATAAAAAAAAAACTGATTTGAACCTGTTGTGGACCAAAGCCGATCTGCTATGCCATAGCCGATCTGCTTCTTCAGTTAATTTCAAGCTTTTTCAACCAAAACGAGTTCTGTCGTGTTTTTACACTAACTTAGCCGATCTGCTAAGCATAGCAGATCTGCTATCAAACTAAAGCCGATCGGCTCAGTAACCAAAGCCGATCTGCTCAGCTTCTGAGCCAATACTATGTGCAGTTTTTCGATTTTCAAACGGGCATATCTACTAAACCGTAAAGAGTTAGACTCTGAAATTTTGCAGGCACTTTCATCTAACCAAAATGAAACTTTCCCTTTTTACACTTTTTCAATTTACATATTTTTCGAGAAAACGAAGGTGCGATTCATTTTAAGCCATTTTTGACCATTTTGGTTGACACGCCATAATCCAAATGGCTTGGTTTTTGACTCTAACCTTTTAACCACAAGTTTATATATATAACCATGACGTGTGTCCATATTCGTCACCCCCACATACCCATTCTATCATGTTTTAACTCATTGACCCGTTTAGGGGTCCAATTGGTCACTTTTACCAAATTCAACTAGTTTAACTACTTTAACACTTTCAATTACTACTATTATGCATCATATATATTCAAACAATAATCTACATAAGTGTTTACATCAGTTGACTTACGAGGTCAACTTATACCAAAAACCACATTTTCATGATTTACCATGGTTAACTTACAAAACATGTTTTAAGGGCGACTTATACAAGTTTGATACACAACGATAATTACAAAGAGAAGCTTGCTACTTACAAACTTGCAAGCTATCATCCACGCTAATTGTATAAACCGTCCTTCCAATCAATTTCTCACTTACCACCTACAACAAGTAAACACTTAAACAATAAGCACAATGCTTAGTGAGCTCATGAGCAATTAATTAAGTAATCCATCATAACACATTATCAAGTAGAAGTAGATTACTTCATTCACATAGTTATCAACAAACAACTACTGAGTACTAAGTAGAGGTCAAATCTCTATGCGGATCCGCGGCCAACATCCCTTAGTACCAATTCACGTCGAAATGGATACTAAGTCAACAACACTCTATGCTAACATCGTTAGCAACCTCTACTAAGATGCTCAATACACGAAATCAACAATTATCATTAACTAAACAACAATAATCAATGATAATTAACACAATCACTACTCGATCATGTGAACCTCTTGCTCGTAAGCAATCCGGAACCCATGACCATTACCCAATTAATCCCCACAACACTCACCTTGATGTTTAGATGAAGACTACAACAAATTGATTACAAGTGCTCCAAGTCTTTAATCACCTAAACATATATCACATAATAATATAACAAGTAATTAGAACTTTCTAATTATCAACTATTAACTAGAAACCAACACTATACTCCCCCACTTAGGGTTTAACTAAGTTTGATTCCAACCAAACCAATAAACCCAATTACTACCATATTCAAAATCAACATAAGTTCTTGGTTTCTAATTAATTTCTTATTCAAACATCATAATCACACTCTAATATCATTTCTAACATCATTCTAGGCCAATTAATCTTAACCTAGATGAATTCACACAAAACCACTAATTAGCTCAAG
Organism: Pseudognaphalium luteoalbum; assembly: GCA_963422505.1. NCBI lineage: Eukaryota > Viridiplantae > Streptophyta > Magnoliopsida > Asterales > Asteraceae > Pseudognaphalium > Pseudognaphalium luteoalbum. The sequence goes on from OY730192.1 coordinate 826,292, forward strand.
AACATAATTGGTGATTTTAACTAATACAAGTGATATTATGATTACAAATCATCACAATAACACTTAATAACACTATTTAAATCATTATTAAGGTTTAATTTCGGATTAAACCTATCAGTTTATCAAACCCTTAGTTAAAACCCAAAATACCCATTTCTAGGTTTAAAATTAAGATGAGAAACACTTACAATCAAGAAAGGAAGAAGATGATGATGATTATCTTGAAGATTGAGGCTTGAATTTGAAATTAAAGATGAAGATTTGAAGATTCTAGGGTTCCTGCGATTTTTGTTCTTCAATTTATGGTTCTGGAGAATTTTGGAAGATAATAGAACGTATGTAGTGATTTTACTCTACTTAAACAATTCCCACAGTCTGGAACTGGAAAACCATTTGCGATTTCTATTATTTTAAATATACTTAAAGTGATAATAATTTAAAACAATTATTATTTTATATTCCAGAATAATACCTCAAAATTTAGGGTGTTACATGATGAGAGATTAAATCTTACTAGTTGTAGAGTACAACTAATACATTTTTCTTAAATTATGTGGTTTTTGTCCGTGGACAATAAATTTGAGACGGAGAGAGTATCAAGTAATGTGCTTATTAATAATACAATGTGAGAAAGTTTGGATCATTTGATTTTAATGTTATATATCATCTTAGTGATAATTATAAATTTTTAGCGAGTCATTATTTTCGTAACAGTTATAATTTACATTTGTTGTGAATCTTGAAATATGGTAAGTCAATTGATTAATTTGATTCCAAATGATTTTGATCTTTATCATTGCATAAATTATCTTTGCGATAATTTTTTTTCGAAGTTCCTTTTTAAGTTTTTGTATACGTGACAAAAGGAGGAGAAAAGAAACTATATGGTCAAAGGAAATCAGTATACGGACCAAATATTAGTAAATCACTTATGTAATAATTATAATCTTTAATTTTGTTTGAAAATAATATTTCTATGTGAAATTTAGAAAATATTAATATACCATTCGTAGTGTAATGATCAAATTAAACTTTCTTTACGTATAAAAGTTACATTTTTAGTGAAATTGAAAATTATTTAATATACGTAAGTGCTCTTATGTGATGTCTCTGCGTCTTAAATTGGTTGTGTTAATTTGTGATTTCATGGTAGGCTCTATAGGCGATAATTGAAAACATAATGACCATTTTCTCTATAACTTATTTTATTATTTGCATAGTGATTGTATAATGGATGGATATTAAAGATCCTTGCATTGTTGTCTCCATCTAAAACTTTGTGTTCAATGATTTTCTTATTGAACTTTGTGTTTGATTGAACTTCGTGTTAAGTGTACTTTATGTTTAAGTGAGATTTGTATAACTTTGCGTCCATTAGAATTTTTTGTTCAACTTGAAGTTTGTGTTTGATCAAACTTTATATTCATTGAAGTTCGTATACAATGAAACTTCATTATAATTAAACTATGTGCTCAATAAAATTAGTGTTCAATAATGGTTACACGATATTAAGACTTTGTTGTTGAATTTATGGGAGCATAAAATCCAATATATTTGAAAGAGCAAAAGGCTCAACATGCTCTTGTGACATTACTGAAAAAATTTAAGGAAATCAAGTCATGAGAACATCATTTCTTGCATTATGCTGGATCTCATAATAGGTTGATTTGAGTGGATTGATTTTGCTAAAAAGATGTATATTTGATCTTGCTAAAAAGATGTATATTTGATATATCAGAGTATCATGTGGTTTAAGTTGATATGTTTCGAAAGTGATTATTAGTTGTAGTTTCGACATCATACATACGGAGTTCAAAGTCACCACCATAAAAAGTATCAAATAAACCTCTCCCTAAGAAAACCGGTATAGTATAACCCCTCAAAACCAATGTGCATATATGATGTATCACTATCAGAGTATCACGTGGTTGGAAGTTATTATTTTTAACCACCCAGTCGATGGTACAAATTGTGACTTATAATTTATAAAGATTTTGAATATGTTTGTGAATAATAATTAGGGTATGGTTAAGAGGAGCATGAGTATTATGAGGAGCAGGAAGAGCAGGTTTTTGTCCAATTACAGCTTGACAAGTGTCTGACGTGACCCTCACATGTCAGGCCGTTATGGACCTTTTTGCAATTTCAAAAAAGTTAGGGACCTACCCGAAAAATTACCCAAAAAATATCCAAAAAATTACTTAAAACTTTTTTTAATAAGAAAAGCCGATAATATGCAACATGCAGTGCAAAATAATAAAATGCAGTGCAAAATAATAAAATGCAGTGAAATTTCACTTATACATTATTGTTTTCATACAAAATAAACAATATTTCTAAACTCATTAATTACACTAATACATCATTTCAGTGAATTAAAAAGATACAAATGGTCATTCTTTTCTACTTTAAGCTCTAACGGACTTTCATTTGGTAGAATTCTCCATTGAGCTCTCTTTAAATATTTTGTCTACAAAATAAATAACAAACATAAGATAACTTACAAAAAAAGCAAGCTACGGAAGCAAATAAAAAGACTAAAAAATATAAAATGCAGTAAAAATATATAAGATGCATTGAACAAAAAACATTTGATTTTCGAATCAAATATAAATTAAGCTACAAAAACACATAAACATGCTATAAATCATAAAATACAGTAACACATATCCAAGATGCAGTAAACTTATATAAGTAGTTTCTTTATTTCAAGTATATAATCAAGCTTTACAACTGCATATAATGGTAAAAGACATAAAATGCAGTAACAGATATGTAAAATGCAGTAAACAATTACAAACATAATTCACATATACTACAATTAAAGTGTAGTAGTGTAAAATGCAGTAAAAAAATGTAAAATGCAGTGAACGTTTTTTCAGATCTACTTTTTAGATCTAAAAAGTAGATCTAATTTTCAGATCTACTTTTTAGATCTAAATCAACATTTCACAAATTTATATAAGTAGTTTCTTTATTTCAAGTATATAATCAAGCTTTACAACTGCATATAATGGTAAAAGACATAAAATGCAGTAACAAATATGTAAAATGCAGTAAACAATTACAAACATAATTCACATATACTACAATTAAAGTGCAATGTGTAAAATGCAGTAAAAAAATGTAAAATGCAGTGAACGTTTTTTCAGATCTACTTTTTAGATCTAAAAAGTAGATCTAATTTTCATATCTACTTTTTAGATCTAAATCAACATTCCACAAATTCAACACAAATCTAGCATTTCAAACACTTAATAACTACTCAAAAATTATCAATCACTATCAATCAAACCTAGATCTATAATTTCAACAACAATATCACACATATATGCACTAGATCCATAAAACCTAATATAAATAAACCATCAAAAACAAATATAAAATGCAGTAGAAAGAGGTAAAATGCAGTGATTTTTTCCATCTACTTTCAAATCTAAATTCGAAAAAAATACATCTTGAAAAACATAAAAAATAGTAGTAGAAGGACGTAAAATGCAGTAGAAAGACGTAAAATGCAATGATATTTCTAGATCTACTTTTGTAGATCTAGATCTAAATCTACTTTTTCCAAATCTAGATCTAAAAGTAGATCTAGGTCTGGATTTTAATATCTAGATGGTGGAGGTAGTGGTTAATGGTGATGATAAAGGTGACGGTGATGGTAGAAGGTGACGGTGAAGGTGGAGGTGCACGGTGATGGTGAAGGTAGTAGTGGACGTTGACGGAGTAAGTGGTGGTTTTTGGTGATGGTGAGTGTGGTGGAAGAAGGTGAAGGTGGTGATGAACGGTGACAGTGAAGGTGAAAGTGAACGTGGTGGTGGCGGTGAAGGTTGATGGTGATAGTTAAGATGGCGATGAACGTGAAACGTGACGATGAGTGACGGCGGTGGTGACGGTGAAGGAGATGGTGGCGGTGACAGACGGTGGTGGTGAACTACGGTGGTAGTGGCGGTGAATGACGGCGGCGGTGGTGGTGAATGTGGTGGTTGAGGTGGTAATGATGATGATCGTAATTGGTTGTGTGTGTGTGTGTGTGAACTTAGTGGAGAGAGAGAGAGAGTTTTGGTGTTGTGTATGTTTTGAGTTAGTGAGAATGATCTGACCATGGGGCTGCCCTAGTATTACCCCCTCTCAACTCAACTCTTGATAATTGCACTTAGGCCCCTCCGCCCATATGAGTTTGCAAATATACCCTTAAGTGACCTGAGATGATATTAACCCTTAGATCATCAAATGAATGGTTGGGATCAACCTGCTCTTCCTGCCTTTCTATATTTACCTGCTCCTTTAATCCTTTCCTTAATAATTAATATATATATATATATATATATATATATAATTGATCATTATTGTTAACAGTGAGATATTGGAATCAAACCCAACTTAAATGGAGGAGGCACTTGCGTAAATCTGATATACTAACTAGTAAAATCAACTAGATTTCATGGTCTAAAACAAAATATCATTATCCATAAATACTACTCGTAATAAGTTTGGAAAGATAAGCTTGTCACAATAATAAATACAACGGATCAAATATCATGATTGTTAGATTGCAAGATAATCCTTCAAATTAAACATTTAGTTAAAATTATTGAATTGGTTAGCGTTATCATTTGTCAACGTTTTGCAAAATTCCAAGACAATCATTTAATCTAAATTGACCAATCAAACTTTAATTTATAATATATAAATTGAAACCATTATATTATCCATAATTATTATGAAAAACTAAAGAATAGACAAAATTACCATGATTGTAAAAATATAATTTATTAAAATTTTAGAACGTGGCAGCTAAGTTTGTAAAACCATTATCGACACACTGATCATCATCATAGACCACTAAAATTTTTTATTTGTTATCGGTTTACCGCTGCATAGTGCGAGTCTCCGACTAGTACTAATAATTGTTACTAGTATAGCGGCAAAGCATTGCTAGTGTGCATTTTTCTTTCCATAACATAAGCAACGATTAAGGTATTATAATGAATATGCAAAACGTGTATATGTTATAGTAACTTATTCGATTTTTTTTTCTTTCCTAAAAGTTACAGCTATCAATTATGATAATATGTTCAATTATTAGGTATGACTTTTTGGTTGACAATCTTAGCATAGAAATTGTAATACGTTATGCTTTGATTTTGTAGCTGAAATTTATATCAAAATGGGTTAATTTTGTTGACAAAGTTAATTACTTATATATTGATGATTTTACGGCTTATAAATCAATTTAAATATACTACATAAGGTTAATGTTCACAAAGACTTTTTGTTCTAAAAATGTGTAAGATGTCATAAAAGGTTTTTCTACAATAGCTTTTCGTTGAATAATGTATGATATTTTAAAGAAAAGAGATAATGGAAAGCTAAATTTTAACCAACCTATACGCTATACTTAAACCTAATATCTAGTACTAATTTAATGTATTTTATTCAAATTTAAGCTTTTAAAAGGATTTTTCCTATTGGAACAAAAAACTAAAAAAAACCTTTTATAACATCTTACACACTTTTATAACAAAATGTTTTTATAAACTAACTATTGTGGATGCTCTAAAATATCTTTGTTCAAATTCTATACCATTATTGATATAAAACCGAGTTGTCACAACACATGTTTTTAGTCAAGAACTCGTTATTACATATCTTTTATATATGAACAATGACTTTGAAAATTCCATTACTGAATGAATGTCTGTTCGAAATTAGAATGAAGTTTTTCCTATCAGATTATAATATATATATATATATATATATATATATATAGGATTATGATCCATGGAAAAAATAAATTTATGAGAGAAAAGAGAGAAATAATCTTGAACGTTCAAATTTTTGATCAACGATTCTGAACATCTAATAGCATAATTGTAAATTTTGAGGTTAATATTTAATCAATGAGGGTCATAATGGTACATTTACAATCAAATTTTAGAAACCGATTCAAATTGTCTGGAACCTTATTCGGCGTCCCACATATTTAGGCAACAGTGGCTACAAATTAGAGAAATTTGAATTATTTTATATAGCATTCTAAGTTATCCATTTTTTATTTGAATTCTTATACTCTTTATTAGTTGTGGTCCTTGTGGATGTTCTTTAATTTTTACGAATCATGTAAGCTTTTTTCATTATTCAATTAATTAATTTTGATGCCCGTGATTTTATTGATGAATTAATGTAAAGTATTTGACATTTACATTTAGTAAATCAATATGATAGTGCCTGAATCACTGTTATAAATTTTATGAATCAATGTTGTAAAATTTATAAACCAGTGCTATATTATTTAGCATCAATGCAGTATATTTTATGAATCAGTGTTATAGAGTTTGTCAATCATCATATAAAAATTTTGAATCGATTATTCTTCATTCGTATGTGTAACACCCCTCATTCTATATATCAATATTATATTATTTTACTCGGAAGCGTATGAATTTAAAACATATTTATATACTGTACATTAAGATAATGTACATACACAGTTACATATTTGTTAGGAAAATAATGTGGTAAAAATTTATTTGTCACAATATAGATTTGATGAGACAAAATGTAAACCGATTAGGAAACACAAGTTGGAACTCTTACTGCGCAGCGATGAAGAAAAATCCGGTTCTCACTATCTAACCGTTGAATCATCTTGAAATTTGAACTGTAACTTCATAACATATAGATGAACATTCTGACCAGAGGAAATTTCGATCTGAGCTTTCGATTAACAGATATTAAATGTCGAAATTCATTACAGAAAGCTGTTTTAGCTTCTGGAACAGCAACAGCAAGCAGAAGTAAAACAATCACTGTGTCTTCGTTATCCAACGAATTCTTGTGATTTTTGGATATGTTATAGATGGCATATGTTTCTACATTGTGTAAAAAATTTATAGTCATTGGATGTTTCTACAATGAGATATGGAATTACAAATTATCTGCTGATCGATTTTTGCTGCACGAAGTCAGAAAATTACTGCACATTCGTTAACCGTTGGATCGAGCTGAATTTTGGATATGATGTTAACGATACTTTGATAGACTTCTTGTAAAATTTTCAGCATGATCGGAGCTTTTTAGAGGGAGATACACCCTTTAGAATCTGCTGCAAACATAAGTTAACGCTGCTAGTTATGCATTCAGTGTTGCTTGTCGAGCGTTAATGCTGCTCATATAAGGTAAGTGCTGCTCGTACATTAGTGCTGCTATTACACAGTTAGTGCTGCTAGCACAAAGTTAGTACTTTCACAAAGTTAGTGCTGCTAGCATAAAGTTAGTACTTTCACAAAGTTAGTGCTGCTAGCATAAAGTTAGTGCTTTTACATGGTTAGTGCTGCTAGCACAAAGTTAGTGTTTTTACATAGGTAGTGCTGCTAGCACAAAGTTAATGCTTCTAGTGTACTGCAAGTAAAGCAAGTGGGGCAGACAAACTTCCTTAAAAGCAGGGAATGCTTACTATGTGGAAGACCATGCTTGTACTTTAGTTAGGTATGCATTAATTATACTCACATGTAAAAACAACTTTAAATATTATAATATTTAAAGTTGTTTACTTTAGAAGCATGCTTGTAATAGTAAATTGTGTTTCCAATATAAGTATGTGGGATTCTATAAATAAAGAAACCCATATACATTTAGAAGTGTGTGTTATCATAGTTATGAATCTGTGATAAACCCGATCTCATAATTTGAGATCGTTAGCTCCAAGGTTTCACTGTAAACCCCGATACATAGTAGATGTATCTGTCTTATTAATCTAATTGATTAATAAGATTGGAGGTTATCTCTAAGGTTGTGCACAACCCCGATACAAATTAAGTGTATCCGTCTTGTTAATTTATTGGCAAGATTAGAGAGTTGTAATGTTTGCTCCAAGGTTTACTTGTAAGTCCAAATACTAGATAGAGTATTTGTATTATTATTTCACTAATAATAATATTGAAGCTTTGCTATTGAAAATCTTCTTGGTGTTCAATTATGTTTACTTGTAATTATTTTGCTTGGAGTTCAAAACGGGACTTCACAATATTCAAACATACCAACTTAAAACTGTTTAAAAACTACATATGTCGGGGTATTATCTATTACAAAACCAGGTTTATAGCAAAACCATATCAGAGTCATAATCTGTCAGACATCCCCTGCGAAAGCATCCTTTCCTGACACCCACATATATATCAAAAACCTGCAGGAAGTAGGATGAGGGATTAGCACGAAGCTAAGTGAATGAATTTATCACACACAATTCAACTTAGCATAACAATCAGTTTACAGCAAATACTAGTAAACACATTCTTTTTCAATGAGGATCGGTGGCTCTTGGGATATCATAATACCCGGGGATTCCCAAAGAACACTTAACGTCAATCTGTATGGCCATTATTACATAATAGACCGATAACTATTGGTTATTAAACTCATACACAGGTCTCAAACACAACAAATGAATCAAAACCTGTGTAATTCACATAATAACCAAAAGTCCAACTACACGTTGACCTCAATAATCTGATACACATAGATTCACATATTACGTAGATTCATAATCAATAATACAGATTAACAATCGTATAATCAATCTACGTATACTTGTTGTAACCAAATAGTTACAACTAAATCGAAGGGTGAGTTCTAAATCCACTCACCGATACCTCAGAAGTTGCAACACTCAGCTTCTAATCACTGAGTCTTTGGTTTATCTGAAACATCACATAACGCACAAGTTAGTAACTTGTCATTACAATAGTACTTATGTAAATAAACACCTTACACAAGTAATTACATTTCAATTTATCTCAAACATAAGTAACAATACTATATAATCATACACATACACTTTGAGTTTACAAACTATCTTAATCATCAAAATTATACAGGCAAACGCGATCCGGGTCAGATTTGGTGGGATCGCGTTCATAAGAAGAAAAAGGTTCTGTAACCAAAATACACTAAGCAACGCGATCCGAAACCAAGGGTTGGATCGCGTTCGTCTTTGGAAAACTTTCTATGACAGATTTGCACTTGGCAACGCGATCCAGATGAATGCTTGGGATCGCGTTCCCAAGAACAAAACTCGTCCAGCTCAAAATATAACTGATGAACGCGATCCGGGCTAGGGTTTGGGATCGCGTTGAGATGTTCTTCAGCTCAAGAACAAACCTGCACACACACAGCTCGAACCAAAACTCAATTCATCACCAAAATGACATCAAATTCGCATTTAAAAGCTATCAAAGACTCAAGTAACTTCAAGTAACATCATATACCATCTTTTAATCTAATTCAAACTTCTAATTCGCATAACTATCAACAAATACATAATTAAGGTTAAAACCCATTTTCTTACAATTAAAAACACTTACAAGATCATTCCAAAGCAAAGATTCACTGATGATGATGATGGTAATGAAGTAATCACAACTCCAATTCAGATTATCTTGATTATGGTTTTGATTTTAAATCTTGAATTTGAGTTTGAATGGTGGTGTGTGTGTTCTTGAGGTCACTGGAAGTTTGGGAAATAAAGAAAAGAGGAGGTCGGCCTCTTTTAATTGACCTACATCATTGGGTATTTTATGCCCGTCTTAAATCTATTGTCTAGAACTTAAATACTACTCACGAGAAATCTATTTTATTATACTGTCAACTATAGTAAATTAAAACATTAACAATTTACTATTCACAATAAGTCCTAAAACTTATTTACCTAAGTTTATCAATGAAACAATAATATTAATAATTTCTAAAATAATTAAATAATCAATTTAAATTAGAAATTACCAGGCTACTGGAGAGGATGTTACAAATCTTCCCTCCTTCAGGAGATTTCGTCCTCGAAATCTAAACTCATTCAAACAATCCAGGATATCTGGATTTCATAGACTCCTCGGTCTCCCAGGTTAAATTGGAACCTAAACTGTGTTTCCATTTCACTAACACTATCGGTATTTGTTTCTTTCTAAGTTTATTAACTTTTCTATCGAGAATTTCAATCGGTTCTTCAACTAATTTCTGATTCTGGTCGACTTTCAAATCTTGTAAAGGAAGAATTTGAGATTGATCCTCGACATTACATTTTCTCAAATAACAGATATTAAATGTATCATGAATACCAGCAAGCTCAGGAGGAAGATCCAATGAAACTGATTGATCATTAACCACCTGACGAATTTTGAAGGGGCCAATATATCTAGGTGCCAACTTTCCTCGTTTTCCAAATCGAATAACACCTTTCCACGGGGAGACTTTCAAATACACCAACTCACCCTCGGTAAAGGTAACCGGCCGCCTACGTGGGTCTGCATACTGTTTCTGCCTATCACGTGCGGCTTTTAGCTTTTCTCGGGCGATAGCCACTTTATCAGCTGTGATCTGTACAATATCTGGGCCTGCAAACTGCTTTTCTCCTGTTTCTAACCAACATGTGGGGGTACGACAACGACGACCATAAAGCATTTCATACGAAGGCATACCAATACTGGAATGATAAGAATTATTATAAGCAAATTCCACCAAAGGAAGGTGAGAATCCCAAGAACTTTCATACTCTAAGACACAAGCTATGAGCATATCCTCTAACGTCTGAATAGTACGTTCTGATTGACCGTCTGTCTGAGGATGATAAGTCGTGCTAAGATTAATATGTGTACCCAACTCTTGTTGTAAACTTTGCCAGAAATGAGAAATAAATCGAGAGTCTCTATCTGATACAATCGATAATGGAATACCATGTCTCGAGACAATTTCATTAACATACAATTGAGCGAGTTTAGTCAAAGACGTTGTTTCACTCGTAGCAAGAAAATGAGCACTTTTAGTCAATCGGTCAACAATAACCCAAATCATGTCATTACCTCGAGATGTGCGTGGAAGTTTAGTTACAAAATCCATAGTCAAGTGTTCCCATTTCCATTATGGAATTTCCAACTATTTCAGTGACCCATACGGTTTCTGGTGTTCTGCTTTAACTTGAGCACAAATATGACAATTACCAACAAATTTTGCAATATCAATTTTCATTATAGGCCACCAGTACAAAGATTTCAAATCATTATACATCCGTGTAATATCATTGGTATTTTCATTATTTTTTTTACTCATCTCTTATAAAAGTTTGTAATTAAAATTAAAAGTGATATGAAAAAAAGGATTTGAAAAGGTATAGGAATAGTTGGTAGAAATCAAATCAAATCAAATTAAAAATAAAAATTCCAAACCCACGTCTAGATAATTGGCAAGCAGTTTCATTCCATTCTATCCTAAAAACAAATAAAAATCAAAATCCACCAAATCTTCGCCTCTTTCATTCCCAACCCAACCCAACCCAACCCAACCCAACCCCGGTGGAACCATCTCACACACACATCACCTACGACGGAGCAATCCCCATACCGGCAAACACGGCGGCGCCACCATGGAAAAGCTTATCTACAATCCCAACCACCATCTTCACCTAAAATCCCGTCCATTTCTTCCACATCTCGTCCGATTCCAACCCCCCAAACTCGTTCATCTCACTCACCATACCCTCCGAGTCAACTCAGTCTCTTGCAAACATCAACCATCATTTAACGACTCCTCGCCGTCGCCGTCGCCGGTTATCAAAACCGATTTCACGTTCCCGATAAGTACGGAATCTGTTACACCAAAGCCTCATTTTCTTCCGCAATTCTCTCAGGCATTCTCTCTTCAGCAAAAGGTAATCCATCTATAAGTTATACTCCACCTGATTAGGGTTTCTAAATTTGCTATTTCAAGTGTTTTATATAATTAAAAATCCTGTTAGTAATCTAGATTCAGATTACGATTCCAGTTAAAAGTTACTTTTGGTGATTTCTTGATTCTTATAATCTGGAATTTAGCATCTGAATTTTATATTCCTATTAAATTTATTTTAAAGGGATTTCTTGGAGTTGAATTATTTTAATAATTGTACAAATGGCTGCCTATAAATTTTATAACTCGTGGAGCTCATTTTAAACGTCTTACGGGCTTATACGTTAAAGGTTATGGCTTATTTAATCCCATAAGTACGTTGTGCATAAGCCTGTATGGCTCATACATTGAGTTCATTGGCTTTTCTAATTTTCAATAAGCCCAGTAGCACTCGTAAATCAGCTTATTAGCCATACACCTCCTCCAATATGATACTTTTGACTTGAAAAATAGTTTTCTTACGTGTTTATGAATTCTTAATGTCAACATATGGAATTGAGATAGCAATTTTCTAGAATATATATTTTGCATTAGATGCTAACAATGGTGATAAAGTGAAAGGCATTTGTGTTGTAATTTAGTTTGGGAAGTGAAATTGCAAAAGTTGAATGAGGGACCCTTGTTTCGGTACAAAGGAGGTGTACATTTGTTGTTTTTCCCTTTTTTAAGAGATAAAGGTGGGTCAGTGGTTGGTAAGCTGTACGCGTGTCTGCTGATATATGGAAAACTGGCAATGCATCGAAACATTATTGTTGTATAAGTTGCATATAAAAGTTTATGGATTATAATTTGGTAGAGTAATGTGTATTGGGAGTCAATACTCGATTATTTAGAAAAACCATTAGTTGTAGATTAAGTGACTAGACTGCACCCAAGGCCCTAACCACGATAGAAAGTTATAAATCATTCACATCATTAGTTATTATGAGTTGTAGACTAAAAGGTTTTCTAAAGTCCAAAGTGGACAATGACTTTTGGACAGACGAAGAATATATCCAGTTCACTTATTGTTTTTTGGATATAGAATGGATGAGGTTGTGATGTATCCGTCTGTGCTAAACCACTAATGTTTGGGAGTGTATTAAACTATTGCAGGGAAAATATTGCATATCGAAGATAAAGAACCAAGTTTTCATCGGGTGATTAATACTGAAAGTTTGATATTTCTTTGGTTTATCAAACATAGATTCCCTAGCCACTGTTAATTGAGAGTGAGCCAGAGGATTCACAGCCCACTTTATGTTAATGTGTCCTTAATCCTTCTCATATGAATTTAGTTTAGTATAAACATTTACAATCGGTTATGAAGTTAATATGCGCATATAACAACTCTGGAAATACATGAAAGAAACATTATTGGTTATTTGGTTTTGGGTGCTGTCTATTAGCATAAACACTAATGAGAAGTTCCAGATATACCCATTGACATTGTTTAATTGTTTAAAACATGTAGAACTAATTATCTCTATGACAATATATATTTTAGTTGATTAGGGTCAGTTTCTAATTTATGTTGAAATTATAGAGGATCCTCGTCCTCTGTACTAGCATGCAATGTTAGGAAATGTCATGTCAGTTTATGTCTCTCTTATTTAGTGAAATGGAATGTCAATTAATGTTTTATTTTCGTTTAGCTCAACTCGATTATTGCTTGTGGTTTGTTACTCAAAGGTTAGCTGTAAAGATCATATGGGTGTTTATTGCCCTTGCAACCACATATTTGGTTCTTTAGGGTGTAGATATTTGAATCATTGTCATGAACTATATGTAGCTTTGACTATATTTCTCGACCACTATTAGTGACGTAGGAGGGATAATTTGGTCTTTTATCTCTAAAGTTAAAGAAATTAATCTTCACTAATTATGTATTCTAAAGTTTGGCAAAAAATCTAGTGCTTTAACTGCTTTACATAATATATGCTTGAAAATTTGTACTGATGTACTGATGTACTGAAATGTTTATATTATATATCATATTGCTATAGTATCATAAAGTCACTCCTACACTTGGAGAAGTGTTCAATGAAAAGAGAAAAGGTTGTATTCTTATTTATAAAGAACCACATATTGGAGATGTTGTAAACAGTCGTATCAAGAGTTTATACGAGGAAAATGGTAGCCAACCACTGGTGATGCCATGTAGTTTAATTGATTGTATGTTCATGTGAAATACTATGTTCGGTATGTTGTGTCTAATTGATTTTCGTAGTTGTTTTCTACTTGATAGTTACTGGTTACATCTTTGGTCTCTATTACTATAGTTGCTCACTATATTAATTGTTAATTTGTTTGTATGAAATGAACAAGAAGTTTCAGCGTGAACCCATTTTGACCTGTTACCAAACCCATCCATCTCTTAACTCTTGATTTCTACTCAAAAGTTGGATCTGACACATCATCTCGTTTTAAGTTAAACGACATATTTGTTGGTTTTCTCAATTTGGTTGCCCTTTTGTAGTTAATTTTTTGTTATCTGTTGCACAAAGCACCATTTGGACCCCGCTTTGGTATTTGGTTCATTATTTTTTGTATTCTTGTTTTTCTTTCAAGATAATTTTTTTTGTGTAATGTTGTTTTAGGCTACCATGATGAGTCCCTTATAAATGTAGCTGGTGGATAACTGTGTTAAGAATTACTCCTTATAATTACAAATTTACAATAATCATTGTTTAATTGTTTAAATGGCTGCTAGGATTACAATGACCCTATCATTTTAATAGCATACTATTTTTGTGAATTAAACATTTCGTGAGGTTGTGTGGGTTAAAATACTTGATCCCTTTGACCTGCTTGATATTTCCTTTTACCTATCTTTTTATTTGACTCATTTGTCTCATTTCACAACCCAAATAACTCACTCATAAATTATCATCTCTCTTATTGGCATTGATTGGTTTTTTCAGGCAGCAGCTGCTGGAACCTTAGTTCTACTTTCAGCCCTCCTCGTTTTCGTGGTCCAACCAGTTTTCGTCTCACCAGCGTTTGCCTCCTTTCAAACGGCTACCAAGACAGGCCCAGGCCCACTTGTCAGAAGTGAGTTGCTAAGTAGTGCGTGGACTGGTTTCTTTGCTGGTTGCTTGCACACTTTATCTGGACCTGACCACCTTGCTGCCTTGGCCCCACTCTCAATCGGGCGGTCACGAGTTGAGAGTGCTCTTGTGGGAGCCCTTTGGGGGTGCGGGCATGATGCCGGGCAGGTGATATTTGGTCTACTTTTTTTACTCTTAAAAGACCGCCTCCACATTGAGATTATAAGAACATGGGGAACACGAGTTGTTGGTTTGACCCTTCTTGTAATTGGGGCAATGGGAATCCGTGAAGCCTCAGAAGTCCCAACTCCTTGTGTTGCCCTAGAGAATGGGGAGTGTGATGTCAGCGTTTACGAAGCTTCATTAGCAGACCCTTCTGTTGGCAAGAAGAAGAAAATTGGATTTGCTACTTTTGCCACGGGTATAATCCACGGGTTACAACCTGATGCACTTATGATGGTTTTGCCTGCACTTGCACTTCCGTCTCGTGTGGCAGGTGCTGCATTTTTGGGTATGTTTTTGGTGGGGACGGTTATTGCAATGGGAAGCTATACTGTTTTTATCGGGTCGTGTAGCCAGGCACTGAAAGATCGGATTCCGAGAATCACTGAGAAGCTCACTTGGATTTCGTCGATGGTGGCGATTGCGCTAGGGCTTGGGATTATCATTAGTCAGTTTTTTGGGTTTAGTTTGTATTGATTTTGGAACTTTTTTCGAGCTTAGGGGGGATTATTACACCTATTATATTACCTTGTATTATTTGATATATTGCAGTAGGTACTAGGTACCTCGTGAATTAATGCTTGTGCTTTGTTCCTATGTATCTAGTTATGTGTTTGTACATCATGCATATCATTTATTTGTAGTATTGCTTGTAGCATTCAACTTGTGCGGTTGACGAGCCGTGAAGGTTGTATTTGGGGTGATTTCTGGGCTAATTACTTGGATATACAATTAAGGCACAATATTTAATAAAATATCAAATCCTCAAAAACTTTCTCAATTAATCACTGACTTGCAAAGACGTTGCGAAACTGACAATCCCTTGCGATTACCCCCATCTTGCGTAAACCACAAGCAGACCCAGTTGTGGATAATTTTGCAAGGGGCGGTCTTGCGAAATTGATATAGCTCTGTGAAATCAACATGTTCTTGCGATCTTCCCGTGTATTTGCGAAATTTGTTGCAAAATAATTCTTGCGATACCCCATTCTTGCGAAAACTACTGATATTTTGTGAGACAACCTTTTTGAATGATAATATTTAATATTCTAATCGCAGTTTGTATATTCATGTAAATTTCCCGGTGATTTTTGCGTAGACAGCAAGGTTGGATCTATGATTTATAAATGGGAATGCGAAGTTATGATTATTTTAAACATAGAAAGGTTTAGGTTTATCATTACAAGTAATTGAACCTTTTATTATAAAGGAAATATACATATACATACTACATAAATTTAAAGAAAGGTGCATTTTTAAAAATAATTCTAATATCACATATTCACATGATCGACATTAATTTATTGGACCTAAGTTCATGCGTACAGTTGGGCCTTACCGTCCTTAATCAATTCAAAGTAACAAACATGTGTTCAAGAAACATTAATTTTTTTTATCGTTTAAACGTTAAATTTTATAAGAGTACTTTTCAACAATATATAAAAAATTTATGCACAAACATCAATATCACGATTCTTCCAACACATGAATGAAGACAAGAAGCAATTGAATGCTATTGGAAACTTACATAAGAATATTAATTGGGTTTTTTCTCCGAAAAATGAATTAATAGTTTAAGTTTTCGCATTTTGGGAATCAACTAATTTTTTTGTCGAAAAATGAACCACCAATTTTAAATCGATCATTTTCGTGTATATGATAACATTTGAAATGGTCACCGAGAATTATATAGCAATTCAAACGCTTATGATCGATTCAAAATACATCTTTAAGAAAAAATCCTTAGCTGTATAATCCTCAGTGACCGTTTCAAATGTTAGCATATACACGAAAATGATCGATTTTAAATTAGTGGTTCATTTTTAAAGAATAAAACTAGTTAATACCCGAAAATGCAAAAAACTAAACTATTGATTCATTTTTCGGCAAAAACCCATATTAATTTCTACCCTAAAACAGAACAGTGACTTGGTAGTAATAAATTTCTCTTAAAACATGACAAAAAAATCATTATTAAAGTGAGGTTTAAAAGAACACTACCCATGTAACATTTTCCTTGTGAATTTATCAATTCAATACAATTAAATCAAGTAGCATGCAAAAAGCTCCACACAAACAACTAAAATAAAACTCTTTTTTTTTTCTTCCCATCGATCTATCAAAAGATCAAATAAAGAATTAATTAATAATAGTATAAAGAAGTTTACAAATTAGAATCATAAATAGATAGTTGTATGGTAGCTTTTTTTACCATATTGCAAACTGGACACGAATGAAGAAAAGCATCACATGATTTACATGAACAAAGATGTCTACAAGGAAGCATCACCACACATGAATCCTCACTAAAACAGCTTTTGCAAATCATCTTTTCATCATCATGTCCATTAATTCCATTGCAACATGAACCCTCATCTTCAACTTCATCTTTTTGTTTCCAATTCTCATTCAATCCTTCAATTGTCTTGTTTAAGTTAGCCACCAATGCTTCATTTTCTGTTGCAACCATTTGCCATGTCTGTCTCTCGATATCGGTTCTTCTTAACAACTCTTCAAGCTCGATTCTTCTGTTTGTTGCCCGTTTTATCTCTTCATCTTTTTGTCTCAGTAATACTTGGTATTTTGATTCATAATTCTTCAAAATTGTTAAATACTGTTGCTTTTTGTGCGCTTGTAAACCTATTTTTAACCTTTCGTGCTGTAAAACACAAAAACCAAGAAAAGAAGAATTGTTAGAAAAACATACGGAGTATTAAGTTTTGAACTGTAATGGATAAAAGTACACAAAAGTACAAATCTTTAATTAGTATCTTATACTGTACTAAAGAGTACGCAATAACATGATAAAATCCTGTGGAATAAAATAACTTTTTATTTATCTTGTACAATTAATGCATGCACAATTGCATACCTTTTTAAGAATGCAACATTTTGCAAGGCGATTAATTGACCTTTGTTATTCAAGTACTTTATTATGCAAAGATTTAGTATATGAAAACTTGCATATAATCATTTACCTGTAAACTAATAAGCCCATCAATTTCTTGATTTTGTTCTTGAATTTGTGCAGCTACCGATCTAGAATGTATCGATATTGGTTTGTTGAACTCATTATCAAAACACAAATCTTGATTCTTGAGGTGTGGTTGTGGTTGTGGCTGGTGAAATTGTGGTTGCTGATATTGAAGATTTAAAAGATAATCTCGTAAATCATTGAGATGGCCACAACGATTGTCCATCAGATCTTGTGACGGATTTTCACCACGACCACCACCATTGTCATTGATGAACGGAAACGTGACATTTTCCGAGTACGTTCGTGCTTGAATCGCCATTTGAAAATCTACAGAGAGTTTTGGTCAAGGAAAAACAAGAACTTGCTTAATTGTACGTTTGTTATATAGAATATATATAACAGGAGGAGATAGTAATTTTTTCTTTTGTAATGTGATGTGTTTTTGGTTTGGTATAGGGTGGAAGAGGGTGACCTCTAGTTATCAACAAAAAAACAAATAAAGTGGAAGAAAGGGTGGTAGGGTTGTTTATATATATATACTAATATATGTATTGAAATTAAATATAAATAAATATAATATTAGTTGTCGTTAGATTAGATTTGTTTAAATAATTATGTACATACCAAAAGTTATCAATTCCTTAGTCAAATCTGAATCTGAATTTCAATAAAACATTAAAAAGTAAGTTCATATACCGAAATCTTTTCCCAGTGCAACTTTCCAAATATTTTAATTGGTTTAATAGTTAAAGATTGTGATATCTTTTGTAAATACAATTATATTTTTCTCCTTAATTAAGAATTAATTAGATAGTCTTCAAATAAATGTTTTTCTATACATACATACACACACACCATTCTTTTATTTTATTTGGATTGAATTTGGAATTTGGATAATACATGATATGTGTGACAAATTAAAGAAAAAGAATCAAAGAAATAAATCAGGAGAGAAAGATGGAAAAATTGAGATGGTTTGTTTGTTTGTTGAAGTTTGAATTGATTAAGGAAATGGTAAACTTGTTGAATAAGAAAATCATTTTTGGAAAAGAATAAAATAAATAAATATATTTAAATTGAACGTAGGTCGATCGTCGGGGGAGTGGGGACGTGTGTGAATTTAAGCAAAAGAAGTGGACGTACACATGCAGATTTCGTGATGGCGTCTATAATTGCAGAGGCTAGTTAATTTTGAATATTATTATTACATTTATTTATATAAATATAAATAAATTCAAAAGGGGTACGTGATAGATGTTTGAAATATTAATGTAAATGGTCTTCTTTTTATTTAATTTGAATCTTTTATATATAGAATAGAGTGGAATAGGTAGAGGTTGGGATAAATACAAACGTGTCAATTTCTTTGTCTTTTTGCAAAAGACGGTGAAATGTAGGAGGTGGAACTTTTTATTATTATTTATAGTAATACATTTCAGTTTTCCTAAATTTATTGAATACGATTAAAATACAAAAGATAATAGCAGTATATAACTTTTTTAATAATAAATTAACAGGGAAAAGTTTTACTTAAATAACCTCGCATTAACATTAAGGTTCAAATGAGTATCTAACATTTTGGCGGAATGCAATCAGATATCTCAATTTTATAGAGATATAAAAGATAAAAGTCATTTAATAAAACCTCAATTTTCATCAAGTTTATAAGAATCAAATATTCAAAAATGACTAATCGAAAAATTACAAAACTTGCACTATAAAATCAAAGGTTTTTTCTATTCGATTAGACGTCTCACATGATATACTTTCACCAAATTTTTATTATTTATTTTTTAATAGATTTTAAAAACAACTTTCTCATGTGACACTAACGACTATCACATGTGATAATCGACAATCTTGATTTTCTATACGATTAATACATATTTCTAATCTCGCCTTTTTACACTTCAGAAAAAACCCCTTAAAATTGCTTAAATGTACGTATGTTATATAGAATATATATATATATATATGGATATATGGGTTGGTCATTGTGAAATAAAGTTTAAAATAGAATAAATAGAACAAAATGTGGACCATTGGATTGATTATTTGATGGATAACTTTCAATATTATATATTTTATTATCTTAATTATAGAATTTAATACTTAGGGGTAGTACTGTCATTTATCAACATACTCTCTATTAAAGTACGCCTTGAAAAGTTTCAAAATCGTTGAGTTTTCTGTGCTTATATACATATTAACACACTAATTAATGCAAGGTTCTCTTCAACTTTTTTTTTTTTGAAAAGCACACATTTCGTAAGAGTTGCAGCATAGTTCCTCAAATTGATACTTTTCTTAATATAAAGATTTAAATAAACCTATGAACGTACATACGTAAAATTGGGTGATTTACATATATTCAAATATTGATGCACATATACTTGAACAAAAATTGGGCGATGCACATACATTCAAACATTGATGCACATATATTTGAAGAGTGATTCACTTCAATTTGTATGAAACTATGAATCATAACCCTTGAAAATTAATTACACAAACTTAAAGGGGTGATGCACAAAAACCATTTTACCTTTGATGCACTATGAAATACATACATATATATAAAGAACTAGAACGAAATGACGATGAGCATGTATTTTCTGGGTCATATATTGAGCACTACATAAACATTGATAACCAATCATTAATATTATTAGTGATTTTATTGAGTAAAAAAAAGTAAAAAACATCCTAAAGTAGTGACGTAGTCAAGTTTTAGCTTGCATGGTGGCCATAAGCCCATAACAAAATATCATACGATTAATTAGTTTGGTCAATTCCTCAAACAAAATTAGCAAACATTTGTTATAAAAGAGTTAATATATACTTTAAACAAATTCTCTAACAAGTTAAGTACATGTTGAACTTATGAACTGATATTGTTACTAATACAATGCTTACGTTAAGTTATGAAACTAAATTAAAAATAAAAAACTAATTTTAGTTAAATCAATTCAAAATTACGGAGGAAAAATTAACTGATTAACCATTAAATTAATATGTTACAACAATTAGATGTTTTCCTTTAGATTTTGTGAAGTTTTTTGAGTGGGCTAACAATAAATAAATAAGTTTAGCTAAGAAATATAACACTTCAACAAAATATTTGTGAGTTGGTCAGAGCCCACCCTTATTCTAATACAGTTCTGTCCCTGTCCTAAAGTTATAACCACATGGCCACACAAAAAGTATAATATGATTGATGAAACTATAATTGGGCCAAATTTTTTCCAATGATTTTCTAGCAAAAAATAAAAAGGCATAAATCCTTAATGAATGGTTTTAGAAGGGTAATGGTTAAGTAGGATAGAAGTACGAATTCATGTATTTAATAAGAATAAATAGAAGAAAGTAAATACCTAAAGTACCCATTGACTAATATTAAATCTCGTTTTATTCTATCTATTCCACAATAAGGTTTATTCTATTCGATCTAAACCCTATATATATATACACACACTTATATATGAAGATGAGTTAAAATGAGAAGGTTAATTTTCGCGAGAACGTAAGAAACACTTTAAAATCAATTTTTAACTATCCAAAACATGTTATACTTCATAGCTTCTTTTTTAAATAACTTTTAGAAGTTATTTTTCAAATAAAAAAAAATCAACATTTTATTTTATTTTTTTAAAAAACTATTGAAATTTGTATTCATAATAATCACATTTTATAACTTGACAATCACATGAATAATATGTGATTATCATGTCATAATTTGTGATTATCCCGAACACATGATAATCACATTATATTAGAGAATAATCACATGCGATTATCATGTTATATTTTGTGATTATCTTAAATAATCACAACAGTTAGTTTAATAGTAATCATTGAAAAAATTTTATAAGAAAATATGTTTCAAATAGTTAAAAAGTAATTTTGAAGTGTTTCTCACTTTCTCACGAAAATTAGGCTTTTCATTTTAACTTGCGACTATATATATATAACAAGAAGGGGATAGTAATTTTTTCTTTTGTAATGTGATGTGTTTTTGGTTTGGGATAGGGTGGAAGAGGGTGACCTCAAGTTATTAGACGCCTTCCAACCGTGAACATCAACTGATGCATCAGTTGGTGCCACATCAGCGCCACATCAGCTTTTTTTAAAACTGACACAAACTGACACTACCCTGACAACAGTAAAACATCAGTTAACATCACTTCTCTTTTTTGGGACCCACACACTAATTTCTTTATTTATTTAAAACACAAACTTAAATAAAACATTTTTATTAAAACTAAAACATTACATTAAAATAAAAATAAAACGTTACAATTCCTAAAAATTTAAAAAAAAATGTTACAATTCCTAAAAAAAAAAATACATTTCTTAAAAATTAAAAAGATTACTAGTCGTCTACTCCGAATCGTCCGAACCCGCTCGGTCTTCGTCCGAATCGTTGACTTGAACCGAACCCGAAACCAAATCGCGACCAAAAACCATTTTATAATCATTTTCATAATTATCGACAACGGTTTTTCGCACCTCCTCGAGCATCTTTTTTCCCTTGTCTTTAAGGCCGCTCGGTATTTTTGTATACAACATTTTCCACGATTTTAATATGGTTTTTTTGACCGAATTTCCCTTGATCGTGGCCAATGTTTCTTGTTGTGCTTGCGCGGCTTGTATGTTGGCTAGCCGTTCCTTTTCTTTCAAACTACGCGAAGAAGTAGCGGCATCACTCGAACCCGAACTTTTTTGACTTTTGTTGGATTTAGCTCGGCCGGGCGGACGACGAATAATGTCGTCTTGGAACAACTGTTCCATGTTAGTCGTGAGAGTCTCGAAAATAGGCTCGGAAGTAGGCATATCGTCACCAAGATTAATCGGTTCAAGTTCGGCTTGGCTTGGTTGTCGGCTCATGACTCCATCATTTTCCATAAACTTCGGACAAAGTCGTAGAACATTCCAACATTTTTCGTATATGAAGGCGCGGTTTTGTTGAGACTTAAACGCTTCGTGACACCCCTTCAAAATGTCGGTATCACTTGCCCCGCTTTGACGAGGATTGGTAAGATGTTTGTAGATGGCAATGAAAATTTTGGTGTCGCTACGAATTTTGTTCCACTTTCCTTGAAGTTGGCTCAAACTACGTTCTTGAGGTGCAACCGTATTGTAATCCTTTAAAACTTTGTCCCAAAAAGCTTCGAAGCTTTGTGAAACCCCTTTCTTTGAAACCTCGGAACGGTGAATCCAACGTTCGGATAATATTAGCGCCTCGTCATCGAACCATCTAACTTGAACCCTTTTTGGTTCTCCTTTTGCTTTTTCTTTTCCTTTTCCTTTTTTCGGCTTCGGGTTCGGCACGGGTTCGGGCTCGGCTTCGGCTTGACTTGGTGACTCGGGCTCGGGTGGAGTGTGGATGTTTCCGAATTGTGGATAGTTTATTGGAGTAGGTGGAAATGGAGAGAAAGCGGAGGATGATTGGGTTAAAAATCATGGGTCTCCAAATGGTGGTGGAGTTTGATGGAATGGTGGTGGAGTTTGATGGAATGGTGGTGGAGTTTGTTGGAATGGTGGTGGAGTTTGTTGGAATGGAGCATATGGTGAGAAGTGTTGGTAGTTTTGGTAATTTTGGTAATCTTGAAATTGTGTAACGTATTGTGAAAAACCGGGGGGTTGACTTGGTGACGAGTTGCTAGATTGAGCGGAAGATGTGACCGTCGGTGAAGTTGGATTATGGGTTGTGTTCGGTATCGGATTGTTTATTAAATTGTTCCACATATCTTCGCCGGTTGATTGGTTGGGTATCATTTTTTGATGGTAGAATTTGGTTTAATTTGTGTATGAAAATGGTATTTTTTGGTGGTGGAGTATGGTTTAGTTTGTGTAAGTAAAATGGTATTTTTTGATGGTGGAATATGATTTAGTTTGTGTAAGTAAAATGGTATTTTTTTGTGGTGGAATATGGTGGAAAGTGTGTAGGTGAAATGTGTTAAAGATTGTAAATATATTGAGTGAAAATGGGAATGAGATGTGTTAAAAATGTGAGTATATGTTGTGTATATATAGTGGAATGAAAAAAGGTGAAAAATGTTTTTTTTTTTTTTGCCTACTGCAGCTCCAACGTTCTTTTTTTTTTTTTACCGTTACACAAACTGACGCGGGCCCCATAGTTTTTGATTTAGCATCGGTTTGCGACGGATTATACCGACGGACCGCAACCGACGAGCCGTGCCATTGGCGTCGGTTCCGTCGGTGCGGCCGACGGTACCAACCGAAGGACCGTTGGCGCAGGTCTTATCAACAAAAAAACAAGTGTGCTTTTAACTCAAACTTGTACCTATAACATTAGAGGGGATGATTCATATACAAATAAAAATCATGCATACACCAAGTTTACAATGTTTTACTCTACAACACCACAGAACATATTTAATTTAATGTTGTAAGTTGTAATGATAATTTTTGATAGTGTATGAATCATTTACACGAATACTATTTATATTTTCAATTCGAATATTTTTGTTTAGTAACCTTCTATATTTATCATCATTAACTTTGAAAAAAAAATATAAATCAATATCCATTTGTAAGTCCCGAATTCATTTAATATCGGATTGGCGGTAAGTCGTGTTTATAATTGGTCAAAATTCTTAGTTATCGAAAGCTGTGATATCTTTTTATATTTGATAATATATAAAATATAGACAAAGTAGTACATTTGTTAACTGGTTGTACGACCTTTTTTGATTTTCTATTTTATAACACATCACATAATTCTATTCGATCTATCTCCATGTACGATGAACGATAAACTTTTGACTTCTTCTGGAGTCCTAAACTTACTATAGCTATTGTTTTACCTTTCTATGTTGTTGTAATGTTAATCACCCTCTATATATTCCCGGTATAATTCGTCACCTTTTTATTCTGATTTGTTTTAAAATAAATATTAATATTCAAAAGTAATATATCAACTTTATTGATTTACTCATAAATTTTTGTTCCAAAACTGATTTATATAATACTATACACAAAATAAGAGTAAGGCTATCATAATTATCCGATATTATATATGGATTATATATTTTCTTTAAACTTCGTGTAATTGATTATGCACACTTTATAGTGCTAACAATTTTTGCCCATTTGCTAAAAATTGAGCTATTCTAGGTATTTTTCTGAAATTTTTGGGTGGTTCTGGTTCCGGACAACCATAGTCATCCTTACGGGTCTAGATGGGCTAATCTTAATACTTCTCTGGGTGCAAATGGGCGTAAATGGATATTCATGAAAGACAAATTAATTTACGGAAGACAGTGGACTTGTAATGAGATAAATACCTTTTACTACTACATGTTTGATTTTTTCCTACCTCAATTGTGACAATGATCTCTTAAATATTTTTTCTGTTATTTTATTTAAATATCTTTTCGTTTCTCGTTTTCTCCTCTTACTACAAAAAAATTATCTCGATTGAAGCAATAACTGTTCCATGACATATCTTAATTCTTTATATTGGAGTTGTAAAATAATAAATATTGTTAATTAGTATACGAGTACCGTAATGATACCATATTAATGTAATACGGAGTATATAAAATGATATTATATATTTTAATATGTTATTATATTTTCTTCTAAGAAATATACAATTGGGCATATGGAATAACCGATCAATGAGTTTTAAATTTTATTAAAGTGTTATGGATTGTGTAGTTTGGTATTTAACTATTTATGTCTAAAAGAAAATAAAACATAAATAAAAATAATTAAATTTGTCCGTTTAGACCCGACCCCATTTAACCCCGAGCCCATTTAAATCCGAGCCCGTTTAGACCCGAATCTATTCAAACCCGGGTCCATTAAAACCCAGTAGCCCAAACCCGCCCACCTACCCGTTTTGCCAGCTATAACCCTTAATGATGAAGTAATTAAGTACAAATTAGAATTATATGTAGCAGTTTCAGTTTATTATTCTAAAATTATAAGGAACTGATGCTGAGAGGAATAATTTGTCACTAGATATATTCATTTGATTTATTATCATTTTCCCTATGATATTATGCCTATATGTTACTTTAATTATTTATTTTGCATTTTGAACATTCAGTATCTTATATGAATTATTAATCAATAATAATCAACAAGGAGTAGTGGAGTACGTTATATGATAGGGGTACAAATATATAAATATAAATAAACGTGCAAAAGGTAAATATGAAACATAAAAATTTAGTTTGATTATACTGCATTAAATTTGACGTAATTAAACTGTTAAAATTAGTTTTCATTAGTGTTTAAGGTTTCCTAATCTAATTATTAAACACTAAGTTTCCATGTTTATACTAGAATTCAAATTTATATCATCATGAATATCACTAATTATGGAATGTCTTCAACGTGAATAAGGAAAATGAGTATTCATTAAATAATTTACATCTAAATTAAGAAACCTTAAACAGTGAAACCTTAAAGTGAAACCTTAAAGAGTGCCCTTAAGGCAGTGTTTATCAAAACCCATATTTGTCAAAACCCATATTTGTATTAAGTGCTTTTGATATCACCTTCCTTTAAACATCAATATTTCTATATTGATTAAAAAGATAACTATGATATCTCTTTAGATTTATAATTTATATATATCAACATGAAGATCTTAATGTTTCTAAAAATCAATGATTCTTTTATATATGGTAACTAGCTAGTTATTAAAACATCTCTAAAAGTAATAACTACGAGAGCATGATACATGCATATAATATGAGACAGCCAATTCACCAGATACGTATAATTAACCAATTAATCTACTAATTTTTTTTTTTAAAATGTGATCTTATTCCTTAATTATGTCCAAAGTAATAAAATTATCTATTATATTCGTGACCCTATCATATTTTTCAGAAAAGGAAGACTTTAAGTGAGCATGAACGTTACCTTCGGTGTAACATTTGTAGGGTGAGACGTATAGACCGATCAACTTTATCGATTATAAACGTTGTTTCAAAAAATGATCAAATGCATATAAATGAGTTTTATATCAAAAATAGGTATATTCTAAATTAAAAGGTTACATAATCAAATAGAGGATCGAGGCACATAGTACATACTTCTAAATGAGTTTTCTAATGGTATTTGGTGTACTTTTTTTCCTTTAAAAATAAAAAATAATAATAATAAATAAATAGAGGAGGTACGAAACATAACTAAAATTGGTGTGATTGCATTGCATAGCTTCTCAACTACTTTACCTTGTTTTCTTAAGTTAAATCTTAAATGGGCCTGATGATGCCTGCCCACCTCTTTCTCTTTGTCATCATCTGACCCCACGCCTTTTGGACTGATACAAGAGGGTCACTCAATAAATTAAATCATAAATAGTCTACGTTAGAAAGTTATCCGATATCCGGTTATTAGTTCGAGTTTTAAATTTCATACGTACGATGATCAATAATAATTCAGTAAACGCGTCAGTCAACAAATAAAATTCCTAATATGTCGACATAATTTTCGATGAGGAATTGGGCTGATATTCCAATCTACCGTTAGCCATCTTCTTCAACGTTCATGCATAAAAAGGAAGCAGGAAGAATGAAACATCGTCAAAACATTAGTTAAATTGTCAATATACATCAATAAATAAAATAATAGTTTAAAACGACCAACTTTAACGTATTTTCTCCAATTAAAATTTTACATGAGTGCTTAATAGAGTCTTATGTATGTATATCATCTATATTTTCGAAAAAGATGAATGATCAAAATTACAGAAGTTCAGAATAGGAGTATTTATTTTGTAAGCTTGAGAGCACAGTAGCACACGACAATTTATATTCGAAAACAATAGTGTGATGAAATTTTTTATTTTGCGTTAGTCCGAATAATCAAAAACAATATTAATAGTCAACATAAAACTATAAGAATGTGGTTTTAGTTCTTTCATGAGTACATCACACTAAATTAGTTAACACAAGAGTTAAATTGTTGATTAGCTTATCAAATGAAGTACTAAAGTGTATATTTAAAGGAAAATAAGGGGCTTTGTAGGAACCATCTAATATATGTAACACTCGGTGTAAAATTGTAAATTTGTCATTAGGGCTAGTAAGTGTTATCTTTCCCACACCTACCTCTAGCCTCTCTGTGACACATACAACTCCATTAAAATGACGATACCTTAACCATTACTCTAAGGGCAATGATTATCAAAACCCTTTTCTTTTTGATCATAGCTTGAATTAAGGATTGACAATAAGATAGCTAATTAAGGGCTAGTTAGCAATTTCTCATTTAATTACATTTATACGTCAAAAGCAATTCAAGTAGTCGAGAGCGGGTGACTTGCCCCAAGGTGTCTCCGCTACTGATGACACCACCGTGGGACACATTGGCGAACGCTTCAACCGCGAAGCTACAGTGAAGCGAAATCTTTTAATTCCCCTGAAAGAAGCCCATTTTGCAAAATATATATCGGATACGAGACAAAGTAAAAATAAAATAAAAATGTCTTCCAAACGAGTATATATAACAAAGTACAACGATATCTTGTAACACATTGTACATAACTTATCCAAATTCTTGTTACGTCGTTTCGTAAACAAGAAAGCTAATTATACGTAGGTATATTGTCAATTTTGATTTGTCAACTTGTGAGTTTTAGTTCAATTTCGTATTGTTATAAAGAATTCTGCCTCTTTAACCTGTACATTAAAATCCAAAAGTAATCATCCCTATCGGTCCCAATTTTTTCAATAAAGAATAAGCAGCGAAAAACGATCATGCTGAAAGTAACATATATATTGAGTAGTATCTATCTATACATCTGATAGCAATAAATGAACAAAAGGACCACACTCAGCTCATACGAATGAAACCAATCCATCTTAATTTGTAGATTTAGGCCTCAAAATGATGAGACAGCCATAAAGCTTGATGTCTTGTGTGTTCCATGTCACTTGATTTCGACTGCCTCAAGTGATTACAAATATTGGTAATCCAAAGTTCCAACCTATATATATAAACCGCGAAACCTTAATGGTTTATAAACTGCCAGCGAGTTTGGATGTCGACCCCTCAACGGTTACATGTTTGAAAAAATGCACTTCTATAGCAACACATTGTCCGAGCATGGACCGAACCAAAATCAACCTAAAACGTCTCCACAAATTTATTTATACCAAACTAAAAGATTCATGTTTTTTACCATAGCGCGTGATGTGTGAAATAATCAGCGGTAGATAGATTAGCTCATTAGCTTAATTTTCGATAAATGCAGACATTATTATGTTTTTGATTTTCGATATGGGACATGAATTTGTTAACACTTTTTTTTCATCATTTCCCCCCCTTTCTAAAGATATATGAAACTAAATGAACTTATTCAAAAATCTAGGAGACACTACCCTTCCAATATTTGATGGACCACAATGTTTATGGGAATGTGGCCCTAAAAATAATAGATTAACACTATTAATTCCAATGGTATATTGCCATACTCAATTCAATTTTCTTTGATACACACCAATGGTGTGTTTGTAGGTGTGCCTTTGTTTCTTGTATTGTCTCTCTTTATGGAAACACCCATCACAATTACAATAATAGATTATTCACTTGGGTCCAAAATGGCTCACGGTGGTTCAATGTAAGAGATGTGGACCATTCTTTATGGTGCATCATCTTCGCTATAGCTTGGCACCCACATGTATCCGCCTCATTCAGATGTGACATAAGACGGGTAACCCTCATAATTAATGTCCATTTAGTTTGCCATCAAGGTTATTGATTGCAATTGATTTTTCAAAATGTCATCTTATTTGCTTTCGTTTCTCGTGGATAGATTGGTTAAGTGGCATTGTAAAAATTCTCTGAGTGCTGCTTAGGGTTGATCCTCTGTTGCCATCAGTTAGTTCTTCGGCTGTTTCGGGTTGTTGTTACTTGTTAGGGTCTGCTAGTTTCTGTGTTTTGCGAGTTTTTTTTTTTTTTTTCCCGGTTCTGGTGTAAGTAGCTGTTTTGGTTAGTTTTATATATTAGCTGCTTTTCAAAAATAAGAAATAAAAAACCCACTTCTAAATATTTCTGAAAACATAACAGATTATTTTGTTGACCTACAGATCAGGTTTACTAATCGCTTTCCAATTCCAATAATTCAATAGAAAACGAACTACGTCAATTTCCAAGAGCAAAAAGGATTATTTCGGTTGCACCAATAATTCAATACAAGTTTTTTTAGTGGACTACTTGCAAGTAAGCTCTGGTTTGGGCCAACACTTCAAGGTTTATACATTCTTATTTGGGCCAAGCTAGTCATACTTAAGTTACTGAGCTATTCATAGGCCCTCAAGAATCAATTTTTATGTCCCAGATATTTATTTAACCTTGATCTATGATAAATTAACTACAAATAGTTAATGTACTTAGCATTTTAATAATTTAAAGAAATATAATAACATATTTTTTTTAACTGACTACATTTTCAAATACTAGAACACGTGAAGAAAAAATCAATTATATGCTTAAATAATAGCTAAGTGAACACTATCGTTGGCAACCGATGTGATTTCCTCACTTGCACAACTCCCTTTTCTAGTTTTCCAAATTTTAAATAATGATATATCTATTATGTTCGATCATAAGGTTACTCATAATGGTATTATTAGTAACTAAATAATCATGGGATAATTTCATATATATCCTTGCAAACTTGTTAAATTACATCAATATCCTTATAAAGTTTGAAATTACATCTATATCCTTTCAAAACATCAATATGCTCACGTATGTCCAAATATACAATTTAATTAAATTAAATCAATATAAAACATTAAAATTATTAACTGAATATTCATAGACAAGTTAAATTACTTTAATATCCTTTCATCTAAATGAATCAAACTGTTCAATGTGCTGCGAATCTGCAAATCCTCGTTAACTAATCTCTTCTTCCTAATCTATTATTTATCATTACTATTAGACCTAATATAACAGAACCCAAATCGCGTTAAAGCCTACCTGCACAAATATTTTATTTTTATACCAATTAATATTAATTAAGAAAAGCCACTACCACTCCTACACGCTCCGTATATAACTGTATGTTGTACCAAAAATCCATTTAGCTTTATTGGGTTCATTCTGGGGACGCTTTTTGTTAATTTTACAAAGAAGTCGGATT
The DNA here is from genome assembly GCA_963422505.1 of Pseudognaphalium luteoalbum. Taxonomy (NCBI): domain Eukaryota; kingdom Viridiplantae; phylum Streptophyta; class Magnoliopsida; order Asterales; family Asteraceae; genus Pseudognaphalium; species Pseudognaphalium luteoalbum. The sequence continues at coordinate 857,379 of OY730192.1, forward strand.
AGATAATTAATTGAATTATACATTTGATGAAACAAAACCAGCCATTGGAGATGAAACATGTACTTGGATGTCGATAACAGAATGGGCAAAGAAGGGTTAGAAACTGTTTTATGTAAATGGGTAAAATAATAATCTTCTTTGTTTATAAATATATAATTAAGAGTTTAAATGATTAAAATGATTTAATTTTTATTAAATTGTTTATTTGGATATAGATGAGTATTTTGATGTTTTCAAGGGATATTGAAGTAATTTTAAATTTTACAAGGATATTGATGTAATTTAACAAGTTTGCAAGGATATGTATGAAATTATCGCAATAATCATTTACACTCCTAGTGCCTTTTTTTCGTTCATCACAAATAAGTACGAATAGTTTTCTTGTAGCGAATGTATATACACTATTAGAAAAGCTACCAGTACCAACAACTTTTTAGCAACAAATATGAAGTCGTTGGTAATATTTCTATTTACCCACGACTCTACCAATGAATTTCCATAAAATTGAATTTCTAAGCCACTATATAGCGCTACAAAAAATTGAAATAACTAATGACCTAAAACTGTTAGGGCTGTTTATTTATGACTTATTGGACTTAATGGTATACATAGCTTATTCGGTCACTATTTTGATGTGTTTCTTTAGGACTTATTCGGTCAACACTTCTGTTTGGAGAGATTATTCGATCATCTGCAGAGGTCATGTGCTCCCCATCTAGACAAATTAATCATAATATTTACCAAAAATACCCTTATCTTTTACACCTTTTATTTTTTATTATCCACAAATATCAACAAAAGGTACATGTGACACCCCGCAAATTTAAACGCAATTATAAACAATAAACACTTGCATCATTAGGCTAATTCCCTACTTGAGTGAATTCACAACTACTTTTAGAGGTAAGTCTAGCAAAGCCCGGCTAGTTAATACGCGTAGTATTTAACGTTTCGTAATTTATTGTAATTACGTACCAAACATTTGGAACAAACTCGATAGATATACATACAACCGTTGATGAACGAAATTATTTAATAACATTATTATTTACTAAATATTATGCCGATAATATTTAACACGTATTTTGAAACGTATAATACTTACAGTACGCGACAAAAACGCGCAATTCGCGCCCAACGAATGAAATAGTTACAAGTTATATTTTTATAACTCAAAACAAAGTATTTTGATGAAATACTTCGATTGAAAATATTGAGAATTGTATCGAAAACGAAAACGCATTCAAATAACGTTACGCGACTAATTATACGTTAGAACGAACGGGTAAACGATCACCGCACGGAGTACAACTTTGAGGAAATGATGTACACACCCATGGGTGGGCCCCCATCCATGAAAATCTGCAGGATTATGGGAGCCCATGCCCCATTTCTTTTGCCTATGAGTTTCACCAAACCCACTCCTCACTCTTTCACCCCATACCTCACAAATTACACTCCAAGCATCACACACTCTCTCTCTCCCTCTCCACTTGAACGAAATTTTCAGTCAAAATATCACCTAAACAACCACCACACACCACCATAGCATCACCATACTACCATCGCGAACCGCCACGCTGGGAATCAAGAAAACGCAAGAAAACGAGCATTCGACTTCTTTCTTCCTTCTCCTCTTCATTTCTTTGTAAGGAACTCTTTATTCTTCATTAATTATACTTGGAACATATATATTTACATGTTAGTATGTTTACTCAACTATAAATTGTCCAAAATATAAAACGAAACGCGTTTTAAAACTCGAAATATATAATTTTGTTTCCTGTCCAGATTTCTGTTCTAACTTCAACGAATTATTTAAAAATTATTTCTCCATGAAATGATGCGTTTCTTAAGCCTAGAATGTATTACAAGAAGTTATCTTTCCAAAAAAATTAGTCTCGTGACTTTTTGACTCCGTTTGCTACTCGAAAACATTTTTCTCCGGTGACATAGGTTTACTGTTCCAGCAGACAGGAATTTTCAGTAACTTCTCGGGACTATATCTCGAGTTCTAAACCTCAAAAACGTATGAGACCACTTGGAAAATCTGTTATCTACAAAAAGTCCTTCTTTGTCTCATTCCAGAAATGCACCCATTTCTCCAGAAAATTAGATTAGTGAGAAGTGGTCTAATCTCGGATTAAACTGAACCCTGACACTTAGTGAATTTTTATAAAATATCAAACGACCTCCAAAATTCATAAAACAATTACAAGAAGTACATAACATATGTGGGAATATCATGTAAAAATTTCAGAACGATTTGATAACGTTTACTATTTTATATAAAAATCACAAGGAATCCGTGAATCACACTGTCGCATGAACAATAACTTTGACTTTTGTTGACTCACGCATGAACAGTAACTTTGACTTTTGTTGACTCACACATGAACAGTAACTTTGACTTGTTGACTCACGCATGAACAGTAACTTTGACTTTTGTTGACACATGCATGAACAGTAACTTTGACTCTCGTTAACTTCGGCTAAAACATACACTTTCGGAAAAATAAACGTAAACTTAATTATACTCTCGCATACACTTTTATAAGTGTACAAAACAATGAAACATTTAATAACAATACTTGAAATTATTATTACAAAAACTCACCAACGTTCTGTATACAATTTTAAAACACGAACAAACAACTAAACCATTTGGACATATCTAGTTGAGAGAACACTAGCATGGATGGTCAACTACGACATCCACTTACTCATACTTATAAATTTCATACGTTTAGGGCGTTAGGAGATTTTGGATTAGACTTGGACTTTAGGCTTTGCTAGCTCTCGCACTATTACTTAACTCAACAGGTGAGTTCACAGCCCCTACTTTTACTGTTTTAACTGCTTTTGAACAGGGGTGGAAAACATAGTCAAACGTTTGAAATACATGATTGTATACTGATTTACTCGAACAATTAGAGTACATTGAACTGTTAAACTGTTACACAAACTGACGTTTATGAATAAACGTTTTCATACTACAAACACTGTAAACGTATTAAACTTGTTTTGGAAACGCTGAAGAACGACCAGCAACGCTTCTACGAAATTGACTAGGTAACTAATGGGTCCTTCTGACATGGACTAGATCCTACTGACATGGATCAAGGGACACTGACACTCCCTACTATTTGAACCCTACTGACATGGGTATTAGATTCTACTGACATGGATCCATTATACTTATTGAACATGGGACACTGACACTCCCTACTATTTGAACCCTACTGACATGGGTACTTGTAGAACAGGGGACACTGACACTCCCCACTAGGTGAACCCTACTGACATGGGTACTCGATCCTACTGACATGGATCCGTTAACAACTATTAGGATACTGACATTCCTACGAACAACCATTAGGATACTTACATTCCTACAAATACTAATAGGATACCGCTTTCCTACGAAACTTAAACTAGGTTTTGGGTAACATCCCACGTAACTACATCTTTGGGTTACATCCCACTAAACGTACACATTCGATAACACTCCACGAAACTTTATTGGATCGTGATAACGATAACGAATTGTGAACGCTTTGAAACAACCAACTATCATTGTAAACATAAAATCTGTGAATTCACTCAACCTCGTTGTTGACTTTTACTATGTTTTTCAGGGAATTAGCTGCATGTAAGACGACCTGCACACATGGAACATAGGCGACCCATGAAGGAATAGGATGCCAACTTTTGATAACTGGATTTCTTTTGTATAACTAAAATGATTTTAGTGATATTTACGAAATCTACTTTTGTAAACTTAATACTTTTAACTTGTACGATTCGAGGAATCGTAAACTTTGTAACTAATACTTTGGCATCTTAATATATTTATTCTGTTGTAATCATATGCACTGATACGTATGCATGTACTGTATATTGTGGTACTCCTCATACTTAACTAAATGCTTTCGCTAAATTAAATCAACAAATTTTGAGGGTGTTACAGTACACATATCCATTTTCTCTGCTCATGAAATTGAACCGTCGTTATCAATTGCTCCACCATTGATCTTCACCGTCAGTGTTACTCGTGCCATCAACCACCACTATTGCCGATGTGTTGATAGATTTCTTCATATATCTTATCCCTTTTCCTACTTTATTGCTCATCGTACTCTCTAACTTTTCCTCAACTTCATGGTTAACATTGAAACAACTTCCATTTCTAAATCCACAGCAGCACGCTCTTTCATTTTTTTGAACGACTAATTAATCGATGTTTTCTTGATTTATCTTATGCGGTCCAATAATAAGTAGTATGTGATTGGAGTGAGTAATTTATCCCAAATAGGGTGAAATTATAATTTATATATCGGTGGAGATAAATAGATAATATTATTGTTTATTGACAGTGGTTTAAAGAAAAATATACTTTTAATACGTGTTACGAAGCATTTGTTAGGAATACACGTTGATATAATTAATAATGGGTGCTAAACGTACTGTTTGGTGCTTTTCGTAATGAATAATTGATGATTGTGTTTTTGGTAATCAAGGTAGTTAAGATGACTCGTTTGTAGCTTCTGGTCTCATGTAATCAAATGGTGTTTACATGATTCATAAATTATAAAACAGTTTATAAATTGTTAGTTATACCATTAGGTTTGTCATTATATAACAAATAATAATAATCTAGATCAGGGGTAAAATAGTATTTTTTTATCATTCAGACAATTTATTCAACATAAAAAGTAAACAACATTATTCATTCACTGATTACTACATATAGGCGGTCCATATCCATACTGCCATCTATTTCTATATAGAACTTAATGAAATAAAAGGTAAACAGCCCCTTAGTGAGTAGTAAGTTTCCTTTAGTAACATGGCCGTACAGAACTTACGCGTTGCTAGATTAATAATAGCAACAAATATAGCACTGTATGTTGCTAAAATTGCAACAAATACCATTTGTCATGTCTTTTACTTCATAAACCTATATTATTATACTACAGATATATATTGAAGTTGTAACAGAAGAGAATAATTTAATGTTTAATTATCTGCGTACGTAAGTCGATCAAGTTTCTAGATATGGTCACACATATATTTTAATTAATATTAGTGAAGACTTTCGGCTTTCAAGAAGATATTAGAATTTAGAAAAATGATGTATATATATGTGTCCCATCCCGATCCTATCTTTGTAATAATTAATTGATAGAAATATCTCAAATAAATTAAACTTATTATTTTAGTTAATATAGAAACTGATTATTTCTTTCTTCGAGTAATCTCTTTACCATCCAGTAGGTGTATAACTATCTACATCCTACCTTTCTCATATCCCGTCCTCGACAAGATTGAATACTGTTGTTGTGATAGTAATAAGTTTTTTTTCTTTCTCTAAGTGATCCAACAAGTTGCACGTATTATGGAGTAAATGTTAACTACCATGAGATTTGATGTTTTAAACTCGCTAATCAGATATATTAATTGATGATGCTACTTATCAAGACAAAAAAATCAATTTTAATTAATATATATAAAACGAAAGTTGATTAGGAGCGCGTTGGACATCTGGTAGCAGCTACAACTTGCTACTTGGAACGGCTGGAAAGTTAAAAAAGACCGAAAATAAATTAAAACTTAAAAGCAATATTTTTTCAAATAGTATGAGTAAGATTTTAACTAAGAAAGCATGTTCATACGAAGTCGCCTTTGAGATGGAGGGGTGTTGATAGTCGGTGCGACTTGCAGACTTTCCCATGCAATCTTAATCTTACGCTATTTATAACTTCTCTAATCACAACGTGCCACGTGGAACAATCCAAGGCCCCACCTTTGCCGACGCTATTCTGTTTTGCATCCTTCTACTTTCAACCTTTTTATATAATGCACCCTCCCTGAAACAATGTAGGCATCTAGTATTTGTACAATTTTTAGAGTATGTTCCAATGATTAAAAACCCGTTTGAGTAGTTGGTTTGAGCACACCAACTGATAATAATGAATATCATACAATATCTGAAGATATTACATAAAATTAGAAAAAGTTCTAAGTTCTAACGGGCCGGTCATTAACCCATCTATTTCAAAACAGCCCCTTCATCAAGCAATAAGCATAAATCTAACGATTTTGTAATTGAAGAACATATATATATTATTTAAGGTCATGATTTTTAACGTTTTAATTACAACTTCACATATTAATTGGTACAATGTTCCAAATGGTCTTCATATAACATTTTGTCAAACTTATTAAAGGGTTGGGTCATCATTTTGTCATATAAAGTTTTCCATATTAGTTATATTGGGTCCACATATGACATAGTCATTAGGTTAGAAAAAGAAATGACAGACTCATCAAAATTTTACAAAAATGTTATACAAAATGTTGTGGACCAATATAATATATTGAGAGAGAAGCAAGAGAGGGAAATCAAAAGTGTTTGTGATTAACCACATCTCATTTCAATATCATTATGTGAATTTTTCTCTGTAAATTTTATATGAACCTAATATTTTTCAGTTAGAAATACAACATACTTAATTTTAATTTTTGAAAGGATCGATATACTAAAAATCTACATGCCTACAAAATAGAAAAATGAGCGTTATAAAGTTATTGATTAGGGTCGGCAGATTGTGCGTTATAAAGTTAATGATAATGGTCGGCGGGTTGTGCATGTCAAGTTGTGATTCAACCGTTCACGGTGAGCATTGATGTCAATATTTTATACATTATTGAACTTTAGATATAGACCTTGTTGGTGCAAAATATTCACAAAAGAAAGTATGAGTAGTTCAGTAACTTAATATGAGCAGAATGCAATTGCCTATTCCGATTTCATCATCAAACGTCCCTTTACTATTTTATATTTAATCTTTGAACTTTTATTGCATTATATTATATAGGAATAAACCAAAAAAAATAAAAAATTGTTTACCAGGTGTTTATAAGTTTTCATCATAATTTGCTATTGCAACAATAGTACATTATTTGTTTAATTATATTTTACATAGTTTTTATTTCTCCACCCCTTTAATACTTAAGATGAAAAAAATTACTTTAAATGAAATCAAAGTGGCTAAAACTATAAGGACCTAAAAGCACGATAGGTCAATCAAAAGGGACCATTTTGGAACTACATCGGTGTTATAAATGGTAGAAGCAACTTATGGTTCATTTTCAAACCGGTATTGACAAAGTAAAGAGAGAAGTGAAAAAAAAAATACTAATACTCCCCATAATCAAAGTGATATAATAATAATATACATAAGATTGTCGATCAGTCGAATATATCTGAATCTACAGAAAGATATACAAAAAGAAGCCATGGGAGCTCTAGATCATCTTCAAAACATGTTCGATTGTGGAAGTAGTAGCAACAGAAAGTACAAAAAGCGCAAGCAATTGCAGGTATGTTTTTTCATATTTAATATAAGTTAATTTATTTCTCAGTTGATTTTTGTTTGTTTTCAAGTTTTTGTCTAGTGATTCCATAAAGTTTTATGATCGATCATAAACTATTTCTATAAATTGATTGTTTAATTGTTTGTGGTTGTTTGATCTGGATATCTTTAACGGTCAATTAATTTATTTTAGCTAAAAACTATTAAATCGATTACTATTAAAAAAATGGAACTTGTAGTCATGAACATGATTTAGGAAATTTCAAGGTTTCCAGAAATTAAGAATATTAAAATTATTCTTCTTAGTCTATTGATCATTTCTGGTGTTACATACATACAGTAATTTATTTATAGATATATTACATCACACGGATTTAGGATACTCTTGTATTTAATTAACTTAAGAACTTAATTTAAAAGCATTTAAGAGTACGGATACACAAGGTAGTACTCAGATCCGTTGGAACTGCAGGCGTTAAATTTCAAAAGTGGGTGGACTTAAACATTTTAAAATTTTGAAAATAAAAAGAATCCTATTTTCCTGTTTGTAAAATATGCATTATTAGTTGTACGTAGGTATATACTCATTTTAATTAATGGTAAATAAAGGTGATGTGAATATGTGATAATACTTGTTGTCTGCCTTTAGGAAGGATGATAGAGAGTGAGTAACTGATTAAATGATGCTTTACAACCTTCATTTGGCATTTTCTCACATGAGTTGTACCTTAAAGAATATTGTACAACTCGGTACCTTTTTTAAATTTTTACTTCCACCCAAAAAGGAGTTAAATTTGTTGTTATCAACAATAAGCTAAAATTTGTATTAAAGTTGTAAAATTGTTACACTAAAAAATGATAATAAAAAATTAAGGGAGCTGATTTTGGTAAATAAGTTTTTACTTGTCATAAGGAAACAGTACAACTGCTTATGCCTATAATACAACTGATTAATGCACTGTTTCTTTGTGACAAGTTAAAATTTACTTGTCAAAATCAGCTCCCAAAATTAAGGCTGTCAATATAAATCTTTGAATATACTTATTAAATTTAAAGTTTTATTTATAATAAAATCATAACTAATAGATTACAAATGAAAAAAAAAGTTATTTATCAGTTATAATTTCAAATAAATAAGGAAACTTTACCTTCAAATAAATGCTCATATTCTTTGTTTGTTATTGACAGTTTTATTGTACACCGTAAGTTATTGCGAGGTTCAATGACCTATTTGTTTGAAAAAAGAGTAGGTTGCATAGCACGACACATCTTGAAAATAAGTTAATGTTATACTTGTTATCAATTATATTCACCTTCAAGTTTTCTATAAAAACAACTTTTTTCGCTGTGATTCATAAAGAATCAATAGTTTAATGATCCAATCTTTGGTATTAATTGTTGTATAGTTTGTATTATTGAAAGCCTTAATGATTATTGTTTGTACTCAGTATAGTTTGTATTATTGAAAGCCTTAATGGTTATTATTTGTACTCATTCGATAAAGTTGCTTCATATTAGTCATAACAGTACTAAATTAAATTTGTTTTATATAAATGATTTAGTAGTTATGTGGCGTTTAATTGAGATGATCCTTCTTAATAATTGCAATTAAAATATGATATGAATATTATTGTTCCTTTAGATTCTTACATACGTTAAAACTTCATAATATCTTTTAGGCTTGGTCGCATATTAACAGCTCTCCCTTGTGACAAGGCACTAACTGCAATAATTACTCCTATTATATTATAATACGGAGTATTATATTATATTATTATATATTAAAAATTGAAATTCCCTTTTATTAGTGACAAAAGAAGCTGTTGAACTAACAAATAACCTATTTGGTTGTACATCATTTAAATTTATTTTGCACATTAACGGTATTAATAATTAATAATCAAAGATCGTGTGTATATATATATAAATATATAATAATAATATTGTTAGAAAATAGAAAAAATGTAAAGTATGAAATCATCCTAAAATAGGCCCACGATGCATGTTGGAGTTGACCATAAAGTGTACCGTGTAGCCCACCACTCGAATGTTGACACCGTGGCATTTTATTATTTATGTCTAACAGTGCATATGCCCTAACTAAAATGTCCAAATATTTTTAATTTATTTTTTAAAAATATATATCTGTGATTATATATCCTCCCTATTCGCCGTAAACTATTCCCATTTTCACCTAATTAATTCTCGCCCCACTTCCGTATGAACATGCTTTCAGTCCATAGTATCTAGCCATTCCAACATTTTTTATAACCCATTAACTTAATAATAATAGTATATATATAGTATATACTTGCTCTCTTTTTTTTTTTAATGTTTTTTGCCCTTTCTAATTTGCGTTCATTTTGCGAAATGTTCGATTTAATAGACGGTCGAGATTAAGGTGAAGATCGATTGTGATGGGTGCGAGAGGAAAGTGAGGAGATCGGTTGAAGGGATGAAAGGTGTAACATCCGTAAGCATCGAGCGGAAGCAACACAAGCTAACGGTTGTTGGGTACGTTGAGCCTAACAAAGTGTTGTCTCGTGTGGCTTTTCGAACCGGGAAAAAGGCGGAGCTTTGGCCTTACGTCCCATATGATATTGTGGCTCATCCTTATGCACAGGGTGTGTATGACAAGAAGGCACCAGCTGGGTATGTGAGGTACGTTGAGGATCCGAATAACAACTTGGCACGAGCTAGCTCGACTGAGGTTAGGTACACAACGGCTTTCAGTGACGAAAATCCAGCTGCATGTTCAATCATGTGATCGGTCCTTTTAATTTGGGGCCAACAACAAGTACTGTAACTTAAGGAAAAAGACACGATATGTATAAGCAAATATGAGTGTTGGGTGCATATGTTTACACTCATCCATATAAGAAAAAAGATGAGTTTGGTTGGTTCGATTAGTTTTTTATTTATTAATTTGTATTTGTATTAGTGGGTTAATTGTTTCATTATGTATTTAACTTTACCTCTTTTACTATTGTATGCAACCAACTTTCAAACGTTCTATTGTATGTACCGAACTTTCAAAAATGTCTATTGTATGTATCGGGTGACCTGTTTGCTGACGTGACACCGGTCATGCTGACGTGGCACTGATTTGTCATCCTACGTGGCATTTGGTTGCAAACACAGAAAAACCGGCTACCTGCTGAGCAGGTCACCCAATACATACAATAGACATTTTTGAAAGTTTGATACATACAATAGAACGTTTGAAAGTTGGTTGCATACAATAGTGAAAAAGGTAAAGTTAAATACATAATGAAACAATTAACCCTAATTAATATGATGATGATAAGAGAAAGAAAAATGTTTGGTCTATGGTTTGTCTTTCAATCTATATTATTTTGTCTTTTGTTTTATATTTGTGATGTTTTATATATTGTGGATTAGTTTAGATATTGTACATTCTTAATTGTAATAAGCTAAGCAGTTATTATCATGTTGTGCATATATATATATTCTATAATAAAAAAGCTAACTAAATAGCAGTTTATATACTTCATATACGTACGTAGTACTAATTAAAGTTGCCTAGCTACCCTTTCCTATCGATCGATTATAGTATAATATATAAGTGATAATTTCAAGCTGTAAAGTTGTTTTATTATTAATTAGTGATAACTACCAATATAATTCCATCATTAAGAAGTATTTAATTTGTATTAGAAGTGCGGTGAACATAATGAAAACGCCATTTTGCCTAATTGATTGATTGATATCAAAATTATTAAATTAAGATACTTTAGTTAGGATCACAAACGTCATCATGTACGTTATCCTATATGTCGGGACCTATTAGTTAGCTAGCTAAGTGATTTATGTTTTATTTGGTCACTGACTCACTGTTGTTAACGGTTATATTCAGTATTATACTAAGAGCATCCCTAATGCATGTTTGTAAAGGAGTCCATGGTGATATGGAATATGATGTGGAGTCCATACCATATACTCTCCATTATTTCATCAAGTCCATACAAAAGTCCACAAAGAAAGTCCATGACTATGGACAATGGGGAGAAGTCCATAGCTTATTTTTTGCATTACATCCACACATATACAGCTTGATAAAATGAAAAGTGAAGCCCAGTTATGGACTTTGTTAAGTTTATAAGAGTAGTTGGCTAAGTTTATAGAAAGTGAAGGTTTATAGAAAGCTGATATGACATGACGTAGCAGTGCTATAGACATTGTGAAGTCTATAGCATTGTGGATGGTCTAATAAACGATGATGTATGTATTTGACTATTTGGATTGATTATATTTTATAGTTATTTAGGTATGTTTATTGCTTATTTAATCGACTTATTTTGAAAGAAATGAACGCTAGTTAAACACCCTTAAATTGTTTACAACCCAATAATAGATTACACTTGATCATAATTTAACCTATCTGATTAATGATTGATGCTTTGCCACACCTACTAATTATTTGAATGGTTTAATTTTGAATTTGTATATTTGTGATTTGTGTATGCACCGAATCTATGAGTCAAACGACAAAATCATCACAAAAGATTAGACAAGTTGAAAGGTCGATTTCTTTTCGGTGAAACAGTTTTACATGCCTCTACGACGCATTATATCATCGAAAAATGACATATTATGAATGTTTTGATTCTAGCAAACCAGGTACACCATACACACATGTAAGCCTAATTTTTTGAAGTTCAACAAGATAACAAAACAACAAATACAAAATGTTTTTTTAATTCAATTATGCTTTGTGAAATAATTACGTTTACTATTTGATAATTACTTATAATTTCGTATAATAATTTTTTGGGTTTATTGTTTTATTATGTATTAAACTTTACACCTTTTACAATTATATGTGACATACTTTCATTTGTTCTATTGTATGTAGTGAACTTGTAAATATGATCTATTGTATGTATTATTTCCTTTTGAAGTAAAGTTAAAAAAAGAAACTTTCCTTTTTGAGCCTTATCCAATAAGGAATTTCTACATACAATAGACTATATTTACAAGTTCAATACATACAATAGAAGTTTACAAAGTTCGTCACATACAATAGTAAAAAGTGTAAAGTTTAATACATAAAGAAATAATAAACCCTAATTTTTTTTTTAAGTACATGTTATGTTACTCAACTATTGATTTACTTTTTTAATGAATGAATGAAAGAGGGGTAACCTATATCTTTCTTTAAATGGAAATGTATTGGTTGGAATTGGTAAAAGTCCAACACAAATCAATGTGCCAAACGAGTATTGGTTATTGGTTAGAGTGATGATAAGAACCATGTACCACATTTATAGTCAACAAGAGATAATTTCTATGAGATTAAAAATGTGTACACCTCATCAATTTCCAACAAATATTCATTAACAATTTAACACATCACCTCTTTAAGATCAACGTTAGCAAACCATAATCTTGAGTCATCAACGTCCACTAACACACATTCAAACCACCCAAAATAGTTTTTTCATGAGAGGTCGATCACTTTGACGTTACTAAAATTAATTTTAATATATCATTAAAATATATATTGCATTTAGAAATGTGTCTTTCCTTTCCGGAATAAGAAAGGACAATAAATAGAGGGTGAAACTGTAAATACAAATGATTTTAATATTTTAGTGGTGAATGAATCAGTTATTATGGTGTAAAAATCAGATAACTTTTTTATACTTGACACAATTTTTGTAAAACCATGTACGACAGTGAATGAGATCATCCATGTAATCGTGAACTATGTGAAACATAGGTCATTATCGCGTCTCCATTCTAGCATTCGACACCATTCATTTGTGCAGTTGAATTTTATTGTTTGTTTTTAAGGAGTCAATTGTAGAAATTTTGTTGTCATCAAATTTTGATTCTAAAATCATCACTTGTATTTATAAGTCTAAATCAACTGCTAGCAATGTAGCAAGCCAAACATGACTATTGTTTTATACTTTTATATATCGTTTAACCGTTTTTCGGCTATTTATATATCGTTTAACCGTATCACACATTCACAGCCCATGAAGACCTCAATAAATGAGCATGGGCCGACCACATTAAATAATTAGAATATTATGTATACCAAAAGTCCAAAATTCTTCTGATATATGTAGTTTACTCAGTGATGCATGTATACCCATGACAAGCATGTTAGCTAGGTAAGTTCATGTACTTGAACTCTTAAAGTCATATGAAATTATGACCAGGATGGTGATCAATGAACATGCCGAATCTTCGTGCAGTTGACTTGAAAAATCTAGTAAGCAGGCGATCCATATGAATCGTTAACCTTCGTATGTATCAAACTTCAACACCTAGGCATATAATTGCATTTAGTTCATATAGTGCTTAGGCGAATATATTGAGCCTGTAGTATGAATTCTTAAAACAACATAACATCAGAAAGCACTTCAGATTACGTTTTCCTTCGCTAAACAAATTAAAAACGATATAACTGCATGAGCACCTGCAATAGAAACCGATCTACATCTTACATAGCACATTCACAATTCATATAGGTATCAGGTATTTTACACCAAGATAAAGACAATCGTATCATATCAATCGTTTAAGCCATAAGGTTAGGTACGGATACATAATTTAACATCAGTCTACATCCATAAGCATCAATCATCTTGTATATTATACTAATCGTACAAAAACTGCAGCCAACATCAGAAATGAGTAAAGTTTATGACAAGATCAGTCTACACCCATAAGCATCAATCATCTTGTATATTATACTAATCGTATTAAAACTGCAGCCAACATCAGAAATGAGTAAAGTTTACGACAGAAAAGAACCGGCCGGGGGGAAAAAAATTTGGACCATTTCTCGATTTGTGCGTGTCATCCTTGCGCAGGGGCCATGCTAATCTTCTCTGTATCGTTCCAATTTTATCGGATGTCCCCGAAGGGACAATGGGATGATAAAACCAGCGATATATAAATCTATAAATTTTTTATTGAACCATCGATGTGGGATGCACAGAATGACAAAACTCCGTATAAAAAGTACATGGCGCATGGATATTACTATTTTATATTCACGCTACTTCTAAATGAGCTAAAATATGTAGTAAAATAGTTTCTTATTACCAACCAAATACTGATTAACACACATTATCATTACAGTAGTCTTTCAGGTATAAAGAATGATAAACAAGATCCATCGTAGGCTAAGTGGTAATGTGAATTTACGATTGTTTTGTAAAAAGGTCGGGTACGGTGTTCAAGTCCCTTGTTGGTCATTGTTCCCTTAAAAAAATAAGGTATAAAGAACGATACCATCTCATGAATTCAAGTACTGATCGATAGTAGCTTTGATTATGAACAGGCTACTATCATCAATGGTTAACTTTTGGATAAGAATTTTTTCTCGTTCTCTTTGTGCTAAAAATAATTTCAGTAGTTATAATCAGCGTTTTACGGATGATGAACAACCTCATGGAATTATTATTTATTCAAGTAAAATTGATTAATTCATATTACTCAATGACTTGTTTAAGTGTCATTCTACAACTCAGTTGGAAGACACAACCTAACATACATATCTCCATACAAGACTTGTATAGAAAATTTAATTAAGAACATGCCAGATCAATGGATTGATGGATGGATAAATCGACTAATATGTGCAAACCATCTACTACATGGGTAGCAGATCCCTTATCTACCATCATTGAAGCTATTATAAATCTATGATGTCATGATACGGGTATGGATTCGACAATATAAAGTTTAGACCATTTACAAGACCCGAATAAAAATGTCTATTATGTACTTCAAGAACATATACCCGGAAACATTTGAAATATAAGAAGTAGCTAGGTTTTAACACTTGGATTAACTAATTTCAGACCATGGCTCCGATCCTCACAGTGTCGAACATGAGGGACTACTGCACCATTATCAGTCCGGATTCTCTTTTTGCAATCCATATATGGAGGATAATGGAAGCACGGCTCATTCGAAATAGCACGTGTGCAAGCTGGATTCCGGGTCTTTCCTTTCTTTGGTTTGTACAAGATCCAAGGTTTCAACCCTCCAATACTTTGAGCCACATAGCCGAAAGTTGACCCTGAGCTCGTGATTAACTTATCACTCAAACTCAGTAGGTACATTTCCGCCCATGCTTTCCTGTCATGTATCTTATTGCCGGTTTGTTGCTGTTCTTCGTGGCTCGGCTGAAAAACTTGAATAACTTCACCACTCAATGTTGAATGTTCCAGGTACATGTCTCTTATTTTCTCAAAGTATCCCAAGCTTAAAGAAGTTAAA
Source organism: Pseudognaphalium luteoalbum (assembly GCA_963422505.1). Classification (NCBI taxonomy): domain Eukaryota; kingdom Viridiplantae; phylum Streptophyta; class Magnoliopsida; order Asterales; family Asteraceae; genus Pseudognaphalium; species Pseudognaphalium luteoalbum. Next base: position 873,023 of record OY730192.1, read on the forward strand.
AGAACGGCTTTTGACTTTTGTTTTCCAGGTAAAGTGATAAAGGATTCATTCGGGTTGATTTTTGGAAGCAGGTTATTGTTTAAAGAGCAAGTAAGTATCAGATCTAGAAAATACTGAATGTAACCATCCCAGTTGTGAAGAACTCTGACCTGGATCCCAATTCTTTCATCTGCTTGTGCTAAATAAGAATTATAGTACCGTGTTATAAGTCCCCAAACAGGATTCGTGGGGAAGAGTAGATATGTGCCTAAAAAGTGAAAAACCGTTTCTTTGTCCGGAAAGAGTGAATGTAATTCTTGTTCAAAGGATGGCATCAAGAAAAAGGATGGTACAAAGTATTGATTAGATTTCATGATTACCCACGAAACATTTTGAAGAAAGCTTTGTTCTTGATCACAAAAGAATAGCTTATCATGATCTTTATAAGAATGAGTCAGATGAAGATAAACATACAGTGATGTTGATGACTTATTTGACATCTTCAACAAATTACCAAAACATTCAGGGGATTGCTGATTCAGTCTCTTGATTTGAGCAAATATTGGGAAGTCAAGAGGAAGAAACCAGGAAGATTCCGGAAATGGTTCACAAAAGAGATCATCCAAGTCAACCCCACGACCAACAAGTAGAACACGATCTGTTAATAGTGCGTACAGAAAAGCGGAGACCAAACTCATAATTCGGTTCCCGAGCCCACTGAATGATACCAAGACCAGATACTTGCAATCCGAGCTTTCTTTGGTCCTCCTACCAGATCTTAGTTTTGCTACACTCCGGTTGTAGGACTCTGTGTAGGGTCCACAACGTTTGTGAAGGGCTTCATATCTTCTTAACTTGGAAATAAGATAAGAAGAAGGTTTGTATGGCAATACTTTACGATATGATGCTATTTGTTGTCTACTGAGGCAAGAATCTTCATCAAAGTGACTAGAAAGGAGGCCGTTAAGTAGTTTATTGTCATCATGCTCATTACTTGAAGAAAGTAGACTCTTTTTGTGCTTCACAAATGATGCCAACGAATCGTCTTCTTGACCCAAATCTAGTTTACATAAAAAAAAAATGTAAATAAAGAATATTAACCACACAAAAAAAAAAAAAAAACGTCTTTAAAGTTACATTGCACAGAGATTTGGACAAACAGCTATACATTATACATTTTGGGGAAGCATTTGATCAAATGCTTAAATTAGATGACTGCTGCTTGAAATACATGGGTAAAATTGGAGCTTGACCATTTTACCAAATTAACCACAAATTTGTAACACAACAAGGAAGATTAACACCCTTAATGTTCTATACCTATACTCTATTCCATAAATTTACACCATCATAATTGTGATACATGACATACTCATACCGTTCAAACCTAACACTAACATTAAAGTCAACGAACAACCTTATTTGCTACACGCAAACTGAATCATTAGTATACCGTGAACCTAACAATCTCTAATAGTTCATGATCAAAGACAAACATTAGATCCTCTGAAGTCTAAACTATACCAAACTAACAGTTATAAGCTCTAATTACTACACTCACTTGCACTTAACTCTTCATCATTCAAATCTATAAAACCAAAAAAAATAATATATATATATATATATATATATATATATATAAAATAAAAATGGATATGTGTATGTATGTATGTATGTATGTATATATACCTGTAGGTGGGGACGCATCGAGAAGCCTTGCATCAGCAACATCAATCCAAATGCTGCTATTTTTTTTTACTGCAAAATCTTTGGAAATTACAGAAATTGAAAACAAAACATAAACACCCATCAAAGAAACAACGAAACCCCCAATTGGATTCAGCCGTAACAGGAGGTTGTACATGTTGATGAGAGAGCTCAGAGGGGTGTCGGTGAGAGGTTTGGTAGCCGAAACCAAAATGTTGAAGTGGTAGTAGTTCCAGTAACAATGAGTCTTTGGTTTGGTCCATTGGAGAATGTTTTGTCCCGGCTTAATTAATCATTATTTAAGTTTATAAGTTATCTAGTAGGAGTAATATAATCGCTATATTTCAAGTTTATTCTAATACTTCTTGAAACAATGGAGTAATAATTTAGATGAGTATTATTTTTTAGCTTCCAATAATAAATTAATATTACATGATCTGAATTTCTAACTCCTTTGTCCATGACCAAATTGAAGTGGGTCCAAGCCTCAATTTGATTGACAATTGTTAGAAGCAAATATGATACCGACACTATTGAGTACGGGTCCATATAGATTATATTTTCTCTATGAAAAAGAGTCCTTAAATAATTGAAATCCGTTAAATCCATTATATCATATCATCTTCTCATTTCTCAAATAAGTAAAAAACAAACATTACGACCGTATTTGATGTTAACATGAACGTCGGAGACTTTTATATGGTGAAAGAAAAACATACACCGTTATAAAAACAAATTCAAATATCTCATCTTATTTTCTTTTTCAAAAAAGTAGAAAACAAATATTATTTTGTTTTAAACAAGAACGTTGGAGAGTTTACATTGTAAAATAAAAAATAAATAAAAAGAGTAATCGTAACTCCGTTTTTTTAATATTAGTTGTAATGTTCTTAATTTTATTATTATAATGTTATTTAAATTGTGTTTAATTAATAGTTAGTTAATATTAAGTGAACCTAAATTTAAGTGTGAATATAATGTGACGAATACATGTAAAAATGAGTTTCAGTATAAAAATAATGTATTGACAATCCTTTTAGAATTTTAAGTTTATTGTGAAGATGTTGTTAGATGGTATTCTTATATTCATCTCATCGCTTGCCAAAATATTAATATTTATTTTTAGTACTAGCATTATACCCGTGCAATTCAACGGTAAAAATGGTGACAGTGGGTGGAGCTACGAATGAATGTTTTAAAATAAAAACATATTGTACTCCGTCCGTCCCATTTAAAATATCCACATTATTATTTTGGGATATCCTATTATAAGTATCCACTTTTATATTTAATCAATCAAAAAAGACTTTAAATATTTGATTGATGAAAAGTGTAGTTAGTGAATAATAAATAGTAAGTAAAATCCATTTTACTTGGTTTTAAAAAACTTTTGGAGAAGAGAGAGTGTTAAATGTATTATATAGTAGCATACATTATGATATGATAGATATCTCAATGTCCAAAATTTCAGAAAGTTTTACTCTAGCCTACAGTTATCTTGGGTGATAATATTACTTCTTCCGTCCCGAATTAAGTGTCCTGGTTTGACTTTTTGAGTCTTTTTTTTCAACTTTGACCTTAAATATTTTTATTTGTGTTATATAATACTTGATGCAAAATATATGAATAAATTGTGTTTTAAATGTATTTTCATTGGTATAATTTTCATAAAGGAATATTCAAGGTCAAAATTAAAAAAGAAAGACTTTCAAGACACTTAATTTGGGACGGATGGAGTATCAAATAAACTGTCTCCAGAACTCAAGACAGTGACCTTATCTGTGAAAAGAACATGTCACATGTGTGGTACAAGTCACAAGAACTCCCAAACCCCGAAAACCTGTTCAGATTTCTCAAGAGTTGTTATTCCAATTTTCCAACATCAGGAAAACCAAACAGAATACATGAAAACTTCTGCAAATCAATACTCCGGTGATGGGAAGAAATTCAATCATCAGAACTTCATAAATAACTTCCTCATCAACTATAAGCATTTCAATTCCAACAAAAAAACATTATTAAGAAAAACACACGTCAAGAAGCATTCCTTCAATTACGATTGCCTAAACAGAACAAAAACAATATTAACTCACAAAGCCTGACTAACAATATTAGAGAAGTTTAAAAAACTGGAGCACGGAGCGACAAGGGTTCGCTTGACAAAATATCATATACCAAGAAAGATCCATGCTTCACCAGGTTCAGAAATCATTTAGTTACCGCTGCACGAGAACCTGCAGTAGACGGAGCCATTACATGATCAGAGGGGATAGTAACAAACAATAGATTTAAATTCTAGTTGGTAAATCCAGAAATGTCGAGTATCTGATATATTTTTTTATATAATACTTATATCAGTATACGTGACTAAAAATGTCCGTTCAAGTATACATTGAGTGAAGCTTGTTATTTGCAACTAAACAACTATACATTACTCATTACACAGTATGTTCTTTTACCGGTAATATGAACATATCTAATTTTCATGATAGCTCATTACACAATATGTTAATTTATCACTAATATCAATATCAAGTACTGTAACATATATTTGGCAACAAAAATAGATATATCCATATACACTTCAACATGTATCCCATCTAAAATGTATCCGGCTCATTTCACACTTCAACACCAATATAACTAATTATCAGGCATGTTGATCAATGAACATGTCTGAATTTTATGGTCAATGTATCATATTGAAAAAAATATGGTCCAATCTGTTGGAAAACTCTGCACTTTCGTGTAGGCCTAAGCAAGACATTAGAAATTATATCGTTACCATATATGTGATATGACATCCTAAATCGGTTTGTGAATGCGAATATGAGTGCCTTATAGTGCCTTATAAGTTCTTAACAGTGGCTACTAAATAATTACCTACGGGTGAATGTTAGGCTTTAAGCATCACAACACTAATTCACTAGCTGATGGCTACCAAAAAGTGATGATAGTAGGCGAGGTGCTAGTATCTATGACTTTCAAGTAGCTGTCTTAATGAAACATCTGCATATACTAACAGCAACGTTACACTTGATTTCCTTGATAGATAGTAGGCCAAGGTGCATTTGAGTAGCTAACTAGTTATTAAACTTTTCTGTGACAAACAAACAATACAAATAACGACATGAGTATCCCTAGATGGAGTAGATGCCATGAAAAGCCTAGTCTCTTTAGGCTACCCATTGAATCTTGATGTACCAATGTCTAAGAAGGCCCTAGCTAAATCGATAGGGGACTTGTAGTTTGTCTTACCCGGTGTAGTACTGTCCTGATTTACTCGACAGGTAAACGGAAAATGTCTACTTGAATATATGGTGTACACTAAATTATTCATCCCGCACTTATACTACAATAAAGTTTTTAGCTCTCATGATAATCAAAAAATAAAAGCTTTGATAGTTGATACTTTTGGAAATACAAAATCTGTGCATGCATAAAGCTACTAGATAGACTATCATCTCAGAGGTCAAACCAATTTGAACCATGAAATATCAATAAAAAAAACCATATTATTTGCGTCAACTAAAAAGTATTACTGTTCTCACCTTTTCTTTTAGTTCGGCCACCAGCAGGATTAGCGACAGCGAAACCAGTATCATTTGCACAACCTGGGAATTCATTGAGCAAAGCATTTTGGTTGCCCATACAATGCAGATTCTCAAACTCACAGCCATTAAGAGCTGGATCATGTATAGATGCATCTTCCCCAGTTTTCCCATCTACCTCCGGATGAAGGCAATACACTTGATTCCCACACTGCATATTACAAGGATTCATCACGTAACCACCTGTCATACTAGCGTTAACTATGTTCTGATTAGCCGTTGGCTGCTTCTGATAAGGAAATGACCCAATTTCACCCTCGATTCTCCCTCTAATATCCACAAGCAAACACTTCAATCTTGCCACCTCAGCCTCTAACCCCGCTTGACTCTGGATCCTCTTCATTAACTGTTGATTCAATGCTCTCAATCTAACAACTTCATCCTCTAATGAAGCAGCCTGTGCCTTCTTCTTCTCACGATACTTTCTAACCGCTTCACGATTCCCTGATGGACGTTTCTTACCTTTTTTCTCTGCAGACTCAGCAGTGTCATCTGTAGGCGTCTTGTCATCATCACCACTCATAGCGGGTACGATCTTAGTATGGACATGGTAACACGTGTGCGTGTGTGAAGAATCAGGCCCCGGTGGGTTACACGTATGCGTATGGGTACATGCATGTGTATCCTTGAAGATGTCATCAAAGAAACTATCAATTGAATCATTGCTAGGCATATCAGCCATATTTGCATCCGTAAACATCTCGTGGTTCGAGAAATCAATTTCTCCGTCCTCCATTGGCAACTCTAATAGCTACAGATACCTTGCGTGATACTGGTTACGATTATCAGGTGGAGTATACAACTTTAAAAAAATCTTTTCAACCTATTCTTTCCAATCAACTTCACTTCTTCCTGTGTATCATGAATAAAAGTAATATTTTGCTGAGTTCACCCAGATGCATAAAAAAATATAATAAAAATTTACAGGAATTCATGTAAACCCTACCCAATAATTAACCTTCAAACAATCAGCGTATCATCCATAATTATAGAACAAAAAAATCAAATAAAAATAACTTAACATAAACCCTTAAATATTCGAAGAAAATATAAAAATTCTAAATTCTATCAGTAACAAAAAGCCCTAAAGTCCGACAATTGGTCGAGTGAGCAGTACAACCGGAAAACATGGATGGTAAGTTTCGATGTATACAGATATAAACTATAAAAATTCGCAGACATAAGGATGAAATAAGCCGAATTTATATGCATATTCTAGTAATCGGACTGCAATTAATTAAACGCCTGACAAATCATACGGAGCTGATAAAAATGAGAAGAATACGAAATTCACCTTGAGAAAAGCCCTAAATTTGTTGAATTGGTCTCAATCAATGAAGGTGTAAGACCTGAAAGAAGAGAATGTAAGTTTGGAGAGAAGAACAAAAGAAACCCTAGACAGGGGAGGGGAGATCAGAATGGGAATGATTGAACAAGGATGGACCATTCGTTTAATATGGAATCTACACACGTATGTACAGCGGAGGGAAAAGGAGAAGTAAAAGGGCCTTTTTATTATTATTATATATATTATATTATTATTACTATTATTATTGACATTGATTATTCAAGAAATGTGTAATTCAAGAAAATAAAAGAATAGGTTCATCCACCCCAAATAATATACTACATCATTTTTTTAAAAATATGAAAGTATGTTATATTGTTTTACTGTAATACTTATACTAATAATTACATCATAATTTTTAACTTACAAATACTACTATATAGTAACTATCAATTGTTATAAAGGTATACCACAACATATGTTCAATTCGATTACATGTATGAATCAATTTTTTTATGGTAAATATCACACCTTAAATTATTAGATAAGAAAATTAGTTTAAGCAAGTTAAATTGTGTTTCATTTTATTTACTATTCGTATAAAGTTCGATACAATTAAAACGACATAGTTAACAAGATCATATTAAAGTGTTAAGTTTCGCAACTTGTCAAGCTACTACATCAATTCAAAACACCTTTATTATCAAGATAATTTCAAAGTGTTAAATTTCCAATATGAAAAGCTACTGTATCAATTCATAACAGTTTTTTTTTTTTTTTAATATAAAACATCTTTAGTAGCCATCAAATTTCTAAAATAGATACAGCAAAATTAGTGTTCGTATTGAAAATTATACATAAACAATTTATCCACTCTACTATGTACGAGTATTTGAGATTATTTATTTAAAGTTTCGTTTGTTTATTTAATTTGATAACAGACATGCAAATACAAACCATCCACTTATTTACGTATTTTTTATAAAAATTGACACTTGAAATGAACATATTAACTGATGCTCTATTTCTTAATAAAAAGAACAATGAGCTGAGCACTTGAATCAAACATTTTAATTGTTCATGCTTATTTTTTAATAGAGAAAAAGACCTTTTAATGAATAATAATTTCAGACAGCACCGTACGTTGTGACATGTAATAGATCGATATTGTATTTGTATTTCTTATTATACATCATCTTATCTTATAATTATAATAATAGTAGAGAGTAGAGATGGGTATTAAAGAAGTAATAAATCTATCTTGATAATGATCCGTACATCTATCTTCGCTACCGATTGAACACACGTACGTACAACAGCTTTAATTTTTTTCAAACGATGTCTGCTAGCTACCCAGCTCAGCTCGTATTTTGAATTTGGGTTTAAGAAACCGTCGATCCCTAGCTTGATCGATCAAGGCGCGCGATGCATGCTTGGTCTTCCTGGAAGCGATCGAAGGATACCAAATATATATAATTTCACTCGAGGCTGAGACGACACACGTACCTAATAAACTCGCTCACAAATTTGATCAACTGATCACTAGAAGATAGGCTCATTCGATTACTAATATATTAGAATTGAACAATAAAATCAAATAGAAAAGTCATCAATCAATCATTAAGAATTCGATGGCTAACTTTGGCTCCGTTATTCAACTTACGAACATCTTAATTGATTATATCAATCGAAAACACATGCACCCCATGAACCGAACCGTCGTAAAGGGAAAGAGAAGACTTAAGAAAAAGAGATGAATCGTTAGACGCACACAGCGTGGCACCATAACCATTGCCGTAGTATGCGTCATGGTTCCACGCTTGTGGGCGCCTAAAAACCATCCTTTTAAGCTTCTCGATCACTTCCTCTAATTCTAACTGCATCTCGATCACCATCCATTCATGTTCGTCCTAAAAACGACATATGTACACATACCAAATTAAACAGGACCCCTATGTTGCAAGAAACAAAACCAAATTAGTATGAGATATATACGCACACGTACGTCCATGTATATATAGAGATGAGTGTGTGAATTGAATGATACGAGTATGATATTAGCGATCCAAGGGATTTGCTAAGACGTACGGTGGGTTAAGTTCTTAAGGATGAAGCACCTATACTTGGCATTTGCCACATGGTATCATGTATGGGACACTTGGGTATAATGCCCTACGTGACCTAAATATGTATACATCATATATAATAACAAAATGGATCGGATATCATTTTTTTATACAACGTTATTTAAGTTTTATGAAAACTGATATCGTGGTTATAATAATAGATGTATACTAAAAAAAATAGAAGAATAAATCGCAAGAGATGGCTATTCTAAAGGGGTGATGATATTTCCACCACACTTTTTGACAAATTCATCAAAAATGTGCAATGTTTGTACAGTACAAACTCTCAATGCATAATCATGGTGGATTTATCAGAAAGTGTAGTGAAAATATCATCACTCATTCTAAAGAAACTTCTCAATTATGTTTTCCATAATTTATAAGAATCGGTTTATATTTTCTAATTTTTACAACTCCTCTATCACTCGTATATTCAATAGATGCTAAAAGTAGGATTTCTACACTCATAAAATTATTACAAACGAACAATGTTTTGGTCACATTCATCCAATCACATTCATCATTTTCATTTTTGTCACATTTCTCTTTTTCACATAATATCGTGACACATAATTTTTCCAAAAATAGTGTCAACCTAGCATTTTGCATTTGGAAATTAAACGTTATGTCATTGGTGATCTTTTAATTTCCCGCCACGCACTAGTAAAAAAAATATAGACTTGGTTGATTTGGAGGATCCGAATGTTTACCTTTGCGTTGTTTTTTTTCTTTTCTTCTTAAATTAAATAAGTGAATGAATACAAAGTACTCTAAATTAAGACGGACTTTAAAATTAATTGACAACCTTCAACAAATCCCAAAAAATTAATAAATGAGTTTATTATTTCATTATGTATTAAAGTTTACACTTTTTACTATTGTATGAGATATACTTTCATTTGTTTATCTATGTAAACTTTCCTGTTTGGGTAAGGTTAAAAAAGAAAACTTTCCTAATTTGGACTTATCTAGAAAAGAAAATTTAAATACAATAGACGATATATTTACAAGTTAAATACAGATTTCAAAGTTCGACTCATACAATAATAAAAGATATAAAGTAAACAATAAACCCCAAATAAATAGTAAAGATTAAGGCATAAATTCTCTTCAAAACTTACAATATTATTACATATACTAAAATCTAAATTTTTAATGCATGGTATATGATGATTTTAATGATGGTATTTTTTTAAAAAAACATGTAACTGCCCCGATAAATAAAAAAATCATTTTTAAAGACCGATTGGCTTAAAAGATTTGGAGATATAGGAGTTTGGCATGCAAACACAATTAGCTACTGTATTAATATTCGCATCAAGAAAGCACAAATAAGAAATTTACTCCGACTTTTTACATCGTACTGCGGTGCCCATCAGAGCTTACAAAATCATCTAATCGAAGCAAAAAATCCGATCACATTGATCTTCAACTCATAATTTCCTAAGGCGTGTTGTTCTTCTCGAAATCTATAAGCAGATTTGACAACGGAGTGGTTCCGCTTATCAATCTCAATCATCTCAAGTGTCGGAATGTTCCCTACATCCTCTGGAATACCCTTAAGATAGTAGCATTCGAGCACCACCAATCGTTTAAGGCATGGAAAGTTGTTACTATATGCATCCCAATGATGAATATCCAAGTTTTGCAATTTCAAGAACTTTAGTTGCCGAAAGTGTCCCTCTCGCGTGTCCCATGTGGGTCCTTCAAAGGCATAGTTTAGCAGCTTTAGAACTTCAAGATTAGGCAACCATTGGATTTTCGACATGCTAAACCAAGGTAAACGACATCCTGATAACGTAAGTTTTTTTAGCGTTACCGGGAAACTAATGTACTTTTTTGACAAGAATGATTCAACTTGCAAAACTTCAGGGTGGATAACCTTTAATGTTTCAAGGTGGTCTAATAATGCAAAATTTGGGAATGCATCATCCGTTTGATCTTCATAAACAGCACACCCGAGCTTTCTGACATTAGGAATTCTTTTTAACAAGCTTTCAGCTCTACCATGTACTCGTAGCATAGAAATCGTTTGCAAATTTAAAAGCACATCAGAATTTGCTAAATTATGGGTATCAGGAATAGAAATGATCATTTCAATCCACAAATGCCTTAAATTTACCATCTTTGTGATGTTTTCTGGTAACTTCATGAAACCGGAATAATTTTCTTTAAGAATGAGGGTTTGAAGGTTCCATAGATTACACACCGAAGAAGGCAACTTGGTGACTTCAGACCAAAGTGCTAAGTGCCTAAGATGAATTAGCAGCTCTAAAGAAAGGGGGAGTATAGATGTGTGAATAGTTAGTAAATCGAGTACTCTAAGAAGTAGAAAAGGATGAAAACATCCCTGGACTCCTAAACTAAAATACCATTCCTTGTTAAAGCAAAAAAACGAGCGAATATGTGGGGTAGAATGGTCGGAAGAGATCTCCGATAAAATCTTAGAGTCTGCAAAAAATCTTCGTTGCTTATGTATTAATGGAGTGAGCTTATAAGATGATGAAAGGTAACTTGACCTTGATATTGGTTGGAAGAAATTCTCTTCTGTGGCCTTTTTCAAACAGAGCTCCCTCAACAGATCATGGATACGGCAAGCCTTGATCCCACCGTTAGACCTTCTTTTCGCGACAATCAATAGACTTCTGTCTACTAGTTCCATCAAGTAATCTTCAGCCACTTCTTCCAAAAGTTTTTGACCGTCTTCTTGTATGAATCCCTCTGCCACCCATAACCAAATTAACCTTCGCACGGGGATTATACTGTCTTCTGGGAAGCCTCCCACATAGAGAAAACAGTCTCTCAAGTGACGTGGCAAATGGTCGTAACTCAAAGTCAATGTATCCATGTATCCCTTCGGATCACCAACAATGTACGAAATTACACTTTCAGCAACTTTTTCCCAATTTTCACAACTCTTCTCTCCCTTAACCAAAAGTCCTGCTATGACAACAACTGCTAATGGTAGCCCCTGACATTTTTTAGAAATTTTCATTCCAGGCTTTATTAGTCTTTCAGGGCAGCCATCTTTCTGAAACACTTTCCTGGTCAATAGCTCCCAACTCTCGTCTTTGGTCAGCAATTGTAAATAGTGAGTGAAACCGCCTGGTTTTGCATAGAATGCAATTTCAGAGAGGCGAGTGGTTAACAGAATTCTGCTGCGAGTGTTATCATTTGGAAAGTACATTTTCAAATCATCCCATGCCTTAGGACTCCATACATCATCAATGACAATCAAATATCTTTTTCCCTTCAAGCTCTTGTATAATAATTCTGACAATTTCTCAACCTTCAACTTATCAATTTCTTCAGGCACTAGTTTACCAATGGACGTTAGAATGGAAATTAACAAATCCTTCTTACTGAAAGCTTGCGAAACTGAAACCCATGCACGAACATGAAAATGATATACGATATACCGATCATTAAATACTTTGGTTGCTAAAGTAGTCTTACCTAATCCACCCATACCAACAATGGAGATGATATCTAATTGCTTTTGATTTCCAGCAAGCCTCTCCACTAAAACCAATGAGTCATCATCAAGGCCCACAATTATTTCTTCATTATCAGATGAATTTCTGCTAGGCGAACTTCTTGCACTCTGCAGCAGGCCTTCATATTGAGACTTCGTCTTTTCATCCATAAATTCTTTTTTAGTGGATATGATCTCTTTCATAATACTATCAAAGTTTGGGGAGTGATAGTTATCGGCACCACACATCGTCATGCTTGTGTTGTTTCTGATGAAACTGCTAGTCAGAAATAGATCGACAATGTCTTCAGCTTCTTCCACCACATCTCTAAGCCTTCTCTCCAATTCTCTAACTTTCTGCAGATCACGGGGCCCCTTTGAGATCTTCATATCAATAACAAAGATTCTCAGGGACTCAAGTTCCTGATACAGAAACTGCAATTGAGGCCTTTTGTCTTGAACAAAAGGGTTAGCATTGATCAATGGATTACTGTCACAGCATATTAGCTGCTTCAATTTGTCCATCAACAATTCTAGACCCGTGTTTGCCATCTTACCTTTTTATTAATTTTTTTGTTTTACTCACTTAACACTCTTCTTAAGTTCTCAATACTCAAAAGTAATGATTTTAAACAAGCCTTTTTCCCTACAAAATCTTATTGATGGGAACTAGTTAGAAGTATTTCATAATATGTCTATTAAATAGATTATCATTATTAATATTTTACATATTTGGAATATTATCTCAACTTAGTTGATGCAGGTTTGAGTCAGAAATAGACTACTACAAGTATTATAACTACTAATTTTTTCTAATACACATGGGATGATGTTTACACAACGTTTTATTTAATCCAGGTTGAGCCCTGACAAGGAGGTCAAGACAAAAGGCAATCAAAATATGAAAATTTCTTGGTAATTGAGTTGCCTGCTCTATGTTGATTTTTTCTGTATATCTGGCTTTCTTAGGAAGGTAAGCACTTAAGCTTGAATATATAATTATTATCGGTTTAGACTTAATTAAATGAAAGATAAAGGATCAGATGAAACCCATATACCGATAGATATCCAAAGAAGTAATATGCGTATCTTCATCCGGTAGATCTGCATATGTTAACTTGATTCAAATCTGTGTTACATAAACTAGATATAACCAGGTGTCAAAATTTTATGAAAGAATACACATATATATAAATCGTTAAAAGAATTTTAAAGAACAAACAGAAACTCACTAACTAACAGCAACATGCAACGTCTGAATTTAGGTGTTGTCTTTCACGTTCCAATTCTATGAGCATAAAGTTGACAAAGGCAAAAAATATATCAACTGAATCAGGACAGCGACACCAAGCCGAGCTCATTGATGAACCGGGAAGAGTTCGTTGATTAAGTTAAAAAGAATGAGCAAATGTAAATGAACATAGGACCTGCCATAAAACAACAATTAAGCTTACCATAACCACTCAGATGTAATTTCATTAACAGCCGATTTAAAAGCAAGAAATTTCCACAATCTACATAAAACCATATTACAAATAGTCCAAATGTCTCTACTATTCGGTGTTAAAATATTACATATATTGACTTACACAACTCATCCTGTTTCCAAACAAGATAAAAATGACCAATTCGTACTAATATCTTGTGCTAATATCTCATTTTCCGTCCACTCATACTAATATCTTGTGCAAAAGTTACAGTATCAAGCATGCTTTTTGACCCTTTCGTTTCTTTTTCTTCTTTTGCTTTGGTGGCTGCAGAACCACTTTAATGGCTGCGTCAAAAACAGACTTCACATTCTGCAATAATTGTGACAAGGTTTTGGTCAAGAGACTTTTTCTCAAAAAGGATTCAGTAGTAATAAATAATAAGTGTCCACTATACAAAGAGCTACAATTTTAGGAATGTGTAATTACTGCATTTTTAAAAAATATTTATGTCTATTTTACTCTTGATTTTCAGGGGATGCACTTCTTGTGAAGTTGCATAAGTACAGGTAAACGTGAAAACTTAGTAATTTACATTTTGAAGTGATCATTCTTTCTGGGACAAAGTTTCAAGATAAAATAAAACTAAGAATCTGCCCCTATGTATTGTGCTAGAAGCTATCTTAGACATCCAACTACTAGTCGCATTGTAAGCCAAGCATTACAATTTTGATAGTGTAAGAGAAATACCATGATATACATATGATATGATATTAACAACACCGCACCTGCTGTGTTTTTGAACTACACTCTATGTAGGCAGGGGCACCAATTAACTTCTTCAACTCCTCTCCCTATGCAAGAGTAAAATATATAACTATTATTTGTAGCAATGTGCAGTACTCGATGTTTTATATAGAATGCTAATGATTAAAAAGGACCGTAAGAAGTATCCTACAACGTTAGTATGTGAGGCCCACTACTGGATGTAGATAGTAGATTTCCAAAAAGCTGTTTTCTCTTATATGAGAAGTTATTGGCATTAATAAAAGAAATTTTAGGTTCGGGTATGAAGGTGGACAAAATTTGATGCAATTGTGACATAGATGGGATGGGGCATGAAATTAAATAGACATCTTTCTTAAGCACTAAACATCATATGTTATTACTAGAGACTATTGTTTATCAATTTAAGGTACCTAAACAATGTAAGTTTAATGCCCACTAAGGCACTAAACAGAATCTAGATGGCCTATGTGTGAAGAGACCTGTATTTACGCATTACAACAAACATGTGTTGTAGCAAAGGGAGAGATGAGTTATAGCATTTGAAGAACAATCTAAGTGAAAGCAGTTGAGGATTATATGCGAGACAGCCTTTAAGCATTGTTCATGTTTGAGGGATACCATAACAGAGTGTGTTCAAGCAAGCCCTTAAAAAAATAAAAAAAAAATAAAAAAAATAAAAAAAATAAAAAAAAACCTTCTTCCATGAATCTAAAAAAGATCAGATAGGAGTAGCGTATACCTGAGCCGTTGTAATTGGAACAGCACCAGGATGGTCAGTCAAAAACTGTTTATCATCTCGGAGATCTACAAAAAATGAATTTTTAAAGGTGTATTTATTCATGAACCTCACATAGATAATGAACATAAGAGAGTAAAACAATCCTTGATCATAACTAATTTCAAGGATTGTACATTCAGTTAATCTAGCCCTTATTTCGATGACATTCAAGAGTGGTCTTAGAAAAAAAAAAGTGAACTCCTTTTTATCCAGAAAACAAATAAAATATGATCTAATTAAATGCAAAATCATAAGTAGAACAGGATAATAATTGCAACCATGTAAAGAAGGTTGAGAGAATCTAACCAAGCTTCGTTCCAACAAGAATAATTGGAACACCGGGTGCATAGTGCCTCAATTCAGGAATCCACTGAAAAATCGCAACAAATATGTATAATTCTAAATCATTACTTCTTATATGAACAAATCTACTTGTTAAGCTCAATCATGAACCAAAAAAATTCCACTCATCTTCTTAAAGAGAGAGTAATAATTTGACATTTGAGGTTAAAGATATAAAGGTTCCAAAATATCTATGACCTCTTGAACTTTAGAAAATCAATTGATTGACTACGCACAACTTAGTAACAAAATGCTTTCTTGGGTTGGTTCAGTTGGGGAGGACCACAAACTAGACCTTTTACCTGAACTGAACTGCAAACATCTTTGGAAAAATCTGATTTGATTCTATTACAATAAAATAAGATTATAATATTATATAATTTCCTTTCAAATAAATAAGAATTAGGTTGTTTCCTACATGCAATGATCGAAACTTGACTCAATATGAACAACTATATTCAGTTTGGTTGTTCTCTGCCGTAAAACCACCAACCAACCTAAACTGATAAGTTTTAAAAAACTTTTGAGGGTTATATTAGCAAAAGCATAAGCCCCAAAAGTGACCTTACTGACAAAAAAATAAATTGAATACAAATAAATCACCTTTTTGGAGACGTTTTCATAGCTAGCCTTGCTAATTAGAGAAAATGCAAGTATGAAGACATCAGCACCACGATAGCTTAAAGGTCTCAATCTATTGTAATCTTCCTGCCCTGTTCATATAAGTAACATGCACTTACAACGACAACAGAAAATCAAAGAAAAACAACATATTCGGAACTAAATAGCCAGCAAAGTAATCAACCTGCAGTATCCCATAATCCAAGATTAACCGTGCTCCCATCTACCACCACATTTGCACTAAAGTTGTCGAAAACTGTTGGCACGTAATCCTGTTACCATACATAAATCTATCGGTAAGATAACGACCACTGAAAGTTCTTGTCCCCTAATAAACCACATTAGTTATTATAATTACAGATATATAGTAACATATTAATAATGAGACCAACCAATCCTATATTTGGCCAATGTGGGATCATAACAATACCCCGCCCTTGAAGAGCCAACGTCCTCGTTGATCACGGCTATGTTGGTCACGGTTGGCACCCTCTTTTCGGGTCCAAGCCACCACTCAATAGGCCACCACTCCGAGGCCTCATTGGTCACGTCTATGTTGGTCACGGTTGGCACCCTCTTTCGGGTCTAGGCCACCACTCCGAGGCTCTGATACCATTTGAAATGAACCTAGCCCATACTAGGCCCATATCATGACTGTTATGATCCCACGTTAGCCAAGTATGGGATTGGTTGGTTGCTTATAAGTCTAGGTGTCCCCTCCTCCTTCAAGCTAGCTTTTGGGAGTGAGTTCTACACTTGGGCTTATGACATGATATAGGTCTAGTATGGGCTAGGTTCATATAAATTTTTAGAGAATTATGTTCATAGTACAACTATGTAGCAACATATTAATTATACAACAGGTGTGCGAGCTTATTCAAGCTCGAGCTCGATATCATTCACCATACGAGCTCCAAGGTATGATTGGGACTGCTTGTGCTCGGCTCAATTCAATCTTTAAACGAATCGAGCTCGAGTAACTCACTCATAGCCTGACTTGTTCACACTCCTATTTTACTTGTAGTAAAAGACTACAAGCTGGAATTCCTTTTGTGAGTGTATGAATGAAGTTCACATAAATAATATTTAACATCGTAATCGCAATTATGGATGACGCATATTGATAAACCACATAAGTAATGTTGCTTCGATTTCTTTATGTTTCCTACAAGTTATCGTTTTGTGTATAATTGTTGATCCTACAAAGAATATAAGAGTAAACTTGGTGCCATCTGAACTTACTAATTATTATACTGTATTGCCTACGAAAACTTAGGGGGTGTTTGGGGGAGCGTTAGGGGAGGGCTTTTTAGCTTTTGTGGCATCATAATGCAGAAAAGCTCTATTTTAGTGTTTGGGTATATGCAGCTTTTTCCTATTTTAAATGGTTAAAAAGCTAAAAAGTCATGATTTTGGAGCTTTTAGTTAACACATAAGCTAAAAGCTTAACGCCACCCCAAACACCCTCTTATTTGGAACAAAAGGCGGACAGCTGACAGCCTAATCCTAGTTTATTTCAAACAAGTTGCAGCAACAGACCTAAAATGTAGTTGCATCTAACCTACCAGAACTATTCAATTCTCATGAAAATTAATAAATAAGAAAAAAATATTAAATCCACAACACTATACTAAACATAAAGCTTCAAGATTCTAACAATCAACAAAATATATAACTATACACCAAAAACATAACAGTAATTCGAAAAAACTACTTTTAACCTTGCAATTTAAATAAAACAAATATTAGGATAAAACAGAGTCAATTTAGGGCAAATAAATCCATAAAATTAGATAAAAAGAATAATTAGAAAATTCAAATAAATAAGAAAAAAAATAAAAAGAAGAAGATGAAAATGGAATTACAGTGGGAAAAGTATTGCTGGTGTAGGAAATAAGCATACAAGTCTTGCCAACAGCACCATCACCAACCGTTACACACTTTATAAACCGTGATGCACTCATTCCCTAATTTTGACTTTCACTTTGACTTCCAAATTCAAGATAGGATACACTCTTTTTCTACATAAATTGAAAACCCTAAATTTTTTGTTAACTGCGCGAATAGCAACATTCATTCATTCATTGTGTTTGATTTTTCCTTTCATAAAAATAATGCTCCGTAATTGAGTTTTATTTATTTGTGTGTTTTTCTTTTTAAATTTCTTTAACCTCCGGGAGATAGAAAGAGAGTAACTATGGAAAGTATGGAAGACTAACGGAAGGGTGTCATTTGTACAAAGATAATACAAAACTTATTTACGCTTAATTTAAATATCTCACAAATAATAAATCGAAAAATTATGAAAATTGCACCATTAGATTCAGCGTTTCAATTTGTTGTCCATCAAGGCATACTTTCGACAAAAAAAAATCATGTATTTTGGTAGGTTTTACAATTTACTAACACATGTGTTAAAGTGTTGCGTTTAGGGTTTGGGGTTTAAGAGTTAGGGTTTAGGGTTTGGGTTTAGGGTTTCTCCCGAAACCCCAAAACCCAAACCCGAAACACTAAACCATAACCCCTAAACTCCAAACCCTAAACGCTTTATATAACTCTAAACCCTAACTCTAAACCCTAAACCTATTAAACCCTAAACCCTAATAAATTCTAAACCCTAATCCCTAAACTCTATACTTAAATTAAATATTTAATCAAATATACATGTGTTAGCAATTAGTAAAACCCACCAAAAAAAGGTGAAAAAATCATCGAAAGTATGCCTTGATAGACGGCAAATCGAAGAGGATCAAACGATGAATCTAATTGTGCAATTTTCATAATTTTTCGATTTGTCATTTGTGAGATATTTAAGTTAAGGGGTAAATGGGTTTTTAACATGTGAGTATTCTCTTTGTACACATGACACCCTTTCATTGGTACTTCCATTATTTCCAAAATCCTTGTACTTTCCTGATCTTTTTTCTCATTCATGTATATAAAACAAAGATTTTTTTGCTTATGTGACAACATATTAACCTTTTTAAATAATGTGCCATCATAATAAAATTTTCACCATTTACAAATTTTCTTAGATATGCCAACTTATTTATTACTTTATTTAACCCCAATTTTTCTCTTATTTAACCTTACTAAATTATATTTTGTCAAATTTATACCATTGTTTATTTTATTTTCATTTTTATGTCTATTTTTTTATTTCCGGTATACGTTACTAATAAGTTTCATTAATAAATTTTCAACTTTCAACGATATTAATGCAATTGAAACATAAAAAAATATATGATTAATTATATTTTTCAAATACACGGGCTAACAAATGTAAAACTCAACATAATGATTTATACTGTTTAATTATTACTTTGTTTAAAAATTAGAAATTCGGTGTTATTTTCCTATATAGTTTGGTTTATGTTATTACTTATTTCATTTTCAATTATAATTGTACATTATAGGTTAACATTAATAATTCGTTAGGCTACTTACAAATAATCATATAATTGTAAATTTTAAACGGTACTAATTCATTAGTCTACTTATAAATAATCATATGATTGTATTTTTTAAAACGATCGTGCGTCGCACGGGCGTAAAGCCTTATCTATATATTATATATGTTAAACCGAATTTTATATATGCCACATCACTTGTTTCCTTAAATAACAATATGTTAACAATTGGAAAAAAAAAGTTACACATGTCACATGGATCGATTTACTTTGAATAACATTATAAATAAATAAAAAATTAGTGATTTTAAATGCTTATATAAAATTAGTTCATTAACTAAAAATAAATTTCAGAAGTATATGCATACATGTAATATATATACAAATCATATGTATGAATTATTGAATTTATATGTGATGTGACTATTAAATACAAATTACGAATTGAAGTTTTAAATTATAATTATAATGCCTAAGTTTGTAAATGTTAGTTCAACGATATTAAAACCATATTTCAATTGCGATTGTAACGATATTGTTAATTTGATATCAAACATAAACAATAAATAAATATATGATTATAAAGATTGTCGCATATTGTATGTATATATCTTAGGATATTATGACAATTAACATCATGAAATATATATTTTGTCATTTAATTTTAAATTTTAAATTTATACATATGTTTATCGCATAATGTCTCTTTATGTTGTTATTGTACGTCAAAGTCTAAGCTTTTATTAGTTGATCTATACTTTTTATTAGCACTTCGAAATTTGTTGTTTCCTTTAAAGTTTGTTTATCTTATTAATCATATTCATTTAAAATAAAATTTGCACAATTTAATTGAGAACATTATATTTACAAATTATGCTATGTATTTTTAAAACGGTCGTGCATCGCACGGACTCCATACCTAATAATATATAAAAGAAAATCATACATAGGTTGTCCTTACAAAAATAAATCATTATAAATTAATCATCACCATTAAAATGAATGAAGGCAATCTATCTTATATACAAAATGACAATAATGCTGACATAACTTTTGCTGATTTGTCACACTGGTTGGGCTTGTTTGCTATTGTTTGGCTGGCAGGGTTTCCGATACATATCGTTGATGGATGAACCTATGTCGGTGAAGATAGCTTCAAGCTATCGGTAAATCACTGTGATGGCATACCAGTGATTTAAAGTGTTCTTGGTGTGGCTACACAAGAACCGCCGATCCTCTCTGACGTTATGTGCTTATGTGTTTATTTGTTGTAAGATTTGTTATTTCTGGATTGAAATGTCGGTTACAGTTCCATTCACTTAGCTGTGAGCTAACCCCTCGATATTTAACATTTTTGTTTGGGTTATGGAATGGCGTTTGGATTCTGGATGGAATGTTTGACTACTGTTGCGACTACTCTAATATTTTTAGAAAAGCATATGTTTGGGAAATTTATATAACACCCAACTGATAGTATTTTGTGTAACATCCTCCCTATCGGTCTGGTAATTCTCTATTTTAATCGAATATTTAATTATTTTAGGAATTACCTCGTATTATATGTTTATTGAGAAACTTAAGTAAATAGATCTTAGGATTTATTGTGAATAGTAAATTGTTACTTGCTTTAATTTACTATAGTCTACGGTACAATAAAATAAGTTTCTCGCAATTGATATTTAGGTTTCAGACAATAGATTTAGAACGGGTATAAAATACCCAAATATTGAAGTCGGTCATGACGGAGGCCGACCTCTTTTTTTGTGTTAATTCCCAAACACTTGAACCCATTTGATAAACTTAAAAACCTTCACCAATAATCTTCAAAAATTCAAATTAAAATAAAAAACATAATTAGTTAACTTCAAGATGTGAATTCTTGCAATTTAGCTTCATTTGGTTATCATCATTCCCTTGTTCTTCTAGTTTCAAGTAAGTGATTTTAAACTTGATGAACTAAGCTTTGTTAGGGTAGTGGTGATTATGATAAATTGTTTGATGTAAACATGATTAGTGATGCTATCTGATGTAAGAAACTGATTTGTTGTACATGATATGCATTTTTCGATGTCTTGCTCTTGAGTTAGGATTTTAGGGCTCAAATATGTGGGTTATGGAATTGGTGTGAATTTGACATGAAAAGTGGATTGATTGATGTTATATGGGATTAGTTAGTTGTAATATGATGTTATTTTGGTGTTAAAACCTCCCCCTAGTTTACTTGATAACTGGAAAGTTGAGGATTGTTGAGTTTAGCTCGTATTTGGGTTTGTTGGTACTGTGTTGCTGCTGCTGACCTGAAGAACAAGTCGGCGGCTTGATGAGCCAAGCCAGCGGCTCTATGTTTGGGTTGGGAAGCCGGCGGGTCAGAGACCCAAGCCGACGGCTTGTGAACCTAGACCGGCGGGTTAATTACCTTAACCGGTTGCTGCTAAAAGCTTTAAAACGTGACTTTGTGCTGTTGCCTCAAAAACCCTTGTACTCGGTGGCTGGTGTATTTGAACCGGCTGCTGGGAGGCTTGAGCCGGCGGGTGTGGACCCCCAGTCGGCGGCTTCTTTGGCCAGTCCAGCTCTTCAACATTACTTAATTTATTTCAATTTTAATTAGTTGCTACATGTTATACTAAAGGTATATTTTGGTACTTCTTGTTTACATTTCAGTTTTTCAGATGTAGATATATGTTTTGGATGGATTTGGGATTTGTCTCAGCTTTTCCAAATCTAAGATGAAATATCAACATAAGCGTTATTGTTAATTAAAAATAAACGCGAATTATCAGGAATTCTTACTTGATTTCATGTAAACATGGCAGAAAACTGGTAAAAACCAAATATAGTAGAAATACGGGCAAAATATCTATAATTGCCAGCAATTTATAGAACTATAACTTAACTTTAATAATTATTGACATAAAGAAAATGCTATACAATATTCGGTTAGTTTTGAAATTCAAATTCATGACAAATCGAAAGATCCTTGACCTTCATTGATAGCGTAGAGGATTTGCTTGTACATGATCTCCTGTTACAAAAAATGTTAACGAGCCAAATAAGTAATCACACATATCTAACACTTTTATCCAAAGTAAAAGTCAGTCATGAATCATGCATTCCCCACAATGAACATATTTGTACCTCGCCATCATTGTACACAGTTCAAAATTTTGTTGGTACTTTATACAGTTGACAAATAGTCAAAAACTAAAGCTCCCAAAAATCCAAAATTAAACAATTTTTGAGAATTAGACTGTTATTCACTTATTCTACTAGCATATCTTTTATTTATATAAATATTTAAAACATCAACTCTATATTCTCTAGTAGCATATCTTTTATAATAATAACGAGCAGTTTTTTATGTTGTGATTTATTTTTATATAAAGTGGGATCAAGGACTAATGTTAATGATGGTTTGCAGTCAAAATAGGTTACTCTACCTTGGTTGAATAAGAAGGAAGCTTTAGATAATTAGCACATGTCATCACACTTGGCAAGTCATCATCAGCAGATTCTGACAATCCCTTCACATTGGATGTGACATTACTGGCTGTTGAAGAATGCTGCAGCAGACAAAAAAAAAACTTAAACAGATAGATAGAAACATAATCACGGCAAAAAGTCAAGCGTGGTGCAGCATATACCTTTCTCACAATCGTCAACTTAGGATTCAAAACCGCCAAACCACCAGGAGGAAGGCGAGGTGCACCAGTCACAAATTGACAGAATGCCCTTTGTTGTTCTGGGTTAAATTCGCCCATTATCTCAAGTAACTAAACAGTTGTCAACAACAAAATTCATAATAAGCCTCATATCTAGCACAAACACATAACAAAAGATTGCAAAAATGCAAAAGAGTTTTACATACGTTGACTACTGCAGGGCTCTTGGAAGTATATCCATGATCAAACTTTATGTGTTCCTCGAGTTTTTCAGCCTGCAGTTGTATAAAATATTTAAAAAATACATTATTCCATGCAACACTGACATCCACCCATGACAAGTGAAAGAGAAATACCTCCCACAACTCTCTTTGGCCACAAAGCATATAGTCCAATTCATTTGGTGAGAATATTTGCAGAGCTGAAATGTCAAAGACCTGGTAGTTGACCAAATATGAATATTAGTTGAAATTTACGCATACAACTGTGTATGCATGTTGGAATGCTTACAAAATTTATAGATTACGAACTAATTATTCTTTTGTAGTTACACGCTATACTGATAACTTGTGAAAGGTTTATACCAAATTTGGATTATAACTGTCTCGGGTAGACCAGTCCTGTTTTGACCCGACACTGAAAATTACCTAACTTGACCTGTTACCCAACCACAAATTTCCACCTCTAGTTTAAACCATACAGTTGGATACATGGTTTAACTACAGCATTCAATACACAAGAAGTGCAAAGGCAAAACGATATGTAAGTAATAATATAAAAAGATGATGACCTGATTGAAACCGGCTCTAAATGCTTCCACTTGCCGTGCAACACCAGTCTTGACAGTGGCAGCAACTACAAGAGAGATGTACTCCTCCAAATTGTATATAGTGACCTAAACATTTCCAAAAGCAAAAAACCATATGAATAACATTCTCAACCCATGGTAGACAAATCTAAGTCAAGAACATAGCATATGTTCTGAAGCAATGACACAGTAGATAAAAGGATGCATCAGTACATCTTCGTCGCCTTGTTTCAGAATAAAATCTGGATAACCAGGAAGTGTGAAGTCCAAACAAAGATCTTCAATTGGAGCTCCTTGATACTTTAAAGAAAGAATTTCATTGTGATCATGCCCAGGTGTCGACTCTAGGTATTGCTTCCGATAAACAAGAGCTTGCAACTCTTGCAGTGTTTTGCCAAGTTCAGCATCAAAAGAAGCAACATCATATAAATCAAGTTCCTGCAAGAAAAGAAATGTGTATAAGTAAGCGACCACGGCAAAACAGAGAAAACCAATGTTTTGAAAACCACTTTTTGAATCGGACCGGTGAGGGTCCCGGTTCCGGTTCAACCGGCCGGACCGCCGGTTCAAAACCGGTTCAAAACCGGCCCAAAACGCGATTAAGTTAGAAAAAAAATTATAACCGGTCCGGGTGCCGGTTCACCGGTGAAAACCAGAAAACTGTCTGGTTCGTTGACTGGTCAAACTATGCTCAAAACCAGTTTTCAACCGGCCGGAAATCACAAAAATCCCGGTTGAACCAGACCGGTCGAACCAGACCGGTCTAACCGGTTTTCAAAACATTGGAGAAAACTGATGTTTAGAGGTGGCAAAGTGGGTAGGCCAACAGGTTGGGTTTTTCGGAGTATAAAGTAATTACTATGTCAGATACTATTAGAATAAAAGAAACATTATTTCGTGTCTTTTGTTTTTGTTTGAAGAATATATTAATAGAACATGATTTGCTTTCATAAGCACAGGGATCGAAATTGGACCTCTAGTGAAGTTACAAAGACTGCAATATCTGAACACTCAGGAAAGTTATACAAGCACTTTACCTGTCCAAGCACAAGCTTGTAGAACGGTGTTGAAAGGGGCAGATCCAAAAGCCGCCCATCTTGAAGAGCTTTCGCCATTACACGACCAAGAAGTCGGAAATACTCAATTACTTTGTCAAATTGGCTACCACCAGAGGAATCAGTAACAACAGGCCAAGGACGCGGAAACAACCCAAGTGGTGCTATAATAATGTCACCTGTGTTCCCTTGTTTCTTCTGCTTGGGTTCAACTTCCATCATTGTGCTGCCATCAAAAGAGTTAGATCTCCACATTCTCAGGTCCGCCCTTTGCAGATCATGACTTAGAAGGGTATAGAACTCCAAAGTAGGACCCAATCC
This sequence comes from Pseudognaphalium luteoalbum, assembly GCA_963422505.1. NCBI lineage: Eukaryota > Viridiplantae > Streptophyta > Magnoliopsida > Asterales > Asteraceae > Pseudognaphalium > Pseudognaphalium luteoalbum. Next base: position 898,419 of record OY730192.1, read on the forward strand.
AGTACCAACTTCACCAAAATATTCTACTTCTAGAACAGCCTTTTGACTTGAATACATCTCCATGACTTTTGCAGCGGAGTCCAAAATACGTTTCCGGGATACACGGACTTTTTGTCGCCGTAATCTCCCAATCCGTAGCTCTCTCTCATTCGTAGATCCATTCCCATCTGCACCCTGCTGCTGCTGAAGCCGCTGTAACGCACGAGACAACCCAAAAGCAGTTGAATAGAAATACTGGCGCCTAGTTTCAAATGGAAACAAGAATGGGCATGCTTTTGTCAACTGATAACACCATGATGGAAGACAACCACTGCAAAGTGCAAGCACATCCTGAATCTGCCTAGACAACTTTGGAGTTAATTTACTATTAATAAACTCATCAGCTGGAACCCTAGGGCCAACAACATTCAGGTTATTTAGACTTGCGAGTTTCCCTTCAGAGAAGCTATCAATATTTGCTTGGACACGTAAACGTGGCGCAAGCTGATTCAAACCCTCTAATACACGGAGTAGAGCCAAAATATTATAGGTAGGATTATTCTTATCCAAATCACAAGGAAGTTCCCCTAGCAAAAGGCTATCGAAAAAGGACATTTGATGCTTAGATGAATCCGTGTTAGAAGTTAAGGTAGACCCCGGTTTGAAAGATTTGGAGTTAACCGAATCTAATGTCTTATCATTTTGGCTGTCTGCTTTCCGGTACGTCACAGTGTAAATATCACTCAATAATTTGCTACCATCACTAGATATGAAGTCACTGTTATTATACCTTTCGCTATCATCATCATCGTGAACATGATGTTGCTGAATAGCTTGATAGATGGTTAAATTTTGGTTAAGTTTCTTACCACCTGAAGAAAAGATGAGCCTGGGAGAATCAACAGAGCTAAAGAGGGGTTGCCCATTACGATCCCTACCTCCTCTTACACCACTACCGTTTGCTGATGCAAGCCCAGCCATGGCAGCAGCAGCAAATGACATTGCTCCCCTTGAACCAAAAGTATTTGTACCCCTAAACTCAGTGGTGTCTGAACCAGAAGCTGGATTTGTGTGGCTATCACTTGTTACAGGACCTGCAGTACTATCCTCAACAGAGTCGCCCAATTTAACATCGTGAACATCAGGCATACAAACTGGAAGTGAACCATCCCTTAGAATCTAAAAACACAGAAAACGATTCATGCATCAGAAAAAGCATGAGTACAATGAGTGTTCACAATCATAAACGTTATCAATGATTACCATAGGTGACAACTCAAAGCAACTATTATCTATTCTCCTTCAGACTAAAGTTCTATCTGTGAGATGGTTGAGTTTTCCATTAATATGTCACTATTTGCCACTTGAACATCAAACTGTTGTTTCAAAAAACTTGGATTACACCCCATAGAGGGGTTTGGAAGATCAAAATGGTAACTACAGTCTCAATTGTATGTCCTGACGTGATCCAAGGTTTAAGCTATGAAAGGCGATGTACAAAAAAAAAGTGAAACATAACAATAAGGGTATGGAAACTCACATCATCATGTTCATCAGCATCATCCTCTGATATTTCATCATCTTCAATCACGAATGCATCTTCAACATCAACAGGTGATGGCTCTATGTCCTCGTCCTACAGTACACCCAGAAAATATTAAGAATTAAGAATATGAGATAGTGCAAACACAAAAGCTCTCCAAAAACACGACAGAACTAGACGGATTAAATGTATATGTTTTGTACAACTGATTGCATAAACACAAACAAACCTTTAGGTTCAGTTTACTTAAGACATTTACAGTTCTCCATGTGTCGTTCCCAGTTATAAGATAAGATAATTTGGAACCACAATACACACATTATTACATGGTTTCAAGAGATAGGGAAATGTGGCATTTAACTAAAACCTTGCTGTTTTATATTATTGCTAGCAGATATTATACAGGAAACATTTACATTATGCGGTTCCAAGATGCAAAGAATATCCAAGAATATCATAGAGAGGCATACCTCAGATGTAAATTCATTATCCGCAGATTTCATCAAAGTGTTCTTATCCGCCTTTCTTCGAGAAGCATTTCTTGTATGAGGACCTCTACCTTCATCTTGAGTTGGCTTCAATACAGCCTTTCCTTTCCCTTTTGAAGAGTTTACATGCTTCTCTTGTAGAGTGCTTTTTTCAGCTGAGTTCCCTATATTAAGTGATGACCTGGACCTTGTGGAGTGACGACGGGTAGCAGAAGCAAGAGAAGAAGGTGATGAAGCACTACCTCCCACAGCCATGTTTCCAGATTCTGAGTTCCCAACAGATGTAGACGGCTTGGGGTTAGACTCACTACGTTGAACCCGGGGCCACAAGAATTCTTCAACAGATCTCAAACTCGCTAGAGGGTCAATGAGAAGAACATTTGAAGAATAATCACGAAGAGATTTTTCATCGTGTGCTCTGCAAAGTCGTAGTTTAAATGGCCGAGATGATGCACCCAGGCCTGAAGACAAGCTTGCACTTCCAGTGGAACTGTGGCTCAGCACTACTGGAAAATGCTCTAACGAGGTCAAAGCATTTTGAAGCTTCTGAACTACAACAGTCATAGGAGCCAAATTTGATTCATATGGAAGGGAAACTTCTGTAAAGGACTTGCATCTTTTGATGGTTTGTTGACGCAGTATACACAATTTTGCTTCTGACACTTTTTCCTTGGAGAAGCATCCACAAGATAAGTAATTTAGTAGAGCATCAACAACACCACTTCCGATAAACTCAAATGTAGAAACGCCATCCCCTTTGCTTAGCTCTGCCAGCATATCAGTTACTACTCTCAACAAGTTCTCCTCCTTGGTAGGTGAAAAATCAGAAGGCCGGGGTATAGAAGCTTTAGACTTCCCTTTAAACTTTGTCTTATTTTCATCTGCAGAAGAATCCAACTTTAGGCAAAGATTCTTCAAATGTAAAAGATCATCTGTAACCCCAACTTCAGCAGCTCCAGGAACTGAAGGAAAGTATTTATCTTTAAAAGCCTTCGCACTCGTACTCACTGCCACGCAGAGACTAGAATTAACAGTAGGAACTTCTACAGAATTAGGAGGGGAACCAACAACAGGAGAGATTTTGGGATCTTCAGTACGTCGATGTCGTCTAGATCGTGAGGATGATCCAGGTGTGGTGGAATCAGAATCCTTCTTAGCCAAAATGAGTGTATCTACAGCATGAACAACACCTTCTCTTACAAAAAGGTTGGAAAAAGTTTCTGGAAGCTTTTCCATAAGGATCTCTGCAATTTGTAGGGAAGGCAATAGGACTTGTGGGTCTTTCCATGCCAAAACACCTGCCAAGAAACTACAGGAAGATTGAAGCATATTACATTATAATTTAGTTAAAACAAGAACAACATAGACAAAGTGCCATATGTTGATGTACCTTGATATATTAGTACCACCGAGTAGAGATTGGATCATATTCGCTGTGCTGAAATACATCAACTTCCCAATAACTGAGATACATTTATGACGCACAGGAGCATTCACACTCGACCCATATATCTGCAAGACAACATTTGTCCATTACTCCATTAGTTAAGTATAAGGTTTCACACCACTGAGCCGTCAGAGTTCTGACAGACCTGAATAAGAACAGGAAGAAGGTCCATCCCAAATTGCTGCAATAGCTCAGGCTGATCGGTCAGTAACTTCTCTCGACCTGAGATTTCTGGTGCACTACCCTTTTTTCCTTGCTGCGTGTCAGAACTGCCAACGGGTGACTTCTTCGAAAGAGTCCCTTTTATAGATACATTAGTGCCGCCAGGAAGAGAAATGGTTCCTTGAGGCAATGGGGGAAGAAGCTCATTTGTCAAATTCACAATCTCAAATATCTGAAAGAACAGATCAAACAAATTGGGTGTTAAAGCTGTTTGTTTCTTAGATGGTAATACTAAAATCTGAATCTGATAGTAATTCTGAATCAAATGATTGTCTAAACGCTAAGATGTTGACATAACACATATTTAATAAGAGGTTTTGATTACATTAAGTTATTGCAGCCGTATATGCAATGAGGGGATTGAAGGAGGAAGACTGTTCTTTAAAGTTGGTACCAAACCATAAGCATTCGTTGTTGTTTTTTGCCATAGCGAGGAAAAGACGAATATTTGGGGACTAAATCCGTATCTAATCTTGTTGAGTAGCTTAATAGCTTTATTGCAACTATAAAGGAAACTAAGTAGGTTACAAGTCACCTAACCAACCTATGTCAAAACATTGTGACCTATGAAACAAGCGCAAACAGATCAGACTCCAACAATCAATTATTACAATGATGGATTCGGATGCGTAGGTCTAGAGAATTAGATGGACATGATGAAATAAAAGACAATTTGGATTCAAATACTAGACAAGTCTGTGACAAAGGACCAAACAAATAGGACAGGTTCATTCTGTATCCCCTGTTGAAAGACCTACCACAAAAGTGGTGGTGACAATAGCTTAATCGATAATTACCAAAGGAAAAATCAAACTCGATTGATCTACCTCTTGTCCAATCAGGCCAAGCTGTCAATAGGCGACTAAAAAATACAGGAACGTAAAGTATTGGAGTATTGCGGCCACTCTAAAAGCTGATTCAAAAGTAACAAGAACAGAAATCCGGTTATTACAAAATCCGTTTTATCACATATTTAATCAACTTCGTGTTCTAACTTCTTACATGTAACTCTCACTCAGTAGTTCACATCACAAGATCAATCTGCATTGACTCATTTTATATTAGAGATAATCTCCAAAGGGACTTTTTAAAACTATAAGTCTACTCAGTAGAGTAAAAATCATTTGATAAAATAGCATAAAAGGCAAAGAAAAACTTCAAACTATAACAAAACATTACCTGCTCTGGTGACCTACTTAAGGCAGGTGATGCAGACATTGTTGCAACAATACCAGAACCTGCTAATATATCTTTGAGAATGCTGCTAATCCCAAGAAGCAGTAAGGTTTTCGATCCTAATGGAGAGCCACTTGCACATGTGGAAATCAATCTTATTAAGCCCTGCAAACCTTTGCATTAAATGATGCAGAATCCCAAAACGGCAAAACCATTGTACTCAAACAAACACAACTATTGCAATACCGTATATGTGGATGGGCTGAGAGATGCCTGTCCACCTCCAGAACCGCTGGTTGAAATAAGTGAGGCAGCTTGTGTAACTAGTCCATGGTTACACAGCTCATCCAGCTTATCAGAGGATGTTGCAAATGCCTCTACTATTCTAGTCAAGCAAACTGATGCATGCTCTAAAACCTAAATGAGCGTATTTTTAGCAAATAAAATAATCAGAATCGATTGAGTATTGATTAGCCAATCTCACATGCTTACTTGCTTAGACTTCTCACCTTGGCATCATGATACTGAAGAAGGTTTGTCAACAAAGGAACGGCCTCCATGACAAAATCAGCTGCATCAGATGGTAGCTTCTTGCACATATTTGCAGCAGTAGATAATGCTACACGCTAAACGATAGATGGCAGAAGGGTAGAAATTAAATACACTTCAAACTATATTCATGTTTAGCAAAAAAGGGTACCTGGACTCCTGTGGAAAAGAAATCAAGATATGAGAGCACTGCCATAAGTGCTCCTGCTCGCAAGCATGCAGTTGGGTGCTCCTGAGATATCTTCTTTAGAGCTTGCAAAGACTGTTGTGAGAACGCTAAACATCAATATTACTACCACAAAAAATACCTCTAAACAAGATCAAGAACTCCAACATTGATTCCACCCATAAGAGTCCGCACAAGCACTCCAAGTTTAGTTATGATGCACATCAATACAACCCGGGATATTGTTTAGTCCCAAAAAAAGATATTTTTTTTATAACTGATGAAGAGGCTGCCAAAGTTATGATTACCAGTTTTATTACACTCTAGGTTTGTGCAGGTGTAGTTTTAATTCAGTTTTGGTGTCCCCTTTGCGACCTTACGCCATCTCCTAGGTAGTAGATATCTATCAAGTATAAAGCTCATAAACAGGCATTGGATGTAGATCACATATTCAAACGATGTAAATCTCTTAGTAGTTATTAGCATCAGTTTGCTTTTAATCTTTATAAATTTCCATTACTCGTTTTCTAATATCTTCTACATCACAGCACCTACTCCGATCTTTAAAGTTGCTACGCCATCTCACCTACTAGTATTAGGCGCTAGATACTACTAATAATATACACAAAAAGTAGTCGATTCACAAATAACAAATCTAAGCTTAAAAGCAGCATTGAATAACCGAATTTCCGAAAGTAAAGTAACAGAAAACTAATTATCAAAGGAAATCCACACACCTGTTCAGCCAAGTCCATATACTCAATTGTAAGCAACCTAGCAACAAAACACGAAACTGCACCATAATGCACAACCGCAACACACGACGACGGCAACACATCACATAAATGTGTCAACGCTCTAGCAGCAAGTATCATAACATCCGGATTACTCTCATGATTAAGTAACCCAACAAGCACAGGCACAAAAGAATCCACCGAAAAACTACTTAAAGAATCCTCCGTTCCAATCGAAAGCAAATCACATAACTCCGTCAGTGCCTCAATTTGCTTTCCTTCTTCACCGTCAGCTCGTAATCCAGATAAAATCTTCTTTAATCGCCCGTTCTGTTGAGACGACGACATTGCCGATGACGGCAGCAAATCGTCTAACCCTGCACCTAGTTTTCTTAACAAACCTTGTAATGCACTGCTAGCAGTTGTTAAATTTTGATGTAATACTCCTACACCTTCATCATCACTATCATTATCCTCATCATCATAATGATCATTATCAAGTCCTAAATTATAGTCTCTATTATTATTAGTATCTATATCTCTGTCTATATCTATATCTATATTTCTTTGTCTATCTCTAACCCTAACCCTAATTTCTTTCTCCTTCTTCTCTTTACCTTTCTTATTATCCTTTTCCGGTATCACATTCGGATTCGGATTCTTACCACGACGGCCACGGGTCGACCCGGACCCGGAAGGGATGTTTGTGTTAGTATCCATATTAGAAGCGCGTGAACGAGCGGAGACTGACGGAGCAACGGCGGTGGAAGGTGCGGCGGTGACGGTGGAACGGCGAGTGCGTTTGGAGGAGCGAGTGGTGGGACCGGCGGACGATGAGGAGGGCTCCGCCCGTTTCCGGCTACGAGTTTCCATACAAAACCCTGGACGCAATTTTGATGGAATTTAAACGATCAACGATTGTCCAATGGATGATGAATTGTAATCATTATTGCTTCTATTTTGTTGGTGTGGAACGTTAAAAGTAAATTTTGATTAATTAATTTTGGAAAGAAGATGGAGTATTATTCGGAGGGAATATGATAAAAACACAGAGAAATGAATTGATCCGTGAAAATAGAACAGGTTATCTGCTGGAGTTTATATAGAGTACGCTTAAACTTAAAGCGCTTGTGTTATTTTCATATCAAAGAGAAAATATATATGCATTAATAGGGGTTTTTTAGGGGCGTTGTTAAATACTATAAAATTTTTTGATACAAACATCAAATGTTATGCATATTAATCTGTACTGTACAACAATTTAATATATATATTTGATGTATGTATCAAAAATTTTATTGTATCTATCAAAGCCTTTTTGTTAGTGGTATCTAAGAGCTTCGTTAATACTATTAAATATATGCATTATTTAACAATACGTTCTTTTAAATTTTGTATTTTACACACTTCTTTTTTAACAACGTATTTTATACACTCAAACTTCCTATACAACACATGTATTAAATATATATAGGCATTAAATAAAGGTAAACAATTTTCTGCTCTTGTGAATACAATATATATATATATATAAACCGTATAAAAAAGCAAGGAAATAATTTATCGATAACCAGAACTCTAAAATTTAGAGGGGGTGTTACAGATTGCATTTTCAAAACCGCTTTTGTATCAAAATCATATTATAAATAAGAATGTCACGCTTTATCTTTTAAAAAATGGATTTTCTCTCATAAAATGTACCCAGATAATTATCCGACACTTTTTTCTTTATTATTTGCTTGTACTGACACAATAATTTGAGAACCTCTTAAAAACATGTCCAAATAAACTAAATTGAAATTTTGTGTTCAGTTCAAAAACCCATAAGCTTTGTCCAACAAATATACAAGTACCAAGTCATCTTCTAGTCTTTCCATTTTAATTCGTTCCCTTTCTTACTTATATCATCTGTTTGACTTTTCTTGGTATTCATCCAAGCGAATCATCATCATCATCAGATTATCTCCAATCAGGTTTTGTGTTCTCACAGGGATTGCTATTCTTGTTTTTAATTATGGTGTAATTGATTAGTTTAACAACTTGTGCGTTGACTTTTGGGGCTACTGTGATTTTTGGTGTCAATTGAGAGAGACAAAGATTGATAAAGTTTCTCCTGGCTGCATTTTGGTTATTCACTTATAGTCTCAATCATAATCATGGAAGGAGTAGAACACCTGAAAATATCATTGGAAGAAATAAAGTTAGCCACCAATAACTTTGGTGAACCGAATTCTATTGGAAGGGGTGGATTCGGGAAGGTGTACCTAGGCAACCTCACCATATGCGGGAAATCGCGCACTGTTGCTATTAAGAAGTTAGATCGTGCGTTGACCGGACAAGGAAACCGTGAGTTCTTGAATGAAATTCAAATGCTTTCGTGTTGTAGACACAACAACCTTGTATCACTTCTTGGCTTTTGTGACGAGGGTGGGGAAAAGATTCTTGTGTACGAGTATGAAGAACATGGAAGCCTTGACCATCATCTAACTGACACTAACCTCTCTTGGATGCAACGTCTCCAAATAAGCCTTGGTTTGGCACATGGTTTGAATTACCTCCATAATCATGTGGGATCCAACCATAGAGTTGTGCATCGTGATATTAAGAGCTCAAACGTTCTTCTAAATGAGAATTGGGAAGCCAAAATATCAGATTTTGGGTTGTCGAAAATAAGTCTTTCTAATGTTCAAGTCACCTCTATGTTTACGCGTGCTTGTGGCACTGTCGGCTATGTTGATCCAGAGTATGTAGGAACTGATATTCTAACAAAGGAAACTGATGTCTACGCATTTGGTGTGGTGTTGTTTGAGATCTTGTGTGGTAGGTTGGCATATATTGCACAATATGAAGAAGAGGATAGGTTTCTTGCTCAAGTAGCACAACGGTATTATGAAGAAGAAAAACTTCAGGACATCATTTATCCCAATCTCATTTATCAAATAAACAAAGGTTCATTAAAGGTGTTCTCAAAGGTTGCAAATCAATGCTTGAAAAAAAATCTAAAGGAACGCCCAACAATGGTTTGGATCATACAAAACCTTGAAAAGGCTTTAGAACTTCAAGTAAGAGGACAAACCAACACTCTTTTAAATATATCTCAATCTTCTAAACCTCAGATTATTTTATATTTTCTTTGTTGCTAGGCTTGCATCAAAGGAGTTGGGTTTATACAGGTCGGAAAATGGGGAAAACAAAGTGGAGGTGATCCATGGTCATTCGAACTTGAGGAAAATCATAATCTAAAGAAGATGACTATTGATCATGGTGATGTAATATACTCACTCATGTTCACTAGTGAATTGAGAGGTATTCTAAGTACTTCTAACAAAATTGGTGGTTCGGCTGGTGGAGACACAATTTCTGAGGTTAACAATTCTTAACTCATACAATCAATAGCTAATGTTTTTTAATGTTCTGTTTTCTCACTTAACTTTTGCATTGCCTAACCCAGGTTGTGTTTAATGGTGACGAGGCAATAATTGGCATTAATGGGACCATAAGTACTCAAGATGGTTGTACAGTAATATCATCGCTATCCTTTAAGACTAACAAGAGAATTTATGGACCTTTCGGTCGGACAACAGAGTCTATATTCTCCATACCATGGGAAGACGGATCATTAGTCGGGTTATATGGCCTTGCTGGGAACTATATTGCTGGAATTGGTGTATGTATTAAATCTTCTAAGGAAATCATAAGGGTCGGAACATGGGGAAGCCAAACTGTAGGTCTGCAAAATACTTGGTCTCTCCAAGTTGAGAGAAGGCATCATTTAAAGATGATAACCATTTCACATAATGATTTAATACATTCTCTCATGTTCGCAACAGAATGTAATGGTTCATTGCATAAATCTAAAAAGGCAGGTGGTCAGATTGGAGGAGATAAGGTTTCTGAGGTGACTAGTCCTTGACATTAAGCATCGAATTTTGATTCTCACCTACTTTCTAAATATAATGTCTCCATTATGCATTTGATTTTCTTATTACATATATTACTTATTCTTTTTGCGCAGCTTACGTTTGACTGGGACGAGGAAGTAAAGGGTGTCAATGGAACTGTGGGGTTGTCGAGGGGAAACAATGCTGGTTATGTAGCGATTTCATCGTTATCATTTGTGACGAACAAGAAAACACATGGGCCTTTTGGTCGTGCAAGAGGGACACCGTTTACAGTACCATTGGCAGATAGTTCATTTGCTGGATTTTATGGCCTTGGAACTTCTAGTTATATTGGTAGTATTGGTGTCTATTTGAAGGTTTCCATGTAAATTGAAGTTCTAGCTCTCCTGGCTACTTACCATCAAAGTACTTGTTAATTGTAATACCTCAATGTCTTAATACGGTGAATTTATTCAACCACTAACGAAGTTCTTCGTTCTACTTTACTTTTTGCCGTTATTAGACGAACTCCTTAATTTCGATCTCATGACAAAGAAAAAATGGTAAATCCAATATCTGCCAATCCAAGAACAATTCGACGATAAACGAGTCTCATGGTCCAACACAGATGGATTTCTATCCTGATTTGGCAAAACAAACCATTTTAAGTAAGAAAATAGTTGCTCGACTTCAATTCTTCTAATGACCCAAAAGTACAGTAAACGACTATTTAATAGCAAAGCCACGAGAAGGGAAAAGTTGTATCCCTGTCTATTACAAAAAAAAAACTTGAACCATTTAACCTACAAACCCATAAATATATGATTTGTTTATATGCAATAAGATCAACATCATGCATTAAAAGGAAACACAGTTCATCCAGCATATTGCACAGTAGATTTCTACCTACAATAACAAGTTGTTTAGGTTTTGGACTTGGGCAAGCTAGACTGAGAAGCTGCAGCCTTCACTAAAGTTGTAGGCTTAATAACATTCTTCGGGTTCAATGCCTTTCCTATCTTGAACACTGCCCATGCAGTCCCAATTGCATGCCCTGCAGCATCCATTCCCGTACCCGCTACCTTTGCTGCATCTTCACCATGCCTGTCATCAACGATTAACAGCCACATTAATCGGTTTGCAAATTAAATCCCAAAATACCACTTGTAACCTCTAAGATTCAGCAATTTTGAACCGTCACCTTATATGTCCAACAGGTCAAATGAACAAAATAAACAGCGAAAGCTAGAGAGTAGCCTCAGGTTCGTCAAAATCGGCCAAAATATATTTTTAATAAAAAGAGTTGATAAAACATTCAAAAACTTGATATCATTTCTGAAACTGTTTTAACTCATAAGAGGTCCATCATTTTTTACTAGAGAGCATTTTGAGTCAACCCAACCCGATATGACAGACTCATTATGTGAAGTGTTTGATGTGCCAATTTAGCCACAACTAGTTCTGGAAAAATTCAACCAAATACTTACTTATGCGATACAAGATCTGTCGTCACAGTAGATGTTGTGGACATAACATTCCTTCCCGCCACTTCAACCGCATCAAACACTTTATCTGTAAGCAAAAGCCCGATAACAAATTAACCACGGCAATCATTTAATCATTCAAAATTACAAGATAAAGATAAAGATACTTTAGTTCTCAACAACAAATAAGCAACAACTTGAGTACAAAACAAATACTACAAACATACTGAATCCATCCAAGGAGGCAAGCACGATCTCCCCAGGAAGAAGGCTAAAGAACTTCTTTCCAGGTACAGAATTCACAATAGCGCTCGTGAAGAATCCTGATACCTTCACGACTCCTGATAGCAGCCCGGTTGCAAGGTTCTCGGACATTTTGGTCAATCTCTTCACCCTGGGAGACAGAAAAAGAAACTTCAAACTCGCATATTTTCTTATATCGACTACTATAAATTTCATAGCAGAAGGATACTAAAACAAACAAGATGCACGGGAAAAAAACCTCAGCAAAAAAGCAGTAACTGGTGATACAAGCTTACTTCTATTTTCTTGTCAAAGCAAGGGTAATAAGTGTACAAGTTATCATCATGGTTCTAAAAGCAAATGCTATAACAAACAGCACCACAAATAAGTTTGAATATAATATATTTATATTTCATCCTTCGTCATTTTTTTTATATATTCAAATATGTAAGCATCATACAGTTGACAATTTAAAGTCAAAATTACCTTTTCATTCTCCTCAAAGCAGCAGGACTAACATCTGCCTTCTGACCACCTTTCATCCTTGTCTTCAAGAACTCGTTCCCCCATTTCAACCTATCAACCGTCACATCCCCACACCACAGTATCCCTCTAATCAACTGACCCGACCCGGATGCAATCATCCTCGCAACCGACCCGCTGTACTCCTCGACATTCGGAGCCAACGTTGTCCAATACGCCGCCGCTTTATCCTCCGGCAACCCACCAGGCTCTCCCACCACCGTCACCACACCACCATCCACCGCCTTCACCGCAAACGCGCTGTACTCACCCAACACCTTGTCCAACTCACCCGTACAATCTCCGGTCACCGTCAAACCGTAACTCATCACATCTTCCGTCTCCGAACTTTTCGGCACCCTATACAAAGATTACAAAAATAAAAAATAAATAAATAAAAACTTACAAGATAAAGAATATAATAATTATAAATAATAAAAATGAAATTTACCTCTCTGCATCTTCTGTTGACACGACACGAAGTGTGAAGAAGTAATGAGTGTCGTCAAGTTTAACTGCGGGTTCATCTTTAGTTAACGGCCACTTGACGTCGTCACCGACACGAGCGAGAACCGCAACAACGTTATCTCCTTGTCGGAGACGCGTGATTTCAAACGTACCAGAAGCTAATTCGATGCTTTGTTGTTTATCTATTAAGTGAAGGATTGTATTTGGGAGTTTGATGATAGTTTCTTGTGACGATTCAAAAGTGTTTGGATCAGCTTGAGGATCATTGTCTGGGAACAATTTCTCGGCGAGATCTTTGGTTTCCAGAGAAGGGTAGAGAGATTGAGATTTTGGGTTTTGTGATGATGACATTTTTCTAAATGATGATAATAATAGTTTATAGAAATGAAAGGGGTTTTTAAGATGATTTATGGAGGTATATTTATTTATGGGTAATTTTTGAAACTTGGAAATGAAGGAAGTGACACCTGGAAGGCGCGGAAATACAGGGTGACAAGCGTGTCCACGTGTATAAGATAGATTGAATTTTGAGGTGTCGATTCGGGTTGCCAATCTGTTGATGGGTCAGAAACGGTCAATCCATTCAGACCCAAGCTGATTTTTTGAATCGGATTAAGTATTCAACCCAATCCAAAGTTCACTATTCGGACTCGACCCAACTAACTCGATTTTTATTTTTATTCAACTTTATAGGTTTTTGAGTTATAGGTCGGATTCAGGTCAAATAAGTCATTCATATACATCAGTCTTTTCAAAAATAGTAGGTGATTATTAACAATCATAAAAGGTTTATACACTACTAACTAGAAGTTTAGAGTAATTTTAAGGGAAATTGTGATTTGTGGAGATGTGAGTTTATGGACAAAAAAGAGGTTTAAATGTTTTATTTAAAAAACTAAGGGTAAATGACGTAGATCGGCAACGAATCTTTCTTTTTTTATCAAGTTAGAGTATGAACCCAATTTATTATACAGGTCGGTAACGAACTTTTTTTTCACCTAACTTGAAAAGTTCTTGACCTAACTCGAAACATAATTCGAAAGTTCGTTACCTAACTCGAAATATAATTCGAAAGTTTATTACCTAACTCGAAACATATATTGGACACGAACTTTTGAATTATGTTTCGAGTTAGATAACAAACTTTCAAATTATGTTAATTACATAAAATTATCATATATAGTATATGCGAATGCATAATATGTGTGTGTGTGTGTATATGTGTGTGTGTGTGTGTATATATATATATATATATATATATATATATATATATATATATCGCCTTGTAACTTTAAAGACCATTTTTTTCAAACATATATCGGAAGCGCATATTTAAATACTTACATCTTATATTGCATATATTTATATTTCAAAAGTGCAATCTACATAATCATGATCCATGAAACTAGATTACCGTAATAACTACAACCATTAAGTTTAGGTGTTATACAATTTCGAAACACAATGTTAGACCCTTAACATATATATAAATTAGAGTGAGGAGTTGTCAAACATTCCATCAAAACTCAACTTCTTGTCAACCCACTATCAAAAGTAAAACCTACAAGAAGTAATGAGAGGGATTAGCACGAAGCTAAGTGAAGAGATCCATAACTATTAAGCTAACTTAGATTAACAATTGTTTACAGCAAATCATCATAAACAAATAGCTTCAAAGAGGATCGGTGGCCCTTGAGGTACCCTCATGCCACGGTGGACCCCAAGTAACACTTAAAACCAACGGAAGGCCAATACAGTAGTTTAACCGATAGTTTGGTACTATTACTACATACAACACAATATCAATAAACAACACATGTAAAAAAGCACTTATGTTGTCCAAGTAATAGTACCCCAAACCCTATCCATGTTGACCTCTGAATTAGCACACAATCCACAATCATCATGGCAATATACTAACTTAACAGTATATAACAGTAAAACCAAGTTTACCCATTGTAACCAAGTTGTTACAACTAATTTAGACTAAAAGTCATTGATCCACTCACCCTATCGATCACAGTCTCCACTCAGAGGTCTTATATTACTGAGTCTTCGGGTTATCTGAGATCACAACCAAAACCCAAGTTAGATTCTCATTTTACAATTTGTTATGATCTTCTCAAGTATATAATGTCAAATAAATGCACATAATATACACCCAATACTATTTAAATATCACAAGTGTACAAGTCACAACATATCAAAATTATCCATTTTAAACATGCAAACGTGATCCTGGAAATAGGAGGTGGGATCATGCTAATGAGTAGAAAGCCTTCTGTTACCGATTAACACATGGCAACGCGATCCAGGAAATGGGTTGGGATCGCATAAATAAGAAGAATACCAATCTGTGAAGAATCTTCACTGAACAACGCGATCCGGGTGGGGGGCTTCAGCAACAAAACCAGACCTTTACATATCAGCTCGAACCTTAACCCCAAATTTACACAACTCAGATGCTAAAATCAAATTCACACAACAAATAACCTCAAACATCATTAACACACATTATATAACAACAAATGACACTATCAAGTTTCAATTTCCATACATGCATCAATTATTGACCTAATTTCACCAAGTAAGCTCATAAAGATCAAAGCAAGCAAACTTACAATTTGAATGAAGAAATAAGATGAACAAGATGATGAAGATAATGATGAGTTCAGATGTTAACACAAAATCACAGTCTTCTTGTTTTAATTTCTTGTTTATGGTTCTTCGTAGATATGTGTGTGTGTGTGTTCTTAAGAGTAAAGGAAGTTAGGGAAATAAATTAAGTTAGGTCGGGTTACACTAATCGACCCCAATATACTTAGTATAATTTATTCCCCTTCTAAGCTTATTGTCTGGAACCTAAAAATCATTTGCGAGAACAATAAGTTTTATTTTACTAATAACTATAATAAATTAAAAGAAACAATATTTTACTAACCACAATAAGTCATTTAACCAATTAACCTATTAATTTCAATAAATAAATAATGTAAAATTATTTACAACACATTTAAATAAAATAAAGAAATTACCATATTACTCCTAGACCCTCAAAGTAGATGTTACAAATCTTCCATTCTTAAGGAGATTTCGTCTTCAAAATCTCGCCATGATCAAATAAACGAGTGTAACGTGACCTCATGCTATCCTCCATTTCCCAAGTAAGATTCACACCCAAACTATGTTTTCACTTAACCAGTTTAGTCACCTTTCTATCTAAAAGCTTCATGGGTTCCTCTACTAATTTTTGACTTTGGTCAACATGTAATTCTTATAATGGAAGATGATTGGTCATCCACATTACATTTACTTAAATAACACACATTAAAAGTATCATGAATACCCACTAATTCAGAAGGAAGATGACACCGTTTGATCATTAACTACTTGTCGAATTTTAAACGGCCCGATATACCTAGGAGCAAGTTTACCACGCTTACCAAATCGATTCACTCATTTCCAAGGGGAAACTTTCAGATAGACCAATTATCCTACATCAAATGATACGGGTCGACGACGTGGATCGGCATACTGTTTCACAATTAAGCATCTTACATTTCAACATAAAGTTATAAACCAAATTTAATTGCAAACAATGTTCAAGAGTTTGTAAATTAATAATATTTAGTCGTTAACTAAAATAATATGCTCCAATAGGTAGTTAAAAAACTTTATTTTGTATATAAACCTAAGCATTGAACCCGTGCGATGTACAACCCTTTATGTAATACCATTAAATTACTTTGTATTTTATTATGTTTAAGTTTGTATACATAATACAATTAAATTAATTTATAATTTATTATGTTAAATTTTAATACATTTTTTGAGCATATGCAATGCAAGGTAATTAAAAAGTAAAAATTAATCATATGTTTTTTAGGTTTTCAACTATATCTTAATATTATCGAAAGTTTAAAATTTATTACTGAAATTCAATAGTAATATATACTAAAATGTACAGAAAATAATTAATTTCAAATATCTTTATTAAAGTTAATTTTCTTAAAACATGGTAGTTGATGATAATATATTTGTTAATTATAATGTATAGATATAGATTAGAAAATAAATCTTTTTTAAGTAGGTAAAAATTGTTATATATTAAATATAATATATGAATTCAAAAAGCTATTATAATAAGTATAATTTATAAATAATAGTTTTAGTATTTATTAATTAAGGTTAAGATATGGATTAAAAAACAAATTTTTTTATGTAGGTAAAAATTGTTATATATTAAATATAATATAGGAAATTTAAAGGCTATTATAATAAGTATAATTAATAAATAATAGTTTTAATAATTATTAATTATGGGTTTTATGAAAAAATTATATGATGATGTGGCAAGTTAGGAGAGTTTAAAGAAAAAAGAAAGATTATGATGTGGCATGTCTAAAAATTAAGAAAAAATCTTTGTTAATAATTATTAATTAAGGTTAAGATATGGATTAAAAAATATTTTATTTTTATGTAGGTAAAATTTATTATATATTAAATATAATATAGGAATTTAAAGGCTGTTATAATAACTATAATTTATAAATAATTGTTTTAATAGTTATTAATTAAGGTTTTAAGGAAATAATATGATAATGTGGCAAGTAAGGAGGGTTTAAAGAAAAAAGAAAGATTATGATATGGTATGTCTAAAAATCAAAGAAAAATCTTTGTTTTATATGTATATATATAATAATAGTGTTGAACTCGTCCGTTGAACGGTTAAAAATAAATATTAGTAATAACAACGAATAAAATAATAATATGAAATGTTCATATAATTTTCAATAAAAAGGTCAAAATAGTATATATATATATATATATAGATATAGATACATATATTAGAATTTAAATAATTTATAAATCTCAATTATACTCCAATATTTTATCCTAATCAGAATCACTCTACATTAAAATAAGAAGACATAAAATAAGGTTGAACATATAACATGAATAAATTATATAATAAATGTATATGAATTTATATGGATTTTATAAATAATATAGTTCGAACTAATATATAAAGTAAAAATTATTTCTTTAATTATGTACAATAAATATATATGAATTTATGTATAATAATAATGAACTTCCATATTCATAGGTTACAATTTAATAATATATTATTATAAATTATTTTCTTTCTAAAATTATAAATTTTGTATGATGTGGTACAATAATTTTAACAAGTAAATAAAATAATGACACATAGGATATTTGCTTAGATGTCAAGAAGAGAAGCAAGCCACATATGAAAAAATATATTATAATTTCTAAGCTATTTTTTATAAAGATTGTAATCAACAAGTACGACCATTTAAAAAATGTTGTCCCAATCGGTATCTACAGGTTAACAAATACGAGTATTAATTGACATTGAATTCATTATAACATGGGTACTAGTATGATGCATGCATGCTTAATACTTCAATCACAACTCTAAAAGATACTGTTATTATTTTCTTTGCAAAATCACAAAAATAGACAATATTTGGGAACACTTTATTGTTATATTTGCTTCTCTCTTGTGTAGTTTTGGGTTTTCAATTTGTGTTTCGTTTTATAAAACTACAAATGTAAAATTTTGTACATGTATATCATTTCATGATAATTTTCTTTTATGACTTTACTAGTTTCAAAACCCGTGTATAACTGCGGATTAATGTAAAAATAATGCATATATCAATTTTTTATTGTAATAAGCATAGTTTTTCTGTGACCAATATAGTTTTCAAAACCCGTGTAAACACACTTTTAATGTAAAATGAAGCTAAGAATACTTATTTATTTATTAATATAGTGTTTAAACTTTAAACCGATGTATGCATATGGAAACTGTTAGATGAATGCTTCATATGTTCATTGTGATTATTGTTATATATAGTTTTAAACCCGTGTATACACATGACATAATTAATGTAAAATTAAGCATAGTTTTTTTAAAAATATTATTAATATTCATATATAGTTTTAAACCCACGTATAACTTCGTTATTGTGAATAACTAAAGTTAAAGTTCCAGAGTCATATTAATATAGATTTAAAGTCAAGAAGAATGAAATCTTCAAATGTAGGTAACACATATAGTTGTTAATATGTAATCTTTATTACAATATAAGCATTAGTAGTATTTAAGGGTTAATTGCTTCTTTTATTTGAATGTTAAATGAAGCCCATTAATACACATGGATGTCGAATCAAACTATTTTCTTTTATTTGAATGTTAAACTAAGCCCGTGAATATGTACGGATGTCGAATAAAGTTATTTTATTTTTTTAATTGGCAAATCCATGAATTGAATACATACTAATGTCGAATAAAACAATATTTCTTTCATTTGAATGTTAAATTTTATTTTCTTCCACTTCAATCTTATTATTTGGTGGTACTTAAATCATGTTAATAGAGTGTAATAACATTCAAATTATTAAGTGATCGAGAACTTCGAGATTATTTATTTGCCCCATAGTATTAATTTTCATAAAACTACTTAATTTTAAGTTTTTTATTGATTTGGATAAATTATGTTTTTCATAAAGTTGACGTTAGGAGTATTATTAATTTACTTAGTTTTAGTTTATTAAAGGCAATATTTTTATAGGAGAAATTTCAATTAAATAATTGTATTTTATTGGTTGATTAATTGATTAGATATATTTTTTATGTATTCAATTGCATTAATATCGTTGAAAGTTAGAAATTTATTAATGAAACTCATTAGTAATGTATACCCGAAATCACAAAATAAACAAAAAGTAGACATTAAAATGAAAATAAAATAAACAATGGTATAAATTAGACAAAATATGATTTAGTAAGGTTAAATAAGAGAAAAAATTAAGGTTAAATCTAAATATTAATAAAAGAAAACTTTTGCTACTCAATTTTTTTGAAAATTAGGGAGCTATTAACTAATCACATCACTCAATTTCATCTAAAGTCCAATTAACCAATCACATTCTTTGAATTTTCTAAAATATCTATAAAAAAAATTCATTATCTGTAAATTCTCAAATAAATGAAAAAATAATTATCCGTAAATTCTCAATTAAATTAAATCCAAATTAAATAATTAATTAAGTCAATTATATGATAAAAGGGATGCACGACATTAGAGTTTTATTTGCTTTAGGAGACTCATAAACATTGATTTGTAGTTACTCATAATCCATATACGAATTATATACGCAGTTTAATCTAAAACTTACTGGCACATTTACTACTTAATGAAATTATTATTTGCTAATAATTTTATTCTATTATTTTATGAATTAACCGTATCATTGTCAAACATGGAGTGTGAATAATTTATGTAATTTATGTTGGTATTGATGTTTGACATTAACCAGGTTTTATTTGCGGACACTTCGCATTGAGAAATACGTATTATTGTTGAAATCAATTTGATATATATGTCGAATGGTATCGAAATCTATTTATTACTATTGAATTGTGAGTTTAACTTTTGCTTGAGACAAATCTATAAATTTGATATGATTGTTGAGCAATAAACTTGAGTTTAAAAGGTAACTACAACTTTTAGAACATATACCATTTTATTAGTCACTTTAACATAATGCGTATTACCTTCAACAATTACCGAGTTATATATATCTAGGCAACTATGAATATCATACAAAAAATAAAGGGTAAAATAAAGCAAAGACACATAAAAAAGACTACATATAAAACTAAAGGCTAATGATATTTCCACCTTTCAAAATGATAGATCCACCATAGTTATGCATTACCAGATTGTCTACAGTACAACCTGTTAATGCATAGCTATGATGGATCTATCAATTTGCATGGTGGAATTATCACCACCCATAACTAAAGCATCAAAGATTATGTTTTTTCTTAAGCGAAAAAGTCCAAGAATGAATTTTGATCTTACATGTATTAGAGAAATTAAGATTTTTTTTTATATATAATAATAAAGTCCATAGATTGTTTCAAAAATCAAAATTAAAATACATGAATTCAAAATACCACTCCAAGATTTGAACTTGCATGTATTCTTTATAAGTGAACATTTGCTAACCACTTGATCAAAATACCATATTAATAAAACTTTGCAAAATCTATTATTTAATTATACATGTAAAACATAAAAGGATAAATTACTTGCTATCATAGTCTTTGCTAATTGATATTAAGGGGTATTAGAGGCAATGTTGAGAATTACACGATATGAGAAATGTAGCATGAACCTTATTGTCGCGTTTTGACGTAATTCTATTTAAAAAGTTAAAAACATAGCATTTTCTTTATTACAAGATGATGTCAAATATAAAATAAATACAATTAATACATGATTTGCTACCTATAAAGGGGTTTATAGTTTCGGTATGTATTGAACTTTTAACCTCTTAATATGGGAGTTGATTTTGGCAAGTAAGTTTTTACTTGTTACAAGGAAATAGTATAACTGTTTATGCCTATAGTACAACTGGTTAATGCACTGTTTTCTTGTGACAAGTAAAAGTTTACTTGCCAAAATCAGCTCCCTTTACTATTGTATGTATTCAACTTGAAAACCTTTTATTATATGTAGTTAAGTTTTAAAACCGTATATTGTATGCTTTTTTGGACATATTTAGATACATAAATTGACATTTTTTTATGTTCAATAAGTACAATAGTAAGTTAAATGCATACAAAAGACGGTTTTAAAACTTAAATACATACAATAATGTTTTAAAGTTGAATGCATACAATGATAAAATATAAGCTTCGATACATAACCACTATATAAACCTCGAGAAAAAAATCATGATAATCCTTATACATAAGTTATCGTCGTTAATACTTAGTATGAAAGTTAAATCTTATCGACACATGTACATTGAAGTCCTGTGTATATGTCTAGGTGTATATTTTTATTAATGCTTAAGTAACTTATATTTAGTATTAAATTACCTAGATTTGAAGTAAAAATCCTCTCAGAAAACCTGTGTAATCACGGGTTTATAACCTAGTAAAGTAATAAATGAGTTGACATATCTTAAAAAAATTGTAAACGATAATTTTTTTTATTATAATGTCACATTATTTAGGAGGGTTAATATGTTGTCACATAAACAAAAAGTTCTTTAATTTATAGATGAATGAATAGATAGATAGATTAGATACGTGACGAGCATGAAAGAGAAAGGTAGCAAAATTTATGTGTTGGATGGAGTTGAGCTGGGCTATGCTATAAATAGGCCATGAGCCCATGATCATTGGGCAAAGTCCAAATGGTCATTTGTTTATGGGTGGTGATTTGTACACCACCACTTTTTTACCATACATCATTAAAATATATTTTAAAACCCTTTTACCCCTTATAACTTAAAAATTTTCAAACACTCCTTCACAACTTCAAAGGCAAAAATGTCCAAAATATACTTTTGATGGTGTATGGCAAAAAAGTGGTGGTGTACAAATCATCACCATTTGTTTATAGATAAGTCACGTCTGTCGAACAAATGGGCTAAATCATGTTGATGGGTTTATTATTTTCTCACTTGGAAACGTTAGTGTGACACAAATAATAGTACTGAAATTAGTGACGCGTAAAAATCGTACTTTAAGAAAGTTAAGAAATACTAACAATTACCTATTAGTATAAACTAGCATTATACCCGCGTAATGCAACGGTTCAAGTGGTGATTGTTGGTGGAGGTACTAATGAATGTTTTAAAATAAAAACAAATTGTACTCTGTTTGTTCCATTTAAAATGTCCACATTACTATTTTGGGATGTTTCATTATAAGTGTCCACTTTGATATTTAAATAATCAAAAAAAGACTTTAGTGAGTTGATTCAATATTTTATTGATGAAAAATGTAGTAGTGGAGAATAAGTAGTAAGTGAACTCACTTTATTTAGTCTTAAAAATTTTTGAGGAGAGAGAATGTTAAATGTATATAGTAGTATAGATAGACAATTTGACCTAATCGTATAGTAGATAGTTAACATTATTCCTAGTATTGTCTTCTCATGGAACAATACGTATTCAAGAATTCAAACTACTTATATTTATCTAGAGACTAGAGAAGGGGTTATATTGTTTTTGCTTGCAACTTGACATGGGAGTAATTGAGAATATTAAAGTAATTTAAAATAACAATTAACTCGAATGAATAAGGTCAGTTTAAACAGTGTTTAGTTGGACTTGTTCCCTCTAGTTGGTGAATTGTTTGTTAAAACCGATTATAACTACTGTAAGTAACACTACAAATCTCTATCGAGTATTATAGCCTACCGGTTATTAGAATCAACCTAAATGTTGTTCAGCTTATATCAGCCTAGCCGATTCACTACTTTTTACTATCGAATTACAAATCATTCTAAAGTCTTAGCGGTCGTAATACTAAAGTCATACATGTGTCGTGTATATAACTAAAGTTACGAGCTAAATCATAGTTGATCATTTTTATTTTCATATACTTGAGACAATCTTAAACTAGAAAGCCTCCAGATGGCTAACATGAATAGTACTTACTATCAACAATACTACTAACAAGAAGGAAATAGGTATTGAAGTTTGCTCTAATTTGAGAAGTGGCAACATACTTTAGGTTTGGTAGCTACGACACTACTTGTACTTTTCAAACTTTGAAAGCCACATGCATCCTTATCTTTAAAATTAGCCAATTTGTTTCCTTTCATCCCTATATCTCTATGTTATTATTACATGTTTCCAATTAAATATAGTCTTTGGTGGGGTGGTGATTTCTGACTCGACATGAATCTAACTCGGGAATTCTAAGGTTTGAGTTGAGATTTTTGAGACGTCACTCAATGTTTTTTCGGGTCGGATTTTTTTAAGCAAATAAATTTTCGGGTTGAACAGACAACCCAAAAGTCTTTTAATATAATTATAATATTATTATTTTAATTTAAATATGACACATAATTCGGACCTATTCATCTATTGATCTATAACCTTTTTTTTATACATTTACGTCTTCGTATAAGTTGTGAATTAATGATGTTTTAATAAAAATCCAAATTGATATAACATTTATTATGATTACTTTTGAAAATTCATAATCATTTTTGAAAAAATGATATAGATATTAAGTTGAAAAAATTGACCAACATGATCCGAGTGACTCGAAATCGACATGAAAATTCAAAAATCATCTGAAAATTCATTGACTAGACTAAAAATCAGGTTATTCGGGTTGGGTTCGATTTATTGGGTTTTAGGTTGGGTTGAAATACTCAACCCGATTATAAAATCAAGTTGGTTTTTGGATTAACCTTTTCTGACCCACCAACGCGAACTTAGTGTCCCGACCAAACCCGAATTGTCACCCCTGTACTCTTTGATACTGAATTTATTTATCACATATATATTTTTGTTTATCAAAGTTTATCAAACTAATTTACGTATATCCAACTATCTCCTTTACATATTAAGAAACAATTTGAAGTACCTCAATATTAAATTTTGCCACTAATTTTCAAAGCAACTAGCTGTTACACTGATGTACATGACAACAAATTAGCTCGTGGTGGTAATTTTTGTGAAACTATAGGTGGTGGGTGATAGTTGAATTTTTGATCTGACAACGTACTACTTGAAGAAGTGTATATTATGTAGAATATAATATATATCTTTTTCTTCAACAATTCACACCTATCTTTTATTGTCAAACAAGGCTCTTTATGCATAAAGAATGAATATTATCATACTAGTAACCAAGAACTCAATCAATAATCTCTCAACACTACTTGCCACAAAATCACCCTACCATGGGACACCTGCAACTAGCTTCGAATTTATGCCTGCCTTTCACTTGATTGATGTATATCATAAATGAAAACTAAATTCAATGGAGTAGTAATTTGCCTAAAATATTGTCTCAGTAATTGCAATATTCCTTTTCTGTTAGGGTAGATTTTATGTGCAATATTTGACATTAAATATTAATTAACTAATAAAAAAAGACTGCCTAAATTTATTCATTTCACTTGAAATTCGGCACATTAATAAAAATTATCCTTTTTTGTTCTATTAAATATTTTTGTATTGCATATATTTAAAAAAGTAGCGTCACTTTTCGAAAGGAGCATCTTTTTTATTACAGAAGGTTGTGTAATTTTTTTCAACCGATAATCTGGGATACTTTTAAAGGAATTAGTCAAATAAAAAAAGAACCAAAGATTCTCTAACATAACGGTCACTGAGATCATATTAATTTAATCTATATTTTAAATCCTCGGGTACGATAATAATACATAACCCTGACAAAATCTAACATTCTTTTGTAACCATTATCCCTTTCATCATGTGTATTTATCTATGCTGAAGTTTATGCCATAATTGATTATCCAAAGCACTTGTCTCTAAATAACAATAACATACTCCCTACGTCCTAAAATTATATTCTATATTTCATTTTTCAGACGTCTCAAATTAATTGTCTACTTCCAAAAATAGATAGTAGAGTTTGGTCGTGATTACCATATTACACTTAATTGAAATTATTATTACACACGGTAAAAAAAGCAATAACTAATTGGTTAAGGGTAAAACTGTAATTCTGCAAAAAGTAAGAAAGAGAAAGGAATAATGATTGTGTTTTTATTAAACTGCTTTGTCGTGTGACAATAATTTTAAGACAGATAAAGTACTTATTATTAATTTAAAGCTATTGATAGATCAAATTGAGTGCGTCTGGGGTTACTTTTTTTTAGCTTGTTGTGAGATAATAAGTTCAAGATTTATTGTATGGGTAAACTTATTTTTACATATGAAGGGATTTTATAAAGGGTAGATATAACCTGTGCTCTAACATCCAATTTTCGGGTCTAGTAGTATTTTAATATTTTCTGACTTTGAATTATTCTTTAATGTGTCAGAAAATAGTTTCGTTGTGTTAATTGAATAGTAAATTATTAATTGTTTTAAATTAAATAGTTTTCCTCGCAAATAGTTTTTAAGTTCCAGGCAATGATAAGTAAGGGGATGAAATTTAACTAATTATGTAATAGACTCATATTTTGGGTCGGTTCAACTCAAACATATCCACACCCATACATACAAACCGTACGAACATACATACGTACCTATAACCCTAGATCAATTCACAAAATTAGTTCATAGCATCAAATTGGAGCTTCCTAACTCAAATTCAAGCTTCTTTAATCATCACAATCAAGGTATGATCTTGTGTTCTTCCTCTAATTGACCTAGAAATGAGTTTTTATATGGGTTTTGATGGGTTATTGATTGTAATCCGAATTTAGGGTTTCAATTGGTGAAATTGATGTGAGATAAACTCACTAATGATGATAAGTAACATGATTCAAGCTAAGAGTTATAAATTGATTATATGTTCTTGAGATTAATGATGAAATTGATGATTATATTGGGTTATATGATAAAATTAGTATTGTAAAACACTTAATTGATGATTATAGAGTGAAGTACAATATAATTGAATAAGTATTTAGTAAACTTAATATTGGGGTTTTGATGAATTAGTGATAACTTTAGTTAAATTGTAGTTGAAAGTAATTATCATAATAGTTAGCCATGATTAAGTAATAACTCAAGAAGTTGGATACTTGAATCAAGTGTAATCAATTTCATGGGAATGTTGGATTGACGATTTGAATTAGTTGAATATGATGTTATAATTACTAATTATGTGTTGAGGAATATGATATGAATCTATGTAAGTATGGATTAGATATAGATAATTGTGATGATTATGTAAGCTTATATGAATTATGTATTTAGAGATTTGTGGATGTAAACATATTAAAATGATGTTATATATATATATATATATATTTAGACAAGTGTCTGACTTGTGTTATTCTGTTGTATTCTCAGATATGGAGAAGACTAAGTGATATTAGACTACTAAGTGGACAACTGAGGTAGTCGGTGAGTGGATCTTTAATCCTCGGTGTGATTTAGTTGTAACATGTTTGGTGACAACGGGTAACGTATTATTATTGTGTTATTTTGTCATGATGATTATGGTTGTTAGTAATAATACTGTGGATGTACTAATTGGTCTGATATGTGGATATGTGATCACGTGATATAGTTGGCCTTCGGGCATCAATTGTTATTGAGGTCAATACGTTGGTTGGGCTATTTGGTTATTGTGTGAATTACACGGGGTCTTGCTTCATTCGTTGTGTGTGTAGAACCTGTGTTTGAGTATAATAACCATTAGTTATCGGTCTATTATGTATTGGCCTTACAGATTGTTGGGTAAGTGTTCCTTGAGAGCTACCGCGGCAGTAGGGTTTCTCAAGAGCCACCGATCCTCATTGTTGAAAAGTTGTAATGTGTAATTATGTGTTTACTGTTATTTAGTGTAAACAAAGTTGTTATGCTAAGTTGGGTTGTTGATTATCTATTCACTCACTTAGCTTTGAGCTAATCCCCCACATTAACACTTCTTGCAGGTTATGGATATATTAGCGGGTGGGCAAGAAGTTGGACTGAATAGAATGTTTGATGTTCAACGTTTACTCTGATATATGATTCAGTTAAATCAAAATGTTTTATGGAATTATATAACACTCAGTTTCATGTACTTTGGTTGTACTTCATAAAACTAGTTTAAATTGTAGTTTGAAATATCATGTTTTAGATAGGTAAATATTATAAGTCAAAATTGTTAAAATTTGGACTGACGCTTCCGATGTATTATATTATAATGATAAATAAAATAAGGGGTGTTAAATGTGCCCTTATGACACAAATTAATGGTATTCAATGAAGTTGATTTTTCTATAAATAATATAAATTGTAATTAATGAAGATGTATAATTAATAATTAGTAATTTTAAGAGTAATGCTAAATAGGCCTACTTACACACACTTATATGTAGATCTAATTTTCCGATTGGTTGAACTTTATCTCTTTCCTAATTCCATCCAATCAATTTTTCAAACCCATCAATCACATCATTAATTATATTTTTAGTCCTACAAATTTAGGCCTATCATTCATTTTTCTAATTTTAATAAATAAATTTTGTGATGTATTTAGAAAGTTATATAGTACATTATATGAAGCTCAACATTTTGCTATCTACTTTTAATCAAAAGTTTCAATTTTGCCAAAAATAAAATAAAATAAAAAGTGTGAAGCTTAACTTGTGCCCTTTAGACACAAGTTAACTAAACCCTTTTATAAGCTTAAAATAAGCTAGAAATTTGAGTTTATTTGCTTATAAACTATAAAGAAATATATTTCATAATAACATCCCAAACATCGCTAAGCCCCTAAGACATAATGTAGACTTTAATATCGCAAATATGACAACGTACTCCTGTGTATGAAAATAAATAAATTGATTTTTACTTATAACAACTATATGTAAGAATCACTCGTGAGAAAATTAATACTCCAATCTTCTATCTATATTATATATTAAAAGAAAAATCAATGAAGAATAATAGTCATTAAATGGAAATCAACAATAAAAATTTAACTATTAATTAAAATAATGACATATTAAAGACTAATATTTCATCCTATATTTACAATATACATCATTTTATATTCACAATATAAACCATTTATTTTTTTTCTTAATTCTAGATCGTTCATCCAAATATTTTATTAAAAATTAAATATAATAACTACCTCATTATTTTTTTCATAATTCTACTATTCCTACAATCTTTTTTATTTTTCCCTAAACAAAGCTCCAATAAGTTTTTTTTTCAATTCCAATAAATTCATAGCTTCATTTCATTACCGAGTGATGTAAATTCCTATACAATCGCCTTTTATGTTTTAATTCTTTTATCAATTTCAAAGTTTCAACATGGATTAGGGATGATAATGGGTCAGGTTCGAGCGGGTTTTATTGTATATGTACCCATACCCGTTTAGAATATTCGAACACATACTCGACCCAATGCCCCACTTGGTACCTAATTAGGATATTAATCAGTTTTTCCGTATTTATTCACGGGTTTTCAATCTGTTGAGGTGAAATTGGGCAACGAGAACTCAGAAGTACAAACATTGTGCAGAAGATGAGTGAAAATATTGATCAAGTTAGAGAAAGGTTGAAAATGGCACAAGACAGACAAAACTCTTATGCTGATGTTAGAAGACGTTCAATAGAGTTTAAAGCAGGCAACAAGGTTAAGTTGAAAAATCTCCATGGAAAGGTATCATTCGTTTCAGAAAACGAGGAAAGCTGAGTCCTCGATTCATTGGCCCCTTTAAGATTTTGGAAAGAGTAGGAAAAGTAGTTTATCACCTTGAGCTACCGGATGAGTTAGCAAATATCCACAACACTTTCCACGTGTCTTATTTAAGGATGTGTTTGGTGGATGAGGCCTTGTATGTACCTTTAGAAGAAATAGAAATAAATGATCATTTGAACTATATTGAGCAACCGGTAATGATTTTAGATGAGAAGATTAAAAAGTTGAGAAATAAAGAGCTTAAGTTGTTCAAAGTTCAATGGAAGCACAGAAAGGGGTCAGAGTTCACGTGGGAGCCGGATGATAAAATTGTTAAGTATTATTCGGCATTACACCAGGGATGAATTGTGATGACACAATCCTGAATAAGTGGGAGAGAGTTGTACGCCTCAAATTTTGTAAGTTTTAAATTGTATTATATGTCTTTAGTTATTTAATTATATGTATATAATATAATGTTACGTGGAATAAGTTGTATGTGTTAAAAATCAGTTAGTGGGACTTGGTTAGTTAAACTAACCTAGTTGGAGGGGTAAAAAGTGTCAAGTGCCAAAGTTGGGGAGGGGAAGTGTCAAAGTGTTTAAATAAAACACTGATTCTAATTGATCCTACTGCATTCTTCATTTGTAAAATAAACCCACGTACAGAAACAATATCTTCGTATATATACAATATCTTCTTATATATAGTAATACTAGTGTTAAACCCGTGCGATGCACGGTTAGGATTATAAAATGTCGTAATATGTGAATCACAAGTCAAAATGATATATGAAATGGTGAAAACTTTCAGATTATAAAAGGAATTTTTTATTGGTATTAGTGATACTTTATAAATTTTAACTCCTTAAAAAGGAATTTTTTATTGGTATTAGTGATACTTTATAAATTTTAACCCCTTAAAAATGAATTAATAACAACATATTTTTTCCACAATATATCAATGAAATGGGAAGGTTAAGAAAGATGTGTATGTTATAAATTGACATTTTTCTAGCTAATAAAAATTGTCTTGTCATTGTGACATTTCCGTTTCCCATAGTTATAATATGTTAACCTTGCAATAATTGATAAACAATGTGTACGTTAATAGTCTTGAAAAAATTAAATTGTAAAAATTACTATAACAATTTAAACGTTTTATTGAATAACTAATGTACATATGTATGCACAACATAAAAATCATTCTACAACAATCAAATATATACCTACATTATATAGATTTGAAAAGTAATATATAATTAATAGAAGTACACGTCTTACCATTCACATACTGAATTGTAATTAAGTTGTGTGAGATTAAAAAAATAGAATAAAACTCTTTAAAAAATAGATGATGATCTTAATCTGCCTATCCATAAAGTTTGTATTCAGTTTACTAAATAATTGAAATTGAATTCCGCTAATTTGTAAGATGATAATAAAAAAATTTCAAATTAACAAAACTTTAATAAAAGATATAATTACATTAAAAATAAGTTCTCATAATTTACTAAAAGTTTATTTTTTTCTAAAAAAGAGAAAGTTAGAGGAATAAGAGTTAAGATTAAGATGAAAAAACTAAAAGATTAAAATTAAAGAAAAAAATAGATTAAAGGATGTCATGAGTTTGGACTATAATAAAAATTATAAGTGTTATTATATGATACATTATTTTGAATTAAAATAGTATAATTAAATTTTATTAATTACCTTATTAAATGAAAATAGTTATAATATAATTTTTAATTGAATATTACCTTATTTGGAATAAGGGTGTAGGAAAATCCACATCATCAAATTTTTTTATATGGTGATGACACATAGGATTTGTATGATGTGGCATGTGTATACATTTGACAAATAATTAAGGGTCTCCTCCCTTAGTTATAAAGATAGATATATAAATATTATTTAAAACTCAAATTAATAATAACGATTATGTGGGTATGAATATGTGTAAATAGCTAGGGATATGAATACATGTAATCGGGCTATTATTACCAAAATCCATCATCATACCCATACCCGTGATATAAAAAAACTATACCTAAACCGCATCCAAACCTCATATAATTCGTGATTAATTGACCGTTAACGTATATTAAAATGTAACTTAGTCAGGACGTACATACATATGAAGCGACATATATATTTTGCATGAACGATTTTGCAAAATTCGCAGGTTCGAAACTAGTACTAACATAAATGGAAAACTATAAACTCCATATAAAATTAAGTGTTTTGTTAATGAAATTAATATGTTTGAATATGCATAGGTTGATTGTACCTTAGTTATAATTTGGAATGACAAAAGTTAAATACATATTTTATACACGTACTCAAGTCTTATCGGACGTTCCTAACTCCTGAGTCCTGAGGCTCTCGTCATTTTCCTAAAATTATTCTATCGATAGATATTTTAGATTCACGGTTCCAAGTTATGTGTGTATGCTGCCTCCAAAAAAGCAAGAAAGATGTGACTCATCAAACTCTTCACTCCACTCCATTTATGTTCCCACAATCCATTTCTATTAATTTGCTACATAGAAATAGAAATTCCAACAACTTTTCTTAGAAAGATAAATTTGTGCTAATTTCCAAAACAATATTACAACGTATTTTAACTTGTGTTTATTACATTTTGCATTTTACGGGAAAATAATAAGACTACACTTTATTAACCTTTTAATTGTTCCAAATAATAACATTACGGCATTACCTAAAGTGTCAATTCCACTTGGAAACAAAATCACAAATTATTTAATTATCAAATTAAATTTCAAAATTGATAATCTTACAAATGAGGCTTATTATAAGCACACTCTCCAACACTCCCACTTCACTCTCCCCAAAACCCTTCATCCATGGCTTTACTCTTTTTCAACCTAATCTTCTTCTTCTTCTTTCTCACGTCCGGCCAAGCAACTACACCGCCAGATCTAACGGTCAAAACTTACATCCTCCGAGTTGACAGCTCATCCAAACCGTCCATCTTCCCCACCCACTACCACTGGTACACTTCCGAATTCACCGATTCAGCAAAAATCCTGCACGTATACGACACCGTTTTCAAAGGCTTCTCAGCTTCCTTAACTCCTTCACAACTTTCGGTTATCAAACAACATCCTTCTGTTCTAACCGTTTTCGAAGACCGCAAACGCGACCTCCACACCACTCGTTCGCCACAATTCGTCGGCTTACGAAATCAACGAGGTCTGTGGTCGGAATCCGACTACGGCTCCGACGTCATCATCGGCGTTTTCGATACCGGAATCTGGCCGGAGCGGCGGAGTTTCTCCGATCTGAATCTCGGTCCGGTTCCGAAGCGGTGGAAAGGCGTTTGTCAAACAGGTGTTCAATTCACCGCTAGAAACTGTAACCGGAAAATCGTTGGAGCCAGATATTTCTCGAAAGGACACGAGGCCGCTGGCGGAATTGGATTCGGTGGCGCGATTAATGATACGGTTGAATATAAGTCCGCCAGAGACGCGGATGGACACGGAACTCACACGGCTTCAACCGCAGCTGGAAGGTATGTATATAAAGCTAGTATGGCCGGATATGCTAGTGGAATAGCTAAAGGTGTTGCACCTAAAGCTAGATTAGCTGTGTATAAAGTATGCTGGAAAAGTACAGGATGCTTCGACTCCGACATTTTGGCTGCATTTGACGCCGCCGTGAATGACGGAGTCGATGTTATTTCAATTTCGATTGGAGGCGGTGACGGTATCTCGTCACCGTATTATCTCGATCCGATTGCAATTGGCGCGTACGGCGCGGTTTCGCGAGGCGTGTTTGTTTCGTCGTCTGCCGGAAATGACGGGCCAAACGGAATGTCGGTGACGAACCTGGCGCCGTGGATTACGACCGTTGGTGCGGGGACGATTGATCGAAATTTTCCGGCGGAGGTTATGTTAGGGGACGGTAGGAAGCTTGCTGGTGTATCGTTATACGCTGGACCTGCAATTAGCGGCAAAAAGTATCCGTTAATCTATCCCGGGAAATCAGGTGTTTTATCTGCTTCATTGTGTATGGATAATGCGTTGGATCCTGAGTTGGTCAGGGGTAAAATTGTGATTTGCGATAGAGGTAGCAGTCCTAGGGTTGCTAAGGGCTTGGTTGTGAAGAAAGCTGGTGGCATTGGAATGATTCTATCGAACGGAGTTTCAAATGGGGAAGGGCTTGTTGGTGACGCGCATCTTATTCCTGCCTGTTCGGTTGGTTCGGATGAGGGTGATGCGATTAAAGCGTACGCGGCTACTGGCCGTGCTACGGCTACCATTAACTTTGGTGGAACTGTACTCGGGATTAAACCTGCGCCTGTTGTCGCGTCGTTTTCAGGTAGAGGGCCGAACGGGATGAACCCGGAGATTCTTAAACCTGATTTAATTGCTCCGGGGGTTAACATTTTAGCGGCTTGGACCGATGCTGTTGGTCCTACGGGATTAGATTCCGATGCTCGAAAAGTGGAGTTCAATATACTCTCGGGCACTTCAATGTCGTGTCCTCACGTGAGCGGTGCAGCGGCTTTGTTGAAATCTGCGCATCCTGATTGGTCTCCTGCAGCTATTAAGTCGGCAATCATGACAACTGCGAGTACTGTGAATAAACAGCTTGGACCAATGACAGATGAATCAACTGGAAATGCAACTACGCCTTATGATTTCGGTGCTGGTCATCTGAACCTTGATCTTGCAATGGATCCGGGCCTTGTGTATGACCTCACGAATGAAGATTATGTGAGCTTTTTATGCTCGATTGGGTATGGTGCGAAAACAATTCAGGTGATAACTCGATCACCTGCGGCCTGTCCAATGAAAAGGAAGCCAGTTCCTGAGAACTTGAATTACCCGTCGATCGCTGCTATGTTTTCAACTGGGAAAAAGGCAGTTTTGAGGAAGACTCTGTTTAGGAGAGTGAGAAATGTTGGGGATGTGAATTCGGTTTACAATGTTAAGGTTGAGGCCCCAAAAGGTGTCACAGTGGCGGTGAAGCCCGGAAGGCTGGTATTCTCTGATAAAGTGAGGGAATTAAGTTATTACGTGACGGTGAAGATCGACGGGCCAAATGTAGTAATGGGTGATTCGGGTGCGTTATTCGGGTCACTTTCATGGGTCGATGGAAAGCATGTGGTTCGAAGTCCTCTTGTTGTGACACAGTTAGACCCGTTGTAGTTTGTTCTTTCATTTCTTAGTTAATGTTGATTGCGTGATCACGTGGTGGTGTTTTTTCGCCAGTAAATTAATTCGTAGGCGTGTAGGGTGGCGAGTTGCCGGAGAGTTTGGCCGGAGAAAATGGGTTCTCCTTGAAGGCCAATGTATTTTCCACGCTGAGGGCCACTTCTTTGTTTTTAATTTTTCTTTGCTTTTTAAAAGCTATGTAAACTATAATCAATCATATGGTTTCATGTCATTGCAATAGTCCAGAGATGAACATAAAAATGAAATGGGCCATATATCTCTGATAGTATAAAGTTTTCAACATCCAAACGCTAGTCTAGTCTAGTTAATATAATAATGTGAATAATAAAAAGGCTAAACCTAGCTTTTTAGCGCATTTAACAAAAGGGCAAAAGCATAATATATCAATCATTTTTGTTGTTTTTTAGTCGAAAAAAGGGAATACACAAGAGCTTTAAATAATTAGATACATTACTTTTGGGGTCAAAATTCACGGGAAACAGAATTTCTGGCTTCTTTCTCTTTCACGTCATTTTGCTTTAAGAAAAGTAATACTCCGTAAATCACAGTGATTCCATCTATAGTTTTTCTTTGCTTTTTTTGTATAAAGCAATGCATGATTGTTAATATCTCCAAATAATCTCTCTAAGATATTTAGAGTAGATAGAAGCTCAAGAACACTGCTTCGGAGTTTGTATTTAGAAATCAATCATCTTTCAAGGGTAAGTTTATTTCGATTATAAGAATTATTGACTATGATTATATGAAGTTATCGTATAACCAAATCAACGATCAAGAGCTTGCGCAATGCTACGGTACCTAATTTATAAAAGAATGTTAGTTTATGACAAGGATAATAATAGACACCATGTCAAACCGAGAAGGCATATAAACGATAAAAGTTGAATAGTTTATGTAAATAATTGTGTTGCTTTTGATTTGTTTTCTTTTTTTATCTTTGAAAAAAAAATGTATGGGTTTGATTGTGATTTATTTTATTTTTGGAATTAAGTAAATAGATGTAGTTATGTTGAAGGGTAATTTTGGAACTTTAATTATTTTTAAGAATTCTAAGATTCAACACAAGACATGCTTTATAAGTAGTTATAGATTATAGATATAATTCAAATTTTTATTAAATTTTAAAGTTTACCCTCATTTATTAAATATTTTAATCAAACTTGCATCCAATATAAGCATAAAATGGACTATTTATGAGACTATCATAAACCCAATAGTTTTTTGTTGGGACATTCTTTTATAACGGAGGAAGTAGTATATGATATATGTGATACAAGCGAAACTAAAATCTTTAAATTAATGAACGGATACAGGTTAAAATGTTACCAATATTGACATGCTAATTGCGAGAAGCACCTAACTAGCAATCATAGAAATTCCATGTGAAAAACATGCATACAAAACTATACTATCCATTGTAGGAGTAAAATCAATTTCACATGAGCATATCAATTTTGTTTATTAAGTACACGTTTGATTAAACTTGTAATTCAAAATTGGACGAGCAATTAAAAATTGAGTTAAAGCATGCATTTTGGTGACGTTTCAACGGGTAAGGATGCCACATGACATCTTATATAGATGAGACACGTCAAAAGTATAAAAAACTACATACAATAGCAACAAATAATAAGTTTCTTAAATATAATGTACGTCCGTATAATTAAGTATATACTTTAAATGTCATACCTTGACGGATTTCATTTTATCGTACTTAACCCTTCGATTAATAATCATAACTTGTTTATATTGTTGCTACTAAAATCTAGACACAAAATGTTAAATTCCATAACCAATCAGCATCTTAATTACTAAAACTTAAAAAAAAAATATTGCCTTGAATGACAATTACTATGTTTTCAAACAACCAATATTTGATGATGAGTCATTTAGTGTTGTTAGGGAATTACTATTCCGTGATTAACGGGCTTCATTTAGTATTTTTATATACCTGCGGACCGCTTGTGATTACTCACTCCACTTTCTCTTTTTACACCTCCATCAGTTCCCTATGACCCGGTTTTATATATCTACGTGTCAAACACAACCACCATATGTGGTCCCCACCGAGACACATCACCATTCAACACCATCTGCCTTCTTGTCTAAATGAGTAAATTCCAAACTCAGCAAGTATATCCTTTTTTTTACTTGTTTTATTTATTCACAAACATGATATAGTCACATGCTTATCAAAGAAATTATAGACCTGCCTAGCTATTAGTAGATTTTTCTTTTATTTTCCTGAAGATGGTCCGTAAGAGTTAAATAGGATACCTATGAAATTTATATGTGGATTAAATAAAAGTAACCCTATACTCAATGGTGAATCTAGGATAGATATTCAAGTGGGTCGACTTTTACCTGAGGCGAAGAAACTCGCAAATCAGATGGGTTGGTAACGGGTCAGGTGGTAATCGAATGGGTTGAGAATTGAGTCGGGTCAAGTTAAATGATAATTTAATTAGTTTAATCACTTAAAATGTCACTTGAGCTAAAAAAAACCCTAAAGAACCAACTAATATCATGTTAAGTTAATTATATTGATCACATACTTACATCGAAATGATCGATAGTCTCAATTGAATCAAACATCTACAAAGTCATTGTTATTTATATATCATATCTAGTTAATTGTTGATCTAGTGGTTTATATAGAATTTTTAGCTTATAGTATCTTCAACATTTTAACTCAACGAACTAAAGAAAACAATTTATTTAAGCAAACTTATTAAAACTTTATTGAACAATTAAACTATATTATATATTTAACAGAATATAAAATACAAAATTTTATGTGTTTGTGGTTTACACTCCAAAATTGGGTGGTGTTGGTTAAAGTCATTTTTCAAATATATAAATCTAAAAACGAAATGGGCCCATATAATTAAATATATAAGCCCAAAATTCATGGGCCCATAGTATTAAACATAACAATATGAGATTTGATGTATTTGTCTTTTAAACCCAAATGGTCGAACCCTTATGGTCCAGGCGTCCAGCAGTGTATAACTTCATATTCTTCAATTTGATAAGGTCAAAAGGAAAACATGAATATACAGAGTTTTCTGATGTTTAATTTATATATGAAATTGCCCCTATTTAGATAACACATTACAGTTCTCATCTCCATCATTAACATGGGTCAAAGCATAATAATTAGGGGTTGATTTTGCCACAGGCAAATTTGATGGGTACACAAGTAAAATCACAAAAAGACAAAATCGACACTATGCTCCCCGTGTACCAAGTGATAATGCCTGTGGCATTATCACTAGCCATAATAATTAAGTGGGTCCATTATCTATACCCCTTATAAAGAGTTTTGAGTATTTAACTGAATGTTTAATTGTGTTCGATCAAAAATTACAGATGTGCCCGTGAATGCATTGTAATATATATATATGTATATATGTGTGTGTGTGTTTTAAATATAATAATACTCCATCACAATCATTCATCAATATATATATGTGGTAATTAGTTTTATTATAAATAGTGATATTTAGGGCATATATTGTGATTAGTGTCTATGTACAAAAAGTTTACTCTCTATTATGAGTACTATTATTATATTACATTAAATCAAGTTGACTCAAATTATATCATACAAATATATCAATTCACTATAAATATCTCTCTAACACAACCAGTTATTCAACTTTCAAATAACGTGCAAAACTGCAAAGTAAATAACGGAACGAGAACATTAATGAAAAGACAGAAGCCCTTTTGATGGTCCCTTACGAAACGATTCACTTTGTGTTTAACCTACGTGGTCCTTCCAACGACGCCAACATAAAGCTGATACGAATGAAAATAATATAAAAGCTAAATATATATATATATTTTCCGATGTATTACGCTTGTAATTTACTAGTTCTACAAATCAGTTTGAAATCTAAGGTGGGTCAGCTGACCCTCGTTGGCTTGGTGTAGATTCGCTTCTGCTACTATAAACTATTTTTGTTTTACTTATTTATTTAACAAACACGGGTAGAATGTTGCACATATTATAGTAAATTTAAACCAAACCAGTCTTACTGGTTTCTAACCTAATCATTCAACCTAATCATGATGAAATTAGTTTCTAACCTAATCATTCAACAATATTATGAATAATTTCAAATAAAGGATTAAACAAACGGAGGCTCTTATTTAGTAGTAGAATACAATGAACAAGAGAAAGTTAGCAAAACATATACGAAAATAAGAGGTTAAGTAGTTATAGCTAGGGTTATAGATAACAGTTTGGACCTTGATTCACCTGCAAAAGTCAACAAGTAATGGGAACCCCTATTTATAGAGAACTTAAAAATTTAAGCAAATATTATGTGACCAATTGATTTTCATCTATTGCGATTGTTCATCATCTGATGAACACCCTGAACTTGTAAGATGTTTGGATTTATATTGTTGTAAATTTTTCATATTTTTGTTGTTGTTGGTGATAACAAAACTAGTGTATTTAAATGTACATAAAACAAAAGAGTATTTAATGCATTTGCTTAGGGCGTCCACTTAATCCCCTATGCCATGCTTACTAAAAACTAACCTTCGTTATTTCAAGGAGTCACTAGTCATGGGTTCGTTCAAGATTAACAAGCCACAAGCATAACGATGAAAGAAAGTCAACAAAGATAATTTAACAGTATTATCTACTACCAAGTTCATATGACTAGAATCAAAAGGGTGAGTACTAACCTGCTTGTGAACCGTCCTACAAATGGAACATTCCAAATCTGAAAAGACCTGCAAAATAACAAAAAAGTCAAGTAGTGATTTCATCTTTAGCACATAGATCATTTTTCTAAAATGCATAGGATAAACCTATAATAAGTAGATTATTTTTTTTCATAGTTAGTTAATTTCACATTCATCTCGATAATCAGTTTTCTTCCTGCTAGTCCATACCTGATTAGCCTTCTATCATCTTGGCCCTCAATCAGAATTATAATCAGATTTCACCAACCACTCGTCAAGAGTGATTATCGCAGCTTAGTAAATTGATAAATTGTTGATCAATTTAAGCACAATCCTAACAAGATGCTCTAACCAGGTAACTGGGTTTAAATTTACTTGGCAGAACACATTGAATTTAAATAGTTATGTGGCAACCAGACTAAAACAAATATCTGGATTTGGTTTCAAAAAGGAAGTTGAAATACAAACATCTGAAAAAGATTAAATCAGTACCGAAAGTCTCTAAAAACAAAATTCCAACCCTCCCAACAACTCGCTCTCCCCAAATTGCAGTCAAGCCAACTTTTCATTTATAAATTACTGGAATTGAACTATCAAGTCAAATGTATCAGAGTCCATGAGTCGAACTTCAAAATATAGGTCTCATTGCTCCCCTTACTTGGATCTTAGCAACTTTGCCAAACATCATAAGTTAGCATCATCAATATCTTAAGCACCTAGTATTGAACACAATTATTATCTTATAGGAGTAATATGCATTTAGAGACAGACTGAAGTAAATGAGAATATACCTTCTACATAAAGGTCAATATATTGCCATCAAGAATCAGCAAATGCTATTGCATGTCTTCATCAGATAAGGCAAAACGTCACTTCATCATATGTATATAGCAAGAGACCTAAAGAGCTGCGAATTCATTACTTGCTACCAACTACTAACACCAATTTATCAAAAGCGATACGCTGTAAATTCAGCGAATCATAAGAATCACATCAAAAAAATAGTACAATGATGGTAATCTCTATAAACTTGACAGAAATAGAAAACTGTTCTCCAAAACGTTCTCAACAAAAAGAATCGTGATGCAAAATAGAATTTTAGAAGGGAAATATCAGGATACCTGAACAGCTATAATACAAGAGTACCTGCAACATATCATGTGTAAAGATCAATGTGATCAATTTCAGTAACCTGTAATCATATAGGAAGATAAAGAGACACTATTCTCGAGAAGGCTCCATGGTTGTAAGAGGATTGGGATCATTAGATAGCACCATCACAAGAGAGTTGGTATAAGCCCACATATCAATGAAGTTAGAAAATGCTCACCTTCCTGGTATCCAAATCTTACTCATCCACTAACAACTATCGCAGAACAGTAGTAGGGATATCTGGATCCAGTATGTGCGGACAGTACTTGAAGAAGCTTAGAATCGAATTATTGACCAACATCATACTTTTTGGTACTAAGCAAATCAATGGTAGGGCCACTTGTGAGTGAATCCGAACATAATTCACAAGGTAGCTGCAGGAGAACACAACTTGTCTTAGATGCTATCATGATTCAATATCTAAATGTAGTTGGGACTACCTAACCTGAAATCCAAACTCATGAAGCATTGTCTTTATCAGGCTTTGGTAGCGATTCCAGAATATCAAGAATAAGTTTCAAACAACTGATGAGACAATAGTTATTAAAAGGAAACCCATATATATAACATAATATACATATACTGAAAACCAAACAAATCAAGTTCTTATTATGACGCTACCTGTAGATAAACTTGGCTGTAACAATGTCCTCACTACAGGGGAATCAAGATCAAACCTCAGCATGAAAATGTGTTACATTGGGAGCAGGGCAACCAACGTTATTAATGAGAAGCTGTAATGTGAGAGAGAGAGATATAGAAATTCAAATTCTTAATGTAAGTCATACGGGAAAAAGAAGAGAAGGGAAGGATAAGTCAAAAATCAAAACTACTAACTTGCATTATAAGTACACCGGATCATCAGACCTGTGATCATTTATTTGACATCTTTCTGATCTTTGTTCCAGGCAAGCAGTATAATTTTCAACAAGACCAGCAGAGTTGGACTTTAGTACTAATGGTACTGTCACATGCAAAAACAAGGTCAGAAAACCAGCAGAGTTGGACTCTTAGTAGTAATGGCACTGTCACATGCAAAAACAAGGTCATTCTTAAATCGCAAGCATGCCAAATACATCAACAGAAGAATTAATGACCCATATACATCAACAAAAGAATTTATGACCCATACAAGGAGATGGTATTTAAGAGACAAACTGCAAAATCCTGCATACATTACGCCAATATATAAGTATTAAACATTGTCTAAACTCTTTTACTAGAAACTAGAACTCAATAACTTGTTCTTACATTTGAAAATGTTGAAGACATGCAACACCAGATTCCCTCTGAGAAAATGGCCCAAACACATGATGATATGTAAATAAAAAAGATGCTTATAAACCGGTTGAACATCCCGGTTAAGTTCAGAGGAAGCAGTACGAGCAGTAAAATATAACATGTATAGAAACACATGATCACTTCTTGTTTCTACTTCATTCAACTTAAATCTCATATCATAAACATGTCAGGGTCACAACATTGTAAATTTTCCCGTTACAGATCAAAGTGTATAGAAGAGAAAAAATGTGTGTGAAAGATCATGCAAGACAAACCTGAGATCCCACCAATTGCCTAACTTGAGGTCCAACCACCACTGGTATATCATACTGCTCAAGGAAACCCCAAATGGTAACTACTTAGGAGAAGCGAGAATAAAAGTTGATTTCAAATTACGCAAATCACCCTAGAACACGACAGGCAACAAGTGAAGAAAAGGGAAGGACTATGAAAACCTATAGGAAAGGTAGCAGTAGAGATGAACCAACCTTCAGATAAAGAGGCACCATTTCATAACTAAGAAGTTTAAATAATGGTTTAATATCAGGAAGCCATGTCTTTCTTTCAATAGGGTTCCCAATTTCCACAACCTATCAACCATGAGCAAAATAATACCGCCGCCCAGTTAGTGAAGTTCATGTCTATGGGGTGAAGATTAATATCACTACAGGCTTGTAGTACTCTCTTCATTGATATACAAAAGATAAGAAGAAGAAAAAAACATAAGTCAAACAATTAATACTGGAATATAAAATAAAACAGCTAACACCTTGCGAAGAACACATAGAAAAGCAACAATGATGTCCCCTGCACTATTATGGAAGATACAACTTTTTACGCTATGCCGTGCC
Organism: Pseudognaphalium luteoalbum; assembly: GCA_963422505.1. Classification (NCBI taxonomy): domain Eukaryota; kingdom Viridiplantae; phylum Streptophyta; class Magnoliopsida; order Asterales; family Asteraceae; genus Pseudognaphalium; species Pseudognaphalium luteoalbum. Next base: position 940,691 of record OY730192.1, read on the forward strand.
CAAAATAGCCTATGGACGAAATGCATGTGATGGTAAACATAACCAAAAAGAAAAAGAATACCTTTATAAGGTAAATCAGATGTTTTCGAAGACCGCCACTAATTTAATCTTCAATGTATCTTTAAAAGTGAGGTTGAACATCAGCCTCTAGTCCCTGATCAAGCACTACTGCCTACAATATGCAAATTATAATGACTGGTAAGATACAAAAAATACTATACCACTCCATGGTGGCAAAAATAAAAAAACGAAAAAAAGAATTAGCTAGTGTGGGATGGATGATGAAAAGATACCCGTAAGGCCGTAACAGTGTATAAAGGGCTGTTATTAAATGTCTTCTCTTTGTATACTATAGCGCCACTGCTAGGTGTAATACATCAGATGAGCCTCTCCCCTAGTAATCCCCACTAAACGAAAGTAGTGCGTTTATAACAATCAGATACGAGATGTACTCAAGCAACACCGACTGAATTGAAGCCGTACAAAATCTATTTCTTTGAGAAGGAGATCATCACTCAGCATGAGAGTCTAAGTCAAACATTATGTGAACTTCTAAAGATTTGAACATCCTGATCATCGAGTGCAATTAGCCATGAATCAGGAAGCGCAACTTCTTTTAACTACACTTGTGCTCTGTCAGAAGGCTTCAGTGGCTACATATAAAAAGTTAATAAAAACATAAACCTTAGAAATTACAAGTCTAAAACGATTTGAATAAATGAACATACAAACTTCCTGCAGTTTTGACATTGGTGAACTCAACGGTTAATTAAATCAATCTACATACCAATTGTAAGGAAATTGTAACACATAAATACACGTTATAAGCCGTTCAAGTACAATATACACGAACTTTCAAGCTTCCCTCTTTCTACTTCAGAATTTCTAACTATTAATCTGTAAAACATCATAGAATAAGTGTGAATCTAGTGTCTAATTGTCTAAAATGCCAGTTTAATTATTCAATGCCCTTTCTCAGAAGGATCTGCAATGACAGCTGAGTAAATGGCCCAAACACATGATCATTCATAAATTGGAAGATCCCTATAAACCTGCCAAACATCCTAGTAATATGCAGAGGAAGAAGTATAAGCAGTAATAGAAACATGTAATATATATCTGAAGAATGTGAATCACTACCTACATCCTCTACCAGTTGCATCCCTTTATTCAGCAATCAGTGCATTTAAAAGATTGAAAAATGAGGTTGTGGACGGGTAGTGCTCACTTCTTGCTTCTACTTTATTTAACTCGAATCTTGTATCATAAGCATGTCACGGTCATATCAAAGTAAATCTTTATGTTACATATCAAAGTGTGTAGAAGAGAATAAAGTGTGTGAAAGGTCATGTAAGACAAACCTGAGAGCCCATCATTTGCCCAATAAAGTAATGTAGTCTACAGTCAAAATCATACTGGTTCTTTACAATGTTAATACTTTCACCGACGTCCCCTGCACTATCTTTAAAGTGGTAAAATATCTTTTACAATCTTCAGGCCTGAAAGCAAAACACTTAAGCAATCAAACTTACATTCTTCACATGAAATTACAGCAGAAAACTAATAAGGACTCCGCTATCAATTTATAATTTCACCAGGTTAGTTAACTCCGAAATAAGAATGAAAGATCCAAACAACTGAAAAAAATTAAAAAAATAAAATAACTGAAAGAGCATGATGTACTGTTAAATAGCTCCTTGTACGTCAAATCAAGAATATAAACAGCACCTCGTCTTTCTATTAGTGCATCCCTCGAATCAAGAATATAACACTCAGCGCTGGGCCCACCCAAACCAGCAGGTTCTTCTCGATTGAGTTCCTGGAAGTGAACATAAACATTGTGATTCGTTGATAACAACCAAGTACAGCCAAAACTAACCATCACCACAATTATGTTATTTGCAGTTTGTACAGAACTCATCAGCAGCCTTCTAATCTCCCGTAATGAATTCACCGAAAGCTAAAATTAGTTCTAATTTTTTATGTTGGCGTCTCTTTTCAGGACAGAATTGGCTGAGCATTCTTGATGTTAATTCATCAGATAAACAGCAAATGTAAGGGTTTTAGCATAACTAGGAAAAAACAAAGACGTGGATCAAAAGACAGATATAATATGAAGATGGAGAATAGCAGATCATTCTTGTTGATACTATTTAGTTATAAAAAAACAGAGATTGTAAGGATTTCAACATAATAAAAATCAGAATTAGAAGATATTCAACAACATACATACATACATACATACATACATACATACATATATAGTCAACGGAAAGAATTACCGGAAAACGAGAGGAGCGACCGGAGAGGGGAGGGAGTGAGGAATGTAGGATAGGAGCCTAACAGCGTGGATTCAAAGCAGTTGTTTAGCGGAGATCATCGCCGGATGCTGCAGAATGAGAGAGTAGAAAGGCGGGAAATATTTTGATCCTAGGGTTTTGATGACAGAGGGTTTGGGATGGTATTTATAGTTTTGGATCCGCTTCACAAGTACGCGACTATTATTACCGTTGTATTACCCTTTAATTGCTTTATAAGTACGCGACTGTATTAAGGGGATGATTTTTACACGGCCTGTTTTACTTATTCCACATGTATTTAGTTTGAATTGACAGTCATGCCCTCAAATTACTTTCTAAACTATACACTCAAGACCCTTAAAATTTTCACGTACCCTTATGAGGACATCTCACATTTTCAATCTCAAAACTTTCATATCAATGGTATAAAATACTATAAATCTTTCAAAATTCATTTTGTTCCATTGTTAATTTGAATTGATGCCTATGAAGAACTAATTGAAATATTCCTAACAAAACTGATTGAAATATCAAGAACAACAATAAAATATTTGGAATTGTATTTTTTTTATCTAATAAAATAAAGGAAAATTACTCCGTGGTGTGTTGTTGAGCTGCACAGATAAAATATGCTTGTAGTATTAGTGGAGGGACCACTTGTGTATGTATAAAAAAATTAAGATGACCAAAAATATAAAATATGTGATTTTTTTTAAATGCTTATTGGTGAACAACACTATTGTCATGTGCTGTTGACAACACAATTGTTATCCTCTCAAATAAATCGATAAAATCTTCGAGCAATTTCATCATATATCATATATAATGTTAAAATTGGGATAACAAAAGGTAGAAATTCACCTCATAAAGCTAGATTATCGTTGCAGGTAGAGGTCTTTTTCTTTAGTTTCTTCATAACAGTATATAAAGTTATGAAACAAATCATACTTTCATTAAACAAACAATAATCAGTTTATACTATAGATAATTGGAGGAAAATATAACCCTAACAAAGTTTAGTTTTCTTCTGTTGTATGATTCTTATCTTAATTTATTAAGTGGTAGCATAAGAGCCTAGGTATCCTGGGATTACGAACTCCGACGATGTGAGGAACCAGAAATGAATGAGGTGATGATTTGATGTAGTTAGGGATTTAGTGAGGAAGAAATACACAAAAGGGTAAATGGTTTGAGGGTATAATGGTCAATTTATATTGAGTGCTTGTGGAAGAGGTAAATTTTCTCTTGTGTATAAATCAACTCCCAGATTATAAACATGTCTCGATATAAGTAAGGGAGAATAGTATCTTTCATATGTGGATGCCCTATTTATTCAACAAATAAGCAAAAATCTAACATGTCTTTACCCCAACTTTCTAAAAAAATTCAACCAAACCTATGAAATAGCAATAAGAGTTCCATGCAAAAAAATCACTACGTGAATCCATAAATGAAAATTAAAAAACTGTACCTCATTATTGATCTCTTTGCTTACTCGAAATGTAGTTGCTGGCTAACATTGTGTATCAATCACATTTTCAATGCAATATGAGGTTCTCTAATATTGAATTTTACCGATAATCTCTATGGATATTAATTTCTCATGGTTGTGATGTTGCCGTTTGTCGGACGGTTACTAAAACAAGTTTAATAATAGAATCTAAAATTCAAATTAACTTATTAATTACTTACTGAGTCGTATTTTGTTTCATTATTAGTCAATACAAATTTACAATTATCTATTCAATAAAAGATAACCCGACATGACAATAACATTCGATCTCCATAAGAAATTTATTTTACATATATACCTCTAAAGTATTTAAATAATAAAATATTTTTATCTTTCACATATAATATTTTCTTAACAGTGCATATATATATATATATATATATATATATATATATATATGCTTTGTTGATATCCTTGCGTTCTTTTGATATCATTGTGGTTCTTTTGATATCTTGGTATATTTGTGTGATCTGATTCTCCTATTTGAGACAAATGGTTTTGAGCTAAATTGTTATTTGATAATTGATAATTGTGGAAACTTTTGAGAAAACTTGTGTGAAAAATGATTTTCGAAAACTTGGGGAATTCATTATTGTGAGCTATCTTTGATTTGTTTGATTTAGGTTCATATGTATAGTGAACATAATCTGGTGAGTGGTTGGTTTGTATGTTCACTGTGCAACCATAGAACTAGATTTTATAGACAGGAGATAGGTATATCGAGTCAGCTTCCTGTGGAAGACCACAGGGACGTCATTGTTGCACTAATGACGTTGCACTATCCGTGGTGGTGGGATTAGTCCACGGCGTCTCCCATTTGTTGATATTATGTGATTGTGTGAATATGCTCGTGGAGAACTTTTGATTTATGCTCGCGAGAGAGCTTTTTGATTATTTGGGAGGCGTATGGATGCATCATAAGATAAGTTTGATATGACAAAAGGTATATGTGGAAATTAAAATTGAAAAGAGGTTGTTGTATTTAATCCTTATTGCTTAAGTGACAAATTGGGATATAAAACTGGTGGTTATATGTTTGTGCAAAAATGTGATTTTCACAAGGCTTTATAGTCGATCAAAACTATTCTTAAAATTATAGAGAACGGTGGATAAAAGTGTAGAATAGCTATTGTCAATGAAATTGGACAAGGTTATAGTGTGGACGTTTTCGCATATCGGTGTAACACTCTAAAGTGAGTTGTTTCAATTAATTCAATTCAAATTTGAATACAATACTAAATATAATAGTTATTACATTATACTTAGGTATATAGGTTACATAATCATAATTAAAGTGGATAAAAAATAAACATACAACATATTTAGACTTTAATAATTAAGACATATATTTGTGTATTAGTATATACCTACGATTTTACTACTTCAGTTTTAATTGCACAACCGAAATACAAAAAATATGAGAATTAACGTCGTATGATAGTTTTAAATATACAAAAAAATATTTATGAGAGCACACTGATTTAACTGTAACACCCCCAAATTTACTGTTTAGCAGAAGCAAGCTTTGGGGTGCTACCAATCAATAATCAAAACACACAAGGCATATAATGAACGACTTTATATGCGTCGTTTTACAAATACATTGATAATATAAAGTTTTACAATGTATAATGTTTACAAAAGCCCAATAATTATAATGTTTAGAGATTAATCGGCATAACTTAGTTACAAAATGTAGTAATGTAAAATAATCTCCTGATGTGTATGCTGACTCGAGCTATGGGCATCCTGAGTGAACAGGTCTACTGCTATTGGGTACCTGATAACACATGCTAAAAGGGACAGCTAACGCTGGTGAGCTCACAGGTTTGCATAATAAATATGTAAGTAAGTGTGAATCACAAGATTTAGAAATAAGCGTTTGAAATGAATCAAAGGATGTATATGTGCTATGAGGTCATAGTATGCGCTTAACGTGGGTGTCAGGATCACAATAAAGTGCCTGATCGTGGGTGCCTCCAGGCGAGTGTCTAATCCACACTCGTATGAACAAAAGTTAATGCGTCCGTTCAACCAGTCAGTGCTTGTTGACCCGGACGAGGATGGTCAGTCCTATATGGTACCATACACTAACATTCACGCTACATAAAGTATTACCAGAACTATGATCGTAGAGGACTTAAAAGTGATTAGAAAACAGCTCATGCAGGATATAGCGGGTTTTGTACTCGTATTCACATGTAAAACAAGGTAAAGCATGTATTCCCACCCCTGGGTTTAAAACTGTAAAATGAGGGGCTATGAGACTCACCTGAGCCTGAAGAGTTGCAATGAAGCAAATGTGGTGAAGTAAAATGGGGTGTTCGAAGACTGTAACCTGCCGGGCGTTTATACCGCGCAAGTTTAATTCAAATAAGTAGGTATCTTAAAAGATAACATATGCTAGTTGTTCATCCAACTAGTAATGTCCAATGATTTGATTTGATTGATAAGTTTGAGTTTTGAAAACGTGTACGACCCGTTGGTGACTGGTTGTAATAATAATCTTATTAATATTGTTATGATTTTTGGAGTGTTATACTTAAAAGTATTTACAAATTTTAGGTGACGGGGGTCCGGGGGCAGCGCCCCTGGCTAGCGGGATTCCAGGGGTGGCAACCCCTGGCGGGGTCCAAGGGGCAAAGCCCCTGGCTGGGGTCGAGCTGCCAGGTCAGCTTGGAAAATTTTTATTTCTACTATATTACTTTAATGAAAGACGTATCTAAAACTTGAATTTGGGTGAAATCAAGTGATAAAATTTTAGGTCTCGACACTTAGTAAAAATCTGGGTTCTCTTTCATGCGACACTTATAGCGTCACTTGAGGAAGTGACGCATAAGGGGCGACACTTAAGCAAGTGTCGGGTCCAAGTGTCGGTATTAGGGTCATGCGTCACTAGGGTTAGTGTCGGATGGAATCAGAATTCAATTATAGGCGACTCTTAGACAAGTGTCGCTAAAAGTGTCGGTTAGGAGTGTCGGGTATTGAATTTGCGACACTTAGGCAAGTGTCGGGAAAAAGGGGTTTTATGCAGCACTTAGGCAAGTGACGCAAAATTAGGGTTTTTAGCGACACTCAGTGTGTCACTTAAGTGACGCATTAAGTGACGCTACGCTGCACTGGTCTATGCGACACTTAGGTCTGTTGGCCAGATTTTGAGTCGACAACGTGTTTTTCGGTTTCCGTTTGGCCCAAAACTTTTCCCCAAACCTTATTTGGACATTATGAGCTTATATAAACGACTTTTATGAAAAATAAATGTAGTCTAAGAGTTTTCGAGATTTGTCAGGAATCTTACAAGTTTACGCGAGGAGAATCCGAAAAGATAGGAAGGTAGATCGTGACTCCGTGATTCTTTTTCTTCAAACGGGCTAAGTGATTTAAGGTCGTTTAATGTTGTTATTTTGCGATTTAAGATGGTGGTGTGGTGTGGTTGTGATGAAAGAAAGAGAGAGAGAGAGGAGGTGGGTGTGTTTTGGAATGAATGAAGTGGAAAGAGGGTGGGGGGAGGGGTGTAAGGGGGCCGGACAAGGGTGGGGTCCACAAGAGTGGGCTTCACCAATTTTTGTTTCCCCGTGTTTGCGCTCCGTGCGACGTTTATTTTCCCGATCGTTTATACGTTAAATCATATTTTTACGCGCTTAAATATACGTTTTAAAATATGAATAATTATTCGATATATTTTGTTGAAGTATTTTACCAAATACTTAGTACTTGAGTTATAAAATAAAACTTAACTTCATTTTGATTGTTTGCGCGCTTAATATTTTAATCGCGTAGACGTTTGTTTGTGCAATACGAATTAATTACGAAATATTATCAAAATAATATTTTGAATAAAATAGTGTTATTAAATAAGGTTATATTATTTAACAAAATTGTTCACCAACGTCCGTATTAGTTGAACCGAATTACATTTGATTAAAAGCACACGATTTAGCCAAATCGCGTAATTGTATATATTCAACAATATATATTACTTGATACACAAATTAGCCTAACACAGTACTAATTACATGTATTGCAAAATGATTAGGACCTAATGACGAGCCCTAATCTGGCGGGTGTTACATTAACAAAAATCATCTGTATTGGATTTGTCTTTATAAGTTCATAAAATAAACGTATTCAATTGATTGAAAGTGAATAAGCGAATATATATGTGAATATCAATTTTTCATTATCCTGATACGATTTCATAATATAGATATGTCTATTAATGCATGACTAATGTATATTGTATATGTTGACTATTTTATATTTTCTTAAATAATATCCGAGTTTTGATGTTAGCTATAGTAAGTGTTTCAGGTGATAATTGATAATGACAGACCTAAAGACGGATTATAACGAAGAAATTGTATATATGTTGAAGTTAAAGCTTCTTTATGTAATTAAAATTATAATTAGTACACTGAAAGTTTGCATTTAATTCATTGGAACATTCCTATTATATGTGATGTATTAATTATGATTTTTGATGATAAATGAAACTTTAAGTTTAATAATTGTCATTAGATAGTTCTTATTGACAACCCTAAAGACTGTCAATATTATTTCCCATTTTATTATTCGGAATAGAGAAAAAATCTCCCACTTTGTTTTGATCATATTTTTTTGAAATATCACGAAAATAATGTTGTTGATATTTCATTTTTGACGATATCACATAATTACATAATTAGTATGAATTGATTTTACTTTCAAAATTGGAAATCGACTTGCAAAATGATCTAATGTTCACTGTTTATAAAACAAATATCATGAAATAGCTCACGAATTCGCAGGTTATAAATTAGTATTATTAATTTTAAACTTGAAATAAAAGTATCCATAAATATATATAGATTAAAAGTTGAAAAAGGTAAGTACAAATTCATATTATTTTTATTTGTTTCTATACTTATATTCTATATTTATTTATGTAATGGCAAGATTATAAACAAAATTTTCGATCTTTCAATTTTAAACGTAAAGCATAATAGGTAAATGCATTATAACTCTTAAGATAAATAATAATAATCTATCTATCTATCTATAAACTATACTTAAAGCAAAATAGCGTGGGGCAATCCCAACCCTTAATTGATTTTTTCCATATTGATCCAACAATTAAGATTAATTTGATGATACTCACACTTAAAACCCTCTTAATTAATAATTTAATTAAATAATAATACGTTAATTATTAAATAATTTTAGAATGAATAAATTAAATTAATAAATAATACCTATATATTTATATTAATATAAATAGATAATATCAAAAATTATAGCCCTCCCAACTCTTATCCACATAAAACTCCACGGTGAATTCCTCATATTTTGAAACCTTAGGTCTACGATTTTTACCGATGTAGCAACCGTCATATGACCAGCTCGATCATCAGATTGCCCTCTCGACCCCAGGTTTCTCTAAAACATCGATCATTACTAAGTTCTAAACTAACGGAGCCGAAGCCCCGACATCGGCACCGGATCTAAACCGGACGTCATTACTACAATGACGGATTTCCTATAGATTCGTCCACTTAAAAAGTGGTAATGGCTCTAAATCTCTATGTGTTTTACTATTTTGTTGGTTTTCAACTATATGATATGCATATATCGATTCCGAAATCAGAGCTTCGTGTCTACTACTTTCATCATTTTTTTTCCAGTTATTTGCTCAAGCTATGTTTATGTAACACTTGTGCTTATCTATCTTACATCAAATGCGATAAATTCCAATCAAGATTCTTTGCATTTTCCTGTAGAATATAGGGAGGAAAGGTTTGCTTCTTCTCCACAGCTACATATGAGAAGTGGACTCTTGACTACAAAGCAATCTAAAGAGGAAAGATGTGGGCATGCCATCAAGAACTATGAATTTTGGTCATGATGTTGTGTTTTATTTTTCTTGATATATTATCTGGATATAAATTTTGTATGTCAAAAGACTAGCTGTTGTTTGTGTTGTATTATGGGAAGTTCGTTCACCCAGTTGGCTACATTACAGAATATGGATACATCTAATATAATGCAGCTGCGAAGATTTTAGTACGTAATATCAAATGGTCATGCTAAACACAAATTCTTATTTCAAGTCCCAAGTACATTGCGTATATAACTGGTGTTTGAAGCAATGAATCAGTATTATAAATGAAGTTCTACAGATTCCAATGGTTTCCAATCAAACATTTGATTTGTACTGCAATTATGAAGCTCGTGTGTTTTTCTTAGATTGTGCAATTGTCTTGAGTGATTGTTGGCTTTTCTTTCAGTTGCATGTACCTATGTTTTTTTAAGCCTTTAATGTTAATTATTTTACCCCCTTGGCATTTGAATACATTTCTTTCTTTGTTCGACTCTTATGACTCTTTAGGAAAATACATTTCACAAAAACAATTGATATACTCTTTTATATTTAAATAAAAAAGTAAAAATTTTAAATTGTAAAATTTACAAAGTCAAATTGCATAGCCCGTGTTGTCACGGCTCATGTATCTAGTAATAATAATAATAATAATAATAATTAATAATAAAGATAATAATAATATAATACAAAAATAATAATGAGATTAAAATAAGATAAGATTTAATTAAAATATAAATCAGGGTAAAAAACACGGTAATTAGATGGTCGCGTACTTGTAAAGCAGATAATTAAAATTGATTACTTAAAAAACGCGTTAATAATAGTTTGCTTGGTTATAAAGCAGAATTTTAAGTTATAACGGTAATAATAGCAGTTGCTTAATTGTAAGGCGGATACAAACCTATATAAACAACAAACCCCCCTTTATCAATATTCAATCCAATCCAAAACCCTCCGCCTTTCTGAATCTGCAACATCGGCGATGGTCTCCGCTAATCTATTAGGTTTCGTTCCTCCATCTCCGATTCACACTATTTGTCACTCCGGTAATAATTTTCTGCGCTCAACCGCCGTTATGATTATACGTTAGGGTTTTTCCCGTTGTTTTTTTTAATATTCTTCGAAATTGGGTTTTCATTTTCTTCGAATTTTGTTAAATTCATAAAAATTAGCGTTCTTTCTGCTTATATTGTTAACTAATTGGATTTTCCATCTAATTTTGTTATACTCTCCCTCTGTTTCAAAATTATAGTCCACCTTTCCTTTTTGGTACGTCCCAAAATAATTGTCCACTTCTCATTTCAACCAATAGGAAGAGACTATAGTGGATGCATATTCCATTTGAGTGGTTGAAAACTTTTGTGGTCCTACTTTTATTAAACTGTGTGCTTTTTGTTGGTGGACAGTAATTTTGGACGGAGGGAGTACTATTTAAAGAATATAACAGTACCATGTTGGGTCATAGCTCTTATTGTTAATTAACTGTCATCCTTGATGTTTCTGCAAAATTAATCTCCGTTTGTCCCCAAGAACCACAACGTTTGACACTATACTTATTGAAGCAGTTGATCATGATGTGTTAAAAATACCATTGTAAAGTAACTTATGCACTAAAACTATAGTAAGTTATGTTGATCTGATGAGTAGCTGTTATTGTTTTTGTTATAATAATATGTTGGCTACTGGTTCTCGCAGGGTGGAGGGGGATGCCTGTTATCAAAAATGGTCGATGATTTCGTAGGGCTGCAAATGCCCTGATTGGAGTTTGATTCATAGCTTGACACATGTTGTTGAAGTGTTGATGTGAAAATGGCATGACCAGTCATCAATATATGAAATTTCTTTGGGAATTTCTTGAAAATTTTGCCTTTTTTTAAGAATGAAAAGACAGATTTATATCAGGCCAAAGCACTTGGGTGGTTTTTAATTTATCCGTTCCTTACTTCGTTTCAATTGATGACAGGTTTGACTTTGGCTTTTTTGGCTATCGACTTGTTATTTGCTCTGCCATTCATCTTCTTTTCACATGTTTACTAGTGCTTGCTGTTTGTTTTTGCTTCCCCTGCATCACCCTTCATGTATTCCATGTGTCGGCAGGTGAAGTAGATGAATTTTATTTATCGTTTTACTTTATGTCTAGGCTGATAAACCTGCCAACTATGCTAATATACAGGAAGGTGCATCAGAGTCAGGCATAGTCCTTTCTAAATACAGATTTGAGAAGTCCAATGATGAGGAGCAACCTTCAGGTGGGTCCCTATGGAAACATACGGTCCAGACTTCATAGTTGAACGTCTTCTTGCAGCTGAGGGTGCAGTAAGTCTACTGCCAATAATAGAATGGTCTACTTTTTGTTCACGCTGCTAAGTAGTCTTGTAAGGGATTTAGATGCTTTTGTATGTTCTAGTTGAGTCAGTAAGATTGGGCCACTTACCACCAATAGACAATAACATAATGGAAGCTGGAGTCAGATAAAGTGTTGGATAGAGTTCGACCCATTTACTTATGATGGGTCAATTTAGGTTGTTTTTATTTCACAATCACAAACTTGACAAATGGATCAATTAAAAATTCAATGTACATCACACTAATGCAGTGTTGGTGAAGATTGTGCTTCTGAGTGGCATCAGAAACTTTAAAGCATTACTTGAAGAACTCAGAAAGAAGCCGCTTTATATAGCCGTTGACAAACAGCATATATTGCATTATTCTTTAGAGAGGACCAACTCTTTTGAATTTATCTTGACAAAACCAAGAGTCTAGATCCTCTAATATATTTTCTTTATTGTTAAATTATCTTTATTGTATCAGTGTGGTTGACTTAAACCTGGCTTCCTGTTATCTAGTTTTAACAGTTACTTAATGCTACTTTGGTAATGCAACTCAAGGTTTGATTGCAGCATTGATAGAAAAATTGCGGTTTATGTAAGATACTTGAAGCTGTTGACCGAAGGTTTGTGTGTTATTAAGGGTTTTTATTTGTTTTCTTTTAGGTTTAATTGATTTGTAATTTTTAGGAAGAAAATGCTATTTGATTCACTTGTTTCTATAGTTGCCATGATCAATTTGGCTGTGTAGAAGAAATTGTCAGTTCCCCTATTGAGTGTCTACCTCTAGGGCGCAGAGAAACAGCTCTAGGACTATTTGTTCAATGGTTGGATACTATCCATGAGAGTATTTTAAAGAGGAGTGTTGGGCGACTATCCATGTAGGGCTATTATTTGTGGGTTTCCCATTTGGTGGGTGACTTCAGAAACTCCTTGAAGTGCTAGAAAAGAAACCGCCTCATATCGCTGTTGGGAAAGAGCATATGTTGCCTGATTCTTTGGTGAGGGTCAATTCTTTGGAATTTAACAAAACCAAGAGAGTAGGCCCTTTAACAGTATTTTTTTAATTGTTTAATTCTCTTTAGTATATTAATGTGGTTAAATTAGAGTTGGCTTCGGGTTATATATTTCAACAGGTACTTCATGCTACTGCGGTGAAGGTCCCTGAGGATTCTAGCATTGATGGAAAATTTGCAGCTATCAAAATTCAGTGTAAGATACTTTTGTTTGTGGTTTATGATTATTTAATCCTTTCAATGTCAAAACGGCACCTATACATGCTCTATAGTAATAATAACTTGATATGAGGCCACGTGTTTGCGTTAAGAACTCATTGATTATAAGAGTTTAATCAATGAAATTTAAGAGTTTAAGGTGTATAGAATAACCTTTTAGGTCTGTTTACTATATCAGGTGCTAATAAATTTTAATTATGTTATACAAAATTCAGGATGGTATTTTTAAGTATAAGTTTTTAGGGGTCATATTTTATGAATTCTCAGTTTAAAGTAAAGTTTTAAATCAAACGAGAGAGATATATAAAGGATAAAAACATCTTGAGTAGGATCAAAGGAAATAAAGCCAGTTTGTAATGTCTTCCTCCATATTTTAGCTATGTGTGTGTTAGCCTTTTGAAGCAAGCTAAAAGTTTGTGCAGGGTCATAGCTCTTATTATTTATTAACTGTCATCCTTGATGTTTCTGCAAAAATAAATCTCCCTTTGTCTGGTAAGAATCACAATGTTTGACACTATACGTATGGAAGCAGTTGAATTATGATGTGTTTGAAATACCATTGTTATTATAATAATAACATGTTGGAAAGTGGTTCTTGCAGGGTGGAGGGAGATGCCTGTTAGCAAGTGGTTTCTGTTCGTATAGTTGTTCCAATACATCTTCCCAGTTTTGCCTTCAAGTTTGGACATTTCGGTGAACACGGGAAATTCATAATATGGTGCTCTGCTACTTGTATTTGGCATTAGGGTTTCTTGCATGTCCAATGCTTATAATCACGGTTCTCGGCGTCTAGTATGGTATGTCAAGTCTTAGTGTAACCCATATATTTACTTTAAAATAAGAAGCTTTTCTGTAGAAAAATGATGGTCGATGATTTCCTAAGGCTGCAAATTGACTGATTGGAGTTTGATTCGTAGCTTGACAAGTGTGTATTTCCAGAATATCAAATATATATTAATTACAATTAACAGAAGGTGCAAATGTTGATGAATTTTTATAGGGTAACGCCATTATTTACAATCAACAGATTGTGAATTTGCTGGACCATTTTGTTTGAACAAAAACAAGAACACCAGAAACAGGGGATATGAACTTGCTAACTTTTAGGAAGGAAAAACAGAAAACAAACAATGGAATCCACCACTCTAATCTCTAAAGGACGTTAATCTTCGAAATGGGACATAGGTGGTATCACAACCATTGCTTGATTTGCATCCATCACCAAATCAGGTAGTGTGACTATAGGCTTCTCGTTTACACCTGTATCAGTTTCGTTCGCAACTAGAGAGATAATCTAGGGATAAGAGGACATAGATCTATATCAGGCCAAAACCCTTGGGTGGTTTTTTAATGTTAACAGTTCCTTACTTTGTTTCAGTTGATGGCAGGTGGAATTCGGCATTTTTGGCTATCTACATGTTCCTTGCTGCCATTCACCTTCTTTTCACAAGTTTATGATTGCTTGCTGTTTGCTTTTGCTTCCCCTGCATCATGGCCTTCATGTGTTTCATTCGTTGCCAGGTGAAATAAATTATTATTATTATGTCTTGGATCAATAACCACCTTTGTGTCGGGAGAGTTTCCCGTGGAGTCTGTACAAATCTCAGCTTTTCTTATAGATATATAGTTTTTTGCCGGAGGTTCCGTCCTCCTTTACCCAAAAAAAATAGATTATTATCTAATTTTTTCCCTTTTAAATCTGTGTCTAGGCTGATGAACCTGACAACTATGCTAATACAGAGTAAGGTGCATCGGAATCCTTCCTAAATACAGATTTGAAAAGTCCAATGATGAGGAGCAACCTGATGGTATTACATGTAGAATGGTCCCTATGAAAACAAATGGTCCTGACTCCTGACTTCTGTGTTGATAAGTCTACTCCCAATAATAGAATGGTCTACAATTTGTTCATGCTGCTAAGTACTCTTTGAAGGATTTAGATGCTTCTATAGGTTGAACTTGACTAATTAAGTTTTTGTCAATTACTAATAGGCAATGGCATTATAGAGGCTGAAGTCAGATAGACTGTAGGATAGAGGTGATGTTTTGACCTATTTACTTATGACAGGTCAATATTAGGTTGTTTTTCATATAATCTCAAATAGGTCAAATGGGTCAATTGAAAAATATTAGTCCAAAGGGATTTGAATGGCAAACTATATAGAGAGAGAAAGATTGATGCAATGTAATTGATGGAACAAAATCCCATGTCATGAATGTCCCCCAAATCCAAGTTTAATATCAGTTGAGCGTTCTGTATATGTAGCCACATACATATTGCTATGTATATGTATATATGTATGTTTAGCCTGTTGCTAGAACCATCCTGACAAATACCATTAAAACCATAGAAGAAATGCTTAACTAGGGTTGGTCATCAGTTGATAATGGTGTACAATCATACATAACGCAATCTGTGCTTGCAGCTCTGAAATTGTGATCACATTTTAAAACGCTTAGTGGAATATGTGTGTTAACTATGGTAGTTTAATCACGAATCTTAAAAATTTAAACTATGGAGTCTTGCACTTGTGAGTGGCAAAAATAAAGGAAAATAAAATAAAGGGAAGTGTGGCTAAATGATATGACCATTACATCTTTACTCGAGTTTTCTGGATAGCTATATGATCCTCATTAGTGGAGGAGGTAAAATGGGTGAGTTGGTTTGGTTTGTAAGGGTCAAACAGTTTATTCTTCTATTCGGTTAAGATAGGGTTGACCCCGAACACTTTTTCGTTTTTGAAAAATAGTTTGTAAAAAAGATGGTTTCAAAATGTTCGTTATTTCAGATATATTTTAAACTATTTTAACTTGTATGCATAAATGTTCACTTCAGGTGACCTTTAACCCAAAAGGATCCTTGTATGTTTTTGAAAACTACCAAAACGAACCATCACCATGCCATTCTCACTTCTTTCCAACTTTGTTTTTAGTTCCAGATTATTTTTCATTGTTGTTTGGCGTATGAAATAACAATGAATTTTGGAAACATAACCATTTCGACTATTGTCTTTATTTCTCTGCTGTACGTTCACTTCCACCGGTTTAAAAGTTGATATTTTGGAGACGAACCAATTGACATGACCAACCTGTTCAGCGCTATATTATGGCAAGAAACAATTAATAATATTTGTCCACTTCTCATTTCAACCAATAGGAGAAGAGTTTAGTGGGTGAAGATTCTATTTGGATGGTTGAAAGTTGTTGTGGTCCCTACTTATATTAGACTGCGTGTTTTTTGTTGGTGGACAATAATTTTGAGGCGGAGGGAGTACAAAAGAATGTTTTTCTGTTTAAAAATTAGAAGTACGATGTTCCATTTTACAAGTCAAATAAGGTGATTATATCATCATAAACTGACTTTTAAACCACATGGTTGAATGCAGGTTGGTCACTTAACTCGATTTCCAGCCTAATTACATCTCAAGGATACCCAAAAGTTGACTTATGTAGAGCATATAAGAGGGGTGTGGCAGGCAGACTTTAAATGTTTCATCACTAAACCGAATTTATTCGATCCACTAATGAGGCCAACGGCGATTGTTGTTTTATTAACAATGACCAACCCCAGATCATATGCATATTGACTAGAGAACCACATGGTGAACTACTAATTGCACAGTTGAGTTGTATATCAGTATATATAACTAGATTTTAAACCTGTTTATACACACGGGGTTTTGATTGTTTAATTATAATAGAGGTATCTAATTAAATAATTGAATCTCATTTTAAATGATGATGTCATAACCCCACTTCTTATATTATATCTAAGATAAGATTGTATGGATCGGTAAATCCTACAGAAATAATTAGGTCACAACCTTCACTTGTTGATTTGGTATTCTTACTTGTTGTCCGTCGTATATGTGGTTCGTACATTTGGATCGAGTTCTATTGTTCGATTTGAAACCATATGATAATGTATTCATTGTTGGGTAACATTGTGTTGGCTTCAACTGTATCATTTGTCTATCGGTCATGATGACATCTCACTGCAATAGGTTTTGATTGATCATTCTAAACAAAAGTGTTATGGATCTCATAAGGGGTATACACTTGTACCTATGGGTCTGTAGACTTGAACTTTGTTTCGTATGAGTTTGGTCGTCTATCATTCCATAATAAAGTCAATTAGAAAAATTCGTTGTGTCGCAACGCACTAGTGAAAAAACTTTATCCACATTGATTTATAACATGGCTTTTAACGCTTCAAAAGCCATAACATATCTATTCTTCATTACTTGTAGAAATTTTGAAATCTAAGACTTACCATTTTCTTATTTTGTTTGTCTAATTCCTATTTTATAATATAACTTTAACCGTTTCTAGTGTTTTTTTTATTATTATAAATTTGTAATGCGATACATTGTGATTGTTCGAGTTGAGTAGTATTTCTTCTTCAGTCCGAGATGTCACCCGTCTCAAAGTTAGTGTTCAGTTTCAAGCTCATTTTGTTCCACTCATTTTCTACACAGAAGAAAGCCCATTGGATACTGCGGAAAATCTCCAATGTCATCGTATTTGTGCTTGAAATAAAGTTGATTAACCAAAATAATATTCATACCACAGTAGGCTGTTTTCTTATGTAATTTTCCTTTTAGTAAGATAAGTTGAGAAAGGGTTAAAACTGGTTAGTCAAGACTGCCAGAATGAGTCGAGTATGTTTGGCCCACTAATTTTATTTTTTTTTGTTACGCTAATCTTGCAAGCAACATGCATTATCTTCAGAACAGTTACCACGTAATGTAGGGTCGTAGATTTATGTTATTAATTACGATGGTCACATATTAAATTGTAGTAAAAAACTAGAAGGAAATTTCATAAAGAAGCAAACGTACTTAATTTGGTTAATCAACTTTGTTTTCAGGCACAGATATGATCAAACTTTTTAAAAGGGATTGGTGTATGAGAATGCATCTAACTTGTATCCGATGTTTGTTGTGTGTATCCAACATAGATTTGCTATTTTTAATGTATCAAACTTTCAAAAAATATGTTTTAGTAACGTTTTGATGGTGTGTTAAACTCTACGAATGCCACGTAGCACCTTAAACGAGCGACATATCATCAAAATGCATTAAAACACCCCTTTTAGAGTTGTATGCATTAAAAATAGTAAACTAAAGTTGAGTACACGTGATAGACATCAAACACAAGTTAGATGCATTCCTAGACAGTAACACATTTTTAAAAAATATGTAGCTTAGATTAGTGATTTTAGTAGTCCGAGCCTTATGAGAGTACAAGCAGAGTACTTTACCAAAACAGAGATGAAGACCATAGTTGATTACCTTTTTCACAGTGAAACAGAAAATGTGAAAGGATTTAAGCCTTATTTAAAGATGACTCTACTATAACACTATTTGATATGACTTATTTGGGTTGATTTAACACAAATGACGAATCTTACAACGAATCTTACATACATGATCATTTGCAACAAAAAATGTACAACACATTGATGGCCATCAGACATATATAATCAAATCAATTTTGAAGATAAATTCACTTGTCATTCGAAATAAACATTAGAAAATCAGTTAATCAAGTTACATCCACAACATGATAAAACTCAATGTAAAAAATGTACTTTTTACTTTTTCACATACAAGTCATTTTTTTATAATATGATTGTTTTGGCTTTAATCATCTTAGTACCCAAAAAAGGACTTGTACCCATATGAAAGATGCCAAAAACATGTTGATATGAGATGATATCTTATTTTATCATGTTGGGTAGGTAGGAGTAGGGTATGATGTTTGGTTTGGATGATATGATGATATTATTTGGCTCTATCTTGAATGATATCAAACCCCATTTCACTTGGTTCAGTTGCTTGGACTTCATAATGGATGCCATCTAAGACTCTTCTTAATCCATCCTTTGATGTTGCGTACAACATTTTTGCTCTTGTTTTTGATGCACTTGGAGACCTATACTTAAAAACAATCAATCATCATTTATCTATGTTGTTATACGATCCAATATGTTAATTTATGTGTGTAACAATTGTCAGTTTTGCAATAAAGTCGATTATCTAATTTCTTTCTTATCAATACATTTACACTTCTTACTTTAGCGTCAAATGTTTGACTCTAAGGGCGTGTACGAATTAGCTTAATTTTCAGGCTTGTGAGTTTCTTATTTCATTGTCTAAAAGTCAATAAGCTTCATTTTTCCGGCTTACGAGTTTATAATATCAAAGAAACGATAAACTCAAGCTGATAAGTATAAATCAAATAAGCTAATCTAAACACCCCTTAAAATGACTTTAATTTTTGTCTTGCAGTAATAAACAATTATAATTCTAAACGGACATGTAACAAAAGTACTTCTAGAAAATTATGATAAAAGTGTATGTATATCTCATGATATAATAAAATTGTACAATTCTTATATACATGTAACATGTATACAATGGATGTCTTCAACAATTAATACTAATTAATAGAGTTAAATTCGAATTTACTTTGTCTGTCCTGTGGTTGTGGTGGTGAGTTATTGGACATTACTTGGTATTGATTATATTGGCTTTATCTATAGCTTTCCAAATTAAATAAATTTTCATATAGTTTTACTAATAAAACGGTATATATACATGTTCAAGATTCACTTATCAAATTTTAACGCTTCATATCCATCTTCTAAAAGTGAAGGCTTCACCTAGAACTTGTTGACTAACGTGGTAAAATTCGGATACCATGATTACATAACAAAAGTCAAACACCTCAAAATACGTGTAAGTCAAAAGTTAGCTTTTATCATGGCTTTGGTATTACAATTAGATGCATATATACTTGATAATTAATTTTATTTACGCAAAGCATCATTTGTTATAAAGAGATCTCTTTTTATTGGATGAATATATATGTATATGTCATATGAGAATCACATGATTTGATGAAAAAAAAAAGTTCATAACAAGATTATCCTTAATTATTGTGACAGAAAAATACAAATAAAAGATAGACGAATTTTAATGATTAATTGGTTGATGAAACCAATATAAATTAAACTTTTAGTAAAGATATTTTATATAATAATAATCATTGTGGGAGCCTCTAATCATACATCTTTAAACAATTAACATCTATCATATTGTTGTTGTGATGAGAATAAACAATATTTAGTTATGGTTAAGAAGATTACGATCGATTATGTTATAAACAGTTGTTGGTAAGGATTCAACGTCTCATTCGAATAAGTATTTTCCACATGCAAGCTAAATTTGGATAATAGTAATGGTCATAGAAAAGTTGTATAGTGACCGCTTAACTTTAGAAAAGAAAAAAAAAAAGGAAAAAGATTAAATAAAAAAACTTAGCATTCAAAAGTTGTATATTTTGATATTAAAAATACTAAATATAATTAATAACATTGGTTTTGCTAATGTGCAAGTTTCAATCAATTGTACTTTTTTAAAATTATTTTTTACCATTAGCAGTATAGAAGAAAAAAGGAAGTTAATTCCATAATCATAAAGATGAAATTCTTTAACTTTTTTCTACTTTTTCTTTGTGTTGAATGCATATTTTTTTGTGTTGCCACTTTACCTGTTCACTTTTCTTTTGGTTAAGAATTTCAAAATTTGAATTGCAAATTTACACACTTGACGTATTTTAATCAGATTAAAATTTGAAATACTATAATAAACCATAGAAATAGAAATGATTTAATGAGTAATACTTTACTAAAACAAGAAAGAAAAAATACCATTAGGCTTTAATTCATTTCTCCTAATCCTAGAATGTGGACAAATGTGAGACTGAGAACAGTATTCAAAATTCAGTAATCACAAATTTTTTTACCATATATTTAATTTGTATTCTAAAATAATTATGGGCCTTTATTTTTCATAATTAATGGCTTTGATTTAATTTGTACCTAACTTACGCATTTCTATTACGGAATATGGTTTTTTAAGCAACATCCCATTTCCATCATTGATTAATTAATTATCAGTAAGTATTATTTAAAATTAATTAGTATTAATATAGTCATATAAGGTAAGATATGATGGGTGACTCACCATGCAATAAAAAAGATCTTGCTTTTCCGGCAATTGTCAACCGTCACATAATCGAAATCAAACACCGCGTAACGGCAGTCATCCTCCGGCAGCGAGGCGGTGAGCTCCGCATACCCTTCGCCCGCCTTACCAACCTTATCAACTGTCACTAGCTTCGATTTTTCATCGATCTTAAACACGATATAACGATGAACTTTCTTCCATTTCATCTCCAGATATGAACTCTTACATTCATCCGCCACCCACATCCCTGTCGTCGCCTACAAACCATCGTTATTAAATCATCCACCAAATATATAAACATTAAATACGTACGTGTTTGGGATTGGTAGAAATAATATTTCAACCTACTAGGAGTAGGACTTACAGAATTTTTACAACTTAACCTACAAAATCAATATCTTTTTTCTCTCTACATAAGTCATTTGTGTAAACAAAATTTTGTAAGTCTAGAATTACGGAGATTTTGCATTTGAAATCACATTTTTGAAATACCTTGTCAGAAACTTTTTTCTAATTATTTGCGTTTTGCAAACGCTACACAAGATAACAATCTCCGGCCCGCAACGCAATCTCAAACCCTCTAAATCACACATCTAATCTCATTTCTATCGCTCTAGTATCTTGCTAGTAGCCAATACAAAACACCGTTAGGAAAAATGTACTATACGTGAATGGAAATTAAGTTAAAAATATATGAAAGATGGAATAATTATGGGTACCATCATGAATGCCATAGCCATGGTGGAAGATTGTGTTGTCCGGCCGCCGGTGAGAGAGAACTAACGTGTGGATTACGGCGGTCTTAACGTGTGAAAAAACTAAAAGGGACGTGTGGGGGAAGAATGGAATTAAAATGGAAGATGGTTTTGAGTTGGTGTGTATGGATCGGAGCTTATATAACCTTTTCAATTGTTAATCAAAAGGCAACCGTACTTTAAATAAAAGTTGGATAAAATTTAAGTAGATCTAATACATAAATAATGTCTCAATCGTACTCTTCAATTGAAAAATGAGAGTCATTGTCAATAACGTGCGTAAATTGATTGTGATTCAAGTAATATTTATGAGGGTTAGCTAAATTTCGAAAGGTCCGAGAGTTTATCATGGAATAAGTAATAGTATGTGTCATGATACGAGTATTACCATTTATTATGACTACTTTTAAGGAGTATGGATAATACTTTTGTCGTGTTTGGTATGCATATATAGCCGAATGTTAAATGATTGATTTTGTTTGACATATTAGAATAATAATAATTTGATCAATTCCATTGGAAAGTGATGTGTTTTATCCTATTGATTTGATCATTTATAATGAGAATATGAGCTTGCCGATAGTTTTGTTTTTAACATTGATAACTCATATATGTCCTGAATTATCGAACTTGGAATTCACAAATATAAAATTATAAAAATAAATACATTTAAAATAAGATTGAATTACAAAGAGGGAGGGGGGAGTAGAAAGTGATATATTATTTATAGCATCATGCAGTTAACAAAAAGCTATTGCCATCATTAACTGATAAGTTAAATTTTTTACCAATCTAATTTAAATCATATGATTTTAATGCATACCAAACAAACAATGTACGTACTGTACTAGATTATGAATATTGAATTGCGCTGGTTTCTTCATTGTTCTTTTTGTAATTTAAAATTTTACACCCAGAAATTTAGATTAATATATTGTTTATGTGTAAATTAACAAAGTTTCAAATTAATGAGTTTGAAGAAATTTACAAAAACATTTTAATTTTGAATGGTGGAATAGATGTACTTATTTTACTTTTACAAGGTAAATGTGAGTTTTATTTTAACAAGCATATGCACCATAATCAGGGTAATCGTTTTCCGACCCTCGATGAGTACTCATGGTCATCCTTAGGATGTTAAAATTGAATTAGATTTTGGTTCATTGACTATGTTAATAATAATCTAAAGTATTCTAAACAATCATGATTTTAATAGTATTATGTAAAATTACAAGGATCTAAAATCTTAATCTTCCTGATAAATATAATATGGGAAACCTATGTTATTAAAAATTCAATTATTCAATCATATTCTTTAATTTTGTCCAATTGACTAATATTTAGGGCATGATGATGTCATAGTTATATTAAAACTTTTATTTATTCAATTTGTTGATTGATAGACACATTATTTATTTGATATAGTCATTATTACAATTTTCGATATATATCACATCATCATCATTATTATTATTAGTACTATTATTATTATTACTATTATTATTATTATTAGATGAGATTGTTTATTTTAACCTAATCATATAAGTCACGGCTTAACAGTTACATTACAATTGCATTAATTGTACATTAAGTTGGTTGTGAGAAGTTAAATTTAGAAGGTGAGTGATTATTAATTATGTGTGTCGGAATTCCTTAAACATAGCCTTTAACATTTTTTCTATTTTTCAAAACATATTAAGAGGCTTATCAATGGAAATTTCAATAAAAACTAGAATAATATTCGTGCAAAATGCTGCTATGAAAGTAAAGATGGTAAATTAAGGTTGTGGTAGTGCTCTTGAAAAATTGAAATAATTATTTTCAATTCAACTTTATCCATATCCATCTTAGTCAATGGACAACCATCTTATTTGTTGGCCATCACCTGCTAACCATTGGCAAATGGACAATCCTTATATTTCTTTCGTTAATGTAAAACAACAGACCCAATAACAAGCCTAATTAAGTGGACACTGTTAGTGACAAGCTATTATTCATACTTGAACCCCTATTTACTACAAATCGACATGTATCAGTAACAAAGTGCATATATAAATACTGCACCTGTCTGAAGTTTCTAATCAGTTACCTATGAGATATCGTCATTAACAAAATTACAGACAGAGATTATACAGAGCATGAATACAAAGCTATCTAGAACACCAGGAAACGTAAACATGCTGTAAAATCTAGCTATCGTGGTATCACTGTCATGATTCACTTGTGGTGCTTTGTGTCTACCAACATTCCATTCACTTTTGGGGATCTCACCCGAATCAGAAATTATCACCTTCTTACGAGGCTTCCCACTATACGTACCCGCTCCTCCTTCTATTGCATACACATTATCCATCCCTTCAATAACTTTTCCAAACACAACATGTTCCCCGTCCAACCTGGAATATCAAGGTGTCAAAAGGGAATTGCAGATTTCACATGTTCTTCTTAAGGGCTATTTTATCATACGATAGATATCATGAAAATGGGCATCTGCCATGATGAGATGTGAGATGTCCCATGAAAGTTTTGATATTTTTATTATAAAAAGGGTTTTACATTACAGTTACCTAGTTGTTTATAGTAAATATCACAAGTTTCTGCTATTGATTCAGCCACAAAATCTTAATTTCTTAGGCATTTGACAAATAGCATAATAGCTGTTACTTTTTCTGAAAACATGTAACAGTCAAATGTTGCAATTTTCTCACAAGCGCGGTGAATATAGAAAGCAACATGTTAAATCTGTTAACAATTACTCTCTTCGTCCAAAAATAAGTGTCTACTAGACAAAAGGCACACAGTTCGAAGAATATGCAATTATTACACAGTTTTGTGAATTTCTAAGGGTGGAATAGGAAACTAGGTAGATTATATTCGAAGTGGACATTCATTTTGAGACAAACTGAAGTAGTAAGGTAGACATGTATTTTGGGATGGATCACATAGCTATAACTAGTATCTGCTACAAGCTCAAAAACTTACCAGTAGGCCTTAACTGTAGTGATGAAGAACTGTGAGCCATTTGAATCTGGTCCTGAATTCACCATGGCCACCATACCTGCAACAAATGTTACTTTAGAAGAAAATACGATATGCCATTCAGGAAATAGAAAGGATAATTATTCCCAAGTATTGAATGTAGAAGAGAGGACACCAGTAATAGATTCAAAAACCTGGGTGTGACTGCTTGATCTTGAAATTCTCATCGCGGAAGGTGCAGCCATATATGGATTCATTTCCTCTTCCGTCATGGAAAGCAACGTCCCCACCTTGAATCATAAATCCTGGTATGATACGATGGAATGGAGTTCCTTTATAGTGTAAAGGTTTACCAGTAGCACATTTGCCCAATTCCCCTAATACCAACATAAACATATAAGCAGCAGCACATACATAATAAAAATTTGAGCTTCTATGTATCTAAAGTGATTATTGAGCCTTCAGTGTTATTGTTCGGCATTATGATTATTATTTTGTGATTATAACAACATAATTTGGAAAGTATGTTGAGTTGCTATATGAAAATCTACATATGCAAAATTCACCAAGTAGCCATAATCACTTTGAAAGTTAAAACACATATCTAAAATTACCTGTGCATAAAGCACGGAAATTTTCTGCAAAGATGAAAACAATAAAGAGTCAGTTATGTTCACTTAAATTCGCATCAACTTCACAGAAATAAAAGAGAAGATTCAAAGCTTACCAACAGTTTTTGGCACAACTTCACCATATAATCCAATAACGATTCTTCCTGCACAATAAGTATACGAGTTAGAAACTAAATCAATATCCAGTAATTCACAAGACTCTTACAGTCCTTGATAGTTCCAACAGATGAGTCCGATTCAAAGATTTAAGTCTTGCTCATTAAAGATGGGTTGAAGTGTCCTTTGTTAATTTCAATTCGAACATATTCAAATAGATGCATAACAGTTTTCAGAATACGTGCTGGGCAACTTTCAGCCCGTTTGACCTGTTTTCAATTGTTTTTATTTAACCTCTTTCAACAACTAGATACACAACGTAAGCCAAAGCGACTCATTTTGGAACTACCACCTCTAAGTATATTGCAATTTACACAAGTTATCGACATGAAGAATCTTACCTAAGCGTTGCTTATAATATCAACATCCAAGAATACTCTGTGCGTTATATCGTACACCTCCTCCACTGTGTATTCCTCCTACAAAATCAGATTATGGGTTAGAAAAACTTAACAAACATAACCATTACTGACAATATATATAACATCATCCGACACTCAGATGAAAAGGTTTGTAAACGCAAAATAAGAAACGAACGATAACATTGCCATTCCTTGATATCACGAATAAATTGTCACGAGGAAATTTCTTGCAGTTTTACCATAAAACAGATAAACGACATTTATATAACTTTTTTTTAATTATGTGAAAGAATCATGCTTAAGAAAGATCTAATTCAATCAAGAACCACATTACTTTAACATAAATTTTCAAATACTTTCAACTTTTTTAAGCCCAATAAGTATACACAAAACATGTCGAAAAGCTAAATTGACAAGTTTAGGTACCTAGGGCATATTTCATCAAGTACTATAACATTTATCTCAACACTCAGACATTATTAATTACGATTACATCAACAATTATAAATCCACAAACTATAACAAACACAATTCAAATCCAAAATAAACTTGCAAATATAAACGAACAAGAAATTTACCTGTTGCGAAAAGGAAGAGAATATAAAAATAACAAAAACTGAAGCGATCAACAATGCAATAAGAACGCGCGGCCGTAGAAATTTCGATCTCTCTTGATCCATTTCAGATTCAGAATCTTCTTTTTCTTCTTCTTCTTCTTCTCCTTGTTTCTCATACATTCACTAAATCAACTGAACTGATGTTACTTCGGTTATCTGAGTTGAATCGTGTCAGACTTGATTGATTTGGTTGTCGTCTGGTGTATTAATTGGTGATCTTTATTGAATTTACTGGAAATATGGCGATTGGTTTGTATACACACCAGGTGTTTGACTTAATGTCTATGAGACAGAGACGGATAACGGAAATTGATGTTACGGATATAGTTATTGCTATTAAGCCCAGGCCCAATTCAGTTTAGGGCCTAATAAGTAGAAGCCCGTTACTTGACCCAAATATATCTGAAGGATGACTTAATATTAGTTAGACCACACCCAACGGATGCGTCGGTTCATCCGTCGGTTTCCATCACTTAACCGACATTGTTGGCACCATCCGTCAATTTGCTCCGTCGCCAAACCGATGCAGCGTCGGGTTTTTTTTCTTCTTTTTGTGTGTGTATAATTAAAGGTGAATTGGTAAATGTGGGTCCAAAATTTAAAGTGACGGAATTACTGATGGTAGGGGTCCGTCAGTTTCAGTCGGTTTTGTAAAAAGCTTACATGACGCATACGTAGTGTGTTTCTGTCAGTTTCTGTCACTGTTGGGAATGGTCTTATACGTATTGTTGCTCCATAAATATAATCACATTTCGGGGACAATCCCAGCTAGGGGTGAACAAAAATCGGGTTGGGCCCAAACCCGACCCGACCCGAAATCCGAACCGGGTTGCATTCAACAAACAATAAACCGGGTATTTGACCAACCCGGTCCAACCTGACCCGAACCGGGTTTTTTTTTAGTTTAACCGGATTAAAACCGGTTTTTACGAGGGTTTTACCGGTTTTCCAACCCGACCCGATTTCAACCCAGTTTTGAATTCTAAATATCCAACCCGGGTCTCAACCCGCTGGGTTCTCCCAAAACTCGAACCTGGTCAAAAAAACAACCGTTTTACTAAAAACCGATTTCGGGTTCGATTTCGGGTTCAAGTTTTTTTCACGTCTAATCCCAACAGAGATTGTCAAACTAAATCAAATAATTGAACTTGTTTTAGATAGGAATTCCAAAAACAAACAAAATATATGTATGTCTATGTAATGTATTATGTAACACCCCCAAATTTAATGACTCGCGGAAGCATACTTTGGGTGTTACTAATCAATAATCAAAGCACACAGATATATAGCAAACAACTCTATATGCGTCGTTTTAACAAAATATATTAATATTAAATGGTTTACAACAGTTTAAACTCATACATAGCTCGTGTTCGTAATATGAGAGATTTAAGTACATAATTAGTTATACAAAATCTAATAATGCAATGAAATCTCTGAAGTTTGCATGAAGACTCGAGCTAAGATGCATCCTGATGGGCAGTCCAAATCTACTGCTGAGAACCTGTGATACATGCTAAAATGGGTCAGCTCACGCTGGTGAGCTCACAGGTTTGAGTATCAAATAATATTCTATGAACCGCAAGATTTAAGTATTGATTTGCATCCAGCAAATAAAGTTACAGATAATGTATACAACCATGAGTGCATAGTCTGAGCTTAACTCGAGGGTCGAGTCCCATATAGATAATTCCGAGCGAGGTGCCTCCACGAGTGCCTAATCTACACTCGTCTTCCCAAATATTAGTACGTCCGTTTACCCGGTTAGTGCTTGCTAACCCGGACGAGGAGGGTCAATCCTATATGGTACCATATACTAATATTCACGCTACTTTCGTATTACCAGACTATACTGACGGAGGACTTTGATTTGATTAGTTGAAAACAACTCATGTAGTATATTGAAATATGTACTCACGTTCACGTGTTAAAAACAGAGCAATGTATCACACCCCTAGTAAAACAGTAAAAAGAGGGGCCATGAGACTTACCTGAGCCTGGAGAGTTTATCTTAATAAACTGAGATTGATTAGCCAATAATCGAAGTCCAAAGACTTGTAACCTGAGGGTATCCACGACACGCGATGGTTATATACATGTGAAGGCATCTAATAAGACTACCTTGTAGTTGTTTGTCCAACTAGAATGTCCAAATGATTACAATTTGGTTGATTGTTTAAGTGTTTGAAAATGTGTACGGCCCGTTGGTGATTGTTTGTAATAATAATCCCACGTTATTATTTTGATGATTTTGAAGTGTTATTCCTAAAGTAAGTTCCAATATGTTTTAGAAGGTGTGTCGCATTCGTGTTTGATGTTATACAAATTTAACACGTTGTGTGAAAGTTTAGATGTAACACGATTACTCGGGAACCTAGGGTAAGGGCGAAGCCCGTTAATGACGGGGGTCCGGGGTCAGCGCCCCTAGTAGCGGGGTCCAAGGGGCGGCAGCCCCTGGCGGGGTCCAAGGGGCAGAGCCCCTGGCTGGGGTCGAGCTGCCAGGTCAGTTTAGAAAATTTTTATTTCTACTATATTGCTTTGGTGAAAAACGCATCTGGACTTGAATTTGGGTGAAATGGGGCGTCAAATTTGGGCCTCAAAACTTAGTGTAAAATTAGTTTGAAACCTTCTGTTTATGCGTCACTTATAGCGTCACTTAGGGCTTGGGCGACACTTGGGAAGTGTCGCTAAAAATAGTAAATCTGAGCATGTGCGTCACTTAAGGGAAGTGACGCATGGTAGGGCGTCACTAAGGTAAGTGTCGCTATAAGTGTCGGGTATGGGTCTAGGCGTCACTTAGGAAGTGTCGCTATAAGTGTCGGGTATGGGTCTAGGCGTCACTTAGGAAGTGTCGCTATAAGTGTCGGGTATGGGTCTAGGCGTCACTTAGGAAGTGTCGCTATAAGTGTCGGTTAAAGTTGTTGTGCGTCACTAATCAAGTGACGGTAGGAGTGTCGGGAAAAAGGGGTTTTATGCGGCACTTAGGCAAAATTAGGGTTTCATGCGACACTCAATACGTCACTTAAGTGACGCACGAAGTGACGCATAGCTGCTGCTGTCTATGCGACACTTAAGTCTGATGACGGATTTTTGAGCCAAAAACGAGTTTTTCGGTTTCCGTTTGGCCCGAAACTTTTACCCAACCCATATTTGGACATTTTAAGCTTAAAGAAACAACTACTTGCTAAAAACACTCGAAATCTAAAGGTTTCGGGATTTGTCAGAAACTTACAAGTTGTCGGATGAAAATTCTGAAAAGATGAAAGTGTAGATCGTTGCTTCGTGGTTATTTTCTTCCAAACGAGTGTGAAGATTCGAGGTCATTTGGAGGTGTTATTTTAGGATTTAGTGAGGTGGTGGTGGTTTGTGATTTATAGAGAAAAGAGAGGAAGAGAGAAAGAAGAGTGAAGTGAAAATGGGGTGGGGAGGTGGTGACCTCACCCCTTTTGGCAGATTTTTCGTGGGGCCCCACCCCATGTGGGTGTGTCCCAAACTTGTTCCTCGCGTTTGCGCTTCGTGCGGTGTTCGTTTTCCCGATCGTTTAACCGTTTAAATAATTATTTCGCGCGTTATACACCCGTTTTAAGGCACAAATAATTACCCAATATTTTTACTTAAAATATTTCACCAATTACTTTAATAATTGAGTTATAAAGTATAACTTAACATTGTTTGCGCGTTTAACATTCTAATCGCGCAGGCTTTTAATTGTACGATACGAAACATGTATGAATTATCATCAAAGTACTATTTTAGATATAATAGCGTTATTAAATAATGTTATCTTATTTAATAATTTTGTTCACCAACGTCCGTGTAAAATTGAATCGAATTACATTCGATTTAAATTGCGTACGATTTAATCAAATCGCAAAATTGTATATATTCAACAATATAAAATCCGATACATTAATTAGCCTAACACAGAACTAATTACATGTATTAACAGTTGATTAAGCACTAATCACTAGTCCTAATTTGACGGGTGTTACATATTACTCCGTATATAGTTATTGGATAGTGCTAGCTAAAATATTTAAGTGAAAAATAAATCCACGGATTATATAGTTACAAACCACTACTATGATGCTTCTTGGAGATACTTGCACTAAAGGATGATTTTACAGAATATGGTCGTTTTTTTAATGGGAAATTAAAAAAAATGTCACTTATTTTACTTGTATATATCGATTTGCCCATTTCGGAAAAAAAAGTGACAATATACCCCTTGAATTCGCAAAAGCAAGCTTGCTTTTGCGAATGCACTGTTTGCCATTTGCGAACCGTGTACCAAACTAGCCAATGCACGAGCAAAACAAGCGTTGGCAAATGGCAAACCAAGTTGCCATTTGCCATTTACCTATGCACGAGTCGTGTTTGCGAATGCACGAGTAAACATGCCCTCGCACGAGAAATGCGTGCCTTCGCAAATCGCAAGCCTTACCTTGCGATTTGCGATTTACCTATGCACGAGTCGGGGTTGCGATTCACGAGTATACATGCCCTCGCACGAGCCATTTATGTGCCTTCGCAAATCGCAAGGTAAGCCTTGCGATTTGCGATTTACCTACGGGTTAAAAATACGAGGCTATGATAAAAATCCAAGATTTTTATCACCTTGCGATTTTTATCATAGCCTCGTTTTTTTAACCCGTAGGTAAATCGCAAATCGCAAGGCTTACCTTGCGATTTGCGAAGGCACATAAATGGCTCGTGCGAGGGCATGTATACTCATGAATCGTAACCCCGACTCGTGCATAGGTAAATCGCAAATCGCAAGGTAAGGCTTGCGATTTGCGAAGGCACGCATTTCTCGTGCGAGGGCATGTTTACTCGTGCATTCGCAAACACGACTCGTGCATAGGTAAATGGCAAACTTGCCATTTGTCGACGCTTGTTTTGCTCGTGCATTGGCTAGTTTGGTACACGGTTCGCAAATGGCAAACAGTGCATTCGCAAAAGCAAGCTTGCTTTTGCGAATTCAAGGGGTATATCGTCACTTTTTTTTTCGAAAGGGCAAATCGATATATACAAGTAAAATAAGTGGCATTTTTTTAAATTTCCCTTTTTTAATTTGTGTTATATATGCTCACTTCGGAGACAAAAAGCATACATGAACATTTCACAGCGTAGTTGTTTATTAGCCTAAAACGCTAATCTTTGCTTATCAATGTAATTTAAGTCTTTGAGTTTTGATTTACTCCATTTAGTCTAAACAAACTAGGAGTAGTTTCATGTCTAATCCGACAATATATAACTTCAAATATTAATGATATAAAGTTCTTAAAACGTAAAAGTTTTAACACTTTTAGGTTACTAGATAGATCGATCACACAAAATCTAGTCTAGACATTGGTAAATCACCTAAATATAAAAACAAGTTTGAATATTGATAATTCTTTCGAGTAAAAGCTAGACATGTATCATTCTAAGACACCAAAAGTCAAAATCTTCAAGCGCAATAACCACATCATAATCATCTTCATTGTAACGATTATACTAACATTTCAATTTAATTGAGAGAATATAATTCATCTTATTTAATTTTTATATATAAAAAGGGGGAAATTGACTACCCGGTTTTTAACCGGTCTTATCAAACCGTTAGTTGGTCAACGGTTCGTATCTAGATGGTTTACCGGGGTTATTAACACCGGTTAGACCATCACTTTCTGGTCAGACCGGTTGAACCAAGCAGCCTAGTCCAATTTTGAAAACCTTAGGTTCCTGAGATCTTTAAACCAAGCACAAGCTACACCTTTAAACTTAAAGGAGGCATAATAAACCTTCTTATGATCGTCACGAAGCATACAAAACTCAAATTAATACATTCTCCATGTCCATGATCCAGTTCAAGTCCCCAAGTGCATCCATCCTTCCATAAAATTATGGTGGTCCCGCATCTCTGAAATGTTTTCACCTCTTTAATTCATCAAACTCATAAAAACAACAAGCTTAGAAGTCATCAAAATAAAACGAATTTAAAAAACCATATATGTTATCTTAAATAAGTAGTTTCTGAAAAGAAAAAAAAAAATCTTTGATGATCTCCAAACTCTGTGGAACATAGTGGAGATGCGATTCTTTCTTAGAAGCTTACCCACAAAAATATTGGGTAAATCATTATTCAAAAATAATGGTGATTGTTTCACATACCGAATTGTTAAACATATATTACGAATAATTTATTTGACAATTAATATAAAAAATAAAAAGGTATATCACTCTTGCTGCAACAAAATTTTGAAATTAGTTCCAAGATTCGTAGAATTCAAAACTTTTAGACAACATTACGCTAATAAAAAAGAAATTAAAATGTATTATACAGTATTTTTTTATGATTTTAAAACCCATAATTGTTTTAAATAAAAGATGTGGTAAAATTGGGCCATCTTCTTGACCCATTTACAAATATCGGTCAAAAACGGGTTTAATTTCAACAAAACTAAACATGTACTGCACTACATTCATGGATCTTGAACTGGAAAACACATGAAAATGGGATGATATTTACCTTCAAATTTAATTATAATAAGAACCTTATGATTGCTAGTTATATAGATATAATTTTACATATATATGTTCATTTATTTGTTAACTTTTTCAGCACAAAGAAATTTTATTTGTGATGACCTTTCATGAAATTTATGATCGATGATATGTAACTAGCAAAATACTCGCGTCATGCAGCAAAAATCGAACATGGAAATTTGTGCGTGTATTACATTGTAAGCAGCAATGTCGCTTTTCGACGAACATGCTCGATTGTCAATCTACTATGAAGTTTTGTATAAATGGTTGGCAAATCACCTAATTTCTATTCAAATTATTATAAGAGTTATATTGGTAAGAAGTGTTAGTTAAGAGGTAATTGAAAGATATTAATGGTGTACATTTATGTATTAATAAATTTTACAAAGTCAGATTAAAATTGTATATAAGGGTCTTTTGTATATTCTGAATATTGAAAGCTGAAATCTGAAAACCATTCTGAATAATAAGAGCTATGAGCTGAAATCTGAATACATAATATTAAGATCGTTTGATAAATAAAAAGTGCAAATATATAAATAAAAGCGTTTAATCTTTTTTGGCATAACACAAATTGCATGAAAAAATATTAAGTTATAAACGAATTCACTTAAGAAAAAAGAAAATAAGAAAAAGTTCCCGATTCAACGTTGTAGAAATCAATAATAACTTCAATATATAAATTGTCATGAATAAAAAAACTAAAATACATGAACCACAGAAGGAAAAAATATTGTTTAATATGTTAACAAAACATATGAAATCCATTTATGCGAGACACTAATAAATGGATAATTAAGGAAAAAAATATCTCAACTAAAAGTTTTAAGCAACCGTAAATAGAGCACTCAATCAATTTTTTCCAGCTAGGTTAATACTTACTTAGAAAAAACTATCAAAACATTTTAATTGTCTTTACATAACGAATATTACAACTACCACTTTTTAAGACATTATAAGTCCAAACAAAAGACTCTAATTCTGAGAGAGCAGTTTAATCATTATACAATGTTGTATTCAATATAAAAAATAAAAAACAAAAAAATAAAATAGACATGGATCATATGTAGTTAAAATAAAATTAAATTTAAGATACGTTAACTATGAACAATATATGAGGTAATCATAAACAATAACAAAAACAAATCATCTCAAAAAAGTATCCAACAATTATAAGATGATTATGTAATTCTCAAGTTACCCATATTCTGCTCATCGATCACGTTTTAAGAGTTTTTTTGGTATATATATAAAGAAGATAAATTAGTTACTCCCTCAGTCTCAAAATAATTCTAATTTTTTGACTTTTGAAAGTCTTATTTTTCTTCAACTTTGACAATAAATATTTTTGTTTGTTTATGTGATACTTGATGAAAATTATATTAATGAAAATACATTTAAAACTCAATTCATTTATATATTTTGCATAATATTATATAATATAAGCAAAAATATTTAAAATCAAGTATGAAAAAGAAAGACTTCGAAAATTTAAAATATGATAATTATATTGAAAGGGTGGACTGGTGGAGTATTTAATTTGTTACATTATGAACTGTGAAGTTAGAGTTAGGATATCATGAGACCAGGCCCATTTCATTTGATTAATGTTCCAATTGATTCGAAGCCCATTAAGTTTTCAAGTTGACCCAAAGAATATTTTCAAAGAATGAAACAGAAGAATATAGTGAGGATCCAAATCTATATTAGTACGATAAATTATATTAATTATAAATTAAAATTTAAGATGAATGATAAAGATTAGAACTCTAGTTTATACATTGTTACAGACAAGCTTAGCACAGCAAAAAATGTGATTTTTTGTATCAAGGCCAATCAGGTCGAAGACAATTCACATACCACTAAGTCTATTTTGGTAAATACGTTAAACGATTATAATGTAAACAAAAAGCCAATGACCCACAATGATAGTCCAGACCTTTTAAAATACACGTGTTATGCGTATAGCTAGAGTTTGATAATAGTCTCGTGAGGATTCAACATCTTAAACTTAAACATAATTCGCTGACAAACTAATATTATGTCATCAAAGGATTTTATTGAATAACTAAAGACTCCACACAGAAAACCAATGAAACACACAAACTCAATGATACTCCCCATAAGACTCGTGTATCGTCTCTTTTTATCTCCTCCCCTAGCGTATGACGAATTTACAGGTCTCATCAACAATGTAAACTAGTATCATATTCTATGACATAAATTTTCTTAATTTCATCTTTAACTTTGATCTGATCTTCAACAAATATATATATATATATATATATATATATATATATATATATAAGCTCCTTAATTATCGTAATGGGTAAGCTAATTAATCAAACCAAAATCCAACTGATGTAAAAACCTATTGGTTACAATAACATTTCAAACTATTGATGTTTCGATCGACAGTTTCATAATCATAGAAGTTACAGGTAATCAAAGGTATATATATACCTGGAATTGTTGACAACAATTGACTCACCAAAATCAAATAAAATGAAATCACACAAAACATAACAACTACACATCGTAAACAATAGAAGCAACAATAGCTATATTCTCAAAGAGTTCTCATATGAATTTATTCGAAAGAATTAGATTAAATATTGTTAATAAATAAATTAAAATATCTCATAGACAGTCACAGTCACCTCTAGCCTAGCTTCAACACTACATGGAAAAACAAAAGGTTGATCAAATATTTGAAGAAAAGAAGCTTGTTAGATCAAAATATCCTAAAAGAAATGAGTTCTTTAACATTCCGCGAAGGCCGATCGAAAACAAAAACCTCGCATTTCTTTTGTAACGTGACATCTTCAACCTCAATAGATAGACGCCAATTTAAGCCATCAGCAATTTGGAAGTCACCTGTAACTACTCTCTCGAACTTCAAAGTACTACTCGTATTTTTGTTGTATGCATCAACTCCGAATTGTCCCACGTCTATCACTTGAGGATCTTCAGGGCTTAAGATCTCTAGCCAATCGCCAACCGTCTTTTGGCCACCTTCTGACAGACATATAGCAATTAATAAGTTTAGATCAAGAAGAGTAACAATGTACCGATACGCCATTTTTTGTATTCAATATAAGGTTTATGTAGTTCTTGATATAACATGTACCATTATTCGTATATATAGGGTACAAACATAACCCAATGCTACAAACCCTAAATCCAAAAATGTAATCGGACCGTGCTCGTATATACTAATTAACCTAAACATATATTCTATAATTGTTAACAAATCTTTTAAATCTTTCACTCGATTTTGAAAACGTCGCGCATATCAAGTTGAATCAAAACGCTTGTTCAATAATTAAACCTCATTGACCACATACCAACAAGTGGGCTATTCCCCCCCCCCCCTTTTTTTCTTGGGGAAATAAAATATATGCACAATTTAAATAGGCTAGTTAATGTCCCTTTAAAAAAAATTAAGATCTTTCTTGTTTGGAATATATACTCTGTTTATCATACCAATAGACACATATAGTTACTATATTAAGAACATACGTAAGATCTTTCTTTTATATATTAAAAAAATTAAGAATCGCACCCGCTCGTGCTACGCACGATCATTTATATAATACCACTAAATTAGTTTATATGTTATTATGTTTAAGTTTGAATACATAATATAAATAAATAAATTTGTGAGTTGTTATATTAAGTTTTGATACATTTGTTGAGCCTATACAATTCAAGGTAATTGAAGAAATAAAAATTAATCATATGTTTTTTAGGTTTTCAACTGTATCTTAATATTGTTGAAAGTTTAAAATTTATCACTGAAATTCAATAGTAATATATACCAAAAGGTACATAAAGTAATCAATTTCAAATATCTTTATCAAAACTAATTTTCTTAAGACATGGTAATTGATGATGATAATATGTGATAATTGCAATGTATAGATATGGATTAGAAAATAAAACTTTTTTAATGTACGTAAAAATTGTTATTATTGTATTAAATACTCATAACATAGGAATTTTTAAGACTATTATAATAAAGTATAATTGATAAATAATAGTCTTAGTAATTATTAGTTAAGGTTTTAAGGAAAAAATAATGTGATGATGTGGCAAGTTATGAACCTCTAAGGAAAATGAAATTTTATGATATAGCATATCTAAAAATCAAGAAAAAATCTTTATTTTATATGTATAGATAGATAGATTATCCATGACTTGATCATTTATAAACCTTGTTAAACCTCTTCTTTGTAATTAATTATCAGTTTGTATAAGAATTACTGGGTGTACGTAATATCTTATCTTATCTAAAATCTGATCTTAAACACTTATAATTCATTTCCATTTTTTGTTTAAAACTTAAAAATGGAAATATCATAAAAGTTCAAAATACCCTTTCACTAATTAAGGAAAATATAGGAAACCACTAATAAATTCATTTTTGGAAACCATTATTTATTTAAAATGCATATATAATCATATATGTTTCAATTTCACAACTAACATTTATTTTAGGTAAATAAGAATCGAGTATATATTTAAGTCCTTAGGTGTAAATAAGCATCGAGTATATAATATAAGGTTATCCTACTTATTGAACTAAACGTCATGTATAAATGATTTTTATTCGTTAGGCATAGGTAAACACATACACATCTTTTCCATACTACTCTATTCTTACTTCCGTTTCTGATTCCGCTGCAAAGCACGGGTACCCTACCGGTAACTATTAAAATAAAAGTTATAAAAACATATGTGTGTGTGTGTGAGTGTGAAACTAAACATTTATTGGGAGAGTTGATTCATGTTGCGACTTGTGAAATTGATATTGTGAGTTTAACTTATAAGCTGATGGTATCAGGCCCAGGTCCAATTCAATTTATGGCCCAATCAGTTGAAGCCCATTAAGATATTATTTTGACCCTAAGAAGTAAGAACATTTGCGAAAGATGAAAGTATGAAACTAAAGGATATAATGAGAATCGAAATGAATTTGAATAGTACGTTGTAAACTCTGCACCATGCTAATTTATTTTTTTTCAAAAAATATATTTAAAATATCAATATTAATGATAAAGATTACAAATCGAGTTTATACATAGTTAAGAACCAGTTTAGCACTACAGAGAACGTAAACGACGTTGGTTGATTATTAATGTAGACAAAATAAAAACGACAATGAAACACAATGATAAAAAGAATTCGACCTCTTAAACGTAATTCACTGACAAACAAATATTATGTAATCAAAGGAGTAGATTGCAATAATAAAGGAACAATCGACGTTTGAATATGTACGTCTAAAGAGTCATACACAAGGAGACAATGATACTCAAAATAAGACTAGTCGATCATCTCTTTGTATCTCCTTGTGGTTGATAGTAATTCATAAAGGCTTACTGCAAATCAAATGCCTAATTTAGGCCTGTCAATGGGATGGTTCGGATTTGACCCATTAGTTAATGGATCATGATCCGATCCAATTAACGGTTCCAATGGATATGGATCTGGGTCAACCCATTTGATAGTAAAATAATTGTAATTTTTTTAATATTAAAAATTAATAATGTCATGTCTTGTCGATTCATTTTTCGTGTCTTTCAATTTGGATTATACCTTTCGTATTATGAGTTCATGACACTGTGAGTTAAAGAAAATTAACTGTTCTTTGTTGCTTGTTTCCTACTAGATTGTTTTTTGGTTCCAAAAATTAGAATCATTTTGAATAATCTTTTTTTGGTTCCTAATGAACTAGACTCGCAAATTCTTATTTATTGGAATCTTCACAAAATAATTATTTAAATCATCGTTTTTTAGTTCCTAACGAAATTGTGGATGAACAACGAGTTGTGTACGAGATTATGTACAATATGTGAACAATGTTTTTTGAAAATATTAAACCAGAAAAACTTAGTTTCTTACGTTGACACACTTAATTTCTTAAGGATTATTTCAGTTGCTATAAAGTATTAATTTGATTTATAATTTTTTAAAGTTTGAAATTGTAGAGTTTTCATAATTATTATTTTTAATTTTAATGGGTCGATGAGGCCATCCCAAGTAGAGATTCATTTAAATAGGTTGACCCATTAGATTATTTATTGAGTCCATGGATCCAATTTTTCGACCCATTGAATCATATAAATGAGGCAGGACGGGTCGTATCTAGATTAAAATATGACTCATTCACACACCAAGCCAACTAACTTATCACTTTTCAAATAGACTAGCTAGTTGCATAAGTTATCATGATTGAGTAGGTCTCATCTACAATGATACCTATTTCACGAAATATGTGTCGAACATGTACTAATAAAATCTTTGGCATACATTCTATGAACATTTTAACTTGGATCTCATCTTAAGCTAAATAATTTACGTAATAATCCAATAGGTCTTCTTAATTATCGTAATAGATCATTGTTGATATCAAAGTTGTCAAGATCGGAATCCTACGTAGGATCGTTTTTGTCTTTGCAAGATCAGGATCGCAAGATCGAGATCGTGATCGTAGATCCTACCAAAATATATAAAGATATCGAAATTCTTGTAGAAAACTACTATTAGAGAAATTAATCTAACATTTAAACTTTTATATTATTGAAGTGATGCAATTTGTGAACATATAATTCTCCAACGATAAACGTACTAAAACAAAAGATAACAGCGTAGTACAATTGCACCAAAGTTTGAGAGCATATTACAAATGAAAATTCCTAATCGTCGTTTTAGATGTTCTAGACTTTTTCTTAGGATAATTTGATAATAAATTGGGAAATTGAATTTGAAAACAAATGTATGGTAAGTTTTGAGATAAGATTTGGACTACTTATAAGTCTTACAAGTCCAATCGTAAAAAAAAAAAAAAAAAAAAAAAAAACAGTTGTAGGATCGAATTGTTGAACGATCCTACGATCTTACAATCGATCCTACGATCCTATTCCGATCTTACCTCATGACCGATCCTACTCCGATCTTGCACGTTTTTTCTTGATAAAATCGTACGATCCTACGATCAGGATCGCAATCTTGACAACCTTGATAGATACCAATTGTCAACTAACAAGTCAATTTAGTCATTTTTCGGGAGTAGTCTAAAAATCACTCCCATACATCACAAAATGGGGTTTGTAGTTTTGGAAAAGGACAATGGGACAGCTATGTAAATTGACAATGGCATATAGTAATTATTTAATGATAAGATCTACACCCTATCAATCTCGCAAGAGACGTAATAGTATAAGATTCACGGCACTAATTTGATTATTTGACCAACTAAATTTAAAAAGATAATTATTTAATCAAGCATTTTAACAAACTAATTCTCACTTTCGCGTCATATAAGACATGAATGACGCTAATGTAATAAGACAAACTGACAACACATATTATTTCAAAAATTAGTGGGTCAAAAGCATTTCAATGTGTTAGAGTGTGACCGGCGTGAGAGAAAGAAAGGATAAAAAGAACAATAGCGCGACATAAATAGAAAAATGAAAAATGAATGTGGTAAAGGAGGAGAGATAAATAAAAGAATTTAAGATATTATATTTTTCATATTTAATTAACGTAGTATTTCGTTTTTTATTTAATAACTTTTTATATACAATGTATAAAATAATCCCAAGTACATATTCATGATCAGTGTAATTTTATCTATATTTCGACTAAAATTTTATCGTCATATGTTATGTATTTAACGAAAGCATTTTTTAGTCGAAATTTACCCATCAGTTTTTCATATTTATTCGCGGGTTTCGGTTATCCTTATGTATGTAACTTTGACGAAACAAAAAATATTTAGTTATTGAAAATACGACGAAAATTTGAAACACTAAAAAAACACTACCGAATTACAAAATTTGAAATCTTAAAAATAATAATTTAACTTTTAAATTAACTAATGCAAAGTTTCGGTACATAATATATATACATGTATATATATATATATATATATTATAAAATAATACAAATATAAAAAATGAAGTGGTATCATGCACAATATTATCAATGATTTATTAACTAATTTAGTCTTTTGCCACTAATTTCTCTATATCTCGATTTATATACCTAAAATAATTACCATTTAATCTTCCAAGGTTGAGTTAATGTTGTTCAAGTAAATAGAATTTGTATTTGAGTTGTCATGTTTTGTTATTTTTCGTTAAAGTTAAAAGTCAAAATAATGCATTATAGGTTGTTGATTTAAATTACAGAGAGTAACTTTGGTGGATGAAAACCACCAATGTACTACAAAGAGCGCTATTTTTTAAGTACAAAACAGTATTATCTGCTGAACCGGTATATTTGTTTATTTGAAAAAACATATCCGTACGATTTTATATAATATAGTATTATTAAACATCAATACGAATAACAAAGTGACATCATAAACAATATTATCCCTATTTATTTATTTATTTATTTGGACGCATCAATTCAAAATCTATCACAATACAAACTTCATAATACATTTTTCATTTAAAATTAAACAA
The DNA here is from genome assembly GCA_963422505.1 of Pseudognaphalium luteoalbum. Lineage (NCBI taxonomy): Eukaryota > Viridiplantae > Streptophyta > Magnoliopsida > Asterales > Asteraceae > Pseudognaphalium > Pseudognaphalium luteoalbum. The sequence goes on from OY730192.1 coordinate 982,471, forward strand.
ATACAAACTAATTAAATTCATATATAAGGCATATCATAAAGTCAACCCGTAAATTTTGCGGGTTTTAAACTAGTTATTATTATTATAAAAAAACTGAATGAAGAAAGTATGTTACCGAATATACTTTTTAAATCGCCATTTTTTCCTAAGCGTTCTCTTTTAATTTCTGCAGTCTAAATTGACCAGAAGACTGCAACAACGAACATGCAATCTGATTTTTTTTTATATTTTATTATATCAAATAAATAATATAAAAATATTTTATGGACGTCAATATACAGAAGAATGAACAAAAAATGGAATTCTTATTGTTAATTAAGGACGTACAGTTTCGGAGAAAACAAAAGGAGACAGCCTGTGAATTGAAAAGTGCACATGTGCCGTAACTTATTTTATCATTTCACTTCCAATTTCTAATGATGATGACGACGATGATGATAAGATCTATTGCATATTTGATCATTTGTTGCTCATATACGTACAATTAAATTTACTCCCTAGTAATGATGTAAACTAGGAGGTAATCTAATTTTTACGTCTCATCTTTGAGTGTATGTGTAACAACTTGTATCAAATGAAACGAATTAGATAGAAAATTACCAACGTATTTGACATTTTATTTTAAGATCCGAATCACCAACATATTTTACTTTTTGTTTCGAGGTCATCAACATACGTATTTTATTACTAATGTCAACAATGACTTGTTAAGACTCCATGAATGCGTTGGCAGTGACATGACAGGAAAAATTAGGTATTTTACTCAACTCAACACAGTTTAAAAAGTTGGTTGTTCACATTAGCACTTGAATTGGCACGTCGATAACCTCGGAACAATATGTATACATTGAGGAATAGTTATATGAAACCCCTTAGTTATATTTTATATCGACGCATTAGCATCATCTAATCTCTTAATAATTAATCATTTGATTGCACGTTGTCATTCAAGCTTGGCATCTAATTTCATGAATCCTTCACGACTCTTTATTACCTCTTCTTAATTTGCAAGTACTCATCAATTTCTCAACATTTAAAAGTATTCTTGTTTGCATATTCGATGAACATCATAACATAGAACATTATAATTATAAATTGAATAATACATAAAGCTAAGGGGATATCAATTGTAAGAGCATCTTCAATGATGTTTTTATAAAGATTTATTCTAAACCTTTTTACTATTTGAAAAAGCTTTATAAAAAGCTTTTCACTTTGTAGTGCAATGTTTTTGGAAAAGTTTGAGATTTCTCAAGTCACTGGTACCCCAAATACTCTTTCTTTGTATTGTTTAATACTTCCTCCGTCCCAAAATAAGTGTCTTGTTTTGACTTTTTGAGTCTTTCTTTTTCAACTTTGACCGTAAATATTTTTGTTTGTGTTATATAATACTTGACGCAAAATATATGAATAGATTGAGTTTTATATACATTTACGTTGGTATAATTTTCATAAAGTATTATATAACACAAACAAAGATATTTAAGGTTAAAGTTGAAAAAGAAAGACTTCAAAATATGAAACAAGACACTTAATCCGGGACAGAGGGAGTATTGATTTATTAAAGTTTATGTACTACGGAGTATATACTCTTTATTATTGGCCTAAAATATTTTTCTAAAGCTTTATGTAAAAAAAGGCAAAAAGCTATGACACATTTTGATAGAAAAGCTTTTCAAAAAGCTTTAAAAAAACTAGATGCTCTAATGTTGACTAATTACAAAGCAAGTATTTGACATTTTTGATCCTTCAATTTTCTGATATATACATGAATGACCTCAACATTAGCACTAACATTACCATTCAAATCGTGAATTTCAATATTACGGATTATTTTCCCTAAAACTAATCAATACTGATAAACATACAAATAAGATAAGTCCCCTTGATTTTGACATATCAAAACAGCAACCGCGTGTATCAAACCGGAACTCAATTTAACAATAAACAAATTAAGTAGAAAACGATATAATATTGTGCCGTATAGTCAACTATTATTTTGATATAGGTAAATTATTCATATATCAAATCTTGATATCGTGCTTATTTGAGCATAATGTAATGAAATATGAATGTATAATTGAATTATAGCACAGTTATTTTCCCTGGTCACGAAACTTACCAAAATGACAACTATAATGTTTACATTGGAGATAAAATAAAAGTAGTTGAAGGTTCTTTAATTAAGTTTTTAATTTTCCACTTTGTCTATGTAGGACTGTAGGTGTAGATACTTTTGTTTTGGTAATAAAAAGAAAATCTTTTTTACGTCAATCAAATTCTTAATTAAACGATCAGAAATCTTTTTTCGCTAAAGAGAGTTCATAGAAAATGAATATGACAACTCACGTTTATCGCGTCTATATGGCAGTTCAAATAAGATGGTGTTTGGGTTGGCTTTTCAGATTAGCTTTTTAGCTTAAAAAACTCTTTTCTTTTGAAAACACCTTTAGGTTTTTTTAACTTTTCACCATTAAAAAGCTTGTTTTTGTGAAGCTAGGAGATTGGAGTTTTTTAGCTTTTAGCTTTTTAGTTTTTTAGCTTATAAGCTAAAAGCTAAAATATAAACGCCAAGCCAAACACCCCCTAAATGTAGAATTAGTACACACATTGTAGATACTCAAATAAGTATAGAATTTTAAAGGCTGTGTAATTCTTCTATTATTAAATGAATGAGCTCTTTAATATAATACTCAATCCGTCTTATTATAAGTGTCCAGTTTTAACTTTTGAAAGTTTTCTTTTATAACTTTAACTTTAAATATTTTTGTTTGAGTTATACGATACATAATACAAAATATATAAATAGATTGAGTTTTAAATGTATTTTCATTGATATAATTTTCATCAGATATTATATAATACACACATAAATATTTAAGGTTAGAATTGAAAAGGAAACATGAAAAAAAAAGTTAAAATTGAAGGCTTTGTAATACTATTAAATGGAGTTGATAGATACAACAAATAACTTAATGCATACACCAAACTGTACGATTGTTAAAGCACACAGTACAAACATACTAAATCATAAATTTAGTGTATCAATTAAAATTTGTGTTGTATTTATCACTTCCCCTAGTAAATAGTCATCCACAAGTAGGAAAATATACACGGAGTAGTTGAAGAGATATTAAAGAAATCGCAATCAAAGAAGGTGTAGATAATGTACTAGCTAGTAGCTATGAAACGTTGAATGGAAACGAGTTGTCCTACTGCTGTACTGCATATGTTTTTTTTCATCATAGGAGTATATTACAGAGTATTACTTTACTTTTGATACGGAACAAAGGATTATTTTGCCTGTGCTTTGCAACGGGTAAAATTTCTTTATTTTATTTTCAATCGAGGATTCAAATTTTTTGAAAGTATATACGGTTAAACATATGGATTTAATTGAAAGTTAGGTGTTTTATTAAACTTCTTCGATCTCAAAAATTAAATCAATATTATATCAACAAAATATTTTGAAACTCAAATTCAAATATAGTTGAGATTCAAAGCTAAATTTATTATATTAGCATATTATTTTTCATCAAGTATGAAATAAAAATATATACGATAATATCTATCTTATGTACCATTAGTTAAAAACAAAAAGCAAAGGGGAAAAAGAACACACCATAAAAAGATGTCTTGAAAATTATCAAGAGTAACTATGATGGGACTTGAAGCTTAGATGGGTAGTCTACAAATTTGACGTACAATAACCTTGTCATTTTATCTAGCATGCAACTTGCTGTATACAATTTATTTTAAATACTTAAACATGAGAAAAAACATAAAAGATAAAAGTTACTATTTATAATAGGTTCCTAATTGATACTAAGGGATAATTACTATAAGGTAAAGTGAATCATTAGATGATCAAAAATCAAATTAATAGATACTTTTAGTTTACAACTTTTATGTTTCAATTAGGCATGCTTCAACTATAATCGTCACCACAAATGCACAGGTCAAAACCTGTGTGACTAAAAGGTTAGGATTCAAATCCGTGGTTTAACATATATAGGTAATTTGTGACATGTGATTTGCCTCACGTTAATGATCTTTACAGATTGAAGAATAGACGCATAGCATTGACATAAGATACGATAATTATGATACCCTTCAAATTATTATTATTTTTATATCCTTCTGCTGCAACCGTAAGATGGAGTAATTCATTAGAAAGGATAAAGGAGAAGTTAATATCTGGAAATTAAACCACATTTTAGAACTGATTATAAAAAGTATTTAAAAAATATAAAGGAACGGCATGTTAGACCGATACCAACGGCAAATCAGTTTGGAGAATCGGTTGCAACCGATTTGCCTGGGGGATGCCATGGTAATCGGTTTGGCAACCGGTTTCACCTAAAACCGATTACAATCGCCAAACTGATTCAAACCAGTTGGGATAAGCGTGAGCCCCCCATCACTTTACTCCTTTTTTCTTTTGTTTTCATCGGTGTACCTATATATATATATATTCCAACATGGGACGATGGTTTTTGCATCAAAACAAAACCAAATTTTAAAAAATCAAATTTTTTAAAATTCAAATTTTTAAATATTCAAAATTTAAAAAGTGTGTTTTAGTTATTGTATTTTATTTTTAGGAAAAGTAATGCATTTTTTAATTATTGTATTTTTTTAGGAAAAGTAATGTTTTTATTTTTATTTTATGTGATGTTTTATTTTCATTTGATGAAATATGTTTTATTTTGTTTTGTTTTATTTAAATAATTAAAATGAAAATAAAGTGGTTTGTAAGTGATTAAATTGTTGGCAGTCAAGAATCAGTTTTCAATCATAATTGAATCAGTTGGTGGAAAGTTGATGTGGCACTGATATGGCGAAAGTGGTTTGCAAGTGGTTCAACCACGATTGAAAATGATCTTATGTTACTCGACAGTAAGTCAGTAACACATGGCCCGTACATATCGGTAGTCATAAAAGTACATCCACTTATTTTAGTAGTGATAAGATAAAATACCCTATTAGTGTTTTTTTTTCTTTTTGAAAATAAAAGTATACGATGCTACGTAAAATACTCCGTAGAATATTAAATTTAAGTTGTCAATTATATGTATTAACAGTTGAGACTTGAGAGTACCTATAAACCCAAATTATAGTACAGACGCAGTTGAGACTTGAGAGTACCTATAAACCCTAATTATTGTACAGACGGAGTTTCAAAAATCCAAAGTTATTTTAATCTTCAGTCAAAAGTTTTGGAGAAAATTACATGAATCGTCTTTATGGTTTATTCAAATTTTACTAACAGTCCTTTAATTAATTTAATTACATTATTCATTCTTTATTTTGGAACTTTTTACGTCAATGATCCTTTTGATTAAGGATTGTTAACTCCTCTTTAAAAAGGATCACGTGTGACCCTATTTTTGTTCTTTTAGATTTGTTGAGTAAAACTTAAGTTATAAAATCTAAAATATGTATAAACACGTTATTAGGTGCACAGAATATTATTGTCATTTTCACATTTTAGTTAGCAAAATTGATGACACGCAAAAAGTCATGTTTTTGTGTACCATTATCTCACCATTTTGGCCCAATTATTAATGAAAACACTTAAAATATGAACTTAAATATCACATTTCATCATAAGGGCTAAAATATAGACGATGTTTCAAGAATCAACAAAAACAACCTAAAAATGAGCAAAACAGAGCACAAACAATCATTGAATCTTCTGTTCACTCATTTCAATGCACTTTAAGCTACGCTCCGAGTTATGACCTCTAACTTATGTCATTCTCTTCGTTAGGAAATTACGAATGCGTGGACGTAAGAATCGCTCAAAACGGATAAACGACGAAGAAGATACACCCGAACGAAGAAACGAAGAACCGAAGGGCCAGGATACGGCTGAACACAGCCGTATACGGCTGAACCAGACCGTATACGGCTGGTCACAGACCGTATACGGCCTGTGCAGACCGTATACGGCCTGTGCTCAGCCGTATACGGCCCAGTTCAGCCGTATTCACCCTGTGCTCAGCCGTATACGGTCTAGTTCAGTCGTATACGGTCCAGCTCAGCCGTATTGTGCGTTTGCGTGATAAAAATCTGATTTTTATTCGCCTTTGCGATACGGTTGTGCGTTTGAAGGTTTGGATACGGTCTACGGATACGGCTGTGCGATCTCTATAAATACAAGCCTCATTTCATCATCCAACACACACAACAAAAACTACACCAACAATAACTACATTACACACACACTTTCTCTCACTACTCTCTCTCTAGATTATGTTATAATTAGTAGTAGATTAGCGGCTAGTTAGTAGATGGGCAATCTTGTAATATCGCTTGGCGCATACTAGGAATTCTGCTCGTGTAACATTCAAGTTGTATTCAGCTACGCTCTTATTACGGTTATATCTATCCTTTATCTATTTCATTATGATGATTGTTATTACTGTTGTCATGCTAGATTTAGGATTGATTGCCATGATTAGCGAGTAGTGATATTGCGTGTTTGCTATGATGTAGTTAGTCGTAAATTGGTTAGAATGATGTTATAGTGCTTTGAATCACTTTCTATCTATGATTTTAAACCTATTAAACTAATCGCCTTTCAACCAGTAAACGTGATTACGGCCTTAATGATGGGACGTCGTGAACCCCATCAAAGGTACTTAGTTATCTGTGTCAAACATGAACATGGTCTGATTTTTTAATCGTGTACACATCGCTTTCTAAATGAACGCTAAGTACATCGTCATCGAGGAAATACTGTTTTCTAATTCGAACGCAAAGTACACTGTGGCTATGGAAATATGGTTTTCAAACTGAACACTAAGTACACTGGATCCGTGGAAATACTGCTTTCTACTTTGAACGCAAAGTACACCGTGCCCGTGGAAATATGGTTTTCTAACTAAACGTGAATATTACACTGTTGACAAATTAGGGATTTATTGGGACTTAAAAGTAAGGGCTGGTTTATATCATAGATGGATAATATTATGCTTAAATACAAACTTAGTTAAGTAGTCTGGGTTAGCTTTTATGAAGCAATGTAAGGTACCGTAAGTTGGCTGATTACTCGGTATAGCGTCGACAACACCTCCGGTGTAGTTAACACGTGGAAGCCGAGGAATAGCCACAGTTACTAAGCCTTGTGGAATAACGGCAACTCTGTGATCAGCAGAGTTGGTACCGACTAGGTCCTTGGTTCAGCAATGGAAACACCTCCGGTGGAGTACAGTGCAGTAATCACGGAAAGAGTCGTTGTTATCGGTCTATGTGAATCACGAGTCATGACTCAACACCCAGACTCACAAACCATCGATAGAAAGCAATCAAGCACACTCTATAAACTTGGTCTTGAATGTTTTATTTAGATTAGATATTATTGAGGGGTTAAGAAAGGTCGGACATCGAGTTGGTTTGTCGCCTTATTCATGCACCCAGGGTTTCATCCCAGATAAGGGTCACTATACCTTCACCGGTTAGTGTTGTGGGCTGGATAAACTACTCCGATCAGAATCAGGATAGCCTAGTCGCCCAGTGACATACTGATCAAGAACTCTATCAGTAGGGGGCTAGTGCTTACTCTACAAATACCCGAAATAAATAAAATACAAACCTTTAGAACACGTTTTCATTCCAATCAATAAGGCTACCGAAATCATAGCAAACACCCTCTCTTGATTATCTTCTATTTACATTTATTTTATTCCGCTTTAGTTTAAATTTTCTGCCTAAGTATATAAAAAACAACAAAGAAAAAAACAAAACCCCAATCAAATCTTAAAACCCCGCTAGATTGATAAGTACGCCTGTTTCGTCCACGATCCACAATACACTGACTCAGAGAACGACCCAAGGTCATCCTTATTGCTATACACCAATAGTAACTAGGTATACTTAGGCCCCGTAAATATAAATTTTAAAACCCACTGATCCAGCCAAGCGGAAGGCTCGCAACGACAGGAAGTGATTCGTAAAGACCGACCGTTCGGCTGGCATCAAACTTTTGGCGCCGCTGCCGGGGAGTCAGCCGTAAGATCTGAAGTCGTTCCAGACGAATTTTTCTTTCTAGTATCCCGTAGTTTAGTTTAGGTTTTTCCTTGTTCCATTCGAAAATTCCTTCCCACAACACACAACGATATTTGACCCGATCATCCAAATTTGAATCTCTCACTTTCGTACCCGATCCTGAGAGGATCATCCGAATGATCCGCAATGAGAAACGAATCCACAACCAACAACCAATGGCTGCACGTGTCACGCTTGCCGACAGCACCAAACCATCAATTAAAGGTCGAGGTGGACCCATCAGCTATCCGGTCATCGACGGCGCGTCCTTCGAGCTTAAACATCATATTGTTCAGCTTATCAAGGAATTCTACCAATTCCATGGTTTACCCCATGACGATCCTAATGCTCACATCAACCGATTCATTCAGACTACCAACTCGTACAAGCAGAACGAGATTGATCAGGATATAGTCGGTCTATACCTATTCCCCTATTCGCTTACTCACCACGCTTTGACTTGGTTTGAGGGATTAGAGACCGGCTCTATCACCTCCTGGACGGATATGGCTACAAAATTCCTTACTAAGTACTTTCCTCCGGCTAAGCAAACCAAGTACAAGAATGACATAATGAACTTCCACCAAGCTCATGACGAATCTATCTACACAGCAAGGGAGAGATACAAGAGTCTGTTGAACAAATGCCCTAACCACCTTATAGAAAAAACCAGTCAGCTGTGCACGTTTTATAACGGTCTCGCTCCGAACCATCGCACTACCCTTGACGCCGCTGCTCAGGGCAATTTCATGCAACTCACCGATGAGGAAGCTTGGAACTTGATCGAGAATATGACGATGCACCATCACGACTAGAACTCTGGTGAGCATTCCTCATCATCAACACCGATTACTGCACACAATCCATTCCAGACCGAAGCTATCAAGTCTCTGACAGAGAAGATCGAGCACCTGATGAACCAAATCGGCGAAATGAAGAAACCATCCCAGCATGCCCATCAAATTCATGCATGCCAGAACTGTGCCAACCTCCCAACAGAAAGCTATCGGGTTGAGTACGAGGATCCTGCTGACGGAACGGTTTACTATGCTCAATTTCCAGCTCGCCAACAAAATCCACCTGGCTTCGCTCGAACCTCTGCGCCTAGGACTAGAGGCACTCAATACCCACCTAGGAACCAACCACCCTTTCAGCCCAACTACCAACCTAGGTACCCGTCTTACCAACAACAACCCCAACTCCCCTATAACCAACCGCTATCATTGACTGCACCCAATGCAGATCAATCGACCAAACCCTCTAAGACCATAGTGCCCATTACTAGTACGGATGATACCCTCACTAAGTTCATCCAAGGCCAGCACCAAATTAACCAAAAGAATAGTGCTAGGCAGGACCAAATCGACCTATTCATTAGGAACCAACTGGCCGTTCTCAAAAATCTTGAGACCCAGATAGGACAGCTAGCCCAACGTCTTGACTCTAGGCCCCAGGGTAATCTCCCTAGTAACACGGTATAGAACCCACACGTAGAAGAGGCCAAACAGATGAGTACTACAGACAAGAAGGTGGCACCGAGCCAACCTCCCACTCCTTCTCCGGTGAAGAAAGATACTCCTGTCCCGCCGACAGTTGAGTCCCTGTTTGTCCCTACACCATAAAGGGAAGTACGCATCCCGTTTCCCGACCGTCTTAACAAAGCCTATAAGGTTAACGACTTCCGTTTCGATGGAAAGTTCTTGGACACCGTGTCCCGAACCCCTTCCAGTTCAAAATACATCCTAAAACTTTTGTCGACCAAGGATAAGGTACTCGAAGTACCCAATGTCCCACTGAACGCGGAATGTTCAGCTCTTATAAAGAACTCTAGCCCTGAGAAATTAGGAGATACTGGCCACTTTACCCTTCCCTGTTCGATCTATCACTCGGGCATGATACACTCTCTAGCCGACCTAGGAGCCAGTATCAACCTGATGCCCTATTTGCTTTACACTAGATTGGAATTAGGACCCATTAAACCGACCAAAATGAGTGTCCATCTAGTTGACCAATCCATTAGATACCCTAAGGGAATAGCTGAGAACATCATGGTTCAAGTTGATAAGTTCCTATTTTCCACAGACTTTGTAGTGATGGACATTCAGGAAGATGTCCATATCCCTATCATCTTAGGTAGACCATTCTTGAACACCGCACGCACTATCATAGATGTTTACTCTCAGACTATCAGTCTTAGATCTCATGGAGAGACTATCACCTTCAAGATCGATCAAGCTGATCAGTCTGTCACAGAGCATGCGGAGATATGTGCAATTTTGACAGGAAGAGTTACCACGGATGATGACACTGAACCAGACACCCCTATGTCTGACGAGCCCATCACGATTACTTCCGACACTGAGGAAGAAGAGATAGAAGAGGAAACTGAGGAAGAAGAAGAGGAGATAGAAGAAGAAGAAGAAGAAGAAGAAGAAGAAGAAGAAGAGGAAGAGCCAGTGGAAGCTACACCGCCACGCATTCCTAAGACACACCCTCCGACCGCAAAGATCATGCAGATAGACTATGCTTTGAACTTCATCCTCTGTCGGAGAGCGACTCAGAGGAACCTTCGATTGACCACTCCCTGGATGATGAGTCTCAACTTAAGCCACATATACCTCCTCGAAGGATTCCACCCCTTGACTCACCCGAGCCTCGATCACATTTTGAGCTTGGAGGTACATCTGGGTCAAGCGATGATTCTGATTCCCAGGAAGAGAGGGATATCGAGATGGACTCTTCCCAGCCAGTATCACAGATCACCGACGAGTCTCAACCACTCACCAACGCTGTTGAGTTTCCAGACACTTCAGCAATCGGGAGTGACGAGGACGATATCGTTTTCATTGATGTTCCGATCGATACCCGCTCCATTCGCCTTCAACTCACTCCAATCATTCCCCCTCCAGTCATTATCCCTCCTCCTACTATAGGAAATACCGAAATCCCGATCGTGTCTGAACCAGAAGAAATGCTTAGTGCTATTGAAGAACACGGGGAGGATTTTCGAACTCTGATTGTGATTATACGAGATTCTACTATTGAATACACGCAACGTCAAAGGGATATTATTTAGGACATTGAGACTGAATATGAGGTTTATCAAGCCAACTCCTACCTGAGTCCGCAACATCTAGTTAGTCGCATCAACGCCTTCGCCAACGACCTCGCAGGAGAATCATCAGGCAATGATGAGCCTTTCCCCGATGAAGAGGAATTCTATGAAACACAGAAGACCACGTATGGCCGGGTGTATCAAGCATTTATCAGGTCCGCATTTCCATATTCGCGCCAACAGATGGAGTTTCTCCAAAATTTCAGAAACAACATGGATTATGCTACTGGGAACCCTGAAAACGAAGTAGATGTTCAGCTAATGGCGGATCTCAAGGGACTTCTAGATTCTTTGGCCGATAATGATCACATTGACGAGTCTTCACCACACAGGTTTTTCATCAGCTGCACTATCGAGCATCACGCCCATATAATCGTCGAAAAGTTAGAACACGTCAGTTCAGACGACAGAGCACGTGCCATCCCTTCTTATATTCCAGAAGGTTTGACGGTTAACGTTACGACGAAGTTGATGTTCAGCTAATGGTGGATCTCAAGGGACTTCTAGATTCTTTGGCCGATAATGATCACATTGACGAGTCCTCACCACACAGGTTTTTCATCAGCTGTACTATCAAGCATCACGCCCAGATAATCGTCGAAAAGTTAGAACTTGTCGGTTCAGACGAGAGAGCACGTGCCATCCCTTCTTCTGTTCCAGAAGGTTTGACGGTTAACGTTGCAGATTTCGTATTTGAACGACTTAAGGACATTTTCGGTTCTATCCTATGGGAGCAGCCCAGACAGCTATTCCACAATGGGTTACGTGAGGTTTATAACAGGATGATTAACATCTTCCTGAAACCAGAGCTCACTTATACCGACCATCAGAAACGGCGGATCCAAGGCATATTCGGATCCATTGAAGAACTAGGGAAGGACATCAGCAATTCCACTCAAGAGGACATCCACCTACGCTTCTTCGGATTTATGGACACCCTGCAGACAGATCGACCGGTGCGTGAGACGCTTGAGCACGATGGAGCCACCCTTGTGGACACCACTAATGGACCAATCTAAAAGGCAGTCCAAGATGCAATAATGGATCTTTTTATACTTGCAAAGGACTGCTGAGGAGCATTTCCATACCTATCCTATTCATGTGGCGAGAATCCCAAACATCACATAAGTCGTCGCACGACATTTTATGAGATTCTACCCACTAAACCCCAGGACACTTCTATTCCGCATCCCAAGTCCTGGGAATTCCTCTTCTGGCTGATCCAAGAGGAAAAGTCGAGCCCTCGACTCTAAATAGAAGCGCTTCTCGGGAGGCAACCCGTGCAATAAGTATCCTTAGTATTAGTATTAATAATATTAGTTTTTAAATTCCAAGAAGTGATATATCTCTGACTATCTTTTACACTTGGGTATCAAAATGCTTTCAAAATACCACTTCAGCTTTTACCACCTAATCCAGGAAAATAGGAATTAAATTTTAACAAGACATGTGTTTCGAGCATTTGAGGTACTTGCGTGCTACTTTCACGCATTATGCTCGAACTCGTTTAAAAACACATGACTTAAAACTCGTTTTGAATTAAAACATCTTTTCGCATTCTGGATTTAGGCACTTTCAGTAAAAAGCTATAATAAGAAGTCGGTAAAAATATACCCAACGTGTTCACACTTACGAGATATCTTCACAAGAGAGTGAAAGAAGTGTAAAGATGGAGGACAGAGCTGTTATTTGTAAGCTGCGCACGCTAATGCCGAAAGATCTTCATGGAGCCACCGCTAAAGAAGAGTTCCTGTCAAGATTTCCTCTTCAGCGCATCTTCTAGAATTCCATCATTCCACCTTCGCATCGATGGGGGAGTTCTCTCGTTCTCACTCTCGTTTTTGATATGATTGTTAGCTTTAAATTCTCATTAAAGCAGTCTATGGCATATGCCAAGCTTATCACTAAGTATGGGATTCCAGCCCAAAAGAAACACTTGAGTAACATTTTCCGATTTGTTCAAACTCTAAGTGTGAGATTTTTCTCAAATCCCAACTCAAGAGAACATTAGGGACAATGTTCCTCTAAGTGTGGGATAGTGGTATAGAATACCTTAGGTTTGCTTGTTAGATTCTTATTTTCAAAAGCAAACTCAGAAAATGTTTCTCAAAATCATAAGCTTAACTTCGACAGTAGAGATGCCACTCATTCAGTTGGCTTAAATTTCATAAAAAATCACTTTTGCTAAAAAAATTCAAAATTTTTTGAGTTAAAATGTCTTAAAAAGAGCATTTTCATATATGAGTAGGGTATTTTGGAAATTAAGAAATAAATAAGATATGAATTTCTTAGGTCTAAAATGATAATCTAAGAGGGGCATCGCATGGCTAGGCACAAACAAACCCAAAAACTTGCAGTGAGGTATCTTGAGCCAATATAAGAATTCATCTTTAATGCTTCACTATTCGTTTGTTTGAGTGTGCCAATGCATGCATCCGGAATTAGAACTTGCTCCTGGTATGCACTTTGAGACCACATTGGTAGAGTACCGTACGCGGTATAGGTGCAGTTAAATGACCTTGACATTCCTTAGGATTTAACCCCCTTTTCATCATATCTCTTCAAGCCCAAAACCCTTCCAACACTCATCTTTAGTGTTGATGATCCGCTTAGATAACTCTGTTGAGCCTTAGCCTGTTCATTTCTTTCAAAACCCTTTAAATCTTAAACCATTTATTCCACACCCACCAAAACTTATCTTAGAAATTTTAAACTTGTGGAAAATGTCATTTAAATGTCCTTTTTGCTGTCACTCCAAATCACAAATACTGATGTTTACTCAAAATCTCTCGCGTGCGTTCCCTTGATAAAAATCAAAAGTTGAGAGTTTAAGGTGTGAAAAATTGACACCAAGTAAATGCAAAGTCATCAGAAGGATAAAAAAGATGAAAGAAAGAAAAGGATTTCAAAAAGGGCAAAAGAAAGAAACAAAATAAAAAAAAATCCCTAGAAAAGTCTAAAAATAGAAGCAAAAGAAAAAGAAAAGAAAATAGAATAAAGCTAAGTGCTTCGAATCTCTCGAAAAATTCCCGCTCTTATAAAAGACATAAATTCCCTCGTGTATTTTCAAAAGATGGAAGTCAAAATAGCTATCTTCTTCCCGTATTGTTATCCGTTTCCATTTTCATTAAAAAGGTTGTTTAAATAATGTTTTTCAAAAGTTTAGAAGTCCTAAGATAAGCAAAACCCTTTACAATACCCCGTAACCCTCACCTGCCATTACAACCCACTCTGAATTTCCTGGGATAGCTAGCGCCGTCCTCACCTAAGTGGTGGAGATATGATTCTCGAGCAAGCCTATGACGATGGATGTTGCATGACTGGCTTATGAGCGATTTCGTTTGATTAGATTGATAGGTAACCCGAAACACTTTTGAGTGAATTGAGTGACCACCTTGTGAGATCTCCTAGTCATGTATATTCCAAGATCACGAGAATTGAAAGCATGCATAAGAGAATCATTTTATGCCTCTGAAAGGAATACCTTACTTTCTCTTATTTCCAGGATATGTTACTTGTATATGAAGATGGTTGTTTTTGATATATTTTAATTCACCCCAAAAATAAACTCGTGTTTTCAAAATATTTTTCCTAAAAGCAAGTGAGAATTTTGAGTTTTGCTTGAGGACAAGCAAAGTCTAAGTGTTGGATATTTGATAACACACAAAAAGTCATGTTTTTGTGTACCATTATCTCACCATTTTGGCCCAATTATTAATGAAAACACTTAAAATATGAACTTAAACATCACATTTCATCATAAGGGCTAAAATATAGATGATGTTTCAATAATCAACAAAAACAACCTAAAAATGAGCAAAACAGAGCACAAACGATCATTGAATCTTCTGTTCACTCATTTCAATGCACTTTAATCTACGCTCCGAGTTATGACCTCTAACTTATGTCATTCTCTTCGTTAGGAAATTACAAACGCGTGGACGTAAGAATCGCTCAAAACGGATAAACGACGAAGAAGATACACCCGAACGAAGAAACGAAGAACCGAAGGGCTAGGATACGGCTGAACAAAGCCGTATACGGTGGTCACAGACCGTATACTTAGGTATACGGTGGTCATCCTTATTGCTATACACCAATAGTAACTAGGTATACTTAGGCCCCGCAAATATAAATTTTAAAACCCACTGATCCAGCCAAGCGGAAGGCTCGCAACGACAGGAAGCGATTCCTAAAGACCGACCGTTCGGCTGGCATCAAAAATCATCATCAAATTCGATTATCTTCTGCACTGCTAATTTTATAGTTCACAATCATCTTTCACAACCAGTGCCCTTCCATCATCAATTTTTCTTATTTTGTTACAACTTTGGTGCCTACCGTCTCTTCACTTTTGCATTTAATCTTTACTCGAAAAACATATTAAACGATAACCCTAACATGAATGTAAAAGGATGTTGAATTGTGACTCGTAATCTGAACCATAAATATATATTTGGATGGTGAAAGCAAGTGGTTGATCTGAGTGGCTATAATATTTGATGTTTCATAGAAGAGTATGATCGAATTCAATGATTATTAAATTGGGGAAAATGAAAATAATATTTTGTGCACTTACTAATGTATCTATACATATATTAGATTTTTTAATTAAAATTTTACGCAAAAAAAAAGAAAAAGTAATTACACGTGGTCCTTTTTAACAGAGAGTTAGCAAACGTTAGTCTAAAGGACTTTTTACGTAATGTCGCACCCTCAAATTCGGATTGCGGAAGCAAATCGGGTCGGGGCGCTACTACTCAATAATCATAGCACAAAGATATAATGAACGACTCTATATGCGTCGTTTTACAACTTGTATTGATAAAATCAACGTTTACATCAAAATATAGTTACATTCGCTCAGTTGAAATCGAGAGATTTACATACATAATTAATTTATACAAAATAAAAAATGCAGCTAAATCTCTGAATGTTTGCATGCTGACACGAGCTAATGGTTCCTGAGGGCAGTCCAACCTACTGTTGAGTACCTGTGATACATGCTAAAATGGGTCAGCGAAACGCTGATGAGCTCACAGGTATGTATGTCAACACATATTGTATGAACCGCAGGATTTAATTGAATTTAAATTGCAATTAAGCAAAGTAAAACTTTTACAGCCATGAGCACATAGTCTGAGCTTAACTCGAGGTGTCAGGTCCACATTTAAGGTATCCTGATCGAGGTGCCTCCCACGAGTGCCTAATCTACACTCGTCTGAACAAATATTAGTACATCCGTTTACCCAGTTAGTGCTTGCTAACCCGGACGAGGAGGGTCAATCCTACATGGTACCATATACTAATATTCATGCTACAACGTATTACCAAACTATGCTGATGGAGGGCTTTGAAATGATTAGTGAAAATAACTCATGTAGTATCAGAAAAGTTCGTACTTGCGTTCACATGTTTAAAAGTAAGCAATAAATCACACCCCTGAGTGAAAAAAAAGTAAAAGAGGGGCTATGAGACTCACCTGAGTCTTGATAGTTTAAATTAATAAACTTGAGATGATTAGCCGAAATGTGTTGTCCGAAGACTGGTAACCTGAGGGTGTCCACGACACGTGATGGTTATAAATATGAGCAGGTATCTATAAAGACTACCCATGAAGTTGTTCGTCCATTACTACGATTTGATTGATTAACTTGTCCAAGTTACTAAGACTTTGTTGGTTTGAATATGTTTTAAAAACGTGTACGGCCCGTTGGTGAATTGTTGTAATAATAAATCTCATTATTATTATTATTATGATTTTGAAGTGTTATATTCAAGAACGTATCCCAATGTGTTTTCAAAGTCGCATCGTATTAGTGTTTGAAGTTACACAAGTTTGACACTTAGTATAAAAAGGGTTTGTAAACATTCTGTTTTTAGCGTCACTTATAGCGACACTTAGGGTTTATGCGTCACTCAGGAAGTATCGCATAAAATGGAAAATTTTGAAGCACTAGCGTCACTTGAGGAAGTGACGCATAAGAGGCGACACTTAAGCAAGTGCCGGGTGTGAGTGTCAGATAATGGTGTTAAGCGTCACTAGACAAGTGACGGATCAAATCAGATTTCGGTTATTGGCGTCACTTAGGCAAGTGACGCTAGAAGTGTTGGTTTGGAGTGTCGGGTATTGAATTTGCGAAACTTAGGCAAGTGTCAGAAAAAAGGGTTTTATGCGGCACTTAGGCAAGTGACGCAAAATTAGCGTTTTTAGCGACACTTAGTGCGTCACTTAAGTGACGCATTCAGTGATGCTACATTGCACTGTCTATGCGACACTTACGTCTGTTAGCCGGATTTTGAGCCGAAAATGTGTTTTCCGGTTTCTGTTTGACATGAAACTTTTACCCAACCCATATTTGGACATTTCAAGCTTAAATAAACAACTTTTATGAAAAATAAATAAAATCTAAGAGTTTTCTATAATTGTCGGGAATCTTACAAGTTAACGCCGGAGAATTCCGTAAAGGTAGAAACGTAGATCGTGACGTGGTGAATCTTTTTCTCCAAATGAGCAAAATGTTTCGATGAGTTTTGATGGTGCTTTTTAGTATATGAAGGTGGTTTGGAGGTGGTGGTGGTTTGAGAGAGAAATGAGAGAAAAGGAAGAGTAGAGAGAGAGTGAGTTAGTGGAAATGAGGGAAAGGAGGGTCGGGAGGGGGTATGGGCCGGTTTTGGGTGGGGTCACCAAGGGGTGGCCTCACCAATTTTTCATTCCCCGTATTTATGTTCCGTGCGGTGTTCGTTTTCTCGATCGTTTAAATACATATTTTAAAATACGAAGGTTTATTCAATAATTTTTGTTGAAGTATTTCACCAAATACTTGATAATTGAGTTATAAAATATAACTTAACTTTATTTTGGTTGTTTGCGCGTTTAGTACTTTAATCGCGTTGACTTTGTTTGTACGATACGAAAAATTGCGGAATATTATCAAGATAATATTTTGAGTAAAATAGTGTTATTAAATAATGTTATATTATTTAATAAAATTATTCACCAACGTCCGTTTTAATTGAATCGAATTGCATTCGTTTTGTAACTTGTACGATTTAATCAAATCGCATACTTGTATATATTCATCAATATATACTTTGATACATTAATTAGCTTAACACAGAACTAATTACATGTATTAACAATTGATTAGGTACTAATTACTAGTCCTAATTTGACGGGTGTCACACATAACAAGTTAAAAAAAAGAATGATATGTATAACTAAGTTAATTAAAAGACTGACAGTGAAATTTTAAACAAACTATAAGGATGAATTATGTAATTTTCTCAAAATTTTGTTTTCAAGTAACGTACCTACCTTTCCTAATACCAAGATGACAAGTACATCAAGACTAGCCGGTCGCCACGCTCATCATCCCGGACCACCTAGTTTTGTATAAAAATAAAGTAAAACTAATTTTTAAAAATGAACCCAAAATAATCATATTTATTTTATTTACTAGCTTGAAACCCGCACGAAGTAACGATCATATACAATTATACGCTTTTAATTTTACTAAACGTAAACACGTTAAAGGTGCTGTGTAAATATTAATAGGTATGACCTCATTCAACTTTTTTAATTTAATCAAAACTTGCATTAATTCTTATTACACTTCATAATCACACCACTTAATTTGTTTGATATTTTGTATTAAACATTTTATTATATGAGAAGTTGACTTACCTTATATAAGAAAATATAATTATGGAACACTAATCTAGGGGTGACAATTCGGGCTGTGTCGAGTTGACTCGTTCGAGTTATTGTTGGCGGATCAGAGGTAGTCGACCCAAACCCGACCTGATTTTCTAATCGGGTTGAGTATTTCAACCCAACCCAGTTGACCTAATTTTTTAACAAGATCAACATATTTCTGTGTCATTTTATGTTAACGGGTCAATTTCGGATCAAATATATTATATGGGTCACTATTTAAATTTATAATTTGTCATTAATAAAGATAAAAGTGTCTATTAAATCCTCAAAAAAACATATTAGCTACTAAGTTCATCAAAATCTAGTAAAGAAACATAATAAAACACTTGATTTATTAAATTAAAATAAAACTTATAAGTTTTTAACCACATTTTTAATTAATTCGAGTTGTCGAGTCAACCCAAAAACCAAATTGGGTGACCCAAACCCGACCCAATAAAATAGCTGGTTGGCAGGTTTCAGATTAGCGGGTTCGCGAGTTAAAAAATCTCGACCCAACTTGTTTATTTTCGAGTCGGTTTCATGTCGGGTTTCGGATCGTGTCAGAAATTGCCATCCCTAATTGATTCTATCAACAAGCAAGACTCCGCATCCCGTATTAATAATCAATGTTGTTTTAAATTTATAATACTGCCTCCAACCCAATTTTATTGTTCTCATAAAAAATATGCAGTTTAAGAAAATATAATCATTTCTCTTACTTACAGTTTTACCTTCTTCTTTTTAGATTTTTTTTATCTTACATATATTCATTAAGAATAAAATAAACTCTATTCTATTATTCTTATCTATTTATGAAAGTGGATAATAAAAATTGAAACATTTACAAAAGAAATACTTCAATATAAATATGAGACAAATAGAGTAATGATTATGATTAGGACTTGGAATTTTTTATACTTAACATGCATAAAAATAAAAATATCGTATATGATAGTTATTTATCAATTTAAGGGTAGTATTTATTTCATTGTACCACATTCTATCGATAACCCTTATACGTGCATTAATATAATAAAAAAACAATTATTATTATAACAATAATTATTATTGTTATTATTATTATTATAGATAGATACTAACTAGTACTCCGTAGTACCTTATAAGACAATGATAGAGGTCAAAATCAAATGTACGAACTATACCATCATATCTTATAAAAGTTGTAAGCGTTGGGTAAGCATTATCAAATGATTTTAATTTATTTTTTCAATATTATTTGGCCTTTACTCTTCATATCACATTTAAAAAAAAATATAAAAAAATTTCTATACTTTTTATGTATATTATTCCATCATTCTTACATATCATTATGTACCTTTTTGTATTTTTTTTTTTAAATCAACAAATGGTATGATGAGTAAATATTTATGATATGAATAAATAATGCCTATTTAATTTTACTTTAATGTAATTTAAAATTTAAATTAGTACCCACGCCAACTATTTGAGTTGTAAGGCACGGAAACAAATAGATTATGATGTTTTATGTTTTTTTTTTGTAGATGATTGTTTAATTGTGCATCGAACCAAGTGATATTGTCACCACAAATAGATCTCACATATATTACATATAGGTAGTTAGTTCAAATCTGTGTCTCAACATATGTGAATGATTTGTAGATATGTAATTTATTCGATGTTGATAATCCTCATGGGTAGAATATATGCGTACTACTGAAATATGATACGAGATGAGATATACCCTTCAAATTAGCCATGTTAACACTTAACAGTTTAATGTTTATTTGATAAAAAGACGTGTTAATGTTAAGTAAAAGTCCAAAAAGAGATACTTTTTCTAATCTATACCACTATATATATTTAACCATATCTCTCATCAAAATTTTAAAACTAAGTGATTGGTTATGACTTCCTATCATCTATCATTTATTACTTCACCCGTCCCAAAATTATAGTCCACATTTCCTTTTTTGGACGTTCCAAATTAATTGTCTACTTCCAAAAATAGATAATGAAGTTTGGTCGTGATTACCATATTACCCTTGATTAAAATTATTATTACACACTTTTAAAAAAGCAGTAATTAATTGGTTAAGGGTAAAACTATCTTTTTGTAAAAAGTAAGAAAAAGAAAACAGTAATAAGTATGTTTTTATTAAACTGCGTGTTTTTTTTATCATGTGACAATAATTTTGAGACGTAGGGAATACTATTTATTCTCCATTAACTACATTTTTCATCGATCAAATATTAAATTTATCATCTAAAGCGTTTTTTGATTGGTTAAATATTAAAGTGAACATTTATTATGGGACATCCCAAAATAGTAATGTAGACATTTTTAATGGAACGGACGGAGTACAATATATGTTTTTTTTTAAATATTCATTTACACCTTCATCGATCGTCACCACTTTTACCACTGCTATGCACTGGTGTGAGGCTAGTTTCATATAATGTGTTTGTAGGTGTATAGTTAGAGTGAAACAATATTATAGGCGAAATTTTTGTTTATCAAAAGTAATTTTAGATAATACAAAAAGTAAAATATAAAATGACTTTTAAGAAGCATTTGAGAGAGCATATAAACGTTTGATTTAGTCCGTAATTTTTATTATTGTCATATTGGTGTTTGGGTTAAGCTTATGAATATGAACTTATTGTTTTTTAGCTTAAAAGCTCCTTTTAAAAAATCTCAACTTTCTAACTTCACAAATACAGTTTTTTATCGGTTGTAACCTAAAAAGTTAAAATGAATTGTAGTGATGTAAGAATGTTTATTGAATTACGATTGAGAAAATAATCCGTGATGTTGAAATATACGATTTAAAAGAAAATGTAAATGTTAATGTAGGAGTTATTCGTGTAAATATTAAAAAATTGAAGGATTCAAAATATAAAATATTTAACTTTTGTCAAATATAGAACATGGATACCCGTATTTCTTAGCGTCAGTATTCTTTACTATTTCTGACTTTCTTCATGTCTTTTTACTTCATGTTTTTTAATTCTAGTCCAAACCCATCACTTCCATCCCACTTTTTTTTTTTTTAATGTTTTTTCTTATTTTATTTATTATAAACGTAAATACACACGCACCCTATATCTTCTAAACTTTAATATATAAAATTTAATATTTGGTATCCTGTTTCTTATTATAAAGTATGTAAGTTAATATGTATAATAAGTATTTAGATGGATTCATAATAATATTACTTTATTACTTTATGTAAATATATTTATATATGTTTAGATTAAAATATTAAATAAATTTGAAACCAAATTTGAATTTTTTTTAATAAATTAAGTTAATATCAACCTTTTCAATAACTCTATAATTTTTAATATATTTTTTGATTCTAACCTTCTCATCCTCTCATGTAGATGCTATGGATTAACTCGAAATAGGCCCGCTTATGTTATGCTATGATAATAATAATAAATTCTATTCATAAGTATATTCAAAGTATATAATATAAAAAAACATATCATGCGCTAATTCATTTTATGTAAGAAAATGTGTGCGCTAACAACATATAATGCTAGGTGCGATCATAAACAAATGAGATGACACGAAGGTATATGTAATTGTATCATTCTCTTCGTCCAAAAAACCCTTTTCCTATTTTATAACAAAAGTACAACTGTACTTGACGCATTAACACTTGTACATACCATATAAACTTTCGGAATCAATCAAACGTCATCCCAACTTGCAGTCGACATTAAAATCCTCGCCGACTAAATATTTTCTCCATTGTCGCGTCCATCGTTTAAGTCACAAAGCCACAATTATTATTTTATTCAAACAAAAATACCATCCCCCACTTTTATATAAATCCATCACTTCCCACACCAATTTCTCCGTACCACTTTTTACTCCTAAACGTAACACATTTTCTTAATAATAAAAAATAATAATGGGTTTCAAATTATCTCCGACATCCCCCGCCGGAAAATGGATGGGCTTCGTCACCGCCGTTTGGGTCCAAGCTATTTCCGGCAACAATTACACTTTCTCAAATTACTCAGACGCACTTAAGTCGTTAATGGCACTGACTCAGCTGCAACTTAATAACCTTTCGGTGGCTAAAGATGTTGGTAAAGCATTCGGTTTATTAGCTGGGTTGGCTTCTGACCGTGTTTCGCCTTCCGTATTGCTCTTAATCGGCGCTACTGAAGGGTTTATTGGTTATGGTGTTCAATGGCTTGTTGTTAGCCAAAGAATACAACCTTTGCCTTACTGGCAGGTAATAATAATAATTATAACTTACATCCTCTTAATTCACGCATTCTGTTATTTATCAAACATATTTGATAATTTGAATTTGCTTATTTAATTGTTTTAATCTATCTATATATAAAATAAAATAAATTGGAATGCCAAATTTATAAATTGACTAGCTACCTTTTGGTATAATTCCCAGGCTCCCCTAATTTGCACTTGCATTTTTTACAAATAGTTGATGTACATTCGATTTAATTTGCAGATTTTGCAAATAGTTGACATGCATTCAATCAAGTAGAGTAAAAATTTATGTATCATATACCAATATTAGGGAGGGAAGTAATGGGTCAGCCGAACCCACTTAAATGCAACTTTTTTTGTGTTGTAAGATCTTATTTTAGTACTTCATATAACTCTTAATTATGAACCAATTGATTTTATATGCAAACACTTATAAGGTAACAATAGCTTGATTAAAACACTCTAAGATTTATGTTTAATTCCTCCCCTGGCATTGTAACAAACACCTTACTTAGTTACATGTATTTTATTAAAAAAAAAAAAAAAACTTGTAGCGTGATTTATATATTTATATTTGAATTTCTATACAGATGTGTATATTTCTATGTATGGGTGGAAACAGCACCACATGGATGAACACAGCAATTCTAGTAACTTGCATACGCAATTTCCGTAGAAATCGCGGTCCAGTCTCCGGAATCCTAAAAGGTTATGTAGGATTAAGCACGGCCATATTCACCGATTTATGTACAGCATTATTCAACAAGGATCCTGCTCGTTTCCTGTTAATGTTATCGGTCGTTCCAGTCGTCATTTGTCTGCTAGCCATCATTTTCCTTCGCGAAATCCCTCCGTCGCAAACCGCAGCAGAGGAGAAATCCGAATCGCGTTATTTCGCTATATTCAACGTGCTTGCGGTTATAATTGCGGTTTACTTACTTATTTTCGATATCAGTGGCGAACACGGCCGATTAGTGTCGAAAATATTTTGTGGGATTCTACTTGTATTGCTAGCTGCACCGATAGCTGTACCGGTGTACCTAGCAATACAAAATTACATCCGCACCTCGGATGTTAAAGCTTCAGATGTTGAGGCTAGTGCAACAGAAGTGACGGAACCGTTACTTGTGACGGAACCGTTACTTGTGACGGAGACGGAGGTGGAAAAGATACAGCCGGTTATTGGGGAAGAGCACACGGTGTTTGAGGCGTTGAAGACTTTGGATTTTTGGTTATTGTTTATATCGTTTCTGTGCGGGGTGGGTACGGGTTTGGCGGTTCAGAATAATATGGCCCAAATGGGTTTGGCACTCGGGTACGCTGACGTGTCGATATTCGTATCGTTGACGAGTATATGGGGATTTTTTGGAAGGATCGGATCCGGGTCGATTTCGGAGTATTTCATCAAGTAAGTTTCTTGATCCTCTTTATAAAACACTATTTTATTTATTTATTAAATTATTTATTTTTATACAGTAGGCTAGTTCTATGTGGGTTACATTCTTTTTAGTTGGCTTATTTATTCACTTTAATTAACGCAACTTGATTTTATAATAATCATAACGACTATTTTGTAATTGGTAATAGTCACGTTAGCAAATCACAACTTGCCTTCTAGTCTCAAATAGTATTATTTCAACGAACGAAATTTACAATTTCAAAACCCATCTTTATAAAATGACGAATTTATAACTTCCGATGGGCCTAAGGCAAGAGGGTTTTAATTAGTTAAATATTCAACAACATGTGTTATAATTTATTATAAATATATTTTTATTTATTTTCTAATTGGTTTATATAAAGTCATGAAGTATTCTATTGGGCATTCAATGGTACCAAATAGTACCAAAGTAGGGCAGGTTCAACGAACGACTTTCACAATTTTAAAACCCATCTTTATAAAATGATGATTTTATAACTTCCGATGGCCCAAGGCAAGACGGTTTTAATTAGTTAAATATTCAAAATGTGTTACGGGGTATTAATTTATTAGATTTTGCTAAATGTAGTCTATGTTTAAGAGTTAATTTAGTGCATAAGGTGGTGGCAAATTAAGTTGGTTGGGATATGTTAAATATTAGGGTAGGTGGTTATTATCGGGTACATACATTTTATACCCGTCTGACTTTTAGGATATATTTATATGTGTGTGTGTGTTTTTAATTATAATTGGTTTCTATAATCTATGAACTTATAAAGTCATGAATATAAATATTCTACGGTCGCTGCCGGTGGGTTCAGTAGATATTTTCTAAAATATGCAAGTGGGTTCACTTCATGGGTGGAGCACCACCTCGAAAAGTGTCTGGTCCACGCCACATTTATGTGTCCATATCGATAGTAACTAGTCAAGTTTCACCTATATTATATTTTATGGAGTAATGGGCTAGCACAAATATCTGGTCTTGACTTTATTTGGTTTAGTTATACAACGTGGTATAAGATTACTTAACCGGTTAGATATAGCAAGACGAATAAGCGATTTTGGACATAGTTAACGTGTTGGTGTAAACCTCAAGTCCCACAACGAAACATGTCATTCACGGACTATTCTTTTTCTCATCAATCGTTTTAAAGTGCAAAACTTCATTGGGTTTACTTACTGAGTTTTGTATGAGTTGAGGCGTTGAGCCTTAAAAGTTTCTTACATAACAACAATTAAAAGGCATCAAAAGGTTGTTGCTTAGGACGATTTTCATAAAAAGAATTAATTTTAATTTTTAGATATGAAGATGGTTTCACAAATAGAATAAACAAATAATGGTTAAAGTGAAGCAAATATTTTTTTTTCTTTTCTGTGAGGGGATAGGTGTGAAGGGGTAGGGGCCAACACCAGAAACAACACATTTGCCTTTTTTTGGAAAATTCCTAACCTTTGCTTTTCCTTTAAGGAAACTAAAAGAGATATTATTATATGAATGAATGTCACTAATGTTGAATTTTAGACATTAGCAGATAATGGTATGTCTTTTGTTAGAAATTAGTTTTTGTGGCTTGCAAGGCTCCATGAAAGCTGTCCATCTCTTTAGACTCCTTTCTTTATATCATGTTATTATTGCCTTCCTTGCAAGTTTGAACATGTCTTTTACATACCTTGTTTGGTTTAGGCTTTTTCTGTTTATAAAAAAATGAAATTCTTAAGTTCAGTTTTATTATATTGGGGGTACACTGATACATTAGAATAATAAACTTTGCTGACTTCCCATTGGCCAAACTTAGCCATACTAGATATTAGTTATGTTTTAAAATTATAATAGTACTCTCTGAAGTCTCATTCATTTGATATGATCAACTTTTAGAAGTTAACATGTAACATGTTAATTTAGAATGAAAACCGATCAAAATAGTAAAAGAGGCATGGAATCTCTGCTAAGACCCAAGTTTAATCAGCATTAGCTGCAACTTTAGGGTCAACCTTCACACATGTAACTTAGTTGGTTACGGAAGGAAGAAATTTACTAAAATGGTAACAATTTAAATCTTTTAAGGACTCAATTTACGTTGTCCACACGTTTGCTTGACATCAAAAGTCCAATGCTTTCTAAAACATATATTTTCCATCATTTCAGGAAAGCTGGAACACCAAGACCACTATGGAATGCAGCATCTCAAATTCTAATGGCTGTAGGCTATGTTCTAATGGCCATAGCAATGCCGGGTTCACTCTACATCGGTTCCATTGTCGTTGGAATATGCTATGGGGTCCGCCTTGCTATAACTGTCCCAACTGCCTCTGAACTATTCGGCCTCAAATACTACGGTCTCATTTACAACATTCTTATCCTCAACCTCCCACTTGGTTCCTTCCTTTTCTCCGGTCTGCTTGCTGGTTTCTTGTATGACGCGGAGGCCACCGCCACCGCTGGTGGTGGCAACACATGTGTTGGTGCACATTGTTACCGCAATGTGTTTATAGTCATGACTGCTACATGTGTGGTTGGTTTTGCTTTGGATGTGTGGTTGTCTTTTAGAACAAAAGCTGTGTATTCAAGGATTTACACAAACAGGAAATCTAAGAAATCGATGGCGGTATCTAATGGTCGTTGATGATGCCGGAAATGGAGGGTTGATGGGATGATTTCCCGGTGACATCCTTCACCAAAGAATGGTAGATTTGTGGGTTGAATATAAAGAATATTTAAGGGTGAATTCCATTTTGTTGTTATGATTGATTATTTGTTTACAAGTGTAAACTATTTTGGTAGATTTATGGCTATTCTTTTGATTTGTGTATGTTAAAATTGTAACAAAATAAAGCCTAGTACGTTTAAGGTCTAGTATCTTCTCTCAAAAGTCTGTACCAATGTAACTTGGTATGGCAAGCCCATTTTTAGTGTCATTTGATATCAAGAACCAATTATGTTATTAATTTTTGAAACATTTTATGGCATAATGTTCAATCAGTTAGTTTTTCTTATATGGCATTTGGTTGAAAAGTATCAAAGGGTAATTTATAGTCTAGTGGCAACAAAATGGTTAATACATTAATTGGCTGTTAGAACTTTGAAATTACTATAGTGGACCTTTTTAGCAAATATAATAGAAACACAATTAACGAGTATTTTATTAGCAAATCCAGTTTTCTCGAACGAAATACTTTATTAGTTATGGATTTTTCTAACGTGTGCTCCGTAATATATGTTAATATGAATTTAATGAAGACGATGTATTCACAATACACATAAGAAAGATAAATACTCACTAAATTAATTTTATGAATATAAATACAAATTTTAATATTTGAATAAATTCGTCTTCATTTTATACAACTTAACATATGACCCACGTAGAGAGACATCAGAAAAACACGTTATTTTATAACCCTCAAACAAAACAAACTTTTCTTGTTATCGTTAATGTCGTATAAAGTTCTCACGGGAAATTAAAAAAAATACCATTTTTTTCAAGTATATATCGTTTTGCCCCTTCCATTCGCATATCGCAAATTGACGAATTTTTTTTGTGACAATATGCCCCTTCCATTCGCAAATCGCAAATTTGCTTTTGCGACCAGTGCATTTGCTTTTGTGATCCGTGCACGTGACCGAGTCGCTGAGAGCGTTTGAGGCCTTAGCAAATGGCAAATCGAAAAACTCAAAAAAAAATTTTTTTTTTTTACATTTGAACGATAATGTGAACAAATCGGTTAAAATGTGTTTTAAGACGTAATTATAGAATTTTATTTTACATTGTTTTATTTTCGAATCTAACCTAAATCAATGTTCACATATGATTGAAGTTAATCACATATGAACAAACACATAATCTTGTAGTTCTCTGTATATAATTGATTTTCATTTGAACCTACTACTATTATTATTATAGCATTATTTATTTTTTATTTTTATATTTGAGAAAGTAGACCGACACCGGTTAGATATTTGTTTATCGTGTTTTCGATATCAACTCATGTTTCGGTCCATAAGTTTTTTTCTTCTTCATGCAATTTGCATACATCCAATCCGGTGACTATATCACATCAATAGACAATAGTTTGTCCCCTTTTACTCAAGTCCATCCATTCCATGTTTTACTCCAATGATATAATTATATAAAATTCCAAAACTATGTAGAGTTTTTGTTTCAGCAACTTCATAGTATAAAGCGTTTATAAAACCTTTTAATTTTTATAAGATTTTAGTAATGATTATTGCTATATAATTCTACTTATATAACTTAAAACTAGATCAAATTTTTCGATTGGTTTGAATTTTACTCTCTTAAAATCATCTAATCAAATTTTCATAAGTTGATCTTCCATTTTACTCTCCCAATTTTACACAATTTCATATGTTTCTATTTTTATTATGGTAGATATTCTAAGACGTACGATAATTGAGCATAATGCGTCTTAGCTTTGTTTTTGTCTAATATTGGGTGCGAATTAGCTTTCAATTTGAGATAGCAGTACATTAATTTTACTACTAAAAATGATGACTTCTCAAATATCTTCTAATTGGTATTTGAAAACGTATTTGCTTGTTACTACTATTACTACTAATAATAGAATGAGTATCGTTGTCATATGGGTACAATAATTGCAAACTTATTAGCATTCCAAACCCAATAGAAGGAAAGGTGTACATGACAAACGTATGAAGTGGATATGGCGACATTATGAACATGAGAAATTCGGGATATGAGTGTTTAAATTTTATTCTGAATTTAGTAAATAAATTTCTATACTAGTTCGATAAATAGATGCTGGTTTTGTCCATCACTGTCAGTACTCGAGTTCGTAACTTAATTCTAAATTTTGATTGTTACGATATAAATTTATGTCCTTTACACGTTTCATCTGAATCGAAACTAAAAATTCATCCACATATCCGGTTGGGCTTTTGATGCTGGGCCTAACTCTTGAAATTTAGGATTTTAGCCCAAATGACATGGTGACATGGTTTGTTTGGATAAACGGGTTGAGAACCTCGTCCTGTAAGGCTATAAGTCTATAACTATCTACTATGTGTATGGCAATTTGGCAAACAAACGGATTGGAGTTGAGGTTTGAGTTTCTACTTAAAAGCTACTTCAAAAGGTTTCTTTTTTTAGGGCTTTTAAAAGCTTAATTTTTCAAGAATCTCATTTTTGTTGTATTACCAAACAAGGAGTATGGGCTAGGGCTTATTGAAAGTGAAGCTTAAGCCTCTAAAAGTACAAAAAGCCCTCTGCCAAACACTCCCTATCTATATATATACACGGAGTATGATGATATATTGTTAACTAATTTTATATTGCCAATGCGTTTCAGCGGCTAAATTTTAGTTTAGTTTAGCGTCAATTCAGTTTGACTACTTTCATTTCAATAGAAACTCACATATATATCCTTTTCGTTTTTGAAAATAATAAATTAAGTAGCTATTGTAGACATATTAAACATGCCTGTAGATAAATGTTAAGAAGGAAAAAAAACGGCTATATAAAGTCGCATGGTATTTGGAGCTTTTTATATTTCTAGCATGTTGTCCAAAACTTTAACAATGTTAGCAACAAACTCAATCGTCTGGGTGGTGTAGTCGGTTATCACGCTAGTCTCACACACTAGAGGTCCCCGGTTCGAACCCGGGCTCAGACATTTTACATTTTGACTACACGTTTATCTTATACACAACATTGCTCAGTTCCTTTGACTTGTTTGTCTAAAGTAGAAAAGATCCAAAAATAATATTTATTTATTTCAAATCTTCCAATCACAATATCCCATAACACAACGTCACAACCTAATGAGTAATGACCTAAATGTCAATTGGGCCACTACCAAGTCCAAAAGCAGTAGGGGCCATAATATATAATGGGCTTTTACAATAGGATTTACAAATTATTAGTCGAAAAAGTTCTGGGCCGCCATCAAGTATTACAATAATTTAAGTTAACAAATTATAAAATTTGATTTAAGAATCATGTTAATTTTAACGGATATTCATTAAGTTACTATTAAAACTTTGTTTCGGAAATTTAGAACCAAACTTTCATGTATCTACTTGCAAAAATATTAAGTAAAGTTAGTTTAGACTTTCATGTATCTACTTTCATCATTAAAAATGCTCTAAAACTTGGCTCCCATAATGGAGGGCAAAAAGGGCATTTCACAATCATATTGTTTGTTGACAAATGCGTTGCAAACTCTAACTTGTGCATTTGCTAATGGAGTTGACCATCATTCTAGTTGTTATGTGTAGGGTTAACAAGATGTAAAAAGAGACCCTTTACTGGCATGCTAAAGCATACAAGATTCTTGATTTCATGCTTATTTGAAAGGTGATCATACGTAAAGAATCATAAGCAATCGAACCTTACCCCAGAGTTTGTCACCTAAAAGAGAATAAAAGAAGTCCATACGTTTAACGAACTATGAAATGATCACGTTCATAACGAATTACAACTATTACTATACAATGTACAATTTGTTACAGCCTTATCATTCTATATTTGATCATTTCATCTTCAAAGGAAGGTTTTAAGAACAAAAGAGCACAAGATGAACATTCATTTTAGTCTTTAATCATTGGTGTGCATAAACAAAAGTAAACTGAAATTTGAAGTCCCTCAACTTTAGAAGTTGTAATTTGATACCCCCAAACTTACGGTTCACTAATATTTGTGATTTTTTTTAAATGTAAGTGACACAAAATGAGTAATAGATTGCACACACAGAGACAAAGGAAAGCATGCTGAAGAGGATCCAATGGAAACTAAATACAGTAAAACTTATTATTCGTATATATTATTCAAAATCAATACAAAAATCAATAATACTTTATTATATATATGTATTTGTTACTTAAACATACCAACTTTGATCATTTCTATTACTTTGATTACCCTTAAACAAAATACATGTTGTGTCTTTTTACTCAAATGTGTAATCTAAGAAATGCGAACCCTGTAATGACATTTGGGATCTATTCTGTTTTCAGTTTATTTTTAGTATAGTTTCTTAATTACAAGATAATTATATCTCACAATTGATTTGTAACTCGTGTTATAATATGTGTACATCACTATCATAAGATGTATCTTTGTTAAAAAATATCATTCATTTTAGTGATTCATTGTTCATCATTAGATGTCTCAATGAGGATGTTCGCATGTTTATCTCCCTTTCATGCCTAATTCCTTTTGTTTACATTACATTATATTAAACTAATGTTTTCTACTTAAACATGGCATGATTATGATATCATTAATCTTGTAATTACCTTAACTCGTCGTGAACGCCCCCAAAGTCTCACCTTTAACTCGTAACCAAATTGTAGCGGAAATGATAATCACCCAAGTTATAGATGAACGGGACTAAAGTGTGTATTCATGAAACCAAAAACATAACCGTGTATTTTCTTGAAGTTATATGAAAGATTAGCAAACTCTCTCAATGAATGATGACCAGAGTTCTTGTATTTTAGAACAAATCTGTTAACAAGATTTGAGTGTCTTTAGTAATTAACAAAACCCTCTTCTTCTTTCTTCAATGATATTTCCTCCGTCATATTTGATAAATACACCACAAGAGTGCATTAACATATTGTACTGTACAACCCGCTAAGCATATTTACGGTGAATTTATCAAATATGGTGGTGAAAATATCACTACTCATTTTTCCAAGTACCGAAATAAATAAAGTTATAAAATATAAATAAGATAAAATTGTTTGTAAGCATGATTAGGGCAGAACAAAACTGAAATGCTTCATCTTTTAGTCAAAGGCGACAGAGTGCACAGGGGAATGTTTGTGGACTCGATAACTAGAAAAGCATGACATAACAATAACAATGGTGATTACTCATTACTCTTTTTCTTGTCCAACATATATATCATTGTCTTTCTCTTTTGTTTCCTTATTACTGTAGGTTTTTAAAAGTTTTCAACATTTTCTTTATTTCTTATATTTTGTATCAATGAACACTTACTTGATCATCCTCGACATTGTTGGGCCATGAGGCAGTGAAAATT
Organism: Pseudognaphalium luteoalbum; assembly: GCA_963422505.1. Taxonomy (NCBI): domain Eukaryota; kingdom Viridiplantae; phylum Streptophyta; class Magnoliopsida; order Asterales; family Asteraceae; genus Pseudognaphalium; species Pseudognaphalium luteoalbum. Next base: position 1,015,022 of record OY730192.1, read on the forward strand.
AATTATATTGGTTAGGGTTTTTTGTTTGGCTTGATGTCTTAGTTATAAGTATCCTATAAATATAAACCCTATGTTATTATAATCCTGGAGCCGTAAATATAATAAAAGAAAAACTCTCTGGTTTGGCCCCGTGGACTAAACCAATCTCCAAGTTGGAGATTGGACATAACCACGTTAAATCCTTGTGTCGTAATGTTCGATTCTTTATCTTGTTGCTTTGTTTTGATTGCTAGGTTTGCAATTATTTATCCGTTTATTGTTTGTGGGTGTAACGCAATTACAGGAGCGTTGGTTGGGTTTGTATTTTGCTAACAATATGTGTTGTTAGTTGGATGTTTCCGCTGCAAATTCCTAACAGCTGGTATCAGAGCTCAAGGTTGAGCGATTGGGAACAATAGCGGATGAAAGCATGATCAAGATTGTTTGTTGATGATTAGGGTTTTATTGGAAGATGGAAAGCTAGGGTTACTGTGGCCAAATACTCATAGTGGATCTGGATTCGGTTAAAGATAATCATCAAAGGGAACAATTGGAACGACATGGTTTTAGGATTTGTTTGCAACATGTGATCGAGATCGATAGACTCGTTTTTGTGTTAGATCGCGACGAACTTGATGAGTTGGTTTTCTAGATTGAACTGATTAGGGTTTTTTCTGGTGGTTGTGAGTTGTGACGTGACGGTACGACGGGAGGCCGGTTGCGTTATGACGGTGATTGTTCACGGTGGTAATGGAGTCAGTGATCGGGTTTTGATTTGTTGGTTTGTTGCAGAGAGAGTTTTGGGATTTTACGTTATGGATTCGGGTTCATTATTCTTTGCGATCCCGTGCAAATGAATAAGTGAACGTTATCAAACTTAGGGGTTTGATGTTGCAAGTGTATGGACGTGATGTTTCGGGAACTTCTTTGATAAAGACTGAATTCCTAAAGATGTGAGGTTTATTACGGTGCTCAAGAGGATGGTTTTCTTGGTTGGGTACTGCGGGTGATAAATGGTACCACATCCGTTTGGTAATTGACTGTGGGAGTTATCGAGAGAGTTTGGTTATCGCTCGCGGGTTGAAACAGGAAACCATATGTTTGGTCAGGTATTCCATGTTTTGGAATGATTAGGCAGGTTAGAGCTTCTACACTTAGAGATATTGGTTTGAGAAGAAGTCAGATAGAATGCGTTTGGCTGGGCTTGGGTATCATTGATGTTTGGGTCAACGATAGAATGGAATCTTATGGAGGAATCAATTGGGAATTTTCTAGTGGGTTAGAGGCGGATAATCCTATAATTCATGTTGAGCTTTCGAGATATTGTTGAGAGTATCGGTAACTATAGGGAGTTTGGAACCGAGGGAAGTGTCGAAGCTAGTGGGAGTTTGACAACTAGTGGGAGTATTGAGACGGTTGTGCGACTGATGGATCTCGAGTTTCTACAGGTTTAGTGTGTGGATTCCGGAAACACTAGAGCATTCGTACTTCGTTGTTACTCTCCAATGGCAAATTAATTTGCGATTGACCGCGTGTTATGAACCAGAGTCTTCTAAGAGAGTCGCGATTGTTATTTTGATTCGTACAATGGGAGCGGGCTGAGTTGGAGAAGATGTGTTCATAGAAATCATACATATGTTTTGGGTCAATGTACCAGCGGGAAAGCGAAAGTTAGTGATGTAGGTTTCAAGCTTGTGACTGCGTTCTCACTTCTAAACCTTGATGATAATCTACGTGTTAGTTCTATCGGCGATTTTCTGATTACTGGGAAGGAAAATCGGATGGATGAAATTTCTGTGCGGGTGGTCGTTCGGGATCTGATGTGGCTGTAATCGACGAGAAGAAGAGATAGGTGTCTCTTGAAAGAATCTTGTGGTTGGAGTTTCGCACGCTTCAACGAATCTTCTTGGGCATAGAAGATGGTGGTGGTGGTTAGAGAGTGGTCACAGTTTCATGATTTGAGTGTTCTGGCAGCTTTGTGTCGAAAGTCTTCCGACTATGTGTGGTCGAGCGGCATGTCCTGAATGGTATTTCGGCGGTATGAAGTTTGAACGGGTGACATTTGTGAAGGGATGAGTTTGCGAAGGATTACTGGTTTTGAGGTTTGATTAATCTTCAAGTGGGAGATTGTTGGGCCCGTGAGGTAGTGAAGATTAATTATATTGGTTAGGGTTTTTTGTTTGGCTTGGTGCCTAAGTTATAAGTATCCTATAAATATAAACCCTATGTTATTGTAATCCTGAAGCCGTAAATAAAAGAAAAACTCTCTGGTTTAGCCCCGTGGATTAAACCAATCTCTAAGTTAGAGATTAGACATAACCACGTTAAATCCTTGTGTCGTAATGTTCGATTCTTTATCTTGTTGCTTTGTTTTGATTGATAGGTTTGCAATTATCTATCCGTTTATTGTTTGTGGGTGTAACGCAATTACAAGAGCGTTTGTTGGGTTTGTTTTTTGCTAACAATAGATGTTGTTAGTTGGATGTTTTCGCTGCAAATTCCTAACAGACATAACCAATTACGATGGATTATTTCATACGTGACAGACACATCCTAAGTATATTCATCTTCGACGTAGTTCATTACGCTAGGGATGTGTCATATGTGACATACAATCATTTAATTTGTTACGTTCATAGTAAGTTGTTCTCCACAAGATTAGAGCGGTATCTATTCGTTTAAAAGGTAGACATGTCTTAACAAGATGATATATGATACATGTATTATTTCATGTTAATATAATTTTAAATTATGACAAAGCAATTAAATTAATAAGAGTGTGATAATAACATTAACTGTATTTGGGTGCAGTTGTTAAGATGTGATTGAAGCCGGTTTTAATAGTATATAAATCAGAAGCACACGATTGAAAGAGCCTTTTGTCGTTGATACTTTTATTATACCTTAATTAACTTTTTGAGCATAAACTTAACTACAATTTTAAATGAAGTCACAATGGGTCATCATCATATTTAGATTAAAGATAACCAATGATAACTCAAGGTGACATGTTAATTTAATCAAATATTAATTTTAAAGAGCACTCAAATACACTCACTAATCTACTTTTATTTCACATTACACCCCTCTTTTTCGGGCTTCTTTACAGCCTAATACCAATTTGCTTTTGTATTTTTTTTTTTTGATAGTACTCATAAGTTATTGACCTAAAACCTAACTATTGCCGAGTATGATGCTTTTTTAACATCGTCATAAGACCAATAATTATTTTCCAATAAAACAGTTAGTGAGATTAGACGGTAAATGTGAACTCATAATATCAGTAATCCGAGATAGGGCATGTTCAAAGTGATGTCAATCTTATTATCCATCGACACGACACGTACCAAATAATTCTAAGTAGTGACACAGGCTAACCACAAATGAGGTGAAGTTGTATTCACACCTCAAAGATATGACAAGGATAGATAGTTAGATACCAAAACACTTTGTTTAGCAATGCTAAAAGATTAAGCAGTTGACGAACTCATCCATCGTGCAGTAGAATTTTTTTTTATTCGTTTGGTGAACCGTGTAAGATTGGTTATTTATATGTACGTACCAAGTGTTCTATTAGGCAATGTTTGTAAGGCTTTTGAGGTTCATGGTGATCAACAGTTTCTAGACAAACCTATCAAATATAGAATTGTCCTTGTAAAATATTTCATTCGAATTTTGAGTAGTGTTAAGTTATCCTAGTTTCCACTCAAAGTGTGCATGTTCGTAGACAGATACGAATTTGAAGGTGTGCAAAGTGCGCAAACGCTGAGGTCTTGTGTGATCATTTTAAACTTATTAATGACGATTATAAGGGTTGTCGTTAACAAAAGTGTAATGTTATTACGTACCATGATCATTTTAGTATCTAGTTGTGCTTAGAAGCTTTCAAGATATATTGGGTTAGTTGGTGTGTGAGCACTGTCCAATATCAAACGTAGACTTAATATCTTTAGGTTATTATATTACGAAAGAATGTTAAGAACTGATATATTAAAAAGAGGTTTAATTGGTTATCTGGTTTAATTAGTTTATCGTATGATCAGCAAACTAACAAAGATAAGTGATGGTGTCCTTTGGTTGTGTAAGAGGTTAAAGGGGAATCTCAATGATGATACAAACTACCAAATACTAAAAGCCCATGACTACAAAATTAAAAGTATTTGTCATTTGCCCCCACCATTTTTCTTTTGGAAATTAACCAAGATTATAAATATGAATGCAAGTTACATTCAAAAAGAAGAAAGAAAATAATTTGATGTGTTTTTTTCCAATGCCCACATGATCCTAACAACTCTCCATCCCTACATAAATCTTACATTTTTCAATATTAATATTGTGCTACAAGAATTTGTATTCTACGTGGACTTATGTTATATCAACTGGTTAATTAATAGTATACTAGCCGATAATCCGCGCAATGCGGCGAAAATATATTTGAAATTCCTTAAAGAAAGTGGTGAAAGAGCGGTTGAAAAATTGATATAAAATATACGGGTTAAAATCAAACAAATAATAATAATACGAAGTAATATGATGAACAACACTATAACAAATTAAAAAAAATATTGCATGTCTAAGATATGTGCATTATAAATGTCATATTCATATGATTATGTGAAAAATTACATAACAGATAGTTGAAAATAAATTTAAACTTCAAATAGCAAAATTCAAATGCACATGAATAGATTGGTATTTTTTTCATGAGTACAAGTGTGTTTATATAGTGTTAATTTTGCTATGTTTTTTTTTGTGTAATGATTTTGTAATTGATTGAGTAATGAATATCTTGATGTAATTGATTTTGTAGAGTTATTGTATAGTTGACTTGTCAAAATAAGATTGACATGTTATAGGTGATTAAATTAGAAGGGCACTATGGGGATTTCCCATATGATATAAGGTCAATATATGAAAATGCTTAATAAAGGGTTAGAGATAAGTAGTAAAAATTTACATATATAGGTCTACTTATTTATTTTTATTTATAAATTGTGCTAAAGAATATATTTGGAGCATAAACCACCCAACTAAAGGTTACATATGTGATGGTATTTGATTTTTTTGTGGACGTATAATACAACTTCATAATTTCAAAGCGAATTAGACATTATAAGTGATCCTTATGCGTATACAGTTGTCTAGTTCTATGAATTGTTTGATTCGAAGGTTTTTACCCATCCATCTATTTCTATCTATTGTGGGACAATTTGAGTTGCCATTTATCAACCATTTGTTACAAATATATAACACTGAAAAGTAACCATTAGATGCTTAGAAAATTAAGGTTATTTTAGCGGAAAAAAGTTAATTTTGTCAATTGTAAACCAGTTATACCGATCTAGTGAATATAAAGACGTATGGCACACGTAGTACTGAAGTCATACATAGTTTAGTATAATCATATATATTAATTAAATAATTAGTTATAATAAATAATAATATTAGATATACGTGCAAAGATTAAATAAATCAAAGGTATATAAAAGAAGAGATAGAGGGACGAAGAATAAATGGGAATAATAAGAAAGAGACTTTTGGGTTATTGTGCTTTTTTGGAAAGTGGGAGGGGGAAATTGAAAATATAAAAAGCCATGTGATAAAAGCGGCTTTCCTCTCTTGTAAAGCGACCACGCCCGTTTGGCTTGCAATCATGTGGTCTACTTTGTTATAATTCCCTCCTCACTCTTCCCTAAACTTTTGCTTATTTGCTTTGTCCCCCCTCGAACAATTGAATTTAACATTCTTACTTCTATGCAAATTTCACTTTTTTTTTTCCTACCAAAACTACCCATTTATCTACATCGAGACACGTCTTCAATTCCTGTTGGTGGAACAAAAATAGATAGTACTCAATTGATATGCTATGCCACGTTATAATCATATATTCACCCACTTTTAGAATAACGAAACATTCAAAAATGGAAACATGATATACAGATTAAAAACCGAGAAAGTATATCAATGCTAAAAGAAGTATTTATTTGTTATTAACGATTTTTCTGAGTATCCGTTTGCTTGATTGATGAGCAACAATTTTACCACTTTTCCGTAACTCAAACGTGTAAAATTTACATGTACGCGTAAATTGTACCAAATAGAACTCATTTTTTAAAGGATTATTATCATTATTGTAAGTAGAAATGAAAATAATAATAACAAAAAAGTTGAGTCATTAGCACCACGACACAACTCAATCAACATTTCATTTACAACTCAACAAACATGGTGTGATAAGCACATTGAGTGTAACAATGTACTTACTATAGCGCCCCCTGTATATCAACATTTTAAGAAATTTTAATGAAATACTTGATACAAGATTAGATAGTGATGACTTTAGTTAACATGGGACCTTTTAATTGTGCCATTTCTCACTCGAAATATGTTACTCATACACCAAACGCTAAAATCACATAATCACTTTACACTTTAATTTCTTTTCACCCAATAATTTTTTTAATTGTTTGAGTAACATGAATAGATTAATTACATATATCATTTTTTATAGAAGAATTTCATTGAATAAATATCATTTGTTAATTGACAAATTAAAAAATAAAACTTTGTATCTTAAATTGAATAAATACATTTTATAATTCTATGACAATTTGATAGGTGAAATACCTTTCAAATATACTTAAAACAAATAAAGTTTTATCCCAATACGTAATATTGTGCAAATTGGATTATCTTTCTCGATAATATTTTTAAAATATATTTATGGCCTTGAGAAATGGAGCCGCTCGTGCGGACAGACCACCCAGGAGATATATAATATAATTATGCAAATTAAAATTAAATTAATTACGCTTAAGCTTAATTAAACTTGTTAGTAGGCTAAAAGACAGAATATATTAGAAAAAGACTATACAACCCCTGTAGCTTCCCATATTCACGAAAAGCCCTCGCCATTTTAGGTTCTGTTGGTCCATTATTCTTCCTTGTAATTGCAAACCAATTAAACAAATTAAACTACTCCGTGTATACAAATTTCCATTATGACATAAACTTTTGTGTAGCTTCAAGAAATGAGGATTCATATATGTCTCAATTTCAACCTAGTCATTGAAGTTTTGGATACTGATATATGAATCAATTTCGTTATCGTTTTCGTGTTTAATATAATAAGTTTATGCACTAATTCTAGTTTGTAGATGAAATACTTTGTAAATATCAAATATTTTTTTATTTCTATGTAAAATTTCATGATCAAACTTCTAGCAGAATTTGTTAGTTACTTCTCCACAATCATCAGAAATTAGCTATAGTCGATTAGTTTCTTTTGAAATTCGTTTAGTTGATTGTTGTCCCTAAAGATGAGAGTGATATTTTATTAGCATAACCATTTTAGGTAATTTTACGATTCTTTATTTTGCATGTAATTCAAACTCTTAAGCAATATAATTACATTACGTAGCTGATTAAAAAATGACATATATCATATTGTAAGAAATATAATCCTTTTACGTAGCTATTTTATCATAAGAAACTTGGAAAAACAATGTAACTATTTTTGAACTGATTAGATAACACATGAAGGGCATTATTGTAACAACGATAAAACATTGAGGGGCGATATGTAAGGCTTGGCAAACATTAAAAAAAAAATGAAATGGTCGAAAATCTCAAATTCCCCGCAAGAAGAGCTCCCCAACCCGATAATCGGATTCGACTCGGGTCGCCTACAACACTGCTTACGTGACTTGTACCTTTCAAACGCGGCACAATCATTTTCTTCTTTATATTTAATGTATTTAAATAGGGTTAATATCGTATTAAAAATAAGGATTTTGATAAATGTAACCCTAGGGGCTATGTTTAAGAATTAATCTAGTGCTTAAAGGGTTGGTACATTAAATTGGTTGGGGGAAGTAAAAATCAGAGCGTAAGTGATTATTATCATGGTACAAATGATATATGCATGTCTGAATTTCTTACATATAGCCCTTAAGGCTATGTTTAACATTTTCCTAAAAATAAAAATAAAACAAATTATGCATTATCTAAAAACCGAAGGAAAACGTAGGTAACACTTCCATCGTTTTAAACGTTTATGCAATTTATGAGTGGAAAAAAGTTAAGATTCAATAGTGTTTGGTTGTCATAATATTATTTTTCTTTTAGACGAACAAAAGACAAGTTTATTGATCCAATTTGTATATTATACTTTTATCTGATATACAGAACACAATTAGATATTAAGTCTTATTAAACATATTTGCTATGATCACCTTACTATATCCATAAAAGAAAGGGTAAAAACGATCCTCTAACAGTTGTACATAATAATTGAATAAACATGAACATAATACACTAGTAAGTAAAAATTGTTAAAAAATATGTATCTATCACTATCCTCATTCATGGAACGAATAAATTTTGGTATAAAGTAATGCCAACATCCAACATGTAGACATACTTACACCTCTTCTCTTTTATGTCTTTCTTGATCTATAAATACAAACACCACCCCCTACATCATCATATAGACATCACTCTTGCATAATTCCTTATTGTTTCATTAAACCCCTACAAATTAATTAATTATATAGATTAGAGATCGAGAGAATTGAGATAATTAGGCATAGTAGTAGTCATGGATGAAGGTGGTCATCATGATAAGGTGGTTGAGACGGTGTTAGCTGGAAACTACGTTGAAATGGAAGTCGAAGGGAAGCCGAAAAACGTCAAATCCACAATCTCTAACTTCTTTTGGCATGGTGGTTCTGCTTATGACGCTTGGTTTAGTTGTTCTTCAAATCAGGTACTTATTGTATTCTTTCATAACTTGTTAGGTCGGTATTTTTTAGAACGGCAAACCTACGACTTATCTGATGATAATAATACGTAAATCAATTAATGATGTTGTAATGTACAGGTGGCACAAGTATTGCTTACACTACCATACTCATTTTCACAACTAGGAATGCTATCAGGGATCTTATTTCAGATTTTCTATGGTTTGATGGGAAGTTGGACTGCTTATCTCATCAGCATTCTATATGTTGAATACAGAACCAGAAAAGAAAGAGAAAAGACTGATTTTAGAAACCATGTCATCCAGGTACAACTCCTCAATCAATTCCTATGCATCTACCACTTGTACATCTTAATCTATATAGTTGTTTATATTATCCATACCCTGCAACCCTACATGCTACAATTGTACGTACATTAGCTAGTAGTATACGGAGTATATATTTAATATTTATATGCATAGATTCATTTTCCCATTATTATTAATTTTTAGGCATCCAATTTTTAGAGCAAAAATAATTGAATATACTCTAACTTTAGCCTATCTTAATAATGTGTGAGCCTATACTCATAAACATTGTACAACATCATTTATACATTTTGCATAGCTATATATATAGGCTTGTTGATATTATATATATCGAGTACAAAAGACGTATGTATGTTTTTTTAACACAATTTTGTTATGAGGGCTTGCGCTCTATGTTGTTAAAGTTGTACATTAGATTAGATTTGACATATTTGTCAAAAAAAGATTAGATTTGACATATAAAATTAATGTGGGATAAATGACTAATCGCAGTGGTTTGAAGTTCTTGATGGACTGCTTGGAAAACATTGGAGAAATGTTGGCTTGGGATTTAATTGCACCTTTCTTCTCTTTGGATCTGTGATTCAACTCATAGCTTGTGCTAGGTACGTACAACTCATAGTGACTAATTTACAATCTGATCATATATAATACTCTATCTTCTACGAACGACGTACAGAGTATATATATATATATATATATATATATATATATATATATATATCGTAAGGAATGTGTTATTATACATTAATAATACGTACTGATCACCATCACTTAATTTGTTACATCCTCTGATATCCGACATGTAGGATAGCAATCATAATACAAGAAATCAATGACATTGATTTAAATAATGAGACGTGAGTACGTGACATATTGTTGTCACGCGTATAGCCCTAATGGCCCGCGTTTACTAGTTGCTTGTACTTAATATGTTGGATTTTATACAAATATGCATTAAGGATATAAGCAATTGACATTTTGTGGTTTTCGCAGCAATATATATTACATAAATGACAATTTAGACAAGAGGACATGGACATACATCTTCGGTGCATGTTGTGCTACAACAGTATTCATCCCATCATTTCACAACTACCGAATTTGGTCGTTTCTAGGATTGATCATGACTACTTACACTGCTTGGTACCTAACGATCGCGTCAATCCTCCACGGACAGGTTTATACCTCCTCATCTGCTTTCACCATATGATGACAATTGCAATAACAAATAAAATTTATGCATCACGTATTATTTAGTGGACAAACGTATATACATGAGGTGTGACGTAAAAAATACATTTTACATCTTACGTACAACCGTTTATAGCATGACTTGGATCTTGTAAACATGTACTACAGAGTAACTATGAAACATATTTCTCACATGTTACAACATCTAAAGAAGGATTTGGATGGTTGTTGCTATTGCACTTTTGTAAGATATATGAAAGAATAAGAGGTTTGTTTATTGGTAAACTATGGGGGTGTAATATGTAACTTTTGTAGGTGGAAGGGGTGAAACATACAGGTCCAGCAAAGATGGTTCTTTACTTCACGGGGGCTACAAACATTCTCTACACGTTCGGGGGACATGCCGTCACTGTGTAAGACAACACCCTTGTCCTTTACCTTAATTACAAAAGACACCCCTCTATTATTTTAATTCAATTCAAATGGTACTATTGTCCTTAAAAAATAATCACTTGGGTTATGGATGTGGTGTTATAATCATGTTAATAGTAACTTAAGCACGCTTTCCACTATTTTCTTTTATTGCAACAAGTAACAGAAAGTACAGATCACATAAATTACTCAATTCTTGTGGTGTTAATAGTGTGTGAAGTAATGTACAAATGTGATTTGTAACGAAAAGGTTTTAAGACTATGATGGGGAAATTAGCACTACTAGTTTTTCTTTTTTCATCTTTTTCCCATGACATATTGAAGTAATATACCTTAGAGTATAATCTACGTATAATAGTACTCTGAATGTCTAAGACGCATCTCTCTATCGGCATTAGTCACTTAAATGACCTATTCAAGAAGTCACAAATATGTATAATTGATACATTTTTACCTATATATACGAGTTATTATGGCATAACTTATAAGTATAACTCAACAAACTCTAACTTTAGTTTCTTCTTTTCGTCATTGATGTAGAATAAAATGTTTTTTTTCCATTACTTTTATTATTTTCTTGAAAACGACAAGAGTGTTGTTTGTTTGGGACATGTTCTGAGCATCTGATCCAATTGAATTTAGTAAAAAAGTTTTTAAAGATTCCCTAGATTTTGACTAGTCCTTATCTAAATCAGTGTGCATAACTCTATTTCTGAATCATAACAGTTCTAATGCCTAATTACAATAATACCCCCACTCAGGCATGGGTGACAGAAAGTCATTCTTTTCTTGGGACACCCTTTTCTGTCTTCTTACACTTTATACAATTTTCAAGTTAGATAACGACCTCTCTTTTATCAACACTATTCAACTTTTTTAGAGTTTTTTTAGTATTTCACATTAAACTTTAAGTTTTTTGTGTATAGAATTTTGTCTAGTGCATACATACATAAAAAACATTGGAAGCCAATAAGCTTTTAGCTATAATAAAAAAAGAGGGACATAAGTTTTGGAGCTAAACCAATTAAGTTGGGATCTGTTAATGGGCTTATTATTAAATGTCTTGACCTCATGAAACTAACAACTCAAATTACAAAGATTTAATTTTACATATAGTCTAATTAATTAAGATGTTTACTAGGTACTTAAGGTGTCAATTAAAGAGTATAAGAACTTCTTTTTTTTTTAAAACTAATGAATAGAATAATATTAGTCAAGAACTAATTAAGATTTTTGGTGTTGAACAGTGAAATCATGCATGCAATGTGGAAGCCACAAAAGTTTAAGACGATTTACTTATGGGCGACTGGGTATGTATTAACGCTTACACTTCCATCAGCAGCAGCAGTTTATTGGGCATTCGGAGACTCGTTACTTAACCACGCTAATGCCTTTGCCCTCCTCCCGAGATCACCATGGAGAAACATGGCTGTGATCCTCATGCTTATTCACCAAGTATGGTATCAAATGTTTTTGTATAGTATGTGACTAGTAGGTGGATTATAATTCAGTGATTCTAAATAATTGAGAGTTATGTCGTTTTTGCAGTTTATAACTTTTGGGTTCGCTTGCACACCGTTATACTTTGTGTGGGAGAAAGCAATTGGGATGCACGAGTGCAAAAGTATGTGCAAGCGCGCTGCAGCACGATTGCCTGTAGTTGTCCCTATATGGTTTCTCGCGATCATATTTCCTTTCTTCGGACCTATTAATTCAACCGTTGGATCTCTTCTTGTGAGTTTCACAGTCTACATCATCCCTGCTCTTGCACACATGTTCACCTTTCGATCACCTGCTGCACGAGAGGTATGTAGACAAGTGCATGCTCGAAAACTGTTTATATAATAGTTTAAAAGTTATACTCTTGGGCAAAGACTCATTTTAAGCCAACTTTTTTTTAAAATCATAAATAAACAACCTCATTTACAGTATACAATTAAACAATTGATGATGTTTATTATTGGTACAGAACGCGGTTGAACCGCCACCAAGGTTCCTTGGACGATGGGTAGGTACATACACGATCAACGTGTTCGTAGTTGTTTGGGTATTCATTGTTGGATTTGGATTCGGAGGTTGGGCAAGCATGACAAATTTCATACATCAAATCGATACATTTGGTATCTTTACCAAGTGCTACCAATGTCCACCACAACTCCCTTCATCACCACCGCTTCTAAATGCAACATCTCCTATACCTTCTCCGGCCAACATCCACCACCTGCAATTCTTGGGAAGCACGCACCCTTGAATCGAGCTTCTATCCCACCAAGATCGTTAATCGCATCAGTGTGGTAGCTTAATCGCATCATTTTTATTGTAGTATAGAAATATTTGAAAACTTTGGAATTAATTTATGAGAAAAATATTATTTTCACATTCCTTGTAATAGTTGTGATTATTATGCTTTTGGCACATTTTGTAGCACATCATGCACCATATGCCATAGCATAGAGAGGAATTTGATATTGAGTCCCTTTTGCAATTATTATGTGTAGTATAAATGTTACATGGTAATGATCCTTTTGGATAAAAACTTGAACTTTTGTATCAACAAGAGTTAGATTATCTTATTGAAATAAATGAATTTTCAAAATATGTTGTGAGGTAAAAATGGGAGAGGAAAGGCTGAATAAACCGAGAAACAATAACATTGACAAATACATGGTCATGTCTTATCAAGGAGATTGGTAAAGTTGATTGAGTGGCAAATTGCTAAACTAGAAAGTAGAGATGCACATAAACCGGTTTTGGAGTCAACCCGACCTGACCCGACCCGACTCGAAACCGGTTTTAGTCAAACTTGGTCAAAATCGGTTTGGCCAAAACCGGTTCGGGTTCAACCCGGTTTTGACACCCCAAGACCCCAACCCGACCCAAACCGGTTAGGGTAGGGTTCAACCCGGTTTGGGTCCAAAACCGGTTTTTTTTATAAAAATGGTATTTTCGTTGAGCGTTAAGCGTTTTAAGGAAAAGCAACGTTTGGGTCAAATTTTTAACTTTGTAGAACATTAGTAATGGAAACATAATTGATCAATAACATAACCAAAATGCTTCTAAATCTTCTTAAAAATATTATTGAATCGGAAAAGTCTATATAATTCATATACGTTTGAGCGTTAAGCGTTTTAATGAATATCAACGTTTGGGCCAAAATTTTTTATTAACTTTGTAGAACATTAGTAAGGGCATCACAATTGATCAATAACCTATCCAAAATTCTTTTAAATCTTCTTAAAAATATTATTGAATCGAAAAAGTCTATATAATTCAAACACGTTCGAGCGTTAAGCTTTTTAAGGAAAAACAACGTTTGGGTCAAAAAAAATTCATTGAGTTGGTAGAACGTTAGTAATGGAAACACAATTGATCAATAACCTAGCCAAAAGTCTTCTAAGTTTTCTTAAAAAAATTATTGAATCGAAAAAAGTCTATAAAATTCAAAGTGAGCTGATACATTCAAAGAAGTTTTTACTAAATACACGGAAATATGTCATAAAAAGTGGTACTGTAAGCATAAAGAGTTGTACTTTTTCGTGAATTTAGTAAAAACTTCCTTGCATTTATCAACTCCTAAATCAAAATGGTTCGAGCGTTGGGCTTTTTAAGGAAAAACAATGTTTGAAGCAAATTTATTTTTATTGAATTCGTAGAACACTACATAATTGAACAATAACTTAAACAAAAGTCTTCTAAGTCTTCTTGAAAATATTATCGAATAGAAAAAAGTCTTCATAATCTTTGTAATTTTCATAATCTTCAACTTGTATACATCTTCAAGTCTTCAAAGTCTTCAAACGTCTTCAAAGTCTTCAAAAGTCAAAATCTTCTTCGGATGTAACCTCGCGCGAAGCAAGATCAAGAGCAATTTCTTCGTCGGAAAGTGATATTGTCACACCTTCTTCCACCTCGATATTGTGTATTTCTTATTCGTATTCCATTTCACCTTCAAGACTTGAAACATTTTGTATACGTTCCGCGGCGTCCAAGTGATCCTTCAAGCAAATGCACATCTCTAAGGAGGCCGGTGTGAGTCTTGTTCTTCGTATAGATAATACCCTGCCACTAAGAGAAAATGCGGATTCCGAAGCTACCGTAGAAGCTTGGACGGTTAGTAAATCTCGGGCCATGATGGTTAGAACGGGAAATTAAGATTCCCTCTCTTTCCACCAAGCCAAAATATCAAATTGTTCGAACTCATTGGGTAGGATAGTGGACAAAAAATCAGTTCTGGTATATCTCCCATATTCGCTAGTGGTGTTTTGATTACCTTCACCCCTTGCCCGTTTATGGTTTTCTTGTCTTAAAGAATTATATAAGTTTAGCATCGCATTGTTGGAAGAAGATGAACCAAACATTGAGTTAACCGAACTAACGGGCACATTTGTTGTTGAACCATACTTTTGAAAATACACGCCAAATAAATCTTGTAAACATTTACTAAAATTCATTTTTGCATCTAGTGAAAATGTTGGGTCCGCGTCATTCAAATCCAAATTGTGACAAATGCTTTCGATAAGCATTTCCACCCCGGCAAGGTTCAAACACGGGTTCATTGCGGCGGAACAAGTAATTACCGGTGGCATTTCTTGAAAATATTTTCTTTCATGGGAGCCACCATCTTTTCAAATAAAGGACCTTCATATTCGTATTCATTTAGTTTTGTAGTCATTAACCAAATTTGATTAAGTACCAAATGACTAGTGGGATAATAAACACCCGATAATAAAGTAGTCGCGGTTTTGAAAAGTTTAAGCAAAACCGGTTATCTTTTTAATAATTTCCCAAAATTCGTTTGGAAATGGTGTTGCATGACCTTTTGCAACAAGTTGATCATGAAAAACTTGTAAAGTGTCACGTTGGCGTAAACCACAAACAAACATATGGTAGGTCGAATTCCATCTAACGGTGTAACACCCCTAAATTTACTGTTTAGCGGAAGCAAGCTTTGGGGTGCTACTAATCAATAATCAAAACACACAAGGCATACAATGAACGACTCTATATGCGTCGTTGTACAAATACATTGATAATATAAGTTTTACAATGTATAAATGTTTTCAAAAAGCCCAATAGTTACAATGTTTAGAGGTTAATCGGCATAACTTAGTTACAAAATGTAGTAATGCAAAATAATCTCCTGACGTATATGCTAACTCGAGCTATGGGCATCCTGAGTGAACAGGTCCTACTGCTGTTGGGTACCTAAGAACACATGCTAAAAAGGTTAGCTAACGCTGGTGAGCTCATAGGTTTGCATAATAAATATGTAAGTGTGAACCACAAGATTTAATAGTAACCGTTTGAAATGAACCAAATGATGTATATTACTGCCATGAGGTCATAGTCTGCGCTTAACGTGGGTGTCAGGATCACAATAAAGTGCTTGATCGTGGGTGCCTCCGGGTGAGTGTCTAATCCACACTCGTATGAACAAAAGTTAATGCGTCCGTTTAACCAGTCAGTGCTTGCTGACCCGGACGAGGATGGTCAGTCCTATATGGTACCATACACTAACATTCGCGCTACATAAAGTATTACTAGAACTATGATCGTAGAGGACTTAAAAGTGATTAGAAAACAGCTCATTCAGAATATAGCGAGTTTTGTACTCGTGTTCACGTGTAAAACAGTTACAGCATGTATTCCCACCCCGGGAGTAAAACAGTAAAAAGTCGGGGCTATGAGACTCACTTGAGCCTGAAGAGTTGCAGTGAAGCAAATGTGGTGAAGTAAAATGGGGTGTCCGAAGACTGTAACCTGTCAGGCGTTTATAACGCGCAAGGTTGAATAAAATAAGTAGCTATCTTAGAAGATAACATATGCTAGTTGTTCATCCAACTAGTAATGTCCAATGATTTGATTTGATTGGTAAGTTTGAGTTTTAAAAACGTGTACGGCCAGTTGGTGATTGTTTGCAATAATATTATTATTATGTCGAAGTGTTATACTTAAAAAGTATTTACAAACGTTAGGTGATGGGGGTCCGGGGGCAGCGCCCCTGGTTAGCGGGGTCCCAGGGGTGGCAACCCCTGGCGGGGTCCAAGGGGCTGGCCCCTGGCTGGGGTCGAGATTTGAATTTTTATTTCTACCGTATTGTTATAGGGAAAAACGCATCTAAGATTTGAATTTGGGTAAAATAAAGTGATAAAATTTCAGGTCTCGACACTTAGTAAAAATCTGGGTTATGTGTAGTGAGGCGTCACTTATGGCGTCACTTATGGAAGTGACGCATAGTGAGGCGTCACTAGGTGACTTGGGCGACACTTAGGAAGTGTCGCATAAAATTGAAAATTCTGAGTTTAGGGCGTCACTTAGGTAAGTGACGCATAAGGTGGCGACACTCCATTAGTGTCGGGTATAAGTGTCGGTTAAGACTTCTAGGCGTCACTAAACAAGTGACGGAGGTAAGTGTCGGGAAAAAGGGGTTTTATGCAACACTTATGCAAGTGACGCATGATTAGGGCTTTTAGCGACACTCAATGCGTCACTTAAGTGACGCATGAAGTGACGCTATACTGCACCTTTGTTGCGACATTTAAGGCTGTTGACGGATTTTTGAGCCAAAAACGAGTTTTCCGGTTTCCGTTTGGTCTGATTCTTTTACCCAACCCTTATGTGGACATTTTAAGCTTAAAGAAACAACTAGAACCTAAAAATACTTGAAATCGAGAGTTTTCGGGTTTTGTCAGAAACTTACAAATCGTTGCGCGGAGGATTCGGAAGGATAGAAACGTAGATCGTTGCGAGGCGGTTCTTTTTCTCCAAACGGGTGGTGAAGATCGATGTCGTTTGGTGGTGTTTTTAGTGCGATTAAGTGGTGGTGGTGGTTTGGTTTTTGAAAGAAGAATGAGGAAAGGTAAGGAAGTAAAAAGGAAGAATGAGGAAAGAAAGGAAAAATGGAGAAGAAAAAGGAGGGGGGAAAAGTGGGCCGGTTAGTGGGGTCCACCAAGTGTGGGCTCCGCCGGTTTTTCGCTCTCCCGCGTACGCGTTCCGTGCAGAGTTCGATTTTTGATCGTTTTGCGTTAAATAATTATTTTACACGTTTAATTATAGGTTTTAAAATACAATTATTTATTTAATATTGTGTTGAAGTATTCTGTTAAACACCTAATAAACTTAAATGGTTTTGTTTGCTCGTGTGATTAATGTTTAAGTCACGTAGGCGTTTATTACACGGTACGAAAGATAATTGAAATATTATCAAAATAATATTTGGGCATGTTATCGTTATTAGACAAATTTATACTTTTTAAATAAACTTGATCACCAACGTCCGTATTTGCAAGAACCGAATTTCATTCAATTTGGAACTTGCACGATTTAAATAAATCGTGTATTCGTATATATTCAATAATATATATTTTGATACATTAATTAGCCTAACTTTAAACTAATTACATGTATTACAAGATGATTAGGACCTAATGACAAGCCCTAATTTAGCGGGTGTTACAAACGGGCATGTCCCAATTAGGGGTTAAGAAAATGGAATTCGTTTCCTTACACAATTTCATATAAGATTTGTATCTAGCTTTACCCCTTTGAAATACGTCTTGCAACATAGTTTTATAAGCGGTTTTTATTTCGTCTATTTCTTCAACCGCTAGTCCGGCTTGCACAACTAAGTTAATAATATGTGCAACACATCGACTATGAAAGAAAATGCCCCTCAATGGTGGTTGGTATTTTAGAATTAATTTTGAAACGGCGAGTGTATTATTACTCGCGTTGTCAAATGAGATTGAAAATACTTTTTCTTCCAATTTAAACGTTTTAATCACACTTCGTAACATGTAAAATAAGTTTTGACCCGTGTGAGGATACTCAAAGTCTTCAAAAGCAATGGTACGTTTCATCATTTGCCAAGTTGCGGGATCAACCCAATGTGCGGTAACACAAAGATACGAACCGGGCAAACCATGAGGAGCCGACCAAACATCGATTGTTAATGATACACTTGTATTTAAATTTTCAAAACCGATTTTTAGTTGTTTTTTAGCTTCTTTCCACAATTTAAGGGCATCGCGTTTAAGAGTAGTACGACTTACATTATTATATCGCGGTTGAAGTGTATTTTGAACCACCCTAGTAAACCGAGGGTTATCGAAGTGGTTGAACGGCAAAGCTTCTTGAATTACAAAACCCGCAAAAGCTTCTCGACATCGTTCCGCATCATATGTAAAAATCGTTCCATCTCGTGACATCGAAGATTGACCACTTGCTTCCGGATTACCTTTGAGTCCCTCACAATGCTTCTCGGTATGATTTTTCAACGTTGTGTTGGAGTCGGGTTTGAAGATTTCCGACAACGTTTACAATGTGCCTTAGTCGTACCATCCGACAACAACACTTTGTCGTAAGCACCCCATACCTCCGGATTTCTTTTGTTGGGCAATTGTTTCACAATCGTTGGTGCATTTGATGAACGAAAACAATGGGAAGCAGAAGAAGATTAAGTTGCCATGAGAATATAGTATGCGTTTTTGAGTTTTTTGAGTTTTTGTAGATATGTACGAGTGTTTAGAAGTTGTGAATGAACCTATACTCAAGCCTTGTATTTATAGTAAATTTGGGATGACAAAAATGTAAAAAAAACAAAAAAAAACGGCTAGAAACGGATACATAACGGATCCAAAAAATAACCGGTTCCAAACCGGTTTTGAAACCGGTTTTTCTAACCGAGTTGGGATAAACCGGTTCCAAACCGGTTTTAACGGTTAAAAATCCAAACCGGTTCCAAACCGGCGGGTTGGGTCAAACCCGAATCGGTTTGGGTCAAAACCAGTTTTGACCGGGTCAGGTTCGGGTTCAATTCGGGTCGGGTCATGGAAACCGGTTTTTTTGTGCAACTCTACTAGAAAGGATGACAATCTTATACATTTCCGGTACTGGGTCAACTTTCAATCTCGCTCAGTGGAAGAAAATTTTCACGGGTCATGCCATTCTATTTAAGAAAAGCTTTCATGTGGCCAAGTATGTATGGCCAGGAGTTCGTTCTCAACTTAAGTGACCACGAAACACCATGCCCAGAGATGTGCACTCCATGTCAACTACACTAATGCCAACTCTGGAGACTTGCAGTAATGAAATTCTATGTTATTCTTTTCAACAGATTATAATCAAGTCGTGAGCTCGCTTCTGCTTTTAGATTTTTATCGTCAATTTTCAAGTATTTGCTTCTTGACGAGATACAAGTAAAAATGTCTTCAATTTCGAGCCTATCAAATCTAACCGTGCCAAACAAGTGTGCACCACACCTTGCGTGGTGTCAACTAATAGAGGTGAATCACGATATCTTCAGATCAAACAACAGATGAATGGTTGCACTTGTGATCATGACACTTTGCTTGATTGCTTTAGATCTTTCTATTGCCAAGAACGAAGTTAATAAAAACATATACGAATAACATTTTTTAAGTAACTAAACTATTTTTATCTTTAGCCTCATTTTGTAAGATTACTGTCATTATAACAAGAGTTGACCAACTGATGAAAAATAGCAAAAAAAAAATTTATTTGACACATTTATCAAGTTTTCAGATGAAAAGTTTAAGCCGACTTGTATGGAAATTTGCAAGGTATTAAGTTCTTCGAAAAATATTAAAGTGGAGAATATTTTTAAATGTAAAGATTTTTTGCAAGTATCGAATTCAAATAAACATTTTGTGTAAACCGGATATACTTCAAACACAAAATATCTATCTAGCCAATGCATATCCATTCCCAATTACCATCCACCAAACACGAACAAAAATCCTAAACCAAATAATTGCATTTTCACCATGAATAAATAGTTCTTAAAAACCTAACACCACAAGATCTACTATACAAATCATCTAATTTAATTTAATTTATCTGATAACCTAAACAATTGATAGATCAGAATTAAATCACATAGAAAACCTGATATTGAGAATCACAATCATATAATTTTATCATATAGAAACTCAAAATTAACATCACCAAAATAGTTCAACCATTGATTCATCACCATAAACAACATCAAAAACAAGATTAGAAACAAAATAAAAATTTAAAAACACATAAAAAGAGAAGGTGAACTAATGTGTGTTTAACCACAGATCTACGATCTAACGGTTGCTAGCGTTAGGGCACTCCCGTGAGAAATGACCTTCTTCACCACAGTTATAACAGCCACCGCCGCCGCCGCCACCTCCGCCACGTCCACCTCCATAACCACCGCCGCCTCCACCACGTCCACCTCCGCCATAACCACCGCCACCTCCGTATCCACCACCGCCGCCACCCTGACTACAATCCCTAGCCATATGACCAGACTCGCCGCACTTAAAACAGGCGTTTCCACCACCGCCGCCTCCGCCATAACCGCCGCCGCCACGTCCTCCACGTCCACCGCCGCCATAACCACCACCTCCTCCATACCGATCTCCACCTCCGCCTCCGTAACGATCACCACCGCCACCTCCGCCGCCTCCACGGCTACTTCCTTGCACTGGAGCCTCATCAGGACCGGTAACGTCAGCAGCTTTAGTCCGGCCATCAGATCCGGTCTCCACCAAGAACTCAACGGTCTCGCCGTCGCCTAAACTGCGAAAACCGTCCGTTCTGATCGACGATTGGTGAACAAACAGATCTTCACCGCCGTCCTCAGGTGTAATGAAACCAAATCCCTTGGTATCATTGAACCACTTGACTGTTCCTGATTTCCTTGCTTCCGCCATTTTTTGTTTGAATCTGAAACCCTAGAAAATTAATGCAAATTGAAACCCTAAAACCCTAGATATCACCGAAACGGATTTTAGATATTTATAGATAGAGATATAGAGATATATGAAGGGGTTTTTTTATATGGATAAGGGTAAAATTGGAAATTAAAATATTTAGGTCCCTGCTGGTCAAAGAAACGGAGACTTGAATCTTGACTGGTTGGGATGCAATTACTGTTTTACCCTTAACGGAAATATTGTAGCGTATTCTGGTGGATCTCGATGATATCCAACGGCTATGGATAAGGGCATGTAATGTAAAGTATTTTACTATTTTTGTAAAAAACCCAATTTTCATTTTTTTTCTTTCATTTCTATGGTAAAGCCGATTGATATTTTTGCTTTTCGAATTTGATCATGAAAAACAAGTAAACGATGATAAATTATATATATATATTATATATCCTAATTCTTTAAAAAAGTGTATCCTTTTTATTGGTTTAATTAAAGTTGTTTTACTTGCTTGTTTTTGTCTAATAATTCACATTATGTGATGTGTGCACGTGCATGAACCGTGCGTGTATATTTTTATATAGAGTAAATTATTTAAATCGTCTCTGTGTTTTGTATTTTTGTCCGGTGGTAGTCCTCACTTTCATAAAGCTATTTAAAATCCCGAATATTAGAAACTAATTATTTAAACGGCCCAATTTTAAATGACTCGTCAAAAAAACCCATTAAGTCATAGCACGTGCGTTTCACGTGAGGGTAATTCGGTCTTTTCCACTTCACACGCCCTCTCTCCTACTTCTCCACCTACTTTTCATCCCAATCAAAATCCAATTCATTTCTAAATCATCCCCAATTTTTCCCCTCTCAAACCCTTTACCGAAAAACCATAATTTTACTCGAAATCAACTTGTTGAGCAGTAATGTCAGGTAAAACGTGGAGGATTTGAGAATGTGATCATCCACCGGGGTTTCTTGAGGTCGTATATGGTAAGCTCTGTTTGATTTGCAGCAAAATTTTACTCGAAATCAACATGTTTCTTTGTTTAAGTCTTACTTAAAATGATTCCATGTTTACAGGTGATGATCAGCCGAATCTGTTTTCATTGCGAATACAACATGGTGGAGGATTTACAACCTTGCCAGTAAGAACTTACGTGGATGGTAAAGTTACATACGTTGATGACTTGGATGTAAAGGTATTTTCCGTGTCTACTTTGGATGAGATAATGAAAGAACTAGGGTATGATAATATAGTATTCGTTGACTATTATTTTATTATCCCTATTGGTCCTATGGTAAATTCCTTGCATGGTTTGTTAATGCTGAAGATGTTGCTGTGCTTAGACAATATGTAGATACATGTAAGGTCATTGAGGTGTATACTGAATACAATGATGAGGAGTTTGATGCCCAGTCAAAGGGGGGTAAATTTCGAAAAAAAACTCATGTTAGATGGTAGTGATGGATTCACTATAACAGCTGAACATATTAACAACTTTGACCCTTTTTATGATGCACCTCTTGTTGAGGTCCCTACTCCTACAGTTGTGGACACAAGTAGTTCCAAAGGTAATGGTAAAGAGCATGTTGTTGAAGATGACCATGGTGTTGAAGAAGATGATGTTGATGGAGAAGGACATGGTGATGATACAAGTCAAAATGAAAGTGAAGTGAAGACTGATTTTGAGAATGGTAGTGAAGATAGTGATGACAGTGACTTTGTTTATGATGAAAATGAGGCTGATTATATAGAAGATGTAGAGGTAGACATGCAAGAATTTTACAAACATGTGGATGATACATTGGAGTTCACTGGTTGCTCAAACAACCCAGATATAGCTGAAGCAGCTATTGATATAGAAATTCCAGTGTTGGACACCAATGAATTTGAGAGTGGATCAGATGAGGATGCAAGTGAGGAACAAAGGATCAGGGCAAGGAAACTGAGACAACTAAGGAAGGAGATGGGTGGTGAAGGAAGTAGCAACACACTGTTCTATGTTGGTAAAGAGTTTGCAAGTGTAGCAGAAGTGAAAGAAGCTATAAGGAAGTTGGTTGTTGAAACAAGGAGGGAAATTAAGTTGATAAAAAATGATGGATTCAGGGTTCGTGCACATTGTATGGGAAGTATACCAAGGTTTGAAATGGATCTAACTGCTTGCATAAATGATGTGGATCAAAATCCTACAATCAATGATGTGGGCCTGTCAAGTACTCCTAAGAAGAATAAAGTTGTGGGCCAGATGGAGTCACCAAAGTGGACCAAAGGAAAACTAAAGCAATTAAAAGAGAAACAAGTATTGGATGGTGGGCTTGGTGGGAACACTGAAGTGGGCCAATGTCAACTGGATTCCACATCTGGGGTCAACAAAATAATTCGGAAGAGGGGTAACCCCAGGGTTAAAAAGGTAAAAGACCCTATCAATGGTTGCCCTTGGGTTCTTCTGGTGAGTAAATTACATCAAAAGGAGACATGGTGTAACACCCCGCAATTTAAACGCGATTACAAACGCTAAACAATTGCATTTTAGGCTAATTCCCTAACTTTGAGTGAATTCACAACACATTTTAGAGGTAAGTCTAGCAAAGCCCAACTAGTTAATACGCGATAAAAACAATTGGAACAAACGCGACAAAAATATACGACTGTTGGTGAACAAAATTATTTAATAAAGCAAAATTATTAAATAACATTAACGATTTTTAAAATATTATGTTGATAATATTTACAAAGTATTTTATAACGTATAAACATTTATTTCGTAAACTGAAACGAAACAAAGTTAAAATTTTATAAACTTAACTAAATTATTTCCATATAATATCTCAACTAAAAATATAACCAAATACATACTTAAAAAATCCACCAATTAAAAATATGAAAACATATAAACGATCGGGAAAACGAACACCACACGGAGCGCAATTGCGGGGAACGAAAAAGGTGGAGGCTTTCACCAAAAACCCCACCACCTCCCTTCTTCTTTCTCACTTTTCATTTCACTCTCTCTCTCTACCTTCATTACTCTCTCCATCTTCTCTCTAAAAACCAAACAAAAATCACCAAATACTATATCAAAAACGCGATAAATCATCAAACTCATTTAGAGAAAAACGACAACGACAACGAGATCTACACTTCCATCTTCTCGGATTTTCACGGCGACAACTTTGTAAGAACCCGACAATCCCGCAAACTCTTAGATTTTGCTATTTTCTTTGATGTTTCTTGTTTATGATACTTAATATAACATGTTTTAGTGTTCCTAACAACTGAAAATGTCCAAAATCGAACCTAAAGCTCGTTTTTGCAAAAGTTTCGTCGAACAGTTCGTGATGTCGCATTTGGCTTGGGCCAATTGCGACATCAGTCACAATGTCGCAAAAACCTATCATGATGTCGCATGGTGTGACATTAGTCACAATGTCGCAAAAACCTATCACGATGTCGCATGGTGCGACATCAGCCACAACGTCGCAAAAACCCACAACATCGCACATAGCGACATAACACATGATGTCGTATTAAATTGCGAATGTCGCATATAGCGACGTCGACCCTTATGTCGCACAATATCTTGATGTCGCATATAGTGACGTAGACCCTAATGTCGCAGTACAATTGCACTGCGACACAAACTCTAATGTCGCACCTGATGTCGCAAAACACAGATTTTCGCTAAGTGTTGAGACTAAGATTTTGCCACCCCTTGGACCCCGCTACCAGGGGGCGCTGCACCGGACCCCCGTACACAATTTCATACTTTATGAAACACAATGAAACAATATGATAATACTTTCAGAGATTATTATTACCAACGAGTCGTATACATTTTCAAAACTTCAAACATAAACATCGAGCAAACAATTGGACATAACTTGGTTGTACGAACACTAGAATGGATGGTTAAACTTAGACCTCCACATACTTACTAAATCTCATACGTTTAGGGCGTTAGGAGATTTCGACTAGACTTCTTGGGATTTAGGCTTTGCTAGCACTCGAACATACTTAACTCAACGGTGAGTTCACAGCCCCTACTTTTACTGTTTTAAATGCTTTTGAACTGGGGTGGAAAACATAGTCAACTGCTTTATTAATTGCCATAACTGCTTTTACTACATGATTGTATACGTGTTTACTCGAACGATTAGAGTACTTTGAACTGTTGAACGATTGTGCGAACTAATGTTTATGAAATAACATTTTCATACCTTAAACTAAAACAAACGTAGAAAACTAATTGATAAACTGTTTTGTTTGAACGGGAGAACGACCCGTGCGTATTTGGCCGGAGAACGACCGGTACTTTTTATGAAAATGCTGGAGAACGATCATCAACGTATTTTAGTGCGGGAGAACGACTGGCCAAGTGGACGGGAGAACGACCCATGCGCTTTGGATGGGAGAACGACCCATGCGTCTTTAGACCGGAGAACGACCGGTACCGTGTTTCGCTGGAGAACGACCAGCGGTGTTTGGACGGAAGAACGACCCGTGCGTATCTAGACCAGAGAACAACTGGTAAGCTGTTTTTATTGGACGGGAGAACGACTCGTGCGTATCTAGACCGGAGGACGACCGGTACTGTTTGTATAACGCTGGAGAACGACCAACAACGTGTTTTAAACTGTGTCTTGGGTAACATCCCACATAAACCGAAACTTTGGGCGAACAACCCACTAAACTTATACTTTGGATAACATTCCACAAAACATTACTTGAGTGTTATGGCAATAACCATATGTGAACGTATTGGTTTAACAACTGTGCTTACAAACTTGATTCAACTATTGCAAACATAAAACTTGTGAATTCACTCAACCTCGTTGTTGACTTTTACTATGTTTTTCAGGGAATTAGCTGCGCATGTAAGAACCGCCTGCACGTTGGAACATAGGCGACCCACGAAGTATAGGATGCCAACTTTTGACAACCGGATTTCTTTTATATAACTGAAACTGTTTAGTCATATTTACGAAATCTACTTTTGTAAACTTAATACTTTTAAACTTGTACGATTCGAGGAATCGTAACCTTTGTAACTAATACTTTGGCATCTTAATATATTTGTTCTGTTGTAATCATATGCT
Source organism: Pseudognaphalium luteoalbum (assembly GCA_963422505.1). Lineage (NCBI taxonomy): Eukaryota > Viridiplantae > Streptophyta > Magnoliopsida > Asterales > Asteraceae > Pseudognaphalium > Pseudognaphalium luteoalbum. The sequence continues at coordinate 1,041,494 of OY730192.1, forward strand.
TTGATATGTATGCATGTACTGTGTATTGTGGCACTCCCCATACTTAACTAAATGCTCCCGCTAAACTAAATCAACGAATTTGGGGGTGTTACACATGGATGGTCAAAACTTTCATTGATAACTACAAGTGTATGCAATCAAGAGAGATATATGCTTGTACATCAACATGGTTATCAAGTCAGATCTTAGATTAGATTGGAACAATCCAGAGATTCCAGTGAGGGCTTTGAGGAATGAGCTAGAGAACAAGTATGAAGTAGGTGTGTCCAAGACTAAAGCTTTATGGGCAAAGAAGAAGGCAACTGAGATGTTAGGGGGTGATTATAAACAACAATACAGTCAGCTGAGGGATTATGTTGAGGAGTTAATGAGAGCTAATCCAGGTACCACTGTTAAGATTCAAGTGGAAATAGAAACAAACCCATCTTCATCAACAAGACAATTTAAGAGAATATATGTGTGTTTGGGGGCATTAAAAGAGGGGTTTAAACAGGGGAGGAAAGACCTTTTGGGATTGGATGGGGCATTCATGAAAGGCCCTTATCCAGGTCAAGTTCCAACAGTTGTGGGTTTAGATCCAAACAATAGGATTTACCCTTTGGCTTATGGTATTGTGGAAACTGAGAATTTGGACTCCTGGACATGGTTTCTGGTAAACTTGGGTGAAGATCTGGACTTGGGAAGCAATTCAAATTTTACTTTTCTCACTGACAGACAAAAGGTTTGTGACTTAATAATGTTGAATGGTTACTATTAGAGGTGCACATATGGGCTTTAGCCCGAGCCCTGGCCTAGAAAAAGCCCGAAATAGCTCGGGATGAAAAAGCCCGGCCCAAAGCCTGGCCTGGCCCGAAAGTCCTAAAGAGGCTTTAAATTATCCATGAAAGCCCGGTCCGGCCTGGGCCCGGGCCGGACCAGGTTAAGCCCGAAGCCCAAAAAAGCCCGAAAAAAGCCCAAAGCCCGGGATTTTTCCATTAATATATATATTTTGGTTTTTATGTATGTTATATTTATGTATTAGATATGTCTAACATCTGTATATGCTTGTCTATAGGTACTTTATAACATTAACATTAAATTTGATGACTTGCAAGTCTAGCACTCTAGCTGCAACTTTAACAACTCAGATGAGTTTAAAAGCAAGATATGGAATTAAATGTTATTTATTTCCTTTACCAAACTCTTTAGTAGTTGGTGACTTGGTGTCACTTGGTGAGTTAATTTCATGTTGAAACTTCAACACCTTGAAGACATATCTCATCATCATCTTCTTCATTTTTCATGAACTAATTACACAATACTTCAATCCTAAGGGCTATTTGACATTTACTCTACATCCTGTCTAACGGATATACCTTTTTACTTCTATATAAATAGGTAGTGAGTTTGTTATCTTATTTACCAATTTAACAATCTTTATCCTCCTTACTTACTTCTACTTATAATTACTCAAGTCTCTAATCTTTCTTTTATCTCAATTTAATTTGCACCTTTATAATCTTATGGAAACTTCATCAAGTCAAGGTTTTAGTACTCAATCCACTAGTACTCCATCTTCTCAATCCGAGAACTATGTTGTGCTCGATAAAAGCAAAACACATAGAGCACCGGTATGGGAACATTTTGATCTCATTCGAAGTACCGAAGGGAAACGATTTGCTCGATGTTTACATTGTGGCAAGATTTTATCAACAACGGGTAACTCTACATTACAACGACATATTGCTACCGGAGTGTGTAAAAAGGGGAGGCCAACTTCCCAAAATGATCAAATGCAAATAGGAAGAGACGGGCTAAATTGGCAATACAATGACCAATTATGTCGAGAGATGGCAACAAAGATGGTGATACAATGTGGTCTTCCATTCTCTATTTTAGATAATCCCGTTGTCACAGAATGGATTCAAACGACTTTACAACCAAGATATACACAGGTAACCCGAATGACTCTAAAACGCTATGCTTTAAAAATGTGGGGGATTGCCAAAAAAGAAATGCAAGACTACTTTTTAAATTTCGATGGAAAAGTTTCATATACTTGTGATCTTTGGCAAGCTCCATATGGATCATCCGATTCATACATATGCATAACATGTCATTGGATAGACATGCCCTCTTGGCAAATGATGAAAAGAACAACATGTTTTGAAACTTTTGAATTTCCACATGATGGAAGTCACTTATTCTCTATTATTATGAAAACACTCAACACTTATAACTTAAAAGATAAGCTTTTAAGAATTTCTTTTGACAACGCTAGCAATAATACAAATTGTGTCCAAAAATTAATACAAAACCTTCATCCAATTTTAGATGGGAATTTTTTCCACACGCGTTGTGTTTGTCACATTATTAATCTTGTTGTAAAAGAAGGTTTAGAACATGTTAGTGGGTAAGTTGCAAAATTTAAAAAAATGAATAACTTCATATATAAAGAGAATGGAAAACGTCGGGAAGCTTTTTTTGCATATTGCAATCAACATGGTCAACCAAAATATAAACCATTGCCGGATATGCCGATTCGTTGGAATTCGACATACATAATGCTTAAACGTGTACTTAAACAAAGAAATATGGTCACCGTATACACTTCATGGTAATAATGATATTTTGGAAGAAGATTGGGATAATATTGTGCAACTATGCGATCTATTAAAAGTTTTTTATAATGCAACAAAAACCTTATCGGATGTATATTATCCTACTACGCCTCTTTTATTACAAGAATTATTTTTGATGACGACCAAGATGTGTGAATATCTATCTGATGATTTTTGGCATATGATTATCAAAAGTATGTTGATTAAGCTAATGAAATATTTTGAAGATTTGCCGGCAATTTTTACATGTTCCGCCGCCTTAAATCACTTGGTAAATGTAAGCGGTGTTACGACCGTAATTGAACATCTTCAAACAATATTTGATCAAGATGAGGGTATTAACTTTAGTAAATTTAATACGGCATATTTTGAAGGAAATTTGGCATCCCTATATGAGATTTATGATAAGAAATATGGAAAAATGGGAGGATCCTACCATATGGGTAGAAGTGAGAACATAGAAAACTCATCTTCTAAAAAAGGGAAAGGGGTATTTTTGGTTTATTAACAACAAAAAAGCCTAAATCATCAAATTTAACTTTAGATGAATTTGGTCGATTTAAAGCAACCAATTTTACTAATTTTGTAAATGTTGATACTTTTGAATCATTTGATATCTTGGCATGGTGGAAAGAAAAATTGCCACAATATCCGATTTTGTCCGCCATGGCACGTGATTTACTAACCGTTCAAGCTTCCACCGTAGCTTCGGAATCTTGTTTTTCATTGAGAGGTAGGATTCTAAGCATAAGAAGGACAAATCTATCAAACCAATCAATGGAGATGTGTATTTGCTTGAAGGATTACTTTGATAGCGTAAAACGACAACAAGATAAAGCTTCACTAGAAGATTCACTTGTGGAGATCGAAGAAGATATTATTGAGGACGAAGGAAGTAGAGATCCTAGCCCAAGTGAAGTAAACAATCAAAGTCTACATACTATTGATGAAGATAGGGAAGACTATTGAAGATGGTGAAGAATTTGAAGACTAAATTGACATTTCTATCTTATTATGATTCCATACTTCCATTCTAGCCTGTGAAAATTATGAAGACCGATATGAATTCCATTGAATTATTGTTAAGTACCAGTAGTGTAGTACTAATTTAGTGACTCTTGAAACTTTCATGCAATTGCAAGTATGCAACAATCGCTACATTCTGTTTGTATTAATTTTTAGAATCTTTTAGTTTATTATTACTTGATTGATTATATAATAGTAGAATTTTATTTGCTTCATTATTTTGTTCTAAATTAGAAGTACTATACAAAAACTATTTGTACACAATAACTAATCGAAAAAAATAAGAAAGCCTGAAAAAGCCCGGTCCGGGCTTTTAAAAGCCCGGGCTAAGTCCGTTAGGTCCGTTCGGGCCTTAGTAGGCCTAGTTTTTTTGTCAGGGCCCGGGCTTAGTCCGGCCCGGGCTTTTTAGGCCCGGGCTAACCCCGGTTTAACACCCCACAAATTTAAGACTTTTTTTTTAATAATATTCGGAAGCATAAATCCCATTCATATATTATATACATACATGATATCTAACCATATCAAAATATCACAACTTAAAACTCTTAAGTATAGTTAAAACGTTAAAGTGTTATCTGTGTGTTATTTAAACAAAATCTATTAATACTATCAAAATGATCAGAGTATTCAGCTGTCAAACATTTCTTCAAATATCCATACTTGCCCAACTATCCCAAAGTTTAACCTGCAAGAGTATTGTGGGGGATTAGCACAAAGCTAAGTGAGTAAACTAAGTCTAACAATCTAACTTAGCATAACAATCAATTCACAACAATCAACTATAAGAAACAATAAAAACAGAGGATCGGTGGTTCTTGAGGTGTCCTCAGTCCGCGGTGACCCTCCAAGAACACTTAATAATCAACTGTAGGCCAATACAGAGATTTTACCGATAGTTTATTGCTATCTTTAATCAATATGGACTAATTCACAACGAATGTTCATCCGACCCATAAAGATTAACATATAGCAACTAAACCCAATATAATTGACCTCTATCATTCCAACCTATCATGGAATTATTCACTAGCAATCAATTAATCCATCAATCAACAAATTCAATTAATAATTCTATCATTAACTTATCAATAAATCAATCAATACTATCAACTTAAGATTGATTTAACTAACTGTTAACACCAAAATTAAACTATGAGAATCAGTCCACTCACCTGTCACGTTTCAAACTCCAAACTCAAAGATCTAATTTTATTGAGTCTTCGTTGTATCTGAAACACACAAGAAATTTCGAGTCAAACTTCATATCATATTGTTCATAACTTAATATTAACAATCAAGCATATACTAAGTTATATAACCACAATGTACAAGCTAAATCACATTATGAAGTTTAAATAAAAAACATTCAGTCACACAGTATGAATCCGCCAGATTCTAAATGAATCCGCCCGGATTCAAATGAATTCGCCGGATTCAGATAGAATCCATCGGATTCCAATCATTTTCAGATTCATAACTGGGACAGAACTTAAATAAGGAATCCGGTTGATAAATTCGTCCGGATTCACCAGGAATCCGCCGGATTCTCACCATCTTCCAGACCTGCACTTAACCAATTTTCTGCAACTTCACATACGAACCACAAACCACAAAATCACCCAATTTGAGTTATAGACTCGAATTTTTACCAACATTTAGTTACCATAACACCTAGTAACATCATATAACATAGTTTCAATCATCAAATCATCACAATTCACCCAAAATCACATATAACCTAACTCATTCATATTCAAACTTAAATTCAAGAAATCTAGCAATTTCTTCATGTAATCATCACCAAAACAGTTTGTAAAGTATATACATATCATTAAACATGAATCCTATCATATACACACTAAAATCATATAGATTCAACTTAACATCAATTACAAACTTAAATCATCAACAAAATACTTACAAAGGTGAAGAACAAGAAGAAGCTTAGGATGGTGATGAGCTTAAGGATTTAATCATCAATTTTTGTATAATCTTCACTAGAATATGTATTGATTTTTGGTTTAGGAAAAGGGTTTTGAGATACAAAAATGAAGAACAACTGAAAATGGGAAGAAATTGGTCGGCCTCCACCTATTTTATTAAACCGACTCACATTAGTTATGGTGTAATATTATACCCCTTTTAAATCTATTATCTGGAACCTCAATTTCAAACGCGAGAAAAATTATTTTATTTTACCGTCATCTAAATTTATTTAAAACAAACAATATTTCACTAGTCACAATATTTCCTAAAACTTATTTTCCTATTAAATTTACAATCCAACACATAATAATATAAATTACATACAAAAATTAAGGAAATACCTGTTTCTCCTAGGCCCAAATTGGGGATGTTACACCCGACCCGGCCCGGGCTTTGTGCACCTCTAATTACTATTATAAGTGTATGTACTAATGTGTATTATATAATTTTGCAGGGTTTGATACCAGCAATAAGCAACCTGTTCCCCTGTGCTGAACACATGTATTGCCTGTGGCACATTCATGGCAAGATGAAATCAAGATGGAGTGGAGCAGCTTACAAAAACCTGCTGTGGAGTGCTGCTACTGCACCAACAATCCAGGAATCTCAAATTGAGATGGATAAGGTTAGGGCTTTGAGTGTGGATGCTTATGTGTGGTTAACAAAGATACCTCCACAACACTGGGCAAGGTCTCATTTCACAGGTAAACCTCCACATTTAAAACCATCATTAAACTCAACCATTTCTCAAGTTAATATTTACTAATTGATAGCATCAATGATTGTGTATTGCACAGGAAGAGCTCATACTGATATGTTGCTTAACAATCTATGTGAGGTGTTGAACAGAAAATTACTTGATGGTAGGGATAAGGCAATCATAACTTGTTTAGAATACATTAGAGAATACCTAATGAAGCGCATAGTTATAGTCCAAAAGCAGATAGACAAATGTGATGGCCCTCTCACACCTACTGTAACTAGGATATTTAGGGGGGTTAAGACAGAAGCAAGCAAATGCACTGTTGTATGGAATGGTGGAATACAATATCAAGTTAAGGGTCATGGTCTAGAGCAGCATGTGGTTGATGTCAATCTGAGAACATGTACTTGCAGAAGGTGGGAGTTGAGTGGCATGCCTTGCAAACATGTTGTAGCCACAATGTGGAATATGGCAATCAATGGGTTAGAAGTAGGTATGCCAGAATCTTGGGTACACCCTAGTTACTGGCTTGATACATGGAAGAGGCAGTACAGTTACAAAATTAACCCAATAAGTGGTCAGGTCATGTGGCCTAAGTCTAGCTGTCCAACCACACTCACACCACCAAAACATTCAGCACCTATTGGTAAACCTAAGAAAAAGAGGAGGAGGTCTGCAAATGAAGACATTGAACTTGTGAAGAATGGGAAACTGACAAGGGGATTGAGGACTACAACATGTGGTAAGTGTGGTAATGCAGGTCATAACGTGAGGGGTTGAAATGGTCAAGGTTGTGGTGGAGCAGGTCAACCAAATGGTGCAGCTGAAGTTCACGCAAATGATAGAGGTGGAGGTCAAGCTAGTCGAGCTGCTGGAGGTGAACAGAATCAAGGATCTGGAGGTGGAGGTCAAGCAAATGGTGCAGGAAAGAAGAAAGCTAGTGGTGCTGGAAAGAAGAAAGCTTGTGGTGCTGGAGTAAGTGCAAGTCAACCAGTTGGTCAATCCACGAGATCGACACAAAAAGGGAATGGTAGTTCAACTCAACCAGTGATCAGGTCAAAAAGGATTGCGGAAAGAGTTTCTGGAAAGGCATCAAAGGGAAAGTGAATCAGTGTTTCAGTTTGTGATTTGTGTTATCTATTTTATGTGTCAAAACTTTAGTGTCTTAAGTTTGCAACTTGGCTACTTATATGTGGCAAAATTAGTTTGAATGCCACTTTGGATGTTTATTTGCTTCTGCTTTTAATGGTCTTTTGGCCACTTGAAAGTAGCAGTATGTCTTATAGCTACTTGTATGTAGCAAAACTATCTAGGATGTGGTTTGTAACTTTGGCAAAACTTTGATGCTATTCAGTTTACTTTTTTAATCTTTGTGTTGTTTACTATTAATTGTCATTATAATCTCTCATTGTTATGTTTATGATTAGTTGAATATTTATCCACAGGTTTTAATATACTAAGAAACAACAAACTAATGAAGACATAACTAACAAACACCAAAGTAAATAACAAAAGTACATAACATTCATGCATTTCATTACCACATAACTTGAACAATGGCAATGTATCAATGCCACCTCCAAAACTAAGGTACCCCATCTAGACTGTCAAAAACCACTTATCACATTACTTTATACAAAAACGATCAAACACAAACAACAATGACCAATATACCAACACATAACCTATTACACCATTACCTTTTTCAAGAGGTAACTCACAACTACACTGAAAATAACCCAAGTGAAAAACAAATACATCTTCAACATTCGCACCTCATCTTCAGCAACTCTAACTCTTGCTTCAAGTACGTTTCTTGCCCTCAACAAACCTGGAATTATTTCAGTCGAGCGTTCACACATTTTGGGATCAACCCAACCAACAAATCGACAATTGGAGCTCTGTAGCGGACAACCATAGAACCTACGCCCAGGAATTAACGATGTCCACGAAGTTCGAACAATCGCATCACGTCCACACCAACACAAAACCATGACGAACTCTTAATTAAGGCTATTGCGAAATTAGGGTTTAAGTGTAAGTGAGATTGGGGTATAGTGGATGCAACGGTAACAGGGTATAAGTAGGTGGAGAAGTAGGAGAGATGGCGTGTGAAGTGGAAAAGACCAAATTACCCTCACGTGAAACGCATGTGTTATGACTTAACGGGTTTTTTGACGAGTCGTTTAAATTGGACCATTTAAATAATTAGTTTCTAATATTGGGGATTTTAAATAGCTTTATGAAAAGTGAGGACTGGCACTGGACAAAAGTGTAAAACACAGGGATGATTTAAATAATTTTCTCTTTTATATATTTATAATATAATATCGTAAAGAAAAAGAGATATTTTTTCCTTAAGAGCAATCATGAAAAGAGATATAGGAGATTCGAATATTGGATAGAAAGGACGGAAGAAATTTATGTCACTAAATTTTAAGGGCTTCAAATAACATAAATACATATAGTATGATAGAAAGACAGTGTTAAACGGGGAAATTTGAAGTTTATGACTACGTATAAATGATGTTGGTATGTCACTGATGCCAATATACTTATCTAACAATTATTGTGATAGTAAAATGATTCAGTAATATTTATGTTTGATAGCAGATGAATCAAACCCTTTAAGATTAATACACTTATCACAATTCTAATATTGAAATGGAATGTGTGTCAACTTATTGATTATGTAATTAATGATTAGTTGATAAAAATGGTATATTAGTAATTTTTGCATCTTTAAATTGTAAGTTTTGTTAAGAAAAGGTTGACCCGATCGTTCTTGCTTTTGTGTTTTCGTAGCTCAGGTTGATAATTCCTTAGAATTAGTTTACAAGGTCATTTCTGTCAACCGCCCTTTTCACGGAGCCGTACGTGGACGCCCTTGTAAGGGTGTTAGATGATATGATTCAATCGGAAGGGGAAAAAAAGAAGCAGCAGCTATTACATGAAAATACAAGTGGACCATTTATTGTTATTGTTATTATAAATATAAAAAAAATCTTTTAACTAATCTTCTTTTTGTCTTTCTTTAACTAATCTTTTTACTCCGGCCAAATCATATATGATCTAATCTCTAGTAAAAATCTTATAACTTCACAAGAGAGGTTTCACAGATTTGCAACGGATCGACAATAATAACAATCTATTAAGTAATGTTTATTTATTATTATAAAATTTCAACAACAATTTGGTTTAACAGAATAGCACATGAGTATTCAAAACTCAAGTATGCTAAGTGGCAAGTGTGGTTACTTGGATCTTCTCTTTAGCATGAAACAAACATATATGCATTTTGACACTAACGATATATGAAATCCGCGAAATTAGCTTCAAGTGAATCGTCAAAATTTATGTCACCTTAATCTACAAAGTAATTACAACTCAATTCCCTAGACTAAGTTTTACACAAATGCCATATATAAAGACTACCTTCTTTTCTAATTTAATTACACTACAAAATAAAATTCTCTCATTGTCAAGAAACACCAAAACTTACATTAGTCTTACGTTAAGTTATAAGTTACCGCATCCATGATCCTCTTGTAGTTCTAGACTGGTATATCTCCAATCGTTGTTTCGATTCGTTGATGATGCTTTCTAGCGATGAATCTTGTGTAAAATGACCTTGTTTTAACGCCCATTCCAGCACCGTAAGCACTTCGTCTTGAGCTAGTGTATCGCTATCGGGCACATGCATTGCTAAGTAGCAAAGCAGGATCAGTGCCGGAACTTGAATAACTTGTTCACCAAAATACGTTAATTGAATCAAGTGTTTCGATCCTCCTTCGTTGATTATCGTCTTGCAATGTGTGACATGTAGAAAGTTATCAGGACACGCGAATTTGATGAGGGTCACTATCGATTCGGATGTAACTTCTGTTTCTGTGTTATCAAGGAGCTCGACGATTGGGGGAATTATTCTTGTTTCGGTTGCCCGAAATGTTCTTGCCAAGTGTCCGAGTGCTCGGATACTTGGGACAAGAAAGTCAGAGTGAGCATTTTTTACGATTTTGAGGAACTGGTCTACCACAGCCCGTGCAGCCGGAGATGTTGGCTTGAAGCCTGAATGTCTTAGCTCGACGTGTTGTTCAGCTACTTCGGTGATTTTCATCAATGCCATGGCCGAATTGTATTGTATTTCATACTCTCCCTTTTCTAAAAGTACTGCGAAACAAAGAAGTGCCCGTGACTCGGTTATGCTTTTACAAATCGCAACATTACCCGCACAAAGGTGCCATAAGGCCCGGGCAGCCATAGCTTTCATTTGGGCTTTCGTTGTCGGATCTTCCAACTCCCTAGATCTAATGCTTGCACCTGCTAACACGATTTGGTTTTTGTTGTTTCTATAGTTGCATGAAGGCCTGTCCTTACGACTCCTGCCCGATTTCTCAACAATCGTGTTAGTAAGGTCACGACTCTTGCCCGAATTCTCAACAATCGTATTAGCAACGACATCCTGTATATCGTTTGTTTTCAACTCGCCTCCCGGATGCAAAACTTGACACTGTACCTGTTTGTCGGTCCCATGTTTACCATTTTTGCTCGCGTTTGGATCGGATTTGGCCATAACCACCGTATGAATCGACATATTTTGCTTACTAACAATCGCATATCTACTATGTTCTTGAATTGTTTCAAAGGCTAAATGACCAACAAGCAACCGAATCACATTGTTTTGCAAGAAATGTTCTTGACATTTTTCATAGTTAGCGGCCAACTCTGACACGGCCCACGCCACGACAAGTTGCACTTTCATATGTGAAAACTTCAAGATTTTCGCGAATACAGCACAAACACCCGCGTTTATAATATGTTCGACACTTTGAGGATCTCGTCCCAATAGCCCGATGGCTCGAGCCGCATTCTCTTGGGCGTCTTCGTTCCCTTCTTTTGCGAGTTTTAAAAGCGGCGGCACACCACCTTCCTCAATAATTAACTTCCCATATCTTTCATTATCTCGTGCTAAAGAAACGAGCGATATAGCTCCCTCAGCACGTTCATCCAACGAGCCCGAGCATAAAATTGCAATTTGCTCCCAAATTAAACATAATGTGGGCTCATTCGCTGCAATTGGGGGCAACCCAAGATACTCGTCATCCCGATCAACGGATGGGGTTGATACACGAAGGAGCCACGAAACGTCTCCTATCGAATTCTCGAGTTGTTGCAATGTTCTACGGATAATGGCAGTGGGAATGATTTTGAAAACACGACGTAGCCCATTTCGACTACATTTATATATAAGATGTAAGGCTTTTTCGAGTGATTGTTCTGTTTCATCAATTATTCGTCGTGTGGGTCGTTCATAAAGATCGTTATTCACACGGGCCACTTGTCGAAGAAGGTTACCTAGCTTTTCTGTTTTGGCTTTGATCTCAGCACAATCTTGTTTAAATGAACAAACGTATTCGGATGCTTTTATGACTTGGTCTGTTAATTGTATCGGCCTTGATATGATCTGTTTTACGATATCGGACATTGCCAATAACAGACCACCTTCCACGGTGGTCGAATAATTCTAATACAAATCGTCGATTTTCTATTTTGTATTTGGGTTTTTACAACAATGTGGCTAGTGGGAATTCGATACCGTGGGTTCCTTGTGATATGCGGCGGCGGTGGTGGTGGATTGTGGCGATGAATGATGGTGATGGTGATGGTGATGGTGATCGGAAATTTGGTGATCAAGAAGAATGTTACAGAGAGGATTTTGGTGTGCCAAAAATGGCAATGAATAAACCAATTTTGTAGGGAGTGCAACGACTTGTGAGAATAATATGGTAACAATGTGATTAAATATCATAATGTTAGTTTGTTAGACCTAGAAATTTTTTAATATCTATTTTTCAGGTTTTTCTTGTGTTATTCGAGTCACTTTGTAACCTATAAGTTTAAAATTTAACTAATACAATAAAAATAATAATAATAAATTTCTGTTCGAACCCATGTTTAGGAAGAACTGACCCGACCCGACCCAAACCCTGAACCGAACCCGTAACAAAATGGCCCAAAACGTTTTATTATTAAATTAAATTAAAAAGAAAACAAAAAACAGGAACACAGACAGAAGTGCGGAATAAAAGAGAAAGAGGGAGAGTGAAAAACAGAGGAGAATACATGAACATCCACAGACAAAATATTCCGATAAGCCACCGGACTTTGGTGTTGTCTTCACGCGATGAAAACTCACCCGTGAGCTCACTAGGGTTTTAATTCTTCTTCATGATCACTCACTCACATGGTATGTACTTATGTTACTCACCTAAACATAAACATATTTCGATTTAATAACAATAATCTTTAGATAATGTTATTTATACTTTGGGAAATTTATTGGTTTGACTATTGACTATCAGTCAAAATAGTACAGTATTCTCCAATCAAAGTTTGCAACTTTGGATACAGTTGTCATACTTGTGTATTAATCCTCTTTAGATGTATGCAACATCGGATAAGAACATAATAAAAATAAATAGTATAACATATCACATTGATTATTAATCAGCTAGGTACACCGGTATAAGCAATATGAATTATTTTGAATGTGTTCATCTCAAAATGGCATAAACCTTCTACTAGTATATCAGTTTCTTTGAGGAATTCGTATACTGCTGAAACTTTCCAATCATATTTGACACTAATTATTTATGCAAAAAAGTAATTTTGTTGGACAAACTTCAATTCGTACCAGTGAGTACCTGTTTTGACCCGCTACCCAATCTATTCGACTATCTGTCCATCCATTTTGCATAGAAACAGAGATAATAGAAACCATGCACAGATTGAACTGATACGTAGTAATATTTGACTTCTATGGAACACAGTCTAGGAAACAAGATATACATCATTACTTTTATAGATGATACTTCTAGATTTTGTGTTTATCTATAGCATGCTAAAGATGAAGCATGTGGCAAATTTGGGTAGCAAGTTTCCTGCAACAGCTTTTGCATGCTAAACAAGCCGGTGCCTGAAGTGGATGGAGATGACGCGGAATTCTATGGGGTAAAATTCTCATGCGAGTACCTTACATAACGATTGGTATATAACCCTCTTGCAGACATTTTTCCTTTGTCTATTCCCTCTTTTTCGACACTCGATTTTGCCGCGTTTAAACATTTGGTACAGTCCTCCTTGGAAATATCAGGAGTACATTGAAGTGACAGATAGAGATTGCTAGAAGCTGGCCCATAAGTTAAATCTCCTGTTGCGAATTTATGTTCTTTATCACCTCCAGCTGCTTGACCCTGTAACTTGTTAAACAAATCTGAAAGGCCTTTACCTAACTCTAGTCTGTGGGCTTGAAAAGGTTGCCCAACCCCAATCAGAATATTTTCCTCTCATGTCATAATCAGCGTATCGCACCATACATGAATCAAATTTGGATATCAAGGTCCACACTACAGCTTCCTTTTGTTTAGGGCAGGCTTTTTAAGAAGTTGGATTGATTTCTCAGTGCAATTTATACAAGCTTTGTCCTTAATATTGGAGGGGACAAAGGGCCATGGCTTGAATAGTAACCACCGGGCCGCCATTCCAAGCAACTTTATAACCTGTGTACGGTGGAATACTAAGGGAAGCGGGAATATCACTTAGTATCCAATCTCGGAGCTCGATGATGGAGTCAGATTTGATATCACCAGTGTCTCTGCATTTTGTGATTACCTGATCAGACCGGGGTGATTGAGCTATGATGAGATTATTATCCCCATGGATCATTATGTGAACAAGAAACACAAAAAAAATCACAGTTCTCTTTTCCATTTGTTGAATTTACACTAATTAGTCATAATCCGTGTTCTTATTTATATACTTGTACTCGTATATAAGTAATTTTTGACCCAGGCAATGCAAAAAGTAATTTTTTTTTGGACAAAAAGTGTTCGGGGTCAACCCGAACGGATCCACTTCAATTTGTATAAGTGAAGTACCTATTTTGACCCGATACCCAATCTATCCGTCTATCCATTTTGCATGATAAGCATTGTCTTAGCACCATCAAGTGATTTCTAGAAAACCGAAGTGATATGGATCATTGTTGATTCCTTTTCTTTTAGCATGATATAGCTCAGGACATGTGTACATAATATAAGTCTTTATGATACTTCTAAAGATGCTGTCAAAAATTAGAACACTGTTGAAATAATATAATCTTTGTAATCATATTCAACGCATTAATTACTTACAAAAAAATTACAATTTTTGTCAACCAACCTGACCCGGCTCGATTTCTACAAATAGTTGCATGTTATGACCAGGAATCAGTTTTGACCCATTACCCAACCAGTGCGTAACGTCCATTTTGTCACCTCTGCCAGTTATGAAGTGTAAAGTACAGGAGGGAAGTCACTGACTCACTGGTCATAATTTTTTGAATTGATTCCTAAGATTAATCGCATACTTAGAGTTTTCTTGTAGATTTTTTCAATTTTCATGCCTTTCCTTCGATTCTCGCCTTAGTAAGCCCAACACAGGCGTCAACAAAATCCTCATCTATAAAATCAATGGAAAATATCTGCAAACGGTTGGCACAATTCTGTGAAAAACATTGTGCTATAAACAATCTTCCGTACCCATGAATCCTGTTTGTAACCGCTTTAACACACACAATTGGGTTATCTGCCTGCGGTGTTACAGTATTCTCCACTCTGTAAAAATATTTCCGAGAACTAATGGGCTGCTGTTCACTCAAGTACTTCATATTACTCTCGAACTTCGTTGCTGGTAGATCGGTGTCCACCCAGTTATCTCTCAAGTAACACGAACTCCAAATTGGGCTACCTTCTTTTGCCTTAGTTGATTCTCGAGGCTTCCACACGCATATAATCCTCTGCGGTAATATCTCCACCATTCTTTTGTTAAAGACGCGATCATCTTGATAAATCAACAACTCACCGAGTTGTTCCTGCAAGTACTTCTCAAACCCTGGCGGATCCTTGCGACCAAACTCAGTCCGAATCTCGAGAATAACGATTTCTGAAACTGTCTCAGAAATGAATCTCTTGACGTCTTCAACTACAACGTCAACACTGTACGTTGTCAAGATACCGTGACATACATTTCCGTTCTCCTCAACATGGATATCGAGGACACGAGCCCCACGTACAAGCTGTTGGTAAACGGATAAAGACTGACATTGGGCAAACGGGCGGGTAATGATTTTGATTCCAATCTTGTCGGTCGCGGAATTATGTGTCCCGGGCCACACAATCTTGTTGATATAAACTTTTTCGGGGTCAAGGCCGGACATCCAGTTTTTTCGGTCAGTCGAATGCCAATCGCATCCCGGGTACTCACACCCACATCGTTCTTGTAGTTTCTTTAATCGTTTCTTTTCGGCAATGACCGCCTTTTGTCTTCGGATCTGTTTAGACCACTGAGCTCCCATTACTAGAACCACAAGAGGATGTTTAGTAAAGTCCTTAGGTTTATATACACGGTACATAGTTTGCAAATGACATGATTAAGGGGATAGTGGTTGATGTTTTGATTATTGATTTAGAGATCGATTGTTAATTGTTTTCATATTTATGGTTGGAAAATGGGGAAGATCTGAAGTTCCCTAGTTTACAGGAATACATATTAATACCGAGTCTTGAGAGTTGATACTACATGATCTAACCTTTGCCACTTTTATATCACATGAATACAGTTCCAAGTTAATCATAGTACACTCTTGTAACATATACTGTTTTCCTTAACGAAATTAGGTTGCGTTTTCTTACTGGTTACGGTTTATCTGGAAGGGATAATGCTCTTTTTCGGTTACTGGTTAAGCGATTTTGTTCATATTCATAGAATAAAATAAAATGATGATACCATTATTTAGTACTTTTGTATTTGTGTTATATGAACTATTAAGATACATATAAAAACTACCAAGTTTCCGAGTTTGAGTTTCAGATTTGTTAAACAAGTTATTTCTTGTAGATGTAGCATTTCATTCAGAGAATCCTCGTTACTAGGATCGAACCAATACATTGAGTGTTTGTTAGTAAGGATGTCGAATGTATGTGCCTGACCCTTTTAACTGAGCCAAAATTTTGACATTAACCAGAAACAAAGTCATCAATGATTTTTCATCCCCCGAAATCAAATCGCTGGAAGTAGATGACCAATTTTGCCAATATGCTTCGTATTTGCTAATGAAGCCCTTCGTACTAACCTTTGCATAAAATAA
Organism: Pseudognaphalium luteoalbum; assembly: GCA_963422505.1. Lineage (NCBI taxonomy): Eukaryota > Viridiplantae > Streptophyta > Magnoliopsida > Asterales > Asteraceae > Pseudognaphalium > Pseudognaphalium luteoalbum. The sequence continues at coordinate 1,057,995 of OY730192.1, forward strand.
GGATTTCATATTTCCGAGTGCCATCTGGTGGTGTAGGTGCCATCTATTGGGTTTGTATGTAACCTTTGTTTTCTTTAAAAAAATCATGTCAACATTTTTCTATTGGTGTTTAATCTTAAGAAGGTCAAAAGATGTAATCAACTTAACAATCGGTTACAGCTCATATGGACCCACCTTCCACCTCATAAGTCAGAAACTTTGACATATTACTCTTAAAAACAAAATATTGTAAAGTTACCTGATATATTTGCCATGTACACAATCGAAACTCAGCACAAGACTTCTTCGAGTTCACATTTACAAAACAATAATAAGAAGACTTCTTCGAGGAATAATGTTTTGACTTATCAAACAGCAGAGTCATCTTTTCTGGTTCACTAAGCAATCCCACCGAATGAAATTTGGATATTACCATATATATAAAGTGAATCAAACACTGCAGATCTTTAGCTTTTTGACTCTATGATATGATCACTTACCATAGGTATGAAATTACCAGATGCTATGATTAACCAATATAAACTGCCAGAAATAGTATCACACTATCTCCTGGATTCACTTCCTACTTGCTCATTACTAGTTTATACCCTGTCGGAACTGGTGCCACTGGTCTTCATCCAAAAACAGTCATCCACGAGATCTCAACCAATCCTTCTGTCACTGTACCAAAAATACAACTATTATCAATCAAAATGGGCAAGTTGGGTAACGGGTCAGAAAAATTTATCCTTTGATACATGTCCAAAAGGGCTGGACCAAGCTACCAGCACTTTTTGGGCCTTTTATGAACTTTATAAATAGTTAATGACGAAAAACATAAAACCATATTGTTGTAATAAGAATATACTGTCCGTGATTGAAATAGAACCGTATTGTTTCAAGATTTTAAAAACATTTTGGGTGACTTTCAATCCATTCTGAAAAGTCATTTGACATATTCTCAGTTTAGCTATTTATCATATTTTACTTGACCAATCCGTTGGAGATTAAAATACAAAGCTCATACCAATCCACTTTTAGACAAATGGGTCGAATTTGCCACCTCTAAGTGCAATCAAAGATTGGAATAAAAGGTTGACTCTTGAAGTAAAAGGGTAATTTGGAGGGTACCCCTGACCCCGTACCAAATTTGAATGGTATGCAGGTTACAGAACAAGGTATTCAGAGACCTACAACAAAACTAGTCCGGCTAGTTACAGAACAAGGTATTCTGCATCCAATCCTGATTCTACCGTCGATAGATCACTTCTTCTACCCTGCAACAACAAAGTAACTGAATTATATAGCTCTGAGAATACTTGCAGCACAAAGAATAAGAATTTTTCAATCCCTGCTTATGAAGGAACTTTTTAGCAGCAGGACATACATATATTTTGAGGGTCGAACCAGCACTGACAGCTAACATATGTTGTAAAGTCAGTGTTAAACGAGGATATACATCTCCAAAAGCAATGTACACATCTGTCATGTTGTGGCAACTAAACATGCCGGAAAATTTCACTCTAAGCCCTATCAATTATGTCTCTCTTATTTCATTAAAATCGTCAAGTACTTGTAAAGCCTACTAAACAAAATATAAAGATTCATAACATGTACCTATTAATCTTATAAACAATATATTCTAAAAGTTACCTGACATATTAGACAGGTACACAATGAACACTCAGCACAAGACTTCAGTGCAGGCTAGAATTTTTGTCACTGGATCCAATGCTTATCAAAGTAAGTGACCACCATCCTGCAGTATAATGCATAATGTAAGCATGTTATGCAAGTTTACAGTTACATCCTAAACAAGAAGATGACTACGGCCTAAGTAGCTAAGAGTCATCATTTCTAGTTCACTAGATAATCCCACCAAATGAAATTTGGATATTCACATATAAAGTGAATCAAACACTGCATATCTTTAACTTTTGGAATCTATATATGATCATTTTCCACTTCATGAAATTCCCAAAGAATTTACATGACCAATATAAACTGCCAAAAATGGTATATAATTCCTGCTACTATAGTAAGTAAACCTTTCTTATCACTGTTGTTTTTGTTGATGAAACAGCATTATCACTCTACATTCATGGATTCATTTCCTACTTGCTCGTTACTAGTTTATACCAGTCACAGCGGGTTCACCTTGTCTTCATCTATATAGACCAACAACAGTCATCGCCGAGAGCTCAACATATCCTTCGTTCGTCACTGCACCAAAAAAAATACAACTTGGTTACGTTTGGGATGTAATCCATTGTGTTGGCACCAACTTGAAAGGAAACAAAGAGAGTTTACAAAATTTTAGACTAAGAGTTAAAACTTTCAATGAAAGCCCTTTCAAATCTGTCTTTCTATTATTATAATAAAAGCATCAAGTACCTCTAAGCCTAATAAACTAAATTCAAAGATCATTTACCTATTACTCTTGCAAACATTATAATGTACAGTAAAAGTTACCTGACATATTAGCCAGGTACACAACAGAAACTCAACACAAGACTTCAGTGCAAGCTATCATTTTCGTCAATGGAACCAACTCTTATCAAAGTAAGTGACCACCATCCTGCAGTACAATGACTAATGTAAGCATGTTATGCAAGTTCACATTTACATCTAAAACAAGAAGATGACTACAGCTCAAGTAGCCGAGAGTCATCTTTTCTGGTTCACTAGACAATCCGACCAAACGGTATTTAGATATTAACATATAAAGTGAATCAAACACAGTAGATCTTTAACTTTCTGTGAGATTGCAGGATATACAGTTCATAATTTGCTGCCAACTATTGACATGTTCAGAAAATTGATTTCAATTTAGGTTTTAAATTGCTTTTCAGAACCTCCGTTCCGTAAATTGGATAGTTTCCCCAGTCTCCACAAATTTTGGAATTACTAGAAAACTCTCCACAAATATTGAAATTACTAGAAAAGGGTCCTGTGAGTGTCAAAAGAAAATGAGTCAATGTCATTCTAGAAAAATAAAATTCCAGAACACTTTCGGAGAATATATCTTTATCATCTAAATCTGTGAACTTAAATTTTAACCTCACTTAGTTTTAGAGACAAGTTCTACTTCTGCGTTTAAAGTGAGGTATCCAAGTGTTCTTAAATGAGTTGAATATGCAGATTCTAAGACAGCCACAAAATTTGTGATCCATAAGCGCCTTGGATCAGTAACTATCTACGATACATATCTGATCATAAACGCATTTAACAACAGATTTAGGTAGATATATAGGTAGTCAAATCAATGAATATCAAGAATTTAATAACCAACTCAAGATATGAAAGCTTAAGATACGGCAAAAACTACCACCCAAAAATTTATATAAGTTTCAAAATTAACATAAACTTACTATGATACCTCAGAAATACTTTGTAAGTAGTTATAGTTATAAATAATTATATGAAAGCTCAGAAATGTACCAGAAGAATTACAACATCCATCTGAATCCAGATGAGTCTTCTTGAGATGTCTTGGACAAGTACTCGAAAGCATCCGACACTATGAAAAGAGAAAAAGATTATGACTTATAAGGGAGAGGAAACTTAAAATCAGAAGCACAAACAATGTCTTTGCGTATAAGGTTCAGGCAGTTGGCATCACTATCATCCAAATCATATGGTTCAAGACCCCCATGCTTCTGTATAAAGTGAATCAAACATATATAGTGAATTAAACACTTTATTAACATATAAAGTGAAACACCAAAGATCTTTAACTTTCTATAGGATTGCAGGATATACAGTTCAAACCTTGCTGCCAACTTGTGATATGTTAAAATACATCGGTTTCCACTTAGGTTTTAAATTGCTTTTCAGATCTCTGTTCTGCAAATTGAATAGTTGCCCCACTCTTCACAAATCTTGAAATTACTAGAAAAGGGTCCTTTGAATGTCAAAACTCAAAAGAAAATGAGACAATGTATTGTGATGATTCTAGAACATTATAATTCCAGAACACTTCTATAGAAAATGTCTTTATTATCTAACTCGGAGAACTTAAATGTTAACCCCACTTATTTTAGGGACAAGTTCTACTTCTGCATATACAGTGAGCTGTCCAAGTGTTCTTGAATGAGTTAGATATGCAGATTCTGTGACAGCCACAAATTTTGTGATCCACAAGCGCCTTGGATCAGTAACTATCTACGATATGTATACAATCATCAACAAATTTAGCATACTTAGGTAGATATATAGGTAGTCAAGGCTATAAATATCAAGATTCAATAACCTACTCAGGATATGAAAGCTTAAGACACAAAAAGAACTACCAACCAAAAATGTATAAAATTTTCAAAATCAACAGAAACTTACTATGATACCTCAGAAATGCTTTGTTACTAGTTATAGATGAATTATATACTTAACAGTTTCTAACTCGGCAACAGACCTGTAATACTTTAATTGACCATCAATAAAAAAAATGCATTGAACATTTATATTCTGTATTTCTGTGATCTTCATATAGCCTGCTCTAATCTGTTAAATAGTAGAGTTTGACTTCTAGAGTAAAATGAATAGCATTCCATATCAAGAGTGATGTACAAGCTGTTATGACATGAAATAATAAACTAATGCAAAAGTAGCTTACACGGAATTTGGACTCCTGCAAATTCTTCATCAAAACTGTAATCTCGAGTTGCTTTACACAATGGCCTGAAGTACCTGCTAAAACAGATAACAAGAAGACAAGTTTCAGTCAACCACATCACTAAAGGGCTTACACTATTGGTTTTGTTAAGATCAAATTCTACACTTGATGGATGACTTCTTCAACCATGTGATAACAAACTAACCAACCAAATTCAAGAAAAAATATCACACTATTCTCCATGGATCCACTTCATGCTCTCATTGCTACTTTCTAAATGTCACAGTGGGTCCACCTTCTCCTCATCTATATGACAAACACAGTCATCCTAAAATTTCAACAGATCCTTCGTCACTGCAACCAAAATATAACAATTATAAATTAAAATAGGCAAGTCAGGTAGTGGGTCAAGACCAGTCATCTTTTAATACAAGCCCAAAATGGTCGCGTATTTGAGGCAGCTTCTTTTCAAGCTCTTTAAGTAATGTTTCAAGTTTCTGACGCCACTCAACAAACACATAATATTCACCAACATTCTATGCTTCACCTGCATACATCCTGATTCTACCGTCGATAGATCACTTCTTCAACCTTGCAACAACAAACTAACTGAATTCTATAGCTCTGAGAATACTTGCAGAACTAGGAGTATTATTATTCAATCCCTGCTTATAAAGAAACTTTTTAGCAAGACATATGTATGTTGTATTGTAAAGTCAGCGTTAAACGTGGATATACATAACTTCAAAAGCAATGTTTAATTTTCTAGCTTTTTTTTAAAGATCGAGAGACTTACCTGCCGGTAATAGTTAGTGTCAACCAATTGCATAGCTCCGAGAATACTCGCAAGACCAGGAACAAAATTCTTCAATCCGTGCATATCATATTTCCATTGCCATATTACAGCTATCTACCATATATAGTGATCACAGATAAAACGTTGATATTGTGTCATACCAAGCCTTTAACATCAAAAGTTGCTGTGGTTGAACACATCTGTCTTTTTGCGGCAATTAAACAAGCAGGAAACTTTCACTCTAAGCCCTATCAATTCTGTCTCTCTTATCTCATTAAAACAGTCAAGTACTTGTAAAGCCTACTAAACAAAATTTAAAGATTCATAAGATTAACCTATTACTCTTACAAACAGTATATTCTAAAGTTACCTGACATATTAGCCAGGTACACAATGAAAACTCAGCTTTTTGGCACTGGAATCAATGCTTATCAAAGTTGGTGACCACCATCCTGCAGTATAATGCATAATGTAAGCATATTATGCAAGTTCACAGTTACATCCCAAACAGAAGATAGCAGCAGCCTAAGTAGCTAAGAGTCATCTTTTCTAGTTCACTAAACTATCCCACCAAATGAAATTTGGTTATTAACATATAAAGCGAATCAAACAATGATATGATAATTTCCCCTGATTTCATGGAAATTCCCAAAGGATTTGAATGACCGATATAAACTGCCAGAAATAGTATAATTCCTGCTACTATAATAAGTTAACCTTTCTTATCACTATTGTTTTTGTTGATGAAAAAACATTATCACTCTATCATGGATTCACTATTAGAATACTTAATTACGTTTGGGATGTTTTTGGGTCGTTTAGTTTCCTAAATGAAATCATTTATGTGTTCTTATCTCTCAACCAGTGAGTCCATACGATCGATTTGTTTAGGAAATGACTGAACTCATAAAGTATATAACATAGTTACAGAAAATTGCCAATAAAAATTACCAATATCATTCTGTTAATCCATTTGATGGTGATTGTTGTATCTCAACAAGTCAGTCTATAATAATTGGATGCATTTTCAGGTTAACGTCTTTCTGCATGATCTCCATGAAATTACTGCAGGGCCATTTCTTCGCCTGAAATAACCCACAAACATAACAAATAAAACCCATTAAAAGTAAACATAATTCAAAAAAAAACAAATACAAATAACGCAAGGATGAAAAATGCCCCTTAGTGACACACAATTTTGGATCCACGATATCAACATCAAGGTCAACAATTCTCTTACCAGTCCCGTTATCCATAAGTTTATGTCGCTTGCACAAATTTCCTACAGACATTATACGTAGTACTTAAGTAAAATTTACACGATACCAAAAAGCTAAAACATCCACAGATTATATAAGATAACGTAAATCAAAATCAGGACCTATTGAATCCATATGATCAGGAATATTCATTTTGCGAGATGTTCTCCTCTCGATAGATTCTTTTGCCGCAATGTCATTGTCGATCTATTCAAATAAGGGTAAGACTAAAGCACAAATGTATGAACTATGGATCCAAAAACATGCATGTACAGAGTTAGGGATGTGTAGTACCTTTGTCTGGTCATCTTTCGCAACAGTAATGGGTAAGAATAAGTTATCTCCCAGCATACTTTCTAACTCAGCAAGTGACTTGAAAGCTTTGCTGCATGGCCCTGTGAGTGTCAAAAGAATATGAGACAATGTACTGTGATAATTCTAGAACATTATAATTCCAGAGCACTTGGTAAAATATATCTTTAATATCTGAAACTGAAAACTTAATGTTAACCTCACTTAGTTTAGAGACAAGTTCTACTTCTGTATTAGTGAGATGTCCAAGTGTTCTTAAATGAGTTGGATATGCAGACTCTACGACAGCCACAAGATTTGCGACCCACAAGTGCCTTGGATCAGTAACTATCTAAGATACCTATATGATCATCCACATTTTAAAACAGACTTAGTAGATATATAGGTAGTCAAGGCCATGAATATCAAGAATTCAATAACCAACTCAAGAGTCAAGATATGAAAGCTTAATACACAATAAGAGCTACCACCCAAAAATGTATATAATTTTCCTTAACAGAATCTTAATATGATACCTCAGAAATCTTTGTAACTAGTAATAGATGAATATATGATAGCTCAGAAATGTGCCAGGAAGAATAACAAACTTCTTGAGGTGTCCAGGAGACGAGTCCTTGAGGGCATCTGACACTATGACAAGAGAGAAAGATTTTGACTTGTAAGGGAGAGGAAACTTAATAACAGAAACACGAACAACGGCTTTGCGTAAAAGGTTCTGGCAGTTGGTATCACAATCATCCAAATCGTATGGTTCCAGACACCCACGCCTTCGTATCTTCTGTTGATATCTAAAATATATTACAAAAGAATACTACCACTCAGGTAATGCAGAATCCCATGCCTTTGTATCCACAGGACTCGGGTCTTACATGCAGAACTTCATGCATGCTATCACCGTATGTTTTCTTCATTATGGTAATTGGTAATGCTTGATAAATCTATGCTGGGCATGAAACAGCACCACTAACTGCATATACAGGTGAACTTTAATCAATGAGATGAATTATTAGATAGAATTGATTGCTGATATATGAACAATTTCGTTAATACCACATTCATGGGGTATCACCTTGGCAAGGGGAGGAGCATTTCTTGAATATGTTTTTAGAGAGTTGACATCATTCAATTAACAACAGCAAAAAAAAATAAAAAATCAAAGAACGTCAAAAAACAAACAGTAAAAAGCCCTACTTTATGAAAAATTTACAAAATTCGAGAGAAAAAACCCTAAATTTCAAGAATTTAACAGTATTAGAAGAAAAACCCCTAATGTCAAAATTTTTAACAAAATTAAATGAAAAAACCCTAATTCCGAAAAAAGTCAAACAAAATCAACGGAAAAAAACCCTATAGTTTTAGAATTGAAAAAGATTAGAAGAAGAATCCGTAAGTTTAACAAAATCAGAAGAAAATGCCCTAATTTCGTAGGATTTAACAAATCAAAAGAAAAAAGACCCAAACTTTTGATGAATTTAAAACAATCAGATGAAACAAAAGCCCTAATCTTTACGAATTGAAGAAATTAAAGAAAAAAACCTATTTTAAACAAAATCAGAAGAAAAGGCCTAATTTCGATGAAATTAACAACTTCAAAAGAAAAACCCTGAATATAAATAAAAAAACCCTAGATTGGAAGATTTTAACGAAATCATAATTGCTTTCAGAATTTGATAGAATCAAAGAGAATTTTAACAAGATCAAAAGCCCTAAGAATGGAAGAAAGACTCACACAAACAAACTCTGGAAGCCAAAGGAAAGGGGAGCGATGTAATAAGTAATGAGAAATTGGGATACTGAACCAATGTGTAATGCCGCGTGTATTTATAGGTTTCTATTGCGTATTTTAAACGAGTCAAACTCAGTCAAAGTCGGTGAGTGACCTCCCTTTTTAAAATTTTGATTTATTTATACTACTCCATTTATTTTTAGAACGAATATTTGTTAACGGGGAAAGTTCAAATTGAAATATTTGTTACGGTGGGAACATTAAGAACGAATATTTTTACCGTTTTTAACTATAAAATTAATTGATTTTCTTATAAACAAAAGTTATATCAAATTTGTGATAATTGATTTAAAAAAGTTAATCGAATTCATGATCTTTCTCTCTTTATATATTACTTTTATACTTAGCTAATATCCTTAAACCCTTAGCTGATACTCTTCCAAATGAATCTGGAAAGGTCCCTTATTCAAATAAGATGTCTTACTTGTTCCTTATTATCAACCGGATAATTCCATATATGTTTTCCCTTCCCAGGATCTCTTTCCAAATAATTAAGGTCCATCTCTTTTATATTCGGCCTTGAGGCTACAAAAACAGGTGGCTCTGGTTGATTTTGTTGTTGCTCATGCTCATTTGTTGACGGTTTACAACGCTTACTTTTTTTAATATCAACAATCGGACAAGTATTGTCTTTTGTATCATCAATTCTTCTTCTAAAAAATAAAGTAATATGTGCCGGCTTTTCCATAATAACTCCTGAAAATAAAAACAAAAAGAATATATGAACACAATTAGCAAACAACAGTTACAGTTGAACACTTGAAAGTTAATTATAACAATGAACTTATTAGGAACTATCAAATCTCAATTATCAAACACAAAACCTATAAGAGTAATAACTTTAAATCCTAAATTCGTATCTACTACTGTACTAGGATCAAAATTAATAACAAAATATAAAACTCAAGTTCTAAAAAGTCAACTTGAAAGCAGAAAGATCACATGAACATCTAACAATTATGATGAATTAATTGCGTACTTGTGTAATATGGATGGGAATTTAACATCAAATAAGCAAAATAATAAAAACAAAATACCTAAATAAATGCATGTATGATGTATCTCATCTGATGAATTGTGAAGAAATTGTTGAAAGCCCTTGAGAAGAAGATTGTGAAGACGGTTGGGTTTCCTAAAAAAATGAATTTTTTAATCGGATGATCGCTGTAATTTGGGCGGAGGCCAGTATAGTATAAATTTTTTTATCCCTAAAATATTATTAATATTATACTAATGACCCAAATGTTTGAGGGGACCACAAACCCTCCTTGGTCTACACATAGTTCCACCTTTGATGTGCACCAGATCAGTTTCGACTCGGGTTGACTCACTATCTTGTGAATGTACAATACCCGATTAATCCAACAATCACCCCCTTAATCGGTTTGTTCATAGTACTCATCCACAGCGCTGCCGATTTGTCTTGTAACATTTAACGTGGCTTTTCTCCCGATCACGTTCAATACCATTTCGACTCTTCCTGGACCTACAACCTCGATCTTTCCACTCACGTCCAAAGTCATCCCGACTTGAATCTCCATTGTCACAATGTTTACAACCATGCAATTTTTGTCTTCCATGTGACAGCACCACACCATATAAATCGTCGGGGTCAAACCGGAACTTGATATGCCATCGAATCACCTTATTTATGGTACCATCGCCATTCCTTCTTAATCAAGGTTTTTCCGAGAGCACATTTTTTGACGCCATTGTTTCATCAACGAATTATTTTGGGAGAAATGGAGAACTTTGGGGATAATGTACGTGTATCATTATTTTTGGATTTGATTTGTTTTGACGTGAATTCAGGGATTAATTTACGTTTATGATTCAATCAGAGTGATGTTATTTAATTTGTTTTTGAACTGTGGGGATAACTAGTTTTACTCTTATGCCTTCATGTGTTTCACCAGGCATAAGTAGTTTGATATATTTACAATTATCATGACAACATGCATGTTTAATTTTCAGCCATCGATGAATATGATCTCACAGTAGTAAAGTGGTTTTCTAGTTCCTATCATGTATATATCATGAGGTCAATGTTTTAAAACTCGATTTTTTAAGCGAATCGGAAAGTTGATCGATTCCGGTAGAACCGATTCAGCCGGTTCAACCGGTCGGTCAGACCGTTCATACAATAACATCAACAGCAGATTACAGACTTATATGGTTAGACTATAGTTTACGTTTTACTTGACAGAGTCATATAAAGTTGGAAAAACTGAAAAAACAGGTAGTCAATTCCAAGAATAAAGTATATGTGGGCCCAACTCCAAATGTATTATCCGGTCATTTTATGAATCCCTTTGACCTTTTGAACTCTTACTTGCATTTAAATATTAAATAAATGAATAGCTAAGCAAAGGACAAGAGGCACAGTAACAAAGGACATAAAAAACTGTGTCAACTTGATAGTACAACTCATGCTTTCATCTTTCTATTCTTCTTTCTTCAATATGCTAATAAAACTTTACATATAAAAAAGGAAGAAAACCCATCTCATACTAGTGTTCCAAATTCAAAACAAACACAACACTAGCTCACCACGAAATCCATCCTCATCCTTCGATTACACAGTCATCTACCACCACCATCCATGCACCATCATCGTTTCTCGCTCTCTTCTTCATGATTTTGTGTTTCTTAACATAAGTTTTTTTTTACTCCAAGTTCCAAAGCTAGATTTCAACATGGATTTCCTGCGATGCGGAAGAAAAAAAAGCTGGAAATGAAGAAAAAAAACCGGTTGAACTGATTTCCGATTTTCCGGTTCAACCGGAAAAGTCAACAAGTCAACCCAATTCACGAAATAGTCAAGAACCGGTTAGATTTGAATCGAAAATGATTCCGGAGCCGGTCGGACCGGTCTGGTTCAACCGGTTCTTAAAACATTGCATGAGGTATAACATAATTAGAAACTTTCATAATATATTATTTATTTAGAGTAGAATTCAACTGAGTACATCAATTTTGAGTGACAATAAGAGAATCAATCTCAATCACTCATTTTCATCAAATACTCATTTCCTTACATTTTTGAAACTCAAATATCTCACAAACGATAAGTTGAAAAATCATGAAAATCGCACCATAAAATTCAACGTTTTCTCCTCTTCGATTTTTCGTCCCTTAATGCATACTTTTGACAACTTTTTTTTCCATTTTTTGGTGGATTTTACAAATTAGTAACATATGTGTTATTGATTGGTTGTACATTTGATTTGTGGTTAGGGTTTAGGATTTAGGGTTAGGGTTTAGGGTTAGGGTTTAGCAGGGTTTAGGGTTTAGTATGATTAAGGGTTTAGAGTTTTGTAAAGTGTTTAGGGTTTAGGGTTTGAGGTTTAGGGGTTAGGGTTTGAGAGTTTGGGGTTTCGGGGGTTTGAAAAATAAACTAGTTGGCTACACACAATTAAGATCATATTATTTCAAATTGGATGCATTTCCAGACACTAACATCAATTTATATGATTATTCCTTTAGTTGTTTTTTTTTTTAAATTCACAAAACAATTGATTGTTACTTAAAAAAACATAATTATGTTGTCAAATAATAATGCTAATTAATGAACATGGGTGAAATTAAACCTTCAAATTACATAAAACGATTAGTTATTTCTGTGTTTTAATGACAACCTTCTCATTAGATATTGGGTGAAATTAAACCCTATAAATCATTTGAGAAAATGAACATGGGAACTTCATGGAAATTAAAGATGTTCAAATAGAAACTTAAAAATTCACATATATCGGTCAACTAAGTATTTCTCAGTAATCTTTTCATCTTTTTTAATCCTCTGTGCACAGACTGAATATCATACTTTTAGTGGCCGCTTAAATAAATTAAGGACCGTTAGTGTTCCAAGTTTGGGAATGAAAGATTGTATGAAGTCTATTTTAAATTAGTTGTAGGGATAAGTCCTCCGAAATGCAATCAATTTTGGTCCGAAATCTATTGTGTGTAACCAACTAACGTGTGGGTGTAAGAATGCAACCAACTCTCAAAGAGGGTGTTTTAATGTAATTTGATGACGTGTCGCTCGTTGAAGGTGCCACGTGGCATCCGGAAAGTTTGACAAGTCATCAACACGTAAAAATTACATTAAAACACCTTTTTAAGAGTTGATTGCATTTTTACACCCACACGTTAGTTAGTTACACACAATAGATTTCGAACCAAAGTTGGTTGCATTTCGGGGGACTTATCGATCCTTATATAATTTAGAGCATTTGATATTATTATTTATCATCTAACTAAAAGGTTGGAAACTTGGAATAGAAGGTTCATGCGCGAATCTGGAATAACAATGGATAGCCATGTGTCTTCCAGACGTTTTCCCTCTTACACTCAGTATTCCGATTCCATAATTTGTTCTCTTTAAACACTGTAAACACTCATCTTTTGATATATCAGGAGTACACTGAACTGCCGCATACACAGTTGTGAAACCTGAACCATAAGTTGTCTTCCCTGCTGCGAATTTACGAGCCTCGCCACCTCCTGCTGCTTCTTCCTTAACTTTTTATCTACAAGATTAGTAAGAGCGTCCGATAATGGAACTTTATTGGCATTGTTCCGTGGGCTAGAGAAGTTAGTGATAGCCCAATTATCAAATCTTTGCTTAATTCTATAATCTGCATATCGCACTGTTAAAATTATATGATATTCTTTAGTCAATCTTATCTTATACATGTATAGTAAATATTCTAACTTAAGGTGTTTGTATTTCAGGACTGTAGAAGTAAAGATTTATGTATAGAAGGGGCTTTTGTGTATTTTCTAGTAAATAAAGATGAAGTGTTAAGAAGAGTTGTTGTTTATTAAAGATGAGGGGCTATTTCTGTCATTTCTAAAAGTGTTGTATATATATTTGTTTTTATCTCATTTTTAGTAATTAATGATCATTTTCAGTATTATTTTCTCTGAATATCGATTTAGGGTTTTTTATCTTTTTATCTCTGCTCATTCTATAAACTTGATTCATGATTTCTTGTATATTGATCATCAACTAGATGATCTTGTGAGATTCTGTAGTTTGTTCATGGTATCAGAGCCTAGGTTCCAAAGGTTGTTGTTGATTATATCGATCTGTGAAACTAAGGTTTCATTGATTCTTTGTTCTACGGTTTCTTTCACTTCTGTTTCATCAATTCTTTGTTCTACGGTTTCTTTCACGTCTGTTTGGGTTCGATCTGTGATCTGTGGTTGATTGTTCGATTGTTATAACTGTGTTGTCGTTTTTAGAAATTAGGGTTTCATCTTGAAACTTCTATTTTCTGTTCTTGGTTCTGAGGTTTGAGAAGGAGATTCAAAGACTTCCGCTGTGGTTCTTATCTGGTTATTCTTGTTCAGGAAAATCAACTAAGTGAATTGATTTTCCTGAATCTGCTTGCACGTAGTACTCGGTGATATCTCTCTAAATCTTTCTCTTATTTTTTTTTGTTTTTATATACTTCTGTGCTATGTGTGTCTTGTTTATGTGAGATTTCTTGTGGTTTTTTAATAACATTCTGTTATATTGTTATATAATTTCCTTCTCTGTCGCTTAATTGTTTGATTATCTAATCCTTTTTTTGTTAGAAGAGAAGTTGTTTTTTGACTGAACTTGATCAACTATCCTAAGAATAGTTTGGAATCCTGTTCTTAAGGTCAAATATCAACTTTTAGGTTTTATCTTTTCCATAATTATCTGAAATCAGATAATTTGTGGTTGGTTTTGTTTATTGTTCTTGTTTATGTTTGTGAAAATAATCTGTTTCAACAATATCTTATTGTTTGAATATATTGTGTTTTATCATCTGTAGTTGTTCTTGGTTGAATTTGTGTATTTGTCTATATAACTGCTTCTGTGTTTTTAAATGTCTAAAGAGGTTGCTGAAAGTTCTAAGATCACTAAAGTAAGTGATCTTGATTTTAGTAATTCTCTGTATCTTCATGCAAGTGATACTAGCACAACTGCTCTTATATCACTTAAGCTAAAAGGTACAGAAAATTATAATGTTTGGAGCAGGGCAATGTTACTTGCTTTGCAGACTAAGAATAAGGTTGGTTTTATAGATGGCACTTGTGTCAAACATGAAACTGATCAAGTTCTTATGTTGCAATGGGATAGATGTAATTCTGTTGTTCTGTCTTGGATTCTTAATTCTATTTCTGAAGAATTGTTCTCTGGTCAAGTTTTTTCTAATTCTGCTCAAAGTGTTTGGGAGGAATTAAAAGAAACTTATGATAAAGTGGATGGATCAATAACCTTTAATCTGCATCATAAAATTAATACTTTGATTCAAAATGGAACATCAATTTTTGATTATTATCACAAATTAAATGCTTTGTGGAAACAATTTGATGCACTTGTGAAACTTCCTAACTGCATATGTCATTCTTCAAAGGATTTTAAAGATCATAATGATTTGATTAAACTGATGCAGTTTCTTATGGGGTTAGATGATTCATATGAATCTATAAGAAGTAATATTTTATCAAGAGATCCTTTACCAAGTATTAAAACTGCATTTGCTATTATTTTCAGAGAAGAATCTCATAGAAGTTCTTCTGTTGTAAATAATAAAACAAAGGCTCAGTCTTCTTCTTTTCTTGTTTCTAAAACTTTTGATAATAAAAGGGTTATTGGTAAAGGATCTAATCCTAATCTGAAGTGTACTAAATGTAACAGAATAGGTCATACAATTGAAAGGTGTTATGAAATTGTGGGATATATCCTTCTGGTTGGGTAAAAAGAAATAATATCAACAGTACTGGAAGAAATGTGTCTAGTAATAGTTCTGTGGTGGATTCTAATAATTCTAATTCTAATGCTAATCATTTTTCTTTCACTACTGATCAAATTTCTAAGATAATGAGTCTTATTGGTGATCAATCTTCTTCTCATTCTGAAAAAATACAAGGTAATGTAGCAGGTACTTTTACAAATAATAATGTGTTCTTTAATGAAAATTTTTCAAAATTTTTTTGTTCAAATTCTGCAAAAGGTTCTAACAACTCAAATTTTGGGTGGATTATTGATTCGGGGGCTTCACAGCATATGACTATGACTTGTAAAGGTTTAATTAATGTGGTTGATGTGTCAAGTTTTGATATAACTGTTGGTCATCCAAATGGAACTCTTACAAAAATAAATAAGATGGGAGATTTAAAACTGACAGATAAAATTACTTTGTATAATGTGCTAGTGGTTCCAGAATACTGTGTTAGTCTTTTGTCAGTTCAAAGATTATCTAAAGATAGTAAAATGTTTGTGGGATTTGATGATTCTACTTGTTATATTCAGGACTTGGTTTTAAGGAAGATTGTGGGGACTGGTAGTGAATCTGGTGGTTTGTATATTTTTAATAAAATAAAAGGTAATGAAGATGTTAAATGTTATGGGTCTTGTAGTCTGTGGCATTGTAGATTAGGTCATCCTGCTAGTCAAGTACTTAATGTTTTGAAAAATAAAATAATGGTTGATAACAAAAATGTTAATGAGGTTTGTGATATTTGTCATAGAGCTAAACAAACAAGAGGTCTTTCTCTGTGTCTGAGCATAAGTCTGAAAGTATGGGTGATCTGGTGCATTTGGATTTATGGGGTCCATATAGGGTGATAAGTAAAAGTGGTTTTAAGTATTTTTTGACTATTGTTGATGACTATACTAGAGCTGTGTGGGTTTATTTGTTAAAATCAAAAGAGGATGTGTTTGAAAGTTTTGAAACTTTTGTTAATCTTGTTCAAACACAGTTTAATAAGAAGATTAAAATTATCAGGTCTGATAATGGTACAGAATTCATCAATAATAAAATGGAAGTTTTTTGTAATAAAGCTGGTATAGTTCATCAAACTTCATGTGTTTACACACCTTAACAGAATGGGGTTGTGGAAAGAAAACATAGACACTTGTTAAATGTTGCTAGGTCTTTATTATTTCAAAGTGGAATTCCAC
The DNA here is from genome assembly GCA_963422505.1 of Pseudognaphalium luteoalbum. Lineage (NCBI taxonomy): Eukaryota > Viridiplantae > Streptophyta > Magnoliopsida > Asterales > Asteraceae > Pseudognaphalium > Pseudognaphalium luteoalbum. Next base: position 1,074,681 of record OY730192.1, read on the forward strand.
TTAATATGTGGTCTGAATGTATACTAACTGCAACTTATTTAATTAACAGGCTACCTTCTTCTGTGTTATCTGGTAAATCTCCTTATGAGTTGGTGTATGGTTACAGTCCTAGTCTCTCTCACTTAAGGGTTTTTGGATGTTTATGTTTTGCAAGTGTGTTAAATAATAATGATAAGTTCAGTAGCAGGTCTGAGAAATGTGTTTTTATAGGATATTCAAATGTTAAAAAGGGTTATAAACTTTATAGTCTTGATAATAGAACAGTATTGTTTTCTAGGGATGTAAAATTTTATGAAACAGTATTTCCGTTTAAAATTGAAAAAATAGCAAATAATTTTGAGATGTTTGATACTGAAACTAGTCATTTAAATTTTTTTGATTTTACAAATGAGCAGTCAAAAACCCATGTAAGTCCTGATGATGAAGGGAGAGATTTATTAGAGAGTGAGGGTAGTGGCATTGATCATTGCATCTCAGAATCTTTGGTTAAAGAAACTGAGGAGCATGATACCACTGCAACACTTGGTGATTGCACCAATTCTCCTGAGGGCAGCTTTGAAAATGAAAACATAAATGTTCCAACTCATATAGTTCAAGATAATACAGAAGAAGATTTCAGTGGTACACAAGGAGAGTCTGTTGTAAGAAAGTCACAAAGGTCTAAAAGTTTTTCAGAAAAATTTAAAGATTTTGAGGTGTCAACTAAAGTTAAGTATCCTGTTAATAATTATGTGAATTATTCTAATCTTAAAAGTGATATTATGTCTTTTGTGTCTACTTTAGATAAGATTGTTGAACCTCAGTCATATTCAGAAGCATCAAAAAGTCAAAATTGGCTTGATGCTATGAATAATGAGATGGATGCATTAAATAGGAATAATACATGGTCTGTTACAAATTTACCTGTTGGAAAAAAGGCAATAGGCTGTAAATGGGTCTATAAAGTTAAATATAAATCCAATGGTGAAGTTGAAAGGTATAAGGCAAGATTAGTTGCTAAAGGTTATTCTCAAAGGGAGGGTATAGATTTTGAGGAAACCTTTAGTCCTGTTGTAAAGATGGTTACAGTTAGATGTCTGTTGAATATTGCTGTTCAAAGTGGTTGGTCTTTGTTCCAACTTGATATAAATAATGCATTTTTATATGTTGACTTGTCTGAGGATGTTTATATGTCTTTACCTCCTGGTTATTTTTCTGAGAATGATTCAAGAGTGTGCAAGTTAAATAAGTCTCTTTATGGTTTAAAACAAGCCCCAAGAAAATGGAATGAGAAATTGACTGCTTCATTGATTGAATTTGGTTTTGTTCAAAGTATGAATGATTATTCTCTTTATTCAGTTAATGGTGTGTTCATTGCTTTGCTTGTATATGTAGATGATATAATAATTACAGGAAATGATGTTTCAGAAGTTGATAAAGTTAAAAGTTTTTTAAAAACTAAATTCTTAATAAAAGATCTTGGTGAGTTAAAATACTTTCTTGGAATTGAATTGGTAAGAAATGCATCTGGTATTGGTATGTCTCAGAGAAAGTATTGTCTTGAATTGTTATCTGAGTTTGGAATGCTTGGATGTAAACCAATGCTAACTCCTTTAGAGACTAACATTGTTCTTAATGCTCAAGAATCTGAGGATGATAAATGTGTTTCTCATGTTACTCAGTATCAGAAATTAGTTGGTAAGTTGATTTATCTTACTTTAACTAGACCAGATATATCATATGCAGTTCAATGTTTAAGTCAGTACATGCATAAGCCTTTAGAATCTCATGTGAAAGTTGCTTTCAGAGTTTTGAGGTATTTAAAGGGATGTCCAGGTAAAGGTATTTTTATTTCAAAATCAAAAGATTTGTATAATCTTCAAGCATTTTCTGATGCTGACTGGGAAAAATGTCTTGGTACTAGGAGATCAGTTTCTGGTTTTTGTTTGTTTTTATGTGGGTCTCTTATATCTTGGAAAAGTAAGAAGCAACCCACTGTGTCCAGGTCTTCTACTGAGTCAGAATATAGATTTTTAGCTTTAACTACATGTGAAATTATTTGGGTTTTAAAATTGTTAAAGGATTTCAAAATTGAGGATCTATTACCTGTTACATTGTACTGCGATAATAAATCTGCTTTGTTGTTAGCTGTTAATCCAGTTTTTCATGAGAGATCCAAACATTTTGAGATTGATTTACATGTAGTTAGAGAAAAATGTGCTTCTGGGATAATTAGAACTAATTTTGTTGATTCTAAAGATCAAACAGCTGATATTTTTACTAAAGGGTTGAGCAGAATGCAACATGATTATTTGTGTAAAAAACTGGGAATGTTGAACATGTATAGTGATAAGATTGAGGAAGGATGTTAAAATTATATGATATTCTTTAGTCAATCTTATCTTATACATGTATAGTAAATATTCTAACTTAAGGTGTTTGTATTTCAGGACTGTAGAAGTAAAGATTTATGTATAGAAGGGGCTTTTGTGTATTTTCTAGTAAATAAAGATGAAGTGAGAGTTGCTATTTATTAAAGATGAGGGGCTATTTCTGCCATTTCTAAAAGTGTTGTATATATATTTGTTTTTATCTCATTTTTAGTAATTAATGATCATTTTCAGTATTATTTTCTCTGAATATCGATTTAGGGTTTTTATTTTTTTATCTCTGCTCATTCTATAAACTTGATTCATGATTTCTTGTATATTGATCATCAACTTGATGATCTTGTGAGATTCTCTAGTTTGTTCACGCACCATGCATGAATTATAGATATCTAGGAGTGCCCAAAAATGAGAGTACATTACTAATTTATAGCTTTTACCCTTTTTTTTAAGAATTGGGAGTTTGGGACGGATTGCTTAACACACTCTCTGCAAGCTTCGGGCTTGATATTGGGAGGACAAAGCACGATGGCGTTAACTAGATCACCCGCCTGGTTGCCTCCAGCACGGGTAGCTTTAAAACCTGTGTACCCTGGAAAACTAAAGTTACTTGAAAGAGTATCGAGTGCTGCATCTCGATGCTTGACGACAGAATCGGATTTGAAATCACCGGTGTCTCTGCATATTGCGACAAAGTGCTCGGGGCCGAGTGATTGAACTATGATGAGATTAATATCCCTATGGATGATTATTTGAACAAGAAGAAGCAGAAAAAGAATCACAGTTTTCTTTCTCATTTGTTCAATTCACAAATCACACTAGCTTGTCATAATTTGTGGGGTTATTTATAAACTAAATCTGTGTATTTTAGAACCTAACTTTTATTTAAACAGACTGACATGTAAAAAAATTTTATATCTAAAACAAAAACGTGTCATAAAATGGAGTTTGAGTTTGATTCAATTCTAATGCGTCAACTACAACCACAAGAAAGTTGTAATTATTATCTTTATTACGTTTTAGTTAACCACATATGATTTAATCATTTGGAAAACTAATAGCATTATGATAATGTTTTTTTAAAGTGCTGTTTTTTTTTGGTGTGGAAAATATAATTGGAACGGATGGAGTATAATAATAGAGATGGATATCGAGTTTTATAAACTTGTTATTCGTTGATTATCGTAAACACGTAACATGATTTATATACACTATACTAGAGTTGGATTTATGTACAACTCTAACTGATGAAATATAGCAATTGTTTTTGAACTGAAATGGTTGCATACGGGCTCACGCTAGGCTACACATACTGCGTCTTGTTAATACATACTTCGTCTCAAATTTATTGTCTAAATTTATTACGTAGTATTAGATAATTGATTAAGCGATTAATAAGATTCATGTGGTGCATACTTTACCCGTGAATATGACAGAAGTTACTGTACATCTTATACTCAAGAATTTGTTGAAAAAGAACTCGCAACTCTTATCAAATAGATCGAGCTCTCTCATTTCATTCTATGAAATCTTTTTTACATATAAACTTAGACCCAATGCAAAATGATTAAAAATTTTAATACGTCATATATCAACGTATTACACAGTTTATTTTGAACACATCTATTGTCAGATCATATAAACTCAAGTTGATGAAGTAGAAAGGAAAACTTGACTAGGGATTTACTATTTACCACAGTTTTAAGACCAGTTGCCACAAAACGTTCAACACTGTTTACAATGTCAGCTATCCCACTTATTTTCAATTTGGGTCGAAACTAGGCCGTGAAAACGACATAACAAACTGAATATGAATAAGAATATGTACAAAATGTGTTCGGGTCAAGATAACCTCTGGAGCAGTTTGAAAATTATTCTAAGTGTTTTAGTACTGCTGGTTAGTATTTTTACTGCTAGTTCAAAGTTTCTACTACTTGAAGTATTAGTACTGCCAGTACATTCTCAGTTACCACTGCCAAGTCAAATGTCAAAGTTAACACTGCTAGAAGGTTTCCACTGTTACAGAGTTAGTATTGCTGGCATGATGTACACGATTAGTATTGCTAGTGTTAACTTGAAGATTAAGACTGCTAAGTGGGTCCTGCTGCAACTAATTTGTACTTTGTCAACTCTGTAAAGTAGAACATGCTAACCTATTACAAACCATGTTTAGACACTTTAGTTGCCATGCATTAAATGTATTCACGTGTAAATGGTACTTTATTATTTTATAAAATAGAGTTCCATACTTTTGAGACAAGTCATGTCTTGTTTTGGTTGGTGTATTAGTGAGAAGATAGATAGAGTGTTGGACACACATCAATTACAGGTTGTAACTTTTAGCTTCAAGGTTTTCATTGTAAACCCCAATACAAGAAAGTGTATCGTATTATTAGTTCATTAATAATAATATTGGAGCTTTGATTATCAATCTACTTGTTCTTGTTTGTCATTTACAAGTAGTCCACTTCTTGTGGTTTATTCAAAGCTTGTTTATTTTGTATAAGTAAATCTTGGTTTAGTGATCCAAGTCGATCATGACAAAATGACATACTGCCGTCAATGGGCATGCAACTATAGCTTTGAATAAGAAAGATACAAATGAACACAAAGCCAAACAACAAAACATTGATAGGGGATATAGACAATCTGACAAAATTAATTTTCAACCTACACAATGACAATACATCTGGCTCATAATATCTTAACACAATAAGGAATCCGAGGCAAAACCCTTTCTTTAAATAACTAAAACTGGATTAAACCATGACACCAACCTAGCAATGTTGGATCTAAACACAACTCCAGAAACATCAAGCAAAATCAAGTCGTTGAAGTAATGCTTAAATTACTCACCAAAGGGATTAAATAGAAAAAACCAAAAACTGCACCATTACAACCAAAAACATCATTGCAAGTGCAAACAATAGAAAAGATAGAAACTATCCTTGGTTAATAGATCCTTTATGTTTCCTTTAGATGATCAATAACGAGCACTCTAATACTAACTTGGTTATTATATTTGATTCATTTCATTCTTAACATCTATAAGAGGCGAAAACACACTGAAGCAGTCATCATCTTCCAATTCAGTGGCTAACATCTCCAAAACTGCCTCTATATCATCTTTCGAACAGTACGACTTATCTGATGCTGTAAAAGCATGCAGCTTGTTCTCATCTTCTAACCAACTAACACCATGTTCTTTCCTCACATCTCTTTCATTCATCAGTTTTCTTATTTTCGCCACAGAATCCCACTTCCCTGATGCAGCATATATTCCCGAAAGCAACACATACCCAACAGATGATCGAGGTTCCAACTCAATAAACTGCTCTGCAGCTTTTCTTCCCGATTCCAAGTTCCCATAAATCTTACAAATTCCTAGTAATGATTTCCAAACACGAGCATCAGGTTTAACATGCATCTTTCTTAATTGACTAACCACTTCATCAAAATGTCCTGCTCGGCCCAAAAGATCGATTAAACACGCATAATGTTCTTGATCAGGAATGACATCATGCTTCTTCATTATTCCCATCATGTGCATACCCGATAATCATCGTGTTCCACGTCACTACATCCTTCTCCTGCATTTGATCAAACAACTTCCGGGCAGGTTTCATCATTCTCAACTTAGCATACCCAGAAATCATACCATTCCAAGAATACAAATTTCTCACAGACATTTTATCAAACACCTTCCGTGCACCAAGAGAGTTCCCACATTCCGAATACATGTGAATCAAATGATTTGATAGAAACGTACCAGGTCTTTTTCGACCTGTCACATTCATATGTAAATGAACCCATTTACCCTCTTTGATGGATTTGTAATTCGCATAATGTTGTAATAAAAAGGCTAATGGATTTAGTGTTCAAACGGGCCTACGGGTGTTAGGTTTTCGAGCCTGTGTAATGTACTAATGTGTCCTTTGGAGCATGAATTGAGTAGCCATTGGATGACACAAAGACGTTGAATTTGGTTATTGTTAAAGTTAGTGGGCATTGCCACAAAAAATTTGTCATCCTTATTGCCTTAATTGTCACTAAAACCATCTTTTTACCATATCCAACAGTACTAGATCAAGTCTTTGGTTATCTTGTTGCCATGTCTTTCGGTTTCATTAGTATAGTAAACATGGCTTTCTTGTCAAGCCTTGAAGTGAATATACATGAAGAGTACGTACCCTAACACAAACTACTAACTTATTTTCAAAGTTTCCTTCGAATAGAGTTATTCGGTAATTAGACAAAAACGTATGTGATTCATCTCATTCTTCATATCTGTAAGAGTGAAACACTCCCTTCACGCAAATATATATGGAAGCATCCAATAAAGTTTCCGATTCAATATATATTACATGTACAAAAATATAAACATACAATTAATGCTTGTAACTAATAATACAGACGTTACATATGGCAAAGAATTCAATAGAAGGGCTCATCACTTTTCTTACCAAAAATTCTACGACCGTATGTGGATCGCACAAGGTCTGCAATGAGGGGATATTGTAGGGTCACAAAAAAGGTAATTGGTAGGAGTGTCAACGCAACTATTGGATAAAGAATCCATGACTTCCTTAGGCCAAACATAAGGAACAAGATTGCACCAAAAGCTATGATCATAGTTGTCGTCGAGATGAACAATGCAACAAGGCCAATTATCAACTTTGTTTCCCCCTGGAATACCGGTATCCTGTTTGTTTCCCCCTGGAACTGTGATAGCTGCTGCAAAAACAATGGTGGTTATTAATGCAGCTGTGATTGTGTAAGACTCTGCAGCAGATTTCATCCATTTTTCTCCCTCGATTACCAACTCTTTGTGTTCTTTCGTAAATACCATTTGAGGTGTTTCTCCAAAAGAGTTTTTTTGTATGATGTTTAAAGGGCATACAAATCCTTCAACTTCCTACAAGATTACACTACGTCATATAGGCCGATGAATAACTTTAGTCTTAATCATATGTATGCTGAATCTTTCGAGTCACCAATTAAGTAAGTAAAGATTACCTTAAACCATTGTAATTCATGTTGTATCTGCAAAGCGGCACCTGATATAAGATTTAGTTTCTCTGGAGGTGCCAATGTTGCAGCCAAATGCAAAAGGTTATTCTCAAAAGGGTCTTTCATGGTCTTGTAAATATTCTTGTGTTCACTCATTTGATAGAGTAGGTTGTAAACCTTTTCAGAACGATTTATGACACTGTATTGAATAATACTGTGACCATGTTCATTGACACTCCAAATTGCATTAGGGAAAATAGACACAAAAATAACTACAACCTCACGTGCATTTTTCCGTGTGGCTTCAAGAATCGCATTGGCGTAATAGCTTTGGTGTAATTCAGAGTGTTTAGTACGTTTTATCAATTTGCATATTGAGTATAATAGAGCTCTAGCTTCAAGACGTTTTTTAGCTTTGTCTTCAAGAAACTTGAAATTCAGCGCTGCAAAACATACATTTCAACTCAAGCAAAGAAAATGGACATTTACCCCTTTTTTGGTAACATATACAATCAGGAACATTTAACAAGTGAAATGAATATTTGTCAAGCATAGACAGCTTTTGGAAACAACCTTCAGGGTTTGTAATTCACACATACTTGAAGGCTAACCAAAGAAAATGTTCAACCTATGTGAACATCAGAACATACACCCAGGTTTCACATAGATAACGCATTCCTTTACTCTCAGCTTTGGCAACTAATGTCAAAAGCTGTGTATTCTACTACTATTCTATGTATATTGATTGATTCTAAGCTGTGTAAACTAGCTCGGTGTAAGTAATGAAGACGCCATCAAGAATTTACCATCACCAAATCAACATACAGTAATCATGACTCAACAGATGTATACAATTGCAACCTTTTTACCTATGATATCCACACTATATAACTTGATAATCACATGTGCTTAATGTAATTATTAAGTTCTATTTATTGATTATCTCAAGTACTTGATAATCACATGTTACACCTGAATAATCAAATGCGAGTATCAGATTATCTCAACTCTCAAGTACTTGATAATCACATGTTACACCTGAATAATCAAATGCGAGTATCATGTTCTATTTTGTGATTATTATGGATAATCGTAATAACAAAACATGCTAAAGAAGAAAATCCATTTTTTTATATTTTCATGATATAGCTTCTGAAAGTTTTGAAAAAAATTGTGTTTTGATATTTAAAAGTGACTTTTATAAGACAGGTGTGACAACAAATAAAACAACGTTATTTGATAGATAAAAAAAAAAAAGTCGAGGTTTGTACAAAAAAAAATTCTTCGTGAAAACTGTGTAATGATATACACCAACAACAAAACAACAAAAGAAACATAGAGGGAGAATGCATATGCCGTATAGTACCTATTTTAATGATTTCTTTGAGACAGCCCAATATCCAAAGCGGAACTGTAGAAGATGCAAGAAAAGTTGTTAGAACGATGGAGATATATGGAATATGTGATGAATTACGCTAAATTAAGTTGCTAACAACAATTTTAATCGACTGCACGCATGCTCATTACGGGTTGTGATGATACATACTTATAGATAGAATCAACTCAAATTAGAGATTTGCTAAAAAAAATAAATTATCAACTTAGCTCATGACCTACCTAGGGATGCTACCACTCCTCCAACATAAAAAGGAATAACTATCAGCAACCCCTTATGTCCTTTGAACTGATGGATCATATATTCCGAGCCAGCAACTACACATCCGAAAATAGCCACAGATATAATCAGTCGAATATAAGGATGATGATCTAATGTTTCTGTATCAGGTAGAAGCGGAATATGATTGACGACTGCTCTTTTCCAAGAGGTGCTTTCATGTGGGAAGTTTTGAGCTATAGCCATAAGCACAGCATCGCTATGCAATGTAGGGTACTTCTTGCACAAATCCAATGCAGAGACTTCAGAAATTAACAAGAGATGAAGATTTGATTAAATAAACATTATATTAATTTTTTGTGTAGCAGTATCAGTTAATTAATTAGTTGGTGTATGAAGTTTAAAGCCAGCACCTACGTACTTACCGTAATTTTTAGAAGTAACGGCATTTACCAGAAGCTCATCCCCACTAGTACCCGCAAACAAAGTATCAGCCGTCTCTTTGTCATGAGTATTGGTGGCTTTAAACAAATAAAGATATGTTTCGGTATGCATATTAGAGAGAGCTTTATGTAGTGGTGTGTCACCCTTTTTATCCTTGATAAACAACAAATTGTGGTCTTTTTCAATCAAGAGTTTAGCAGCATTGGTGTTGCCAACAATGGCAGCAACATGAAGTAGTGTACTTCCATCAGCATTTTTCATATCTAATTGTGCGTTTTCTGGTACCAACTTCAGCATCTCATCGAAAAATTTATGCTCATTACTGGTAGTACCTACCGCGACGTGGAGTGCTGTGTTGCCATTAATGGTGATTTTGTCTGTCAATTCCACCCTTACTTTTTCATTCGCCAAAATATTAGTAACCTTAGAAATATTTCGACCTAGAGTAGTGATTTTGTCTGTCAATTCCACCCATACTTTTTCATTCGCCAAAATATTAGTAACCTTAGAAATATTTCAACCTAGAGTAGCTTCATACAATCTTGGTGAAGGTTACTTGAGCACTTGATCTGAAAGAGAACCCAGTACCCAACCTTTGACCAGAGCATCTGATCTTCTCCACAACATGTGATCAACCTCTGTTTCCTTCCCCAAAACACTTCTTCTAGGTCTTTCATTGATGAAACTAAGCATATTCTGACTCTCTAACAAACAAAGCATCTGTGTTCCCCACACATCATAAGTGTCCCTACCAGTCAGTTTCACTGAAACAAAGCTTGTGTTTAAAACATTTGATGGGTATGGGTATAGATACGGATATTCGTAAGATGATTCTCCATGATTAGAGCTTGAGGTTGCCATCGTGAGCTTGAATCTGTCACTAGCTACGTACACCGTCAAGTGTTAAGTTGTAAGATAGATATGATTGCAACCTCCTCAACACAGCCTCTTATATAAATGTTGTTCCTTCAATCGATCGATATAGTGTTCGAAAGACAATGATTAACATGTGACATCAGACCAACAACTAAGGCAGGTATATATTTTTTTTAGTGTATTTATCATTCTGCTGATGTTTAATATAAAACTACAACGAGTCTCGTCATTGACTGTAAATTATTTGCACAGCTGAGCTGTAAGACATGAGCTAAACAAATCTGTCTATATGTTCTTAGCTAGGAACTCACGTGGTAAGATCATCGTTAATCGAAAATTAAGGTAGGTTTGGGGACATGTAAACACTTGATGTGGATGGGTATTAGTATTACACCATTCTCCAATGACTGCACTACACGAGATATATATTAAATTGATTGATACTTTCAAACTCTCTTTCCTACTTTTACACAAATACAAATACAATGTGTGAGCTAGCGCACCAGCATCACTGCTTTTTTCACAAGTTTTTTAATCTACAAATTTTGTACTTTTCCCACTAGCTATTTGTTACTTTCTTTTCTTTTCTTTTGTTTTATTAGAAAAGCATCCTATCTTATATCATATAATCAAAACATGTCGATTTAGACAAATTAGATATACATGTATGTACATATCTACTGACCTTATGCTACTAATTTATATAGACACAAACAATTACATTTTAGCTCACAAGTTTTGACCAATTTTTAACCACTTAAATTGTTCACTGCGTCCTATAATCTTTTGAACACACACTCTCTTCTTGCCTTATGATTGTTTTTGTGCCTCCCAGCCAACAAAATATATATTTACTTATTGTCAACTTTCACACAACACCATACAGTTCCTCAGCAACTATTTGTTACTTCCCTGCAAAAACATAATGAAATTTCACAGGAACAACACTACTGATCAAGGAATTTATAATTAATATGTTGATGTTAATTTAGTTATTAATAATATGATATTTGTAATGATACCTTACTTATTTTCTTGGACTTTCTATAAAATCCCGAATGCAACTGGCAATGGTAAATCATCATCATTATCATCATCATCATATATATATATATGTAATTCATACTTGTATACTAAACTTAGAGCCTGAAATTTCAAAAAAACTTTGTAAACACTTGTAGCATTAATTGTTAATAAAAACTATTTTTAATCTTTTATACTTTTTGTCTTATATTTTTGTTTACGTTTTTATTTAGTTATGTATGTATGTATAATAGAATGTCCAACGACAACAACAACAATAAATAAGGGTTGAGTTCAAATAAGAATGGTAAAACAGTAAAGAATTGAAGAACCAATAAGATTGCTCCATTTCCTTACAAAAACCACTTCCACTGTTACTCCTAAATTTGAATATCTCACAAATCGTATGTCTATTAATTATAAAAATCACATATTCAGAATCAACCTCTTTTTCTCTTCGTACTTTCGATGATTTTTTTTTTCTTTTTTTGGGGTAGATTTTACAATATAATAACATGTGTTTATGATAAAAAGTTAAATTTGCTCACGATTATTTATTTATGGTATATGTTAATTAATATGTGATTACAACTTAATATTCATATACATTAATAATTATAAATAGAATTTTAAAAATTACATTTGTTCTCATTAAAAATCACATGTGATAAACCATGCCACATGGAAATATATGTTTAAAATGTATCATTGTTAGATATTATTCTTTCTATGTTAGAACACATTACAAGATTTCTGGGGTGCGCATAAACCCCTTCTACATCCTCCCATGTATATCTTTATAGACAATCAACCAGTCAGGCTCTATGCTACGCTACAAGGGCATACTAGTATCCTAAATAAGCAATCAGGCAAAACCCTTTCTTGAAACAACTAAAACTAACACAAGACTAGCAATGTTGGATCTAACCACAACTCCGCATGCATAGTGACGCGATAAATATATAGCAATAACTATGTTATTGAAGCAATGTTTAAATAATCTCACCAAAAGGATTAAATAAAAACAACCAGAAAAATCATCGCAATTGCAAATATTAAAAAAGACGAAAACGATCCTTAATTATTATATCCCTTTCTGTTTCCTTAGGATAACTAATAACAAGCACTCTAATACTCCTAAGTCAGTCAGGCTACCTATCTATGAACTTAAACTCAAAAAAATGTTTTTGAATAAATCATCAGTTATTAAATAAAAAGATATAAGATTCATTTCATTCTTAACATCTATAAGAAACGAAAACGAACATTACCCTTAAGCCTCAGGAAATCAGTTTTCTTCTTCCATTTCAGTGGCTAACATCTCTAAAACTGACTCAATATCATCTTTCGAACTGTGTGACTTATCTGATACCGTAAAAGCATGCAACTTGTTCTCATTTTCTAACCAACTAACCCCATGTTCTTTCCTCACATCTTTTTCATTCATAAGTTTTCTCAGTTTCGCAACAGAATCCCATTTCCCTGATGCTGCATATATTCCCGAAAGCAACACATACCCAACAGATGATCGAGGTTCCAACTCAATCAACTGTTCAGCAGCTTTTCGTCCTAATTCCAAGTTCCCATGAATCTTACAAATTCCTAGTAACGCTTTCCAAACACACGCATCGGGTTTAACATGCATCGTTCTTAATTGATTTACCACCTCATCAAAACGTCCTGCTCGGCCCAAAAGGTCGATTAAACACGCATAATGCTCTTGATCAGGAACGACATCATGCTCACGCATTACTGTTTCGAAAAAGTGTAACCCCTTTTCAACAAGCCCTGAATGACTACACGCATTTAGTACTATAACGAACGTAATCCTATCTAATTTTACTTGCGATTTCACCATGTCGGAAAACATATCTACAGCCTCTTTTCCATGACCATGTTGTGCCAAAGCAGATATCATCGTGTTCCATAGTATCGTGTTATGTTTATCACCTGTGAGTTTAAAAACTAGCTGCCCGAGTTTTAAATTTCCACACTTAGAATACATATCGATAAGAGAGCTAACTACTATAGTGTTCGGTGTAAAGCATGTTCTAATTAAATATCCATGAACTTGCTTACCTTTTTTTATAGAAGCGATACTAGCACAAGCACAAAACGCACTACTAAAAGTGAACTGATCCGGTTTAACTCTACAAGCCATCATCTCCGTAAACAACGCAAGAGCTTCATACCCAAAACCGTATCTCGTATACCCAGATATTAAAGCATTCCACGATACTTGATTCTTTATGGGCATTTCGTTAAAAAACTCCTTAGCCAATTTCATGTCACCCCACTTTGCATATCCCGAGACTATAGTAGTCCAAGCAAGTACATCTCTTTTTGGCATTTCATCAAACAACTTCTTAGCATCATTCATCTCACCACATTTCGCATAACAATCGATAACCGAGCTACAAAGCACCATGTTCGACAGAAAACCAACATCCAGCACCTGACAATGAACTTGTTTTGTAAGTTTCACGTCTTTCGTATTCACACAAACTGTCAAAACACCCGCAAAACTAAACTCATTCAAACCAATATTCAACATTCTCAACACTTTATAAAACTTCAATGCTTCTTCAGTATTCCCATCGTGTGCATACCCGATAATCATCGTGTTCCACGTCACAACATCCTTCTCCTGCATTTGATCAAACAACTTCCGGGCCGGTTTCATCATTCTCAACTTAGCATACCCAGAAATCATACCATTCCAAGAATACAAATTTCTCACAGACATTTTATCAAACACCTTCCGTGCACCAACACAGTTCCCACATTCCGAATACATGTAAATCAAATGATTTGATAGAAACGTGCCAGGTCTTTTTCGACCTGTAACATTCATATGTAAATGAACCCATTTACCTTCTTTAATGGATTTGTAATCGGCACACTTTTGTAATAAAACAGCTAATGATTTAGTGTTCAAACGGAGGCCTTTGGCTGCTAGGTTTTCGAGAGATTTAACTGCTTGTGTAATGTGTCCTTCGGAGCATGAACTGAGTAGCGATTGGATCACACAAAGACGTTGAATTTGGTTATTATAGTTAGTGGGCATTGCAAAAGAAATAGCATCATGTTAGTGAAATGGTGAGTTCTTGATTTTGGTTAACTTCATTTGGGTCAAAGTTGTCCCAAAACGGACCATGTGGTTTTTTATGGTTTCACATTTGTTTTAAAATTGAAGTCAACATCATTTAAAATTAAAATTACCCTCTAAAAATTGTTAAGCAACATGTACTATATTAAATATAATAATAATAATAATAATAATAATAATAATAATAATTTTATATATTAATTAAATATAATAAAGGAAATATGTAATTATGTCATCATAAATTTAATTAATCAATTAGAAATGATTATTTTGTCTAATTAACTAAAATTCAGGACATGATTATGATGATGTAATGATGTCATCATAAATTAAATTGATCAGTTATTTTTTTTATTTTGTTCAATTAGCTAAAATTTAGAACATGATGATTTCATCAATCTAATCTAATTAATCAATAAAATTCATTTATTTTATTATAATTTGTATTTATTTATTAATTTATTTATTAATATTATCACTATATGTGATGTAGTGTGAAATTAAATAACACAAATTAAACTTGTTGATTTTGAGAATACCCAAGAATAATCTCTTCCAGCAATCGTTGATTCAAACGAATACTGACGTTATGAACAATTACAACTCAATTTTCAAGCAAAATTGAAAGCAAATTTTATTATTATCAAAAACAAAACTAAACTCATATTACATCTTAGAACCTTAATAAGAGCATCAGCAACGCTCCATCATGGAGCGTCGAATGAGAATTACAGAATTGCCATTTAATAAGTTTAATCCACTGTAGGTTGTACACGTATTCATGCGTTAAAACGGGCGTCTAACTCTGTACAAACGAGTCTTAAGATGATAAATGGTAGGCCCCTCCACCTTCTTGGTTGCTGAGCCATATGTATATATCACATTTATATTTAACCTTCCATATCTGCCCACATTTATAGATATTCGATGAATTAATATATTTTAAAATTATACTTTTACATTACACTATAGTAATAATATTATATTATATTACAGGGTGCATTTAGTTGAAGAAAAATGGGGTAGTTTTTCAGAAAATTTTTCTAAGAAAAGTGAAAAATCAGAAAACGCGTTCAAAATGAGTATTTTCCATAAAAGTTTTACAAGAAAATGGAAAAACCACTTTTCCATGTTATAACTAGGAAATGGAAAACAATGATTTCCACTTCTCCACTTTTTTCCTTTATATTACTCCTTCCACTTTTTAAAAATTTTCCAAAAACTTTTAAGCTTAACTAGTTTTTCCAAAATAGAAAATCAATAACATTTGAACACATTTTACAAATTTTCAACATTTTTCTAGAGGATGAACACTCTTTTTATTTTTTAGAAAATTTAAGATGGAAAACTTTTGAAAAAAATTTCACAACTAAACGCACCCTTAAGAATTTAAGATTTTACCAAAGCAGTTAAGAAAACAAAACATATAATATTAACCTTTCTTTCCCTAATTTAAGATGAAACTATTTTTATATTTGATAATTTTAATTCCAATTTATATATTTAAGAAAAGAAAACATATAGTACGATGATGTGGCAGTCTAATAAATTTGTAAGGTTCAATGCACTGTAATTTATAAGATAATAAAGGATGTTGACGTGTGTAACACCCCGCAATTTCGTCATAATTATAAACGTTAATTGCACCATTTTTAGGCTAATTCTCTAACTTAGAGTGAATTCACAACGCATTTTAGAGATAAGTCTAGCAAAGCCCAACTAGTTAATACGCGTAGTATTACATTTCATAATTAGTTGTAATTATGTACAAAACAATTGGAACAAACGCGACTAAAATATACGACTGTTGGTGAACAAAATTATTTAATAAATATGAAATTATTAAATAGCGTTAACGTTTATTAAATATTATGTTGATAGTATATACAGAGTATTTCGTATCGTATAACATTTATTTCGTCACTCACTCAAGTGTCGCCCACTACTCTGAACGTCACTTAACGCGACACTAACCTCAGTGACGCTACCCCAAGCCAAGTGACGTCTCAAGTGTCGCTAAAAAAAACAGAATACTTATAACATCTTTCTCACTAAGTGTTGTACTTAATCGAAGACGAATATTTTTCATACAATACGATACGTGAACGGTACAAACATTACAAACACACTTATATTATTGAAATGTTGATTTCAAACCGTCACCAATGAGTCGTATACATTTTCACAACTACGAAATACAAACATACATATTTAACAAACACTTTGGATATAACTTGGTTGTACGAACACTAGCATGGATGGTCGACTTAGACATCCACATACTTATTATATCTCATACGTTTAGGACGTTAGGAGGTTTCGGACTAGACTTGGGCTTTAGGCTTTGCTATCACTTGCCATAACTTACTTTGTTTGAGAGATTGATAACTTGTTGATTACTTTCAACTATCAATTATTAATGATGATTTCATGTTTTAATTGATAACTAGAGTGTTTTGGAAACTAAACTTATACATTTTATGAATGATTTCATACGTGCAAACTGATTATAAAACATCACAAGCTTTCATACAAATAGACTTTTATGAAACAACATTTTCATAAACATAAAGAAAGTCCTTACGTCTTGGGCAAACATACAGAAAGTCCCTACGTCTTGGGCAAACATACAGAAAGCCCCTACTTCTTGGGCAAGGTTCCATCCTACGTCTTGGGTGAAGGCTCTACTTCTTGAGCAGTAGGTCCTACGTCTTGGATGCCAGTCCTACTTCTTGGACACAAACTGAAAAGTCCCTACTTCTTGGGCAGTTATTGATCGGTCCTACTTCTTGGACAAACATTTCAAACTGTACTTTTGGGCAACATCCCAACAAAACTACACGTTTGACGAATGTATTTAAATTGTTATGGCAAAAACGTTACAAACAATTTGGTTGATCAAACTTACACTTAAACATAAAACCTGTGAATTCACTCAACCTCGTAGTTGACTTTTACTATATTTTTCAGGGAACTAGATGCACGTAAGAACCGCCTGCATATATGGTACTCTAGGCGACCCGCGAAGCGTTTAGGATGCCATTTTTGAAACCGATGGATTTCTTTTATATAACTAATATGTTTTAGTCATATTTACGAAATCTACTTTTGTAAACTTAATTACTTTTACACTTGTATGATTCGATGAATCCTAAAACTTTATAACTATTACTCTTGACATCTTAATATATATGTTCTGTTATAATCATATGCTCTGATATGTATGCATGTACTTTGTATATGTCGACACCCCTACTCGATCTAATGCTTCCGCAATCATCTGATAAATTGTAATTAACGAATTTGGGGGTGCGACAACGTGTCAGTGATGTGGCAATGCATTAGTGTAACACCCCAAAGTCCCAAGGTATAATTGTGACAAATAAATTAACACTTGTTTTAAATTAATAAATATGTAAGAAAAATAAAATATCGAAATTGCGAATAATTTTTAAGTTTCAGATAATAGATATCAAAGGGATCAACTAGTACCAATACATATATACACCGCCCTTTTTATTTCTCCACATCTCAAACCTTCACGAACTCAAACACAGGAACAAATATTAGTGTCGCAAGAAAAGTGAAAACAAGAATAAACAATATCAAATTTCAATCAGTGATTTCAACCTTCATTTTCTTCTCTGAATCATCATCATCGTACCCACCATCTCTTTCTTACCCAATTTGTAAGTTCTAAATTCTTGATTTTATTGATTTAGTTTAATTGGTAATGAAATTAGGTTAGTTCATGGAGTTAGTTAAAATAGGTATATGATAATGACTGTATTATGTTTATACTCCTTATTTCTCAAAGTTGAAACTGGTTTATTGTTCAAAGTGGCTCAAAACCGAGCAGTAGCAGTTTATACAGAAATCGGGTCTGGGCGATCTGTACAATCGCGACACGATATGTACAAAATCTCGACGCGATTTCTTAATTGTTGCGATGCAACGTTTCCCTAACGCGACGCGATTTCATGTTTTTCAAACCTTGCTTAATCGTCTGATAGGCTTGTAGCTGTTATAAATAGTATAACATAAAGAGAGGTGGTAATGCCTTTATAATGGGATATAATGTAGAACTAAATCTTGACAGGAGCTAAAATGGCCATCCACTTGAATAGTTATAATAAACCATTATAGCAAGGTATTGAGTCTAGTATGAATAATTAAGTACTTGTGAATCATCGAAATTGTTATGAGTATTATAGTCTAAACAATGCTATAAATATAATGTGGAATCAGGAAGATGAAAAAAAAAATGAATGAACAAGAAATTAAGTGTTAATTATTTCTACTACTTGAGTAACTGTATTATTACTACTACTGGGTTACTAATTCTATTAGTGCTACTTGTTTGTTGTGAGTCTCTGAAACAGATATGAGATAAGAGTATAAATGAATTGTAAATATATTGTAGGATAATAAAATGGAACTAAAGTGATTAGGCCTTGAATATCACGTAGAATTAGATTATTATGAGGATTAAAATAACTATGTATAGGAATCGGTTCCAATTGTTAAAAACAGGTGTAGTCTTTTAGTTAATATGTGTAAAACCAAGAAGTGCTCAAATTGATAATGACTATATTGAATTAAGTTGCTAGTAACTAAACTAAGTGGAGGAGAAATAATTGATTATTATTAATACGTGTTAGTCGAAATGTAGTAAATACTAAACATGTTCCTATATATGTGATACATGTTTAGGTACTAAAGGCGTAGGATCCACTTATTGAATTCTCACTGTGAGCTCAACTAAGACATTGAGGTGAGTATATGAGTATTAATTGAGTAATAATTGTGAGAATCCGGATTGCTTCCGAGCAAGAGGATCCCACAATTTGATGAATTATTATTGTATATATTACTTGATTTCGGTTTCTGAACTTGGCATATATTTATATGATTGAGCATTATATTGACCTTTGCTACTGTGGTAGTCAAGGTTCATGTATTGATTTGACCTTTGCTACGGTAGTAGTTAAGGTTCGTGTATTAAATTTGACCTAGCTATGTCATTAGCTAAGGTTTGATGGAAACGATCATGTGCTTGCACATGTTGATTGACTGTGGATCCACATGGTGTATTGTTGTGAAATTTACTTACATGATGCTCAAATATCTTAATGTATAGTTTACCTGTGCATATAAAGCAATGAATTTATGTGAAGTAGATATGTGTACAGGTTTGACTGATTGTTGGAATTTGGTGAATATTGTGTATTACTTATGCTTATTCCGTCTATTATTTAATGTATAGGTGATGATGAGCATATAGGAAAGGGGCATGTTTTGAGGTGACGTGGATTGCTTGTCTGCTATATGTAACAAGCTTAATCTCTATAAATTATCGTTGTATTTGTCACTTGAAGTAAACCGCCCCAAAACCATAGCTTTTGTCACAAGTAAATATTTGGGTTTGAAGTCGATAGTAAAACGTTATCATATTATGTAATATTACAGATTTGTTGTAATGGAAACGTTTAAAGCAAGTATATGAAATACTTGCGGTTTTGAGATAAAAATATGAGCATGTACATCTATATACTTTGAAAATCAAATATGTTCGAATTCAACTGCAATATTTCAATATTATAAATTGACTAGTGAGACCGTATGAGCTAAAAAAAAAATGGGCGTTTTAATTAGACTGTGAAGAGTCTAATGCATTGGAGATGGTCTAAAGGAATAACTCTTGAAATATCAAAGTTCTAAGACCAATCAAGAATTGCTAAACATTATAGAAAACTTTAAAACAAAATTATGGTACTAATTATTATTAAGATAAAACTTAGTGATATAATTGTTTTTTCCGTTGAAGAAATATCCCATCAAATATTGGAATTATTTGTTAAAATAATAAAGATTTTTTTGTTATCCAAACTATTCCATTTTCGTCAATTGATTGTTGATAGCTAATAGTCATTTCTGCATCAATATGGGACCCTTCAGTTTTCTACTATCTAAATTATACGTGATTATGAGAACTAATAATCAATGTCAATAAGTTGTTAACATATAAATTAAGAAGGGTATTTGCTTAATTTGATTCAATAAATTCTCCAACAAAAATTAAACTTTTTGTTCATTTTAATGTTATTTAATATAGTAAGTGTTAGTTTCAACTTATCAAAATTAACCTTATAATCAATTTTAAAAGTGCTAACAAGTATTTTATTTTAATATTTAAAATAAAAGGTCCGTGTATACACATGTTTAATAGCTAGTATCATTATAATAGCCTCTACCTTATTCAAAATCAATATTATCAATTATCAATATCTTATCTTTTATATATATATATATATATATATATATATATATATATATATATAATTAAACCAAAATCCTATGGAGCAATTTTGACCTTAAATTAGGTTTCATCCATAGAGATCCTAAGGCTAAAATTGTTTCATACATCAATCTTCATGTTTTAAAAGGTGTATCCACAAATATTGAGAATTGACATTTCCAGTACTTCCATAATTCTTTTCGGTCCTTATAAGTTATACATTATGACATTTTAATCCGTACATTATAAATAAACTCTTAATATTTGAAAGATTTATCTATATTGATTATTTACATGATTTTTTTTAACGTGACACTAAAAACTAATCATTTATATTGCCATACAACCTTATATGATGAATACGTTAAAGTCGCAACTAAAATATCTTATGGTTTGTAAATAAAATCCCTCAATTATTAGTTAATATACGTTGAGCTAAACATACGTCATATTCAACCATAATAACATTATTCTAATTTCTTTTTTGTGATTCATGGATTTCATTTTCCTACAAGTTGTGTTTAATTAAGTCATTGCTAAAAACACCTTCAATTTAGATATCAAACTGATTTATCATCCTTAATGAGATTATTATTGTAAAATTTCATAACTAATCTCACGTTGTCGCGGGTCTTCAACTAGTTATAATAATAATAATAATAATAATAATAATAATAATAATAATAATAATAATGATAATGATAATAATAATAATAATAATAATAATAATAATAATAATAATAATAATGATAATGATAGCAAGGATATTAATAATAATATTAATAATAATAATAAGAGTAAATTCTATAGATGGTCCCTGTGGTTTACATCAATTTACGAAAACAGTCCCTAAACTTCTTTTTTCACCTTTTCAGTCCAACAAGTTTACATTTTGCTCGAAAATGGTCCCTCATCCACCTAAAATGACTAAAGTACCCTTCGACCATTTAAATCGTGACTATCCAGTAATGACAAAAGGAAGGGTACTTTAGTCATTTTAGGTGGATGAGGGACCATTTTCGAGCAAAACATAAACTTATTGGACTGAAAAAGTAAAAAAAGAAGTTTAGGGACTGTTTTCGTAAATTGATGTAAACCACAGGGACCATCTATAGAATTTACTCTAATAATAATAATAATAATAATAATAATAATAATAATAATTATTATTATTATTATTTATTATTATTATTATTGTTATTACAAACTGCTTAAAAAACACGCTTATAAAAATAAAAAAACACGCTTATAGAAATTTGCTTAAAAAATACGCGCGACTATTACTTTAAACCCTCATAACGTTTAACGGGTAATTATATATATCTCTCGTTAAAACCTGGTTTCCTCTCCAATCACAAACGCCACCATCATCTGCTGCCACAATACCACCGCCTCCATCATCTGTTGCCACCGTAACCACGCCCCCACCACCATCATATGTATTCCTACCCTCGAGATCTGTCAATGTCCGTACTTATCCGCCGTTTCGATGAATCAAACATCTATGGTCGCCCTACTGATGGTGGTAATGGCGTTTATGGTTTCTGTTTTAGCGTGACTTCAAAGGCGGTGGTCAAAATTCGATGACGGTGGTAACTGGTATGTACTTGCTACCTGATGATACGTAGATTGGCGTATACGAATTATAATCTACATAATAGGTTTTAATACCGTATAAATATATAATCTAGTATCACTTTGATAAAATGAATAGATAAGTGAGAAAAAGGTGGTATAAAAGATTATGTAATAAAATACGTAAGGACTTTTGATAGTGATATATTATTAGGTGGCGATTCCCTATTTGGTATCTCGTACTATTTGTACGGTTTTACGCCACTTAATAATTGAACTCGAGCCTTTATGAAATATGACGTGAACTTGTATATTTATGTTGAGAGAGGGAGCCTTGAATGCCTAAACTATCATTTGATGGTTCTATTTATAGAACTCCGAAGGCATTCGTTTGATCGTAAATATCTTTTGTAAATGTATCCTTCTTAAGGATGTGGATAGCAATCGTTTGCAAGTTGTTTGATTTGATATTCGACAGAAAGAATTCATCATTACGATTCACATGAATGTGATTATAACTTCTATTTGTAGGCCATCTTACGTGGACATATTTGCTTCCATATGCTACAATCAACTTGCAAGTTGATCAGACATGTTTGTTGGATGTTGACATTTGGTTTGATGTTGCATCCTACTTGCATATTTGATCTATATTATTTTACTATCCTTATCAATATCAAAGAATAAGGAATCAAAAGTTATTTTGCTATTTATTATTAACAATAACATTAGTTTTATTTGTATATAGGAATACTATTAAGTGCCCCAATTCATATTTGTACAATTTTTAATGGGACATATATGAATTTGTGTTTATTATTTTTATTTTTTGATATATTATTAGTTGATGTATAAATTTAATTGAAAAGACCTCAACAGTAAATATATTATCCTCAAAACTATTTGTTATAAATATGTGTTTCTTAATAGCTTGTAGGCTATGATCATAGTGTATTAAATTCTATCTATATCATGAATCTCTATAAAAGCAAGTATGTGTACTATTTATTTTGTACTACAAAATGAATCCTAATGAAAGTGACCTTCCCCTATCTTCCTTTAACTATCATCTGCCTCCATACAACGTGAGTGTATGCTATTCTATTTCTATATATAGTAAGTATATGCTTTATTTTAATAAGTTAACTGTGATAACTTTTGTTTAATTTTGATAGGGTTTACCTGGGTTTGCTAGCACCGATTATGATGGTATTTCTTTTACCAATCTCATGAATAATGGGTTTATGGGTGAAGGGTTACCAAGTTCTGTGTCTACAGAGCCTATTTATTCAAACTATTTTGCAACTTCAAGTGAGCATACTTTCTCAATGATGTCAAGACGTGCTCCCGTGCCACATGGTTTGTTTGGCCAATTACCCTATGTGGGTGGTTTTGATCAAAACGTTGTTCTTGAAGAGTCGATTACGACTACTCAAAATGTCGAGTTTAATAATCCTCTGATTACAACTCGATCAGTTAGGAGATGCACTGCTGGACAACCAGGTTATGTTGATGCTTTTAATGATTGTCATTTTGTTAGTGACGGTGGTTATATAAATCGTCCAGGTGTGGTGATCGAGCCCGGTGTGCCACGAAACGATCCAAGTACTTATCTTAGTTTGTCATTACCATCATTCGGGAGGCGTGATGATCTTCCTTTTGTTTCATCAGGATATACCGTTCCTTCTTGTCGGATCATTGAAGAAGAAAATGATGTTCCTAATCCGATGGTTGATGACATTTTCCATCCTCCGTGGGCAATAAAAAATTCTTCTATGTTGAATGACCAAGGGTCGATTTCTAATTTTATTGACAATGTCGTTCCTCCAATGCTTCATGAATCTGTAGCAAATGCATCTGATGACACTGTTTGTTCAGCTATTCGTGGGAATTTGGTTGAGTTGTTGAAGTACGTTCCAGAGATTCTCCATCGATATGAATCTTCTGCCGTTTTAACCGATGATAAGCGAGGTGAAGGTGAAGCTGAAACCAGTGCTCAAGGGAAGTAGCAAGACGTTTTATGATTAATATGGCTAGTGATGACCAAGTTATTTCCTTTCTTTAGTATGTTTGCTAGATTTATCTTTATAAGCCGTTGTTTAAGTGTACTAGGTTGTGTAATATGTAAGAATGTCGTTGTTCGTGATCGTAGTATGTTAACTGTGTGTTTGTAGTAGCTTCGTAACTGTCTTGTATGTTCTATATAAGAAAGTTGGTTTTTATGTTTCTATGAAATCTTGTTCTTGTATTTATTGCATGGCCAACATAATTGAAATATATATTCGAAATGTATAGAGGGGGTTAACTGGTGGTCTAGCTTTGTGATTGAATTGAGATTATTTATTTAGTTGATTTGAATGGTTTTCTTCTTCTTTTTTATTTGTTTTATTTTGTATTTATAGGAAAATATGTATACGTTCATGCATCAATATGACCCAAGTTGAAAGTGATAATACTTATATGGATGATATAAATAGAGCCAACTCTGTTTACTAATTTCAAAGTAGAGACGGATGGGGGTAGTGTAGATACAACAATTATTATTGCATCTATATCGATTGTGGTCTCTTCGCTTGACACTTCGCTTTTGTTGGTGTAGTTAGGATTTTATGGTGGGACATAGATAGATGCAATTATATATATTTGATTGAAATAGAGTTTCAAATATCAGATTATTGTGATAATGGCAATAATTAATTAATTATAGCTTTTATATCACCTGATTTTTGCGGTAACTTAAAATTGTAGATTTTTCTAAAGTTGTATGAAAAACATTAGGTTCATTGAACCATTCGCGTCATTTAATGCCATGGTCTTGCGCGTTTCTGTTAAATAACCATTCTTGGTATCATCCCTCTAATGTCGGGATTTGTTTAGGTTTTTTAACCCAAATAAGCTTTTATCGAGATAAGTAGATGATTAATTTTCATCACATACATGCTAAAGGTAGCATTTGTTATCCCTCTACAGGGTATTACATTTTTATTTAGGAGGACACTGCCTCTTATATAAGCTTAGAAATGAAACTTTCTAAGGTTACTAACGTGCCAAGTTCTTGGGATAAGATTCCCTTTCATATCGGCCAATACATATGTTCCCATTTGTTTGACTTTTATTATTTGATATGGTCCTTCCCAATTAGGATCCAACTTTCTCTGTGCTTCTTGTCTACTTGCTTCATTTTTTCGCAGCACAAAATCACCAACTTTAAGGACATTGCTCCTGACTTTTTGGTTGTAGTACCTTTCTGACTGTGCCTTGTATCTTGCGTTTCGAAGTGCAGCCATTTCTCTTCTTTCTTCTAATAAATCAAGATTGAGGCAAATATTCTCATTGTTAGTCATCGGATCGAATTCACTTACACGGTGAGTGGGTAAACCAATTTCTGGTGGCAAGATTGCCTCTGACCCGTAGACCAGGCTGAACGGTGTGCATCCGTTTCCGGTTCTTGCTGTCGTTCGATAGGACCAGAGTACGTTTGGTAATTCTTCAACCCAATTTCCCTTAGCTTTGCCCAATCTTGTTTTCAAGCCCTGCAATAATGTTCGGTTAGTTACCTCAGTTTGCCCATTGGCTTGCGGGTGTGCAACAGACGTGAAGTTCTGTTTGATTTTGAGTTCTTCGCACCATTCCTTGAATGGGTTGTTTGCAAATTGTTTTCCATTATCGCTGACGATTATTCCTGGAATGCCAAAACGGCAAACAATATTTCGCCACACAAACCGAAGTATTCTTTGACCAGTAATTGTTGCCAATGGTTCAGCTTCTACCCATTTAGTGAAATAGTCGACTGCGACTACAAGAAATTTGACCCTTCCTGGAGCTTCTGGAAAAGGTCCAACAATATCTATTCCCCATTGATGAAAGGGCCATGGGCTTGAGATACTAGTCAACTCACATTGTGGTTGGCGTATGGTTAGCGCATGTTCTTGGCAACTTTGACATGTGTTGACTAGTTTTGTTGCGTCTCTGTACATTGTAGGCCAATAATATCCCAACCTGGCCGCTTTTTGAGCAATGCTCCTGGCTCCTGCGTGTGATCCACAGGATCCGAAATGTGCTTCTCTTAATACATAATCTGCTTCATCAGGGCCCACACACCTTAACCATGGGGTTAGATACCCTTTTCGATAAAGAATATCATTTTTTATCGAATATTGTGGTGCTTTGATCCTTATTTTTCGAGCTTCCGTTAAATCTTCAGGTAAGTGTCCTGTTTCCAGATATTGGACAATTGGTTCCATCCAGGTGTTTGCAACATTTCCTACTGTGTTTGTTACGTTAACATCGATGCTTCTACTTGGAACAATTTCGACTAATACCTTTTTTGTGAGATGCGCAAATGATGATGAAGCCAATTTACTTAAGGCATCTGCTCGCTTATTTTTTGATCTGGGTATCTGTGTGATGGAGAAACTTTCAAACTTTTTGAGCAACTCTTGAACTTTCAAAAGATATCTTTTCATCAATTCTTCTTTTGCTTCATACTCGCCTTTTATCTGGTTAGTGATTAACAATGAATCACTGAACACTCGTAAGTGTTGAACTTCCATGTGCATGGCGAGCTCCAATCCGGCTATCAAGGCTTCGTATTCAGCTTCATTATTTGAAGTTTTAAAATTGAAGCGTAACGCATAAGTTATTTCTTCACCTTCGTCCTGCTCCAGAACCATCGTTGCTAGATGCGCCATCGGTAAATAAGGTCCAAGTGGGTACCTTAGGCCGCTTTGAAGCTTTGGTATCGATCTTTTCGTTCTTCTCTATGGTGGGAGATTCTGCCAAAAAATCTGCAAGTATTTGACCTTTTATAGCGGAGCGGGGCTTATATGTGATTTCGTGTTCTCCAAGCTCAATTGCCCATTTTGCCAATCGTCCCGAGTTTTCTGGTTTCAAAAGAACTTGACGGATGGGTTGATCAGTCAAAACACATATCTTATGTGCTTGAAAGTAGCGACGAAGTCTTCGCGCTGCATGTACTAGTGCCAGTGCTAGTTTCTCTAGGCTTGGGTAGTTGATTTCAGGACCTTGTAGAGCGCGACTGATAAAATATATTGGTTTCTCTACAGATCCTCTATCAGCAAGTAGTACAACGCTAATTGCTTCATTTGCAGCAGCAAGATAAAGTGTCAGGGTTTCACCTGGCCTTGGTGTTGTGAGTGATGGTAGAGATTGAAGGTGATTTTTCAATTCTTGGAAAGCAATTTCTGCTTCGGCGCTCCATTTGAAGTCTTTTTTATGAATACAACCCTTCAGGGTTTTGAAGAATGGCAGTGATTTTTCAGCTGATTTTGATAAGAAACGTCCCAGTGCTGCCAATTTTCCATTCAGTGCTTGAACTTCTCGTACAGATCTTGGAGAAACTAGGTTAATTATGGCATGTATCTTCTCTGGATTTGCTTTGATTCCTTCATTGGTGATCAAGTAGCCCAAAAACTGGCCATTTTCTACTCTGAAGGTGCATTTTTTAGGGTTGAGTTTCATGTTTGTCCTTCGTAGTGTTTTGAAAGTTTCCTCGATGTCTGAAATGAGGCATCCTTCATTCCTGCTTTTTATCACCATGTCGTCCACATAGATCTCAATGTTTCGACCAAGTTGGCCAAAAAAAGTTTGGTCCATCAGTCGTTGATATGTTGCTCCGGCATTTTTTAATCCGAATGGCATTTTTTCGTAACAGAAAGTACCATGTTCCGTGTGGAATGAAGTCTTTTCTTCGTCTTCTTTAGCCATTCGTATCTGATGATACCCTTTATATGCATCAAGGAAGCATTTCAACTTGTATCCTTCTAAGGATTCAATTTTCTGATCAATTTCAGGTAGAGGATAGCTGTCTTTCGGGCAAGCTTTGTTTAGACTTGTGAAATCTATGCACATGCGCCATGTGTTGTCAGGTTTGCGTACCATTACCGGATTTGCCACCCACCGAGGAAAGAAGACTGCTCTGACGATCCGTGCTTCTACTAATTTTGAGACTTCTTTCGTTATAGCCTCGTTGCGTTCTTTGGCTAGGGTGCATTTTTTCTGCCAAACGGGGAAGGTACGCGGGTGGATGTTTAGCTTGTGTTCGGCAAGCTCTCGGGGTATACCAGTCATGTCGGTCGGTGTCCATGCAAAAACATCGTTGTTGGAACACAATAACTCGACAAGCTGCTCTTTCAAGGATTTTGAAAGGTGTTTCCCTATCGTGATCTTGAGAGATTTGATTGCAAACCTTCGGCGTGGTTATCTCACCTTTTATCATGGCCATTCCTTGTTGGGTTGGAAACTTCATGAGAGCATGTACAGTGGATGCAATTGCACCGAACTGTCTCATACCAGGGCGACCTGGGATGACATTGTATGGTGAAGGAGCTCTTACGATCATAAAGTCGGTTGTTATCGTCTTGCTGATGTTGCCACGATAATCATAGATAGTGATTGGTAAACAAATAATTCCGATTGGCCACGATTTTTGGCCCGCAAACCCAACGAGTGGAATAGTTGGCGGCTTCATTGTTTTCTTCTGTTCTGCCGATAGTTGTTCGAAACAATGCTCATACATTATTTCTGTCGAGCTGCCGCCATCAACATAGACTCGGTGTACCCTTGCATTTCCGATGACTGCTGTGATAATGAGAGGACTATCTCCAGTGCAGTGATCAGGTATTGGGTCTTCTTCAGAGAAAGTGATGCTTGGACACGAGTATTGTGATTTTGTCGCTGATGTGCGATCAACTTGAATCATATTTATCTCATGTTTTGGTTTGGCTCCAGTTTCGTCTTTTTTGTTCCATTCGAGTTGAGGTTTAGTTTCGTTTCTGGATCCGGAGGGGTTTGTTGTTTGTGTGTGGTATGTCTTTGCGCCTTTTGCCAGGTGACTTAGTCGTCCATTTCGAACACACGTTTCGATTTCTTTCTTTAGATCAATGCAATCATTGGTGTCATGACCGTGATCGTCATGGAACTCACAAAACTTCGTTCGATCTCTCTTGTTGGCTGGTGTAAACATTTTTGGTGGCGGGCGGAACAGAGATTTTCCTTCACTTGTGGCAAGAATTTCTGCCGGAGACTTGATAAGAGGTGTGAAAGGGACTTGTGGAGCCTTGTGAGTATCGCTATACCGGTTAGTCGGTCGCGAAACAAATTTTTCTTTTTGTCTCCTAGGGAGTTCTCTATAAGTGTTGTGTTGCCTTGTCTCACGATTTCCTTGACGTGGCTCTCGGAGTCGATTCTCATTATTGGCATCTTCAGCTCTGATGAAGTTGTTTGTTTGGGTGAACAAATCTTCCAAGGATGTCGGCGGCTTTGCAATGAGGTCTTTGAATAGTCGACCCGGACGCAGACCACTGATGAAGGCCCCAGATACCATCATATCTGATCGATCGGCCATGTGTAAGGTTTCTTTGCTGAATCGGGCCACATAGTCTTTTAAGGATTCATCCGGTCGTTGCCGTATTCCGAGTATCTCCGCTTGAGTTTTTTGGAACCGGCGTTGTTGTAAGAAATTCGCCCTGAATTTATCCCGCAGTTGATGAAAACCATCTATGCTTCCAGGGGAGAGGTTGTTGTACCAAAACCTAGCGGCTCCGCATAGTGTGATATGAAAAAGTCTGCACCAAACGGGTTCAGGAAATTTGTGTACATCCATTGTACCCATGAAAACCGTGAGATGATCATCTGGATCAGACGTGCCATCATATGTTTTTAGATTGGTGGGGACTTTTAGCCCTTTTGGCATGTCGTAATCTCTTATTCGATTTGTGAAAGGGGATGCTACAAGATTTCGTACGTCACGTTCCGGTTCTTTGAATACGAAAGGTTGGTGATAGAAATCTGTATTTCGTGCCTCTTTCCCCTTTGAGGTGTTTATGAGCGGTGGTGTGGTATTTTTGGCGTTACGGGTATTCGAGGGGTTGAGATCGGCACTTTCTCCAGGTGTGTTTCCCTTGGGTTTGTTAGGATTCACTTCTTCAGAATCAGAGTGCCATGGCTCTATAACTGGAGCATCTCCGTTTGCATTTGACGGGTTTTGGGATGAGTGTTTTTGGGTGAACGCTGTGTACATAGCATTTACACGTTCAAAATTTTGAACCATAAATTGCATGATGTGATCATTGGAATTTGGTAAGGGGGTTGTGTTAAGAGTTTCCTCATTGGTGTGGATAGGAGGGGTAGGTGTAGGTGCGGTATTTGGATTATCGGTATTTCCCACCTCTGTATCAATAGGTGTTAGGAGCGGGGTATCGGTGGACATGTTTTACTGGTGTGGGAGGTTTTGTTGGAAAGAGAAAGAATATATCTAGGTCCCACGGATGGCGCCAATTGATGATACGTAGATTGGCGTATACGAATTATAATCTACATAATAGGTTTTAATACCGTATAAATATATAATCTAGTATCACTTTGATAAAATGAATAGATAAGTGAGAAAAAGGTGGTATAAAAGATTATGTAATAAAATACGTAAGGACTTTTGATAGTGATATATTATTAGGTGGCGATTCCCTATTTGGTATCTCGTACTATTTGTACGGTTTTACGCCACTTAATAATTGAACTCGAGCCTTTATGAAATATGACGTGAACTTGTATATTTATGTTGAGAGAGGGAGCCTTGAATGCCTAAACTATCATTTGATGGTTCTATTTATAGAACTCCGAAGGCATTCGTTTGATCGTAAATATCTTTTGTAAATGTATCCTTCTTAAGGATGTGGATAGCAATCGTTTGCAAGTTGTTTGATTTGATATTCGACAGAAAGAATTCATCATTACGATTCACATGAATGTGATTATAACTTCTATTTGTAGGCCATCTTACGTGGACATATTTGCTTCCATATGCTACAATCAACTTGCAAGTTGATCAGACATGTTTGTTGGATGTTGACATTTGGTTTGATGTTGCATCCTACTTGCATATTTGATCTATATTATTTTACTATCCTTATCAATATCAAAGAATAAGGAATCAAAAGTTATTTTGCTATTTATTATTAACAATAACATTAGTTTTATTTTTATATAGGAATACTATTACTACCTTTTGGTTAGGCTTTCTGTTTTGACCGATTATTTTTGCTTAAACGTGGGTTAATTTTTTTGTGGTTTTCATGAGGGTTTCATCGATTGTTTTGTGGGAATTGTGGGTTAATGCTTTGTCGGTTAATTGCGGGTTTTTATGCTATGAATTTGTTACAATTTGGTTGCTACTTTATTTCTGTTGGGTTTTTGTTTTTGGCATGATGATTAACTCTATTTTCTTGGTTTATAAATTGTTACGGTCACCATGTGGGTTTATAGTCTGTGGGTTTGCCTAAAACTGTTTATAATTTGATGGTTTTGATACGGGCTTATGCTTAGTTGCTTTGAATTTGTTGGTTTATGGTTTTAATGTGGTTTTATGTCATTGCTTGTAAAATATGTCCCTTGTCGGTTTCAATACTGGTTTGAAATAATTTGTTCAACATTGACTGTTTCGATGTGGGTTTTCGTGGCTTCTAAATAAGGTCCATGGTCAATTTTGATGTTGGTTTGCCACGATCTGTTCAAAATTGACGGTTTAGATTTGGCTTTATGACGTGGCTTGTAGAAATCGTTCCTTGTTGGTTTGCTAATATCTCTATAAAACTGACTGTTCGATGTGGCTTTATGTTTATGACGTGGCTTGTAGAAAGTGTCCCTTGTCGGTTTCGATGTTGGTTTGCCAAAATCTCTGTAATATTGACGGTTTCGATGTGGCTTTATGCCGTGGCTTGTAGAAAATGTCCCTTGTCGGTTTCGATATTGGTTTGCCAAAATCTCTATAAAAATTGACGGTTTCGATGTGACTTTATGCCGTGGCTTGTAGCAAATGTCCCTTGTCGGTTCTATGTTGGTTTGCCAAAATCTCTACATAAATTGACGGTTTCGATGTGTGGCTTTATTCTGTGGCAGTGGCTTTATTCTTTGGCTTTGTATAATAATAAAACATCCCTTGTCGGTTTCGATGTTGGTATAACATAATGTGTTGTAAATCGACGGTTTTGATCTGGGTTTATGCTTTGTTGGCTTGAAATGTGTTGGATTATGGTTTCAATGTGGGTTTATGTTGTTGCTTTTTAAAAAAAAACCCGTCTCTTATGGGTTTCGATGTGAAACATATCTTGGCTTGTCAAAAACGTCCCTTGTGTGTTTTGATGTTGGTTCACCCAAATCTGTTTTAAATTGTGGGTTTCGATGAGTTCGCCTTAATCTGTTTAAAATGTTCCTTGCATAAATTTGACGGTTTTGATGTGGGTTTTATGTTGTGACTTGCAAAAACGTTCCTTATGGATTTTGATGTTTGTTTGCCAAATTCTGTTCGAATTGTCCGTTTCGGTCTGGGTTTATGCCGTGGCTTGTAGCAAACGTCCCTTGTGGGTTTCGATGTTGGTTAGCCAATATATGTTTAGAACTGACGCTTTCGATATGGGTTTATGCCATGGCTTGTAAAAAACGTCCCTTGTGGGTTTTGAGGCTGATTGCCGAAATCTGATTTAAAATGTTGGTTATGATATGGGTCTATGCCATGGCTTGTAACGAACGTCCCTTGTGGGTTTCGACGTTGATTTGCGGCTTTTGCCATAATCTGTTTTAAAATTGCTGGTTTCAATATGGTACACCTGAAGATTTCAAGCGTTTATTACTCTATTTGATGAAGCACATGGTGATCATGTGGAATAGCATCTGATGCATACCTGTGTATATTATGTTAACATAACTAATCTTCAAATGAGTGCTGTTTTCATACTGGTAATACACGTACTTAGCATTCATGCATTATATTTGGATCGGAAAACAATTATCTCAGTGGTAGTTAAAGTATGAGTAAATGGCAATAAAGTGTTATGTACTCTTTGCTCATTTCTGTTTTAGTTTCAAAAACCACAAATAAGACGCATGTTATTATCGTGCTGTCAGAAACCATGAATGAGTGACTAGCCTGTACATCTCAAATCTGATTCTCAAATATTGTAGTTTAAAAACTTGTACGTTCACAATGCCTTAATGTTCAATTTGATAGCAGTTGGTTTCTTATGGTGCAAACAAAGTTGGTTAACTAAAACATATATTAGACTATTAGAGCAATACTAGTTATCTTCTTATGCAATAAACCTTATGAGACAGCCAAAAAGCTTGGCTAATCTTCTGTTTTTAATTGCTTCAGGTTCTATAACCTGTAAGTTGACAGGTCTGCTTTATTGTAACTCATATATTAGTTATTACTCGTACTTTATAAGCACATGTGCATTGG
Organism: Pseudognaphalium luteoalbum; assembly: GCA_963422505.1. Classification (NCBI taxonomy): domain Eukaryota; kingdom Viridiplantae; phylum Streptophyta; class Magnoliopsida; order Asterales; family Asteraceae; genus Pseudognaphalium; species Pseudognaphalium luteoalbum. Next base: position 1,108,251 of record OY730192.1, read on the forward strand.
AAATGTGGTTGTGGTTTATTGAGAATCTCGAAGATCAGTTGGAGCATGAGTAAGGTTTGCACTACTTATGGTCACAATGTTTTCCTTGTTTAATGTGGCGACATGGGTGGGTCAGGTAAAGAGTAACAAGGTTGGGTCGCCCAAAATATCTACGTTTTACTTGTTGACCCATTAGAGAAACTTAACTCGAATTGGCCCAATGCATAAGTAAATCATCAAAATTGTCACCGTTGTTCTTTGTGTTATACCTTAATTTTGTTATATCTTCGGCTAAATATCAATGTCTGTTTCAGATCGTGGACACAGTTGTAGGTATCAGTGGAGGTTATAATATTTTGCTTTTATACCCTGAAAATCACGAGGTAAATCTTCAGTTTCTTCTGCAACATTGTCATTCACTATGCTTCTATTAAATGTATGAACTTATAGGCAGTCCATATCTGGAAGGAGAACTTTTGTTGAAACATTATATGGTCAACCCTTGGAACAATCATCGATTACTAATGCCGCGTTGCCTAGAGCTTCTTCTCTGCAAGATGGGGTTGGGACGTTGGGTGATGGTTCAAGACGGATTCGGGTTGAAACGGGTCACTTTAGTAAATGCTGCAATGGTCTGGGTTGGATTGACCCACAAACAGTCTTTTTGTCCACATGTGAATCTCTTCTTAGGTATAATCAGCTCTTGAAATCTGGATTACATAAAGAAGAATTACAGTAGTAATCTAGATTTTTGAACCTAGGAGGCTGTATACGACTTAATAGACTTTGGGTGACTTTTGACCCCCTGACTATTGGACACACTAGATGGATTTCCAATATGGCTAAGTTCTTTGATCCATTTCCTGTTTAGCTAAATTTAAGTTAACCCACTTGAGATAAAAACACAACCTTTCCATTCATAAGTGTTCAATTATTAGCCAAGGACTGTTTTTGTCATTTTTGCCCATGAATCAAGATTTGGTTTAGAAATAAGGTAACAGTCAATATTACATACATTTCAAGATGTAGTCTCTGATAGCAACTTTTTACTCATTAACCAGATCTTTTTTCTTTTGGATACTATTTTGATATATCTTATATTGTGACCTGATTTTTTATATTCATTTAATATGAATCTCTTTATGAAGTTGATTTTGGTGTTTCTATAATTCTATTTGCCTGGGAATGCAGAACAATTTGTATTATGTCTGATGGTGGTTCATTATTTCCAGTTCTTAACTTGAATCTTGACATGTCATGTTAGAGTATGACTTGTATTTCCTACCAGTGTCACTTGCTGCTTCCAGGGAAGGGAATTTTTACTACCACTGAGAATGGGGACTCAAAAAGGCATGTTGTTACAATACTCAATTACATGTGTAGGTGAGTCGAAATCTGTTTGTATTCGACGGTCCCTATATGGGTTTATGCTTTGTTGGCATGAAATTTGTTGGTTTATGGTTGCAATGTGGGTTTATGTCGTGGCTTGTAAGAGACGTCCGTTTCGATGTCAGTGTAGCTATTATGATGATTGGGTTATATTGTGAACATATATAAAGGATTTGATCCGTATTCTGGTACAACAACCGGATCTGGTTTAATTGGTGGTGTTTTGCAATTCCAGTTTATTGCCATAAAATTTGTTTTAATATGTGGTTGTGGTTTTGACTTTTTTGGTCAAATATGAATATGCCTTTTAATAATCTGTAATGGGTATTTAAGTAAAACATACAACCAGATGGAAAAGAGCAAAATATGACAGTGTGACAAACTTAATAATGAACCACTACTAGGCTGTATTCAACAATAGATGATGTAGCATTGAGGAAATATGTTTGAAGCGTTGCAATTCCACGTGCTAGTCGAAAGATGCCCGTCCCTCCAACAATAGACATCTCACGATATTGATGAAATATTGGATTCGAACCTAGAAATTGGATTGTGCTGCCGTTGTACTTACCTTGCGTAGACACAATGTTCAAGTTCATGAGAAATTTAGGTTCTTCGAAAGAAGCAGAGCCAAAGAATCCTTGGCCTTTAATGATCATCGTAGACCTTATATCTAGCTTAACGGTTAATGGGTTGTCAAACATGAAAGTGCGGCCGAATTGGGTAGGTGTTGTTGAGCTGATACTTGATTCTGTTACTTTATAAGCGGTTTGAGTTGGTCCAGTAGTTGTGTCATGAAAATAAAAATGTAACTTCGTTACCTTTTCTTTTTTGAGTGGGAGCTCTTCAAACCATTTTTCTACTCTTGCTGGCCCTTCAGAAATGCTTTGCACCAATCAGTATGACATGGCCATGACCATTGTGCATAACGTCAAGACCACACCTTTATTCATTTCAAGTATCTGAATTTGAAGAACAGACTCGATGATAATGATTTCTGTAAACAAAACTTAATGAACGAAAAGATTGAGAGCGACTGACTAGAGAAACGAAACCCTTTGGATACTAAAAATGATAGGATTGATTATGAAGAACGAGAGAGAGAGACACATATATATATAGTAGTTTAGTGACCCATGATTACACGGCTTTGACAAAAATACAATTATAAGATTATGTTGGTATATATTATGCAAGTATAATACATTTTAATAAAGTTATCGGAATGATAGTTTCTATTATTATGTTTTGTATAGATTCCAATTTATTATTTTTAAGTTTTGCAGCTTGCGTGTTAATATAAATAAATAACTTGCATTGGATTTTAAGAAACACTTAATTAGACCATTGAGTATCGAATATGATTATTATGTAAAATGATAGATAAATAAAAAAAAGAGCATTAAAAAGTTACTAAATAGGTAAATGTTGCAATTGAAAAGTATCTTGCTTTATAAAATTTATCGACATATACAATCAAAAGATTTTTTTTTAACAACAAATCATCATATCCAAACCTCAAACCCTAAACCCTAACCCTTAAACCCCAAATCCTAAACCATAAACGCAACACTTTAACACATGTGTTATTAAAATGTGAAAACCACCAAAAAAGAAGGAAAAAAAACTTGTCGAAAGTATGCCTTGAGGGACGGCAAATCGAAGAGGAGAAGAAGACGAATAATATGGTGCAATTTTTATAATTTTTCGATCGTTTGTGAGATAATTGATGTTGGGGGTAAATAAGTATTGTACATGTGGAACACTCTCTTTGTACACATGGCACAATATGATTGGTACTTCCATACTTTGATGATAAATTCATGTCCTCTAATGATCTCATCTCTGCTTCGTGTAGGTAACTTGCATATGGCTGTCAAACATGTGCTAAACTATTCTTTAGCTGTATATTGTTCTTAGCTGGGAGTCGTTAAGTCTAACCTCTACCGGCTGCAGCTTTAGAGTCAACTTACTTTCAGGTGTCTAGGCCTGTGTAACTCAATTGGTCCCGTAGGGGAGGACTTTGCAAATATATATGCATGGTCACGTTTCTCGGTATGGGAAGATACCGTCGATAGCGAACCGTTGAGTCAGTCTGAATTAGCTTAGGTGTTCGACTATTAATTGCAGACTTGTGCATTGACTTCTGTGAATTATGAAACTGTTGACGTGTCCTGGTGCCAAATAAAATCCGTGTTAGGCGTGGTTATTTAAATAATGATTCTCAAATAAAATCCGTGTTTGGAATTCTGAATTATAATTTTTATATGCACCATGTTTACTTAGTTTAATATACACCTTCATACATATGCTTCTGTAATTCTTATACATCATTTGATTTAGTTGTCAATGTTAGATAGTTACTCCATTAAACTATCCGAATTATCAACTAATTAAAGATTAGGTAATCAAGTAATGAGTACATGGAAACTTTTCTTGTAACACATAGAAAGATTAATCAAGCTCTCTTATAAAAGGAATAACCAAATCATGAAAAAGAAATAGATATGCCAGTAACTGAAGCTTAATAATGAATCACTACAAGGCTGTATTCAACAATGGATGATGTGGCATTGACAAAATATGTTTGAAGCGTAGCAATTCCACGTGCTAGTCGAAAAATGCCCGTCCCACCAACAATAGACATCTCGCGAACCTGATGAAGTATTGGGTTCGAACCTAGAAACTGTAGTGTGCTACCATTGTACTTCCCTTGTGTAAACACAAAGTTCAAGTTCATAAGAAATCTAGGTTCCTCAAAAGAAGCAGCACCAAAGAACCCTTGGCCTTTACCAATCCTTAGGGACTTGACATCTGGCTCAACGGTCAATGGGTTGTCAAACATGAAGGTACGACCGAATTGGGTAAGTGTAGTCGAGCTGATATTTGATTCAGCTACTTGATAAGCGGTTTGACTTGGTCCAGTAGTCGTGTCATGAAAATAGAAATGTAACTTTGTTACCTTTTCTTTTTTGTGTGGAAGCTCTTTGAACCATTTTTCAACTCCTTTTGGACCTTCAGAAATGCTTTGCACCATTGGCATGGCTATGACCATTGTGCATAACATCAAGACCACACCCTTATTCATTTTGAGTTCTTAGAAACTAAACGAGAATCGAGTTAATGATCTCGCAAACAGATTTCTAAACAAACGAAAAGATTGAGAATTGAAATAAACAAACAGGATTGATTATGAAGAATGAGACCTGAATATGTATAAATTGGTGTGTATATGCATAAAAGTAAGTGGGCATAGTCAACTCTATAATCTATATATCGTTTTCTTGGAAGAGACCTGTTTTCACATTCAAGTTTGAAATTTTTGATCAAAGTGGAGAGAGCACCATTCTTGAATATATTATTTTATTGCCTTTTAGGTCGAAAGGGTTACATTAATTAATTTGGTTATAAAAATACTATTGAAACGTCTATATTTATTATGTATACTTTATTCGTTGCCAAGCTGTTGTAGTCTATAAATTATTAAATTTTAATCAAACATCTTCTTCATGGTCAGCTAAAATATTATAATAAATTTTTCTGGGCCAAGATAATGTACAAATATGTTTGGTCCAAAAGATAGGTGACAACTGCAACTATGGGATGAGCCCAACAAAATTAGCCCAAGCTCAATTACATCAACAGGCTTACAAGCCTATCAACCCTAATTCAATCTAGAAACCAATGAATCTCTACAATGGTACCCTTTTATTGAATACTGAAAATTTGGTACCCTTTTATTGAATACTGAAAATCTTTCAATATTACATAACATGAAGTAAATTTACAAAAATAAAGTCAAGGATATTGACATTTTCGTACATATATATGATATGATACTAAAAAATAATATAAAAAATTGCAGCTTAAATATAAGTTACAATTGTAGCATTGTACCCAACAATAGCATCACCGGTACTAGGGTCAACCCAATAAGTTTGAGCCAATGCGTACCCACGTGCAAGTCGAAAAAGCCCAGTACCACCAACAATCGTCATCTCTCGAACATTTTGCATAGCAGGGTTCAAACTCAAAAGACTAAATGAACTATCTTTATAAATCCCATCAATGAAACCGTAGTTTAAGACCATAATCAACCCAAGCTCATTTTGGGCCGCTGAACCATACATCCCACGGGCATGCCCAATAAGCTTGGAATTTTTATCTGGACCCTCAGTCAACGGGTCATCGATCATCATGAGGTTCCCAAACCCCCCAAGTGAGTTGCTTGACGATTGTGGTTGAGCCACCTTAATAGCACTAGGATTGCTACCACTCAATGTATCATGGAAGTAGAATTGTAGGTTCGTGACCACCTGTGAGCCCGTGTCTACCCGTTTAGCCCAACTCACGTCATTAGAAGTTTGAGCCCGGGCTCCAACGGCTAGGAAGCAGAGAATGAAAAAGGTACCCATGGGCTGGACCATTTTGTATGTGTATGTGTCTCTGAGACTTGATCAATGGTTATTTTATTTATAGTGGTAGTAGCTAGAGGTGCGGGCCGGGGGTGGGTGGGTTCAAAATATTCAATTAGTGGTTCAACTATATTATAGAAACCTAAACGTGAGTCATGGAACCTACTTTGGACCCATTAGAATGTTGGACCCTATACTTTGACTAGTGTATGATACTTTAACTTTCGTGGTTTTGGAGCATTTGTTCAAAAGAACCTTCTTAAATATACTTAAGCTTTAGAGTAAATTTATTTAAATCATCTTCGTGGTTTTCAAATTGTTCTACCGGTCATCCTTGACTTACCAAAAGTATTTTTGAATAGTTCATTTTTTGAAATTTTTGTTCACCGACAGTCAAAAATGGACTATTTAAATAATTTAATTTTCTGTTTTTTTGTTCAAGTCCATTTTGGACTACCGATGAACAAAAGTTAGAAAATTTAGACAATTTAAATACTTTTTGAAAGTCAGGGACAACCGTTGGAACAAAATTGAAAACCACATTGATGATTTAAATAATTTACTCTAAGTTTTACTAACCATGAATTAAAGGCACCTAATTTTGATAAAGAATGTTATTTACTAAGTCGAGTGAATCATATGTGAGAATAGTTGCGTTGATACATTTTTTATAAAATTTATGCTTAACTAACCAATGAACCAAATTACTAAAAACATGAGGTGGTTGATTCCCTATGTTTTAAAGTCAAAATCTATGATGATAGTTGGTCAACCGGAACAAATACACAAAGAAAACCGTGCTTTGATGTTTAGTTAATTACCTACTCCCCTAATGAGATTATTAATAATTAATAATAAAAATAATGAAATTACTAAACCTACCATTTTGATTCGTTATTATGTACCTGTGAATCTCAATCTCGTATTGTTACGGTTTTTATAAACATCGATTATGTCATTCACCACGTGTTTAACTGCCAATAAGACTTCGTAATTCGAAAATTAAGAGAGCTTGGTTATCATGTCGTCACCCAAGCATATATTGTCAAAAGGATTAGATGAAGTTCGTTATCATGTTATATTTTTAATCTGTTTATCTTAATATTTACAAACCTTTTTTTTGTCTTTATATTTATAAATTCTTTTTACAGCTACTTTTATTTAATGAAAGGTTTATTGTTTCGTTATATATTAAACTTTACACTTTTAATTAATATCGTATGCCACATATTTTCATTTGTTTTATTGTATGTATTCAACTTGTAAATATGATTTATTGTATGTATTATTTCCTTTTTTGGTAAGTCAAAAAGGAACATTTTTTATTTGGGTATTACCCAAAAAGAAAATTTTTGATACAATAGACCATATTAACAAATTTAATACATAATATATAAGTTTTCAAACTTCGACTCAATTGATACAATTGATAAAAAGTGTAAAGTTTACATAGATGATGAAACAATAAACCACAATTACTTTTTTTTAATATTTAAGTAACAACAACTGTGGTTGAAATCCCACTTCGGCAACATGTTGGGGAATTTGATGCAAAGAGGGTTATGATTTTTTCAATCGGATAATTTTTGTAAGTCATGCGTATCACTTTCCAAAAGAGATATTTCGACCCTAATGTGTATGAGTTCTTGAAATTCGCTTTAGGATAAAACTGTAAAATCGATTTGTTGCGATGGATCTGGTGTGGGCTTCACTACGGGGTCTGAGTTGTATGTAATCGCTAGAAAAGAGAGTAGTATGCCTAAAAAAGAAGATAAAAAACAATAGCTCAAATATCCGGCGGCTGAGATGGTGGTGCATGGCGGCGGGTCAGCTATCCGGCAGCGGTGAAACTTGTTTGGCTGGGTTTGCAAAAAGAAGACCAATTTTATGGTGGCCGTAGTGAAGGCTAATTCTTCTTCGTCAAAGAGCAATTACAGTTTGGTGGAGATTTGGATCATAGGGAGAGAGAAAGGGAAGAAATACAATTTGAAAACATTTTAAAATAGAAAAGAAAACTCAAAAGAATCCAATATTGTGATCAACCCGAGATATTGTTTAGACTTTAGACGGGGGCTCGTTTTTTTATTCAGATTTTATATTGCAAACTGAATCACATCGGTCTGATGACTGATGTGATATGTTCTCTACGAAAAGTGCTTGTTACCGACGAAAACAAGACGATTGCCTGTTTCCGACGAGATTTACACGAAATCACGACTAACGTGCCTGGATCTGATTGGAAATGTGATCGACTTATTGCTGGACCTTTCAGTTCTAGTGATGGTGGGTGGTTTATGGTTCCCGGCCAGGAGAAAGTTCATTGTTATGTATACGATGATAATGAACTCATGAAACTGTTAAAAAGGTTTTGAAAAATAAAAGAAATTTTAGGGTATGTTTAGATGTAGGAGAACATTGTGTTTTCCATATAATTTTTCCAATAAAAGTGAAAAAGTAGAAAATGTGTTCAAAATGGGGATTTTTCTATAATAGTTACGAATTTTTTTCTTATTTTTCCTTTTTCTGTTTTTCTAAGAAATGAGGAGTATTTTATTTATCTAAAAAACATTAAAAACTTAGAAAATGCGTTCAAATGTGAAAATTATCAAAATGACTTTTCAAATTTTTTAGTTATAAAAGGAAAACCAGGGACTTCCCTTTTCTTAGAAATATTTTTGGAAAACTCATAATTACACACGTTTTCAAGTTTTCTTAGAAAATTTTGAGAAAAGTAAGAGAATTTTCCGTAACTAAACACACATGTGTTACTTGATGGTGTCACATGTGTTACTACACTGGTAACATAATACACTAGTAACACATGTGTTACTCGCTGGTAACACGTGTTAGTTGTTTTTAAACCCTCTGAAAAATGAAGAAGAAAAAAGTTCATTGAAAGTATATATTGTTATATCTTTAATCGAAGTGAATAAAACACCGACTTTTATGTTGCAATTTTTGTGATTTATCGACTTACCAATTGGGAGGTATTTAATTTTTAAAAACGTGGAGGGAAAAATGGTTTAACGACACATGAAGCATTCACATTGGTTCTCTCATTTTCACACAAAATTATGTATTCATTTGAACCTTACTCTATTTTTTATATATCACAGGTCATATCCAAGTTGGATTATAAGAAAATTTAAATAAGTTACTGGTTACCGCTTGACACTTGACTGGTTACAACCCGTCTTGTATATACAATTGTTGAAATTGATAGTTACAAACATTTAACCTTAAAGCAAATGAAGTTATAGTAACATAAAAATTCAATAAAATAAAAAATAATCATTTACCATATAAAGAGTAAAAAAATATTCAAAAGACTATTTAAGTATTATAAATGTATACTATTAAACATATAAATTTAAAAAAGAAGTATATAAAAGGAAAACGAAAAATAAAGTTCAAATTGTATGAACCGCCGATTTTTCCAATAATCGAACCAGTTTTGATCAAAAATCGGTTTTTACCGGTTAAGGTTTCATTTTTTTTTTTTTTTAGTTTTGATTTTTGTGAATACGACTAATCCACTATATCCTTGGTATAGCATTGTTAAGCATTTACAATATATATTGTTATGTAACTCAGAAAAGACAGAAAGCACATAAGCCTTTACAATATATATTGATATGTAACTCAGAAAAGACAGAAAGCACATAAGTCAAAACAGTTACGGTTAGACCTGTAAGCGAACTGAACGTTCGACGAACTATTCGCGAACCGTTCGGCGGGAAGTTCGTTTATGTTCGTTCATTTCCTTATATGAACGAACATGAACAAATTTTTACGTTCGTTTAATTATATAAACGAACATGAATACAAGTCTCGTTCGTTCATTTAAGTTCGTGAACGTTCGATAACATGTCCGTGAGTGTTCGGTTACATGTTCGCTTATTAACTAATAGTTTAATTAAATTAATACATATTTGTATATTATATTCTAATTTAAGCTAAATTCTAAGTATAATATTATTAAATATTTAGATATTTTCATTTAAAAATATTAAACATATAGATATTTTCACCTCACATTTCTATCCACTTCAAACACATCGCCATTCTCTCCCACCAATAGTTCCGAATCTGTTGCTCTTACATACGATCGGACCAAGCAAGCGAGTTCATCTTAATATTGTGATCGTTTTGTAATGTTAATATGCATTGCAATGTTTCAAGTTCTATAATATATATGTGTAGATGTGTATATATACAGTCGTTTATGTTTGTTGAGGTTCGTTTAAGGTATTAACAAAGAAATGCATTAAATTATGTGTTTGTTCGTGTACGTTCGTTTGTGTTCGTGAACAAACAAATTTTCTTAGTGAACGAACATGAACAACAAAATATGTTCGCTTATCCGTTCGTGTTCGTTCGTTTGTTCGTCAAAACCTTAATGAACGAACACGAACAGACTCCGTTCGTGTTCGTTCGGTTCGTTTACATGCCTAGTTACGGTTCATAAGAGCTGACCATTTGATTTATAAGACCACTTGCAGTGGTGCAGTCCATCATGGGGCATTCTCAGCTACACGTAAGCATCAACTCCACGTCAGTGTTTGCAGTGGTAAACTCAGAACGCCCAGAATACCCCATAGGACCCACCAATTTAATTTAATTTTTATTATTTAACAAAAACAAACACAATTCATTAATTAATAAAAATACAATACAATAATTAACAAAAATGATAGTAAGAACCAAAAATAAAAGTTAACAAATACTACATGGACTAACTATACAAAAATATAAAAAATTGTTTAATGAAAAAGAAAAAAAAAACGAATAAAAAGTGAAAAGAGAAGAACAAGAATATACAGAGTATATTATTTTAATGTAAACAACATATTAGAAGAAAGGTCAAACCTCACATCCAGCCACATCCACGTCACCTCTTCTTCTCCTTCACTTACCCTTCTTCTTCTTCTCTGCAACTCCCAAAATTTTCCCCATCAACTTCTTCTCAACCAAAAACAATAAAAAGAACAAAAAGAAAAACAAAAATTAAAAAGAAATAATGAAAAAGAATATAAAAATGATCAACGCCCTTTCTCGCTCCCGTGCTCTGTCGCTTGCCGCCCCAGAACGCCCGCCGAGAACGCCCCCATTGCCGGCGTTCAGGGGAGTTCTCGGCCCCAAAACGCCCCCACGCAGCTCCATTGCAAGTGGTCTAAGGAGAATATATACATATGTGCAAGTTTACTACGTAGAATGTTTCAAAGTTGTGGTATGATAATTTTTTCTTTCTTTTTGATAACGGTATGTAGTACGTAGTAACTTATTTAATTTTAAATTTACATAAAATCCCAAATTCAAGGTGCAATTTAATATGGAGTACATGTTATCCCATACGAAATTTGGTTCACATAAATACAAAATGCTTTCATTCAATCTTACGGTAAATATCGATGAAATCACTTACAATTACTTCCAAATGTGACTGAAATCCCCTTTTCACTTACCGTGACAACCCAACATTTCATTTCATGATCTAAACTTATGGTAAAAATGTAGGAAGTTTTCTTACATGTGTTACTTGCTCAAACCCATAACTAATTTCAATCAATCTACCTTCATACCCTTTCAAACCACTAAAACATATACCAACAGGCACACCTTTGTTATCATAACCAGCCGGTACGCTAATACCCGGGAACCCACCAATAGCCAAAACCGGAGAAATATCAGCTCCCGGAGTCACAACCGCGTCGAGCCCATTCGCTATCATCAATTTCTCGTACCCATTTTTTGTGAGTCGGGCCATGTTTTTGATTGCTGCCCTTTCTAAGTCACCAATCCCATTTGTTGCTTCAGCTGCCAAAAATATTTCTTGCCCAAATTTGTTAATGTTTTCTAAATCTCCAAACTTTTGAGTGAATGCTATTATTTCTGATAGCGAGCGGACTGGAGATGTTATGAGTGATTTCAAGTAAGCGTTTATCGCTATCTTGAATTCGGCTAGAGTAGCTATGGCTTCACCACTTGCAGTGACGTTTAGTATGGTGTCGAGACCGGTAATATCCAAGTTATCGATCAGGATCGCACCTTCATGCCTAAAAAAAGTCCAATCAAAGTATAATAATAGTCGATATAATGATAGACTATAAAGTGCTAATGGTACAAAATAACGTTTTTCGTGTTAGACATCATGTATTTATCATTAGTGTGTTACCAAAATTGAAAAATGTTTGTATGATACTTTATGTTTATGATAATAGTTATTGCCAATAATTACCTTATTGTTTGCAAATGGTTTTCGAAAATTTGAGGTAGATTTGACCCATTAGAGAACACAAAAAACGGGTTTCTTACTACACCAATTCTCTTGCCCTTGAGCCCGTGGCGTTTAAGAAATTGGGTGTAACCGCCATATGGGATATATTGTGATGCTTTTTTAGTAGCTTCACGATCGTTATAGTCGAATCCCACAATTGTCTCAAGTACATAAACTGCATCCGCTACTGTCCTGCATATCGGCCTAACCAAAAAACAGATAAATACGTAAAATAAAAAACTTTTTCATAAATACAAATACAGCGACACCTAATCTGCCGGTAACTGAAGGTGGCGCATAAATGTGTCTTGTAAACGTATATAAAAAGTTGTAAATCGAGTTTTTTTCCAGTAGTGATGATAATGTATTAAAGTTTACCCGATGGTGTCTAGTGATGGAGAAATCGGGATGACCCCAGCTCGGCTAGTCAGGCCAACTGTAGGTTTAATGCCGACAACTGAATTGAAGCTGGCTGGACACAAGATAGAGCCATCCGTCTCGGATCCTATCGACAATGCCGCCATATTTGCTGCCACAGATATTGCTGGTCCGCTACTGGACCCACAGGGAGTTGCAGAGAGAACGTAAGGATTCTACATAGGAGCGTAAATGCTTTTTAAGTTAGTGTTTATATTTTATCCGTGTGTAATCCTTGATAGTGTCTACAACGTCGTATATTGTACTATAGCATACACTCAAAAGTTTCAGACATCTATAACTTAACTAGACAGTATATGATAGCGTCTGAAACTAGTTTAGTTGTAACTCAATGTACAACTAAAAAAAGCTTCGGACACTATACTTTATACCTTTACTGTACTACTAACTTTACCTTTCCTTGTCCGCCTCGCGGGCTAAAACCACTAGGCGCGCTCAATGACCGAAAACTAGACCACTCACTCAAGCTAGCTTTCCCTAATATAATAGCTCCTGCTTTTCGCAACCTTGAAACAATCCCTGCATCTCGAGGCACTACAGACCCAAGCAATGCAAATGACCCAGCTGTCGTGTTAAGTTTGTCTTTTGTCCCAATAATGTCTTTAAGAAGCACCGGAATCCCATGCAAGCCGCCCATGGATTGAGGCAGTTTAGCCGCCCGCTCACGGTCAGCTTTATCGGCTTCATATAAAGCATCAGGGTTCACTTCAAGAACCCCTTTGATAACAGGGTTTAATTTTTTTATCTCGTCAAGGTAGAACTCGACGAGTTGCCTTGAGTTAAGCCTGTTTTGGTTAAATGCGAGCCTGAGTTCGCTAACTGTGGCTTCTTGGTAAGCATTACAAATCGATAACGAGACCAATGCTAGGACAAAGAGCAAGAGCAAAGAAGAATTCGACATTGTACTGAATCGAAAAACGATTTATTTGTAACAACTCGTTTTAAATCTTAAGGTCTTATAAAGCTAAAACTAACAACATTCATACATGAATACAAACATGTTAAAATAAATCGCAGGCCGATTTAGCTAGCTGTTTAATTTGCCGTCCCATCACATGAAAATGTCATACAATTCATTAAATAGTTGTACCGTAGCGGTGTTCAAAATATACCGAAACCGAAAAACCGAGCAAAAACCGGTAGATTCGAACCGGATTTCGGTTAACCGAACCGACTTTTTTTCGTTTTTCGGTTTCAGTTAACCGAACCGATGTTTTTTTTGGTTTTTCGGTTTCGATTTCGGTTCATGATTTTGGGATGAACGTGATAAACGGTTAACCGAAAAAACCGAAAATGTTATATATAGTTTTAAATATTTGTATATATGTATTGTACATTTGATACTTATATATAAATACTTACATTTGTATTTTGATAAAATTATTTATATTTCATTTTCACTCATTTTAATGTAATATACTAGCTTATATTTGGCCTAATATGGTAATTATTACTACTAAGTTTCTAATTATTCAGACGATTTATGTACGTATAACTTAAATACACAATTATAAAGAGTAAAATGGTTATCGTTTGATATTAATATCATCAAAATATTTTAAATATAGTGAACACTAAAAAGTAAATATATATTTGTGTGTTATTAATTACTTTTTAAATATGTATTAATTAATAAACGGTTAATTTGGTTAACCGGCTAACCGAACTGAAAAAATGGTTAATCGATTTCCGGTTAACCGAATTTTCCGGTTTATGTTTAGGTTCAAAAATATTTTGAACCGGGACTTCGGTTAACCGGTCTTCGGTTAACCGAGTCTCCGGTTAACCGTCCACGAACACCCCTAGTTGTACGCAACTAGCTTACGAAAAATGTATTGAACACCAACATATTTTGTTTGTAGCACATAAAAGTGATAAAACGCATCATTTAGTAGATATATATGCATTTAGTAGATATATATGATTGGAACAAAAATGCCTTATTAATTTATCATATTTTGTATGAGTAATTTTTTTGGGTAGTGTTCTTTTTTTTTCTTCCATTTTCTTTCCGAGCATCCAGACTGATTATTGACGACTCCAAATTAATGGCTTCTAGTTACTTGAAGTAGAGTCGTTCGGGGATTATGATAGCCATGTACCATAACTAATAACTAAAACATGTATCATAAATAAAAAGGGGTAGGCTCTTAAACCAAATAATGTAAGTACAAATAATGTACTAGTGTAACACCCATTTTAAGGGTCTAGTGACATTTTTAGTAATTTTCCTGACTTTAAATAATCAGTTAATATGTTAGAAAATTATTTGTTATTATATTATGTTTATTGTAAATGATTAGTCAAAAAGTCAAATGACTTATTGTGACTAGTAAATTATTGTTTGTAATAACTCTATAAAGTTGAAGGTAAAATAAAGTTGTTGGAATCGTAAATGTTTTTAAGTCCAGACAATAAGTTCAGAAGGGGAATTTAATTATACTGAGTAATTGGGGTCGGTTTGGTGATGACCGACTTATATTCTTAATATCCCTAACTTTCTTAAACCATATCATTTGTTTCATTCCTTTGAAAATTCATAACAAAGATTTAAACCATAACAAGGCTGTGATTTCATTCCAGTTCATAAGCATCATCATCTATATTTCTTTTTCAATTGTAAGTTGTTAATTTCTCTATCAATTCATGAACTTGATTAGTTGAACTTAGATGGGTTAATGAATTGATATGAAACTGAGCTTGATAAGTTGTTAGTAGATGTTATATGATGTTGATTTATGATTGTTGCTGTATTAAATTGAGTTATGAAACTAAGTTTGATTGTTTGGGTAAGAAATTCGGAGTCTGGGGGTTTTCTGGTTAAGGATTGCTGGAAGAAAGGTAGTACCCAGCGGGTACTACCGTTACCCGGCGGGTAGTCGGGTGGAACAAAAGAACCCGGTTGGTAATCAATGAAGCCGGCTGGTTCTACAGGTTCAAAACGAACGATTTATTCTGTTACCACAAAGGTTAAATTACCCGGATGATTTGCATATAACCGGCTGGTTCTTATTCTACCCGGCGGGTAGGTGGAGTACCCGACGGGTAGATGGAGTACCCGGTGGGTACTCTTCTGTTTTCAGAATTTTAAATTTTGAAACTTTGGTGCAATTTTATGAATATGTATTATGTCCGGTAATTAGTGTATTATGGTAATTTGTATTTATAATAATCGAGAATGAAAATAATATGACTAGTGTTTAATTTTGTTGATTTCAGGACGAAATCAATTTAATTTTTAGTGGGATATGTTATAATAACCTGATAAATTAAAAGTAAAAATTAGATTAAAGTATAGATATTATACGTGTTTACAATTAGTCACGATAAATTATATATAGTGACACAAGAAACAATTAAGTTTATTAGGCCATTCTGTCAAGTCTTATACGTATTATTAATTATTAATATTAGAATTCATATTAATTTAAATCAAACACAATTGGAAACAAAGTAAATAATAATAAATAGAGAATCTCCTTGAGCAAAAAACGTCAAATAGCGTATCACTCACGATCCCAAAATTTACGAAAAAACTCGTTTTATACGGTTAATGATAAGATCAGTTGATAATCTCCAGCATATACATTCACTTTCACTTGCATAACAAAACAGAGAGTATACATAGAGAGGCCATCAAATTCAAAACGGAGAGCTTTTACGATCAAGTTTTCGGTACGAACTCGATCTCGTTTCGAAGGTAATCCTAACCCATCTTGAACATCAACGTGTTATTAGAATATATTAATCATCTGGTGTATATGGTTTTGATCGATTATATTGAACCGTAACTGCTTTAAAGTAACGTTTCGATAATGATATTGGGAGGTTTTCGAGTCTTAAATTTATGTAGGCTAGTAATGAATCGGAATATGAAACTCACAGTACGACAATCTTGTATTATATTCGACGTATTTAATCATGTAATCACTGAAACGAAATTGACATAAATCGAACGAATTTGGAACGTGTTTAAATGGGAATTGGTGTGTACGTGAAGGAGATGGATGATCATATACATTTTTCTAAATTTACAGTTCGACCCCTTACAATTTAAATTATTTTAAAAGTCACCTTGATTAGAATATATGCCTTTCAACTTTACTCATGTTGAGCTTAACGTGAAAATAATATTTTTACATAACATAGTGAATTTAATATAGTGAATTTAATGTGGAGGGCTCTATCAACGAATGTAATTATATATGTAGTGAAGTAGTGGTCACAATTTGAGAGTTTGTTAACTAAACTCAAGAAAACTGTAATAATAATAATGGAAGTATATAATAAATGATTTAAATGGAAACCTGGATAAAAAAAGAGAGCCATTATTTAATTAAAATATTAAATTAGTACAATTTGTTTATGTAGACTTTGTGTGGAGGACTGTGGAGTATCTTTTCGATTTTGAGAGCTATAGATAGTTATTCAGGTACAGATGTTCGTACTATTCTTTTAGCGTTATCTTGACATGCTTTATTAATAACTTTGCGTTCTTTTGATATCCTCGCGGTTCTTTTGATATCTTGATATACTTGTGTGAATTAATTCCCCTTTTTGAGCTAAATTGTTTGAGCTAAAGTATTATTGAGATTTGATAAATTGTGGAAACTTTTGAGAAACCTTGCGTGAAAGATGATTTATGAAAACTTGGGGAATTCATTGTCGCGAGCTATTTTTGATCCATTTGATTTAGGTTCCATATGCATGGTGGACATACTTTGGTGTGTGGTTGGTTTATATGTTAACTGTGCACCCATAGAACCCTAGAGTTTTGTAGACCGGAGATAGGTATACCGAGTCAGCTTCCTCTGGAGGACCACAGGGGCGTCATTGCGGCACCAATGACGTCGCACTATCCGTGGCGGGGATCCGGGGGGTAGCGCCCCTGGTTAGCGGGGTCCTAGGGGTGGCAACCCCTGGCGGGGTCCAAGGGGCTAGCCCCTGGTTGTATTGCTTTGGTGAAATTTTTTTATTTTTATTATATTGCTTTGGTGAAAAACGCACATGGACTTGAATTTGGGTGAAATCAAGTGATAAAATTTTAGGTCTCGACACCTAGTAAAATCTGTGTTTTCTTGGTCCTGTTTCATGCGACACTACGTGCAACATAAGGCTTGTGTCGCTAGGTGCGACATAGTCTATTGTGTCGCAGATCATATCTGCGACATAAGGGCTTGTTTCGCTAAGTGCGACATCCGCAATTTATGCAACATTAAATATTGTGTCGCTATATGCGACGGAAAATGAGTTCTGCGACATAGTGTTTTGTGTCGCTAAATACGACATCCGAAGGGTTTGCGACATAGTCACTTGTGTCGCTATATGCGACATAAGTGGGGTTTAGCGACATAAGGGCTTGTGTCGCAGGTGGCATGGAGCCTCTGCGACACAATGAGCTGTTGGCCGGAATTAGAGCCAAAAACATGTTTTCCGGTGACCGTTTGGTCCGATTCTTTTACCCAACCCATATTTTGACATTTTAAGCTTAAATAATCCATAAACAAGTGAAAATGAGTAAAATCGGAGCGTTTCGAGTTTTGTCGGAAAATTACGAGTTAACGCTGGAAGATTTCGAAAATGTGGGGTTGTAGATCGTGACGCGGTGGTCCTTTTCTTTCAAATGGGCGATGAAAACCGAGGTCGTTTGGTGGTGTAATTTGGAGGATTATGGTGATGGTGGTGTGGTTAGATTTTGAGAGAAAATGACAGAAGAGAGAGAGAGAGAGGTAGATGATGAAATGAGAAAAAGGAAGGAAGGAGGAGGGAAAGAAGGGGGAAAAACGGGGGGGCGGCTGGTGGGGTCCACCGAGTGTGGGCTTCACCATTTTTTCATTCTCCTGCGTACGCGCTTCGTGCGACATTTGTTTTCTCGTTCGTTTAAACTTTTAAATAATTATTTTACATGTTCAAACACGAGTTTTAAAATACGAGTATTTCTTAATATTTTTGAGGAAGTATTTTACCAAATACTTAATTATCGTGTTATAAAATGTAACAAATTTTGTTTCGATTTGTTTGCGCGTTAAATGGTTTGGTCGCGTAGACGTTTATCATACGATACGAAATGTAATTTGAAATATTATCAAAACAACATTTTGGGGCTTAATATCGTTATTAAATAATGTTTTTCTTATTTAATAAAATTGTTCACCAACGTCCGTATTTAATTGAATCGAAGTCCATTCGATTTAAGGATGTGTACGATTTAATTAAATCGCATATTCGTATATATTCAACAATATATATTAAAATACATTAATTATCCTAATCTAAGGACTAATTACATGTATTAATAATTGATTAGGTACTAATCACTAGTTCTAATTTGACGGGTGTTACAACAGTAAACCACAAAATCATCAGAACCATCAGGCAGTGCTAACACTGGAGCCTGACACAATAACCGTTTCAAAGTTTGAAAAGCCGATTCCTGTTGTTCTTCCCACTGAAACTTTACATCTTTACGAGACAATTTGTCAATGGACCAGCAATCTTTGAAAAGTCTTTAATAAAATTTATATAATAACCTGCTAACCCCATAAAACTTTTAATTTCAGAGGAAGTCTTTGGAGCATTCCAATCCATTACAACATTAACTTTAGATGGATAAACTTTTACCCCATTTTCACAAATCACATGACCCAGAAACTGAACTTCTCTAAGCCAAAACTCGCATTTAGAAAATTTAGCATACACGTGTTCTCTTTTCAGAGTCTCAAGAATCATACGCAAATGCATTTCATGTTCAGCTTCAGATTTAGAATAGATCAAGATATCATGGATAAAGACAATCACAAACTTATCAAGGAAAGGCCGGCATACCCGATTCATTAGATCCATGAAAATCGCGGGAGCATTAGTCAACCTAAAAGGCATAACCAAGAATTCATAGTGACCATACCTGGTACGAAAAGCTATTTTAGGAATATCTTCTTCCTGAACCCGCACCTGGTGATAACCTGATCTCAAATCAATCTTAGAAAAGTATGAAGATCCTTGTAACTGATCAAACAATTCATCAATTCGAGGCAGGGGATATTTATTCTTAACCGTTCTTTTATACATTTCCCTGTAATCAATACACATATGAAGAGTGTCGTCTTTCTTTTTCACAAACAGAACATGTGCACCCCAAGGAGAAGAACTGGGTCTAATGAAACCCTTATCTAACAATTCCTGAATTGGTTCATCATTTCACGAATTTCAGAAAGAGCTAATCTATAAGGAGCCTTAGCTACAAGAGTTGAACCAGGAATCAAATCAATTTGATATTCTACCTACCTAACTGGTGGTAAACCAGGCAACTCATCAGGGAAAATCTCCGGGTATTCAGAAACCACCCGAATATCAGAAATAGATTTCTTTTCTAACTTAGCATCAACAACATAATCCAGATAAGAATCACAACCTTTAGTTAGATATTTTTTAGCTTTCATCAAAGAAATTAAAGGAACACTACCTCTTTCCCGATCCCTTTGAGCCACGACATATGACTCATTAGAGACATGAATTTTTATCAACTTTTTATGACACGAAATATCAGCTTTATTACAGCTCAGCCAATCCATACCAATAACCACATCAAAGCCAGGAATTGGCATCAAAAGAAAAGAAACTGGAAAACCGTAACCCTCTATCAATATATTAGCTCCAGTCACATTGTGGTAACAGGAACCAATTTACCATCAGCTATTTCAACTTCTAGAGGATTAGCAATCAAAGAGGGAATCAATTTCAACTTATCACAGGAATACACAGATATAAAAGAATAATTGGCTCCAGAATCAAATAATACACATACTGCTACAGAATTTATAAGAAAAGTACCAGTAATAACGTCCTCAGTAGCGACAACCTCATCAACTGTCATCTGAAAGGATCTCCTAGTAGCAGGTGGCGAATTCTTCCGCTTTTGACCTGTAGATGATGACCCACCGACCACACCCGTTCCAAATCTCTTAGCCTCTGGACAAGCTCCTGATCGATGCCCTTCTTTATGACAATTCCAGCATACAAAATTAGGATACTTACAATCCTTCACAGCATGTCCAAATTCACCACATTTAATAAAACGTGAGTTCTGTAAGGTACACAGTCCAGAATGACTGGACTTACATCTAACACACCAAGGTCTGTCACCCGAACCACTACCGGTATTAGATCTCCGGCTTGGTTGATTATCTTGGCTTTTCTGTTTACCCTTACCTGAATCACTTTTGGATCGTTGAAAAGCTTTTTCTTTATTCTATAAAGTTCTAGCTCAAATATAGCTATCAACAGCACGAGCCAAATTAAAAGCATGGGGAAGAGTACCTTATAATCTTATAGTCGTTCGGTAACGGGGAGGTAAGGTTCCAACAAAATGCTCAACTCTAGTTTTTATCATCCGGAACCCGTTGTTGTACAAATCTCAACTTTTCAGAAAACTGATTAATAAGATCATCAATCGACATTTGGTCTGTCATGTGTAAATCCATAAACTCCCGTCTAATCTTAGACATATCAAATTCAGAACAGAACTGTTTACACATTTCATTATAAATATCTGACCACCGGATTGATTCTCTTTGTTGTGGAGTTAGGGATGCAGTGATAGAATCCCACCATGTCATAGCTTGCCCTTTCAAAAGCTGAGTAGCGTAAGGGACTTTAACTTCCTCTTCGCACCTCCAAACCTCAAACTTTCTTTCCATATCGCGCAAAGAGTCTAATGTCACAGAAGGATTACTGCTAGGGTTTACTGGCCATAAAAGTTTTAAAAGAACACACTTTCTGCTGCTGTTGAGGAAATGGTGGAAATACCGGTAACTCATAATTGTACGGTCTAGACGATGTAAAAGGAACAGTAGTCTGATAAGAAGTACCATAAGGTTGCTGGTAGTAAAACGGTAATGACACCGGAATCTGAGTAGAGGATACCACAGGAGGTGGAATACTGCTCTCAACTGGCCATGAAGATTCATAATTAAAGTGGATAAAAATACATATATCATATTTAAACTTTAATAAGTAAGATATATATGAGTGTATTAGAATATACTTACAATTGACTGCTCCATTTTTAATTGTATGGCTGCAATACTAAGAATATGAAAATTAACGTTGTCTGACAGTTTTAAATACACAAAAAAAATATTTATTGAGGTAAATTGATTAAACATAAATTAATTGTTTTAATTTAATTTGTCTTTATAAGTTCATAAAAAGGTATCCAATTGATTGATAAGTGAATACTTGAATAAGTGAATTATCAATTTTTCATTATTCTAATACGATTTACTACATGACTAATGTATATTGTATATTAACTAATTTATATTTTATTAAATTATATCCAACTTTTTAAGTTATCTATAATAACTGTTTTAGGTGATATGATAAATGTTCGTATTCGGAATAGAGAGAAAATCTCGCACTTTGTTTTAATCCTGTTCTTTGGAAAGATTACGAAAATAATGTGATTGAATTTTGATGATATCACATAATTACTATTAATTGATTTTAATTTCACTATATGAAATTTGAAATCGGTTGTACAATCCCCCCCTCCCCCCACCTAGGCCTGTTAATGGGGTGGGTCAGGTCGGATTTTGACAAGATCCAATGGGTCGCAAGATCCATTTACATGGGTGTGGATCTGGCCCATTAGTTATTGGATCATGATCCGATCCAAGATCCAACTAAATTAATGGATCTAGATCTGGGTCGACCCATTTAATTTAAAAAAATAAGAATTTTTTTTATTTTTATTTCATTTAAGAAGGAATGTTGATACAAAATAAACCATGTATACCTTTGAAAAAATTTCATTTATTTACTAAAATTCAACCAATAATATCAAAACATTGAAACATTAGTATATCCTAATAATTTAGATCATTCGATTAGTTAGTTTTACAACATGAATCATTTTCAATCATATGTGGATCGGTTGACAAATTGTGATACGTACCGTTTAATAATTTTGCTACGGTGATTATATATATACATATATATATATATATATATATATATATATATATATATATATATATATATATATATATGTAGCATTAAACCTGACATAAACATTATTTTTAATTTTCATAAATAGTAATTGTCGCATAATGAAAAAGTATATTTTTTAAAATAGTTGTATATATATATTTTTAAATTGTTATTTTTTTATAAGTTAAATGGGTCGACCCAGACGGGTCATGGGTCAATTCAAGTAGAGATCCATCTAAATGGGTCGACCCATTGGATCACTTATTGGGTCCATGGATCCATTTTTTCGACCCATTGAGTCACATAAATGGGGCGGGTGGGTCGGATCTAAATCAAGATCTGCCCCATTGACACCCCTACCCCACCCCTCCTCAAATGTGTACTTTTATAATTTTTTGTTAACTATTATAAGCGGATACAATAACATGTGAAACAACACAACTACAATACCAAAATTAAGCTTTATACATAATGCAATTTAAAATAAAATTACATTTGACTATTTACAAAACTTACCTAAAAGATGTTAAATATGTTCTACATAACTATAAATCAAACAATTACGTCAAACTAATCTTACAAACTTCATTAACAGTTTTGAAAATTTTTGTATTATAATACATGTATTAATTAATGATTACTCATATACATTAAGAATATATATATACATGTGCGTATCGTATATGTCTCGTGTGAATACACGAGTTTACAACTACTAGATTTATACAACAAGATGTTTCCAATGCCTTTAATTACTTATTTATGCTTTGAAGTGTAAAAGATCGAATCTTTTTAGAAAATGTATTAAGTGTTGTTTATTTTTTTTCCTATTAAGTGTTGTTTACATGTGATGTTTGTCTGGATAAACATGTTCGTTTATAACAAGTGCTGTTTATGTAAATGTAATTTTTGTTTTGACCAAAATAATGAGCTTAAATGATATAAAGTTTGAATAAAAAAGGCATGTTCAAATTCTATTGGAGAAAAAATGTTGAAAAAATGTATGTTTATCATTAAGTGTCTCTTTTTGGTAAGGACTTCATTTTTTTTCCTATTTCAGAAACAGACATTCTTTACAGATTAAGTGAAAAAGAAACAACAATTTATCTGTCTGGATTAAGAGGTGTTTGGAAACAGACCATTAAATGAAAAGTAAACAGCCACTAGTCTTTAATAGTGGTTTTGTCTTTTCCTATTTTAATTAAGTGGGGATTTTTACATGTACACATTGTACATATTATTTTATTATTTTTAATTTTAATTTTAATTCTCTTTTAAAGTGAATACAAGTTTAGTACTCTGATTGTACATACTTCTATTGAATTCTTTATAGTTTATAGTAGAAAAGGTTTTTTTTATTATCTGTCTATACCAAAAATGGGTAAATAAAAATACGCCCAAAAACTGGGTAAATGTAAGATATACCATATTTATGAATTTAATTTATAACAGATAACATATTTAACCTTGGCATACATACATATCAAAACTCATCATGTACTTATCACTACTCTAAATGTAAAAGCGAGACGATATATGCATGGGTAGTGATAAATACAACATGAGTTTTGATTTATACATCAAAATTTCATACTGTTAATCAGGGGCAGATTTAGAAGGGAGGCAGAGGCAGTCACCTCAAGAAATCTATAATTAGCGAAAAAATAGTTTTTTTTAAAAAATAAAATTAAATAGTGATAGTTTAGAAATATTTATCCTCCAAAATGAAAGAAAAAAAATTGAAAAAATCCTTCCCCTTAAAAAATTTATGGGAGTTGATTTTGACAAGTATTTTTTTACTTGTTACAAGAAAACAGTTGCATAAACAATTGTATTGTATGTATAAACGATTGTACTGTTTCCTTGTGACAAGTAAAAAATTACTTCCAAAATCAGCTCCCAAAATTTATATCTCCATCATGTGTTATTAATGCACACAATATAACTACTTAATGCATATTTTTGTTGTATCAATTAAATTCTATATTATATTTACTCCTGCATTCATGCTATCATTTCCCCCAACTCCCCCGTTAACTAATTATATTTAATTGAAACATACATAACACTTGGATGTACAAATTTTATTCAAAATGATTATTATATCGTTTTGTTAAGACTGTAAAAAAGTATCTACCTACCTGGCTGCCCTGGAATCACGGGTTGTAATCATAAAACACCAAATTCCACTACAACTTGACTTGGCTTTCGTTTCTTTCCTTGCCTTTTATCAATATACAAATCTACATATAAAATATCAAGGACTTGGGTAACCCGCTCATATGATCACATTTGGGTGATTAAAAGTTCAAATCTCATTTAGCGAATATCAAAGATTGAGATTGAGATTTTAGTGTTTAGAATCTCCATGCCTTATGAAATCACAATTCATGTTTGACATATAAAATGGAATTCAGATTTTCTAAAAAATAATCCCCTTAAATAGTTACTCCTAAACTAGCTTTATCTAAAGAATCTTCATCTTCTTTAAAATTACTCCATTACACTTATTATAACTTTTAACATATTGAAGTTGTAGAATATCATGTCCTTTTTTGTCATTTTACGTTATTAGCTACAGTCTCATCTACTTTGCTAAATACTAATTATTAAAAAATAAAAGTTTCAACTCTAACTTCTAAACAATTTATAATGTTATAGTAATATTCTTAGCGAGAGTTTCTTGACTCAAATATATATAATGTGAACGATAAATTTGATCCCGTAAAATAGGGACACAACAAAAATAGGGGTGTTCACCGAAAATACGTTTCACCAATTTTTTGAAACTAAATCGAAACTGAAATGTTCGATTAACTGTTAATTGATTCACAAAAATATACCAATGATTCCTTACTTTTTATAGAAATACATGCGGCCTTGAACTTCCGTTGTCATGTACGATTCGTTGCTGGAGATGAATTTATGTGATCTCTTACTTCCTTCAGATATGTAATTTTCATATTGTTGCCGTAGACGAAGAATTTATACTCGAAGGGTGAACGTTACCTTTGTTTCTCATCTTCAAAAACATAAATTATATACTTTCAAATTCAAACACAATTCCAGAGAGATTAACCGGTCCCAATGTTTATGCTGTAACAAAAAAACTTGTGTTCAATTCAGTCTCTTTATTAATAAGGTGCTGCAATTTAAAATTTTAAAAATTAAAAATTAAAATAGTCATCTTAAGAGCATCTCTAATATATGCATTATTTTAGTGCAATAAATTACACTATTTTAGTACAAAAATAGAATCTTTTGAGAATATATTTGCACTAAAAACAAGTTGCTCCAATGTGTTGCATAAATCTTTACACTAAATCTGTTTAGATTGATATAAAATATACAACCAACAATATAACATTAATAATTTTAGGGATAAGTGTCCCAAAAATCCGAAATGTTACCAACTTTGGATGAATATCTATTGTGTGTAACTAACTAAGCGATGGGTGTAAG
This sequence comes from Pseudognaphalium luteoalbum, assembly GCA_963422505.1. Taxonomy (NCBI): domain Eukaryota; kingdom Viridiplantae; phylum Streptophyta; class Magnoliopsida; order Asterales; family Asteraceae; genus Pseudognaphalium; species Pseudognaphalium luteoalbum. The sequence continues at coordinate 1,134,201 of OY730192.1, forward strand.
AATGCAACCAACTCTCAAAAATGGTGTTTTAATGTAATTTGTTGATGTGTCGTGTCGATGAGTTGTCAAACTCTCCGGATGCCACGTGGTACGTTCGGATGCCACGTGTCACCTTCAACGAGCGACACATCAACAAATTACATTAAAATACCCTTTTTGAAAGTTGGTTGCATTCTTACACACATCGCTTAGTTAGTTACACACAATAAATATTCGTCCAAAGTTGGTAGCATTTCGAGACACTTATCCCATAATTTTATATAATTACTTTAATGTCATAAAAGATATAATAACGATTATTATATTTATAAATTTTAATAATATAATTAAAAAATTTATAAAAATTATGAAAGTTCTTTAATAAGTATGATAACAAACATTATATTTATTAATCTTACTAATATTAAATGCAAATATATAATTACTACATGATATTAATACATTTTAGTTATTATATATATATATATATATATATATTATTTAATGAGAATAATATTTTAGTGCTAAGTTTAGTGTTACACCAAATATAGTCCATTTTAACTTTAACTTTTGATTGCACTATAATAGTGTAGGGTTTAGTGCATACATTGGAGTGTATTTTTTGCACTTTTATACTATTATAGTGCAAAAAGGTATATTTGCTACATACATTGAAGATGCTCTAAGTGTACATTATGTGGATGCTTAGTTAGACAAGATGAAATGATTATCTTTGCCACATATGTAAATAAAATTTCAAATAATCAATAAAGAAAAATTAATATTGCCATTTAATACATATTACCTATTTTCACACAAAACTAAAAAGTTTGTTACCTACATTACTAAAATATTGGGTTCGTTATCTAACTCGGTACAAAAAAGTAAGTTCGTTACCGATCCATACCATTAACCCTAAATATTAGTATGACACATGTCGTTTAAATAAACTTTTGTGAACAAAAATAACTTATCAAAAATAAATAAAGATTCACAATGTAAAACGAAAAAAAAATTCAAAAAAATTCGCTCCTTTCAAAACTGATGTGAAGGCTAACCGAAATTTGCATTATTTACGAAAATGCCACCGCACTTCAACTTATACACGAAAATGTCACCGTCAAAATACTTTGAGTCTCCATTTCTCTCCTAAGTCTCCTTTTCACAAGAACCACTTCAACGAGTTAATTACCTGAAAACAAGAGGTACTTTCAGTCTTGTCACCTTTTTTCAATATACTTTTCATGTCTAAAATTCCCCATTGTATTTCAACTTTTGTATCTATTTAACCACTCATAACCCTAAAACGAATATGTTGTTAGTTTAATGAGCATAATAAGACATATTATACAATGCTCCAATTGATTCACCGTTCAAAATTGATCGTTCGATATTTTAAGTAGTATATGTATGTGTTAAACCTATGTGTGTGAACGTTTATTAGTCAAAGTGAAGGGTTCCCTGATACTAAGTAATGGATTTAATTTCTTGGGTCACATAACGGTCATATATGGACCAAATGTGAGTGTATAGAATGTATAAAAGCATTAATTTTAAGTATATATGTCTATAGATTTAATTTCTTGGGTCACATTAACTATTTTATTGGGTTATAGAATATAAATCGTAAGGTTTATAACGCTTCCCGTCCGGATAAAATTGCTACTTAGAGTTACACGCTTTTTGAAATTTCAAATTCGTCTACTACCTAAGAGACAAATTAAAGTTAAAAGTACTTAAGCAAAAAAACTTTGGCGGTGAACAAATTAAATTAATCCAAAGTCAAATTTGACGATAGGGAAATGGAATAATTAGCTACATGCATTATGCATACAACGTAGAATGCAATGAGAAAACACATAGACCCTCTAGCTTGTTAAGATCAACTTGGGGACCTACTTTTGCCTCTTGTGTATCCTTTCTAAGAAAGATTTTAACGCTTGTTGTACTGCTTTGCTCGGGTGAGTTTCAATTGATTTGATCAACTCCTTGTAAATCTTGTTCCCGTAATCTTCATACTCCCCCTGCAATAAAAAAAGAAAAAGAAAACGAGTATCGTTATGCATGTCTTCCAATATCAATTTCGGATCCAGTGACAACATAATGATTAGATGAGAACGGTGAGAACCATCATAACTATCAATTTTTTTGATCACATAACATGATTTTGGAGGTGACAATTTTGAAGTTTGATTTTGCAGGTTCACATCACTTTTGCTAAGGTGATCAACTTGATTTTTTTTACTTTACAAAAGTTTTAACATGGTGAAGTTTTATTTATTTTTTATTAACAACATGTCTGAAGTAGTGAATCAATATGTATAAACCTTAACCTTTTCAAAAACTAATGTTAACTAAAAAAATCAACTTCATCTTATTAAAAAATATGTGAACCTATAGAAATAAACATTCATAACTTCATTTTAGAACCTTATGTTAAGAAATAAAAAGCTTCACCTTAGCAAAATAATATGAAAAAAAAATCACTTGAGCAAAAGTGATGTGAACTTGTCAAAATAAGACTTCAAAATATTTACAAAATTGCCGCCCCTCGGGTTTTTTATCAGATAATGGATGGCTAAGATGTGTTCTGTTCGTTCCCACGTAATCCTTGGCTAGGATGTGTGATGATCCATGGGGAAGCACTTTTTCGGGGAAATGTGGAAGTGTAATATTCATTACGAAATATCTTAACTTTTGCCAATACAAATGTGAAGAAATAAAAAGTGAAAATTAAATAAATGTTGATTAAATTCGATGCTAGCTATGAATGTTAAGCTTCCTTGATAATATTTTTGTGTAAGCTGTAACATCAATTGATGAATATTATATCAAAAATCGTAAATATTCATCGCGGTGAATCTTTGTTAAAATTCATTATAATGAATGTTAAAATTAAAAAAAAAATTAAAAAATTAATCGTGAAGAATATTAAGTTAACATTCAGATGAATGTTAACAATTTAAATGAATTTCATATGTGAATATATTCTTTATAGCGCCGATTATCAGGGCCGTCTTCGAGGGTGGACGAGGTGGTCGACCGCCCAGGGCCTCCGAATTATAAGGCCTCAAATTTGTATGTGTTTGTGCCTATGTATGTATGTATATACATATACATATAATTTGATTATTGATTGCAAGGGAAAAAAATGTTCTAGTTGTTTCAAAATTGATTGAGGCATAACAAAAAAGTAAGAAAATTAGTTTATATCTCAATAAAGGGTCTCATGATGATCATTCATGATTTTGCCCAAGGCCTCCGAAAACTCAGCGACGGCCCTGCCGATTATGATTATTATTTAGTAGTAAAATTAATTCTTTTTTTAACATTTGTACAAGTTAAGATGCTCTATGATGAATATTACACTTCTCTCTTCCCTTAAAATTTGGGTTCCTCGTATCTTCAACGCTCCCTTATATATATATATATCGAGAAAGAAGTAGCTAGCAATAAGAAGTTAACCTGAAGGTTGAGAGTATCATATAGTTCCTTCACTATTGCTACCTTTTCGGGATCATTAATCCCATAGTTTTCCTACAAGTGTGATGGATAAGTAAGTAAATATATATGGATCGGAGGTGCATTTTGTTAACTGAAACTGAGAACGAGACAAGTCACATGCATATGGTTGATGCATACGTTTATAATCTTCTTTTGTTCCTCGTTGGCTAGTTCTAACGCTTTCGTAACCACCCACGAGCACTTGAAGTTTTCAATATCTACTCCGGTCTGTTATAATGGGACAGATCAAGCATATATAAGATGTTGTTCCCTAACAAAGCTGCCTCACATGATCAATACCCCAGGACACGTACTATTTATGGACTAACCTTGCCAGTCACCTTAGGATCACCAAAAGCGTCGAGATAATCATCCTACAATCAATTCGAAATCATGTATTTTGACATAAAAATATAATTTAATTAAGGATGAATTGATCAGCGATTTATATATATGATATAGTTGCAACCAATGATCAATTACCTGCACTGAAAAATAGATACCCATTTTAATAAGGACATCCTTCACCAGAGCATGATCGCTCAAATTCTCTCCCGCCATAAGGAGGGCACAAGCAAACTTAAAGCAGAGTAATTCATATTAGTCTAATCGCATAAAAGAAGACTTAATCCAAGATGACACGACAGATAGATCTACTATACTCACTGGAAGGTAAAATGAACCATAAGATGTTTTGTACTGAAGTATCCGCTGATTACTACAAGACAGGGTGAAATCGTGTACTTCAATTCCGAAGATTCAACACATACATTACTTAAAATTAAAAAATTTAGTAGTTTGTACGTCACTTACGTGGACCCGGAAAATTTCGAGAGATTTTTTTCTTCAAGTGTAGTGATCATGTCAATCATCTGTCCTGAGATAGTTTGATATTCTACCTGTATCATTTAGAAAAGGTGGTTACTTTGTAATCAATCCTTGTCAAACTGATGACTAAATTAGACACTTGATACAAATGAACAAACCTCATCGAAGAGGTCCCTTAATTCCACATAAAAAGCCTTTCTTTTGAAATATTTTCTTAGAATAATGAAAATATGATTGCGAAGAACCAAAGCATCATTTGCGGAAATAAGACCAACCTATATCATATTCAAATTTTCAAGCAGATTAAGCATATGATCACTTTACGACTTGTAGGTATAAGGATAATGATCGAGTAGATATAATTCTGATCATCACACCTCGGGTAGTCTATACCAACAGATTTGACCTCTTCGTATATCACAGTCATCAATTAAGTCGTCTGTTACGAGGATAAACCCATGTTGCTGCAAGCATCACGAATCAATACCATGAAGCGGGATTAATTTGAGGCTCTCGAGCCATAATATGATTAGAATAGAAATAGATATATATACTAGTTATTCAGAAATTAGTAATCATTTGTTATAGTTTTGAGTATTAATTAATTTAATTAATGTTGCTATATTAAATATTACCCATTGAGAGCACCAACCAAGAGCACATGCAAGAAAAAATTCTTCATCTGTTAGTTCTTGTCCCTTTAACACCTTGTAGGTGTCAACCACAGTGTGGATTCGGTTAAACTTTCCTGCATATATATACATCACATTTAATTAAAAAGTAATCAAACAGTTGGTACCCAGAAATTCTACTTAATTAGTGAGGCCCTATGCAGCACTTGAGTGATAACTTTGTGGATCTCTGAGCACATATAACTGTTGATCTGTTACGTTCTAACATTTCCTATTTAAGTAATCACGTTAGCAGTTCTGATTTCTACAGCAGTTCTTGAATATGAATGGAGAAACTGATTGTACCTCCAGGTATATTGTAGTCAATCATCTGCATGGGGAAAAAAAACAATTAAACATGGGATATGATCAACCATCGATACATGTCATTAACTTTTTATAAATTATCTAAAACTCGGATATATTTCTAGGTGCTTACTACATTTCTAGCAGAGATAACAAAGAAGACGCAGCTAGAGATCAAACTGTGTGTGTGTGTCTATATATATATGAAAATGATCGACGAACGTTATAATTAATCTTACCCGCTCGACATACTGACGAGAATCATCATCAAACTCAAATGACGGATCATGAAATATCTCCCATTTCAAAGAATCAAAAACTTGCATGAATTTAGTTTTTGAATCGTTGTGCGATAATGTTGTAGAAAGAAGAGTAGGATTGTTGGAAATTGCATGAGCTCGTACCACTTGCTTCCCAATCTCAAACCGCCCAACTGATGATGGGTGCAAGCCATACTTTGGGGAAAGACCACCCATCACAACACTGCAAAATTAACAATTATAGTATATTAACCAATTATATGAAATATTAAATATTATATAGATAATATGGGTATGAAATAATATGACTTATATGAGTAACTAATTACATCTTTGACAATGCCATTTGAAAATTAAACAAATCCTTAATAGGTAACAAATGATAAGATTTGTGTGAAAGAGCGATGTTATAAAGGGTGTATTTATAAACAAATGCTTCAGCTATACCTGTACACGTATACGTAAGTCATTGGTCCGGCAACTAAAAAGTTGTATTTTAGGATTAAGACAATTTTACTGATTAAGAAGATTAAGATATATATTAATACCAATTTTACTGATTAAAATAATGTAAAAAGAGGATCATGTAACGTGCTTACATAATTTATGTTTTCTTGAATGTATACATTGCATACTTGCAATAAATCTTACACACCTACCTACCATGTATATGTATAGAGTCTCCTACGGGAGTATTTGAGAGGCTATTAATTTATAAAAAAAGATAAATAATAATAGATACATTAAAAAAACTAAAGATATTTTGGACAAAGTGTTGATCCGGCTGACCCATAAAAAACCACCCATTTTGCTCCCAAGGCCATGAAACCATGACAGAACCTAACGACCCTTCATACTCTTATGGTAAGAGTTTTTAAGTTTTTATTCTCAAATACTATCATCCGGAACCTGGTGTAGCCAAAAGAGTTGGCGAGCAGAAACACTACTCGAGACAGGATGATTTTCAACATCGTAATCAGTGGGAAATATGTGGGTAACACGTGTTTCCCACGGATATTTGCCTTAAAAAGGGCATGGGAAACTGTTTTCAACAGATTACCATCGAGCTGCTATATCTCCTGATCATTAATGTGTAAGTTGTGCAATAGTTTGATGTCTTACCTGTGTCACTGTGTGACTGAAAAGTCCATCTACCATGGGTTGAAACTGGAACGTAAATGATAAATGAAGGTCAACGGATCCAACGGCTGATTCTGTATCTATTCATAATCGTCTCGGTTAAAGACCAATAGATCGTCTCGGTTAAAGACCAAAGGGTGAACAAAACATAAAATTATATCGCTGATAAACATAATATAACAGAGTTATATGACTGAACTATATGTATTTTATTTTATTTTAGTTATAAGGAAATTGTTTCTAGACTAAACCAGTTAAATAAACCAATTAACGAATCATTTTCTGTTAATCTATAGAATCAAGAAGCAATTTCAGTAGCAAAGTATGGGTATGGCCGATCAGTTTTAGCGATAAGGGAAGATTTTTATTAAAAAGATTACATGGAGCACAGTCTTATTCAGATTATAAAAGTTTTTTATTTTTACTTTCATTTTTATTTTGTACTTTTTGGTCACAGAAAGAGTAAACTTACTAAGGCAATCTTCAATGTATGTTCCATAAACACCGATATCTTCAAATATGGGGTTTGAAGGACTCTCTTTGAAGAATTTTTTATTTTGTAGTAATCAACGCACGTTTCTTTCAAACCGTGATACATGTTTATCAACGAATAGTTCAAGTAAGCATAGAAAATATGAAAGTACTACATACTTCAAATAAACTCAAACAACAAATAAAGTGGCTAAACTTTTCTTAGAATCAAAGGAGCACCAAACTGAGGTTGAAGAGTAATTATAGCCTGAGGAGCATGCGAGTATGATGGGGAGAGCTCAAACACAAAGCCTTGTAGAATCATTGCAAGTGCCATTTTTACTTCTACCATAGCATAGTTTTGGGCTATACATACACGTGGCCCCGCTCCAAATGGGACAAACGAGGCTTGTCCCTTGGTCACCTTTGACACGCCTTCCGAGAATCTCTCTGGCTTAAACTCATTTGCATCATCGCCCCATGTATCTTTGTCGTGGTGTAAGAACAACGTATTTAGTTGAACAGCAGTTTCTGCTGGTAAGGTTAAGTTGCCTAATTTAGTTTCTTCATGTACTACACGATTCATAACTACTACCGGGGAATATAGTCTTAAAACCTCATGTAAAATCATGGTTATCTGCATAATAAAGGAACAGATATACAATATCAATAAGAAATATAACAAATTGCAACAAGAGAAGCTAGAGATGATGTAGAAACTATAGAATTTAGCTAGAAGTACAGAAGAACTGCCAAAATTACCTGATAAAAGTCCACACATAATTAATTGATTTATTAATGTTAGTTAATTAATCTATTTCTTATTGTGATATAAACATAGCTTTAACTAGTACTAATCAAGTATCAAAACTTACAGTTTTTAGTCGATTCAACTCATCCATATCTGGTTTTCTTTTATCAAAGACATTCAAAACTTCCTCTCTAGCACGCGTCTGCCAGTCTTTATGTAGACCTAGAACAATCATAGTCCAAACAAGCAAGTTTGCAGTGGTCTCTTGGCCTGCAAAGTAGAATATCTTGCATTCTTCCACGATTTCGTCGATGCTTAATCCAAAAGTGCTATTCCCATTATGTCTAATTTCTTCGTAATTCGATTCCAAAAGAATGCCCAAAAGGTCATCGTTACTAGTTTCTCCAGCTTCCGTCAAATTAATTCGTTTATCGATAATCCTTCTTATTGATGCATTTACTTCGTGGTTAATCGCGTTGATTCTTTTGTTGCTTTTTGTTGGTAAAAATCTATATTTGTTTAGCATATGTAAGTAACACCTTTTATGTCACAACTTACAGTTTAAGTACTTATGATACAATGACCTTCAATTATAAAAACTCACCTTAATCCTGGAATATAAAGGGAATGTAAAGCCTTCGTAACAAGTTTTGCTTGTTCTCTTTGAAGTTCAAATATCCTTTTTCCTTCCTCAAAACTACTACCAAATGCTGTACGTGCTATCACATCACTTGTAAACGTTTGAAAATGAGTCCAAACATCCACTTCACATGAGCTTTTTTCCTGTAGCATCTCTCCCCATTTGGCGATCATCTGCCTGCAACACTCATAAAATTCGGGTACCATATGCTAGCAAAAACGATATAAATACATCAAAATGACAAGACATTAAAGAGACACTGAAAAACATCAATGTATCACGAAAATAGAAACATGTGAAGCAAGAAACCTTGATCCTCTTAACATGGAAGGCAGGATTGATGATTTTTCTATGTTTATTCCATTGATCGGCCTCAGCGCTCACTAATCCACTTAATAGAAACTTTACAAGCGGATTACCTCCTCTCGACTTTTGATAATGATAATTGTTACCCAATACTTCTTTAATCAAAAATGGGTCAGATATGTGTACCACAAGCTGCGTCCCCTTCCATGTGAAGCAATTCTTACCTAAAATTATATGCCCAAAAAACCAACACGCACATTTTTTAGAACGACGACAACAAATAAACAAAGACATTCCATACTACATTAAATCGGTGAGACTTGAACTCGCAACTTCTTGAGTGATGTTCCCACTATGCCAAAAAACCTTTCGTTAACACATTTAATAACGATAAAGAATATTGCCGACTATGGAAGGTTGGTTCAATTATATATCCATTTATTGTTTCCTATATACATGATCAGTACACTAAAACGTATTTGACTAATTGTTCAAATAGTTTATATCAACTATAAATTTAGAATGTTGCAAAACTTACACAAAAGTATATACTTTGTTGATTGAAGAAGACCACTAAAACACGTGACTTGCTAGATCTGCTTCATTTTGATAGTTTTACAAATTTCAATTGTTTAATCTACACTACAATTCTATCGGTCTACATTCTTTATACAGTATACAGATATATATATACATATACATATATATAACAAAGGATTGCCAATACACTAAAACCATGAAATAATATTTATGTTTCTGATTAACCCTCCAAGTCTCTAACATTCTGATTTATTAACAATACCAGCATCTATCATTTTACGAAACAAAGAACGATTAGAATAATTACAGGACTGAAAGTTATATATACGCTGAAAAACATTAATACATACCATAAGTAGTGAAGGCTTTATGGAAGAATGGGTAGACTCGAGGAGTGATATCATGAGTTAAGCTCATGGGTTTTGATTTCACAGCATATGTCATTTGGGACATCTTTTTTAAATCACCGAACATGAATTTGTAAGGAGTACCAATGAGTCCTTGATCTCTAAGAAACTTCTCTTTCCTCTTTGGCTCCAACCACAACCAGCTTAAAACTCTCCATGTGTATAACACAATTATTGCTCCTATTGAAGCAACAACAAAGGAATATGCACTAATTACCTCCATGAAACAGAGAGGGAATTGAAACTTGAAAGTGTGTTTGTATTTGAAAGCACCACCTTAGCTAATTTGCGGTTATTCTCGGTGGTAGATCCAAGATTCTGAGTGACCCGTAGCAATGGTATCCAATTTTTTTAAACTCGTAGCACAAACAAGAAATGCAACTTAAAATTCTATTTTTCATTAGGATTTACACTGCATATTGGAAATGAACTCATAACAACTGCTATCCCTACCTTTTACATGGTCCCGCCCTGATTATTCTCATTGTTTTTATTGTTTACATAGCAAGTATTTTGTATATGGAGTGGGAAATAATATCCATCTGATATAACACAAGTACACAACAAAGTAGCAGGTAAAGAAAATATTGTCTGTCAATTATTTTTTAAAGTAAAAAATTAATATTCTCGCTTTTTCCGAAAAAAGGAAATTAAGAAATAAAACAATATTGTCGTTTCTCAGCAATAAAATGATTCCTTGGGTATTTTCAGTAAATCATAGCAGGTAACTTATATTATGTTTATATAATAATAATAATTGTAATTGATAATAATAACAACAGTGATATATAGTGATAATATAAATATACGCACCAACATTCATGATTTTAACTTACTACTGTAAAATTTTGTCCTTTTATTCTCACAATAAATATGTTGTTGGTACTTTTCTAGAGCATAAGATCATTCTCAACCATAACACAAACTGAAACATCAGTTTGTACCACATGAATGTCACGTTAGTACTTTTTAAAACTGACACACCACTACTTCAGTTTTTTTAAAACTCACATTTACCAATATACATTTATTTCTATATACTAAACAAATATATAAAAAAAAAAAAACATTCATTAAATAATGTACCCCACCCCAAAACGTGAGTTCAACTTCGGTAAACCGAAGCTATGCAAACTAACGCCAAAAAGAAGCCGCCGATGGTATTCAACTAACAGACGACAAAAGTGTCGGACCGTTGGGAGTCCTCTAACATCAACATGTATGAGTCGTAAATTGGCATTATGCCATTTCAAGCAGATTGGCAATTTTATCTTTGTGCCAGGCCAAGGGTACAGAGGTAGGCATGAAAAAAAAACCCGGTTTTTAACCCTACCCGAGTCAAACCTGAAAATCCGACCCGGTCAATACCCGGTTTGACCCTACCCGATTCGGGTTTTCTATGTATCCGACGGGTACATAACCGGGTTGGGTTTTTAGAATTCGAAATCGGGTTGAACCCGGGTTGAAATCGGGTCGGGTTGAAAAACCGGTTGAAACCCCTTGGTCTGGTTGGTCAACTAACCGGTTTCACTTTGTTGACTTAGAACCTGGTTCGGGTTTCGGGTCGGGTCAGGTTTGGTCCAACCCGTTTTTTGTTCATGACTATACAGAGGTGCTTGTTAATATTTGGGTCACAGGGCGAGCCAAGCAGGGCCGTCCCGTAATTTAAGTGGCCCTGCGCAACGCTAATTTAGGCCCGGTAAACAAGAACATGTTAAGCGCAAATAAAAAAGTTCACCAATTTTACAAATGTTAGTAAAAGGGGATAATATTATCATAGAGCATAATAATAATAAGATATACTCAAATAATGTGCGCGCAATGTTTTAATCTTAAAAATCACACGTCCTAATTAAATAGAAGAAAAAAACACATTTATCGAATCTTAGTAAAAGGGGATAATATTATATCGATCGTAAGTAATAATTTCGTGATATTTCACATATCATAAAAGTTTATAAATAGTATTCGAACAATATTACTCTAATTTATATCATGAACGTAAATATTGGTAACTAAAAATAGTTTCACTTGCACGTTGTGAACTTGCAAGTAACATTTCCGGGACGTCCCGAATTCGCCCTCAAGAACCGAAGCGCGGTTATGAGAACCTGTCGAGTAGATCCTCCATTTAAAGCTGAGTTAAAATGTAGTACGACGTCGAGAGGATGATAAGGGAATTGGATACTGTTGTACGAATTCAAAAGCGCAGTTGTACTTTCTCTTAGAAGCGTTTTGTAAGGATCGCCTCTGCCCAACATGCTTCCTCGTAGCGTGATATCCGTCCCGTATTTTTGTCCCGCTAGCGGTCCGAACACTAATGCTACTTTTAGGTCGGGGGATAGTACCCTCCAGTTACACTCGTACTCGGGTGTTGCCCACATGCTACAACAAAATGGTGAAATAGGATTAGGGATTGTTCATTGTTGACTTTTTCAACTCTGTGTATTTGACTTTTTGTTACAAACTTACAAAACATAAAAGTCATCTACAACACGAACATACTGTACTAAGCAAAGATGACCGGTTTAATTATACTATGAAACAGATAAATAATTAGAGTAAATTTTATATGGTTAACAGAAGGGAAGTGATATATCCTATCACATTTTTTGATGGATCCATACGTTACAAACTTTTAATGCATCATAATTATGATGGATTTATAAAAAATATGGTGGAAATATCAACACCCTTAACAGAATAACAGCACAATCTTACGTGTTGTCATGCTAAAATGAGAAATCATTAGTGTAAATGTTGAAACTTGAAGGACCAAGTGTATAAATAATTTTGCAAAAATAAGTAAATAACACTCTAACGTACATCACCTAAGGTTAACAATACAAATACAAATGTTAACCCCCTTTTTTAATTATATTTTTATTGGATATGTTATATGTTATGTGTCAAATTTTACTGCTTTTTATCATTCTTATGCTTTGTTAAACTTTACATAATTATGTTTTACGGACTACGGAGTATAACTAACAAATGTTTTGAAAGTGAATAAAAAATTCGTATTTATAATTATAATGGTTAACATGAACTTAATGGTGGATGTAAAAATCATTCAATTTCAAATTTGGTGCAACTTGTATAATATACGCTAAAAGTTACTCTTATTAAGATCGATAAAAGCGAAAGGTTGAGAATGGCACGTACCGATATGGGCAAGCCGAAGCTTCCATGAACGGAACCGACGGCATAGGTGGCAACCGTGGCAAGGGTGGTAGTTGCGGTGGGGAAGGGGCAGGTGTCCGCTTTGACGGAGGTGGCAATGCCGGAGTCACGGGTTCAGGTTTGGGTTTGGGCACAGGGGAAGATGCTCGTGGGCAGTTGGTCATTGGCTGGGCAGGTTGAGATATCAAATGATCAACTGTATAAATCTCGGTATCAAACATTTGAAACACAAGGTTTAGGCTTTGGGAAGGACCCGCAACCGCCCGACACCCCTGCCCATCGACGGAAAGTTGTGCCCGACAGCCGTTCATGTCCGGTGAACCATCGAATCGCATCACATAGCTCCCTAACCAATTTGTGGCTTCTTCCTTGATCACTCTAAGTTGCCCGTCCTGCCCCGGGCAAACCATTGATACTTTTATTCCTGTAAAAGATAAAAAAGATAAAAAATTTAGATGGTCACCCAACTTATTTCAAAATATCCATCACTAGATCAGATGTTTGAAAAAGTCATGTAAAGAAGGTATAAAAATAAAAGCAAGACTAATACTTTACTCAATATAGTTGTATATACAATTATTGATAGAGAACATATGTATAGTGTAGTACATTTGAACTGTCTTGTTCAGTATTTATATCTTTGGGGAAATGAATACTTTGATTTATGGAAATATATAAGAAAGTGACGTTTTCTTAATAAGGATGTACGAATATCATTTTTTGGCCATGAACTTTTTTTGTGAAAAAATAATACGAGTATAAAATTATCGTTAACAATATTTCGAACTTGCTCACCCATCAATCATCAATAATCAATAAAAGCTGATACAGTACTACATTATAAATAATATAAATAAAAAGTAAAAAAAAAAAAAAACAACTATGTATGATAATCTAGAATTGAAGGTCAATAACCAACTTCATAGTTTATGGACTAGCATATTTTAATATAAATCAATATTGTCTAGATATATTTAGCATTTACGTTTATAAATATATATGCCTGTTTAGAAAACATAAACATACATGATTAACTTTTTAAACTATTGAGATGTCATTTCATTCGATCATTGAACAGGAAACAAGTTATATTTGACCAACTAAAGCAACTAAAAGAAAGAAAGAAAAAAAATTGTAGTCCGTTTTTACAAAATGTAGTCTGTGGTTTACATTCTAACTAAACAATATAAAATAATCATAAAATATTTGAAAAAAATGAAGATAAAAAATTACTGACCATTTAAAGGATAATCAAAGAGGGAAACTTTTCCATCTTTACATTGGTCACAAAAGACTGAGCCACTGACCATGGCATCTCCATTGGCTCCACCAGTGACTGCACCCAATATCACGATGATTGTGACCAGACCCACATCCATACACATTGTTCTCCAACCCATGAATCCACTTCACAAAAAGCTCACAATGAGAATATTATTGTAGAAAGAAAATGTGTACAGTAGTAGTAGAGATAGAAAGTGTTGTAAATGTAAAGAAACTGTGATTGTAGAAGCAAGCTATGTAGCTACTGGCAAGTTAATAAATGGATCAGAATTGGGGGTAATGAAACTCTCAACTGTCCAACAATAAATGAAATCTTGAAATTTCATGTAAATGTAAAATGTTGACACTTTTCACATGCATAAATGGTCGGATCGATAATGTACAATCTGTAATGCATAGGGCACAACAAGGTAGTTTACCTTTAGTCTGGTACCATATACTGTATAAAAGAGAAAATTACTTTAACAAATGTTCAAGGATTGGGATTATCACTAAGTTGAGAGTTAAAAATTGAAATAGATAAAAGAACTTGTCACAAAATATTCACTTTCTTCATCCTTCATTATAAGACTATAAGAGCAATTCGGATACTGTTTTTAAGTGTTTTGGAAGAATATTATAATCTTAAAAAGTGAAGAATAGTGAATTTATAGTGTTCTTAAAGTTTTTTTTTCAAATAATTATGTGTGTGGAAAAAAAAAACTTTACAGCGTTCGGTGCCCGACGCGCACCCAAATGCCGTCTTTTTTATTTATTTTTGTTTAATTATTTTGTGGGGGAAAACAAAAAGGGGGGAAATGAAAATATATAGCATTCAATGTCGGACGCTGCTCCAAAATACCGTCGTAAAATGAAAGAACGCTATCGGACAGTGTTCTCAATCAGAAATTACGATAGAAACCCCTAACTCTGTATGATTCCTAACTCTGTATGCTGTAAATAACAAGATTTAAATTTAGTTTACTGGCACCCAAAATGTGGATAAAGTTTTTTTTAACCAAACCATACTACCATAGTGGTTTCAAGTATTCACTGGAGAATATGGTACTTGTATTATTAAGAGTTAAGTGTATGGTTTGTCCTAGTTTACATAAAATTATCGTTAATTGTTGTACTTCACTTTTTCGTCAGCAGTTTGAAAAGGTAAAATATGTTGTGTATTTGGTATCTACTTCAACTAAAATGATTAACATACCCTTAACTTCCTACTTTTTAATAATAGGACATCAAGAGTAACTTCGACATTTAGATTGGAGGAAAGAGCGGGCACATAACAACTTGTGTATCTTTATGCATGCAAAGGTGAGGTATAGAGACTGACGGTACAATTGAGTGTAAACTATTTGGACGAACCATGCAATTAACTCTATTATTAATATTGCTTCAGATTTATTTTATTTTTTTTCTATTCTTTAAGAAATGAATGAATTGTTAGTTGTTACTGACTTACCCTTCAATACTATGATATACTTGTGCCTTAGTTATTGAAATATTCTTCTTTAATTGATTTAGTATACATGTAACAGTTACATCCGTAACAATTAACCAAATATGTACAACATGAATTTTGAATCTATCTATGAATGTAATTATAGTACTATTTCAATGTCTCATTCATTATGAGTGATGGTGTTTGTTGAGATCCAAAAATAAATTATTTGTTTTAGCCAAAAAGTTTGGTGGTAGTATTACCAATGAATACAGATCTCAACATTAAACATAGTTGTCACAATTTTGGTCAAGAAAATAGTAAACTTCTTGACATTTGTTTCAAAAATATTTATTGTTATTGTAACCAATCAAATGGGTGCATTTAGTGCAAATAAGAAACCTGCTATCTTAGATGGATAACAAGTGTATGTACCATAAACATATATGACAAAGACTACAACACCAATTTTTAAAAAAGTAAAATGTAGTTGTGTTATAATATTCTAATTTCTAACTCTACTTTCATATGAGTTGTTTGCATTGATTTGAGTTTGCAAGATATGACCATATATATATATAGCTTGTGTACCATAAACAAATGTAGATAAAACTTGTTAGTGGAAATGTGGATTTTAGTCATGAAATAGCAAACCAACATGGAGATTATGTGTGTGTTTGGCGCAACTTAAGTGATTCTAATAGATTGAGCAAAAAGTTTTAACAATTTCAATCTCCTAAGTTTTGTTTGGTAACAAAAATGTACTAGAGATTATTGAAAAATGAATCTTCAAAATTTCTAATAATCTCTTTCCTAAAAAACCTTTTTAAGTAGATTGAAAAAGAATCTTTAGCTCCAGCTACAACAGCCATAATCTCTAGCTTCATATAGTTATTGTCAAATACACACTATCAACTAACTCTTTGACTAGACCAAGATCACATATCCAACATGATTCATACCGTTTCTATCTTACATATACTCCGTATTTGATAAGAAAATTATAGTAGTCATTATATAGCCTACATTTTTAGGTTTAGATAGCAATGCTCTTCCTCTGTTCAAACTTGTAAACTACGTTTGTTTGATAATAACTTTATTATCACCTCCAACGTGTAGAGTGTAGACCAACTAGTTCCGAAGATGAATGATTAAAATGTTCTTGTGTCAACTCCTACAAGAGTCACGGCAAAAACGCGGCTTATCAAATGGGCCATCATCTTAACGGGTTATCAGTGAGATTGATTTAACTCTCAGATTCCGGCATTAAACGATTAGGGTTACCCAAAACAACAATTAACGACTAATACTATATCTTATGGGTAGTATTGTAACTTCCTGCATGCTTCCCAAGAATTCATTGCTTCAAGTACAACGCTCTCCCATAGTGACTATTACAATTCGTTTTCACATTCAACATTATTATTATTATTTTCATCTCATTCACACAATGTCAGAAATAAGGAAAATACAATGGAAGGTGGATCTGATAAATACATCTATGTATAAATTAACACGTATAAAGATGAATAATTATCTTTACAAGCTAAATAACAAAACCTCATACTAGAATCATACAAGCAAAAAGAGAACACGAAACATATGTACAAACCTCGATGAATACCCAAACAATTTGTTCCAATTGAAGGACGATTTGTTGGAGACTTCATTTCCGAGTACATACAATCTTTTATGATCTTCTCAGCTGCTACAACCCTTCGCAGCTTTTCAAAGGGAACTCGCTTTGATCCAAACCCATTAGTACTTTTAGATACGTCTCCAAGAAATGATGATCCATAAAATCTTGAAATGGGATCTCTTTAGTCAAAATAATCAGAATTGTGAATGGTGATTAAATGTTCATTATCCTCAACCGTTTTTATGGGATCTTGATCATACCATGTTACAGTTCCTACAAAAAGTAGCAGATTTGCTTAGATTTTTAGGGTGCCCGTGCGTGCATCAAATCATGCACCTTGCGGATTGGTGCTTGTACATTGCTGACGAGCAAGTGAGTTGGTTGTCATAATTACTCAGAGCCAAAATTTTGCAACACACACACACACACAAAGAAACTGGTGTGATCACACATACGTAAAATTAAAATGGAAAGTTTACATACCAGGTGCTGCAGTGGGTTCTTGTTCTCTTGTAGAATGAAGAATGATTGTTCCCGAAAGAACAGTGATGAATCCACATATTTCAGATGCTATGTCACTAGAACTCTGATCTTTCCAATCCTGCATACAAACATTACCATCACTTGCTCGTTTATTTGTTGCTAACAAGTATATAAAAGATCAAGAACTTACAAGTTAGGGGATACCTTAAACATTATTACACTTGCAATGATTGTTAAAGAAGTGAACATAACATAATATATCGGAGATACAATTGCTGTGTTGAACGTATCCAAAGCCTGCAGATATAAGTTGCCAGTGTTGTCATTTTGACAAACAATAATCAAATGGTTGAGAAGTATTTACCACACCCACAGTTTTAAAACTATGAACATTGTGAAAACTAGTATTTATGGGAAAACTTTTACTACAAGTACAAATAAAAGGATCAGGTGAGTTCTATGTGCTCAATCACTCTAGCGTTTGACTAATCAACATCTACTAAATAAAAGCTAATTATATAAAGTTCAAACAATTAGGTTTGAGTAATTACGTAGAGACTAGCTACAACAAAACAGATAGTCGAACACTAGAGTAAATTCGTTTATAAAATTATTATTTTTACTTTGTTCTTACCATTACTCAAATAATGAGAATATGCACTATCAAAAGTGATAATAACAACTTCAGGCGGCATAAGCAAAACTAAAGAGTATCTCCTATTCTCCTGCACCATTATAACTAATTACAGCGTTTCATCTTATTCTGATTATTCAGTGTCTAAACTAAAAATTACAATAGGAAAGGCACATTCAAACACCCCTTAGCTCAGCTTGTTTATATGGGCTCGTAATAAGCTCTTAAAGAGTTATAACTAAAGGCTGTAATAAGTCAAAACATTAAACCATCTTTTGTAAAACTAATGTTAAAGTAAGCCAGTTCAGGAGTTTAAAATTACGATAGTACCCATTTCAAACAAGTTGTGAAAAATGAAAGACATACATATGGAGTACCTTGTTAAGATAATTCAACTGTGTAATAACACATAATACAGCAACTGTCACGAAAACCCAAGTTTGAGGGTATGCAATCTGACTGACACCCTCTAAAGTAAGCTTTATCGCAATACCGATGGCCTTTATGCTTACAACCTATACAATTAGAGACGGGTATTAAAGTCAGAATCATAACACATAACATTGTTGTGAGAATAAGCTAATTTATGAATTTACCGTTAGTGAACCCATTAGAGAACATATCCCCAAGTATATCAAAATATTTGATTGCCCATAACGAGGTTCAAAATGCATCACGAGAGCCGCTACTAGTGACAATGTAGCTGCTACATATATTAGGAATGCTGTCCCAACATAAATAAATTAGTAAGCATTAATAACAAGAGCTAGTTATATAGTTCAAGAAATGAAATATTAAGGTGTCTGAATTTATGTAATAATAATCAGTTGTAATAAATGACCAAAATGGGTGTTTAAGTTCTATTACACAGATTCAACAGCAGTAAGCAAACCTGGTTCAATTGCAAGATCCCATATTTCTTCTACAGAAGTTGGAGTAGACTCTGCAGGTGCATGAATCACCACGATTATCGAACCAACTATGCATGAGACACATCCCAAAACACCCATCCTCTTCAAACGTTCTTTTAACAAGAAGTGTGCCAAAACAGCGCTGTTCAAGTTTTTAGTTGGAGATTTATAATGATCATTGTGCGCAGTGCTTAAATTACAAACGAATGATTGTGGTCCTAACTTGATTATAAACTTACAGCAGAGGATTTTAATCAGAGTACATTTTTTTAACATGCAACTTGTCCATTTTTTGTAGTTATTCCATGGGGAAGGTTAACACGAGAACCAAAAAGGAAAAAAGTTAAGAACTGCAAAAACTGCTACATTAGGTAATTTCTTCAATCAAAACAGATCAACTCATATGTAAACATAGTTGAATGTTTAAATTAGAAACAAATAAAGGTTAAAAACGGAATCATGTAATTGGATTATTGGAAATTTTCAGATATGAATGGAAAAATATTATATAAATTTAAGGTAACTGTGTGCTACTTATCTTTATTTTGCTTTTCATATAAAAATCCACTAATGTTCACATGTGATTCTCTTTTGAACCTATCACATTATTCAATATATCATTTTTGTAGAACGATGGGTTATATGCAACAATTTTAGAAAATTCAGTATAAAATCGTAACTTGAACAATTTACGCCCACATTCTATAAAATGTCTCGCTCTGCTACTGTTTGCAATATGTTGAGTATGATAACTATAGAAGTCAAAATATTGACACAGAATAGAATTAAACTATTACCTAACGATTATACTCAATGCACCAAGTGGGGTTACAAGGACAGCAGGGGCGTAAGCATAAGCAACAAAATTTGCAGCCTCTCCAACAATCACTGTACATAAGATGGATCGAACACAGACCTTTAGTTCTCATTCTCATATCAGTTTTTGTTTGTGTGCCAAAACAAGATCAAGTTTTATGAGTTGTAGGAAAGTTACTTGTAATCATGCCTGCCCACCAAAGTGGTTCTTGTAGGTATGTGTAACCTCCATGTCCTACAGCATGATAACATGAAAAGTATCACATATACGGAGCCTGATTCAGATTTAAAACAAGCTTGTGTCTATGTAAGTCCAAATATATTGGGATTAACTGAAAATTACAGTTATGACATCTATCCAATTTTTATCCAAACTTGACTTATAAATGACCATTGTAATTCTCTTCATATCTTTAGACAATATTATGTTTCTTTTCTGTTATTTCTCTAAATATCTTATGGAAATTCAAGAACGATTCCAAAAAAATTCTGTGTCAAATTTAGTTCAGTTCTCCTAATACGCTTCAAAATGTTTTAATTTAATAAAGTTAGAGACTTTGATCCTTATTGACTTTAACTTTTATCCTTATTACAATAACTTACACATAAAGACTAAAACTTCTATCCTTATTACAATAACTTACACATACTTTGATCCTTATTACAATAACTTACACATAAAAATCTCACTCTACACCTTGAGAACAGAACACCAATGTACTAATACTATCTCAAATTCTCAACTACAAATAGCCCTTAGGAGGTGTTTGCATAAGCTTATATTCATGGCTTACATGCTTACTGGAATTTAAGAAAGCGGATAAGCCTATTTAAGCCGGTAACTCATTAAAAAGGAGTTGTTCAGCTTTTTCAACTTTTAATAACTTTTAGGTCTTAAAACTAAGTCATCCAAACCATGTAATACATAAACCAAACAAAATCAACATATACACGTCAAAGTTCAAAACTTTATAGCATACCCAAAAGATCAAACTCAACATATGAAGCTATAACAAGTATGAAACTAAAAATCAAAATAAAAAAGATGCAAACACATACCAGCACCAAAACCAGTGGAAGCAGCAGCACGTTTAAGACCTTTTTTCTTCAATATAAAACTTGTTCCTATAAAACCACTTGATAACACTGCTAATATCAACCCTGTTGTATTCTCAGATACACCCATTTCCCTTTTTTTTTTTCTTTAACCCGGAAAAAAATAAAAAAGACTCAATTTTTACAATAGAAACTACAACCCCATAAATAAATTGGCAATTTTTCCCAAGATTAGGGATCGGATAAAGAGAAGAAAGATTTGAACTTTGATTGATATTGGAGGTTTTGAAGGTGAGTTATGTTATGAAGGTGGGTCCGAATAAGGGTATTCGGGTAAAGTATTTTTCCGGGTGGACCCATTTACAACGCCATTGTTATATGCCAGCTACACAAAGATGGTAAAAGAAGATGATGAGATCCAGCGCATGTTGTACCCCCAATTGGGTATTTTTCTCACCAATCAAGAATTATCAATTATGGTTGATTATTACATAACGTATCCTTATACATTAAATATTATCAATGGGTCATTCAAATGTAAATTGTAGTCCATCAATACTTTATATAATCTTCATTTTCATAAGATAAAAGGTTATGAATTTACAAGTTAATATCAAAAGTTATAAATAGAACATATATTTTCTATACTTATATCGATACAAATATAATCAATATAGTCAAAATATCAATTTTAGTCATGTGCAAAATGAATGATTTTTTATCAACAAATAACTATAGGGGTTAAAGTAGTAATGTAGTGTAAAAAGGTTTAATAAAAATATGTGATTATAAGGTCCGTTAAAAGGACTATAAGCTAAAATTGATTTGAGATCAAATTTGGAGAAAAATGGATTAAAGGTACGATAAGGATTTATATTGGCTATTAAATTGTGTACAAATCTTCAAGAAAACGAGATCTAATTACAAAGACTTGAGAAAATCTATACTTGTTTCGTAGGCATTCCTTACTATAGGGTTTGAAAAATAAATTTCTACAACATTTTAAGTTTCGTAATATAAGCAAATAACCTAAAACGGAATCATCTTCGTGCATCCAAAAATGTACATTTTTACACCCTGCTGCAACATATGAGTAATAAAAATTCATTTTATAACATGTGACATAATTTCGGGACATGATCATGGAACTACCCTTTAAGGCAAGTTGATAAAATTAAGTTCTTGGACATAAATACGCCAATTGTAGCCAAACAAGTAAATATCTATAGGTTTTATGAAGTATATCTTCTAAAAGTGGTCTCTCTACATTATGGTAGATGTACAACTGTTAACATCTTACCTTCCCATACCTCGCTTTTGCCGGGATTTGAACATTGTTGTTGTTGTTTTATGAGGTATCTGTTTATTTCCGTCTCAACTTCATAAAGACAAATTATAAGAGCACAGGGAGCACCCGAGATTCTCCCACCGTTCACCATAGAAAAATGCCGATCACCGGCGTTCGGCGCACCGCTCCGGCGTCCAATGTCGGCGTTTTCCTTCACCATCGAGATCCAAATGCTGAAACCTCAAGCCGTTTTCCATTTTAATATTATTATTTTTTTGTTTTTTCGTTTGAATTCAAGGTTTTAAAAAAAATCTTTTTTTCAAAAAAATGGAGGTCGACGAGATGAAGAAGAAGAAGTCAAGAAGAAAGGTGGGGTGGGTGTGTTTATGTTACTTTTTTATTATTTTTTTATTTAATTATATTATTGTTTTTATATTATTTTTTATTATATTATTTTGTATGTTTTAGTTTTTTTGTTTTTGTTTTGGTGAATGTATTTTAATTTATTTGTTTTGTTTTAATATATTTATTTGTATTTATTTAGTGTTATTATTTGTTTCTATTTGATATTTAATTTGTTTTACAACAAAATAAAATAAACAAAATAATCACAAGAACACTTAACTGAACACTGGACCTCAAAATTAACCATTACCTCACTTTTCTACTTCAGTGTTCAAGTTCAGTGTTCTCAAGAACATTGAACTGAACACTGAACCACCATCAAGCGCTCCCTGTGCTCTAAGAATGTCATCAATTGTTAATTGAACAAAGCTTATTGAGGTTGGATAACTATGTCCAGTTCATATAGCAAGACGGATTTATTCCTAATCAATAATTACACTATTATTTTGCTTTGTTATGCCTTATTACATATTTCTGTCAACATGGGAACTCTGATTTATCTAATTTAAACAAAACTATCAAATAAAATTCAAGTTTCTTTATATGAATAAACTTTTAATTAATATTATCGTGATTATCAGTAATTATAGAATGAATGCATTACAAATATCATATGTTGATGTTTATTTAATAGTTTGAAATTATATTCAGAAGGTTAAACCAATTGCACTAAAGGCTACGTTTATCAAAATCCATTTTAAAATGCTAAGTTACTAATTGTACTATTTAATTTTCACTGTAACTCTTCGTTCTAAAATCATGTGTGTCAGCTTTCATAAACGGGCGATTACTATCAAACATTACATTACAACATATGTATTACCAATTCTCATGTGGGTTCCTCTAAATAATTCAAATTTAAAAGGTCATTTATGGTGATCACTTTGAAATTATAGGTATTTTGTGTAAATATAACCTTAATTAATAATTAGTATTATATCAATCAATCATGGTATTTTGGTAGATCCTGCTTGAATATAAAAACTTGCACGGAATATTCGATTATTTCTACAACAAAAACTTAACCAGAGTACCCAACACACCCTTCGAATTTGTTCATTTTCTTGCACTCTATCAATTCTCATACAAATATTAATTTCAAAGGGCCTTTCTCCGACATTTACTAAACAGGCCCAGTCCAAATTAAATGGACACATTTATAGTTTTCTGCACCTAATGGGCCACCAATAGCCATAGCCAACAATTAGTTGTACTGTACAATTTAGTGAATCTATCTATCTATCAATTTATACTTGCTGTCTAATGATATATGCTATCAACGCTATCCGAGCTCGGAAGTCGAACACCGGCCCGAGAGCAGAAAATGCTATCCGAAGCGATAGTAGCATATTCCGACCCTTTTCGCAGGGTCGGAGCCCGGGCGCCGACTCGAGAGCAGAAAATGCCATCCAAAGTGATGGTATGGCACTCCGGCCCCTCTCACGAGGTCGGAGCACGGGCGTCGAGAGGCAGTCAACATCGCGGCTTGCGGTCCGAGGTCATTACCTCCCAGGATGGGTTGGTTGCCTCCGATCACCCCGGCGTCCCCCGCTCCCGGCATGGTAGCCCAGAAACGCACATTTCAGGAGCGGCCATCCCGCTCCCAATCGCTCCATGCCATCTGGCGACATCCGATGCATGGTAATTAGTGTCGGGAAGATCATGCGAAGTGGTTGACCGAATGTTCTGACAAAAGCAATGGCGGCTGTCACAAGTGCAATTCCTAATAAATCCACGTGCTACCAAAGTCAAGATCATTGTTTCACGCGCAAGCCCACGTTGGTGGCAGATTACCAAACGGCATGCTCATCCTTTCCACACATAGCCCCACGTGGGGAGCAGTTGACAGGATCTTCAGGGAAGCATCGGATCACGCCACGTGGCAGGCCTGGACCAGATCGCACCACGCGGCAAAGCCATAACCATCACACTAGTTCAATCTTCACTATAAATACCACCATTAGTGCTTCATTCAACACAACAACAGGCACCCCATAAATTCAACGAAAGGATTTTGCTTTCTACCACCCTCGATTGACTTTGTTTCAAACTAGGTTTGCACGTTAATCGAAGTGTAGAAGCTCAATCCCCCATAAACTTCACTAATCACACTCTTACTGCACTCAGGCAAAACTACGCTCGATCACTATCTAGCTATCTCTCGATATACATCTATAATATATAATCTATAATATATGTATCTATAATTTGTCTATAATCTATACTTATAGCAAAATAGTTTGGGACAAGCCCATCCTTTAATTTATTTTGCGATCTAACGGTCTTGCTTTTTTCATTTAACTAGAAAAAAGAAAAAAAAAAAAACACCTTAAAAATCTGGGTACATTTTATTCTCAATTAAAAACCCTCCCAAATCTCCTCTCTAAACCCTTGATAACTAAAACATCGACAACCATCTTCATTCCTCTCCGACGGTCATTGGTGTTCGGATTATAGAGCGTTAACTAAGCCCTAATCACAAGACCTAATAATGCAATACACTTTCCTGTGTATTAGTTTTCTTCTCAACAATGATTCTTGGTTTTTATTTTCTTTACTTTTCTTCAAAATCGCACTTACTCTGAGTGTTTTCAGGTAACCCATAAACTTTGATTTAGAGTTTTCGTTTGGTTAGATTCTAGCAATACGTCATTTATATAGTGATCACTTTAAACTGTAGGCATTTTGTGTAATTAACCTGTCAATCATGGTATTTTGGTATATTCTGCTTTATATTCATTTACAGTATTTGTTTAGCAAAAAACTTGGTCAAAGTACCAAACGCACCCCTCGGAACTCGGATATGTTTTAACTTTCCTATATTCTATCAAAGGCCATATTATTTTCAAAAGGCCTTTCTCCTATTATTACAAACCAGCCCATTCCAAATTAAATGTACCTTTTACGCATCTAATGGGCCACAGCCCACACATAGCCAACGCAACAACTGATTGTACTGTACAAGTCAAACAAAAAACCTATATACGGATATACCAAACAGAATGATCTAGAAACAAACAAACAAATATCACGTTACACGTGCCAACGATACGAGCGTGCCAAATCCTTTCTCACGACTTTTTCGCCACATACACCACCGATTTTTCCATCACAATCGGTCCATAAATATTTTAAAGGATTTTGCATTTTTAAAAATAATATAAAAATTCAAAGCGTACATCAAATATAATTATTTCAAAATCAACACACTGAACTCTAAATTTTATTCCATACCAGATCACTTCTGTTACTACTACTAATTAATTTCACCAAAACAGATGAAATTAACCAACAAAACACACGATTAACAGTTTATAAAACCCTAGAAACCGATAATAACACGAAATTAAGCTTATAGATACAAAGATCTATATCTAAACATCTAAAGTTGACCGCAATCAGCAATAACAACAGGCTTAGAACAAGCTCCACTACCAGATCCAACTTTCTCAATCGCCTTCACAACATCCATACCTTCAATCACCTTACCAAACACAACATGCTTTCCATCAAGCCACTCAGTTTTAGCAGTACAGATAAAAAACTGCGAACCGTTCGTATTCGGACCGGCGTTCGCCATTGATAAAATTCCTGGACCGGTGTGCTTCTTAATGAAATTCTCGTCGGCGAATTTGTTGCCGTAAATCGATTCGCCGCCGGTTCCGTTACCTTTGGTGAAATCACCGCCCTGGCACATGAAGTTAGGGATCACTCGATGAAAGCTCGATCCTTTGAAATGCAACGGTTTACCGGAACTGCCGGTTCCTTTTTCGCCGGTGCAAAGTGCTCGAAAGTTTTCGGCGGTTCGCGGTGTTGTGTCGGCGTAGAGCTCCATCACGATCCTGCCGGTCGGTGCACCGCCGACGGTCATGTCGAAGAAAACCTTAGGGTTTGCCATTGAGAAATTTTTCAGAATTTTTGATGCGAAGAGAATCGTTAGGTTTTGATGAATATTTATTTCTGGTGTAATTTTGTGTAGAGTATATATAGCGGTGGGTGATAGTTTGGTTGTATACGTGAACATCATCTTCGCCGTTAAAAGTGACAGGTGGTGTGATCTTGAGATGTTCTGGATGGTACTAGAGTTAGGTTGTGTTTAACTAAGGTTGGGTATAGGGTTAAGTGGCATGAACGGATCACGTGGTATATACTTTGGTCCCTTTGGATTTATGTTCGCTAAATATTTAATGGAAAAATATATACGTAAAGTAAAGAGTTACGGAGAATCGGATGGTTGGTACTTGTAATTTTTACATAATTGTATCCTCAATTACTGTACTTTTTTTTTCCACCCACAGTCTAAAAATACGAAAGTTGTTTCATGCTCGATTCTCCTTTCAATTAAAATGTTGAAGTTACCTTTATTGTCTTAGTAACAACTTTTACGTTTTTGAATTGTCAGTGCAAAAGGTGAAGTATAAAAACTGACGGGCCAATTGGGTGTAAACTAGAGAGACGAACCATACAATTAACTATAACCTAAAATATGGAATCAATCCGATTTCAAATTATATTCTATTGAAATATATATATATATATATATATATATATATATATATATATATATATATATAACATATGATATGATATAGATTTAATATAATAGTTTACATTTCAATAAAGCCTAGCTTTGTTTTATAGGAAAAAATAGAGTTTCAGTTTATAAAACTTTTATACCTTTTTTAAAAAACAAAGTATTTTTTTCTTTTCTTTTTTTTGTTGAATTTTGCTTAATAAAATGATCTAACTTTGATAGTAAAAAAACCCGTCTAACTTTCTTCAATGGCTATAAAATTGTCAACCACAATTAATTAAATTAGTCATCATTACCAACATTAGTTTGTTTTTTAAGTGTAATCTACCAACCATTCATAAAAAAGTAATTGTTATCCATTTTCCTAAGAGCTATGTTAGCTAAGAATTTAACAGTTATAGCTATGTATATCAAGATTTTTTTCTTTTTTTATCATATATATCATCCTTAAATGTTGATTTGAGGGAAATATCAACGTTCAAGAGTAAACAATGAGGATTCAATCTGCAATCCTTTGAAATTTATTAGCATCTACAAATAATATGAACAATTTTTTTTTCAATTACTATTAGGATTTGAATTAAAATAGCATCAATCAACAGAAAGAACTTGACAAAGAATCAATAACACTAACATATAACACAAAACTAAGACCCGTCCCAACGCTACTTCGGTGGAATCCGTCGGTTAGACCGACGCAACCGACGCCGATGGCACGGCCCGTCGGTTGCGGTCCGTCGGTATAAAACTTTGCCAAACCGAAGGAAAATCAAAAAAGATGGGGCCCGCGTCAATTTGTGTAAACGGCTAAAAACATAGAAAAAATATGGGATCCGAATGTTGAGCCAAAGGCAGTAGCCAAAATCAAAAAAAAAAACCCTTTCCACCTTTTTTCATTCCACTATATATACACAACATATACTCACATTTTTAACACATCTCATTCCCATTTTCACTCAATATATTTACAATCTTTAATCCATTTCACATACACACTTTTCACCATATTCCACCACTAAAAAAACCATTTTACTTACACAAACTAAATCATATTCCACCACCAAAAAATACCATTTTACTTACACAAACTAAACCATATTCCACCACCAAAAAATACCATTTTCATACACAAATTAAACCAAATTCTACCACCAAAAAATGATACCCAACCAATCAACCGGCGAAGATATGTGGAACAATTTAATAAACAATCCCATACCGAACACAACCCATAATCCAACTTCACCGACGGCCACATCTTCCGCTCAATCTAGCAACTCGTCACCAAGTCAACACCCTGGTTTTTCACAATATGCTACACAATTTCAAGTTTACCAAAATTACCAAAACTACCAACACTTCTCACCATATGCTCCATTCCAACAAACTCCACCACCATTCCAACAAACTCCACCATCATTCCATCAAACTCCACCACCATTCCATCAAACTCCACCACCATTTGAAGACCCACGATTTTTAACCCAACCATCATCCACTCTCTCCATTTCCACCTACTCCAATAAACTATCCACAATTCGGAAACATCCACACTCCACCGGAGCCCGAGTCACCAAGTCAAGCCGAAGCCGAGCCCGAACCTGTGCCAAACCCGAAGCCGAAAAAAGGAAAAGCAAAAGCAAAAGCAAAAGGAGAACCAAAAAGGGTTCAAGTTAGATGGTCCGACGAAGAGGCGCTAATATTATCCGAACGTTGGATTCACCGTTCCGAGGTTTCAAAGAAAGGGGTTTCACAAAGCTTCGAAGCTTTTTGGGACAAAGTTTTAAAGGATTATAATACGGTTGCACCTCAAGAACGTAGTTTGAGCCAACTTCAAGGAAAATGGAACATAATTCGTAGCGACACCCAAATTTTCATTGCCATCTACAAAAATCTTACCAATCCTCGTCAAAGCGGGGCAAGTGATACTGACATTTTGAAGGGGTGTCACGAAGCGTTTAAGTCTCAACAAAACCGCGCCTTCATATACGAAAAATGTTGGAATGTACTACGACTTTGCCCGAAGTTTATGGAAAATGATGGAGTCATTAGCCGACAACCAAGCCAAGCCGAACTCGAACCGAGTAATCTTGGTGACGATATGCCTACTTCCGAGCCTCTCACGACTAACATGGAACGCTTGTTCCAAGACGACATTATTCGTCGTCCGCCCGGCCGAGCTAAAGCAAAAAAAAGTCAAAAAAGTTCGGGTTCGAGTGATGCCGCTACTTCTTCGCGTAGTTTGAAAGAAAAGGAACGGGTAGCCAACATACAAGCCGCGCAAGCACAACAAGAAACATTGGCCACGATCAAAGGAAATTCGGTCAAAAAAACTATATTAAAATCGTGGAAGATGTTGTATAAAAAGTACCGAGCGGCCTCAAAGACAAGGAAAAAAAGATGCTCGAGGAGGTGCGAAAAACCGTTGTCGATAATTATGAAAATGATTATAAAATGGTTTTTGGTCGCGATTCGGGTTCGGGTTCAGTTCAAGTCAACGATTCGGACGAAGACCGAGCGAGTTCGGACGATTCGGAGTAGACGACTAGTTATCTTTTTAATTTTCAAGAAATGTATTTTTTTTTTTAGGAATTGTAACATTTTTTTTAAAATTTTTTAGGAATTGTAACGTTTTTTTTTAATTTTAATGTAATGTTTTAAGTTTTAATAAAAATGTTTTATTTAAGTTTGTGTTTTAAATAAATAAAGAAATCAGTGTGTGAGTCTCAAAAAAGAGAAGTGATGTTAACTGATGTTTTACTGTTGGCAGGGTAGTGTCAGTTTGTGTCAGTTTTGAAAAAAACTGATGTGGCGCTGATGTGACACCAACTGATGCGTCAGTTGATGTTCACTGTTGGGAGGGGTCTAATAAACAAATTACCAGTGGGTAATTATATTTTGATTCAATTATTTAAAACATAAAATCTAAAGAACGAAACAAATAAACCAAATACTTATGCTGTTTTTTTCTTCTTTTCTTGTAGAAAATGACACATTATTCCTAATTTCCAGAGTTTTACTTTAATTTGAAAACTATATCCAATTAATTAATAAAAAAAAATTAAAATAAAGGATAGTAAAATCATGAATGAATATCTATCCAATTATAACGTGAAAATAAAGCTCATGACAAAACTTCCTTGCATCATAAATTCATAACTACTTTTGACTCAAATTATATAGAAAAAAAAACAAAAAAATGGCTAATGTTTCCATTGATTATCCAAACACCCTTGTTTGATCAAACTTGCTTAATAGCCACACTTTTAATTGAACAAAAAGTTTACGATTGGAAATTACTCCAAACGTATATGTTCATGACTTTTGATGGGTACAAAAGTTTTGTAGTATTGATTTGTTAGTTGTCATTAAAGTAGTTACCTGAAAAATAGATATTTTAATCATTAACATGCAATAATCTCTACAATCAGCAATTCGACAATCTCTTTTGAT
This sequence comes from Pseudognaphalium luteoalbum, assembly GCA_963422505.1. Classification (NCBI taxonomy): domain Eukaryota; kingdom Viridiplantae; phylum Streptophyta; class Magnoliopsida; order Asterales; family Asteraceae; genus Pseudognaphalium; species Pseudognaphalium luteoalbum. The sequence goes on from OY730192.1 coordinate 1,165,119, forward strand.
TTTTCATTTGAATACAAACCAGGCATCAGAAAAGAAAACATAATTTCTTTTGACTTTCAATCTGCACCTAAAAAATGGGAACATGTGTTGATAGAAACGCTGCAAGCCTATGAAACGAATAATTATAGCTATATAGATTTCAAATATGAATGAGATTGCAACCTCGTTTGGATTGAGTTTTTCAAAAGTGCAAACACACAACCTATCAAATTGCACCCTTTTGTGGATCATATCTTAACACTAGACTAGATATATTACTGAAATCTTAAACCATATAAGAAGGTAAATGTGTGTGCTAAATATTAATTAGCCTAATCAAGTGTTAGGCAAAGCTCATCTTGTCAAAATTACTAAGAAAACGATTACATAAAAGTTTCTTTCCTCATTCTACAACAGTAACTAAACAACGTATACGTGTCCAACCCGCGTTTCTCGCCTCTACTTCTTCTTTTTCGACTTGCTGGCCTTTGATTGAGTGTAAGCAGTTCCCTAAAAGCGTAAACCATTTAGAAATTAGTCGTCTTAAGACTTAAATATCATTCAAACAATGACATATCATGACCGGACAGGCGAACAGATGTGGCAACCCAAAATAGCTGATTTGGGTTACACTTTCGCCTCTAGCGGGTCAAATGACTAGAATGATTATTACCCATTTTGAATTTTTGATACGGCGTTTGTCATCATAGTACGTAAGTGACAGCAGTTAAACAATTGCACCCTCACCCATGTTATTATGCAATGTTTTTTCCACTCTGACCTTTTACTCAACCGACCCATTATAATGTTTTACCATCTCTAGATGGCTTGTTTACCCGAGAAAACACGAATATATTGCTTTAAAAAAGTCAACTAAGAATAATCCAAATGAACCTAAAACAAATCCAGATATTAATAGGGAGTCACTTAAATGATAAACAAACTCATAAGAAAGCTTTTAGGTAATAAGAAATACTAACCTCCAACCACTCATCCATAGATGCATCTATGGCCCGAGTTCCAGTTTCCACCTTTGGCGCCCTCTTTGTTTTCTGATTAAAAAAGTAGTACATTTAGAACCATTAAAGTTGAGGAATCACTTCAACAGGTGAAATTATACATGATACATCTATAACTATTAAAAAGTAACAAGATACAATAACTAATCGAGACTGCCTCCATGAGAAAAAGGGAAGCCAAAAATGAGTAGTATTCTTAGGCAAGAAAATGTGCACACATGACAACATGAAAACCAGATGTATTGACAGACTAATGACCAAAAAAGGAATTCAATGTCAGGTTTTTCTCCTTTAGCATAATCTTTCACTACGAATTTGACCGTATCTTTTGTTGTTCCCATTATAATCAGTGTGAATAGAAATGCAAATGTTATACTAGATCTGATATACTTCATGTAAATGAATATGTTGCAAACAGAAACCAAGAAATGGAGAATGAAAGACACTTTGAGGTGGCAATTTAGACCCATTTATTGTCATGTCAATTTGGGTTATGTTTTATCTCCAGTAGACCATATAGATTAATTGTGTCGAAAGTCACCCAGACTATTTTTAATGCAAAAAACCCCCCACTAAATGACTTTTTTTTCTATTTAGATTATTACTGAAATAATATAACTTCTGTAATCATACTTGAAACACTAAACTATCATAAAAATTGATAAATTTTAGAAAAAAAGTGTCGGGGACAAACACAACCTGAACTGTTTCAACATGCACCAAAAATAATCATGTTAACCTACTACCCAGCCCGCCCAACCTGTTCATTTTGCCATCTCTAGCATTCATATAAATAGCCAAAACAATGAAATTCCTCTCGTGGACGTGCAAAAGTACCTTGGAAAGGTTTTGTACTTGACCACGAACCCATAATCCAAGGAAGACAAGAAGAGATATTCCAAGGGACACTAGAAAAACGGTCTCAACGCTGACAAAGCCACCAGCTTCGGTAACTTCAATGGTACCATTGTAGAATGTGTTTTGGTATGGTACCTGGTCAATTTCATAAACTATTGTTCCAACAAGATCAAATGTTCCAGCCTGCAATAAAGAGACACCGTTCGTTATTAGCTCTGCAGTTCTACCAGAAAATAAATAATGCTAAACGAATGTGATAGTGATAGCTCTACCTGTAAGAATTTGCTGACAGCGAATATATAGGGATAGGTAGCTTGAACTGAAGGAGGAACCGATGCATCATTGAATGTCTGGTGATTTAAATAAGCTACGATTTAGTATCTTATAATTGTTTAAATAGGGTAAATAGGTAATTACCCTTTAATAATAATTACGCAATGTGCAACTAACTATTTGACCCCAAAACAGTCAAATAATCAGAAGCACGACCTGTTTATCCAAATAAATAACGGTATTCTAATAGAAACTAAAAAAGAACTGAACATTGCATAATATTTGGTGTACGTTTAATGCATCTTTAGCAGGTAAACTTTTTAGTATTAGAAGAATTTGTTTCCTCGTTGATAGTATATAGTCTATTAGGAGCTATTACCTGTAGTGTGAGATTCTGAACCAGCATACGGTGATCAAAAGGAAGATGAACACTAGCCTGAACTGCAAGAACCTTCACATTTTGATCCCCTAATCATCAATGAACATTAGCAAGTGAGATCACTTCTGCATATACAAACTCACAACTAGCATTGCAGTAGAGGAATTTTGCCAATATAGTACAAGTGATACATGCATCACCAATGTATAATCAAATAAAAGCGAATAAATATGAAAGAATCAAAGTTAAAAATAACAAACTATAACACTACAAAGAATAGAACATACCCTCATTTTTCATTCCAACTAATAGCTCCGTCTCTTGCCCGGCCACTACTACTGCAGACAGAAAACAAAAAAGAAAAAAAAGCATAAATAAAGGTCTGTTAGAAAACTTATTCCAAGAGACGTAAAATGCTTCGACAATCAAAACCCTTATATTAACATGTTCAGATTGCAATTTTAGTTTAAATTATAAAGTAACTAACAAACTTCACTTGCCTTTTGCAGCGTTCTTTGGGAAAACGCATACTGTTTCCACACCTGGAGCTGGACTATAATTCCCTGCACCAAAGTCTTGAACATCATCACCAACAATCCCAAGATCTCCACCTTCCTCAACAGTTTCAGCAACGAGTTCAGCGTCTTCTGAATCCGAGTCAGACTGACACCTAGCAACTATGAAGCAATACCTTGAATTAAAACATATACATGAATAAAACATGGATATATGAGCGATAAATAGACATTTGAGATCACAAAATGGAAGGGTTGGATTAATGGGTCAGACCAGTTGAGGTCAAGAAGTGTGATTTTCAGAACGCTTTGGGTTGACTCGAAACACTTTATATCCTAAACTCCAAAACTTATAAAATGATTACAGAAGATATTGTATATCAATGCTGTAAATTTTAATAATATAATGAGCTTTAGGGGATGTGATGCATATAAAGCACACATCCGGTAACATGGAATCTTAAGCTCTGACCAATTAGAGATAAATATATAACCAATGCACAGCATTAGCAGACCATTATCACCACATCATAAAATAAAATAAAAAAGAATCAAACTTTCATGCAAGTAACTATGTTTGTAGCCTCGGTAGCCTTGACTTCACACGATACAGCTCGGGTAGCAGACTTACCGAATTACATGAAATAATTTGATTTGCGAATAACAAATAAGATGTTCACACATGTTCTTATTGAAAATTGCCAGTAACACTTAAAAAAGACAAACAAATATCCAGTAATCAGTACACGTAGTCAACAGCCTTCTAAAGGTACAAATTTTCTAATCCAAACATCAAAAATCAGCAAGTTCAACTTAAAAAATTACTTTTTAACTTAAAAAATTACTTTTACAGCTGAAGATACATACGGCAAGAATTTTAAGCAAAATCACAAACCCGGCTGAACTCAAAATAACACAATAACAGGTGTAAGAGCAAGAAATCTACAAGAATTGATGATGATAGACGAAGCTGATATAAGTGATCCTGATTGAATTCAACAATTGATGATAAAAATTTGATCTTGATCACAAAATTAGTATAAATTAGATGTTTGAAATGAAATTAGAACAGACCTTGAAGAAAGAAGGAAGATGATAATAGAAGAATGAGGGCGAGTATGAAGGAAACCCTAATTTTTTTGGTCATTTTTGAGATTCAACAGAAGCGAGCGATACAAACGAGTGGTTAGTTGGTGCGTTTGGGGGTTTTACTAGCAACAAGCCAACAAGTACTCCGTAGACCAAAGTTTTGTTTTCACTTTTCAGCAACTTTTTATTTTTTACAATAAACAGGTAAATTTTTTTAAAAATAATAATACTACGTATAAAGTTATTTATTTGTTATGTTCACATATTTTATACTACTACGTATATCTTAGTCGTTACTTATCTTTTATGTTGATGTTGATAATCATTTTCAAACGAACAAAAGTTGATATGATGTTTTGAATAAAGTGGTGATTAATGTATAACTTCGTGTGTAACAAAATAATCGTGTAACAATATAAGTGCGGGCCGCATGTAGCTCACACCATTCGTGGATAAGGATAAACTATTTATCATTGTAAGTATCAAGAACGGGCCTTATGTTTCTGAAAGCCCATGATTGTTACAAAAAGATATCGGTAAATGCGAGTTGAAATATGCATTGCTAAAGAACAAAAAGCCTCTCTGATTAAGTCATTCAAAAAATGCTTTTAGTATTTGCAACTAAGCTCACGCTCGAAGCCCAAAAACGGTTCCGTTTGAAAGATACGGCCCATTTTATAATTTTTCTGTTCATTTTGGATTTTTGTTTTGGGCTTTATGTTCGGCCCGTTATGTTTTTTAGGCCCATATAAATTTCTGGTTTTTATTTAGGGTTCATGTGACATTGTTTGACATTCAGTTTTCATTTTCAAGAAATTTACTTTTTGCTTCCAATTTTATGAATCAAAGGATACTCATTCACGGCATTCTTTGTGAATCAACGTGTTTTGGAAGAAGAACTCCTGGGTATTCCTAAAATCAACAAGTTTAATTTGTTATCTTAATTCCGCACTACATTAGCAAGTCTTGTATATCGTCAAAGACTCTTTATTGACAATCCAACTAAAGGTTACACACTCAAAGCATTTTTTCTTGTTTACACACGACATCTAAGGAATGGTACAACTTGCCTTAACCGACGTAGGAGCTAGAGAGGCCTATAAACTTGCTTAGTCTAATTCAATCTAAAAGTTATGTTATTGCATCTGACTATCTGAGCAATCTTTTGATCATCTCGATGAACATGAATATAGTAACTTTTATATATCTTCTAATACTAGAACCATAAGCCACGCTCTACTATATTTCCGCCTATGCAAATAAGGTACTAAAATATGTTTGTCATGTTAGCTATGTAAATTGGAGTCTAAGTGCCCTTCTTATCATTTATTGGTCAGTCCTTTGCATTTCATGGCATGACTACATGTGACTTTTGGATTTAATAAACTTCACTTTTGAGGGCTTTTTTTGTGTGGGTTATATCGTTCAAAGTGTCTCACAGGATTTATGCGAATATTTGAATGTGATGATTTGTGAGGGCAATTGACAATCTATTCACCATACATACAATAGCATCTAATATGATTACATTTGCATGCATATAAAAAATTTGAAAATGTATATACTTATCTTCATAGTTGTTAACTCGTCACTCGACTCGCAATTTAAAATCTTGACTTTTAACTTGCAATTCATGACTCGACTCGTAAGAATCGCTATTTTACAATATATATACATATTATTGTTTAAGATTTTGATTTTTAAGAAAAGTCAAGCATGGTAAAATTCAATAGTTAAGTCGTTAACAGACAATCAACACAAAATCTCAATTTAAAAATATAATGTAGTCACTTATTTCACTAATTTTCCCTTTAATGTTTTTGTAGTATTACATTACACTCAAAGTTTGTTTGATTTTCTGACTTTTATGAGTCGCACAAGACTCGAAAGAGTCACACACAACTTGGAATAGTCAATAAACGACTTGTAAGAGTCAAAGTGATTTAAGAGTTATGGTTCGAGTAGCCTCGTTTTTAAAATTTTTGACTCAACTCATCAAAATTGACTCGTGAAAAAGTTTAACAACAATACTTATCTTATCAATCACTTTGAACTCTCTAAAATCCAAGTAAAAGAATTTTTTCTTCACGGCGATCGACATTCACATGCCAAACCCAGAAATTCCCACTATGAGGATATTTAGTAGACACCAACATTTGCCACACCGAATCATATCATACTTGATATTATAATAGTATTATAATCTTACATAAATATAAATATTTTTCATTTCAAAACATCCAACCCAAATACTTTTACTTAATCAATTAATTGATTTAAAAAACAAAATTTACTCAAAATTATCTTAGTAAATTATGTTAGTAATTTAATCAAAATTTCGTTGAATAATTGTAGAAACAAAGCAAATTAAAATTAAGGGGGGAATTAAAAACTTCGGGTAAAATCCGGCCCGAATAGGAATCCAAAATCCACGGGTGTAGTTGCAGATTGAATGCGTCTCTATTCCATATTTCCATGTATAGATATAGATACATATACACATATTCTCTTTTTTCTAAAGTTTAAAAAAGAAGATCAACAAACTAATATTCCTTCTGGTCATCACGTTTTGTTTGTGCGAATCAGAAAACTTATAAACCCTAGAAAATGGATAATCGATTGCCTTCAAGCTCAGACAATTATCAGCATGTTCCAATTGATAATTTTTCTCACTTAAATCAAGCCAACACTGAATCAAGGTATCGATCACTTCTTAATTTCAACTTCTTATTGATAGATAAGTATATGTATATATATATATGTCAATTGCTAATGAAATTAGATATGTTACTTAGTTACTGATGTTAAAATTGTACAGTACAATTAAATTGAAGAGCTGAGTTATGTAAATTAAGTGTAATTTGATTTGATTGACTAGGTTTTAGAATTTACAGGAGGTGATGGAATGTGTAAGTTTAAGCTCAGTTTAGTTAGGACTTAGGAGATTAAGTTTACATATCCTATAGACTATAGAGTGTGTTTGAATGATTGTTTTGAAGCTGATTATTGGGACTTGAGTTAACTTAATTATATAATCGGTTGAGATGTGGTAACTTGTATTGGTTGTGCGATATTATATGATTGAAACTAGATTATTATTGGTAATGAAACTAGTTGTTGGAGATAGTGTTTGGAATTGGATGTGCTTTTGTTGTTTCAAGCACATTTAGTGATTTAGATAACTGGATGTTTGAGTGAATAGATAATATGAACAATGAGTATATTTTGTGAGAAAGCAAGACATGGCCTATGAAATGGGAGTAGAAGTCTACCAAATTATGTTAGACAAAAATATATTTTGGTTATTTATGTTTTACCCTTAGATAAACGAATTTCAAAACTTATATTTTACCTGGACATAATTAGATACTTAGACGAAGAATTAGAAACATTAAAGACTACATTATAATTCTATACGGGGTAATTAAATAAATCATATCCAAAACGAAAAGGACGTTCAAATATGTTATTCATCCTTCCAAGACTATGATGATCGACTGATATTATTTATACTCAAAACTTCCCAATAAAGAAAATGTGTCAGCTTTCATGGCCTTCCCAAAGAGGAAAGTGCTATAAGTTTATGGATGGGGGAGTTGTTTGATTCAACTATTAGCTTTACTTACCTTCTTGTCCTTGACATCTGTTTATTGTTGCTGAAAGGCCTGGATCAGAACCAAAAGACAGAAAGCTTCAAAAGGCTGACCGTGAGAAATTGAGGAGAGACCGTCTTAATGAACAGTTCACCGAATTGGGAAAGACACTCGGTACGTCTAATATTTTTCTTGGTTGCTATTGTTTCAGTCTTTCAGATAGGTAAATGCTCCTAGATGCTGTTAAATGGTGTTCCATCACTGTTCAATACAGAATAATAGTGGTTTATCTCCATGTTGTTCGTGTAAATGGCAATTTGATCTTAAATAAAATAATATGGGCAGATCCTGAAAGACCTAAGTTTGACAAGGCAACTATACTCGGTGATACAATCCAGATGCTAAATGATTTGACTGCTCAAGTCAGCAGACTAAAATCTGAGTACGCCACACTCACTGAAGAATCTCGTGAGGTATAATTGTTTGTTTTTTTGGCACAAGTTCTGTTGTGTGTAGAGGTGTTAATTCTGAACCATTTACTTATGAATAGGCTGATTTGGGCTATGCATTTTCTTTGACTCTAACCAACCAAATGGGTCAAAAGTTAAAACAAATAGCTTATATAACCGGTGAAAGTCGCCCAAATTGTATCTTTTATGACCTCCTAATCATATTTATGCAAAATTTAAATTGGTATTGGAATATAATTATTTTTGTAACCATATATAACACATAAATAATTCATAAACCATGTAAACATTTGTACATAAAGTGTTTCAGGTCAACATTACACTGGGTTGACCTGTAAAAAGTACCCGTATTAACTCGGTACCCAACATGCCTGACCCTCCCACTTGCTACCTCTAGTTGTGTGGCATTAACATCGTTGTCATTGTGAGGGATCTGACCATCTGATCCTTTCACTTGCAAATTTGTCATTTTATATGCAATATATGTTTTTCTATTAGAAACAGCACAAGTGAAACCAAAGCAGGGGCGGAGTTAGGATTTAGAAGTAGGGGGGGCAAAAAAAAATTTAAAATTATTTGTTCATGTTTTATGGGGGCAAAACTAATGAAATATCGCAAATACCTTTAAAAAAATTTCTTTTTTACATGATTTGAGAATTCCTAGGGGGCCCTCTACCTCCGCCCCTGAACCAAAGTATTCACGAATTTTTTGACGATCTCCACTTCTCCAGCCATTTGTTTTTAGCAATTCCAAATACCCATACTGATACTGATACCTGTTAATTAGAAGGTTTAATTTGAAATTAGAAACACTAGTCTTTTAGATGTAAACTGTAAAGAGCTTACCTCCTGCTCCGCCAGAGGTAACATTTCGCAAGAGATACAAAATCTGTTTTCCATTGCATTCTTATGCAAAAAACAAGGTTTATTGACCTCTCCACATATCATAACTGTAAAACTATCGGGCCTATGTAATAAGTTTTTAATAATTAATTAAGGACCTATTTTAAACGTTCACTAAATCAGAAATTTATTGATCTAATGTTTCTTTTATATGCAAGTTGCAAAAGTAAAAAGCTAAAGTTTGTTGCAATTTTGTTTGCCGTTTTGGGTTTTGAAATGTACAAATTAAAGGAAAGCAGATATTACATCACTATTTATATTATAGAGGTTTATCAACAACGTAAAGGTTGTTACACTATTAGTCTACTAAGCTGAAACATTTTGTTATTTCATAATTGGTGACAGTTGACTCAAGAGAAGCACGATCTAAGAGAAGAGAAAGCATCACTCAAATCAGATATTGAGAACCTTAACCTTCAGTACCAACAAAGGGCCAGAGCTATGTACCCATGGGGTCCTATGGAACAATCAGTTGTAATGCACCCCCCTTCGTACCCGTACCCTGTAACGATGCAAATGCCAGTGCCACCTGGCTCTATTACAATGCATCCGTCCATACAACCATACCCCTTTTTTGGGAGCCAAAATCCCGGGGTTGTTTCAAACCCTTGTTCCACTTTCTTTCCATCCGTTCAATATGTGTCTCCTCCAGTTGTACAGCCAACTACTAGGTCTCACGTCTCTAGCAGACAAGGTTCTAGAAACAAATCATCAGAGCATGGGGAGAGTGGAAGTGGGAAAGATGAGGATTCTAATGATGTTGCTACTGAACTAGAGCTCAAGACTCCTGGGTCTACTGGTGACCAGGTTAGTTATTGCACCTTGTTTCAGTTCGTTACTTTAAACTGATTTTGACCTTTGAAGCTAGAGGTGTCGAAATGGGTAATTTTTATGTGTCAGGACAGGTCGACCTGAAACAATATATCCATTTTATTTATTTATATATTTATTTTTATTTTTTTATAAATAGAGAAATAGCCTCTCAAATAGGAGGTTTTATGCTTACGAAATACACTTTGGGAGACTTTCCAGTTCAACCCATTTGAGCCGTTTCCTCTTAAGCTATTTTGATTTCACGTCTTAGATATGAGAGATGAAATGTATACAGAATCAACCCATTAATGGGTTGATATTGCCAATTTGCCACATGTATTTCAAACAATGTACAAGTGGTGCAATCACAGCGTTGCTTTTGAGGATATGCAAAAGAATAATAAAAAATGTAGTGAAGGAGCCATATTGGATAAAAGGGTGTTATGTGCAATGGGCATAATTGCACTAAAATTTCCAGAGTATCCATAGTCGTGTGTTATTATTATGTGTAGAGTAATTGCACAAGAATGATGATCTTGTTTGCAACAAGAGACCAAATTCTGGGGTTGGAAATATTAATCGTGTTATATTAAATCGAGAGATGGCAAAATAAGGTGAAACAACAAAATTTTTGGAAAAGGAAACGAAGGAAAAGAACAGCTGGCAGAAATCATGTTCTCTACTCCCCCTGACCCGTTAAACTGCCAATTTGCCAAGTTTATGTTCTAAACGACTGACCTTATTAACAGAATATGATAAGAAAAGGCACCTCAGTCGCGAGAAAATAGCCAAAACCAACTAAAGTGTATTCATTTGTCGTTATATTTGTTGCATATTCACAAGTATGCTGGATCTTCATAAACAGAGAGCAAACACAATGGTTACAGGAAGGAAGTATTTGTCTCCGTAAAACCATCATGCTTAAAGTGATACTTCAATTGGCAGAAAATTGATTGAAACAAATACTGTTGATAAAAACTTTATAGGAAAAGCATTAAAGTTAACAAAATGGACTCTATGTAAGCAATTTTAGACTACCAGGAGTTTATTTAAAGTCCTAAGTACATGGTTTAAAATGTTCATCACTTCATCAATGGCACTTTTTCTCTTTTCTTTAAAAGAATTTTTATTTCACCCCAAATCAGGTGTAGCATAAAATAAATGATTTTAAACTGCAGGATGGTTCACCTGTTCAATCAAAGCCCAAGAAATTGCACAGGAAGGATAATAGCATTTCAGATGAGACCTCTCCAAGTGGATGTTCATCATCTCGTACTGTACAAGCTAGCTCATCAAATAGTGTCATTGGTGGCACGAATCCAGATCATTAAGATCAACCATCACTATGCATAGAATTCTAACTTCTTACAAAGAAAGCGCAGGTACTATAATGTGTTTTTCCGTTCTATAATTATAAATCCCATTGTTTGACCTACATGTATTATTAACCTTCGTATGTAATGATAATCTACTAGTAAAAGTCATTTAGCGTATTGGTGTCTCTAAATACATTGAGCTATGTTAACCTTCCATATCTAGAAGATAAGATTTTTCCCCAACCCTCAAGGGGCGAATGTGGGATTATAGTCCTGCACCAATAAGTTAAATTGGGCAATCCCGACCACTTGAGCAAGCTGAGGTGGTCGAATTATGTGAATTTATGCTGCATGACTTTTAAAAGTACATGACTATATATGTCAGTATGCACCAAAAGCTTATAAACCTGCCATGTTATAGTAAAATTGATCAACTTGTAAGAGATTGTAACATTCCCCTTCTTCTGATGTATTACCTTACGAGACCACTGTATGTATTGTAAACAAACGTTTATTCTAACATCAGCTTTTGCAAAAACTAGTCTGTTGAAAAAATCTTTGAAATCACCTTGCAAGTTGCAAGGGGTTGTTTACAAATATGCAGCATTTCATAATAAAAATATCCAAAATATCTGTTTCACTCAAGAATCTAATTTGTTTGGGCTAAGGTTGGTTCCCATCTCAGGACCATGGACATTTGGATATTGTTTGATGCTAGCCACTCCCTTGTTATCTATTATATGTCCACTTGTCAACTTTAAGATGTATATGTATATATCATCCATGTTTATGTACCCTGTCTCAGACATAGTATTTTAAACTTGTTGGTTGCTGTAATGTTATTGTTGTACATCATTGCCAATTACCTCTACTGACTACTAAATCAAATCCGAATATAACATAATAATGTAGGTAAAATATAAGACATGACAGTTGGTAAAAATAATACATAGTAGAACAAGGTTACTTGGTATGGTTGGTTGGGGTGCACATAAAACCCATGAGTCCCGTACTCCCATCCATATGGAACCCATAGTTGAAGAGACACGTGGCAGCAGAAGGTGCCATCACTCATTTATCCTCTATCTATGTGTTTGTGCATCTCTTTTCATGTGTTAAGAGATACTCACATCATTTTTGTCTATTAATTGCTTGTTAACTATAATGGCATTTACCTTGATTTTAAAACTATATATATGCTAGTCTAATATAATATAGGACTGCTATCAACAAATCAACTTGACTTTGAAATGACAGTCAAAGAAATCAACAAATCAACTTGACTTTAAAATGACAGTCAAAGAAGCAATCTTACTGCTTGCTCCTTTACTCTTTTTATGGTTTTGATAACATATGCCCTCTAACACACGTGAAAGTAAATTCAATGAACCGATAATTTCTTTAAATATTAGAATTTGTAATCAATATCAATATATGTATAAGAAAGCTAAATTTTAGATTGAATTGATGAATATTTAATGCAAATATCAATATTATTTAAAGAAATTTTGACTTCATTTAATACATTTTATCATTTACCACGATGCACATGTTTTATCGATGTGCATCATAATTGAAAGTTGACGTTTCTTGATTAATATGTTGAAAGTTAATTAAAGGCTTAAAAACCTTGATGGGGGCCTAACAAATACTCGTAATTGATTGAAGATGATAAATATGAACGTGCAATTTGAGGTTGAAAACACGATGACTTTGAATGACTTATAAAAATAACAAAATTAACTTACACTTTACAAAAATAACAAAATCAACTTACACTTTTCTTTAATGACTCAACTTCAATTTTTACATATCACAAACCATAAGGTGTAATAATTCAATGGTTAAAGGATTGAAAAAACATATGGTATAGCTCAATTCTAACATCATTATCTAGTTTCAAAAGATATGATTTGACATTCAATTATATATTTCAATATAAATACAATAGTTTTTTAATAAGTTATTTAGTCAATTTAAACATGTTATTTTCATATTGTCCTTAAAGTGAATCAAGTAAGTTCGGTCTCTCAACTCTCTTCTATATTCCTATGGCAATTGTTATACACGTCTAACAATGTTTGTACAATATATGTGTAGTCCTTAAATTTTTTGACACATAAATTACTCATTACATCTCTTTACGTTTACCATTCTTTTATATTTGTTGTTAGGCCCGAGTGTCATATTTCTACCGCTAATTATCAAGTGCGTAACATTTTTGCAGAGTTAGAGTGTGTTTGGGATTACTTATTTATAAGTACGTATGTACCTTAAAAAATAAGTATGTCTTGAGATGCTTATGTTTAAGTGCTTTAGTCTTAACTAATAAGTATATAAGCAGTTTTCAAAAAAGTGTTTGTATTTACTATGTACTGTTAAAATAAATAAATAAATATAGAAACGCTTAAATAAGCAATCCGAAACACCCCTTATACAAATCACGGGTGGGTTGAATTTTAATTTAATTTAATTTTAATTATTAATTTAGAAAGTTAAAACACAACTTTAAATTAAATAATTCCACGTGCCAAGTAAAACAAAGGAATCATCATTAAACTCATCGCTTCACGGCCACCTTTAACGCTCTTTTCTTACAACCACTTACAGCAGCCGTTGCTACATCTCCCACCAACCACCACCATCACAATCTCAAACTTAGGGTTTTACTCTTAATTACATACCTACACTACACCAATCAACAATCAACAATGGCAATGGTTTCAACCTCCCTAACTCCGGCAGCATCTCAACTCTCCGGCCATAAATCCACCATCGCCGTCGCTTCTCCGCCTCTTTTCTCCAATCTCCGCCGCTCTTCTTTGAAGTTCGATTCTTCTTCACTCTTCACCACTCAATCCGTCAATTCTTCTTCTTCTCGACGTTGCAGTAGCATCGTCGCCATGGCCGGCACCGGAAAAGTATAACTTTCATCATTAACTTTCTTCTTTACAATTAATCTTTTTGTGTTTGATATATAATCGCTAATCTAGTCGATTGTAGTTAAAAGTAATAATGTAAAAACAGGACTGTAGTAGTGTTAGGTCTTTTTTATGATATACAATTTTAGTTAAAAGTCATAATGCCTGGCACCGGAAAAGTATATTTTTTTAAACTTTCTTATTGACAATTAATTTATTATTTGTGTTTGATATGTAATTGCTAACTTTATATTCTATTAATGTACGTGTGTCCCAATTTAGTCAATTTTAGTTTAAAAGTGTAATGTAAAAACAGGGGTGTTGTACTAGATTTCTCAATATTAAGTTATTTTCAAAACCCATCTGGTTTTGAAAATGGGTTTGTGTTGAAATTTGTAAATAAAGATGTTGTTTGCAGTGTGGAAACTGAGACTGTGAATTTCAGTTCTGTGTGCCACACAAGTACACAACATATTAGGTTATACCTGAGTTGATTTTTAAGTTTTGGGAAGTGATTTGTACACGACAAAAGGTGATTTGTGCACCACAAAATCACATTAGTAATGCACATGGTACAACATCTTATATGCATGGCTGTGATGTACCATTCACTCCCTTTACATTTACTATCTCTTACGTTCATGCCCAGATTTCTCAATATTGTTGACTCACCATTGATATTATGTTCTTTTGTTACAGTTCTTTGTTGGCGGCAACTGGAAGTGTGTAAGTGACCATGCCATTCTATTTTCCCACTTACTGATTAGAACATCTGTACACCACAAACTTATGGCATCAACAAAATCATGAGTGCATTGATTCTTAATGCCAATAACCACTAAAGCATTGGGCATTTGGGCTTGTACTTTACAACTACCAAATGAACCTGATATGCTTGTGACGCAATGTGTGGCATGTATCCATGCTCTTATTAGAAAGATACTTGTAGTGATTTACTGCATTGTTATCTGCCACGCAAAATATAATACTTTTATTTACATACATGTTACTTGAAATTTAAGAGTAAGACTAGATATTTTAAAGCCGCATTGTCGTACGATTGTACGGAATGTTATGATTTAAGATCAATGATTTTCTAAAATGTCAGCTTCTATGAAAACCTTCACCGTTGCTCCACAGCTTTGGAAAGTGGATAGATGTTCACTTCCCACCTAGTTGTACTTTCATTTAATGGTTTGTAATGTACTTTTTGTTCTAGAACGGAACAAAAGATTCTATCAAGCAGCTGGTTTCAGACTTGAACAGCGCAACTTTGGAGCCTGATGTTGGTTAGTTATTCTATCTTCATCCGTGTTAGATTCACATCATGGTTTACATACAACTGGGAATGTGTGGTTTCCATCGAATAAGTTTATGGTGTCTAACACTAGTCGCTTTCTGATATTTAAGCTAAGAATGTTTACCTTGTATGTAACATACCCTGCTTGGTCATTTTAATGTATCAGCAGAAGAAATACATTTCGTGTCTAAGTTTTACTGGTAGTAATTTGAACTCTGCAGATGTTGTTGTGGGACCCCCTTTTATTTATATTGACCAAGTAAAGAGCTCTTTAACTGACCGCATTGAGATAGCTGCTCAAAATTCTTGGATTGGGAAAGGTGGAGCATTTACTGGAGAGATCAGGTACTCATCTTCATCTGCTATAATATATACTATTAATGTATTATAAACCAGAGTCTTAGCTGACCCACTACTTGTTAGCTCACTTACTAATTGGTTGTGTCGGGTACTATATATATTGTTCCTTTTGAAGAATATCATAAAACCTAGACAGGATCACAGGTGAGTGATCAAAGCCTAAAAATACATAAAATAGACACCATCTGGAAGTTGCTAAGATATAAAGTGAACTTTTTGTTAGTTTAGAGTGATATACAATATAACATTTACTATACTGCAAAATGCTAATCTTCCCACAGGCCTATTTTTCCAGCAGAAATATAATGCATTGTCAGTTTCTGACATAAGTTCACCACTTCTAATTGCAGTGCAGAGCAATTGAAAGATATTGGATGCAAATGGGTAATTCTTGGGCATTCTGAGAGGAGACATGTGATTGGAGAAGATGATCAGGTGAGATTTTTATCTTATGTAAACCACAAATAATGAGCAATCAACTTTCTTGTTAGAAAACTTGCAAGACCAATTGGAATGTATAAATAGATGGGCCCTATATTGGTAACTCATGCACTACCAATATCAGTTTATAGGTAAGAAGGCTGCTTATGCCTTGGGCCAGAGTCTTGGTGTAATAGCTTGCATTGGAGAACTATTGGAAGAAAGAGAAGCGGGAAAAACTTTTGAAGTTTGCTTCAAGCAATTGCAAGCCTATGCAGGTATGGTTACTAGTTACTACACTCCAATTCGTTTAAGTTTTAATCCTCATGGTTATATGAACTCAAATAATGACCTTCAATGTTGCACCCTCATTATCTTCCCTTTGGTGTGTTCCAGTGAAATATAGACATCTTCTGTTTAGCACATTTCATTTAGTTTCATCGTCACTTTTGCAAGCTCTAAAGTTGACCAATTTTTATTCAATATAAACTAGTATGGGTCGCATTATGAGACTTTAATGAACAATGAAATTAGTTTCACATTCATAAGGGTCTTAGGAACACTCAAGTCACAAACTTGTTTTTTATGTACATTTTTTTAACTGTAACTTGTTGGATATGGTGTCTAGTTCTCTTAAAAATTGGTCCAGGGCATTGCCATAGTTTCTGATAGAGTATGGTTATGATGGTTGATAGTTGTGAATAACACTTATTCTTTCTTATCTTTAATTCCGTCTCCTTCATGGGTTGTATTTCGGTAGGGTTTAGATTTTTTGTCATAAAGTACTAGCAACATCCTAAGTATAACTCTTCAACAACAATGATCTCCTTCATTTCTTGCAATTGAGGTAGTGTATCTGTATGTGATTATAATTCCAAGTCCTAACATAGCTCACATGACATTCGTTGATTTTTTAGTCCGTTATTTTGACAAACTTGCGGAATTTAACTGTGCAATAGTTCTTAATATGCCCTGGTTATGTAATATGCATCCTTGATCACTTGCAGATGCAGTGCCCAGCTGGGATAACATTGTTATTGCATACGAGCCTGTATGGGCTATTGGAACTGGTAAAGTGGCGTCACCCGAGCAGGCTCAGGAAGTACATGTTGCTGTTCGCGACTGGCTTGCTAAGAATGTATCAGCCGAAGTTGCCTCCAAGACACGTATCATCTACGGAGGTATTGCGAGCAAACAATAAATATATCTATCTATTATGTCCAATGTGATCTGTTTCTGTTTAACGACAACGGTTCAAGTGTCCTTTATTGCTTGTCAACAATGAATAATAAGTGCCTTTAAGTGCCCGTTAAGCTATAAAGCAAACATATCTTAGTTTTGAAGGTTAATAACGTGGTTTGTAATGTTTTTTTATTTATTTTTCTACTTCGAAGTTTGAACCCCTGAAGCTACTTTCTAATGCTTACTTTACATTAGTGACTAGCGTTGTTGATTGTAAATTAAATTCCTTCCCAGGATCTGTAAATGCTGGCAATTCAGCTGACCTGGCCAAAAAAGAAGACATTGATGGATTTCTCGTCGGTGGTGCTTCTTTGAAGGTATTATTTCATCTTCTTTTGTTGTTTTGTGGACCCAGCTGTTTATGGTTATGTATATGAATACATGCTAGGCTGTTGGCCCATCCTGTCCTATCTAACAAATTACTCTAATGTAAATCATTATTGGTTTACCGATTGAGCATCATGTATATAAACTCATTTGATATTAATTCATGATTGTTATTTTTATGCAGGGTTCTGATTTTGCAACCATCATTAACTCCGTGACGGCCAAGAAAGTTGCTGCTTGATCATCGAGCCTCATTTGGTTTTGGATTGGGGGAAAGTAAGTACCTTAGAGTGTATCATCTTAGTTGAGATCCTATTGGCACATGAGCCACTTCAATTTAGCGGATCTCATTCGACTCCGCCCTGAAAATGGATAAATAACATTATAATATGCACAATGTGCATTTTCTTCTATACAGGATTTGTAATAGTTATTATCACCCCAAGTCCACAAAACTGTCATAACTCAAGAAAAACAAGAACACTAAATATTCAATAAAGTTATTCGGAAATTTATGCCAAGTCGCTTATTTTTTCCTCACTACTGGGTTGCTTAATATTTAGAACAGAAGTAACGTTCATCCGGATGCAGGGTTTTTATAGTTCTTTCCTGATGGTGCTTGTGGTACACCTGCAATGTACTCTTTCAGCACGATCATATGATATTAAATTGTACAACATGCATCCCTGGTTGCACATTGCATTGGATCTGGCCTACATTTAATCCTATCAAGGTCCCAACTCATTCTAGAAACTTTCCCATAAAATTAGCCTCTTTTCCTTTCTGTTTCCGTCCCAGATTTTCATCTAGGAAGTAGATGTGGTGAATTGGGTGTGTCAGATAGAGGCCAGGTGATGGTTCAAGATGGGTTTCAAGTAGAAACAAGTAATTTCTGTGTGTGGATATATAGTTATCTTTTGTCTGGATCAACTGCTTGGGTGGAAATTATTCCAAAACCAAGTACTTAATAGTCATAATCCATACTCAAGGAATATATACCCTATGCCTATCTGAGAAGCAATCTCGCCCCTTTATACATACATTAAACAGCCCGTCTTACAAGCAAGGTAAGAAATACGTCCACATAACTATATATGTATACTTGTATGTGTATGAATGTGTTAGTAAAATTGAGAGAGGGAAGGAGGGATATAGAGATGGATGAATTCGACCATGACCAAAGACGTGTGGACTCTAGACGAAGGTGGAGCTCGCAGACCTTATCATCTATCTCCTTGCCACCTCTTCCTTTGGTAGCTGTTTTATGCATTGTTGTGTTCTTGCTGTCTCTTTCACAATACTCGAATTTTAAGTCATGGTCGAGTAATATAGGACTCAATCTACATGTGTTTGTCCTCTTGTCACCGTTCATGCTCATAATGTTCATGTCTTCAAGCTGGATCACTGATGGGGGGTGGTTTAGTTTTGGATCATGGAAAAGGAAAGACTCCATGAATCTACGTCGTGCTTCACTCGAATATGAGAACTGAATCAAGCCGTCAACAAAATTGTAAAATACTCATTCATATATCAATAAAATTGTTAAATACTCATTCATATATCGAATTGACTTGTTAGATACTAGATAGTGTTCCTTTTTCTTTTTTTATTTTCTTTTCCGTTTGACATTTTACTATACATAATGCTAACAGTCATCTTCAATGTACAGTGAATATCACTGAAACACAACTAAACGTGTTAGCGATTCAATGCAAATTGTTGGATTATGTGTATTCATGTATGATCTTTTTCATTCCTATAATTATCAATCCTAGAGGCTTCAGTTGGTGCAGTTAAAGTCTTGGTAAATGGTTTGCCCTGCTTTTGATCTTATCGAGTTATCAACGTATATACGATTACTTTGTGATGGGGGGCGATTTGTATGCCAGGACTAACATATAGATACAGATGATAGTGGTAATTTCATACGGAGTATCATAATTTATGGAGTATATTAAAAACATGACATCTAATCTAATTATCTAATGATAATGATTTCAAAGTTCACCTTTAATATAAAACCCAATTCTGTAAAATGAAAAGGTGGACTTTAGAAAAAGTAAAAGAAATGCTTCAAGTTCAAGGAAAGCATATTACTATTCTGAATCACTTTTGTAACTTTTCAAACTTGAATTGTTTTCAAAAGTAACATGTACTTGAACACCAATAAACAAGAGTGTTCTACATTTACCATATCTAAAAATAGTAACAGTTGTGAACTTGTGATACATATCAAGTTTAATATCTACATCATGTTCATAGGATTGCAATTTTAACTAGGGATCTTTGCTTTTATGATATTGCTAGGCTATTCCATCGTGGTGTCTGTTCATTTATCAAATTACAACACAAATTTAGTTCACTTGATCTGAACACGAAAGCAATTGAACCACGAATTCTGATTTTCGACGTTAGTGCTATTACTAAGAACAATAACTCAGATACACAATACAAAAATGCTAAACATAAAGAACAAAAGTACAACCTATATAGTTCAATATATACAATAAGCTACTAAACAACATTACCAATTACACATATTAATCAACAAAACACTAGTCACAAAACAAAAGGACATTAAAAGCAACTGGTGTATATCTTATTTCATCCAAACAAGCTTTCAAGAACAGTAGAATGAAACTTCATCAAAACCAACACTAACAAGATCAAAGCAGCCACACCCCATGGCGAACTGCCCTCCGTGGGCATCTGGTACGCCAGACGACGGTGGCGGTCCCACGGTGACAACCCGAACCCGAAAAACCTCTCAGGGTTCTCCATACTTGACAACCATTTAACAGCAAAAAGTAGTACTAATGGGGTCAGCAAAAGTAACCAATTAAAGCTTTCTTCAGCTTCTTCAACAGCTTCTTCATATGCTGAGTACCATTGAAATCCAAGAAACAAGAAAATGAGTGACAAGATTAATAAAACTGGATATGGAAGTGGGTTCAATGTAAAAGCCTCAAATATAGAATCATTTGTGCTTCTTGTGTATGTCATTGCACCTTCAATGTGTGTGTGACAAAAATAAAAAATAAAAATGTATCCTTTAGACTTTTTTTTAGTACTTGTGGAAGAATTGATCAAAATATGATTTCACTTCAATCAGTTGAAGTGTTACTAAATTTGAGGGATTCTATTTCTGTTGGTCCAAGTGTTGAATGCTTTTTGGTAAGGTAAATTTACAAGTATTGATGCATAAGGTACAATTGGATACTAAGTCATTTTGATTTGAAAAAGACTAAAGTACCCTCACCGACTTTGATAAAGTTATGGTGGGAGACTGGGAGGTGTGACCATACATGCTATCATTATTTTATTTTATCTAAAGGAAAATAATTGTGGGTTTGATTAAAACTTGTACACTTATCTTTAGTACGTGTCTTTTTTGTGTGGCTTTGAAGATGTTTACTTTTATTGTATTTATGTTACTAGTAAATTTATAGGTTGTGTAATGCACAACCCAGTCCAACTATGTTAATATTAAATTTTCAATGTTATCTGTATATTATCTTCTTCAGAACTGATGTTTCGTTTATAGACATAAAGTTATAAAAAAAGAAAGATAAAATGTACTAAAAAGATCAAATAATAAGTTACAAATGACGATATGTAGAAACATTATCTCGTAAGTTTAAAAACAAATGATAAAATCATCTTAAATCAAGTGCTATGTAGATTATAATAGGAAAGGAGTAGGTTTGTAAGCGAACCATGATTCGTTATAACCGCGGGTTATTTTCATTTCTTATAAAATATGCTCATATGACATAATTAAGCATCACATTTAAGTTAGATTTTGAATATATGAATTTATCAAAATTTCATCATTGATGATCAAATGAAACCAAAATTATAGACTTTAAATTAGTTACCTTATTGAAAGACGATTACAAAAATGAAAGATTATTAATATTTATTACAAAAATTTCAAGATTATGTTGTTTTATAAAGTATAAAAAACTATGTTGTAATTCTTATATCCTTTTAAGGTTTGTAATGTTAATTTAATGGTTAATATGTATATTTATGTTCGTTATGTAAAATTCAAAATGTTAAAAAGATTAATAATAAACTATTAATCTCTTATGTTAAGATTAAGTTATACCTTAATGATAATATTAAAGTTAACATATATAAAAGATATTTACATACAATCTTAAGAATTAAGAAGATTGATTCAGAAAGAAAAAACAAATATAGTGACACATGTCACTTCATTATGCCATCTAAAATATGAGGTTTGGCTTATATAAGAATTATTATTAAAGATATTATATTATATGGAGTAATATATATATTGCCATGAATATTCTAAGGATTATGGCTGTACATGGATTATGGTTTTAAGATGTTTTCTTCCCTTCCCTTTCTTCTATCACAAGTGGTGCATAATACAACCATGATTAATTTATTTATATATTTATATCTATCTACAATAACATTGTATGGTACCCGAGTATAATGATCACGAAATTGGCATTTTACTATATTCTCATAAAAAGATCAACCTCAGACAACTTGAAGAAAAGTAATAACATTGAAGTTAAGAGCGTTTACAAACAGTATCTTATTTGGATGAAAAGTTAAGTCCTTTTTGTTGTATGATCTTTATTTAACATTAAAAATATATCACATTCCGTTATAAATAAAAAATTGCAGTTATTAGTAGCTTAAGCAAAAAAATAAATAAATAATAGGGGTGATCAGTAATACAGATAGCTTGGAAACTGTAACAAAAAGTATAAAATGTAAAAGAATCTAGGCTTGGTCATGATCCTTAGGAGTCCCAGGCACATAAACAAGACACTAGACTCTAGAGACCAAACATATTTGTACATCATCTCATTTATAAAGTATAAACACAAAACTTCAATCTCATAAACATAATTTCTACCTACTAATTCTTAGTTTTTGGGACAAGACAACAACGCAAGTGGTGTATATGGCAAGTGACAATATGGGTCTTGCACAAATGTGAGCTTGTACTCGTCTCACGAATCTCAAGTGTGGAGGGTATTTCCTTACAATGTCAGCCCATGTGCTCTGCCCCTCGCAAAGCTCCTTCACCATCGATACAACCTCTTCGATGTTTACACGAATCTGATCTTTGCTGTCCCTCTCCCTAATTGTTACCGAAGATTCTGAATCAACGGTAATGGCAAATGGCACACCAAGTTCGTCTGTTCTGGCATATCGTTTTCCTATTGATGTACCTGTAAATGGGAAAACTGAACTATCAGATACTGGTCATTTGTGTAATTACCTTGTGTTCACATTCTACTATCTATTGCAAGAATTAAATCATTCATTTTGATTTGTGAGGCTAACTGGGCCAAGTATTCGTGTTCATAAGGTATTTTATGCATATTTCAGCATTTGAACAAACTAAGAGCGTTTACAAACAGTAATGGCAGAACATGAGTCGAGCAGGTTACATAATGCACCCAAACAAGATTGGGTTAAAACGTGCAACTCTTTTTGAAGGTCAAATGGAGTCAGCTGCTTTTGACCCATAACAAAACTTGATGGGAAAAAACTCAAAACTACTCCGTAAATAATATATAATCAAAGCCCTTGTGGCTATGGCTCAAAAACCATAAAAACGGCCATTTAGTAGCTGAATGATAAATTCAACTAATTTATGATTATATAATTCATTACCAACTTATGGTTATTATATATTAACTATATTTCAATATGAATAACTGTGAAATTAATTATATAAAAGGCATTTTTACAAAATAACTATATTATGGTTGTTAGCTAAATAGGTATATGGGCTATTATTAGAATATCCCAGTTCAAGATATAATTCAACTTTTGAATAAGAAATAAAGTACGATTATCGATATACTTAGGGAGACTGTCCGCACAATGTACTGGTTTCACTTTTAGCTGATTTCTTACACCCATTTGACCCATTACTCCATTAGAGATAAGAATCGTCTTATGCATAAGTAAATGGGTAAAAAGTGTGACCCTTCAAATAACAAACTAAAAAAAAAAAAAAAAAAAGACGTACAGTACTAAAAAATTACCAGTGAAATCTTCCTTGCATGAAATTCCAGCAGCAGTCAAAGATCTTGAGATCTGTTTAGCAACTTCCTCATATTTCTGACTCTGGACCAACGGGAAGATGCTGCATTTGAAGGGAGCCACAAGAGGATGGAAACGCAAAACATTTAACTGCCGGTCCTCAGATTTGCTTGGTCTCGTGTAGAAGGAGTGTTCAAGAAGACAAACCATAATTCGTCCAATTCCAAAAGAGGGTTCAATCACAGAAGGTGTAAAAACACTCTGGTGCTCTTTCTTTATTTCCTTTAATATTGAAACCATGTTTTTCTTTATCGTGAACGTTTTCTGAAGGGTGCAAACTTCAAATTCTACCTCCCCTTTTGATTCTAACGCAGCTTTCATGTCCATGGCCTCTGTTTCATTCATCGCCCAAAAAATGCAGAATAACAAAAGTCAGATCATAACATTCGGTATACTGACATTTCAGCAGATATTATTTTTGGAAATAGTGATGTGAGAGAAAAACTGACTTACCTTCAACGCTTCAGCTACCATCTTTTGATTACTCTTGAATGCAAGTCCAAGCTCCTTCTTATCGGGAGTTATAACAAGTTTCTGGATATAAACTGACAGTTAGACTATGCACGATTAGAAACTTAAAAAACTTGCCAGGGAAATAAGTATAGTACCTCAACTTCTTTTGGTTCTGCGAATTTCTCTTGAGCTAACACCGCTATTTTCCTGTAAAGACCCGCCCAAAACTTTATTATAAGAAACATAGCAAAATATCATGTTTTCAATAAATCCATTAAAAATCAGGCATGCCTCTCAAATCAAACAAATCTAAAAATCAGATTGGCTCAATGTGCAAATGTCTCGTATAAAATTCACTAAAAAATGTTGAAATACTTACACTGTGTGCACGCAGGTCATACGCAGACCTATCTGCAATTCCAACACACTCAATCCATCCATAAGAAGACTCGATTTCAGCATCCCAGCAATCTGGAGCATAATGGGCCATCTCATTTGGGAGATGCTGCCTGAACCGCAGTCGTTTTTCATCTATCCCTAGCCGTGTCAAAAATAAATATATTCTCCCGATAAAGTAGGCAAGTGTTTGATTATTAATTATCCCCTGCAGAAAAGTAGAACTTAGTATCTACACGTTACTACGTTTTTATGAAAATATGCACAATAGTAGGTCTAATATCTTGAAAGATAAACCAACCTTAGAAACTGCTTCATCAAGACGAAGTCTTTTGGCAGACTGCCCAGACATTTGTTCATTTCTCGGAAACATGAGAAACTCTAGGTTTGAAACTTTGGAATACTTTGGATGTGATTTGTCATCAGGATCCACAAAGTGCTCTATCTCGGCAAGTGTGAATTCACGGGCTCTTAAAAGACCTTGTCGAGGAGATATCTGAAAAAGTGAGAAACATACGTCAAATTCATGAAAAAAACCCCACTAAGAAGCACAAGATTTCAATCTCAAATTTTCAAAAAGCGTGCGACCTCATTTCTGTAAGCCCGTCCAATCTGAGCAGCAGCAAATGGAAGCTTGTTCCCATTGCAACGGTACAACTCCTTGAAGTTTACAAACATACCTTGTGCGGTTTCAGGACGCATGTACCTGCATCACATAAAAAAGAAATCAATTGAGCCAATATGTAAACAAATGTGCAAGAAATCAAATTAACACGTTATGCAAGAAATCAATTGAGCCAATAGCTGATTCTGTGTATCTGGTGCCACTATATTGTACTCCTTAATTTTGGCACCGAGTTGTTCATCAGAATAATCATCGAGGACCGCAAGTACCTGCTTCAATTCAGCAGCTTTCTCTGCACTTAAACTCTTGTCCTTCTCGAGCATTTCCTTGCAATGATCCTTTAGCAAGTGATCGGCTCTGTGACAACGCCCGGTCTTCTCGTCTTTAACCATTAGGTCAGTAAATTTATCAACATGACCAGATGCTTTAAATGTGACTTCTGGCGTCACAGATGCACAATCGATTTTTAGCATATTCTCTTCTAACACAAAATGCTGAGTAACATTTACATCAAAATATTAGAATCCTATCCTATATTAAATATCTGTAAAATTATTATCTCATCTCTAACCATAAAGTAAGTAATTTGTTTTCTTTCTGAAATTTAATCACCTAAAAATTCTATAAATGTAAAAAACTTCAATCTTTAATTTTTTCAAGAGTAATCAAAAGAGACACATATTTATACACATATGTATACATCTAATAATATACATTTAAACAGTTGGAGATTTATTGAAAAATAGAAGACAAAAACAAATATACCTGACGCCAGAAAGCAAGGATATTATCTTGAAGGGCGTCACCAGGAGGTCCCAAATCAAAGAGACCAGCAACACCTCCGTATATCTTATTCGATGGTGTATAAAAAAAATGGCGTTCTATCGTATTAGCAACACCTTCACGATCTAAATCCATCGACATTCTGCTGCCTGCCTCGAAATTAGGGTTTCAATAGTCAAATGGTTCCTACAGTGGAGAAGGGTTACCATGTAAGATATATACTCCCTACGTCCGTCCCAAATTTATTGTTCACTTGGATATAGACTAGTATATATAACCAAACTTCACATATTACCCCTAATAAACTCACAAACCAATCATGGGTAGAACTGTAATTATCATAATTTTGTGTTTTGGGACCGGGACAGTGATGATTACAAAGAAAAACGATAGTATTTATTTATAATTACAAAGAAAAATCTAGCCACCAAAATAATACATCCCAGTTGCATACAGCAAAATGTATCAAGCTCAATACTTTATGTCTGTGTGGGTTTATTTACAATCACCGTTTTCATCCAAAAATCGCTGAACGTATGTAAAACTGTAGACCACTGACAAATATATATATATATATATTTCACAAACCCTAATCGAAAACATATATATTCAAATAATCAATCATCAGAAGAAATCATTATTAAAGAACACAAATTCATAGAATCAAAATATACATAGATGTATTCTCATCGAACAGTGCCACTTACTGCCATTTTATTTGACCGGTTTTAGGGTCTTAGGATTTTGTTTCGCGGGAAGGGGTTTTCTCTTCTTTTCTTATTTTTTAAATTTCATTATGTATGTATTTTAAGGATTTATATATATTTTTTATGCAAATCCGAATCTTGGGGAGTAATATTTCTTGGGTTTTAAGTTGCTACATATTAGGTTTAATTGGGGAGGGATTATAAGTATTTTGTTTCTCTAAACAAATTGTTTAATTATATATAAAAAAAACTCTTAAAAATCACCTAATTGATCCTAACTAGATTTTTCATGTCCAAATTTCACGTTGAGATTGACTATGGTTAATATCAATTTAATATATATGTTTACCGCTATCGAAATGCATTTACAACTATTGTATTGTGAGTTTAACTTTTACTTGATACCATTAATGTATATATATTTAATGTGATTGTGTGTGCAATTTGACTTTAAATTATGATTTATGACATTTAGAACTCATCACGAATTTGTAAGTCACTTTAACTTCATATGCCGTATCTTCAACAATTAATATGTATTAAATATTTAGCAACTATGAAAATAAAATAAAGGTTAAAATGGAAAATAAATCAAAAACAATCTAGGTTATATCTACAATTATATTATCGAATCCAAATAAAATAAGCATTTATGAACCAAAGCTTTTATATATTTTGATATAAATTAATGTACTTTACTTATAACAATGTGTATATCAACTTAACATCATATGTATTAAAAAGTATGTTTAATAATAACAATTCACTACAATGTAAAATAAATTACAAATTAGATTATACTAAATATAGAAAATAAACAAACGATTGGAGGAAAATGATGTTAACAACTTTAAAAAAATTACTACTTATAATATCATAAAAATATATGAAAGGAAAGTGACAGAAGAATAAAATAAAAGAAAATAGAATCAAGATATAACAAAATATCAATAATTGATATCAATCAATCTAACATCATACTTTGTATGTAATAAAAAAATGTGTTAAACAATAACAATTCATTAAAATGCAAAGTAAATCAAAGATTATGTTAAACTAAAAAGGCTAAAAAAATAAACACTTAACCATTTTAACAAATTTTTATAAAATTTACTACGTGTAACATCATTATTAAAAATATATAAGATGAAAATGTAAATATATATATATATATATATAGAGAGAGAGAGAGAGAGAGTTTGGATCAAATGAGAACACTTCAAAAATAAGAACGGTGAGAACACCTCAAAAATGCACAACTAACCAACAAAAATTATTAGATTCACAGTCATACATCTCAAATATGCAAAGAAAAATAAATGCACACTTCTAAAAATGTACAAAAATCGAAAAAAACGATTGATGCACGATTATCTCTATAATCGTGCATCAATTGTTTTTTCGATTTTTGTGTATTTCTGAAAGTTCGCATATATTCTAATCAATTTTTCTACACATATTTGAGATGTATGAGTGTGAATTTAATGATTTTGTTGACCAATTGTGCATTTATGAAGCGTTCTTACCGTTCTTATTTTTGAAGTGTTCTCATTGGAACCTTACCCTATATATATATATATATATATATATATATATATATATATATATATATATAAATGGTATAAAGAGACAAAACATAAAATAAAAAATATATAGTATATAATATAAAATAAGTCTACAAAATTAAAGTGTCAAAGAAAGAAGGAAACAAAAAAGGTCATGTTTTTAAAATTGAATAAGATAGAAAAAAATGAAATAAGGAGCATAAGATTTGAACCTTAGTTAATGGATAGATTGATAGCACAATAAACCAAGTAATCTAACAACATAATTAATTAGAGATTTCACCATCAATTATATAACTTTATATATAAATCATAAAAAGATAAAAGAGTTACTATTCATAACACTCACTCAATATTAGAGGATAATATATCTCAATTAATTATTTCAGAAAAATATCATTCAAGTTAGTCTTGAATCCATGGGTAAAATTGTCATTCATCCAATATATTTTAAATCCAACAAAATTCTCTAGGGGACAATAAAAGTTGAACCAAATGAGTAATTATTTAGGGTATTAAAGAAATGAATTTTAAGAGTTACACCCTAATCCCAAAATAAATTTACACACCTTTTAAATATATGTCTTTTTATTATCGAAGTTACAATAAACAATCTATCTACACTATATATTATAATAGAGTGTAAATTAGGTAGTCCAAGTTAATCTCAACCCTTAAATGAGTTATAAAATTGAATATGAACCATTGATCCAGCCTTTAAAAACATGACTACCTAAATGGCGAGGAGGAGATGACAAAAATACTAAAATGACCCTATATTGACTTTTTAGAAAATTAGTTTGGTAAGCTATTTATTGATTGATGATATATTAATGGAAATATTGAATATTGAATAATTTTTTGTTATTATGAATAGAAGATTTAATTTACTTTTATGTGTAGAAACCTATACATAATTTAGCATAGCAAAAAATAAAATTCTATGTAATTAAAAAAACGATTTGACATGTTGCGGGCTTTTATAGAATTTGGGCTGATCATAAACGTGATTGACGCATTGGCATTTTATCTGATTTTTTCTAAATTCGTATAAATACAACCCAACTTGATTAGTTCGTAATTAAATTGCTTGAAAGTGTCATCTCAAGCTCATGTATATTTCATTTTCAATGGTATTGTGGTTACTTGAACTACAGACGGGTTATTTGGTTTTCGAAAAATCAAATTCTATATAATGCAAAACAACGATTTATAATGTTGTGGACTTTTAAAGAATTTGAGGACGCATCCCCTTTTCAGTTGATTTTTTTTAATTCGTGTAAATATAATCTAACTTGATTAGTTCGTAATAAAATAGGTTGAAAGTGTCGTCTCAAGCTATTGTATGTTTTCATTTTCAATGATATTGTGCACACTTGAACTACAAACGGGTCTTCGACAAACCAAAATTCCATATAATTAAAAAAAATGATTTGGGATGTTGTGGGCTTTTAAAGAATTTGGGGTGACTATGAACATGATTGACGCATCGCCTTTTCAGCTGAATTTTTTAATTTCGTATAAATATAATCCAACTTGATTAGTTCATAATTAAATGGGTTGAAAGTGTCATCTCAAACATTTGTATGTCTTCATTATCAACGGTATTGTGCACACTTGAACTACATACAAGTTATTTGGTCTTCGACAAATCAAAAATCTATATAATTCAAAACAACGATTTGGGATGTTGTGGGATTTTAAAGAATTTAAGCGTGACTATAAACATGATTGATGCATCGCCTTTTTTGTTGAGTTTTTTTTTATTTCTTATAAATATAATCCAACTTGGTTAGTTCATAACTAAATAGGTTGAAAGTGTCATCTCAAGCTCTTCTATGTTTCCATTTTCAATGATATTGTGCACACTTTAACTATAGACGGGTTATTTGGTCTTCGACAAATCAAATTGATACTCATACCTTTGATCCTACTAATAAGATTGGTGAATGATGCTTTAGAATAGTTTACAGTTATTATTATAACTGCAGATGATAAACGCCAAAATGTACTATATTGTAGTACTAAGTTACCCCGTGTTTGATAGATTTCTAATGCATTTTATGTGAATAAGATACTCATTTCGTTCATATTTGCAATTAGGAGTTTAATCGGAGCTTGGATTGAAAAGAAACAGCAAATGAGCTAATCGTGAAGGAAAGAAGATAAGAGAGTGAAGATAGGCAAGATTGGATTGGAATAGGTGTATATGAAGCTTGAATCGGAAAGAAAACGAAAGATGAGCTGAAAATGAAGAAAAGTGTAAAAGTTGAGTTTTCGGCTATTCGTTAGTATTTTGGCCATAACTTCTTCATACGAACTCCGATTGGGGTGATTCAACTTGGAGAATTTAGCTAACACAGAGGGCTACAACTTTCATTTGGACCATATTTTTGGGAAAATTCATCCATACGGCGTATGGATGATCCATACGGCGTATGGATGATCCATACGGCGTATGGATTGGTCGGCCAGAAACCCTTAAAATTTCATTTGCCTCATTTTAACCCTAACTTTTACCGCAA
This sequence comes from Pseudognaphalium luteoalbum, assembly GCA_963422505.1. Taxonomy (NCBI): domain Eukaryota; kingdom Viridiplantae; phylum Streptophyta; class Magnoliopsida; order Asterales; family Asteraceae; genus Pseudognaphalium; species Pseudognaphalium luteoalbum. The sequence goes on from OY730192.1 coordinate 1,196,052, forward strand.
ACCCTAAGTCGACTAAGGCTGGTTCCAGAGGCATTTCATTGGAGATTTGGAGGCATAAGAAGGCTAGGATTGATGACAATTGATCCTACTTCATGTGGTTCACGATTCGGTTTGCATATCATCTTCCGATTTCAATTCAACATGTCTATGTGTTTTGTTTTGAGATTATGAATCTGATTTTATACAATTGAATCATGAATTAGACTTATTGTATATTGTTTAGTGTAATAACCTTGGATTATGATTCTTTGAAGGTTATAATTGTGTTTTGGATCAATTGTATGATTGAAGATTGTTATGTTATCCGTAGAACCTTGATTGTTGGTGGTTGTTAGTTACTACTTAACGTGGTTGATAATGTTATTGAGATTGAGTTCCTTTGATGTTATTGATTATTGATGATTATGAATCTAGGTTTATAGTCATTGCTAAATATGTTAAGTCTGATAGGTTAAGAGACTAGTAACTAATCAATCTAAAATGAGCAAGCTAATAAGTGATTATTAGTAGGTATTGTTGAGTCATACCGCGAGGATCAATCGTAACAAGTCATGAACACTTAATGCACAATCTAGGGAAAAGCACACAATAGAGCAACATTCTTGCGACGTCGGATTGATGTTTAATGTGGGACCCTAGGTTGTAGATATTAGTTGGACCCGGAACGTTGGCTAATATATATTTAACTTGGGCTCTTTAATTAGTATCTAAGTTAATATAAAAGAAATCATAATCAGACAATCAAAACACATAAACCGGATAATATGAATCTGAGTGGAAGACTCTAAGCAATTACATGTCTATCTCTGATTGTTTATATGTTCCTCTTATCTTGTTTTATGTTGTTTAGTTTAGTGAATTAGTTCATCTTGAACGTTCGTACGGAACTAAAACGTAACCCCCTATTTTACTGCTTTATTAATATTTCCAATTTAACTGAATAACATCGTTCTTGTGTTCCTGTGTTCGACCTGGACTTACCATAGCTATATTATTCCGATCGGGTATTCTTGCCTGGTTGTGTGATAGTATTGATTGGTATATCCTGTACTTTATAAATAATAAAACTAGATGCTTTCACACAATCAACAGACAAGTTATTTTTTGTTTATTTTTATTTGTGAGGTGTAATTATATTATATTTTTATTTTTTGAAACTATTCGCAGGGTGTACTAATAGATGATTGTGATAGTTGTCAAGCAAAAAATAGGGGAACCGTGAATATAACATTTTATGGTTGTTGTATTGAAGGTAAAGGGTTGTTGATGATCATTATGTAAGTTAGATACTTTTTTTTGTTGTATCTTTTAAAAACATGGATGTATTGTTTCTTCTTAATCATTAGCTAATAATATTTTTAACAAGGAATTTGGTTTCACTTACTATGATGATCAATGTATGTTTCCACTATTATGGTTGGACCGAAAGAATAACAAATGGATTTGACTACTTTGATAGCACCAAATTCCTTGATCGTCATATAATTGTCGGTCAATTGAATATTTTCTACCTAGTAAGTTTTTTTGAAAATTGTCATATCATGTGTACATTCAATTGTATGAAACACTTGTTATTACCGAAGATGACGATGATTTACAAACTTTATAGTTTCTATATTTTGGTTGTTCAAACTTTGCACATTAAGTTGATCATGTTAAATATTTATCTTTATGTGTTGCCTCTTTGATGTTTGGTTTTTTAATTATTATTTTCAATGTTACTAATCATTTTTAATAATGTATCTCCAAAGCTACTATCAATAGATAAGCATATCTATTTCAATTTAAAATGTTTTTGTAGTGTCATCAGCAATAATATGTTAACTTAAAACGTTATTCACTCAAATAAATTATAATATAAACATTTATATCAAAATCATGAACTGGCCTGCAAAATTTGCAGGTGGGTTATAATCCAGTAATTAGTTATAATAATAATAATAATGATAATAATAATAATAATAATAATAAATTTTATTCGATTGTTTGGCGTTCAATTACCAACATTTTCACAATAAAAAACTATTGATATTTTGCTGCCGTTACTTGATTGATCACTCTCAAAATTAGGGTGTATGTGTTAAACAGTTCATTTGCATTTAATATTTCTTATATATATATATATATATATATATATATATATATATAGTTCAAGGATCGGGTGAGAACCAAATTAGTAGTGAGAAATGTGAGAACTATGTTTTGCATCTTATTTTAAGGATGCATTTCACATTATGCATCTAATTATATCACAAAATCTAGATGCATAACTTGGTTCTCATAGTTCTCATCAATAACTAGTTCTCACTAGATCTCTACCCTATATATATATATATATATAGTAATCAAACGAAACTTGGTCTCTAAGTTACTATAACACAATTTAATTAATCGAATTGAAGTTAAGATTTTTTTAATAAAGTTCATTAAAAAGTTTTGTCTAGAAGGAAATAACTTAAATATGTTGTGTTTTTATTTTGGGAGTTGATAGAAGGAGCCTAAGTGTAACACCCTCAAATTTATTGTTTAGCGGAAGCAAGATTTGGGTGTTACTAATCAATATTCAAAGCACAGAGATTAATAGTAAACGACTCTATATGCGTCGTTTTAACAGAATGTATTAATAGCAAAATGTTTACAAGGTTTGAAGCTACATATAGCTCGTGTTCGTTTAAAATGAGAGATTTCAATACATAAATACTTATACAAAATATATTAATGCAAGAAAATCTCTATTGTCTGCATGCTGACTCGAGCTATAGTTTCCTGGGGCAATCCTGCCTACTGCTTTGTACCTGCGATACATGCTAAAATGGGTCAGCTAACGCTGGTGAGCTCACAGGTTTGAGTATCAAGTAAGTTGTATGAACCGCAAGATTTAAATAGTTGATTTGCATCCAGCAAATGATAGTGGTAACAGTATACAGCCATGAGCACATAGTTGAGCTTAACTCGTGGGTCAGGACACAACCTGAGCGTTTTCGCCTCCACGGATGCCTAATCAACATCCGTCTTCCTTAAATATTAGTACGTCCGTTTACCCGGTTAGTGCTTGCTAACCCGGACGAGGTGGGTCAATCCTATATGGTACCATATACTAATATTCACGCTACAAATGTATTAACAACTATGTTGATGGAGGGCTTTAAAAGATTAGTTGTGTAAACTCATGTAGTACATGTAAAAGTTGTACTTGCGTTCACGCGTTAAAACAAGCAATATATCACACCCCTGAGTAAAAATAGTAAAAGAGGGGCTATGAGACTCACCTGAGTCTTTAGAGTTTATATCAATAAACTGAGATTGATGAGTCGGGAATCGAAGTCCAAAGACTTGTAACCTGAGGGTGTCCACGACACGCGATGGTTATAAACATGCGAAGGTATCTATCAAGACTACCTTGTAGTTGTTCGTTCAACTTATAATGTCCAAATGATTACAATTTGGTTGATTGTTTAAGTGTTTGAAAATGTGTACGGCCCGTTGGTGATTGTTGGTAATAATAATATTATCATTATTCTTGAAAAACGTGTTCCAAAGTGTTTTAGAAGTCATGTCGTATTCGTGTTTGATGTTATACAAGTTTAACACTTTGTGTGAAAATTTAGTTGTAACGCTGTTACTCGGGACCCTAGGGTAAGGGCGAAGCCCGTTAATGACGGGGGTCCGGGGGCAGCGCCCCTGGTAGCGGGGTCCAAGGGGCGGCAGCCCCTGGCGGGGTCCAAGGGGCAGAGCCCCTGGCTGGGGTCGAGCCTGGACTCGAATTTTTATTTCTACTATATTGCTTTGGTGAAAAACGCACCTGAACTCGAATTTGGGTGAAATGGGGCGTCAAATTTGGGTCTCAAAACTTAGTGTAAAATAGTTTGTATTTTCTAACTCATGCGACACTGGGCTAGTGTCGCTACATGCGACACTAGTGATTTATGCGACACTGTCGATTCTTGCGACACTATCGATCCATGCGACACTAGAGTCTGTGTCGCTATGTGTGACGTTACTGTTTATGCGACATTAAGGTTTCTGCGACATTACGGATCTTGCGACACTAAGCTTGTGTCGCACCATGCGACATTAGGAGTTTATGCGACACTATGACTAGTGTCGCATCAGGCGACATTTACAGATTATGCGACATTTTCGCCTCCCCGAAACCCCAAAACCCAAACCCTAAACCCTAAACCCTAACCCCTAAACCCCAAACCCTAAATTCTAAACGCTTTATAAAACTCTAAACCCTAAATCATACTAAACACTAAACCCTAATAAACCCTAAACCCTACTAAAACATAAGATCTAAACCCTAAACCATGAACCCAGCTAAATCCTAACCCTAACCATGACCGTAAATAAAATGTACAATCAATCACTAACACACATAACAACTATACTTTCACATAGTTATAATTTTCCACATTATAACTAAACTTAACATACAACTTTTACAAGAGTTCAAATCTCACTACATGACTTAACCTTTGCGCATACCAAACGTTACATATGTTTCATGAGTGAGACTTATAGTGACAAAACCAGTTTCTTTAAAATTTTTACAAAAGGAGTGTAACATAGTATTCGAGCATGATCAAAAGGGATTAGATCTTGTTACCGCCAAGCAACAAGCCACCATTAGCTTCCTATTGGTTTCTTCCCCAAATCTTCCCGCTTAACACTTGGATTACCTACAATGTTTAAACTTAACAAAATAAGCACATTGCTTAATAAGTAAAGGAATAATTTAACTTAACACTTCCACATAATTAAGGATCCTTAACACTTCCACATGTTAATTATTACATAATTAACATCTTAACACAAGTGATGTCATGACCATCACTTACTTCCACATAATTATCCATTTACTTACCTTTGCTTTTATCTTGACAAGTACTTGTAACAACTTCCACACTTTAATCACATAGGCACATATTACACATTACTTAACAATACAAACTTAGCTCTTAACCATTAACATAAGTGTTAACTTAATAACACTACTTTCTTGCTTAACATGTTTCATACATCCTTACTTATCAATTTCATATACAAATAAGTGTTTGATTCTTTCTTTTTTTAAAATCATCAATTTTCATCAACATATAACTTTCACCTATTCATAAAATTATCAAACACTCATAACCTTATAAATTGAACCTCTTCACTTAACAATTTACCAAAATAGCATAACAAGTTCAAAAGAGTATCAATAACAAGTACAATACTTTCTTTCATCAATTATATCACCTTTTCTCAAAACTCAAAGTTAAGGTTTAAGTCAACTAAACCAATTCATGAAATTAAATCATCACAAGAGTTATTCTTACCTTACTAATGATGAATTTGAAGTTACAAGCCCTAATTAGCTTGAACCCTAGTTTAATTTGTTTTTTTCTTCTTCTCCCCTTTGTTCCTGTGTCGTCGGTTCTATCTATCTCTGTGTATTCTACTTTTTTAAAAATGGAATAGGGAAAAGAAGAAGTTGAAAACCTTGATTAAATATTCAATATTTTCATATTATCTCTTTATCTATTCTAATTTAACACATTTAGTCCCTCTAACCAATTTCAGTTAACATCATAAGTCCTACTAACTATTTCTAGTACACAATTATATTTAAACACCTTGCACACTTAATATACATATATTTATAATTTAGGAAATAAAGCTAATATAATCCAATTTAAACTTACGAATTTAGGGGCGTTACAAATACGGAGTATTTGTATTGTGTTTATGGTCCACTAGTCTTATAGTTAACTTATTACATTATAAATACCATACATGTCATTCAATTATTATTCACTAAATTGGGGGTTTAGGGTTTTGAAGCAAGGTTTTGAAAATCGGATCAGACCATCTGCAATTTGGTTGTCCTTTTCTGGTTATTATTTCCCTCTAGTGTTCGTTAAAGATGAATAATACAATACCTTTTCTTCAATTATTTATCCATTCTTTGAAAAATTGAAAACAAATCTAAATTAAAAATGATATGCTTTCAATAATTTTCTACATGAAATGAGATACCTACACAACTTTGGACTCTTCAATATTTTTCTTAAATGGTTGCTCATGTTGTCATCATGTATATCTTTTGCATATAGGATTGTTAGAACCTCACTTCTTACATGTTTCATAAAAGTAAAACCTTCTGACAATGTTGTAAACTTAACAGCTTCATTAGATTTTTAGTTCTTAAGTTAACTTTCGTTGTCTGGTTAAAAGTGAACTTACAAACAAACCCTTTTACCTATACAAACGAAAATAAGCAAACATTTAATCAAACAGTTTGCGTGTTTTCACCGATTCAATTCAAGCCCCGTCATCAAACAATTTGTGTGTCTTCACCGATTCAATTCTCGTCCCTACAGTTCAAGTCCGTACTGATATCGAATAAAAATAAGGATAAAGTCATTACCTTTTTCGAATGCAACTCTTCTATCCATCAAAAAAATCTTTTTCGATTACAATTGTGAAGGGAAGTGTGAGTGTGGTGTGTCGTAGTGTTCTGAGATGTGGAATTGTTGATTGAGCGATTACAATTGTGAAGGGAAGTGTGAGTGTGATGTGTGTCCGCTGTGAGAATTGAGAAACTGAAAATGGGATTTAGGGTTTTTCTTTTCATGTATTTTATTACTTCAGCAATTATTATTGTTATTATGATTTTATTTTTTTAATGATTGTATCTGAAATCTGTTTTAAGTTATTTTTTAAACATGCATGCTATCATTATCATTTTGTCTAAAGGAAAATAATTGTGAGTTGATTAAACTTGTACACTTATCTTTTTAGTACGTAGCTATTTTGTGTGGTTTCAAAGATGTTCAAGAGTATGGTATTTATTTTTTTATTATATTGATGTGTTGAATCTAGTTATTAAATTTATCGTTGTAAAATAAACAAGAAAGTACCGCGCTAGACCAAAACGCAACCGGGCAGTGGACCCTATCGTGTAGTAGTATAGTTGGGTAAGTTCGGGTTTGAACGCAGGGAACTTAAGTTTAAAAAGTTGAAGTTAAGTGTGATCAATTAGATAAAAGAAAGTAAAATGTGGTTGGGTGTGACCGAGTTGCCACGATGCTTAAAACTACAATTTATAATAAATCAGAGCGGTGGACTCTGGAAGAGTCAAATTGGTTGTTTTGAACTTTCAAATATTAAAAACAATGCTTGCTTGGACTATTTCACTAGTGATTTCGGGGTGTAAGGTTATAACCGGTTAGGATGTATGCTAAAGTAATACTCGTGAAACATAAGCTAGGCGTTAGCTAAAACCTATTGTTCAACTTCAATTAGCAACCTATGATTTAATCTAGTAACGGACGTTCGCCATGGTTACTAACTTGCACAAATTAACTAAATCATTTAACACATTCCGAATTACATTCGCAATTTTGTTCGATCATTCATAGACAAATAATCAATAGCAATTCACTAGTTGAAAACGTTCGCTATATCGATTAGTGAATCACCAAATGGTTAAATTCTTGAGATAAAGCCTAATTACACAAGGTTCTCCGATTAAACATAAATTTAGGACGGTGAGTCAGTAAATCATCCACGCGACAAACATTTGCTATAATCGCTAACTTGTGTGTATTTAACTTGAGTTGTTACAATCGTCAAATGCTTTGTCTCACAAATGGCAAACAACTTATTGAGGTATTTTTTATAAGCAACAAACGTTCGCTATAATTGCTTAGTTAAAATGCCAAAAGTTTACTAACAACAACAAGCTATACTCATACAAATACATGGATGATTCACAAGTTCAAACATAAATTAACACTAAAAGGTTACACCCCTAATCAACTAGTTATTTCATCCAAGCAAACATATAGATAACTAGCCACTCATAATCACAACAACTAAACAAATCTCATAAACACAATACAAATCCATAAATAGCTTCAAATTAGATTAAATTGAAATTATACCAAAGTTGTTACACAAATGTCTCCAAGAGAAGTTGCTTGATGTCCCACTCACAAGCTTCGCTTAAATGCTAGTAGAACTTAGGTAATAAAAATGGTGGGTGAAGATTAAGTGAAGAGAAGTTAATGAATGAAATGGGTGTATTGAATGAGAGTGAAGTGAGTTTGGTTGGGAAGAAATTGTGTGTGTTTTTTTTTTTTGTTTGATGGTGAAGATTATGCCTTGAAAATGAGGGTGGTGTCCCCTATTTCTCCTCCTTCCCGCAGCTCCCAAACTCTCCTCTTTCATAAAAAACGGTTGAGCATTAAATGTTCAACCAATCAAAATCGCACAACACACCAATCAGCCTCGAACTATGCTCAGATCGAAAGATAGCCGATCGGCTTTAATGGCATAGCCGATCGGCTTTTAAGGCATAGCCGAACGGCTTCTAAGTCATAGCCGAACGGCTTCGATAGTAAAAAACACAAGCTTCAGCGAGGGAAAACTCTGTAATGAAAATACACTAAGATAGCCGATCTTCTAAGGAAAGCAGATCTGCTGTACGTTCTTAGCCGATCGGCTTTGAGTTCTTAGCCGATCGGCTTTGAGTTCTTAGCCGATCGGCTTTCGCTTCTTTTCAGCTTCATTTTCAAGCCCAGCCAGCATTGGTCCAGACTTCACCAATTCTTCACCTATTCGCATGCGTTTCTAGCTTTTTACCTGAAATAGATTTCCAAACAAAATAAGTATCGGAAGTTCTTGAAATCTAATCAAATACATATGCAAAACAATGATATCGCGATAGATTTATATAGCCAAAATGAGCGATATCAAATATCCCCACACTTGAACTTTGCTTGTCCTCAAGCAAATCATCATCTTACCATTTTATAGTCCACTCTTGCAACGTTATAAGTGAAGATTAAGTTAACTTAACACAACGCTGGCACTAACCACCAAAGCAATTAGGCAAGCAATATATGTTTAAGCATTAAAAACTCGAGATGTTTTAATTTGTCAAGCCCGAATGCACGACTTAGCACCTCACATAAGGATAAGTGTTTAGTCACTCACTCTCGACCTATAAGACTACAAGGTAAGGAAGTAAGCAATGTAACACTCAATCAAGCCAAGTCATGATGCAATGTTACCATAGGCTTGCACAAGGATCAAATCTCCACCGTCTTGACGTGAGCACCAAGTAAGATCTCAAAGGAGGTATTCTAAATGTGTGTTGTAACAAATGTAGGCTAAATACGGAATGGGATATGATAGACACAATAATTGGTGAAAAATGGTAGTCAAGATCCGTGAAAGATGTGCTAATGTTACCTATTGGTTTAAGCATGTGTCGGTAATGAAACTTAAGATTCTTGTGTTAAATCAATTCAAATTATTATTGTTCTCATTTTTTTTTTATTTTTTTATTTTTTTTTTTTGAAATAATTGCATTCTATGACTTTCTATGAATCCTATGTAACGAACTTTCGAACCAACCATCCTAGACCGGATAAAGGCCTTCGGTGGCTAGGTGTAGAACACCCCCTCGGGAACTACTTGTTCAGGAATTCAAAGGCCATTTAGTTGACTACAATCATCCAACCATAACCTTTAAGCTCAATAGTTAACTTCTATTCATATGATTATTTCTAACATCAATCATGGAATTTTAAGGCATAGCCGATCGGCTTTAATGGCATAGCCGATCGGCTTTTAAGGCATAGCCGAACGGCTTCTAAGTCATAGCCGAACGGCTTCGATAGTAAAAAACACAAGCTTCAGCGAGGGAAAACTCTGTAATGAAAATACACTAAGATAGCCGATCTTCTAAGGAAAGCAGATCTGCTGTACGTTCTTAGCCGATCGGCTTTGAGTTCTTAGCCGATCGGCTTTGAGTTCTTAGCCGATCGGCTTTCGCTTCTTTTCAGCTTCATTTTCAAGCCCAGCCAGCATTGGTCCAGACTTCACCAATTCTTCACCTATTCGCATGCGTTTCTAGCTTTTTACCTGAAATAGATTTCCAAACAAAATAAGTATCGGAAGTTCTTGAAATCTAATCAAATACATATGCAAAACAATGATATCGCGATAGATTTATATAGCCAAAATGAGCGATATCAAATATCCCCACACTTGAACTTTGCTTGTCCTCAAGCAAATCATCATCTTACCATTTTATAGTCCACTCTTGCAACGTTATAAGTGAAGATTAAGTTAACTTAACACAACGCTGGCACTAACCACCAAAGCAATTAGGCAAGCAATATATGTTTAAGCATTAAAAACTCGAGATGTTTTAATTTGTCAAGCCCGAATGCACGACTTAGCACCTCACATAAGGATAAGTGTTTAGTCACTCACTCTCGACCTATAAGACTACAAGGTAAGGAAGTAAGCAATGTAACACTCAATCAAGCCAAGTCATGATGCAATGTTACCATAGGCTTGCACAAGGATCAAATCTCCACCGTCTTGACGTGAGCACCAAGTAAGATCTCAAAGGAGGTATTCTAAATGTGTGTTGTAACAAATGTAGGCTAAATACGGAATGGGATATGATAGACACAATAATTGGTGAAAAATGGTAGTCAAGATCCGTGAAAGATGTGCTAATGTTACCTATTGGTTTAAGCATGTGTCGGTAATGAAACTTAAGATTCTTGTGTTAAATCAATTCAAATTATTATTGTTCTCATTTTTTTTTTATTTTTTTATTTTTTTTTTTTGAAATAATTGCATTCTATGACTTTCTATGAATCCTATGTAACGAACTTTCGAACCAACCATCCTAGACCGGATAAAGGCCTTCGGTGGCTAGGTGTAGAACACCCCCTCGGGAACTACTTGTTCAGGAATTCAAAGGCCATTTAGTTGACTACAATCATCCAACCATAACCTTTAAGCTCAATAGTTAACTTCTATTCATATGATTATTTCTAACATCAATCATGGAATTTAACACTAGAATCCCAATTCAAAACGACTTAAATCATATTTTGGATAAAACTCGTTAAAATTCCAAATAGGCAAACATCTTGGAAAAGTGATTGGTTTCGGGAATTGACTACACCAAAAATAAGGCTAATATTTAGTGAGTTGAATGTGGAAGTTTTCTATGGGTTTCTTAGCACTAAAAATGAGTGCTAACGACATGTGTAAACTGGATATAAACGGTTTTAAAGGAAAAATAAGATCAAAAACTCCTAAGAATACCTCCTCGTCTTCGACCCCACCTGTATCACATTTCTGTGATCCCACAGCGGTCTCAAAATGCATCACTAGGGCAAGTTCTAGAACAAACTACAATCACCGGCACACTCATAGCAATAAACAATATAAACACTAAAGGTAAGTGTTTTTCTCAATTAGGCTCAAATTTCTCACAATTTTTATAGTGAAGGCTACAAATGTGCTAGTCATGCAATTCACCCTATTAGGTTGCTTTTTTATGACACATCTCAAAAGGTTAAGTTACAAGAGAGAAAATTAAATTGCTTCCAATTAATTTATCACAGTTTAAGATTTTCAAAGCAATCAATCTTTTAAGGACAAACATATTTCTAGCAAACTATCATTCCCCGACCTTTTATTAGAATTTGCAACAATCTATCAGGCCAAGATCAGTAACAGACTTATTAAATGACCAATGGCCCGTTAATAGGATTTGTAAGGTTCGATTGGGGAACCAATAGGCTTTACAAACCCCAATAAAAGGCAAGAAACAACAATTCACTAAGAATGGAATTCAAGTGAATACCTCCCCACACTTGAGAGTTGCATTGCCCCCAATGCAAACATAAGCAAGGAAAAAGCATAAGTGTGAAGGTAAAAAGAAACGAGAACTTCCCCGGGGGTTTTGCATAAAGGCGTGGAAACGCGAGCTGGCTCTTGATAAACGTGTAGAGATCCCATCCAGCTCGGTATGCTACAAAAAAAAGCAACAAACAAAAAACAAGCACCAAAACACAAGTGCAACATGGATACATACTAAGAATGCATATAAAAGGTAAATGAATGTTAATCATCCAAAGTACCAAAGGGAAAAATAACCAAAGAATAAAAAAGTGTTCAATAGTTTAACAATCCTAAAACACAATAGCACCCAACTACCAACCCCCACCATGGGGCGGGTCATGGGTGGAATCATCCTGCTGGTGCGGCTGCTGATATGGCGAAGGAGACCCAAAAAGCCAATGACTGTGAGCTTCTTGCTGCCAGTTACTGGGTGGAGGGTCAGACCAAGAAGTGCCCCAATCTTGTTGCTGTTGACGATAAGAAGAGGTGTGCATGTGATCCCGGTGTCGCTGAAGCTCAACTAGTGCAGCGTCTCTATCATAGACAGGGGCAGGGAGAATACCTCCCGGTTCTCCCCAACGAGGAGGTTCTTGATAAGGGACAGGCACATGGTTAGGAATATGGTTCGCCATGCGCTCATGATCATGAATGAGCCAATCGTTTTGATATCGATTGACCCCCCACTCGTACTGGGATTGCTCCCGGAATGTCTGTTGGTCCAAACGCATATTCCTAAAGTTGGTCATAAAGTTCCTCCAATAGGCAGGTTCCTCAGAATGAGATGAATCACCAGGACCCGATGTCTCATCCGCACGCACAGTCTCTGGATCTTCTTCTTCTTCTTCATCTTCATCAGAATCATGAATGGTAACAGGCCGTTTTCCTTTAGCCCCGGCCCGAGACACTGTTGCCGCCTCCCTAGGAGTGAGCTTATAAGCAACATATGATCCTCCTTTCTTTCTCAAAACCTGGGCGGTAGCATAAGACTCAGCCCCAATCGGAAGAGTATTGATTGGAATTCGGGTATAGGGTGGGACGCCTCGGGGCTTCAAACTGATGTTTAGACCTTTGGCAATCCGGGTGATGAAATGGCCCCCACAAAGCTTAGAGTTTGCCTTATGCCCAGCAGCATAGGCATGAAGATATTTGCCCACAGCAAAAGGAATATTTATCCTTTCCCGACTTTTCAGCTGATCTAAAAACCACAAGTCGATCAAGGTGACCTTTTCCCGATTGGTCCCCCGAAGAGTGAGTGTATTTGCTATCATCTTGTGTATCACCTTATATATGGGGGATGTAAGGTGCTTATTCAGGTTCTTTCCCCCAAGATAAGGCGATGTGCTAAACTTTTCCCACACTTGAGCATTACACTGCCCTTCCTCTAACCTTGCCCCGGTCATGATGTATCGATCAATCCAATGAGAAGAATACTCCTCGTCAGTGTAGATCCCCAAACACCCTGCAAGTTCTTTTAAGGATAAATTTCTCGGGGCCCCACCAAGTTTGAAACTCAAAAACTTATCGTTAACGTTGTTGACAATGAACATTTCCACCGTTGCTAAGAATTCCATCACCAGTTCTTCGTAAATCGGTTCTTGAATCCCAAGAAGCTTCTCAAAATCATTCACACCAAGAGCTTCATCATTAAACCTCACAGTTTGAGTGAAGATGCGTCGAATGTCTTGAGCAACCCCCACAACCTCCAACGGGTTCCAATTGATTTCCCGAGGGTATTCACACTCCTTTTTATGAATGTTATATAAGGCTTCAATGAATTCCATGTAGTGATACTGATGGCGCCCAAAGATCAAATGGGGGTGGCGGTCATTAGGAAGTAAATCCTCGTAAATACTTTGCGGATATTGAGGCTCATAAGTGTCAGGTCGGTTATTCCTACCTCTCTGCACAACACAACATAACAAAATACAAGCTTTCCAAGTTGAGTCAGAGTTAGCACAAAAGAATATGACAGAATGAGCGATCAATGTTGGGTACAACCACACCTCCTAATAACAAAGCATATATGCCAACAACCGCATTACCATGCAAACAATCACAATTGACAATCATAGCCCACAACGATAGTTTTCGACAATTCACAGTCAAGACTTAAACCCTACAAAGAATAGCATGTACTCCAATATCAAACAAAGCTTGATCATGCCTATGTCATACAATTTCAATTCAAGCAAGTCTTACAATCAAGATTACACGCCACACCAAGTGACTTTCACATAAGTAAATAACTCCAATATCAAACATAACTTGAATTAAGCAAAAATGATCACTCAATTTGAATCAAGACATGTCTTACAATCAAAAGTTAAATTACAAAAGGTCAAAGTCAAAGTAAAAGTTTGACCAGAAAAAAGTCAACTCCTTCTTCCCCAATTTTTCACATAAACCTTAATTTTACTAAATCATCCACAAACTAAAAGTTAATCAGTCAATCAATCACATTATGCAATCGAACATGAATTACACTACAATTAACACCCAACACCAAGCATAAATCACTAAATTCGGATTACCCCCAAATTAGCATATGAACCCTAATTTGCAAATCATCTAAATCGAGCAATTCAAACAATGAATCATGGTGTAAACCAAGTATTAAGCATGAATCAAGCATAATAATCAACAAATTCACAAGGAAAATCATCCCCACACTTGAATTAAACCAAACCCGGATTCAAGTGTTCTTCCCCAATTTAATTGAATGATGGAAAGATTAAGGGGAGTTATATGATGTACCTTTGATGGTCTAGACATGATTATTGTTTGAAAGATGGAAAGATTTGAAGAAAGATGTGAAGATTAGATGACTTTTTTGAGAGAGTAAGAGGCTAGCCGTTCGGTTATTAATGTGTGGAAGAGACAAGCAACTAAATGTTTTATCCTTTAAAAATCGCACAGTAATAGCCCAAAGCCGATCGGCTTAGGCCTTAGCCGAACGGCTTCTATAGCCGAACTGCTCCAAACAAATAGCCGAACGGCTTTATCACACAAAATTGCACACTCAGTTTGAAGGCCACTCGCGGTAGTGAAAAATCAAAGAGTTAGCCGATCTGCTAACGATAGCCGATCGGCTTTGGGTCGAGAGCAGAACTGCTATGTTAAGCCGATCGGCTCATCCAGTTACAGTCCACAGCAGAAAATCACAAGCTCTAAAAGTAATTGTTTAAACACACAATCGCAGCAGAAAATCAGTTCAAAAATATCAAAAAGGATATAAACACGAGTTCCCTCGTGATCGGGCTTCATTTATTAACGAGTCCAAGCTAGACTCGACCCCGAATTCATTTATCCTTGGGGTAAGTTGCGAGCTCCTCCCACTCGCCATCAACTTCTTCCTCATGGTAAAGCTTCAATCGGTGACCATTTACAATGAAAGTTCCTCCATCCGAACCGATAAGTTCCACGTATCCGGATGGATAACCGTGCTTAACCGTATAAGGGCCGGTCCAACGTGGCTTGAACTTAGGTTGCTTCAACTTAAATCGGGATTGAAAAAGAAGCACTTTGTCACCCGCCTTAAATTCTTTTCTCATTTTGAGCTTTCGGTCGTGCAAAACTTTGGTTCTTTCTTTGTAAAGGCGAGAATTCTCATATGCTTGCAATCGAAGCTCATCCAACTCATGGAGTTGTAACATCCTCTTCTCACCCGCTTCAACCAAATCTAAGTTGCAATTCTTGAGTGCCCAATAAGCTTTGTGCTCAATTTCACAAGGTAAATGGCAGGTTTTGCCGTAGAGCAACCGATATGGTGTTGTTCCAATAGGTGTCTTGTAGGCGGTCCGAAATGCCCACAATGCATCTTCAAGCTTCTTGGACCATAAGGCTCGGTTGTCCTTCACCGTTTTTTCCAAAATCCTCTTCAAGGCACGGTTTGTGTTCTCGACTTGACCACTCGTTTGTGGGTGGTAGGAAGTCGAGAACCGGTGATTCACCCCATATCTTTTAAGCACTTTTTCAAGTTGAGCATTAGCAAAGTGGCTCCCCCTGTCACTAATCAACGCTTTAGGCATCCCAAATCGAGAAAACAAACTCTTTAAAAAGTCGATCACCACCCGAGCATCATTTGTGGGCAAAGCCTTTGCTTCCGCCCATTTGGACACATAATCAATCGCCACCAAAATATATTCATTCTTGAAAGATGGAGGAAATGGGCCCATGAAGTCGATGCCCCAAATATCAAACACTTCACACACTTGGATGCTAGTTTGTGGCATTTCATCCCTTTTAGAGATGCTTCCGGTTCTTTGGCAAGCATCACACGTTTGGCATAAGGTATTTGCTTCTTTGAAAATCGTGGGCCAATAGAAACCCGCATCATAAACTTTCTTAGCGGTGACCGAAGGGCCATAATGTCCACCGGTGGGCCCGTGATGACATGCGTCCAAAATTTTTCTAGTCTCACCACCCGATATACATCTCCTCACCATCCCATCCGCACAAACCCGGAATAGATGCGGTTCTTCCCAAAAGTAATATTTGAGGTTCGAGAAAAACTTGCTTTTCTCTTGATGGCTCATCCCCTTTCTCAAAACTCCACCGACCAAATAATTTGCTAAGTCGGCATACCAAGGTGCTTCATCCTCGTCCTCCTCGCTTGTACCTACATGAAACAAAAATTCCTCCGGGAAAGAGTCATTAATGTTAGTATCGCCTTGCTTGTCAAGATTTGGATTCTCCAATCTCGACAAGTGATCGGCGGCAAGGTTTTCGGCACCCCTCTTATCTTTAATTTCGATGTCGAATTCTTGCAAGAGAAGAATCCAACGAATAAGACGCGGTTTTGCATCTTGTTTAGAAAAAAGATATTTGAGGGCCGAATGATCGGTAAATACAACGGTTTTTGAAAGCACAAGATATTGCCTAAACTTGTCAAAGGCAAACACAACCGCAAGCAACTCTTTTTCGGTCGTGGTGTAGTTTTGTTGGGCCCCATTCAATGTTTTGCTAGCAAAATAGATAGGTTTAAAATGGTTGTCTACTCTTTGTCCTAGGACGGCTCCTAGGGCAAAATCGCTTGCATCACACATAAGCTCAAATGGTTTTGACCAATCGGGGGAAACTATTATGGGTGCTTGGGTCAAATGGTCCTTAAGGGTCGAAAATGCACTCAAACAAGGGTCATCGAACACAAAGGGCGTATCCTTTTCAAGTAGCTTAGTCATCGGTCGGGTGATTTTTGAAAAATCCTTAATGAATCTACGGTAGAACCCGGCGTGACCCAAGAAACTCCTAACGCCTTTTACATTAGTCGGAGGGGGTAGTTTAGCAATAACATCAACTTTTGCTCGGTCAACCTCAATACCCAATCCTGACACTTTGTGTCCCAACACAATACCCTCACGTACCATAAAATGGCACTTCTCCCAATTCAACACTAGGTGGGCCTTCTCACATCTCTCCAACATTTTATCCAAATTTTTTAAACATGACTCAAATGAGTTGCCAAAAACTGAAAAATCATCCATGAAGACTTCCATGGAGGTTTCAACCATATCGTGAAAAATGGCAATCATGCACCTTTGAAAAGTGGCCGGGGCGTTGCAAAGACCGAAAGGCATCCTCCTATAGGCATAAGTGCCGAAAGGGCAAGTAAACGTGGTCTTTTCTTGATCCTCGGGGTCTATTGGGATTTGAAAATACCCCGAGAATCCATCGAGAAAGCAATAAAACTCGTTTCCCGCTAGCCTTTCAAGCATTTGGTCAATAAATGGGAGGGGAAAATGGTCTTTTCGTGTAGCATCATTTAATTTCCTATAGTCAATGCATACACGCCAACCCGTGACCTTTTTGGGTATCATTTCGTTTTTCTCGTTAGCCACAACGGTCATGCCCCCCTTTTTTGGCACGCAATGTACCGGGCTCACCCAAGAGCTATCCGCAATAGGGTAAATGATACCCGCATCAAGAAGCTTAATCACTTCTTTCTTGACTACATCCACCATATTGGGATTAAGCCTCCGTTGTCTTTGAACAACGGGTTTAAAATCATCAACAAAATTGATTTTGTGCTTACAAAATGATGGGCTTATTCCCGGTATGTCGGATGTTCGCCAAGCAAAAGCTCTTTTGTGAGCCTTGAGTACATTCAACAATTTAACTTTTTCATCATTTACAAGGGAAGAGGAAATGATTACGGGTAGGAGATTTTCCTCATGGAGATAGGCATACTCCAAATGGCTTGGGAGTTCTTTCAACTCCAAATCACGTGGTGGATCCTCCAATGATGTTTTGATCCTCATATTGTCACCCTTTTCAAGCTCCTCAAATGCCTCCTCACCATTGAGCTCTTCTTCATCATTTGTCTCTTCCATGCTCATGACCAACTCCTCCTCGGTCATTGCTTCAACATGTGCCCCTAGGAAGTCAACAAGTTCCGATTCCAATCCAAGCAAGCTTTCCAATTCTTCATCTACCGCATCATCTATCACATCAATGCTAAAACAAGAGTCATCGTTAGAATAAGGATGCTTCATGGCCTTGTCGACCGTGAAGGCAATCCTTTCGTCACCTACTCCTAAAGTCAATTTCTTGTCTTTGACTCCTATTATGGCGTCCGCGGTGTGTAAAAATGGCCTTCCTAGAATCAACGGTACCTTACTATCCTCTTCCATTTCTAGGATGACAAAATCTACCGGGAAGGTGAATTTGCCAACTTCAATTAACATGTTTTCCGCAATCCCAATGGGATATTGAAAAGATCTATCGGCAAGACGAATACTCATACGTGTGGGGGTGAGGGATCCTAGGGACAATTTCGCATACAAAGAATAAGGCATCAAATTAATACTAGCCCCTAGGTCGGCTAATGCATCACACGTAATGAATTTACCCAAAGTACAAGAAATGATGAAACTCCCGGGATCACCAAGCTTTGGTGGGATTTGGTTTTGAACAAGAGCCGAACATTCTTCATTCAAAAACATAGCCGAAGCTTCCGAAAGCTTTTCTTTGTTGCTCACCAAATCTTTGATGAATTTGGCGTAGTTCGGCATCCCGGCTAGTACATCAACCAAAGGCACATTGATTCGGATGCCTTTGATCATGTCCACAAATTTTCCGTATTGGGCCGCAATCTTTTCCTTTCTTAGCCTTTGAGGGTATGGAATCTTTGGCTTGTACGCTTTTACAACCGGTGTAGGTGACACCGGTGCATCCGTTGGTGTAGAATCATCAACATTTTCCTCATCCGCCTCTTCCTCAAATTCCTGCACAAAAGAGTTAGGAATATTTTTGTCTTTGGCTTGAGGTTGTGGTGGGAGTTCCTTTCCGCTTCGTGTAACAATAGCATTCACATGCTCGTTCCTTGCGGGCGGTGGTTGGTATGGCTTTGACCCTCCACTAGAAGATGATGGTTGTTGTCTTGGGTTTTGTTGCGTGTTACTTGGTAGGCCACCGGTTGGCCTACTACTTTGCCCCTCGGACAACCTATCCATTTTCCTTTCCAAGTCTTGTATGGAGGCTTGATGATTCTTTTGCCCTTGTTCCACACTAAGCCTTATATTCGTCATTTGGGTCTTTAACCTCTCGGTGCAAGCATCTTGCTTAGTCATGAACTCCTTCATCATTTGTTCCATAGGAGTCAAAGTAGGTTCTTGTTTTTGAACCGGTGGTGGGTTGTTGTCTCTTGAAGAACCTTGGTGTTGGTTTTGGTTGTAGTGTTGGTTCGAGGATTGGTTGTAATTTTGATTTGAGTTTTGGTTGTACGGTTGATTCGGTCGAGAAAATCAGTTGTTTTGGTTGTAGCTTCCTCCTTGATAACCTCCCGAATTCCTATTTTGGTAACCACCCCGTTGGTAGTTTCCACTTTGGTAATTTCCTTGTTGGAGGAAATTAACATCTTCCTCATCTCCCACCATTGGTAAATCATCTTGTGCACAATTTGCCGTGGCATGGTTACCACCACAATTACCACAACCTTCCCGAAGCTCCTTGATTTCACCCTTTAGTGTCTTGAATTGAGCATCAAACTTAGAAGATAATGCTTTGATTTCTTTCATCATTGCCGAGTCATTGGGGCTTCCATCCTTACCACTTGTTCCTTCCACAAAAGCAACATGCTTCTTCACCGGTTTCCCTTCTTTATCTTTAGCCCAATTTAGGCTTTGGATCACCTTATCCTCAAGAACCTTCCAAGCCTCGTTTGGTGTCTTATAAAGAAATTGACCACCTCCCGAAGCGTCAAGAATACTAGCCGAATTTATGTTAAGACCATTGTAGAACAACACAATAATATCCCTCTTTTTCAACTCGTGGCCATGACAATTTCGCAACATTTCCTTCATCCTACACCACGCTTCTACCAAACTTTCGCCTTCTTGTTGTTTGAAGGCTCTAATCTCATTCAATAACCTTTCGGCCAAAGCCGGAGGGTAATACCGCCGAACAAATGCTTCTCTCATCTCGTCCCATGATGTAATGGTGTTTGGTTCCAATTCTTGAAACCATATCTTCGCCTCACCACATAGAGACATAGGAAAAGTCCGTAGGCGAATTGCCTCATCCACATTTGGCCCATACTTGAACCAACTCCCAATCTCAAGAAAACTCGCAATATGTTTGTGCGGATCGGCCCGCACCCTTCCATCAAATTGTTTATCCCTAATGAGTTGCATGTGATGCCCCTTCAAAGAGAAATTATCATTTTCAATATCCGGAACCCGTATGGCCGACTCGGGTGTCGGTGCTACGGTTCTAACCCGCGAGCAAATAGGAGTATCATCCTCATCCGCCATATCGTCTTCAATTATAATAACCTCTTCCGCACGCTCCGGTGTTACAAGCTCGTCTTCAAAAACCTCTTCAACCAAGATATTTCCCGAAGATGTATCAGAATCCGTGCGACTACTAGTTGAATCCGTTGGATTATTCTTTGGCTTCCTCCTTCGCTTCTTTTTAGCGGCTTTCTCCGGATTGGACAAGGGACTAAGTAGT
Organism: Pseudognaphalium luteoalbum; assembly: GCA_963422505.1. Lineage (NCBI taxonomy): Eukaryota > Viridiplantae > Streptophyta > Magnoliopsida > Asterales > Asteraceae > Pseudognaphalium > Pseudognaphalium luteoalbum. The sequence continues at coordinate 1,216,710 of OY730192.1, forward strand.
TCGTGGCCCGAACTTCTTGTGCTCATCCACTACCAAATCAAACCTATAAAGCACAAAAGATAAAACCGTCAAATGCACCGGCGCAACACAACTTAAAAAGTAACTTTCAAAGAATAAATTCCGAGAAAGGATCAATCAATCTCACTTAAATCAACTTCAATCGAACACTAAGTTCCCCGGCAGCGGCGCCAAAAACTTGATGTGTTGAATCTAGTTATTAAATTTATCGTTGTAAAATAAACAAGAAAGTACCGCGCTAGACCAAAACGCAACCGGGCAGTGGACCCTATCATGTAGTAGTATAGTTGGGTAAGTTCGGGTTTGAACGCAGGGAACTTAAGTTTAAAAAGTTGAAGTTAAGTGTGATCAATTAGATAAAAGAAAGTAAAATGTGGTTGGGTGTGACCGAGTTGCCACGATGCTTAAAACTACAATTTATAATAAATCAGAGCGGTGGACTCTGGAAGAGTCAAATTGGTTGTTTTGAACTTTCAAATATTAAAAACAATGCTTGCTTGGACTATTTCACTAGTGATTTCGGGGTGTAAGGTTATAACCGGTTAGGATGTATGCTAAAGTAATACTCGTGAAACATAAGCTAGGCGTTAGCTAAAACCTATTGTTCAACTTCAATTAGCAACCTATGATTTAATCTAGTAACGGACGTTCGCCATGGTTACTAACTTGCACAAATTAACTAAATCATTTAACACATTCCGAATTACATTCGCAATTTTGTTCGATCATTCATAGACAAATAATCAATAGCAATTCACTAGTTGAAAACGTTCGCTATATCGATTAGTGAATCACCAAATGGTTAAATTCTTGAGATAAAGCCTAATTACACAAGGTTCTCCGATTAAACATAAATTTAGGACGGTGAGTCAGTAAATCATCCACGCGACAAACATTTGCTATAATCGCTAACTTGTGTGTATTTAACTTGAGTTGTTACAATCGTCAAATGCTTTGTCCCACAAATGGCAAACAACTTATTGAGGTATTTTTTATAAGCAACAAACGTTCGCTATAATTGCTTAGTTAAAATGCCAAAAGTTTACTAACAACAACAAGCTATACTCATACAAATACATGGATGATTCACAAGTTCAAACATAAATTAACACTAAAAGGTTACACCCCTAATCAACTAGTTATTTCATCCAAGCAAACATATAGATAACTAGCCACTCATAATCACAACAACTAAACAAATCTCATAAACACAATACAAATCCATAAATAGCTTCAAATTAGATTAAATTGAAATTATACCAAAGTTGTTACACAAATGTCTCCAAGAGAAGTTGCTTGATGTCCCACTCACAAGCTTCGCTTAAATGCTAGTAGAACTTAGGTAATAAAAATGGTGGGTGAAGATTAAGTGAAGAGAAGTTAATGAATGAAATGGGTGTATTGAATGAGAGTGAAGTGAGTTTGGTTGGGAAGAAATTGTGTGTGTTTTTTTTTTTTGTTTGATGGTGAAGATTATGCCTTGAAAATGAGGGTGGTGTCCCCTATTTCTCCTCCTTCCCGCAGCTCCCAAACTCTCCTCTTTCATAAAAAACGGTTGAGCATTAAATGCTCAACCAATCAAAATCGCACAACACACCAATCAGCCTCGAACTATGCTCAGATCGAAAGATAGCCGATCGGCTTTAATGGCATAGCCGATCGGCTTTTAAGGCATAGCCGAACGGCTTCTAAGTCATAGCCGAACGGCTTCGATAGTAAAAAACACAAGCTTCAGCGAGGGAAAACTCTGTAATGAAAATACACTAAGATAGCCGATCTTCTAAGGAAAGCAGATCTGCTGTACGTTCTTAGCCGATCGGCTTTGAGTTCTTAGCCGATCGGCTTTCGCTTCTTTTCAGCTTCATTTTCAAGCCCAGCCAGCATTGGTCCAGACTTCACCAATTCTTCACCTATTCGCATGCGTTTCTAGCTTTTTACCTGAAATAGATTTCCAAACAAAATAAGTATCGGAAGTTCTTGAAATCTAATCAAATACATATGCAAAACAATGATATCGCGATAGATTTATATAGCCAAAATGAGCGATATCATATATACAATTTTTTTTTAAAAACATTATAAACAACCTACTAGCAAGGGGCTACAGGTGCAGGTAAAATGTTACATAGGAGTACACAACCAAGAACTTAGGTTTGACACCCAATCCATCCATCTAATTACATTTTTTCTGTTCCTATTTGAAATCCAAAGAAACGATAAAAAAATCACTTCATCACATATAGTATCTTCAGTAGGTTTCTTAGAATGGAAAACGACTCCATTGCGATAACGCCAAAGGACCCACATTGTCTATTTATATTATCAGAGTGTGTGTATTTATATTACTCCGATCCGTATTTATCTCTGTGTATGTATGTGTTTTTATTTATATTATTTTTTGTTGGGTGAGTATCGGGTGAAAACTGTGAGAACTATTATTTTCACCCGTACTTTCTGTATAGCCTAACTACAAATTTAATATTATGCTCAACATTCTAAATCGAACCAGTCTTATTGTAATTAACATTTCAATCAACCAAATTCTATTTCTCTTGTCAAAAATTGAAATAAAACGAGTCAAGTAACAAATTTAGCTAGCGTCAACGGGGGGCTAGATGGATTGAAAGTTCTCCGAATTCTATATATTTAAAGCACACAACCTGCAAACACTTTAGTCAAAGAATTAGACTAGATTTTAATAATATTACTTATTGTGATCATAGTTGACAGACAGAATATGTAATTACTTCATGTTTGGTTCATGGAATGTGAAGGAATGTTGTGGAATTAGAATTTGAATTCCATAGAAAATCTTGTTTGGTTGGAAAAATCAAAGGAATTGGAATTCATCAATTCCTTCAAATTCCTTCCCCCAAATGAATTTTACATTCGGTAAAATAGCACAAAAAGGTAACGTAAGATTCAAAATTTCTCAATAAAGGAAATATCACGTTTCTCATCCCACAAAAAGGACCATTAGTTTTAATTCTTGCCCAAAAAAGATTATTTAGTCAAAAAAATTAAATTAAGGGGAATATTAACGGGTCAAATTTTATTTTTTAAAAATTAAGGTCGGTTAAAGGTGATGTGCATCATTTATAAACACTTTATACCACCAATTAAAGTTTGAAACATTTGGGGATCATGAGCGAGCCACCTAGGGTTCCAAAATTGAAGTGACAAATACGTATCCAAAAGATGGCGATTCGTGGAATTAAAGGTTTCTCGTGTGTTGATGATGCAACGACGTCAATCTCTTAAACTCATCATAACTCATACAAGTCGTTTCAAGAATCAATATTGAAAAAATAAAAAATCGAGCGACTGATATCCCCCTTAATTTAAGTTTTTTTGACACAAATTAAAACTTAGAGTCCTTTTTGAACGATGAAAAAGGTGATATTCCATTCCCTATTAAGAATTTTGAATCTTACGTTACCTTTACCCTTTGTGGGTTATTTCCACAAAACATTCCATCCATTATAACACAAAACATTCCATCCATTATAATGAAGTATAGGTGTACATTTCAATGGAATTTAGTTACTTTACCAAAAACCCGTTTAAGGCTTCAAATACAAATGAACTTTTTGCATTCATCTGGACCCGCAGTCCATTCTCACTCGCATACCGGCAGTCCACCGACCTTCGTGCCACCGCAAATATCCCTTTATTTATTGGTTTCTTCACCGTCGTTTTTACGATTCGTCGCCGAATCTTTTCTTCTTCAGATTCGTCACCGGCTTCTTCGATTTCGTCACTGTTGCACAAGAGTTATCATCTCTATTAATGCACAGTTATAACTTTTTGTTCGATTTTCTCCCTATCTAATGTTATCTTTAATTTTTAATTTATGACTTCTAGTTTTGTTGTGTTTGATTAAGATAAAAATTCGTTCATGATTGCTTTGGATTTTTTATTTTTGTGTTTCTGGTGTTCTTTTTCACAGTGATACTAATACTAATGGGTGGTGGTTGGTGTCGTTTATCAAGATCTTGGAAGTAAGGAAATGCCAAGGATAGTGGTGGGTGATTAGGAAATTTTGTACTCTGATCTCATTAGGAAATGCCATTTTAGTATTAAAACTAACACATAAATGTTAATATATAAAAAAAGGTGCACGTATTAACTACGGTATCTTTTTATATAGATAGATGATAGTTGCATGAGAATAATACTCCGTATAAAAATATTAAGTTACAAAATGTAAATTAAAAAGTGCATAAAATATCCTATAAAATGGAAGATCTATGATAAAATTCATCATCGTTATAACATTCTAATTCCGTTGATAGAATTCCGTCAATCAAAAACACGATAGATTTCACTGTTTATTAATTCCAATTACTTTGAATTCTAATTCTTTTGACAGATTCTAATTCCACCAAAAACATTCTGCGAACCAAAATGATAGAAATGGACAAAAGTGTTTGCGGGTCAAATTGATTTGTTTTGACTTGTAGTGGAAAAATGACCCGTTCAGGCCTCTTACCCAACTCCCTCATCCTACTACATCGCTAAAATGTAGCCACATGTACCAAGAGGCCAGAAAGATTACTAATCTTGTGAATTGATTAATGCTGCAACAATCTGCAAAGTTATTTCATTAGTAACACAGTTAATACCAAATAGCGGGAAAAGGCGAACAACACTCGGAGGTTCATAAATCTCAACAAAACAAATAAAAAATTGATATCATTTTTGCATAATTACACAACGTCTCATGGTAAACTAAAGAATAACTTGAAAACGTAAAGTTCAAATACTGATTGTAATAAATCTGTGGCAGTAAGCACCTAAATAGGACCATTTTGCTTCTTTCCGTAAAGATTCTTGTTGTTCTTGATCATCCTAGTAGACGAAACTGCACTCTCAACGACATTCACCGAGCGTTTACACCCTCGAAACACGCAAAACATTTTATTCTTCTTATTCTTTTTCGGCTTCTCGATCTTCTGATTTTGATGATTGCTTCGAGTCTTGAGATTCTCCAAACTGGTATCATGTGGTGTCACCCGCGGGCCCAACCTTAAAAAGTTCCATCTCCAGGATCCTGCTGCTTTTGGCTTACTCGAGTAACCTGGGGCCCGTTTTCTTAGGATCTGTGGTTTGAGACTCCGGTTTCCTGGATTATACCTAGTGAATATTTCGGATCCTGACGTACTACTACTACGACTACTACTCGCATAACTTCTTCCACTGCTATCACCAACAACACTGATTATCGGACTTTGATAACAAAAGAGAACGGGTTGATTCCGCAGCGGGTTGGATCATCAACCCGGATGGTAACGGTTCTGGTATAATTTTACCTTCGTAGAATAGCTCATCCGCATTACTCATCCTAGTTTCAGGAAAGTTTCCGTCTGCCCAGAAATCGAAATCATGTTCGTTGATGGTAAGATTATTCATTGATGATCTCCATTGTTGTATGTATAAACCTGTGATCGATGATTTTATTTTAATAATACGATGTAGTGAAGTACATAATGAAATGACATGATATATTTATATTAATTACATGATAATTGTGTTATGCATCATCAACTCTATCCTTATGGAAGTGAAATCAAGGATAATTGTGCAACGGTTTTGATATCCATCATCAACTCTATCCTTGTTACAAATTACAGCTAGATTTTTATGAAATAAATATAAATTAACCTGCAATGGATAGTATTGGTTATGTTGATCTTAATTTTATTACAACAGTTGGATTACTTATAAAGACGTGTTTTTGGGTCAAATTTTTAGAGGGTCCGCATTATTTATTGTATTTGTTAGAACATTAATTGTTGGTCAATACGAATACAAATAAATGTTTAACCAAGTAAGATTTGAATAGTAATAGTAATTATTATTATAGTAAATAGCTTGGATATTTATAATTTAATAAAGTTTAATTTATTTGACTGTTTTAATATTGTCAATTGAAAGGCATTCAAAAGATTAAATTTGATATGCATCGCAGGGTAATTAATGTATTTTGTTGTATAATAGAAACGAACATATTGGTTTGCTCTAAGATTTTAGACTCATGCCTATATCAATATGTGAAGATGTTTCGCAACATGTTTATATTGTACAATGAGATTGACTATATCCTGGCAGAGATAGAGAGGTAGATGAACATGGCTGACATGTTGAGAGAACTGGGCTTACTCATTTTACTAAGCAATCGTTTGCAGAACTTTTCAATTTGGAGACGACTCTTGTGTTTCAAAGGTTTAATTCGCCCGTACTTTTCAATTTGGTAATCTCCATTTGCCTAAACACTGATAATTGATAAAGTCTTCTAGGTCCTTTAATCACATTTATAGCTTATTTGTGGGATTTTGTTGAGTGATTGGATCTTCTTCTACTAATGTTTATATTTAAAGATGGGGATGAATGGTTGGTGGGCACATTAGAGTTGACATTGGAGATTCTGTCATTTTCATATTTGAGACTCGATGTTGGTCACCTCTATCTTTCTTCTATGAGACACGTCACCTATAACTTGTAAATTGTAACCAACGTAATGCAGAGTGTCGTTGGGGGATTTATGAGACTGTTCGATATGCTAGCAATGAGACTGTTGACCAAAACATGTTTCAGTTTGGGCTATCATCTATAGTTGTAGCCTTGTAGGGCTGGTAACTTCTCATTTACCGAAACTTGTTTTATACTTCATCTCAAATAGATCAGTGCCGTAACTATAAGCAATAAGTAGTAAACATGGACAGGGTCAAACACTAATTTTGTCTGAGTTTAGCATAACATAAAGAAGATAAATGTTAACAATCATACAACAGAATGAAAAGACAAATGCACAATGTGGCAGTAAGTTCTTTTTCCCTTGTTACAATGACATCATAGGTCTCCACTTTAGATGCCAATTTAAATTAAAGTTAGAGACAGACAGTGGTTCATAACATGAATTTAGTGATGCATAAACCGCAAAACTTGAAACGGAAGAGTCATGTTAGAAGAAAAGATATTGTATTTTAGGTTATTTATGGCACTAATTCGAACTAATCAAAACTAATTTTCTGCTAAATGAAAGATCAACACTTAATATGTGCAACCAGCCTGAACAATCGCATTAATATAATGCAAGTGTGATCAACCAACCACTTATACTTGTTCAACCATAATGTACGATAAGACAATTACATACCAAGAGCTTTTTTCATAATCCAAAATATGAACCCGCACCAAAAACCAATCAAATGATACTGATATTCAATTAATAAGAACACTTTACAAACTAGCGGCAAGGGTTAAAAGGTGACACTAGGACAAAAATCTATCTGAAATATACATGTCAGGGGTATATAACCCTAGCTATAGTTATGATCCTAGCCAGCTCCAGAACTGTTTAGTAAAATAAGATCATGAGTGCCTAACCGAGCCAATAATCGGTCATGTTAGGCTCAGGCTTTCTAGGCCCCGCTTGCCCATACTCCGACCAATGGAGAGCACATACTCGTTCGACGATTGTTCGTCATTTTGAAGTAAAATAAAAAAAACCCATAGCAATCTAATGCATATGATAAGTAACACAATTGGCAAGATTTATTTCTTGCTCAACATCCCATCAGCAAAATTAAGATACAATCTTTTTTACTCTTTTTTTTTCCAAACATTAAAAAGACACAAGTAATCATGTATGTTGAGTTGTTTAAAACACAGCAAGTTTAAGATGGCAAAATAGAAAGTGTAAAGAGAAATAGTGTCTTAATAAATCATAGTTTTCACTCATCTGCAGAAGCTGAATTGTGAGCAGGGTATTTCTGTAATATATCAGCCCATGTGCTCCGTCCCTCGGAAACATCTTTCACCACCGCTGCCACCTCATCCACGTTCACGCGAATTTGGTCCTTGCTATCCCTCTCACGAATTGTCACCGAGGTTGTTGAATCCACAGTAACAGCAAACGGGACACCAAGTTCGTCTGTTCTGGCATATCGTTTCCCTATAGATGTACCTATAAATGGGCAAATTAAACTATCAGGTGCTTGTTGTTTGCATAATTAGCTTGTTTTTACATTCTTCATACTCCATAAACAACTAAAATATAATAAAAACAAAATAATTTAGTTTGAAGGGGTTTCCATAGCTCTTATAGCAAATGTTCAAAATTAGTAAAAAACACTTATTTGAGTGAATATGTAATTAATTCAACCGACTTATAATCATATAATAATGCATTACATTAATTACATTTTACCAGTTTTTTAGCTGTTTTTTTACCCATGTGACCCATTAAGAGATAAATATTACCTTATGCATAAGTAAATGGGCCAACAGTGTGACCTCATGAAACAAACTAAAAAAAAAAGACATATTAATGAAATACCCGTGATGTCTTTCTTGTTTGAAATTCCAGCAGCAGTCAAAGATCTTGAAATCTGTTTAGCAACTTCCTCATATTTCTGATTCTGGACCAACGGAAAGACGGTGCATTTGATGGGAGCCACAAGAGGAGGAAAACGGAAAACATTTAACTGTTCATCACCAGCTTTGCTTGGTCTCATGTAGAAGGAGTGTTCATAGAGACAATAGATGATTCGTCCAATACCAAAAGATGGTTCAATCACAGAAGGTGTAAAAACTCTCTGGTGCTCTTTCTTTATTTCCTTTGATATTGAAACCATGCTTTTCTTTATCGTGACCGTCTTTTGAAGGGTGCAAACTTCAAATTCTACCTCCCCTTTGGACTCTAAAGCAGCCTTCATGTCCATGGCCTCTTTTTCATTCATTGCCTGAGAATATGCAGGAAATCACACATTAAACACTACCTTGCCTAACATTCAATTTAAGTCTGATACAGTTTCAAGTTAGTAAGGTGGAAATATCAACAGGTAGGGTAACATGTCAAAATATGATCAGATCAATACGTTGCTAACAGCCTAACAGCTTAACAGTATTATCGATTAAATATATTTGTATATTAGGATGTCCCTAAAATATCTAACACTATTCTGATTTGTCAAGAAACTTGGCATATGTGACAAGTATCATAACCACAAATAGATGATAGTACTGGCTGAAGACCAGAAGACTCCTTTATTATCAGTAAAGGAATGTATTTTCAGATGTTTAGGTTCATTCATGATAAGACAACTTCATTACAAGTAAGAGAAACTACCTATGGTTTTAAAGAGGCTAGGGATCTAAAAACACAATGAGTGCGCATAAGGCTTATGTTATAGGTATAATCTATATGTTTGAACGTGTTCGGCTTCTCCTAGAACACCGGTAATTTAACAAGATATATTGTTTTCATTGAGTTTTCAATGTGTTTTCAAGGCAATTAGACTCACTAAGAAGTAGGGTGTTTCCTCTCACAAATAATCAATAAGTACGCAACTATAAATATTTTGCAACAAATGTCGTTATCACTAGAAAAATAAATGATACAAAAATATATGAAGAACAATGCCAGCCAACAACCATCCGGTTATCCGATATTTCAGAAGTCAATAACCATGTGGTATACTGACATTACAGTACAGATTACTCCTGCAAGGAGTAATGTGAGAGAGGAATTCTTTACCTCCAGTGCTTCAACTACCATCTTTTGATTACCCTTGAATGCAAGGCCAAGCTCCTTCTTAACTGGTGTTATAACAAGTTTCTAGAAAAAAATCAACGGTTAGAAGTCTGCTTATTCAAAAACTTGAAAACTTGCTAGGAAACTGAGAACAATACCTCCACTTCTTTAGGTTCTGCAAATTTTTCTTGAGCTACAAGAGCAACGCCACTATTATCCTATATAAAATAGCATCCAATTAAGGCATCGGCTCAATGTGCAATATGCTTAATAAAGCTGACTAACAGTGTTCAATGCTTACTGTGTGTGCACGCAGGTCATACGCAGATCTATCCGCGATCCCAACACACTCAATCCAACCATAAGAAGACTCGATTTCAGCATCCCAGCAATCTGCAGCATAATGGGCCATCTCATTTGGAAGATGCTGCCTAAACCGCAACCGTTCTTCATCTATCCCTAGCCGTGTCAAAAATAGATATACTCTCCCAATAAAATACGCAAGTGTTTGATTATTAACAATTCCCTGGAAACAATAGTGTTCAGTAGCTATAAATATAGTAGATTTACATAAAATAGGCACAGCAGTAGATGCAATCTCCAATAAAAACCAACCTTAGACACTGCTTCACCAAGACAAAGCCTTTTCGCAGACTGCCCTGACATTTGTTCATCCCTTGGAAACATGAGAAACTCCAGGTTTGAAACTTCAGAATACTTCGGATGTGATTTGTCATCAGGATCCACAAAGTGCTCTATCTCGGCAAGTGTGAACTCACGGACTCTCAAAAGACCTTGCCGTGGAGATATCTGAAACCGTGAGAAACATGTCAATTTCTAAAGCCAAATTCACAGAGCAGACTGATTGCAATTTCAAATTTACAAAAAAAAAAAACACATGACCTCATTCCTGAAAGCCTGACCAATTTGAGCGGCAGCAAATGGAAGCTTGTTCCCATTATAATAGTACAAGTCTCTGAAGTTAACAAATATGCCTTGGGCAGTTTCAGGACGCATGTACCTGCATTAATTCAAAACGAAAAAATTGAAGCCTGTAATTGCAAGAAAGTAAAACCATAGCCTCATTATTATACAATACTTTGCAAAGCATATGGTAACTCATTATAAAAACTATCACTGACCCAGTGCTGGCACCAGACGGACCAATTTGTGTCTGAAACATCAGATTAAACGGATAAGGATCCGACAGAGAATTCTTGGTATCTGGTGCCACTATACCATACTCCTTAATCTTGGCACCGAGTTGTTCAGCAGAAAGATCATCCAGAACAGCAAGCACGTGCTTCAATTCAGCAGCCTTCTCCGCACTTAGAGCCAGGTCCTTCTCAAGCTTATCCTTGCAATGATCTTTTAGCAAGTGATCGGCTCGGTAACAAAGTCCAGTCTTTTCATCTTTAACCATAAGGTCAGTAAACTTATCTACATGACCAGATGCTTTCAACACTACTTCGGGAGTCACACACGGACAATCAACTTCTAACATATCCTCCTCCAAGACAAAATGCTGAGCAACATTTCAACAAAAATAATAATATTAAAATCCTATATGTACACCTACTTTCAGCCAAAATAATACACACGTATAGTATGAAGAAATGTGCAAAAAAAGAATGAACTCTATATTCATTATGCCATTTCTACATTAACAATTGTCAATTGAGTCAAATTTAACCATAAAACTTCATAGCATTTAAAGAACACCAGTAAAGAAACATGATTCATAATTTCATATAATATCAAAAATAAACTAATTATAAAAAGCTGCCAAAAAAACGCACACAGCCGAACATAACGAAAACATAAATGCAGCTCTCAAGTCATTTGGTAACGATTATATTGGTTTTAGCACCTTACAATACTCACTTTTTTAAATTATCAAAGGATAAACATATAGAATACTGAAACCACTTTCGATTTCCACCATAATTAACTTCTCATTTCGCCAGAAGTCATAAGACTAAAGATTACCAATTTCATTTTGTGAAAACAGAAGCAAATATGTAGACCACCATTATATTGTTTTTATAACTTTGTGCATGTAGAATTTTTCAAAACTGATGACAATCTGAATTCAAACACCTACATATCCAGGGATGTTTGGGATTGCTTATTTATAAGTAGTCATCTGCTTAGAATATAAGTAGATGGTAAGATGCTTATTTTAAATTGATAATGCCTTCTAAAATATTCTATATAACTCCTGTTTACTAAGCATATATAGCACGTATAGACAATTTGAAGACAATACAAATACATATATGCACATAAATAGACATACGTATATATAAATTATAGATAAGAGATTAAAGATTAGAGATATACCTGACGCCAGAAAGCAAGGACGTTAGATTTAACGGCGCAACCAGGAGGACCGTAATCATACAAACCAGCAACACCTCTATAAATCTTAAACGAAGGAATATAGAACAATCTCCGTTCAAGCGTATTAACAACAGCTTGACGAAACGCTTCCTTACTCCCGACCGAACCATTACCTTCACCACCAGAAATCGTCGCTTTCAATTCACTCTCAATTGACGACTTCTCAAGTTTCAAAGCGTTCAGTGCTTTTACAGCTTCGTCGATTTCCGATTTCGACGCGCCGGAGGATTTTAGCTGACGAATTGCGTTGCCGCTAGCGTCGATTGTTGATTGCTTGTCGGAGAGTGCGCGACGGAGTGAATCTTCGGCGGTGGACATCGTGGTGGATTGCGGTGGTTGTGGAGAGAGAGAGTGACGGAATTTGGAGAATATGTGACGGTTAAAGGATGATAAGGAGGTGAGAAATGTACGCATGCAGTGGCTCCGATGAATGGACCACTTTCCGGTGGGGGATTTCAAGATTTTTTAGGGTTTTGTATTGGGCTTTAGTTGGGCTTTGGTGTAGTCCACTACTCCATTCAATGATTCTTTTCAGATATTTTCAAAATAAACCTTTTATCATAAAATTGCTACAATAGAAAACACCTTTCATAAAAATATGCTACAATAAACCACACGGAATACTACGTAAATTTTATAATATATGCACAGTAGAATTTAGAACGACTACATTTACAAACAATGTTATAAAAAGAAAAGAAAAAAACAAGTGTATAATTAGTGTATAGTGTATGTATAAATAATTTGTTAGTTCTTTGGTGATTGTACTATGGTTTAATTGGTTTCTAATGTTAGTCATGTTACAATAGTTATGTTTTGAAGCGTTTTCGCAACAACCGGCAAATAATATAGAATCTTAATCTTAAGTTGTAATAGTACGGAACTTGCATCTCTACACCATTATATAATGTTTACCTCATTTCTTTGATACCTTATTGGTTTAAATAATGAAAATTACAATAATACCATTATCTACAACCAAAGAGATGAAAATGCCCTTATGGAAGTTTAGTAACAACCTAATTTACATAAAGTAAACTACTTATTCAAATGATGGTAATTGTATAAACTATTTACTCCTTAAGAATTAAAGAAACTATTTAACAATCAAAGCCAAATGGTATGTTCCCGTTCCTAATATAATATCACTTTTATGAGTATCATGGTACACATAGTGATAGTACATTATCATTAGTTTAGTTAAATGCATTGTTTGCAACCACTTGATTACATACTTTTTATTGATGTTAAAATTTCCCGCTGTAATGCGCGAGTACTCAACTAGTCTTATTAACGTGATCTTCTTAATATATATAAATTTATTTATTTATTTATGATCAAATTCCTACTAGAGTATTAAAAATTTAAAAATAATAAATAAATAAGTAAGAATTGTATTACATCATCAATCATCCACATGATTGATACTAAGAGGCCCATTTTATCAAAAACAAACGAAACTGTTGATTGATATCCCTATAAAAGTTGTACTCTAGAACAACCTCTAAAACTTGTAGATTTGTATCCCAGAAACTTCAAATTCCACGTGGGTACATGAGTTATATAGAGGGCTGACTTAATAACCATCCCTTTCTGCTGCCTAACAATAACAACAATCTACAAAATCTTGTTGGATTTCAGCTGTGTAACTTTACTATAAATGGTAATGCGGATCATGAAGAGAAAAAAACTCAGAAGCTTCTGTTACACTTTTCCTTCATACTGAAAATTCAATTTGTAATCGTGTTGTAGATTTGCCAATGTGTTTCTGCAAGGACCCTCTGAAACAATTACAGATCAACAGTTAGCAGTTATAAATTATGTTCAAGGAAGGAAGATTATCATCACCCTCATAATGACGTAACACTCCCTTATTTATAGAAAATAAAAGGACATCTTCATGTCATTAAACTTTATTAACAGAATGTTGCATCATTCAAGTTAGAAAGTATGTTGAGGATTAAATACCTCCTAAAACAGTATGAAGATATTGCAGATCATCTGCTGAGCACGCATCTATTAAAGCATAAATGCCTGGTCTCAATGCTTCATCTATTTCCCTGTATTTTCATCAAGGTTTAGTCGAATGATTATGCAGTTAAATATGCACATAAGTCACTTCAAGAGGCAGAACCAAGAAAACCAAACATAAACAGGTCCTGACAAGGAGCTGCTTGGTCCAGTCCAATACCTATTAATCTGGATGTGAACTGGGTCCCTTTTCTAACACTTTTACAAGAAAAAATCTTCGAATGGTGTGTATCAGTGTATATATGTGCCCAAAAGAGGTGAAAAAATGGATATGACAGGCAGGTCAAGTATAGGTAACCAATTTAAATGGTTTCTAGTCAAAACAGGTAAAGTTGACCCGAAAAAACCTTTTTTCCAAAATTGTTATTTTTTATAACAAATTACTGTATAATATGATTTCCAGAGGGCTGCTGAAAAAAAAGGTTCAAATCTATAATGACAAAACTCACCTCCTGATGCCAGCTTTCTTAGGACCATATCCTGAATATACAACTATGTAACTGGATAAAAACAGGCGACAATCCTGGCCAATGAAATCTTTCTGTTGCCGTATCTGCAATAAAAGAACAAATACTCAAGTCATTTGATTCTTAGAACTTCTAAAAGCATAATCACATCTAAACATTATTTTACCTCTTCATATATTCTTCGAAGGAAAGCACCACATTTTATCCCCTCTTGTACCCCCCATACAAAATAGCTTTTTTGGAGAGTTTGCTCTTTATTTACCATCTCCAAACAATGAAGAAGAACAGAAACAGAAGCTTGGAATAACGCAATGTGCCGTAAACTTTCCCTGCAGGTTGACAAGTTAATTAGTATAAACCCCTAAGTTTGTCAGTAAATAGAGGTAATAATTTTACCCCATCCACTTATGAATGGGTCGATGTGGGTAGTAATTTATACTAATAATACTCTTAGAAAAATAGTAACTGGCACAAAAAGGTACCCAACTTTACCAAAAATTCATTTTGGATACCCAACCTTTTGTGCCATATAAAAAAAATTATGAATTTTGCAAGGAAGTGCCTCAGGACAACCCAACGAGTACCAAATTTCAATTTGGACCCACTACCAACCCACAAGACTAGCCAATTATGCCACCTCTTCTTGTACAATACCAAACTTTTTCAACCATATTTAAGATTGAACCTTTTGTGATGCCTAAGGAAAGTGTACAGCATCTGGCAACACGCAGCATATAAATCAATTGAATATAGTCGATCTAAAAGCTTGTCATCCACGCTCTGATTCTTATCTGCAAAACTAGAGGACCTTCGAGAGGTGCTAAGCTGGAGAATATTTTGAAAAATTGTTGCTGGAATACTGAGTGCTTGTGCCACAGAGCATGCATCCATTTGATAAAGAGCATGTTTCCCAGATACTTTCGTAAGTATCTCAACACACATAAGTATAACAGATCCTGGATCAGGATCAGCACAACTACGTAAACTGGAAATGGGATTTTTGTGGAAGATATTTGGGCCCTGCAAATGATAGATAATGTTGAAGATGCAACAAACTGAACCCAAGATATCCGCCTTGACTGTGCTCAGGCCCTTCCGCCCTATTAAAAGACCAGTAATCGTCAGTATGCACTATCTTTTGATTATTTTCTAAGTAGTGATAAGTGATAACTTTGGCACACATACAAAATATGAAAATAATGAGTTAATTTGGCTATCTTGTCTTAAAGTTTGGTTGTTCTCTCTCATAGAATGTCAATGAAGTATCTATTTCAAAAAGGAATATCAGTAAATGACGCATTATATTAAGATTTTACCTGTAATGGCTTCAAGCACTATATCTAAACAATCAATGCCAGCTGCAACAACGGATGAAACTTTTCCACCACCTGAACTTCCAGTATATATTTGGAAATTTGCGAAGCAGCCTTCCTGTAGCCCAACTAGAGCTTTTCTTATAGACTGCACTGCAGAGGATATGTACAACTCTGATGGTTTTCTGACAATAACCTTAAAAGACATCCGTAATCTGCTTTTGAGTTCATCTACGCTAGAAGATCCACCAAGATAAGCACATTTAGGATCGTTCATCGTCTTTGTACTTGATTCAGTATCATGAGATTCCAAAGTAGCTCCTTTTCCTTGTAAAGAAATACATTTCCCAATAGCTTTTAAGTGCAAATCAACCAATCTTGCATAAACTTTTGTAGGCAAAGTAGAGTTAGTTGTAGAAAGATGATTTGCAAATTCTTCAAGAAACTTTCCAATCCCATCTAAGAACACGCATGCAAACTCTGATGGTGTTGTGTTGTTTGCGAACTCCAATAACAAAATTTCTGAAATACTCATAAATAGATTAACCAGATTTGATGACATGGGCGTTTTGATTTGTAAATTCAGCCTGACAATTGCTGAATAGGCAAGAAATAGCTGTCTGAGAAAAAATGCTGCTTCGAGATTTTCTCCAGCTAGAAGGCTGCTCAAAAAGGAACTATTTATATGCAAGCAGTCCATATCCACTGTTTCTAATTTAAAATGTTTCTCCACGGTTTCAAGTAGCTTGTCATCTTGAAGAACCAATTTACACAAAAACTTGTTTACAAATGCTGTGTAAGTATCAATGCAGAGTTTTAGTTTGTCAACTGGTTCAAAATTTCTTCTAAGAAATATGGCTTTCAGATTAATGTTTTGCAAGTCCAAATGGGATAGTGTAGATGAGAGGCCCCACAAAAATCCCTGAAAGCAAGAAATGATAGAAGAACTTCCGTACAAACTTGTTTCACTTTGAAGGGTATGCATGACTTGTGAGTGATCTTTTAATGCCTCGGCAACGTGGATAACGAAGTTGCATGCATCGTTGCCCTCTGAATGATCACTATCTTCTTGATCACATGTAGATACAGCATTTGGTTGAAAAGCTTTCCTAGCGAATATAAGAAAATTGCTTGCGTGGAAGAAACTACCCTTGATGAGTGTCAAAAACACATATGATGTGTAATCCGTTAGTGCGAACATCAGATCGTTCACTTGTGAGTCGCCGTTTTTGGAGAACATGTGCTGCAATGACAGTAATGACTTAAAAAGCCATAAGGCAGGAAATTTGCCTTCGAAGTGTAAGGCAGTTAATGAGTTTTGACTGGTTCCCATATTCTCCTCACAAAATGAAACCATCATATGTTTTAAAGTTTTCCGACAGCAAAGAAGGAGCCGTAAGAGTTGATAATGATCATGGGCATCATTATCACCCAACAAAGTGCCAACTATAACCCTGAAAAAACGTGCATGTTAGACATGTGACCTGAACCCAAGTTAAAATTATAGACACGTCTTCATAGTTCATACTTTCCGTAATCACATTTAGTATATATAGAAGTCAAGCAGATACAAACACCAGCTTCAACAGACCGGTTTATGACAAACAATTATCTAATTCTAATTATTCATTATCACTTAATCAATATCAAATCGCAGCAAGCACCACTTATTACTTACAAAGAATCCGGTTTACCTGGTATTGAGCAATGATAAAAGCTTTTATATAGATAAAATAATATCTCAAGTGAACAACTAATTTAACTACCCTAAATAAAGAATAATCAATAAATTAACTCATCTATCGTGAACCTATGTATTGTAACTTTGCTGAATAGACTTCATAAGACTATCTAAAGGCTGGAGACTTACAATGAAAGTACATCGAACAGCCAATAGAAAAACTAAGGGAGTTCGTTCATCACAAAAGATATTATCACATGCTTAAATAAAAGTTGTTTTTTCAACCATCTTAAAACTATAAAGCTCAAACTTCCAACATATGTAACTAGCATAAAATACAAGATTGCAAAAGAATGAGGAGTTACCTTTCAAGGTTTAATATACAAGTTGCGCAGAGAGTGAACGATTTAGAGCTTATACATCTCTTTGGCATCCAAGAGAGGAAATTGAGTGAACTTTCACAAACTGTATATACCTTCCTAATTGATGGATCAACTTCTTGCTCACTGCATCTTTTCCTATTGTTTAAAACAACAGATGGGACTTTAAGGGTCCTTAAAACCTCAGGCCAATTAGGTTGCACTTGCAATTCAAGATCTACCCCATTGTTAAATACTGGTGACACCAACTCATCCAAGAACTGAACAAACCTTGACGCCATATGCTTCCAAACAAACTAATAAAAGAACAATATAAAAATGAGACACAACTATACGTTAACCACTTGTGAATACTCAGACAGACATAAAAAGAGCATAATATTAACTAGAGGTGGCAACTTCAACCCATTAACTTATGCATGGGTCGACCTGAGTTATGTTGTATCTCTGAAAGGTTATAAGAAAAGGCAAAGGGATAAAAGTCACCCAAAGTCTACTTTCAATGCATATGTCCTCCAGGATAGTTTTATTCACAATTTAGATCGTTATTGTGATATTAAAGTTTTTGTTATCGTAGTTAATGTACTAGTTATTTATAAAGAATTTGTCAAACAGACAAAAAGGTACATGCTGGTCCACCCAGAGGCAACCTGAACTAAAAATGATTTTTTTGATCCAAACCATTTTGACCCGTCACCAAATCCATCAAAATTACCACCTCAGATACTACACGCCAAAAATATATCTTAGAAGTTGAGGTTCTCAAAAAATGGCCATTCCCATAACACACCCAAACACATGTAGATGAACAGTAGAGGATGGGGTTTACAATACCATCTTACTTTTTCCTCATAGAACATTGTGTTGCTGAGCAGCTCCAATGAAATTTCTTGTCCTGTTACAGTTTTCAAATTCCCAGACTGATTGGCATGATTATGCTCTCCAAATTGATTGAAATTGCTGCTTGCATATGAAAGAGAAGTTTGAAGAACAAGCGAGAGAAACATTTTCAATTTCTTTTTAGCTGCATGGCGGCTCCAAATATCAATATTTTGGCAGAGAATACACCAAAACGCAGAAGGCAGTGAATTTCGATCTATTGCAGCAACTGCAATATCCCATGGATAATTTGGCTGGCAGTTTTTCAATAAAGAAAGGTGTCCCGTTAGATAGCTCACAAGACCCGTTGCCTCTTCCGTCAACTTAGAAAGACGCTTGCGCAACCGTTTATTTTCTTTAGCATCCTCGTTAGAGATCATTAAATCATTCCTCTTGGTCACAAATTCAAAGGAGTTGACCAGCCTATTTAAGTCAACAAGCCTTTGAAGAGTCATAGCATTGAAAACATATATTAAAGGAGATACATCTGCTGTATTTCCTTCTACACAAATCTCCGAGATTTTTCCTATGATATGAAGAAGAGAGACTGAAGGTTGAGAAATCCAAGAAAAATAGCCTCCATCTCTTTCGGTCTTTTCTAACCAATCACTTCCGGAATAAGCTGTGAAGGGATCTCCCATCACTTCGGACATCTTTTTGGATGTAGTTGGAGATGCAAGACTGACAGCCTGGTGGTATACGCTTCTGCAAGACATATATAAACGAAAAAAGGAAACAAAAATCCAGTGAACAGAAGAAGTTTTATCATTGCACCCAGTAACTTCTGACAGAAAGTCGTGAACTCCATTCGTTTCTTGTGAAATCAAAATACTCATTCTAGGACGAATTACCGTTATCAAATCATTCAAAGAAACTCCAACAAGACTACTGTTACCAGAAGTGACCATTAACGAGTCCAGAACTAAAGCATAAACTTCAGATAAACAGCTACCAAGAATTTCTTGACATAGATTTCCTAAATTACCTTTCATCCAATCAATAGATTCAGAGAGATCAGTAGTTAATCCATGAATACACAAAGTTACTTGCCCCTCGGGTATAGACTTTACAGCATTATGAATTGAAAGCCTTAATTCTGGTGAGCATAATATCAATCTTAATGACTTTGTCCATGACTCATAATATAGAGTGGAACTCCAAGATTGTGAACAATTAGCTTCAATGGTTCGTACGGATGAAACCAAACTCCTGATAGCTTTACATAGTGCAAAAATTGAGGTACCCACCTATTAAATACAGATAATATTTGTCAGAAAGTCTAATCCACTATATACACTCTAGAGAAACATACTTGCTAGTTGAGGCGGAAAAATGATAGGGAGTGGGGGTTGGGTAATGGGGTAACACTGTTAACCCAAAACACTTCTTGCCCAAATAATAATTTAACCTTTTGAATGAAATAATCTAGCTGCTCTTAAAAGATAGATGATCACTCTAAGAGACTTTTGATCCATTGGACCAATAATGTTAGACAATACACTTATTTTTACACAGTTGACCCAACTGACATATAAAAGATTTTAAAAAACAAAAAAAAAGAAACACTCTTCAATGGATTAACACTGCCACCTCTACCTCTTAGCATTGACGGGGTTGCATAAGATATAAGGTAGAAAGAAATGACAGTTTCACTTTCACCAACAGTTCAACAGGCAAATATCAATGTAAGTACTTAGAAGTAAAATTAGATTGAGATAGTGGGTATGTAATGTATACATATGTGTATGTCATCAAAAGACAAAAGTATTGATTCAAAGAAAATAAATACTAACCTGACGAAGCTCGCTATAAAGGTTAATCATGTGACATCCAAGATTAAGTATTTCTGAAATTACGGACTTATCTTGCAAATTGGTCAGAGTGTGTCCAAGGGTCCCATACGAAAACATTAAAAGCCATAAACTTTCTAGATCATTCCCAAGAACCTCGTAATCAACTTCCAGTAAATAACGTATACATAAAACAAGCTCTTTAGCTACCACCTCCACCAACTCCTTGCATATTCCACCATTTACATCAAAAGTTGATGGCACTATCTGACCTATTTTGGCAGAGAGTAGCATCATTTTGTCACAGATAAGTTTCAAGAAATTGGCACAAGCCCCTTCAGAGGTGTCATCTACCCTTACATATACTTTCTCTTGCATTAAAGTGATAAGTATTGAGTTGATCGATTTGAGTGTACAACGAACATTTTCTAACACCGACCCTACTTCTACTCCATCTTGAAGGTAAGTATCAATATCACCTAAAAAGGGCTCCGTGATCTGTACAAAGAAATCAAATAGTGACTTCCGTATCTCGGCACTTATAGTAGACACAAGTTGAGTTTTCTCTGAAACTACATTATCAGCGGATTTGCTAGAATCTTCAGTAACTTCTACACCCTCTCGTCTTTTGATACAATGAACATACAAGCGAAAAAGCTCTCCTTCACCGAATAACGCCAAGGCTTTCTCCTCCACCACCATTTTTCCCATCTTATCAAAAAAGTGTCTGTGATAACTTTTAATAACTGTTTTTGAATCTTTTGGCTTTCCATTGTCAGAAAGTTTATACTTTGCTAAGCTCTGTAAGCTCAGAAATCCATCAATGTGTGATGGGTGAAACAATCCCTGACACAAAACTTCTTCAATGAGCTTTAATAATTTACTTATCCAAGCAGGATTACAAGCTTCGTGTAGCACATGCAATAAGCACAGCAAAGGTTCCAAAACTCGATCCACAAAATCTTGAAAACCATTTTTCTTATTCGGATGTAGCCTTAAGAACTTGGTGAATGGCTCAAGAACTAAGCATGTCAAATTCAAGACAGCCGTTCCTTGCCTGCTATCATCAAGTTTGTTGGTAATAATTTTCAAAACAAGCTCAAGTACAGTACTAACGAGCAAAATCCACAAATCTAGATTTTCATTAGAAACTCCACCATGTGATGTGAAAATGGATGAAATACAATCAAACATTGTATCATATAACTTTAGCTGACCCTCATTCAAATCTTTGATTTTCATATTCTTAGCAATGCAATGAATGACTTTTAAGATGTCCTTAGCAAAGCTCAATGAAACATGCCGTTTCGTACCCTCATCTAGGCAAAACTTGAATATTTCCCAGCATTTCGAATCTAAACAAGACCCACTTACACCAAACTGACTCGTAACCCCTTCAACCCTTATCTTCTTCTCCGATGAAATCAATGTTGACTGAACCCAATTGTTGAGAAAAACTATTACCCTTTCAAAGCTAACAACCTCTGATACATGAATTGTGTCATCTTCTACTTGACTACAACTCAATTTCACAAACTTATAAGCCAGCTCCACCTTTCTGTGAATAAATAACAAAAGAAAATCAACCGAATATCTTTAAATTCTACCAAAATTAACCATCAAATAGAAATAAGGAAAATGTCACAGAACAACAAATAACTTTTGTGCAAACCATTTCACCATAAAGTAGTGAACTTTCACCAAATTGACACTATATTCAACGAACTAATTTCTTTACTTATAATGTAACAAATTTTTATTCCCTAACAATTCATGTAAAACTTAACCTAACAGGAACAATTAAATATGCGCTTACGTTTCGATATCAAGATTCTTATCTTGTAACGATAAAATTAGCTGCAAATTCCTCCACGGAGTTGCATCTTCAGTCACCTTCATCGATATTTCATCATTTACTTCGGTTGATGTGTTCACAGCAGAATCGATACGAGATGATTTTGAAGCCTTTTTATTGTGCTTGTTCTCTGAATCAGTAAGCTTTCTCTTCTTCTTTGACTTCATGGAACTGGTGCTGCTTGTTTCGGCTCGCGGCGACTTGTCATCCGCCATTGTTGTGAGTTTAGAGCGCTTACAAGGGTTTTTGAGGTTTTGAGGGTTTAACCGTTTAACTTGCTGCCTTTTTGTTGATGTTGATAAATGTTACGTAAATCGTCCCCATGGTATTCGTAAAAAATATTTTTACCCACCTTTTTTTAAACCAAGATTACTAGCCGAAAGACTCACGATAATGCAGGATTAACCATGAAATTGTTTTGTATAATAGTAATAATAAATAAATAATAATAATAATAATGTCATTAGATATGCAACTTTAATAAACTCAGATATATTCATGATTCTTGATCAATTAGTACTTGCTATTCCTGGTAAACCATTTACGTTTTCTATTATATTGTATTCTTTATATCATAATACTTCAAAATACTTATACTCTTGTGTACTAAAATAATATCCTGAAATTCGAGGTGTTACATCTACATTAATTTTTAAAAGAACTATACTCCTTTTCTTATGGAACATTTTAGGCCTCAATAAAAAAAAAACAAATGAAATTCTATTCCAATTAACATACTCTCCCCCTTTTCTAATGAAACTACTTTTATTCTTCCCAAATATGCGGATGTGCCATTTCTCACATATTGAAAATTAAAAAGACGACATTCAATAAACTAACATCAAATGCATGAGAATTTGGATAAAACGATGGAAAATTTATTAGTTGATTGGTCCTTTAATTGTTGTTGGGTTTCAACATTTTCTTCTATGCTTGTTAGTGTCTTATCGTTTTTAGTTATAACATCATCGTTTATATCATATTTTCATTTTGTTAGAGGGTTGACATTTAAGAAAAGTTTTGGGTTGGATTCAAAAACAAAAACAATCATTCGTGTTATGATTATCGACTCCATTAAAGTATTTTTTTGATGAAAATCAGCTCTTTTATTTTATTCGGATAAATGTCTATATATTAGGATCTTGATTTTGTTTGGAATATACACATGAAGATCACTTTATTATAATGGATTAAATTTGGTTTTGAAAAAAAGTACCATGGCTGACCCCAACCATTACGAAGTACATTTTGTCCACACATGACACACCATGAAGTATAATATGCTCATACAATATTAATAACTAAAAAGCTCTTCTAATACATCTTGACATATCGCAGGTAATACCCAATGGCCAGTGGCGTAGCCAAGACTTATATCATTGGTGGGCCAAAACAAATACTAAAAATGCTCGATAAAATTAAGATCAAGTATAAAAATCTTACAAAGAAATAATCAACACGGTCTCTTACGTCGTAAAATATCTAAAATATAGTCTAAACTAAAAGTCTCGATAATTTCTCAATATATAGAACTAGTAGAACAAGATTATTAAAAAGAAAGTCGTCTTCTATTTCCAATAACATTTAAACCTCCATAGATAACCATACACTATGATATCATCTAATAATTGTAAATTCTAACCTTAATAAAAATACTAGATTTAATACAGTAATTCGTTTGAACAAACTCAATAGTTATACTAAATGAAACTATTAAAGAAGAATAATTAGTTTGTTACTTGATGTGTACAAAATTTAAAATACTAGAAATCAACAAGTATATTAAATTGGTAAGAATTTTATAGGAGCAATGGCAAAATAACGTCGATAACTTTTGCATAATTGTTTGCATTTTTATTTTTACGGGTTAAAATGTTAATGAATTTCATATTTTAACGTATTAAGATTTCTTTTAGATTGATAACAAATATATATCGTATAATTCATAATATGATGGGCCGATTTTTCTTAAATCTTGGAGTTACGATGGGCCAAAAGATTTTTAAATTTAAATTTATGGTGGGCCAATTATGTTATATTAGAAAATCTATTACTAAACTTTATATAATTAGTAGTAAAACATAAGATATTAGGGTGGGCCTTGGCCCTGTTTGTGGACTATGTGGCTACGTCACTACCAATGGCCAATAACGGACATGTCCAAAAATGAATGGCAAAAGGGTGCAAAAGTAGAACCACAAAATATGATGGAAAATACGCACGTCTTCCCTCAAAAGTCACTCGACTGGGCCACAATTTATAAACCACACTCCATCGACCACCAAATCCCTATGAAATACATGTGGCAACATAGTACCATATTCAGTAACCCATATATATAAAAGATTTACCAACACATCCCCGTGTACCCACGAAACCTTAAAAACCCTATAAAATTTCACATAACTAAGAATCAATATCTGATCAACTGAATCATTTGGGTATCACGTAATACAAAGTGTAACGATCTTAACCAAATCATCTCGCACTTACGAATATCATACTCAAACAAATGGTGATATGCACGTAGAGAACACTTCCTCGTTATAGGGAGAGAGAAAGAAAAATATTTAAAATAATTTTATTTTTATTACGGTCTATTTGAAGTATGGGTGTTCAAAATATACGTATTTGAATCTGATACCCGATTAACCGAAATACCTAATCCGAAAATACTCGTACTATTCAAAAAAGTCGGGTAATTGGATACCGAAAGTATATGAACTTTTCCAACCATTTTTCTGATATTTTTATAATATAAATGAAAAAACGAAACCTAACAATATATCCCCCATTCATTTTTCACAGCCAACATATCACCATCTCATCACACAACACCATCATCGGTCCATCACACTCATGCAAATGCGATCTCCACCGACCACCCACCAGTGTCCATGCAACCAACAATCATCAAGAGAACATTTTGGAGTGTATTTGATGTTATTGTTGTACTTAAGTCTAAGCTTTTAACTTAGTCAATTTGGTGCAAGTTTTCCAGCCATTATGTTGTTGTATTTCCAGCCATTTAATTATGTTATTTAAGAAATTTGATGTGGTGTTATGTTTATCTTATTTCTTTCTACACAACTAACTTGATGCTCTTTCGTAAATCATTTACTATGTTATATTTACGTACTAGGGATGATGAGAGTGAGAGGCGCATGGATCATAGATGAAGGAACTTTTGCTTCGTTGGTGACTGATAGATTTGAAGGGAACAATTCCAGAGACATAGTGAATGGACGTTATATTTTGTACCGCCTTCAAAACTCGATAATTTAGTACCAAACCCTAAGCTATGTTTTATTTGTGTGTTTTTGAATTTTGATGATTGTATTATGGATGGATCGATGCTATGTAGTAGCTAATAAGTCTTATGTTTGCATTCAAAATGTTCAACCTGTTTTCAAGATTTGCATTTATATACTTTGGGTACCGAATAAGCCGATATTCGAATCCGAAACTTTGGATAACTGAAGTTTGGATATTCGAAATATCGGATACGAATATTGGGTTGTGAAATTCACTATTCGAATTTTCGAATATCCGAACTTTGAGTATTCAAAATTTCGAATATCTGATAATTGAAAACCCATAATTTGAAGTCTATATGATGTGCACGTACAAATGAGACACCCAAAATAGTTTGTATTAAACAAGAATTTGTAATTCTACGTATCTATAACATTTCTCATTTTAGAGTGGTCCGAAAAAGGTTAATCATAATCATTCCACTAATATCACACTTATATCGCACGAGTAGAAAAATACTCACCATTCTCAATTAACATCTATACCCGTTTAGTGAAAGTCTAAACTTTTTAAAATTCTATTAAACGGATGTTCTCCATTAATTAATTTTGGAAAAATGATTGATAAGCCTAAAGTTGTAGGATTAAAAATAGGCTTAAAGATTTGATTGGTGGATGTAAAAAATTTATTGGATGAGATTTAGTAAAAAAAATAAAAATCAACCAATCACATTTGTAGGTCCATATTTAAATCGATAAAATTACGTAATTAGATCCGTGTAACATTACTCTAACTTTTGATCAACTTGATTAATAGTGCAGTGTACAAATTAACATTTGTACCCATTTAAAAAAGTAAATTCCATTTGGGATCGGTCGGAGTATTGGACCGAGCTAATTGTTGGCAGAATCACAACTGCCCACCCACACTTTTCGTTCGGTTTCTTTCATCTCCGCCAACTCAAAACCAACCCACAATTCTCCCAGTCGTCTTCAATTCAACGATCCGTCAACCCCGAAATTCTTCAAAGTAAGTTTCTTTTTTTACATTCCTTTAACCTTCAATTTCAAATTTAGGGCTTTTTTTCTAATCCAATTTTGTTTCAATGCCACCAAGGGTTTTACTTATAATTCAATTACTATTCGACCCAGATCAATCGTTCATGTTATTGATTTCATTAATTTCTTCTAATTTGTATATGTTGGATTGCTTGATCTAGGGTTTTGATGTAAAGATCGTAATTTGATATAGGTTTTTGATTAATATGTGAATTAAGATCTGATACTCTGTAATTGGTTAATTAAATTGATGCTTTTTACAATGCATATGCCTGATCATCTGAATTTTGGTGAAATAATTAGTTGTTACAATTCACCCCAAATTGATTATGCTTTACAATAGTCTCAAGTAGTTCACTTCTAATTATAACACTACTGTAGGATACACATGAATATATAATATTAATTGTTATAGTTATAATAAATTACTTATGTGTGAGAATAACTATACTGGAGCCTGAAGAGGGGGGGGGGTCTAATCAATTATGATACCTTATTAAATACTAATGGAAATGCAACATACCAGTTGGTCCCTATCTGACTAATTCACAGTCGTAAACGACTAGCTATTAATCAAGCTGAATGTCACTGAAAAGATTCTGTTTATAATCGCTATTAAGAAAATTTTGTCACAATCACATGATTTTGGAACCGGTGATCAAGATACTAGGAGGCATTATCTGCAATTTGTATGCTAGTTGTATAAATAGTTGTGCTACTATTGTTTGTGTGCGTGTCTGTCTGTTGGAAAGACTTTTTTAACTGTTCTACAAACTCTAGGATACATGCAGTGACAACATTCCATGAATATAGTTTGGTTCAACTGCTACAGTGATAATAGGATTAGGAAAAAAAAATCCAGTCAATAGTTTTAGATTAATTCACAGTCAATAATTCTAACTGCAGGGTGATGTCTGCTAATATTTTGTCTTTGAAATGTGTAAATGTGATGTAGAATAAATATGGCCCTTGGGATTTGTAACTGTGTTACATGAAGATAAAACTGTGTACCTATAATCTGAACGACTTCTATCTGAGCAATCACTCAATTGGATGGAATATTGTATCTGTATAACTGAGCAGTTTGTGCTCATTAATTCCTGTGTCTGCTCTCAAGTAGTTACCAAATTGTTAATTAACTACTAACAATTGCTTCTGATTCACAGTTATGTTGTGATAAAATTA
Source organism: Pseudognaphalium luteoalbum (assembly GCA_963422505.1). NCBI lineage: Eukaryota > Viridiplantae > Streptophyta > Magnoliopsida > Asterales > Asteraceae > Pseudognaphalium > Pseudognaphalium luteoalbum. The sequence goes on from OY730192.1 coordinate 1,244,563, forward strand.
TTTACACTGTTTTTATTGGATGCTTCAGATGGTTAAAATGATCAAACTTATGTTTTCATGGTGATATACCAAACAAATAATTTATTGAGTCTTTAGCTCATTTAAATATGTCTTCTGTTAAACACTTCAATCAGTTTTTGTTATCAAGCAGGTCATAAGTTTCACGAGCTCACGAATTTTTGTCGTGAGGCTTAGGTTCTTATATGAGCTTTAATGGCCGACCAACCTAATTCTTCAGCGGGATACTCTATTGGAATCACCCCATCCACCCCTGAGGCACAATCACGTAGACCCGACAATAAAATAAGTCCTCCTCCTTTTACACCTACCCCGGGCCCCAGATTTACACCGACCCATATGCAACCCAACCAGATACCTTCCCTTTCCCCTTCCACAGTAGGTTCACAATTGCCGTTATCCGCAAATGGCGTTAGAACAGGAAGCCCTGTTTCACATATGAGCACCCCGCCAGGCCCACCTGTTTTTTCTTCTCCGGTACAACCTGCCGCCGTGCCGTTTAGAACGTCTCCATCGACTCCTCAGCCAGTTGCTTTCTCGGCAGTTCCATCTTCGTCCGCTTCACCGCCATCAAGTTTCTCAGAGGGAGCAAATGATTTTCAGCGCCAGGTGTCGAATGATGCAGAGGACATGGTGTCTCTTACTGATGCACCAAATGTTCTACTTTCAGCACGTAAGGTATTCCCTTTTTAATCATGCATTAACATAATTTATCTTGAGAAAAATGCAAAAAGATAGAAGTGTACTTTACTTCCATTTCTTGTTTGGTTATTCTTGTTACTAAAACTAATTACATTTTGAGAGCCTTCATAAAAAAACATTCAATTTTGTCAGCCTGTTGCACGCTATTTTTGTCGTAAGTATTCCTACAAGTCATTTTTGAGCAGTACAAGTTAGACATGAAGTGACAGTATGTATTTTAACCTTTTATTATCTATAAATGGATCAATTGGGTTATACTTGCTCATTAATGGGAAAAAGAAATCAACCAAACGTGTTGGGAGTTGCCTAAAGTATATTTAGAAGCGTACAATTCTAAGCGGCTTCTTTTCAAAAAAATTGGATATATGTTATAATATTGTAGTTCTGTGATCACATATAACACATAGATTACTTTTAAACTTCTTTAGAAAAGAAACAAAAGATCCTGATCTGAACCCTTGTGATTGGCACTGAAAGTAGCTCGATTTGACCCGCTACCCAAACTGCCCACTTTTGCCACCTTTAGCATAAAGAAAAATTATAAACCTGAACCACATTTGCTTGGGTATATGTAGGTACTGAAACAAAAGAAACTCATGAACGTACCGAGCTTGGGTTTCGGGGCATTGGTTTCTCCAGGACGCGAAGTCCTGCAAGGTCCTCAAATAATTCATCGGGACCCTCATCGCTGCCAAAATTGTGGAGCTTATGCAAATCTTTATTGCAACATTCTACTTGGATCAGGGCAGTGGCAGTGTGTAATATGCCGAAATTTAAATGGAAGTGAAGGCGAATACATATCTTCCACTAAAGAAGAGCTTCTTAATCTATCAGAATTAGCATTTCCAATGGTCGATTATGTTCAAACAGGGAATAGAAGACCGGGTTTTGTTCCCGTTACTGATTCCAGAATGTCGGCACCGATCGTTCTCGTTGTAGACGATTGTTTAGACGAACCACATCTTCAACATCTACAAAGCTCGTTACATGCGTTTCTAGACTCACTTTCCCCCACAACAAGAATCGGCATCATATTATACGGACGCGCGGTTTCAGTATACGATTTTTCTGAAGCATCAATTGCGTCGGCGGATGTTTTACCGGGTGATGTTTCTCCAAGTCAAGAGTCGTTGAAACAACTTGTTTATGGAACCGGTCTTTATTTGTCTCCGATTCATGCTTCGTTACCTGTGGTACATTCCATATTTTCATCTTTGAGTCCGTATAAACTAAATCTTCCGGAAGCTTCTAGAGACCGTTGCATGGGGGCTGCAATAGAGGTTGCTTTAGCTATCATTCAAGGACCATCAGGCGAAATGTCACAAGGGGTTGTTAAAAAACCCGGAGGTAGTAGTAGAATAATTGTTTGTGCTGGTGGACCTAATACACGTGGGCCCGGATCCGTCCCGCATTATTTTAGCCATCCTAACTATCCCCACATGGAGAAAACCGCGTTAAAATGGATGGAACATTTGGGTCGTGAAGCTCATAAGCGTAATACACTAATCGATATCTTATGTGCTGGTACATGTCCTGTAAGAGTTCCTGTTTTGCAGCCTCTTGCAAAAGCATCTGGCGGGATCCTGATTCTGCATGACGATTTCGGTGAGGCTTTCGGTGTGAATCTTCAGAGAGCGTCTAACCGCGCAGCAGGTTCTCACGGTTTGATGGAGATACGTTGTTCGGATGACGTAAACGTATCTCAAGTTATAGGCCCAGGGGAGGAGGCACGTACGGATAATCATGAAGCTTTTAAGAATGATAATTCAGTTTCAATACAAATGCTAAGTGTGGAAGAAACACAGTGTTTTGCAGTGTCGATGGAAACACGTGGAAACATCATAAGTGATTACGTGTATCTTCAATTTGGGATTCTGTTTTCGAATCTGTACCAAGCGGATATTACAAGGGTTATTACAATTAGATTGCCGACAGTCGATAGTGTTTCGGCTTATCTTGATAGTGTTCAAGATGAAGTGGCAGCAGTTCTTATTGCTAAGAGGAGTCTTTTACGGGCCAAAAATTTCAAAGATGCAATTGATATGCGGAAAACAGTAGATGAAAGAATTAAAGATATTACTAGTAGATTTGGATCCCAAATGCCAAAATCAAAGCTTTACCAGTTTCCAAAAGAGTTATCTTATTTACCTGAGCTATTATTTCATCTTAGGCGGGGTCCACTTTTGGGTAGCATTCTTGGACATGAGGATGAGAGGTCGGTTTTGCGAGATATTTTCTTGAATGCATCATTTGATTTGTCTCTTCGAATGGTGGCTCCTAGATGTCTTATGCATCGTGAAGGAGGCACTTTTGAGGAGCTGCCAGCTCACGATTTAGTAATGCAATCTGATGCAGCTGTTGTTCTTGATCATGGGACTGATGTCTTCATATGGTTGGTAAGTTACTTGGGCTTATTGAAATCTCTTAAATTGCTTTAATTAGAAAGGTTAGATTAATGATAAGAAAATGTATATATATGTTGGCAAAAAAACAGCATAATATTAACCTCTTTACTTCGTCAACATTATAACTTTTAGTATGGGCAAAATCACATTCTGTACATGTTTAAGAATGGTCTGAATCTTATTTGTTGGTGAGTTGTACTCAGGGTGCGGAACTTGCTGCTCAAGATGGAAGAAGTGCAGCAGCATTAGCAGCCTGCAGAACCTTGGCGGAAGAACTTACTGAGACGAGGTTCCCGGCTCCTAGAATTCTTGCATTTAAAGTAATATTTGTATCCATTTTTTTTTCTTTAAACTGTATAAGTATCAGATACGTTATTTTAACGTTTTATCTGGTTTCTAACAGGAGGGCAGCTCTCAGGCGAGGTATTTCGTGTCTCGGCTTATACCTGCACACAAGGACCCTCCTTATGAGCAAGTGAGTTGACTATAATACGTAGAGAGAACACTTTTGATCTCAGTGCGTATGAATGTGTTGATTTGGGTGATTTTTATAATCTCGAACCGGTCAAATGTGAAATTCAGTTAAAAAGGTAAACGGTCAAATGGGATGCACAGGTCAAACGGGATAAAAGTCTCGCTTAGTTTATTTTTAAAGCATCAACCTCTTAAGCTGTTTTCAAAGATTAAAATTATTGTTGAAAAGACCGTTTTTTTTGTAGTCATTTGTATTGCAGCAATCCTGTATTCAAGATAAATAAGACAGAGAAATGTGTTTCAGGTCAACCCGGCCTGTTTTTGACCCTTACTAAAAGACCCTTCTGGAATAGTTCTCCAACCAGTCCAACCCTCCCATCTGGCAATCTAGTTTTCTTGTGGGTTTGGATCCCCATCACTCCTGTTTAGGTTTTTCTGTTGAAAAGTTGCCATTAAATCTTCAAGGGAAATTTCAAGACACATTAGTCAAAAAGAGGGAATATGGGTTCATTATATTGATTACAAGTCAAATGGGTAATCATTACTATATTTATGTAGTACTAATATTTTGATTATTGTTTAGTCAAGTAAATAGGAAAGAAGTAAATTAACTTGTTGTGTCAACTTGACCTGTCTTCTAAGTTTACACAATTTGACATTAGGCAACATGCCTGAGCCACCAAGTTTGTCACCTATGAAATAAACTAACGGGTGAGTGGAAATTTTTGTTGACAGGAAGCAAGATTTCCGCAGCTTCGAACTTTAAGTGCAGAACAAAGGACAAAACTGAAGAGTAGTTTTATTCACTTTGATGAACCAAGCTTTAGTGAATGGATGCGTAGTCTCAAAGTATTAGCACCCGAACCAAGCTGATCATTCTGGTTTTGGTAAGGCAGGTTTGGCTGGCTTGTTTTAGAATTCAGTCGTCAACAAACATCTTTGGTTTTTCTCCCTTTCCCAACCTTTTTATTTTTTTTCTAAAAAGCCGAATTGTGTTTAGGATTTTTTTCTTTTCTATTGTTTACATTGGATTTGGATGCTGAAATGCAGCAATGGAGTAAATAAGTTGGAAGAAAAAACGAGTAACTTTTTGTGGCTTCCGAATACAGTAATGGCATCAAAAAAGCATTTCGCAAGCACTTTAAAGATCTGTTCTTGCTTCCCGGACTCCGGGTCACCTATTTATGATTTTATGCATATAATTAGCAGCATCTGAGTGGACAAGAACACCTTTAAAGTGTTAGAAACTGATTTCCAACATATACCCTCAAACGGAAAACCCCCTGAACTTTTGCAAGTGTAAAGTGTATTCCGCACTATGGAAGGGTTGGAATCGGAAGGGTTCAAGCTCAAGACGTTTTGTGAAGTGAACGTTTTGCATAAATTTCATAAATTAGTAATCCATAAGAATATGAAGACAAACCATTAAAAAAGAAACAAAAAACTCCATATATGAAAAGCTAACAAATACAAATATTAAGGTCTGTATCAAATTTGAAAATTTTAATTTAACTTTCAAAAACAGTTTTACATCCAAAATTCTCTATCAAGTTTGGTATGAAGAATCTTAGAGGAGATTCCATAAAACTAATTTTGTCATTTATGTGGTGAACTAATATATAGATAATACACATTATATAGTATACTACAGTACTACTTAATATTTTAAACTATATATTTAATCAAGTGGGTGAGGGGAGACATCCTAATTACCCTTTGAGACTTTGGATAGTTATATACTTATATTAGCACAATAAAATAATTTATACATCTAATCTAAGTTAAATATATATGGTATAAGAAAGAATTATCAATATATTTGTCACACCCAACTTTGATACCGTTTTGGTATAAAGTATCTTCAAATAATATTCCAATATAAATATTTAAAGATTATATTATACTTTTTTTTTTACTACAAAGACACACATTCTACAGTACCACTAATAATTCTATAAAGGACATTTAACTGTAAATAAAAAATCTTATTTAGGCGGAAATGGTTAGAGAAAGACATGAAAAAGGCATTTATGGCGAAGCAGAGAGCACGTCTTAAATGGGATGTAGAAGGAGATGAAAACACTAAATTTTTTCATTCGGTGATCAAAAGAAGGAATAACAAAAACAACATTCGTGGTATTATGGTAGATGGAGTTTGGTGTGAGGAACCAGATTTGATAAAGAAAGAAATACTAGAATATCACAAGAGAGTTTTTACAGATAATATGGTGGATCGACCTGTATTCAAAAATACCCGGTTAGCTCGGTTGTCTAAAGAAGATGCAGATAGCTTAGAGGCACCTTTCACAGAGAAGGAAGTTTGGGAAGCAGTGTTGTCTTGAGGGGGTTCAAAAGCTCCTGGACCTGACGGTTTCAACTTTCAATTTGTGAAGAATTTCCGGGATATATTAAAACCCGAGTTGTTAGGTGTTTTGGATTGGTTCCGGAAATCAGGAATAATATCGAAAGGCTGCAATGCATCTTTTATCACCTTGGTACCGAAGTGTGATGATCCATTGGTTTTGAAGGATTATAGGCCTATTAGTTTGATTGGTTGCTACTATAAAATTATTTTCAAAGTTTTAGCCTCACGCATTAAACAAGTTATCGGGAAATTGATCGGGGAGGTTCAGAATGCATATGTTGAGGGAAGATATATTTTGGATGGTGTCTTGATTGCTAATGAGACTCTTGACTACTTGAAGAAACTAAAGAAGCAATGTCTTATATTTAAGGTTGATTTTGAGAAGGCTTTTGACAGTCTTAGTTGGAGCTTTTTGGGCGAGATAATGAGTGGTATGGGTTTTGGTACCAAGTGGTGTAAATGGATTGATTCATGTATGCGTTCAGCTTCTATATCGATACTTGTTAATGGTTCGCCAACAAATGAATTCAATATGGAGAGAGGGGTTAGGCAAGGGGATCCATTATCACCGTACCTATTTATTATGGCAGCGGGGGGTTTAAATGCAATGGTTTGTGAAGCGGTGGAGATTGAATTTTTTCGAGGGATTAATGTTGGAAATGATGGGACCATGCTTTCACACTTACAATACGCAGATGACACTATATTTTTTGGTGAGTGGAGCAAATGTAATGCTTTCAACCTTCTGAAGATACTAAAATGCTTTGAAGCGTCTTCGGGGTTGAAAATAAACTTGCATAAGAGTTGTATATACGGGTTAGGGGTTCCAAGTGATGCTATAAACACCATGGCTAGAAGGTTGGAATGCCAAGCAGGTGTTGTACCGTTCAATTATTTGGGTTTGCCGATCGGAACAAGCATGAGGAGAGAAAAAGATTGGAATCCTGTGGTTGAAAAGTTCAAAAAAAGGTTATCGGATTGGAAGGCTAGAATGATGTCTTTTGGTGGTCGCTTAACGTTAGTAAAATCAATACTTGGTAGTTTGGCATTGTACTTTTTCTCAATTTTCCGTGCCCCGTCTTGTGTGATTACAAAACTTGAGCGTATAAGACGTGATTTCTTTTGGGGCGGGGCGGGTGAGGGCAGAAAGATGTCGTGGGTTAAATGGGATTTTACACTATCTTCTTATGATATAGGAGGGTTAAACATAGGTAGTTTAAAGGCTCAAAATTGGGCTTTGTTGGGTAAATGATGGTGGAGGTATAAAAATGAACAAGATGCTTTTTGGGCAAAGATTATTACTAGTATTTATGGGAAGCATGGGGGTATTTCTCAAGTGCGCAGGAAACATGAGAGGGCTAAAGGAAACACATGGGAAAGTATTATCAAAATTGGGAGGGTGATTGATAATGTGGGTCTAGGCTTTTCATCATCATTTACAAAAAATGTGGGTGACGGGTCTACAACGCTATTCTGGAAAGATACTTGGTTGGGGAATTTTAGATTATGTAACAAATATTCAAGGTTGTTCGCTCTTGAGGTTAATAAAGATGTGATAGTTAAGGAAAGAGGTGGTTTGGTTAATAACAATTGGATTTGGGATTGGGTTCGGGATCCAAGGGGTCAAGCCTCTGAGGATTTGGATAGGCTTAACTGTACATTGTCTGCTTTCGTTCCGCTTCCTGAGTGCAGGGATAAATGGCGTTGGAATATGGACGACTCTGGGAAATTTACAGTAAAGGTTTTATCTTCAAAGATTGATATGCAAATCTTGCAAAGTGGTGATGCTAGACCAGCAACAATTCGCAATAGGCTTGTTCCATTGAAGATTGGCATTTTTGCGTGGCGAGCTGCGTTGAAGAGAATACCGACCAGAGAAAAGCTTGACAAAAGAGGGGTGGATCTTCACTCGATTCTCTGTCCGTGTTGTAATGATGGCGTTGAAATAGTGGATCATTCTTTGGTATTGTGCAACGAAGCTTGGGCTATCTAGGAACAGGTTTTCAAATGGTGGAAAATCGGACCTGTGAACATCTTTTCTGCTTCGGAACTCATTTATAATGCTGGGTTTTCTGGCTGTTCAAAGCAAAATGAGATGATATGGCAAGCACTCAGATGGTCTGTTGGCTATTTTATTTGGAAAAATAGAAACAATCGGGCTTTTGGGTCAAAGTTCTTATCGATTCCTGTTTTATTTAACGAAATACAGATAAGAACTTACGATTGGATCAGTAGGAGACTGAAGAAAAGGTTTATGGCATGGCAACAATGGTTACTGGATCCAGGAAGTGGCCTTTCTTGATCGTAATTGAAGAAAATGTGATCATGGTCTATTCACGGTTAATGTGTTGCTGCGTATGGGACTATAATTAACAGCAAGAGCTCGGTTGTTTAAGTGTACATTCAGCATGTCTGTATATGCATATATGTCGACTAGGCTAGGGTCACATCTTATCTGTCAAAAAAAATAAGTACTACTATCATTAAGTCAAACACATATTGGTATCTAAAGACTTAGGGGTCTTTTGTTTATTCTGATTACTGATAGCTGAAATCTGAAACCAGTTCTGAATAATAAGACATGTCATCTGAAATCTGAATACATAATCATTAAGATCGTTTGATAAATAAAAAGTACAAATATCTGAATGCACGTGTTTCACTATTTTTTGACGTGATACAAATTGAATGAATATAACAGAGTTTCAAACGATTTAACTTAAGAAAAAATAAAACTTATACGAGTTCTGACACAACTTTCGACACTTCTAGATACCAATAATAACATAAATAAATAACTTGTCATGAAATAATAAATAAACTAAAATACATGAACCAAAAATCGAAAGGAATATTTTTTTACATAAATTAACATACGATAATTCATTTATATGAGAAAAAAGAGAGAACGTTATGGGATTTATATATCAATTAGAAGTTTTAAGCAATTGTAAATAGCTTATTGAATAAGTAGTTTTTCAGCTAGGTTAAGACCTGATTAGAAAAAAATATCAAAACATCTTAATGGACATTTAGCTTATCCATTAATACAACTACCACTTTTAAGACATTTTAAGCTCAAACAAAAGAGCCTTTAAACTAAAAAACTATATATCCCAATATTATTCCATTCAGCATCTTTGGGTTGTAAATAAATAGTGACACATAAACACGTGTAATTTATGACAATTTTCAGGAAACAAACATATACATACAAAAGAAAAGATGATATTGCAGCATCCTGATTTTTGTCCCTTTATTTGTTTGGTTGGGCCTCAACTACTTTCACGTCCCTCTATGCTCTGTTTTAGCCGCTCCATTTTACTCTTTCACACACTTAAAACACACACATGTATCTCGTGCATATTCGCCTTTATCTTTCCACCTATGATAATGATTCATACACCGTACACCATCAAATATAATTTAAAAAATTACTAAAATACATTTTAAACATACGTCATCAAATATACTTTATAGAGTACTAAAGTAGAATTGTATTGTACTAACTCTATAAAATACATTTGATGATATATGTCTAAAATATGATGACGTTTGGATCTACCATCCTTCCACCTTTGGTGTGCTCCACCTCCAGCTTGTCAAACAATAATAATCACAATACGACACACTCTATATATGTGTATATAACTATATACTCGGTATATACTACTCTATCTGTTTCAATTTTATTGTTATGTTTTGATTTTTTAAGTCTTTACAACTTTGACCTTCAATATTTTTGTTTGTATTATATAATATTTGATGCAAAATATATGAATGAATTGGGTTTTGAATGTATTTTCATTGATATAATTTGCATAAAATATTATATAACACAAACAAAAATATTCAAGATCAAAGTTGTCAAAGAAAGGCTTCAAAAGTCAAAAGAGGACAATAAAACTGGAACGAAGAAAGTATACTACTACGGAGTGTTATTATTATTATTATTATTATTATATACATCTTAAAAACTTTTAATGTAATGTACTTACCCTTACAAATGAAATATTAAATAGAATTGATGATGTAATTTGTGTTGCACTATTGTTAACAACACAAAAAAGTTACGTACATTAATGTGTGCAACTTGTTGAAAAATATTTATATTTAACACCATTGGCCTTTTCAGAGGAGGATGTAGTTAGGGGACCGGGACAAAGAGCAAATGCCCCCTTAAAAATTATCAAACCGTGTAAATTTGTTTTTAAGGTATATATATATATAGGGAAAAGTACAATAAAAAGACTATATTTATCACTCATTCCTATTTAGGTATATACTTTTAAACTTTTTACTTTAAGGTATCTAACTTCCAATTTGTAATCAAATTAGGGACGCGAATTTTACAAATGACGAGTTGTCACCAAATTTCTTTTATATAAGTAACATATCTATTTAATAAATTAATATTCCTCGATCAATTTTAAAAAATATTGAGTGGGGAGAAAGAATTTAACAAAAACTCATTACTACTTTCAACTTTAATATCTCCCATTATATATAATATTTTTTATAATTGATCGAGGAATATCAATTTATTAAATAGATATGTTACTTATAAAAAAATTTTTGGTGACAACTCGTCATTTATGAAATTTACGTCCCTAACTTGATTACAAATTGAAAGTTAGATACCTTAAATTGAAAAATTTAAAGTTGTGTACCTTAAATAGGAATGAGTGATAAATATAGTTCATTTATTGTACATTTCCCATATGTATATGATAGAGTAAATTCTATAGATGGTCTTTGTGGTTTATACTGATTTATGAAAACGGTTCATATACTTCTTTTTTCACTTTTTCAGTCCAATAAATTTACATTTTGCTCAAAATTGGTCCCTCCTCCACCTAAAATGACTAAAGTACCATTTCTTATGTCATTTTCGGATAGTCACGATTTAAACGGTCAAAAGGTACTTTAGTCATTTTAGGTAAGTGAGGGACTATTTTTGAGTAAAATATAAATTTACTGGATTGAAAAGGTGAAAAAAAAAGTTTAAGGATCGTTTTCGTAAATCGGTATAAACTACATGGACCATCTATAAAGTTTACTCTATGTGATATTTTATAAGTTTTGGAAGCGATTTTTACTTTAATACTACCGGAATGCAATTTGCTTGCTATTAACTACTCGTAGTACAGGACATGGTTAGTTTATCTTACCCTTATAAATATCCTTACAAAACGTTAAATACTTATATATTATCAAATGAACATTTTAGTTACAAAATTTAATAATATAATATATAATATTTTGTAATCATATCATGTGTAATATCAAAGTTTATAAAAACATATACGTATTTGCTGCTAGCTGTACGCATTTTATGCTGAACTACAATTTGATTTTAAGTGCACTCGACATCCTAGATACAGCTATCAGGGTATAGATAGCCAGATATATATGATAAATTCTAATTCTAAACTATAATTATGCATCTATAATTGGTTGATAACATAACTAATGTATAAATACCAGATTCTCCGTCTCTGTTTTTCGATTTTACAGTAAGTTTATTAATTAAGTTATTAATTCGGTTGCAGTCTAACATAAATCAATTATTTACAGCTGCTTTATGCGTGTATTACATTACATATATCTATATATATATAATAATAATAATAATCTATAATCTATAATAAGAATAATGATCTTAGATCAAGCTTTATCTATATCGCTCGATTTTTATAAGCATAATCATAATCAATTGTATCTATCTATCTATATATATTTATATCACATTCTGTGATTCACCGTCTGACGTGACCAACCTGCTCGTTCTCTGAATAATTGTACATCGCTTTCCTACAGCACGTTTAACTTATTAAATTTTGTTACCATTCAGCATCCTCAATAATACCTAATATTTATACATACACATACACTTGCTGCTTTTTGTATGTATATATGTATATCTAGTTTTATTTATATCACATTCACCGTCTGATGTCTTCTCTGTCTCTCGATTTTTACAGTAAGTTTTTACTCGTTGAATTCTGTTAATTTTTACTCCATCATCTAGTTAGCATGAATGCATGATCAGTGTTTATCAGGACGTTAATTTCGATGTATGTGAAGTATCGTCATCAGTGTTTAAATTCTGTTAACTTTTCCGACGTTAATTTCGAAGCTTCATAATCTGTACGGAACGCAATAGTCACTTGTACGGTTTCTGATGTTTATGTGTGTAATTATGGATGGTACTGTTAGCAAATTTAGTTGTACAATGTCGTTACGAATTTAAATTGTAGATGCCTATATATCAGGGATTTTATGATGAATCATTTTAAGGTGTCAATTTTTAGTTAGACAATGAGCTATTTTGGTTGTACATTGGTATTAATTGTTGATGTCCATCCAGTCCACATGAATCTGAATTAGGGGTTTTTAAGCCGTGATGTGCTTCCAGTAGCTGGTACTCTATATATCTTTTAATGTTAGGGCTTTTATGCATGGAATTGTATATATGTATATATATATGCGTGTGTGAATTTTTGATATATTTCCATGAATTTAGTCGAAATTGAGGCTTGATATGCGTGTAATTGTATGTGATACTGTCGTTTATTTTTTTTTTAATTTTATTTCTAAATTTCATGTGATTCCAGGTTATGATGCGAGTTTAACACCTTTAATTGGATCTGTTAATATTTGTGTTGAAGTTGTTGAGAGTTTATCTCTTTTCGTGGAAGAATTTGTATCTGCCCGATTGTTTGTAATCAACGTGTTCGATGAATTGTTTCCACTAATAAATGCGTAAACTGAATGAAAGTTTGAATCTTGATTTGTTCCGAATAATTACTTGAAAATGACGCTTGTTATGCATTTAGTAACATGTAAATGTTTGATTTTCTGTAGTTGATCATGTTTTTGATATGATGACTCTACTATTTTTGAACAAAAATGCAGATAACTGAACCTATAGATCAATATTGCATTCAAGAATGTCTGTGGCATCAGGGGATTTGACGCAGAATGAAAGTTTGAGTAATGGTGACTGTGATAATGATTTCGACTTCTCTAAACTACAAGATAAGCCCAGACTCTTGAATTTGGAAAGGCAGAAATCTTTTGATGAGAGGTCGCTTGCTGAGGCGTCACCCCGTTATTCATCACGGGTGGAAAATGGCCAAAGACAAATAGACCTCGAGAGCATTTTTTCACCAAGTAGAAGATCATCCTTTAATACCCCTAGGTCTCAAATTGGGTTTGAACCACATCCGATGTTTATTGAGGCCTGGGAGTCTTTGAGGAAGACGATGGTGCACTTTCGTGGTCAACCAGTCGGGACCATAGCAGCACTTGACAATTCTGACGAGAAGCTAAATTACGATCAGGTATACCCTGCTTCATACCAGTAGTTTATCGCAATCTTGCACTTGGTTATGGCTCAAAGACCAGCTAAAACAACGAGTTTCCAATTTTAGAGTTGAAGCGTATATGTAGACAAAAAGATGTATGAGTTCATTGAGTTGTATTTGTATACTTCCACAGTTATATCTATTACACTATTAATGTTCAATGCTGATCAAATATTACCAACATGGCAACATGTATGGTCATATGACTTCCACGGTGGCATGTGCCCCTTTGTCTTAGGGTCATGCTATTCGCGGTCTGTTCATATCAAGGGGTGCTTTGCTGGAAACCCATGAACTGATTGGGTTAAAGGTGCCCCAGACCTTGCTCTCAACAAAAAGAAGTGAATGCACAATTTGGGACAATAGGACGCAGGATAGAACAATTTGACAAAGAATTTTATGCATGCCACTTCACTTGCATGTAAACCAAGTTTTTATGTTCATGCATGTTTCTCTTTGTTTGTTTCTTGCATCTTATCAGGCCATGTACTTTGTTTACACTGTGCTGCACTAATTCCTTATGTTGGTCGTAAACTCTTTTATATATCAGTCATTGTACCTGTTGTGGATGTTGTGACCAATTTTCTTCGCGTACAGGTTTTTGTGAGAGATTTCGTCCCAAGTGCTTTAGCCTTCCTAATGAATGGGGAACCTGAAATTGTCAAGAATTTTCTTCTTAAGACTCTCCGGCTCCAATCATGGGAGAAAAAAATTGATCGTTTCCAATTGGGGGAGGGTGTCATGCCAGCTAGTTTTAAAGTACTTCATGATCCAGTTCGTAATACCGAGACCTTAATGGCTGATTTTGGTGAGAGTGCCATAGGACGAGTTGCACCTGTTGATTCAGGATTTTGGTGGATCATATTGCTCCGAGCTTATACGAAATCGACTGGAGACGCTTCCTTGGCCGAAATGCCTGAATGCCAGAAAGGTATGCGGTTGATACTTGCGCTATGTCTTTCTGAGGGATTTGACACATTCCCGACTCTTCTTTGTGCTGATGGATGCTCTATGATTGATCGGAGAATGGTGAGTTTGTACTATGTGAAAGTCAATTTCCTGGATTCTTTATATTGAAATGGAAAGTTGGAAACTATGTGAAAGTAAAAGCATGTTAAAAAATGTAAAGAGATGGAAATGTGAACAGTTGGGCTGGTTAGATAGTGTTTTAAAATGGGTATGGGTCGAAATAGGTCAATTTTGTATTGGTCTGGGTTTGGGCGCCTTAAATCTGATCAGAAGTTATATTATTACCACAATAATCTATTGTTTTATAATAAAATGATTTATGTGGTTTTATGCATTAGATTCCATTTAGGTGACTTTGTTGCATTCGTACAAAATTTACGATATATATGTTATTCTGTCCATTCTCATGACAAGTAATCTGGATTGACCCATTTTTAAGTTAATGAGTCGAAATCGCCACCTGTATTATGAATCATGAGGTACTATATTTCTTTATTGGCCTAGTTCTAGACTTGCATATACATATACATACATATTTAAACGTGCATTTGTATGCAGGGTGTCTATGGATATCCAATAGAGATACAAGCACTTTTCTTCATGGCATTAAGATGTGCTTTACTTTTACTCAAGCAAGATGTTCAAGGGAAAGAACTTATTGACCGAATTGTGAAGCGACTTCATGCTTTAAGTTTTCACATGAGAAGCTACTTTTGGTTAGATATGAAGCATCTAAATGACATATATCGTTACAAAACGGAAGAGTATTCTCATACTGCAGTCAACAAGTTTAATGTGATGCCGGACTCCCTTCCTGAATGGGTTTTTGACTTTATGCCAAGTCAGGGTGGATACTTTCTTGGAAACGTGGGGCCGTCGAATATGGACTTCCGTTGGTTTTGCTTAGGAAACTGCGTTGCCATTCTTTCATCATTGGCAACCCCTGAACAGTCAACGGCGATCATGGATCTTATAGAATCTCGGTGGGACGCGTTGGTAGGAGATATGCCGGTGAAGGTTTGTTATCCGGCCATTGAGGGCCATGATTGGAGGATTATTACTGGATGTGATCCAAAGAACACTAGATGGAGTTACCACAATGGAGGATCGTGGCCAGGTACAACATTGTATTCATTTCTTTCTGTCTAATCTGGTCACCACTGCACTAAGATGATGGAATTCTGATACAACTATACTCTTAGAGGTGGCAGTTTTGACCCATTCACTTATAAATGGGTCAATACAGGTTATGGTTTATCTCAAATGATCAAATAGGAAATATAATGAAGACTAGTCTATAAGGAAAAGGGTCAAATGATTTGAACAATTAAAAGTTTCAAAAGTGTATATTAGTGCAAAAAACCTCCAATATCTTTAATTTAAAAATCATATATACTGAAATAATACAACTTTGGTAATCATATTTGCAGTCATCATTTATTAATTTCTTTTCTTTTGTTAAGAAAAGGTGTTTAGTTCAACCCAGCTGGGCCCATTTCAACCCGCACCAAAAGATTACTTGTTTTGCATCATTCCCCAATCACCCTACCCACCCATTTTGCCACCTCTACTGTACTCTCTCCTTGTTTGACTTGAAAGATAAATCTGGCAGTTTCAGATATTGCTATGAATATTTCATGTATGTTTCTACATAAAATCATATCAGGTTCACAGTTGAAAAGTGATGTATATACTTTTCCAAACGTAGTCAATATAAGATGACTTAACCTATAGTCTGTGTATGCAATTGAATCCTGATGGGATTGCTTTTCGTATAATACCTTATATTTCTGGAAGTCAAAGCTAGTCATTTCGGTTTCTGAATTGTGAAAAATATTTGAGGTGTTTAGCTACAGATTTGTTCCTATATGTGGTACCTCTTATTTAGTTCTCTGAATTCATCAAAGTTTTATTTACGAATGCCAAAGATTCGTTTTGAGGTGATAAGTACTCCTTTTGACCCTTGAAGTCAAATCCATTCACATTTTTGTAAAATAGGTCTCATTCTTCCAAACTGGATTGTCTATCCTGTTCACGTGACAGGCTTGCTCTTGAAAATAACTATCCTCTTGTGATCAACTTTTTCCTACTTGTGAGGGATTTCTTATTTCCACAAATTACTTGCCAAAGTATACTAGAAATTGGAAAGCTCGTAACAATGTCAAAGTTGAATCGAATTTTTTGATAGTATATTCTAATTAGGTGACACTGAAAAAACTAGTACTCTTCCAAACTAAGTGTGCAACTCAATTCACATCTCCTTGTTTTACATGTATCCGAGTCATTGAAAATTTTATCGATAAAATCTGTTGTGGTTGCAGTGCTCTTATGGTTGCTCACAGCTGCATGTATAAAGGTGGGACGCCCCCAGATTGCAAGACGTGCCATCGAGGTCGCGGAACTTAGGCTGGCAAAGGATGGATGGCCAGAATATTATGATGGAAAGATCGGTAGGTACATCGGAAAACAGGCTCGAAAGCATCAAACTTGGTCTATTGCTGGTTATTTAGTGGCAAAAATGATGCTAGAGGATCCATCTCATTTAGGTATGATAGCACTTGAAGAAGACAAACAGATGAAAACTATCATCAAAAGATCATCTTCCTGGACTTGTTAATTTTCATTCTTTACATATTTGTAAGATTCGGCTCTTTTCATCAGGGTTTCTGTAGACATTGTGATTCAGTTTTTTTAGAATTTTTCCAGACAGAATTGATGCTGGTTTGTAGAAAGAGATGCAAATATCAAAATAATGTCTTTGGTATCTTTATTGAGTTTTAAATTTGTGTACAGTCTTGGGTTTTTCGATTTCTTCTGATTATAAAGATATTACAATTTCGATTATCTGTCTGTGTAATTTAGTGAAAACTGTATGTAATAGCCTATGCTAACACGGAAGAGAAAACTATATCTCCTATAAGATTATCATGTGATTGTTAGAGTCATTACAAGTAATACATATAACCATATGATACTATAAGAGCATACCAGAAACACTTATAATTGTGCATTGACGTAGGTAATAAGATGTTATTTCTAAATGTTTTGAGTGAAAGTAATACAATAAGCATATTAATTATAGATTACACCATTACATTGACGATGGCTGCAAGAGAGTCGAAGCAGAAGTTAGTGGTTCATGCACAACTGAGTTTGTTGAAACTGAGATCGGGGTTCCTTCTAATTGCAGCATGATACTTCCCAGTAGTTCCATCAGCATCTTCTTGAACTCGTCTTCTTTAACAAGCTTTCCATCGTCCACATCAAACATCTTACATGATTCGCTTATAACCTGGTCCATCTGTGCAGTAATTATGGAAAAACTATATATATTAGTAAAAAATTCTACTATTATATATATATATATATATATTCAAATTCAAATTTAAAAGTGTCTGTTGTATACATCAAACTTTCAACTATTGCTATATTGTATGTATCCAAGGACTTCATATCATCATAAAATAACTGACGTTTTGCTAATTTGACAACCATATTAGTTGTCACACATCAAAAACCAGTGCCACATCTCCAATTTACATTTCATAAGACATCACGGAAAGTTTCATACAGATAATAAAAACTACATACATGCAACAGTAGATATTATGAAAAGCCTTCAATAATGTGATATAGAAAGATGGTTTTAAATCAATATTAATGAGTCCAAGGATATGTATGTGTGTGTGAAACAACCGAAATAATAAATATGATTTGATCATTGAATACCTGATAAACAGCACCAAATGGTGGCAATCCAGCTGAAGAAGCAATAAGATCGAGCCCCAGACGCACACAGTCTTTTGAGATTCTCCCATTATGATCTTTTGGCATTTGCTTCACTGCTGTATCTAGAGTCTAAATTTCAGATTTATGTTGTAAGAATATGAATTAAAGTAGCTTTAAACAATGTATAATTCTACTGTACCATTTTAATACACTTGAATGACATCCAAGATTGATGAATGACTCTAACTATTGGATAGAGTAAATGATTTGAAATAACGAATGTCACAAATTGTTGTGCCGATCACAGTGATAATATCTACCCATTCACTTAAGAATGGGTTGGTTCGGGGTTGTCGGGGGTATGTTTAAACTCTGATGGGTAAAACGAGTAGAATAAATAAGATAGCCTACAGGGGGAGAAATGTTTTTGTTGCATTACTATAAATTTTTTAATCGTATTTGATATAGTATATACTAAAACAGAAGTCTAAATATTTGGACAAAAAGTATTTCATGTCAAAACCAATCCAGCCAGGCCCGTATTGACCCTTACAACGAACAGAGGTTCTGACCGATTACAAAAGCGGCCAGACCCATCCATCTTGACACCAACCGATGTATAAGCCTTAGTTCCATCATAGTTACTTAATATATGGATTTAGAGAAAGATTAATAAATATTAGATTTCTAACCTTTTCCAGCTCAAATTTGTTAGATATAAGTCTCCTGATGCCAGTTCCATCAAAAGTGTTTTCACTGTGGGCAACAATAACAGGCTGCTCTTTGAGACGGTGAGCCACAGTTTCAGCTACCTTTTTAAATTCGAATAAGAATGTCTCGTGAGAAACAGGCTGCTCTTGAGCAACACCACATGACTGTAGTGCTGGCACTATAATGTTGCTAGTAACCTGAAAATAAAATATCTCGGCATATAAATATTTGTGCAACTAGAGTTGACAATTTTGACATATTTACTTATGAACGGTTGACATGAGTTTTATATATGGTTATCGCTAGAGGGAAAAGTAAAAAGATTTTGCTCAACGGAAACTAGGTCAATCGGGCTAAAAGTTGCCAAAGTGTATTTTTAACACATAAACCCTTCGAACTCATCTTATACAGAAAATTATGTTGAAATAATATATTTCAGTAATGGTACTTGACACACTAGCTATTATCTATAAGAAGTTTAGCCTCTTATTTTAGCCCAAGATGATCCGTCATCCGTGCCAAATATTACCAGTTTTGACCTGTTACCACCTGACCCGCCTATTTCGCCACCTAGTGCATAACTTTACATTATAGAATCTACAAACAACCCTTAAAAGGTTCGATTTTGATGAAAAAATTACCCAGGAGTCTAAAACCGGAGGCATCCCTTTATCTACCGTAAGTTTCTCAAAAGCCTTGTTAATGTAGTCAGTAAGAGACCCATTTGGTATATCAATCTCTGAGAATATGGACATCATTTCTGGTTCAAAAACTGGGCTGTCAATGAACTCTAGTAGATCTTCTCCATCTATACGTAGAATAACAATAGGATCTCGCTTTAATCCAGCAGCCATCCCTATCAGAAAATCTGAAAGAACTCTTTTAAATTCCGTCTTGCTTACTTTGCGGTCTTTACCATGAGTGAACTCACTAAGAACCTGTATCAGAAACTTTTAATGTCAATGCAAAAATTGTGTAAGTTAAAAGCTAAAGTTTACATATAGTAACATGCTTTCCATCTGGGCTTACAATATTAACAGTTGTACCACATAAACACATTAGCCTTTTTAACCCATCAACAACTCGTTCTTTCATTACCTAGTTAAGACTAAATATTGCACATTGAGCAAGTACGAGTAAACTGATGAATATATAATGATCCATGGATGTGTGAACTTGTTGCAAATTGGTTTTTGATTTGTTACTAGTAGTCTTGCTTTTGCATATTGGCATTTTAATTATATATAAAAAAAAGTTGTTTTCTTCTTCCTTTATTCTTGCATACCATTCTATTGTCTTACATGGTTGGATCTTGTTATCAGTAACATAAACTTGCTTGTTTTGTTACATATATAAACTAATACTACCACATCTGGTAGGACCAAAACATTCTTCATTTGTCTTAACGCATTTAACTTTTAGCGATGCTTTATTGATCCAATCATTCTAAAATTGCTTGACCATTTTCAATTTGTAATAAACTAAGGTACTACGCACGTCATCAACTTCTACAGCGCTATACGACATTTCTTGGTACATATATGTGCACGCATGACAAATTTGGTTTACCTAATAAGGACACAAAGTGATATCGACCGTTAAAAGAATAGACTTATAGTTTTTCTACAAAATTCTTCCAACTATATTCCTTGCTTCAATTGAATGCAGGAAAAAAGAAAACAGCTGCCAGTGAGAAGATTGTATTAGAACACAAAAAAGTAAAAAAGAAAACCCCCCTGCAAAATGACAACCTCAATCTCTGTGCTTAAATGTGTGTGATATGTAGTCAACAAAATGATGTCACAACAAAAATAATCTAAGTTAAAGCCCACACAACAACAATATCTTTAGTAGCTGAGCAGCCAAGTTTTACTATCTACATAATCTTAATCATACCATATAAAGTCAAAGACATGATCTCAACCTGATAACGTATATATCCACATTGATGCACGATATTATTCAACAGTTTGACCGTTTGACATCAATGCGGAGCGTTGGTTAAGTGACAAAATTTAGGGTTGATAAGGTATTATGCCGAAATATCTACTTGATTTAACTACATTTTTAATTGGTGTACGAATTAAACACCATTTTTGAAATATTTCGAAACACTAGTTGGACTGTTGGAGCCAGGAGCCTAATATGATCTTATTCATCGATTCAAGTAAGTTGACCAGAAGGCTAATCGGCCATAAGGGCAGCTTGAGAGGATGATTATAGTGTATCAATATCCTTTGGCAAAATGGGTCATCTTAATATGGCCTGATAACAAGGAATGCTACCTAACTAGCATTTATGTTGTTTTATGATAAAAAATACTTTGCAGTTGACACAAAAACATAAAATTTATATAAAATAAAAAAATAAAAAGGTTGAATAAGTGTAATACTAGGCCTGGATATTCTGGATAATGAGATCAATGGTACAATAAGTATGCCATCATTTATATCCAAACCCAATAGAGAGAAAGTGCATTTGCACATGGTAAGTTATTTATATTTATCCAAAACAAGTTACTCTATTATTCTTTTGATAGTAGACCACACATTTTGGGTAACTTAATCATACATTTTTGATGCTTTTACACCTCACAAATTTATGATGTGACCATTTACCATCATCTTTACTTATATCTTCTTTTATTTTCTTTTTTCTTTTTTAAAAAAATCAACTCCCAAATCAAGTTTCTGTCTATACCAATTCTCTTATTCATATACCTCAACACGTTATGTTTGAATATGAACTCTATTAATAATCTCTTTAGCATAACAAAAGCACTGCAATACATACCAACATCTATCTAAAAATTGACAACGTGCCGTTTTTGAAAGTGTGTTATATGTGACATCATACAGAACCTTCAAATCTTCGCAATCTCAAAAGTTACCATAGAGTTGGAATATGATACGCGAGAAATTGGGATGTGATACCATGATCTTAAATAAATATATAACAAAACAATAAAAGGTTATTATGAAAAAAAATTTAGACGATTTTCTCAAACCAAGAAACCAATGATATGATTTCACACTATATATAACACTAATTATTTGGTAGCTGATGATCAACTATATATACGTTCTTGTTTTGTAAAGTTTATAAAAGCTGAAGGCACTGTGAAGTCGCACTTTCAATAGCAATAGTAATAGTAATAGTACGGTATAACGAAATAATAATAATAAAAATACAAATTAGGTACGTGATGTATAGATGAACTTAATTAACCAAATGATTTGAAGAAAGTTATGAATGAAAGAAAGAAATGATAAGCGTACCTCAGCATAAATATGATCAGAATCAGCAGAAGTTCCCTGAGCAGGTAAACCAAGGGCAGCACCAATATCAGCAACAGCAGGTTGTAACTCTTTAACCGAAAGATGACCATCACAATCAATATCAAGATCACGAAACTTATGATCGATAAAGTTATCAAATACTTTTTCATTCTCAACTAACTCCATTATATCTGAACCATCCATCACTTCACTTTTTCTCACAACTCCTTCTTCATCACCTTCCATTTTTCTTTCGGATAAACTAAAGTTTCTTGATCAACCGTGAAGCTTGTGATGCTCAGAAAGTGACTATATATCGATATGTATATATATATTGATTGATGATATACTTGTTTTTGAGGGTTGGTGGCTATAAATGCAACACAACTAACTACATATATATATGCATAGTCACAAGGGGACTTATACCTTTTACTATAATATATAGAGGAGGTGCTTAGATGAATAGAACGTACTATATATAGAAGGATGATGATAAAAAGTTGTGCAAAGCTATGTAATGTTGGATATTTGTTTGTTAATTAAGTTGCTTGGATTTAATTATAAAAATGAAACTAATTATAGCATATGTTTAATTGTTTGAGTGTACTTTTGATTAAAAAGAGTTGTTACATATATACCTTTAACGTTTTAAATATTATCTAATAATGTAAAATATGAAAATGAAGAAAATCATGTATTATAAGTTAAGGGGGTGAAAGTATAAGCGATATATGGAGTAATTAATTAATATATATGTATCGTGTCTACGCTTAATTAGAATATAGTAAAAGTCTAAAAATAATAAAATCTTGAAGGTAAATGTATTGAACAATACTATTTCAAAAAAAAAAAGTATAGAACAATATATTTATTTTATTTATAATATGTACACGTTTATTTGTATCAACCTTTAAATATTTACATAGATTATATGTTCTAAATTATAATCACAAACTTGTCTTTTGGATAGCATCAACAGTTTTATTTTTATGTTGGTGCATTGTCATTCGGTATTATAATCGTGTTTCAAAGTGTATTCATGTGTACGATGTATTTTGGCGTTGAGCATTAAATTTCTTATATAATTATTTAATAATATGTACTTTTTAGTCGTTTAAATCAATTCGCAGTTATAAACTTACAACTACTTTGCCAAATACTAACAAAGATAATAAACTTCGGAATTCTAGCTCTAAAAATTAGCTTCAGCTACCGGTTAGTTTCAGTAAACTTACCTATATTTTTAATTTCAAAATAATATTTTATTTTCATAAATTTGCATGTGTTTCAAATCCTCCAATTATAGAGATGCGTATTATTATTATCGTTAACCTTAGCCGGTCGAATGCGAAGTAATTTCAGTATCGCATTTAATATGACTTAATTTCAGCATCTCATTCATGAACGCGATTTGAAAGAAACATTTTAATTTAATAATAAATTGGATTTGACGTATAACTTGTAGTAATTCATCCACACGATACTATTTAGTATTGACTTGAAAATATCTTAATAATAATATTGATATCAATACAAATTGTACTTTTTCGTTTTTATTAATATCTAACCAATAACCATCATTACATTGTGAAAATTAAAGAATTGAAATTATTGGAAAGCTTTACATGATTTGATGTTTATAGAAAAAAGAATATGCACTGTAAATAAAAAAAAAATAAACTTAAATATAAATTAAATTAAAAAATGAATACTGTAGTGGGAAGTATTTGTTAAGATGATGATATTTCAAGAATATGTACTATTGCTAAGTGAAAAGCATCAAATGCTCTACGAGTTTCTAAATCATCGCTAACTTCAAAAATCTATGATTCATATCATTTTTATAGTTATAAATTAGACATATGTCATCGTCTACCTTATCCTACTAATTATCCGATAACTTATTTATATTTATGTATATTTAAAAAATCGAATCACGATTTATTTAAGAACTCGATTTGACATGGTAATTATTCATCAACTAAACGTGATTTTTATCTACAAATCTATCTATCTATCTATATCTATATAATATATAATGTTACTTAATAATTATTTATAATGTCGACATCAGCCCATAAGGCCATAAGAATATATATATAATAAAATTTAATAAAAATTTGATTGGTTATTACAAGTCCTCTCTCATTTTTAGTGTACACTAGTTTATTTCTTTTCTTAGAAAATTATTTTAATTATTTTAATGTTGCATTTATAATCTCTTATAGATGGACCAATACTATGCTTAATTCACATATATAATGTGTTAGCTAGACATCTGTAATTCACTTTATAAAACTTTGTTCTTTCCATTAATATATATTTTTTTAAATACGTTTTGTTACAAAAAGATTGATCAAGAACATTCTAAAGATATGTAGGGTGACTTTTTTTTTTGTTTTGGAAACGGAGTATTATGGAAGTAATGAGAATGGCCACATAAAACAAAATGAGTAGACAAGAAGGACACGTGTCGAAACGATAGAAGAGGTAATTAAGTAAAAAAAGGGACCGACCGGATAGGTGTGTACTAAATTCAATGGTATGGTCGGCCGCTAGGATAGTGACACGTACGTATATCGTAGGCGAATCTTGTTGTTTGAGGTCAAGATTATCATGTGTACGCAATCTAATAATGCATGCGATGGCCATGTCTCATTTTTCTTGTACGATGTGATGATTTGTACATTAGTTTTCGATTTTCTAATGTTTTACGAATAGCTATACAGAACATTGCCGATATTTCATTAAGAGTTTATCGTTTACTTACATATTATACATTATATTTTTCATCACGATTATATGAGTTAAACTTTGAAAACTTTTATTATATGTATTGAATTTGTAAATATCGTCTATTGTATTCACACATTCATTTTTTCGCATTGACAAAAATAGAAACTTTCTAATTTTAGTCTTACCTAAAAAGGAAGGTGTGCACGCAATAAATGATATTTACAAGTTCAATACATACAATAAAAATTTCACAGTTCGAGTCATACAATATATAAAGTGCAAAGTTTAATACATAACGAAACAATGAACCCTTCATTATCAAGATGTTGTACTCTATCTCGGTATAAATTAAATTTTCTACCTTTTAATATTAATTTGACTGAAAATAAATGTTTATTTTACATTTTTTTAAAAATCAAATGCATTTCACGAATCTTGAAATTTTTTTATTAGTGTACAATGTGATGTTCATCACCCTATTTCAAATTGTGTACAAATTTGAGAGTGAACAATTAATTTGAGACGAAATTGATTGATGACAACTAGAAATATGGAACTTGCTATATATGTATATTTTAAATAAAATTTACACAATTAATAGACACAACTAATTTGATAAAGAGAAGTTTTCCATATTTGAAAATTACAACATTAAAGAATTCCCCTGAAAACAAAAAAGGGTTGGAATACGAGGTTGAATATTTATGTTCAACGAATTGGATCCAATACTCGTTATTATTTTTTTTTTCTATTATTATTATTATTATTATTATTATTAAACATAAGATTTGTAAGCAATTCTGTTTGTTTGTTTTAGCAAAAAGTATTTATTAAGCATAAAATTCGTACATATCACAACTCGAAATAGAGATAATTTCACGCGGGAAATGGACACCCCAATAAAATTCTGAAGTAGAATAAAAAGCATAATCAGCCGTCCAATGATGTGTGCATAGGAGATTCCATTTTAGGCATGAACAAAAATCAGGTTGGGCAAAACCTGACCCGTACCCGATACTCGAACCAGGTACACTCTCCAAACGAGAAATCGGGTTTTTCCCTACCTGACCCGAACTCGAACCGGGTTTTTTGACCCACGAATACTGGTTTTAAATCGGGTTTTTCAACCCGCCCTGTAGTGTACCCGGTTCCAACCCGATTTTGAATTTCAAAAATCCAACCCGGATTCCTACCCGCCGGGTACTAAAAAAACCCGAACCAGGTTCAAAAAACCGTTTTTTTTTAAACCGATTTCGGGTTTTTTTCCGAGTTCGGTTCCAGGTTCGGGTTTTTTGTTCACGACTATCTAGGCATGAACAAAAACCGGGTTGGGCCCTACCCGACCCGACCCGAATACCCGAACCGGGTATTGGTTAACGGTCAACGAACCGGTTCCAGTAGAACCCGACCCGGACCCGACCCGGTTTTGGGTGGGGGAAAACCCAACCCTATAGTACCCGGTTAGTACCGGGTAGGAACCGGTTCGGGTTCAATACCCGGTTCCAAACCGGGTACTCTTTACCCGCCGGGTAATGTCTGTTCCAGCCGGGTACTCACGTCTTCCCAGTGAGTACCCGCCGGGTATCCATAGTACCAGCCGGGTACCCCTGCTTGTTCCAGTGGCTACCCCCTGCTTGTTTCTATGATCCACCTTTTTACCATTCACACCAACATTTACCTAAATCCAAGTGTTTTGGGATGTCGTTGTACAGAAAAGTACCCAAACGTGACCGTAATCAAGTATTTCAAGATATGCAAACATAAAATTAAAAGTAGTTTGATAAACCGTTATCAGTTAAAAGTGTCTAAATCACATGAGGCACGCAAGCACTCAAAATGGGGAATAGTCATAGGGGAATCCACGCTCCTCTTGCTCTCTCTCCTGCTGCCTTCGATACTCTTCTTGCAGCTCTGCTAAGGCGGCACTCTCGTCATAAACCGGTGGTGGATAGCTTGCTCCAGGCTGACCCCACATGGGTGGGTAGTTGTAGGCTGTAGGCCGGTAGTTGGGCACCACTTCAGAAAGTCTTTGGGTGTTGTGTGCCGACCAAGCGTTGTGGTAGCGCTGTGCTGCAAACTCATACCTGGTTTCCTGTGCAAAATCATTATGGCTAACCTGAATGCCCTGAATACCCTGCATAAGATCTAGCATGGATGGTAGTGCTGCGCCCTGTTGATGGTAACCTGCCTGCTCCGGCTGCTCGTATGCAGCTTCTTCCTCTTGATGGCCCTGTTCCACTTGCCGATGTCTTCTTCTTCTGGGTTGTTGAGCCAATTGTTCCTCTTGATAGGGCACGTAAGTATTATTGACAACTGAAATAGCCTGTGCCCCCTGAAACTGAACTAACCCTACAGTTTTCGGTCTAGCCATCACTCGCTCTAAACCCTGAAAACTGATGTTGAAAGACTTGGCAATCCTAGTAACAAATTATCCCCCACAGATAGGGGATGACCCTCTAATCCCGCTGGCATTATGATGTAAATACCAGGCAACAGCGTATGGCACATTGATATTCTCCTCCGCTACGAACTTCCTCAAATACCATAAGTCTTGGAAGCCGACTCTCTCGGTGTTCTCCCTTCTATGCGAAATGGTGTGCGCAAGACATCGTTGGATTACCCGCAACTGCATGTTATCCATGTCTTTATATGAACTTCCACTTCTAGCATATGGTTTTGTTGAAAATTCGTGCCACACATCCTTGGGATAAAATTCGGTCTCGATCATCTCACTAGCCATCAAGTAATCTTCAAAATGAGGTGCATCTAGCTGTTCTTGAGAATAAATGCCTAGACAGGCAGCAAGGTCCATCATACTCATTTTCCTTGGTTGACCTCCCAGTCGGAAAGTCATGAAAGTTTTATCAGTCGCCGTCTCAACATCCTCATTCATTTCATATGTGCAGTGGAATTCCACACATAGCTCCTTGTATACCTGCTCTTGAATTTGAAATATTCCTTCCCATTCTTCATATTCAAATGCTATGTGATGCACGAAATAACGTTGCCTAATGATTTCCTTTATTCCATTGGCTACCCCTGCTTGTTCTAGTGGCTCCCAATCGACCACCCTTGATAAATCACATTCTTTCCCCCTCAACAAATTCAGTTTTTGACAGTACGTATTGTACTTTGTTAGCTTGTTACTAAATCTGAGCCATGGGTGAATTGTATCGGGAACAAGTAGAGCATCAATGCTCATCGGTTGAGGGCGGTCACCCTCTTCATCATTAGCAGTCCCAGATGTGGTGCCTTTTTGTCTCTTGCTTCTTCCCTACAAAACACAAATGAAAGAATTGCTATGAATACTTCAAATTGCCATGAACAATTCAAATTGCCATATACACAAATGAACAATTCATCCATCACATAAGAGCATAGCCATATACACGAACTATTAGTTTGAACACTAAGAATTGCTATGAATACTTCAAATTGCCATGAACAATTCAAATTGCCATATACACAAATGAACAATTCATCCATCACATAAGAGCATAGCCATATACACGAACTATTAGTTTGAACACTAAGAATTGCTATGAATACTTCAAATTGTCATGAACAAATCTAAATTTGCAATTCTAAGCATATCATTACATTAATGGATAACAATTATGAACATATCATTACACAAAATTAATTTTCCCCAAAATGTGTGTCAAGAACCCTAAATTTGCAATCTTGCATAATCATGTAAACTAAACACGAATTCATGCTATCATAAGGTGTGACCACATATAACACACAAAATAATCAGAGATATAAACAACTAAAACTTTCCCACATTCAATTTTAAGAAAACCTAAATTTGAAAGCTTCAATCAATCCATGAAAATTAAGAGCATTGAATGAAAAAGTTGTTAATCATACCTTAAACATGTTGTAGAAGTGTTATGCGGGTTGAATTCACTAGTTTTTGCTTGGAATATAGTTGATTTGGGGGTTTGGTGGTGTTTCTCACGTTTTTTGGAAAGTTTTGGGTATATAGGATTTGAAAAAAACTGCCTTGGAGGCGCTTAATATCTCTGGAAACAAGAGTACCCGGCGGGTACAATGAGTACACGGCGGGTACTATTGTTTGGTTCCCGGTTTAGTATGAATTACCCGGTGGGTACATAAACGGGTAAACACGTTGTACCCGGCGGGTACATGTTGTACCCGGCGGGTACTCAATGCATTATAGTTTCTATTGATGAACAAGCATGAGTACCCAGTGGGTACACTTGTACCCGGCGGGTACTTGATACCATCCAGCCTTTTTTAAACCGAAATTCCGATGCGCATAACTTTTTACTCGTAAAGACTTAAGACCTAAAATTTTGCAGGCACCTCCCATATAAGATAATAAAACTTTCCATTTTGATACTTTTTCAAATTTCACGATAACAAAGAATTCGGCCATGTGACTAATTTTTGAACCATTTGGACACCTTTTGACCCGTTTACCATAACAACAACACTTCCAATTATTTCTACATAACTTGACAACTACTTAAAACAAAGTCTTCTAAATCATCATAACAAAGTCTTCTAAATCATCTTCAAGGTTTATTAATATCTTCGAATGCGTAGTCTTCATTCTTCAAAGGTCGAAATCTTCATCGGTGGTGATCTCCCATGCAGCTTCATCGAGAGCAATTTCTTCATCAGAAAGTGATATTGCCATACCTGCTTCCACCTCGACATCGTGTATATCTCCTTCGTATTCCATTTCACCTTCAAGACTTGAAATGTGTTGTACACGTTCCGCGGCGTCTAGGTGATCCTTCAAGCAAATGCACATCTCTAATGAGGTCGGTGTGAGTCTTGTTCTTCGTATGGATAGTACCCTGCCACTAAGTGAAAAAGCGGATTCCGAAGCTACCGTAGAAGCTTGGACGGTTAGTAAATCTCGGGCCATGATGGTTAGAACGGGAAATTGAGGTTCCCTCCCTTTCCACCAAGCCAAAATATCAAATTTTGCAAATTCATCGGGTTGTATAGTGTTTAAAAAATCGGTTCCGGTATATCTCCCATACTCACTAGTGTTCGTTTGATTACCATCACCCCTTGCCCGTTTATGGTTTTCTTGCCATAAACTATTATATAAGTTAATCATTGGATCGCGAGAGGAAGATGAACCAAACATTGTAGAAGCCGAGCTAGAACAAGCATTTGTTGAACCATATTTTTGAAAATAATGACCAAATAAATCTTTAAAACATTTGTTAAAATGGTCTTTTGTATTTTGTGCAAAAAATGGGTCCTCGTCATTCAATTCCAAATCTTGACAAATGTTATCGATAAGCAATTCCACCCCGGAGACGTTCAAACATGGGTTTAATGCGGCGGCACAACTAATTACCGGTGGCATTTCTCTAAAATATTTTCTTAGTTTTTCTTTCATGGGAGAGACCATGATTGCGTATGCATTCCCAACAAATTCGTATTCACTTAGCTTTGAACACATTAAAAAAATTTGGTTAAGTACCAAATGAATCGTGGGATAATAAACACCCGATAACAAAGTAGTGGCGGTTTTAAAAAGTTTGAGCAATTCGGTTACCTTTTGAATAATGTCCCAATATTCGATTGGAAATTCGTTTGCATAACCCCTTTGGACAAGTTGATGATGAAAAGCTTGTAAAGTCTCACGTTGGCGTAAACCACATACAAACATATTGTAAGTCGAATTCCATCTTACGGGCATATCCCAATTAGGGGTTAAAAAAATGGAATCCGTTTCCTTACACAATCTCATGTAACGTTTGTATCTAGCCTTACCCTTGCAAAATATATCTTGTAGCATAGTTTTATAGGCCTCTTTTACTACATTTATTTGTGGAACCGCTAATCCGTCTTGCACAACCAAGTTAATAATATGTGCAACACAGCTACTATGGTAGAAAATTCCTTTCAAAGGTGGTGCGTATTTTAGTATTAATTTTTGAACGGCATTTGTGTTATTACTCGCGTTATCAAACGATATAGAAAAAACCTTTTGTTCTAATTTAAACATTTTCATTACATCACGTAACATGTAAAATAATCTTTGACCCGTGTGAGGATAGTCAAAGTTTTCAAAAGCAATGGTACGTTTCATCATTTGCCAAGTTGCGGGATCAACCCAATGCGCGGTAACACAAAGGTACGATCCGGGCAAACCATGAGGAGCCGACCAAACATCCGTTGTTAAAGATACACTTGTAGTTAAGTTTTCAAAACCGGTTATTAGTTGAATTTTAGCATTTTTCCACAACTTAAGTGCATCACGTCTAAGGGTAAGACGACTTACATGATTATATCGGGGTTGAAGAGTATTTTGAATAACCTTAGTAAACCGAGGGTTGTCGAAGTGGTTGAACGGCAAAGCTTCTTGAATCACAAAGCCGGCAAATGCTTCTCGACACCGGTCCGCTTGGTATGTGAAAATGGCTCCATCCCGTGACATGGTTGCTTGACCCTCCTCCGGATTAGTTTTGTTTGCACTACAATACTTTAAAGTATGTTTGTTCAACGTTGAGTTGGAGTCGGCTTTTAAAAAAATCCCACATCGTTTACAATGTGCCTTAGTCGAACCATCCGACAACAACACTTTGTCAAAGTTACACCAAATCTCCGGATTACGTTTTGTTTGAAAAACTTGAACAATAGTTGGTGCATTTGACGAACCAACAAAATCGTTAATTGAAGAACTTTGAGTTGCCATTTTGAGAGCGTTTTTAGAGGATGAGGGTAATGTTTTGAGAGTTTCGTATGTAAATCGTAAGCGTTTTGAGTGTTTTTTCACTAAAATGAGTGAGTTTGAGTGTTGTAACTAACCCAAACTCAAGGTATCTATTTATAGTAGTTTTAGGATGGCAAAATGGTAAAAAAAAGTCAAAAAAACGGATATAAAACGGCTAAAACTTCAAACACAACGGCTAGTGAAAAAACCGGGTCCAAACCGGGTATTCAAACCGGTTTTTGGAACCGGTTCGGGTACAACCCGATTTGAAGTGTCTGGGTGTGTACCCGGTTGGGTACCCGCCGGGTACTGACAAAACCCGAACCGGGTACTGCCTACCCGGGTTATAATCGGTTCGGTTTTCCGGGTTGTCACCGGGTCGGGTACACAACCCGGTTTTTTTGATCACGCCTACGACTATCCATTTCTGATAATCGGTGCAGCATTTTTGTAGGTACAGGATATCATAAGCCCAATTAGATGGCTAGCCAACATACATGGGCTACAAGTTTTAGGCCAGTGGAATCAGCTCAACTCTATCAAGATACTAACAGTAACATAGGTAACATTTTTTGGCCCATATTGTGAAGTTGGCCAGCCACTTTTTATTTTTTAACCCAATAATTGTAGCAACTAGCAAGTGACAGATTATAACCGTAACTTTCTTATCAATCTAATTTGAAAAAAAAAAATATTAGAAAACTAATTTTCATAATATAAATAAATGCAACAGATAATTCTTTCATTTTCATTTTTATTTTTATATATATTACACCAGGATTCATTATTTTATATAAATTATACAGGATACATACATACATATATATACATACATACATATATATATATATATATATATATATATATATATATATATATATAATCCTTTTTTTTTAAATTGATAACAAAAGCCCTAAAAAGTTTTTGTTAAGACGTTTAGATATACATAAAAATATGTTCTTTGAATACAATATAATCTTTGTCCACTTGAATTTTTGTTGGTCCCTGAACTTTTGTTAGTGTACAACTACTTTACGCATGTGAAAACATTTTAATGAATGCCGCCTTCGTTAACAAAACGTTTTCTTCTTAAAAACTAAAAGTGATTATTGATAGATATATAAATTTTGTATTAAAAAAGGAAAAAAAATACGAAAATATTCCGAATTATTCAAGTTAAATATTTTATATGGTGGGTTGGAAACTTGGAAGTTGGAACGGGGCGAGTCACAATCCAATAAAAAGTCTCCATTTTGAGCCGCGAAGCCCAGCCCGAACCCGGTAATTGATGGGCTCATTTACCCAATTGCTGCTATTCAAACTTTATACGAAATGTTAACTTAAGCCCCTATTCTTTCTACTTTTCAGCAATTACACCCCAAAACATAAAATACGT
Source organism: Pseudognaphalium luteoalbum (assembly GCA_963422505.1). NCBI lineage: Eukaryota > Viridiplantae > Streptophyta > Magnoliopsida > Asterales > Asteraceae > Pseudognaphalium > Pseudognaphalium luteoalbum. The sequence goes on from OY730192.1 coordinate 1,277,428, forward strand.
TTCCATCCACAAGACCCTCGCACAGTCTCTCACTCCAAAACGTCCGGCGTACTGCAGAACCACCGTCAGTTTCTCCGTGCACCTTTGCCGTCGATAAATTCCGTCACCGTCAACGTAAATTATCCAAATCACAGGTACACACACGCATTCTATATCTATTAATTGATTCAATAGCTATTATATTCTCCAATTCAATAAACAGAAATTCATACCTGATATAGTTTGTTCCAATTATTTATGAAAAATTAGTATGATCATTTAGACTTTAGTATTTATTCAGCTGTATATGTGAGTTAGAATTAAGTTACCGTTTTATTGCCCTTATTGCATATTTGTAGTTATTTAACGAAATCAGCAATTTTATATATACGTATAGGGTATGCTTCAAGTGAGAACCAACCTCGAGAACTTGCTTATATCCATCGGGTCATGAGATAAACGGATGTCATTCCAATGGCAGTATTGGAAATAATGAATTTATATATGATCCACACATATTTTATAAATAGCTGATTAACTCACTTAATTGTTTATATAACACTGAATATAAAAAATGATAAGGTTTAACGACTTAATTTTTGGTACAGAAGGTGGCATTGAAAGCAAGAACACTCCCAAACTCTGCATAATGGGGCGTCAGCCCAAAACATACAAGTTAACTCGTTTTCCTCAGTTCCTCACACTTGTAGTCAAACTAAAAGTTTGGAGCATGCAGTTTTCAGTTATTTATCTTATCAACCAGCATTTGAGCATCTCTGCCTCCAATGTATCTATGCATGTTCGTACGAAAGTTCTTGAAATCTATTGCAGTTCCACGTACAATATGAGCCCCACCTTTCAAACAACTACTTAGTCTATGAGCTATAGTTGTGCCAATATTCATCGTGGAAATCCTTTGAGTGATTTCTTGATCCGTAGTTGTATGTGTATCCTTGACAAATCCTAGTTTTCCTTCTCTTCTAACGTATGGTTCTGGCCTGGGGCTCATCAAAACGATATAAACGCCGGAAACATCTCTGTAACATATTTCACCTTAATTCAGGCTTCACATCTAGTGACTTTAAAGTTGGAATTACGTTTTAGAAGATTCATTGTCCAAAGTCTTAACAATTTTTTTCTTTTTGATGGGTTTCCCTGCCTTACTACACATAAACCACTTGTGTGTAATTTCACCACTCCTTCGTTTTCTCAGAAGATCAACGTACACCAAAACCGGCCATTTCAGCATATGATACATACATATAAAATGTTGCACCAAGCGATTCAAATAGTGATCCAACAACAGGTTTTTGATTGTTTGGTACGTTCGGAATCCATGATATAGTTTTGTGAAGGCTATATGCAATGATACTACTACACAGTGATTCAGTTGATTCCCCTACACGAGATATGAGGTAAGATCCGTTACATAATAATGGACAAAATAATATTCATCATGAATAATAACTTCATTTATACTTCTTACAACTCATCTAATTTAAACCATTATTGTGTAATGGATCTTACCTCTTATCATGTTTACGGGAATCAACTGAATCACATTGTAGTGGTATCATTGCATATAGCCCTAACGGAAGTATATCATTGGATTCCGAACGTACCACATGAACAAAAATCCGTTGGTGGGTCACTATTGAATCGCTTGATGCAACATATTGTATGTATGTATCATATGCTGAAATGGCCGGTTTTGGTGTACATTGATCTTCTGAGAAAACGAAGGAATGGTGAAATTACACACAAGTGGTTTGCGTGTAGTAAGGCAGGGAAACCCATCAAAAAGAAAAAATATGTTAACACTTTGGACAATGAATCTTCTAAAACGTAATTCAAACTTTAAAGTCACTGGATGTGAAACCCGAATTAAGGTGAAAAATGTTAAAGAGATGTTTCTGGCGTTTGTACCGTTTCGATGAGCCCCGTTACCATACGTTATAAGATGAGGAAAACAGGGATTTCTCAATGATACAAATACAACTACTTTTACCCGATCAAGAATTCATTCACAGACTTTCAACAACTAATATTGCTATATTGGCACAACAATAGCTAATAGGCTAAGAAGTTGTTTGAAAGTACTCATATTGTACGTGGAACTGTAACAGATTTCAAGAACATTCGTAGGGACATGCATAGATACATTGGAGACAAAGATGCTCAAATACTGGTTAATAAGATGAATAACCGGAAACTGCTTGTCCCGAACTTTTCTTTTGACTACAAGTGTGAGGATAACGAATTAACCTGCATGTCCCGATGTCTCGAATTTTTATTTTGTAATCAATGTAGCATATAAAAGGTGATAAAATTGGTGCAATGTTACCATTTTACCTACTATAGAAAGTCATTTATATACATTGGTAACAGAATATAAGTTTCTTACAACAAAAGTTAAAAAAGTAGTTTGTTACATACAATTACAAATGGGTGAAAGTTCGTTACATATTGATGCAATAAAGTAATGAGCTCCTGGAAGTTCAAATCTGAAGGTATTGACCACAATACATCGTTGATTTACTTTTTTGTATAGAAGAAATGTACTTTATGGTTTTAGGAATATAGATAGCTTACTATAAATGGCTTTAGGTTGATCAGTATGTGAGCTCTCTTGGCCTTTCCCTAGATGCTAGTACATTGTAAGGTGATGGCTGGAATCCATTTTAATGCAGTGACTCGATGGGATCCTATTAGTTATGGTCAAAGAACAGTTTTTATTTGTGGTTGGTTAGTTGACATTGTCAAACTTTTACACGTTATACTTCTCTATGCCTTTTCAGTTATGATGTTTTGGCAGCATTGGAACCAATTTCTAGTGTAGCTGTAATAACTCAAGCATTGTTGAGATTTATGATAAATCCTTATGATGTTCAAATCCAAAACAAAATGGGTAGCACTTGGAGGTCTCGTTCTATCTTTCCTATCATTGCTTGTACATATGTTTCTTGCAAATACTAGTGCAGAGCTAGTACAGTACCACGTGATGACTGGATTTGTCGAGGAATTAAATATCAATGTTGTGGGAAAGCAGGTAGTTTTTGTATTTGATCTGAAGTTCTGTAGATGTGTATATATATTCCCAATCATAACTGTAGCATTCGTAAGTTAATCATTCTTTTCTTTTCTGCCTGGTTGCTGCTGCAGGGTGCTGCATTTAAAAAGTTGTGGAAGAAGATCAAGCCATTAGAGGCTTCGCAGCCATATGCAAATCCTAGAGATAGATATCCCGGTAATGAGCGCCCTATCAAGTATCCATTCAGTCATACGGAGTATGTTACTGTAAGCTTTGGGAATAGTAGATATATAACTAAAACCCATATATAGGAGGATGAAGATGGTGTGAATGAACTAACCTTTTATTTACTTATAAATCTCTCTTCCTCCACTTTTAAGTTGTCTAAATTTTGTCACTACACAGTACACATCTGAAAAACAGTTTCGAGCTTGTTTCTCTGTAACTATATACTATTCTCACTCTTAGTATCAAGTATGCCGGGACATTATTTGCATGTTTAACTTTATTTCACACATTTACCACATCCTTTCGTGATATTCCATGTTTAACTTTATTTGCGTGTTCCAGTTCCAGTTCCAGTATGGAAAAATAACGGTTTCATACATGCCAAGATTTTTGGTGGATTCGAGAAAATCAGATCAGCGGTATGCTCACTCTTTTTTCTTTTACAATTCTTAAGTGATTAGTGGTATCTGTTACTGAAGCGTCATATGGGTTGCCAATTTGCTAGATTTGTGATCTTGTTACCATATCCAGGCTTCTCAATGCTAGTCTGGTCATACCTGAGCTTCAAGAAAGTACAAATTCGAAAGGCATCAGGTATATATGCATGTCCTGGGCAACAAATCAAAAAAATGACAAGCAGCATTGTTGTATTTTATCTTCTAACCCCTAGGCTATTCCCATGATTCCATGCAGGTCCGAGTTTAGAAGCTTCTCATACCTTTATAATGAAGAACACTTCATACTTTCTCTTAGAACTGATGTAATCATTGTAAAGGACTTGCCTCCAAAGTTGAAGGAGGCAAGAAAACGTAAAGAATGTCCCATTTTCAAGCCCCGGAAGTCAGCTTCCCCCAAGTATTACATTACAGAAGTCTTGCCAAAGCTAAAGAAGGGGAACGTTATTGGATTGGTGGTTGTAGATGGAAGCTGTCTACAGGTACTAGTCAAACTATTATTCTATCAAACTATTATCGTATCTTTATTAGTTCCAGTGTATAGAATATAGTTATACTATAGCATTGTCTTATTAGGGTCTGATCCCTACTCTACCTAGACTGCTCTTGATTTGAGAATGTCGAATTTGACTATTGTATAGAATATAGTTATACCATAGCACATGATGTTTATTGTATGATGATATTTTGGTGAATCTGTCTGTAAAGAGATTATAGTACTTTACTATATGTAATGCCTCAATACATTTGCTGTTTGTTTTTAACATAAACAATATTAGCTCATTAACAGAAGTCATTGTGCCCATATATCTATCAGCCTATCCTTCCGCCTGAGTTGGTTGAATATCAAAGGCTCAGATGTAGGGTAGCATTTCACGCACTTCATTTTCGTCCAGAAGTTTTAGCATTGGCACATCAAATGGTGAAAAGGTTTGCAAATCTTACTTGTATATGAACTTTGTTCAATCATATAGAGATACAAGATACCAGGTGTAACATAGTGTCCCTGTTATTTACTTGAGAGCAACATGAGTATCTTTCTTGCATAGGTTACAATCTTCAGGGCAACCTTATCTTGCATATCATCCTGGTCTTGTAAGAGATACTTTAGCTTATCATGGATGTGCCGAGGTTTTCCAGGTTAGTGAGTTAAAGCTTGTTTGGAACTTTAAGATTCTCATGCAATTTGCTAAGTGAAGCATCAATTAATTTAACGACACTCAAAATATAGTTTTCTACCTCTCAACCCTTATTATATATTCTTTATCAGAAAGGCTTTTATACTAAACTTCGGTGAAAGCTTACTATCAATGCTGACCTCAGATACATTATAGAAGTCGTCATGGCCATTTCTAAAGTAAATTCTAACCGAACTTAGATACTTGAATACAGCTAGTTGTGTCTCCACTGGCCAGAATTTTTTGATTCTGGCTTTGAATTGCATTAGACAATAACAAATACTTAAAAAGCTTGAGATTCTATACAATATAAAAATGTAACTTGTTTAATTAGAAAATCTTCAACTGCACGTGATTCTCTCTTAAATGAATAAAACATCTAAAACTGATTCTAAATAAAAAGTGTGATAATATGAACTATTTGTAAAGTTAACTCCCACATTTCTTCCTTTTTTCTACAGGATGTCCATAGCGGACTTATTCAGTACAGGCGGGCACAAATGATTAAACAGAAAATTGTGCATGATGAACTAAGTGTTGATTCTTTCATTCGGAAAGTAAACGGATTGTGTCCCTTCATGCCTGAAGAGGTACATGAGTTCATTTTTGAATTGAATGGAAAGAGAAAAAACTTACATTCCAGATTAGTTGGGATCAGACCCAAAAAAATTTGTGAACATCTATCATTTATCGTTACGTACCATTGATTTCGCAGGTAGGACTCCTTCTTCGGGCTATGGGCTATCCGCCAACAACACGAATTTACCTGGCAGGTTCTGAAAGATTTGGTGGTCAACGTGTGATGATCCCACTACGTTCAATGTATACCAACTTGGTGGACCGTTCTAATCTATGCTATAAGTATGAGCTAAACAAATTATTGGGCACTGAAAGGCCACTTCTTTCAAATCCAGTGAACTACAGTCGTGTTAAAACTGTTGAAGAGTTAAAGAAAGAATGGAAAAGAACTACAGTCCTCGGCCTCTACCTCCTCCTCCGGGCCGACCCATTTATCAACATGAAAAAGAAGGGTGGTATGGTTGGATTGCTGAGAAAGATACAGAGCCCGATCTTTCACCAATTGATTTGAAGGACAAAGCTCACAGGCTGCTATGGGATGCCCTTGATTACGTTGTATCAGTTGAAGCAGATGCATTCTTTCCAGGGTTCAACAATGATGGTTCTGGATGGCCAGATTTTTCAAGCTTGGTCATGGGACATCGCCTCTATGAGATGGCATCTTTCCCAACTTATCGACCTGACAGGTGATATAATTCTTGATACTTTTACTTGATTTTTTTATTGACGGTTACATGCTTATCGTATGGTTTTAACATACCCAGTGTTCCTTATTATTTTTTATGTTTTTAGCAGAGTTGGAAAAATGGGAGGGTTGGGTAACAGGTCAAAACGGGCTGGGTCAGGTTGACCCGGAACAGTGTATATCCAATAATTTTTTTTTACAGACGTAGTATTTCAGCATTAATTAAATTTTCTGAATCAACCATGTTAGGAAGTCTTATGAAATAAATATACAATTTTGGAGGATCCGACCCAATTTTTTTCAAGACACTTTGTGTATTTTGTTTACGCATCTGACCATCAGAGATAAGCACTACTTATATCAACCTGTTAATATGTAAATGGGTTGAAATTGCCACCTCTAGTTCGTAGAGTTATCAACAAAATCATGGTGCATGAAAATGTCGTCGCTTTAATATTTTTCTAGTACGGAGTATAAATCTTGCTTGCTTGAATATCTTTTTTTCTGTTAAGTTCCTGAGAGTTACTTCTTGTCAAAACCGTTTTTTTCTGGACAGGAAATTTCTTGCTGATCTGTTCAACAGCTCCCGAGACGATCTTTATTATCCAAACAGAAATTGGACCCTGGCAGTACATAAACATCTAAACAATAGCCTTGGAGAGGAGGGACTCAAGAGACAATTTCTTAATTCAAAACCACTTTCGTTTCTTTCACATCCGATCCCTGAATGCTCCTGTACCATCTCTAAATCAATTGACAACAACAAGTGTCCCAAATGGCTTAAAGATAGTTTCTTAAAATCCAGATCACAAGAGAGTACTACAATAGATGAGAATGAACAACCCGATAATGGAACAGATGAAGGGCACTTGGGTTTTGAAGATGAAAGATCAAATTATTTGACTTTTGAACAAGATCAGGAACTGGATCCTAATGACTAGAGGCTTAAGAATAGATATATGCAGGTTTTTATTCCTTTTTTTATTATTTATTTATCATAACTTACATGATATCCTTTTGGATAGAGGCCAATAAAAGGAGACCCCGAGGCACTTTGCGGAGCATGTGTTGTCAATTATTATGACCAACACAGGTACGGACGTACTGAAGCGGGAAACAAAGACAAAAACATTGTATACTTTAGGTTTATAGGTTTATTCATTTTCAGAGCTTAATTTTATAGTATAGAAGGCTTTGAGGTCATTAAAATGAGAACAATTTTGGTATGAATGCTTTATGTTGACACTAATACTTGAGTTCTACAGCACTCTTTGTATGAAGTTTTTGGCATTCTTTTTCTCAATACTGTGGTAACTTCTAATAATACTTGAAAATGTGGCAAGTCAAATATACTGAGACGAACATGGTGCAGCACAGCTCAATTGCAACCATCAACAGTTGATATCTTTTGGGTATGAGCTATAATGATGATAAAATTTCATCGCTTTCCCCTGCTACTAATAAACTTGATGAGAATGATGATGTGCAAGTGAATAAAATGTCAAATATAGCAGCTTTTTGTAAGCATTATTCTGAAATGAAAATGCACAATGCAACTTCATTTTCTTTATCAGTAAGTATGGTTACGATTTCTATGTACCCATTGCATTATAAATAGTGATCAATGTATACAGAATATCCTATGACCGATTTCATTATTCTCGGTCTTGACCCATTTTCCTCAACTAGTTACACGGTATATATTATCCCTGAACTTAAGGGAATCCTTCCAGGAGGTAAATCTGAAAACTATAATATGTATGAAATAAATTTATAAAAAAGAGACTTGGTATATATACATACATACATACATATATATATATATATATATATATATATATATATATATGTGTGTGTGTGTGTGTGTGTGTATGTAAATAAGATATATCATGAAGATTTCAAAGCGGTAGTAAGCTTGACGAATTCATCTTCTTTGCAGGAAATGGTTAAGCCTCCCATGGGGTGGTTAAACCCAAATTCTTCCTCAGATTGACATAATAACACTTGGAACAGCGGTTGGTCCAAGTAAGATATTGGGACAACAAACCGCGTTTTCTGAGTTTCACCAACGTAGACTACAAAGTGACCTTTTGGCACATCCCTTTTACAATTTGTGTCATGAATGGAGTTCGATCTGCGAAAGCATGGCAATCCAGTAAGACCCATCTGTAGAATATCGAGTTGATGAAAAACTGTATTCGAATTAGAAGTTTGGAGAAATAGATCACAATTTGAATATTTGGAGTTTGAAGCATGTATTTATATATAGCTTTACTCATCATCAACTTCTTTTCCAAGAATATGTACCATTAATTGTACCATATATATTTTTTAATATACTATATTTTAGTACGGAATCAATTATTGATTTATAGCCAGTTAAGGTTTTCTTACAGCTGCACATCAAATTGACCAAACAAGTCAATCATTGCAAGTACTTCCCCATTTAGCAGAAAATTAATCTATACATAAGTTTTGATAATCATAGAAAAAATATAAATGTATCTTATAGTAACACACATGAATAACAATGAATTTAGCCAATCTGTTGTAATGACTGCTAATTAATTAGTTAATGGGTTTAGTAGATCAAAATAACTTTGAAAATGATTATCCAAAAATCAGAGATTATATGCGTGTTTTCATAAAATAACCTATCTAGAACCTGTTTGTTGATTATTAATTAAAGTATATATATGAAGATCAAATAATTGCAGTTGTTGATAAATTGCATCGTATCTGCAGAGAGCTAGTATTCAGAAGCTCACATGCCAGGAGTACAAAGAAGCAGCGTAAAATTTTCAATATATATATATATATATATATATTACCTGGCAATTAATTAATTATTTTTTATTTGAGGTGCATTAATTGATTTTAAGTATTCTTCTAGCTATCAACCAATTCAATTCACACAGTATTCATGATTAATAATTCTGTTCCCATTTATGATCGGTGTATTAATGAAAGTTGAACAAGTCAAGTCTGATACTCGTTTTCCAAACATGACGGGTTAAGATTGTGTAGCGCCACATGCAGGAACTTAATTTGAGTAACTCGAACTTGATTTTATCGATATATATATAGAGCTTAAAAATTGTGCTTTAAGTATACATTAATGAGACGAGTTCGAGCTTATAGAAGCTCGGCTCAAGCTTTAAGTAATACGTATGTAGGCGCATATATAAATATCGGGGTTGTGAGTTCAAGTAATACGCTATACTACAAACGGTCATTGTAGTATAACATTTTCTTTCTTCTTTAGTATATATAAATATCGGGGTTGTTAGTCCTGATCGATATTTTGAATATTTTTAAAGTTCATATTCAACTTAATTGATCATTGATGCATGGGAAAGCCTCCAAGTGTGTAACGTACATTCAGGGATTCCTATCCTAAGTGTCTTTCAAGGTCTCACATTTGAAAGATCGTCCGTCGTCGTCGGAGTACGTTATCAAGTGTCATTTACCGACTGCCGTCTCTGAACATCCTAGCTAGAGAGTATAAAGATTGCCGGTTTACGAAAATGAGTTTCTTCAAGTAAACTTATTTCTAAGCTTTAACGATAACTTATTGAATTCTTTATATATATTATTGGGTCACTAGTTGAATAACTTTTCACATATCTTTACATTTGATCGTATATTAGTATGTTATATGTTGCACACTAGCTAGCTAGTCGTTAACTCTTTTTAGTTTAGCATTAAGATGTTTTTGATCGAAAATCGCGTAATAATATGTGTTGATATTCCTAATAATTTCCTACATTGTTTAATTAGATACTTTGTCATCGTATATATATATGTTAGACGTACGTATGGTATCACACTCTTTAGAATAGATATGTTTTTGAGGCCCCTTAATTTGGAGGGTTTCAGCGGTCGCTCACCCTGAAAGATGTATCACACCCTTACGAGTCAACGTAAAACGTGGACCTGTGCTACCTGCATTTGTGTCCGTGAGTGCCCACAGTGGTTCACTAAGTTGGATACATTTCTGGCCCCCAATATACAAAAGTGTGTGTTATTTGTCTAAATTTATATTTTTCTTGTTGTAGGACAAAGTAACCGATATTTAATTTTACACACATACAAATTAATTACCTAAGATGGTAATTAATTAAAAAAGATTAATATATCTATCGGTCTACACAAAAAAAAAAATAGCCAATGAAAATGTTGGGACTTTTTCATTGTTCCAAGTCAAAAAAATGCTATTTATTACTACTTAGTAGTATAAAAAAATTAGGAAACCACCTTCATAAATATACTAATTACACATTTCTGTCCTAAGCTCGATCCATATATAGGTATATCTCTCAAGATATGTGTAAGTACCTAATTTTAGGATTGATAACTTCGTTATCTATCTGGATCGCGGAAACTGAATTCGCAGGAATACTAATCTCCGATTTGCAAAAGTTATCTTTTTCATGAATGAAAAACATATATATATTCTCAGTCAACTCGCAGCCGCTGGGCCGGCGAGTCCAGCTCAACTCACAGCCCAAACCCAAGCAGTCAGCTCGTCTCGCAGCCAGCCTTTGCGAATTCAGATCTCATCTCGCAGTCAAGTGTCTTGCGAATTGAGATCTCGACTCGCAGACGTATATTAGTTCGTATTCGATATTTATCTAACACTTTAACGCAATTATATGTTTAACAAATATTAATAACAAAACTAATATAATATATTTACAAATCGAAACCAATGCACAACATGATAATAATTACACTAGTACTATTACAAGCTAAATCTGTTGTCACAAACTATGTCTCAACAAATTGTGAAGAAAATATATCACATCATATTTGATGATCTACAATATATCATGAAAACTACAAAAAAGATGTGAGCTCGAAAAATTCATCTTCTTGGCAGCAAATCGTTAGGCCTCCCATCGGATGATCAAACCCAAATTCTTCCTCTGATTGACGCAACAAATCTTGGAACAATGGTTGTTCCAAGAACGATACTGGGACCACAAACCGCCTCTTCTCGTTTTCACCAACATAAACCGCTAGATGACCTTTCGGCACATCCATTTGATTACTTCTCTTGCCATACGCATTCAACCTACTAAAACTTTTAACGTTACGAAGTAACGAAGAAGAAAATCGCATAAGACCCATTTCTAGGAGAGTGATAGGAAATATTCTCTATAAGTTCTTGAAGTAATTAACAATATTTTTTTTCCTAGAGATGATAATGGATACAAGACGTGTACGTATAGATTGAAAAAGTTTAGAGGCGTGTATTTATAGGGTTGCTTGATATAACTTGAAAACTTGTATGGAAGAGTGGAACCTCACATGACTTTTCTTTATCAACATCTTTTCCAAGAATTTACGTACTTCATATTATTAATAATTTATTTATTTATAATTATAATTTCAAGATTATTGAAAAAAATATATAAAAATTTGAGGAGACGCGTTTGACCCGGACGTTAAAGCAATTATTTGAGCATTTAAAGCTTTATAGTTACACCGTGACATGATTAACTCATTAATTATGGGTTCACATGTACTTCCTCCGTCACAATAAAAAGTTTCGTACGCAATTTTCTTATACTAGTATATTTATTTTATATTATTTGACCATTTCGAAATAAATAAGAATTTACTGTATTCAATTAATAATCCCTCCGTCCCAATTCTATTATCCACTATTCCTTTTTAGAAAATCCCAATTTAATTGTTCACTTTCATAAATAAATAAGAATAATGAGATACAGTTCATTTATGCCTCTAATTTATATATGTAAGACAAAAAGGTAGGTAAAAAGTAAATGATAAAACTTTTTTCTTATCAAAAAGTAAGTGAGATAGTGATGTTTTCTTAAACTGCATGTTTTTTATCTGGGGACAATAAAATTGGAACGGAGGGAGTATGAAACTTTAGAAGTAATCTAGAAGCTCACATACTAGTAATTTAAATCAGTAGCGTATTCTTTTTTCTTTTCTTTTTAAGAGGTGTTCGGATTAGCTTAAATAAACACTTATCTGCTTATTTGCTTATTTTGACAGCAGATAAACAAATTCAAACACTTTTCTGAAAACTGCTCATCTGCTTATTTATTAAGGAATAAACACTTAAATATAAGTAAGGGGTTACATACTTATTTTTTAAGCACATAAGTGCTTATAAATAAGCTAATCCAAACACCCACCTAGTTTAGTTATATACAAGGCACTATGTTTGAGGTTCATTATTTTTTGAGCCATAGATCAATAACTTGGTTATCAGAGAGAATCCAAGAAGTTACTATTTGAACTGACGATGTAAAGTACATTAAATTGTTCAACAAGTCAAAGCTAGTAACAAAAGCGTAGAAAGCATGCATGGACTTGATATTAGAACTATATCAAGAGTGCATACAACTTTTTAGAATTAACACTGTTATCTTAGAAGCTAGTACATTTTACTTTTAACCTTTATAAATCATACAACTATGTAAAGTTTGATGGATTATGTCTCACATATGCATGAACTCTATATAATAGTTTCGTACGTTCATCTCATGAATAAGTTGTGTAGATACATGTCATCTCATCATATTTTAATGGATCGAGACGAGTTTTCTGTCGATACAACTGATATACAACTTGTGTTACCGATGCTCTAGAAAGAAGCTAGCTATAGGCATTCGAAAAGCGATACAAGGACATAGAGAAAGATAAGCAGGATTAATACAAGACCACTAAGTCCAAGTTAGCTTAATATTCCATAACCTTGATTTTATCATTAACTAGATACCTTCAATTTCATTGACATTAGTAATTCACTATTACAAAAATGATTAGTCAAGGCGGTGAAAAGACTCATTTAAGACGATGAAGCGTCCACCCTTTATGTGAGTGCTGTTTAAAATGAGATCATATCATCTTTTAAGACAGTCGAGAAACCGCTCTATTAAATCACTTGTTAAGGGAGTTGGACATTTGTTAAGGCGGTATATTTTTGATTCCTAGCATTAATTGTGAAGCTTTAAAAACCGCCATAAACAATATATTAATACAAATTTAATAATTATATTTTCAATAGTATTCTTTTATATTTTACAAAAAGTAAAATATTTCTTTTACACTTTCCAAAGAACAATTCTATGCAGAAAAATAGAGTAACAACAATCTTCATACACACGAATGCATTATTCATAAATTAGAATGTAGAGCAATCAATTTCAATACAAAACCCCATAGCCTATTTATAACAAATAGTTGAGATCACATTGGAAAGTTACATCTTAAAGTAATTACAGTGGGTTAAAATCAAGAAATCACCTACCGTTATACATAGATTCAAATCTCAAAACAAATAAATAAAAGATCAAAAATAGAAGAAGTTGGGTGTTTGAAATTAAAGATCATTTATTTATTCAATCTCTTTATCTTCACTTTCACTTCATCCACAAGCCACTGTCTCATCTCTTTAATCGATCGGCACATCTTAGTTAAGTTGTCATCATCACACTAATCTTCGATTATGAAATTGGGGTTTTTTTACGTACAAAACCTAAAGAAAAATGCGAGAATGAAAAAAAGTAGACATGAGAAAAAACTTAGATCTAAAATACGATTTTTACACTTAACAATAATATACCTAGATGTTTATGTTCATATTCGTTGGTTGTATCGCCGATTCATCCGTTGTTTACGTTGTGAAATTGACTTCTCTAGCCGAACAAAAAATGATAGAATTGAAGGTTGGTAAGGCGTTTGGTGATGGTGTAGTGGTGTTTTGAGAAGAAAGGTGAAAGAAGTGAGGATTAAATGTTGGAGTGTTTTGAAGAGAGATGAACAAGTTAGGTGATGTTTGGTTCGGAAGAGATGAACTATATGTATTAAATATTTGAAAGACTTATTAAGTTGGTTGTTTGTCTTGAAAAAGATTCAAAGTTTTCATTTCACTTTGACGGGGTACCATTTAAATGCTAAAAAATTTAACTTTGAAAGCGATTAGTTATTTACACGGTCTAATTAATAAGATTTTTTGAAACGATCAATTTTAAGCCGTCTTAAATTATTATAGTAAGACGGTGGTTGTTACTGAACTGTTCTATTTAATAAGATTAAAGTGCTTTATATGAATATTAGACCCTACCTTAGTAGTTTTCACTTTAGGTCCACTTTTATATTCCTTAATAACCTATTTTTGTACTCGTAGTAGTGATTATCTGTGGTTAATTTTCGCCATCTGCATCAAAAACTTGTGAGCAACTTTGACTAGTTCTTTGTAGATATTTTATCCAGTCAATGTCCAAACTTCTTTGTAGATATTTATCCAGTCAACAACTTTTTCTCGTCTTCTTAGCCTTACCAAACTTTAAACCCATTTTAATTTAAACCGTATCTCACATCCTTTAATAATAACAATAAAATAAGTTTGTGAGCAATAGTGAAAGCATGACTAGCTCCATCTACTATAAGTCTATAACCCTAAGTGAATAGAACAATAGTTTCGCAAGTTTGCAACAATCCAAGTTAAAAATGAAGTTATAGTCCACATATCATTCTGTTACAGAGACTGATCATTTCGAAGCTTTGTTCGATATCTTGAAGACGTATTTGTGAAACTGAAATGCGCATTATTAAAATTTAAAAATTTTAAAAAAGAAGGAGAATTTGTATGCATTTCAGAATTTGGAATTCCCCTTTCATATTAACACATCGTATAACATTTCCATCTACTACTTACAATTTTTGTTTCCTTTGGCTCTATCTATATCCCTCAATAGGGGTGAAAAAATGATATGACATGTAATTTTGTCTACATTTAATATATATCATGAAACATACATGAGCGAGGTGAGCTCGAAAAATTCATCCTCTTGGCATGAAATGGTTAGGCCTCCCATTGGATGATCAAACCCAAATTCTTCCTCTGATTGACGCAGCAAGTCTTGAAACATCAGTTGTTCCAAGAATGATACCGGGACCACAAACCGCCTCTTCTCGTTTTCACCAACATACACTGCTAGGTGACCTTTTGGCACATCATTTTCATACTTTCTGCTACGACAAGCCTTCAGTTTACTAAAGCTTTTGACATTTGAAATCAGCGAAGTAGACAACCGCATAAGACCCATATTATCTTGGAAATTAAGTGACAAAAAAAGATATGTATAAGTTCAAGAAGAAAGACAATTGCGAAGTAGTTATAATAAAGATGGTATGATAAGGTAAATGACTTGTAAATCAAAGAGGGTTGGAGGCATGTATATATAGGTTGCTGCATTGCAACTTGTGTGGATCGACGGTGGATCCTAACATGGGTTAGCTCATCAACATCTTTTCCAAGAATGTACTAAATATAATATTTTAAAGTTTATAAAAATTATATACTCCCTCCGTCCCAATTTTATTGTCCCCGGACAAAAAACACGCAGTTTAAAAAAAATATCACTATCTTTCTTACTTTTTGGTAACAAGACAATTTTACTCTTTACTTTTTACCTACATTTTTGTCTTACATATATAAATTAGGGGCAAAAATGAACTTTATCTTATTATTCTTTTCTATTTATGGAAGTGGACAATTAAATTGAGACATTCGAAAAAGGAATAGTGGACAATACGGAGAGAGTATATCTAAAGAGGCGCGTATAGTATAAATGTGATACAGAAGCAATTATTTGAGAACTTATAGCTAAGGAATCTTTACAGTTACACCTCAACTTAAGCAAATGAATTCTTTATTGGTTCATCTGTACTTCCTCCACCAGGAGATATATAAAAGTTCCATACACATTGTGCTAAATCAGATCGATCAGCAATGGAAGGAATATAATGACAGCATTTTTAGCGTGAAAGTTTTCATATTTTTTAATAGCAAGATGTAATATGATAAGCAAATAATTGTAGTAAAATAGTCAGCTGCATTCAGAAGCTCACATGCCAGGATTTTGATCCACTGTCTCAACCACTTGACTTGACTCGATCGTATAAGAACCTAATCAAGAAAATCATTAACTAATTGAACTAGCTATCATTTTTTCTATATATCGATGATATATATATGGTGTACATTAGTAAATTAAAAAGGTTGACCAATAAAATGAGACCTAAACAACAGCACGTTGACCATAACATCTTACTTGAACCATATATTAATTAGTTTGTTTCCATGAAAGAAAAGATATATAGGTAGTGTGAAGTGGCGGATCCAGAAAGACAGATTATTAACGGGATAATACGTCAAAACAAATTTAAGTCCAAACGAATATGAGTCATACCTCGTCAAAGGGAATTTCATATTTAGCTAAAGTTATAAACTTATGAATTTTACAATCCTCTCCTTTATACAGATTGAAGCTTCTATATTCGTGGTTATGCAAGATTATATTATCTTCTGACATGCCTATATATATAGTAATGACGTTTTATCTTATATATGAAATACGTAGTATATCTTTAACTTATCAGTACAAATGCTAATATAAATAGAAGCTGAATCCATTATCCAATAATTTATATCATGACTGAGAATGCAGAGTTTAATTTTAACAAGTTCTATTTGATCCAACACATGCATAAGAAAACTTCTACACATGCACTTTCAGGAATATATAATGGGAATGCCCCTTCTATGTATATATAGAAAAATCAAATGATTCCTATATACTAATTACATGTTTTTGTTGTACAACTATGCATATATATCCCCGAAAAAGGTGAGGAAATAAAGACTCATTGTTAAAAGCTACACCATATATTATGAAGAATGAAATAAGGCAGTGAGCTTGAAAAATTCTTCTTCTTGGCAAGAAAGTGTTAAGCCTCCCATTGGATGATCAAACCCAAATTCTTCCTCGGATTGACGCAACAAATCTTGGAACAACGGTTGTTCCAAGAACGATACCGGGACCACAAACCGCCTCTTCTGGTTTTCGCCAACATAAACTGCTAGGTGACCTTTTGATACATCTTTTTGATAACTTCTACTACAATAACTGTTCAGTCTGCTAAAACTCTTCAGATTAGCAATCAACGAAGAAGACACTCGCATAAGACCCATGTCTAGAAATGTAGCAAAAAAAGATGTAACAAGTTTTCAATGAAAAAAGATTTCAAAGTATAAGATTTGAAAGAATGAAAAAGCTTATAGTATGAAGAGGGTTTAGAGCATGTATATATAGCTTGCATGACAACTTGGCTGAATAAGTAGAGCTGTATGTATAACATCTTTTCCAAGAATAATGTACGTACTGTAAGCATAATATTTAAATAGATTTAATTATTATATTATTATATTTATATATATCTGAATAAAAGATACGCGTATAACTCGGATACAGAAGCAATTATTTGAGTAATAATAGTTTGAGGCATCTTTACAGTTACACCTCAAATTAATCAACACAATTTATATAAATTTGTTCACATATCCTTCCTCCGTCACACGAAAAAGTTTCTTACGTATTATTCTTTTTTATTTTATAATTTACGAATTATTTGTATATACGTATTTAATATGACTTTGTCTATATATACACTATCTATAGGCTATTTACACACCATTAGAGATAATGATTATGTTTTTCTAATTATTTATTTCTTCTTAATCATTAGCATGAAATCCTATTTATATAATTTTCTTTTTGAACTTTTTAATTTACATTATTACATCTTAATTCCTATATTAATAATAAAAGTATGACATATATATAAAAAACAAAACAAAAATAATTTTATTAAGAACTAATCTTCTACATTTATAAATTCTTTTTTAGAATTACAAGCCTTAATATTAGTAAATAATTCTAAACATGGTGCATACATGGTTTATCAGTCAGCTGCGGTTGGTGCTTTATAATAACTCCAAATGGACTTTGATGACACAAGAGAATGGAAGCAAGTTTTTGATGAAGCTTCAATGTCTCAAACACACACAAACACTAGACCTCTTAAAAAAACCAAAAGCCCTGAACATCAATCTTCTTCTTCTTCATCTTCTAAATCTTCTTCAAAGCTTTTCCCTTTCGCATTCGATGGAAATAATGAACACAGAATCGAATCTTCACAACAGTTCAGATCAAATTCCTTTTCGAGCTCCAATTTGAATTTCAATCATCATCTCCTGCCTTCATTCCCACAACCACCACCACCACATGCAAACCCACAAATGATTTCTTTTAATCACTAACAACCACCAATGATCCACCACAACTTCGGGTTCCGCCGTATTTTTCAGGCGAACACTCGGGTTTATCACAACAACAGTTACTTAATTATTGGAGTGATTCATTGAATCTAAGTCCTAGAGGAAGGATGATGATGATGAATAAAATGAGACCTCCAATTCAACCTATTCACACTACTAGATTGTATAGAGGCGTGAGGCAGAGACATTGGGGGAAATGGGTTGCGGAAATTCGTCTTCCGAGGAACCGAACCCGCCTTTGGCTTGCACATTTGACACCGCGGAAGACGCCGCAATGGCTTATGACCGTGAGGCGTTTAAGTTACGTGTTGAAAATGCGCGATTGAATTTCCCTGAACGGTTTTTGGGTAAAACGAAAGACGAAGTGGGTCAGAATTCTGGCCAAGATTCTTCGTCTTCATCTCACAAGTTACGGAATTGATCAAAGACGAGGTAGAAAAGGTGGATTCAAAGGAATCGGAGGAAATTGTAACAGAGAATGATGCGAACTGAGAAACAGGGGAAGGGAGTTCGGATCTTGTTTGGGGAGAACTGGCGGAAAATTGGGATAATTCGGGCTGGGGTCCGGGGAGTGCCGTGTGGGATTCACTCGATCCCAATAACAATTTGATGTTTGCTTCAAATTTTAATTTTGAAAATCTTCATGAACATCAAGAGGTAGAACAGGGGAGTTATGATTTCTCTGTTTTTGAACCACAAATGAACTCTTTCTATTGAGAGATGAAGTTTGACTTTAGTAGTGGAAATGAGGCTGCATATTTCAAGCCTTGTTTCTACAAGTATATGTTAGATGATGATTATGATTTGCATTTGCCATTTAGTACTTAGTAGTAGTGATTGATACTGGTAGCATTTTAAGTACAAAAGGGCAAGAACCCAAGGAGACAGTTTTGTGATCTCTTTGTTGTAGTGAGTCCCTTCAATCTTCATCAACGTCAAGATCTAGTTTTTTGATCTTCAAATGATGCAAGATTTTAGTTCCCCCCCTTCTCCCTTCCCCTTTTCCCGTAATAGTGTGTACTTTTGTTTGTGTATAATATGTAGTCTTATTGTTGTGGAGTAACTTTTGATATACCAATAACCTCTCATATGAACGATTATGCGAAAATTCTAATATTACAGTTCAATGCTCGAATAAGAGGCTTTCTAAATCGACGTTGACTTGAAAGTCCAGTTATACATTGTGAAACTTGACTTGAATCACATAACAATTACAAGCCAATTTAATTCGAAGTTTGATGACGCTGGCTTGAAATCGAATTTAACTTGATCGTTTGGGTTTGGAAATAAGAAATTAGCTGCCAAGTGCATAAAACTATACTCATCTTATTATTAGCATAAAATCAGATGATGTTTAAATTTGGGGATTTGATACATACAACAAACAAAGTAATTAATAACAGATTAAAACATAACTTTGTATGTTTTGTGAAAAAAATGGAAGTGATGAAGTGAGATTATGTGTGGATTAAACATAAAGCCTATATTAAACTTTGGTGGTAGTGGAGGTACTACATATGTACATGCTTCGTGTACAATTATTGGATCGTGTAAGTCCAATAATTCAACAAGAATGTCGGCTTCGAACACAAAGTGATCATTTTTTGGTAATCTTCTAATCATGAGGTTAAGAGTTCAAGTTCTGGATTGATGCACGTGCATTTGTATTATTAAAATCTGTGAGCACATGTCCTCATAAAAAAAATTGTGGAGTGATGATTGTAGAATCCTATAAATCAAAATTGTGGGCTTGGCCCGTTTAGTTTAGATTAAGCAGATCAACTACGTTGTTAGCAGTACGTACGTCGGTACGTACATATGTTTTATTATGATGATAAAATGTGTATAAGTTGGTTAATTAGTCCATAACTCCATATGATCGAATTCATATTAGAACCGACTTTCGTTGATTGGGGTAGAAGGACTTGAATCAGTCGTACTTTTTTGAAGCAACGACAAATCATGATTCTTGACTACGTCTAGTACTTTTGGATTATCGTGAGTATGATAGAGTGGTCCTTTTCGGTTAATTTGGTCTCACTAGGTCTAACGGATCCTTTAGTGCAACTTTACTTGTGTCATCTGCAATCATTTTCATTTGTTAATACGGTATTTGTGCGTTTATTAACGGATATGTGTATCATGTATTGTGTGATCACAAACTCATTGTTGTACTTGGTGAAAACGCCTTTCGGTTGTCGCGATAACTTTTCTAGCCACACAGTACAATCCATCAAATGTATATCCATCTCGTATTTACATACATTATTTTTGTACAGGAGTAAATGTGGAGTTATTAGTTTTGTTACTTTTGTACAATATATACATGATACTAAAACTAAACTAGGATTTTTATCATAGTACGACAACAATTATTGGTCAAAGAAAAACGAAAGAGCAAAAACGGTTTGAAGTTAGAAATGTCAACGGAAAGTCGGTGAGAATTCAACAGTCGTCGGTGGTCCACTTTCCACTTATAATCCTCCAATACAAATACTCGCTTTTCTTTTGTTCTTTAGAGTTAGACGTTGTTTAACATAAAATATCTAAAAAATTTATTTATAAATGAAATATAGTCGTATGTGTAGTCTTATCAGCCTATCCTTTCGTTTTTTAGTATATTATCATGCACGACTTGATCAACTAATATATGATTGTTGGCAATTTTAACTAGCTAAACACATGTAATTAATTTAAAGAATAAAGTTAAAATAAAACATTGTTTTGAATGGTTAAAGTTAAAACTACTAAAATTATACTAAAATATAGTATGTTGTTTGATATTGTACCAAATTTAATGTAAAACGATTACTTTAGGTGGCATAAAAAACCTATGGCATGTGTCTTGGGGGATTATTAGTAAGTCAATCATAATATTTTTATTCGTATACAAGTAAACAAATTTTATGCTGTTGTACACTACAACATTATAAAACACATTTAGTATTGGCGAATAAAAAAACTGATGTTATATGAATTACTATTCGATTAAACATATTTATTTGAGATACAATTGGATATATCAAATTTAAATTCAGGTGTATACATTTTAAATTATAGCGGTATTCGATTATCCATCAAGGTATTTTTTTAATCGTTGTATAATCCGGTCATATATCATGTTTGGCTTAACTATTAACGCGACACTTATATATCTTCTTAATCAGAACAATATTTCAAAAGCTTAATCGATGAAAGTCAATGTTTAATTATATATGTTACGAATAACAAAAAGACATTCACTTAGTAGTATCGATCGCAATAACTCATCACTCTTAAGATGGTAGGTTTAAGTCCAACAAATATATTTCTAAATACGTATTAAACATATATATTTTAATATAATAACTTAACTTAAATCTTAAGCTATATACATATATCTATGTACATAGTATCTAACAAGAACAAAAGTCCTAGTTTGATTTTCAGTATAAACATGTGTTAGTTGTTGAGATATTTTGGGAGGACACGTGGCAGGGTAGCTGAGTTGCAACAATGGAATGTCCATCTCATTGACCCATATTAATCATTATTTTTATAGTTTGGTGAAACTGAAATTTAAGCATGAATGATTGCATCATTTCATTCATTTGTAAATTGTGAGTATACATAGCAAGTTAATTTCCCCAAATTACCCTCGTATTTGATTGGTGAAGTTTTCTCTTAGGCCCCTCACTACAAGGCGTCGGTTTTTGGCATCGGTTGAGTGACGGAACCGACGCCATAGGCACGGCGCGTCGGTTCCGGTCTGTCGGTTAAAAACTTCGCCAAACCGAAGTAAAAACCATCCGCGTCGGTTGGCTTTTTGTGGCTAACGGCAATAAAAAAAAATAAAATTTAAAGCATGTATCCGTTGGGGAGCTTCTTGGGGAGAAAAAAAAAATAAACCATCACAATATTAAACACTATATATACACACACCTTATACTTCACAATTTATAACCATTCTATTTCATACTTTTTAACCATCAACATACCTTTAACCTCTTTACACACCAAAACCATCACTTTTTACATTTTCCATTCCACAATATATACACATATCTATACCCATTTGTCATCCACTTTTTCAAACAATTAAAAAATTTATAATGTCATCATCCGATTCCGATAAAGAAGATTTGAGTGCCGTCATGGCCGTCCGCAATCCGATCGCTAGGCTAAATCATCTCGACGTACAAGATTCGGACTCGGATTCGGACGAGGATACCGAATTTACATTTCGTATTCCACAAACGAGACGTTATTTAAGTAGAGATCGGGTGGGTGCCGGCCAACGTTTATATCAAGACTACTTTGCCGAGAGCCCGACATTCCCTCTAGACTATTTTCGGCGTCGGTTTCGGATGAGTCGCCCATTGTTTATCCGTATATGTCAAGGTATATTATCATACTCTCACACTCCGTTACCCTCTTACTTTGCGTTTTTTCATCAAGGTCGAGACGCAACCGGAAAACTTGGTTTTAATGTTTATCAAAAAGTCACGTCTTCCTTACGCCAATTGGCATATGGTTGTGCTGCCGACGCATTTGATGAATATTTACATATGGGTCAACAAACAGCGTACGATTGTTTGGACAACTTTTGTAAATGTATTTTCCATCTATATTCAAATGAGTATTTAAGAAGGTCAACACTCCATGATGTGGAACGTTTACATCAACGACATGCGGAGTTACATGGTTTTCCGGGTATGCTCGGAAGTATCAATTGCATGCACCGGGCTTGGCAAAATTGCCCAATAGCATGGCAAGGTCAATACACTCGAGGTGATCACGGATATCCAACAATCATGCTCGAAGCTGTTGCCTCTTATGATTTATGGATTTGGCACGCTTTCTTTGGGCCTGCGGGATCGAGCAACGACCTCAACGTTCTTAATGAATCTGATTTATTTCAAGACTTACTACAAGATAGAACTCCTGAAGTAGTGTTCAATATTGTCGGTCAACAATTCAACAAAGGGTATTATCTCGGCGATGGAATATATCCAGAATGGGCGACGATTGTGAAGTCATTTAAGCATCCGATTACAGAAGCCGAGTTGAGGTTCAAGAGGCACCAAGAATCTGCAAGGAAAGATGTGGAACGGGCATTCGGAGTTCTTCAAGGTCGTTGGCAAATCATCAAAAACCCTGCTAGACCATACAGCGTCAACAAAATTCGTCGAATCATGTATTGTTGTGTAATTTTACACAACATGATAACTGAAGACAATGGACGAAATATGTGTCCACTTGAGGAAGACTACATGGCAAACCCGGATAATATGCCTCAACGTTCGTGGGAAGAAAGGGTTGCAACGCACTTACGTATGGATAAGGAATTACGCGACCGCGCCGTGCATCATCGACTCCGTGAGGCTCTAATCGCGCACATTTCGACTCTCCCACCAAATTTCTGATCGCGTTAATGTAATGTTTTATTTTTATTTAATGTAATGTTTTCTTTTTATTTAATGTAATGTTTTCTTTTTATTTAATGTAATGTTTTATTTTTATTTAATGTAATGTTTTCTTTCTATTTAATGTAATGTTTTATTTTTATTTAATGTAATGTTTTATTTTTATTTAAGTTTGTGTTTAAATAGAAAAAGAAATTAGTGTGTGGGTCCCAAAAAAAGAGAAGTGATGTTAACTGATGTTCACTGTAGGCAGTGGAGTATCAGTTTGTGTCAGTTTTGGAAAAAGCTGACGTGACGCTGATGTGGCTCCAACTGACGCGTCAGTTGATGTTCACGATAGTGAGGGGTCTTATTACTCATTATCTCATGATATTTTGTTGATAACTTACTTCAATTAAATTTTCATGATTACTTGAGCTTTTTGAGTAACAATTTATAAATTTCACCATAACAAAAGAGTTTCGAAAGAATCGTATTTTACATACAGTTACCTAATTTATTTTATATAAGTTACTTTTGTTAAACACAACTTTAGAAGTTAATTTAAACTTCAAACAAAAAGTTATATCAATTTCATGGCAATCTTTATTATAGGTTTATAGATTTATATCGTAAAAAAATAAAAAAATAAAAGGTTAATAGTTTTGGTCCTTTTGGAGTGCATGCACCTTTATAGTTTTTACTATTGTTGGGTGGATTCAGGGGGTGTTTGGGGAGCGTTAGGGGAGGGCTTTTTAGCTTTTGTGGTATCATAACGCAGAAAAGCTCTATTTCAGTGTTTGGGTATATGGAGCTTTTCCCTGTTTTAAAGGGTTAAAAAGCTAATAAGCCAGGATTTTAGAGCTTTTAGTTAACGCAAAAGCTAAAAGCTTAACGCCAAGCCAAACACCCTCTCAATGTAATGGCATGGGGTTCTTGACCCCATATACATGTAAAATTTTAACATAACTCAACATTAAATCTAATTGGGCCCTCACTAAAAATAGTCAATACGAATATAAACCGTTAAAATGGCCCCCATCCTGTATAATTATATATATATATTTTTTTTTTAAATGATAACTTTTACCCCCATGATAAAGATTTTCAGATCCGTCACTAATTGTACGTATCCAATTTTGAAATCTCATATTATATGTATTAGAGTTTTAGATCCTTCTTTTGTATGTAGTAAACTTACTTTGTATGTATAATAAATAAATAATAATAATAATAATAATAAAAAACCTCATAAATTTATGTTGCAAAAAACATGTCAAAAACTCACAGTAACAATTTTAAAAGTTGAATATGTACAATATGAGATTTTGAAGTTATATACATACCATAGTAAAATGTGTGAGGTTCTATACACTACCATACTATAAACCCAAAAAGTAACTAATTAGTAAATTATAGATACTACTATACATAAATAGACAAAATATGTTCATCAAGTTATACATGTCGAGAATGAAATTTAATTACGACTGAAATTGATAAAGAAAAATCAAATCCGACTTATAGTGTGGTTAAATCCTGATGCGTAGTGTGGGTATGATATATGACAAAATGGTTTTGATCAAATATAAAAATGATAATGAGAGTGCTAAGGGTTGTCACTAAACAACGATTAACGGTTTACGGTTAAAAATATCTTTATTACCGATGGTTTGTCAGATATTGTGTTACTATATTAAGTATTAACGCGTGCAAATAATTATTATTGCTAATCCGAGAACTGCTATTAACAAAACCTTTGTATGTACGTGCGTTTTCGTTGTTGGTTCATCTTTGTATACATTTTTTTTTACTTCTCTTGCTCTTTTCATTGTATTAATAAAGGATCGATAATTCAATGTTAATAGTTAAAGATGTGAAAGGAATGTTGAAAACTAAATCGATTTCGTGAGAAAAGTCTTCAAGCGTAAAAACACTCGAGTACAAAGATGGTGATGACGTATGAGGAACCAAGTCTATCACACTCCGATTAACGTGCAAACCCAGAGTCGAGACTAAGTCAATCGAGGGTGGTGAGAGCTTGATTCTGTTTTAGAGCAATGGTGGAATATTACTCTGTCGATTTATGAGGTGTTGGCTAGAAATGGAAGCAGAACACTAGTATTTATACTAGAAAAGCAGAAATCAGAAAACTTACGAACTAGGTATAGAGAATGAGAGATGGTGGTGACCCGTAGTGTTCTGAGTGATTACCACATATTGAGCGATTACTTTTCATGTACCAATACTTTTCATGTACCAATATTGAGCCAAACCCTAATCCGACGTGGAAGGTTTGGTCGTGGGGGAGAGAGACAGTTCTCCGCGTCCACTGCTGACGTGGATACTTGGTCGTGGGGGAGCTCGACAATTACTGTGCATGTGTACACGTGGGCCAATCGTGTGAGCCGACCAGGTTAGTGGCCAAGCCACATTGCCTACCCAGTATAACGGTCACAGGTTGTCCTTTTATGTCAGAGTATATCAGATCTGTGCATGAGGCACAGATCGTTTTGTTGTTTTGCCGTTGTGCCCATAAGCAGAGTATTTATGATGACGAGATTCTTGGTCCGGGGCGGATCGTATCCGGCCCCATGAATCTTGCTTGGGGTCGAACTCCCCACCGCGGGTAACGAAAGCTGAACACGGATGCCATCCGGGCCTGGGCTTGGGGCGGACCGGACTAGATCACTTGGTCCGTACCCAAGTGGGGTGATGATCATGATCACCATCAAGTCCCCCCAGTCCGTTATCATAATGCGAACCCATTCCTTCGGTGTCGTGCTAGGCTGATCTTTGAGGCTACTTGTATATAGCGAGTTGCATATAATTCGATTTCTAATTGCCTCTGAAGTACAAACCACGATTCTGTAAATATGGGTCTCCATTTTCATTTTTTCAAGGTACGTTGGAAATCCAGATAAACATGTCGAGATAACTATGTCCACACTCATTTTGAATTTAGAATAGTCCAACTCATAGTGTACACCACCTGTATATCCTTCATCGTAATCTAGTTCCTTCACGACTCCAGCGAATTCTCTGAAGTGATCATTCTTACATCCGGTGTTTAGAAGAGTAAATGCAGTAAAGTATATATCATCTACTTTCACGAAACATTTAAGTCGGTGCCTCTGTGGGGTATTTGTGATAGGGATGCTACCGCTTATGGTAAGTGTGATGTATTTGTTTCCATTCCAAGTTTCAAAAGGGGTCGCGGGGTTTGTTAGGGTGGTGATTACCTGGCTAATGAAAGTGTGATAACTACCGTGCATTATGTCGAAGTTGATGTTGGCCATGTCTGTTTAAAAAGAACAACAAATAATCGGTTGGACACAGTTTATCCAATACTTATTTCACAGCAAAATCAAAACTAGAAAAGCAGAAATCAGAAAACTTACGAACTAGGTATAGAGAATGAGAGATGGTGACGACCCGTAGTGTTCTGAGCGATCACCACATATTGAGCGATTACTTTTCATGTACCAATACTTTTCATGTACCAATATTGAGCCAAACCCTAATCCGACGTGGAAGGTTTGGTCGTGGGGGAGAGAGACAGTTCTCCGCGTCCACTGCTGACGTGGATACTTGGTCATGGGGGAGCTCGACAATTACTGTGCATGTGTACACGTGGGCCAATCGTGTGAGCCGACAAGGTTAGTGGCCAAGCCACATTGCCTACCCAGTATAACGGTCACAGGTTGTCCTTTTATGTCAGAGTATATCAGATCTGTGCATGAGGCACGGATCGTTTTGTTGTTTTGCCCTTGTGCCCATAAGCAGAGTATTTATGATGACGAGATTCTTGGTCCGGGGCGGATCGTATCCGGCCCCATGAATCTTGCTTGGGGTCGAACTCCCCACCGCGGGTAACGAAAGCTGGACACGGATGCCATCCGGGCCTGGGCTTGGGGCGGACCGGACTAGATCACTTGGTCCGTACCCAAGTGGGGTGATGATCATGATCACCATCAAGTCCCCCTAGTCCGTTATCATAATGCGAACCCATTCCTTCGGTGTCGTGCTAGGCTGATCTCTGAGGTTACTTGTATATAGCGAGTTGCATATAATTCGATTTCTAATTGCCTCTGAAGTACAAACCACGATTCTGTAAATATGGGTCTCCATTTTCATTTTTTCAAGGTACGTTGGAAATCCAGATAAACATGTCGAGATAACTATGTCCACACTCATTTTGAATTTAGAATAGTCCAACTCATAGTGTACACCACCTGTATATCCTTCATCGTAATCTAGTTCCTTCACGACTCCAGCGAATTCTCTGAAGTGATCATTCTTACATCCGGTGTTTAGAAGAGTAAATGCAGTAAAGTATATATCATCTACTTTCACGAAACATTTAAGTCGGTGCCTCTGTGGGGTATTTGTGATAGGGATGCTACCGCTTATGGTAAGTGTGATGTATTTGTTTCCATTCCAAGTTTCAAAAGGGGTCGCGGGGTTTGTTAGGGTGGTGATTACCTGGCTAATGAAAGTGTGATAACTACCGTGCATTATGTCGAAGTTGATGTTGGCCATGTCTGTTTAAAAAGAACAACAAATAATCGGTTGGACACAGTTTATCCAATACTTATTTCACAGCAAAATCAAAACTAGAAAAGCAGAAATCAGAAAACTTACGAACTAGGTATAGAGAATGAGAGATGGTGGCGACCCGTAGTGTTCTGAGCGATTACCACATATTGAGCGATTACTTTTCATGTACCAATACTTTTCATGTACAAATATTGAGCCAAACCCTAATCCGACGTGGAAGGTTTGGTCGTGGGGGAGAGAGACAGTTCTCCGCGTCCACTGCTGACGTGGATACTTGGTCGTGGGGGAGCTCGACAATTACTGTGCATGTGTACACGTGGGCCAATCGTGTGAGCCGACCAGGTTAGTGGCCAAGTCACATTGCCTACCCAGTATAACGGTCACAGGTTGTCCTTTTATGTCAGAGTATATCAGATCTGTGCATGATGCACGGATCGTTTTGTTGTTTTGCCGTTATGCCCATAAGCAGAGTATTTATGATAACGAGATTCTTGGTCCGGGGCGGATTGTATCCGGCCCCATGAATCTTGCTTGGGGTCGAACTCCCCACCGCGGGTAACGAAAGCTGGACATGGATGTCATCCGGGCCTGGGCTTGGGGCGGACCGGACTAGATCACTTGGTCCGTACCCAAGTGGGGTGATGATCACCATCAAGTCCCCCAATCCGTTATCATAATGCGAACCCATTCCTTCGGTGTCGTGCTAGGCTGATCTCTAAGGCTACTTGTATATAGCGAGTTGCATATAATTCGATTTCTAATTGCCTCTGAAGTACAAACCACGATTCTGTAAATATGGGTCTCCATTTTCATTTTTTCAAGGTACGTTGGAAATCCAGATAAACATGTCGAGATAACTATGTCCACACTCATTTTGAATTTAGAATAGTCCAACTCATAGTGTACACCACCTGTATATCCTTCATCGTAATCTAGTTCCTTCACGACTCCAGCGAATTCTCTGAAGTGATCATTCTTACATCCGGTGTTTAGAAGAGTAAATGCAGTAAAGTATATATCATCTACTTTCACGAAACATTTAAGTCGGTGCCTCTGTGGGGTATTTGTGATAGGGATGCTACCGCTTATGGTAAGTGTGATGTATTTGTTTCCATTCCAAGTTTCAAAAGGGGTCGCGGGGTTTGTTAGGGTGGTGATTACCTGGCTAATGAAAGTGTGATAACTACCGTGCATTATGTCGAAGTTGATGTTGGCCATGTCTGTTTAAAAAGAACAACAAATAATCGGTTGGACACAGTTTATCCAATACTTATTTCACAGCAAAATCAAAACTAGAAAAGCAGAAATCAGAAAACTTACGAACTAGGTATAGAGAATGAGAGATGGTGGCGACTCGTAGTGTTCTGAGCGATTACCACATATTGAGCGATTACTTTTCATGTACCAATACTTTTCATGTACCAATATTGAGCCAAACCCTAATCCGACGTGGAAGGTTTGGTCGTGGGGGAGAGAGACAGTTCTCCGCGTCCACTGCTGACGTGGATACTTGGTCATGGGGGAGCTCGACAATTACTGTGCATGTGTACACGTGGGCCAATCGTGTGAGCCGACAAGGTTAGTGGCCAAGCCACATTGCCTACCCAGTATAACGGTCACAGGTTGTCCTTTTATGTCAGAGTATATCAGATCTGTGCATGAGGCACGGATCGTTTTGTTGTTTTGCCCTTGTGCCCATAAGCAGAGTATTTATGATGACGAGATTCTTGGTCCGGGGCGGATCGTATCCGGCCCCATGAATCTTGCTTGGGGTCGAACTCCCCACCGCGGGTAACGAAAGCTGGACACGGATGCCATCCGGGCCTGGGCTTGGGGCGGACCGGACTAGATCACTTGGTCCGTACCCAAGTGGGGTGATGATCATGATCACCATCAAGTCCCCCTAGTCCGTTATCATAATGCGAACCCATTCCTTCGGTGTCGTGCTAGGCTGATCTCTGAGGTTACTTGTATATAGCGAGTTGCATATAATTCGATTTCTAATTGCCTCTGAAGTACAAACCACGATTCTGTAAATATGGGTCTCCATTTTCATTTTTTCAAGGTACGTTGGAAATCCAGATAAACATGTCGAGATAACTATGTCCACACTCATTTTGAATTTAGAATAGTCCAACTCATAGTGTACACCACCTGTATATCCTTCATCGTAATCTAGTTCCTTCACGACTCCAGCGAATTCTCTGAAGTGATCATTCTTACATCCGGTGTTTAGAAGAGTAAATGCAGTAAAGTATATATCATCTACTTTCACGAAACATTTAAGTCGGTGCCTCTGTGGGGTATTTGTGATAGGGATGCTACCGCTTATGGTAAGTGTGATGTATTTGTTTCCATTCCAAGTTTCAAAAGGGGTCGCGGGGTTTGTTAGGGTGGTGATTACCTGGCTAATGAAAGTGTGATAACTACCGTGCATTATGTCGAAGTTGATGTTGGCCATGTCTGTTTAAAAAGAACAACAAATAATCGGTTGGACACAGTTTATCCAATACTTATTTCACAGCAAAATCAAAACTAGAAAAGCAGAAATCAGAAAACTTACGAACTAGGTATAGAGAATGAGAGATGGTGGCGACCCGTAGTGTTCTGAGCGATTACCACATATTGAGCGATTACTTTTCATGTACCAATACTTTTCATGTACAAATATTGAGCCAAACCCTAATCCGACGTGGAAGGTTTGGTCGTGGGGGAGAGAGACAGTTCTCCGCGTCCACTGCTGACGTGGATACTTGGTCGTGGGGGAGCTCGACAATTACTGTGCATGTGTACACGTGGGCCAATCGTGTGAGCCGACCAGGTTAGTGGCCAAGCCACATTGCCTACCCAGTATAACGGTCACAGGTTGTCCTTTTATGTCAGAGTATATCAGATCTGTGCATGAGGCACGGATCGTTTTGTTGTTTTGCCGTTGTGCCCATAAGCAGAGTATTTATGATGACGAGATTCTTGGTCCGGGGCGGATCGTATCCGGCCCCATGAATCTTGCTTGGGGTCGAACTCCCCACCGCGGGTAACGAAAGCTGGACACGGATGCCATCCGGGCCTGGGCTTGGGGCGGACCGGACTAGATCACTTGGTCCGTACCCAAGTGGGGTGATGATCATGATCACCATCAAGTCCCCCCAGTCCGTTATCATAATGCGAACCCATTCCTTCGGTGTCGTGCTAGGCTGATCTTTGAGGCTACTTGTATATAGCGAGTTGCATATAATTCGATTTCTAATTGCCTCTGAAGTACAAACCACGATTCTGTAAATATGGGTCTCCATTTTCATTTTTTCAAGGTACGTTGGAAATCCAGATAAACATGTCGAGATAACTATGTCCACACTCATTTTGAATTTAGAATAGTCCAACTCATAGTGTACACCACCTGTATATCCTTCATCGTAATCTAGTTCCTTCACGACTCCAGCGAATTCTCTGAAGTGATCATTCTTACATCCGGTGTTTAGAAGAGTAAATGCAGTAAAGTATATATCATCTACTTTCACGAAACATTTAAGTCGGTGCCTCTGTGGGGTATTTGTGATAGGGATGCTACCGCTTATGGTAAGTGTGATGTATTTGTTTCCATTCCAAGTTTCAAAAGGGGTCGCGGGGTTTGTTAGGGTGGTGATTACCTGGCTAATGAAAGTGTGATAACTACCGTGCATTATGTCGAAGTTGATGTTGGCCATGTCTGTTTAAAAAGAACAACAAATAATCGGTTGGACACAGTTTATCCAATACTTATTTCACAGCAAAATCAAAACTAGAAAAGCAGAAATCAGAAAACTTACGAACTAGGTATAGAGAATGAGAGATGGTGACGACCCGTAGTGTTCTGAGCGATCACCACATATTGAGCGATTACTTTTCATGTACCAATACTTTTCATGTACCAATATTGAGCCAAACCCTAATCCGACGTGGAAGGTTTGGTCGTGGGGGAGAGAGACAGTTCTCCGCGTCCACTGCTGACGTGGATACTTGGTCATGGGGGAGCTCGACAATTACTGTGCATGTGTACACGTGGGCCAATCGTGTGAGCCGACAAGGTTAGTGGCCAAGCCACATTGCCTACCCAGTATAACGGTCACAGGTTGTCCTTTTATGTCAGAGTATATCAGATCTGTGCATGAGGCACGGATCGTTTTGTTGTTTTGCCCTTGTGCCCATAAGCAGAGTATTTATGATGACGAGATTCTTGGTCCGGGGCGGATCGTATCCGGCCCCATGAATCTTGCTTGGGGTCGAACTCCCCACCGCGGGTAACGAAAGCTGGACACGGATGCCATCCGGGCCTGGGCTTGGGGCGGACCGGACTAGATCACTTGGTCCGTACCCAAGTGGGGTGATGATCATGATCACCATCAAGTCCCCCCAGTCCGTTATCATAATGCGAACCCATTCCTTCGGTGTCGTGCTAGGCTGATCTCTGAGGTTACTTGTATATAGCGAGTTGCATATAATTCGATTTCTAATTGCCTCTGAAGTACAAACCACGATTCTGTAAATATGGGTCTCCATTTTCATTTTTTCAAGGTACGTTGGAAATCCAGATAAACATGTCGAGATAACTATGTCCACACTCATTTTGAATTTAGAATAGTCCAACTCATAGTGTACACCACCTGTATATCCTTCATCGTAATCTAGTTCCTTCACGACTCCAGCGAATTCTCTGAAGTGATCATTCTTACATCCGGTGTTTAGAAGAGTAAATGCAGTAAAGTATATATCATCTACTTTCACGAAACATTTAAGTCGGTGCCTCTGTGGGGTATTTGTGATAGGGATGCTACCGCTTATGGTAAGTGTGATGTATTTGTTTTCATTCCAAGTTTCAAAAGGGGTCGCGGGGTTTGTTAGGGTGGTGATTACCTGGCTAATGAAAGTGTGATAACTACCGTGCATTATGTCGAAGTTGATGTTGGCCATGTCTGTTTAAAAAGAACAACAAATAATCGGTTGGACACAGTTTATCCAATACTTATTTCACAGCAAAATCAAAACTAGAAAAGCAGAAATCAGAAAACTTACGAACTAGGTATAGAGAATGAGAGATGGTGGCGACCCGTAGTGTTCTGAGCGATTACCACATATTGAGCGATTACTTTTCATGTACCAATACTTTTCATGTACCAATATTGAGCCAAACCCTAATCCGACGTGGAAGGTTTGGTCGTGGGGGAGAGAGACAGTTCTCCGCGTCCACTGCTGACGTGGATACTTGGTCGTGGGGGAGCTCGACAATTACTGTGCATGTGTACACGTGGGCCAATCGTGTGAGCCGACCAGGTTAGTGGCCAAGCCACATTGCCTACCCAGTATAACGGTCACAGGTTGTCCTTTTATGTCAGAGTATATCAGATCTGTGCATGAGGCACGGATCGTTTTGTTGTTTTGCCGTTGTGCCCATAAGCAGAGTATTTATGATGACGAGATTCTTGGTCCGGGGCGGATCGTATCCGGCCCCATGAATCTTGCTTGGGGTCGAACTCCCCACCGCGGGTAACGAAAGCTGGACACGGATGCCATCCGGGCCTGGGCTTGGGGCGGACCGGACTAGATCACTTGGTCCGTACCCAAGTGGGGTGATGATCATGATCACCATCAAGTCCCCCCAGTCCGTTATCATAATGCGAACCCATTCCTTCGGTGTCGTGCTAGGCTGATCTTTGAGGCTACTTGTATATAGCGAGTTGCATATAATTCGATTTCTAATTGCCTCTGAAGTACAAACCACGATTCTGTAAATATGGGTCTCCATTTTCATTTTTTCAAGGTACGTTGGAAATCCAGATAAACATGTCGAGATAACTATGTCCACACTCATTTTGAATTTAGAATAGTCCAACTCATAGTGTACACCACCTGTATATCCTTCATCGTAATCTAGTTCCTTCACGACTCCAGCGAATTCTCTGAAGTGATCATTCTTACATCCGGTGTTTAGAAGAGTAAATGCAGTAAAGTATATATCATCTACTTTCACGAAACATTTAAGTCGGTGCCTCTGTGGGGTATTTGTGATAGGGATGCTACCGCTTATGGTAAGTGTGATGTATTTGTTTCCATTCCAAGTTTCAAAAGGGGTCGCGGGGTTTGTTAGGGTGGTGATTACCTGGCTAATGAAAGTGTGATAACTACCGTGCATTATGTCGAAGTTGATGTTGGCCATGTCTGTTTAAAAAGAACAACAAATAATCGGTTGGACACAGTTTATCCAATACTTATTTCACAGCAAAATCAAAACTAGAAAAGCAGAAATCAGAAAACTTACGAACTAGGTATAGAGAATGAGAGATGGTGGCGACTCGTAGTGTTCTGAGCGATTACCACATATTGAGCGATTACTTTTCATGTACCAATACTTTTCATGTACCAATATTGAGCCAAACCCTAATCCGACGTGGAAGGTTTGGTCGTGGGGGAGAGAGACAGTTCTCCGCGTCCACTGCTGACGTGGATACTTGGTCATGGGGGAGCTCGACAATTACTGTGCATGTGTACACGTGGGCCAATCGTGTGAGCCGACAAGGTTAGTGGCCAAGCCACATTGCCTACCCAGTATAACGGTCACAGGTTGTCCTTTTATGTCAGAGTATATCAGATCTGTGCATGAGGCACGGATCGTTTTGTTGTTTTGCCCTTGTGCCCATAAGCAGAGTATTTATGATGACGAGATTCTTGGTCCGGGGCGGATCGTATCCGGCCCCATGAATCTTGCTTGGGGTCGAACTCCCCACCGCGGGTAACGAAAGCTGGACACGGATGCCATCCGGGCCTGGGCTTGGGGCGGACCGGACTAGATCACTTGGTCCGTACCCAAGTGGGGTGATGATCATGATCACCATCAAGTCCCCCTAGTCCGTTATCATAATGCGAACCCATTCCTTCGGTGTCGTGCTAGGCTGATCTCTGAGGTTACTTGTATATAGCGAGTTGCATATAATTCGATTTCTAATTGCCTCTGAAGTACAAACCACGATTCTGTAAATATGGGTCTCCATTTTCATTTTTTCAAGGTACGTTGGAAATCCAGATAAACATGTCGAGATAACTATGTCCACACTCATTTTGAATTTAGAATAGTCCAACTCATAGTGTACACCACCTGTATATCCTTCATCGTAATCTAGTTCCTTCACGACTCCAGCGAATTCTCTGAAGTGATCATTCTTACATCCGGTGTTTAGAAGAGTAAATGCAGTAAAGTATATATCATCTACTTTCACGAAACATTTAAGTCGGTGCCTCTGTGGGGTATTTGTGATAGGGTTGCTACCGCTTATGGTAAGTGTGATGTATTTGTTTCCATTCCAAGTTTCAAAAGGGGTCGCGGGGTTTGTTAGGGTGGTGATTACCTGGCTAATGAAAGTGTGATAACTACCGTGCATTATGTCGAAGTTGATGTTGGCCATGTCTGTTTAAAAAGAACAACAAATAATCGGTTGGACACAGTTTATCCAATACTTATTTCACAGCAAAATCAAAACTAGAAAAGCAGAAATCAGAAAACTTACGAACTAGGTATAGAGAATGAGAGATGGTGGCGACCCGTAGTGTTCTGAGCGATTACCACATATTGAGCGATTACTTTTCATGTACCAATACTTTTCATGTACCAATATTGAGCCAAACCCTAATCCGACGTGGAAGGTTTGGTCGTGGGGGAGAGAGACAGTTCTCCGCGTCCACTGCTGACGTGGATACTTGGTCGTGGGGGAGCTCGACAATTACTGTGCATGTGTACACGTGGGCCAATCGTGTGAGCCGACCAGGTTAGTGGCCAAGCCACATTGCCTACCCAGTATAACGGTCACAGGTTGTCCTTTTATGTCAGAGTATATCAGATCTGTGCATGAGGCACGGATCGTTTTGTTGTTTTGCCGTTGTGCCCATAAGCAGAGTATTTATGATGACGAGATTCTTGGTCCGGGGCGGATCGTATCCGGCCCCATGAATCTTGCTTGGGGTCGAACTTCCCACCGCGGGTAACGAAAGCTGGACACAGATGCCATCCGGGCCTGGGCTTGGGGCGGACCGGACTAGATCACTTGGTCCGTACCCAAGTGGGGTGATGATCATGATCACCATCAAGTCCCCCCAGTCCGTTATCATAATG
Source organism: Pseudognaphalium luteoalbum (assembly GCA_963422505.1). Taxonomy (NCBI): domain Eukaryota; kingdom Viridiplantae; phylum Streptophyta; class Magnoliopsida; order Asterales; family Asteraceae; genus Pseudognaphalium; species Pseudognaphalium luteoalbum. Next base: position 1,313,810 of record OY730192.1, read on the forward strand.
CGAACCCATTCCTTCGGTGTCGTGCTAGGCTGATCTTTGAGGCTACTTGTATATAGCGAGTTGCATATAATTCGATTTCTAATTGCCTCTGAAGTACAAACCACGATTCTGTAAATATGGGTCTCCATTTTCATTTTTTCAAGGTACGTTGGAAATCCAGATAAACATGTCGAGATAACTATGTCCACACTCATTTTGAATTTAGAATAGTCCAACTCATAGTGTACACCACCTGTATATCCTTCATCGTAATCTAGTTCCTTCACGACTCCAGCGAATTCTCTGAAGTGATCATTCTTACATCCGGTGTTTAGAAGAGTAAATGCAGTAAAGTATATATCATCTACTTTCACGAAACATTTAAGTCGGTGCCTCTGTGGGGTATTTGTGATAGGGATGCTACCGCTTATGGTAAGTGTGATGTATTTGTTTCCATTCCAAGTTTCAAAAGGGGTCGCGGGGTTTGTTAGGGTGGTGATTACCTGGCTAATGAAAGTGTGATAACTACCGTGCATTATGTCGAAGTTGATGTTGGCCATGTCTGTTTAAAAAGAACAACAAATAATCGGTTGGACACAGTTTATCCAATACTTATTTCACAGCAAAATCAAAACTAGAAAAGCAGAAATCAGAAAACTTACGAACTAGGTATAGAGAATGAGAGATGGTGGCGACCCGTAGTGTTCTGAGCGATTACCACATATTGAGCGATTACTTTTCATGTACCAATACTTTTCATGTACCAATATTGAGCCAAACCCTAATCCGACGTGGAAGGTTTGGTCGTGGGGGAGAGAGACAGTTCTCCGCGTCCACTGCTGACGTGGATACTTGGTCGTGGGGGAGCTCGACAATTACTGTGCATGTGTACACGTGGGCCAATCGTGTGAGCCGACCAGGTTAGTGGCCAAGCCACATTGCCTACCCAGTATAACGGTCACAGGTTGTCCTTTTATGTCAGAGTATATCAGATCTGTGCATGAGGCACGGATCGTTTTGTTGTTTTGCCGTTGTGCCCATAAGCAGAGTATTTATGATGACGAGATTCTTGGTCCGGGGCGGATCGTATCCGGCCCCATGAATCTTGCTTGGGGTCGAACTCCCCACCGCGGGTAACGAAAGCTGGACACGGATGCCATCCGGGCCTGGGCTTGGGGCGGACCGGACTAGATCACTTGGTCCGTACCCAAGTGGGGTGATGATCATGATCACCATCAAGTCCCCCCAGTCCGTTATCATAATGCGAACCCATTCCTTCGGTGTCGTGCTAGGCAGATCTCTGAGGTTACTTGTATATAGCGAGTTGCATATAATTCGATTTCTAATTGCCTCTGAAGTACAAACCACGATTCTGTAAATATGGGTCTCCATTTTCATTTTTTCAAGGTACGTTGGAAATCCAGATAAACATGTCGAGATAACTATGTCCACACTCATTTTGAATTTAGAATAGTCCAACTCATAGTGTACACCACCTGTATATCCTTCATCGTAATCTAGTTCCTTCACGACTCCAGCGAATTCTCTGAAGTGATCATTCTTACATCCGGTGTTTAGAAGAGTAAATGCAGTAAAGTATATATCATCTACTTTCACGAAACATTTAAGTCGGTGCCTCTGTGGGGTATTTGTGATAGGGATGCTACCGCTTATGGTAAGTGTGATGTATTTGTTTCCATTCCAAGTTTCAAAAGGGGTCGCGGGGTTTGTTAGGGTGGTGATTACCTGGCTAATGAAAGTGTGATAACTACCGTGCATTATGTCGAAGTTGATGTTGGCCATGTCTGTTTAAAAAGAACAACAAATAATCGGTTGGACACAGTTTATCCAATACTTATTTCACAGCAAAATCAAAACTAGAAAAGCAGAAATCAGAAAACTTACGAACTAGGTATAGAGAATGAGAGATGGTGGCGACCCGTAGTGTTCTGAGCGATTACCACATATTGAGCGATTACTTTTCATGTACCAATACTTTTCATGTACCAATATTGAGCCAAACCCTAATCCGACGTGGAAGGTTTGGTCGTGGGGGAGAGAGACAGTTCTCCGCGTCCACTGCTGACGTGGATACTTGGTCGTGGGGGAGCTCGACAATTACTGTGCATGTGTACACGTGGGCCAATCGTGTGAGCCGACCAGGTTAGTGGCCAAGCCACATTGCCTACCCAGTATAACGGTCACAGGTTGTCCTTTTATGTCAGAGTATATCAGATCTGTGCATGAGGCACGGATCGTTTTGTTGTTTTGCCGTTGTGCCCATAAGCAGAGTATTTATGATGACGAGATTCTTGGTCCGGGGCGGATCGTATCCGGCCCCATGAATCTTGCTTGGGGTCGAACTCCCCACCGCGGGTAACGAAAGCTGGACACGGATGCCATCCGGGCCTGGGCTTGGGGCGGACCGGACTAGATCACTTGGTCCGTACCCAAGTGGGGTGATGATCATGATCACCATCAAGTCCCCCTAGTCCGTTATCATAATGCGAACCCATTCCTTCGGTGTCGTGCTAGGCAGATCTCTGAGGTTACTTGTATATAGCGAGTTGCATATAATTCGATTTCTAATTGCCTCTGAAGTACAAACCACGATTCTGTAAATATGGGTCTCCATTTTCATTTTTTCAAGGTACGTTGGAAATCCAGATAAACATGTCGAGATAACTATGTCCACACTCATTTTGAATTTAGAATAGTCCAACTCATAGTGTACACCACCTGTATATCCTTCATCGTAATCTAGTTCCTTCACGACTCCAGCGAATTCTCTGAAGTGATCATTCTTACATCCGGTGTTTAGAAGAGTAAATGCAGTAAAGTATATATCATCTACTTTCACGAAACATTTAAGTCGGTGCCTCTGTGGGGTATTTGTGATAGGGATGCTACCGCTTATGGTAAGTGTGATGTATTTGTTTCCATTCCAAGTTTCAAAAGGGGTCGCGGGGTTTGTTAGGGTGGTGATTACCTGGCTAATGAAAGTGTGATAACTACCGTGCATTATGTCGAAGTTGATGTTGGCCATGTCTGTTTAAAAAGAACAACAAATAATCGGTTGGACACAGTTTATCCAATACTTATTTCACAGCAAAATCAAAACTAGAAAAGCAGAAATCAGAAAACTTACGAACTAGGTATAGAGAATGAGAGATGGTGGCGACCCGTAGTGTTCTGAGCGATTACCACATATTGAGCGATTACTTTTCATGTACCAATACTTTTCATGTACCAATATTGAGCCAAACCCTAATCCGACGTGGAAGGTTTGGTCGTGGGGGAGAGAGACAGTTCTCCGCGTCCACTGCTGACGTGGATACTTGGTCGTGGGGGAGCTCGACAATTACTGTGCATGTGTACACGTGGGCCAATCGTGTGAGCCGACCAGGTTAGTGGCCAAGCCACATTGCCTACCCAGTATAACGGTCACAGGTTGTCCTTTTATGTCAGAGTATATCAGATCTGTGCATGAGGCACGGATCGTTTTGCCCTTTTGCCCTTGTGCCCATAAGCAGAGTATTTATGATGACGAGATTCTTGGTCCGGGGCGGATCGTATCCGGCCCCATGAATCTTGCTTGGGGTCGAACTTCCCACCGCGGGTAACGAAAGCTGGACACAGATGCCATCCGGGCCTGGGCTTGGGGCGGACCGGACTAGATCACTTGGTCCGTACCCAAGTGGGGTGATGATCATGATCACCATCAAGTCCCCCCAGTCCGTTATCATAATGCGAACCCATTCCTTCGGTGTCGTGCTAGGCTGATCTTTGAGGCTACTTGTATATAGCGAGTTGCATATAATTCGATTTCTAATTGCCTCTGAAGTACAAACCACGATTCTGTAAATATGGGTCTCCATTTTCATTTTTTCAAGGTACGTTGGAAATCCAGATAAACATGTCGAGATAACTATGTCCACACTCATTTTGAATTTAGAATAGTCCAACTCATAGTGTACACCACCTGTATATCCTTCATCGTAATCTAGTTCCTTCACGACTCTAGCGAATTCTCTGAAGTGATCATTCTTACATCCGGTGTTTAGAAGAGTAAATGCAGTAAAGTATATATCATCTACTTTCACGAAACATTTAAGTCGGTGCCTCTGTGGGGTATTTGTGATAGGGATGCTACCGCTTATGGTAAGTGTGATGTATTTGTTTCCATTCCAAGTTTCAAAAGGGGTCGCGGGGTTTGTTAGGGTGGTGATTACCTGGCTAATGAAAGTGTGATAACTACCGTGCATTATGTCGAAGTTGATGTTGGCCATGTCTGTTTAAAAAGAACAACAAATAATCGGTTGGACACAGTTTATCCAATACTTATTTCACAGCAAAATCAAAACTAGAAAAGCAGAAATCAGAAAACTTACGAACTAGGTATAGAGAATGAGAGATGGTGGCGACCCGTAGTGTTCTGAGCGATTACCACATATTGAGCGATTACTTTTAATGTACCAATACTTTTCATGTACCAATATTGAGCCAAACCCTAATCCGACGTGGAAGGTTTGGTCGTGGGGGAGAGAGACAGTTCTCCGCGTCCACTGCTGACGTGGATACTTGGTCATGGGGGAGCTCGACAATTACTGTGCATGTGTACACGTGGGCCAATCGTGTGAGCCGACAAGGTTAGTGGCCAAGCCACATTGCCTACCCAGTATAACGGTCACAGGTTGTCCTTTTATGTCAGAGTATATCAGATCTGTGCATGAGGCACGGATCGTTTTGTTGTTTTGCCCTTGTGCCCATAAGCAGAGTATTTATGATGACGAGATTCTTGGTCCGGGGCGGATCGTATCCGGCCCCATGAATCTTGCTTGGGGTCGAACTCCCCACCGCGGGTAACGAAAGCTGGACACGGATGCCATCCGGGCCTGGGCTTGGGGCGGACCGGACTAGATCACTTGGTCCGTACCCAAGTGGGGTGATGATCATGATCACCATCAAGTCCCCCTAGTCCGTTATCATAATGCGAACCCATTCCTTCGGTGTCGTGCTAGGCTGATCTCTGAGGTTACTTGTATATAGCGAGTTGCATATAATTCGATTTCTAATTGCCTCTGAAGTACAAACCACGATTCTGTAAATATGGGTCTCCATTTTCATTTTTTCAAGGTACGTTGGAAATCCAGATAAACATGTCGAGATAACTATGTCCACACTCATTTTGAATTTAGAATAGTCCAACTCATAGTGTACACCACCTGTATATCCTTCATCGTAATCTAGTTCCTTCACGACTCCAGCGAATTCTCTGAAGTGATCATTCTTACATCCGGTGTTTAGAAGAGTAAATGCAGTAAAGTATATATCATCTACTTTCACGAAACATTTAAGTCGGTGCCTCTGTGGGGTATTTGTGATAGGGATGCTACCGCTTATGGTAAGTGTGATGTATTTGTTTTCATTCCAAGTTTCAAAAGGGGTCGCGGGGTTTGTTAGGGTGGTGATTACCTGGCTAATGAAAGTGTGATAACTACCGTGCATTATGTCGAAGTTGATGTTGGCCATGTCTGTTTAAAAAGAACAACAAATAATCGGTTGGACACAGTTTATCCAATACTTATTTCACAGCAAAATCAAAACTAGAAAAGCAGAAATCAGAAAACTTACGAACTAGGTATAGAGAATGAGAGATGGTGGCGACCCGTAGTGTTCTGAGCGATTACCACATATTGAGCGATTACTTTTCATGTACCAATACTTTTCATGTACCAATATTGAGCCAAACCCTAATCCGACGTGGAAGGTTTGGTCGTGGGGGAGAGAGACAGTTCTCCGCGTCCACTGCTGACGTGGATACTTGGTCGTGGGGGAGCTCGACAATTACTGTGCATGTGTACACGTGGGCCAATCGTGTGAGCCGACCAGGTTAGTGGCCAAGTCACATTGCCTACCCAGTATAACGGTCACAGGTTGTCCTTTTATGTCAGAGTATATCAGATCTGTGCATGAGGCACGGATCGTTTTGTTGTTTTGCCGTTGTGCCCATAAGCAGAGTATTTATGATGACGAGATTCTTGGTCCGGGGCGGATCGTATCCGGCCCCATGAATCTTGCTTGGGGTCGAACTCCCCACCGCGGGTAACGAAAGCTGGACACGGATGCCATCCGGGCCTGGGCTTGGGGCGGACCGGACTAGATCACTTGGTCCGTACCCAAGTGGGGTGATGATCATGATCACCATCAAGTCCCCCCAGTCCGTTATCATAATGCGAACCCATTCCTTCGGTGTCGTGCTAGGCTGATCTTTGAGGCTACTTGTATATAGCGAGTTGCATATAATTCGATTTCTAATTGCCTCTGAAGTACAAACCACGATTCTGTAAATATGGGTCTCCATTTTCATTTTTTCAAGGTACGTTGGAAATCCAGATAAACATGTCGAGATAACTATGTCCACACTCATTTTGAATTTAGAATAGTCCAACTCATAGTGTACACCACCTGTATATCCTTCATCGTAATCTAGTTCCTTCACGACTCCAGCGAATTCTCTGAAGTGATCATTCTTACATCCGGTGTTTAGAAGAGTAAATGCAGTAAAGTATATATCATCTACTTTCACGAAACATTTAAGTCGGTGCCTCTGTGGGGTATTTGTGATAGGGATGCTACCGCTTATGGTAAGTGTGATGTATTTGTTTCCATTCCAAGTTTCAAAAGGGGTCGCGGGGTTTGTTAGGGTGGTGATTACCTGGCTAATGAAAGTGTGATAACTACCGTGCATTATGTCGAAGTTGATGTTGGCCATGTCTGTTTAAAAAGAACAACAAATAATCGGTTGGACACAGTTTATCCAATACTTATTTCACAGCAAAATCAAAACTAGAAAAGCAGAAATCAGAAAACTTACGAACTAGGTATAGAGAATGAGAGATGGTGGCGACTCGTAGTGTTCTGAGCGATTACCACATATTGAGCGATTACTTTTCATGTACCAATACTTTTCATGTACCAATATTGAGCCAAACCCTAATCCGACGTGGAAGGTTTGGTCGTGGGGGAGAGAGACAGTTCTCCGCGTCCACTGCTGACGTGGATACTTGGTCATGGGGGAGCTCGACAATTACTGTGCATGTGTACACGTGGGCCAATCGTGTGAGCCGACAAGGTTAGTGGCCAAGCCACATTGCCTACCCAGTATAACGGTCACAGGTTGTCCTTTTATGTCAGAGTATATCAGATCTGTGCATGAGGCACGGATCGTTTTGCCCTTGTGCCCATAAGCAGAGTATTTATGATGACGAGATTCTTGGTCCGGGGCGGATCGTATCCGGCCCCATGAATCTTGCTTGGGGTCGAACTCCCCACCGCGGGTAACGAAAGCTGGACACGGATGCCATCCGGGCCTGGGCTTGGGGCGGACCGGACTAGATCACTTGGTCCGTACCCAAATGGGGTGATGATCATGATCACCATCAAGTCCCCCTAGTCCGTTATCATAATGCGAACCCATTCCTTCGGTGTCGTGCTAGGCTGATCTCTGAGGTTACTTGTATATAGCGAGTTGCATATAATTCGATTTCTAATTGCCTCTGAAGTACAAACCACGATTCTGTAAATATGGGTCTCCATTTTCATTTTTTCAAGGTACGTTGGAAATCCAGATAAACATGTCGAGATAACTATGTCCACACTCATTTTGAATTTAGAATAGTCCAACTCATAGTGTACACCACCTGTATATCCTTCATCGTAATCTAGTTCCTTCACGACTCCAGCGAATTCTCTGAAGTGATCATTCTTACATCCGGTGTTTAGAAGAGTAAATGCAGTAAAGTATATATCATCTACTTTCACGAAACATTTAAGTCGGTGCCTCTGTGGGGTATTTGTGATAGGGATGCTACCGCTTATGGTAAGTGTGATGTATTTGTTTCCATTCCAAGTTTCAAAAGGGGTCGCGGGGTTTGTTAGGGTGGTGATTACCTGGCTAATGAAAGTGTGATAACTACCGTGCATTATGTCGAAGTTGATGTTGGCCATGTCTGTTTAAAAAGAACAACAAATAATCGGTTGGACACAGTTTATCCAATACTTATTTCACAGCAAAATCAAAACTAGAAAAGCAGAAATCAGAAAACTTACGAACTAGGTATAGAGAATGAGAGATGGTGGCGACCCGTAGTGTTCTGAGCGATTACCACATATTGAGCGATTACTTTTCATGTACCAATACTTTTCATGTACAAATATTGAGCCAAACCCTAATCCGACGTGGAAGGTTTGGTCGTGGGGGAGAGAGACAGTTCTCCGCGTCCACTGCTGACGTGGATACTTGGTCGTGGGGGAGCTCGACAATTACTGTGCATGTGTACACGTGGGCCAATCGTGTGAGCCGACCAGGTTAGTGGCCAAGTCACATTGCCTACCCAGTATAACGGTCACAGGTTGTCCTTTTATGTCAGAGTATATCAGATCTGTGCATGATGCACGGATCGTTTTGTTGTTTTGCCGTTATGCCCATAAGCAGAGTATTTATGATAACGAGATTCTTGGTCCGGGGCGGATTGTATCCGGCCCCATGAATCTTGCTTGGGGTCGAACTCCCCACCGCGGGTAACGAAAGCTGGACATGGATGTCATCCGGGCCTGGGCTTGGGGCGGACCGGACTAGATCACTTGGTCCGTACCCAAGTGGGGTGATGATCACCATCAAGTCCCCCAATCCGTTATCATAATGCGAACCCATTCCTTCGGTGTCGTGCTAGGCTGATCTCTAAGGCTACTTGTATATAGCGAGTTGCATATAATTCGATTTCTAATTGCCTCTGAAGTACAAACCACGATTCTGTAAATATGGGTCTCCATTTTCATTTTTTCAAGGTACGTTGGAAATCCAGATAAACATGTCGAGATAACTATGTCCACACTCATTTTGAATTTAGAATAGTCCAACTCATAGTGTACACCACATCTCAAAAATGGTGACCTTCTGCACGGCGAAGGGATGAAGCTGGCTAAATCCAACTTTATAGTGTTTACATACATTTAAATAAAACGGTGTTGGGGGCATGCGGAGATTCCCTTTCTTCATCGTTTTCCAGTACACCGCCACCTTACCCTCTGGTGGCGCGTCGGCACGCTGGGCCGGAGTCGGCGCAACGGGATTGAAGCGCTCCAGGCATTTAAAGCGCCTCAGAATAACCGGAAGCATCTCCGGTTTCACCGAACTAACCTCCAGTGCCACGTTGGCCACACCACTGCTCGTGCTCGGACCACCTCCTTCAATAGTAGCCATGGTATGGTGGTATGAATATATGAGAAAAGAAGAAAAAGGGATGAAGATATGAATAACGGACCTGGGTTTATATGAATGTAGTCGGAAACTGGGTTGAGTGCCAGAACAGTGGACGGAATGATTGAATGACAACCGGTATCCTCTCAACGATTTTTTACTAAGCGTAAAAAATGAAATAAACCCAACTATTTGCTATTTATAGGCAATTTTGCGTGGGTCGGATCCTGTGGGCATTAGTAGTAGCCGTAAACGTGTCGCAAGATGTCACGATCCAAGAAATTACCACGTATCGACCCAGTTTTACCGCTACACGTGTCGCCAGATCTCACGATCTAATAAATGAACAGTGAGAACGAAGCGACGTGCATTTATTGGACGCCGCAAGTGCCCCAAAAGCGTCATAATAGCGCCAGGACGTCCCATCATATGCCAGACGAAAAGTTTGAGGGGACGGGCATTTATTACGCGCCGTTAATATGTTGAAGGCATCATTATGGTGTCACATCTTTACTGTAAGTCCGCAACCATATCCTCGGAACGGAATATGATAACGGACTGGGGGGACTTGATGGTGATCATGATCATCACCCCACTTGGGTACGGACCAAGTGATCTAGTCCGGTCCGCCCCAAGCCCAGGCCCGGATGGCATCCGTGTCCAGCTTTCGTTACCCGCGGTGGGGAGTTCGACCCCAAGCAAGATTCATGGGGCCGAATACGATCCGCCCCGGACCAAGAATCTCGTCATCATAAATACTCTGCTTATGGGCACAACGGCAAAACAACAAAACGATCCGTGCATCATGCACAGATCTGATATACTCTGACATAAAAGGACAACCTGTGACCGTTATACTGGGTAGGCAATGTGACTTGGCCACTAACCTGGTCGGCTCACACGATTGGCCCACGTGTACACATGCACAGTAATTGTCGAGCTCCCCCACGACCAAGTATCCACGTCAGCAGTGGACGCGGAGAACTGTCTCTCTCCCCCACGACCAAACCTTCCACGTCGAATTAGGGTTTGGCTCAATATTGGTACATGAAAAGTATTGGTACATGAAAAGTAATCGCTCAGAACACTACGGGTCGTCACCATCTCTCATTCTCTATACCTAGTTCGTAAGTTTTCTGATTTCTGCTTTTCTAGTTTTGATTTTGCTGTGAAATAAGTATTGGATAAACTGTGTCCAACTGATTATTTGTTGTTCTTTTTAAACAGACATGGCCAACATCAACTTCGACATAATGCACGGTAGTTATCACACTTTCATTAGCCAGGTAATCACCACCCTAACAAACCCCGCGACCCTTTTGAAACTTGGAATGGAAACAAATACATCACACTTACCGTAAGCGGTAGCATCCCTATCACAAATACCCCACAGAGGCACCGACTTAAATGTTTCGTGAAAGTAGATGATATATACTTTACCGCATTTACTCTTCTAAACACCGGACGACTGTTAAGATTTCGTGGGAGTAAGAATGATCACTTCAGAGAATTCGCTGGAGTCGTGAAGGAACTAGATTACGATGAAGGATATACAGGTGGTGTACACTATGAGTTGGACTATTCTAAATTCAAAATGAGTGTGGACATAGTTATCTCGACATGTTTATCTGGCTTTCCAACGTACCTTGAAAAAATGAAAATGGAGACCCATATTTACAGAATCGTGGTTTGTATTTCAGAGGCAATTAGAAATCGAATTATATGCAACTCGCTATATACAAGTAGCCTCAGAGATCAGCCTAGCACGACACCGAAGGAATGGATTCGCATTATGATTGGCAACTGGGACACACTTTCAAATGAAGCCGTTAAGCTTCCTCCATTGCCAAAAGGATTCCGTTTAGGAAAAGATGTAGAAAAGGACATTTTGTCTATTCTATATGCAAAGAACGTACTAAACATGAATGAACATTTAAGCGAAGTGTTGAAGTATCCAAAGTTTTGTCAGTACATCATTGCCGTCCATAGCGGACATACAATCAGGCCTGCATAAAATCATGTTCAGGTTAGTATTATCAATATGTAGATATGTTTTAAATGCCCGACCCGGCCATTCTTCCACCTCAACTCTACTTATCTGCACTAAGCTTGTAGGCAATGGTAAGAAACTTTGATCATGAACTTATCTTTAACTTCTAGGAGTTAACCCTGTTGAATTAATCAGATGTTTTACTGTATTAAAATGGAAAAACTTGTGAAAATGGGGAAAAAAATGTTTAAGGATCTCTTTAGTTCTAAACTTGGTTGTATTAGTTGACACTGGAAATGTAATCCTCTAATATATGTACTTCTGTTGTTAGTTGTGTCTGTTGATATGATGTTGTATGCTTTATAGGCTCTCCTTTCCGAGTTTTAAGGTCATGTAGTATCACTGTTCACCCAGAAGTGAAACGATTATTTTTGGACAAAGTGATCTACAATATTTGGTTTCAGCTTCAACAGAGCAGATTTGTAAACGTCCTAGAATAATAGAGTTAAAAGTATCTGTTTCACTTCATGGACGTATACATTTATTTTTAAATCTCACGATTCCGACAGTTTCTTTGAATACAATGGTTAAAGATCAGGAGTTTCTTTGAAGTAAACAAAACAAGTTAAAACTTGTGCATTGTATATTCAAAGTTGGTGAAACCTTCCAAATTGGCATATAAAAACCTTTTTGGTCATTATTGTAATAGCAGCATATATTTACTGAGTAGTAATCATGAGGTTCGATGAGATAATGTAGAGAAGCAACCGGGTTCTGCTGGTTCTTGAAACATCAGTGATTGAAACGAAGGCAAAAAAAGTGTTGGATTCACGACCCATTGCTCAACCTTGATCTATCCCTCAAATTTCGACTAAACATGAAATGCTAACTGTTTTGTAAAATTGTGTGTCCTTAGGTAACCAAGTGCAAAAAAGGGGTAGGAAACTCACCTGATCGTCTTCTCCAATCACGTCTCCTCTCAGAATGCCCAAGAATTACCCATTTGCACTGTTCAAGTGCGAGACTTCATGATTCTATCTGCTGGATATTGGTTCGAGACTTCATGCTTGTAATTTTCTGCGTTGTTAATCACACCAGATTTAGTTAAGAACATATAGTTAAGAACCGAAAGAGATAGGCTGAACATATTATTAAAGAGAAATATATTTGAGCAACTCAGCCCGTTTAACCTACTTTTTTCGTCATTATCTTAGCAAAATTTTAAAACACTACAAGTTCCAAGCCAAACCGACCCATTTTTAGGTAAATGGGTCAAATTAACCTGCCACCTAGAGTCTTAGAATATTTTATGGAAGTTAAATCATGACTGAAATGAACATTTTAGAGTAAAACGTGAAAGGTTTTTTCACTTGCCACTAAAATATGCTGGTTGTCAATCCGTGTTCCTAAATCAGGTCAATGCTTATAGCTATGGCACAACCTAAGGCTTATTTAGGTAAAAAAAACGATGACACTGGCAGTGGAAATGATCTAATATAATAACGGAAATTAGTATAGTAAAAAAGAATACCATTTGTCAATAATGTAGATTTATTTTTAAATCTCACGATTCTGACAGTTTCTTTGAATACAATGGTTAAAGATCAGGAGTTTCTTTGAAGTAAACAAAACAAGTTAAAACTTGTGCATTGTATATTCAAAGTTGGTGAAACCTTCCAAATTGGCATATAAAAACCTTTTTGGTCATTATTGTAATAGCAGCATATATTTACTGAGTAGTAATCATGAGGTTCGATGAGATAATGTAGAGAAGCAACCGGGTTCTGCTGGTTCTTGAAACATCAGTGATTGAAACGAAGGCAAAAAAAGTGTTGGATTCACGACCCATTGCTCAACCTTGATCTATCCCTCAAATTTCGACTAAACATGAAATGCTAACTGTTTTGTAAAATTGTGTGTCCTTAGGTAACCAAGTGCAAAAAAGGGGTAGGAAACTCACCTGATCGTCTTCTCCAATCACGTCTCCTCTCAGAATGCCCAAGAATTACCCATTTGCACTGTTCAAGTGCGAGACTTCATGATTCTATCTGCTGGATATTGGTTCGAGACTTCATGCTTGTAATTTTCTGCGTTGTTAATCACACCAGATTTAGTTAAGAACATATAGTTAAGAACCGAAAGAGATAGGCTGAACATATTATTAAAGAGAAATATATTTGAGCAACTCAGCCCGTTTAACCTACTTTTTTCGTCATTATCTTAGCAAAATTTTAAAACACTACAAGTTCCAAGCCAAACCGACCCATTTTTAGGTAAATGGGTCAAATTAACCTGCCACCTAGAGTCTTAGAATATTTTATGGAAGTTAAATCATGACTGAAATGAACATTTTAGAGTAAAACGTGAAAGGTTTTTTCACTTGCCACTAAAATATGCTGGTTGTCAATCCGTGTTCCTAAATCAGGTCAATGCTTATAGCTATGGCACAACCTAAGGCTTATTTAGGTAAAAAAAACGATGACACTGGCAGTGGAAATGATCTAATATAATAACGGAAATTAGTATAGTAAAAAAGAATACCATTTGTCAATAATGTAGATTTATTTTTAAATCTCACGATTCCGACAGTTTCTTTGAATACAATGGTTAAAGATCAGGAGTTTCTTTGAAGTAAACAAAACAAGTTAAAACTTGTGCATTGTATATTCAAAGTTGGTGAAACCTTCCAAATTGGCATATAAAAACCTTTTTGGTCATTATTGTAATAGCAGCATATATTTACTGAGTAGTAATCATGAGGTTCGATGAGATAATGTAGAGAAGCAACCGGGTTCTGCTGGTTCTTGAAACATCAGTGATTGAAACGAAGGCAAAAAAAGTGTTGGATTCACGACCCATTGCTCAACCTTGATCTATCCCTCAAATTTCGACTAAACATGAAATGCTAACTGTTTTGTAAAATTGTGTGTCCTTAGGTAACCAAGTGCAAAAAAGGGGTAGGAAACTCACCTGATCGTCTTCTCCAATCACGTCTCCTCTCAGAATGCCCAAGAATTACCCATTTGCACTGTTCAAGTGCGAGACTTCATGATTCTATCTGCTGGATATTGGTTCGAGACTTCATGCTTGTAATTTTCTGCGTTGTTAATCACACCAGATTTAGTTAAGAACATATAGTTAAGAACCGAAAGAGATAGGCTGAACATATTATTAAAGAGAAATATATTTGAGCAACTCAGCCCGTTTAACCTACTTTTTTCGTCATTATCTTAGCAAAATTTTAAAACACTACAAGTTCCAAGCCAAACCGACCCATTTTTAGGTAAATGGGTCAAATTAACCTGCCACCTAGAGTCTTAGAATATTTTATGGAAGTTAAATCATGACTGAAATGAACATTTTAGAGTAAAACGTGAAAGGTTTTTTCACTTGCCACTAAAATATGCTGGTTGTCAATCCGTGTTCCTAAATCAGGTCAATGCTTATAGCTATGGCACAACCTAAGGCTTATTTAGGTAAAAAAAACGATGACACTGGCAGTGGAAATGATCTAATATAATAACGGAAATTAGTATAGTAAAAAAGAATACCATTTGTCAATAATGTAGATTTATTTTTAAATCTCACGATTCCGACAGTTTCTTTGAATACAATGGTTAAAGATCAGGAGTTTCTTTGAAGTAAACAAAACAAGTTAAAACTTGTGCATTGTATATTCAAAGTTGGTGAAACCTTCCAAATTGGCATATAAAAACCTTTTTGGTCATTATTGTAATAGCAGCATATATTTACTGAGTAGTAATCATGAGGTTCGATGAGATAATGTAGAGAAGCAACCGGGTTCTGCTGGTTCTTGAAACATCAGTGATTGAAACGAAGGCAAAAAAAGTGTTGGATTCACGACCCATTGCTCAACCTTGATCTATCCCTCAAATTTCGACTAAACATGAAATGCTAACTGTTTTGTAAAATTGTGTGTCCTTAGGTAACCAAGTGCAAAAAAGGGGTAGGAAACTCACCTGATCGTCTTCTCCAATCACGTCTCCTCTCAGAATGCCCAAGAATTACCCATTTGCACTGTTCAAGTGCGAGACTTCATGATTCTATCTGCTGGATATTGGTTCGAGACTTCATGCTTGTAATTTTCTGCGTTGTTAATCACACCAGATTTAGTTAAGAACATATAGTTAAGAACCGAAAGAGATAGGCTGAACATATTATTAAAGAGAAATATATTTGAGCAACTCAGCCCGTTTAACCTACTTTTTTCGTCATTATCTTAGCAAAATTTTAAAACACTACAAGTTCCAAGCCAAACCGACCCATTTTTAGGTAAATGGGTCAAATTAACCTGCCACCTAGAGTCTTAGAATATTTTATGGAAGTTAAATCATGACTGAAATGAACATTTTAGAGTAAAACGTGAAAGGTTTTTTCACTTGCCACTAAAATATGCTGGTTGTCAATCCGTGTTCCTAAATCAGGTCAATGCTTATAGCTATGGCACAACCTAAGGCTTATTTAGGTAAAAAAAACGATGACACTGGCAGTGGAAATGATCTAATATAATAACGGAAATTAGTATAGTAAAAAAGAATACCATTTGTCAATAATGTAGATTTATTTTTAAATCTCACGATTCCGACAGTTTCTTTGAATACAATGGTTAAAGATCAGGAGTTTCTTTGAAGTAAACAAAACAAGTTAAAACTTGTGCATTGTATATTCAAAGTTGGTGAAACCTTCCAAATTGGCATATAAAAACCTTTTTGGTCATTATTGTAATAGCAGCATATATTTACTGAGTAGTAATCATGAGGTTCGATGAGATAATGTAGAGAAGCAACCGGGTTCTGCTGGTTCTTGAAACATCAGTGATTGAAACGAAGGCAAAAAAAGTGTTGGATTCACGACCCATTGCTCAACCTTGATCTATCCCTCAAATTTCGACTAAACATGAAATGCTAACTGTTTTGTAAAATTGTGTGTCCTTAGGTAACCAAGTGCAAAAAAGGGGTAGGAAACTCACCTGATCGTCTTCTCCAATCACGTCTCCTCTCAGAATGCCCAAGAATTACCCATTTGCACTGTTCAAGTGCGAGACTTCATGATTCTATCTGCTGGATATTGGTTCGAGACTTCATGCTTGTAATTTTCTGCGTTGTTAATCACACCAGATTTAGTTAAGAACATATAGTTAAGAACCGAAAGAGATAGGCTGAACATATTATTAAAGAGAAATATATTTGAGCAACTCAGCCCGTTTAACCTACTTTTTTCGTCATTATCTTAGCAAAATTTTAAAACACTACAAGTTCCAAGCCAAACCGACCCATTTTTAGGTAAATGGGTCAAATTAACCTGCCACCTAGAGTCTTAGAATATTTTATGGAAGTTAAATCATGACTGAAATGAACATTTTAGAGTAAAACATGAAAGGTTTTTTCACTTGCCACTAAAATATGCTGGTTGTCAATCCGTGTTCCTAAATCAGGTCAATGCTTATAGCTATGGCACAACCTAAGGCTTATTTAGGTAAAAAAACGATGACACTGGCAGTGGAAATGATCTAATATAATAACGGAAATTAGTATAGTAAAAAAGAATACCATTTGTCAATAATTTCATGAAGTCTTTGGCATGACTTGCCGCTTCCGACTCTACCACTGCTGCTGCATGTTAGCTTGTTAATTAGAAGCCGGTGCCACTTCTGATTATGTATAATTGAGCATTAGTCTCGAGCACAAAAAAAGTGATTAAAGTCTATAATAACATTTAGGTTTGATCATTTAAATTATACGACTACATACTTATGATTATATAAGATCAGAGACAAATAAGTTTAAAAAAACAAAAAATCCATTTTATATTAGTCCCACTCTACATGTTAAAAAGCAGATGGCAAATTGACCATTAACAAATTAAAAAGTAAACGGGTCGAAAGTGCTACCTCTGATGTAATAACAGGATATTTTGATTAAGATGATTTGGAGGTTGCATGCGTTAAAAATACACATTGGACAACTTTTAACCCATTTGACCCGTTTTATGTAAAGCTACTTTTTTTATTTAACCTTTATGGTTTATGGTTTTTTTATTAGGGAGGAATATGTATAGTTAGGCTTTTTATTTAACTTTTTTATCAGGTTTAGAGTAAAACATGGAATATGTATAGTTAGTGGTGTACAGATGTTCTGATCAGTAATTGAGAGAATAGAAGGGCATGGTCACTTACACACTTCCACTTGCAGCCAACAAAGAACTGTAACAAAAGAACATAACATCAATCGTCAGTCAACAATATTGATAAATCTGGGCATGAATGTAAGAGATAGTAAACGTGAAGTGAGTGAACTGTATACCACAGCGATGCATATAAGAAGTTGTAACATGAGCATTACTAAGGTAAGAGATAGTAAAACCCTTGCATCTAGACGAAAGTTACTTCTGTTCTAAAAATTAAGCAACCCAGTAGTGAGGAAAAAGGAAGCGACTCGGCATAAATTCCAAATAACCTTATTGAATATTTAGTGTTCTTGTTTTTCTTGAGTTATGACAGTCTTGTGGACTTGAGGTGATAAAAACCAGTGTTGTAAAAGTTGGCTGATCAGGCCGCCTAGTCGGTTTCCAAGGGACCTCCGACTCGATCACCTCCAAGTCGGTCAAATAAGTCGGTCAGCGCGGTCAATGCCGGTCAACGGAGGTCAAATACTCAGAATCGGTTTTTTTGGAGCAAATCGAGAAGCAACAAGCGGTTTCTCACTTTCCAGAGAGCTTAATTCCACCAGTCGAAAACTTTCCGACGAGTTTAAATCCAACCGACCACTCTCCAGCACACCAGAAATCGGCGATCGAACCTCCTGAAACAAACTCGTACACTATCATACGCCATAAGAACATATCCAACAATAATAATCGTTGCCAAGATCTAAAGCAGATGTATTTTAGAGAGAGAAAGAATTTGGGGATTGTAGAGAGAGGATGCTATTTTCTTAAAGGCCAGAGAGAGAATGCTATTGATTATCTGAACTTTACAGTACATATACGTTTGACTGTTTTAATAAATATAATTTATAATTAATGTATTAATGTACATATTTTAAAGAATAAGTTAAAAAGTTACATTTTGATCCCTTAAGTTTAAAATATATTCATATCTACACATATTTTTAAAATTTATTATTGAAATGTATAAAAAGTCAACAAAAGTGAAAATCCGACTAGTCCTACCGAGGTCCCGACCGACTCGCCCCAGACTTCTGACTTTTTCAACATTGATAATAACTATTACAAATCCTGTGTAGAAGAAAATGCACATTGTGCATACTAAAATGTCATTTATCCATTTTCAGGGCGGAGTCGAATGAGATCCGCTAAATTGAAGGGGCTCATGTACCAGTAGGATATTAACTAAGATGATACACTCTAAGGTACTTACTTTACCCAATCCAAAACCAAATGAGCCTCCATGATCAAGCAGCAACTTTGTTGGCCGTCACGAAGTTAATGATGGTTGCAAAATCAAAATCCTGCATGAAAAATACAATCATGAATAATATCAAATGCATCAATATACATCGTGCTCAATCGGAAAACCAAATAATGACATACATAAGAGTAACTAGTATTCTACCCAGACGTTGTCCGGTTTAACTTGACAATTTATATGCAAAATTATATATATGCATTAGTTGTTATTCTATATTAATACCGTTTACATGTCTTCGTAAATATAACTAAAACAATAGAAAACATAAATGAAAACTACAAAAAGAGAAAAGTAAAAATATTATTTTAATACACTTTGAATCACTATAAACATGTTTGGCCCATTCATATGTAAATGGGTAAATTGCCACCTCTGTCTAAAACCAAAACAAAAACCAAGTATCATAATTTTATCCATAGAGAGGAAGACAATAATCATACCAAAAACCATCTTCAATTATTTCTAAAATGACAACACATAGTTAAGAACCGAAAGAGATAGGCTGAACATATTATTAAAGAGAAATATATTTGAGCAACTCAGCCCGTTTAACCTACTTTTTTCGTCATTATCTTAGCAAAATTTTAAAACACTACAAGTTCCAAGCCAAACCGACCCATTTTTAGGTAAATGGGTCAAATTAACCTGCCACCTAGAGTCTTAGAATATTTTATGGAAGTTAAATCATGACTGAAATGAACATTTTAGAGTAAAACATGAAAGGTTTTTTCACTTGCCACTAAAATATGCTGGTTGTCAATCCGTGTTCCTAAATCAGGTCAATGCTTATAGCTATGGCACAACCTAAGGCTTATTTAGGTAAAAAAACGATGACACTGGCAGTGGAAATGATCTAATATAATAACGGAAATTAGTATAGTAAAAAAGAATACCATTTGTCAATAATTTCATGAAGTCTTTGGCATGACTTGCCGCTTCCGACTCTACCACTGCTGCTGCATGTTAGCTTGTTAATTAGAAGCCGGTGCCACTTCTGATTATGTATAATTGAGCATTAGTCTCGAGCACAAAAAAAGTGATTAAAGTCTATAATAACATTTAGGTTTGATCATTTAAATTATACGACTACATACTTATGATTATATAAGATCAGAGACAAATAAGTTTAAAAAAACAAAAAATCCATTTTATATTAGTCCCACTCTACATGTTAAAAAGCAGATGGCAAATTGACCATTAACAAATTAAAAAGTAAACGGGTCGAAAGTGCTACCTGTGATGTAATAACAGGATATTTTGATTAAATTGATTTGGAGGTTGCATGCGTTAAAAATACACATTGGACAACTTTTAGCCCATTTGACCCGTTTTATGTAAAGCTACTTTTTTTATTTAACCTTTTGACCTTTGAGAGATACTTAAAATAACCCCAATCCACCCCCTTAATAAGTACTCCGTAAATAGGTATGCCACCTCTATAGAATATGAAAGGAGAAAAAAGTTGCAAACCATGACTTTGAGCAGACTGGAATTAACTTCTATAATCAGGAATTCCACACATAGTGCTTATCCCAGCTCCAGTTAAAACCACAAGCTTGGAACTGAACAAAGTTGAGAACGTTAAGTGTCTAAACTCTAAAGTTGGTCAACTATCTCAAACATAAAAGATCTTAAAACCTCAATTAGAATTTTAATTATGATTCCATCAGAAATTACCTTCGTTCGGAAAATTCATGCAATTAGTGCTTGTTGGATCTGAATCGGGGACTACTTTCCTATCTAGGGGTGAATTTTTAACACCATAGAAAGTGGTTCCAGGAGCTGAGATTCAACACACTGTCTGTACATATCTAATACGGAGTAGAAGCTCAAAAGGATATTGTCATTACTTTCCCACGAAACTTACAGTATTTGAGTATTTGCTGTCTGATGTGTGGATTTTGTTTCCCTACAAAGTTCACACTGATACAATGAACTTAAACATGATCATTTGACAGATTTTATCATGTATATAATATGCATATAAATAAATTAAATACACAATGACAATATAGTGGATACAACACAGAAAAATGCAGTAAATTGATAGAAATGGAAACACCTGAGTATCAATCCTGGAGTATCATGTCTAAACTCGAAACCTGGGATGGTTGATTCTTGTTGGTCTGCTTCCACAACATAAATACCTAAACACGATTCAACGGCGAATGTCTATCACCTTGAATCTAATTCAGTGGTGTAAAAAAAAACTTCAGCTGCCATGAAAACTGTTGGAAACAATACGAAATGAATAAGAACCGATCCAAGTATACGTGAATCTGTATGGAGTGGAAGTCATAGTTCATTCTACCCTATGCAATATATATATATATATATACACACACACACACGCACACACACACATACACCAACAGAAAACAAATACACATTTATGATACTACAAGCTATCCCTGAAATTGATTAAAGAAAATTAAAAAAGAAACTGAACCTGGCTATCTAGCAAATTCTAAAGAGCATTGAGCATCACTCGAGTGGAAATTCATCAGCAACTTGTGAATGCTATCAAAAACCAGTAGACATATCACCTGTAATAGCAGATGAACTAATTCAGGCAATGATAGTGATATAGTTAGGAATAACAATCTTTGTATGAATATGTGTCGGGTTTTTCTTCATGTTTGTGCTCAAAGATGAAATTATCCATCTACTACGTCACATTCCATGGATTTACCAAAATTAACCCTGTACCAAGGAAGTGTGCAGCCCCAATATGTAGAGTACAAAATAATTACACACCAAAAAGTTAAATATACAAATGTGTGAACACTAAAGATATATGAGTACCTTACTAAAAATTAAAACGCATTTCTTATATAAATTAAAACCGTACGTTAGACTGTAGTATAGTATCAGAGGCGATGACCAACGAAGCAAAGCAAAACTTGGAGCAGCAAGTGCAGACTCAAGCAACCCTAATAAGATCTCCCAGATTTTATAAAAAGAAAGGCCCATTCTCAATACAATTGGACAATAGTGATGTATATAACTGATTCGGCTAAAGCAACCCCTAGACATTTCTAAAATTCAAATAGCATATAATCAGCAATAGCTCATGGCCTAATTTAACATGCCTACATCCGAATAGCATGATCAGATATATAGATGTCACTAATCACAGCTATGCACCACAAAGTTATCGAGATCAAAGTTGTGACCCATGAGCTAAATCATGGTGGGGATGCCGTGAAAGAATGTAGTCCTAACATGCCAAATAGTCAAAACAACCAATTATCCATTTCAGCCAACCAAAATTGTAAGAACCTGAGTCATGATCATACCTAATCATGGATTCTCCTAAAGATTCTATGAGTTGCCTGAGCCTTCACCGAATCAGCTTGTATATGTTCTTCAATTCTAAGCTGAAATACCATGCAAGTGATCATATAAACAAATTCACAGTTGCCCACAGCTATCTCAGAACCATATGTGATTACACCCTGCAAATAGTTTTTAAGGATAAAGTTGTGATATAATTACACCATTAGAATAAAAAAATAAAAGAACATGTCTACAGAGATAATTATTACCTTGTAAACTGGTCCAAAGACTCATTCACTAATCTATAAAGTTCTGTACAAAATTAAGTTGGTGTTATTCTAATGAAAAGTTATGTTAGTGGCTAGAAAGATACATATCCACAAACAGTTGGTGTGCAAGAAAGTATTTGACCATAAAGAAAAAAATTGATGATGATGATGATGACAAAACCTGCATATGAACCAAAGTATAATACACAATCAAGTTAATAATCAAATGCCAACCCCAACAATGGAGAATGAAAAAGAAATCAGCCAGCGGTGAAGTAGATAGCTTCAAATAAGCACAACTCTAAAGAATCATTAATACTATAAAACATGATAAAATAATCAACCAAATTTTACTCTCATAAACTGTCCAACTTGAAAACAGAGATTATGTATAAATTTGTCCCGATTCCAATGGTCTAATGATGTAAGATTTCAACATCGTTTAACAATTACTTCGAATTTATATCTATGAAATAACAACATATAAAATTATGATATACTTACATAATCATCTTCTTCCAAAAGTAATATTTGTTCCAAATCGCTGCTTTGCGATAACTATAGAAGAAGAAGAAGCTGCTCCAATTTATGCATAATCTAAACACCTACTATGCCCAAGTCGGAATTTTTGCAATTTGGGATTATATTCAGGAATCGAGAGATGTCGGAATTTTGATTTGCTAACTTCATGTGTTTAGTTACTAACTGTTATTTTGTACAGGTTCGACGACCTGACAACGGATCTGGCTGCTTTAAGGAAGGAGGTGTCCGAACTGGAGACGGCGTGCCAGCTGCACATCGAAGACTTCAATGATGCCACGATTAAAAGCAAAGAGCTGGCAGATGATTTGGAGCGTCTTCGGAAGGGCATTCCCGACCTGGTGAAGCGAGCCATTGCATCGGATAGCGTGACGGGTCCGTTCAAGGAATTCCTGTCCGCTGTCCAGGAGGTGGAGGTGCTACAAACGATCAATCTTATATCGGAGCACGTTCTCGACCTTCCGACTCCGCTTCCGGATGCAATCGCATCCAAGGTCAACCCGGACTGCGTCGAGAGGGTGCAGCGGGCGAGCCAGGCGTTGCAGACACTCACCGTTCCCTTCATAGAAAGAATAGGTAGTGAGGTGTTGTCTGTAGACGAGATTTTGGGGATGCAGCCGTAGGTAGATAGGTTCATTTGTAAGGCTGGCATCCCTTATTACTTTATAAATTTGTTTTATATATATAAATGCAACGTTCGTTTCTTAATTGCACGTGTTCAAGCTATTTTTTGTGTACGTACGTTTAGTATTTGTTGTCATGACTTAGTAGATTTCTAGACTACTTTATGGGTTGGTGTGTGGCGGCGGTTGTTACCGCGGCTCGACCAATTAGTCCGGTCTCACCCCGGCAATTTAACTGTGGCACGGGGGGACCTCTGCCTTCGGGAAGCTAGAAGGCATTCCCTTATGGGGGCAGGCTCGCTGTGACTCCGGGCTTAGCTGACTTCTGCCGTCATATGCCGAGCCCACAACGACGACGCCTAGAGGCGGTTTTTTTGTTGAATGTGTAGAACATAACAGGTATGCAACACAGAAGAATAAGATGCAATCAAAACTTTTTTCATTGATAATGACAAGTGCTACGAAGGCAGGGGGATCAATCCGGCCCGAGCTATTACAAAGTTTGATTAAATATAACATTTCTTTAGGTTAGTCACGTGCCAAGTACGAGGCACGGACTTGCCATCCAGAGTGGCTAAGACGTAGGAGCCATTTGCGTTTGCTTCCGTAACCCGGTACGGGCCTTCCCAGCGCTGACCAAGCTTGCCTGTATCTTCGGATGTAACACCCCCAAATTTTACTGATGCGCGGAAGCAAGCTTTGGGTGTTACTAATCAAATATCACAGCACAAAGGTAAAGTAACGACATCTATATGAAACATTATACATTAATACTCAAAAGTATTACGTTAGTTGTAATTAAAGTACAAGCTCGGAGTTCAAATATGTTATCCTAGAGATTCTATTACATAACTCTTATAGCAAAATAATGTGACAGAATCTCCAAATTTGTATGCATGTGACTCGAGCTATGGTTTCCCCCTCGGGGTAAGCAGTCCTACTGCTGTGGTGTACCTGAGATATAAAGCTAAAACAGGTCAACCAAAATGGTTGGTGAATCTCACAGGTTTGTAAGTAATAACAGTTTTGAACACAAGGTTTTATCATCAGTAGTGCCCGAAGGCGTAAAATCGTGCCTTTGCCATCCTGCAAAGCAAGTAAGTTTACCATTGCCATGAGGCTCATAATCGAAGCTTAACCCGTAAGTAATGTGTTTGCCCCCGAGACATGCCCGAACGGAGCAAGCTGAGTAACGAATTAGTAGTCACCCGGACCGCGGGCGGGGAGGGTCATTTCCCTAATGGATCCATTAACTATTGTTCGCGCTTAAGTACCATAACTAACGATATATGATGGAGGGACTTCCCCAAATAAATGGTGAGAAAACTCATGCAATTCCGTTTGGTAAATATGTAATTCAGTACTTGTGTTCATAAAAGCAAGCAATATACGGATGACGCTTTGAATGGTTCCTGGTTTGGATGAAGTTACCAGGTCTTGGATCCTGTTAGGAAGTCCATCAACGTATTTCTCGATCCTCTTGTACTCAGGATCGACCATGGTTGGGCATAGAAGTGCCAGTTAGTGGAAGCGGTTGGTGTATCCGGTGATGTCATCACCCTGCATCTTGTGATTTCAGAATTCTATCTCCAGTTGTTTCAATTCCTCTCTGGGACAATACTCATCCCTTAGCATGATCTTCATCTCTTCCCATGAAAGCTTGTAGGCAGTAGCAACGCCCACGGTTTGGGCATAGGTATTCCACCATGTAAGGGCGATGTCAGAAAAAGTGCAAGCTGAGAACTTGACATTGTCTTCTTCAGCGCAGTTACAGATGAGGAATACAGATTCTATCTTCTCGATCCAGCGTACTAGACCGATTGCCCCTTCTGTACCCTTGAATTCGTGAGGTCCACAGCCTCTGAACTCCTTGTAGGTGCAAGGTTTGGTAGTAGGAGTGGGAGTGGTGCCCGTGTTTGTGGTGTCTTCGCTTCTTCGTGACTGTTCGGCAGCTAATGCTTCAGCTACCCTTTGCGATGAGATTCGGTTAAGGTCGGCCTCGGAGTACATTTGCTTACGTGGCGGCATGGTTTTCTGAATAAAAGGTGGAGAAAATGGTAAGATTTCTGTCATGACAATGTTGATCATTATCAATACAGACACGAAGTGGTGACGATATACTACATCACACTAGTGTTTCCGTCAAAGGAGAATGATGGAGTTAGGTAATTGAATTTGATACTGATTCGAAATGTTTCGGAGGGGTGCATGACGTATTGCGTGGCGTGTTTGCCATTCAGGGGCAAGGAGTTAGAAATAGTAAGGCTTACGTAACACAGCCTAAGATATCGAACAGAAGCAAGGCCTATCTATGTATATAGGTATATATCACATAATAGCCTAGGGTGTCTAATCACAGACATGTTTGAGTCCCGGATTCTCTCGTAGTCAGAGTCGACTAGTGTACCCGTTTCAGTCATGGTTCTTTTCAGATCTCACATCATAATCTTTTAATTGTACATAGTTGATCAGGCTATGTTAAATTAAACCAATATCATGTAGTCACTGAACCTAATCATACTTAATAAGGAATACTGCCTAACGGTCATAGTCTAGGCCCACTAAATGCAACCTAGTTCACTATAACCTTAGGCTCTGATACCAATCTGTAACACCCCCAAATTTTACTGATGCGCGGAAGCAAGCTTTGGGTGTTACTAATCAAATATCACAGCACAAAGGTAAAGTAACGACATCTATATGAAACATTATACATTAATACTCAAAAGTATTACGTTAGTTGTAATTAAAGTACAAGCTCGGAGTTCAAATATGTTATCCTAGAGATTCTATTACATAACTCTTATAGCAAAATAATGTGACAGAATCTCCAAATTTGTATGCATGTGACTCGAGCTATGGTTTCCCCCTCGGGGTAAGCAGTCCTACTGCTGTGGTGTACCTGAGATATAAAGCTAAAACAGGTCAACCAAAATGGTTGGTGAATCTCACAGGTTTGTAAGTAATAACAGTTTTGAACACAAGGTTTTATCATCAGTAGTGCCCGAAGGCGTAAAATCGTGCCTTTGCCATCCTGCAAAGCAAGTAAGTTTACCATTGCCATGAGGCTCATAATCGAAGCTTAACCCGTAAGTAATGTGTTTGCCCCCGAGACATGCCCGAACGGAGCAAGCTGAGTAACGAATTAGTAGTCACCCGGACCGCGGGCGGGGAGGGTCATTTCCCTAATGGATCCATTAACTATTGTTCGCGCTTAAGTACCATAACTAACGATATATGATGGAGGGACTTCCCCAAATAAATGGTGAGAAAACTCATGCAATTCCGTTTGGTAAATATGTAATTCAGTACTTGTGTTCATAAAAGCAAGCAATATACGGATGACGCTTTGAATGGTTCCTGGTTTGGATGAAGTTACCAGGTCTTGGATCCTGTTAGGAAGTCCATCAACGTATTTCTCGATCCTCTTGTACTCAGGATCGACCATGGTTGGGCATAGAAGTGCCAGTTAGTGGAAGCGGTTGGTGTATCCGGTGATGTCATCACCCTGCATCTTGTGATTTCAGAATTCTATCTCCAGTTGTTTCAATTCCTCTCTGGGACAATACTCATCCCTTAGCATGATCTTCATCTCTTCCCATGAAAGCTTGTAGGCAGTAGCAACGCCCACGGTTTGGGCATAGGTATTCCACCATGTAAGGGCGATGTCAGAAAAAGTGCAAGCTGAGAACTTGACATTGTCTTCTTCAGCGCAGTTACAGATGAGGAATACAGATTCTATCTTCTCGATCCAGCGTACTAGACCGATTGCCCCTTCTGTACCCTTGAATTCGTGAGGTCCACAGCCTCTGAACTCCTTGTAGGTGCAAGGTTTGGTAGTAGGAGTGGGAGTGGTGCCCGTGTTTGTGGTGTCTTCGCTTCTTCGTGACTGTTCGGCAGCTAATGCTTCAGCTACCCTTTGCGATGAGATTCGGTTAAGGTCGGCCTCGGAGTACATTTGCTTACGTGGCGGCATGGTTTTCTGAATAAAAGGTGGAGAAAATGGTAAGATTTCTGTCATGACAATGTTGATCATTATCAATACAGACACGAAGTGGTGACGATATACTACATCACACTAGTGTTTCCGTCAAAGGAGAATGATGGAGTTAGGTAATTGAATTTGATACTGATTCGAAATGTTTCGGAGGGGTGCATGACGTATTGCGTGGCGTGTTTGCCATTCAGGGGCAAGGAGTTAGAAATAGTAAGGCTTACGTAACACAGCCTAAGATATCGAACAGAAGCAAGGCCTATCTATGTATATAGGTATATATCACATAATAGCCTAGGGTGTCTAATCACAGACATGTTTGAGTCCCGGATTCTCTCGTAGTCAGAGTCGACTAGTGTACCCGTTTCAGTCATGGTTCTTTTCAGATCTCACATCATAATCTTTTAATTGTACATAGTTGATCAGGCTATGTTAAATTAAACCAATATCATGTAGTCACTGAACCTAATCATACTTAATAAGGAATACTGCCTAACGGTCATAGTCTAGGCCCACTAAATGCAACCTAGTTCACTATAACCTTAGGCTCTGATACCAATCTGTAACACCCCCAAATTTTACTGATGCGCGGAAGCAAGCTTTGGGTGTTACTAATCAAATATCACAGCACAAAGGTAAAGTAACGACATCTATATGAAACATTATACATTAATACTCAAAAGTATTACGTTAGTTGTAATTAAAGTACAAGCTCGGAGTTCAAATATGTTATCCTAGAGATTCTATTACATAACTCTTATAGCAAAATAATGTGACAGAATCTCCAAATTTGTATGCATGTGACTCGAGCTATGGTTTCCCCCTCGGGGTAAGCAGTCCTACTGCTGTGGTGTACCTGAGATATAAAGCTAAAACAGGTCAACCAAAATGGTTGGTGAATCTCACAGGTTTGTAAGTAATAACAGTTTTGAACACAAGGTTTTATCATCAGTAGTGCCCGAAGGCGTAAAATCGTGCCTTTGCCATCCTGCAAAGCAAGTAAGTTTACCATTGCCATGAGGCTCATAATCGAAGCTTAACCCGTAAGTAATGTGTTTGCCCCCGAGACATGCCCGAACGGAGCAAGCTGAGTAACGAATTAGTAGTCACCCGGACCGCGGGCGGGGAGGGTCATTTCCCTAATGGATCCATTAACTATTGTTCGCGCTTAAGTACCATAACTAACGATATATGATGGAGGGACTTCCCCAAATAAATGGTGAGAAAACTCATGCAATTCCGTTTGGTAAATATGTAATTCAGTACTTGTGTTCATAAAAGCAAGCAATATATCTCACCCCAATAGTAAAACAGTAAAAAGTGGGGCTGTAAGACTCACCTGAGTCGAGCCAGCAAGTGTTTAATTCAATAAACGTGGTGTAGTAGTCCGTAGGTTCCCTGAACCCGCAACCCTCTAATGCCCTAAGCATATAAGGTTGTGTAAGTAGATGTCTCGTAAGACCATCCATGCTAGTGTTCATTCCACTAGTTATGTCCAAACACTTTGATTTGTTTGCATGTTCTGTCTATAGTTTGGAAACGTGTATGGCCCGTTGGTGATACGTTTAGTTTTAGTTGTAAATTTTCCGTAAGGTTTTCTTATGGTCATACATATGTTTTGAAGAACAATGTGTGCGACAATACTTATATATATATGCCCGTGATTATCTAATTGACGATACCATGCGACAATAAGGTTTACTTATGTTTATTCATCCGACAATGGCTAAATACTCCGTCAATTACATATACGACATTAATAAGATTATCCGAGAATTAAGTTATCCGACAATTAAGTTTTTATCCGACAATAGTGTTTCACAGAGTACTATTCATGCGACAATAGGTGTGATTCACGGATGATTGTTCATACGATAATGATATTCACGCATTTCTTATCCGACAATGTGGTATTCACGGAATGCTTTATTCACGGACAGAATGTCAAAGTTTTTGGTCTGATTTGAAGTAATTATTCGATTAAGTAAAACTTAACAATAATTCATGTAATTTTTATATAATGTTCCCTTATGTCTTAGCTTTCCAAAACATATTTTTACGTTCAAAATGGTCAAACGACACTCGAGATATAATGTTTGAAAGGGTCAAGGGTCAAATTGTTACTTTCAGTGACATGTATTCAACTAAAAATTCAGAACTTAAATTCTACCAAACTTCACAGAATGTGTGAGTAGGGGTTTTAAAGGTAACAAGATTATCTAACTTTTCCATGTAGTTTCATCGATTTTTGATGGGTATAACTCGAGATATACCATTTTCAAGTTGACCAGAGTTTCTGGTCAGATAGTACAGACCTGCTATTGTACTTTATTTGACTTATTAAAAATAGAAAACGACTGAGTTGGATCGTAAGGCTTACATATTTGTAAAGTAGACTCAAAATACTTCAATTTAGAGCTAAGAAACGTTAGATTTCATCAAGTTTTGGTTCGGTTATGACCGATCTAAGTCGATCTAAATTATTATCCGGTGGACAATGCTTTTACCCGATGGTTTATAGCTTTGTTTTTCGGTTTTTAACATGGATCTTGGACAATAACGAGTGAATATGAACAACAAGCACATAATAATATGTTATCCAAGGATAAATGATGAAAATTAAGAGGAATCTTACAAAGAGAGTCGATCTAGAGCTGAAACAAGAAGAGGAGTCTGTTGCTGCTTCGGTTCGTGTTCTTCGAGTTTCTCCTTGCAATTTGGTGAACCAAATGATGCTAGTTTATGATGGGAGTGTTAGGGGGTTCTTGGATCAGATTTTTGAGGGGTTTTTCATTGGTGGTGGCTGCTGGAACTCAGAAGATGTGGAGAGTAAAGGGTGAGATATGGTAGGGGTGAAGTGGGATTGAATGAGAAAGTGAGGGGATGAGGGGTTTAAGTGTGTGGAGCCATGGGCTCATGTTTGGGCCAGTGATTGAATGAGAAAGTGAGGGGATGAGGGGTTTAAGTGTGTGGAGCCATGGGCTCATGTTTGGGCCAGTTTGGGGCAGCCCTGGGCCTCCTGGGCCGTGGGCTTGGGTCCATCCAAGTGGGTCCTCGGGCCCGTGGGCTCGTTCCTTGATCCGTGTTACGTTTGTTAATCGTTAAGACGTTATATCGCGCGGTTTTAAAGGTTAATTAATTAACGTTTGATCATTGTGTGTATATCCTTGATATGTGAATGATGTTTGGGATGATTAATTATTTTTAAAATACTTGACTTAAGCATCTAAGACATACTTTAGGTCTCGTTCGGGTGTTGGACCCGATTCGCGCGTTTTCTCGCGTCCGTTACGTTTTATATTACACGTAGAATGTTTTCACGTATGTTATTATTAATAATAATAATACCAAGTAAATAATGTCTATTTTATCTTTAAAATAGGTTTACAAGTCATACGAAAAAGGGGTCACCAACAGCCGGAGTTTCGGAAATCCATCCGAGAAAATCGCGTAATATCAATTTATTACGTACAGGTGTATATCCAATATACGTTTTATTACAAGTAACTTAGTTCTATTACACACTAATTACGAGTAATTACACACAATATTAGGGTATATTAATACGCCTAAGTACGAGTTGTTACATTCTCCCCTTGTTAAAGAAATTTCGTCCCGAAATTAAGTGGTAGTAGGGGTCGGAGTGGGGTTTGAGAAGAGGTGTGGGTATTTCTCGCGCATTTGATCTTCTCGTTCCCAAGTGAATTCAGGGCCTCGCCTAGAATTCCAACGGGTTTTGACAATAGGAATACGGCTCTGTTTCAAGCGTTTGACCTCGCGGTCCATGATCTCAACAGGTTCCTCGACAAAGTGTAATTTGTCATCAATGTGTATTTCATCGAGGGGTATAATCAGAGTTTCATCGGATAGACATTTCTGCAGATTAGAAATGTGAAATGTACTATGTACGTTGCTAAGCTCAGCGGGTAATTGTAAACGGTACTCCACGGGACCAATCCTCTCAAGGATTTCGAATGGTCCGATATATCTAGGGTTCAATTTCCCGCGTTTTCCGAAACGAATGACACCCTTCCAAGGTGACACCTTAAGGAGTACTTTGTCTCCGACTTCAAATTCGAATTGTTTGCGTCTCACGTCAGCGTAACTTTTCTGACGATCACGCGCGGCTTTCAGTCGGTTTTGGATGTTGACAATCTTTTCGGTGGTCTCGTGTAAGATTTCGGGACCGGTGAGTTGTGCATCTCCCACCTCGGTCCAACAGATAGGCGACCGGCACTTACGACCGTACAGTGCCTCGAAAGGTGCAGCTTTAATGCTGGTGTGGTAGCTGTTGTTGTAGGAAAACTCACACAACGGTAAGTGGTCTTCCCAGTTTTTACCGAAATCAACTACGCAAGCTCGTAGCATATCTTCCAGTGTTTGTATGGTTCGTTCACTCTGGCCATCGGTTTGAGGGTGGTAAGCAGTACTCATGTCCAGACGAGTACCAAGAGATTTCTGTAATGTTTGCCAGAAGCGAGAAGTAAATCGAGCATCTCGATCCGAGATGATTGAGATAGGAACGCCATGTCTTGACACGATTTCTTTGAGGTAGGTCCGTGTCAAACGCTCCATTTTATCACTTTCCTTAATAGCTAGGAAATGAGCAGATTTAGTGAGTCGGTCCACGATCACCCAGATGGTATCGCAACCGCTGGAGGTTTTCGGGAGTTTGGTAATGAAATCCATGGTGATTTGCTCCCATTTCCATTCGGGGATTTCAGGTTGGTGTAATAGACCGGAAGGTTTCTGGTGTTCGGCTTTAACTTTAGCACAGGTCAGACACTTGCCAACATAGGTAGCAATGTCGGCTTTCATGTTGGGCCACTCCTTGATGCCATGGTACATTTTGTCGGCACCGGGGTGTATAGAGTATTTGGACTTATGTGCCTCATCCATTACTAAGTCCCGCAGGTTTTCATAGCTTGGTAACCAGATTCGGTTTGAGAAGTACTTGGCCCCGTTTGGTTTGGTTTCGAACTGCTTATCCATGCCTCGCAAGGCCTCGTGTTTCACGTTTTCAGCTTTAAGTGCCTCGAGTTGGGCGATAAGGATTTGGGTTATCAAGTCGTTGTGTACAGTCATGACGAGTGCTCGGACTCGCAGGGGTTTCACTCGTTCCTTACGGCTTAGAGCATCGGCCACAACATTGGCCTTGCCCGGGTGGTAGCGTATCTCGCAATCGTAATCGGTAAGCAACTCGACCCATCGACGTTGCCGCATGTTTAGATCCTTTTGATCGAAGATGTGTTGGAGGCTTTTGTGATCAGTGAAAATTGTACACTTGGTACCGTATAAGTAATGTCTCCAGATTTTGAGAGCGAACACAACTGCTCCCAATTCTAAGTCATGGGTTGTGTAATTCTTTTCGTGGATTTTGAGTTGTCGGGAAGCATAAGCAATGACCTTGTCTCGCTGCATTAGTACGCAACCGAGACCTTGGTGTGATGCATCACAGTATACCACGAAGTCATCGTTGCCTTCGGGTAAAGATAATATGGGTGCACTGTAGAGTTTTTGCTTGAGTAGCTGGAAAGCTGACTCTTGCTTGTCAGTCCAATCGAACTTCCTTTTGAGTTAGTGCAGTGAGAGGTTGAGCTATCTTCGAAAAGTTCTCAATGAATCGACGGTAATACCCAGCGAGACCTAAGAATTGTCTCACTTTGGTTGAGGTGGTTGGTGGCTCCCAGCCCTTGATTGCCTCAATCTTGGCGGGGTCAACATGGATTCCCTGGTTGTCGATGACGTGTCCAAGGAATTGAACGGATTGGATCCAGAATTCACACTTAGAAAATTTGGCATATAGCTTTTCGTGTTTGAGAAGTTCCAGAACGGTTTTTAGGTGTTGCGCGTGTTCATTTTCATTACGCGAGTAAATCAGAATGTCATCAATGAAGACGATGACAAATTTGTCAAGATAAGGTTTATACACCCGATTCATAAGATCCATGAATACTGCCGGTGCGTTGGTTAAACTGAAAGGCATCACTTGGAATTCGTAATGCCCGTAGCGAGTTCTGAAGGCTGTTTTTGGAATATCATCGTCACGAACTCGGAGTTGGTGATAACCTGATCGCAAGTCGATTTTTGAGTAAACACTCGATCCCTGGAGTTGATCAAACAGGTCGTCAATTCTAGGAAGTGGATACCGATTCTTGATGGTTAGCTTATTCAGCTCTCGGTAATCGATACACATACGGAACGATCCATCTTTCTTTTTCACGAAAAGGACCGGTGCTCCCCAAGGTGAAGAACTCGGTCGAATGAATCCTCTATCCAGGAGTTCCTGTAATTGGTTAGACAACTCCTGCATTTCGGAAGGTGCTAGTCGATACGGAGCTCGTGCCACGGGTGCAGCCCCCGGCACAAGTTCAATTTGGAATTCGATTTGTCTGAGTGGCGGAAGTCCAGGCAAGTCCTCAGGAAAGACTTCCGGGAATTCCCGCACAATAGGCACATCCTCAAGTCGCTTCTCTTCCGACTTCTTTTCAGTGATGTGTGCGAGGATGGCTTGATACCCCTTTCGTAGGTATTTTCTAGTTTTCATGCACGATATGATATTCAGGCTTCGTCTACCGGTCTCCCCTTGTAGGACTAAGGTTCCACCGGAGACAAGAGGTATACGAACGAGTTTGTCATAACAGACTATTTCAGCTCGGTGCTTGGATAACCAATCCATACCGACGATAATATCAAAGCTGCCAATTTCTACGGGTATCAAGTCGATGGAAAAGAGTTCGTTCAAGAGATTTAGGGTACAGTCACGTATAATGCTATCAGTCTCAATCAGATTGCCGTTAGCTAGCTCTACAATGTATTTAGCATCTAAGGCAGAAGGTGTGGTATCAAGTAATGGGCTAAATTTCTCAGAAATGAAGCTTCTATCAGCCCCGGTATCAAATAATACTGAAACGGTAAGGTTGTTGAGAAGGAAAGTACCTGTCACAACATTCGGGTCCTGTCTGGCTTCCCCAGCCTTGATGACAAATGCTCTGCCGCGAGCAGGGGTGTTGTTTTTCAGCGCAGGGCAATCTCTCTTAAAGTGCCCGGGATTTCCGCACTCAAAGCAGGTCTTTGATGCGTTGGTGTTGGGAGTAGGGATGTTGGCTCGGCAGTCCTTGGTTAGATGCCCGAACCGTTTGCACTTGGCACATGGGCAAGAACCGTCGTGATGGCGGTTGCATTTGGTGCAATAGGGTTTGTTACCAACGTACCCTTTTGGTTCAGCAGATCCAGAGGAATAAGCCTTAATAGGCTCAGGCTTTTTGGTGTTGGTTTTGTTGGTTTGGTTGGGATTTCCTTCCCATTTGCGTTTGTGATTTCCGGCAGCTGAAGAGGTGGTTCCACGGCGGACAGAGTTTGCCGTGAGTTCATGGGCCATACGGATGACGCTTTGAATGGTTCCTGGTTTGGATGAAGTTACCAGGTCTTGGATCCTGTTAGGAAGTCCATCAACGTATTTCTCGATCCTCTTGTACTCAGGATCGACCATGGTTGGGCATAGAAGTGCCAGTTAGTGGAAGCGGTTGGTGTATCCGGTGATGTCATCACCCTGCATCTTGTGATTTCAGAATTCTATCTCCAGTTGTTTCAATTCCTCTCTGGGACAATACTCATCCCTTAGCATGATCTTCATCTCTTCCCATGAAAGCTTGTAGGCAGTAGCAACGCCCACGGTTTGGGCATAGGTATTCCACCATGTAAGGGCGATGTCAGAAAAAGTGCAAGCTGAGAACTTGACATTGTCTTCTTCAGCGCAGTTACAGATGAGGAATACAGATTCTATCTTCTCGATCCAGCGTACTAGACCGATTGCCCCTTCTGTACCCTTGAATTCGTGAGGTCCACAGCCTCTGAACTCCTTGTAGGTGCAAGGTTTGGTAGTAGGAGTGGGAGTGGTGCCCGTGTTTGTGGTGTCTTCGCTTCTTCGTGACTGTTCGGCAGCTAATGCTTCAGCTACCCTTTGCGATGAGATTCGGTTAAGGTCGGCCTCGAAGTACATTTGCTTACGTGGCGGCATGGTTTTCTGAATAAAAGGTGGAGAAAATGGTAAGATTTCTGTCATGACAATGTTGATCATTATCAATACAGACACGAAGTGGTGACGATATACTACATCACACTAGTGTTTCCGTCAAAGGAGAATGATGGAGTTAGGTAATTGAATTTGATACTGATTCGAAATGTTTCGGAGGGGTGCATGACGTATTGCGTGGCGTGTTTGCCATTCAGGGGCAAGGAGTTAGAAATAGTAAGGCTTACGTAACACAGCCTAAGATATCGAACAGAAGCAAGGCCTATCTATGTATATAGGTATATATCACATAATAGCCTAGGGTGTCTAATCACAGACATGTTTGAGTCCCGGATTCTCTCGTAGTCAGAGTCGACTAGTGTACCCGTTTCAGTCATGGTTCTTTTCAGATCTCACATCATAATCTTTTAATTGTACATAGTTGATCAGGCTATGTTAAATTAAACCAATATCATGTAGTCACTGAACCTAATCATACTTAATAAGGAATACTGCCTAACGGTCATAGTCTAGGCCCACTAAATGCAACCTAGTTCACTATAACCTTAGGCTCTGATACCAATCTGTAACACCCCCAAATTTTACTGATGCGCGGAAGCAAGCTTTGGGTGTTACTAATCAAATATCACAGCACAAAGGTAAAGTAACGACATCTATATGAAACATTATACATTAATACTCAAAAGTATTACGTTAGTTGTAATTAAAGTACAAGCTCGGAGTTCAAATATGTTATCCTAGAGATTCTATTACATAACTCTTATAGCAAAATAATGTGACAGAATCTCCAAATTTGTATGCATGTGACTCGAGCTATGGTTTCCCCCTCGGGGTAAGCAGTCCTACTGCTGTGGTGTACCTGAGATATAAAGCTAAAACAGGTCAACCAAAATGGTTGGTGAATCTCACAGGTTTGTAAGTAATAACAGTTTTGAACACAAGGTTTTATCATCAGTAGTGCCCGAAGGCGTAAAATCGTGCCTTTGCCATCCTGCAAAGCAAGTAAGTTTACCATTGCCATGAGGCTCATAATCGAAGCTTAACCCGTAAGTAATGTGTTTGCCCCCGAGACATGCCCGAACGGAGCAAGCTGAGTAACGAATTAGTAGTCACCCGGACCGCGGGCGGGGAGGGTCATTTCCCTAATGGATCCATTAACTATTGTTCGCGCTTAAGTACCATAACTAACGATATATGATGGAGGGACTTCCCCAAATAAATGGTGAGAAAACTCATGCAATTCCGTTTGGTAAATATGTAATTCAGTACTTGTGTTCATAAAAGCAAGCAATATATCTCACCCCAATAGTAAAACAGTAAAAAGTGGGGCTGTAAGACTCACCTGAGTCGAGCCAGCAAGTGTTTAATTCAATAAACGTGGTGTAGTAGTCCGTAGGTTCCCTGAACCCGCAACCCTCTAATGCCCTAAGCATATAAGGTTGTGTAAGTAGATGTCTCGTAAGACCATCCATGCTAGTGTTCATTCCACTAGTTATGTCCAAACACTTTGATTTGTTTGCATGTTCTGTCTATAGTTTGGAAACGTGTATGGCCCGTTGGTGATACGTTTAGTTTTAGTTGTAAATTTTCCGTAAGGTTTTCTTATGGTCATACATATGTTTTGAAGAACAATGTGTGCGACAATACTTATATATATATGCCCGTGATTATCTAATTGACGATACCATGCGACAATAAGGTTTACTTATGTTTATTCATCCGACAATGGCTAAATACTCCGTCAATTACATATACGACATTAATAAGATTATCCGAGAATTAAGTTATCCGACAATTAAGTTTTTATCCGACAATAGTGTTTCACAGAGTACTATTCATGCGACAATAGGTGTGATTCACGGATGATTGTTCATACGATAATGATATTCACGCATTTCTTATCCGACAATGTGGTATTCACGGAATGCTTTATTCACGGACAGAATGTCAAAGTTTTTGGTCTGATTTGAAGTAATTATTCGATTAAGTAAAACTTAACAATAATTCATGTAATTTTTATATAATGTTCCCTTATGTCTTAGCTTTCCAAAACATATTTTTACGTTCAAAATGGTCAAACGACACTCGAGATATAATGTTTGAAAGGGTCAAGGGTCAAATTGTTACTTTCAGTGACATGTATTCAACTAAAAATTCAGAACTTAAATTCTACCAAACTTCACAGAATGTGTGAGTAGGGGTTTTAAAGGTAACAAGATTATCTAACTTTTCCATGTAGTTTCATCGATTTTTGATGGGTATAACTCGAGATATACCATTTTCAAGTTGACCAGAGTTTCTGGTCAGATAGTACAGACCTGCTATTGTACTTTATTTGACTTATTAAAAATAGAAAACGACTGAGTTGGATCGTAAGGCTTACATATTTGTAAAGTAGACTCAAAATACTTCAATTTAGAGCTAAGAAACGTTAGATTTCATCAAGTTTTGGTTCGGTTATGACCGATCTAAGTCGATCTAAATTATTATCCAGTGGACAATGCTTTTACCCGATGGTTTATAGCTTTGTTTTTCGGTTTTTAACATGGATCTTGGACAATAACGAGTGAATATGAACAACAAGCACATAATAATATGTTATCCAAGGATAAATGACGAAAATTAAGAGGAATCTTACAAAGAGAGTCGATCTAGAGCTGAAACAAGAAGAGGAGTCTGTTGCTGCTTCGGTTCGTGTTCTTCGAGTTTCTCCTTGCAATTTGGTGAACCAAATGATGCTAGTTTATGATGGGAGTGTTAGGGGGTTCTTGGATCAGATTTTTGAGGGGTTTTTCGTTGGTGGTGGCTGCTGGAACTCAGAAGATGTGAAGAGTAAAGGGTGAGATATGGTAGGGGTGAAGTGGGATTGAATGAGAAAGTGAGGGGATGAGGGGTTTAAGTGTGTGGAGCCATGGGCTCATGTTTGGGCCAGTTTGGGGCTGGGCCTCCTGGGCCGTGGGCTTGGGTCAATCCAAGTGGGTCCTCGGGCCCGTGGGCTCGTTCCTTGATCCGTGTTACGTTTGTTAATCGTTAAGACGTTATATCGCGCGGTTTTAAAGGTTAATTAATTAACGTTTGATCATTGTGTGTATATCCTTGATATGTGAATGATGTTTGGGATGATTAATTATTTTTAAAATACTTGACTTAAGCATCTAAGACATACTTTAGGTCTCGTTCGGGTGTTGGACCCGATTCGCGCGTTTTCTCGCGTCCGTTACGTTTTATATTACACGTAGAATGTTTTCACGTATGTTATTATTAATAATAATAATACCAAGTAAATAATGTCTATTTTATCTTTAAAATAGGTTTACAAGTCATACGAAAAAGGGGTCACCAACAGCCGGAGTTTCGGAAATCCATCCGAGAAAATCGCGTAATATCAATTTATTACGTACAGGTGTATATCCAATATACGTTTTATTACAAGTAACTTAGTTCTATTACACACTAATTACGAGTAATTACACACAATATTAGGGTATATTAATACGCCTAAGTACGAGTTGTTACATCGGACTTGCTGGCCTCGTTATTACGCCAGACCAGTTCCCCGACCTGGAAAGAAAGATGGCGAACACGCTTGTTGTAGTAGCGGGTCATTTTTTGCTTATTTGCGGCTTGGCGGATGGCTGCCATTTCTCTCCGTTCTTCTAGCATGTGGGCATTTTGCTGGTGCGCTTCGAGGTTCCCTTCTTCAGTGAAGTTGATTATTCGTGCGCTGGGAACGCTGATTTCCGCCTGGATGACCGCCTCACAGCCGTATACAAGGCTGAAAGGGGTTTCTCCGGTGCTTTCCTTGGGGGTGGTGCGGTGAGCCCATAGTACGTTGGGGAGTTCATTGACCCAACCAATGCGGCTTTCCTCGAGTCTAGCCTTGACACCGGCTACTAAATCTCTGTTGGTGACTTCAACTTGACCATTTGCCTGCGGGTGGTAAACCGAGGTTAGGGTCTGTTTGATGTTGAGTTCTTCACACCATCTTCTGAAAGGGTTCTCGGCGAATTGCTTGCCGTTATCCATGATGATTTCGTGAGGAATGCCGAACCGGCAGACAATGTTATCCCATACAAAGTTCCGAACCTGTTTGCCGCTGATAGTTTTCAATGGTTTGGCTTCAACCCATTTGGTAAAGTAGTCGACAACGACAATGAGAAATTTGACATTGCCGGGTCCGGCCGGGAATGGTCCCACGATGTCGATGCCCCACTTAAAGAAAGGCCATGCTGATGATATTGGAATCAGGTCATGCCTAGGAGAGCGTGCAATGGGTGCATGGATTTGGCAGGAGGTACAGTTCCTTGTGACCGCGGAAGCATCCCTGTACATTGAAGGCCAGTAATAACCCATGCGCATGATTTTTGCCACCACGGTTTTCTGCACGGGTGCATGGATCCAAGCTATAGTGGCGGACTCTTCAGAGAAACACGTATGTCAAGTAATTGGCATCATCCTTGTTTTCTGCACACAGTTACAATCGAAACAAGGAATAATAAAAAGAAAAAAAAAAGGTTACTTCAAGTAATCACCACATATATATCATCTCAGCAGTTTAATGGTTGGAAAAATTTACTAAGATTTATAAATGTATATAAAAACAGCCTACATTGAGATGTATAGTAACTCTCACGTGATTATTTTGTGATTTAACTTAAAGTATCATATCCTATTTTCAACAAAGAGAAAGTGCAAACATACATGAAGCAAATTTTCTACTAAAGAGTACAAAAACTGGAAGTGAGCCAGAGAAGAGCCAATTTCATAGAGCTTTCCCGGTATATGTTTCACCAGATAAGTAGAATCCTATAAAAAGCAAATTAAGTCATCATAACAGCATAAATTAAAGAGCTATACAATCTCATACATACATTGCAATTATGTCTTCCTTTTTGCTGCCAAAAATCGAACAAAAAAAATTAATTACAAATCCATAAACAAAATAAATATTGAATTAAAGACATAAAGAAAACTCACTTCATCATCAAAAACAAAGCCTGATTTCGGAATCCATCACCCAAATCACAGTTTTTTTATGTTAATTAGAAAAGAACATGAAATTCAAAAATTTTGCGTACCATAAAAGTTTCTGATAAAAAAGAAT
The DNA here is from genome assembly GCA_963422505.1 of Pseudognaphalium luteoalbum. NCBI lineage: Eukaryota > Viridiplantae > Streptophyta > Magnoliopsida > Asterales > Asteraceae > Pseudognaphalium > Pseudognaphalium luteoalbum. The sequence continues at coordinate 1,354,335 of OY730192.1, forward strand.
AACAGCATATAAAATTTTTCAATTTGGGGCTGTAATCTGATGTTAATTTTGGCTCTGAGAGGAGCAGGCAATGGAAATGAATGAAATCAAATAGCGTCAATTCAAAATTTAGCACCAATAAATAAAGGTTAGGTAATGTTCTACTTTACCTACTTTAATTATTTTGAACTTTTTACATACCGCAATATAATATATCTAGTTTACTTACATTAATCTATTGTCACATAATTATTTTGAATATCTATAAATATCCCAAAATAAACCTGCCTTCTAAAAAATGGCTATTGTTACTTACATTGGTTATTTTATTATTATTTTGCCTTCTAAAAATGGCTATTGTTACTTACATTGGTTATTTTATTATTATTTTCATCAGCTGACATCTAATTTACCGATTTTAGAGTATAATTTAAAAAGTAAAAATTTGTACCAAGAAGAAACCAAAAAACATGCATACATGTACGAGTTTAAAGCATTAACATCTCCCTCGTCTACACCACATCTTATATTTTCATCTTCTTCTACGTTAAGTAAAAACTACTGTACTGAAGCCCTCTAACTAAGCTTTTGAAATAGATCATAATTTATGAATAATATTTAAACGACGCCATATATTTAATGGCAACAGAAACAGTGGCAACAGTGAGGGAAGGTAAGTGATTGTTGCAAAGATGTTGAAGTTCAGGTTTGCAATTTTTTACGCAGACCGGTGATTTTTACCAGAGTTGTGAAGATCACCCATTTGGACCCGTGCTCGTGATTTTAACACAACCCTACAAACCAACAAGAAACCGGCTAATCAACCCATCTAACCCGTTTTTACCTGTTCGGGTTGAGATTGACAGGCATATTATTTATACTTTCTTGTAACAAAAAATCAAATAATGATCTGTTAACAACATGCCATAATATTCTATTACTTAATTCCTGCTATTATTGTAAATTAAGCATAATCTGTTTAGTTTTATGTAATGTGTGAATCTGTCTCGTCTATTTTCTACAAATCTTCCAAGTATTCCAATTTTCATGAGGACAGGTTGCTCACTGTTAAAGACATAGTGATTATTATGTGAGCCAAATTTCACTTAAAAACAGCTTGTTGCATTATTATTAGAAAATAAATATTGTGTATGAAATGATGCATTTAGTAGCTGGTATTTTTTTATGGTGTGCAAAAATAATCTGTTTGTTGTATAAAATATGTAGTTTATGAAGGGTTAAGTAAAGCATCTTTTAAAACTTTCATAAACACCTAGTCGATCAATATTACTATTATTATGTGAGCCAAATTTCACTTAAAAATAGCTTGTTGCATTATTATTAGAAAATAAATATTGTGTATGAAATGATGCATTTAGTAGCTGGTGATTTTTTTTATGGTGTGCAAAAATAATCTGTTGGTTGTATAAAATATGTAGTTTATGAAGGGTTAAGTAAAGCATCTTTTAAAACTTTCATAAACACCTAGTCGATCAATATTACTATTACTATTTACTATTAAAACTATGTGGGAATAACTATTATCAACATAATCTTTTATAACTTTCATAACCAACTATTTTGATATGTGCTCCCTCACATTTACATACAATAGTCGATTTAAAAACTATAAATTAATTTATACACACACACACAATGATATGATTTACTAACTTGTATTTTTAATATCAGTACATTAGAAATGAGCCTAAGATTATTTTATTTTATTTTTCTTGATATTTATCATACTTTTTTTCGTGTTTTATTTTTCTTGATATTTTATCATACTTTTTTTCCATACCGAAATATATATATATATAGGAATGAGATCATGTGAAAACAAGGAGATAAAAAAACCCAGTGAAAACACATCCCCACCCTCCATCTAATCTAACTTATATATATATAAAAGGGGTGGAGATAAAAAAAAACGGTGAAAACACTTTTTGCTTCACAATTTTTTAGTGTTGTGAACCTTTTTTTTCCTTTTCACACTTATTTCTAGTAACTTTGATTTCGCTTTCTTCCTTCAATCATAAGATACGCTTCTTCTATTTTATTTTCGTTATATTTATATTTTAAATTTAAATGTTTATATACTTTCTGTATGTGTCGAATTTAATTTTTTTAAGTTTCCATGATAATATCATTTTGTAGGCTATAACATCAGTTGATGAATTTTTTATCCCAAATCGTTAATATTCGTCGTGGTGAATGTTAACTTAACTTTCATCACGATGAATGTTAAAAGAAAATTAATGTTACTTTTTAACATTCATCGTGATGAATGTTAAGTTAATATTCACCACGATGAATATTAACGTTTTATTAAATAATTATTCATAAACTAATGTTATGACTTAAAATTGACTTTCATATGTTAATGTATTCTTTATAACATCGATTTTGATTACTATATATGAGTAAAATTAATTCTATCTTTGATATTTGTATTGGTGAATTTAAGATGCTTCGTGATGTATATAACACTACCCTACTTTCCCCAAAAAATTGTTTCCCTCTTGATCCCTCCCTTATATATATATATCATCAAATTTTAAACCTATTTCATAATCAAAATTTTGACAAAACAAATAGCGTGCTTATGATTTGTTTGTTTATATTTGACATGCAACCCATAGCAATTATTATAACCATCTTTGAGTAATATAGTATAATAAATGAAAAATTGACTACCTTAAATCTTAGTAATAGACGAAACTATAAGTACTCAGGTTACATGTTAGCAGATCTGTAACAGAGCAAATATCGTAAATGCGACACATATAAATGATGATTTCCCAAACTGTTTTGGTTAAAATAATCGTAAAAAGGGAATGAATACCAAATCAAGGAAAAAGTTGAAGATTTACCACATATCAAGTATGATACCGTTTTGGGTAGTCGTAGGCTGCCGAAACATAGATGCATAAGGGTCTCTAAGTTTTCAGATCTGAACTGAAAAAAGGTGATGTAACAGAGCAAATATTGAATAAAGCGACATATATAAATGATGATTTCCCAAATTGTTTTGGTTAAAATAATCGTAAAAAAAAAAAAAAAAAAGTAAAGAATGAATATCAAATTAAGGAAAAAGCTTAAGATTTACCACATATCAAATATGATGCCGTTTTGGGTAATCGTAGGCTGCCGTACCAAATATCAAGTATGATGCCGTTTTGGGTAATCCTAGGCTGCCGAAGAATAGATTCATAACGTACTCTGACAGTTTTCAGATCTGAACTGGAAAAGGTGAGTACGCTAGGTTAAAAAAGGTGGAGTGTTTATCTAGTTGACTTGATTTGGGCTTGGTTTGGGTTGGAGGATTTGGAAAGCGGCCCAAACAGATCTCCTAGCTTAAAAAATATTCTTGTACGCCATCTTATTTAGGGGTGCGGAAAAATCAGTTTTTTTCGGTTTTCGGTTTTTTAAAAACCGGTTTCTAAAAAACCGGTTTTTTATCGGTTTTGGTTTTTTTCGGTTTCGGTTTTTCGGAATCGGTTTTTTCGGTTTTAAATGTTCGGAATCGGTTTTTTTCAGTTTTGACCCGGTTTTAACCGGTTATTTTTTTCGGGTTTTTTTCCGAATTCGAATTCGGTATAATTGTATAACAAAATTTTAATAATACAAATGAAAATAAAATATACAAACATAACTTTTATCCAAAAAGTCTATATAATTCAAACACGTTTGAGCGTTAGGCGTTTTAAGAAAAAACAACGTTTGGGTAAAAAAAAATCATTAACTTCGTAGAACATTAGTAATGGAAACATAATTGATCAATAACATAACCAAAAGACTTGTAAAGCTTCCTAAAAATATTAATGAATCTAAAAAGTCTATAAAATTCAAACACGTTTGATCGTTAGGCATTTCAAGGAAAATCAACGTTTGGGTCAAAAAAAATTCATTAACTTCGTAGAACATTTGTAATGGAAACATAATTGATCAATAACATAACCAAAAGGCTTGTAAATCTTCCTAAAAAAATTATTGAATCTAAAAAGTCTATAAAATTCAAAGTGAATTGATACATTCAAGGAATTTTTTACTAAATTCAAGGAAACATGTGCATAAAAAGTGGTACTGTAAGCATAAAGAGTTGTACTTTTCCGTGGATTTAGTAAAAACTTCCTTGCATTTATCAACGTCTGATTCCAAGTGGTTCGAACGTTAAGCTTTTTAAGGAAAAACAATGTTTGAGTCTAATTTTTTTTATTGAATTCGTAGAACATTAGTAATGGAAACATAATTGAACAATAACTTAAACAAAAGTCTTATATAAGTCTTCTTAAAATACTATTGAATCGAAAAAATCTTCATAACTTGAAAATTTAAAATACAAATGGAACTAAAAATATGAATACATACAAACATAACTTTTATTTGAATGATACAATTACAACTAAAAATATAAAATACGAATACATTCGAGCTTCGGCATGGCCATCACCCGAAAATGTAATCGTGTGGTAAAGTATATCGAGCTTCGGCATGGCCATCACCCGGATACACTTAACCACTTAGTTCGTCCCAAACTTCATCCTCATCTACAGATTCAACTTCAAATGGTTCAAATTCACCTTCATCTAATTCGGTCGTTGGAGGTGATATCCCTAATGCGACTTCTTCATCTTGGATAATCTCTTCAACATTACCTAATAGTGGGCCTTCCAACGTTGTTACATTTTGTATCCTATCTACCCCATCCAAGTAATCTTTCAAACATACACATACTTCTACGGATTCAGCGGTTACTCTTGATCTTCTTTCCGATATGATTCTACCGCTAGTAGAAAAAGCCGATTCGGAAGCTACCGTCGAAGCTTGGACGGCTAATAAATCCCGAGCCATAGCAGATAAAATTGGAAATTGTACTTCTCTTTCTTTCCACCAACTCAAAATGTCAAAATTACGAAAAGTCTCGGGACTTAAAGTGGTTAAAAAGTTTGTAGACTTATAGTGTCCCAACTCGTTTGTTGGAGCCGATGTTCGTTGACGCTTTGTAGCGTCTTCAAGTAAAGTGTTATAAAGGTTTATGTTTATGTCACTCGATGATGCCCGAGATGTTCCCGCCCGCATGGAATCAACAATTGGGTTTGGTTGGTAACCAATTTTTATTGCATAAATCTCAAATAGTTGTGTAAACCCATTGTCAAATTTAATAATTTCATTTGTAATAAAGTTTGGGTCATCGGTTAAGTTTAAATCTAAATTTTCCAAAATAGTTGTGAGTAAACGTTGTACGCCGCCAACATTTATAGTTGGATTTAGTGCGGCGGCACAAGTAAAAACCAAAGGCATGCTACCAAAATATTTTATAAATTTCCTTTTAATAGCTCTAACCATTTTTCTAAAAATTGGAAATGACGAAAGTTCTAATTCTTTCAATTTTTCGGTCATTATAAAAACTTGGTTTAGAACTAAGGAGCTAGTTGGTTAATATACACCCGAAAGGATAGTAGTAGCATCTTTAAAAACTACTAAAAAATTAGTCAAATCATAAAGTTGATCCCATTCAAAATCGGTTACTTCCACGGACTTACCTCTATCAACTAACAACGTATTAAAAGCATTTAAAGTATCACGTTGTCTTAAAATATTTTCAAACATAGTGTGAGTAGAATTCCACCTAGTATTGTTATCATAACATGGGCCTAGGGGAGTTTCACCACATTGTACACGAAAACGTCTATAATTAGCTTGACGTTCGTTACTTGAACTATATATAGTTACTAATAAATTCTTAAATTTTTGACGTAAATTATCACATATTTTTAATGCCGCTTGCACGGCCAAATTAATAATATGAGCAACACAACGAGAATGAAAAAAAGCGCCACTTAAACATGGTTTAAAACGTAATTTTAGTAAATTCATAGCTCTTGTATTATTTGACGCATTATCTAGTGAAATTGTAAAAACTTTATCGTCTAAATTATATTCAATTAAAGTGTCATTTATAATTTTTCGCAAGTTACATCCCGTATGTGGATAACCAAACAATTTAAAAGCAATTGTTCGTTTCATTAGTAACCAAGATTCGGGATGAAACCAATGGGCCGTAACGGCTAAATAAGAATTTGTCGTACCATGTGGTGCGGTCTCAACATCACAAGTAATAGAAACGCCATGTTTATAGTTTAGAAAACCATCAATTATATCTTTTTTAGCATTTTTCCATAATTTAAACGCATCGTTTCTAAGGGTAGTACGACACTTGTTGGTATCGCGGTTGTAGTCTCTTTTGAATGATACTCGTAAGCCGTTGGTTGTCAAAGTGGTTGAATGGAAGCGCCTCTTGGATGACAAACTTGGTAAACTCTTCTCGAAGAGCATCATTGTCATATATAAATACCCCACCATCCGAACCAAGTGTCGATTGTGAGGGATCTCCACTTATTGCTCTACAAGACGAGTTCATGTGAGCTCGTAATGTGGAGTTATAAAAATGCCCACATCTCTTGCAACGAGCCTTTTTCGCCCCATCATTCATAACATACAATTCATAATTTACCCAAATATCCGGGTTCCGCTTCGTCGTTATAATTTGCACGATATCATCGTTTGTGTAAACTTTGTTTCGTACATTGCTACTAGCGGAAACGGAACCGGAAGCTTGAGATTGTTCTATTTTGCAAATGAAAAGTATATATATATAGAGAGAGTTTTTTAGAGAGTATGTAAGAAATTGAAAGAATATGAGAGAAATAGATAGCAATTGGTGTGTTTTGAAACTAAACTAACCATGGGTATTTATAGTGTCATTAAGGGGGCAAAAGCACCCAAAAAAGTCCAAAAAATTCAAATATCCACTCCTCCAACGGCTCCTAGCCGTTTTCCAATTTTTTGAAAAAAAACCGGTTAAAACCGGTTTTTTTAAAAAACCGGTTATTAAACCGGAAAAAAACTGGTTAAGGCCCAAATGAAAAACCGGTTAAACCGGTTCGGGTTTCGAAAACCGGTTACGGTTATTAAAAAATCGGTTTTTTGTCACACCTCCAAAATCGGTAATCGTGTTTATAAATGGTTTAGCGGAAGCTTTAGTTAATTAGCGGAAGCATTTTAAGTTACAGTTTAACAGCGGGGGTGCTGACGTTACAATAGTGCATTCATTGTATCAGAGCATATGATCATACAGAACATATTAATTTAAGATGCCATAGGTTTAAGCGTTATTGCAAAAAGTGTACGACTTATAAAGTCGTACAAGTAGTGGTGTTGTAGAACAACATAAGTTTACAAAACATGAGTTTATAAAAGAGGGATTTCGTAAGTATAACCAATGTAATTGGTAATACAAAGGAAATCCAAGTGTCCCAAAAGTGGCATCATAAATAGTCTGGGTTGCCTACGTCCTTTATGCATGCAGGAGTACCTGAGTCCTAATTCCCTGAAAAACATAGTAAACCGTCAACATTGAATGTTGAGTGAATTCACAGGTTTAGTATAAAAGTAGTTAAACCAAGTTTTGTATAAATCATTCATGTACTCAAACATAATGTTTATATGTATGGCCGGAAACACAAGTGTTCTTATTAAAGAAAACATTTCCTATTTTACTGTAAGAATGTCATTCTTACTACAAATCAGTCGGTTGTGTTAGGAAACACAAGTTTAATCATAAACATTTCCTAATAATAGTTGCAGGAAATATAGTTCAACAATCAAGTAAACAATTCCATATATACAGTTGTAGGAAACACAGGTTTAACAGTCAAGCAAACATTTCCATATATACAGTTGTAGGAAACACATGTTTAACAGTCAAGCAAACATTTCCGTATAAATAGTTATAGGAAACACAGGTTTAACAGTCAAGCAAACATTTCCGTATAAATAGTTGTAGGAAACACAGGTTTAACAGTCAAGCAAACATTTCCGTATAAATGTTGTCTTGTCGGGAAACCAAGTTCATCAAATCAAGGTAAACGTTTCCTATAAAGAAATCATGCGTAGGAACACCTGTCCTATTAGTTATCGCAGGGAATACCCTTCCCAAATCAAGTTATAATTTTGTTGTTTAGTTATATGGGAAACATAGACTATGATCCCTCTAAGGTGAGCTAAACCTTTAGAGTTAAAGTAACGATACCTAGTACTATAACCAAACCACGACTAGTTGTTGTTGTTGTTGCCTTAGTAACACGGTAAGTATACACTCCTCGTTACGACTGCCGTCGTGTGGTTGGAATGACCAACAAGTTGTATCAGTGGGAGGTTTGTCAAATCGATAGTACTATCTGTATACTCAGTGGCTAGAGTCACCTAGCTAATGGTTATAGGTTGCAAGCACTGGGACTTATGTGCACTACAACTACCTCGCGTAAACCTAGGATCGTACCAAGATTCGTTGTCTTATTCCCAAAATAGTTGTGAAAACGTTTCATGTAGTTAACAGTTGATTTATAAAGCAATAAGCATTTATACCAATCAATTCGATATAAAAGCATGTCAAGCAATTATATAAAACAAGTAGCATGTAATAGCACATAGTTCTATGTTTTCCACCCCTAGTTTTAAAAGCATTTAAAACAAGTAAAAGGTAGGGGCTGTGAACTCACGTGTAGCGGTCTTCAGCTAGTACAGCTAGAAATACTGTAGTCCGAATGTGCCTCTCAAATACCTAAGCACAATTAAATATACTTTACATAAGTATATGGACCAATTGTTGAGTTGAGATGTTTATAATACTTTAGTTGTTGGTGATATTTACGTTGAACTAAACGTTGCGTACAAGTATATATTTACATATACTTATTAGTTGAATATATATATTCTTATATATATCAATTGTCGTTGCCGTGTATATATATATATATTATTCATTTTGTTAATGTCGCGTATATATATGTATATATTGTTTATCATTGTTGTTTATGTTTTAAAACATAATTATCGTAGTTATAAAAATAACTTAGTTCTAATACGATTGTCTTAGTTCATTTATATAATTATATATAAATTATAATCGTCCACTATATGTATAATCTAGTTGTCGCGTTATAAATTTTTATTTGTCCCATCTACTCGTCACATATATATATATATGTAACCCGTTTTAACGTTTGCATTTTGAAACTTCGTGGCCCGTTGGGCTCGGCCCAATAGGTTTGGCCCAAATATGCGTGGCCTAACATAGTTTGGCCCAAGTACGTTTAGCAAATTATTTTTGGCCCGTTATCAAAATACCATTTTTGATTCAATTTAGATTAGGCCCGTTTGGCCTAAAAAGTTATATTTGTAAATTGTCCGTGTCAAAATAATGTCCCGCGGTCGTGTACAAATTTGTCCCAAACTTTGTATCCTAAAGTTTTATAATTTTTATAACATTTTAGTATTTGTATTTCGTACGTGTTAATGTATTTGTACTACAAACTATATGTACACACTGTGTATTAATCAAACGCATCGCAAAAGTCTGGACACAGCCTGCCTAACCGATCGGGTAAGGGCTTAACAAACCGTTCGGCTCGAAAACACCTTAGCCGATCGGCTAGGTGTGATGAGCCGATCGGCTCATTGGTTCCAGCCGATCGGCTGGTTAAAACCAACCGTCGGTTTGGTTCCAAACCCGTGTTCGTCCCCTGTTCTTGTCTGTAACAGCATACATGTATATATATTCGGGTGTTTGAGCTCAGTTTTTGGTACACTACTACATCATCATAACATATCATACAATCTAAACTACAATTTTGTTTACATACATACTAACATTATACATACAAAATTATATGATCAAAGTATGAATATATATATGTTTTTGAACCTTACAAAGATTATTGATGAAAATGACTATGAAGATGATGAATCCGATGTTGGTGATGATGATGACCGAGATGACGATGATGATAAAGATTATGTGATCATTTTGTTAGTTTTTGTTTGGAGATTTTGTAAATGGTTTGAAGGTGGATGAAGAGGATGAAGATGATGTTGGTGTGTTTGTTCTTCCCCTTCCTGCTGCTTCTCTCAAATGCACACACACAACTCCAGACTGAATTTTTTTGATGATCAAGTGTTGGTGAGGAGTATATATAAAATTGTTCCCAGTACTTCAAAATTTCAAAAGGGAGGTAAGGTGGTGCAGTGAAGATGTCGAACAAATATCTCAACTGGGTTATTTGTTTGGGTTTTTAACCCGTTAGTTTCGTGTACGGGTCCAATTATTTGTACCCCGTGTCCCACTCAATTATTCGTTTGTTTAAATTTTATTTTAAACTTTGTAATTGATAATTACAAAAATGAAATAATTTTTATTTAAAACTTTTAATAAAATTTTTCACCGTAGTGGGACTATACAGTTTATTTGAGTGCCAGATTTCGGTTGAATTTGGAATTTATATTTTAAGGTAATGTTCCAAATACTAAAACAGGAACGGGAAAATAGATACTTTTATTATTTTTGACCTTTAGGTACGTTTTATAATTGTTTCTGTTCGTGTATGACGCGTCCTAATAAGCAGTCTAACGGTTTCCGTTTTATTTTTGTTCTAATACTTTTCTAAAATAATTTCAAACAAAAATTATTCAAAAGCATTTTGAAGTTCTTTTTGGGACTTTACGATTCGCGTTTGATGCGTTTAATATAAAACGTATAAGTTATTATATTATTTCAATAATGTAAATATCTAGTATTTGTAATTAATAATTTTCGAATTATTAATTATTTTATATCACCAACTTTGTTGTATTTACTTTGTTGAGTTAGTACGTTTATTTCATATGTAATTACATATACATATAACTACGAATTTAATATATCACGTATCGCATAGTAAGTTTCACAAACTTAACATATAGAAATTGTTTTGAATTCACTAATTCAGGGAATTACTCTAGGTAATGCATGAAATTAGTAAGGATTAATACCCTAAATGGAGGGTTGTCACATTTAAGGTTGTCTTCAGCAAGTTCAGAAGATATTCCTCCGTTAGAAGAGATTGGTACTAACTTAGGAGATGAGTTAATAGTTGATCCTATACCGATTACAAGAATGAGTAAGAATCATCCCGTTGAAAACATCATCGGTGATATTAATACTCCTGTTCAGACTAGGACTCAATCTAAAGCTAGTACCTCTGAGAACTTAGAAAGCTTGTATACTGCTATGAAAGAGATAGGGATTCCTAATCAATGTCTATATTCATGCTTTATCTCACAAATCGAGCCTAAAAATGTGCAGATGGCTCTCAAAGAATGTTCGTGGGTTAAAGCTATGCAAGAAGAACTGCAACAGTTCTCTAAGTTACAAGTATGGGAATTGGTTGACCTTCCAAAGGGAGAATATCCAATTGGAACTAGATGGGTATTTAAGTGTAAGAGATATGACCGGGGAGTCATTACTCGCAATAAAGCTCGTCTAGTAGTTCAAGGGTTTAATCAACAAGAGGGGATAGATTACAATGAAGTGTTTGCACCAGTTGCTAGGCCAGAAGCAATTAGAGTATTCTTAGCATTTGCCTCTTTTAAGGGTATCAAAGTTTATCAGTTGGATGTTAAGAGTGCCTTTTTGTATGGTAAAGTTGAAGAATTGGTGTATGTTTCACAACCGCCAGGGTTTACTGATTCTGAACATCCAGATAGAGTATATTGCTTGAATAAGGCTCTATATGGATTACATCAGGCACCTAGGGCATGGTATGGAACGCTATCAACTTATCTACTTGAGAATGGATTTACAAGAGGATCAATTGATAGTACACTTTTTGTAAAATGGAATAAGAATGACTTTCTATTAGTACAAGTATATGTTGATGATATTATCTTTGGATCTTCGGATGAAAAGATGTGTCAAGAATTTGAGAAAGTCATGAGAAAAAGGTTTGAGATGTCTGCAATGGGAGAGTTAAATTTCTTCTTAGGATTACAAGTTGATCAAAAGAAGGATGGATTCTTTATTCATCAATCTAAATATACATATGAGCTATTAGAACGCTTTAAAATGGATGAAAGTAAGGTCTATAATACTCCAATTCCAGTTAATCACAACATTGGTCCAAATACATCGAGTGATAGCGATGTGGATCCAACTCTTTATAGAGCCATGATCGGATCACTAATGTATTTAACTGCCTCTAGGCCTGACATTATGTTTGCTGTTTGTATTTGTGCAAGATATCAGGCAAATCCGAAAGAGTCACATATGCAAGCTGTGAAACGGATTCTTCGTTATCTCAAAGGGAAACCGAAGCTGGGACTTTGGTATCCGATTGATGGAGACTTAGATCTTATAGCTTATACTGATTCGGATTATGGAGGATGCAATCAAAATAGGAAATCTACGACCGGAGGATGTCAATTCTTAGGAGGTAGATTAGTATCTTGGCAGTGCAAGAAGCAAAGCTCAGTAGCCATTTCTACATGTGAAGCTGAGTATGTTGCAGCTGGCAGCTGTTGTTCTCAAGTTCTTTGGATTCAACAGCAACTGCGGGATTACGGGTTAAATATAACCAATACTCCTATGATGATTGATAACGAATCTACAATGTCAATCACCAACAATCCGGTAAAGCATAGTAAAACTAAGCATATTGATATTCGACATCACTTTATTAGAGACTGTGCTGAGAAGAATTTGATAAAGTTAGTTAAGGTTCCATCTTTGGATAACTTAGCAGACTTATACACCAAGGCGTTTGACAGAGCGAGATTTGAGACGTTGGTTCAACTTAACGGAATAAAAAATCCAGAGTGATTAGTCTTCCAAGGGTATTTTTGTAATAGTTAATAGTCTGTATTATATTAAAAAAAAAAAAAGGTGGGCGTATGGCATTCTTTTGCTTGTTACCTGAGGGGAATCGCCTTCAATAAAAGAATACCTGAAGTTCTTTTAGAAAAAGCTTTAAGTTTTGGCTGTAAAAACTTGGGAGATGATAGTACATTAGGAGAATACGGTTTCGAATAATAACCTTAAGTATTAAGAATGATATGTTAGTAGATTCTAATAAGTTGCATCAAAATGATGACTGTTAATTAGGATTATACTTATATTTATCTTATTATACACCTATATCCACTGATTATAACTTGTCCTTTTACCTAACAAGTGATAAGAATAACTTAAGTCTAGTCAGCTTCATCATACAATTTATTGGTAGGCAGGTTATGCTACGATTTCCGAGCAGTTAAGAAGTATAACTGTCATGTGTACTATCTTATGTGATCTGTTATATAACGTATGATATATGTCTTAATTGTTGAATGATAGTACTACCATACACTGTGATCTAAAATAAAAAATTGTGAAATGATACAAAGTATCATAATGTCAAAAGGTGAGTTATATGTTTCGAAAGGGCATCATTTAGTAACCTCTACCTTACATATGAAAGATACAAAGTATCTCGTGTCAAGTGTATGTTATATGTTTCTAAAGAACATCATTTAGTAATCTCTACCTTGATAATACAAGATACAGTGTTATGTGTTGTACTTGAATTCTTCAGTATGTTGTATAGTAGAAAACACTAGATATTGTGCACATTAATAATAAAAGATTGGCTCAGAAATCTGTGTGTAATCTGTTTATGTGGATCATAATACCGGTAATTGTCTTGAACTGTCTATGATATTTGAACTTTCACTTTTGTGAATAATAAGAAATCATAAGTTATATTTTAATGAAATGTTATATCATGTGGATAAAGGTACATAAGATATAATTTTATAAATATAAGTTTATTACTGATTAACGTTGTGATTTTCTTGTGCTTACATGAATTTCATGAGGTATGTATACTAACAATCATCTTAGACTTATTGTAATATAATAAGTACCGCTTATTCTCTCTAAAATGATTCCTAAGCAGTTACAACTTTAAGAGTGTTATATTAAGTTATTTTTTTTCTTAAAATGTTAGTAGTTTTATTACTTTAACGTTTGTAATTATTTCTTTGAATTAATAAACGTTTTAATTACTATTCTTGTTTACCCTTTGTAATTGAATTATACTGGATATTTAGTATAAATGTTGAACAAATGTCTGTTGAAAATTGAAAATATTATATAGGTTACGTGGAATATTAATCGAAAGTCTTTCGACTCACAGTGTAGTCGGGCAGCGTGTCCTGATTATTTTTTTTATCAGCGGTTAATTTTTCTATTATAACTTATATATATATTTTTACATAAACTGAAGACCAGTAGGTATATCAGTGAATAATTTTAGCTTGATGATTTGTCTTTATACAAGATTAACTGTATCACGGGTTTAGTCGGTTAATATATGTAAGAAGATTATCGTTGAGGAAAAATTATGCGAAAACATTTTATTTTAAATGTTTAGGCTAAATAGTTACAGAGATAACTATTCACATAAAAGGGTTCTCAATTTATACTTAGTATTAAATTCCTATTTTATTTAATTTTGTGAGTTTGACTAGTCAACCTTGCGAACCGAGATGTATTGCGAATCGAGTACAGAGTATAAAAGGGTGGTCAAACGAGTCAAAACACTCCACCGAACCCATTTGATTTGCGAGTTCACTTAAGCACTGCGAATCCACTTCCTGCGAAACGAGTCGAACAGAGTACTTATCTTGATTTTGATTTGCCTAGTTACCAGGACGAGTTTTTGATCCATAGCTTTTATACACTTTCAAATTGCGAACATATTGAGGTATAAACCAATGGATTTCACCGTTTAAATTACACGAAATCGATTTTTTTATCATTCTAGGGTTTCGTTTCAAAATTTGAACGATTAATGTAGATTAAGGTGTTATTTGACAAGAATCTTGTAGATTAATGTTAAACGAACCTTAATGAACGTAAATAAATTGATAGATCACTTTTTCATAGATAGATTAATTGATTTTAGTTTCACCTCGCAACATCAGTTCATGCTGCGAGTTGAACACTCGACTCGCAGACTTAGCGAGTTGAGATTTTTTACTTTGACTATTTGACCATGCGAGTCGAGTTTCACTTCAACTCGCAGATTACATTTATCGAGTTGAGATTGATTCTTTGACTTGTTGACCATTGCGGCCGAGTAGATTAGCGAATCGACTTGCGAGTCGAGTTGCGGATTGACTTGGTTAGCGAGTTGACATGGTTGCGAGTTGAGTTGCGAGTTCACTTTAGATTTTTGCGAGTTAAATAACTTGTAAAAATAAAATGTAACATGCAATTTTAACTTTAATAATAAGCTACATTTATTTGTGTATCTCACTTTAAACGCTTATTAAAATATGTTTTGACGTATGAATTTTATATTAATACGTGATAACATATATATTAAAAATATATGATTATATCGAAAGTCTAACGATTCACAGAGTAATCGAGTGGCATGTTCTGACTTTTAGTTAGCGGTATAATATATATATCTTTTAAAACGTTAATGATTTGAGACTTTTAATTTACAAGTAATTAACGTTAAATACATATTGGACTTACGTACTGTTTCAGTTATAAGTTATATATGTGTTTATCTTGTTACGAACTAAGGTGTTAGATGATCATTTTGGTTCATAAACACTGTAGTTTATAACTTACTAACGTGTTTTATGTTTTGTCATTTGTGTTTTTATAGATATGGCGAGACAATTCGATAAAGGTCACAATCTTCTTGTTGATCTAGATCTTGATGCACGTGGAGCTAATCGAGTAGCTCAAGTGCTTACATTCTTTGCACGTTCACGCATTAGATATGCACTTACCGCGTCTCCACAGATTTCTCAGACTATACTGAACGACTTCTGGGAAGGTATTCAGTATGACGAGATGATCAACCCACCGGTTATTCGCACAACGGTCAATAATCGACCGGTTGTTTTCTCTGCTGGCGATCTACGTCAGATTTTACGCTTGGGGACAGTAGACCAAGAAGATGGTCCGACTGAGTACCCTAGTGATTTTGTTGAGGGTGCGATAGGTCGTATGGGGTATACAGGAGATAGGAGGGGACGTCAGTTCCAAAAACCTCTGGTTATTGGACAGTGGAGGTTTTTGTGGCATGTTATTGTCACAGTTTTTGCACCAAAGAAGGGAGGCTTCGATGAATTAAGCCCTGCCCTTGTATCAGTTGCACTGTCACTGGTTTACAACAAACCATACAGTTTTTGTGATTATATTTTTGGAGAGCTGGTTAGACAGATTTCGGGTTCTGTTAGATCACGGTTTCTTGTTTATCCACGTTTTTGTATGTTGATCATTCGCGCTCATCTGCCAGAGCTTGTTATTCCTGGGCCATTTTTACGTGTAGATACTATTGGGCTCCGAGGATACAATGCGATGTTTCTGCAGTCAGTGAGAAAGGAAGAGGTAGTGAAACCTGAGGAGAGAGAACTTTTTGGTTTTCTTGTTGATCCTACCTATGTGACGCCACCGAACAATGGTTGGCTAGATGTTGATGCTGAAGCTGTGGTTCCTGAACCATTAGCTGATGTGGTTCATGCTGATGATCCACAAGAGCTGATTGAGGATGTTTTGGAACAACCTGAACATGCTGGGGTACAGGTGAACCCAGATGTTGTTCAAAAGGTGATTCAGGAGGTGCTTGTAGAGCATGATGATGCTACTGATTCCTTGTTAAGGGAGATTGATAGTTATGTTGCACCGTCTGAGGTATACTTTAAATTATATAATAACATATGTACTTAGATGATAAATATTTCATAAGATTTTATTATATAATGATAATGATATAGATACTTAGTTAATTAGATAATATTTCTAATTATAAAATATAAATATCATTATGATCAGGGAGCTGAGACTGCAGACCCAGAGGTCACTCGACCTGAGGGTGAGCAGGGACTGTTAGATGGATCTGAGGTTTTACCTTCTAAGGTATTTCTCAGATTAATTATAAATATATCGAACTCGTGTGATAGAGCTTTTAGCTAATCATAAATGTTTAATATATTTAATATTTAGGATCCTGATGTTGGTCCATCTGGAGGCCGTGATGGCGAATCGGCTTCAGATGATGATGATAGTACTCCTTCTCCCGGTGCTGGTTATATTCGATACCGATCTCGGATGATTCCAGATTCAGCATTGAAGGAGAAGAGGAAGGCTAAGGAAGTCGATCCTGACTTCAGTCTTGTTGATGAAGGTTCTGAGGAAGAGGATACACCTCTTATTACTCGACGCCGTAAGCGTTCCAGGACTTTGACCATTCAGGATGGTAGGTATTATTTAAAAGTTAGATAATCTTAACTTGTTGTTTATCAGGAGTTCAAACTGAGACAGTTGATTCTGTGACAGTTTCTCGAGATACACCGCAGGTGGAGAATGTAACACCGGTGGTTACTGAACAGATATCTGTACCTATTGAGGCTGAGATCAATAACGCTAGTAGATTTCCAGCTACTCTTCTTAAGGAAGCGTTATCTCAAGCTATTCCACCACTTACACGAGATTCATACATCGCTTCAGTGACACCACCTGGACCACATACTATTTCTGTTACTCCTACGACAGATACTGAAAGGATTACATCCTTAGAGTCTAGGGTTAAGGAGTTAGAGAAACTTACTTCGAAGATTCCAGGGATGTTAGCTGAAAATGTCTCTCTTGCTCAGCAGATGGTTCATATGAGTACATCATATTTGACTCTGCTAAACACTCATAATACTTTGCTTGATGATTTTACTGCCCAGCGACTGAAGCTTGAACACTTAGAACGGTTAGTGTTGAGAGTGAATTCAGGACAGTCAGCTCAGGGGGAGATATTGGTATATCTAGAATCTTGCAAAGAAGATGAGTTGAGGAAGAAACGAGATGATGACAAAGATGATGATCCCAATGCTCAGAAGGATAGTGAGCTGGCTGGTCCTTCAACGACTGGTCAGCAGACTATTATTCAGAGGGAGTCTGCTGGTGTAAGTGCAAGTGGTGATGGTGCTGGTACAAGTACTACAGGAACAAGTGAAGCTGGTAAGACAGTTTAGACTTGTGTAGTTATTTGTATTTAAAATTTAGTTGAATTGTAATTGTAATTTATAATTGTAACTAAATATTTGTAACTTAATGGTTTTGTAATATATTTGATTTGAGATTATTATTATTACAAGTTAAATATATTAGAAATTGTTTAAGTTATTTGATTTTAAAAGGTTAAATAAATTAGTGATCGAAAGTCTTCCGACTCATTGAGAAGTCGAGCGGCGTGTTCTGATATATTTCAGCGGTCAAAATTTATTTTAACTTAAACATTTTAGACTTGAGAGTTTTTATAACTGACAAGTTAAATTTGTATGATTTTTAACTAGACAAATGATATATAATTTTAAAGATATAATTGAAAGTTAAGATCTTATGATATAACAGTTCAATTAAGTCTTAGAAATTATATAAGTTAATTAATTGTAAACTTAAATGTTTGGTGATTCTTCATAGTACATTAGAGTTTAAAATTAATTAATGTTTGTTAAGTGTTTGATATAAGACTTAAGAAATCTTAGATTGATCATCAATAAAAGATTTATAAGTTATATATATTTCGCGTTTATATTACACAAAAGGATTAGTATTGGAATTCTTAGATTGATTCAGGGAAATCAATAAGAGAATTTAAATCATTAATATATTTGTGTTTGTTTGTTTTCTCTAGGAATGGAAAGTCTAGATCTATCAGATTCAGAAAATGATGTTTTGGATGAGATAGATGAAGATATTGATTATGATCTTGAAGAGGGTGAATTTCAAACGCCTACAGATTGGACTGCTGTTTCTGAGATAGTGCATGACATGGGTGTAGATTCAGATGTTTATGTTGATGAACACCATGTGAGCCCATCTAGAACAGAGGTTATTATTGAAAATGCTGAAGGTCCAATGGTTGTCGATGTAGATGAAGAGATCGATGACTCAACTGATTCAGATGAAGAAAATCTTCTTGATAAGCATAAAGATAATCCTATATTCAAGCCTTTGCCAAAGAAAAAGAAAGAAAAGCTTGGTATATCAGAAATTGATATTACGGGTAAGCGTATAGCAAAAAGAGGGACTATAGGATGGTATTTTGATGCTGATCTAAAACTGTTTGCTATTAAGAGATTTGATGGATATTTTGAAAGAAAACTTGCAGTTTTTAGTTCTTTGCCTAGATTTGAGATTAAGGATTTGGCTAGATTATCATTGAATAACCCAAGTGATAATTTTGTTGGAAGATATGTTGAACACATAATCAAGACTGAGGTTAGAGCGAATAAGTTTGAAAAGATTAAGCCAAGGAAAGGAAAGACAATTAAGTTAGAAGAAAGAAGTCAAAGAACTGGTAGAAGAAGAAGGAAGAAGATTTATCCAGCTATAAAATGTGTGCAGCAGATTCCACTGAAGAAGATGCCTCAAGATATTTTGGGAAATATGAAGAGTTGGCATGTGGATTCAGAAACTGGAGAAGCTGTAATGGTTGAAGATGATGATGAGGTTGAAGGTGGTGAAAGAGAGATCTTCAGAGTTTATGATCATCGTCATCTTATGAACATGTCAAGAAAGGATTTATTGAAGTTAAATGAGAACAAAATTCTTTGTACTGAAGCATGGGGTGATTTAGCACGAGATTATCAAATGATGATTAAAACTTGTATGAAGATGAAGATTTTTGCAGGTAGTAAGATTTACTTTTAAAACCAAAGACAATGTGAAGATAAAGATGCTAGAGCTATTGTCAAGGGGGAGTCTGTTGAGACATAGTTTGTGACAACAGATCTAGCTTTGCATATGACTAGTGTAATTGTTATCATGTTGATATATTGGTTTAGATTTGTAAATTTATATTGTTTCTACTTAATATTCGTTAAATATATTATTATGATAAAGTGTTAGACGAATATAGATTTTAACAATATACATATGCTGCGAGTTGAGTTATTTGTTTGAGACGTTTGTTGCGAGTCGAGATCTCAAGTCGCAAGGTTTTGCGATGCGAGATGAGATCTGAACTCGCAGAACTCAACAAAAGACAACGAGCCTAGTTCATGGGCTTGGGCTGCGTAGCGAGTCGAGTCAACTCGCAGGCCCAATGGCTGCGAGTTGAGACGAGAATATATATATGTTTTTCATACGTGAAAAATATAATTAACTTTTGACGAATTTACATAACACTTTTGGAGAACAATCTGCGAACTCAGTTAGTATTTCCAGAGAAACACAAAAAACTAAAGGCTAGGTTTTTGACGTTTATTCGTAAGAAACAAAGCAATTGGTTAACCTAAACGCGAACGAAATTGTTATTAGTAAGATAACATCGTATTGAGGAATTTCGCACCTTAATACTACAGATAACGAAGTTATCGATCCTAGAACTAGGGACTTACAAAAAATCCGCTTCACTGCCTTCATATGAGAAACCTTAGGACGTGCCTGATATCTTGAACAAATTGAAACAGCGAATACGATATCAGGCCTTGAGGCAGTAAGGTACATTAGAGAACCGATCATCGAACGATAATCCTTTTCTTTGCAGTCCTCATCATCATCAGCAGGTCCAAGATTATGGTTGAGTTCAATAGGAGTTCCATAAGGCTTACAAGTGAGCATATCATACCGTGTCAACATGTCATTGACATATTTCGACTGATGAATATACATCCCTTTGGATGACTGTTCAACTTGCACCCCTAGGAAGAAAGTTAGATCTCCCATTGCACTCATCTCGAAAGCTGACTTCATGACCTCTTCAAATTCTTTGCATAAAGCCTCATTCAAAGATCCAAAAATAATATCATCGACGTACACTTGAACGATTAACAAATCATCCCCTTTCCCTTTTGTGAAAAGAGTGCTGTCGATGGTGCCCCGAGAGAAACCGTTGTCCACCAGATGAGTAGCAAGCCTCTCATACCATAGTCGAGGAGATTGATGAAGTCCATACAATGCCTTATTTAGCTTGTAGACATAATTTGGATTCACCGAATCTTCAAAACCTGGAGGCTGTTGAACATAAACCTCCGTATCAATCTTACCATAAAGGAATGCACTCTTGACGTCAAGTTGCTTGACACGAATCCCTTTAAATGAAGCAAAAGCTAAAAATATACGGACAGACTCCAATCTGGAGACAGGGGCAAAGACCTCATCATAATCCAGTCCTTCAACCTGAGTGTACCCTTGAACAACTAGTCGAGCTTTGTTTCTTGTAACAACCCCTCGATCATCCTTCTTTACTCGATATACCCATCGAATGCCTTTTGGATCAGCACCCTTGGGTAATGGTACTAGAGTCCACACCTGCAACTTGTGAAATTGTTGCAGTTCATCTTGCATGGCCTCGACCCAAGATGGATCTTGTAAGGCCTCCAAAACTTTCTTCGGTTCGGTTTGGGAAAGATGACATGAATTAACAGTCGCCATAAATCCCAAAATCTGATCAGCTGAAGTATCCTTATCTTCAGTAGATTGCTTCGCCTGATGTCTCGTTTGAACAGTAGAATGAGGATCACCAATTATGTTTTCAACTGGGTGATTCCTATGTATCCGGGTCACTGAAATGGCATCTGGCACAAGATTTAATTCCAAGTTGTTCAAATCACCTTCAGTGGCAGAAGCATCTTCGTTCTCTTCATTAATGAAGAAACGAGAATAATCCATGTCTTCTTCATCCTCTAAGAGAGGCATATTAGGATCGTCCGGAAGATCCGAGGCATTAACAGTATTTGAAGAAGACGGAATGGTTGTAGTTGGTGGTGTGGGTGTAGGAACAGACGCAGAAGAAGTAGTGGATGTAGGTGCAGGTATTTGTTGTGTTGTAGTAGGTGATGGAGTGGATGTCGTATCGGGAATTGGATTGGGTGTAGTAGGAGGAGAATCGGATGTTTGTTGAAAAACATCGAGTCCATGAAGCATTGTGATTAACTCTTCAGTGTCGTCGTCCTTCGGTACATTGAAGGAACTGAAGAGTTTCCCATAATTGAAGAACCAATCCGGACCCGTTCCTTGAGGTGGTTCTGTATACCGTAAGCATTTTACCTCAAAGTGTTCCTCGATCTCATTTGTTGATTTGTTGTATACCCGTTTGTTTGGAGAATTGACCGAATATCCGAGAAAAATCCCTTCAACGGCTTTATCACCAAACTTAGGGACACGTTCTTTGGTTATCATGATCAAACAAGGACACCCAAATGGCTCCAGAAACTGCAGATTCGGCTTGCGATTGTTGAAGAGCTCATAACACGTTTTATTCTTCTTTTTAACCGAAAGTATCCGATTCAAAACGTAGCAAGCAGTATTAACTACCTCGGCCCAGAAGATAATAGGTAGTTTGGAATCCGCTAGCATAGTGCGAGCAGTTTCAATGATGGTCCTATTCTTCCGTTCAGCAACTCCATTCTGTTGAGGAGTTCTCGGAGCACTGAATTGATGTTCAATACCCCTAGAAGCGCAAAATAACTCGAGAGTTGAGTTCTTGAATTCAGTTCCGTTATCGCTTCGCAGTCTCTTTACCTTTAAGTTGCACAGATTTGCCAACTTATCCAACAAATAAACTAAAATACCCGCAGTTTCATCCTTCGTTGCAAGAAAGTATACCCACGAGAACCGTGAGTAGTCATCTGTCACTACTAAACAGTAAGACCGACCACCGATGCTCTTTGTAGAAACAGGACCAAAAAGACCCATATGCAGTAATTCCAACGGAGCATTAATGGAATTCACAACCTTAGACTTATGAGACTTCTTATGGAGTTTGCCCTTGTGGCAAGAAACACAGTCATCCTTCAAGGCGAAGGACTGTTTCGGAACTCCACGAACCAAATCGTTATTAACAAGAAAATTCATTTTACGGAAATGAATGTGTCCCATTCGTCTGTGCCAAAGGAGTGATTCCTTTTCTGAAGCCTTCGAAAGGAGACAAGTGTACTCGCTGGATGTCTCCACGGTTCGCATGTTCATCACATAGGTGTCATTTCTTCTAGGTGCACGCATTACCACCCATTCCTCTGGAATGACATACCCCGGCTTCAATATAACACACTTAGTCTTTGTAAATGATGTGGTATAGTCCTTATCACAAACTTGTGAAACACTTAGCAAGTTATGTTGAAGTTCAGCCACATAATTTACATTCTCAAAGCTAACCTTTCCATTAGTTAGCGTTCCTCTACCCAAAATGGTTCCCCCTTATCTCCAGCAAAAGCAACATGACCTCCTGCATATGGTTTAATATCCACTAGGAGAGACACATCACCCGTCATGTGTCGCGAGCAGCCACTATCCATGAACCATTCACTATCTTTTACACGTTCAGACTGCTGCAACACATAAAAATGAGGAGATTAGTGAGAAACGGTGACCCAAGCCTTTACAGACTTAGGTCGACCATAGTCATCAACAATAAGCACATCAGATAAAACTTTATTTTTAAACAAATCAGATTTTGAATCTGATGTGTTATTATTGTTGATGACATTTGAGTCTTCAGTGGACTCCTTTATCTTCCAAACCTTTGATGGTTCGGGATTTGGCTTGGAAATAATGTTGGGCTTTGGTTCTAACAAAGGATTTTGCCCAACACTAACTACTTTCTTAGCATGCTTGGGAGAGATGGAGTGATGCCTAGGAGGTGATTTTGAAAGGGAATTTCTGTAGAATAATGTCCTAGGCATATCTCTCCCATAACGCTGATAAGAGAGTTTGGGACAATCGCAGATCAAATGTCCTTGTTTCTTGCAGTAGAAACAAGAACGAGTCTCTCTAAACTGTTGAGGCGAAGGATTTACTGCAGGAAGTGGTGAAGCATTTCTAGAACATGAACATTTCGTGCATGTGTTAGAGAATGCTTGTTTAGATGTAGAAGTTGAGGCATGAGTTTTATCAACATGAACCTTTTCATTTGTCACCTTTTGTTTTAAAACATTTGCCGGTGACTTTTGAGTTTGAAGTTTCACATTTAAAACTCTGTTTTCCTTTTTATTTTGAACCTTTGATACAGGTTCAACTTTTAAAATTTGTTTTTCAGGTTTAGCCTCAACCTTCTTAAACTCAGGATATTCCTGATCAGTAATATCCTCTATCTCAACAATATCATCAGTATGAACTTGAGACTTATTTTCAGCTTTAACAAACTGAGGCAATGGATACTCTTGCCTCTTGGTTTTCTCCGTTGTCAGTTTGTTTAGCTTGGTTTCTTTGGCCTTAATACCATATAGTTTGGTATAATCAACTGAAATCTCCTCAAGGCCTTGTGTAGTAATCGGGGGACAATATTCAGCATTAGAAGGTGGTGGTACTTGGTTATAGCCAAGACCTTCCTTCTTTTTGCCACTTGCTCCCTGCTTGCTAACAATCTCATTAAAGACTTGAGTGGCGGATGTTGAACCTAAGATTTTGCTTTTATGATTCTCAAACTCATTTTTCAAATCAGATAATTCTTTAGTCAACAATTCAATTTCAGTAAGATAACTTTTAATTGCATCTTGCTGGCTAAAGACCTTTGCCTTAAAGGTTTCGGTATCTAATTTATGAGCTTCAAGGTGTTGTTCATAAAGTTTTTCATTATCTAGCAAAAAGTTATTATATTCATTAACTATCTTGTCCCGCAAATTTTGATTGTCTTTCTGATAAGCCTTAAGGGATTCAGTCAAGTTAATACACGAAACACACTTAAATGGCTCATTTGGTTCATTTGGTACCTCGGGAGTAATGTGAGCCATCAGGCATTGAAACTGTGCAGCTTGACCACTCCAATCAAAAGCAGTTGGCTCAAAAACAATCAAAGCGTTATCTACAGCCAACGATTTAGCTTCTTCGTTTTCATTTGCCTTGGGTGGATCCGGCTTAGTAAGACCCGACGATGGCATCCTGGGTTTCTCACATTCCCTTGCGAAGTGACCAAGGTTCTGACAGTTGTAACATCGAACCTTGCTTTTGTCGAACCCAAATCCGGTCTTCCCATTACCTTTCAAGCTCTTCCGTCCCGTTCTCTGCATAAATTTCTGAACCCTTCTGGAAATCATAGCTATATTCCAGTTTAAATCCATCTGCTCCAAGTCATCGTCATCCAGCTGAGCATAATCTTCTTTGGTCATTTCCAAAGTAGTATTTGGTTGAGTAACCAAATCTTTGTAAGAACTGAGGAAAGCTGTATAAATCGCAGCTTGCTCTTGAATAGCTGGTGAAGATGAAACCTGCTGTTGTGATCCTTGATTAGTGCAGGTTGTGCCAGAAACATAAGCCGCATGTGAAGCTCCAGCTGAATAAGATGAAGTATTGGTATCCGATATAAATGTCATTCCTCCATAACTCTTACCAGAGTTAACTTGGCCTCCATAAAGTGAAGGATTTTGTACAAAACCAGTTGACTTGCACTCTTTCTTCTTCAACTCCATAGCGTGGGCTTGAAGAACTCCGATCAGCTTATCCAAAGTCATCCCATCCAATCCTTCAATTTCCTTCAAGAATTGGACTTTTATGTAACACCCGTCAAATTAGGGCTATTATTAGTACCTAATCATAAGTGTAAATACATGTAATTAGGATTAATTATATGTGTCATTATGTGTATTGATATTTTAATATATGTACACACGTACGCGATTTGATTAAATCGTGCATTTTCATATCGGGCGGATCCTGATACAATATTATGGACGTTGGTGACAAGCTTTTCGTAAATAATATAAACTTATAGTGATGATTAAGTAGTCATTATTTACTATATAATATCATTGCGTGATACTAAACTAAAACTATCACGTTTGACATCAAACGTAACAAATACGAGAAAATGCGTGAATCAAGCCTGATATCCGACAAAACCCAAAAATATAATTTGGCAACTCAAAATAAGTATTTTAAAAATACTTAGTCAATCCAAATAACATTTACATAATAAAAACATACACGAAAAACTTAACGTTAATTACTACGTTTTAAAACACGCGTTTAGCGTCTAACCGACAACAAAACGTAACCCGATTCGAGGATCGAGCCCAAGAGCCCGAGACCCACGGTTGGCCTAACCTTCGGCCCAACCCCAGCCCCGAATCCAGCCCAGCCCAAGCCTCATAATCTGCCCAAAGAGAGCCCAAACACAACCCACCATATACATGCCACTTATCTCTTGATTCCCCTTCACTTAAGCTCACAAAAACACACACATACAAGCCCTTCCTCTGCTCTCTCTCTCTAAAAACGAACCACCACTCTCCTCCCCCATCTCTTCCAAGAACCACCACCAAAAACCACCACAATCTAACACCATCTCAGCCGGTTTTACAAGCACGAAGCCAAAGAAGACAGCAGCAGCCCTCCTTCAACCTTTTCGACTCTTAAGCTGCATTTCTTTGGTATAACTCTCTAAACCTTCTTTGTATTTACTTAGATAACATATATAAACATGCTAGATATGGCCTCACCACTGATTATGTCCAAGAACACCTCAAAAATCGTTTGAATAAACGTTTACCCATCGAATAATGACATTAACCGCTGGACAATACTTTAGATCGACTTAGATCGATGATATCTGACCCATAACTTAACGAAATCTCATGTTTCTTGGCTCTAAAATGAAGCTCATCGAGTCTAGTTTCCAAAACCGTAAACCTCATATTTTTCTGAGATGTATAGCTATTTTAACAAATGGATACAAAAGTACATGTATAGTCTGAAAATCCTGACAGGAAAATGGGCCAAAAAGAACCGGTCATATCTCGAAGAATAAACAACAAAAATCTATGAAACCAGTTGGAAAAGTTAGATAATTTCGTTAGCTTTAATTCCCCTATTTACTCATATGTGAAGTTTAGTAAAACTTTGGTTATGAATTTTCAAATGAACGCATGTCACCGAACTCACATGTTTGACACCCGACACTTTCCAAATTTTTATCTCGAGTTCTGTTTATCCATTCCGCATGTAAAAATATGATTTATAAAGCTAAGACATAGGGGAACATCATATAAAAATTCCATGAATTTTAACTAACTTTTACTTAATCAAATGATTAAATGAAATCGAGTGAAAAACGTAACTGCACAAAACCTTCTGCCCGTGAATGAACAAAACCCGTGAATTATCATTCACGCATAAACAGTGCCTGAGAATCCTTTTGACGCAGTACTTTATTGTCGGAATAAACTTAAATAAAACCTTAAGTATCCTATGTTATTATCGCATGAACAATATTCCGTGAATCGGTATTGACGCATGAACAGTGGCATTGAATCATCATTGTCGGATAAATATAATCACGCAAGTATCTCTATTATCGCATAAATACTATCCGTGAATACTTCTTATTGTCGGATCAAAGAAGATTTAATAAAAAAATCATTACCGTATAGCATTGTCGGACAACGAATAACTTAACAAATCCTTATTATCGCATGAAATTGTCGGATAAATAAAGATATAAAACTCTTATTGTCGGACACCCATTCACGCATATATATACATATAGGTATTCTCGGAGTAACATTGTCGGATGAATAAAACTCATACTACCACATAAGCATTGACGGACTGTTAACAACTTAACAAAAACCTTAATATCGTATACACCCTATTGTCGCATGCTATTATTGTCAAAAAAATAAATCACGGATATATATATATATATATACATAAATATAAGCACCTTACTGTCGTACATATTGTTCTCCAAACAAAACTTATGTATAATCATAAGAAAACCTTACGGAACATTTACAATTAAAACCAAACGTGTCACCAACGGGCCGTATACACTTTCAAACACCAACCAAACGTATTTGGACATAACTAGTGGGATGAACACTAGCATGGATGGTCTTACGGGACATCTACTTATATAACCTTATATGTCTAGGACATTAGAAGGTTATGGGTTCGGAGAACCTATCAGCTGTTTAGCACTCGACTCACGTTTATTGACATAAACGCAAAGACTCAGGTGAGTCTCATAGCCCCTCATTTTATTGATTTCAACCCAGGGGTGGGATTACATGCTCAGATTTGTTTTACATGTGAACACAAGTACAAAAACCTCGATATATTGATTGCATGAGTTTGTTTTATCTAATCATGAAGTCCCTCACAACATAGTTTGTTTATATTGCGATAGCGTGAATGTTAGTGTATGGTACCATATGGGATTGACAATCCCCGTCCGGGGTAGTCGTGCTACCACGACTGCGGTCGAACGGATGCATTTTCATTTGTTCATACATGTGTAGATTAGGCACATGCCGGGGGCAAACTCGATAAGGTCCTTGAATGTGGATCCTGGCACACTCAGTTAAGCTCAAACTATGTGCTCATGGCAATAATATACACTCATATTTTATTTGCATGTTTGCAAATCACTAAACTAAATCTTGTGGTTCATAACATGGATTTCATCAACTTACACCTGTGAGCTCACCAGCTTTTTAGCTGACCTTTTAGCATGTATTCTCAGGTACCCAGCAGTAGTAGATCTGCTCATGACATATTAGCTCGAGTCGCATTCAGATTTCAGAAGATTCATATGCATTTCTATATTTTGTACAATTAGATATGCCTTAGAATCTTTTACTTTTAGCTATGAGCTATTGTAACAAGAACAACAATGTAAAACTTTTATATTATCTATGTAATGGTTTTAAACGACGCATTTAAAGTCGTTCGCTTTATCTTATGTGCTTTGTTATTGATTAGTAACACCCAAATCTTGCTTCCGCTAAACACTAAATTTGGGGGTGTTACATTTTACATCCCATGCACTTGGTAGAACATCTAACAATTTCTTATTTATCTCAAGTGCTGTGAGATTATATCCACCCTCCGTTAACTCACTCACCAATTGTGAGTACCGGGTAAACAGTCCAGAGGTTGTTTCATTAGGTAAGGAGTCAAACAGATCGTTCTGTTTCTTTATCAATTCCATCTTAGCTTCCTTGTATTTCGCATTTCCCTCACACCTCGTTTCTATAGCCTTCCATAAATCATAGGTTGTGTCATGATGTTTAAACAGTCTCATGACATCCTTTGTTAAGCACATACAAATAGCTGAGTGTGCTTTTCTTTCTATCTGATAGTCCTTCTTTTCTTGAGGTGTCATTGCAATGAAAGATTTTGGTGGAGGAACCGTCCGATAATCTCCTTCAGCCACTGGAGCCTCATATCTTTGTTTTAATGGGCCCCACAATTCCGGACAATGAAAGTCAACAAACTGTTCAAATCTATCCCTCCAGTAAGCATAGTCCATGTCTGCAGTGAACAGTGGGGGTTTATTATTGGAACCAATATCATTTCCCTGCTTTATCATCTCCCTAATACCTCTAATATCTTCCTTGTCAGCGGCCATTTATAATCGTTGACTAAATTGTAAACTGAAACTTACGACAGTATGGGTAACGTCGCAAAAAGTCTATGCGACGTAATATATAATGTCGCAAAACGGATATTGGTTCAATTAAGAATCAAAGATGCGACGTAGAGAATGACGTCGCTAATGTCTTCGCAGAATAACACGATGTCGCAAAAATACGACGTAGAGAGTAACGTCGTAAAATTGCCCGAGGTCGCAACAGTACGTCGCACAAACCAAATTAGGTCAAAACTGTGATGTCGCAGGCGACGTCGCAGTTGATGTCGCAAAAAATCACACGACGTCGCAAGGTCGCAAACAGCTGCGGCCCAAAAACCCTAATTCGTGAAAAATCAAAACCTTATTGATTTTTACGAATAACAAACGAACAAACCCTTCAAAATATCCCAGAAAATGCAATTTTTAACCTGTAATCAAGAAAACACGAAAAAACCACACGAAAAACAAGATATTAATCGTTAGTTTAAATCAAAAACTTGATCCTATTCTTCAAAAACGAGCCCCGTGGCTCTGATACCAGTTGAAAGTCCCCTACAGCGATCTTGAATCAAGTTATACGAATCAATTGGTTGCGGAAACACCAATTGATCAGTCACATGAACAAATCAAATAAACAAAGACAAAATAATCAAATGTAAACGTTTGTTTATTGATGATAGTCGGCTAGATTACAGAGAATTTCGACAAATTGCGTTTTGGGTTTTCGTAAATCGTTTGTCTAACCCTAAAACTGATTACAAAAAATGTTTTTATACAAAACACTCGATCCTGCGACGTTACACTCAACGTCGCAGGTCCAAGCCCATGCGACATAGACAATGTCGCAGGCCCAAAACCTGACGTCGCACCTGCGACATTGAGCACAACGTCGCAGGAGTCAGGGAATCTAAATCTAAATACAAACTCTAACTAGACCAACTGACAGACACTCTAACATGTATCAACAAAAGATTTGAAAATATCATATCCGGGAAAATGGATATTTTTTGGAGACTTTAATGTGGTTAGAAACTGTGATGAGAGAATCAATTCTCAATTTTGTGCTTCTTCAACAAGAGATTTCAATCAGTTCATTGACTTACTGGGGTTAAAGGAGTTTAGGATGGGGGGCAGGCGTTTTACGTATCTAAGCCCAGATTGCACCAAGCTAAGCAAGCTAGATCGTTTTCTTGTTTGTTCAAACTTCATGGCTCTATATCCATTCTCCTCGGTCACAGCTCTAGCTAGGGAACATTCCGATCATTCACCAATCGTTCTTTGCAGTTTGGTGCTGGATTTTGGTCCGGTTCCATTCAGGTTTTGTAACTCGTGGATTCTTCGAGAAGGTTTCTCTGATATGATAAAAAATGCATGTGTCTCATTTCATGGTTTTGGATCTCCGGACTTAATGTTTATGACAAAGTTAAAACATCTAAAATTGGAGATTAAGAAATGGAGGGCTATCACAATTGAAAAAGAGAACAAAGAAATCAGGGATACCAATGACAGATTAAATCAACTTGATTCTATAGTTGAAGTCAGGCCTTTGTCGGACATGGAATTATCTGATTTAAAAAATGGGAAGGTGAAGTTAGCCAATCTTGAACACCTGAAAAAGCTTGACTTGAAACAAAAATCAAAAATCAAATGGTTGATTGAGGGAGACGAGAACACATCCTTTTTTCATGGATCTATTCGTATCAAAAATGGTCTAAACCGAATTCATGGTTTAACTATTAATGGTATCTGGACAACTGATCTGGAGGCTGTTAAAATGGAGGCGTGGAGATTTTTTTCTGCTAAATTCTGTGAGAAATGGTCGGTTCGTCCTCTATTCAAAAATTATCGTTTTAGCAAATTGTCTGATGCCATCCGTGATAATATTGAATCGGATTTTTCCATATCCGAGATAAAAACGGCTATTTGGGCATGTGGCGGGGATAAAGCTCCAGGGCCGGATGGGCTGTCGTTTAAGTTTATCAAAGCCCATTTTGATTTACTTATTGATGATATCATGGGTTTCGTTAAACATTTTGAACAACATGGGGTTATGGCCAAGGGGTGTAATTCGTCTTTCATTTCATTAATTCCTAAAGTGAAGGATCCAATGAACCTTATGGATTATAGGCCCATCTCATTAATTGGCTGTGTTTATAAGATCATTGCAAAAGCCCTCTCATTTCGTCTAAAAGATATAATTGATTCTGTGGTGGGCAAAGAACAATCGGCTTATGTCAATGGGCGTAATATTCTGGAAGGACCTCTTGTGGTAAATGAACTTTGTGCATGGGCTAAAAAGGAAAAAGAAAGGCTGTTTTTGTTCAAGGTGGATTTCGATAAAGCCTTTGACTCCATCAATTGGATTTATCTTGATTCGATCATGTCTCAAATGAACTTTGGGATAAAATGGAGAAATTGGATTCTCGGTTGTTTATCATCATCTTATGCATCGGTTCTTATAAATGGTTCTCCTACAAAGGAATTCAAGATAACAAAAGGGGTTCGGCAAGGAGATCCACTGTCTCCATTTCTTTTCATCATTGCAATGGAGGGTTTAAATATTGCGATGAGAACCGCTTGTGAAAAAGGTAGATTCATGGGCAAACGCATTGGTAGATCGGGTCCAACGGTCTCTCACTTATTTTATGCGGATGACGCATTGTTCATAGGAGATGCTTGCGACGAAAACATAAAGAATTTAGCGAGGATTCTTAAATGTTTCAATGCCGCTTCTGGACTTCAAGTCAACTTCCACAAATCACAGGTATTCGGCATTGGTGTGGAATCCTCTCGGCAATCTAATTGGGCTAGATCTCTCGGTTGCATAACTGGATCATTACCATTCAAATACCTCGGCGTTCCAATTGGTGAAAACATGAATCTCAAGAAATCATGGGCGCCGATTGTTAACAGATTCTCGTCTAGATTGTCTGAATGGAAAGCGAAATATTTATCTTTTGGTGGCAGGCTCACTTTGATTAAATCCCTTCTAAGTAGCTTGCCCCTCTACTACTTCTCGCTGTTCAAGGCTCCCGATTGCATAATTGAAAAGCTCGAACAGATTAGGAGGCGTTTCCTTTGGGGGAGTATAGAGAATGAGAAGAAAATTTGTTGGGTTGCTTGGCCTACAGTACTCGCTTCAAAGGATAAAGGGGGGCTAGGTGTGGGTTCTTTAAAAGCTCAAAACTTAGCACTTTTAATGAAATGGTGGTGGAAACTTAAAGAGGGTGGATCTTGCATTTGGAAAGAAGTTATCTGTGCAATCCACAAACTTAATTGTAAACCTATGCGAGTGATGGCAAGCCGAGGAAGAGCAGGTGTGTGGAACAATATTAGCAATGTAAGTTCTGATCTTCTCAAGTTCGGTTTGAACTTCGATTGTTTCTTTTCGATCAAGATTGGAAATGGAAAAAGGACTTCTTTCTGGAAAGACATATGGTGCGGTGGTGTATCTCTTCAAGGTACATTTCCTTTGTTATTTTCCATCGAATCTAACAAGAATTGTCTAGTACACGAAAGGATTGGAGAACACTGTTTTAATTGGAGTTGGACTCAAAATCCATGTGGTCATGGATTTTTAAAGGAGTTCTGTGATCTGCTACATCTTTTATCTTCGGTCAGGTTGAATGTTCACGATGATCGATTAATTGTCAACATTTCAAATGACAATACTTACAAGGTATGCATTTCCAGGAGAATGATTGATGATACTTTATCGTCCAATGGTTTTAAAGAAATGATGTGGATCAAATCGGTGCCTCTTAAAATTAATTGTTTTGTTTGGAGAGTTGGATTGGGTAGAATACCGGTGTGTAAAAGTCTTGCGGATAGAGGTATTAATGTCGGATCGATTAATTGTAAGATATGCAATCTCGATGTGGAGGATGTAGATCATGTCTTTATGAACTGTGAACGCTCCATTGAGGTGAGAAGATTAGTTTTCGATTCGTGTGGAATTAATTTGCCACATTTCAACTCGGAAAGTCTTGTTGGCAATAATATACGGTTTTGTTTGGAGCTTGTGGAAGGCGAGGAATGAGATGGTCTTCAACAACAAGGTGAAGTCTCCTACAATCATCGCGGATGAAGTCATAACTAACACTTTCCTATGGCTTAAACATAGGGGAAAACTAGAGTGTTCTTTGGCAAGTTGGAATACCAATCCATTATCTTATATTATGTAATGTTATTTAGTTTACCTTGTACTCTTTGCCCTCCTTAGTTTCTTGCTAAGGTTGGGATATATTAATGCTATTTACCGTTCTCAAAAAAATGGGTATTGGGAGCGAGGTATATATGGACTGGAATTATGATATCGCGCGTATGGTTAAAGCTTCACATGGGTTAAGTCACGTTTATATCTTAATCTTAATTAATTTTAATTTTATTAATTAATAATACTAATGACAGTACGTACATATAGAATCCAACATGTGATTTCTTTCAAGTTAAGTTGTTACTCGATCTTCTATAACTAACATCTGATCATTTGTCATACGTATATATTTATAGAGTAAAGTTTAAATGAGTTCATGATTTTGGAGTGAGACTAAGGAAACCAATGATATCATGTCACATGTATAAAGAGAATGTTCCATACTACAAAACTCATTTACCCCAAACATCAATTGTCTCACAAACGACAAATCGAAAAATCATGAAACTTGTATCATATTTTTCAGCATTTTATCCTCTTCGATTTGCCATCCCTCAAGGCATACTTTCGATAAAAAAAATCGGTTTTTTCATGGGTTTTATAAATTAGTAACACATGTGTTAGTGATTGATTGTACATTTTATTTACGATTATGATTAGGGTTTAGGGAGAGAGTTTAGGGTTAGGATTTAGCAGGGTTCATGGTTTAGGGGTTAGATTTTATGTTTTAGTAGAGTTTAGGGTTTATTAGGGTGTAGGGTTTAGTATGATTTAGGGTTTAGAGTTTTATAAAGCGTTTAGGGTTTAGCGTTAGGGGTTTAGGGGTTAGGGGTTAGGGTTTGGGTTTTGGGGTTTCGGGGAGAAACCCCAAAACCCTAACCCCTAAACCCTAAACGCAACACTCTAACCCCGAAACCCCAAAACCCAAACCCTAAACCCTAAACGCAACACTCTAACATATGTGTTAGTAACATATGAAACCCACCAAAAAAGTGAAGAAAAAAAATTTCATCGGAAGTATGCCTTGAGGGACGGCAAATCGAAGAGGATAAAACGCTGAAAATTATGGTGCAAATTTCATGATTTTTCGATTTGTCGTTTGTAAGATAATTGATGTTTGGGGTAAATGGGTTTTATAGTATGGAACATTTTCTTTGTATATGTGACATGATATCATTGGTTGTTTTAATCTCACATAAATTTTTAGTCTCATTTGAAATTCACCCTATATTTATATTCAAGAACTAAATTAATATAATGTAACTCACAGGTATACCACAACGCCAACTAAGATGAAGCATCCCAATTTTTATTTTTATTTTAATTTTTATCTTTTGAAACTTGAAAGTAAAATAAAATAAACAGTGCATACACGTGTTTGAAGAAAGTCCTTATCAGATAACATAATAATGAAACTATGAAAGTGTAACTTAATTATTTTGTTTTAGGCTTAGTACTTTTTGTTAAAACTTTTGTTCCTTTCCGTGTCGTCAATCACATAACTACGTTATAGACTTATAGTTGAAAGTTGTAGTTGTGTTTTTTCTTTTATTTGGCATCGTTTCTATATGCGAGGAACTACCATTGGTTGATTTCGGGTCCCCAATAAAATGGTTCAAGTTCCGCCATTGGGTCTACTATATACGAGTATATGATTGATCTCGGATATTTATCAATAATTTCCGACGTAAGGAGATGCGTATAATTAGGTAAGGTACAGAAGCAATATTATTATACTAACGTTAGACCATCCGTAACGCACACACGTGGCAGGCGTTGTGAGGGGCGAGAATGCCAGAACGCCAGCAACGCGGCGTTCTGGGCTGGCGTTCTGGCGGCGTTGTGGATCGAAAAACGGGGCGTTTTTTAGCGTTCTTGTGGGACCCATGCGATTTTCTTTTTCTTTTTCCTTTTTCCTTTTTAAAAGTGGCGTTCTGGTGTTATGATTAGGGGTGTTATGGTGTTACGCTGATGTAGCACTGATGTGGCACTGATGTGGCACTGATGTGGCATATGATAATATGGCGTTCTGGTGTTATGGTTACGGATGGTCTTAGACCATCCGTAACGCAAGGACGTAGCACACGTTCTGGAGCTCGAGAACGCCAAAACGCCAGTAACGCGGCGTTCTGGGTGGCGTTCTGGGCGGCATTCTGGGACGGATAACGAGTTCGTTTTACGCGTTGTCGTGGGCCCCACGCGAATTTTTTTTCTTTTCCCTTTTCTTCCGCGTATTAATCAATGAAAATAATATAAAAGTTTTTTTTTTTTAAAATTGCAACGGTTTGATTTCGAAAAAATAATAATAATAATAATAAAAAAAACGAGGGGAGCGTGTGGGCAACGATTATTCAAAAAAAAAATGTTTTTTTTTTTAAACCACCTAACCTATCTATATATATACTACCCCATTTTACTCCATTTTTCAACCCAATTCAACCTCTTTTTTAACCATTTCTCTTCCATCAACCCTTTTTTCTTCCATCAACCTCTTTTCTCCATCTATTTCACCAACTACATTTTCATCCAAAAACATACACTTTTAATCACAATTTCACCAAACAATTTCACCACCATTTTCAATCACAAAATGGATTCGATAAATAAGATTTGTGAATCCGACTCCGACGATGAAAACTTTATTCAACTTTTGAAACAATACAAAGATCAACTAAGTAGTGACGCCGGACAAAGTTCAAGAACACCACGCAACCGAAGCTACATTCCAAGAGATCGTGAAGGTGCCCAACAACGTCTGTGGGACGACTACTTTTCTGAGCACCCGAAGTATCCTCCAAATTTGTTCAAACGGCGATTTCGTATGAGTCGACAATTGTTTGTGCGAATCGTACAAGGTATATCCGACTACTCCATCGAACCTATTCCCGAACACTTTCAATATTTTAAACAAAAACCGGATGCACTTAGTCGGCTTGGTTTTACGCCGCTACAAAAGTGCACGTCCGCAATGTGCCAATTGGCGTATGGCACATCCGCGGATATGTTCGATGAATACTTACAAATGAGTGAAAAAACATCGCTTGACTGTCTAAACAACTCTTGTAAGTGTGTCTTTGATTTGTACTCGGCGGAATATTTGAGAAAGCTGACCGCTACAGATATTGCTCGGCTATATGCAGCACACGAGCAGAAGCATGGGTTTAGAGGAATGCTAGGGAGCATTGATTGTATGCATTGGCAATGGAAAAATTGCCTGAATGCATGGAAAGGGTAGTACACTAGAGGTGATCACGGACACCCCACCATTATGCTTGAAGTCGTTGCTTCATACGACATGTGGATATGACATGCTTTTTTTGGCATGGCGGGTTCGAACAACGACGTCAACGTATTAAACCAATCTCCGTTGTTCGATTCTATCAAAAATGACACTGGTCCACCCGCAGCTTTCACTGTCAATGGACGTCACTACACCAAAGGATATTATCTTGCAGATGGTATTTATCCGGATTGGTGTACACTACTCAAAGGCTTTCACTCCCCTACTGATGAGAAACGAGCTAAGTTCAAGAGATTTCAAGAAAGTGTTCGAAAAGATGTCGAACGGGCTTTTGGTGTACTGCAAGGTAGGTTTGCAATTTTAAAAATTGCGGCGAGATCCATGAGTGTCAACAAGATGCGAAGACAGTTGTATACTTGTATCATACTACACAACATGATCCAAGAGGATAACGGCTTCGCAATATCATCTATCGAGCAGGAAATGATCGACGACCCTGCTAACCGACAGAGTCTAGAGCCAAGGAAATACGGGACAAACGTGTGCACGACCAACTGCGGACCGATCTTACCGAGCACATTTGGATGCTACCACCAAACTTTCGCAGCTTACCACGCTCCACGGACTAGTTATTTATTATAAATTATTGTATTGTATTGTATTTTATTTTAATTATTGTATTGTATCGTAATTTAATTTAATTGTTGTATCGTATTTTATTTTAAAATTAGTGTGTTGTATTTTATTTTAAAAAAGTAATGTATTTTATTTTATTTTAATTAATGTATGATTTTTATTTTAATTATTGTGGTGTATTGTGTTTTTAATTAAATTGTTTTGTATTGTATTTTAAATAAAAGAAAATTAAATTTAGTTAGTTAGTGGGTGGGTGGGTTTCAGAATAGGTTAAAAAAGTGGCGTTCCGGTGTTATGATTACGGGTGTTCTGGTGTGATGCTGATGTGGTGCTGATATGGCAGCTGAAAAGGTGATGTTCTGATGTTATGGTTACGGATGGTCTTATAGGCATCTCTACAGTTTGCATTTGAAATGGGAAGTAACAAATATATATACTTTCGTACTTGTTCACATGTCTCTCAATCATTATATTAATTAATAGTTATACATCTGTTTACAAAATTCGAATTGGAATTTAGTATGTTATATATAGTAATAGCAATGGTAATGGTAATCCAGTAGTAAGGACCAATATTAAAAACATACATAGGTCAAATGGGCACATGCATGCAAATGGAATAGTAAGCTGAGTTTTTGGGTATGGCTGATGGCTTGATGGGCGCTGTTTTTTAGACCTGATCATTTATGTTGCAATCATCCGTTTGACTTGCCATTGATATGATCAGGATCCAAGAACTTATAATATTGAATTTTTATTATTCTGTTAAGAAACTATTAGAGCAAGTTAATCTCAGCTCCATCGAATTCCAGCCCCATCCTGTTTGGTTAGCAAAAAGGACTTCGAAATTACATTTCATTCCCATCATGAAAATTTGAAAATGATAAGCGAGATGCCGAGATGTATAGTTATTAAGTTTTCATTTGACACAATATCTAAGAACAGAGTGGTAAAAATACTACCATTCCCATAGAAATTAAAATGCAAGAATAGTCTTGGTACCCATTTCGTCACTAATAGCAGAACATGTTGCACAGTTATGATACACACAAAGTGCATCATCGATCGGAAATAGCCAATATCGATGAGTACTATTAAGCTTTCTTGGAATTGTGAGATTGCGAGATACAAAAGGCAGCATGGAATATTTGTCAAATGTAATAGAAACTGTCGCTGATTTAAATCTAATAATGATATTCAACCACATTGTTAACCAATTTGGATTACATGGTTTACATGTTACTCCTAAATATGTATATGCCTATATAAGATGAAAAATAAATAAATAAAAGCTGAACAAAATTGTGGAGGATTATATTGTTCCTCCTAAACATATCATGCAAAACTCAATCGAGCAGTGAGTTGTATGAATTCATCTTCATGGCAGGAAATGGTTAGACCTCCCATTGGATGATGAAATCCAAGTTCTTCCTCCGAGTGCCGCAATAAGTCTTGGAACAACGGTTGGTCCAAGTAAGATACTGGGACCACAAATCTCCGTTTCTGCATTTCACCAACATATACCGCTAAATGACCTTTTGGGACGTCAGATTGATATTTTTGGCTACGAAGAGAGTTTAGTTTGTAAAAACTTCTTAAATTAGAAATCATAGTTGGCAACCGGACAAGACCCATGTTTAAGATTCGATTTGGGGACGAAAAAGGAACTACTGTATATGTTGCCGAAGAACAAGTATTGCAGACAAGTTTCTTTTAAGTTGAATGAGTTTGATGACTTATACTCATTAGAAGATTTGATGTAGATATTTATAGCATTGTATTTGTAGCCAACTGGCCTTTGAAAGTTGTGTTGCTTCACATGGCCAGCTTTTTAAAGAATTTGGAAGTTTCGATTCATCCTTCCTAGAAAGGTACGGTATACTATATGATTGAGTATGGGTAGTTGTAATTCGACGTAAATAGATGTGTATTATCAGGTAAAGGTACGGAAGGTAGCAATTATACTTATATATATTGGTATCTTTACAGTTGCACTTGAAATGGCTTTCTTATCTGTTCACATGTAGATCAGGCATTATATTATAAGATTCGAATTAGTCTTTTCGATAGAAGGTTAAGTATGTGAAGACGATATCGTTATGCCCAGTATTAAAACCAGGACCAATTAAGAATATCTATAGGTCAGAATAGCACATGCAGAGTAAGCTGAGATTTTGGGTATGGCTGATGGGCACCATTTTTTATGTTTAATTAATTAAGTTGCAATCATCATTTTGACTTGTCATTGATCAGGATCCAAGAATCCTATAATGTTGTCAACTTACATTCTATTAAGAAATGATTTGGAATTGTTTTACAAGAGTTTAGGAAATGGAAGTATATGTATTTCATGATGTAAATTAACTGTGGTGTGTTTAGTGTCAATATATTGAAATTGTAAGAGATTAATTGTACTTGACACTGTAAATGTTCTAATAAAATATATGATTCGAATGCCATACGATTATGGGCAGGGGTGGATTTACAAAGGCACATGAGGTCAGCTGCCCCTCAACAAAGTTCAAACTATGTAATAGAGAGTATTTTAAGGATATTAGTGACTTTTCACCTAATAAATAATACAAAATAAAAAAAATGTAGTCCATTCAGTGAGAATCTCATAGCTCCACCCCTTGTTACAGACGTGTATATATATATATATAGAAACACAATACTACTGGAAAAATAGGGGTAGAATTATGGGTACATCTGTTGATCCATATCTGGATGCATCAGCAGTTCGGCACTAAATGGCTTTTTTCTTCTGTTGGGCGATGCAGAATAGGGTGAGGGATGGAGGAGATTGGAAGTTCTATTGAAAGGGGTGTGTGAAAAAAGTCGTATGAGATATTCGTCTATGGGGTGTTGAGACTTCGTTGACCTTTTATTGAAAGTTTTTTTTTATTATTATTAACTGACTTAGTATAGATGTACCTCTGTTCTTTTTGAGAGAGTTAAGAAATGCCACTATATTTTGGAAAAAAGTTATAAAAATACTAATATTTCCATAAGAATATGCAGAGCATCATCTACCCAGATTACTCATTCAATCAGACCAAGCTCTGACTTTGAGCAAGGACAAAAGTTATGATATACAGAAATTTCATCATTGTTCAAGATTAGCCAATCTCCATAAGTATAAGCTTTCTTGCTATTGTGATTAAGTGCATTAGATATACACAAGGCAGAATGGAATATTGTCAAAGTGTAAGAAAAACTAAAATATCATGGCTATATCTGAATGTGATGATGGTATTCAACTATACATTGTTGTCTGATAATTCTTTAAATTATATTGCTTACATTATGCACCTAAATATATATATATATATTCCTACAAAATTAAAAGGAAAAAGGGAAATTTTGAACAAAATTGTGGAGAATTGGTCCTAAAGTAATGTATCATGAAAAATTTAATCTAGCAGTGAGTTGTACAAATTCATCTTCATGGCAAGAAATTGTTAATCCTCCCATTGGATGATGAAATCCAAGTTCTTCCTCCGAGTGACGCAATAAGTCTTGAAACAACGGTTGGTCCAAGTATGATATTGGGACTACAAATCGCCTTTTTTGGATTTCACCAACATACACCGCTAAGTGACCTTTTGGGACATCAGATTGATATTTTCGGCTCCTAACAGAGCTCAGTTTGCTGAAATTTCTTAAGTTTGAAATCAAAGTTGGCAACCGGACAAAACCCATGTTTATGAATTTGATCTGAGATTCTGGGAATGAAAGATGAGCTACTTGATATGTTCTTGAAGAAAAAGTATCTCTAGGTTTGTTGAGATGAGTTTAAAAACTTATGCTACAAAATTATATCGGTAATCCACAAAATTTTAAAAGATAACAGTTGTGGTGATAGTTGTTAAGTGAATAGTTTTAGTGATGGTGGTTATGTAAATTGAATTGCAGACATGGAAAAAAATAGGACCAAAAAATAAAGGATTTTTTTTTGGAAAAAGAATTTAAGAGTCACTATTTTCAATGTAGTCAATGGTCAAAAATATGTCAAAACTAATAGATGTGGTGTACGTATAGTACTCCCCATTTAATATGTATATATAAAGTTATACAACAATGAACACCTTCATAAAACCATTATATAATGAGTGTATTTTCTTTTTGTACATTTTGAATATAGTTACACCAGCCGGTGCCATCGTGAACTCATGATTAAAAAAATTAAGATCATAACGTAACCGAGAGATGACCTTATATGAAACACCCGACTTTTCCCGAACATATTTTATAATATATATACTTAGGAAGCGAAGTCCCAAAATATTTCAACAACAATTTCAAACTTAAATCCTATAATTACAAATATTTAATTACATTACAAATCAGCAAAACGGGTGTTATGAAAACCTTTCCAAACATAACAACCAAAAAGGCCAGAGTTGTGCCAGATAAGTCAAACACCCAGCTAGTCATCTACAACCCGAACTACATCAAAATCTAACCAAAATGTGCAAAAACATTCAACAACGAGGGGTTAGCTTATTGCTAAGTGAATGGAACCGTAACCGACGGTTCAATCATAACAAGTCTTACAACTAAATAAACCAAAACAAACTAAACACATAAGCACGTATCGTCAAGAGGATCGGTGGGTTTCACGACCACTGCGCGCCATGCCAATCACAGTGATCCACCGATAGCCTGACTACTACCTTCACAGTGTTGGTTAGTTCTCAACTATGTGTATCAAAGTAACCAATACAGCTACGCAGTAGTAGCCAGACCCAACCAACCAACGTTGACCTCTGAATCAACCACACAACTGAGCAACTTGTCACATAAACACATCATATGCAACTATGGAAAATCAACTGAACAACTTTCACAACTGAATCAATCATACCAATCAATCAATCTCAAACAACATAATTATCAACTGAATAACTGAAATTAACATGGCAATATCTACAACTCAAACTATCCTGGTTTACCCGTTGTAACCGAACCCGTTACAACCGAGTTGTACCGAGGACTACGGTAACCACTCACCAATATCTGATCTTCAACTCAGTGGTCTAATCTTACTGAGTTGCCGCCTGCTTATCTGAAAACACAAAGATAACAAGTCAATAACTCGTCCCAACGAATTAACTATTACCATAATTATAAACATATTTCACTAAATAATATCAATTACCATACAACACTTTATAATCACAATTTACATCAACTTACAAGTTTTTATCATAATATTACATATCATTTCATTAGTTTGCTAACATATATTACAAATGTATTGCAAATATAATATACTATCCGAGCTACACTGTTTCTGTTTCTTACCCATAACCGATCGGTTCCAACCCATAGCCGATCGGCTAACTCGCATCCACCCGATCGGCTCACCACTAGCCGATCGGCTAAACTAGTTAAAATAGTACTAACAGTTCTAGAGGTAAGCTATTCTAGAGGTAAGCTACTGTAACAATTTTGAACTAACTTAGCCGTTAGGCTAAAACTACCCGATCGGCTAGACAACATATACCCGATCGGCTAACCATCTTAGCCGATCGGCTAAAGGACCCAAACCAGAAACCCAGCAACCTGCAACAAGATGAACTCGAGCTAAACCTTATCAAATCACCAATTTCAGCTTTCAACTTAACTATATACAATAAGTATCATTCCCTAACAATTATTAACATCATATATCATCATTTTAATCATCAATTTCATATATCTAACACAAACCCTAACTATTCAACATAAGTTCTTGAATAATTAATAAGAATACTTACAACTTGTAGAACAAAGTGATGAACAAGAAATGATGATATAGATAATCTGATTTTGATGATGAACTACAATGGATTCAAGCACAATCTTTCTTTGATTTCTCAATTCATGAATGTATGTGTTTTTCTCAAGAACAAGAAATGGAACTAGAGTAAAATGGTAGGTGAAATCAGTCGGTTTAATCCACTGACTCACTTTTATCAGTGTTTATATTTTATCCCCACTAACTCTATTGTCTGGAACCTGAAAATACTCGCGAATTAAAATATTTTATTTTACTGTCAACTTTATTAATTTAAAACAAGTAACATTTTACTAGTCACAATAAAATCTGAGGCTCTTTTACTTGTTTGTTTTTCAAATAAACCATTTTAAACATATTAAAATACTATTTAATTCCAGACCCGAAATCTGAGTGTTACATTATACATGCAACATTTCTAATTTGAAATTGCTCGAGTTCCATTGAAAGAGAAGAAGAAGAAGAAAATTGACTTCGTTTTCATGAGTAGCATCCAAGAAAATTGACGTATTCTTTAACAATTAATAGTTTTATATAATGACGATGTTAAGTTGTGTATCGATCTACTAGGTACTACCCATACCTTTTTGAAAAAAACGTACACTCGATCAATCACTCCGACAAACATGTTAATCATTCACACTAATTTATTAACGCTTTTGAAAAGTGTGAAAAATAATCAAATGTGTATAATGTGTTCACAACTATAATCATGAACAAATATAAACAGAAAAAAATGTTCATACCTACAAGCGTGAAAAAATTCAAAATTTACAACATTTAAAAGCATGATGATTATATTCTAAAACTCAATTTCTTCTTGTTTGAGAAACGTGAAAAAATTGAGCGTTACGAAATGATTTTCACATATTCAAGTGTTGTAAATTTTGAATTTTTGTACATGAACTTTGTGAAAAATATTGTTACATTTTTTAATTTTTTCATACTTACCAATGTAACCATTTTGTACACATTTATAACTGTGAGCAACTTGACAAATAAATTCACATTTTTTAAAGTATGAAGAAATAAGGGTAAAAAATAGACACGTTCGTAGTAGTGGATGCGATTCCTGAGGGTAACATACTTGAAGTTGTGAAAGTATTTACGATCTTTATTATTCTTACCACGTACTACTTTTTTTTGTAATGATATGAGATGGTACGTATTACTATACGTATAGTACATGCATGTATGAATCATGATGACAATAATATATATCCCAATCAATATCATGATTTCTATCGTATCAGGCCTTCCATAACTCTATTTATTACCATGAGATAAAGGATACGTATATATAACGCCAAACCAAATAACCAATTAAATTAAAGAGCGAATAGTTTGAATTATATTACATCTAATTAAAATGCTTTATTTAAACCTTGTTATTTGCAGTATATTATAATTAGGTAACAAACTACAATATTAATGATGGAGATTCACCTTATTCACAGTGTAATTGCATGATATTTTTTTACGACAGCTCTCAGGGCGTACGTACTTCAACCAAAACTTAAAGTTTGTTATGTCTTAATTAATACAAGTATATATTGATGTATGTCTTAAGACCTTAATGACAACTCTTAGGACTATATTACTATTATACTTTAGCTTTAAGTATCTACATTGCGCGCCTTGCAATAAAGACGAAGCAACTTATATATAATCTGAAATACGACAATCAGTAAACTTAAATACTTTATTTTAATAATATATATATATACCTTAGCTTATTTCTAGTGGGAATATTAAATTCATTGGAAGATCATTTAATTAAATTGTAAGCTATCATACTTTATTATCTCGGTGACTGCTAAATTCCCGCAGTTGGTATTCAGAAGATCACATGCAAAGATTATTAAGCTGTAGCGTATCTTCATCCATCCAGGCGCTATATTTGAGGATCATTTAATTCATTACGTAATCTCAATTGACACTTGATTACT
Organism: Pseudognaphalium luteoalbum; assembly: GCA_963422505.1. Classification (NCBI taxonomy): domain Eukaryota; kingdom Viridiplantae; phylum Streptophyta; class Magnoliopsida; order Asterales; family Asteraceae; genus Pseudognaphalium; species Pseudognaphalium luteoalbum. The sequence goes on from OY730192.1 coordinate 1,399,303, forward strand.
TGGTTTTAACGAGGATCCAAGAGAACTTAACTGTTTTTTTTTAATTATTATTATTATTAATTAATGATTAGTGTAATTAAGGTTTCAGAAAGGTTTGAACAAGTCAAATCCTTAAGTGTTCTTGAAATATGAACCAAACATAATTAAGAAAAACACATAGAGTTAATAAACATTGGTCATATTTTCATTTGAGGTGATAAATATTAGAGTAAAAAAATGAAGGTAGCAAAATAAAGAAGGTACCAAATCATTTACTATTTTTTTTTTATTGTTTTGAACTTTTTATCCTAGTTTTTTTTATAAATAAAAAAATAATTATTTAGAAATAATTTAGATTAAAAGGTAAGATGATCATTTCTGATATTAAAATCGTTTATTTAAGACAAAAGTAAATAATGTTTAATGAACAACACTTGTTATAAAGAGACAAATATATTTAAACAAACCATATAGGCAAATAGCATTTGATAAAAATTTAAAAATTAAAAAAATATATATGCAAAAAAACAGCCTCTTAGCCTATCTATTAGCTTAACAGCACATGTTAAGTGACATAAATAGCATTTGAAAACTCGTCACTTTGACTAGAAAACACTACAAATTGGTTATCCATAATACTTGATGTAACATAGTAGTACTCTCTTTTATGTCGCGTGAGAAGTGAATTACTCTGTTTTATGTCGAAAGAAAAATGTATTACCTCATCAAAATATCAAACAAATAATGCAATTTTCCAAAAAAAAATAAAAAATGATCTAAATGTGGTCACTAACATTCAAAAATCCAAATTTGTGCGAAGTAATCTTTCGACAAGAGAATTACGTTTGCTAACAAATTAATTCTACTTTGACTGATCCCCTGAAGTTGTTGATCATCCAGTTCTTCAGAATCATCAATCTTTTCTTAGTATTGCTTTAAACAATCCATCTTTGATAATTGTAATCAGTATGCACATGCATTATGCATATGCATTTGCTATTAATTACACATGCTCTAAGTTTAGCCAGTTTTATACGAAGCCAAAACTTATCTTCTACAATCTTCGTATAGTATACTTGCAGCGAACGACAACTTCTGTGGGTTGACGATCAAGTTTAATATAACTCATTATGATCATAAATGCATACATTGCTTCAAACGGCATGGCCCACACGCGGCAAAAAAAAGTGTTGGCAGTGGATTTTTACATGGTTTAATTAGAAGCGCGCTACTAATTATTTCTAAGATGGGTGTCCTAAAACTTCCATCAATTCTACAAAAATCTTTTGAATTAACAAAACAACATTAGTATCATGAAATCTGCAATCTAGCAATGAGATCAGTGAAGACATCTTCTTGACAACGAATGGTTAGACCTCCCATTGGATGATCAAACCCAAACTCCTCTTCTGATTGGCGAAGCAAGTCTTGAAATAGCGGGTGTTCAAGAAAAGATAATGGGACCACAAATCGCGTCTTTTGAATTTCGCCAACGTAGACCGCCAAATAACCTTTGGGTACATCTAGCTTGTTTCGGCTGCGAAGAAGGGCTTGTAATTTACTGAAATTTTTTGTTTTCGAAGTTAAAGAAGGAAACCGAATGATACCCATTTGTTGCTAGAAGAAGCCTGAAAACAGAAATAGTTTGAATTAATTTTCTTTGCGCAAAGAAGGGGTTTGGAAGTTATTTTTTAAGTTATAACAATGGTATAGTTGTATTTATAGTGTTTTAGCATTGGATGCCAACTTGAATATTATTAGTGAACAAGTTGGTTAATTTGGGTATTTGTGGGCCACCATTTCATGTGAAATACTAACATGGGTTTGATTATTTTTAAAATGCTTCCACTTGTCGTGTTAATGTACGGTGCACGTCGTTAACTATAACTTTTAATTACTAGTTTGACTTGGTCATGAATCATATATATTTATTTATTTAAATTTATACTAGTTTGATACTTGATAATAACACTATCTATATACCCCCAATAAAGTGTGAAATGGATGCGTTGTTTTATTTGTGATTCTAATTAGGCCAGCAAATACCCCTCTAAACCAAACAATGATACATGGATCCAATGCATATATTTTCGGAAAATATCAACAGTAACGTTAAATAATTGACACATAGTTAACTGTAAAAATTATTTAACTTTTGACATATATATACTACATGACTTCAAATATACTTATAGGAATTGATATATATTTTATTTATACATATATTATCGTACACTTGTATATATACATTGAGTTCTGAATCAGATATCACCCATAAGCACATGTGAGGTCAATCAGTGGATTTCTCCTGGGACCATATAAAATTAATCTCGAAGTGCAATCACTCAATCAATGATGATCGATTGATCGATCCATGCTAAACGTTCGTAGCTATATGTTCGTGACACATAAACAGATGAACCAACACGTACGCAAATTGATCGTAAGTCATTAAGACAACCAACAAGACCAAAGGAGTTGTTAAAACTTACAAATTGATTTCTAATCATATCATATATCATATAACTCATATAAGCTAAGGTGTTCAACATAAGTCAAAGTACTCTTAATCAGCCTTACCTTCCTCGTGTTGTCCCCGGGACCGGTCGATGGGGGCCGACTAAGAGTCGATGTTACCATTTAAATGAGTTGCTCTATATATTTTGTAATCCGTTTATCTAAATATTGTGATCCATTAAAAAAGTTGTACTTAGTGTGGTCGCTACACTTTGAGTAGGTGCGTAGCCGCGTAGGATGTTGCAATTCCGGTAATTTTATCGTGTGGTGTTAGGCTTGATGGATGTTTGGATGGTTCGCTCGTTTTGATTGTACTTTATGTGGGATTTCGGAAGGATTTGTCAAGGGTAGTTTAGTTTAAGAATCAATGATGAACATTTAAATCTTCATAATCGTAATAAATAATGTTTATTTGAATGATCCTCTTGCTATTTATTTGGTGTTTTTGTTCTTTCGATTCATTGTAATTTGAAGCGTCTTGCTATTTATTTGAATGAACTTTATGCCGTGCAATAAAAATTTGTGATCGATAGTGTACGATCTGATGTACAAGTCTTCCACATTGTGACCTCAATTAATGAATTAAATAATAAGATCGTACTTGATTTTTTTAAGAATCAATGATGAACATTTAAATCTTCATAATCGTAATAAGATATGCGTACTAAATAAATATAATAAATGGGTATTGGGAGCGAGGTATATATGGACTGGAATTATGATATCGCGCGTATGGTTAAAGCTTCACATGGGTTAAGTCACGTTTATATCTTAATCTTAATTAATTTTAATTTTATTAATTAATAATACTAATGACAGTACGTACATATAGAATCCAACATGTGATTTCTTGCAAGTTAAGTTGTTACTCGATCTTCTATAACCATCATCTGATTATTTGTCATACGTATATATTTACAGAGTAAAGTTCAAATAACTCCACAATTTTGGAGTGAGACCGAGGAAATCAATGATATCATGCCACATGTACAAAGAGAATGTTTCATACTACAAAACTCATTTATCCCAAACATCAATTATCTCACAAATGACAAATCGAAAAATCATGAAACTTGCACCATATTTTTCAGCATTTTATCCTCTTCGATTTGTCATACGTATATATTTCAAGGCATACTTTCGATAAAAAAAAATCGGTTTTTTGGTGAGTTTTATAAATTAGTAACACATGTGTTAGTGATTGATTGTACATTTTATTTATGGTTAGGGTTTAGGGAGAGAGTTTAGGGTTAGGATTTAGCAGGGTTCATGGTTTATGGGTTAGATTTTATGTTTTAGTAGGGTTTAGGGTTATTAGGATTTAGGGTTTAGTATGATTTAGGTTTAGAGTTTTATAAAGCGTTTAGGGTTTAGGGTTTGGGGGTTAGGGGTTAGGGTTTGGGGTTTGTGTTTGGGGTTTGGGTTTTGGGGTTTCGGGGAGAAACCCCAAAACCCATACCCTAAACGCAACACTCTAACACATGTGTTAGTAACATATGAAACCCACTAAAAAAGTGGGAAAAAAATCATCGGAAGTATGTCTTGAGGAACGGCAAATCGAAGAAGATAAAACGCTGAAAATTATGGTGCAAGTTTCATGATTTTTCGATTTGTCGTTTGTAAGATAATTGATGTTTGGGGTAAATGAGTTTTGTAGTATGAAACATTCTCTTTTTATGTGTGACATGATATCATTAGTTCTCTTAGTCTCACATAAATATTTAGTCTTATTTGAACTTCACCCTGTATTTATATTCAAGAACTAAGTTAATTAATATAATGTAACTCACAGGTATACCACAACCCCAACTAAGATGAAGCATCCCAAAATTTTTTTTTTTTTTAATTTTTATCTTTTGAAACTTGAAAGTAAAATAAAATAAACAGTGCATACACGTGTTTGAAGAAAGTCCTTATCAGATAACATAATAATGAAACTATGAAAGTGTAACTTAATTATTTTGTTTTAGGCTTAGTACTTTTTGTTAAAACTTATGTTCCTTTCCGTGTCGTCAATCACATAACTACGTTATAGACTTATAGTTGAAAGTTGTAGTTGTGTTTTTTCTTTTATTTGGCATCGTTTCTATATGCGAGGAACTACCATTGGTTGATTTCGGGTCCCCAATAAAATGGTTCAAGTTCCGCCATTGGGTCTACTATATACGAGTATATGATTGATCTCGGATATTTATCAATAATTTCCGACGTAAGGAGATGCGTATAATTAGTTAAGGTACAGAAGCAATATTATTATACTAACATTATAGGCATCTCTACAGTTTGCATTTGAAATGGGAAGTAACAAATATATATACTTTCGTACTTGTTCACATGTCTCTCAATCATTATATTAATTAATAGTTATACATCTGTTTACAAAATTCGAATTGGAATTTAGTATGTTATATATAGTAATAGTAATGGTAATGGTAATCCAGTAGTAAGGACCAATATTAAAAACATACATAGGTCAAATGGGCACATGCATGCAAATGGAATAGTAAGCTGAGTTTTTGGGTATGGCTGATGGCTTGATGGGCGCTGTTTTTTAGACCTGATCATTTATGTTGCAATCATCCGTTTGACTTGCCATTGATATGATCAGGATCCAAGAACTTATAATATTGAATTTTTATTATTCTGTTAAGAAACTATTAGAGCAAGTTAATCTCAGCTCCATCGAATTCCAGCCCCATCCTGTTTGGTTAGCAAAAAGGACTTCGAAATTACATTTCATTCCCATCATGAAAATTTGAAAATGATAAGCGAGATGCCGAGTTATTAAGTTTGCATTTGACACAATATCTAAGAACAGAGTAATAAAAATACTACCATTCCCATAGAAATTAAAATGCAAGAATAGTCTTGGTACCCATTTCGTCACTAATAGCAGAACATGTTGCACAGTTATGATACACACAAAGTGCATCATCGATCGGGAATAGCCAATATCGATGAGTACTATTAAGCTTTCTTGGAATTGTGAGATTGCGAGATACAAATGGCAGCAAGGAATATTTGTCAAATGTAATAGAAACTGTCGCTGATTTAAATGTAATAATGATATTCAACCACATTGTTAACTAATTTGGATTACATGGTTTACATGTTACTCCTAAATATGTATATGCCTATATAAGATGAAAAGAAAAAGAAAAAAAAAAGCTGAACAAAATTGTGGAAGATTATATTGTTCCTCCTAAACATATCATGAAAAACTCAATCGAGCAGCGAGTTGTACGAATTCATCTTCATGGCAGGAAATGGTTAGACCTCCCATTGGATGATGAAATCCAAGTTCTTCCTCCGAGTGCCGCAATAAGTCTTGGAACAACGGTTGGTCCAAGTAAGATACTGGGACCACAAATCTCCGTTTCTGCATTTCACCAACATATACCGCTAAATGACCTTTTGGGACGTCAGATTGATATTTTTGGCTACGAAGAGAGTTTAGTTTGCAAAAACTTCTTAAGTTAGAAATCATAGTTGGCAACCGGACAAGACCCATGTTTAAGATTCGATTTGGGGACGAAAAAGGAACTACTGTATATGTTGCCGAAGAACAAGTATTGCAGACAAGTTTCTTTTAAGTTGAATGAGTTTGATGACTTATACTCATTAGAAGATTTGATGCAGATATTTATAGCATTGTATTTGTAGCCAACTGGCCTTTGAAAGTTGTGTTGCTTCACATGGCCAGCTTTTTAAAGAATTTGAAAGTTTCGATTCATCCTTCCTAGAAAGGTACGGTATACTATATGATTGAGTATGGGTAGTTGTAATTCGACGTAAATAGATGTGTATTATCAGGTAAAGGTATGGAAGGTAGCAATTATACTTGTATATATTGGTATCTTTACAGTTGCACTTGAAATGGCTTTCTTATCTGTTCACATGTATATCAGGCATTATATTATAAGATTCGAATTAGTCTTTTCGATAGAAGGTTAAGTATGTGAAGACGATATCGTTATGCCCAGTATTAAAACCAGGACCAGTTAAGAATATCTATAGGTCAGAATAGCACATGCAGAGTAAGCTGAGATTTTGGGTATGGCTGATGGGCACCATTTTTTATGTTTAATTAATTAAGTTGCAATCATCATTTTGACTTGTCATTGATCAGGATCCAAGAATCCTATAAAGTTGTCAACTTACATTCTATTAAGAAATGATTTGGAATTGTTTTACAAGAGTTTAGGAAATGGAAGTATATGTATTTCATGATGTAAATTAACTGTGGTGTGTTTAGTGTCAATATATTGAAATTGTAAGAGATTATTTGTACTTGACACTGTAAATGTTCTAATAAAATATATGATTCGAATGCCATACGATTATGGGCAGGGGTGGATTTACAAAGGCACATGAGGTCAGCTGCCCCTCAACAAAGTTCAAACTATGTAATAGAGAGTATTTTAAGGATATTAGTGACTTTTCACCTAATAAATAATACAAAATAAAAAAAATGTAGTCCATTCAGTGAGAATCTCATAGCTCCACCCCTTGTTACAGACGTGTATATATATATATATAGAAACACAATACTACTGGAAAAATAGGGGTAGAATTATGGGTACATCTGTTGATCCATATCTGGATGCATCAGCAGTTCGGCACTAAATGGCTTTTTTCTTCTGTTGGGCGATGCAGAATAGGGTGAGGGATGGAGGAGATTGGAAGTTCTATTGAAAGGGGTGTGTGAAAAAAGTCGTATGAGATATTCGTCTATGGGGTGTTGAGACTTCGTTGACCTTTTATTGAAAGTTTTTTTTTATTATTATTAACTGACTTAGTATAGATGTACCTCTGTTCTTTTTGAGAGAGTTAAGAAATGCCACTATATTTTGGAAAAAAGTTATAAAAATACTAATATTTCCATAAGAATATGCAGAGCATCATCTACCCAGATTACTCATTCAATCAGACCAAGCTCTGACTTTGAGCAAGGACAAAAGTTATGATATACAGAAATTTCATCATTGTCCAAGATTAGCCAATCTCCATAAGTATAAGCTTTCTTGCTATTGTGATTAAGTGCATTAGATATACACAAGGCAGAATGGAATATTGTCAAAGTGTAAGAAAAACTAAAATATCATGGCTATATCTGAATGTGATGATGGTATTCAACTATAAATTGTTGTCTGATAATTCTTTAAATTATATTGCTTACATTCTGCACCTAAATATATATATATATTCCTACAAAATTAAAAGGAAAAAGGGAAATTTTGAACAAAATTGTGGAGAATTGGTCCTAAATTAATGTATCATGAAAAATGTAATCTAGCAGTGAGTTGTACAAATTCATCTTCATGGCAAGAAATTGTTAATCCTCCCATTGGATGATGAAATCCAAGTTCTTCCTCCGAGTGACGCAATAAGTCTTGAAACAACGGTTGGTCCAAGTATGATATTGGGACCACAAATCGCCTTTTTTGGATTTCACCAACATACACCGCTAAGTGACCTTTTGGGACATCAGATTGATATTTTCGGCTCCTAACAGAGCTCAGTTTGCTGAAATTTCTTAAGTTTGAAATCAAAGTTGGCAACCGGACAAAACCCATGTTTATGAATTTGATCTGAGATTCTGGGAATGAAAGATGAGCTACTTGATATGTTCTTGAAGAAAAAGTATCTCTAGGTTTGTTGAGATGAGTTTAAAAACTTATGCTACTAGTTAGAAGTTTTGATGCTAATATTTATAGCATTTGTATTTGTAGCCAACTGGCCCGGAGAAAGTTGTGTTGCTGCACATGGCCAGCTTTCGGAGAGAATTTCGAGATTCCTATTCATCCTTCCATGAAAAGTACATCATATTTTATGATTAATGAAGAGTTCAGTACTTAGCAATAGTCTTCGACGTAAATCAATGCGTATAAGTAGGTAAGGTACGTAAACAATTAATTTTGAGCTATATTATATTAATTTTATAGGTATCTCTACAGTTTGCATTTGAAATGGAAATATAATTTCTTACTTGTTCACATGTATCTCAGTCATTATATTAATAGTTATACATCTGTGATCTGTTACAAAATTCGAATATGGTTGTATCATATATAGTAGTTGTAATAGTAATAGTATTTCCGTATCAAACTTTATTAGTAGTTTCGATAGATGATATATATGGATGAAATGAGTATACATTCCAGTTATCATCAGGACCATTTAAGAATATTCAATTCATGGGTCAGAATAAGGGCACATGCAAATGGAGTAGCAAGCTGAGTTTTGGGTATGGCTGATGGGCACCATTTTTGAGGTTCTATCATTTAACTTGCACTCATCCATTTGACTTGCCATGGATCTGGATTCAACAATCAAATATGTAGTTCTTGATAATAAAAGATTTAATGGTACTATCTGGAGAATTTTAGTTAAACTACGGGGGTGTTTGGTCTAGCTTTTTGTTTTGAGCTTTTAGCTTATAAGCTTTTGTTGTAAAAAGCTAAAAGCTTAAAAGCCCCAATCATCTGGCTTCTCAAAAATGAGCTTTTTTGTTGTAAAAAGTTAAAAGCTCAAAAAAGTGTTTGGCTTAGCTTTTGAGCTTTTGACAACAAAAAAGCTAAAAAGCTATTTTAAAAAGCCAAACCAAACACACTTTACAATGGTCTTTCAAACACTTACGGTTTTTAATAAGCAAGCATTTTACATATAGTCCTGTTTATCGAAACAGAGCTTTTTAATGTAATTTATTAGTTCGTTGTGGTAGTGAGAAGCCCTGAACTAGGGCTTTTGCAAACGAATGATTCTCTTTTTAGCCATATCAGCAACCTTTCTTTATGGTCTTCTAAACCATCCAATCAGACTACAAACTTAAAGAATATATCTTACCCTGTTAAACGCAGCAAGATAGAGATAGAAGAGGAATATGTGAAGTTAGTATAATAAGACTATTTTTCCATTTATTGAATCTGAAGGAGCTACACTACTAAAAAAATTGTATTGTATTATCGCCCATGATCACTAATCTCCAAAAAAAAATTTACCTACTTTATAATCAGGTTCATGATCACATCTCCAGAAGTATTTAGCTCTTTTATTGTCAGGAATAAGGATATGACATGTGAAAAAGCAGCATGGAAATTCTCAAATGACACAGAAACTAATAGGGCAAAAACATATGACATTAATCACTGAGCGTTTTCTATTCTAATGAGTAATAACTCTTTGAATTACATGCTGCACCTAAATATGTATATCACTACAAAATGAAAAGGAAAGAGGGCAAAAACAAAACAAAATTGTGGACAATTCTTCATCCTGATATTAACATGAAAAATGCAATCGAGCAGTGAGCTGTACAAATTCATCTTCATGGCAGGATATGGTCAGGCCTCCCATTGGATGATGAAATCCAAGCTCTTCCTCTGAGTGAAGCAATAAATCTTGAAACAATGGTTGGTCCAAGTAAGATATTGGGACCACAAACCGCCTTTTCTGGAGTTCACCAACATACACTGCTAGATGCCCTTTTGGGACATCAGATTGATATTTTCGGCTGCGAAGAGAGTTCAGTTTGCTAAAACTTCTCAAGTTAAAAACAAGAGTTGGCAACCGTACAAGACCCATTTTAGAAATAATCCTGGAGACGAAAAATGAAGTATTCTATATGTTCTAGAAGAGCTAGTATTGGAGACTGGTTTTCTTGAAGTTGAAAGAGTTTGAAAACTGATAGTGATTACAAGTTTTGATACTGATATATATAAGCAATGTAGCCAACTGGCTTTGAGAAAGTTGTGTTGCTGCACATGGCCAGCTTTTTCTAAAGAATTTTTAGATTCACATTCATCATTTCAAGAAAAGGTACATCATACTATATGATTGATTGATGGGGTAGTTATAAATCTATAAGGTACGGAAGCAATAATAATGTGAGCTATATTTAATCAATATTCTAGTAATACTTACAGTTGCATATGAAATGGGATATACAATTTTTTATTTGTTCACATGTATCTCAGTCATCATACTATATATAATATTTCTTACAAATTTAAGTATGTATATGTGAAAATATGATATATCTACCTTGAGTACGTATTAAAATTCCGAGTTGTCAGAATAAGGGCACATGCAACGAGTATGGAGAAGTAACAGTTTTTGGGTATGGCTGATAATCTGGTATGGGCACAACTTTCAAGTCTTGATCATTTAAGTTGCAATCATCATTTGACTTTCCATTGTTCAGGATCCAAGAAGATGGAGTAATTTATCACGAACTTGCATCATTTGATAAGTCAAAAAATGATTAGGAAAATCTAAATTAGCTTGATAAGTCAACTGTGTAATTCATAGTGAAAACTTATATCATTTGATAAGTTTTGTTGAACTAAGATGTCTCTTTTAAGTCAAGTAAATTTACTACAACAACTAGAATATTGAATACCTTATTATGCAATTAATAGTTGTATTGAGGAAAACACACACGTACCTTTGGTTCAATCTTGTTACTAACTTCACAGAGAATCAATCCGTTCCAAAGCAAGAAATGAATTCGTTAAGCATTTGAAAAGCAGCATCAACATTCCACCCTTGTTGCAATACATCTGCATTTTTTATAAACATGATGATAAGTGGTACAGAGTTCAAACAAAAATATTACCCAATATATGATTACATGGTTTCAATTGGAGATATATAAGTGCAGAACTTACAGCTTGTGCCATCATTCTCGTTCATTCCTCCTGATGTATTTTCTGCAATAATTAGATAAAATATCCCATCAAGCTAGCAGCAATTGGTTAGGACAATTAATCGAAGATATTCGCTTGTTTTCCATAACTCAAATACTCATGGACTAGAATAAGCTTTAAGACTTCTCTTCACAAGCACTTCGACAAAGATAAGTTAAATCTGAACTTCATTACAGTGGCATACACAAAAGTTCATTTACCCCTCATTCTAGTGTAGTGAAGAAGAAGAAGAAGAATCTGAATCCCATACGCAGGAAGTGAACAGAGCAAAGAACAGCAGGAATACAGGAAAGAGCCACTACTTGCAGTTTATCCCAAAAGCATAACAAGCAATTTCTCAAAAAACAAGACCTACAGCCCCGGGCGTGTACCCAAGTGGTTGAGGGTGTTCAGTGTTGGCCCAATGTGGGATCTCACTTGAAATAAAGAGGTTGGGTGTTCAATTCTTGTGGTTGGCATCCCCAACATGGCCTTGGCCCTTGGCGAGTCCGATTTACCTCCCATGTGTTGGACCTGGGGCGGTTCGGCAGGGCCGGTTAGCGTGTACGGAACAACGTTTTGAAAAAACAAGACCTACATTTGTCTTGGACCATTTACACAAATACATGAAAGATGGTAACAACAAAATGATAGAGTTGAGACAGAAATAGTACCACATTTATTGAATACTCTTGGGCAGATTCACGAGCCAAATTTCTGCAGAGATAAGATGACACAACCGACGATCTGAGCAACTAATCACAATAGTACACATTAAGGAACTTGTAAAATACATACAATTTCTTTTACAATTTGTGCTCTACACATGCTTCAATAGTAGAAGAATCTTTCTTTATCAAGATTCAAGATCAAGATATCCAGCAAGAAGTGCCAAGGCCTTAAAGAACCAAACAATATCAGATAACAAAAGGAGTCAAAGAATCTGATATGTACGCTTGAATAATAGAAGATCAGAAGCACCCGTAGGATCACAGTCATTCATAATAATGCAAATTACAACCCCAACTCCTAAAAGTGCACCAGCTATGACATGATTATCATTACTAAGAAAGTACTTGTCGGGTTGGGAAAGACCGGCGTCAACATCCCAAAAATTGAACAATTCCAATAATCGTAGAAACAAACATTCCAGAACATACGCAAACAGATATTTTATATATACAATTTTCCATGTTATAAGAAGAGACAAAAATCGGCCTTAGACTGCCACCTGTATGGAAATCTGAAAGGATACAAAAAATCAAAAATGGAATCACAAATTTGCCTGACAATTTGACATATAAAAAATGGAATCACAAAGAATAACATATAAAAAGTTTCTTTCTTTAATACCCTAAACAGTATGTGAAACCAAACTAATATCATCACAAAGAAGACAAAAAAAACCCTAAAATATGTTGATCAGATACGAAAACATAAAACCCTAGGGTTTGATTTAACAAAAAATTTGAAACTGAACAAAAAAAATGGAATTCAGATTGCAAGATACGGGAGAGACGATGAACAATTACATAACCGCATGCCGTAAAAAAATTGCAATCAAATCGAAATAATTACTAACCTTTTAATCGATTTGATCTGTGTATGGGATATATGAACCGCCTACAATGTACAATGTACAATGTACAATGTAGTGAAGCGAATACAATGTGGAATGTGAGTTTACCTTTTATAGGTACCGTACGCGTTAGTCGGTGGTTTAGGATTGCGTTGGTCAAAGGCGGTTCCTGTTTTTAAAAACAGGGTTAATCAACAAAATCGGCATTGAACTGCCACAAATCATTGCAGGTAAGCAACAAACCTAAAGTATTGTTTATGTACGCAACATACCAGTTGGTTTCGTACTATTGTATGCAACCTGGTAATCAACTACCGGCTGAGCTGGTAAATGTAAATATTAACGCATTTTTAATTTTTTTTAAATTGTGACATGGAAAAAAAATCCGACGTGGCGTTCTTTTTGTAATTAATCGAAATTCAATTTAATTTAATAAATAGTTAAAAAAAGAGATAAAAAGAAAAAATCAATTTACTCGTTTCATTTCCCGCTCACTTCTCTCATTTAGTGTTCATCTTCTTCGCACTGATTCGACCAAGATTCCAACCATTAATGAGCTATTTCGCCTAATCCACGTCACACATGTAAGTAATTTACACCGCGTACCATTAATCTTGCAAAACCCTAATGTTTGAAAACCCTAACTTCGAAACTGAAAAAATTAGGGTTTTTCGTGATGCTTTCGTAGTAAACGTGTAGAACATGTGAAATGTGGCTGCGTTGCATGCTTGTAACAGAAAAGCCCTAATTTTTTTGAGATGTAAACTTTGAAACCCTAATTTTTGAAACCCTAAAATTTTAAATTGAAGTTCGCTCATTAAATAATTGTGTGTTTCATGTTATTTATTGATGCTTAATAATGTAGTGTGAAGTTAATTTTACTGTTAATGTTAACGTCTATAGCCTGTTTTGTAACTTTTTGCAGGGGTAATCGTTATTACTTGGAGCTAACCATACACCACGAAGGGATATTTTGTCCAGCACCATTAAGGTATGAAAATGGTGACTCTGATACAATGTATGATCAGGATTTAAGTATGTTGCCATTGGATAAGCTTAAGGAGTACCTTAAGAGCTGTTGTTTCAGTCCAGTCAGAAGGCTTTGTTACTGCATTCCTGGTTTTAGTTTAAACATGGGGTTAAGGGAGATGCTTAATGATGCTCACCTCAGAGAATGTCATATAATAGGTCATGACAAAGGGGGTAAACTTGATATTTATGTAGAACACCATGACTATGACATTTTATCTTGGTTGGCTGATAATTGTGATGATAACTGTTATGATGATGAGGATGAAGATTCTGAAATAGAAATTGAAGATGATGTGTTGTCATATGTGCAAATGCACAATGAGGGTGAGGACCAAGTAGTTATTCCACACAGGGGCATAGATGACCCATTCCTTACAAAATTGTGCACTAATAAGTTTCTTAGCAGTTTTAAGGAGCCTGTGCCTAATGTGTCATATGATCCTGTGGATCCCCATAGGCTAGATTCAAATAAAAACCATGAAGTACTAGAGGAGCTAGAGATAGATCCTAGATTCAGAGTTAAAGATGGTGTTAGTTATCCCATTCATAACCAAGACCAAGCTTGGAGAGACATGAAACCTGTCTTAGGTATGAGGTTTGCTAATCTTGGGCAACTAAAGTTCTTAATGACAAATTATGGGGTAGCACATGGGTATCAACTTTGGTATGGAAGGAATGAATGGAAGAGTGTATTAGTAAAATGTGGTAGAAATGTAGATGAAGGAAGATGTGCTAGTGGGAATAGGAAGAGAAATAGACAATTGAGGGAGCAAGCAGAGAGGGAAGAGGCAGAGAGACTTGCTAGTGAAAAGAAGGCAGAAACACCAAAAAAGGTTGCAACACCAATGAAAGGTAAGGGGAACCCGAAGGTAAAGGTAAAGTCAAAGGGAAAAGGGTAAAAAAGGTACCACACCAGTAAAAAGAAACACAACCAAATCACAGAATGTGTGTCCATTCAGGGTATGGGCTACATGGATGTCTACTGAAAAATCTTTCCAAATCAAGTCTCTCATTCCAACACATAAGTGCAACAGAAACTTTGATTTGGGTGCCTTGGTTAATTATAAGTGGGTTGCCAAGCACTATGCTCAGGAGATATTGGAGAATAAGAAGATCACTTATAGAGAGATCAAAGCAAACATTAAGAGGGATTTTTTGATTAATGTGAGCATGAGTATGTGTAGGAAAGCTAAGCAGAGATCCATATATGAGCATGAGGGGGGGCTAAAGGAGCATTATGCTAGGCTGTGGGACTATAGGGAAGCTTTATTAGAGTCGAACCCTGGGTCAACTGTAAAGTTAGAAACTGAAGAAAAAGGCAGTTGTGCAGATCAGTATTTTAAAAGAATCTATGTCTGTTTCAAGGGTGTTAAAGATGGGTGGCAAGATGGCTGTAGAAGGATAATTGGACTGGATGGATGCTTTCTTAAGGGGCAAGTCAAGGGTGAGTTGCTGACTGCTATGGGGAGGGATGCTAACAACCAAATGTATCCCATTGCCTGGGCTGTTGTGAATGTGGAAAATAAGGACAACTGGTGTTGGTTCCTGGCTTCTTTGTGTGATGACCTGCAGCTGTACAATGGTCATTATGTCAGTATAATATCAGATGGGCATAAGGTATGCATCTAGCTAATTGAACTGTAAGTACTTGCATAATACTTTGATCTGCTTCTAGTTGCAAAATGCATAAACATTGTTTGGTATGCAGGGTTTGATTGAAGCTGTTAAAACATGGCTGCCTGATGCAAAACACAGACAATGCACTAGGCATATCTACCAAAACTTTAAGAGCAGATGGTCTGGAGTTGAGTTTAGAAGCCTATTCTGGGCTGCAGCATCAAGTATCATAGTGAGTAGGTTTGACGGAGAAATGGAGCAAATTAAACACCTGGACAATGCTGCCTACGACTACTTGATTGAGAGGGATCCAAACTCATGGTGCAGGGCCTTCTTTGCTATGGACAGATCATGCGCTGCATATGAGAATGGAATATGTGAGAGTTATCATAGAGCAATTTTGGAAGCTAGACAAAAACCAATCATTACAATGCTTGAAGAAATAAGGTTGTACTTGATGCAAAGGCTTTACTGTATGAAGGTGAAGGCAAGGGAATTGCAGGATTCAATCTGTCCTTCTATTAGGAAGTACATTGAAGAGCAGAAGATTAAGCAAAGGTACTTTTATTCAATCTGTCCTTCAACTTTTATTCAATCTGTCTTTATATTTATGATGTATGTTTGTTGTTTATATTAGGGATTGGGTAGTGTACCAGAGTGAGTTTCAAGTGTTTGAAGTTAGAAGTGCTTATCAGTCATATGGGGTAAACTTAGAGAGTAGGAGCTGTGAGTGTAGGTTGTGGAATTTGAGTGGGATTCCTTGTGTACATGTTGTAGCAGCATACATCCATTGTCACAAGGAACCAAAGGATGGGGTTAGCCCATGGTTAAATAAAGAACACTGGCAGAACACATATGCTTATTCTATTAAGCCAGTTAAAGGTAGTGAAAATTGGGTCAAGACTGGTCTACCTCCAGTGGTACCTCCTATCCACAGGAGAATGCCAGGAAGACCCAAAAAGAAAAGGATAAGGCACACATCAGAGAATGATCACCAAGTAAGCCGAGTGGGTAGGGTTATGACATGTCATAACTGCTGGGAAAAGGGTCACAACAAGCAGTTTTGCTCAAATCCAGCTAGGCCAAAACCAGAAGCAGTAAGTAGGGGCGGGAGAAGGGGTTCTAGAAGAGGTGGTGCTGGACCATCTTGTGTTCCAAATGTAGCAGGAGAACCTAAAGTTACAGTTGGAAAAGTAACAAGAGGTGGGAAATCAACCAGGGGAGGGAAGACTAGCAGAGGTGGCAAAACAACAAGAGGTGGAATGACAACAAGAGGTGGGAAGTCAACAGCAGGAGGGAAAAAGGTAAAATTATATTTACTAGATTTAATTCACAAGCCTTTGTTTAAAAAAGCTATTGTATAATACCTTGATTTATTTGACATGTAGATTGGTCTTGTGGATGAGCTTGTGGATAACCCTATGGATGAACATGTGAATGATCCACTTGTTGGTGCTGCTGTAACTGAACCAGTGTTGGATGAGGCTAAGGAGACTGATACTGATACTGAAATGGTTGATGAAGAGATAGAGATGGAACCACCACCTGTTAAAAGAATGTTGTTTGAAAACGATATGGTTGTAGCTAATGACCTAGTTGATGATGAGGTTACAAAAGGATTTGTGTGGAAGAAAGACCCAACACATGTGAAGCCAAGAAAGAAGTCTGAGAGGATTCGGAACATGTGGAATGCCAAGCTCCCAAAGGATGGAACTGGAACATCACTAGAGAAGCCATTCACCTTGGAAGTTGAAGAGTAAGATGATAAGCAATGGAGCCTGGAAATGAATCTGGATTGGTCAATTACTTTGTGTAAAGTATGACCCATATCATGTGCTACATTGGTCCCAGTGCTCCATTATTTTTGGTTGTATGCACCTTTTTAGATTGGTCAATGAGACAAAGACATTTGCATTTGTATTTTAGGTGGTCCTATGCACCACTTACTTTGTAAATTATTAGGTTATTTGGCAGGTAGTAAATGTGGTTGTAGTAAACGACATGCTTTTGCAGACTTTATGCAATAGGGTCCTATGCAATGAATGTGTTATGGTTATTATATGAATGTGTTTTGTTGCTGCATATATATCCATTCAATTGTAAGCAGTTTAAACCCAAAATGGTATAATAGTGTTTTGTTGCTGCATATATATCCATTCAATTTTAAAAGAATCAATGGTATGCAACAGTTGGACCCGCAGCACTTTACACCAATTCAAACCATTCAAATGTGTACACCTTTTCAAACCATTCAAATGTGTACACCTTTTCAAACCATTCAAATGTATGCAGCTTCAACTAAACCCATTCAATTTATGCAGCGGTTTACACCAAAATGTACAAAATGTTACCTGAAGTGTACAAAATGTTAGCTGCATTAACTTCAATGAGCTACAATCAATTAGGTGCCACACTTAATTCATCTTCAATTTTCACATTCAATACACCAACTACAACCTACCACAACAAACACTACTTGCAGATTACTAAAAGTACAACAACAAACATCAAACAAATTACACATTTTTTCAATAAACCACAAGTGGCTTTCACCGTATTCAGCTCCATGTGCAGCAACGCAACATCTTCTTCCTTTTTTGACTTGTACACTTCAAATTCGTCATTCAGAGTTGCTAACATTTCTCTGTTCTTCATGCTTTCTGAAAACAGCTCCCGTTGATCTCCATTCAAGTAATGGTATAACTCATACAAGTTTTGTTTGTACCATTCACTTGTTAGCTCATCATCAATGAACCAGAATGACTTACACCTTTTCGCGACACACTTCACACAACAAACCATGAAAAGTTAGCATTAATTCCCAAATCGGGATTTTATAACTCAACATAACTCACCATTGAATTCGGACAAGTCCAGAAATGACGTGCAGGGTTTGTTCGGGTCCACGAGGTTCGTTTCTTCAACGGTAGTGGAGGATTACAATAGCAATGGGTCAGAATTTCACCCCTGCGATTCGAATTGAGAGAGACAGATGAAGAAGATGACATTTTTGTGATGTAAATGACGAACAAAATGGTAGATATCGTTTTAGGGTTAATAGGGAAAAGGGTTAAAAGCGGGTTTAGAAAAAGGGTTAATATGTGACATGGCTGCCAGCTGGACTATACACGTGTAAAAAAAATTGGGACGTGGCATGTGATCTGGCAGCCAGCTCAGCGCTTTCACAATCCAAACGGTAAAATCAAACTTTGCAGGATACCAACCCAAAACCAACCAGTATGTTACGTATATGAACAATACTTTGGGTTTGTTGCTTACCTGCAACGATTTGTGCCAGTTCAATGCCGATTTTGTTGATTAACCCTTAAAAATAATACAGTAATATACTAATATTTAAAACTATGGTGTAACCCTATTTAAATAAATAAAAAATGTTTAAATGTATATGTTTGTTATTACATGGGATGATAACTTATAAGAGGAAAATTAAAAAATAATGATAACAAAATGAAGAATTGAAGAACTAATAGGATTGCTTCATTTCAAAAATCCATTTTCACCTTTTTATTCAAAGTTAAATATCTCATAAACTGTATGTCTATAAATTATAAAAATTACATATTCGGAATCAGGGTCTTTTTCTCTTCGATTCTAATTTTAACAAGATGTGCTTTCGACAAAGTTTTTTTTTCCATTTTTGTTGGGTTTTAAAAATTTGTAATGTGAAATCACATGTAATTTAACACTAAAAAATAATCACACTCGTTTATATCTCCGATTGAACTTTTAATTCAAATCGTTGATGATTTAAAGAGATTAAAAATGAAAAACTAAGTTGTAATCACATGTGATTGAACATCAAGGTATCAATCACATGTGATTAAAGGGTAATCAAATACGAATTTCTAAATCATTAACTATAATCATACAATTAAGTAAAAATCAAGTTGAAATCATACATGAATTATCATATATCGGTAAATTGCTAATCAAATATCAATTTTAAATGAAAATCATATGTGATTATATACAAAAAATCATATGTGATCATATATCAAATCAAATGTGATTAAATGTACAACTAGCAATCACATGTGATTTTTAATGAAAACTAATGTGATTTTTAATGAAAACTAATGCAATTTTTAATTTTTTATTTATAACTATTAATGTGGATGAATATTAAGTTGTAATGACGTGTTAAATAACATATACAATGAATAAATAATCGTGAACAAAATTTAATTTTTTATCATAAATTAAATCACATGTGATTATATTGTAGATTCTAGTAAAAAAATGAAGAACAAAAAATTCGTCGAAAGTATAGCTTATGACATCTCTAATCGAAGATAAAAAGACGTTGGTTTCGAATATTTAATTTTTATAATTTATGGATTTACATTTTTGATAATTGACCATGAGGGTAAAAATATAAGTGAGTTTTGTAGAGAAATGGAGTAATCCTATTGGTTATCTCATTCTCTATTTTTTTGCATTTTTATAAGAACTCACCTCTACCTTATAATTATAATTAACTGTATACTAAGTTTATTGACCCGCAATAACACAGGCTAACACATTTAAGTTTTAAAAGTTAACAATTAAATTTAAAAGAAACATAATGTGCAAAATATTATATGGGGAAAAAGAAACATACTAATGGACGTAAAAAGACTTATTGTGAAACGTTAGATATTCACGTTGCTCGCTGTTAAGATAATTGTACGTATAATGTAACACCCCTCAATTTACATCATTTAAATATAATAAATCCGGAAGCGTTAGTCCAACTTTAAACAATACCAAGTTACATTTCAATTTCAACAAAATTTAAAACATAGTTTATTAACATGGGTGTTACTTCCAAACCACTAAATAACATTGATTTGTATAATCAAATATCAGAGTAGGCTTGGTCAAACATTCCGTCCCGAACAACTTCTTGACAATCCCGTTATATCCAAACCATAACCTGCAAGAAGTGGGGTGGTGGGTTTAGCATAACGCTAAGTGAGGGAATACATAACCAACAGCCTAACTTAGCATAACAACCTTGTTTACAACAAATCATCGTAAACAAATAACATCACAATGGATCGATGGTTCTTGGGGAATCATAATACCCGGGAATCATAATACCCGGGGATTCAGCCAAGAATACCAACAATAACCACATAATATCAATGAGATAACATCTCAATACACAACATATCAATGAGGATCGGTGGTTCTGGAGATATCATAATACCCGGGGATTCTCCCAGAACACTTACCCAACAATCTGTATGGCCAATACAGAATAGACCGATAGCTTGGTACTAATCTCATACGACCTAATTTCCTATTAACGATAAGTACAAGGAAATTCCTGTCGTCATCAATAGTAACCAAGCCCAACCAACCAACAAGTTGACCTCAATACTGATGCCCGAAGGCCAACTATCAAGTGATCACGTATTCACATATATAATCAAGTCAACATGTCAGACTAACCAGTCTATCAACAGTATTATTACTATCAAACCAAATTAATCATGGCAAATCAAAAGCAGTAATAATACGATCACCCGTTGTAACCAAACCTGTTACAACTAAATCATACTGAGGATTAGAATCCACTCACCGACACCTCAGTTGTCCACTCAGTAGTCTAATATCACTGAGTCTTTCTCCATATCTGAGAATACAATAAAATACACAAGTTAGTCACTTGTCTTAAATTCTATATAACATCGTATCAATAGACTTACACCAACAATCTAAATTACTCGATTCACATGAATTAGCACAATCACCACAATTATCAATATGTTAACACATTTAGTAACTAAAATCTTCATAGTTAACCAATCATGATCATTTATCAAGTTATGATTATTATGATCACAACTTCACTTTAATCACTTTACTTATCACAAATTAACATGATCGAACCATTATAGGATCATTAATTTCAAATATCACTAATTCATTCAAAACCCCTAACACAAGGTTTAATGAATACTTAGTCACACAAGTTCTAATTTTACTAGTTGATTATCAATCAAGTATTCTAAATCATAATCCATACCGAATTTCTCATATAACTTATGAATATCATCATAATTACTATAATTCTCAAGAACACTTTAATCAATTTATAACTTTTAACTTAAATAATGGTTATCATCATCATTAATCAACACTTATCAATGTATACATCATTATTCCAAGCTTTAAAACCATTATTCATGAATAATCACTCAAACCCCTAACTTTCTTCATGAACAAATATCAAATTCTTCATTTCTATGTTAGGGCTTTACCTATAATCATGGATTAACTATCAACTAACAACTATATCATCATTTCAAACTTCAATTTCACTTTAATCATGCTAATTAAATCCAATACACAAAACCCATTTTCTAGGGTTTACATTAAATTCAAGAATTAGCAATTACAACATGTTTATAATGATGATAGAATGATTAATACATGTTATTGAAGCTTAACTAACATCAATTCACACTTTTGAAACCCTAATTTCGGATTTTAACCAAGAACACTAAAACCCCCAAATTCTAGGTTTTAGAAAATGAAGAACACAAGATTATACCTTGATTAGGAATGATAATCCATATGTTTGAAGCTTGAATTCGAACGTAGTAGCTTCAATTTGAGATTTCTTCATGTATTTTGTTCAATCTCCAATTAAATGTGTATGTATGATGCGTACGTATGTATGTACGAGATGTATGTATGTATGTATGTGTGGAGATAAGAATCAAACAACCGACTCAACATTTGGGAGTGTACTAGAAGTGGTTAAATTTCATTCCCCGTACTTATCATTGTCTGGAACTTAAAAACCATTTGCGGGGAATATTATTTTATTTTACTGTCAACGGAAATAAATTAAAACAGTTAATAATTTATTAATCACAATAAATTATTTAACTCTTTTACCCATTTATTTTCAATTACCAATTTACAATATTTCCTAACATTTCAATTAACCATTTCAAGTCAAGAAATAATAGTAAAATACTGGACCCATAAAGTGGGTGTTACATATAATTTGATTTAAAACTTTTTCTTTGGACATTTTGAAGTTGGTATAGTTTACATGAAAAGGAAAATATTTTCTTACAAATATATAAAATATACTTAGTGATAGGCAAATAAAAAAAAAACAAGAAGATATCTTTAGAGTCATGACCCCAGTCGCAACTAGCTAGTCGTGAACAAAACCGGGTATTGGGCCTACCCGACCCGTACCCGGAACCGGGTTTTAGGTCAAAGGATGAGAACCGGGTTGTTGACCTACCCGATCCGACCCGAACCGGGTTTTTGACCCACGAATACCGCTTTCTAAACCGGATTTTCCCGGGTTTTATACCGGGTTTTCCAACCCGACCCGTAGTATACCCGGTTCCAACCCGATTTTGAATTTCAAAAACCCAACCTGGGTCCCTACCCGCCGGATATTGAAAAAACCCGGACCGGGTCAGGTATACCCGGGTATAAACCGGGTCGATTTTCGAGTTTGGGCCGGGTTGGTTTTAAAAACCGGTTTTTTTGAACACACTTAGTCGCAACTCGTCAGTGGCAGTTATGTTTTTATATATAAATGGGCTACTTAGTCCCTAAGACAATATGCCCTAAGCCCACATACCACCTTGGGTACCCTAAGTCAACTATGATGTGGGCTTGGGAATCTCTATAGGATACCCAAATTAAAACACGTAGTTTACTGGTTTTAAAGATGACTTTGCAAGAAAATGTTCGTGTTTTCTAAAATGGATTAGCATTCTTTTCAATATGCTGTTAGGTTAGTCTTGAGCGAATGCTCAGCATTTTCTTCAATTTTTTTGAGAAGAACTATCATTTTAACTCCATGTGCAAACTGCTACCAAAAGTCAACTATCAGCTCTCTATCTCTGTTTCTCCCTTTACAAGTTGACCTCAATTTTTTTATTATAAGAATCGTAAAGAAATAGAGTCAATGATCTCAATTTTTGTTGTTGTTCACGTTCCGGATTCCTCCATAAATGTGCATTTTATTTAGAGTAAATTCTATAGATGGTCCCCGTGGTTTACACCGATTTACAAAAACAGTCCCTAAACTTCTTTTTTTACTTTTTCAGTCCAATAAGTTTATGTTTTGCTCGAAAATGGTCCCTCATCCACCTAAAATGACTAAAGTACCCTTCCTTTTGTCATTACTGGATAATCATGATTTAAACGGTCAAAGGGTACTTTAGTCATTTTAGGTGGGTGAGGGACCATTTTCGAGCAAAATGTAAACTTATTGAACTGAAAAAGTGAAAAAAGAAGTTTATGGACTGTTTTCGTAAATTGATGTAAATCACAGGGACCATCTATAGAATTTACTCTTTTATTTATTATCAGTATGATTAAGACATAACATAAAACATTAAGTGTTTAACAGATAATAGTCAATGATCAAAATGAGTATTAAAATTGTAGGTGGCTATTATTATTATTATTATCCCTTGATCTTTATTACATGTACCCCTGTACCATGTATGCGTACCTGATGGGACTACTTGAAATCAACTAGCTTCAACCAAACATGCACTTGACCTTTTGGAGGATTCCAGATTTGGATTATACTATTATATAATAAACTCGACAAAATGAGAGTTGATTAATTAATATGAGCTCACATGCTAATATGACTAATTCATTTTAATTATATGTATACAGGAGTTGTTTATTAAAAATTAAGAATATTATTGTTAATACAGTACCAGCTTTCATTTTTCTACGCCTATATTTTTTAACTAGTGTTAACCTCGTGCGATGCACGGCTAACATTATAAAATGTCGTAATATGTGAATCATAAGTCAAAATGATATATGAAATGGTGAAAACTTTCAGATTATAAAAGGAAATTTTTTTATCGGTATTAATGATACTTTATAAATTTTAACCCCTCAAAAATGAAATAATAACAACATATTTTTCCCACGAAATATCAATGAAATGGGAAGGTTAAAAAAGATGTGTATGTTATAAATTGACATTTTCTAGCTAACAAAAATTGTCTAATCATTGTGACCTTTTCGTTTCCTATAGTTATAATATGTTAACCTTGCAACAATTGATAAACAATGTGTACGTTAATAGTCTTGAAAAAAATAAATTGTAATAATTACTATAACAATTTAGACGTTTTATTGAATACCTAATGTACATATATATGCACAAAATATAAATCATTTTACAACAATCAAATATATACCTATATTATATAGATTTGAAAAGTAATATAGAATTAATAAAAGTACACGTTTTACCATTCGAATACTGAATTGTAATTAAGTTGTGTGAGATTAAAAAAATAGAAAAAAACTCTTTAAAAAATAGATGATGACCTTGATCTACCTATCCATAAAGCTTGTATTCATTTTACCAAATAATAGAAATTGAATTCCCTTAATCTGTAAAATGATAATAAAAATAAATAAATTAACAAAACTTTAATGAAAGATATAATTACATTAAAAGTAAGTTCTCATAATTTACTAAAAGTTTATTTATTTATTTCTTTTTAAAAAGAGAAAGTTAAAGGAATAAGAGTTAAGATTAAGATGAAAAAACTAAAAGATTAAAAATTAGAAGGAAAAAAATAGATTAAAAGATGTCATGAGTTTGGACTATAATTAAAAGTTATAAGTGTTATTATATGACACATTATTTTGAATTAAAATAGTATAATTTAATTTTATTAATTACCTTATTAAATGAATATAGCTATAATATAAATTTTAATTGAATATTATCTTATTTAGAATAAGGGTGTAGGAAAATCCACATCATCAAGTTTTTTTTATATGGTGTGACACATAGGATTTGTATGATGTGACATGTGTATATATTTGATAAATAATTAAGGGTCTCATCCCTTAGTTATAAAGATAGATGTGCTACTTTTAAACAAGACAAGTCATCAATTGCTTCATGATGTGCTTTTCTCTTATAAGTTGACTATATCATCTAGTTGTAACTCTTGGAAAGAAAGAAAGAAAAAAAGTCAACAGCTATATCAGAGTCAAGGTTTAGCTCAATCATGTATGAGTTGTGTCACTGGCGGATTTAGAATTTGAGGTGACGTGAGCATCAGTACTTTAATTTTTGTAAATTCGTAGCACAAACAAAGAATGTAATAAAGAATGCAATTATGTTGTAAAAAATTTACACATCATATAACAAATGAACACGTAACTACTGCTACTCCTACCTTTAATG
The DNA here is from genome assembly GCA_963422505.1 of Pseudognaphalium luteoalbum. NCBI lineage: Eukaryota > Viridiplantae > Streptophyta > Magnoliopsida > Asterales > Asteraceae > Pseudognaphalium > Pseudognaphalium luteoalbum. The sequence continues at coordinate 1,424,936 of OY730192.1, forward strand.
TGGTTATGCCCTTGTGGTGTACCCCTAGACGATAATGATACCAGTGTGCCTTGTATTAAAAAGCCGTATTGATTTAGCCACTCGGTCCAAGTTGTGTTGTCCCGGTGAATTAGAACATATTAAGATAAAATGGATTATCGTTGAGGGAGATCCAATAATGTGTTATATAGTTATAGTTTGAGGAAGGATTGTTGGCGCACATTCAATATCGAGAGATGAGATCATTAGTGTACAAGAATTATTGAAATAATGGAAGTACCAATAATATTGTGTCATGTGTACAAAGAGAATGTTTCACATATACAAAACTCATTTACCCCCAAACTTAAATATCTCACAAACGACAAATCGAAAAATAATGAAAATTGCACCATTAGATTCAGCGTTTTTACCCTCTTCGATTTGCCGTCCCTCAAAGCATACTTTCGACCCAGAAACCCCAAACCTCAAACCCTAACCTCAAAACCAAAACCCTAAACGTTTTACAAAACTCTAAACCCTAAATCTTACTAAACCCTAAATCCTAAACCGTGAACCCTACTAAACCATAAACCCTAAACCCTACTAAATCCTAAACCCTATATCTAAATTAAATGTTCAACCAAATATTAACACATATGTTAGTAAAATGTGAAACCCACCAAAAAATGAAAAAAAAAAAAAACTCGTCAAAAGTATCCTTTGAGAGACGGCAAATCGAAGAGGATAAAACGCTGAATCTAATGGTGCAATTTACATAATTTTTCGATTTGTCATTTGTGAGATATTTAAGTTTGGAGGTAAATGAGTTTTGTACATGTGAAATATTCTCTTTGTACACATGACATAATTTAATTGGTACTTTCATTCTTTCAATAATTCTTGCACTTCAATGAACTTTTCTATCAATACCGAAATGCTAACATAAAAGAGATTCGTCCATGCCTTGTTGTATATAGTTTACCTTTATTTAGTGTTATTAAGAGGGGTTTGAAGCCAATAAAAACTACATGAACTCATATATAAAGCTTACAATCAATTGGTAGCAAGTAGCAACTAGCAAGCGTAACATACTAACACCCATTATTCAAACAAGAAAAAAGAATTCCATTCATAACAATAACACTAAGCTACATTCTTTCGATGAATATAAGATCGTATAAACGTATACGTGATTGCTGTGAAGGCAATGTTTGCTACAACTTTTTTAAAGAATATAAGATCGTAAACGTATAAATGATTGCTCTAAAGGCAATGTTTCTACATTTCCTTAAAATGAATAAAGGATCATAAACGTATACCTGATTGCCCTAAAGGCATAGTTCGTTACATACAAAAGTAGTGGAAGGGGAAGCTATGTCTCTTTAAAATGGTGACATAATTTGAGTTCTCCACATTTCCTTACTACTTTGAAAGATAATTCAATTTCTGCTCAAGTGTATCATATGAATTTATCAATAATTAGGCAATCTAGAAGTGAGTTTTGTAACCACTTCTTCTCGACAATGAATCGTGAGGCCTCCCATTGGATGATCAAACCCGAACTCCTCTTCAGATTTGCGTAGCAAATCCTGAAATAGAGGTTGTTCCAAGAAGGATATTGGAACTACTAGTCTCGTCTTTTGAATATCTCCAACGTAGATGGCTAGATAACCCTTGGGTACATCTGAATTGTGTCGGTTACAAAAAGATTGCAATTTGCTAAATTGTTTCGCGTTTGATATCAATGATGGAAGTCGAATGATGCCCATTATAATCTCTTGAAGTTGATGGAGAAACACTAGTTGGGATGATTGTTGATCTGATTTGTTATCTTCTTTTTGCTTACAATCAGAAGTGTTACACAAGTTGTGATTTGAAGATGGTTTGATAGTTGTATTTATAGGGAAGTGGTTAAGATACAAAGATGAAAATTGGTTTGATTAATCATGTTATGGGCTCCACCTCATGTGAAACTTCACATGGCTTAGCTCACTTTTGATACTTCTCAAAACCGTTTGTTAATCATGTACGGTGTACATCAAATATATAGATTAGTTTAACTTAATAGTTTATAATTACGCTTAGAAAACATCTTTTAGTTCATGCATCTTTAATTAATGTGTTGGTCAAGTCTTCGATTTATAGATCATATATATATATTATAACAAAAACTAAATAAATGTCTTAATTAAGTAAATAATCTTAGCTAACAGAACAACTTCAACTCATCATTTGCTAAAAGAAGAAAAATGTTGATAACTCCAACTCACTCACTAATAGCGGAAGCAACGTTATTAAGCAATAAATAATAACTATACATAACTAATAAAAAATAAATAAATATTACAGTTCTTATGAACTCTAAAACAGAGGTTGATTACATACCAATAACTCTGTTCTCAAAATTGAAGAAACGAAGGTACGTTTGATTTACGAAACATTTTAAAGGAACTGAAACGCGTCAACACAAACAGCATTTCAGTTCCTTTATCCAAAAGAATTTGGTGAATTCTAATGTCATCAATTACTCAATCAAACAAACTAAAAAATATAATTTCAATTCCATTTTCATTGAAATTCTATCAATTACGTGATCTAAACGCAACCTTAATTAAAAGACTTGATCATATTAACATGCATCCGATTCGAATAAAAGTCAAAACAAACTAATAATGGATGTGTGTCAAATTAAAAAAAACGAACTCGTTATTGCAATCGTGGTGGCCATGTAAATCGGATTTTCACATGGAATAAAGGTCCCTTAATTTTTATATTATGCGTGTACTAATCGAATTAAACAAATGAGCTAGCCTTAATTAAGCACATCGACTTCACATGCTAATACGATTATAGATGTTATTATTTTACGAATATGTAATACAGGCTAGTTTATTTAATACCTTGACACCTAGCTTGCTAACTATAACGAATTCGAATTAATTAAGTTAAGCCACCAGTGTTATTTATTCAAGTAGCAATTGAGTTAACGAATTTTAACTAACGAATTTTTTCATGCCTCTGAAAATCGTAATATTTTCAAGTACCAAAATGTAACATTTATAAGCACGGGTATATGGAAAAAAATTAATATTTTAATATTCACACTCACAATTGTACGTACGTAGAACAAAGTGTTTAAGTTTAGATTGTGTACATTTCAAAATTCAGATCTCCCATTTTCATTAAAATATTCATAATTAGTTCTAAAGTGAGCTAGTCACACAAGTGTCGTCTTTGATCAATTTGGGTCAGACCTGATCAATGCGACTCGAACAATACACACTAGGGGTAATATAACATTAAAATGTTATAAAGTGAATATTGAATAATGTCAGATATTATTCATGTCAACTTGCTAAAAAGATCAAAATCAAGAACCTTTCATTTTTATGATTGCAAGGTCACCTCGGTTTATGTATGTTTCTAATGTGAGATTGATTTTGCATCCAACAATCATCCCTTCAAATTTAAATTCCGCATTGGTCTCTCTCTGATAGTATTTGTCAATAATTTTTCAGCCAAACTCATTCCAAATTCAGTATACAAACTCATGTTGGGTTATACTATAAAAACCAGTAAGTGGTATGGGGAATAACGTGTGAATTTATATACACTTTTGATTTTTTATTTTTTTCTTCCAGTGTGGGGTTTGGCTACCCAACAAGTAATATGTAGTATCACGCTAAATGTTCCCAATTAATATATCAAACAACTCCAAGAAATATAATTATTACCTTCCATTTGTTGGTTAATTAATGTGAGTTAAAACATTATATGACTAGTGACTGCAACCTTGTGCCCATCCACCATTATTATTAATATTCCCTCTTGATCGGCACCAAACATATACTCGTAATAACAACTCAACAAGAAAGATTTTACAAAAGATTCATCAGATGAATACTTCCAAATCTATCTCTTTTTCTGATTGGAGAAGTAGAGAACATTTATTTTACACCATGTGCAACTCTGTAAGCATGATAGCTATCTTCCAAATATATGAAATCTATCATATAGATTAGATTAAAAATGTTATGCATAGAGCCAAATTCATTTAACAATCATAAGAATCATCATAGTTCATTCTATAGACCTTAATATATAGCATAGCACGTTAGTGAACGTAAAAGTGTTATTTTTTAATTGTTGGTTTTGGACTACCTACCAAATACAATGCTTCTGTCTTAATTAGGTATTTAAGTTGTTAGTGTTTTTAATAAGACAACAATTACAAATTACTTTACTTAAATATATAAATAAAAGTTACATTCAACCTAATTTTGATTCTCAATCACATAATTAAGCAATTAACCTTTTTTATTTAACAAGTATGAGTAGTTGAAAATTGAAATGACCTAGCTAGAAGGACAATTTATTTACTCTTAATAAAATGAAATCAAAACAGTTGTTGTAAAGTAATGAACATATATTGGGACCATCAAATAATTTCATATATTATGATTGTTCTAACAAATTCATAATCGTGCAATCATAAAATAAAAATGCATATGAATTTTATTCAATGTCACAAGTTAATCATCAAGTGGTTAATAAGATGACACAATTTTTAAAACTAAAAAACTAAATCTGACAAATGACATTAGATCGACAATTAGACCAAATTTTCAGGTCTATATCATTCATTTCTCTTGAAAAACTTATGATTTATCGAACATGCATGAGCTACATTCTCACTACAAATAAAAATTGGACTCTCTTTATTTAACTACTAATAATTTCTATCTTAAAACTCGAAAGTAACAAGTTTTTTTTGGTGCAAGTTGTCAAGTGAATGCCGCATATCTAAGTCGAAATGAAGCCAACATCGAATCGATCATTTGAAATGGATGACACTACAATTCTTTGCCAACTATAGTTTGGAAACTATCTTCTCGACATGGGATCGTGAGGCCTCCCATACGATGATCAAACCCGTACTCTTCTTCTGCTCGCATTAACAAGTTCAAAAACGAAGGATGCTTCAAGTACGACAAAGGGACTACATAACGCTTCTTTTTCTTATCTTCACCAATGTAAACTACAAAACACCCTTTGGGAACAATTCTCTTGCGATTCGAGGTTATAAGCAAGCATCTGAGAATCTGAGTTGCTTGAATGATCTTCTTAAATCCAAAAATACCCATGTATTAAATTAAAAACTTATCTTCTCCAAACTTTTGTTGATTTGTAACAGATTGTAACAAAACATGAGAAGTTAATTACAAGTGTATGATTTATGAACCAAAGAGACTTTTATATATAATGATGTACGTTGTGTGTACGTACCTATCAGCTTAGTTTAAGAATCTCTATGAATGTTTGCGATACGATTCAGGAAACGATCCCTACAAGGTAAAAAACTACATCTTGTCATTATACTTAATTGGCTTATAATAACAGGGAACAATGTGAAAATATATATTTTTCGACTAAGGACAAAAATGGATGTACGCAAACGTCTGTTTTATATGTGTCGAGTTGAACTCGAACATATCCTGTATAAACATCGACTATATATCTCGCTGTGAATCTTTCGGGTTGTAAATTTTGTTTGGATATAGCGAGCGATATTCTCTACTGGTATCGTACTTGGATCTGAACTAGTCCTCTAAAAATAATGACGACAAAATTAGGTACATAGTTAATGTAAGTGCAAATGACACATTTAGTTGGTGCTATCGAACTCTAGATTACAGGAAAAGCTAGAGACAACAATTTTGTTGTGCAAAACTCATATAATTAACAAGTGCTTATAATAAAAACCGCCTATTTATAGTCTTTTTTTCTAAGGAATCTCACAGTATACTTCACATCAGATATCCGTCCTTTATATTCTCTTTTAATTTTAATTACAAATCCTAATCCTATTATAATAATAATTTATATTTTATAACTAAAGGAGCTTAACTCGAGTAGCTGATTAAATACTCGACTCGCTAATACCCCTACTCATAATCTATGTATATTTTATTTTATATTTTCATAAACAAGGTTTGCAGCGTCCTATTGGATTCTTCCCCCAAGATTATTGCTCTGTACTATTTATAAATTTTTTTATCTTTGATTTTTACACTTCTCCCATCAAAAAACAAGGTGTTTGAACCAATATATGCCCAGGAAAGGACCAATAGAGGACAAATGTATTATTATCTACATATCATAAATATAAGTATCCCTTGGTGAAAACTATGAAAACAATGCAAATTTCAACAAGAAATAGTGAAGGTGGTATTTTAATTTTAGCAATAACTTTAACTTATACAGTTATACTACTATATATAAGTTAAAAAGTTATACGGAGTAATAATTTATATGTTAAAAACAGAAATTCTGCTTGATGCAGTACGGAAAGAAGTCAATCAATTTGTTCTCATGGTAGTAATTAATTAGCTTAATCTTTTTTTTTTAGCAAAATTAATTAGCCTAACTTGTCAAGCCCCAAAGTATAAGAGCATAGGGTGTGGTGACACTTGTTCTGGAGAATGTTGTTACTTAGGATTTTGTGCTGTGATAGACAGTGTTTTGGACAGTGTTCTGCAGTTTTTGATTTAAATTTTTTTAAAGACAAATAATTCAACAAAATTAATTTAAATCAAAACAAAATCAAATAAAACAACAATTCATTTATTAAAACAAATAAAATAAATTACAATTCATGAATTTAAAAATCATAAAATTAAAAATACAAAATACAATGATTAGCCTATGGGGTTGGCCCAATTTAATTATAGAGCCCACACAAAATAAAACCTAAAAACTACAATCTGCTTCTTCTCCTTCCTGTCATCTCCTTCCGGTCATCGTATACACACAAATGCATCACAAACAAAACAAAACACACAACACACTTTTGTTATTATTGAAACAAAAAGAAAGAAAATGGGGAAGGGGGAAAAGTGTCGCACCCTCAAATTCGGATTGCGGAAGCGAATCGGGTCGGGGCGCGACTAATCAATAATCACAGCACAAAGATATAATGAACGACTCTATATGCGTCGTTTTACAATTTGTATCGATAAAACCAAAGTTTACATCAAAATATAGTTTGCATTAGCTCAGTTTGAAATCGAGAGATTTACATACATAATTAATTTGTACAAAATATAATAATGCAGCTAAATCTCTGAATGTTTGTATGCTGACACGAGCTAATGATTCCTGAATTAGGCAATTCAATCTACTACTGGGTACCTGTGATACATGCTAAAATGGGTCAGCGAAACGCTTGTGAGCTCACAGGTTTGTATGTCAACACATATTGTATGAACCGCAAGATTTAATTGAATTTAATTTGCAATGATATCACACCCCTGAGTAAAACAGTAAAATAGGGGTTATGAGACTCACCTGAGTCTTGAGAGTTTAAATTAATAAACTTGAGTTGATTAGCCGAAATGAGTTGTCCGAAGACTGGTAACCTGAGGGTGTCCACGACACGCGATGGTTATAAATATGAGCAGGTATCTAGAAAGACTACCTTTGTAGTTGTTCGTCCAACTAGAATGTCCAAATTACTACGATTTAGTTGATTTGATTATGTTTTGAAAATGTGTACGACCCATTGGTGATTGTTTGTAATAATAATCTTCAACATTATTATTTTGATCTCGAAGTGTTATACTTAAAAAGTAATTACAAATTTTAGGTGACAGGGGTCCGGGGGCAGCGCCCCTGGTAGCGGGGTCCAAGGGGTGGCAACCCCTGGTGGGGTCCAAGGGGCAGAGCCCTTGGTTGGAAATTTTTATTTCTACTATATTGTTATAGTGAAAAACGTATCTAAAATTTGAATTTGGGTGAAATCAAGTGATAAAATTTTAGGTCTTGACACTTAGTAAAATCTGTGTTTTCTAGGCTCTGTTTCATGCGACACTTAGAGCGACACTTAGGGTTTATGCGTCACTCAGGAAGTGTCGCATAAAATTGTGATTTTAATATCAGTAACGTCACTTGATGAAGTGACGCATCAAGGGCGACACTTAAGCGAGTGTCGGTCGCAAGTGTCGGATAAAGGTGTTAGGCGTCACTAGACAAGTGACGGATCAAATCAGAATTCGGTTTTAGGCGCCACTTAGGCAAGTGTCGCTAGAAGTGTCAGATGGGAGTGCCGGGATTGAATTTGCGACACTTAGACAAGTGTCGGGAAAAAGGGGTTTTATGCGGCACTTAGGCAAGTGACACAAAATTAGGGTTTTTAGCGACACTCAGTGCGTCACTTAAGTGACGCATTAAGTGACGCTACGCTGCACTGGTATGTGCGACACTTAGGTCTGTTGGCCGGATTTTGAGCCAAAAACGTGTTTTCCGATTTCCGTTTGGTCTGAAACTCTTACCCAACCCATATTTGGACATTTCAAGCTTAAATAAACAACTTTTATGAAAAATAAATGAAATCTAAGAGTTTTCGAGAATTGTCGGAAACTTACGATTTAACGCCGGAAGAAACCGAAAAGGTAGAAATGTGGATCGTGATGAGGTGAATGTTTTTCTCCAAAGGAGTCTTGAAATCCGAGGTCGTTTGGTGGTGCTTTTTGGTGAAAATAGGTGGCGGTGGTGTGGTGATTGTGTTTAGAGAGAAAAGAGATAAAGTGTGAGAGTGTGTGTGTGAAAAGTGAAAAAGAATGAGGGGATGGGAGGGGGTGGAGCCGGTTTTAGGGGGAGGAAAAGGGGAGGAATCTCCCAAATTTTAATTCCCCGCATTCGCGCTCCGTGCGGTGTTCGTTTCCCGATCGTCTAAATGTTTAATTTAATTATTTCACACGTTTAAATATAAGTTTAAAATACCAATAATTATTCGATATTCTTCATTGAAGTATTTCACTAATTACTTAAGAATTGAGTTATAAACTATAACTTAACTTTATTTTGATTGTTTGCGCGTTTAATATTTTAGTCGCGTAGTCATTGTTTGTATGATACGAATTGTGTACGAAATATTATTTAAATAATATATTAGATAAAATAGAGTTATTAAATAATGTCATATTACTTAATAAAATTGTTCACCAACGTCCGTATAAATTGAATCGAATTACATTCGATTTGAAACTTGTACGATTTAATCAAATCGCATACTTGTATATATTCATCAATTTATATTTCGATACATTAATTAGCCTAACACAGAACTAATTACATGTAGTAACAATTGATTAGACACTAATTACTAGTCCTAATTTGGCGGGTGTCACATTCTCCCCCTGTTAGAAGAATTTCGTCCCGAAATTTAGTTTGTAGTCTTGTTTGAAGTAGCGTCAGCAAATAACTGAGGATACTTGAGTCGCATTTGGCCTTCCCGTTCCCAGGTGAATTCTGGCCCACGCCGCGAATTCCACCTGACTTTGACGATGGGAATACGACTTTGTTTGAGTTGTTTGACCTCACGGTCCATGATTTTTGCAGGTTCCTCAACGAAATGAAGTTTGTCATCGACGCGAATCTCGTCGAGTGGAATAATAAGTGTCTCATCTGACAGACATTTCTTCAAGTTAGAAATGTGAAAAGTGGGATGCACGCTGCTGAGCTCGGATGGCAGCTGCAATCGATATGCCACTGGGTCAATCCTCTCAAGGATTTCGAATGGTCCAATGTACCTGGGATTTAACTTCCGCGTTTGCCGAAACGAATGACACCTTTCCAAGTTGAGTCTTAAAAGTTAAAGTTGAGTTTATTCATAGGTGTTGCATTTATTCATTAGGTACTCTGCTTTCAATTAGTTACTCTTGCTTTTGAATATATGTGCATGCTAGATTTGTAAAGTACAATACGTATAGTATCTTTTCTGCAAGACTTATACGTATCACATGAAAGTATTGAGCTTTGAGATTAACTTTATCCATTTTCAAACTGTTGCACCAGCTTTACATTTGAAAAAAATAATCAAAATATTAGAAACTGGGTTTGGTACACCCGGTTTCTCTCTCCACCATTCAAAGTTGGGTTTGCTATACACGGGTTCAAGTTGAGGGATGTTAGAAACCGGGTTTGGCACACCCGGTTTCAGTAATTTTGACAAGTGTTTAGTCAAAGCAATACTTCTCATAATTTGTTTTGAAAACGTTATATTTTTGAAAAAAATTCTTTATACTTAAAAACTAGTAACTATTATTTTGAAAAAATTGACCAATGTGACTTAAGTGACTCGAAACCGATCTGAAAATTCAAATTTATTTGAAAATTCGTTGATGAAATTATACATCAGGTTACTCGAGTTGGGTTCGGGTTATCGGATTTTGGGTTCGTGCTGACCATTTCTTACCCGATAACCCAACCCCAGTAACCCGACCCAACCCAAATTACCACCCCTAGCACGAACATGTATATAATTTCTTTCCTGTTAAGTTAAAAATTCACCTTTGGTCACTCCAATATATATACAAGTCCACAAGATTTCTCATTCAAAAACTGATCGACAATGTGAGTAGTCTATTAAATCATAAGAGTACGTCAAAGTTTGTCGCGTTACAATGTTGGACTTGGGTTCTACATTATATAATCCTTTGAAAGTTACACATTCATTCCGAATTTGATATGTGGTACCTTTTGCGGCACACGTACTAAGATTGTTCGGTTTATCTTGTTTGATAGCTAATTAGATACATAATTTGAATACACTAATACGATTAAAACATAGTAACCTACTCAACTAGTGACCATCAAAATATTCATCTGAATGCTTTGATGCCATATGCCCTATATGTTTTAGTATTGAAAGGCAACTTAAAATTTCAAAGATTTGTAATTAAACAAGAAAACCTTAAATACCTTAGTTTAAAAATTCTTTGAATTTTATTTCATTATATTATAGAATTAGATTAGAAGATTAGACTAGATTTATTTCGATAGTTAAAAAGCTAAAGTTAAAATAAAAATTTTAAAATATAAAAAACTTATGAAACTAACTTTACAAACATAATTTATAATTAATGACAATATGAAGAAGAAGACTTAACTTTTCAATAATAATAATTATATTATCATAATGAGCATAATTAAATTAATTAGTTTAAAGATGTTAATGGTAAAAAATGAAATAAACATTATTATTATTATTATTTCAATTTTTAAAACAATGTTAATAACAGAAATTATTATCAAATCTTTGCTTTTCAAAAGATAAAATCATAAAAACAAAAATTATCATCAAAGTAATAAAAAAACAAAAACAATGATAATAAAAAAGAAACCGTGTTTGACTTTGACCTTTACCTTGACCGGCGTTTAAATTATACGCTATCCATACGTATAAATACACGGCATTCGTGCATTCTCCATCCCAATTTCTAATCGCTCCCTTCTACATTAGGGTTAGCGTTCTGTATCCCTATATACGAATTTAGGGTTTTTTATGTGGCAGTTTGTATCCCTAATTTCTAATTTCTCTTCGCGAATTTAGGGTATTTTTTGGAGGCTTCGATTGAATGATGATGTCAACGGTTGTAGCAGGTATTCAACAAACGCCTGTGCTTGCCAATGCGATCGCCTTGAAATTTGGTACGACTAAAATGTTCACGGCTTTCTTAATTTCATGTCGCTTAACTTTGTGTTAATAATGCTAGGGTTTATTGAATAATCTCGCATTGTTTTAATTGTATAAATACTGTAACAATCAGATGCTTTCAGAACGTTATTTGAGTTAACATGATTTATGCCCCGGGAATGATGAAGTTACTATTAGTATTACGTTAAGATGCAACCTTTATCAAGAATAATCTAAATGTTCAACTGAATATATCTCACAACCTGACATTGCTGCAACCGAATGAGTATTTCTGATCATGTGGATACAAGTATTGACTTTTATATCTATTATTCTATCATCTGTGGGTTGTTACTAATTTTTTTTTAGTACTTAAGGATGTTGGAACTGATGACAAGATTTTTGATATCTTGAATCAACAGTTGTGTGACATTTATAAGCACTTTTAGAGCTTCTGAGGTGCATTTTTTCTAAGTTAATTATTTCATATTTGATTCCCACTTGAATAATATTTTCTTATTTTTTGGGGGGTTTTTTGCTTTTGATTCTAAGTGTTGGAATTTTGTGGGAAATCTGCCAGCTTGCTTGATGCAAATGTATCATTTTGGACTTGTTATGGGTACGATTATCACTCCCAGTGCAGCTGTCTCCACTTCCAGATTCTCTCAAAAGGAGTTTACCATCCAAAATAGTCACTTTCTTTTTTATGCAAATGTCTCAGTCGCTATCTATGACTTTTGGGTGCCCACCTCTGTATTACTAATACTGCAACTGTCGCTATCTTTATATGCAATTGTCTCAGTTGTACCCTGAGTTTTTGGTGGCACTTGAAACTAGAGGTGGCAAAATGAATGGGTCGGGTCGGGTCTAGATGGGTTTGGGTCTAAATGGTTTCAGGTCTAGATGGGTCATTTAGAAGGATGGGTTTAAACGGGTCCGGGTCAAATGGGTCTCGGGTCAAGTCGGGTCATCGGGTTCACCGATTTTTTTTTTTATTTGAGTGAAAAATGAAATGAGGTGAAAAAAAAATTACCCGCGGACCCGTCCAAACCCGTTGGTTAATTGTTACACAAGTATAGGTTATATTGAAAAACCCATTTAGACCCATCCAAAAATGGGGAGGAGACCCAACAAACCCATCTCCTCCTAAAAATTAACCAAATTGACCCATAATTAACTAATGGGTCTAAAATTGCCACCTCTACTTGAAACTGAGAGTGACTTATTTTTTTGCGATTGAATAGATCAACAATGGCATTCTGGCAATAGAGTCTATCGATAGGAATACGCATGGAAAACTGAATATTTCTGATCATATGATTACAACAGGTATTGATTTTGATTTCTATTATCATATGTCATATAATCATATAATATGTAATGTGGGTCATTTTAGTTTTTCAGTATTGTGTGAGTAATTTGTTTTTTAATACCTGATGTTTGTAGGAAATGTGTGCAAAAGAGAGATACTTATGGATAATCGGAGTTGTAAAAGATTGTTGATTTCATGAATCTGCAGTTGTGTGCCACTGAGGTACATCTTTCATCATTTTATTTTTTTATATGGATTGGATTTGTACTTGAATATTATTTTATGCTTTTGGGTTTTATATATTACTCCATATTTTTGTTTGTTGGTACAGGCAAAGAAAAGGCCTTTAGATGATTTCATGGAGTTTGTATAGATATACATTAGTCCAAGCGCAACAAAGTATACATCCGAAGAGAGAAACCCTTATCCTTTAGAAATATAGAATGTAGTGATTAGAGGAAACTTTAAAGGTTGACCACTTCAAGTATATATATAAAATGTCAAAGGATAAAAATACCACTGGTTTATATATCTTTGGTAGCCAAATTAAAAATGTAGACTTCAAGTACCAAACTTTTGATGTGCTGGCTACCAATCAAATATAAGTCTGTTATATCTTTGTCATTTTAGATAACATAAAAGCCTTATTTATAATAGTTATAGCATAGTAACTGGATGAAACACGATTGCTTTCGAATCATTTTATAAACCTGTAGCAGGTTGGATCCAGTGAATTATGTGATTTTAGCGAGTAGTGCATATTTTGGAGTCGATTATGTTTACCCAGTTAAATAAAGGAGTTAAGTTAACTATGTTAGGTACATCTATGGCTCTTGTTACAACTCTCCCCTGTACACAAACACATCAGATAGTTACGAAAATGTATTTGTTAGTGGCAGCGTAAAAGGGAGCTAAATATTGATGGTCGTGTGAGACTGTTAATGGATCTATTTTTTGTTAATACTGCCTATTTGAATGTAAGCTTCTCTATTTATGTGTTTTGTAGTTCACTTAAGAGATTATGTTGCGGGCACATTTGCTCATCTTAAGAGAGTCAAACTAAACCAGTCTCATCTTTGTTTAATATGCCTTTTGGATCTTTGACTCATGGTGCCCAATCTTGTATATATTATATCGGAACTGTCACTCTCTTTATATGCAAATGTCTCAGTTGGTACCCTAAGTTTATGGTTTATAGTGCTGATGCTGGGAGCAACTTGTTTTGGATACTTTGTGATTGTCTCTTTAGGTGTGCAGCTACCTTGATTGGTATTTTTTCAGGTCCTTTAGAAAAGAGTTTTACCCTAAGTTTATTGTTTTATAGTGGCAGTTGACACTGGGAGCAACTTGTTTTGGACACCTTGTGATTGTCTCTCAAGGTGCAGCTAGCTTGATTGACGCATTTTTTCAGGTCCTTTAGAAATGGTTTTACCACATACTCTATTATATATATAAACTAGGTTTTTAGCCCGTGCGATGCACGGTCGTTAAAAAATACAATTATAAGTTTATTTGTAAGTAGTCTAATAAATCACTGTTGTTAACTTTAAATGTGCAATTATGATTGAAAATTGAAAAAAATATATAATAACATAAACCAAACTATATAATAATTTACCAAACTATTATAATTAATTGTAGAAATTAATATATGGAGTCAAATAAAACACAACGAATTCTACGAATATAAATAATATCACATGTATTCGTAAATATTTGTAGGTCTTTGAGTCCGTGCAATGCACGGTAATGTTACAAAACTATTATATATTATGAAATAGTCAATGTCAATATTGTAATTGAAAACTATAAATTTATCATTGAAAATAAAAAACAGTATACAACAACCAAAACATATGTGAATCAAAAGTTCAAAGTTTTTGTGAGTAACAACATAAGAAACAATGACAACACGTTATAAATTGTTAACGTAAAATATTACAATAACAAATGTTATATAACTTTAACATAAGCAACATATGTAATAGTTTCTAACATTTTTATCTCAACTCGACATCTCAATCCACCAATGTGTTTAACTCGTGAAATGTCTAGATATAGTTGATCACGAGTGAAATTCGATTGTTGATGAAATAAATTCAATGAGACAACGGGTGTACTTCACTTTTGTGTTAATCAATGCAAAACATACCTAGTAAACACAAACTTAAATGATTAACTTTTTGTCAACCTATAAGTTAAGGTGTTTAATTTTTTTTATAAAAAATTAGAAGATTAAAACGAAAAAAATAAAAGTGTGAGGATTAAACTATTATTAACACTTTTTAAAAATGATTTATAATAATATTTAAATTTAAATTAACAATAATGGAAAGCCATGTGGCATCTCTGGAATTTTAGAAGTACCGTATTTATGACATGTCATCTTATGATGATTAAAAAGATGACACATAAACAAAAAAATCTTTGTTTTATAAATATAGATAGATGTCTGATACGGTCCTGGAGATTATATTTGGTCTATTATTTAGTATTTTATTTATAGATATTTATATTTATTAAATAAGCATTATTATTATTTGGAAAGTATAATTAGAATCTTAGTTAATTAATGATAGTCTTAGGCAGCAAGATAGGAAAACTATATAAATAGGGCTCTACAATTGTAATTGAATTATACTGAATAATAATATTGGTGATTTGAATATCAATTAGGAGAGTTGGTTTACCTCTCGAAAGTAAATTGTTGGAGAGTTGATCGATCTCTCGAATATCGATTATGTATGTTATTTATTTTTTTAGTTTTATCACGGTACAAACATCAGGTTCGTGTCAATTGGTATCAGAGCGTTGATTCTAGGCCAATCTTATAAGAAGAAAAATACGTAGTTCCTGTTCATGGGTACTGTTCATCACCCGCACACTGTTCAATCGGAAAAACTGTTTTTCTCTGAAAATCTTTTACTTTTAGAGTTTTAGTTTATGAATCTATGATTTCTTTGGTAACCATAAAAAAAAACATGACCAACAAGAAGATTAGAGATTTGGAGGCGAAAATCAGTAAATACCAAACAAAAGCTAAGGATCTATATTCTCCTCTATAGAGGAAGATAGATCCTGGATTTTCTGCACAACGGCGTCTCAAGGTCTTGCTATTTAAACAAGAATTCAATGCACGAATCCAATCTTGCAACGATAAATTGAAATCAATAAAGGCAGAGATAGAAGAAGAGAAGTATAAGCGGTAAAAATTATGTTTATCGAGTGTCCAAAGAAGCTTACAACAGAGGAAAAGATTGGTGAAGGCGACAATTTTCTGGAAAAAGTTCGTTGTTTCGGGGAGCCAAGCCAGAAGAAGCAGTAGTATTGCTGTAGGAGAGCATTCTTAGCATTCTAGACACAACCAGAAAACACAAGCGACTGTGAACATCAGGGCTGATGTTGATGTTCCTGTTGGTACTGTATGTGGAAATACTTGTGGTTCTAACAATGGTGAGGCAGGACAGCGGAAGCTTACGGGGCAGAAATGTAAAGATTTAAGGAATGAAGTTATATATGAGCTAAATTATGACAGAATGCTAGAGGTGATATATGGACAGCCATTGCAGCGTTGTGCTGGTTTTGTATTGCCGTTTTATTATGATCTGCAAGAAGCGGAACTACAAGTCAAAATCTGGGATCCCGGGATAAAGTTTTTGAAGCAACACCTTGAGGACAAGGTGTTTTTCGGGGGGCGGAGTAATGATACGATCCTGGAGATTATATTTGGTCTATTATTTAGTATTTTAGTTATAGATATTTTATATTTTATTAAATTAGCATTATTATTATTTGGAAAATATTATTGGAATCTTAGTTAATTAAGGATAGCCTTAGGCAGCAAGATAGGAAAACTCTATAAATAGGGCTCTACAATTGTAATTGAATTATGCTGAATAATATTGGTGATTTGAATATCAATTAGGAGAGTTGGTTTACCTCTCGAAAGTAAACTGTTGGAGAGTTGATCGATCTATCGAATATCGAATATCGAATATCGATTATCTATCTTTTTATTTTTTTAGTTTTATCACGGTATGAACATCAGGTTCGTATCAATGTCTTAGTTGTATGCCTTTTGGTGCTAAACTTTGTATGTCTAGTATTGAAACAGTAGCTGTCTTTTTGATAGTGAATCAGTTGGTACCAGATACTCTAATATATATATAAATGTCTTAGTTGTATGCCTTATTGCTGCTAAACTTTGTATGTCTAGTATAGAAACAGTTGCTGTCTTTTTGAAAGTGATTCAGTTGGTACACCGAGTAAATGATTTTTAGTGGCACTTGACTTGTTTTGGTTACCTTGTGATTGTCCCTCCCAGTGCAGCTAGCTTGATTTCCGTATTTTCTGATCCTTTGAAAAAGATTATGCCTTGGTACTTTTATTTCAATAGATCAACAATGTCATTCCGACAATAGAGTCTATCGATAGGAAAATGTATGGCAAACTGAATATTTCTGATCATATGATTACAACATGTATTGATTTTGATTTCTATTATCATCATATATCACATAATATGTAATGTAATGTGGGTTGTTTTAGTTTTTCGGTATTGTGTGAGTAATTTGTTTTCTAATATATGATGTTTGTAGGAAATGTGTGCAAGAAAGATATACTTATGGATAATGGGAGTTGTAAAAGATTGTTGATTTCATGCATCCGTAGTTGTGTGCCACTGAGGTACATCTTTCTTCTTTTTATTTTTTATATTGGAATATATTTTATGGAGATTGTGTAGAATGACATTATCAAGCGCGACAAAATTATACATATGAAGAGAGACCATTATCCCTTAGTAAGTGCCCCAGTCTTCAATGTAGCACTTTGAATAGTGGGAGGCTCAGTTGCCTCCACTATGTCTCGAATCTCCGACACTAATCCTTCTATGTACTTCTTAATCCATTTCGACTCTGGTGTCACCAAATGAGGAATCAACTTTGCTAACTCATGAAAATGATCAGGGTAAGCAACGTGGTTAGCTCCTACCATAGAATAATCCCAGAACTCATTTTCAACTTTTTCATCTCATTATTGGAACAGTATTCCTCCTTCAGCGAAGCCTTGAAATCATCCCAAGTCATTCCCATGGCAGATTACCTACCTCGAGCTTGGACTTGGGTGTTCCACCAAGTCATCGCCTTACCCGACATCATACTTGTAGCATACTTAACTCTTTGAGCCGCTGCACAGTTACTGATATCCATTACTGCCTCACTCTTTTTAACCCATCGGGCATAAGCTACCGTACCCCCTTTACCATCAAACTCTTTTGGTTTGATGCCATGAATTTCTTGTATGTGCATCCCTTCTCAGTATCACCATTTTCCGTTCCATTAGTACCACCTCCATTATTCTACTGGGTCTGATCCCCGATGTTGCCACAATGGTTGCGGAACAGTTGCATGCACTATTACTTGAAATTATCACCCAGGTAAATGAAGGAATTTTGAATCATGGTGGTGGTGAAGAGGAAGCCGGGGGCGAGGATGATATTAACTTGGGTGAAAATCCTAATGGTGTTGGTGGAGGTAGCAATGGTGGTAATGGGATGGTACTAAACTACTAATGGAACGGGAAATGGTGATACTGAGAGGGGATGCACATACAAATAATTGATGGCATGCAAACCAAAAGAGTTTGATG
Organism: Pseudognaphalium luteoalbum; assembly: GCA_963422505.1. NCBI lineage: Eukaryota > Viridiplantae > Streptophyta > Magnoliopsida > Asterales > Asteraceae > Pseudognaphalium > Pseudognaphalium luteoalbum. The sequence continues at coordinate 1,443,334 of OY730192.1, forward strand.
GTAAAGGGGGTACGATAGCTTATGCCCAATGGGTTGAGAAGATTGAGGCAGTAATTGGATATTAGTAACTGTGCAGCGGCTCAAAGGGTCAAGTATGATGTCGGGTAAGGTGCTGACTTAGTGGAATACCCAAGTCCAAGCTCGAGGCAGGGAATCTGCCATGGGAATGACTTGGGATGATTTCAAGGCGCTGCTGAATGAGAAGTACTGTTCCAACCATGAGATGAAAAAGTTGGAAGATGAGTTATGGGACTATATTTTGTTTTTATATTAATTACAAATGAGTTTTATTCGAGTCATTTGATGTTATACGAGGAATAAATTTCTCGAAATGAGAACACAAAATACTTGAATTATTCATAGACGAATTCGCGATTATATTTACAAAAGAAAAATGAATTTATATAATGATTCCATAGACTCACTTTGGTGACGGTTGTCACATGTAGCAATCATAAAAGTTGACCGCTTTAAGTATTTATAAAAAATGTCAAAGGACAAAAATACCCATGGTTTATATATATTTTTGGTAGCCAAATAAAAAATGTAGACCTCAATTGCTGAACTTTTTATGTGTTGGCTACCAATGAACTATAAGTCTGTTATATTTTTGTCATTTTAGATTAGTAGATAACATAAAAGCTTACTTCATAAGATTTATAGCCTAGTAACTGGATGAAACTTTGCTTTCGAATTGTTTTATAAATCTGTGACAGGTTGGAGCCAGTGAATTATGTGATTTTTGCGAGTGGTGCATATGTTGGAGTCGATTATGTTTACCCAGTTAAATAAGGGAGTGCAGTCAACTATGTTAGGTATATATATGAGCTCTTATTACAACTCTCCCCTGTACACCAACACACCACATAGTTACGAAAAAGCATTTGTTAGTGGTATTATAAGAGGGAGCTAATATTTGATGGTCGTGTGAGACTGTTAATGGATCTATTTTGTGTTAATACTGCCCATTTGAATGTATCCTTTTTTAGTTTGTCACATGAGCTCATCTGAAGAGAGTCAAACTAAACATGTCTCATTTTTGTTTAATGATTATATCAAGAATTAGGGGTGTACTATAATACACATCAAGTGTTACACTTTAAATAGATTTTTTTTAAATGACTATAGTTGCTCAATCATTGGGTGCTTACTTATCAGAAGCTACTGTATTTTTTTCTCAAGGATAAATGAAATCTGGGGCAACCTAAACCAATGGTTATTGTAAGAAATGATGATTACACTTTTGTGGACTTATACATAATAGACGAAAGATGCGTCTACTGACTTTAACTCATTAATATTTTTGGGGAATCATGTTTACTTGTTTAGCAACTTTGATAAGAGCATCCACAATGGTATTATGTGGCATGGTGCAAAGTTACTCTAAAATATGAGGTGGCAAGAATATTTCAATTGTAACCTTTGTACGCTTAAAATGAGGTTAACACTGCCTCAACGAAATATAGATGGTGAGGGTGGGACCCATTGTACTAAATGTATTGTATCTTTTATTTCTATATACTCTATCTCTATTCCACTATAAACATATTTGCACTTTAATTCTCAATGTATTCTTCCACTTTCTTTGTTTTATTTTTTTTCAATGGAAACCTTTTCAATCATAAAGTTCTTCAATAGTTAACTAGTTATTGCCACTACAAATTGTAATTTCGTAAACGTAATTGCCTAAAACATAATTTCAAGTTACTTAATTTAAGCTGTAATATGTATAATTGAGTAATAATTCAGTAGTTATTGAATTAAAGAAGATTATATATATATATATATATATATATATATATATATATATGTAATTTCAAAGAATTAAAAATAGTACGTTGATGTGTCAGTATAAAGAATCCTGAAAGTTCAATACACTGTAGAAGTTTTAGATGTAAAGATAATATGCTGATGTGGCAATGCCTTGAACCTTTTAGAGTTCAAAGCACTGGAGATGCTCTAACATAGGTGCAATTAACTATGTTAAGTACATCTATGACTTCATAGTACAATTCTCACATGTACACGAACATACTGTGAAAATTTACTTGTTAGATGCTCTCAATAGTGACACAAACTGATGCGTCAGTTTTTACCAAATCAACGCCATACTCTTGGTGCCACCGAATTATAATATTTTAACACTTTATTCCAAAAATCTTCCAAACTTTGTGAAACCTCTTTCTTTGATTTTTCGGATATGTGAAACCGCCTCCTCGTCCGACCATTTAACTTGTACTCTTTTTCCCTTCGTTCCGACGGGTTCGGGTTAGGTTTTGGGTGGAGTGTTTATGTTTCCGAATTGTGGATAGTTAATTGGAGTTGGTGGAAATGGAGAGAAAGCCGAGGGTTGTTGTTGTTGTAAAAATTGTGATTTCCAAAAGGAGCGGGAGATTGTTGGAATGGAATGTATCATGAATAATGTTGGTAATTTGGGTAAGGTTGATAAGGTTGGTTGGTATGATGTAGAGGGATTTGTGTATGGCGTAAACCCGGCTCGTTGACTTGATGACGAGTTACTCGATTGAGCGGAAGACGTGGGCGAAGGTGAAGCTGGATTATGGTGAACATTCGGTATGGGAGTGTTCATTAAATTGTTCTACATATCGTTTTTCTTCGGTAGATTGAGTTCTCATTTTTTGTAGTTGATTTTGAAGTTGTATTTATGTACGGAAGTTGTTGTGCATATGTTGTGTAGGAAACAGGGAAATATAGAGTGTGAAAAGTGGGAGATAATTTGTAGTGTAGTGAGAATATCTATGTATGAGATATATGTATATATATACTGTAAAAGTAAAATAGTTGTTGAGTTTGAAAAAAAAAATATCGTTCCTGACCCCAAATGGCTCTTTCATTTTTAATTTTTTTATCCAAACGTTAACAATAAATTAAAACTGGGCACAACATCCTCCTCCCTCTCCTCTGCCGCAAAACCGAAGGGCACAATCGATGGCTGCCCACCGACAGTCCATGCCTACGGCGTTGGTTCCGTCGGTTGGAGCCGACGGTGAACCGACGTTACTGTTGGCACGAGTCTTAATGGCATCACGAAAGACCTAATTTTTTAAGGTCTTTTGAGACTTGTTGATGAATATGTAAGTAAATACTCCATCGGTCAGATACATTATCAGCCAATTAATAGTAAATTGTAGGTTTAACTAATTATTTGCTAATTTGTGATATTGTTTTTTGATAATGTGTGTAGACTAAGATTGATATTAAGAAAGAAGGATATAATATATGTAAACGCTAGGTGGCTTCCGAAGAAACTGCCTCTGTTAGATTGTCTTGCTCTTAATTAGCCACAAATGGTTTGTTCTGTGTTAATTTTTGCCAAAATAAATATTCTTATATAGTTCAAGTATTATTAAATACGCGTTTTTGCATTTCAGTTAAAATATTACGCGTGATCAAGAAACTTGGGCTGTGTTTTGTTTGCAAAATCGATGGAATTGAAATCAGTTCCATTCTATAAAGGTGTTTGGTTCAATAATGAATTGAATTGCAATTCATCAAATTCTTTCACTTAAAGAAATTCACATTCCATAGAAATTTCAATTCATTTGAATTCCAATTCCATCGAAATCACTCTGCGAACCAAACAGAGTCCTCTCAAACTCAAAGTTGGTAAGGCCTGGTCTTCAATGATAGAACTCAGGATACCACTTTGCAGATCTCTGATTAGCCAAGATACATATTCCATCAATGGTCAAATGGGAATTCCATTTGAAAACAAATTTTCAGTGTGAGTACTGAGTAACATATTAAAATCAATCCATCATGCCTAACAGCCCTAACTACATGTTTTAAGATTTATCATACCACGATATGAGACCTGATTTTACGCCCAACAACTTTAACGCGGAATAATGAAGAGCATTTCTAGCGTCTGAAACGATCTAATCAAACAGTAATTCAATTTCCTCGTCTCTTACCTGAACTACGATGTGATCTATCAAAAGCTTACATGGCCCATCAACTTCAAAACATGCATGTGATTTGCTCTATTAAGCTAAACAAGTTGCATTATACAATGGAACCCATATTTAAATTTGAAAATTTGATTAAAAATATAGACTAGATAGACTTGATCTATGAACTGAATTCCACTGTCAACATCAAATGCTTCAATAAATGCAACATGGATCCCGATTTCGAATCAATACGCATCTAGTCAAATGTGTGCAAGTCTAACAAAATAATAATATATATTCGTTATCAGGATATCCAATATGATATACGGACTACGGAGTAATGTATATGAAGGCTCTATATTCAATACTAGTAACTAGCTTAGTTAGTTGGTTAATTCGATCTACAATCACCAAGAAATTAAAAATACATTTTGTCGATCAGTCGTAATAAATTGTCCCCACCCATCGTAAAAATAAAAAATAAAAAAATAGACTTATATATAAGGCTTGTTACGTATATAAATTATTATTATATTAAGATTGACATCGATATAACAAGTGTAGTTTCACAATATATTTATATTATTTATTAATTACTTAATTTAATATTCCTTTTTAATGTCAAAGTCAGCCACCTTGCTTGGAACTTGAATTTTTCAACGGGATAACAACTTATGATCTGCCGTAGCTCACTGGATGATATTATAGTGTTATGAGTTATTATTTGATTTTTTAATTATTTATAATCAAAGAATCTTGCGATGCTAACTGATAACAAGATAAAAACGTGCCATCACGACTTTAATCCCCTAAGAAATCACATAATCAAAAACATACAAACATATAGATCGATAATAATCATCAAAAGACCACAAGAAATTAATATAATATACAATACACTATTACACCTTACATTAAATTGAGTTTTTCACCCTGATGCTGCTAACATTTTCTATTCTAATCACTCATGTTATTGAAATGATAATAGCGATACAAAGGTTGAATCCGATAAATCAGGGTGTGTAGCCCCATAATTGCGAAGAACCTGATTATCAGCGTAATTCAAAACCTTCTCCATGGCCTCCCAACAACTTCGCCTTGAGAACGACGGGTTGTGCTGGCCGTTACACACCTGACAACCTGTAAAATGGGTCACAAATGGCCTTCTCCAACTTCCATACCCAAAACCAGCATTTTTCAAATATGGTTGCCAAAGCTCAGCATACCTCTCGCTAACCAATTCAGCATGCCGCCTTCTTAACATCTTGTCCCCTTTCTCTATCTCGACGTACTTCTTTGTAATGTTATTCAATGTGTCTCTAATAACCATCCAATATCCTTCAAGGTAATACTCGGTTTCTATATATGCTTTGCTCTTTAGATCGTTCTCTTTTTCCTTTCCTAATAAATACTCAAGCGCTGTTTGATCATCATCTTCCAACATGATTTTACTCCATTTGACGCGATTATTGGATTGTGGACCCATATCAGCCCATTTCTCCAAGAAATCCAGAGACCATTGACAATTCCTAATGAGAAACGAGCCAACGTTTATATCTAGCCGATTTTTCTCTTGATATACCTCTCTAGGCCAACCATGCACGACCAGATTTTTATCTTTATAACGTTCTAATGGGACTTTAAAATCCATATCTGTAAACACCGCGTCTTCGTCTATCCACCAAATCCACTCAGCCTGCGGGTTAGCAACCATCGTTGCTCTAATCGCTGATAACTTCGCCCAAGAATTCTCCATTTTAATATCGAGCAACACATTATTGTAGAAAATGTCGTACCCATGTATACGACAATAATCTACTTTGTTTCTATAAAACCTCAACAGAAAGTGATCACCTTTAGGGTTCTTGCAAGGTTTAGATTGTGATCCCGTGACTAGAAAAACCCTATTTTTGGATTTAAATGAGGGATGCATCTTTAGCCATTCGCGTCTTTTACTATCCCAATTCTTAATGGGATTGTTAAACGTGTACCCGATATCTGGATCATCGTAAAATGTCGAAATAGGTGGATCGAATTGGAGGTTGAATCGCGGAGTGATTTTTTCGACATTACAATTGCACTTATCGATGGATTGTGATCGGAATAGGGTGAGGATTGAGTTGAAAGATGAGAACGTTAAGGTAATGGACAAAAATAGAACGGCAATAACGATTCCGGCAAGAAAGAGAAGAAGAGAAGGATGTTTCCGGTGATTAGATCTAGTGAGTGTCATAGTGACCATGAATGAAAATATATAATGAATCACACTTTTGTTACTTCAAGTTTATATTGCACTTGCGGCATATCCGCTTGCAATTAGAATTTTTTATTTTTCCAATTTTTTTCCTTTTAATGTTCTCAAATAAGATTTATAGCTTAAGCGTATAAAAATAAGATTATCAAGCCTCCAAAAGCCTTTCTAACTACACCCTTAATTTATTTTGTATATATTTAATTTAATTTTAATCTAATATAATAGTAATAATATGTGCATGATTATGAAATGTTACTATGTGTTGAAGTGGCTATATATGAAATTCAGGGGTTCTTTTTTTTTCTTTTTTCCAAACACGTGACGCATTCTAATTGATTTCTCAATTCTCACCAAAATTCTTATCCTATTTGAACCTCACCCTCTTTTCGTGATATATGAATTAATATTACTCGTAAATCATTTAATGTTATAATTGATCCTAGCTAAATCTTTTCCATTGAGACCATTGAGGCTTGATATATGATATCCTCTTTAAGAATAACTTACAGATGGTTTACAGTCCACACAAAACATCAGGTTATTTATTCATATATGGTATTATTTTATTTAAAACTAACATATATATATATATATATATATATAATACAAGCTACTGTAAATGTTCATGATTACTTATTGCTACTTAACATTACAATAAATATATTTTATCGATATAATATTAGACCACTCCTAACGGTTATATTGGTTTCACAATTTTCTTTCGTCACTTTCAAGGCACCGATGACACAACTTCGTCCCTTCCTTTCGTCGGTTGCATATAACCGAAGAAGGGAAACGAGTTATACGTGGGCCATCTTATATTTAAATAAGAATTGTTATTTATTGTTTATTGTATGTAAATGTAGCTATAGTGGTAAATGTGAAGCCCAAAAAGTAATGGAAGAAATGACTCTTGGCAGTGCTTTGTCAGTCTGTCGTCAGTTTTGGATGTGCTGACGTGACGTTGAGCTGACACAAAGTAAGAAACAACTGTTCAGAGTGATCTTAGTGTGCTATTGATTTAATTCATTAGCTACTGCAGTTTTGTTGAATTAATTATACGTGATTGCATTTCAAATGATTAAAATTACAGAAAATAGTTGATCCACTTTGTCAGTCATGAACACTCATAACTAGAAATAATCTGTGAGTCGTGATATGTAATCATGTTACAATTAGCCTTATAGGATGATCATTCACGATTACACGTGTCTTAGAAATTTAAGGGTTCATTTAATTACGGAAAACCCCTTCACATTTTTTAAAAAAATCTGTGTAAAAAAACTAGAAAATTAAAAAAGTTGCTCAAATCCAAGTTCCAATTTCCGTTTTATAATTTATTAGTTGAAAATTATTTTTTATGGCTCTTTAGATTTGCATTTCTATTTCCTCTGAAAAAGGAAGACCTCATCATTCTAATTTGATCACATTTTTCAAATTATTATTATAAAACACTCGTTCACACTCTAAAAAAGAAGATTTGAGATCAGAGGAGCATGGGAGTTAAGGAGGGCAAGGTGATCCAAACCATCCATTCCATTCATTAATGGTCCAGATCAAGACAAGTCACGCGGGGACCATTTTGTAAAGATTTTGGGCGGAGGGACTATTATTGCAATTTATGAAATTTGAAATAAGGGGTCAATTTAGGGCAAACATTATGGGCAGCTTTTTGTTCATCTCTTTCTCTCAAAAAAAAACACACACAACCTCTCTAATTCTCTCTCACTCTACAAAACACACAAACCCTAACTAACCACCACCACTACCACCGTTCACGCCGCCACCACCTCATTCACCACCGCCACCACCACCACCTCATTCACCACCGCCACCGCCGCTCGGACACCGTCACCTCCACCGCGAAAGAAGCGAAGAAATGAGCGTTTTTGTTGTCGGAAATTTGAGTTGTGAACCACCACCGTTGGTGAACCGGCATCCACCGGACGTAACCAATCGTGATGTTCTCCATTCTCCGGCCACTCTATCGCCTCTCCACCTGCCACCACCACCACCACTTACTTCATCATCTTAAAAACACCACCACTATATTATAATATTTAGATTTAAGAGTGAATAGAACTGAAAATTCGTAGATCTATACCTAAAAAGTAGATCTACTTTTTAGATCTAGATCTACTTTTTAGATCTGAAAAAAATCGACTGCATCCTGCGTCAATCTGCTGCATCTTGCGAAACTACATATTACGTTCAATTAATGTATATTTGTAGTAGTACATATTTAGATCCAGATCTAATTTTTAGATCTGAAAAAAATCAACTGCATCCTTCATTTTTTCTGCTGCATCTTACGTTCATTTAATGTATATTTGTAGTAGTACTTGTTTACTGCATCTTGTGAAATTGCTAATATTATTTTACTGCATCTTGTATATTGTTACTTCATTTTTGCTGTATTTAGATATGAAAAAATAGACTGCATCATGCATTTTTCTACTGCATCCTGCATTTTTCTATTGTATCTTGCGTTACTGCATCTTACGTTCAATTAATGTATATTTGTAGTAATACTTATTTAATATATATAAGTAGTTTTTTACTGCATCTTGTATATTGTTACTGCATCTTATATTTTTTTAAGCTTTTTATGTGTTGAAATAAAAAAAACTACTTATATTTATTTTACTGCATCTTATGTAAATCTTGTTTTTATTCTTGAATCTAAAAAATTAATATTACATGTTTTACTGCATCTTGTATATTTTGTTACTGCATCGATTTAATTTTTATGTGTTGAAATAAAAAAACTAGTTATATTTATTTTAACTGCATCTTTGTATATTTTAACTGCATCTTATCTTTTTAAGAATTTTACAGAATCTTTAAAATAGAAGTTTTTTGATTAAAATTTTATTTTTGACATTTTTGAATAATTTTTCGGACAGTTTTTTCGGTCAGGTCCAAAACTTTATTATAATTGTAAAATAGTCCCTGCCCTCCCTTCCCCCTCCCCTTTTTGTTCTCCTCTGAACCTTTTCCAAAAAGAAAATAAAAAATAAATAAATTTGTTAGTAAACAAGCGCACCATTTTTGTATCACATTTATATATAATAAGGAAAAATAAAAACTATTTTCATTTCTTTTTAGGTAAATGGTAAGAATAGTCATTAGTGCTATTGTTAGAATTTCCATATTTATAATTTAAAACTCGAATAGATTGATTACAAATTATGAACATTTGTCTAATATCAAAGTTTTTTATTTAAATTTAGTAGGATTATTTATTCACGTTAGATTTTAATTATGGGTAATGATAAATACAACAAATTATTTGATTCATACACCAAAATTATGTTTCACTGGATTTGTACTGTGAGCTTCAATAATTGTACATTTTTAATGTATGGATAATTTTTTTAATTTGTTGTATCTATCAACTCCCTTAATTATAATTATAGAATTAATTTAAATATGACATGCACTTTCCATATTTTTAAATGGGTTTTTTGCGGAAAAATGAATCAATAGTTTAGGTTTTTGCATTTTCGGGTATCAACTAATTTTTTCCTTAAAAATGAACCACTAATTTAAAATCAATCATTTTCGTGTATATGCTAACATTTGAAACGGTCGCCGATGATTATTCAGCTGATGATTTTTTCTTAAAGATGTATTTTGAATATATCATTAGCGTTTGAATTGCTATATATTCCTCGGCGACCATTTCAAATGTTAGCATATACACGAAAATGATCTATTTTAAATTAGTGGTTCATTTTCGGTAAAAAAAATTAATTGAAACCCAAAAATGTAAAATGTAACTCTTTATTTTTTTTTCAAAAAACCATATTTAAATCAATATTAATTGAAGGGCATTTCACAAAATTCATCTAAAAAGTAAAAATACACTTCAAAGCAGCAGCTAGACGTCAGTGGCCATGGTTCGATCCTCAGATGATAGCGATAAGAAGGTGAGATCTTCAACTGTTCTTTCTATAATTACATCAATTTATATAATCTTGATATTTGATTTACCAAAAAGCAGCCTTTTTCCCTGTAAATTTCACGTATTTTTGTGCTCAGATTTAAATTAGGGTTCAATTGCATATGGGTTTGGTTTATATATCAAGAAATTATCAATCTTGATCACTTACGGTTGTGTTGTGGGTATTTACGGTATACACAAGAAGCATGATGAACATGGTTTTAGTATGTTGGAAATCTGTGTGTTTTTAGTACAAATATAAGTGATAATTTATATTTGTATTCATAAATTTCTTGCAAAGATGTTAGAATTAGGTTTTGTTCTTCTTTGTTTTGTTAGGGTTTATTACACCAATGTAACATATTTTCAACTTTTTACCGTTTTGTGCAAGTTATACAATTATTTTTTGATTGTAAGTCATGGAGGTATCTCTATGTGCAGAATGTGGTCAAGAAGTTAAAAGACATTGAAATTAGTCTTCCAATTGTGTACGGTAACATTGCATTCTGGCTCGGAAAGAAAGCGAGCGAGTAAGTTTTTTATTTCTGGATATTATTTTTATAATTGTTATTGGTTAATAAAGGCCTACTTGAAGTCTTATGTTGTAACAATTGTGTTTAGGTATCAGTCTCACAGATGGACCGTTTATGTGAGGAGTGCAACGAACGAGGATTTGAGTGTAATGGTGAAACGAGTTGTATTCCAATTACATTCCAGTTTTAATAACCCGATGCGGGTTGTTGAATCCCCACCGTTTGAGCTATCAGAGTCTGGCTGGGGTGAATTTGAAATTGCTATTACCCTTCATTTTCACAGTGATGTTTCCGAAAAACCGATGCACTTGTTAGTTCCTTTCTTTCTTCATGCCACATTTCATTTTTGTATGCAAATGCTTCATTTTCTTCCGACTATTGCTTTATCTACAATTGCTTATACCATACATTAGTAAATCTAACTTTATTCCGTTAGAATGAAAACTGTTGTGGGGCAACTTGTCACGTTTCGACAGGTAGCCAAAACTTGCCCATCTTGACCTGAACCCGTTACCTAGTCCATCCGTTTTGCCACTTACACTCTATATACTGTATGAGTCTCATAAAGTACCTACAATATCGAGTTTGATGAACTCCAACTGTTGACAGATATCACCATTTGAAGTTATATCCAGAGGACGATTCTGGTTCCATGTCAATGAAGAAACCTGTAGTTGTGGAATCATACGATGAAGTTGTCTTTTCGGAGCCATCCGAAACTTTATTTGCGCGTGTTCAGAATCATCCAGCTGTTGTTGTTCCTAGGCTGCCACCTGGCATCTCCTTACCCCCTGGTCAGTTGTCATTATTATCATAATATTATATGATGTGTATATATGTCTATTTTACCTCATTCTTCTAAATATCCTTGGGTTAAAATCTGTAGTTCCAGCTGAGGATGCAGAAAAACGGAAGAGATTTGATCCGAGAGATAATCCTCTTACGCAGTGGTTCTCGAATTTTTCGGAAGCGGATGAGCTTTTAAAACTCGCAGCTGCTCGTCAACAGGTACCCTTAAAATGTAGCATCTTTGCATAAAATTTGAAATCGTTCAACTGAGAAAGTCATTAAAGAGTATAATATTTACTTGACCATAAAAGGATTCAGGACTTGATAATAAATTATAGGTGATTATTTAATTTCACTTTCGTATGTTCTATGGAGAAATCATATCGCAGATTTCATGATAGAAGACACAAAAGAGCACAAATGCGAGTAAGCAAATTTCAAATCCATATAAGGTCTCAAGTTGTGACTACCTAGCCCAACTGGCATACAATAATGCTGAAAAATCTGTGTAAGATGAAATAAGATAAATTTTCATGTTATTGGTATGTGTATGATAAGGGAGTGAATTAGTGAACGTTCTAGTGTACTACCAGGTAAGATTGATTTAGCATCAGTAAGATTTATTAAATTTTGAAAATTGGATTAGTCACGTAGTGGCAGTAAATGTCGCATTGGGACTTGTAGACACTAATAAATGCATATGGATTACTATACAAGTATCGGGTGTTACTCAATATTCTGTTCAACACTTCAACTTATGTGCTTAATAGCAGTTGTAGGATTTTGTTTGTTGTTAATGACAGACTATCATGACCGTGCCTTAGTAACATAGGACATACTGGAGAAAGTAACGTTCTGCCAATGAACAGAACCATGACATTACTCTACGAGATATATTTCTTAATTTAAGCTATATGGTTGTAGCTCAAAATATTTAGACTATAATAACAATTGTTTATAGGTCTTACCGTAAGTAATATATTTCACGGATATTAGGGATACAGTGGGTGTTGCTTTGCTTATTTACCTAACCTTCAAGAGTATAACCGTTAAACTATTTGACGGGGTGAACTAACACACAATATGAGATAATTTGTATTAGGGACTCATAAAATGAGTAAGTGACGGTCAGTGGTTCATGACATAGCCTAGCTAGAATTGTATCAGCTCTAAAAGATGTTAGTGAATTGAAAAGGCGGTTCAACGTGGGAGAGAAAATGTAAAGCGGATGAGAGGGGATATTATAGTAAATCACCAAGGGAAGTTGTCATTCACATACGAAACCAGTCGAAGGGAAGCTTAACTTCTAACTTTTAGTAAATAATCAGTGAGTCAAATATGATTATAGAAGTTATTATATTTCAACAATATTATAATATATTGAATACATGATGTAAGAGGTTTTATGTACTGAAAATACTACTTAGGAGACTTTGATGTTTTTCTCGTAAGCTATTTTGTCTTTAATTCACTCTTTTAAGCAGTTACAAATCTACAATAATATTTTAATTATTTTCAAAAAATGATTTAGGAAGTTTCATAAACTAAAATATACTGTGGGGGACTTTTGCTCTCTTTGTCTTGAGCTATTTCGTTTAAGATTCACCCTTTCAATCTGTTAGGGGAAAAACTTACATAACTACAATCGACTCATTTATAAATAAATGTGTCAAAATTGCGCATATGGTCTAATGGTCCTCGACAAGTGATTAATCCTTATTAGTACCAAAGCTTGCACCATTGGTTAGATATTTTCGCAAAATGTAATAATTGTACAATTCTTAAATTGTGTTTATTTTATGAAATTTAGAAGTTTAATAAAATACTGGTTAAATTATATTTTGGGACAGGGATGGAAAAGAAGGGAAGTGGGAAACAAAATACCAATGAGAATGGGAAGCTTTTTATGTCTCTAGAAAAATAATGATAATTAGAAGAAGTGTTCAAAAGTACAAATGTTTTTTCATTTACCAGAAAAGAAATGTACCAAACCCATACATCATTTTTCAGATTTGTAGTTATGAAAGTGAAAGCAGGCTTTTTTGTTTTCGTAAAAAGGTAAAAAACTTTTAAGGAATACACAAACTTGAACACGTTTTCCAGTTTTCTTAAGGAAGTTTCATGGAAAACAAGAAGAATTTTCTACAACGTACACTAAGTGACCCATTTTCTTCTCAATTACACGTAAAATAAAATCTAAAAGTCGTGCCTAACCAATAAATATGGAAATGCGTTGATTGTAAGATTGTAGGGAATCGATTAATGGAGATGGATAGTGTTTGGTTAATGGGGTGCATATGATTAGTTTGGCACAATCAACCTTAGCTTTCGCAGATAATTGGTGACTAATACTTGGTATAAAGTGGTTGAATCTTTTTGTACTGTAGTCTGCTAATGGGTAGTTTCGAATTGGTAAACCTTCCTTCTTATGTTTCGTTTTTTTCTCAATATGGACAAAAGCGTGAAAGTTTGGTTTAATTTGACTTTGTCTTGAAATGAAATTGCAACCACATCATGTGATATTAGATCAATCCACATTTTTGCTTATCGGTCTATTGAGATTTGAAAATAAAATTTGCAAGCTCATAACAGATTTGCATGTGAGAGAAAAGTTGGATAAATGCCTAAATACGTAACCAACTTTGGTTAAATTACTATTTCAGATCTTTTTTTTTGGCTTGAAACAATCCATTGAACTTCGAAATATATCGATACATACACTCCAAATTTTAGGTATATCTAGTCAAGGTAATTTGTAGATGTTACCGTATTAAAAAGAAAGTGGACCAAAGTTAGTTAGATTATCCAATTTTCCAAAATGAAATTGGCTGACTAAGCAAAAAGGTGATCTCCTTTCATTTAGTACACGATCTCTTGTTTTGATTTTTAGCCTGAGCTACACAAATTATATTTATTTATCGAGTGACTTCCACGGTCAAGGTTGCCCTCTTTTTGCTCTCTTATAGATTTTTGTTTTCACGGGTTGCAGGTGCAAACTCAAATTGCAAGAGTGAGGCGGCAATTAACCCTTATTGAACAACAACAACTTAAACCACCCTCTGAGTTATAATAATGTACATTACCTACCCTTATAATTCGGGAGCTTTTCACTTAAGAAAACACTCAGACCAGATCATTCTGTAATGCACTTTCATCCCATCTGTATTGTTGTATTCTGTTAACCGCTATCTTTTAGATTGTTTGTAATTCTACTGAATATAATGTATACTTTATGCGAAAAGTAGTTAGTTAATTACCATTATCCTGTTCAAAAGTGCTTGCTTAGTTATTAGTTATTGAGATGTTCATTTGATATCACTAGAAAACCTGAGAACTAGACTACTACAGAACCAACCAATCCGGGCCCTTAGATCAAAAAATATAAAAATTTTGGTGCCGATACTAATTAGTTATTCAGATATATAGTAACATGTGATTTGAAACGTAATTGACATCAATACGTTCTTAGATCACATGTGATTAGATTCAGTATAGACTATCCATTGTTTGCTCCAATGACCCATATTGGTTACTGGGTTCTCAAGTTTTACAACGGTTTAAAATAAAAATCTCTCTTCGTTACTTAATAGATGTCAAATTTGAGGTGATTGATTCCCTAAAACGGCATGTGGATGAAAAGACTATTTTTCGCGCTATATATTCTGCTGTACTTTTTATCGGTTTGATACATTCAAGCGATAAAAAAAGTTGGGTGCTTTGTTTTCTTTGCGACTACAATTATGGTGGCTGACCTTATCATCACCTGAGGTACAGTTTTTTTCGGTTGAATGCTTTCTAAAGGACAAGCCATCCTCATGTGCCTTGTGTGCTATCACTTATCACTCTTCGTTAACTTGAGATTTTGCAGGTAGTGATGGGAGATTTCAGTCATTGATGCGTCTAACATCAAGCATGTGCTCTAAAAGTAAAAGCGTTATCTTGATAGATCATGATGTTGGTTACCGCCTTCGGAAATTTTGATTGTTTTGTACCATATACCAGGTTCGTATAAGCAGCCTTGTTCTTATAAACTTAATAAATAAGATTAAAATTTTTGCTTACATATAATATATGTATGCAGGAAAATGATCCGGAAACAATTTTTATTTTCTTACCTATATATTCGTTGGTGAATATTTCAGTGGATAATGCAAGAGAAAACACTGCCTATATATTGTCATATTCATCGATGAATAATGCAAAAGAAAATACTGCTTTTTCCCCTATAAAAAATCTGACTTTCCCATAGATCCGCCCCTAAATAATGTATACATACATTTAAATATAAACTAATCTACGATGATGCTGATTTTGGAACGATGTTCATCATAAGAATGCTACTTTTGACTGGAATTAATTTGTGACAACCTCAACATCAGTTTAGGCTTCCATTACTGTTTTAAAATCGGTTTTTCTGGTATAGAAATACGCAATATTTCTCATGTTCCACATGAATCATGACCAACTCCCTTGATTCCGTACCTACACATATCATGCATTCTGCATTTGTACATTTTTACGTGCATCAGCATGTCTACCAATTGCTAATTTTAGTTCCAAAGTACAACTATATATGCAGATAACTTTTCGTACAATACAAGGACAATGGGCTATCTTGGGGTCACCGAGCAATAAAATACTTGGTTAGCTTTCCTTATGAGTAGTTTAGATGAAACTGACTTGTTGCAAGTAGTTGGGATTGATCTAACATGTCATATCTCTTGATATATATACATACACATAAATCTATCTATAAATGTGTATATATATATATAATAGACAAGAGTAACATGGGTTCATGTGCTTAAGAAGACGTTGTCACCATCGAAGGAAGATGGGTGTGCCCATGACTAAGCTAAGCTCTGCGGCTGACCGCATCTTGCTAAGAGCAAAGGGACCACTTTGTGTTCACCTTCTCTTTGTTTTTCTCAAACAACATGTGACTTGTTACATATATGCAGTAGAGGAAATGTTCATGGTCGTACATTTGTACGTTGTGCATAAAAGATGGTACTTGTCTAATGGATTTATTTGACAATAGATCAGTAGATTCATCCAAATATTGTTGTCTCTCGCACTATGTGATAGATTTGTGTAGTTATCAGGTGTATAAAATCATATTTGCTTTTATGGCATTAGTAAGTTAAGCTATAATTAAGGATAATGCCGAAAAGTTGTACTTCCTTTTGGATCGGTTTGCTAATTCCAGGATCTTGATCTTTGCCTTTAGATAAAAATTATCAATTAATAAACTTAGGGGAAGTCTTTCGTGTACTAAACTGCATTTATGCTTAGTTGCATCAAACGAATTTTGGGGTATGATTTGTATAGTTTGAGAGGTATAAGTATAAAATTTTTAAATGATATTTGCTTTAACATAACTCATGCACAACTATTAGGGATAAGTATTTGATAATGTATGAAACTCGTCGATAATGTTTATTGTGTGTAAGTGTGACATATTTATATTTGTTGTTTTTATTGCATCCAACTTTAAAAAACAATTTTAATGTATTTTATAGTACTTTTGATGATATGTCACCTTCTATAAATGCTACGTCGTACCTTATATGAATTGGATGCATTAAATATATTAAACATAAGTATGGAATACACAATATACATTGAAAACTAGTTATATGCTTTATCTGATACTTAATTTAGTTAATATGCCAATCACATATATTGGTTATGTATTCAACTTTATACATGTTACTAATAATGTGACTTCGAAACTTCCCATAGTATGTATTTAAGTTTTGAACCCGGTTTTTGCATACATTTGACTAAGGGCATTCCCAACCCGAAAATCAACTGACTGAAACTGACAGAGCCACATCAGCTTTTTCAGAAAACTGGCCGAAACTGACTGAAAGTGACTGACCACTCTCATCCCTACTCCGTCACTTTAACTTTTGAGTCCCGCATTTACCAATTTACCTTTCATTTTATACACACAAAATAAAAAATAAAAAAAGAAAAAAAAACGATAAAACATCGGTTAACTGAAGTTCGCAACTGACGAAGGCAACCGACGAGCAACCGACGGGTTCGTGCCATCCCTGTCGGCCTCGTCGGTCCCAACCGACTGAAACCGATTGCATGCGTTGGGAGCGGCTAACTATTGTGTGTATTAAACTTAGTAAATCATGTCAATTTATGTAGCCAAAGATGGACAAAAAAAATTTGTATGTTGCCAACTTTGACATATTTTTTTTGTTATGTCAACACATGCTATAATAAGCTGAATGATGGTTTTAAAACTTGAATACATATAATAGGAGGTTTCAAAATGATGGTTTTAAAACTTGAATACATATAATAGGAGGTTTCAAATTTACATAGATAGAGTAGTAAAAGGTGTGAAGTTCGATGCGTAATCAAAATATAAACTCTAAAATAAGAACGTATCTTCGTTTATTTGGTTAGGGACATGTACAATTGTACAACAGTTGATAGCTTACATGTAAGTAAACAGAAAAGACAATGCAATTGTATAGAAAATGTTAGCACCATGCAATCATGCAGCAACAGAATGAACAGTTGCAGGAAGACCGTATTTTTCCTCCCATTTTTTTATAATATAAGATGCACAAAAAGTATCTGCTTAAAATAGTATAAAGCTAAAAATCATGTTCAATTTACTTAATATAAATAAGAAGCAAGCTACTCATCGACTGAACCAAATCGGTTTAGTTTGTTTGGGCATTTCGAATTAGAATAGTAGTCAACGGTCAAACCATAGTGTGCACATTCCTTTGTTTGAAAAGCTGAAAAGGTAATTTTTTCAATAGTTTAATAATTAATAGCATTGAAACCATTCGTCTTTTGTATGGAGTTTATGACCATACCCATGTATCTACAAACTTATTTACTAAACTCATGCCCTTTGAAAAATATATCCCAAACTAACATGTATCCTATTTTTATCAATTTGTTTTGAAATGTTTGATTTTGTTTAGAGATTGAAAGATGCGAAAACATCAAAAGATTGCAAATCTCACTGGTAACACATCTTTGAGTGGTAAAGTAAAGGATGAGAAACTGTCACTATATAAACAAAAAGACTTGCACTTCGTGGGTAACCTGAAAATAGCATCATCCAATTACTCAATTATTGAAAGATGCGAGTTTTAATTAGGTAACTATTGTTTCTTGACGGTACTTAACAAGAAAATATTAAAAAAGTTGCGATTCATTTGGTAACTATCATTCCATGATATTACTCAACCATAAAAAAGATTGAATGACATGTGTATCGTACGATAAAAGTTATTGTACGGAGTACCTTTCTTTGAATTGGTTTGCCTATTTTAGGATCTTGATCGTGCCCAATTTATTTTTATATATATTTGAGTTATATTGAGGTAATTTCATGGGAATAACCAGCAAACAAACAAAAAAAAATTACTTTTAGGTGTACGTTATGCATTACAAGTTGTAAGTTGTTTTAGATTGTTTGTAGACAGAATCCCACCTTGTGCTATCGTGATCTTTTGCCTAAGAGGTACATCGTTTTGTCTTTGAAGTAACTGACTAACCGAAAACAAATTCGAGGCTTTGTGACTTGTACATTATTCTCATGGGATTGATAGAGATGTGTATGGTGACGAATCGTACTCGAAAGGACGTTCGTTATTCGACTACATTTTGGCTTCAAGTAAAAACAAAAGGAAGAGACCAAATGCCCCAATGTGTCTAGAGGTCGAAATCGAAATAACGTAACAACACAATACACAACTTTAAAGAGTGTTCATTCATAGTGGAATAGGTAAAACATTCGATTAGATGGTTACCATTCAAATCGTGTATATCTTTGCTTCTTTTTCCTTAAGTTTGTCTACATGAAATGAATGGAAAAATAGTCTACTCAAGGATATAAAGATCAGGAGATGAAAGAGACTATTAAATCAAAGAACTATCCGTTTAGTGATACTGAAATGACATTTTTAATTTTAACTATGAGGAAGTGAGTTTAAGTCCTTGGATTGATCGAGATAAAATAATATTCGTTAATTGATGCATATATTCATATTCATAGTAGTGATACGTATGAGCATAGGAGTAATACTTAACAATATAGACTTAAACATATTACTAATAATATATTTTGACACTTGTATTACACGATTTCTTTTTTCTAATCTCTACAAACGATTTTAACATATGCATCAATATATAAATTTTTAAAAACGTAATTCGAGGAATTCTACACCCACATATTTTTTAGGGAGCTGATAGATAAAACACAAAAATTTATTCATACACCAACATTATGCAATTATATACTTGTACAGTGAACTTTAGATATTGTACAATTTGTTATATGCAATAATTTTTTTGTTGCATTTATCAACTCCCTAATTTTTACAAACAAACTCTCACAAAATGATGTATCATGTAGAATCATCCAATCACATTAATCTATTTTTTCTTTTGATATTGTGACACATCATTTTCTAAACATACTTTTGTAAAAATTATGTGAACAGAGTATTTATCATTTAGACTCAATTATTTTTCATAATTAAAACCTCAAAGATAACTACACATAATTTCTATGAAGAATATTTACTCTTACTTGTATATACTAATTGAGTAACCCGCTAATGATATGGCTGCTATTTGTGAGGTCACATGTACCACATGATAATATGTCATTCTCATAATATATTTAGTCATTTTCTTTGTACGTGTTGAGTCCACATAATCTATGACTTTAACTTATGTTTAGATAATTAATAATCAATGTTAATTTATTATAGTTGATTGATGTAATTATTTCAACGATCAATATTAAGTAATTGAATAGTTATTTTATATAGTATTTTTTTTTAAAAGGCAGTTGTGGAATTACTGTAACACCCCAAATTTTGAGATATTATTCTGGAATATAAAATAATAATTGTTTTAAATTATTATCACTTTAAGTATATTTAAAATAATAGAAATCGCAAATGGTTTTCCAGTTCCAGACTGTGGAAATTGTTTAAGTAGAGTAAAATCACTACATACGTTCTATTATCTTCCAAAATTCTCCAGAACCATAAATTGAAGAACAAAAATCGCAGGAACCCTAGAATCTTCAAATCTTCATCTTTAATTTCAAATTCAAGCCTCAATCTTCAAGATAATCATCATCATCTTCTTCCTTTCTTGATTGTAAGTGTTTCTCATCTTAATTTTAAACCTAGAAATGGGTATTTTGGGTTTTAACTAAGGGTTTGATAAACTGATAGGTTTAATCCGAAATTAAACCTTAATAATGATTTAAATAGTGTTATTAAGTGTTATTGTGATGATTTGTAATCATAATATCACTTGTATTAGTTAAAATCACCAATTATGTTCTTGAGCTAATTAGTGGTTTTGTGTGAATTCATCTAGGTTAAGATTAATTGGCCTAGAATGATGTTAGAAATGATATTAGAGTGTGATTATGATGTTTGAATAAGAAATTAATTAGAAACCAAGAACTTATGTTGATTTTGAATATGGAAGTAATTGGGTTTATTGGTTTGGTTGGAATCAAACTTAGTTACACCATAAGTGGGGGAGTATAGTGTTGGTTTCTAGTTAATAGTTGATAATTAGAAAGTTCTAATTACTTGTTATATTATTATGTGATATATGTTTAGGTGATTAAAGACTTGGAGCACTTGTAATCAATTTGTTGTAGTCTTCATCTAAACATCAAGGTGAGTGTTGTGGGGATTAATTGGGTAATGGTCATGGGTTCCGGATTGCTTATGAGCAAGAGGTTCACATGATCGAGTAGTGATTGTGTTAATTATCATTGATTATTGTTGTTTAGTTAATGATAATTGTTGATTTCGTGTATTGAGCATCTTAGTAGAGGTTGCTAACGATGTTAGCATAGAGTGTTGTTGACTTAGTATCCATTTCGACGTGAATTGGTACTAAGGGATGTTGGCCGCGGATCCGCATAGAGATTTGACCTCTACTTAGTACTCAGTAGTTGTTTGTTGATAACTATGTGAATGAAGTAATCTACTTCTACTTGATAATGTGTTATGATGGATTACTTAATTAATTGCTCATGAGCTCATTAAGCATTGTGCTTATTGTTTAAGTGTTTACTTGTTGTAGGTGGTAAGTGAGAAATTGATTGGAAGGACGGTTTATACAATTAGCGTGGATGATAGCTTGCAAGTTTGTAAGTAGCAAGCTTCTCTTTGTAATTATCGTTGTGTATCAAACTTGTATAAGTCGCCCTTAAAAGATGTTTTGTAAGTTAACCATGGTAAATCATGAAAATGTGGTTTTTGGTATAAGTTGACCTCGTAAGTCAACTGATGTAAACACTTATGTAAATTATTGTTTGAATATATATGATGCATAATAGTAGTAATTGAAAGTGTTAAAGTAGTTAAACTAGTTGAATTTGGTAAAAGTGACCAATTGGACCCCTAAACGGGTCAATGAGTTAAGACATGATAGAATGGGTATGTGGGGGTGACGAATATGGACACACGTCATGGTTATATGTATAAACTTGTGGTTAAAAGGTTAGAGTCAAAAACCAAGCCATTTGAATTATGGCGTGTCAACCAAAATGGTCAAAAATGGCTTAAAATGAATCGCACCTTCGTTTTCTCGAAAAATATGTAAATTGAAAAAGTGTAAAAAGGGAAAGTTTCATTTTGGTTAGATGAAAGTGCCTGCAAAATTTCAGAGTCTAACTCTTTACGGTTTAGTAGATATGCCCGTTTGAAAATCGAAAAACTGCACATAGTATTGGCTCAGAAGCTGAGCAGATCGGCTTTGGTTACTGAGCCGATCGGCTTTAGTTTGATAGCAGATCTGCTATGCTTAGCAGATCGGCTAAGTTAGTGTAAAAACACGACAGAACTCGTTTTGGTTGAAAAAGTCTGAAATTAACTGAAGAAGCAGATCGGCTATGGCATAGCAGATCGGCTTTGGTCCACAACAGGTTCAAATCAGTTTTTTTTTATTTATTTTGTGTTTCATTTACAATCTTATGAGTAATATATATACGTATACATTCAAGGTAGTGTAGTAAAAAATAAAAAATAAAAAAAAATAAAAATAAAATGGTTACGAAATCAGGGCGTTTCAAGTTGGTATCAGAGCGATAGTTTAAGAGAATTATGCAATCCACTTTAGGATTGTTTAATCTTAAACTACTTTGATTATATGATTATGAATTGTTGTTGTTAGTTAGTAGTTTATACTACCTGCTTAATTGTAACTTCAGGAATGAGTTTGTCTTAAAGTGATTGTGTTTAAGAACATTGAACAGAAATGTGTTATCAGTTTAATATGACTACGTCTGGCCAACGGAGTTCTATTACACTAATGCACATGGGAAGTTCAAGGTTGTTAAATACGAATTAGTTTGTAATGGAAGGTTTATTTGATCTAATTCCTGTTATATATATAAGGTTGACCAATATATTAAATTCATGTAGTAAAATGGTTGATTCTACTGCTAACCAAGGGGAAGGTTCCCAAAGAAATTCTTCTCCTCGTGAGGAAGAAGACCATGAAAGGAACATCGACCCCGAGGATGAAGCAGTTTTAAAACATGTGATTGGTCAAGCCCTTGAACAGTTCACTCCAACAATTATTTCCCGAGTGGAACAAATAGTATCTTCAAAATTTGAAGAATTCGAACAAAAGCATCCTATTCTAAAGAATCCTACACTAAATGCTGAAATTCTTGCAAATCAGCAGGAGTTTGATAAAGAAAAGGGTAAATTTGAATATAAGAATTTCTCAAATTGTAAACCACCAAAGTTTCATGGGGAAGTAAATCCCATCCTTTGTTCCCGATGGTTAAGCGAGATGGAAGAAGTTTTTATGCTATGTGATTGTCCTGAACGTTTGAAGGTGCTATTTGCTGCACATCAAATGAAGGATGATGCACATGAATGGTGGAACTCTAAAGTGCAGACTGTTGGATTCGAGAATGCTACCAAGTTTTCTTGGAACGTTTTCAAGGAACTTGTTATGGGAGAATTTTCACCACCGGCTGAAATTGAAAAACTTAAAGGTGAATTTCTTTCCATTCAACAAGGTAACATGTCGATGATCGAATACAATAAGGTTTTCCATGAAAAATCTCAATTTTGTCCTGAATATACTTCGAATCTCAAGCTGTTAACTGACCACTATTACAGACACATGAATACCGATATTCGTGAGTTTGTTGATCCTGAAATTTGTGATACAATTCCCAAGATATTTAATAAGGGAATTATTCGTGAGAAAGACTTGCGGGCTAAAGCTGATGAAGCTGCAAGTAAGAGGAAAGCTGAACACACAGTCATTTCCAAATCACCACCTTCTAAGAAATTCCATTTCACTTCCAAAGATAAACAATCCCAATCTGATCAGAAATCCCAATCCCAACGAACTTCTCAATCTCAATTTCGTGATGTACCTTTCTGTGAGAAATGCAAGAGAAAGCATACAGGTGAATGTAAATGTTTTAACTGTGGTAAACCCGGGCATATGGCCCCAAATTGTCCAAGTCCATACAAACTATGTTATTATTGTTTTAAGGATGATCATCTCCAGATGGATTGTCCTAGTAAGAAAGTGGATTTGGAAAGGAAAAAGAAAGAAGCAGAGAAAAAGGGGACTTTTAGTGGGTCAAGGCACAAGAGTCGTTCCTTCCAGATTACCACTGAGGAGGCAAAAGAGTCACATGATGTGGTGACAGGTACCTTCATCATTAATTCTAGACCTGCCCACGTTTTATTTGATTCTGGAGCCACCAAATCGTTTGTATCCTTGTCGTTTTGTGCTCTATTGAATACTCCTATTTCTAAATTGAATTACCCCTTAGAAGTAGAAATTGCTGATAGCAAATTAATAATTGTTAATGATGTCTATAAAGGGTGTATTATTGAGATAGGTGATGAAAATTTCCAAATAGATTTAATTCCTATGAAAATGGGAGAGTTTCATGTGGTGGTAGGAATGGACTGGTTAGGAGATAATAATGGTGTAATTAATTGTCATGATAAAGTGATTCTCCTCAAAGCACCTAGCGGACGGGAAATTACCGTTTATGGTGAACGACTCCACCGATCTATTCCTATATGTACTTTTGCCCGTACTAAAAGATTGTTATCACACGGATGTCAGTCCTTTTTGGCACACGTGGTGGATAACTCCAAATCTGTACCGACGCTTTCTGATATTCCTGTTGTAAAGGAATTTTCTGATGTATTTCCCGATGAACTTCCTGGTGTTCCTCCTGAGCGACAGGTGGAATTCAGAATTGATCTTGTTCCTGGAGCAGCTCCAATTGCTAAAACTCCTTATCGATTAGCTCCGACTGAAATGCAAGAGATGATGAATCAACTGCAAGAGCTTTTGGACAAAGGTTTCATTCGTCCTAGTAGTTCGCCTTGGGGAGCTCCTGTCTTATTTGTGAAAAAGAAGGATGGATCTTTAAGAATGTGTATTGATTACCGGGAGCTGAATAAGGTGACTATTAAAAATCGATATCCCCTTCCTCGAATTGATGATTTATTTGATCAGCTACAGGGTGTCAATTTCTTTTCCAAGGTTGATCTTCGTTCCGGGTACCATCAACTAAAGGTTAGGGATGAAGATATTCCAAAAACAGCTTTTCGTACTCGCTATGGTCACTATGAATTCGTAGTTATGCCCTTTGGCTTAACTAATGCCCCAGCTGCTTTCATGGATTTAATGAATCGGGTATGTCGTACTATGTTGGACAAGTTTGTAATTGTCTTTATTGATGATATTCTCATCTATTCTAAGAGTGAGAATGATCATGCAATTCATCTAAGACAAGTCCTGGAGATGCTTCGTCGAGAGAAGTTATTTGCAAAATTTTCTAAATGTGAATTTTGGTTACGTGAAGTCCAATTCCTTGGACATGTGATCAATATTCACGGTGTTCAAGTCGATCCTTCGAAAATAGCTGCTGTTATGAAATGGGAACCACCTTCGAGTCCCACTGAAATTAGGAGTTTTCTCGGTTTGGCAGGCTATTATCGTCGATTTATTCAAGATTTTTCAAAGATTGCTACTCCTTTGACCCAGTTAACTCGAAAGAATGTGCCTTGGAACTGGGGTGAAAAACAATCTAACGCATTTCAGCTATTGAAAGAAAAACTCAGCCAAGCACCTATCCTTGTTCTGCCTGAGGGTATTGAGGATATGGTTGTTTATTGTGATGCTTCTAAACTTGGTTTGGGTTGTGTTCTTATGCAACGCGGGAAAGTGATTGCTTATGCCTCGCGTCAATTAAAAACACATGAGCAAAACTATCCTACGCATGATCTTGAATTGGCTGCCGTGGTTTTTGCATTGAAGATTTGGCGACATTATCTTTATGGAGTTAAGTTTACTATTTATACAGACCATAAAAGCCTAAAATACTTCTTTGATCAGCGTGATTTGAATAACCGACAAAGGAGGTGGCTGGATTTAGTGAAGGATTATGAATGTGACATACTTTACCATCCTGGTAAAGCTAATGTCGTTGCTGATGCTGTTAGCCGGAAAGCTACTCATTATGTCCTTCAAGTGCATTCTCTTAACATGATTGTTTCCCCTCAACTGTTTGATTCTATTAAAGCTGCTCAAAGTGAGGCTTTATCTTCTAATGACACAAATAAACAACGTTTGACGGGTCAAATTTCTGATTTAATTGATGACTCACGTGGTCTAAAGACTCGTTTCGGTAGAATTTGGATACCAAGGACGAGTGAAGTCAAACAATTATTACTGAATGAAGCCCATAAATCTAGATATTCTGTACATCCAGGTGCTACTAAGATGTTTTGGGATTTAAAACGAGACTATTGGTGGCCTGGCATGAAGCGTGATATCGTTAAACATGTACAGAATTGTCTTACTTGTCTTCAAGTGAAAGCTGAACACCAACAACCATACGGGAAACTCCAACCTTTGGATATCCCGGTATGGAAATGGGAGCACATTACAATGGACCTGATTACTAAATTGCCGAGAACTCCTCGACAGTATGATGCTATATGGGTGATTGTAGATCGTTTGACTAAAAGTGCTCTTTTCTTACCTATTCGGGAAGCCTCATCTTCTGAGGTATTAGCTGATATCTATATTCGTGAAGTTGTTTCTAGGCATGGAGTACCTATTTCTATTGTCTCTGATAGGGACACTCGTTTTACCTCTCGTTTCTGGAAGAAATTCCAGGAGGATTTGGGTACTAAATTACTTATCAGTACGGCTTTCCACCCTCAGACTGATGGTCAAAGTGAACGTACCATTCAGACCCTGGAGGATATGCTTAGAGCATGTGTTATTGATTTTGGTGGCAGTTGGGATTCTCATCTTCCGTTGGTAGAATTCTCATATAACAACAGTTATCATTCCTCCATAAATATGCCACCATATGAAATGCTTTATGGCAGAAAGTGTCGTACTCCTATCTGTTGGGGTGAGGTCGGTCAAAAGGAAATTGGAAGCACTGATGTGGTCCAATTAACCACTGAAAAGATTGACCAAATCCGTGAAAGGTTGAAAATGGCACAAGACCGTCAGAAATCTTATGCCGATAAACGTAGACGACCAATCGAATTCCAAGTGGGGGATAAAGTTATGCTTAAAGTCTCTCCTTGGAAGGGTATCATTCGTTTTCGAAAAAGAGGAAAATTGGGTCCAAGGTATATTGGTCCTTTTGAGATTATTGCGAGAATTGGAAGGGTAGCTTATCGGTTACAGTTACCTAATGAACTCAGTGGTATTCATGATACTTTCCACGTGTCTCAGCTTCGGAAATGTCTAGTTGATGAAGCTTCTTACGTTCCGCTTCATGAAATCCAGTTGAATGATAAATTGAGTTACGTGGAAGAACCTGTCAAAATTCTTGATCAGAAAGTTAAACAACTTAGGAACAAATCGGTTTCTATTGTCAAAGTGCATTGGCGGCACAGAAAAGGTTCTGAATATACTTGGGAGCCCGAGGATTGGATGATGGCATTCTATCCTGCGGTGCACCAAGAGTGGTTCGTGAGGACACGAACAGAATAAGTGGGGGAGAGTTGTAACACCCCAAATTTTGAGGTATTATTCTGGAATATAAAATAATAATTGTTTTAAATTATTATCACTTTAAGTATATTTAAAATAATAGAAATCGCAAATGGTTTTCCAGTTCCAGACTGTGGAAATTGTTTAAGTAGAGTAAAATCACTACATACGTTCTATTATCTTCCAAAATTCTCCAGAACCATAAATTGAAGAACAAAAATCGCAGGAACCCTAGAATCTTCAAATCTTCATCTTTAATTTCAAATTCAAGCCTCAATCTTCAAGATAATCATCATCATCTTCTTCCTTTCTTGATTGTAAGTGTTTCTCATCTTAATTTTAAACCTAGAAATGGGTATTTTGGGTTTTAACTAAGGGTTTGATAAACTGATAGGTTTAATCCGAAATTAAACCTTAATAATGATTTAAATAGTGTTATTAAGTGTTATTGTGATGATTTGTAATCATAATATCACTTGTATTAGTTAAAATCACCAATTATGTTCTTGAGCTAATTAGTGGTTTTGTGTGAATTCATCTAGGTTAAGATTAATTGGCCTAGAATGATGTTAGAAATGATATTAGAGTGTGATTATGATGTTTGAATAAGAAATTAATTAGAAACCAAGAACTTATGTTGATTTTGAATATGGAAGTAATTGGGTTTATTGGTTTGGTTGGAATCAAACTTAGTTAAACCATAAGTGGGGGAGTATAGTGTTGGTTTCTAGTTAATAGTTGATAATTAGAAAGTTCTAATTACTTGTTATATTATTATGTGATATATGTTTAGGTGATTAAAGACTTGGAGCACTTGTAATCAATTTGTTGTAGTCTTCATCTAAACATCAAGGTGAGTGTTGTGGGGATTAATTGGGTAATGGTCATGGGTTCCGGATTGCTTACGAGCAAGAGGTTCACATGATCGAGTAGTGATTGTGTTAATTATCATTGATTATTGTTGTTTAGTTAATGATAATTGTTGATTTCGTGTATTGAGCATCTTAGTAGAGGTTGCTAACGATGTTAGCATAGAGTGTTGTTGACTTAGTATCCATTTCGACGTGAATTGGTACTAAGGGATGTTGGCCGCGGATCCGCATAGAGATTTGACCTCTACTTAGTACTCAGTAGTTGTTTGTTGATAACTATGTGAATGAAGTAATCTACTTCTACTTGATAATGTGTTATGATGGATTACTTAATTAATTGCTCATGAGCTCATTAAGCATTGTGCTTATTGTTTAAGTGTTTACTTGTTGTAGGTGGTAAGTGAGAAATTGATTGGAAGGACGGTTTATACAATTAGCGTGGATGATAGCTTGCAAGTTTGTAAGTAGCAAGCTTCTCTTTGTAATTATCGTTGTGTATCAAACTTGTATAAGTCGCCCTTAAAAGATGTTTTGTAAGTTAACCATGGTAAATCATGAAAATGTGGTTTTTGGTATAAGTTGACCTCGTAAGTCAACTGATGTAAACACTTATGTAAATTATTGTTTGAATATATATGATGCATAATAGTAGTAATTGAAAGTGTTAAAGTAGTTAAACTAGTTGAATTTGGTAAAAGTGACCAATTGGACCCCTAAACGGGTCAATGAGTTAAGACATGATAGAATGGGTATGTGGGGGTGACGAATATGGACACACGTCATGGTTATATGTATAAACTTGTGGTTAAAAGGTTAGAGTCAAAAACCAAGCCATTTGAATTATGGCGTGTCAACCAAAATGGTCAAAAATGGCTTAAAATGAATCGCACCTTCGTTTTCTCGAAAAATATGTAAATTGAAAAAGTGTAAAAAGGGAAAGTTTCATTTTGGTTAGATGAAAGTGCCTGCAAAATTTCAGAGTCTAACTCTTTACGGTTTAGTAGATATGCCCGTTTGAAAATCGAAAAACTGCACATAGTATTGGCTCAGAAGCTGAGCAGATCGGCTTTGGTTACTGAGCCGATCGGCTTTAGTTTGATAGCAGATCTGCTATGCTTAGCAGATCGGCTAAGTTAGTGTAAAAACACGACAGAACTCGTTTTGGTTGAAAAAGTCTGAAATTAACTGAAGAAGCAGATCGGCTATGGCATAGCAGATCGGCTTTGGTCCACAACAGGTTCAAATCAGTTTTTTTTTATTTATTTTGTGTTTCATTTACAATCTTATGAGTAATATATATACGTATACATTCAAGGTAGTGTAGTAAAAAAAAAAAAATGGTTACGTAATCAGGGCGTTTCAATTACTGACGAACCATTTTGGCTCACCCGATTATCTTCACAAACGGTTACTCCCCTGAAATCGAGTAATCGCCCCCGAGTTCGTAGCCAAGGCGACGCCCAAAAGGGGTTGTTCTCTCACGTCTTAGATGGGTAAGCGTCGCAGGAGTCCCCTCACAACAAGGCTCGAATTCATCATCTACAGGAAGAAACCTTATGGAAAACTTCCTGACTATTGGACCAAGACCCCAATGGAATTTAAGATGTCCCATCCTGGATTTGAACCCATGACCTCTTAGATAAAATTCAAGTACTCAACCAACTGAGTAGTAGACGGGTGACTTTATATAGTAATTGAATCGAGATGTAAGAAAAAATAGTCATTTTATATGCCTTATATTTATATAACCAATATAAAGTGACTTTATATAGTAATTGAATCGAGATGTAAGAAAAAATAGTCATTTTATATGCCTTATATTTATATAACCAATATAAAGTGATTAATTTATTAATGTAAGTTCAATTTTTTTTGACACTTACCTGTGTATATTGACTAAATGATAAAATAAAAAATCTAATACTTTAGTGTAATACTTGGTGTGTGTTTGGTATGTGTTATATTAGAAATGCGACAATTAAACTAGGTACTTATACTTAACATTTATAAATACAAATTGAGAGATATTGACATAAATAAAAATTCAAAAATTGTCTTAAACATTAAATCCTAACATGTTTATGATTGTAATGTCCATTATTAATTCTTACGATCCTTTCATTTTTATTTCAAATGTTGTTCTACGTATTGTTAACGTTCATTTTTCATTGTAGATTTTAAGGACTTTGTTTAGTTATATTATACATGTATTATTTACATATGATATGGCTATTATTTGTGATGCCTACCACATGATGATGAGTTATTCTCATAATGTATTTAGTCATTTTCTTTGTACATTTTAATTCCACATAATTTATGACTTTAACTTATGTTTAAAAAATTAAAAATTAATGTTAATTTATTATAGTTTATTTATGTAATTATTTCAACGATCAAGAAAAAGTAACTGAATAATCATTTTATATAGTAATTGTATTGAGATGTAAGAAAGAATAGTCACTTTATATTCCTTATTTTTCTTACATAATCAATATAAAATAATTATTTTATTGTTGTAAGTTCACAATTTTTAATGACACTTCCGTGTGTATATTTGACTAAATGATAAAATAAAAAGTCTAATACCTTAGGTAATACTTGGTGTATGTGTTTGGTATGTATTATATTAGACATGCGACAACTAAAATAGGTGCTTCCGATACTGAACATTCATAAATACAAATTGAGAGATATTGACATAAATAAAAATCTGAAAATTGTCTTGAACATTAAGTGATTAAACCCTAAAATGTTTATAATTGTAAATATCCATTATTAATTTATACGGTCTTTTCATTTTTATTTCAATTGTTGTTCTACGTATTGTTAACATTCATTTTTCATTGTAATTTTCAATGACACTATTTAGTTATATTATACATGTATAATTTACATATGTTAATACATTTTTTTAAATATTAATACGCGAGTGTGTTATGTCACGAAGATGCAAGACAATCTATTAGTGATATGACAAATATTTAATAATTTGATATGTTTTTCTAAGTCTGTCAATAGGACGGGTCTTACACTAGTTCCATGTATGTTTCTTTCTCTTTTCTTTTTGATTTGTCGGTGTATGCTTGAACCACTTTCCCAACCCCTATGATCTGGTTTTCTTTGGATTGCATTTTCTTTTATTATTCACCTCAAAAATCAATAAAAAATATTAAAATGGAGTGTTAATGGGACTTTCATATGAGCCTTTGAACATGCAAATAAATAACTTGTTTGTTCAAATGGTTTTTTGGTCCTAAAAGTGGAGCCAAGGTCTGAAACAATTAAGTGGCGATCCTTTGAAGTTGGATATGTGGACCTTTAATTACTATTTTTAATTAGTTAATTAATTAAAGGAGGACCACTTTAGCTTAAAGTTATAAAGCCTTCCAATTATTTTTTCTTTCTTTTACCTACTACCATCCATCTTTCCATAGGATTATTTGTGCACTATGAATGTCAAAGGGTGCACTATGAATGTCAAAGGGACATAGTGTGACAAAAAGATTTCTTTTACAAGTAAAAATTAAGATATGATATTTCAACGTCTCATATATAAAAATTCATGTTTATGTTTGAATTTTTCATATTAATCGTTCATTTTCAAAAATATACGAATGTAGTCCCAAAAAGGTGAATTGAAAGTAAAGGAAATAGTCATCTTACACAAAAGGTACATTGTAATAATTATGTTCTTATCGTGTATTTTTTCCTTTTTTTTTTGCCTGTAAATTTGAAACATAGTAATTACTAAGTGTTATTTAGATGAGAAAGTAAAAATAACTTGTAAAAGATGGAAAGAAAATGATTGGTATACCTAAATTCATATAACTAAATATAGATCTAAGGACGTAATTGGTGGTTTTGAAAAATTGATTGGAAGAGATTGGGAGAGAAAAATTACAACCAATAAAAAAATTAAGTCTGCTTTTAGGTCTATGTAAGTAAGTCTATTTAATCTTATTAAAAAAAATATTTAAGAAAAAAATTGGGGATCTCAAAACTTAAAAGACAGTTTTAAAATTAAAAATAAAAGAAAAACAAGTGGAAAGAATCTTGGAGTACGAAAATTGTACGGCATAGCCTGAGATCCAAATTACTTTTATGTTGTAGATTTTCTAATCTCAAAATGGTACAAAGTGTACCATTCTAATTTTCATTTTAAACTGAAAAATTAATGAAAGATAAGTATCAAAATAGGTTTTTTGCAAAGCATAATCCTAAAACTAATTAGAGTTAAATTAAAAGCATTAACTACTATAAAAATTAGTTTTTCAACGAATATTCATCGAATCGAAATTCTATCACGTTAACTGTTCGAGTCAAACTGAGATATAACGTTACCTCATAGTCAAAACCAGTAAAACTTATAAATTAATGAAAAAGTAACTTATCCAATTTATATTTGAAAGAATCAATTTTCTTGTGTTGAAAATCTCATAAATGGTACAGTAATGACACAAAATCTCTCTAATAAGGATTAACATCAATGACAATATCCAATTTCGTCAAAAAGCAGGGATGAAGAAGGTAATATGTAGAGAGTCGTATAGGCAGAATCTCACTAATCCTCTCTCTATTTTGAGATACATTAGGCACATGCAGCATTTTTAATATACAGTACTTACCAACCTCCTTTAAAACCGAATGCTAACATTATCTTTATGAACTTAATCAGCAAAAGTCATTAAGATTTCCTGTTAAATATTATTAATAATAATACAATTCGTCATGCTAATTAAAAAATCTGATCATTAGATTTCTAGTAAAGTATTCGGTTTTAACCAAAAAGAGATCGGAAGATAAATTTGTATGAAGGAGAAGGGTCAAACTGACAAGTTGACAAAAACTGAAAAAGCAACTGTCATGAACACATAAACTATTATGATTAATTAGATCATGCACATGGGATTCTGAAGCAAACAATATACTATTTCATTTACAGTAGTTTATTTTATACGAGTAAATTACTACTAGCTTTTAGCCTTTTACACTAGTATGTACTCTTGGTCGTTAAATCACTAGATATAAAATTGCATTATTTTAATAAATTTTAACATCATAATTTATAATGTTATATTTGTCTTAATTTTAATAATCAAACAATTTATTGGTTGACAGAATATTTGAGGATATCATCAATCTTTATTATATTTATATATACTAGTACTTAAAACCGTGTATATACACCGGCAATCTAAATTTTAAATCTTAAACAATTATTAAGTTGTTGAGCATTCAATCGTGTTAGAACATTAATCGATTATGATGCGAATATAACAATTGTAATCGTATAATAATCGACGTCTTTAATTTTAAAATAAAGAAATATATACGTATGGGTTATATAAAATAAGATTGTAAATATCAAACTTATTATTGTACTATTTCTATGTATAAATTAAGATTGTAAATATCAAACTTATTTTTATACTATTTCTGCCCCATTTAAAGTGTCCAGGTTTTTGGATGTCCAATTTTAAGTGTTCATTTTAAAATTTAACCAATAAAAAAAAAATTAGAGAGTAAAGTTGATATTTGATTTGAAAAAATATAGTTATTAGAGATTTGTAAAACTGATTGAAAAACCAAATTGTATGCTTTATAATTGAGGGGATATACAGATAAATATTTTTATAGAAAAGAAAGCGGTGGTCACAAGTCTATACATAAATACCAAACCAACCCTGTTGTACATTTTGTACTCTTTAGTACACTTTCTGTTTGTAGTTACATTTCATTTTTGCTTTAGCTAATTACCTTAAACTGTTTTTCTTGCTTTAGTACTTGTACATCATGCCTTTATTTGTGTGTTCACCGTGCAGTACTACTTGTACATCATGCATTAACTACTCGTACACCATGCATTAGTACGTTTGCCCCATGCACCGCCACTTGTACTTGTACATCATGCATTTTTAATTTTTTATACTAGTATATCATGTGCATTAGCAGGTGTTTGGAAGGGCTTATTAGTTATTACGATGACTTATTTGTTTATTTGCTTAATAAGCTTATATATAAGTGTTTGAATAATTCAATTTTGTGAAACTTATTTGTTTATTTGTGTTTTTCTGTGAGTGGATTCAAAATAAGCTCATATTTTCTAGCTTATTTGCTTATAAGTAATAAGCAAACTAAATAAGCTCCCCCAAACAACCCCTCAAACACTTAAAATTTTTGTCCGCATCCACTGATACTCCATTTGGGAGCGTTATATAATCATTCACTATTGTAGAAATCGTAAGAACTATCTTTTTCATTTTTATTTTAACACATGTAGATCTTTTCAAAACAAATATATGACAAAATTATTAAAAATTTTATCTTCTTTAATATTAAGTCGATTTACAAAATATAAAAAGTATATGATATACAAATTAAGGTTGTGTATTACACATTTTATGTGTGATATATGACACATTTTATGTGTGATACAAATTAAATTTTTATGATGTGTATAGAATATTTTTTAAAATCTCATTAAAAAGCATAAAATTCTAATAATTTTAATATAACTTTTGTATCAAAAAATTAGTTAATCTTAAATTTAAAAATAAAAACATTCATTCCTACCATAAAAGTGTCTATATTTGAACATTCTCCTACTTCCAATCATATAAGTGAAGAAATGAATCGACACTTTAGCGTCAAGTCATCACTTTCTCAAAAAGACTAAATAAAGATCGAACATTACATATAGGACGACATGTATGACAACTTTCCGGACATCGCGTTTCCCAATAACTGAACACTACCTTTTTACAATGTAAAAATAATAGGACGCACTTCGATCTCCGTCCTCACTTCGTCTTGCCCGAAACAAACGAAGCACAGATAGACGGCTTGAAGGAAGCTTTTATGCCTATGGCTTCCTTTGGAGGAAGCGATGGACATGTCACCTTAGCGGCACTGATCTAAAGAGTATTTCAGACAACTATTTCGATATATATATCAAACTTATGTGAAGAAGAAGAAAAGGTAGCAAGTAGTACCTTATCCTCAATTATGCTCCGTATCATGAATTCAAGATAGACCAAACATAATGCTCGTTAAACACAAGTCATGTAAACACACCATTTGGGAAAAAGTTCATATATGACATACAAACAAAATAAATAATGTGAGCTTTTTCCCATACATCACACACCATTAATTTAGTAAACCTTTGTTTTATTAATTATTTAAAAATAATAATTGTATTCATATGGATAATAAATGTCAAGCTTTGAACCAAGTAACCTTAGCTTAAATTTAAAATTTAAGATTGTTTTGTACGGAGTAGAAGTTGTGTGAAACATATTGTAGAAAACCCAATGGGTGATGTCCCCACCTTGTCCATGGTACCAAAACTTACATATGGTATGTCCTTTGCAACACTCACCACACATGCCTCCCTCTAAAACAGATGCATGTCTCTATTATCTTATTTAGGTTTTGTTACATAATGTGAATTCAACAGGAAACACCAGTATCAACCATCAGGTGGTTATGTTCTTAAAAAACTACTCCATCCCTAGTATATTATAATCCGGGTGTGTTTGGTTCTCCTCAAGTGAATTACAGTGGGTGTGAGATATATTGATAGTTTGGTGGAATGAAAATGGCTGAATGGGTATCACTCTCATACCCATCTCCCTCAATAAGTTTGGAAAAATTCTCATCATGAGAGTTTGATTCCAATTTTTAAAAACCCCTATCATTCATCATTCCCTTTCATATCAATTCTCATACCCTTCCTTCATGCCCTAGGTTTATAATTAAAGCTCTGCTAGATTATTATTCTAGTTTCATATATCTATACTTGTTATTATAATTACAAAATTACTACTCCATATGCTAAACAATTTCATATTAAGAGTATTTCAAGTTTTACTGATTGAAATAAAAGGTCATTCATTTCATATTTAAGTTTCCATGAGCCACTAAAGTAGATAAACAAAATTAATGTAGTACTTTTGTAGTTTTGTTTTATTGATATTTAAAGAAAGGTCAGGTACACATTTATGATATCATTTATATAAGCTTGATATTTAACTATATTTCAACTCGCTGATAACTAGGAACACTAATCGGGTTTACACATTTCGTTATAAGAACATTATATATGTTGAATTGTAGACAATACTCTAGGTAACTTAGCTACTTGTTAAAGAAGAGTGTACGTCAATTTCTGAGAAATATGATCATTTTCTTATAGTTTTGAACTATGAGTCAAAATTGCGGTTGTTGGGATTGAACGTGAAATATTTTTTGCTAAATACCAACCAAGCTAATTAAATAATTATGCATCATTATAGTTCCAAGTAAAGTAGGAGTATTTACTCTCCTTGACTATTTACCCTTTCTAAATGAATATACTTCTCATTAATTGGTTCATTCTTTTAACTCTATTTATTGTTGTAATTTGAACTCACTTCATCAAATCGGATATCAACCACCATCCATATTTTATTGCAATTATATCTATAAATAAATATTAAGTGTAGGAGCCACTACAATTTAATAATAAGTACAAACAGAATATAAAGCTAGCTTGTGCTCAACATTTTCTCTATAAATACCCTTCACACTTCTTCTATCCTTTCCTCATCACACTACCACCATTACAACACACACACACACCCAAAGTAAAATTGTGAATTAAACCATTAAAAAAAATGGGTGTGAAAAAATCAAACAAACTATCACAAGCAGCACTATTAAAACAAATCCTCAAAAGATGCTCAAGTTTAGGCAAAAAACATGGATATGATGACAATGGTCTACCACTTGATGTCCCAAAAGGCCATTTTCCCGTATACGTTGGTGTTAATCGAACTCGGTATATCGTCCCGATATCGTTTTTAACTCATCCTGAATTCCAACTTTTGCTTCGACATGCCGAGGAAGAATTCGGGTTTCATCATGATATGGGTCTCACTATTCCTTGTGAAGAAGTCGTGTTTCGATCACTTACTTCAATGTTACGATGAAGATTGATAATGTTTTTCGATCATTTTAGAAAAATGGCGTTAAACTTGAAGCTACATTATTATGTGTCGCTTCTGTTTTTCAAGGAAAGTTAGTTTTCCAGAGCTGAAGTTTTTGGATCCAGATAAAAGTACAACTTTTGGTGGATGAAGCACAAGTTGTTAATGAAGTACGGATCTGAGATGGTGATTTTGAGCTCTGAGAAAATGGATTTCCTTTTTTAACCGTTTTTCCTTTTCTTTTCCTTCCTTTTTATAATCCTAACTTTTAAGAGTTTAACCCAAAATATAACAATTTTTATTTATATTTTGTTTATTTTTAGTAATTTGGGTTAGATGGAGGAATGTGTACAAATGATGTGTTGTAATTTTCCTCATTTGAGGTGTAAGTTAGTTTACACCCTTTTGAGAGTGACTAAATATTTCTTCAATATTATGGAATATTTTGTGTTTATGTATAAATTGTAATTAGTGCTAATTCTGATTAATAACTTCATTAATGATGACGTTTCTCTAGTCTATTGCACAGTCATTTTATTATTATGTAGATAAAAATGATATATGCACCTGAATTTATGATTATTGACACGTTATTTGAATTGAGATCCTCTCAAAGTGATATTAATATAATTAATACGTACACTACATATTATTCTTGATAAAATACAACATGATCGGTCATGTTGATTTAATTATAATTTCATCTATAAAGAATTTTGCCTCATTCTATATCTCTTATTATTTAATTTTATTGTTAATTGTTGCATTATTTTTTCTCATTTTATTTTAAGTATTATATAAAAGAAACACTTAATATAATTAACAGCATTATATTGATAAATAAAAATTAAATACATATACATATGTATATAATAATGCTTCTTGTACTTGCAAGCACATGCCAACTGCTGAGGATGTTTGGCTTACCGTTGGAAACAAGTGTCAAATATTCATAAAATCGATGAGCCCTTGTGATTTTCAATCGTATGGTTTTTAAAATTTTAACAATATTTACAGTAATATTTAAATTTGTGTATGTATGAAAAGTTTATATATACATTTTGAGCTGAAACAATACATTTTTAATGTAGAAAACTCTGAAAAGATTGGTGTGCATGCACATTGAAGTTATAATAAGTTGTTTCGGGCTATTTTTGCAAGTAATATTATAACATGCATGTGAAGTAAAGTGGCACATTATATGATCGTACACATTGTTAAAAAAAATACAATATACTCTCAAATTATAATACAATTCTTGAAGTACATGATTGTTTATTCGAAGTGTTGACTATGGTTGTTGACCATTATTGGGTACAAATTTCTATAGTATGAAATATTTCATCGTGTGGCTGGGTTGGTACCTACCCCTAAAAAGGTTGATTGCTTATCAAGATTTGGAATTCTAGCTCGAAGTCCAAAAACGTGTATACACTGTTTGTATAAAAAGTACATGCAAAACAAAAGTAATATAATACGTTAATGTTATAGTATGTCTTTTAATTAGCTAATAAGAAGAAATATTTAATTGTATAACTAAATGACTAAATATGTTTTTTTTTAAAGACAGTATTGGAATCATTGACGGACTACATTATGGTCCACCCGATCATCTCCAATGAGTTCGAAGCCAAAGCGACGCTTTAAAGGAGTTGTTCTCCCATATCTTGGATGAGCATTGTGTCGCAGGATTCCCCCTCACAACGAGGCTAATAAGGACAATATGGAAGTAAATACGGAGTATTAATGTTGGGACTTTTAGAATGTTAGGCTGTGTTAGCTATGAAAGTAGAGCAACCCAAAAGCAAATAAAATAAATATTATTATTTTGTAAAACTAAATATGTTGATTTTAGGACCCAAATCAGGGTGAAGGAAGGAATATTTATATCTAAGGACCCATATGAACTAAACTGGGTATTAAAAATTGTAAATGCAATAAAAAGATCTACTTAGTATAAGTATCATTTCATGCAATATATTGCTAATTATGATAAGAATTATCAAAGTAAAAAACTTCTTGATATGCAATATGATTAAAGATGAAGGTTTAAATTAAGCAACAGTTGAATATACAGGGGTAAAAGCAAAAATAATGTTAGGAACGGTAAAACGGCCGTGGCTAATGAGGGTATATATAATATGTCGATCGAGGGGTGAAGGAAGGAATATTTTTATTTATATTTAATTGAAGGGGAAGGGATTTTTTTTTTCTTTCCTTTTAACGTTTTTGAGGAGACAAAAATGTAATAAAATGTCAATAATGTCTTAAAAATCATATTTTTTTTCTTAATTTCAAAAATTTTGAAGAGGCAACATAGTCGATCCGCCCGATCTCCCAATAGCATAAAGTATATCTTTGGTCATAACCAAGGTTGTCAGGATCGAGATCCTACGTATGATCGTTTTTACCTTTGCAAGATCGTGATCGGGATCGTAGATCCTACCAAAATAATATTTTTTTAACAAAGATATCTAAATTCTTGTAGAAAATCAATATTAGAGATATTAATCTTAACATCCAAACTTTTATATTACAAAAGTGATGCAATTTGTCAAAATATATTTCTCAAACGTAAACATACTAAAACAAAAGATAACGGCATAGCACAATTGCACAAAAGCTTGAGTATATATTACAAATGAAAACTACTAATCTTCGGTTTAGAAGTTTTATACTTTTTCTTAGGTTAATTTGATAATAAGGGAAATTGAACTTGAAAATAAATGTTTGGTAAGTTTTGAAATATAATTTAGACTACCTATAGGCAAAAAAAAAAAAAAAAAAAAAAAAAAAAAAAAAAAAAAACACTATTTGTAGGATCGGATCGTTCAACGATCCTACGATCTTACGACCGATCCTACCTCCTGATCGATCCTACTCCGATCCTGCACGTTTTCCCTTGGTAGTATCGTAAGATCGTACGATCCTACGATCAGGATCACAATCTTGGCAACCTTGGTCATAAGTACCTTCTTACTCTCAGGTTAAGCCTTCAAGTAAGTTCAAATGGTAACACATAGATTCTCTTATAATATGAGATTTTGTAGGTTTAATTAAATATGGATTTTTCTAATTCGGAAAGAGCTTGAGACACAAGTTCCTGTCTTTAAACATACAATTTTACCTTTTTTCATAGTATTACTTCTAAAATTCATCATTTCTTGTTATTATTTTATGTAAAAAAGAAAAGAAAATGAACACTGCCTAACAACAAACTTCCCATGATTATATTTTGAGGGTCCGAATGCATGTGAAAGGTAAACAAAAAACAATGAGTAAAAGGGAAAACTGTGCATACACATGTTACCCTATATAGCTTTCCAATAATGGTTGATTTTTGTAATAATGTAATTTTACTTTTTACTATGGTTCATTTTGGAAATATATTACTCCGGACCTTTTTACAAATCAGATGACAGACACTCCTTAATAATTGTCCACTCCAAGAAAAGGTAAATTCATTACATTATGTAAACGAATAATGTGAGTCTTATTCTTACTTTTTATACTGTCATCTATAAATTAGTTTGGGAAAAATTAAATTATACGTAGTAAATAAATTGATTATAAAGTTAATATATTACTTTTGACTTATTTGGAACGGATGAAGTAATTGAAAAAACAATATTCATATGACCACAAAACATTTTATTTTCAAAAATATGAATTGTGGCAAGGACATAACATAGCAACACCGCTTATAAGTGACCCTACACTATTATCAATTGGCCCATGTGGTCCTCCAATCTTAGACCCCATTCTAATTCTAAATGTCCCTACTCTATCTGTTTTATAAAAAAACAGTTTTTATTTGGAGATATCATGAAGTAAACATTACTATAATTATGTTCTTTTAGACCATCTGTCATACTTTATTAATATTTAATATTTATATATATATTTTATTCTAATATTTTCAAACAAATAATTTTACATTCCTTAGACAAAATCCTAGTGTATCATATCTACTCTCATCAAATTATGTAATATTGAGACAAGAGAAGAGTGTGTTTTTAATGATTATTCCTACGACTGTTATTTTACTTGCATACAAACAACAAAATGTCCTCTTCCCTATAATTTAGCATTAAAGAATTGATACATTATTTCAGTAACTGTATATCACATGACTATATTTGTCATGTCTATTGCCTAGCATTTGAATAATATAAAAGCTATAGAGACATTAATATAGTAACTGATTTTAAAGAATCTGTTGTGTAATCTAATTCGTTTTGGAGATCATGAGTATATATAAAGGTATATTACTACAGAAAAATCTTTCGGACTAGCCGGTTGGACCACTATTTATGTAGTTCTGTCATTAAGCTTGATTTACTTCTTACATGATGAGTCCGATGTGATTTACCGTTTTTCGGTTGAGGTTGCCATAAAATCGACCTTGACTAATAAGATATTATACGGAACTCTTTGATGGTTTACAAATTAACTTAAATTAATAGAAGTGAAAACAAAGCTAATTCCCAAACTTATAAATGTTATCTTTGAAATGATACAACTCTTCTTTACTAATTTCCAATTTCAGATTATAAATTTATGCCAGATAGGATCCAGAAACAAACAAGCTTATTCCATGACAATGATCTTTTATTATAATTTTGGTATAAATAAACAACAAAACACAAACAAAGAGATAATATTAAATGTTTGATATATGAGACAAATGTTAGCGTATGTCAAATCTATTTTCAAGAGTAATGTGAATAAAAGGTAATCATAGATATTAAAAAAATAAAAAATAAAATAAATAGTTGTATATACATCGTTGAAAATGAAAATCGAAAATAAATCACCGATGAAGCCAAGGGCCATGTAGAAATAAAAAGAAGCAAGGACAACCACCTGCTTGATCGGTGGGCTGCATCTAGGCCCAGACATGTTGGGCCTCCAATGCATTAATTGACATTGTGACCAACTGTTAATTGCTCTATTTGTCCCCCCATCCACAACCCCTGCCCTACCGGCCTACCCTACCCAACACTATATTAATATTAATTTTAGTGTATAAAAATAAAATGAATTTGCTATTTGTAACCGTTATGTTTAAGAGTTAGATTCATGCAAAAAAAGGTTGTATATTATGTTGGGATATATTCAGGGGTGAGTGGTTATTATTAATGTACAAACATTCAATGTGTGTCTGAATTTTTTATTCATAACCCTTAGGGTTAAGTATAGCATTTTCCAAAATAAAAATATACTCTGTATTTAATTAACTTATGATAACAACCCATTTGACGTGATTAGTAAGTGCGTCATTATGATCATGAGGTGTTTTTGTAGACTGATTCGCAGAAGGTTCCTTTTCTCGTTATATTGAATTTCTAGCATCGCGTTAGTTTTGAGTTAATGTAAATTCTGCCGTTCAAAAGTAAAAATTTTAATGGGTTAAACATGTCATGTCTTGGTAGTGCTTGTAATTTCAACCGTGAACCCACCAACATGGACCCATGCATCATCACAAATAACCAAATTAATTGGCTTAAGTTAGTCTAACTCACCGAACCAATTGTGTGGATGGAGTGAGCCAATCTGCTGGAGTGATTTAAGGGCAACAAAATGCCTTAAGAATAGAAATATATACTTATTTGCATCATTATTATTATTTATATATATACATCTACATATACTACACAAAAAGACATGCTACAAACCGAAATAAAAATTGGAATATGTAAGGAAAAATCTTGGCACATGGAAATCCCAGCTATATTGACAAAAACAAGAAAAAGACTTGAAAATGACTTTGGAATCTTCCTTTTATCAATTAACTATATTCCACTCCAACCTTTTATTTTCTCTGTGATTGGATTTCAAATCTAATTATGACTACTTTCAACCGTAGCGCTAACTGACGCATAAATTTTTGTCAAATGAGTGTTTATCAACATTTTTTAAAACTGACACAAAACCGACACTACACTACAAACAATTAACATCACTTAAATTTTTTCTGAACCCACGTTTACCAATATACATTTAATAATATACACTAAACAAATAAAAGAAAAAAATAACGACGCCCATCGGTTTGGCAACGGCCACAAAACTGACGGCAAACCGATGCCATAGTGCCAACGGCATCACCAAACCGACAGTGAAAATGATGTCCATTGGGACGAGTCTCATAACTATTAAATTGCCAAAAATAAATATATGTACTTCGTTGTACGTCTATAAATGTTACATAATGGCACATGCATATGTACGTACGTAATGTATGTAACTATGTATAAATTACGGAGTACTTGTGTAAGAGAGAAATAAACGCTCTGTCAACTAATTCTGTGTACTGAATTTTGTGAAGTTTTTAATGACAATTAATTAAAGGGGAACGGACTTGGCATAGATATATGTTTCTTAAAAAAGTTGTGAAATCTAACGTGACATTATAAGAGCCGTACATATAGAACAAAATTATCAGCAGTTCATCACCCTTAAGAAAACTTTTGTTCGTTGTTATATTTTGACTTTTTGCAGTCGTTCTCTTTAAACTTTTACCTTAAATATCTTTATTTGTATTATATAATACTTGATGTAAAATATACGAATGAGTTGAGTTTTAAATATATTTTTATTGGTATAATTTTCATCATGTGTTATATAACACACAAAAAAAAAGAATTTTGGATGGGACGGAGGGAGTACATGGACTTTACGTAATCCATAACACTTAATAAGAGTACATACAACGGTTTAAACTTTTCAAAGAGTTTTTTTTATGACAAAATATCATATCATCAATCTTCTTTTAACAAAAACCTATACACTTCAATATAAATACCTTTTAAAAAGCTTTATTTTGTTGGAAGCCACACCCACAAATATAAAAAAGGCCTATTAAGCAAAACTCAATTTTGATAAACCCTTTGCTAAATTGAACTTTTGACTT
Source organism: Pseudognaphalium luteoalbum (assembly GCA_963422505.1). Classification (NCBI taxonomy): domain Eukaryota; kingdom Viridiplantae; phylum Streptophyta; class Magnoliopsida; order Asterales; family Asteraceae; genus Pseudognaphalium; species Pseudognaphalium luteoalbum. The sequence goes on from OY730192.1 coordinate 1,487,571, forward strand.
CAATGAGATTGAGTTTATTCAAAGAGTTTTTTCCTATAAAAACCCAAAAAAAACTTCTTATCAAACATGCTCCAACACAATTAAAAAATTAAACAAATAATGTGATTTCTAATAAGACTACTCCCATTAGATATTCACTTTGGCCGTCGGTTTCCCAGTCACTTTTATGACATTGATGGCACCATCCGTCAGTTTGGGCGTCGATTCAGGTGTCGTCGGTTTGACGATCGCCGTCATATTTTTTTTCTTAGTGTATTGAATTAAAGGTATAATAGTAAATGTGAGTCCAGAAAAAATTGAAGTTATGTTCACTGTTGCTAGTGTAGTGTCGATTTTAAAATATGTTGATATAACGCTGATTTGATAAAAATTGATCTAGCATCATGGTTAGGAGCGATCTAAGAACGTAGAAAGGAAATAGTAAGGAAAGTAAATATAGGAGTCGGTAATAAAGTAGAAAGATGAATGGGCACATGCATGGTGACCCTACATTTGAAATCTGGGTTGGTTCGTACGTATCATGCATGTACAACCCCGTTCTGTACTGACCACCGAACGTGCCGTGCCCAGCCCCCCAATTTCGGTGGTCTATTCCAAACAACTACTCATTAATTAACCATAAATCTATATAAGAGCATCTCAAATGTAAAAAAGCTTTAGTTAGCTTTTTTACATTTCACCTCACTTACTTTATAAAAAACTTTTAGTCCAATGTTAAAAAGCTTTTGGAAAGCTTTTTTTGATATAGGGAGGAGACTAATATAAAAATATTATAGCATAAAATAGCAAAAAAGCTTTTACCACAAAGCTTGATAAATCTCAAGTTTTTCTTATAAAAAATTTTTGCTCCAATGATCAAAAGCTTTATCAACCATTTTTTTACACAAAAAAACTTTACATGAACCCTTTATTACCTTTATTGAAGGGTGAAAACTTACGATTACTTCCTAACCAATATATTATTATATTGGGTTATACGTTTTGTGTCTCGTGAAAATCGAAAAATATAAAGTATTTTAAACTCTTAGTTTCTAATAGCCGTTAAAAACCTTATGTGCAAGAGGGTTTTTATTTTTATTTATATTTTTTATTTACAAATGACATATGGGCTAGGATCAGATTGTAATGCGATCATTTGATTTAACATATCGAGTAACTGTTCGATCAATACAAATGATCATTCGAGACCTTGATTAGTTGCATGACTTCAATTCAGTCAACTATTCGGCTATATAAAAGCAATATGACTAGCTTTGAAATTGTTTTCTTAGCTTTGATGTGAAAAATTTTATTTTCTCTTTGATACAATGCATATGATTGACCTTATAGATTATTTGACCATAATTGGAAATTTCAAGTTTATTATCAGTAAAATGTTAATTGTGTTTCGCCATCGATCAGTAATCACATTTCTGAATATTAGACTCGTGCCAACGAGAGAAATTTTGGGCGTCGGTTTTTAAGTGACGGAAGTGAGCGTCAGATCGGGGTCGTCGATTTGGAGACGCCCGTCAGTGTTTTTTTTCTTTATTTATTTGTTGTATAGAGTTAAAGGTATATTGGTAAGTATGGGTCCAGAAAAAACTCAACTGATGTTCACTGTTGGTAGTGTAGTCAATTTAAAAAGTGTTGACATCATTGATTTGGTAAAAACTGATGCGTCATTTAACGTCACGGTTGGGAGCATTCAAGAATTTGCCAAAAGGTTAACTTGAACATTTGAGTAAACATGTAGAATCTTTCATATGGTGTGACAATCCTAATGTAACTGTTATAAGCGGGCTGTTGTATATTTTTATAATAAGTTGTATCTATCATTCTCACAAAGTGTATATACGCTAGCCCATTTATAATTATTTAAGAATTAAGCCTACTACTTTGGGCCTTACAGGCCCAATCAGAAATTGATATACACGATCCATATAATACAAACAATATCGTAATTTCAATTATAGCATAGACGAACAAGCTTGATATTAGCCTAATGGGGTAGGGTATTTAGAGCTATTCATTGATTTACGGGTTGGGAATTTATTTATAGAAAAGTGTATAATAATAGGTGTGAGAGTATTTGTTGTGACTTAACCTGATCAGTTAGTGAAAACAAAGTAACAATGACTACATGTTCTTATATGCGTAGAACTTGGCATCAATCCGACTTGGGCATTGTCGAATACACTAATAGTCGTGTATCAGTGCAATATGTTGGCTAGGATCCTATTAGGTGGTACACGACAATATATGGTAGGTTAGGATTGTGGTTTTAACACGGATGGTATGGAAGATCGAATTAGACAACCTTTACTGAAGCACAAAGAAAAGAAAACAGCCCGCTAAGGATATTGGTAGGATGTGATGGATTAATGGAGTTGTTTGGTGCTTTTTAGGTATTTTAAGCTTGACGGGTTTGTTATTAGGCTTTCTGGATTTCTCGTAAGTTAGATTTTCTTAATGCTTAGTATAGTTGTCTTTAGGTGTGCTTAAGAGTGTATTTCTCAGGTTGTAGTTTGGCTGTTGTAGACAAGGATAGGAAAGGCTTTTATTTGTTTGTCAAATTCTAACTTCTTGCTAGCTTTTTTTTAATACATAATTATTTCTGCCGTTCAAGAAAAGAATTGTGGTAGTAACAGTAGATGGTGGTGGCGGGTTGGAGACCCGTATCAACCAATCGATTGAGAAGGGGAGGAAGATGTATAGTACTAATTAGTTATTGGGTGTTTTTTTAAGTGTGAAATTGGTGTTTGCTATAAGGATACGAAATTGAATGTTGATATAAAATCAAGAGACAGTTACACTTCTGAATTCAGTACGTCTTCTAGCTCATTTTAATTTTCAGACCATTGTCTTACAAGTTAGACGGCTCTATAAGATACGGATCATGAGTAGATGATTAATTTATTTATTTGACAACTAGTATGTTACCCATACAATGTGAAGGCGAAGAGTTATTTCTTGTTCGATTACAAATCCAATCAGGCCGGACTTGAGGTTATGAGGTAGGCAAAGATTAAAAAACATGTAAGTTTAAATTACTTGATTAATGATGTTTGTATTTTGCATAATTTGATAATTTTATGATGTCATACACTTTCTATAACTTAGCCAGACAAAGAAAAATGTGTAAATAATTTCAAATGAAATGAGATACACCGTATCTTTGGAACACACTTCAATTCTAAAGTTATCAATATAGCTAGGTTTCCAATTTTCTATATATAAAGGAATCCCCGATTATTTAGAGCATACATATATGTAAAAGAAAATTAACCACTTTTTGTCTCGTTACAAACTGTCACTTATAATGTTATATTGTACTTATTTAAGTGGCGGCGGGCATGGTACTGTTGGTGGTGGTGGCGGTGGGCAAGGCTTTTTAATAGGTGGTGGTGGTGGACATGACTTAACAACTGGTGGTGGCTTTATAGTTGGTGGAGGTGGGTGAACTATTGGTGGATGATATGGTGGTTTTACGGTTGGTGGTGGTGAATATCCAATTGGTGGATGATACGGTGGTTTTATAGTTGGTGGTGAAGGATAAACGATTGGTGGATGATATGGTGGTTTTACGGTTGGTGGTGGTGGTGGTGGATGTCCAATTGGTGGATGGTATGGTGGTTTTACGGTTGGTGGTGGTGGTGGATGTCCAGTTGGTGGATGGTATGGTGGTTTTATGGTTGGTGGTGGAAGATATCCAGTTGGTGGATGATATGGTGGTTTTACGGTTGGTGGTGGTGAATGTCCAATTGGTGGATGATACGGTGGTTTTATAGTTGGTGGTGAAGGATAAACTATTGGTGGATGGTATGGTGGTTTTACGGTTGGTGGTGGTGGTGGATGTCCAGTTGGTGGATGGTATGGTGGTTTTATGGTTGGTGGTGGAGGATGTCCAATTGGTGGTTGAGGAGGTGGTTTTGTGACCGGTGATGGTGGTGGTGGTGGTGATGCGTAGTGTGGATAGATTGGTGGTGAGGGATGACTAGGTGGAGTTACCACCGGCGGCGGAAAAAAGGATGGTGGCTTTGGCCAAACTGGTGGATGTACAAATGGTGGTTTAACAATTGGAGGTTTGAAGATTGGTGGATGTACAAATGGTGGTTCAACGATTGGCGGCTTGACGATCGGTGGATGTTCGAATGGTGGTTTTACTATAGGTGGGTGTACAAATGGTGGTTTTGGAACATAAGGTGGTTTAACCGTAGGTGGATGTTCAAAGGGTGGTCTTGGAACATATGGAGGTTTAACTGTAGGTGGATGTGTGTAGGGTGGTTTTGGAGTATAAGGTGGCTTAACAATGGGTGGGGTGGCGGTTGGTGGTTTTGGAACATAAGGTGGTGATGATTTAGGTGGCGGCTTAACGACCGGTGGGGTTAATTTGGGTGGTGATGATGGTGGTTTGACAACAATAGGTGGGTGGTATGGTGGTGGTTCACATGTGGGACAAGCAAGAGATACTTCAAATGCATCTAAGCTAAGAAGAAATACTACAAATACACCCCAATGAAGCTTTCCCATTTTGGAAAGAATCTCATGTGTTCTTGCATGAAGGCCTCCATCTTCTTATACATGCATGGCAATTCAAAAATTCATCATTACTTTAATTATTAATGGGTAATGATTGACTATTTTACCCTTGATCTAATATATAAGTAATCATAATTAATCATGGATGTATTGAAAAATGGAGGATTATATATGAGATGTGTTTAGTTCTATACTCATATACATTTCTCTTAATCTTATATTTTGAAATACTGTAAAAAAATACAGTCTTAATTATTTTTACAAATACTATAAGATTGAGTCCTCCACGATCAAAATTCCTTAAATAATTAGGCCATCTCCAATGTAGGTAGTTTTGCCCTAAATTTGGTGTTTTAGTGTAAAAAACCCTCTCCAATCAACTCACCAAATTTGGTGCAGAATTTAGTGTACACTAAATCTTTGAAGATTTTGCACTATATTTGGTGCAACACTAAACTTTGCACCAAATTTATAATGTTTCGTTTTAGACCCTATGTGTGAACTATTTTATTATTTAAGTACAAAACTTGAAGAAACTTATTTATTTGTATGATTATTTTAAGTACCATATAGTTTAGATTATATAATATGATTATTGAAACAATAAGATATAATTTTCAAACAAACTATGGTAATTTAAACATTGATTTATGCAAAGAACTTATGTAATTGAAGTTTTACGAAAATAAATAAATAAACTTAACATTTAAGTTAATAGTTTGGAAAGTTAATTGATCATAAAAATAATGAACTCACGTCAAATATAATGTAAAAATAGTTTAGGGGCCAATGTTTAAATGCAAAAAGTAGTTTTAGTGCAAAAATTTAGTGCATACGTTGGAGATGAAACACATTTGATGCAAATATATTTCTGAAAGATTCCTTTATTACACTAAATTTGATGTAGTGTTTAGTGCATACGTTGGAGATGCCCTAGTATATCATCTTGCATCGTATATATAACATGACTAATTTTACGTCTTTTAAATGGTGTTGTTCATGTTCATACCGACAAAATCGATCACAACGTTAAATAATAGTGCTATCTATTATTTAAATAATAGCTAGCTAGAGTATTACAAACAAAATAAGTTGGTTTATTTGAAAACGACTTCGCTTTTTAAAATTTGAATATACGCCTTGCTTTATCTATCTACCGACAAAGATTTAGATTTAATTTGTAACATATCAAAGACTAAAAATCAATTTCTTGTTGATGACAAAATCTGAAAAGGTGGAATTATGTTCAAAATTTATGCACAAATTAGTACGTGATTGTCTTTGATTGATGTGACACGTGTGCGTTAATCATTCCAAGTAAATTGGGTTACAGCTTAGGGCATCGACAACGGTGGGTTTTTTATAGGTTTTTTAATAAGTTTTGTGTAAGACGTTTTTTGCATTGAGCAATTAAAAAACCTTTTACTCCATTGGTTACGTAGTTAAAATTGATTAAATTAGTAGGATAGAGTGTATAAAAAATGATTGAAATGTTTGCAAGAAAAAAGCTTTTCATTCTCTCGCTAAATACTTATATAATTTTTAATTGTTTTCAAGCTACAAAAAGCTATTCACCATTAAGGTAAAAGGTTTTTTCTATAGCTTAATAAAAGAAACCTCTTACATAAAATTTGTAAAAAAACCCTATAAAAACTCACTATTGTGGGTGCTTTTACGACAGTCGCTGAGAGTGAAAGTAACAATTATTTTGAGATATGAAAACTAGAAAAATTAAATCCGGATGAAATTGTTTGGTGGAAGGTTTCGATGGGTTTCGTCTCACTCATCAAGTGGTCACGGTTGGTCTTTCACCCATTTTCACGGAAAATTATCCCTACGGTAATTGTATGTTTTATGATTAACTGGTTTGGAGTACGTAACATTTTTAGAGTTGTAAGTCGTTTTAGGTTGGAGAAAGGTTTTAGGGTCATGTTTAGAGTCTAGAATATTGGTATTGGCATCGTTGTATATTCTAGTATATTGCAAGTTTTAATTTAATATATCTGTCATTTTTTTCTTTTGTAAAAAGGACGGAAACTGTTGTTTCCTGTAATCTCCAACAAAGTTAAAAATATAAGCCTAAATTATCAGTTTACAAACTATAAAGTGAAAAATAAAATTAAAAATCAATTTATCTTAATGCAATTATATAACCGTAAGAAAATATTTAAAATATAATCACTCAAATCACAGCTGATAATATTTTTTTATTAATGGTGGTGATGGGTACGTTATTGTTTTGTTTCGGTCTATAATTTCAACAAACACGTACGTACGTCTTCTATAATTAAAGAGAAATAGGGACCTACAAGATCTACTTTTTTAAAGTTTGTGGAGCTAACTGTTTGCTACGTAATTGTAATGAACCAATGATATATTGATTGATTATAAACAAGTTTTTTATACCCTCGCGATGTCACGGGTTTTATAAAATTAATATTTTTTACATAAATATGTAAAACTTCACATTTTGGTTTGTTTTTTTATAATTTTAATAGAGAAATTATGAGCTAATACTCTTTCTAATTGTAAATTATTAAAAAAAATTAGAATACCAATGATATGATAATCTAGATCTAGATAATAATAATAACAATAACAATGAAACACTAATCGTAGTTACCCAAGTTAAATTTATCGTAGCAAAAGTAATAACTATAAATTTAAACTTCTGTACCTTTTTACTATCAGTGTCTTTATTTCTATCTTATACATATTACTATTGGAATTAACTAAAATTTCTTAAATATATAAATGAAAACAAAAAATGTAACATAAAGTGGTGGTACAACATACTTATTGAATAATTTTTACCTTCGTCATCATATCATCATAAATATATATATGTAAGATATTATTTCTTTGGAAAATGTAAAACATACACTCCATAAGAGTTGAATATTAATATCAAGAGATAATAATCATGAAATATAGTTATTGTAATTGTGTGTGTATTAAATTCTTATTTCGAAAAATAAAAATGTAAGAATTCAATAATATATATTAAGAGATAATAACCATAGAATATAATTATTATAGCTAATAGTATCATAAAAAAATAATAGCAACTATGAGTTATATGCAAATAGTTGATATAAGGTTTAGATGTATTTTTAAAATAATAGGAAAAATAAATATCATACCAAAGGCTTAAACTTATATAACCCATAACAAATTTAAAGAGTTAATATTAATAACAGTTTGTTAATTAATATTAAATGATAAGGATCAAAGAAAAAACAATATCACACTAAAGGCTTAAACTTATATAACACATAATAAATTTTAAAGTTATTAAAGAGTTATTATTAATAATAGTTTGTTAATTAATATTAAAGGATGAGGATCAAAATATATTTAAACTAATATGCCATAGATAATAAATAAAAAGTTATTAAAGAGTGAATATGAAAAATGTTAAAATTTAAAGGGTAGAAAATGAAAAAGTGTTAATAGTTGAGACGAAGAAAATAAAAAGTAGTTAAAAGTTAAAGGGTAAAAGGTGAAAATATCTTAAAAGATAAGGGGTACAAATTTAAAAATTAAATGATAGAAAATAAAAAAGTTTTAAAACATTAGGGGGCGAAATGAAAAAGGATTAAAAGTTAAAGGTAAAAAATAAAAAAGTTAAAGGGTAGAAAATAAAAAAGGTTTGAAAATTAAAGGGTGACAAATGAAAATCTCGAAAGTGTAGTTCCTTAATTGATATTAGGGGAATAGGAAAAACAAAATATATATTGGTTATAGCTATCTTTTTTTCACTAAAAAGGACAATAATTTCATTTTGTACGTTTACATCTTGAGTTAATCTAATAAGTGTCGTGATTTTATTAGAAAATCAAATGTTATCCATCTTGTAATAGATAATACTCCACAATACAATATTATATTGTATTCGTGCTAAAAAGTTAGTTCATATTTTCTTTTTCCGAATTCTCAAATTATTTCTTCACTTTCAAAATAGATAAGCGAATTTAATCGTAATTAACATATTACCCTTACTTGAATAAGCATTACTAAAGAAAGCCCTAATTAATTTGTTAAGGGTAAAATATCATTCCGCAAAAAATAGAAATAGAAGACATTAACGATTATGTTTTTATTAAGCTATATGTTTTTTGTAAGGTGACAATTATTTTGGAAAGAAAAAAGTGCAAATTTCTAAACCTTATGACATCTTATTGTGGATAATATATTATTATGTTATTCATACACTTACATACAAACATGAAATGTTCGTAGTATGATATCCTTTGATGAAGAGAAGCAAATAGAATTTCTTTCAATCTTTCATCAACTTAATTTTCGATAAAATAATATTGAAGTGCAATAATTTTGTTTATCATGGAATATTAGAAGCTAATTTATTTTATTCAACTTAAATAAGATAGCTTAGTGTTTGACTTCAAAAGATATAAGGTTCAAAACTCACAAAAAGAATATCTTGGGATGACAAGGGAAATAGTTGGAAATGGTTACATGCTCCGTACATCCAGTTAAAAATGTTAGCTATCCATGTGTAACATTAACAATGAAAATCTTCTCTATTTAGCATTTAGTCGTTTACATTAAACATCGAATATACTTTGTATAATTATAATTAACAACTTCAGCAGATATGTTATCATTTGATAACTATAATAATCATTATAAGTCTTCATGGTAAATGTTTAGTATGTCTAGGATAAAATTATGTCGTACATATTTGATTAGTGCACACAATAGATTGATCGATTTAATAAGTGAATCCGTTGTTATGATTGAGTTATTATTTCTTGTGGGTATTCTAAACATACAAAGCTTTGATTTCTACGGACTTACTTATGATTAGCTTATACGTTCGTAAAAAAACACGGTGATCGATCAAATTAGAGAAAATCACACAAACCATCATTTATGATTTCACCAAATTTCACTAGTAGTCCTTTACCATTTTTAATTACAGCGATCATCCTTTATTTAAAAACTTATTACAGAAACAGTCCTTTATACTAACACCATTAACTATTCGTTAAAAAAGGACTATATTAAATATTTTTTAAAATTTTTTAATTTATTATATTTTAAGTAGATTATAAATGATAAATTATAAAATCTAAAATTTGTGTAGATACTAAACTCTAATTTCACTTAGCAAATGAAATACTGAATTCGGCCTCCTTCTCCGATGATTGGTGGACTTTAAAATATTAATGTTTAACTGGAGAATGAACCGAGTTTGATGATAAAATTTTCTAAGTTAATATTGAGTGCATTTAATAATGTATGTATACATATTTTATAAATTTTAATTTACTCAAAGGAAAAGAATTTCAAAAAATATCACACATAGTCCTATTTAACGAATAGTTAACGGTTATTAGTCTAAAGGACTGTTTGTGTAACAGCTTTCAAAATAAAGGATGATAAGTGTAATAAAAAATTGTAAAGGACTATCAATGAAATCTTAGGCAAACATAAAGGATGGTTTGCATAATTTTCTCATCAAATTAAGTAGTCACTTGTATGCTCATACATTTGGTCCAAATTAAGGCCCAACGTTGCTACCATGCTTACTTGGAAAGTGGACCTTAAGGCAGCCATAAACTGCAAGGGCTCTTCGATATATAGTCCATAGCCTTTGTTTTATATGGACCCAAGTCCACAAATACACAAGTGATGATACACTAAAGTACTAAACTAGTATGAAAGGGGGTTTTTTAGGTAAAAAAAAACAGTAAACTTTATTTATATATATTTGAAAGTAGATAATGTTGGTATTATCCAAAAAAAAATAAACATTTATTAATTCCTAAGAATTATCCACACTAAGTTTTTATATGTCGATTTTTCGAAGGAATAATAATATGAAATTTGTAATTAGCATACCTGTAGTGTTATATAGTAGTACATGTCTTTATGAAGTTGATCATAGGTTCAAATTTTTATTGTGTACAAAATCACCTTTTATACGTAGTAACAATTACACTAAAATAAATTACAAAATGTTTTAGATCATTATCACGTATTCACGTTGATCGTAGGCTCATACCGTATAATTTGTCAGATCGTTATCATTATTATTATTATACGGAGTATATAGATTGAAAGGAAAGAAACACCATAATAATACGTACTTCCCCATCCCAAATTTGTTATGTTTTAACTTTGTGAAATATTTTCTTTTCAACTTTGATCTTAAAGTTTTGTGTTTGTGTTATATAATACTTGATAAAAATTATACCAATGAAATACATTTAAAACCTAATCCATATATTCTGCATCAAATATTAGATAACACAAAGAAAAATATTTAAAAACGATGTTGAAAATAAAAGACTTTAAAAATCGAAACAAGACAATTATTTCGACACGGAAATAGTAATAAATAAGATGGTAAAGATCAAAATTGTAGCAATTATTTATCTTCACTGAAAATTTGTGACATTTTCTGTTGAAATTATGAACATGGTATATAATCAATGATCAGATATAATCTCTGCAAATCATGCTTGGAAATCATTTTTCAAATACAATATTTCGACCATGTAATTGTTCCGGGTTACACGAAATTCGTATTGGGATAATTCAAGAGATGTTAACGATTGATGACAATCAAAATCGAGAACATAGCGTTTATGTGTGTGTCAACATGGGGATGCATGTTTGTAACCAGAAAAACGGAAGTTATATGACATATAACAGACATTAACCAATTCGAGTCAAATTTGTCTGAACTGATTTTTTACGGGTCATTATATATGTAAAATTCGTCACCATGGGCGTTCCCTTGGACCCCACAAGGGGCCGCAACCCCCTTATCGGCATCACATAATCCGTGTTTATTAAATCGCCAATGCATTAAAATATACATCATTTTCTATTTCATGTTTTATCAAAAGTGCAATATTCCTATAAAAATGTTGTTTTTATTAACCTCAGTCGGAAATACAAATTAAAGAATTATTGATCACAAATATAGTCCATAAACAATAGATACGAGTAGATGATAATGGTTTACTTATTAAACTGTTATTAAAAGTTGAATTACCAAAATTGTATAATTGTTGAATGTTGACTTGGTTATTTTCATAGAAATTGAAATTAGTGGACCTTTATCGCCTTTAAATTGACAATTTGGCAAATTCGTTAGTGATTCCAACCCCAAAATCCAAGGGAGAATCTAACCTTTCCTTGTGTCAAAAAGACATTTAACCCATGTTATTATATATTGTTGCCCCCATGTCATATTATCACTAACGCTCTGTCCTCTTGTAGCTACTTGCCGTACTTTGTATCGTTTGACAATAACGGATTGAAGTTGGAGTTGAAGTTAGAGTTGGAATCTATGATTAAAGCTGTAGTAGGGATTCTATACAAAGTTACTACAAAAATCTTCTTTTTAAGAAATCTGTTTTTGTTATGTTGTCAAATAAAACTTATGAATTAGGCTTATTAAAAATATAAACTCAAACCCTCAAAAGTCATACCATTACCGTACGCACTCTATAAATTAAGCACTAACACTCTTTCTTATTCAATTTTAACATTTTAATTTAGATGAAACAATCATGCAGTTTTTATTTCGTTTTTAAACCGTTAATGGTCAAGTAATAGGGTGTTTGGGATTGTTGTATTTTAAAACTGAATTTACGGTTTTAAAGTTACATTGTGAACTAGTATTTCTTAATAGTACCAATGTCGGTATAAAAATTAGTATGCTACACATAAAATAATGATGTTAAGGGATATTTTTATGCATAATTAACGTTGATTATGAAGAAATTTAGGCTACCAAAACAATGTGAAGTCATAGATGAGTGCATGAGTAGGTTAATATATAAGTGTATCCATAATAATGATTGAAGAAAATATTGATTATTAAATCTTCATCTATGTGTACGTGTTTTCTCTTCATTACTATAGGCTTAATTCTTGAAATTTTGATTACGGTGTCTCACAACTTTACAACTTTAAATTTGACATGACCATATATATGTGGTTAGGGATGGTGGTTGAGTAGTTTATGCATTTTGCGTTAGTCGTCATGACTCGATTATGGTAACGACGTTCGGATTAATATAGCTTAATATTAAACTGTATTTAAAATTGAATCCATCACGAAACAAAGTACCAATTGTTAATTTATGGGCATGATAAATACAACAGACTAATTGATACATACAACAAAATTAATGCATTACAGTATTGTACAGTACAAATCATAGTGCACATTAATTGGTGTATATATCAAAATAATTATTGTATATATCGGCTCCCTTAATTTATAAGTTCTATAAAATATGTTCTTAGAAAAAAATACGGTACTTGAATTTATACAATTATTACCTCATACGAAACATGTCCTTAGTTGTATGAGATTATAAAAAATTAATAGAAACCAGCTCAAAATCTCAATTGAAATGTAGAATTAAAATGCTAGTGGAGTGAAAGATAAGGAAAGTACGGTGAGTGGATTTGTGTTCTTTTGTTAGGATCTATACTTTAATCAAACAACATGTCCAACTTTAGAATCAATTGGTGATAGAGGGAGTAGCTCATAAGCTTATACGTATACATAATTATCTTTCACTTTTTGATGTGCTATTGGGTTTGTATGCACAATCCTCCCTCAAACCCAAGTCTAATGGGTCTCCCCTCAAATGATAAAGCAGGTACGTTCACAGTTAAATCAGTGAGAAAGCTTTGTTCGTTACAAGCCTTTTCGCATCAGGTACTTTCTATATCTTGGAACAAGTGGGTTCCGGTTAAAGTAAATGTGTTTGGTTGGAGATTATGGTTAAACAGATTGCCAACAAGATGTGCTTTGCAAAAAGGAAACATCAACATAGAAAGCATTATGTGTCCATGGTGCGAAGAAACATAAGAGGATGCGACTCATATTTTTATGGGCTGTAGGATTGCTAGTCAAGTTTGGATAGAGATCGAGAAATGGTACAAAATCCCGCCTATCTTTGCTTTCTCGGTGATAAATTTACTCCTTTTACATGATAACATCTCGGGTTCAAAGATTAAAAATAGATTAGTCCAATCGGTGATTTTGATCATTTGTTAGATTATGTGGAAGGCGCGTAACACGTTAATTTTCAACAAAAAAAGCACACCGGTTTCAAGGATGATGGAGGATGTAAAATCATATGGTTTTCTTTGGATAAAGCATAGATCATCTACAAGAGTCGAGATTGAAAATAGATGGTTTAGCTTTAATTTTGGATCCACATAAATGGATTTTGGGGTGTGATAATGGTATGAAGAAAGAGCGCAAGTTCCCTGTGCATGGAGATCAAGGTGCATCAGATTGAGATTATTTTGTATGCGGGTGTTTTCGTTGGATGTCTAGCATTCAATGTAATTAGCTTTGTAATTGTATGATTTTTGGAGCTTCTCGGATACTGCCTTGACCTAACTCCCCACGGGTTACTATCAAAAACGATAATAGGGTGAAAACCGGTGACTCGGCCCCTATTATCGGGGATTTTTTCCTAAATCTTCTTCAGGTTGTTTTCATCCATTTTAGTATCCTTTCAGTTCGATTTTAGTTCAAGACTTATTAGATTTTGGTATGTATTTATTTGGAGTTTGTATTTCTTAGATCTGCTAGCTTCTTGCTGGTAGACTTATTATATTATAATATATTTAGCCTTAAAAAAAAGTGGTGGGAAGGAAATGAATGGTCCAGCGATAAAAAGTTTAAATAAATAAATAAAAATTAATGGACATATGGAAGTACTGTTATGCGTACGATATAGTGGGTGTGTCAGGGTGTGAGTAGACTCATTGACTCGCTTTATCCAAGAAAGAAATCAGCTGCATTACAATTTACAATAAGAAGATATCTTAACTTATTGTACGGTTATATATTGCTCTCCCTTTTTAACACTATTATGATTATTATATTATGTTATTGTCACCTTTATGCTCAACTTTAATAATGGTTATCAACTAATTAAGATAAAATAAAAAAACTACTCAACAAGACTTTTATAAAAAAAGAAAGAAAGTGGTGAATATAGTCGAAATGTAGGCCATCAAATGAATTAAGTACGTTCGACTCAGCCATATTCATCTAGGTTAAGTTCGAACCTGGCTTGTATGATTTAGACTTGAATTCCGCTCAACAGTTATCTTAAATATTTGTTTACTCGGCTCAAAATCATCAAATAAAAATCACCAAATTTTAAGTATATTTTTGTATTTATCACTCTTGATAAAATATTATATCATTTTCCAAAAAACTACTCGTAATACCTGTATATATGAAATTGATGTTTTACAGCATGATCCAATACTGAAATCTAGAATATCTCAAAACTTATGATGTATAAAAAAACATTTTTTTTTCTGAACTCCATTATCATTAGGGATTATTATTTATTATTACTAATATTATTATATTACTACTAGCTTTTTTTTTTGTTTGTATATAATTATATTTTTTTTCAAATAACTTGATGCCTGGCAACAATACCGTTAACTAGTGCCTTTTTTAGATTATACTCCGTAATAATTAAACGATGCTTAATTAATTTTGTTCTTTAGCAATGAGTATGTCATTAAAATTCAATAATTGCTATTAATCTAAACAACAGTTTATAATATAAAAATTACTGAACAAAATTACTTTCAATTAATTTCTTTTCCAACTCGGGATGACTCATTCCGAGTCTACTTACAACTCATACTTGCCATCTCCCAAGCAAAAAACCATCGCAAAAAACTACTTCTAGTCATAAAAATTTTAGAATAGTAGTTAACTTATCATGACTCGGACCGAGTTGACTCAGTTACTTAACTTCTATGTCAATCTCTATATGTATCTGTATCTATATCTCAAAACACAGATCCATGAAGAAGCGGTTTAGATTCACACACATATTCCACATGACTACACCTTCTAAAATCCTCTAAATCAGCATGCCGGTTCGATTCCGGTCTTGAAATGAACCGGATTATCTCCTCAAACTCAGATTCTTCACACGGAACCGTTAACGGACCTGAATTTGAAAAACCGTATTCTTCTTCAGCTTCCATTAGAAGCTTCTGGAATATCGGATGATTTAAATACGTCGCTCGTACGATAAAGCGCTTACAATTGATTCCGACGCAGATCGCCACGTGTCCTGCCGGAACATCACCGGCGATACAACGGCGAGAAGTAGTGAAAGAAGACCGACGGCGCCAGCGGCGGAGCATTTGACGGACGCGTACAATGTGATGGATTTTGGTTGATTTCTCGATCGCCGGTGACATGATTGCAGTCGTCGGAGATTGAGTTAGGGTTTAGTGTCTGTATGTGTGTGTGTGTGTGTTTTTGAGTGTGAAATGAGTGTGTGTTTAACGTTGAAAAGGAGAAGTAGCATTTTATAGGAGGGTTGTCGTTTGTGAAATGACCATATTACTCCTAGGGTTTGTGATATTTACGAAGATTGTGAGGTTTGCCATGTGATTGAAGGGTACTGGTGTTGTCCAGTGTTTGTTTTATTTTATTTTATTTATTTTTATTGTCCACTAGAATATGGTCCACTATTAATTATTGTTACTTTATACTGAATTTTACTATTGTTATGTTTACTAGTTTACAGAGGTTTGAATGCAAAAGAAAATGAGAAATACCACACTCCTAAAAATATAAAATATTTCATATATATATATATATATATATATATATATATAAATGATTTGACTGTAAAATTATAATTTGATATTTTTTTGCATGATTTTATTAGTTAGATTTTATAAATACAATGTGAAGTTAGTGCTGATTAGAAGAATATGACATTGGAGTTGTATATAAAAAAATTAAAAACTTTAAGAAGGGTTTTTAGACGTATGATAATTATATAGAAAATGAAAGCTCTAGTCATTTTGTTTGCAAACCAATATCGGATCACCTCATCTCATTTGATTTTGAATAAGGAGTATATTAAGTTGTCCCACATTGATAATTAAAGTAAACCATTCAAAGTTTTTCCTTCTCTTTAGGGCATCTCCGACGTAGCACTAAACACTACACCAAATTTGATGTAATAAAAGAATCTTCCGAGAATATACTTGTACCAAATGTATTTCATTTCCAATGTATGCACTAAATTTCTGGACTAAAACTACTTTCATCATTTACACATTGACCTCTAAACTATTTTGACATTATACGTGACTTGAATTCATTACTTTTATGATTAATTAACCTTCCAAACTAGTCACCTAAATGTTTATTTTATTTATTTACATTCGTAAAGCTTCAATTTCATAAGTTCTTTACATAAAAAATGTTTAAATTATCATAATTTGTTTAAAAATTATATTTTATTGTTTCAATAATCATATTATTGAATCTAAGGTATATGGTTTTTAAAGGTATTATACAAATTTATAAAAGTTTTAAACTTAAATAATAAAAATAGTTCAAACATAGAGTATAAAATGAAACATTATAAATTTGGTGCAAAGTTTAGTGTTACATCAAATTTGGTGTAAAATCTTCCAAAATTTAGTGTGCACTAAATTTTACACTAAATTTAGTGTGTTGGTTGGAGATTATTTTTTACACAAAAGTAGTGAAATTTGGTGCAGTTCTATATACATTGGAGATGACCTTAAAGAGGTTGTTGAAATTTAAGATTAAGAAGTAAAGTAGATATGCTATATATGTTATATCTAGTTAAAGATTAAAGATATGAAGATTACAATTCTACAAGAGAATGTTAATCAAGTCTCGTTAAGCAACTGAATGATTAACCGATCACTAGATTTATTACATGATATTTCAAATTTCATCTTATTCTCTCTCTCTCTCTATATATATGGATATAAATAACAAAGAGCAATATAATACTATTTTACAAATAGTTTAAAAAATATTGAGTGAAAAAAGAAAATTATGACCTGAAAAAAGGTTCTGATTGGGTTATTATACTTTGGATACTAACTTAAGTTTCAACTTATTTATATATTCATTTTCATTTTTTATACATTAAAGTGACAGACAAAACCCCTGTACAACTTACATTATTTTGAATCAATGCAATTTAATGTCCTTAATTGATTTTTGCGATTTGTTGTTATTATAGTGATTTTGCATTAGGAAAGGATATATATGTATGTATGATGATTATTGTTACAATACATCTAAACCAGATCTGGATCTTTAAGTTAATTTATTTGGATTCAATTTCAATTTCTCTACGACTTGAGTTGATTTTATATATTTTGTACTAGATCTTAAACCCATGTATACACACGGGTATTGATTGTTTAACTAAAATAAAAGTCTTAATTTTAATTTAACTAAAATAGATGAAATTAATTAATTAATTAAATTTGATTTAAATTTGTGATGTCATAATCATGTTTCCTATATATAATTTAAGATGTTATTCTCTTATTGTAAATTTGTCGTTAGTATTATTATAATCCGTGAATTTATTTTTTGTTTGAAAGGATATGTATGATTGTTATTGTTACAATGATCTATACATATCTACTTTGATTCTATGAAGTT
Source organism: Pseudognaphalium luteoalbum (assembly GCA_963422505.1). Lineage (NCBI taxonomy): Eukaryota > Viridiplantae > Streptophyta > Magnoliopsida > Asterales > Asteraceae > Pseudognaphalium > Pseudognaphalium luteoalbum. The sequence continues at coordinate 1,505,593 of OY730192.1, forward strand.
CCCTTTTTAACGCTTTAATTATATGACGGAATAAGTATCTAACGAACTAAAGATTAACAAGTAGAAAGTAAGAACTTATAAATAGGTAGCACTAAAATAAATATTCTTTCGTAGAAGACGTACCCAAATGTACTGGTTCACGGATCACGCAATTATAGGAATCCCGATGAGTCAGGAGATCACTAAATTGTTCGTAACAAAAGTAATGGTTGTCATCAAATGGTCAAATTAATATATAAGGTTCTTAATTTATAATTTGATTAATGTTTAATTTCCAGGCACTAATTAATTAACGAATGCTCTTGCCTCTTTTACTATTCTTGATTCTTTCTTATCGTGTATACATAATGGACGCTAGCTTTTATGTCAATGATGAATTGGGAGCCAATAGGTGAGCAACATTTTTTTCAAGTGCTACTAAAGTCGTTTTTTTCATTCTTGGATTCAAAGGGTAGTTTAGTATTTGGAATTAGCTGGATTATATGATTAGGTCGATGTTCAAATGAGAACCATCGAATAATATAATATTTTAGATCACGTTTATAAGAAATAATAAAACCATGAATACCAAAAAATAATATAATGTGTTAAAACTTATTTTAACTGACATTAAACAATTTGTTCAAATGTGAATAGCTCATCTGTGAACATATGTGTTTTTGCATAATTAAATATGTAGTTTTGTTGCTTTTAACGTTCATAAATAAAGTAAACATATTCAATGATAAATTTTTCAAATATATAACCAAGCAAAATAGTATTTGAAAGACTTATATTGTAAGAAAATCTTATGATTATAAGAGTGTGTTAAACAACACTGAATGTAGATGGAGATATATATTATTATATGAGTTTAATTTGAAGAATTTTTATGTTGGTGGTATATCTTTTCACTGTGTTTGCCAAATATAGATTTTAAATGATTTTTCTTGAAATTTAGAACTTTAAACTTCAAAATTTCTGAAAATGTTACTAAACGCACGAAGTTTGCTGATTTTTTCTTTGGACTTGATCACTTGATAGCGTTTTTGAAAAGTTATCCTAGTGTGGTGACTATAATATTTTCTATCGTAATTAAGTAACCTAATCGAATCAGTAAATATATTCCGAAGTTAATCTTGTAAGTGTTGTGAATGTAAAGAAGAAGAATGAGAGAAGGAGATGAAGAGAGAAAATAATATTGAATCAATCTATCAAATGGTTACAAATGACAATATATATAGGATAAAGAAGAGTAAACCCTAACTGACAAGAGGGTAAATAGGGGGCTATCCACATGCCCATGAGTTTACAACACCCCCCCTTGGATAGTCACCGTTTATAATACACCAAAAACTACCTCATTAAAAACCTTATCAAGAAAAATCCAATGAGATAAAAACTTGATGGAGGGAAAAAAAGTGCAATTCGAATAATACTTCTCCTGAGATTAATGTATATTTTTCAAGCGTTGAATACTGATCTTTCGAACTAATTGCTCAAAAACTTTTGTCGGCAATGATTTGTTGAATAAGTCGGCCAAATTTTAGCTTAATCGGACTTGACGAACATCAATGGTTCCATCCTTTTGTAGATCATAAGTTGAGAAGAACTTCGGTGAAATGTGCTTAGTTCTATCTCCTTTGATATACCCTTCATTGATTTGAGCTATACACTTCACATTGTCTTCATATATAATATGGATTTCCTTTGATTGTCTTGAGACCGCATTCTTCTTGGATGTGTTGAATCGTCGATCTTGAGTAAACACTTCTCGATTGGATTTATGAAACTCAATAAATTTAGCAATATTTGACGACCTCCAAGAAATTGTGGTGTCTCCACAGGTGAAAACATATTATGTTTTTGACCTTATGTGAATCAGATAAATACCCGTGTATTTTCTTTGAGTAAAATAATCCCATATTACGGGTACCACAAAGATAACACAATATGTGATTTATTGCAATGTATAAATGTGTATTGTAAGCAATGTGTATTAATCCCTAAATGGACTTAGATATTATAATGATTTGTGTATCATTTTCTTTGGTGTGGAAGAGATCCAGAAACATATCTGGATAGTATTTTGGAGATATGGACATCCATTTCATATTAATGCACATTACTCCCCCTTAGATGTCCATTGTTATGATGATTATGCCTCGTTATAACCTTACAGATAAAACCCGGTGGGATAAAAGTCTAGTTAAGGAAAAAGAGTACATAATTCTTTTAATGTGTTTGGGGATGTTGCATCGATAAAAACCTTACCAGAAAAACCCGATGGGACAAAACCATGATCAAGGAAAAAAAATAGTACAACATTTATTTTCTCCCCCTCATAATCACATCACTTGTGAATTTATTGACAAATAATATCATCTCATCAAATTTAATGAGAAAAAACCGACTTTTATGAGATAAGTCATGGATCCATCATCGTTGATGTATCCATCAAGTTGAAAAATGTTTTATATGTATGCAAGACAGTGAGTGTCCTCTCATAGATAATAAGTTACTTCGCCAAAAATGTGAAGTAAATGATTTTCAACTCTTTTATGACCAGTGAGAAATATTAACGTCTAATGATATTTGTCATCCTTCGAGGGTCGGAAGGATTTCAACATTAAAATAATCATTGCATCATGAGGATGTATGGCTCTTTGTACATGCTTGTAAACATTTCTTTCATATTCAGTTATAAATATACATTCTCCTTTAGAACCTTGTAAAAAGTTTAAAGGATGTATGAATTTAAAAATCCTCATAAAGAATGTATTTATAATATGGGCTAAAATGTCCATTTAATAAACAATTTTTCGAGCCCAAATTGATATAAGGACTTATTTAATATAATTCGACCGTGTCCTCGAGAGTCATTTATGAAAAACATGAGGCATTATAAATAGTGAGACATGTCTTTCTCATATCTTCCCAATCATTTGATATAAGATCTTATTCAAATTGAATAAATGGTGATCTCAAAAACCTTTCTAAAAAGATTGAGGCTTTTTGAAGTGGAAACATCTTTAAGCATTTTATATCCTTGAGGGATCCAAATAGCAAATGAGCTAGACTTGTGAGTTATCATATAACTAGCAAAGAGCCTTAGTATCAACACTCTAGCTTTATATATACTCATTGTGCTTTTGAGTAAAGACCGGTCATACAATAGGCTTTACACCTTTATGAAATGGACTATGAGTCCAAAAATCTCGTATTAAGAGATTTCATAAATTTATTGCGTCTTTTTATATTGGTCAAAAATATTTGCAATTCTTTTCAAAAATAATTTCATGGTGCTCAATCACAATAGTAGCGCTAAATTATAATGATAGTATTATCGATATCGATTTCATTTATATCGATTCCACACTGTTCTAGACATGATATCTTTTATTGAGATCTCTTCATTTTTCAGGTACCAGAGGTTCTGATAGAACCTTCATGTCTAGTTTCGTTAGATTGAATTGGGGTCTTTAGTCCTCGAATTAGACCATCTAAATAACTTGTTCCTTTTTTTCCGAGGATATAATGTGGAATCGACTCACGTTGCACGTGACATAGACTTATTAGCCATTTTAAAAGGAGCATTAACAACTTATCATTCAAACAAATATGTCTGACAACTATCAAAAATGAATTATCATTTGAACTTCGAGTTCATACTTTATACTATGAGAATCAATATTATATATTGATAATTCATTTTGAGTTTAAGTTGTTTTAAGATTTTCCCATTTGGTCTAATAGTTGTGCGTTACGGTTGAGCATATATCGCACAAACAAATAAAAATATCTATGATATATCTTTTGATGACCAAAAATGAATTATAAGGGGGGGGGGGGGGGGGGGAGAAATCTTTTCCTTTGGCGTAATGCGAACTCACATCATTGCATGTATGTTAACATGACCCCAGAGTATAAATAACATTATTGCTCTCATAATAGATGTTGATTTGCAATCAACTAAGCCTTTTAACAAAAGCAATTTATGTATGAACTAATATATGTTCAACACTTACTATAATCAATTGAAAAGTTGATGAACTTAAACAATATATACGTTCGTCGAAATTATCAAAACAAAATTTGATATTTTGAAATATGTGCTCGTAATCTCATTAGCTGAGTTACTTAGTCACGCAAATTTTAGGTTGCGGATTTCATAACCATTTAGACGATGCATCGATTTAAAAACTCTAAATGGTTCATTATATGGATATATGAAATACCCGCTTGTTGATTTCAGAACTTTTAAGGGAATGTGTGCCAATAATAGTACGTATAATTTTTTCTTGAGAGCAATATATGTAAAATTATTATGTCAATGAAACTTGAGGTTCCATTATACATTTCGCATCATTATTGACTCGGGATGGTCTCACCGGTCTTGCCAGATAATGTAATAGTCATGGTCCATTAAACATGAAGTTTATGGCCATATGTGCTTCGATTGCACATTTTATTTTATAATCAAAGCCACGGAATATGAGGAAAATTAAAGCAATAATATTGCAATATGAGGTGCATCTAGTTAAAACAAGTTTTAAAGCATTAATTGCTTTTGATGGTAAAAACCTTTCTTCAAGGTTATAATTCTAACGGATATTGTACCGTTAAATATTCTCTTTAAAGTCCTCATTGAGATGAGAAATATTATTGATTTGATATGATCATATAAAAGGATCTTATCGCCGGTATTCATTTATTCTTCAAATTCGTTTGAAGTAAGATGAGTTAAAAAAAACATAGGAGATAATTTGAGAAGCTTTATTAATAGATATGTCAAGAATAGTGAATACCAATTTTGTAAAACTTGACAGTAACCAAAAATACAATAAAAGAATGTACTAATAATAAGAATGTTCGCAAATGAGCGACTAAACAAAAGGTCTAATAGAAAAGACTTTAAACATGAATCGGACGTTTAACGCTCGTAAAGCTAATTTAACCTTTTTTATGTTTAAAGGTAGTTCAATATTGATAAATTCTTCTATAAAGAAAAGTGAGTATTATATACTTTTAGATTAAAGGTAAATATCGTAGATAAACAAAACTTAAATTATCGTGTGAAGATTTTCATGTTAGTTAAGAAAATAATAATAATTAATGACCGAATCATGTTATGAATAAAAACCATCATTAACTTTTACGATTATATTAACATACATCACCATCCTCTGTAAATGAAAGTATACATGGGACTTGAAACCCTATTTGGATTTAAAATCTTTATGTGACATCTAATTACCTGACGTACTAGCACATAATCTAAGTGTATCACAAACATATTTTAATATGAGTATTGCAAACAGATTCATTTACATGAAATGAAATGAATATATAGAACTTAATGATTATGAAGATGATGATGATAGAACTTGAGGTTCTACAAATATGACAATAAGGAGATGTTATCTTAATTATAAATTCTCTATAGGAGATCATTGTGGATCTTGAGAATTTTAAAAAAGATATAACAGGTATTGAATCTCTTTAGGAGATCATTGAAGATCTTGATGATTTAAAAAAAAAAAACATATAATAATAGCACGATGTTATTTTAATTTGTGTATTCTCTTGAGGAGGTCATAGATCTTGAGGACCATCACAATAACATTATGTTTGATTCTCTTAAGGGAATTATAATAGAACAATTAGCATTAACTTGAGGTTATGTAATTTTGATTCTTTTTAAAGACTTATAATAAAACAACAATCATAACTTGAGGTTATGTTGTTACGATTCTCTTTATGTAATCACAATATAACATTGTTTGTTCTTGTAAACTACAAAAAGAATTATGAGATCAACATATAAATAAAACTTGAAAGTTTTCTATCTATTTCTCTCAAGAGCCAATTCGTGCTGATAACGTGTTGTGAATGTAAAGAAGAAGAATGAGAGAAGGAGATGAAGAAAGAAAATAATATTAAATCAATCTATCAAATGGTTACAAATGACAATATATATAAGATAAAGAAGAGTAAACCCTAACTAACAAGAGAGTAAATAGTGAGCTATCCACAAGCTCATGAGTTTACAACAGTAAGATTATTACTACTAGTTTTCTATTTTATTGCATATATTGCATTGCACCAACTAATTAACATGGGTAGAAGACATGGGGAATATTGAATTAATTTAAATTTTATTTGTTTAATCACACAACCTATTTCCAGTTACGTTGACCAGTTTGACTTTATAATTGGGCTTCAGATTTATGTCTGAAGTTGAAGTCCCGACAAATAATCTTGTGTTAATTAATGATGTTTAATTTGATTAATAACATTTACTTACATACTTGATTTTAGAATCTTGTTGGAAATGGAATCTAAGTACTTTTTTATTAAAGGCAGTATTGGAATCACTTACAGACCCTTATTATGGTCCACTCGATCATCTTCGTTGAGTTCGAAGTCAAAGCGACTGTCTTAAAGGAGTTGTTTTCCCATATCTTGGATGGGTATTGCATCGCAGGATTCCACCCACAATAATCTAAGTACTAGTATATAAAATTCAATACTAGTTTTTGCATACTATTTTTTTACCGATAATTAGTTCAAAACAGGTTAATGTTATTAAATACATATTAACACTTAATTGTAAGTTTATAATAACCATCAATCATGAATATATATATATATATATATATATATATATATATATATATATATTGTAATTTATAATACTTAAAAACTATAAATACAATTTTCTATATCACGAGATCCGGTATTCTTGAATTGACTAATCTTGGTTATGAAGTTTTTTTATAATTACAAATGTTTCCTGTTCTTCCATGATCATTTGTTCCCCGTTATTTTGACAAATGATTTATAATGATTAATTAAGAAAAATAATAATCAAAGAGATTTGGAGAATAATATGGATTGAGTGTGTCTCTATTCATAAACCTATAGCAACATGAGTAATTCGCATAATTAGCTTGATTTAGACATATATTGATTTTCTTTCAATGGCCTTTATTATTATATCATGTAATTATGGCATTATGTGTAAACTACTCGTTATATATGCTCATTGAGATAAAAATAAAATAAAACAGAGAAGGATGCTAATTAACCAACTGCTATGACTAAAGTTAACTTTTGATTCGATAAAAGATTGATCAAATACTCTTGAAAATCACATATCTCAGCTTAAACCTTTTATCCAATCTCTCTTTGTTGTTTTTTTATTTATTTAATATTATTTTTTAGATCGAACCACAAGCCTTGACTTCAATACCGTTAAACCGATTTGATTCAAAATTTTGGATGAAATAGACTTTTACTAGAGCATCCACAACCATGTTTTTTTACAAAGTTTTTTAACTAAAATTGTGTAAGAGCTTTTTTAAAAAAAGCTTTTGCTCCATTGAGGAAAAGCTTTACAAAAACTTTACAAGTACCAAAATTATTAAAATGTTATAAAATACTGATGAAAGATAGTGCTATAACTTATAATTCCTCAACCTATAGGTCCCTCATTTCTCATTAGTTTATTGAATTATAATGATTTAAAGGTTTGAAAAGCTTTTTCTCAATGAAGAAAAAACTTTTTTAAAAAAAGCTCTTATACAATTTTGTTAAAAAAAGCTTTGTAAAAAGTTATGGGTGTGGATGTTCAACACTTCACATTTTCACTAACACAATAACACCTAGACAAAAGTTGAGGCATTCTAAATATTACCCCATCCGTTCCAAAATAATTGTCTTGTTTTGACTTTTCGAAGTGTTTCTTCTTCAACTTTGACTTTAAATCTTTTTTTTGGTTATATAATACTTGATGAAAATCATACTAATGGAAATACATTTAAAACTCAATTTATTCATATAATTTTGCATCAAGTATTATATAAAAAAATTAAAGTCAAAATTGAAAAAGAAATAGTTTCACTAACACTTCACATTTTCACTAACACAGTAACAAAGACAAAAGTTGAGGCATTCTAAATATTACTCTCTTCGTCCCAAAATAATTATGCAAATATATCAGGTTAAGAATCGTGATATCATATTTCCTCAATACAAAAAAACAATTGTATGAGCAATATATATATCAAGTTAAATAAAAAAACTATTTATCATATAGAAAAAAGGGGAAATAATGAAATATATAGGTTTAAACTTTAATGTGGTAGCAAATCTCTAGATGAGTGTAGACGGGGATATAGTTTGTCTATGTCTCTGCACCAAGTGACATGCAATTTGTAACACTAACATGCCACCGTTACCCACATACTCATATCTTCTATGTAACCTCTATAATATAAGTCTACAAGTGGCAAATAAAATAAAATTAAAACTTTGTGTATGTATGTACTACAAGTCTACAAGTGGCGACACTTGTTAAGGAAATGTAACACACATATGATTAGAATCCGGACTTTTTGCTAAACGTAGAACAACTACAAAGGGGAGAAAATAGAGTTTAAAAAATAAGGATAACATTGGTGCTATCGACCGATCAAAGTATACATATTATACGTTTGTTTTTTATTTATACAACAATTTTAAAGCAAACAACAGTTAAAAATTAAGGCTGCGTTTGATTTGTAAAAATGGAAATGAATGAGTTTCATTCCCATTCAAAATGTTTGGATCGTGGTGTTATTTCTTAAAAAATGAGAATCAAACTCAAATATTAGGCTTACTTTAAACCCATCTAAGGGTTGGATTTCAATTTGATTCTCATTTCCATACCTTTAAGGCTTTAACCATACCCCCTTGCCATTCTTGGATTTCAATTTGATTCCCATAGCTTTAACCATACACTCTTCACCATTCCACCAACAAATCAAACGTACCTCAAAGGACCCTCTCATCGGTGAAGTCGGTTTGGAATTGACGTGCGTCAGTCCAACCAACAACCAACACCAATGGTACCCTCCGTCACTTATCCGACGTATTGTCTCTTTTTATTAAGTGTGTAAAACTAAAAATATATTGGTAAATGTGTGGCTCAAAAATTGAAGTGACGTTAGTAAGTTGTAAGTCAGTTTCAGTCAAATTTTAAAAAAAGTTAATGTGACGCTGAATTGGTAAAAACTGAATCAGTCGGTTTCGTCACTTGTTGGGAGTGGCCAAAGGTTAGGTGTTTTTTGTTGCATATAAAGTTTTCCCTTAAAATATAAATAATACGAGATTGTTACATGTGCTTTATCGTTATATATAACCATTGATGATTAATTTCCTTGTCTTATTAAACTCTTACTGATATTTAAAAAACATTACTTAAGCTTCCTCAGTATCATAAAATATCAGCTTGAGATCTCTAAAAAATATGATTCCTTCTATGTTGGAAAATATATAAATATTATATTACATTAATTATTAAAAATAATACTTTAAAAACGATGCACTCCTGTAATTAGTACGCCGGATGATTTTAAATTAATAATGTTGTTTGTTTGGTACTCAATCATTAACCGTTACAAGAGGTTATGCTCTTCATTCTGATAAGCTTTACGTGTCTTAATTATGTTGTAAGCAAATCATGTACCTCTACTGAAACTTTTTTATTTTTACCACGTTATTTTGTACCGAGTAAATATATTTCTTTATTGCACACTTTTTTTTAAGTGTAAAATTTTTCTTATATTGTTGTTGCCTACATAACCCTTTTAGGCTTTTATCACTACTCGCCGTTGACTTAGTAATTTAGCTCGAGTCAAACCTTTAAAGCTGACTTTCTATTATAAACAGTTGCTTTACCAATTTCATTGCAATTATTGATCTTCTTGCACTTTCTGTGGTGATTCTATTCGTTATATAGTTGTCAACGACACTATAAACTCGAATAGATTTGCATGAATATTCTCTTTTTATTTGGTGATCACCCATTATTGGATCATTGTTTGTTGTCCACTCGATAGTGCTATTGACATTGTGCGCAGCGGACCAAGAGTAGCGGACCAAGAGTCCTAGACCACACGCTTTCATCCACGCATCTTGGATTGAAACAATGAACCATTCTAGTGGAGAGCAAAAAAGACTTTCTTCTCATAACGTCAAACCATCACCGTCAACATCAACCTCGCTTTGATTAAAGGTTACAAGAGTGACAACTTAAGAAACGCGTCAAACAAGATATATTTGCCTATACGCGGCAAATCTGCTGGCTGACCTTTCCTCGATATCTTAAACTATTATCATGATATAATGCTATATATATTTTGTAAAATCAACTTTAAATTCACAGCTTTGGATTTCCAGGTTTAGATTCCTTGGCCAAAAATCATTGTTCTTGTTATATGGGAAACTAATTTCATGGCATCCCATTTCCCGCTCTTAAAACATGTAAATGTAAATGAAGAATGCTTTCGAGTATTTACAGAGGATATTTCTTGAACATCTCACAGATAGCCATTTCTGGATCAAAATGAAAGTGAAGTACGCTCATGATCAGTTGGGCAAGCATATGAAGCTGTAATCATCTCCCGAAACAATACAAAGGCATACATTTTACTTTGCATCATACCAGCAACAATATAAGACTGTCACCTTTTGGTTTAGGGAATTCATATTACATGCCAAGTCTCACAATTCTGTAACATAATCCACTATTTCAGTTCTTTCAGTAGATTTAGTAAAAGGGATCAATTTCATCCCATGTACTAATGATTTGAATCGAACTGTGTAATGTTAACTTTAATAGATTTAAAGCCTATAAAACAGTGGTATGGCTAGCTCAGAAATAAAGGAAGTGATGATCAAGATATTTTCGCATAAGTGATTGTGATCGATTATTCTTCTAGCATAATTCAACTTTCGGATTATGTTTATGTTGTGAAACTAAGAAAGTGTATAACCATCTGTCATGGTTGAAACGAGTAAAACCTCATGTAAAAGCATTGTCTCAACAAAATCGAACAGTTACAATCAAAAGATAAGATTCCATAGCCAGAGGCCACACTAATTCACTCAGGATCATCATCAAGAATTATTCAAAACATGAATCACCACCTCTTTCATATCTGCATTTAGTGGTGTGCCTTGGCTGCAGCTTTTCTTTGCGAGTTAGCCTTTGCCTGAAAAACATGTGCACCACAAAGAATCAAAATGAATCCTCACAACTCAAAAGATGCGCAGGCCGAAACACACTCCAGTATTACATAAAGCAAAAGAATATCTCAGTTAAGTTTTAGAAATAATCCTACAACTAGAAGTGGCATTTTTGACCCACTTATAAAATTCCAAATGAGTGTTCAGGTTATGTCTTATCTCTCACGGATCAGACACACAATAAATATGTAGCTTGAAGAAAACAAGTGAAATGGGTCAAAAGTCACCCAACTTGTACTTCTATGCAATTATGCAGAAAACCTCCCTAATACTTTTATTCAGGAAATTGAATTGTGATTTAATCAATATAATATTTGAAACCAGATTTAACAAACCAATAATATAAATAAAAAAAAGTTTGGAAAAAATATAATAAATTTTCTATGTTTCTGGGGCCAACCGTCAATCCCCCATTCGCCTCATAACAAAAAAGTGCTTACAAGATGAACACTTAATAGTGACTAAAAAGTAACCAGAAAGGCACTTGTTTATAACGTGCGTACATATAATAAAGTCAAAGATCAGCTCATTACATTACAGATCGTTATCCTGGTCTTACTCAGTACACCCAAATCACTGACTCAAAGAACTTGCGTTGTCGAGTCACTTTGCCTTTTGTTCCCGACCCTATTGCGAGCAAAGAAGTTTTACTTCACATTAAGCTGTTATTTATTTATTCATATATTTCAGTCCATCTCTCTATCTTTCATAAGACAATTACTACCACTCTTGTGAGTTGTGATAATTTCACAAATTATACCCTCTTCAACCATAACCATTGTGTCCCTATCATACACCAAAAAACTTACAACCACAAAGCAACTAATGATATTATCAGGAATGGGGTTAAGAGCACCACTAATTTCCTAGGTTTGAAGAGTAGTCTGAAGTTCTTAAACAGCACATAGAGTCCATCTGCCAAAGTAAAAAGTTGAGAACAATTCACTTGAACAGACGCACAAAAATCACCACTTTTTTGGAACTTAAAAGAAGATAGCAAACAGGCTCGTACAGCCATTCAGATTGTTTAATAAGCAACAATAATAACTACAATAAAGTGGTCTAATACATGAGAACGAGAAGATAACGACTTAATAGACTTACACCCGAGTAGGCGACTATTATGCATAAATATAATCCATGGATATTCAACAGTTATTTATTCCTACATGAAGCACCAGCTCTTTTTAGAGTTACTTGATCAAATATAGCATAAGTTTCTACAGTACAAACTTAAAATCACACTGCTAAACTTGTGAGAGTACTGCTTAAGGTAATCCTCGATATACTATTGTTAACATGGTAACGTTTTCAGCATGACGATATCCACAAACATAACACATATTTACACTATAATGAAGTTCCCATGGTTAACTGTTACCAGTAGGCCGTAACGCTGATGCTTTATCAATGAGTAGGGAAACGTCTACAAAAAACTCCAATCAACATTCCTACAAACGTGAATAACCTAAATCTGAAGGAAATCTATCATCTAGGCATCAAACATTGAAAGCATGTTCTATGTGGGCCATTGCAGAGACAGTAAATGAAGGACCATTACACAAAATGTTCAACAACATTAACTTAGTTGGCCACTTCAAATTAAGAGCTGCATTCAAAAACAGACTCACACAGAGAAACTGAATGTATACATGCACAAACTAAAAATGGGAAAGTGTACCGCAGGGCGTAACAACCTTTTAGTCGAGAAACAAAACTCATCCAGTATAGATTCACAAGATCGGAAATTATTTTAGACATTATTTTAACAGGTAAAAATAAAAAATAACAACAGCGCACCTGAAGGTATTTGAGCTTTAGACTTCCGTAAACTACTCCAACAGAGAAGGCAGACACACGAGCCACCTACAATTACCATATAGATACAACATATTAATCTGTCCACCAAAAACAGAGGTCCACAAAACTATTAAACACGCAAAGATAAACATTAATTAGCAATATTATAGATGACAGATTGATTTTATACAGTTTAATTTCAGATCATACTAATGAAATGGTTTACAAAACACAAACACAACATATACATACATACACATAAGGTCAACAAATTCACTATCTTCACATTCATATCTCATAGTATCAAATTAGAATGTGTCTGTACTCCAGATATATTGTGCATTTATCATTTTATCTGCTTATGTAAGTTTGTGTGCATGCACATTCTTTTATCGATATACAAATATGAATTATTGAGCTAGTTGATTATATGTAGCTGTATATCATGTGTTTTACAGCTATATATATGTAATGAAAAATCATAAAATATCTTATGAACACAAAAATCCAACCCTAACCCTGTGATTAGCTAATTGACAGGTCAATATCCAAATTGTTAACAATTACTCGCACATCACATAATATAATAATCAATCAGAACAACATAATCAATCAATTTACGCATAACAAGAGAAATCTATGAATCAAAATCGATAAAACCGAGATTGTTACCAGAGCGAGTGTACTGGTGCCGGAGTAAGGACCGGGAGGTGGTATCGGTGCCATCGGAAAAAATGTGTTGACCGGCGAATAGAGGAAACAAGAGAGCAAATACGTCTCTAGATCTGAATATATGTATAAGCCCTAATTTTTGGTACAGTTTTGGGGGTTTTCTTTTTTCTGACGAAAAAAAAAAAGACTTTGTAATCGTGTGTGGTATTGCGTATGGTAACTAATGTAAAGACCATGGACTTAATTAGAAAACTATTTTGTTGGGCCCTGGCCCATTCAAAGCCCAACTAATCAATTTTCGATATATAAATTAAAAATCCAACTGTGACTAATGTACTAATTGCCACATAACTTGCATAAGTGATCAATTACAAGACTATGAAATTAACTTTAGAAGGCATTTCGTCTTTGATGTTTGTCTCTTGATTCTACTTGATTGAAACCGGTCAATGAGAAGCAACCTCTAAAGTATGCTACACTGTCTAATTGATACAACCCAAGTTTGAAGTATCGAAAACAATGTGAATGAAAAAATCGATTGATCTACATAAGCACTAGACGCATCTAGTTTCTCGACTAATAACCTCATTTTGCAGGTTTTACTGGTATGAATTGTTGAATAGTCAACGAATTCAAATCATAATCTCTTTAGGATGACAATGATTCGTGCAAAAATAACTCGCGGTAGAAAATAATTTGAATTTTAAAATGGAAAAATGTCTACCTATTAAAACACCAGATACCTATTTTAGCTTCTTCTTTTCATATAATACTGCAAGAGGAAGACATTGAGCTTTTTAGTTATTGTCAAGACATGTATCGGAATTTTAATTTTATCACACGCTCACATCTCATATGACCGTCTCTGAACAATTAGAGGTCATGTGTAAATTCGTGGTATTATAAAAAATGAGACTCTACAAAATATATGTCAAATAAGTCAATTTTTAATGAAGATGATTATTAACATCATAATTAATTAAATAATTCATTTCTTTCATTATTGGGTTATTATCCTAGATCCCACTATGTAACACCTCAAAATCTAAAAATATTATTGTGACAATTAAATATATAATTATTTTAAATTAATAAGGTTGTAAGAAAATTAAAATATTAGAAATCGCAAATGATTTTTAAGTTTCAAACGATAGGTATTACGGAGCACCTATTTAATAGATGGAGATAAGTATGTATAGGGAATAAAATCCCCTTTTCCTTCCTACATGTTCCAAAAATAAAAATAAAAAGAGGGGTTGTCCCTGTGGTTTTGCGATTTGAATCAGGAAACAGAAACCATTAAATTGAACCTACAATCCAAGCTTAGAAGCTGGCAATCCTTCATCATCATCATGTTATTAATCAATTGGTAAGTTTAAATTCCCCATTTTAACCTAAGGGTTTGTTTATGATGAATTAGTTAAGGGTTAGTGTTTTAATGTAAAATTTGGATTGGAAATGTGTAAAGTTGATGATTATTAGTTGGTTGCAAAGATTTGATAGTTTGGGTTCAAGTAGTTTGTGAAAAAAAAGTAGTATTGGCCATTTTTGAGCTGTAAGCGCAGGGTCTGATACGAATCAGGTTGCAACGCGATCGGTTCCATATCGCGACGCGAAATAGGTGTAGGTCGCGGTGCGATTGTTGTTTATTGCGACACGATTGTTATTTAAACCAGAACCTGTTTTGTTCCCTGTTCAATCTAGATACATTTTGATACAAAGTTGTAAATAGAAGTGGTAGCATATGGTATTATTGAGTTAAAAATTTAAATTGTATTTGGAAATTAGTGAATTATCACTCGAATCATTTAGAGTACTTATGTTATGATCTTAATGAATAGTTAAGGAATTAATTAGAGCTAGAATGTAATTCAAGTTAATGATCATGTTAGGCTCAGATTATAGACATATGAATTCTTGTTTAAAAGATAGTTAAAGTAATATAAGGTTAAAAATAATAACAATACAAAAAGTCTAGTTATTTGATTATGATGAGTATTAGAGACGAAATGTATTGTTATGATTATGTATTATTTGATAGGTGAACCAAGAGTCAAGACGTGGCTAGTAGAGACATTGTAATTACTTGCTTATTCGGTTATGTGGCTAAAAGGCCCATGTGAGTATTATGAGGGTTTAAATGAGTAAAGATTATGTAATCCATATTACTTACGAGCAAGAGGCTTACATAATCTGATGAATGATTTATTTATGTGTAATCGGGTTGTAGATGGATGTATGCTTATATATTGATTGTTATGATATAGCATACAGATGATTGGTAAGTGTCTAATACAAAGAAAATGTGATATGAATTTCCATTATTTATATAATATAAATAGATGGATATGATGTGTTGTGTTATGATATAACAGGTGGATAAATGATATAAATTGTGTTGTGATTGTGGGTATGCAAGTAATGGTTGCGGCCATTGGCTTGTGTTAATTTCTAATTATATAAAAGTTAGCATTGTATAATAATAAGGATCCTTAACAATAAATGAAAATGATTATGTGAATACGTGAATTGTGTGGATTGGGAACTGTAGACACTTCTAATGGACTTGTGTCAGGGTTTGTTTTCATCATTTCCACGCGGTGGATGGAGTTCCCAATTAATGATATTTGATACGCGGGCATTAATTGGTGAATAAACTGTAAGACTAATTGTGGATAATTAGCATGATATAAATACTTAGTATGCTATCACCCTAGAGGTGGGATACTAAGGGACAGAGTCCAGGAAGAGTTTCTACAATTGCTCAATAATTATGTGTAATTGATATTTATAATGTGGAAATATTTGAATATATAGTTATGGTATCTAGGAATGGCTGCGGTCATAAGCTGGATGGTTATAGTTTGGTGCGGGTATTGTTTGCGGCCATAGGCTCGTGTAATAGCTAATCATATACAAGTAGCATGGAATAAAGTTAAGGATCCTTAGCATATAATAAAAAGAAGGAAATGTTACTGGTTATATGAATATTGTGTGGAAGATTATTCATTTAACTGCTCATAGTCTCACTAAGCTTTGGCTTATTCCTTTTAGTTGTTTATTTTGTAGGTTGGGTTCGGTTGAACCAATATGTTTGAAGTTATGGTTGTGGTTGTCAGAAGTTAACGTGGATTGGAGCTTGCTATATGGTTAGAAAAGCTTCATTTCTTTTAAACTATTATAATGAATGCACTTGTATAAGTCGTCCAGTTTTATATTATTAGAGTCAATTGTATAAAAAAAGGGGGGAAATTTGTAAATGGTAAGGATTTGTATTGTTTGACTTATAAAGTAATCACGACGAGAGAAATGTTATAATATTTTTATTGAAATAAAATGAAATAAGTATAAAATATGTTTTATTGAAAAAGAATAAATCAGGGCGTTTCAAGTTGGTATCAGAGCAATGGTTTGAGAGAATTAAGTGATCCACGATAGGATTGCCTAATCTTAAACCGATGTGAATAGCATAAATTATTATGTTGATTATGCGTTGTAAAGTACAGTACTTTGAACTGATATGATTCACTGTAGTGAACTATGTGATAATTGTTACTTGTTGAATAGGTAACAATGTTAATTTAGATGTTATTATTTTGACTAGTTTTAGTTGAACGTTAGTATGCCTGAAATGATAAAGAAAGTGTGAAAGAGTAGTGTTGGATTTAATAAATTACTGCAAGGTATTGTTAATATTCCTTACTAATATTTATATGATGTAGGCATACTTGTGGTATTTCCATTACTCATGTAATTGAGTAGATGGATATGGTATATTGGAGTAGTGCTATTGACAGTAGTTCAATGATGATTAAATAGGCTAATTTATGTTAGCCATGTGTTGAGATGTATTGATAACTTCTAATGTATATATTGGCAGTATATATAAGAGATTTAATGTAATAGTGGCCTGGTAATTTCTAGTTTTAAATTGATTATTTAATGATTTTATGAATTATGTGATATTATTATTTAATTGTGAAACATAGATAAATAAGTTCCATAACTTATTGTGAATAGTAAATTATTACTTGTTTTAAATTATTTTAGTTGACAGTAAAATAAAGTAATATTTCTCGTGAAAGATTTCTAGGTTCCAGACAACAGATTTAAGACGGATATAAAAATACTCAAAATAAGTAAAGTGATGGAGCTAGCTTAAGTGAGGAGACGGATTTTGTAACTTTCCTTAAACCCTCATTTCATTTGAAAACCCTAACTCATCTATCATCATCATCAGAATACATATACTTAAATTATATGTAAGTTTAATCAAGATTGGAGCTGAATTCTTGAGTTCTCTATCTTTCTAGATATCATCATCTTCTTCAAAGTGTAAGTGTGGTGTTTGTTGATAATCTTGTGTTGTGAGATTAAGTCATATATGAACTTAAGTGAATTGATTGATGATATATGTTGTTAATTGATGTTGTTGAGATTGCTAGATGCAGTAGGATGTTTATTTGAAGTTAAATTCGTTGTTTGTATGAATTAGTATGTAAAAGATAGGAATTTGTGAGATTTGGTTCGAGCTGTGTGTGTGCAGGTCTGTTCTTGAGCTGAAGAACAGCTCAACGTGATCCCAAACCCTAGTCCGAATCGCGTTCATCGATTATATTTTGAGCTGGACGAGTTTTGTTCTTGGGAACGCGATCCCAAGCATTAACCTGGATCGCGTTGCCAAGTGCAAATCTGTCACAGAAAGTTTTCCAAAGACGAACGCGATCCAGCTCTTGTTTCCGGATCGCGTTGCTCAGTGTATTTTGATAATAGAAACTTTTCCTAAGGAGGAACGCGATCCCACCAAATCTGACCCGGATCGCGTTTGCCCGTATTATTTTGATGATTATGATAACTTGTGAACTTAAGTGTATACTATATATATGTACAGTATTGTTACTTATGTTGAGATAAATAGAAATGTAATTACTTGTGTAAGGTGTCCATTTACATAAGTACTATTATTGATGACAAGTTACTAACTTGTGCGTTGTGTGATATTTCAGATACTCCAAAGACTCAGTGATTAGAAGCTGAGTGTTGTGACTCCTGAGGTATCGGTGAGTGGATTCGGAACTCACCATTTGATTTAGTTGTAACTATTTGGTTGCAACAAGTAAACGTAGAAATGTTGGGTATTTAATATTCATAGTTGATTATAAATCTATGTGCTATGTGTGGCCTTCGGGCATCAGTTGTTAATGAGGTCAACAGGTTGAACTGGTTGGTTGGGCTAGTTGGTTGTTGTGTGAATGACACAGGGTCTTGCTTCATTTGTTGTGTGTATAGAACCTGTGTCTGAGTATAGTAACCACTAGTCATCGGTCTCGTCCGTTATGGCCAAACGGATATGGTTGGATAAGTGTTCTTGGGGAGCCACCCGGGTATTATGGTTTTTCCCAGAACCACCGATCCTCATTACTCTATTGTTGACTAGTTGTAATACATGTTTACGGTTGTTTGGGGTAAACAGGTAGTTAAGCTAAGTTGAGTTGTGTGTGAAGAATTCATTCACTTAGCTCTGTGCTAATCCCTCATCCTACTTCCTGCAGGTTTTTGATATATATGTGGGTGTCAGGAAAGGATGCTTTCACAGGGAATGTCTAACAGATTATAACTCTGATATGGTTTTGTTATAAACCTGGTTTTGTAATATATAATACCCCGACATATGTAGTTTTTAAACAGTTCTAAGTTGGTATGTTTTGAATATGTAACTGTGTATGTACATTATCTTAATGTACAGTATATAAATATGTTTTAAATTCCTACGCTTCCGAGTAAAATAATATAATATTGATTTATAGAATGAGGGTTGTTACATTTAAATAATGAAATGGCTGACAAATGTTAGCTACATTGTTGTGTTGGTAAATGTTACATGTAAATAGAATTACAATAATCAGGAATACTGACTTATGTCAGTTATTATATAAAGTATATTATGTGAAAAAGGCATTAATAAATGCTTTATAAAAAGATGTTGATTGATTATGTGAAAATTATTATGTAAGGAGCAATTTTAAATTTTAAATTTTGATTGTTGTAGAATTGTTGTTATGTGATTGTGTAATGATAAGTCTTAATAAATCTTAATGATATGAAGTAGCATGAGGGTGGAAGTGTGAATTACATAATCTAGTTACGTCTGGCCAACGTAATTATATTATGCTATGTCACATAAAAATTGTTGAGACTGCTAAGTATCAGATAGATTTAATGTAACTGTGTTGTGATTAAGAGTAAGATGTGTAGTGAACTCTTTATTGAGTAAAACAAAATATAAGTTTGAATACATACATGTACATGATTATGTGAACGTGTCTACATTAGGTTCACGTTTACAGGTAATTGGATAGAATTATGTTGTAATGCCTAGGTGGAGTTTGGTTTGATTTTTACTATTTAGAAATGTTAGTCATGTCAATATTGACATGAGAACTGTAGCTCATACCCTTAACCGGTCAGTTGTTACTCTAATTGAATTACCAATGTATTGATATGTTTAAATGTTTTATATTATCGTTTGTTAATAATACAAAGTTCATGTACGTGGTTAAATGAGAAGTTGAGAATTGGTTCAAAAGTGTGACGAAAAGTAGTTGTTACCTTGAAATTTTTAATGTTGTATGGAAACATAAATTAGAGTGTTGAGAGATATTAATTGTTTGTGGTTTGGAGAAAATGGGTCAAAAGTGCCCTAAATGGGTCACTAGTGCACCCTAGTATAAAACGGGTTCATGTATAAGTATATGGGTAAGGACAATTGAGTTAAGAGTCGAAATGGATGTCAATTATAATAGTGACAAGTGCAAGTCGTAAGACCTATAGTTTACATTACGACATGATCACAAAAGTGATCAAAATGACCCATAATTGGTTATAGGTTCAAATTCTTCGTTAACGCGAAATTTGAAAATGTGTGAAAAGTGAAACCTCTATTATGATATAATTGAGATGTTTGTGAAGTTTCAGGTTCTAAATGTTACCGAGCCAGTAGTTATGCGCGTATAAAGTTAGTGGTTAGAAGCTGATTGTGCAGGCCTATTCAGGTAAGGGTCGCGGCGCGATCTGCATAAGATCGCCACGCAATCTAAGATAAATCGCGACGCGGTGTCAGGTAATTGCGACGCGATTTGAGTTTGGTCAGAAGTTGAGATTTCAGTTTCTGTTTAAATTATTGGTGGATCGTTATAATACAAACGTTAATATGGTCATAATGTTGTTTTCAGTTTCTATGTAGTTTTGTTCATGTTTCATTATGTTTACATATATTAAAGCTGAGTGTACACAAGTCGTGTACAAGCCTGAGTATCGAAATAATGATAAATTTAATATGACGGATAAAGAAAATTATAACATAAATCTGATTGGGGGATGAAATTAAAATCTTATGAAAAGTTAGTTATGATGTAACAAAACATAAAGGGTTTTTTTGACTTGTAATTGTTTATAATACCTACTGATATGAATAAGTGATGTAGGTTTATGATGAATAAAGGCTGAGTAAAGGCTTTAACAGCCTGAATAACTTGTTTTAAGAAATGATGGTGTCATTGGAAATGAAATAGTTATAAGTAACATATCTGGTGATAAATGATAAGATGTCTCACTACATAAGTAAAAGTGATAAGATTTTTGAATTTGATGAGAGTAAGAAATTTTACATGTCTTAGACAAGTGTATGACTAAAATTGTTAACTAGTTGAAACAGCAAAGGTATGTGTATGATATAAGGATTCTAACATATTGCTAATTTTCAATTTAAAGGTTACTTAAGTGATTGTGTTTTAAGGTTATTGATATTGCACATGTGCTGGATATTGCACTTGATGCCAGTTGTAAGTAAATAAAGATGTATGCGCGAGTTGGTTGTGTGCAAGTGAGTAGGGCAGAATATATATGTTGTGCCTACATTGATAAAGTTATATGTTTATTTGTTGTAAGCAATTTCAACTATATATTATACGTGTAATATATGGTTATGTATTGATAAACATCAAATAGATACTATATTTTATACTATTTATCCCTATATTTATATACATTTTAATGCATTTATATGATTTTAGATACTTATTTTGTTAATATTTGCAGAAATGTATTTTAATTAAAGATTGAAGAAAAATGAATGAGAACAAGTACAAAACTGAAGAAAGTGAAGCACTTGAAGAAGATGGAGCCTAAACCTTAAAGAATTGAAGACCAAAATAATAATAGTAAAGAATTGGGCCAAAATGAAGATTAAAATCCGTATGAGAAAGAAGAAAGCCCAAAAGTAAAGCCCAACCCGAAGTTGGAAGATTCTGGAAATCAAGCTCAACCGGCGGTTGAGACACCAAGCCAGCGGTTGAATATATTTAATTTAAGGCGGTTTCAGACGAAGATGTGGAGTAGGACTCAAGTTAACCCAACCAGCGGTTGGGAGATCCAACTGGCGGTTGGACTGGCGGTCTGAAAAACTATAAATAGAGACTTAGTTTAGGTTTAAGGATATACGATTCTTAGAATACAAACACGAATATTAGGGTTTTAAGTCGACTTTAAGTGCGATTTTGGAGGCTAAGGAGGTAGGGTTTGAAGGTTTTCAACCCTAGGAAAAGCTGATTCGACAATTGGTTCGGTTTCTTTATCCTTGCAACTTTATTAATCTTTTGGGTTATTTATGGATATTGTTTATTTGAATTACTTGTTAATCAGGTTTTCATTATAAATATTTAAATGAATGATTGATTGAATTTATTATATGAATTATATGTTTATGTTGGAACTATATTATTGAATGTTTATTATGAAAGAATTGTCTGTGTTATATTATATTAATAATGATTCTTGACATGATTAACTGATTTATATCATAACTTTATTAATCTTTTGGGTTTTATAAATTAAGTGATTATGTTTATGTCTTGATCTTAACCTTTGCAATAGACGAAGAATATCATTTATTAATATTAAGTAACATTGTAATTCAACCAAATCAGGAATTGTATTAATAAATTGCTTATAGATCTTAATAAATAGTAATACTTTTCTTAACCTTTGACTGTATTGCTATATGAAAATTATCTTAACCTTTGTGATTTTCTACATTAGTAATTCACCAATAATAATAGCCAACAAAGCAAATAGACATAAGTTAATATAATAAGTTTAATCAATAATAGTTTGAATAATTATAATCTTCTATCCAATTGAGTATTCTTAAGTTAAGCCTTAGACTTATCTATTAGAATCTGTATCAATTATAAATATGTTCGATCGGAACTAAAATGTCCCCCTTATCTTGTATATTATTATATATTAATGTATTAGTATTATTGTATATTAATTGTAATTAGGAATAAATAGATAATTAGTTATAGATTAGAATCACGTTCCCTGTGTTCGAACTTAGACTTACTTAATAAGCTATATTATACGAACAGGTTAATACTTGCCTGAATTGTGTGATAGTATTATTTAGTATTTCTTAATTTAAAACTTGTGATTATAATTGCCTATACTTAGCACACATCATGTATTGAAGTATACAGGTGAGAGAATTAGTAAAAAATCATTGGATTAAATTAGATACAATTAAGTATGTATTTTATATGTATGAATAGAAAGAGGATTGGAAGTAAATTAAATGCACAAACTAATATATATACTTAAGTAAAGAAAGTTAAAAATACGTGATACGTATATAAATTGATAATAAAATATGCACATTTGTGCATAAGGTTATTGATTGATAAGGATAAAGTTTGTGCATAAGTTATATAAACTGTATATGTTTAGTTGTATGTAATACTTAAAGTGAACATTGAGCTTTTTAGTTATTGTCAAGACATGTATCAGAATTTTAATTATTATCACACGCTCACATCTCATATGACCGTCTCTGAACAATTAGAGGTCATGTGTAAATTCGTGGTATTATAAAAAATGAGACTCTACAAAATATATGTCAAATAAGTCAATTTTTAATGAAGTCAATTTTTAATGAAGCTTCCTTTCTTTTAAACTATTGTAATGAAGGCCATTGTATAAGTTGCCCAGTTTTATATTATTAGAGTCAATTGTATAAAAAAATAAAAAAAGAGGAAATTTGTAAATGGTAAGGATTTGTATTGT
Source organism: Pseudognaphalium luteoalbum (assembly GCA_963422505.1). Taxonomy (NCBI): domain Eukaryota; kingdom Viridiplantae; phylum Streptophyta; class Magnoliopsida; order Asterales; family Asteraceae; genus Pseudognaphalium; species Pseudognaphalium luteoalbum. Next base: position 1,529,236 of record OY730192.1, read on the forward strand.
TTGACTTATAAAGTAATCACGATGAGAGAAATGTTATAATATTATTATTGGAATGAAATGAAATAAGTATAAAATATGTTTTATTGAAAAAGAATAAATCAGGGCGTTTCACACTACTTATTTTTTAACTATTTTAGTCGAACTTTAATACATTAATAATTCGATTTTCAACATTGGACCCTTCATTCGACAAATCTCTACATATACTAATAGAGAAACCTTTTTGTCTATGTGTCATGCTTCTCCTTTCGCCACCTAAGATTTTCGTTTACGTGTCAATCTTTCATAAACTTTCTTAACTTATATGATACCTCATCGTGAGTCTCTTATTTTTAGTATGAAATTTATTTCCTCAATCACAACTTATTAGTTTTAGAAAGTCAACAAAAAATTCAGATTTTTTTAACATATAATTTCGTTTTCATTTAATAGTATCCTACTATATTTAAGTCAATAATTATCCCTATTACACTATTTTTTTATAAGAACTAATTTATTTTATTTAATATCATACTAATTTATTTGACTTCTAAATAAATATCCTACGTGTAGTCATTTTGTTTGCTTGGTAAATATATTTTACCACATCATTCAAATCTATATGTTTAGATGACAATTAGTTTTCTTAATACATTCATAGGATAATTTGACCTACAATTATGCAAGTTCATTATTTTAAAAATTCATATATAATATACATGATGAAAGAAATAATGTTACTTTATAATATTTGTTCAACTACGTTAAATTGTAGTAAACTATTTTTTATCTAAGTAACTAATTAAAAAGTTTTATATGACAATATATTCGCTTTAAAAAAAATATAGTTGCATAAATAAATTATTCTAGAAACTTACACAACTATTGATAAATGAATGATTTAACTATTTGTAGTTGCACAATTTCTATAGAATTGAAGATATACTAATATGTCTAACAACTTAAATGTAAAATATCTTTTTAACTTTTGTTATTTTTTTCTTTCTTCACAATCCTTTTTGCATTCCATGTAATAAAGTAAAATTATGAATAACATGCAACATCCATTTTTTTCCTCATCTTTATATAATATTGTGTATAGGAAAAATGAAGGATTTGAAAATAATAATAATCATAATAAGAACACATAGTAAGAAACCAAAACGGTGAATAAGAGCAACTAAAAGGATATTTTAAACATAGCAAACTTGTTTTTATAATTTCAAACACTTTTTTGTGTTTGTATACTATTTTACAGATTTCAATGCCAATTAATTCTTATATTTTATTGTATGATGATGATTTTGATTGAGAGATTAATATCGTATGATGTTGTTATAGGATGAGAATTTTTTCAACGTTTTTAAAGATGAGCATGATGATCATGAGATAGAAACTTGAAAATCATGTTAATCGTTATATTAATTAATACAAACACTTAGTTTATAACATCAATTTACATGAATATGTTGAGAAACGTTGATACCTTGTTATGATACGCATGATTAATAGAATGATTTTATTTATATTATTAGTTCAGACACATCAAATAGTAGTCAACTATATCTTATAGAAAGTTAATTATGTAGCATATTATCTTCTCAACGTCATGTATAAATGAAATTAGTGAAAATTGTTGTTAATTTTTTTCTCAATTTGTCATGTTACATTAATTTAAAAGTTTGTGTTTCACACCTATAACTAATAATTGTATAACTAGATAAGCTATTTTATACTGCAGAAATAATATTCTACATTTCTTTTGAAATATATTGTATTGACATTTCATTTAGTATTTAATATGTTATTATCATTAATAGTTATTATATTGTTGGACGAGTTCAACACTAGTGTATATTCATTTGAAATATATCTTTATTTTATATTTAGCTACCAACAAAAGTTCTTACATCGAAATAAATGAGATTTAAATTTCTGATGTCATCATCATATATATTAAACGTATTACGATAGTTGAGATAAATTTGATGGTAAAAGACGTTTGACCACCTCACATACCCTCGAACAAGGGCTATGGCACCTCAACTTTTTTGTATTATGTATATGTTTGCAAGATGAGGGGAATACAAACACAAAAATATGATGCGTTCAATAGATTCACGCACTATCTTATTTAGGTATAATTTTAGAGGTGATAATTTTAGACTCATTAATCATTTATGGGTCAATTTGGTAAATATATATGAGGGGATGAGTTTGTTGAGTCTCATCCAATTTTTTGGAGGGGTCTAAATGAGTATTTAGTATAACCTACAATTGTATAACTATTAATCAACGGGTCTAGACGGGTCAAACGGGTAAAAAAAACATTTCACCTCATTTCATTTTTCACTAAAAAAAAGGTCTGGTAGAAACCCGATGGGTCGACCCGACCCGAGACCCATTTGACCCAAACTTGTTTAGCCCATCCTTCTAAATGTTACATCTAGACTCGGACTCATTTAAACCATATAAACTTGTGACCCGACTCGACCGATTCATTTTGCCACTTACAAGTTATACATATTTACTCATATATACATGTTAGTCAAAAGTGTTTGCGAATCCTAATAGAGGGCATTAGATTCTAAATTGGTTAGATCTTAACAAAAACTCAAAAAGGTACGTAGGAGTACAATATAAGCGAACTTTGACTAAAAAAAATATGAACCATTAAGTGCATAGACACGTAAATTATGCGACGAATAAAATTAACATTTGGTTCTTTAATCTAACTCACTTACAAACATAAATTAATCTTACTTTGCTTGATTTTTTAGAAATATGACAGAGAGAACAAATAACAAAACGTAGTTTGATTGGTACGAAAACGAAGTCCGTTTATGTCCATACATCTATTTAGCCACTTTGAATGGCCTCTGAGATTTCAGGTCTCATTTTCGTTCCTAAAATTGTTTCGATGCATATGTCATCAAGTTGTTAAGTTTGCATATATATTTTTTATTTATTTCTATTTATTATTCAAATCAATATTACATTTTTTCTTTCAATTTAGAGTGTAACATTTGTTAAATTTAAGTAATAATAATAAACCTAATATAGTATTTCTATTATGTGAATTGAAAAATATATAACTTTGTACTTTTATGAGCTTTAATGCTTGTAAATAATCATCTAATACCGATCGTGTGAAATCATATCTCAATATTACAATCTGAAAAATGAAAATATATAAATAAATAAAAGCTACTTTATATTTGGGGTGTTTGGATGACAAGCTTTTAGGGGCTTATGAGAGATTAAAGTTATTTTTTTCTTAAGCTCAACTTATAAGTTTTACAAAGTATTTGGTAAACAAAAAGATTACAGCTTATAGAAATACTAAACTCTTAAAAATGAAGTTACTTTAACTATCTTTTAAAATAAGCTACAAGTTTATAGAATTTGAAATTACATAAGTACCCTTCATCTACATATCTTTGTGTTTTACTTTTTTGTCATTTCATGTCTATTCACATATTAAGCTACAATTTATCAAACACTTCTAAAAAGATATATAAGCTACAATTTCCTGCTCCAAAATAAGCTTTAACTTCATATACGAGCTTTCAGCTTCAACTATTAGCTAGTTACTTCGAACACACTCATATATAAGTTAGACGTGACGTTAGTAAAGAAGACCAAAAAGATCCCAAAAATACATAGACCACATGAAATTGACAACCAAAAGATTCAAATATTCTATCTTCCTTATCTCTAATTTCTCCCAAACCAAACAAAATATATTCTTTTCTTATATTGTTTCTATTGCTTTAGCTACTTGTGCTAAGTAACAAATTTCTAGTCGAATTCACAATATAAATTGGTATAAGAGAAAATATATTTGAGTTGTATCAATTTTATAAATTACAGTCATTTTTATTCATTAAGAAATTTTAATGCATGTAAATAACCTGTAACTTTAGACGTTAAATTTAGTCAGTTACACACATGTAAAAAACATAATAATTTTTTTTAAGTGATTCTACGTGTAGTAAAGAACATAATAATGCATGTCTAATCCTTACCGATCATATATTTAAAATATTAATAATGCAAAATTACAAACTACTATGTGTATTTAGCATTTACTTTTTTTCTCTATCCTTTCATAAAGATGTAGTGATATGATCTATTCCAATAAAAAGATATTGGAAGCCGACCTCGAGCCTACAAATATTTGTTTGAACATAAGTTACTTTATCTATTTATAAATACAACTTGACCATCAAAATATCTTGACGATTTTTTTTTTTTCATATAAGTACAACTTCACCATCAAAGCTAAATACAAGTATTTTGTTTGGTGATTAACTGATTACGTTTAGTACATATTAGTTTTTTCATGTATTCAACAACTAGTCTCAATTATGATATTAAACTCTACTAGTCTCAATTATGATGTAAGAGCATCTCTAATGAAGACTTTTTTAAAGCTTTTTTAATGCAAAAAAGCTTTTGAAAAGCTTTTTCTTCATTGGAACAAAAAATTTATTAACCAAAAGGTTGAGATTTCTAAAGCTTTTGATGAAAAGCTTTTTTGATATTCTTTGCTATAATATTTTCATATTAGTCCTTTCTTGTATTCAATAGAGCTTTTCAAAAGTTTTTTAACATTGGAGTAAAAACTTTTTTGTAAAACTTTTTATAAAATAAGTGAGGTGAATTGTAAAAGAGCTTTTGAAAGCTTTTTTACATTGGGATGTTCAGTGTTTTAATTTATATATTTTTTATATGTATATTCTAAACCCTCTGTTCAAAATATAAAAATTAAAAGCAGAGTTAATTACACCGTTTGTCCTTATGGTTATACGAAAAATACTAGTTTAGTCCTTTCAAGTTTTTATTTACGTTGATCATCCTTTATTTTGAAACTTATAACGTATATAGTCCTTTAGTCTAACGGCCGTTAGTAATCTCGTTAAATCAGGTCATGTGCTAAGCATGTGAGGGCATAATCGTCACTTTACCATGTATTTTATTTTTTATTGATAAATAGTCATTTTATAATTATAAATTAAGTCATAATTCAATAACCCAATAATCCACGTGACCATCCACACCAGTTACTAACACTCTGTCTCTCTCTATGGTGGAACCTTTCTTCTCCAAAAGTCTCACCTCCATTATTCCCCATCAAATAAACTTAAAAGAAAGCAAAACCTTGCACTCACAATACGAAAGATAACAATTTCGATTTGTAAGTTGTCATCGTTTTTTCTCGCTTGCGGTCGAAGATCTCGCAATTCATCTCGCTAATTTACTGCTGACGCAAGTTCCATCTCGTTAACCACCATCGCCATTTTCGATTTGTAAACGTCATCGTCTTCTTGCTTACTACCGTCTCCGTTTCTATTGCGTGGTCAAAAACTAACACAAACAAACGCTAGATCTGTTTGCGTAGCCGAAAAATAAAAGGGTTGAACGAAGTTTTTTTGGTGGTGTTGGGGTTTCTAGGTAACAGTGGTGATGAGGTGTAATGGTGGTGACGATTATGCCCTCACATGCTTAGCACATGACCCGATTTAACGAGATTACCAACGGCCGTTAGACTAAAGGTTTATATACGTTACAAGTTTCCAAATAAAAGATGATCAACGTAAATAAAAACTTGAAAGGACTAAACTAGTATTTTTCGTATAACCATAAGGACGAACGGTGTAATTAACTCTTAAAAGCACTTCAAAGTTAAATCATCTACGGCCCACTAGAAACATTACTACAGTAGTAAAAGTAAAACACGCATAAAACCCCCAAAACCTAAACCTTCCACTTTGGCTATTCATAGCCCACAGTCCACACACTCCCTTCTCGTTTCTCATTCAAAAAAATGTCCTCCGCCGCCGCTACCACCACCGCCACCGTCGCCACCCTCTCCCGTCACTGTAACACCGTCGATAAACCCTCAAAATACCCCCTTTTTAAACCCTTATACAAACCCTTCACCTTTACACTAACCCACAAAAACCCATCTTCAAGATCCGCTAAAAACCCACTTTCCGACGTTATTTCATCATTTGAATCACACCCAGATGATCAAAATTCTATCTTTCAATCATTTGAACCATACCCACATGATAAAAATAAAAAAATTGATGATAAAAATTCAATCTTTGATGATAAACCTCGTGAAGAGTGTGGTGTTGTGGGTATATATGGCGACCCAGAAGCATCAAGGTTATGTTATTTAGCTTTACACGCACTTCAACACCGTGGTCAAGAAGGTGCCGGAATAGTCGCCGCCGGTGACGGAATCTTGAAATCCATCACCGGAGTTGGACTTGTTTCAGAAGTTTTTAACGAATCAAAACTTGATCAACTCCCAGGTGATAACGCCATTGGACACGTCAGATACTCAACTGCTGGTCAGTCAATGTTAAAAAATGTTCAACCTTTTGTAGCTGGTTACAGGTTTGGAAGAGTGGGTGTGGCTCACAATGGCAATTTGGTAAATTATCAAAGCTTAAGGGCTGAATTGGAAGAAAATGGTTCAATATTTGGTACTAGTTCTGATACTGAAGTTGTGTTACATTTAATTGCTATATCTAAACAAAGACCATTTTTTTTAAGAATTGTTGAAGCATGTGAGAAATTAAAAGGTGCTTATTCTATGGTGTTTATAACTGAAGATAAGTTAGTTGCTGTTAGAGACCCTTATGGATTTAGGCCTTTAGTTATGGGTAAAAGAAAAAACGGTGCTATTGTTTTTGCTAGTGAAACTTGTGCACTAGATTTAATTGAAGCAGATTATGTTAGAGAAGTTAATCCGGGTGAAGTTTTGATTGTTGATGAAAAAGATGGTATACAATCCCTTTGTTTGATGCCACATCCTGAACCGAAATCGTGTATTTTTGAACATATTTACTTTTCGTTACCGAATTCGGTTGTGTTTGGGAAGTCGGTTTACGAGTCCAGGAGGAAGTTTGGTGAGATTCTTGCTACTGAGAGTCCGGTAGATTGTGATGTCGTTATTGCTGTTCCGGACTCGGGTGTGGTGGCGGCGATTGGGTATGCGAATAAAGCGGGCGTACCATTTCAACAGGGGTTGATTCGGTCTCATTATGTTGGGAGGACGTTTATTGAACCGTCTCAACGAATTAGGGATTTTGGGGTTAAGTTGAAGCTATCGCCCGTTCGGGCTGTTTTGGAAGGGAAACGGGTTGTGGTGGTTGACGATTCGATTGTTAGAGGGACAACTTCTTCAAAGATTGTTCGATTGTTGAAAGAAGCAGGAGCGAAAGAGGTTCACATGAGAATTGCTAGTCCACCGATCATTGCTTCTTGTTATTATGGTGTTGATACACCAAGCCCTACAGAGTTGATATCGAATAGGATGAGTGTTGAGGAGATTAGGGATTTCATTGGGTCGGATTCTCTTGCGTTTCTTGAAATCGATAGCTTGAAAAGAATGTTGGCTGCTGATTCATCTAACTTCTGTTACGCCTGCTTTTCGGGTGATTATCCTGTGCTGCCAAGTGGTATTGTGAAAAAGGTTGGTGATTTTGTTGATGATGGGTTGAATGGAAGTATCGATTCGATTGATGGAGGTTGGCTTCAAGGATCAGAAAATAATAAAGATAAGGATTTGGATGTAAATTATGAAGAACAGGATGATAAAGTTGCAGTTTAGTTGGGAAAGATTGAATCCTTTTTTTGTGGGGGGTAAGGGTTCAAAGGTTCTTTGATCTTTTGCAGCAAGTTTATGTTTTCATGTCTTCTTTAGATGGAATCTGGGGTTCGTTTAGTATGAATCATTATAAAACTTATTTTTGTCCTGTTTTTGAATGGTTTTATAAAAGATGAAATCTTTGAATAACACTAGTATTTACAGTTTTTACATGACTTCATGGGTTTCTGAAAGCTTATTATTAAAATTTGAATAGCTAATAAGTTCCTTTTTTATGGCTTATGAGCTTTTCAATAAGTCATAAGCTATACGGTGATAAATCGTTTAAAATTTCAGGAAGCCAATAAGCCCATAACATGAACCAACCCAAACACCCCTTTAAAAAAGCTGTTTCAGGTCTTTGTTTTTGGGTCAATTTTGGTGCTGGTGTTATGATCGTTGTTTAGTGTTTTGACGAGACAGAACATTAAGACCATTGTGCGACGTTTATGTAATGTGCGTGTGTTTTACGTGCCCACACGCTGGTTAATGCTGTTTGGGTATGTTTTGTTCATGATAATTTTTTAGCTTTTAGTTGATAAAAAACTTGGGGGGGTTCAATTCTGAAGTTAAACATGGTAGATACTAGATACTAAAAAAACACAGGTCTATAATGTCACTTTAAGTTTGGAAGGTATAAAAACAAGTTCAGTTGAGCTGAACCAGACCGAAAGGTTGCAGACAAGCTTATAGTGTAGTCAAACATGGTCGGTTATACTTAGATTTGTGTTTTGTAGTTATATCAAACAACCCTACCTAAAAGTTGGGTTCTTGTAGAATAAAATATCAATGAAATATAAAGATGGTCCAAAGGGAATGAAACACGTATGTGAATGCAACTCAATAATGGTTTGTATTAACAATTGGATGATATGATATGAATAGATTCTTAGTCCATATTCACACTACTACTCAGTCCTTACGATGGTATTGATATTTAAGGTGAAGGGGACCCAACCTCTTGTTATTACACGTGTCAATAGGGTGATGAATGACGTAGGGGTTTCCGATAGCTGAAATTTTGAATACCTAGTTTTACTATTCGAATTCTAAATTCCTAGATATTCGAATATCTGAAATTTTTTACTTTAAAGTTTTTATATCGATATGTGCAATAAAAATATTTGCTAACTATTACAACCAACTAAAACAATACATAATCCTTCAATTTATGTAGTGTTTGAATCTTTCATTAATGTGCTTGCTAATATGTTTAGTATAGCGGCAAAGTTTAAAACAAAAGTAAAAACAAAATATAGAAAAATTCGGATATTGCATATTTAAAATATCAAAAAGTTTAAAACGAAAGTAAACACAAAAACACAATAAAAAATATAGAAAAATTCGGATTTTGCATCAAAACCAACTTTCAACCAGCGGATCGATATAAAAGCTATAGAACTTTGCATTGAAGACTGTACAAGGAAAACGGAAAATGATGCGGGGGCAAGGATAAGGCCATTGGGCCCAGATTATCGAGTTGATCCATTAGGCCAAGATGAGGATGGGCCGGATTAAAGATGCTGGAATGGGCTGGATTTAAGCTGGAACATTTATTATTTATCTTATGTTTATCTATTTTAGACTTTATTTTCTATTTTATGTTTCCTAGTTTATCTAGGGTTGTTTTCCTTTTAATACCCGAGGTTTTTCTCTGGTAAGACAATTTTGATTTTCTTGAATTAAGAACCAATAAGTTACAGCTTTTTATTCGTGTGTTTGATTTCCACTTGTTGCGTGAGAAATTGCATCAGTTCAGAGCTCATGGATGCACGAGGTGACCGTGTTCAGAGACATCTCTGTAGAAACGCCGACCGAGGCAACGATGACTATCAACGAGACCCACGTGATGTAGAGAAGATCGCAAGGCTGCAACAGCGAATCCGGGATTTGGAGTTGCACTATGAAGATCGAATCGAGGACACTGAAACCGACTCTGTCATCCGGGATGACGGGGCCGACTATCGTAACCCGTTCGCGCAACACGAGAGTTGGAATCCGTTTGAACAGCCGGAACGTCCACGTGATGTGCAGAGGTCTGATCCCTAGCGAAGTCTAGGAGTGAAGGCTCAGCCACATGAATTCATTGATTGGTTACACACTGTTGAACGTGTGTTTGATTTATGCGACATCTCTGACAAGCTTAAGGTAAAACTCGTTGCTATTAAACTACGTCAATATGCATCATTATGGTGGGAACATGTTAAGAGAAAAAGGGTTCAGGAAGTGTGGTCTAAGGTTGTGACATGGGACAAGATGCGGAAGTTACTCCGTGAGAAGTTTTTACCACAAAGGCCTACTTCGGGAAAGCATGAGTCCTTGTGTTATCCCAGCATTGCTAGTACCAAAGACAGGGGTGCGTATCGTATGTATATTGACAGTCGAGCCGTGAATAAAATAACAGTCAAATACATGTTTGCTATTCCCCGGTTCGATGATCTTCTTGACCAATTACATAGTGTTAAGATGTTTTCTAAGATCGATTTGAGAAGTGGGTATCATCAGATTCGAATGCGGCCAGGAGATGAGTGGAAAAGGGCCTTCAAAACTAGGGAGGGGTTGTCCGAGTGGATGGTAATGCCATTCGGCCTTTCAAACGCCCCTAGTACATTTATGAGACTTATGAATCATGTTTTCAAACCTCTTACTAGGCGTTGTGTTGTCGTATATTTTGACGATATCCTTGTGTTTAGCCGTGATTTGTCACAACACCTACACCATCTTCGGCAAGTTTTCTTAATTTTACGGGAGCAAAAACTGTATGCTAACGCGAACAAGTGTCACTTTTTGTCAGTTGAAGTTCTTTTTTTGGGGTATCTTATTTCTGGAGACGGTATTCGAATGGGTGAGTCAAAAATTGAGGCCATTATTACATGGCCGACCCCAACTACACTTCATGAGGTTCGTAGTTTCCTTGGGTTGGCTTCTTTTTATCCCGGGTTTATAAGGAATTTCAGCTCAATAGTCGCCCTATAACTGATTGTTTAAAAGGGAGTCAGTTCCGATAGACTCCCGCAGCCTTTAAAGCTTTCGATGACCTCAAACGACGGGTCACTCAGGCACCCGTCCTTGCACTACCAGATTTTCAGCGGATCTTCCAGGTTGAGTGTGATGCCTCGGGGTTTGGAATTGGGGGTGTTTTGAGTCAAGCTAACCTTCTTATTGCATTCTTTAGTGAAAAACTTAGCGATGCCAAACAGAAGTATAACACCTATGATAAAGAATGTTATTCTATCATTCGAAGTTTGGAATATTGGCAACATTATTTGCCACCTAATGATTTCATTTTGTTTTCTGATCACCAAGCGCTTCGGTTCATTCAAGGACAGCATAAGTTAAATCCATGTCATGCTAAGTGGGTGGAACATTTGAAGGAATTTTCATTCGTGATTAAGCACAAGTCGGGTGTCACTAATACCGTGGCCGATGCTTTGAGTCGGCGTCACAGTCTGCTTACCTCCCTACAAGTTCGAGTAGAGGCATTTGATACTTTCAGTTCTCTTTACCCGGATGACCCCAAGTTTGCGGAATTGTGGTCCGCACCAAAAGGAGAGTATTTGGTCCAAGATGGGTTTTTGTTTAAAGGGTCGCGCCTATGTGTTCCTAAGTGTTCGTTGCGGGATGCTATCGTGGTAGAAGGGCATCAAGGTGCGTTAGCAGGGCATTTTGGGAGGGATAAAACACTTAAACTCATCAAGGAACGTTTCTTTTGGCCGAAATGAGTATGGATGTCACCCGGTTGTTGAGCGTTGTCGAATCTGTCATATTGCTAAGATGCATCATTCTAATGCCGGCCTCTATACTCCATTGCTAGTTTCCGAGGGGCCATGGGAGGAAGTTAGTCTTGAATTCGTGGTTGGCCTACCGCGAACTCAACGAAAGAAAGACTCCCGTCATGGTGGTTGTTGATCGATTCTCTAAAATGGCACACTTTGTGCCTTGTGCTAAAACTTATGATGCTAGTCAAGTGGCTCGATTGTATTTTTCTGAGGTTGTGCGGTTGCATGGTGTACCCAAGACTATCACTTCTGATCGAGATGTTAAGTTTGTGGGCCACTTTTGGAGGACGTTGTGGAAGCGATTGGGGTCGCGTCTCAATTTTAGTAGTGCTCATCACCCGCAAAGTGACGGACAAACTGAAGTCACCAATCGAAGCCTAGGGAATTTGTTGCGCAGTCTCGTTGGGTCTAATCCCAAACAGTGGGATTTGGTTCTTCCCCAAACCGAGTTTTCCTATAATAGGTCGACTCACATGTCCACAGGTATGAGTCCTTTCTTGGTTGTTTACGATCGCAATCCATTTACCCCATTAGATCTCGCCCCGTTACCTGCGACGGAACATTTTAGTCTGGAGGGTGCGGAGAGAGTTGAGCAAATTAAGTTAATTCACCACCAGGTTCGAGAACAGATTGCTAATAACAATATCGTGTATCAACGCCGTGCAAATTTAAGGCGCAAGTAGGTTGTCTTCAACGTGGGGGATCTTGTTTGGATTCATCTTAGTAAGGAGCGTTTTCCGGGTGGTCGTGCCAGTAAATTGCAGCCCCGTGCTGATGGGCCTTTCAAGGTGTTAGCCCAGATTAATGATAATGCATATAAAATTGATTTTCCGGGTCACTATAATGTCTCTGTCACGTTCAATGTAGCTGATTTATCACCTTATGTGACCGAAATAGATGATCCATTGGACTCGAGGACGAGTCCTTTTGAAGGGGGGGAGGGGGGTGGAGAATGATGCGGGGGCAAGGATAAGGCCATTGGGCCCAGATTATCAAGTTGATCCATCAGGCCAAGATGAGAATGGGCCGGATTAAAGCTGCTGGAATGGGCTGGATTTAAGCTGGAACAATTATTATTTATTTTATGTTTATCTATTTTAGACTTTATTTTCCGTTTTATGTTTCCTAGTTTATCTAGGGTTGTTTTCCTTTTAATACCCGAGGTTTTTCTCTGGTAAGACAGTTTTGATTTTCTTGAATTAAGAACCAATAAGTTCCAGCTTTTTATTCGTGTGTTTGATTTCAACTTGTTGCGTGAGAAACTGCATCAGAAAAAGTTATCCTTGCTAGTAGGATCTTACTTTCAAATGCAACTATGTTTAGATCCTTCCAGCAACCATGTAGATCTTGAGGAACATTTAGATCAATCTCGGACCAGCTTATCGAACAAGATTACCTTATTCAAGATCCCTGGTGACTCGTATAGTGCTGACACCCCCTCGGTTACCCAGACATTAATTTTCAATACAACGAAAAAATGGCTGAATTATTTTTTTCTTTTTTTTCTGGAGTGACATGTTGAATGAGTACAGTACCAAAAACACCTAATTTATTAACCATTCTCAGCTTTGTCAAAAGCGTTGGATTTATGTTTCGGTAAAAATGGGAATCCATTAGGAACCTTGCCAAATAACATCTCGGAAATTTTAATATGCAAAAAAAATAATATACAAAATTAAATTATAATAGAACATGACACTCATAGCGGGGTTTAGAGCATTAATGCTATAGTAACACGAAACTTACGGAGTTAGTTATACCAGCTTTAACTTTGAGATATACAGGCATAGAGGTGGCAAGATGTTTAGGACGAGCGGTTTAGCTAATGGGTATTTTGGTATGAGTGAGCTTGGGTTTGGTTGTTACACTTGACTTTCATATATAATGAGTGTGTCAACTCCAGTTACAATAACTTTATTTTCAATAGTAAACAAAATGATGATTGGGAGTCTTGTGCATCAGTAATACACTTTCAGAAAGCCATATGTTTTGTTCTAATAGTTTTACCATTGGTAAGTGGTGATAAAAGAAATTAACCATTTTATAAAGGGTCCTGCTCTTTTTACAAAAATGATATTGTGGGGTTGTGCATTATACACTTTGGACAACTCTTTCATCGGTCAAAATTGCCATCTATAGATGGACAGATTGAGCTCCTTTACAGGAGATGGAATGACCACAAATCTATACTTATAGAAAGTTCACTTAAGCAGTTAAAGATGTACCCACAGCTCTGAAAGCAGACACAAAAAAACCAGAAACTTAATGAACGGAGCTGGAATATATAGAAGATATACCCAATCAACGGCAGATTCAGAAGCCAACAGGAACATAATGGTACGTGTAACCAAGCCATTCCAGTAAGAAGGATCTAGTGGTCTCCACACCTGTAAGTTCAAAGTATTATTGCTACATAAAAATGAAGTTACATTTGAGGAATGGCATAGAAGTATCATGAAGCCTAACATAGCAATCCAAAAGCATTTTAACATCTTTGACCAAAAGTTGTATCTAGTCATCCCAACCGAACACATTTGACCCATATTACCAACATTGACTCATTAGCCAAGCTGTCCAACCCTCCAATTTTACCACCGATATAGATGTGCCAATGCGAAGCATTTCACAGAAATCTCAAGAAATGGCAAATGTAAGTACAGTATCATCTGACAGAAGTTCTATTTAGAAAAATAAAAGGTTTCTAATTTCCTATACATCTTTTTGAGTAAGCAGTGAGAATAAGCCACACAACCAGCACCGTTTTGACAAAAACCCCAAATTAACTTAGGATTGTACCTTGATTATATTTGGTTCTAAACACTGCTTTGTTGTTGTTTGATGATAAGCCATACAAAAAATTAGAGTGATGCCGGTACACTTGTTCATTTTTCATGATTCTCCATTTTCTTGTTGTTTGTTGGTTCACTCACACACATGCAACCTTTACTAACACACGGTTAGGGAAAATGAATTGAACTCTAAACCCTTTACACCCTTTTACATCAGGGAAAAAAAATGTGGCGATTTGTACATCACCCATGAAAAAATAAATAAAATGTGTAAGGATCATCTCGCTTTAGCAAAACTCTCTTAATATTTCTTCGAGCTCTTTCTTGATAACTTCTATGGCAGGTCGTGTCTCTCGATCATCATCTAAGCATCTATATGCGATTTCTGAGAATTTGCTAAACGCGTTTGGGCTCATTTGTTCCATTAACGTAGGATCAATAACCTCGTGTAATTTATGTCACGGTGGATTATTATGCCTTGATGCTTTCCATTATGGAGGAAATCTAAACCTTCAGCTACAGCCACAGCAACTATGACCCTATCCCTCCAACTAAGCCGTGGGTTCGCAACATGCACATCCAAGCTTCCACGCGCCGCATATTCATAAACAATTATTTTCTCCTTTCCCTCGTCGCAATAACCGAGTAAATAGATCAGGTTACCATGGTTTAGATCACCGAGCGCATCAATCTCTGTCAAAAACTCCTTTAACCCTTGCCCTGAGTTCCCACGTAACCTCTTTACAGCAACCGGTGTAGGTTTACCGTACATGGAAACTTCTCCTTTGTACACCCGACCATATCCACCGGTTCCAATACAGGTTTCGAAGTTTTTGGTTGCTTCTTCAATCTCTTTAAATGAAAATTTACGGACGTTTTGTGAGTTTTTGGTTACCATTATGTTACTGTAAGATGGAAGGAGTTAGGAGAGGATGATGATGAGAGCACACAAGAGTTTAGTTTGATTTGTTAATAATTATGTACCTACCTATCCGAGCATCATAATAAATAAATAAAAGGATACTCTTTACATACCATTTAATTTCAATAAACATACCACTAAACATCATCAAGTACAGAAAAAGTATAGAAAAGTACAGAATGATAAGAAAGATTGGTTGGAAAAAGTACAGTAATCATTATTTTTAAAATAAAATATAAAAAAAATGGTATGAATATTACTACCCTAAATAAATAGATAGACTTTCGAAGCGCGTGGGGTACCTTGTATAGTTCTACACAATTACTCTACATCATATTTTAATGTTTATACGAATGTTTCTACGCAATTACTCTACATCATATTTTAATGTAGTTTTCTAAATTCCCATCGATGGTTATTCCTATTCGATTTTCCAATATATATTTATTAGCTTTTAGGTTTTCAAATTGCATCATATATTTCAATTTCCTCGTCGAGAAAATTGCATGGATCGTCCCTGTGGTTTGCCCTAAATTGCATGCCGCGTCCCTGTGCTTTTTTTTTTACCTAGCTCATCTTTGTACTATCATTTTGTTGCGCGGGTCGTCCTTCTGCCTTATGAACGCGGGGATGATCCATGTCAAAAAAATGCAAGTACAAGGATGATCCATGCAACAAAATGAAAGTACAGGGATGAGCTAGGTCAAAAAAAAAGCACAGGGACGTGGCGTGCAATTTAGGGCAAACCACAGGGACGATCCATGCAATTTTCTCTTCCTCGTCAATAATCTTTGTTGGGTTTAGATATAGGCAAATGAACGATAGTTATATAAATACGGAGTATAAGATTGCAGTTTGGTTCTGGGCTTTGAAAGCGAGGAGAATTTTTGGGATTATAAATGTCAGTTTCTTCCATTAATGGGTTTTGCTTGGTTTTATATGTTACAAAAAAAAATTAAATAAAAATTTAATATTTTTCCTATTTTTCTTAATTTTAATATATCAATGTCAGTAGCTTTTTGTTTTGGTGTAAACTGTGATTACTTCAGTGGTAACTTGAAGGACCTGTAAAAATGATTAGGGATGGGGACTGTTTTGTAATCAACCATGAATTGGGATTTCAAATCCTTGAAAGATTTGCTTGAACCAAACATGTATAAAGATTTCAATTCGAGTGCCATAAAATCCCTCCTCATTTAAAATCCCATGGTATTTTAAATCCTGGGATTTGAAAAGCATGAACCAAACGGCCCCTATGTCTTTTCCTAGCAAGTCATGAAATAATTGTTGTAAATAGAGACAAAAAGCTTTATTCATATGTCTTTTCCAAGCAAATTCATAATCTTTGTTTACAAGTTGAAAAAGGAAAGATAAGTACTACAACATTTTTACTAAATATTTTTAATTTAATACACATATAAGTCGTCAAGTTTTGGGTATTATTAATAGAGAATAAGTACTGGATTAGGATTTGAAGAGCCATGTTCTCAACGAGGTACTTGATAAGACCCCGTTGAGATTTGGAGTAAGTCATTTCTCCAATAGGATGCCCCGATAAGACCTCGTTAGGGTTTGGGGTGGGGTTGAGGATTGCTTAAATTAATGAGGTTGAGGCTGATACCCCCACACCAAACCCGCCCCATTGCTAATATGACACAAACTCCTTCGCCAAAACATAACCATATATGTTATCTATACAATTGCATTACCTTAATAGGAGTATATTAATATATAGTTTCATGATCATTATTTATACCTAATTGGTATTTTCTATCCTTCTAAGCCATTCAATTGATTATAAACGGGTTAATACACATGGAGGGTACTAAAGTATCTGAGAATGTTCACTTGCAGTACTCAACTTCAAGTTGTAGCAAAACCATGAATCAACTATCGAAACCTGTTAAATTGTTGATGCTATCCGGTTTTACAAGTTTATGATCTGATGTGGTGTATATTTGCTGATGTGTACTTTGTCCAGAAAAAAATGTAAAACAGTAAATATATAGGCATTTTAATAATTTTTCTAAATCATAGATTCAAAAATTTTCTCAATAATCATCTTTCTCTTCCATCTCACAACAAAATCAACATTCAACACAACTATAACCTCACCACCATCACCAACTGACCTTCACCTTACGACCACCCACTGAGCGTCTCCACCACCGGCCGACTTGCCTTCACCACCACCACCACCACCAACCGTTTGTTTAACCACACAACCATCATTTGCATGCACAAAAACCACCATCGTGACCGACAAATCAACTCCCATGATTGTTTCCGATGAACCTGCAAACAACAATGCTCGTCTTCTCTGATTCATTTTCAAATCTCTTTACAGATCTTTTATTGTGTGTTCTAACAAGCAATCGATTTGGTGAAATTGTACGGATTGTATATGTTGTATGTATAGATTGCAAATATGTGTGTGTGTTAAAGAGTACCCGTCGGAAAATGAGTCATCGATGAAATGAGAAACGCATTTAATGTCTTCTGCTATGTCATCCGGCTATAAATCCCAAAATAAAAATACAAACTTTTGTATTTGTAACAAAACCCCCAACAATTATTAAAGGTTTTTAAAGATTTGCCTACAAAACCCACGACAACAAAATTAAAATATTGTCATTTCTATTAATTGTAAAACAGAAAAAATGAAGTTTTTTATATTGTACCGTAAGGCAAAGGTTACCATGTTCCGGAATAGAGAAACTGAGGTTAATTTCGTCGCTGGAGATTATTTTGACCGGAGAAATGGAAAGCGTTTTGTCATTTACAATAATGGTTAGACCATTTGTAACGCAAGTACGTGCAACGCGTTCTCACCTTCGAGAAAGCCAGTAGTGTGGCGTTCTGGCACGGCGTTCTTGAGGCGTGGTGGAGAAGATAACGGGCAGAAATTAGGCGTTTTGGTGGGACCCACTAGCTTTTTTATTATTTTTCCTTTTCTTTTGCCATCTTAAACCGTAAAAAAGAAATTTAAATTTAGTTAGTGGGTGGGTGGGTCTCAGAATGGGAAAAAAATAGCGTTCTGGTGTTATGATTAGGGATGTTATGGTGTTATGCTGATGTGGCACCTGAAAAAGTGGCGTTCTGATGTTATGGTTACGAATGATCTTATTATTCTCCTCGAAATCATCGTCGTCCAAGAAACCAAGAAGACTGTCAAAGAAGAAATCATCACCGGGGACAATGGTGGTAAAATTGTCGGAAAGGGACAGTGGGTTATACCGTTGTGGTAGTTGTTGATATCGTTGTACGGTGAAAAATTGATCAAAAATATTAACAAGCGTATATGGTAAAAGTAAAGAACTAAAAATAAGATAGAAATGACGTGGACATGAAATGAGGATGAGGTGGCGTTTAATATGCTTATTTGGAGCTTACATGGAGCCTATGTGGAATCAGTAACCGGTTACTAGAATGTCACAAGTCACCAGGTTGCTACAAATGAACAATATGCCAAGCATAATTTATCCAAAATTAAGAAACGTATAGATTATTAATGGTTTTGTTCAAATGTAAAATTGATTACTTAAAAATGAACATTTTTGAATAGTTTAGTATCCTCCGTGTATATTAACCCATTATAAACTAGGAAAAAGTTCATTTAAGTACCATAATTTTTGAAAGAATGAGAGAGCGAATCTCAACAATCGGATAAGCATATCAATGATTTAAATTATTTCCTTTCATTATCTGTGCAGAAAATGTCATTAACGAACTAAAGCTGAGTGGAGGGTATTATGGTCTTTTAACGAATTTTAATTAGGGTCTCTAAGTACAATATTCAAAAACCCAGATTCTTTTTTGATCTGATCTACAAGCTCTGTCTCATCCATTCACGATCATCTTCTTTTGCTCACACAATATGATTTTCTTATTGATTTGTTCATAAACGTCGTTATTATCTCGAGTTCGATGATTGTTTATATCATTTACAGGTGCAATACGACGCTTGGATCGATCGAACGAAGCCGAAAATAAGTGCGAATCCAACTGTGATACCGATTATTAATCCAACAACAAACGACATTAATTAATACTTGAAGCAGTTACTGATCACATGCAACTCAGCAGTAGAATATACGTTGCTTGATGAAATTTGTGGTGCGTGATAGGATTTAAATTTTGTGGAAAATTTTTTTGGTTTTGATGATGAATTAAGCGAGGATTTTGGGCGGTGAATGATATAGAAAGATCCATCCAAATATTCCGTCGTCGTTGTTGATCTTCGTCAACTGTCAACATCCGCCACTGTCATCGACTGTGAATTACTGTAACAAGATGTATTCGAATATTCGATGAAGAATCATCAATATATCTATACTAATATGTATAAAACATGTCCATGTTTTATATTTAGAAACTTTTAAGACTAAGATTCAACACTTTTATATTTAACACATATAGTTTAAATTCCTATCTTTTTACAATTTTATTATTTTCATGGCATTTCACTCTTTACTACTATACTAAGTCATCGTCGGTTTATCGGTGAATAAAAGAATTTTGTATTCCGCTACACTGCACGGATGTTATGCTAGTATTTAAAGATAAGTCAAACTTATATGTGTTCGTGTTCGTGAGCCGAGTTATCATTGTGATTGATGAGAAATTTCTTTTAAAAGATTTTGTTATTTTTTTATTTAATGATAAGATAAAATATAAAGTGTATGTAGTGGTATTCTAGTTTTGTTTTCCACTTGTAATCAAACCTCCTCGATTGTTTTTTCCTCCAATTATTATATCATAGATATAATAATAACTAATATTACATTCGTTAACAGTAACACCATTGATACCACATGTGATATCGTTGGTAACACATGTGATACCATTGAAATCACATATGATAGTCGTTTGTAGCACATGTAATAGTCATTGGTAACACATATAATAGTCGTTGGTACCACATATGATAATGTATTATGCAGTTTTCGAAACCCAACAAAAAATGAAGAAAAAAAATGCGTTGAAAGTATATCATGTGATATGTCTAATTGAAGAGAAAAACAAGCTGATTTTTATGGTGCAATTTTTATAATTTTTTGATTAATCGTTTTTGAGATATTGATTTTTAAAAACGTTGGGAGAAAGTGGGAGGTTAACCAAATGACTATAGTACCCTTACAAATAGAGCTTCCTCATTGTTTTTTCATTTTTACTAAAATCTACTCATTTGAACTCAACTCTATAAATAGATTTTAATTGACCATCGCGTTACGATGGGTAGATAGAGGAGTCGACCGTACTTATTTAACACGTCTGAAAATATACGTAGTGGTGTGTAATACCTTTTTTGTTTGGGTTTCTAACTTGTGCCTTAAGGGCACATGTTAAATGGCGAATATACTTTTCGAAAATTAAAAAAGTTGAAAATATTCTTTTCGAAAAATGAAAAAGATATTAAGATTCTTCTTGAAAATTGCATTTCTCATTTTTTAAGAATAATATTCATGTCTTAACATATGCCCTTAGAGCACACGTTAGACAAACCCTTTTTGTTTCTATATATTCGAGCTATGAAAGTGGGACTTTTACTTACAATTCTAAGTTGTTACTTTGACCACAAATTAAATAGTCAAACATTATTAATGTCGTAATTTCTATATTTGTATCAGAAATAGTTTCGCAACTTGATGGCATAGCCTTGAAAAGTATCATGCCACTATGCCAGCATATCACCAATATCTTCAACAATTACACATGTTACATAAAAATTAAACATAAAACATATTTTACTTATCATTAAAGGATCACTTCACGTTAAAATCACGACATCTCCTTATCAATAGCACGATAATTTCACGATCTACTTTGTAGTTTTTATATAAGGGATAATAAAATCACCGGGTTTCCAGTGAACTGGTAAGTAACCGGTTGAATGCCAAGCGCAAATTTTCAAGACATTGTATGCAAATAATTTAAAGCCGACAGTTACTCATAACATTTTAATTACAACAACTGATGAATACTTGTCACCAATTATACCGTAACATCTCATTACGTCCAATCAAAATGCAAGCTTCAGTTGATCAGATGTATAACATTATTTATAAGGAATGTTAAGGACTATCATTTTAGACGTCTAAAACACCCTATTAAAGCTTTAACTTTTTGTAAAGAAAATCAAAATCATCCGTAGTAGCAAGGTTACTTTCATTTCCAGTTGTATTTATAATGGATCCTGGGGCACTTCTTAAACAAAGCTTGATTCATAATGATTGAACATGATTGCCCTATTCAAGATTTCCGGTGACTTGTGCCACCACGGTTATCCAGACATAGAATTTCATATAAAGAAAATATATATGAGCAAAAAATTCAGAAAAATAGCTTGTCAAATGAGCTAAGTACCATAAACAAAAACTGATTATTTACCCATTCTCAGCTTTGTCAAAAGCGTTAGATTTGTGCTTTGGTGAAAATGTGAATCCATTGGGAACCTTGCCAAGTAACATCTCAGAAATTTTAATCTGCACCCAAAAAAAAAGAAACAAAAATTAATACCATAACTGAATTTTAACAGAACGGGGAAAAAAACTGATGACGCAATAGGTACACATAACAAAAATACAAAATGGTACTAGCATATTGACTCGGCATGCCAGTAATTGCTGCTTTTTCCAATATCATAACTCACAAGTATATGGGTAATAAATGTATCTCTAGTCATGGAAAAACCTAAAGCTACCATGGCTACAATAACTCTAGAGACATGTAATGCATCTAAAGCTGTAGCCACAGTTCTAGAAGCAGTTACAAACAAACCAAAGGTAACAGGACAGAGCCGGAATAAAAAGAGAAGTACCCAATCAACGGCAGACTCAGAAGCCATTATTGTCTCCAGGTCATCACGGCCATAGTATGTTGGTGGGCGCGAGTTCAGCCGTTGAGGAAGTACTTCCAAAAGACCAACGGGAACATATCGATATGTGTAACTAAGCCATTCCAGTAAAAAGGATCGAGTTGTCTCCACACCTATATATCCAATATATTATTGCAAATTATTATCAGAATACAGAAAAAAGTGTGAAGTTACATATTAGTATGAAATTAACATATCTTGGAGCACAGAATAACAATTAACAGCTTATTAAACCTTTTGAGCAAATATGGTATAGGGTCACCCAGCCTAACATGTTTGACACATACAACAATTACCCGCATTCACATGTTAGCCAAGCGGTCCACCAACCCACCCATCTTGCCACCGATATGGATGTGCTGATCAAAAGTATTCTATACAAGCATAAAACTAGATAAAATAGAAGTAAATGTCATACCTGCAACTTTAACCATGATAAAACTAATCTTTTGGCAGGGGAACTAGACGTGTTAGGCTAAGTTTCATCTAATAGTAGATCTCTTCTGAATAGAGGGCTTCTAGTTTCCTATAGATTTATTTTGAGTAAAAAATGAGTATTATTTAGACCAACTACATACCTTTCGTGTCAGAACCCCAATGCTCGAGTCCAAACCGTACATAATCTTTCAAAATATTCAAACGTTCACCAGAACTTATGTCCCAGTCCCTCTGCTCCTTGATTTCAGTGAAAAGCCAGGGCTGCAGGCAAATATAACAAACGAGCAGTTTTGAAATATTTTAACAACACTCCCAAGTACAAGAAAGGCAAAACCTAAGCTCAAGCTACAAACCTTTACTAAACCTCCACGAGCAATCATGCATGAAGAGAGTTCTGGACAATCATATTTGTGTTTATTCCAGTCAGAAAATGAAAAGATGTCTCCATTACCAAGGACTTGTAAAGTATCAGGGGCTTTTCTTGTACACTGGTATACATATTCCCAATCAGGTTGCTTAGTGTAACGTTGCTGGCGAGATCTACCATGAATGGTGACTGCACTTGCTCCCCATTGCCCAACATCTGCAATTACCGAATCAATGCGACTCCTACCCTCATAGTAACTTGTTCGTGCCTGGAACCAGATAAAAAACAAATTAAAAAAAAAAACAAAGTGAGACAGGCTTATCACCAAAAGCATCAAACACAAGGTACACAGTAAAACAATAATTCAATATATATTTTTAAGTGTTTTTTTTTCCTTCCATTTATCCTGCATCCATCTGAATGAATACAACAGTAGTTGAACAGGTTAGGTCTCCGTAGGTACCAAACTGAACCAGACAAGGCTTATTATGGAATCAAACAGAACTAATCAGTTCAAGTTCAAGTTTGTTGGATTCCATAGTTTAGATACTTTCATTAGTTTAGATCTTTCATTTTAAAATGTGGGCAGTTTAAATCGCTTTCAAGAAAATTAAATCATGACAACTAACAATCTAGACGCCCAACGATTTACCCAACATCATATATTTATTTATTGGTTAGATTGATTTTGAGGTCTGAGAGTTTGAAAATATCACGGGATTGTTTACCTTTATAGTTATTGGAATGTCCACCGTGCTGGAAACTGCGTGTATCACATTTTTCATCCGCATTGGTTTAGAAAGAAGAGCTGACCCAGCCCCCTTATTAACCACAAGATCTATCGGACAGCCCATATTGATATCAATGAAATCCACTGAGCATTCCTGCTCAATAAGTTCAGCAGCTCGAGCAACTGTGTCCGGAAATGCCCCACAAATCTGTACTCCAAACAGATCCTCAGATTCATGTCGCCTTAACAGTGCCCACTCTGCAGCTTGACCCTGTTCTCAAAATGAGGTTCACAAATGAGAAAACATTCAATCAACTTATGGGGATAACTTCATATGCTATGTAAATAAGATTAAAGAGCAGTGGGCATATTCTATACATACAGATTCTTTCTTACTTTCTAGCAATTTCTCCTTAATGTCAAGTTCTCAGACTAACATAAGGTCCATAGATTGTAGAGAGACCATAAGACATTACATGAATCACAGAAG
Organism: Pseudognaphalium luteoalbum; assembly: GCA_963422505.1. Classification (NCBI taxonomy): domain Eukaryota; kingdom Viridiplantae; phylum Streptophyta; class Magnoliopsida; order Asterales; family Asteraceae; genus Pseudognaphalium; species Pseudognaphalium luteoalbum. Next base: position 1,553,273 of record OY730192.1, read on the forward strand.
TAAAATGAGTATGAAATAACTGGTGCTGCAATCTTATAAGCCTATATCACCTAATAGCTAATACAAATGGGTCCCCTGAAGATGTATTTGATGCATTCAGCTATTGAGCAAGTGTGTTTCAAGAAGATCACAAACCTGTAGAAGATTGGTGCACATTGCCATTTCACCACATGTTATGTCGGCACCTAGGGCTTTGCAAACCCTTCGAAAAGGAAGGTTCCCAACTGTGGTTAAAGGTGCAAGATAAAGCTTATCCCTAAAATCAATCAGCTTCTTTTCACGTGGGTGTAAGTTTAAGCTTTTATCAGTTTCTATGTGGTCCGCTGTTGGAAGTGATTCTGATTGTGCATCAGTTGTATCAAGATTGTTCTCCTTGACACCTACACCTGTCATAATACACAAGAACATTGTACGAATCTATGAGGTGAAGACAATGAACTAATACTACTAAAAACAACTACGATGATACAGCATACCATTAGCTTCTTCGACGATAACACATGCTTCATCAGTCAACGATTTTCCTTTCTTCAAGGGTCTAGGATCATCAGCACCATTGACGTCTTCAACTTTTTCACAAACTTCAGGACAGCAATCATTAACACCAATTGAGTCGCCACCAACTTCTCCATTACCATTTTCATTTGTGACATGAGAACCATTTGTAACAGCCTGACCTTCCTTAATATCAGCCGCTGTTGACTTTTTTGATTTAGCTGGACCCTGCTTTTCAAACAAAATAGAAACGGCATGAACAATCATTTGTCCCTTAGCAGTAAATAACACTAACACCAAATTACAATGAGCGTCAACAATATGTACGTAAAAACAGTCATGTCATCATAACCAATGATTCCCTCTAACTTTTATCTAGTCGATGATGATAGATGTTTAAGCAAGGCGACGTCCCTAATAATAATCAACAGTTAATAAATAGCACACAGGTTGCAATTCAAATTACATGAAAGGAGTAATCTGCTCGTACCATAAGACCGAGAGCTTTGAGTTTAGCATCTGCTTTAGGAAACTTCATTTGGTTTTTCCACAACAGCTTTTGGACATCTTTTTTCAATCCATTGATTTCAGAGTTCTTTAGGTCATTTGGAATTCCAGCAGCACCATTATTTCTATGAGTACCTAAAAATCTACAACCCAATCCATAAGGGCATGGACCTTCGTCACTGTCAAATGGACAGTTGCCCTCTAAATCAGCAGGTTTCTGCATTCAGCAATATCCAGTCTCATCATCAAGGTTAGTTTCATAAAAGAAAAAGGTGGAAATATCACTACAGAATTTGAAACAACTCTTACCTCAGCCTTAAATGCTTCTACGTCATGACTGAAACGACACTTATCACTATAAGGACATGATTCTACTTTTCCTGTCTTCGCAACCATAGGACAGAGATTACGTGTGGATTGTTTTTCCTGCAAGTGCAATGTCAGTTATCGTCAGATGATAGTTAAGAATACCATCTATCGTTCTCTACTCACGTACAAAAATAAATGAAAAGTTAGTTTACTATATATCTGAACTAAAATTTAAGTTCCATGCGATTTCGTGCAGTTTGACAACACAAAATAACTCCTACAAATACCTATTCTAATCCCCACCTCAGATAACTAATCAAAAAGAAATTGTGTATCGACCAGACAGACATACAGATGCTAGTAAGCAGTATCATTAAATCCTCTAAATAGCATAAATAATCACACTAAAGCGATATCAATAAAGATATACCTGATTTCGTTCTCTTTTCAGCTGCCGTTTCGATTTCTTCTCTTTACAGACAGGCACGGAAGCAGTAACGGTGATGGCCGGAACGGCATCGTTTGATGATTTAATTTCATCATTAGTAACTCGAGTAGGTGCTACACATATATATTCCCTTTTTATCGGAACTATCGCTTTCGCTACCATTTCTTCCACTGTCATCTCAATTACTGACTTTCTAGCCGGAGCCGGAGCTGGCAGTGGAGATTCTGTCGGAACCTCCGGTGGTTCTACGACGGCAGTGGTCCCCGTTGCTTCCATTGCCGGCTGAAGGGGTTTGTTAGGGTTTTGGTGGTGAATTGATGATGGTTTGTGTGAGTGGTGGTAGCAGTAACTGGTAAAAACATAGAAGGCGGAAACAGAAACTACCAATCAAACGGCGTCGTTGCGAATATGATGAATAAACTTTCGTTTCTTTTACCCTCTACTTCTCAAGCCTTCCATAACCAGCCCCCCTAAATCAGGGCTGTAAGTTACTCGACCCGAATCGGCTAATCGGGTTGGTACCTATGGAGTAATAAGGGGCTGTTTACTTGGCTCTCAATGCTCTTAATATGGAGGATCTAGATGCATTCAGCATTGTCGGATGTTTTTTTTTCACTTTTTACAAACCGAATGTCTTTTTGTGAAAGATTGAAAAAATGGGGTTATTCCCCAATAAGAGGTATCACATGTCAAAAGTACCCCCTTTTATTTTGTTTTCTCTTCTCATTCACTGCATAAATTAAAAACACATCTCATTCCTTCTAAAGTATCAACTCTCCAATCGAACGAACAATGGCATGTTGCTCCACGACATCGCTGCCGCCATCCTCCCTGTCGTGGTCGTCGTCGTCATCCACCAATTTTCTTAGGTTTTTGTTTTTGTTTTTGATTTCTTCCTTGTTGAAGCTATTTGTACAGTCGGTAGTAAATTACGAGAAATTAGTAAGAAAGATTAACAACCACTGAGTTTATTTTAAATATTGATATGAATTGAAAAATATAATGTGTGTTGTACTCGAATTAAAGATGGTCTAGTTGCTTTGGATTTACAGTTGAGTTACTGGAACTAAAGTGGGTGTCCCTTCTTTTACTTTGATTTCTTCATTTGTTGAAGCTATGTACAGTTGTTGCTACTTACTTTTATTTCTTGACTCGATGGTAATATATTGTTACTCATAGTTGATTATCTATATTAATATGCTATATTTTTATTTAAGCATTTAAAATCTTATGCTTTTCTATTGTTTAGGATTTATATCAAAAAGCTAAAAATTTAGTTATTTATTATTAATTCATTTAAAAGGGTAAAATGGTCATTTCATATATTAAGATAGTTCATTCAGAACCGAAAAGAAACAACATTTACTAAAACATCACTTATTGTAAACAGACAAATATATCCAAACAGACCACATATTCAAACAACACTTAATGCAGAAAAAAGGTAAACAGCCCCTAAGTTTTATAGCTTATGTAATATGTCAATGTATAATGAATATAAAGGTTATGATTCAAATCGATATGGCTCAAGAGGTTACAAGCCTGAGTAATTTTTACTCAACCTCGAATCGCTTACATTATACTATGAGTAGAAAAGGTTTTAACATGTTGAGATTGCAACAAGCTTGATTTGATAGGACACATTATGTTAAGATATACACAGAATTGATAGAAACTAACGTTGAGGTTAACTTCATTTATACATTGATAATAGTTAACTAGGGTATACCCGTACAATGCAGTGGTGAAAATGGTGATAGTGGGTAGATGTGCGAATGAATACTTTAAAATAATAATATTTTGTACTCTGTCCGTCCCATTTAAAATGTCCACATTACTATTTTGAGATGTCCAATTGTAAGTGTAGGTTTAACCAATCAAAAAAGACTTTAGTCAAGTAGATTTAATATTTAATTGATGAAAAGTATAGTTAGTGGTGAATAAGTAGTAAGTGTGACTTAAAAGTGTAGTTGGTGATAGGGGTATTTTGGGGTTTGCCGATATCCCTTTTGATAAGTTTTTAAGAAAGAAGTGGAAATGAATTATAAGGGGTAAAGATTAAGTGGTTAAGCCAAACATGCAGAAGTGAGCAATATCGTCGATTTGCATTTCTTTCGTTTTGAACAATTGGAGTACTATTTTCTTTGGTTCGTTTCTTAGTACGACATGAACAACAAAGTGTTGAAAGTTACAATTGCCTACGAGAACAAATACTTCCAAATATTCATCAATACAATTAGAGGATGAACAGACAAATAGTTAAAAACCCAAATCAAGCTAAAATCGGATCAAAGTGAGATCAAGACTGCTTGATTCAGGTTGTTGGCCTTAACATCATCTCGATTACAACCACCAATTTATCTCAACCCTATATACTTGTTTGACATGTAAATATGGTCTCACAAAAGATACAGTGATACTGTATGTTTTAGGTTGTCTAACGTGATGGATCGATAAAAGGCGCCACAAATAGGTGAACCAACAACATATATTTTACAAAATACAAAGCAATGTTAAAATCTGGAACAAAAAGCTTAAAGCTTCAATCAAATCCTCATCATAAATAAAAGCAAGTTCAAATCCCAGGAATTATGACCACGAGCACAATAAAAGATTCTGAATACCAAAGATTGTGTATATATAGATATCTAGATATAAATTAAATGGCTAATAGGCTCGATATAAATTTAATATGTGGCTACAAGAACCCACCCTTGGTCTGTACTTCCAGAAAGACACGGAAAACTAATGAACAAATGCCCTTAGGATATATTAATAAGTCGTTACGGTGATAGTATGCACAAACTCAGCACCTTGAGGTTTCCAAGCCGTAAGTGGGTCCCTATTTGTTTGGATCATGCTTGGTGGCTGAATTGCCGTTCTGCTGTTGGGGCTGCTGCTGGTTTTGTTGTTGCATTTGATGAGCTTGTTGCTGCTGGTGCATCTGGAACATCTGTGGGCTGATTGAGAGTTGAGAAAACTTAGCAGCATCCCCATTCAGCTCCGCAGTAGTGATTTTCAAACGTTGAACTTCAGCAGTCAAAGCCTCGTTTAAAGCTGTCAGCATCACAAAATCAATAAGCCGAGAAATACGATAATATGAAGACAAAAAGATCATCACTTTGTGCCAAGTCCCACTGGATGTGGCAATCTCAACCCATTTATATTAAAATAGTCAGTTCATGATACATTTTTATTGATACAAGGTAAGATTAATTATGTAGCAGTAAAGAAAACGAGCTAAATGGGTTCAAAATCCTCAGAAGAGTATTTAAATGCTTACGAACTCTATAATTGTTATATTTATCCAGCTTCTGTCTATAATAGTTATAATATCATCAAGACTAGTATGACAACTACCAACAATATCTTACAGTTAGATGTAATTACTGATGTCTGTAGGTGTGCAGCTAGCAACTTCAAGTCACAAGAAAAACTTGTGTTCACCTTGTCACATGGTCTTGTTAAAGTATTTAACTATTACTCATACAATGACATAAATTTAGAAAGCATTAGGGCCCAACTACCAGGGGTAGCCTAAATAAAATCATCTCCCTTGGTATACACCACTCAAAACATCTATTCAATAATCACCCCCCCCCCCCCACCTTAATCGTAGCAACCTCTTTGCTTCTAAAAGTGCTTCTTAATTCAAGTTTCTGTCTTCTAACATGACATCTTAAAACAGAATTTCAAGAAATTTATCAGGCAAATAGTATAAAATGAATGGAAGATATAATTTAGGCAAGCCTAGGAGCGTTATGATAAACCAATAGAAAATGACATAAGAAAAAGAAGATATACGTTGTGTAAGAAATTTAGGAATTACGCCTATAGGATATAAAATCATACCATCTCGAAGCTGGGCCTGCTGCTCCATAGCTTGCAGACGAAACTTCAGCTCATTATTTTGACTTGTAAGACCTGCTGAATCCCTCTGTATGACAAGCACATTAGTATATATATACACAACATTCAAATAGTACTCGTTCACTAAACAAGAGAAAAGGTGAAAGATTAGAGTAAACAAAAGCCCACCTGCAATAATGTAAGTTGTGCAGACAATGTCGTTGCTTCAGTCTGCAAAGTTTGAACTTTATGTTCCAATTCTGTAATGTAACGCATTTTCCTTTCTTTCGATCGAGCAGCAGACTGTCGATTAGCCAAGATCCTAAAAGAGACCACAAACATCATTTTTTTTAATTACCATAAAACACAATATATGGTGAATGTTAATGTGAATGTAATGTAACAAAGACCAATCAGATGTTACATACCTCTTGGCTCGTTTTGGATCGGATAAAGCTATCTCAGCAAGTTTCTCATTAGCCATGATTTTCTTGAGCTCGGCACCAGTAAATTCGCCATTCCCAAACTCTAAGCTGAATGTATTTGAGTCAATTGAATTATTCGGAGATAGTTGACTAGCCGGCCCACCAGGAGAAGGTGGAAGTTTTGGTGATTCGTCAGCAAAGTTCATCCTCCCCATAAAACTATCCATGGAAACACTTCGATAATGCCTTGTTGTCGGAGCAATGTCTCCCCCCGCACTTCTTTTTATCCCACCACCTTCATGCACACTACTTGTAGCTTCGTTATCACTACTATCACCACCGTTTGTTCTCGTCCCACTAGCTCTACTATCCAAATCTTCACGATTCTCAGTTCCTTGTTTGTCATCCGTTCCAGACGAGTTTAATGTATCAAGATTATCCAAATTCATATATGCTGAAAACAAATCATCTACCACTTCCCCTTCCGATTTCCTCTCTCCCATTCCTTCAGTATTACCTTCACTACCACTTTTTTCCCAACTCGTTTCCCGTTTCACCAACTGGATCGGCTTCGACCCTTGATTCTCTCTGGAAGGAGTAATCCTTTCTAAGGTATTCGGACTTCTCAATGGAATCAACGGTGGGGACGATTGCATTATAGTTGAGAACCCAAATGGAATATCACTATTAGACCGCCTATGCGCTTTACGCGGTGGAAGATTATTCTCCGCACTTCTCCCTATAGTTCCCCTACCAAAAGGAGAAGAAGGCGGCAATAAAGCATGGGAATTTCCATCACGTTCATCCATTGAAACATCACCTAAAACCTGATCAGGCGAACGCGCCGACGGAGAATCACGATACGGTGACGGGCTCAATGGGGGGAGCGAATCAAGGGCAAAAAACGCAGGCTGAGATAACGATCGCGAATGTGACGGCCCTGGACTATGATTAAAATTCGGTGACCCACCAGGTTTATGACTACTCCCTGAAGTTTGGGTGACCGGAATCTGCGAGTATGGTGAAACCGGAGGAAACTGCGGATGAGACGGTGGGATTCCAGCTCGTTTACCGCTGTTTTCAATACCATAATTCGCGGAAAACTGTCTATTTTGAACTCGAAATTGTGAAGTGTTCAATTGTGGTATATCAAGTTGATTATAAGTCACAGGTGTTTGTGGTTGTGGTTGTTGTTGTTTAGGTATTGTTGATGATGAAGTCCCAAATGATGATTGTACTCTTTGACTCATATCGTTATTTCCTTCTTCACTATCCCCCATTTCTTACCAATTACAAACCCTAATTACACTTGTTTAGCTACAAACCCTACCACACTATTCAGCTCAATCACACAGAAACTGATAAGCAATATATCAAAAACCCTAACACAAATAACAGAAATGACACAAATAACTCAACTTTTAACATCAGAAACCCTAATTCACTACAATTGAGACACAATCAGCATCAATACACACACATATATACACATATACATACATATATTTTTATACATACAAATTACCGATTAATTGTTGGATTGATTGATGGAGAAGTGAGCGGCGCAAGATAGCAATAGGAGTGTGTACGTAAAAAGGGAGTGAAATTGTGCGTTGGTAATATTATAGATATAGTTGGATTGTATGTATATATTGATTGATGATGACGATGATGATTATATGTACACGGATATCATGACTGGTATGCTACTACTACTGAATTACGCGTGAAATTAATTTGGGGAGAAATTGAATTTGAATGTGAATGTGAATTTGGAGTGAATTTCAATTTCATTCCGACCGGTGGTTTGACTTTGACTAGCAGACTTTAATCTACAAAATAAAAAAAATCAAAATCAAACAATTTATTTCCTTCATCACCGCAGATTATGGGGCAATAAATCTCTCGATATCTTTTTGCTTGTGTTTTCCGTTTTCAATAACAAAGATACATAGACATATGATATAATTTTTCTATTTCTATGTTTAAAAATTAACACTTGATATCAATTGATTAACATATTTCGTGAAGATTTTCTTTTCCCATGTTAACATATTAGACTTTGGTGTATCACAATTTATTTATTACTCTATCCCTTACGTTTTGATTACTGTATTTTAAATTATTTTTATTTGTCCAAAATAAAATCTATTTGAAAAAATTAACTATTAAATCGTTATTAAACTTTTTAACTTAATCTCATTTATTATTCGTAATCATTTATTTCACACAAAATTCTAGTCAAACTTACGGTAAATATAAGGGAAAAATTAATATTTCTTCGAGCTTATCTTATAGCAAAATTTATTAGTAGACGATCATCAATTTTATTTTATTTAGATAGTACAATAATTATCTACCAATCTTTTTTATTTGTTTATGACAAACCTTTTGGCCTTGTTTATACGACAAAGTGACAAACCAATTTATTTAACTATCGATTTTCTACAATATAATATTATAAATAAAGAAAAGATACTCAATACGCAGTACTATTTATAGATCATTTGAATGACTTTAGATAATTTCCATTTTGGAAAACTTTACAATTATCATATTTTCCACGTTTTATATAACCAATAGTTATCATTCCTTTTTAACGATTATATCTCAGGCAATTAACTCCACGTAAAATCAAACTACTCTTATTCACTCAATGTAATGAGTAATCTATGAAACAAAAATGATGTATGAAACTATGACTATTATTAAGTCACTTTTTGCATAAGTACAATATTTCGTAATTCGGATGCATAGTACTATACTAGTGATTATTATTGAAGATATGAGTGAGCGTTACACATATAATATGATTATTATTTTCACCTCAAAATTGTAATAAATGTCATTCTATAGTAACCTTAATCATCATCTTATTAAAAACGACAATTATCAAAACCCAAAAACTAAAAAGATATTAATGGTTTTTGGAAAGTATATCAGAGTACTTCAAAATTTAAGATAATAATTGAAAATTGTATTGATTCGTCTCTTTTATAACAAGCCTCTGTAATCTTATCCATTGAATGTGTATTATCTCATTAACTAAACAAATAAAACTATTTTATTAAAATCACAAAGGTATAACTAAAAAGACTTCACCACATGTTATTGTTCTTTTAGGGGAATTTGTGGCCCACGCCCCATGTGTTGAGAGTCTCAAATTGTCAATGCATTTTTAGGACGTGGAAGCTTGTCTAATACCCTTTAATTGACATAATTGTCTTTTATTCACACAAACAAGATACTATATCTTCATTGTTTCCATTGACACAAGTGTACTTAGTTTAAACATTAAAGTCTCTAACTTTGACTTTTAATGTAACACCCTAGTTTTCAAGGTATTATTTTAGTGTACAATAATATATACCTCTTTTTAATTATAGATCTTTTAATGATAAGATATAGTAGAAAACGTAAACAAATGTTCAGTTCCAGACTGTGTAGTATAGAAAATTAAAGAAAATTAGACACAAATATGTGTCTTATTCTAGCGTTATCAAAAATTTGTCCAGAACTCACTTTTGGGAAGGGTAGAAATCGCAGGAACCAAACCAAATCAAGAATTCAGTATTTAATCTTCAATTCAAGCTATAAATCATCAAATTCATCTTCCTTTATCATCCTCTAATCTTTGTAAATTATTTTCTTTCCTCAAGAACCCTAGAAATTAGGGTTTTAAGGGTATTAGCTAATTTGTATGAATTAATCCGAAATTAAGGTTTGTAATTGATTAACTAGTGTTAGTTTAGTTTATAAATGATGATTAGAAGCTTAATTTCATGTGAAAAGTAAAACATCATGGTTAGGGTTTATGGGATTTTCATGAATTATGTGAATTAGTTTGAATTACAAATGTCAAGTGTTAATAGATGTTAGTAGTAGTAAGAAAGTAGTTAAATTCATGTTAAAACTATAAACATGATCAACGGAATGAAATTAATTAACTTAGTTAAGGTAAAACTAATATGTATCTAGTGGGGGAGAAGAGAATTAGATGATTAATAGTTGAAAATATGATTAGTTATTGATATATATGTTATATGTATCTATATTAGGTGTTAAAGAATGGTTTTCATCTATTGATCATCTTATTACAAGTTATCCAACAATTCAAGGTGAGTATATGTAATGTAATTAGATTGTTATTAGTAAATTGAATTATATACATTTGATTAGATAAATTGTTATTAGGGGAGATTTATCATGATGAAAGTGATGATTAGAATGGTTAATGGTTATTAGCCATGAATTGATTATAATAACTAATCAAGGTTAGTTATGTTATTGATTAGTAGCTAACTATGTTAGCTAATGATGTGACTAGATTAGCTAAATGAAAGAATAGATATGTGCATGTGGGATTAGCATAATGAATAGAAATTGCAAGAAAAGGGAAGTAAACTAATTCCTTTACTTATTATATGTTTTAATGCATATTTTGATTAGTTAGACTTATACTCACTAAGCAAAATGCTTAATTAGTTTAGTGCATGTTGTAGTTACAAGCGAAAGTGGTAAAGGAAAGGAGGTGAATAAAGATTAGAAGTGGAGTTGCTAGCTTGTTGTAAGTTACACAAGCTTTCTCTTTAAATTATCGTTTGGCAGCCCTTGAAAGCCCGATCTAATAAAGTTTTGTCATATTTTGAATATGAAATCAAAGACTATAAGTAATATGGTGTAATAGTAGTACTTTGTGTATGATTAGCAAATATGTTGTAAAAGTGTTAAGGTGCAAGTTATAGCATACTTGCCATTTTAATTATATGTTGAGTGTTGAAATGTAGTCAAACATCTTAATGGTTAAATATGGGGTTGTGATTGACTATTGAATGGATCAAAATAGCCCTTTTCGGTCAGTGGGTCAAAAAGGGTCAAATTGGGTCTTTAAAGGCACCTATGGTTCAAATTGAGTTAGAGGAAGGTTAAAAGTGTAATAAATAATTCCACAACTTTGTTTTAGTATATGTGTCATGTGGTCAAAAGCTCAATATCTCAGAAATTATGGTTTAGGATTTGGTATGTTCATTAAAATGGTCGTTTTGGTGTCAAATTGAGTCAAACGTCCATATTCCGAGATATTGGGAAAATTGGAAAAGTGCAAAAAAGAAAGTCTTCATTTTGACCCCAGAAACGTGCCTGCAAAATTTCATAGTCTAACTCTAAGTCATTTGTGAATTACGCTTGTTCAAAGTTCGGAAAATGGTAATTAGTAAAACTCTGCTGCAGGTTCTGTCTAAGCCAAGGTACCCGGCTGATAGCCAAGGTATCCGGCGGGTAGAAGTGTGAGCCGACGACTTCTTTAGCCACCCGGCTGCTTCCAGAGTCTTTAAATTACGTCTAGTTTCTGTTTAATTCACCCGACATGTTACAAGGTATAACACACCACACATTATCATTGTTTTTTTTTGTTTTTTTTAAGACAAAGTCGGAAGCGCAATCCCATTCATTTTATATAATAAATAACATGACGTCATTTACCAAAAAAACATTATACATACTATAAGTATTATCTGTTAAATTACAAACTATTAAATTGTATCTAGACAATATAAAGTATCAAAATAATATCAGAGTAGCCATGGTCAACAACTTTCAAGCACTCCTTGCCCAGTCCTATTCAAGTCAAAACCTGTAAGGAGTAAACAATGGGATTAGCACAAAGCTAAGTGAATAAACCTGTTACAAACAATTTGACTTAGCTCAACATAATTAATTATCAACAATTAACACATAGACTCAAACATCACCAAGAGGATCGGTGATCCTTGTGGCGCCCTCAGACCGCGGTGGCCCACCAAGCAACACTTATAATCACTGCAGGCCATTACAGTGATTTACCGATAACTGTTTGCTACCTTTAACCAACATAAGTTTCATTCACAACACATGTTCACAATTCCTATGTTGGTTAACATGTAACAACCTAGTCCAACAATTGTTGACCTCCGATACCCCAAATTGCTTAAAGCAGTTTATATATATATATATCACAGCAACAATCAATATTTAACACTACTATGTTTAATCCGTTGTAACTAATACGTCACAACCAAATCATACTGAAGTCCCAAGTCAATTCACCTGTTACTTCGATCCACTTACTCAGCTGACTAACTCACTGAGTCTTCGGTGTATATGTAAACACCACAAAGCAATGGAGTTAGTAATTCAATTCAATTCTCGCAATAACTAATTTAATATAACTGTGTATCAACAGTAGATCACTTTATATTTTATGCACATACCAACTAATTTATTTATTAACACATACCTATTCCCATAGCATACCACTTAACTCAATTAAACGATCATATTTGAGCTCATTACAATGGTATACATTTATACATTTTAAACTATATATGTCGTATACATATTTTACTCGAAATCGTAGTTTAATTCTATGAGCCATTGCTCATTTTATACACATAGTACCAAACACATATTATTTCATACATACATACAATATATACATATATATATTTCTTGTCTTATATAAACAAAGAACAAAAAGTCAGATTTCAAGAGCAGGGAGAGTACCCACCGGGTAAGGGGGGTACCCATCGGGTACTCTCCATTTCACCAGAACAGAAATTGCCCTAAACTGGGCTACCCACCGGGTAAGGGGAGTACCCATCGGGTAAGGGGAGTACCCACCGGGTAAGGGGATTACCCACCGGGTAAGGGGAGTACCCACCGGGTACTCTCCTTTTCACCAAAACAGAATTTGCTCTAAACTGAGCTACCCATCGGGTAAGGGGAGTACCCACCGGGTACTTGCCCCAGACCCCTGAACTTGCTGTTGCTGCTGTTCAACACGACTAACCATTCAAAAACTCAATTTCTAGCTTACCAAAACACTTTCAAACATCAAATAACTTCAACCAAACATGTTATAACATCATATAACAATTATTAACTCCTTGTAACATAATCTAAACATCAATTTCTATCAAATTTTACCTATTTACTTTACAACCTAAGTTCTAACTAATTGGTTCAAGCTTCACAACCAACCTTTCAAGAACCCCATATGATTAGCACTTAATTTCAAAAAGTATCATCAAGCCATAGCAATTTAAGCTTCAATTTCATAATTAATTTACTAACCCTAACAAATTATACAATTACTCATCATCAAACATAATTAAACACTTACACTTTTTGAAAGAAGGATAAGATATGGGATGGTGATGAAGATGAAATCCTGATGTTGAATTCCAATTCAAAGCTTGTGGTTAGTATAATCTTGATGAAATTTATTTAAAGTTTATGTATGTAAGTTTGTAGTTCTTGCAAGAAATGAGAGTAACATTTTGGGAAAGTTAGGGAAATGGAGGTTAACACCTCCCAACTCAACCCGACCCATTGTTTTAATTATACCCGTCCTAAATCTATTGTCTGAAACCTAAATACCAATTGCGAGAAAACTATTTTATTGTATTGTGAACTAGAACTATTTAAATTGGTCAATAATTCACTAGTTACAATTAATCCTTTGACCAAATTTCCTAAGTTATAATTCAAATTATAAAAGGCACAAATGTTGAAATATAACAATTAATAATATCAAAGTTTAAGAAATTACCGGATTACCTTCAGGCCATAATTGCGGGTGTTACACATGGAGAACCCAGCTGGTGTACATGGTTACCCGGCGGGTAAGGCATGTACCCGACGGGTACTGGTCCTTTTTCCTGTGTAGTTGGTTTGAGTTTCAGAGATGTAACAGATAATTTGTATAGTATATAAAATACTTTAATACAGATAATTTGACCAAATCATAATGTGTTTTCAGATTGAAAAAAAAACAAAAAAAACGGTTCAGATTTTCACGGCGTTTCATTTAAAGGTCAAATTTTGATTATTGTCACATAGTTATACATGTATAATCGAAAATTAAACTACCATATAACCATAACTAGTACTATTACTTATACAATTAGGACGCCATCTAACTATGTGTTAAAACTAAATATATTTAGAACATGTTTGTTACTAATTAACAATTCATATTGGATGAGTACCTAATTAAGACCACTCCCAACGCACTCTTCAGTTAGGAAATTACGCGTCAGCCAAAACTGACATCATTGGCACTAACTAGTCGGTAAGTGCGTCGATTTGGCGACTAGTGAAGTGGCGAAGATGTGGGGCATCTAACATTAATCTTTTGTTTTTGCTTAGTGTATGTATATAAATGTATATTGGTAAATGTGGGGCGTAGAAAGTTGAAGTAACCCGACAAAATTGGTAGTGTTTAGTCATTAGTCATTAGTACACATTGGCCAGCCGGTTTCATTCCGGTGGTTAGGAATGGTCCAATAAACCATGACAAAATTACATATGAATGACAATAGTAGTGTGATTTATACAACAATTTATGGTACTTCTTGTATCTATGTTAACCAACAATACTTAATGATACATCATTTTACCTGATTTTAAACCATGAGAGATTAGTAGTTTAGTACAGTGTTTATTTATGGTATTATACAATTTTACACTCATTCGGTATTCCCTAATTCATGGTTCAGTGAGCCCAGAATGTTATACTTTCATTTGGTTAAAAAGATAGCTAAAAAAGAGTGCACTTTATTATTTCTTGTATCTTAAGAGTTTCCAAATACATTCAAGCGTAAAGTCTTTAACAATTAACAAGTTATGAGTTAGTTATAGGGTTGCATCGGCCGCCGAGTCTCTCTAACAAACCTTGCGAGTCGTTTTATCGTCAATTTGTTGTTGACATCGAATGGATAAATTAAGGATAACGAACTTCACGATGAGTTAGATGCTCCAAAAGAACAATAAATTGTTGATTATGCACATCAAAAAAGGTTTGAGATTTTAACATGTTGTTTTGTGTTTAGTTGTTGTGCATAACTCAAGTGATGTGAAAACACATATTATTATGTTCTATATTTGAAATTGTACATCTTAAGAACAAAATACTAAATGATTGATTTTGATTTTAAGTTTTTGATTTTGATTTTGTTTTTTTAAATGTAAATACTTACACACACGATTACTACACGTATATACACTTATACACAAATGTATACATTTATCTCGACTCTAGACTTGAATCCATATATCGTTGGAGAGTCACTATATTACCGCTAGAACAATGATCCTTCATATTTGTTTGAGTTTTGTACGTAAATATATGTAGAACTTGCATATTAATTTCTTTGTACGCAGGGGCGGAGCTAGAAGGGGGACAGTAGGGCCCCCTAGAAATCAAATTTTTTTGAAAAATATAATTTTTGTAAAGGTATTTAATGTCACTTTAGGATTTTGACCCCCTAATGTGATAGAAGGTAAAAAAAAAGGGAAAAATATAATAAAAGGTACTCTAGTTATCACCTAATCCTATTTAAGGTACTCAACTTTAATTTTTTTAATTTAAGATATCAAACTTTTAGATTGTAATCAATTTAGGGACGCGAATTTCAGAAATGACGAGCTATTTCTGAATTTCTTCTTTATAAGTTACATATCTACTTAATCAACTAATATTCCTCAATCAATTTTGAAAAATATTGAGTGAGGAGAGAGAATTTTACAAAAACTTATAATCACTTTAAATTGTAATATTTCTCTTTTTACTCAAATTTTTTTGAAATTGATCAAGGAATATTAGTCTATTAAGTAGATATGTTACTTATAAAGAAGAAATTCGGTAATAACTCGTCACTTGTGAAATTTCCGTCCTTAACTTGATTACAATTAAAAGTTTGATACCTTAAATTGAAAAAATTAAAGTTGAGTACCTTAAATAGGATTAGGTGATAAGTAGAGTATCTTTTTTTGTACTTTTCAAAAAAAATAAAAAATTGATCCCCCTTCTAAATATTCCTAGCTCCGCCCCTGTTGTACAATTTGTAGGCAATAAAAACTTATGCTTCGTTTGACATTTTTAATGTATATAAGATCGACCGCACGGAGTGAGATATCGAAGTTATTGACTTATATGTTGGCTTGATTTTTAAGGTGGTCAAGTTATAACTAAGTTTTATATATTGTTAGTTAATTATAATTATTTGTGTTTGTTGGGGAATATCATCAACGTAACGTACACAGATGAGTTAAATATATTTTTTCCTTCTTAAGAGTTTACTTAGAAAATCTCTAATGTACATTTTTTATAAAGCTTTACTAGAATCTTTTTCTAGAAATTGTGTCATAGCTTTTATAAAAAAGCTTTGTAATAAGTTATTACTCCAATGTAGAAAAGCTTTTCATACCTTTCAATTATTAAAATATAATATAATTACAAGTAAAAGGGTACAAAGATATCAAGTCTTTGCATTCTCTCTCTTTAATATATGCTACTCCGTACTACTTCCTCCGTCCCAATATTATCATCCATCTTTTCTTTTTGGGACGTCCCAAAATAATTGTCCATTTTCAATTTGAATCAATCAAAAAGCATTTAAGTGAAGAAAAATGAAATCTTATTAGTCAGCACACTAATCAATGTACTTTTCTTATAGTGTATGCATATTGAAAGTGGACAATTAAATTGGGACGGAGAGAATTTAATTATTTTGAGATGATGAAAAGCTTTTCTACATTGTAGTAACAACTTTTTACAAAGCTTTTTTAAAAAAAGCTATGACACATTTTTCTAGAAAAAAAATAATCAAGTAAAGCTTTACAAAAATGTATATTGGAAATGATCTTTGGATCTATAAATTACCCCTTTTTATATTTTGCTATATGACTGGGGACCTCTCTAAGTATATTATTTAAATATTTTCAATTACAAAGTATTGCAATGATCATACAATAATCAATATCAATAAGTGAAAATAATAATAAAGAAAAAAACATTGTATGCACAACCCCCAACAATTATCAGTGGTCATATAACCAAAAAAATATACAAGATCTCATAAACAGAGTTCAGAAAAGAATCGTAAAAAAGTGAAGAATAGAGAAACTAATAGGATTGCTTCATTTCAAAAACTTTTTCCAAAGTTAAATATCTCATAAACTGTATGTCTATAAATTATAAAAATTGTATATTCAGAATCAACGTCTTTTTCTCTTCGATTATAGATCCAACAAAATAAACTTTCGACAAAAATTTTTTTCTTCAATTTTTTGGATTTTAATGTGAAATCACATGTGATTTAATACTAAAAAATAATCACATCCGCTTATATCTTCTATTAAACTTCTAATTCAAATCATTGATGATATAAAGAGATTCAAACATGAAAAACTAAGTTGTAATCACATGCGATTGAACATCAAAGTATCAATCACATGTGATTAAAGGGTAATCAAATGCGAATTTTCAAATCATTAACTATAATCATACAATTAAGTAAAAATCAAGTTGAAATCATACATGAATTATCATATATAGGTAAATTTCTCATCAAATATCAAATTTTAAATGAAAATCATATGTGATTATATAACAAATCACTTGTGATTAAGTGTATAAATAACAATCACATGTGATTTTTAATGAAAACTATTGCAATTTTTAATTTTTTATTTATAACTATCAATGTGGGTGAATATTAAGTTATAATCATGTGTTAAGTAGCAAATACCATGAATAAATAATCATGAACAAATTTTAATTTTTTTTATCATAAATCACATGTGATTATATTGTGAAATCCGGTAAAAAAACGAAGAAAAAAATTCGTCGAAAGTTTATCTTATGACATCTCTAATCGAAGAGAAAAACACGCTGGTTCCGAATATGTCATTTTTATAATTTATGAATTTACGGTTTATGAGATAATTAACCAAGTGGTAGAAAAAAGAAATGAGTTTTGTAGCGAAATGGAAGAATCATATTGATTCTCTCATTCTCTACTTTTTTAGCATTCTTAAAAGAACTCACCTCTCCATAAATATATACAAAACCCAACATATTAAATTGGATTATTTAATAATATATATAATTTAATCAAGTATTTGTTGTTCTTAGGATATGTTGTGACGTGGGGTGCATATCCATTTGACATAGTTGTTGGCCACACTAATGGATTTTAACAAGAAAAAGGTATAACTTAATGAGGTGACAATAAATGAAAATTTCTACAAGAACTACCGTTTCTGTTGCAATTTAAATCCACCTTATGAACAACTTTTATTTGAAAATGTGTATTTATATTTATTGTATATGTAACATCAATTACTAAATTTCTCATGACCCTTAATATGAACCTAAATTGATGCCATTGCTTTCATAATGTAAACCCTATAATTTGTGGATTGTGGAGAAAGTGTCATAAAGTTTGATTATGGACTCAAATCAAATCATTAAGAAAAAACCTAATTTGGTGGTTTGATAACTATAATAATTAGTACTAATAAAATAGTTATCATGGTCAATCATATTGTCATACCCAAAACTTGGCACAATACCTTGTTGTAGATTACCATTTAGACTAGTTGCGGTAGTTATTATGGTGGGGGTGGGTTCAAATGAGAATAGGAATTTGTGTGAGAATGGGGGAACCAATGATATAAAGACATGTGTACAAAGAGAATGTTCACATGTACAAAACCCATTTACCCCCAACATCAATTATCTCACAAACGACAAATCGAAAAATTATGAAAATTGCACCATTAAATTCAGCGTTTCATCCTCTTCGATTTTCCGTCCCTCAAGGCATACTTTCGACGAGTTTTTTTTTCTATTTTTTTGGGTGGGTTTCACATTTACTAACACACGTGTTAAAGTGTTGCATTTAGGGTTTGGGGTTTAGGGGTTAGGGTTTGGGGTTTAGGGTTTAAGGTTTGGGGTTTCTCTACGAAACCCTAAACCTCAAACCCCAAACCCTAACCCCAAACCCCAAACCCTAAACGCTTTACGAAACTCTAAACCCTACATCATACTAAACCCTTAACCTTAAACCCTACTAAACCCTAAACCCTTCTAAACCCTAACCCTAACCCTAAACCCTAATTTTAACCACAAATAAAATGTACAAACAATCACTAATACATGTGTTACTAATTTGTAAAACCCACCAAAAAATGAAGGGAAAAAAAGTTGTCAAAAGTATGCCTTGAGGGACGGCAAATCGAAGAGGAAAATATGCTGAATTTTATGGTGCAATTTTCATGATCTTTCGACTTACCGTTTGTGAGATATTTAATTTTTAAAAATGTAGAGGAGAGAGAATAAAGTGACACATGACATAAATTTATTGGTTCCCTCATTATCACTCAAAATTAATGTACTCATTTGCACCTTACTCTATGGTGGAGGTGGTGTAACAAGTAGGGTTGTAGTGCAAACTTTGTTTGAAGCTCTTCGTGAAGATGTTGATGGATTATGCATAAAAGAAATGCGGGTCCACTTCAATATTTAAATATATTTCTTAAGAAAAATATTGCATGCACTAAACAGTACGGATTTAAATGTGTTGTTAGTATTAATATGTAGACTTATTATTTATATTTCTAAAAGTTGGAGGGTAAATTGTGCAAAATATAATGTTTATTTTACTTTCGGTTGGTCAACAACACAAATGTATCGCCTCTCGACAGCACAAAATGATTTCGCCTAGCACAAAATGATTTCCCATATATATATATATATATATATATATATATATATATATATAGGGGAAGGTTCAAATGAGAATCACAAAATGTACAGAACTGCAAGAACTTTTAAATTCCATTGTTTTTATACATGTAAACGTAACAAATTACACATAAATGTTATTTAATGTTCATATTATTGACAAACAAAAGTTAAAAAACACAAAAGACGTGTTAAACTATAAAATATATAAAGTGTTCACATGTGCACATATCAAATGTGCACATGTGAACAAAAAAATATAAATTTGACTTTAAAGGTTATTTTGATATTCTCTCAAACTATTTTGCTTTTAACCTTAGTTTAAATCAATGTTCACATGTAATTGAATCATTAAACATGTTAAAATCTTTATAATTTAAAAGTTCTCGCAGTTCTGTACCTTTTTATGGTTCTCATTTGAACTTTTGGCTATATATATATATATATATTCATTTCACTATTCTTTTTTTTTTTTCTTTTTTTCTTTTTTTTATAAAAGTGTGTTCCCGAATTTTAATCCCAGCATTAACATTGTGACCAATCGTGATACGATATATAGACATATTCTTGGGATGATATTGTATCACGGGTGTGAGTGATTTTGTATAACTCGAATGCATCCTAAATTTCTATTGAATTGAAAATATCATTTAAATTTTTTTTATTTAAATGGGGAAAATTAGCATTCGTCTTTTTTATATGCTTTTATTTTTGAAAAAGAAAGAATATTAATAACGTTATTTTCAATAAGCATTTTAGTCATGGGGGGTTTATTTTCATAAAGTTATATTTAACGGAATATTTTGTCGTCTTTAACGTTATTTTCAATGAGTAGTCGTCCATTTTGTACAAGATACCTCATTTATTTTTCTGGTAGCAAGTCGTGTGAATTCCTTATATTTGTCAGATTTTATAAATTAGTTAATTAAACTTTTTTCTCTTTGTATTCAATATTTTGTAGTGACAAAAAACAACGTCATAAGAAATAGACAACAAGATTAGCAAAAGATTTTTGCAGGCAATGTGTCATGAGTTTAAAAGCGCAATTAGTAATAGAAAAATATTACGAGTATCATTTTTCTATTTTTGCTTTCTTAATAGTTTTTTTTGTCTTTTGAAACTAATCAATTCAGAGACGTGTTTAAATGTAAGAGATAGAGTTTTATTTTGCGTGATAAGAAACCTAGAAAATCATAATTTCATTTTCTTAGATAAAATCTTTAGAAATGTTAATTCACATTTTCTAAGTTTTGAGTTTTCTTGTAAAATAATTAGAAAAGTGGAAAAATCTTTCGTAACTAAACATGCCCTAATTATGTAATCATACACCTTTATAAAGTTTTTCCATAGTTTCTTTGGAGCCTTACAACTTTAAAGATCGGAAAATACGAAATCACCCCTAAGTAAATTGGAAAAGACAAAACTACCCTAAACTAAATTAATTAGAATTTATAAATTTGAAAATAACCTATAATATTCAAAATTAATTTTAAATTAAATAACGTCTATACATGAATCATGATCCATAATGATAACAAGATCCTAAATGGCTAATGGGTTTGTTTACTTTTTTATGTTTAAATGTCTTAACTCAAATTCTTCCATTCCTTCTATTTGAATGTAACTAGAATGTCGATTATCTTGTAAACGGGCGATCTTAAGAATATATGCCCAATTATTTTCTAAACAAATTCGTGATAAATTTTTTTGACTCATCCACTTTTAATTAGTAATTGCATAAATTTTTAAAATTGCTTCAAATGAAATGATCAATCATATTGCTCATGTTATTACTCATTTTGTTGATGGAACGTTTCATCTTGGAAACATGCAAACCTATTTATTCATGTATATATCTTTGCATTTTTCTGTTATTTTGGTTTACCCTTTAATTTTTCGTCTTTGTTTACAGTTAATTTTATATTCATTTCATAATATTACATCATACGCTATATTATTATCACCAACAATACACCCGCTAATCACAACAATATTTGATCAATTTTGTAGAATTTATCCGACGTATTGCGCGGGTGCTCTTCTAATACTTATTGAACTATTTTATAGAAGTTTTAGCAAATTATATATTGATGCAGGCACGAAACAGAAACTTAAATTACACGACAAATCAAATATAATTAAGTTAGATTAGATTACTTAATATTTTGTATTGTATTTTAGAAGGTGGCCACATGTTCATATCTCCTTTTGTCGTTGTTTTTGAAAGTCAACTTCTTGTCGATGTCTCCAATATTACAATGGAGTCCAATTTTGGCTTCTAGAATCATGCATGAGTAATTTATTTAACTAATTATTCACTACTTCTGATTAGAACTCGAAATTATATGGATATAAAAAAAGGTAATCAGCATTTTGGCCCGTCTTCAAAAATGGATTTCAACCTACATAAATTAAAATCGCGTACAATGCTAATAAAAACATTATTAGATTGATTCGTGCACCACTAACTATGTTTTATGATGTTGTACATTACACCATTATATGTGTACGAAGTTTTTGTGATTATATGTGTGTAAACCTGTAATAATCTTGTTTAATCTAATGAAATCTCATACAGTATTTAATTTAAATAAACTACTGTATTAAAGAGGGTCAACAAAGTTACAGACTTACAGATTAGTTTTGTGATGGGCCCATTCACGTAGCCAAATTATTTAGCACTTATCCTGTTTAAGAGAAATATCCACGTATTGGGCTTGATGCTTATAGGCCCATCAACAGAGGCCCCTTGTATATAAACAAGGGAAACGATTTACATGTATTTGTAATTTGTATGCGCCAACTATCATAAATGACTTATCTTATAGTACATAAATATTCGTCTATAGTTTTTAATATAAACTTAGACCATCGGGAATTATTATTAGCTTAACCTGTTTAACATATAGTCTATAGTTTTTAATATAAACTCAGAGCCAACTTCTAACTTCACAAGGCCTTATACCATAAGTCGGAGACTCGAACTCATACAAAACCAAAACTATACACATCTTAGCGACATGTCAAGCGCTAGCCACACCTGCAACCAAGTAACCAACCCTAAAATCTTTCGACCACAAATCAGGTTTGGCTCGGCCTATTAAACGACTATAAGATTTTGAAAAGTCGGGCTTACGATTATATTAAACAGAAAATAGCCCAGCTACAATAGTAACAAAATAATGCAGCAAAACACTTGCATACAATCCATAAAAACGCCCTAAGAAAACCTAGAACTTCACTAAACAGATTCCCTTATCAAAAGCAAAGCACAATATTTTTACCCAAAAACCTGCTTATACATTTTGGCAAGGGTAAAACCATCCTTTTACTTGATGGTAATGTAACGATTCGTACCATGTTTAGCCCAGTAGTTTCTCAGGTCGACGGGTGACGACAGATCATGACCTTGTGAAGCAAGCCGGCTAATCAATCTCGTGAAAACTGATCCACTCATTTTCCGACCACCCATTCGAGAATGACGCTTATTCGGCATCTGAGGGAGCGGATACACAGATAAAGTTGTCGTGCAACATGAGGACTGCCACCCACCGCTACCCCATTTGTAACACTGCCGTGCGACACCAGTACACGAGCAAATCGGAATAGGCATCGTTGTTTCATCGAAACTGATCTGCTCCACTAGTCCTAGCTCTTGAGCATCCCACTCAGCTTTCGAACCATCTGTCGTAACGTTCCGGTTCAAATCCTCCCCGACTTTCTTCTGTTTCTTCGTTCTCACAGAACTTGTGCCACCACGAGCTTTTGTCTCCTTAGTTATCCTTGACTTTTGAACAGGTTCAACAACGCTTATCGGAAACGCTTCAGTTACATGTGGATCCCGCATATACGAAGGTTGTGTAGTGTGGTGTTGGTTTCGTTTAGATCCTCGTTGAACAAACGTGTTCATGGTGGATTCTTGGAAACGCAGCGCGGCAATTGCATTATCTCGTTCTCTTATAGCGTCGTTTCTATCGGCAATTGCGGCATCACGTTGCTGAATTGCCATGTCACGTTCCTCTAACGCCGCCTTCTTTTCGGAGAGTGCTCGATCCCGCTCTTCGATAGCAGTATTTCTTTCAGTCACGATTTGCATGATTTTCTTATTCATAATCATGGCATTTGGATCCTTCACTTGGTATTGAGGCATATTCCACTACAATTTTCACAAGCCATTATAACCAAATACGTTAATAACATTAAACTTCGTACGGAGTACTAGTGATCAAGATAGAAGATTTTTACCTGAGAAGGAACGCCTTTGTAGTAATCTACTCTATGGCGCCCGTTATCACGATGCCCATTGTCGTCCATCCTGATTAGCAAGAGTGACGGTTGACTGAGTCGATATGAAATGTATTTAGATCTGATTTAATTATTTATGAGCATCTTGGCCTGTATCATGAAACACCAAAAGCCATTTGAAATCAATCAGATACAAAAGATATGAACTGATAAATTACAAAATCATTCTGCTTTCGAGAGGCAGCCATCTCTCTCAGTGGCACTTAATTTAACCTAATATAAAATATGCATACCATGTATTATCTAGTCTCTACTAATCTTTAATATACATAGTATAATCAAACATGGTAATAATATAGCTGCTAACCTCAAAAAAATATGACCCTAACACCCTATTCGCCCAATATATTTAAAGAAAGATGAGGTCTTAAAGCACTCAATATTTTTAGCAAGGAACAATGTCAGTGTAATTGAACAGGCAACGTTAATTAAATATGACCAAGTTGCATATTCGTTTCATAGTAACAGTGTCATATATGATATATATTTCGCTGTAAGTAACATGATAAAAATAAACTCAAAGAAGAGGGTCTCACTAGATGCCAGCAATAACCGCAAAAGGTAAACACGATGAGTGAACCCTACTAGGTTATAAACATCTTTGAAATGATTCAACAGGTCATCAGTACATTATACATATATTAACATTGATTTGAACGTCATTGACTGGCAATCCCAACGGGCATACACCGCCCCTATAAGCTTCATGCTCGAGGCACTGTTACCTTAAGTCCCTAATAAGCTTCCTAAAGTACAATTGTCACTTAAGTGCCATCAATTCCTTGCATAGCGGTTGTCAAACTAATATTATAGAAAGGGAAAAATGGGTTGAGCTCAAAAAAGGAAAACACACACACAAAAACACTAAAACTTCATTGTGTGAATCTCTTGCAAAACTATTCGTAAACTATATAGTTTATACAGGTTTGATGATAAGGTGTCAACTATCTCTGATGATAGTTTTTAAATATGTATGATGCTGCATAAAAATTCATGATCATTCGTTCTGTCCAAAACAGCTCAGAAGAAGTCACCGTCCATCACAGGCAGAAATTTTCAATTGCTCATTAAAGACTCCTGATTTGGCAGCTCAAACAAAAAAACACTTTCCATCTAAACAAATGCAACCTTGACACCAAATAAGGAAACGTAACACGGAATGAAGTTTCAACAGAATCTACATTCTCAACCAGACAATGTCAATGCTTATAACCGGGAGAATGTGGTCAAGTATAAGATGTTACACTTGTGGACTTGACTAGTAAATTCTTTTTTTAAAAAGGTTGATTCTCCCACGAACCCCATCCGGCCCAGATCAGACCACCCCATGTCCATCTAAGAGGCTAATCGAGCTCATCTATCGCGCGCTCAGATGGTGGCTCTCGCTCAATCAACCGCTACACGTCCAAACTTAACAAGAAAATTTTCTAATAATCGGTTTAGCCAAAGAATTAACCCACATTTCTTACAAAAACAGCGTCTCTAGAACCATGTTAAAGCCTTTTTATCGAACGTTAGCGAAAATCGAACAGCTTAAAGCCCTTTTAAGTAATCTGTCACCGTCAGGCCACATATATATAGAGTTCAAAATCCTAAAAACCTTAATCTATAAATATGCACATACACTACTACTGAATGTGCATATACCTTAATATTAATCATACAAATTCCACACAAGAAACCACACAAGAACCTTCATATACAAACTTACAGATATCATAATAAACCACATAAAATAAAAAATTAAAGATAAATACAAATAAAATATAAAAACGTGGTACTAGTAAACAAAAATTAGGGCTTTTTAAAAAGATCGAAAAAGTGAGCAATATGGTTGATGTTACTCATATAATAATGATAAAGAATAGAAACTGAAACTCATGGAATTCGACTTACAGAAAGTGAAGAAGGAGATGATGATGTGTGTATATCGCCGCCGGATGAAAACCCCTTTTTTTATTTTTTTTATTTTTTCGTTTTTAATCAAATACACACACCAGTTTAAGAGAGAGAGAGAGAGAGTTCTAAGATTTTGGTCTCAGAGTGTTTTAGATTTCATGTCACAACTCACAAGTAGAGTATGAGATGATATGCTATTTTTTTATTTTATTTTATTTTATTTTTAGAGAATTTCATAAATGACTGATTTACCCATGTATATTTGTTTCACCTTTAGAGTGTAATAAGTTTATAAATTACTTGTAAATGGTCTCTTCGTCACAAAATAATTATTGAAGTATCATTTTCTTTTGTCATTTTTGGATAGTCAGGATATAAATGCCAAAAAGTAATTTAGTAATTTTAGGCGGATAATAGATTATTGTCAAACAAAACGTAAATTTGTTGGACTAAAATAATGGGGGGAAATTAATATATGAACAATTTTCATAAATCGGTGCAAATAACAAGGGTGAATTATAGAATTAATTTTTTCTTTTAATTTTATTGTTATCAGTAATGCAAATTACCCTAAGATATATCAATAATAATAATTCACAGACCACACTACAGTAAAGTTAACAAAGTGTGCAACTTTAGAGTCATAAAATAATAAAAGGTACCAAGTGAATGTACGAACTCTTTCAAAAGATGTGGCAAAAACTATAAAACTATGAATGTTCTTATTATGAAAGCTTTTGTTAGTTTACAGCTTTTACATTTAACTGCACATAAGGTTATCTTTAGATGGTTGGGCCATGGTCACATGGGAGACCTATGTATCCCTTGTTTTAAAAAATTAGTATTTATTTTGTGAGATGAAATTTGATTTTAAGATTCAAGGCTCGCTTGAGAATTGAGATACTGTGTATATAATATAAGTGAAGTGATGAAGTAATTCTACATGAATTAAATTGTAGGTTTGCAATATATCATTTATTGTGTTATCGAGGTATCTTCCCAAGATTAAACAAAATCTTGAATAAAAGCTACTAAAAGCTTCAACAAAGCAACCACAAGTGTGCTAACCAGAGTCATGTTTCAAAACTTATCCTAGGAACTTCATTGCTAGCGAAAAGATTTTTCCTTTGCAAACATCATATAATAATGTTCATCCATATTATAGTTTGGCTTGAAAAGTACTCTTAAGGTCTTTGAGCAAAAACCGAGCTTACAATAAGAAAATACAATCGGCTAATGTTTAAGCATTTAAGCATAAAGATCGAGACCCCAGAACTTGGCAGGGTTATTGGTTCTGTATTTTCGGTCCTTGTTCTTGATGAGCTCCATATCCTCACTGCTCAACTCAAAGTCGAACACCTTGAAATTTTCTTCAAGTCGCTCTTGTTTAGAGGATTTAGGGATGATAATGGTGTTTCGTTGTATGCCCCACCGGAGAACCACTTGAGCTACGGTTTTCTTGTACTTCTCAGCTAAGCCCTAAACATACAGAAAGATAAAAGTCATCCCCTCATACTCATCAAAATCTTTCAGTTTTGAGGTTGAAACTATTTTTTCTTTGACAACTTTGACTTTTAAGGCCAAGACTGAGATTTCCTTGAAATCTTTTGACTATTGGGATTTGGGAAGTTCATAAAATCTATCGAAAACATATTAAACTTCAATGATCAATCCCGTGGTAGTTATAAGACTAACTATATATCCTCTTATTCTTATTTCCAGTTGACACTTGGTAGACCCATGTGGTGTTTAGTACTCCGTATTATTCAATTGAAGAAGGCTTCGGAGATCAACAATATGGTTGAGGTCTTGGGACTTCAAGGTCAATCCCATGATTTGTTTAGAATCCTTGACTTCAAAGTCAACCAGATGATTGTTTTGTATGAAAATCTTGACAAGAAATTTATTACAAATTAAACCAGCTTCAATTTGCAGTATTTGGTGCTAAGATGAAGGGGAAAAAAATAGATAGATATTCTTTGTTGAGAACCTTAAACACTTTGGATCATTGTTAATGCTGAAGATTGGTCCATTCAAACCTTTAAGTCAAACAGAGCATATAAGAAGGAAAAGAAGCTACATGGGAAACTTACTTTGAGTTCTGGATCATCCAAGCAAGAAACCGAACCAAACCACTCTGTATTAGCCACTGAACCTCCAAGTGGGGTGTGAGCCGTAACTGCAATTCCATGCTTCTGACAGAAATTAACAAGAGACTCGCGCTGGAAGTAAGGATGTGTTTCAATCTGGTTTACAGCAGGCTTTATTTTTGAGTAAGCTAAGCAATCTCTGGTCAAGAAAATGTCGTAGTTGCTGCATTTTTTCAAACAAAATTAGTCCTGTCAATATGGCATTACATCTGTTCTATGAAAAACCGACTAGCAAATGAGTAAATATGGAATCTTGATATAGTCACAAGACCCATTGATAACCACGTTATGAACTACAAAAATTATTGGCGCCACAATTGAAATTGTATCTATTTTAAGTATGATACCCCATCTTATATAAACTTTCAAGGCAGTTTTACAACGCAATTACCTGATCCCAATGCTGCGAACCAAGCCCAAGGAGACAGTTTCTTCCATAGCATGCCATGTCGTCTCCAAGGAAATGGTAATGTCGATGTCCAAAACACCATCTTCATCCAATGCACTTGCAGTTGTACCAATCCCTATAATTAGCGGAAAGTCAAATGCAGGCCACCAATTTTTATACTAAACTCTTTTAGAAAAATTTTTAAACCACACACAATTAATCATCAAAGGACAACATGGTTAACAATACCAGTGTGCTTTGTTGCAATAGGGAAGTGAATGAGGAAGAGATCCAAATAGTCTAGTTGAAGCTTTTTCAAGCTGGCTTTACAGGCCTCGACAACATGTCCATGATCCGAGTTCCATAGCTGAACTCAAGAAAAGAAAAGACAAAATAAAATCAGAAATCCGCAGGAGGCCTACCAATGGTTTGTTAGTCTAAATGAACACAATAATTACTACTTAGGGTGTTTAAGTTGTCTTGGTGTTGAAAGGACCTCTGTTATAGTTGTGATGCTTCAAAAGGTGAATTAGTCTCTTTATGTAGTTAGAAAATATCTTAGATAT
This sequence comes from Pseudognaphalium luteoalbum, assembly GCA_963422505.1. Taxonomy (NCBI): domain Eukaryota; kingdom Viridiplantae; phylum Streptophyta; class Magnoliopsida; order Asterales; family Asteraceae; genus Pseudognaphalium; species Pseudognaphalium luteoalbum. The sequence goes on from OY730192.1 coordinate 1,582,184, forward strand.
CTTAAACTAATCAAATAGAAGATGAGTACTCAAAATGAGATACTTGGTAAATTTGTATACCTTGTATGTCATTTACCCTAACTAATATAATGATCAGTGTTCTTTTAAAAAAGGTAAATTAAGAGGTTGTGAATAGTTTAGCATGCTTTGGGTGCTTTTTAAACCATTCAACCTAATTCCTCTGTAGCTAACTTTTTTTGTTTGACCCATAATTAAAAAGAAACATAACATCTGACCCATTTTATAAAGATGTTGTCTAAATGCAGTTAACAATCACAAACCTTTGTAGTAATGAAGAGATCCTCCCTCTTCACCAATCCTGTCTTAAACGCCTCAGCAAGTGCCTCTCCGACTTCCACTTCATTTTGGTAATCAGCTGCAATAAGGGGGTCCCGTTAGAACATTGTGTCCAACGTTCCCAAAGATAAGAGAAACCTTTCGGAGAATTTGACGGTTGGGGTATATGCAAATGACAAGCGAGTTTTTATTCAATCATCTGAAAGTAAAATTTGTAATTTCAAAAGAAGGTGAGAACGCAATACGTGTTCATTTCCATTTTTACTGGAAACTTAAAACCTGAGACTACAATGTTTTATTGCCCTTACATTTATATGTGAAGATACATTTTGACTTTGCAAGTCAAATGTTGTTAAACTTAAATAGCAAAATGATATAACCTTGAAGATGTTTTAAGTTGAAAAATATGCTTGAAACTTGCTTTTTAGACACCTCCTTAAAGCAATTAACTCAGTTGACAAAAGCTTTTACTATGCTTTTAATACTACATAGTATTTAACATTTATTAATATAATTACATAATAATTAGCTTTTCAAGACACTAAAAGTCTAAAACTAAACAATTAGTCAATCCAGTGTTAGGCAAAGCCAAAGGGATTGAATGCTTAACGGCAAGGTGGTCAACTATGCAACCCAAAATAATCAATTTACATTTCACCACTTGATTCCCGATTTATAACTAGTCTTGAGAACAAACAAAACACAAAGTCTCAAGAATATTGCAGCCCCAGGATTAACTTACTTGGATGTTTGAACGTCCAAACTCTACGTGAACTCTTATTGGAAACACTCAGCATAGACTCGAATCAAATATCAAACCATAATGATCACCAATACTGTATACTTCTGAATCCAATGTTTATTATATATTTATTTACCATAAATAAAGAAATACATATAATACAAGCAATTTATCTGATTCAAAATTCTATTCACTATAAGTTTATAATCACTTCAAAACCACACATCAAAACACCCCCAAATACGAAACCTCGTAATCTCAAAATTCGATGATCCCAAACCACACTCAATCACATCAAATTACCACAAAACAAATACACAGATAAATCATTTAATCAAAATAAGAATCAAGTATAATAAGATCAAATAAGAAATCATCTAATTTATGAACTTTAAAAACTCATCAAAGTTGAATTCGATAACACGTAACAACTCATCAAAGTCCATAAATCCTCCAAACTATCTCAATGAAGTATATAAAAGAATTTATGGATGCATTAGATGCATATGTGAGCTTTTTTTTTTAAGTATCCAACACTTTAAAATTAATAATAATAATATGTAATTGTGACTTTTTATCGGATTGCAATCTAAAATCCTAGAATTACAAATACTAATTTACATAATATGAAAACCCTAGCGATGGATACAGAAATAGATATAATAATACCAGCACAATCGAAATGACGATAACCGATTTTGATAGCATTAATCAACAGATCTTTGATTTCTTTGCCTTCCATACGCCATACACCTAATCCGATTATCGGCATTTTGAATCCGCTGTTCAGTGCGATCGCCATTTTTACTTCGTTGTTTTGTGAGAGTAGAAGAATGTCTTTTGACTGCAGTTGTGTTTCAGTGGGTTTTATAGAGTTTGTGTGTGACTGTGTATCAATCAACGGTCCAGATGCTCCGAAAGAAAATCACAATAATTGCTATTGAGATCTTTTTTAAGCAAACGGTATATTTGGAATTAAGGTATCATCATTTGGATGGGATTAGCAATTTAATTACTTTTAAATTTTTATTTCAACTACTCGTAATTTAGTACTGCATCCGTCCCACCACAGTCCATTATACCATATTATCTTTAACTAAAATTATAATTACAAACTTATAAATATGTTTAAACTAGCTCAATTTCTATTATTTAGTAAATTGAATACAAACTTTATGGATAGGCAGATCAAGGTAATCATCTATTTTTTAAAGAGTTTTTTTCTATTTTTTTAATCTCACACAACTTAATTACAATTCAGTATGCGAATGGTAAGGCGTGTACTTCTATTAATTATATATTACTTTTCAAATCTATATAATGTAGGTATATATTTAATTGTTGTAGAATGATTTATATTTTGTGCATATATATGTACATTAGTTATTCAAAAAAAAAACCCGTCTAAATCGTTATAGTCATTTTTATAATTTATTTTTCCCAAGAATATTAACGTAAACATTGTTTATCAATTGTTGCAAGGTTAACATATTATAACTATATGAAATGGAAAGGTCACAATGACTAGACAAATTTTGTTAGCTAGAAAAATGTCAATTTATAACATACACATCATTTTTAACCTTCCCATTTCATTGATATATTGTGGGAAAAATATGATGTTATTAAATATTTTTTAGGGGTTAAAATTTATAAAGTATCACTAATACCGATAAAAAAAATTCTTTTTATAATCTGAAAGTTTTCACCATTTCATATATCATTTTGACTTGTGATTCACATATTACAATATTTTATAATGCTAGCTGTGAATCACGCGGGTTTAACATTAGTAAATTAATAAAGCAGTAATTATTATGTTTCTTGTAGAGTGACATTTATTTTTGGAAAGAGGTAATATGATTTAGAATGAGAAGGCATGCATTATAAGGGGTAAGAGGGCAAAACAGTCTCGACCTGAATATTTTTTATATAATTTTTTGCATTTTAATATCACTTGCATTATAAGATGATATGATTTAAAGTTTTACCTATTTATCCATGATCTCGAGTTCTCCATTACTTCAATACTTAAATTGTATTTTTGGACTTGTGTCGATGTATCCACGTGCTGCACAATATAAATCTCGTAGGAAATCTAATACTTTCTCAATTGAAAATTTAGTGATAAAATCATTACAAATTATTCAAAATATCAAGATAAATTGATGAGTTAGTTGACAATTTGATTAATTAGATAAAGTTTTAGGGGAAAGACTTTAAATGAAGAAAAATAGAGATGGACCGGATTTGTTACATCTTTTTACATAATTATCACTGTAGATTAATCTCTCGCTTCTGTCAATTTTGAGTGTGTTTGGCAGAGGAGTTTTTGAGGCTTAGGGTTCTACTTTTAATAAGTTACGTCCCATAAACCTTGTTTTGAAAAAAAAATAAAATTGACTTTTTTCGAAAAAATAAACTTGCATAAGCCTTTAAACAAAAAGTTTTTTGAAATGTATTTTTGAATAACTCAAACCCCAACTCCAACCACTTGTTACCAAACTCCGTTTGCAAATATAATTTCCTAGGTTACCCTAAACATCTTATCTTATCTTATATATATATAATTAAACCAAAACTTCATAAAAGAATTTGAACCCTTCGATGGGGTTATAAAATTTGATCCTACGATGTCGATTAACTTAAAATGATTACAATTAGCCCCCTTTGATATTTGCTATAGTTAAATTACAAAATAATTTAAAAAACCTTGAAGACTCATAAAGTTAAAACAAAATGAATAAGTCCCATGCACTATCATAATATTTGTCAAAGATTGTTATCCTAATTATTTTTAATTTTTAATATTATAATAGTAATAAATCAATTAATTAATGATTAACAATTATAATGATTATTAAATTCCCACCGATTTATTATAACCGAACAAAAAGCAAAGCATAATACCCATACCATATTCATCGCACATGTTTATCTTCAATACATGGAACGTCACAAATGCCGGTAAAAGGATCCGTGAATAAAACTCCTAAATCTTCCCTTTCAGAAAGTCCAACTCGTGTGAGCATTTTAGATTTTGTGAATTATTTATTAAGTTTGAACTGAACCGATTCATTTGGGTTTTATATTGAAAAGTGTAGTCTATTGTTGAATGGTAAAATTGTTTGGGGAATGTTCGATTTGTATCATTGCATTAAGCCTATAATGTAGTTGCAAGAAGTATAAACTTATTTTTGCTCATGGTTTTACATTGATATATTTTAGCTTTGCCTTTATTCTTTTGCTGTATCGTATTCATACTTGGTGAAATGGATAATAACTACAGTATTAACTATTTAAAAATCATAAATATGTCTTAATTAAATGAATTTATCAACGTTGCATGCCTAATTACATTAATTATCATACGATTTTTAGGCTATTCTCGCATTGCCGCGGATCTTTCAGTTTTTAAAACAAAGGAAAAAAAATTGTCTTTCAATTTTTCATAGATCCAATCGATGATTTGATATTATTAAATTTGTCTTTAATTTAATTTAAATTAAAAATTGTCTTCCCGTGATCCGAAAGGACAGGTGTTCGACATCAAACAAATATAAACACATCCCACAAAACAGATCTAAACCTCTTCTCGTTTCCACCTTCTCCGATCAAATTCCGATCGATCTCAATCGTTCGTAATTCGACCAACAGCAATATGTCTTCCGGTTCAACGTTCAACGGTGATGAAACCGCCCCTTTCTTCGGTTTTCTCGGTGCAGCTGCTGCCCTTGTTTTCTCCTGTACGGTCCTCAAACCCTAACCCTAATTTTAATATATTAATTACTCAATTGATTATGCATTAATTATATATATCATGCTCAATTAACAATTATTACGTTACTTTTCAACAAATTTTATTTCTAAATTTGCTGATTTGCATGATTTGAGTAAATATAAATTTGCCGATTTTAATTATATATATCAAGCTCAATATACAATTATTACGTTACTCAATTGATTTCTGTGGTTGCTTAGAAAAGTTATAATTGCTGATGTCGATATTGTGGATCTGGAATTAAAACTAGGATTAGGTTATTGATTGGTTGGTTGATATGTATAGGTATGGGGGCGGCATATGGAACAGCAAAGAGTGGCGTAGGTGTGGCATCAATGGGTGTGATGAGACCTGAGCTTGTGATGAAGTCGATTGTTCCAGTGGTTATGGCTGGTGTGCTTGGTATCTATGGTTTGATTATTGCTGTTATTATCAGTACCGGGATCAACCCCAAGGCGAAATCATATTATCTGTTTGATGGATATGCACATCTTTCCTCTGGTTTGGCTTGTGGTCTTGCTGGTTTGTCAGCAGGCATGGCGATCGGAATTGTTGGTGATGCTGGTGTTAGGTATTGTTCTTGCTTCATACTTGATTTAAATCTTTGATGTCGAAATCGTAATTGTGATCGAGTCGTATTTGGTAGTTAGCATGTCTCAAGTTGTTTGGTAAAATATTTATAAGAATTTAGGGATAAGAAATTCACCTTGTTCATTTCAGATGATTCCAGGATATAGACTGTGGTATATTAAACTTGAGATGATATATAGATGAACATCTTATATGACACTTAGTAATTGAAAGAAAAGTAGATTACCATTATATACTTCCTGGCTTTTGTACTATGAAGGACTGATTCAATGGCGGTTTTAACTTGCAACAATAGAGTAATAGCGGTAACATGGCAACATGAGGGGTATTTTAAGGAGTGATAGGGTATAATTTGAGAACAGATAATAAGAACAAATATATATTTGTACTTTTAAGGACTCTATAGCAATACTGTAGGCGGTATCTCAAGTTTAGAGAGGGTTCCTTCTTTGAAAACATTAACATCTAATATAAACGGATTTCTGTTGGAGTAGGCTGTCCTGATCAAGTAAAGTTAAGATTGACTGGTCACATTTACATTGTTTGGGCTTAGTTTCTATTATTAGTGAGATACTAAATCAAATTAAGTCATATTTATTTTAGGCTTTAAGCCTTGTTGTACATCAAGTCTTGCTGTTTTTCAGACTGCTAATATGATCGAATGCCATCAATTCAATATTTTGTAAAAACCTGGAAAAATAGTAAGAACATTTGACATTACGTCATTACGATTCTTAAGCTTATCTCGTATTAGCATACGATGTGTTGCTCAAGAAAATAAGTCACTTGTTATTTTCTTTGGAAAAATAAAAACTGTTAATTGATAGCGCATGCATTCCGTCTGTCTAATATGATCTCTTTATTTTACAGAGCCAACGCACAGCAGCCAAAGCTTTTTGTGGGTATGATTCTTATCCTCATTTTTGCTGAAGCTCTTGCCCTATACGGTCTCATCGTCGGTATTATCTTGTCTTCCCGTGCCGGTCAGTCCAGAGCGGATTAAGGAGATGACTGGACAGTGAACATGGAGTTCTTTCTTTCTCTATCTGTTTGTTGTTTATCCTGATAAATGAAGATCATGTTTTTGCATTATTTATATTTCCATCTTTTGAACATCAATTATTGCAGTACACTAAATTTTGTTGAAGGAATTCTTTGTGGTCTCATTATCATTAGTGTTTATGAAGTTAGTACATAAATCCGAATAAGACCATGCTGTTGGTCAAGACTTATGTTACTTTGTGTAATTGTTGTGTCATGCTTGAATTGCCCTTTGCTTGACATGGTGGTGCATGAATAAGAGTCCAAGTATCGTTTTGCAACGGTTTTGTATCATCAGCTATGGCTGTTAATAGTTGTTATATACTTCTCCAGTTTTTGTGTAATTAAATGTATGTTATTGAACTAATTAAATAAAATGGTTTGATATTTTTCATGGTTGGAAATGAACTGCACTTATTTTCTTATATTTTTCAGTTTCCTTTTGAAGTTTTGATGGTCGCTAGACGATAAAGGAAAGAACTGCAATATCTTTTATCGACTGGATAAAAGTATAGAATCTTGAGTCTACGTAATAGCAAGATTTCTCTTCAACAATTTGATAGCTTTCCTCAATTTGTTGTCTTTGATCTGTGATAATACTTGTATTTCAAGACTTAGATGCAGTGTACTACTAGTAAATTTATAGGCAGTTGATGGATAAACCTATCCCTGTATAGAACCAGATGATGTGTCATATCACTGACTTGAATGAGCCGTTGAGCTCGAGTATAAGAACGGCTTGTTTTGTGAAACCCATGCTTTTCTTGATGGGGAGTTCGATCACGCTGAGAACCAAATTTGTAGCTGTGGGTTGTGGGATGTGTTAGACAATGATCAACATGAAGTACTAAAAGACCAGGACATTGAAGTTCCCGAGGTTTCAGAAATTTAGCCGAGTTATTGAGTTGTGTTACACATTATGTTTGAAATAATCTGACCTCGAACTAGAACTAATGCTCTCGCAAATTAAATTAATCGAGCTTAAATTCCCTCATCCATGCTCCAAACCACGTGGCAAGTTTAACAAAATCAGACAGTACGAGTAAAATGATTTTATTTTTATTTATTTAAACACATCAAATTATACTCCGTAATTACACACGGTAGTCTAGTCGTGAAAGCTTGAGAATTTCTAGTGGAAATTTAAGTTCAATTCGATTGTAAATGGATATCCGCTTTTCTTGTGGAAATTTAAGTTCAATTCGATTGTAAATGGATATCCTCTTAAGCGTTATGCTAAGTCATCTGGACATGGCCTTTCCAAAAAGTTTCTCCGTGGTAGGCGTGTGAATCGATCAACGTTGCTGGTTATCGATGTTTTTAACCCGAATAAAATTAGAGACTTAAAATTCAAACACAGCTAAATCACAGGGACTGATTCATACTTTCACTAAACATTCAGGGGTTACTTTGCCATTCCTTTCAATCATAAAGGACCACACTTCAGAACATTCTGGAATAACCACATAACGTTTAACAATCTCTATTAAGATTGGGTTTAACAAATAAAAAAACAAAAAAAACTTCAATCCAAAAAAATGGCTTCTTGTTCATCTTCTGTATCTCTAATGGCTTCCCAAACCCTAATCCTTCAAAAACACACTTTCCTTAAACCCTCAATTCTGTCTTTACCTAAATCAAAATCTCAAATTTCTCAACTTTCAATCAGAAACCCTAGCAAAACCCTACTTATCACCTCATCATTATCCACCAATTCACCGGCGGTATCCACTGATTCTCCGGCGGAACCACTACTCACCGGCGCAACAAAAACAATCACTACACTATTCGCATTCGCCGTCACCGTTTCCAAATTATTCGCCCACAAACTCACTAATTTTGCCGTAAATTCAAACATTCCGCAAAACGTGATTTCAACAGCCGGACCGTTGTTTTTCGCGACGATGAGTGGCCGGCCGGCGAGGTTGCATACGCCGTTGACGGTTGTGGCTGCCGGGATGGCGAAATGGTTAGATATATATAGTGGTGTATTGTTGGTTAGGGTTTTGTTGAGTTGGTTTCCAAATATTCCGTGGGATAGACAACCGTTATCGGCTATTCGGGATTTGTGTGATCCGTACTTGAATTTGTTTAGGAATATTATTCCGCCGGTTTTCGATACGTTGGATGTTAGTCCTTTGTTGGCTTTTGCAGTGTTGGGGTTTTTAGCTGGTATCCTCAAGAATAGCAGGATGGGTTACTGAGAAAGGTATAAACTTTATGGTATGTTCATTGAAGTTTGTGTTTATATATAAGTGGATTTTTGTTTGTCTAGGTTGTTTCCGGATAATGTAGAATGTAATACAATTGAGCATTCATGGGTTTGTTATGTATTGAATCATTAATGAATTGGTGTTTGGATCCAAGTTTAAACCTGTGATTGCTATTAGAATCTTTGGAAAAATCTGATCATCATTGTAATGATTGAGATCAGTAAGTATCAAATAGATCAAATTTGTAGAAAGTGTTCATAAATCTGTTATAACGATAAATGTTGTTTAGAAGTGGTTTAGAAGCGGAAGCTAATGGAAAGATTAGTGTATTGTTAGATTGATATGTTGTACACATTTAGGTTCTACTCACGTTCTTCTTTTATAGACTTCTCGGATTAGACCATTGTTCCTTCCCCTTGGTTTAGGCGGTGGCAAAGTGGGTGATGGGCAGGTTGGGTAATATGTAAATTTTGTTAGTTTTTTTGCATTGGTCAAATGGATAGTTTTGAAGGCTATATGCATTTTAAATACACTTTTGTCAGCTTTCAACAGGTTCAACGACCCATTTGGGATAAAAACATAAACCAAGTTGATGCAATAATAAATAAGTGGGCTGAAATCGCCACTTTTATTCTGCATAATGCACACAACCAGTTTTCTGATAATCAAACATAGGCGACTAAACGTTACTGAATTGAACATTCATCATATCTATATCTCCGTCTATATATTTGTATAAATGTTTGTTTGTAACAGGTGAACTAAATTATACATTTTGGTTCAATTATGAGCCTCCGACTTCTTTAAATCTGAAAGTTCTTTGTATACATGTATCTTCCGTGGATCATTTTTTTACCAAGTTATTGAAAATAAAGCGTAGAAAAAGATTACTTTTATGTGGTTATTGATGCTTAAACAACAAGCTTTGGTGCGTGTCTTGATTTCTTATGTTTATTTTCACAGTGACTCAGTTACGGAACATGTCTACGAATTTATGGATACGGTTCGGTTTGACGGGCTATTCAAGGTTGGTTTCTTGGTGTCTTCAAATTTTGCGTTTCTTTTTATATTCGTTAGCAAGTAGTAATATACTGTAATATCATTGAAGGTACTATATAGCATTAGCAACTCTATGATGACTAAATTGGTCTATGCTAGACAATCATTTGTATATGGCAAGGCAATTTAGATGGATTTTTATTGATTGATGACATTCTCATGCTTGTGCAGTTCTCATTTAAGTAATTGCTTCTTGTATTTCACATATGACATTGGTATTGGTTTGTAGACAGGGTGGTAAAACGAGTGTGTTGGAACGGGTCAGAAAAAGTGGGTCGACGTATAGTTTGCCCATTCTTATGGAAGTAAAATATGTTAAATGCGAGAACCAATTATGATAGTAATTTTTAGACTGGTTTAAAAGGTTATATGCATCATTGAGCCATTTGGGGGATCTGATCCATTCAACCCAGGACAAATCGATTTACAAACGATTGCAGCGTGTTTGTGCTGATTGCTTTCTTTAGATTTTCAAAGAATATTGAACGAGTTGTTTGCGTAACCTTTATGGATAGATTTATTTATATATAATTCATTTACATTTTTACATGTTTACTTGTAAAGTTGCAAATACAGTTTATCAGTTCGATTGTTAAGTGTCAGTTTGATTGTTAAGTGTCGATTAGATTTGACCTGATCACAATGGAGATAAATGTTTTGACGGTGTTAAAAATTGAATATTTGATGTTACCGAAATGTGATAGGATCACATACTATTTATTTTTCCCCGTATGCAAGAAGTGTTACGATAAAGATTGTGTTAATCGCTTAAAATCAGTATGTACTTTTTAGGGTTTATTGGAGGAAAACATTAAAATTTAGTCCGATCTTTAGTTGCTTTATGTATCAACTTTTCAATATTGATGTACTGTGTGTATCTGACCGACTTGAAATTCGTTTTTTATGATGTATCAGAGGAATTGTTGCGTTATACGGGTATCACTTTATCAATTTACTCATTGAATTTATACGGGTATCACTTTATCAATTTACTCATTGAATACATATAATAGATAAAAAATGAAAGGTTAATATATACAATAGAACAAAACGAAGTTGGTTACACAATATAAATTATAGTGGTATTAATAAAGTTAATTACGTTTCCCTACATTAAACCTTACTTTTTATTTGTCATTTTAAATTAGTTTTACTTTTCAAAATTATATCCAATTTGAACTACAGAGTTGTGGAGTACTATTTAACTCAAAAGTCGAATCCACTGTTTTGTAAATCAAGACATCGAATTTGGTTAGATAAATGTGATCACAAACTCGGTTATTTTATCTTCTACTTTTTCAAATGTTAAAACATCTACTACTCTTTTTTCTTTCTTTCAGAGGGTAACATAAAAAACGCGAACACTTAAAGTTACTAAAAACGTGATAAATATGTTTTTGTTTTCTTTTATTATACTATAAATCATCAGCCGATGCTGAACACAAAACTATATAGACTAACACATGAAGGACTAGCACGGGACTAGCACCCGGTGCTGGACACAAGTTATGTAGGTCAAAACACAAAAGACCATCAACCGGTGATGGACACAAAGACCATCATGTGGTGATAAGAATCGTGTGTAACTCACCTCTATGTAACTAGTGATACCTACATTGAAATATGAAAATGTACTATGATTGTGATAGGAAATTAATCAGCGAGTCTTAATATCTATCAAGTGTTTTGTCAAGTGATGTTTTTAAATTTTTATTAAAGAGGTATGACAATGTTATATTGTAATTTGATCACCAAAACAAATAAGGATGCATAAAACAGGCTAAACGTATAGATAACATATAGTTTTAGTTCTTAAAAACGACATCATTAAAGTTATCTAGTAGGAAACAAATATCATTGTGAGTATTAATCATATCATTATCTCCCCAATCAACATAGTTCCATATGTTCTAGAGTCAATTTTTAAAAATCTCTTGTGAAACACAATTCGAGTGATTAATGCACAGTAAGCTACAATGATATCATCACTTAATTTTTGAAATGATTGATCTTTGATAAAATTTGAGTTATCTGCTAATTTAAAATTATGAAATGTATGATTGATATCCTGTTCAATTGTCTCTATAGTTTTTTGTTATTATTTTTGATCAGAATTTTTGTATGTATTAATTTAGTAAATTTTACTTGTAAAAGACTAAGATATGTCATTAGATTAATTAATTTAAAGGTAATTATGTAAATTATATTTCATATGAAGGTCACTTGTTGCTGTAATGTTAATGGTGAAATAAGTTTGACGAATTCTTTTTTATTTTTTGAAAAAAAATAATTTTCAATTTCTATGAATAATCAAATAAGGGAATACTACTCTACTCCGTAAGTACTTGATTATTACTCAATATACAAGATAAAATATATTAACGGTAATAATATAGACGCGTCGTGAGTAAAAAAACTTACGGAGTAATATAAAAGCGCGCAATTATAGCGTAATTGTAAAAAGTGGATATCAAACCTAATCCACAAGTAAAATTTTTAATTAAAACGGTAATATTACTTAGCTTACTTGTAAAGCGGATACAAAACTATAAAAACCCCCTAAACCCCCTAAATCCAAATTATTCTATTTCCCGCCTTTCTATTCTTCTTTCTCATTCTGCAACATTCGGCGATTAGACAACCGCGTTGAATCCACGCTGTTAGGGTTCCGATTCCTCATCGCCGTCGCAAGTATACGTCACTCCCTCCCCTCTCTCTGGTCGCTTCTCTCGTTTCCGGTAATAATATCCGGTGGCTATATATTTTTTATATCTATGCGGTTGAATGTTCAATTCTGGCTAGTCTTATGTTGAAAACCTTACGATTGCCGTTATTTTATGATAAAATACTGTAATGATCTGCTTTCTCCATCTCTATATTACATCTGTCTTTTGATCCACGTCTTTATTTTGTTCTAATTATGTTGATTACCTTACAGTTGCAGTTTTTCTTAATGAAATATTATCGACAATGATCAGTCAATTCCAATGTTTTTAAAAGTTAAAACCGAGAACCGGATCGAACCGGAAGAGGTCCCGGGTCCGGTCGGACCGGTCAGTCGAACCGGTTGGCAGAAACCCTGATAATAAACCTTAGATTGTTCTGGGCTGCATGTGTATGTGACTAAATTTGGGTTGCATCTCTATGTTACAAGTTTTCAAAACTCATACAAACCTAATAATACAATGTTAAAGTGTTACAATCAAACAAGTACATCACCAAAGTTTTTAAAATCCAAACAAATACATCACCAAAGTCTTACAATACAATGTGGATACAAAAACGGTCTGACCGGTCGGACCGGTTTTAAAAACATTGGTCAATTCTGTACTTAAAAGAGAGACGCCTTGAAAACTGGCAGCCTATGATTGTGTCCTGAATTTTTATTATCTGAAGATGAGAAGGCTGCTGATGAGTTATATACAATAACTAACCTAACCACTATAATCCTGGTGATGGGTAGTTTTAGTAGTACTTGGTTGTTCTCTCTCAGGAACTCGTGCAGGTCTGCAGGGGACATCGGTGGCAGTATTAACATCGTAAAGAAACAGGTATGATTTTGGCTACAGACTACATTACTTTATTGGGCAAATGATGGGCTCTCAGGCGTGTCTTGCATGATCTTTCACACACTTCGATTTGTAACATGAAGATTTAGTGATTATGACCGTGACATGTTTTTGATATGAAATTTTGAGTTAAATGAAGTTAAAAGCAAGAAGTTAGAACTACCCGTCGACAATCTCATTTCTCCATCTTTATAATGCACTTACTGCTGAATAAAGGGACACAACCAATAGGGGTTGTAGGTAGTGATTCACATTCTTCAAATATTTATTTACACTTCTTTCCCCGAATTTTTACTGGGATGTTTGGCAGCTTTATAGGGATCTTTTGATTGATAAATTATCATGTGCTTGGGCCATTTTATCAGCTGACATATGCAGATCCTTCCGAGAAAGGCCATTGACATCAGTGGTAGTACTAACATTGTAAAGAACCTGGTCTGATTTTGGCTGTAGATTGCATTACTTTAATTTTATATTCTTTTTCGGCTGCCTGAGTAATTGACCGACCTCTAATCTATTGCAGATCACATGTAGTCTTGTTTTATCTCTTATCATTGCTTTGATATCAGATGGTCTGAGTGTATCGCCAGATCAAATGTCCATCTTGTCACAGGATGCTTCATTTCGGCATCATTTCCATGAAGCTGTAAGTGCGAAACCCTTCTGCTACTAAAAACTAGTTTAGTAGTATAATTTGGAACCTGTTAAATTTGTGCTTCCCACAGATTATGGCTTTTGGAACGATCAGACGATTTAGGCCTGTATGAAGTATGAACTGTGTTAGACTTGTGCACATGATGACCCTGTAAGGTTTATGATATGAGATTATTATGTATCCCCTTTCAGGCTTTGATCAAGGAGGGTGCATCCACAGTGTATGAAGTATTGCAGGGCAGAACATTTTGATCTATTTCGAGGAGCACTTAGTTTAATTGGTTTTCTATTTGTGGGAATAAGTTCAAGCAATCGCTTCAGAGAACGGGTACAATATTGCCAGAGATTCAAAAGGGAGATGCAAAAGCTATTGTTGCTTTTCTATGTGTTATTAGCAAGGAGCTGCTTTATATCATATTTCAGTAGTACTTTTTTGACTTATGGTTATTTTTCTTACCTTTTGCGTATCAATGAAGAGAGTACTACAGGCCTGTAGGATATTGATCTCCAACTCATAGACGTGAACATCACTAACTGGGGGGCGGCAATATTTTCTCATGGTTGATACTTGACAGGATGTGGAAAATGGGATCCTATTGAAAGAAATAACGGTTTCCTGAAATTGAGCCATTATCTAAATTTCTTATGTGCCTCCTTATCTGAAGGTTTGTACATCTCTACTGCTAGCTTTCCTATAAGTTTTCATAGTTCTTTCCTTTGCTTCACTTGTTGCCTTTGTGTTGTAGGGTGCTTTTCGTACTTTGATATCAACTTATATTCACATTTCTCCAAACTTTAAAGATACCATTTGTGGTTTCCTTGAGCAGTGTGGTCTACGAGTGGTGGTTGGACCTCAAGTTGAGCAAATGGTGGGCTCTTCTTGCATGATCTTTCACACACCTTTTCCCCTTCTATACACTTTGCTATGTAACGGGAAGATTTACTATGCTGTGACCCTGACAGGTTTATGATATGAGATTTTTAGTTGAATGAAGTAGAAGCAGGAAGTTAGCACTACCCGTCCACCATCTTATTTATCAATCTGTAAAATGCTCTCATTGCTGAAGAAAGAAGTCAACTGATACGGATGTTGGTAGTGCTCACATACTTCAGACATTCTCTACATGTTCTATTTTACTTCTAGTACATCTTCCTCTGAACTTAACTGGGATGGTAAATTGGTTTATAGCATCTTTTGATTTATATATGATCATGTGTTTGGACCATTTTCTCAGAGGGCATTCAGATGCTTCTGAGAAATGGCAATTTGGTGTTGCATGTTTTCAACATTTTCAAATGTAAGAATATGTTGTGGAGTTCTAATTTCCTAGTAGAAGAGTTTAGCCAATGTAAAATACTTATATATTGGCGTAATATATTCAGGATTATATAATTTTCGCTGTTTGTCTCTTGTATACCATCTCCTTGCACGGCTCATAAACTCTTCTGTTGATGTACTCGACATGTTTGTGAGTAAAGAATGACCTTGTTTTTGCATGTGACAGTTCTCGGATGGTAGGGCTTGTACCGTTACTACTGAAATCTAACTTTGCTGGTTGATAGGTGGTGGAAAATGGGAACCCCATCGAAAGAAAGACATGGTTTCCTGATATTGAGCCATTATTTAAACTTGTTAGTGATGATAATGTGCCTCCTTATCTGAAGGTTTGATTGTATCTATTGCTACCTTTCCTATAGATTCTATAGTTCTTTCCTTTGCTTTGTTGCCTTTGTGTTGTAGCGTGCTTTCTGTACTTCGATATTGACTTTTATTCACATTTCTTTAAACTTTAAAGATACCATTTGGGGTTTCCAAGAGCAGTATGGTCTACCAGTGGTGGTGGGACCTCAAGTTGGGCAAATGGTGGGCTCTCAGGTTTGTCTTGCATGATCTTTCAAGTCTCTGTAATCACATTGAAAATGCTTAATTAAACATTACAGTGGTATAAGTTATAAACACTTGACAATAATGTTGGTACAGTAAGTTATTATGTTGAGTGGAATCAGCCATGGACAGTCTTGTTGGTAAAATATTTTCTCTTAAGATGTAGTGTCCTGTGATACTTTTTGTTTACTGAAGGGAAACATCGTTACACAAAAAGTAAGTCTGTAAATAAAACAGGTATAATGGCAAGCTGCCATGTATTCCCAGTTCAGATACACACATCAAACACCTCATAACAACTGCCTTTGATGAAAATGGTGCTCGTACTGAAGAGCGGAAAAATTCTCTCAGAGAGCCAATTGGGCGTGGTCAATTTGGAAAGTGGTTTAGAAGCAGAAGTGCTACAAAGCTAATGTTAAAATTGTATATTGTTAGTTTTATATGTTGCTCACATTTGGGTACTTAGTTTTTTCTTTTATAGACTTCACGGATAGGACTGTTGTGCCTTCCCCATGTTTAAAGGGTTGGCAAAGCGGGTGGTTGGGCAGGTTTGGCAATCTGTAAAGACACTGTTGTCAGCGTTTAAGCGGTTTATCATGTTTGGGATAAAATATAACCCTAGTTAATGATCTAATAAATAAGTGGGCTGAAATTGGCACCTTTATCATGCATCACATATACAACCAGTTTATTGATGATAAAGTGATAAACGTAGGCAACTGAACATTACTGAATTGAACATTCATCATTTCTATTCCTCCATATATATTGCTATTTTATATAGTTATGTAAATATTTGTGGTTACAGGTTAACTGAATTATAGTATATATTTATTGTCAATTACGAGCCTCTGACTTCACTTGATTTCTGATTTTTTTTTCTCAGTTACAGAACATGTCTACGAATTTATGGATATGGGTGGGTTTCACTGACTATTCAAGGTTGGTTTTTTGGTGTCTTCAAATTTTGCGTTTCTTTTCTATGTTTGTTAGCTAGTAGTATTATATTGTAATACCATTGAAGGTACCGTATAGCATTAGCAACTTTACGATGACTAAATTGGTCTGTGCTAGACGATTGTTTATATATGGAAGGGCAATTTAGATGGATTTTGTTTAATGCATGACATTTTATGCTGGTGCAGGTTCTCATTCAAGTTATTGTTTCTTGTATTTCACATATGACATTGTATTGGTTTGTAGATCGGGGTGGTAAAACGAGTGGGTTGGAACGGGTAAGAGCAGTGTTGAAAGAAGGTGGGTTCACGTACATTTTTCCCATTTTCTATGGAAGTAAAAAAATGTTAAATGTGAGAACCAATAATGATAGCAGTTCTTATAGATTGACTTAAAGGTTATATGCATCACTGAGCCATTAGGGGGATTTGCAGGCTACATGTCTACATGTAAAGTTGCTACTACAGTTTATCAATTCAATTGTTAAGTGTTGAATATTTGAAGTTACCGAAATGTGATGGGATCACAAACTATTTTCTTGATTCCGTATGCAAGAAGTGTGACAAAAAAAAGATTGTGTTAGCATATCGACTACTAAGAAAAATGTGATAAGCAACACGACAGTGATATTCATGTGATCGTGTATTTAAAGGTACACGGGTTGTATGGACAGTACATGTGTGTGCATGTATATAAATATGGGAAGATCTAGCATTAAGCAAGTATCAATTTATCTATATTTTATCAGAACGGTTAATAATAGTTAAAGAATATCCATGGTCCATGATAATAAGAACGTACTCTTTCTTTACTTCTTTTATTTGCATCTCAAAATTATTATATGACTCAAGCATCAAAAGTTCTAACTTCAATTCTAACGATGGATCAAATTAATGAGCAATCACCACCTCGTGGTTCAATGATGTCTCAAGTTAATGAGCAAGCACCACCCCATGGTTCACCAATTAATCGGGTTAATGAATCAATACAACCTCGTGATTCACCAATCAATCGTGTTAATGAGTCAGTGCTACCTCATGATTCACCAATTAATCGTGTTAATGAGCCAACACCACCACATACTTCACCAATCAATCACGTCAACCAACCCATGAAGGGCTTAGGGCTATCACCCGGTGATGAACACAAGCCATATAAGCCAACTCATGAAGAACCATCACAAGGTGCTTGACACAAGCTATATAGACCAGCTCATGAAGGACCGTCTCCTGGCCGGTACTAGACGCAAGCTATATATAAACCAAACTACTGGTGGACAATATCCATCACTTGGTGATGTACACAAGTTATATTGACCATAATGTGGTGATAAGAATTGTATATTACTCACCTCCGTACAACTATTGATATGTACATTAAAATATGAAGGGTACTTTATGGTTGTATTAGGAAATTCTCTATTACGTGATATTTTAGCGACTCTTAATCATCACTTATTATCAATTTTCAAAGAGTTATGAATAGTAAGTTGTTTATATTTTTGTGATTCGTCAATTTGTCCTCTTTTGATATTTGAGATCCTGAGATTAATTATATTGAAGTGATTATATTAGTTATAGTTTAAGTAGATAGAATGACAACTATCTTTTCATTTGTTTCTATCTAGTGTCATGTCCAATGATATTTTTTAAGGTGGTGATTCGTACACCACATGTTTTTAGCTATACATCACTAATGTGCTTTACAATTTTGTATGGTACAACATCCCAAAACACGTTTAGTGGTGTACGGTTAAATATAAGTGATGTACAAATCACTCTATTTTATAAGGAGGAATGATAATATTATGTCCTAATTTGATATCAAAACAAAATAGTCACATAAACAGGCTAAAATATGAAATTTTGGATAATGTAATCTTAATTCTTAAAAGCGATATCATTATACACTATTTATTAAGAAGTATATATTAGTATGAGTATTAATCATAGCATTATATCCCCATTCAACATAGTTTCGATCTATTTTAGAGCCAAATTATCAGAAATTCCGTGAGAAACAAAATCCGAGTGTTTTGAATACCGACTGATGCACAATTAGCTACAATCATATCATTAAACGAATAGCAGTCTTTTTTAAATATGATAGAATTTGATATTTTAACTATGGTATGACATATGATGCATTGAAAATGTACCAATATACCAAGAAATAAATTAGTATTTTTTTATTGGAAAAAAATTACGGAGTAATAGCTTGAAGTGATTATTTTTTAATAGAATTTGAGTTATTTAATATATAAAAATAACAATCACCAATCTTACGAAATGTATGATTGATCTGGTTTATTTTCTTGGAAAAAATGATTTTAAATTTCCATGAATAACGAAATAATACTACTACAGCGTAGGTAATCAATTACTCCGTACTTGACACTACAATTAATTAAACAGTAAATTAATACTAATATATTATATATTATATTAATATTATGGACGCGCCATAAGATATAGTCCGTAGTAGCGTAATGATTGTAAAGCAATAATTAGTAAACTTTATCTGCAAGTAAAAAAGTTACTCCATTAATTTAAACGGTAATAATACTTTGCTTAGTTGTAAAGCGGATACAAAAATATAACCCATCCCAAACCCCGGTCGCTCCTCTCGTTTCCGGTAATTATTTGTTCTTTCATATTTGATTCCGACTTTAGTTATGTGGATAACCTTGCAATTGCTTCTTTGTTTTTTACAATAAAATACTATCAACAATGATCTGCTTTCTCCATCTCCATAGTACATCTATCGTTTGATCTACGTCTTTATTACGAGTATTATTTTGTTAAAAACCTTACACTTGCTATGGTTTTATAATGAAATATTATCAGCCAATTTTCTCCTGAAAAGAGCGAGGATTCGAAAACTGGTAACCTATTGTGGCTGACATAAAAAACAAAACCTGATTAAAGCCTTCGGTCAATTATTTATCTGCTGATGAGTATCATACAAACTTTGATTAACATCATCCAGGTGTTGGCTAGTTCTCAGTGTTTTCTCTCTTATCATTTTTTTGAGATCCCGGTGTATCGCCAGATTAAATGTCATCTTGTAACAGGATGCTTCATTTAGGTATGATTCTCATGAAGCTGCATGTTCAAAATCCTTATGCACTATACTTCTTACTAATTTAGTAGCATGATTTAGGCCTGCTAGCTTTGTGTTTCCCACAGGTAATGGCTGCTATTGAGGTCTGTGTGAACTTTGTTAGACTTGTTTGGGCTGTGCACTTGATGATGGTCTGTCATAGCGTCACGTCTTCTTAAATATGCTTAACATATCTCATCCTCTCGGTAGAGACAAGGTTTGTAATGTCTTTTTACATATGTTTATCAAATCCGTTGATAATTACCTGGTTTTTGAGTATCTGCAACATCTTTAATTTGATTATGAACTATGACGTATCTTCCAAGTTGCATAATGTATTTTCTTTCAGGCTTTGAGTGAGGAGGGTGCATCCACAGTGCATGAAGTATTGCAGGGCAGAATGTTTCGATCTATTTTTTGGTGCACTTTGAATGATTGGTTGTCTATTTATGAGGATAAATTCTGGCATCGCTTCAGAGAACGGGTACGATATTACCAGAGATTCAAGAGGGAGATGCAAAAGCTCTTGTTGCTTATCTATGCAAAAGATCTTGATTGGTTCATCACAACTCATTAACACTTTTTATCACTCTGGTAGGTTTCAATAAATTATATGTAATTGAATATTTAATTCTGACTAGTGTTATTTTGAAAACCTTGCACTTTCTGTTTTTATAGTTAAATAATGTCACGGATGATCTACTTATTTTTCCTTAAAGAGCTGACGCTAGCTTTGAAAAATGGCAGAGTATGAGCCTATGATCGTGTCCTGAATTCATTATCTGGAGAATAGAAGGCTGCTGATGAGTTTCATACAAACTTTAACTAACATAATTCTGGTGATGGGTAGTTTTGGTAGTTTATAAATCACATTAATGTTTGTATTCTTCTTATGGAACTCAATCGAGAAGAACCTGCTGGTTTCGGTGGGCCCAGTGCGGACCATTATATTCTTGATCCTTTATTATTTTTGGTTGTAAGTCCATTTGAATAGACATAATTTTTGATTGCTCAAGTGTTTTGCTTTCAGTCCTGAAGGATTTAAAAGATATATTTCTACCGCTTTAAAAGATAGTGCATGGGACATCAATGGCAGTATTGACATTCTAAAGAACCAGGTATGATTTTGGGTCTAGACTACATTACTTTATTGGGCAAATGATGGGCTCTCAGGCTTTTCTTATCTTTCGTACACTTTGTTTTGTACAGGAAGATTTACAGTGATATGACCGTGACGTGTTTATGATATGAGATTCGAGCTAAATGAAGTTAGAAGCAAGAAGTTAGCACTACCCATCCACAATCTCATTTCTCACTCTTTTAAATGCACTTACTGCTGAATTTTACATGTTTTCTGTTACTGCTTATACATCTTCCTCTGAAGTTTACTGGGACGTTTGCAGGTTTATAGAGGTCTTTCGATTTATAATTGATCACGTGCTTGGGCCATTTTGTCAGCTGGCATATGCAGATCCTTCCGAGAAATGCCATTGAATAGTTGAACGGGTAGTTTGAAGACAATTAGAAACTAGAGCAACACTTATATGCTGTTTTTAAAGAATTCAATAGTTAGAAAGTCTGAAGTAGAAAGAGGGAAGTTTGAAAATTCGTGTATATTGTGCTTGAACGGCTTCTTAACGTGCATTTATGTGTAACATCTGCCTTAAACTTGGTATGCAGATTGAGTTGGTCAACCCGTTGAGTTTACAGATGTCAAAAGTCAAAACTGCAGGAAGGTTGTATGTTTGTTCATTCATATCATCTTAAACTTATAATTTATAAGCTTTTTGTTTAAATCAACTTTTTATATATATGCAGCCACTGAAGTCTTCTGTCGGAGCACAAGTGCAGTCAAAAGTAGTTAGGCTTCCTGACTTTTGGCCAATTCCACTCGACGATCAGGATGTTTAAATTGTATGTTTACATGCTTTAACTAATTATGTCTTTTATCTTCGAATTGTCTTTGTCCTTACTCATTTCATAATGTTTTATTTAGGTTTTCAAGCTGAGTGATAATCTCAATCTTAATGAAATAGAGTGTGTGCGGCTTCAAGTAAATGCATTACTTTCATTTAGTGGGGCTATGGTATACAAAGAGAAGAGACTTGATGACAGCCACCCTGGAGTGGTAGGATCTTCTTTGTAATTGTATCATACCAGTCTTGTCATTTGCATATTGTAGGAAATTGTGCTTCAGGGACTTGAGGCAGATGTTAAAGCTTACATATTAAGATACATTGAAGATTTAATTAATGGCGGTCATTGACAACGGCTATTTCCTCTTATAAAGGCATTCCTTTTCTTTTTGGCTATTTTTTACCATAAAATGCATTTTGTCCATAGGTTATTTTGGACACGACACAGAGTAAAAAGTTAGCATAGTTAACTTGGGATGTAAGCATTGATAAATTATCTTTTCTTCTTGTAATTTCACACAAAAAACTTAAGTTTCTATTGCTCTAATGCTTTGCTTTCAGGCCCGAAGGAGATGTAAAAGATATTTTTAGCACCTTAAAAGATAGTGCAGGGGACATCAGTGGCAGTACTGACATTGTAAAGAACCTGGTCTGATTTTGGTTGTAGATTGCATTACTTATTTTTTATCCTTTTTTGGCTGCCTGAGTAATTGACCGACCTCTAATCTGCTGCAGATCACATGTAGCCATGTTTTTTCTCTTTTCATTTCTTTGATATCAGATGTCCTGAGTGGTGTATCGCCGGATTAAATGTCCATCTTGTCATAGGATACTTCATTTAGGCATGATATCCATGAAGCTGTAAGTGCAAAACCCTTCTACTACTAATAACTAGTTTAGTAGCATCATTTGGAACCCGTTAAATTTGTGTTTCCCACAGGTTATGGCTATTGGGAATGATCAGACGGTTGAGGCCAGTATGAACTTTGTTAGACTTGTGCATTTGATGATTGTCTGTCATGTCTTTTTACATATGCTTAACATATCTCATCCACACGCTAGAGACAAGGTCTGTAATGTCTCCTTACATATGTTTAACAAATCTGTTGATTGCAATCTGGTTTTTTGAGTATCTGCAACATCTTTAATTTCTTATGAACAATGACGTATCTTCCAAGTTGCGTAATGTATTTTCGTTCAGGCTTTGAGCGAGGAGGGTGCATCCACAGTGTATGAAGTATTGCAGGGCAGAACGCTTCGATCAATTTCGCGGAGCACTTTGTATGATTGGTTGTCTATTTATGAGAAGTTCAAGCAATCACTCAGAGAATGGGTACGATATTGTTCCACCTCATAGACATGAACTTCACTAACCGGGGGCGGTATTATTCTCTGTTGATAGTATGTGGAAACTGGGAAGCCTATTGAAAGAAAGACATGGTTTCCTGATATTGATCAATCATTTAACTTCTTAGTTATGAAAATGTGACTCCTTATCTGAAGGTTTGTTCATCTCTAATGTGACCTTTCCTTTTTTTCACTTGTTGCCTGTTGTGTTGTAGGGTGCTTTGCGTACTTCGATATCAACTTTTATTCACGTTTCTCTAAACTTTAAAGATTACCATTCGGGGTTTCCTTGAGCAGTATGATTTACCAGTGGTGGTTGGACCTCAAGTTGGGCAAGTGGTGGGCTTTCAGGTTTCACACACTTTTAGTTTTCTATACACTATGATATGTAATGGGAAGATTTAGAATGTTGTGATGCTGACAGGTTTATGATATGAGATTTGAGTTAAATGAAGTAGAAGCATGAAGTGAGCACTACCCATCCACCATCTTATTTATCAATTCGTAAAATTTTCTCATTGTAGAAGAAACCGATAAGGATGTTGGTACTGATTCACATACTTCAGATATTTATCTACATGTTCTATGTTACTGCTCGTACATCTTCCTCTGAACTTATGTGGAATATTTAACAGGTTTATAGGCATCTTTTGATTTATATATGATCATGTGTTTGGGCCATTTTCTTAGAGCGCATACACAGATGCTTCTAAAAAATGACAATCGCTGCATGTCTTCGGCATTTTGAAATGTAAGAATATGTTATTGAGTTATAGTTTCTAGTAAGAGTTTAGCCGATGTTTAATACTTATAAATTGGCATAAATATATGCAGGATTTTGACTCCACTCAAGATATTGACCTTGTGGTCAGTCAATCTCAGCTAGTGGCAATCACTTTAGACCCCGGATAAAATAATACGAGAGATTCAAGAGGGTGTTTCAAAAGCTCTTGTTGCTTATCTATGTGTTCATCGTAAAAGTGTTAGCTGTATTGTATTATATCAGTAGTACTTTTTTTGACTTATGGTCATTTTGTTTCCATTTGTATGTTATTGAAGAGAGTGCTACAGGCCTAAGTGGTATTAATCTCCATCTCATACACGTGAACTTCACTAACTTGGTGGGGTGGGGGTGGGGGTGGGGGGTGGGGATTTTTTTTTTCATGGGTTATAGGATGTGGAAAATGGGAACTCTAATTAAATGTAAGACATGGTTTCCTGATATTGAGCCATTACTTATGAAAATGTGCCTCCTTATCTGAAGGTTTGTTCATCTCTACTGCTAGCTTTCATATAAGCCTAGTGATAAATACAACAAATCTTTTGATCCATACACCAATCTTTATGCATCATGTTGCAGTATTGTACAACACTGCAATGCATATTTTTGGTGTATGAATCAAAAAAGTTTGTTGTATATATAAACACCCTTCATATAAATTTTCTGATTTCATAGTTCTTTCCTTTGCTTCACTTGTTGCCTTTGTGTTGTACGTGGGGTGCTTTCCGTACTTCAATATCGACTTATATTCACATTTCTCCAATCTTTAAAGATACTAGTGGTGGTTGGACCTTAAGTTGGGCAAATGGTGGGCTCTCAGGTTTGTCTTGCATGATCCTTCACACACTTTTTTCTATTCTATACACTTTGCCATGAAACGGGAAGATTTACAATGTTGTGACCCTGACAGGTTTATGATATGAGACTTTAGTTAAATGAAGTAGAAGCAAGAAGTTAGCAGTACCCGTCCACCATTTTATTTATCAGTCTGTAAAATGCTCTCATTGCTGAAGAAAGAAGCCAACTGATACAGATGTTGGATAGTGGTGATTCACATACTTCTAGTATATCTTCCTCTGAACTTAACTGGGATGCTGAACAGGTTTATAGGCATCTTTTGATTTATATATGATCATGTGTTTGTGCCATATGGTGTTGCATGTCTTTAACATTTTCAAATGTAAGAATATGTTGTTGAGTTCTAGTGTCTAGTAAAAGAGTGTAGCCAATGTAAAATACTTATATGTTGGCGTAATATATGCAGAATTTTGACTACGTTTAACATACATAATGAAGATATTGATATTGTGGTCTATCAATCTCTGCTAGTGGCATTACAGTCAACTCCACTCTGGATACTGATTTGCTTTTCGTCTCTTATATACCATCTCCTTGCACAGGTCATAAACTCTTCGGTTGATGTATTTGGCATGTTTGTGATTTAAGAATGACCTTGTTTTTGCAGTGGCAGTTCTCGCATGGAAGGGCTTGTACCATTACTACTAAAATCTAACTCTGGTGGTTGACAGTATGTGGAAAATGGGAACCCTACTGAAAGAAAGACATGGTTTCCTGATATTGAGCCATTATTTAAACTTTCAGTTATGAAAATGTGCTTCCTACCTGAAGGTTTGTTCGGTATCTACTGCTACCTTTCCTATAGGTTTCTATAATTCTTTCCTTTTCTTCACTTGTTGCCTGTTGTGTTGTAGGTTTTTTTAGATTCCATGAAAAATACTTGTTGCCCATTACGAGCAGCTGTGTAACCACATTGTCGTTGAAGGTTG
The DNA here is from genome assembly GCA_963422505.1 of Pseudognaphalium luteoalbum. Classification (NCBI taxonomy): domain Eukaryota; kingdom Viridiplantae; phylum Streptophyta; class Magnoliopsida; order Asterales; family Asteraceae; genus Pseudognaphalium; species Pseudognaphalium luteoalbum. The sequence goes on from OY730192.1 coordinate 1,607,906, forward strand.
CCGGTCTTCGATGGATATAGCGGTGGTGGCAGATGGGTAGTCGGAGATGGGTAACTGAGAGAGAGAGAAAGAAATGCTGATGGAAGCTCAAATTTAGTTTTGTGGTTCTTTCTAAAACGTGAATGAAATTTTGGTTTTTGAACTATAAAATATACCACGTAATAAAATAAATCGCCAGCTAGGATGTTAAACCGGTGAAATCAGGTATCACAATAAAGTTTACAGGTTTTACATGTTAAGTCATGATTTTGTTAAAATTTGAAGTAACTACTCCAAGTGAACATTTTTGGTTAGCACTACCCAATGAAGTAGCAGCAAGAAGTTAAATACTTTTGTCCCCTATGTGTCTATTAACCCAATGAAGTAGCAGCAAGAAGTTAGCACTACCCATCCTCCATCTTTTTTATCAATCTGTAAAATGCTCTCATCGCTGAAGAAAGAAGTCAAGTAATAGTAATGTTGGTAGTGATTCACATACTTAAGACATTTATCTACATGTTCTATTTTACTGCTATTACATCTTCCTCTGAACTTAACTAGGATGCTCAACAGGTTTATAGGCATCTTTTGATTTATATATGATCATATGTTTGGGCGATTTTCTCAGAGGGCATTCACAGATGCTTCTGAGAAATGGCAATCTGGTGTTGCATGTCTTCAATATTTTCAACTGTAAGAATATGTTATTGAGTTCTAGTTTCTAGTAAAATAGTTTAGCCAATGTTTAATACTTATATATTGGCGTAATATATGCAGGATTTTGACTATGTTTGACATACATAAGGAAGATATTGATATTGCGATCTGTCAATCTCAGCTAGTGGCATTAGAGTCAACTCTACTCTAGATGCTCATTGTATTATTTTGCAGTTTGTCTCTTATATACCATCTCATTGCACGGGTCATAAGTTCTTCTGTTGATGTATTTGGCATGTTCTCGCATGGTAGGGCTTGTACCATTACTACTAAAGTCTAACTCTGCTGGTCTTCTGGTTGAAGATTATGCTGCTTGCCTAGAGCAATGATCAGAAGGCTGTCAAATTATCGAATTGCATGTCTTCAACATTTTCGAATGCAAGAATATGTTGTTGATTTCTAGTTTCTAGTAAAAGAGTTTAGCCAACGTAAAATACTTATATATTGGCATAATATATGCAGGATTTTGTCTATGTTTGACATACATAACGAAGATATTGAGATTGTGGTCAGTCAATCTCAGCTAGTGGCATTACAGTCAAATCCACTCTAGATGCTGATTGTATTTTTTGCTGTTTGTCTCTTACATACCATCTCCTTGCACCGGTCATAAATTCTTGTGTTGATGTATTTGGCATGTTTGTGATTTAAGAATGACCTTTCTTTTGCATGTGACAGTTCTCGCATGGTAGGGCGTGTACCATTACTACTAAAATCCAACTCTGCTGGTTGATAGGATGTAGAAAATGGGAACCCTATTTGAAAGAAAGACATGGCTTCCTGATATTGAGCCGCATCTTAAACTTAGTTATGAATATGTGCCTCCTTATCTGAAGGTTTGTTTGTCTCTACTGCTACCTTTTCTATAGGTTTTCATAGTTCTTTCCTTTGCTTCACTAGTTGCCTTTGTGTTGTAGAGTGCTTTCTATACTTCGATATCAACTTTTATCTACATTTATTCCAAACTTTAAAGATACCATTTGGGGTTTCCTTGAGCAGTATGGTCTACCAGTGGTGGTTGGACCTCAAGTTGGGCAAATGATGGGCTCTCAGGTTTGTCTTGCATGATCTTTCAAGTCTCTGTAATCACATTGAAAAATGCATGATCAAACATGACAGTGGTATAAATTGACATCTATAATGTTGGTACAGTAAGTTCTTATGTTGAGTGGAATCAGCCATGGATAGTCTTGTTGCTAAAATATCCTCTGAAGATGTAGTGTCCTGTGATACTTTTTGTTTACTGAAGGGAAACATCTTTACACAAAAAATAAGTCTCTAAACAAAATAAGTATAATGGCAAGCTGCCATGTATTCCCAGTTCAGAAACACACATTGAAACATCCCTTAACAACTGCCTTTGATGAAAACGGTGCTCTTAATCAACGGCGGAAAAATTCTCTCAGAGAGCCAATTGGGCATGGTCAATTTGGAAAGTGGTTTAGAAGCAGAAATGCTACGAAGCTAATGTAAAAAATGTATATTGTTAGATTTATATGTTGTTCACATTTAGGCACTCAGTTTCTTCTTTTATAGACTTCACGGATTGGACTGCTGTGCCTTCCCCATGTTTAAAGGGGTGGCAAAGTGGCCGGTTGGGCAGGTTCGGCAATGCGTAAAGACACTGTTGTCAACGTTTAACCGGTTTAACCCGTTTGGGATAAAAGTTAACCCTAGTTGATGCTCTAGTAAATAAGTGGGGTGAAATTGGCAACTTTATCATGCATCATATGTACAACCAGTTTATTGATGATAAAGCAATAAACATAGGCAACCGAACGTTACTGAATTGAACATTCATCATTTCTATTCCTCCGTCTATGTTGCTGTCTTGTATAGTTGTGTAAATATTTGTGGTTACAGGTTAACAGAATTATAGTATATATTATGTTCAATTACGGGCCTCTGATTTCATTCTTTGTATACATATATCGTCTGTGGATCATTTCTTACTAAGTTACTGAAAATAAAAGCATAGAAAGGATAACATTTATGAGGTTGTTGATGTTTAAACAACGTGCTTATGCGTGTTTCTTGATTTCTTATGTTTCTTTTCTCAGTTACGGAACATGTCCAAGAATTTATGGATGTGGGTGGGTTTGACTGGCTGTTCAAGGTTGGTTTCTCGGTGTCTTCAACTTTTGCATATAGTTTGCTCTTTCTACCAAGTAAAAGATGTTATTGAGCCATATGGCTGCGTCTGCGGTTAGGGACGGAGGTAGAATTAAATTTTTATGGGTCAAAAGATTATATATACATATTTTTTTTGAGATGGCAAAAGTCATAAAATATCATTAATACCTTTAATATTTTCTTTTTCATGTAGTTTGAAATTTTTGAGCCCCTACCCGTTTTTGCAGCTCTTTTGGGAATTTGAGCCATCTGTGAGACATAGCAATGTACAAAAAATTGTAGCGTGTTTGTGTTGAGAGTGATTTAGTTAAGTTTCCAACTAATATTATAAGAGTTATTTGCGTAAACATTATAAAGAATATATTGTATGAAATCATTTACATATCTACATGTCAACGTGTAAAGTTGCACGTATAGTTTATCAATTCGATTGTTAAGTGAAGGTCAGATGTGAAAAGTTACCGAAATGTTATGGGATGACGTACTATTTTCTTTGCGTATGAAAGAAGGGTCACAATATAGTGTTAATTGCTTAATATTATTATGCATTTTTCATATTGTCATTTTAAGTAAGCGTGAACCCTGTCTGGTTAAATGATCAATTTATGAATGAATGGAATCGAAGTCATTACTTTGTAAATTTTAAATTAAACTTTATTTTTATTTTGTCTTTCATAACCATAAAAATTTTATTTGTCCATCTTGGACTATTATTTAACTCAAAAATCGAAGTCATTACTTTGTAAATTGAAAATTCAATTTGAATAGAATTTTTTGCACGCCACTCAAACATTTAACGCTACTATACTATACATGTTTATATTCGTCACACAATTCCTATATATCACATAGCTTTATTTTCCATAATCAGCCCGGACGCTTAATAACTTTTAGTGGTAGATCAGTTATTTCATTATGTTATTGTATTATAGTTAAATCAATATATAATATATAATGAAATCAATTTTCGATTCAAAAGGGACAAATTAAGATTAATAATTCAAAGGTTCACTGGAGATAAGAATGTAAAGTACGGAAAGGATAAAACGAATAATATGAGGTAGTTTTGGGCAATCTAGTTTAAAAAATTATTAACATCCGGTCATGAGAGAGTCTTTCTACCCTCATACATGCCTATTTGTAAAGATTTCAAATCTACGTGCATATAAACACGAAAACTTAGAAGTTATGAGAAACATGATAAATTCAATTGTTAAGTACTTAGTATTGAGATAAACGTGATATTATTTCCGCTAACAAAAATAAGGGAAATAATTTTATGCTATCAATACCACCGTCACATTTGTACGGTTGACCAATAGGAAGTAGGGAAACATAGAATTTTTTACATAATATACCCTCCAACTTTTATAGATATACATAATCAATCCCTAAACTAATACTAACATTACATTTGCATTCGTGCAGTTTGCTGACGGAATATTTCTCTAAACATAATGTCATTTTTAAAAAAAAAAAATGTCACGCATAGCAAACATCACCTAACTTTATTTTATAAATTTTCAATTAGTTGAAACATAGGCTATTTTTCGTTGTTGCTAATTCGTTTTTATTTCATATTCAAGGGCAACATAAAACACGTGAATGCTTGAAATCACTAACAACGTGACTGATTTGTTATCTTTCCTAGTTAACTAATTTAAGGTTCTGACTGCATCATACTAATTTAGTGTTGAATAGCAAGATGAATGTGGTCAGATCACCTGTAAGGTCATGTAGTTTGATTGAGTGTATAAAAAAAAGTGAATAAGTGATCATTTTAAAAGTGATATAAGAATGTTATAATTTGGAAGAGTGTAATGATATGCATGTAACCAGAATTTGAGGTAAAAGATATTCATATAAACGTAACGGTTTCTTTTTTAATTGTTAAAATAGTAGTAGTTTGTCTTTATAGTGATCTATCTTTAAAATGCTCTTTACTATTTTTGGTATTGAATGTAAGAAAAATGTGATAGGGTCACATGTAATTAAGGTAATTCGGATACTTGCATGAAAGAATTTGTGACAATGCAATGATATTCATGTGACCATAAATCTAATGGAAAAAGGTAAAATGTGGACATGTGTGTCTATAAATATTGAAAGATCTAACATTAAGCAAGTATCAATCTATATTGTATAAGAGTAGTTGATAGCTAGAAACTTCCATCATGTGGTCCATGATAATAAGAACTCTTTTTTTACTTCTTTTGATTGCATCTCAAAATCATTATTTGACTCAAGCATCAAGAGTTGTAATGATGGATCAAGTTGATGATGAGTCGGCATCACCTCTTGGTTCACTAATCGATCAGGTTAATGAGCCTGCTCCACTGCGTGGTTCATCAATCGATCGCATTAATGAGCCAGCACCACCACCGCGTGAAGACCGGTCACTCAATGCCGGACACAAGTCATATAGGCCAACCCATGAAGATTGGTCACCCGACTCTGGACACAAGTTACCAATCGATCGCGTTAATAACGAGGGAGCACCACCACCACGTAAAGATCGGTCAACTGGTGCTGAACACAAGGCATATAGGCCGACCCATGAAGACTGGTCACCCGGCGCTGGACACAAGTTACCAATCGACCGCGTTAATGAGGGAGCACCACCACCCCGTAAAGACCGGTTACTCGATCACGTTGATGAGGGAGCACCACCACCCCGTAAAGACGGGTCACTCGATCGCGTTAATGAGGGAGCACCACCACCCCGTAAAGACCGGTCATCAAGCGTTAATGAGCCGGCACCTCCACCCCGTGAAGACCGATCAGCCGGTGCTGGAGACAAGCCATATAGGTCAACCCATGAAGACGACTGGTCACCCGGCGCTGGACACAAGTTATATAAACCTTATAGGGGAGAACCATCACCCGCTGTCGGACACAAGTTATATTAACCATCACACGGTGATGAGCACCGAATATAATTCATCTTCTTACGACTTGTAATGCGTATAATGAACGATAAAAATGTTGTTGGTTTTGGAATAGTACCTCTAGACTATATAAATGAAATTATATTTCAACGAGTCTTTGTTTCTATTAAGTGCTATATATATATTTGAATAAAGGATTTCCCATTTTTGCTTATACTTTTGAAATAGGAGTGACAATATTATCATATATATTAAGTGACAATATATATATATATATATATATATTTTGAATCAAACGAGAACACTTCAAAAATAAGAACGGTGAGAACACCTCATAAATGCACAACTAGCCAACAAAAATTATTAGATTCACAGTCATACATCTCAAATATGCAAAGAAAAAACAAATGCACACTTCTAAAAATGCACAAAAATCGAAAAAAATGATTGATGCACGATTATCTCTATAATTGTGCATCAATCGTTTTTTCGATTTTTGTGTATTTCCGAAAGTTCGCATCTATTCTAATCAATTTTTTTACACATATTTGAGATGTGTGAGTGTGAATCTAATGATTTTGTTGGCTAATTGTGCATTTATGAAGTGTTCTTACCGTTCTTATTTTTTAAATGTTCTCGTTGGAACCTTACCCTGTATATATATATATATATATATATATATATATATATATATATTAAAGATTAAAGATAATCATAAAATAAATTTATCAGGGAAACATTTGCGTGCAACTCAACACCCTCGGCGCACATTAGTCGTTTTTTTTCCTTCCCCAAAACCTATATGTAATTTTGTATCCCTTTCTTTATTTTTTATTTTCTTCTCCCCTTAAATTCTCCTGAAAAATAAAATAAAAAAATCTCTATTCAAATATCTCCGGGTTCAATTTACGTGATAATGACTGTTAATTTATTCTCAATTTCGGTGTGTTTTGCTCTTATTATTGCTTCTGTATTGAATTTAGGTTCCTGGATACATTCGTTCGTGCTGTAATAAATAAATAAAGAAGTAAAGTATGGTATGTATATCTATCTATTTTACGATCATATTAATATATTATAGTAGTTGTAGTTTCCATGTTGAAAATTGTTGTTATTTGTTTGTGGTGTATACTAATTTTGTGATTTCAGGTTAAGTTATTGGAGATTTAATTGAGTAGCGCCTTCTTTTTAGTTTTTTATTGCAAACTAGCACAAAGAATGCGAAATGCCGTAAATAAGTTAAATTTCGCATAGAAAGTAGAAGTTTCGCAAAAAGTAGAAGTTTCGCAAAACAGAGTGAACTTTATAAGAAGACAAATTTTGCGCACGAAAAAAGGGTCAGAAAAGTTCATTTCGCATCAAATTTTTTGGCAAAAAGCTTGCGAAATTGAATGTTATATTGTAAAGAAACATATTGAGTGGTATAATATTTTGTAAAATGAGGTTTCGAAAAAATGTTGCACAGTGTTTTGTTTATCATAATAATTCGAGGCAAATGTACTTTCCGGTATATATCCCGACATGCATGTTTATGCCGTCTTCTAGCTGTAAAAAATTATACACATCAAGGCAATTGTTATCTTAATCACAGTATGTGTTACATATGCACTTCATTATGTTGCTTGTGAATTGCAGTATTTCAATTACAGATATCATGGAACATCCTTTGAACAAACTTATCGGTGCTACCCTGCTTCTTTTATTGACAAGGTTAGAAAGCTTTGTTAACATGTATTATTTTTTATTTGTATACAATGTACTAACACTTACTCCTTCAATTCCTCTACTCTGCTATTGAGTTGATTTAGAATGAAGCTATTATATATGTGGTCATTTACATTTTCTTGTTTGAGCTCTTTTTTTGGGTTTATATTGTTTTGGGAGTGTAGTTCCTGCAAAAAGTTTTCCAAAAAACCATGATCAGTTCAATGTTGTAAATACTCGTTGTAAATTTTGAAGCTTGATTATAACGGTTTCATGGCTAAGAAATGGGCTTATAGAGGAACACATGGTGATTTTATATGTGCATATTATTGAGTAGTAGTACAAGGATGCGATGTGGCCAGAAATAAAGTGCTATGGTGACAACGGCTGACATATACATTTGAGTGGTTCAATAATAACAATCTTTGCTTTTTCCAAAAAAATCGGAACATGTATTACCATTTCGCTCTTGCCAATATGGCTCCCATTATCCTTATCTTGTAAATATGTTGTTGGGGAAATTGTGTGAAATAGGGTTTGATTTCAATCCGGATATACTCTAGAATTGTGTATGGAGTTCACTTTCCAAAAGCAATAATTCGACTCTATATGATGCCCGGGTTCACGAATTCTACTTTGGGATAAGACTAGAGATTATTCAAAGTTTTGGCAACGAAATCTTTGATCCTTGTGTTTTATGTGTGTTTTTCTATCTTTTATTTGATGAACATATGCAGAGATTTAATACAATCAAAGTAGCGCTTATTGACGGTTACCACAAAACAGTTTTTGAAAACTGCTTCAAAAATCAGCCATCAGGTATCCGAAATCTGCAATCAGATCTTAGATATCATCAATATGATCATATATCAGCAATCAGGTATCCGTCTGACATAAGGCCTATGTCAAGATATAGGCCTAGTCTGGATTTAGGCAAATCAGCAATCAGGTTGCTAAATCAACAACAAGGCCTAAAAATTAGCAATCAGGTATTAGAAAATCATCACTAAGGTCTATGTCCACAACTTTGATAGATCCCGAAAATTAACAACTTATCCAGGTATGCACTCCGCATCACCGACCCCGTGTCCACTAATCCGCCAATGCACTAAAATATAAACTTAATTGGTATTTTTTGATTGGAACAATCCAAGTCAAATTAGTTGACAACTTTTACGAATTGAAAGTGCATATTATACGACTATGTCTTGATTTCATGCTCAATTTTATTTGACATTGTTTCTAATCCTTTGATTTTTCTGTTTTCGTTTCAGCCCCACATAGAAAATGGTGACAAAAGTGAGTTGGTTTTCAATTATATTTCTCATATATTTTGCCATCCAAGTTTGCCATGCAATTACTGATATTTCTTTGTTTCCTTTTCAGTTATAATGCCTCCTTCTGCACTTGAACGCCTTGGTTAGATTATTATAAATTTAATTTTTTGTAGTAGTAAAAATATCTGTAAAACAATGACGAGCAAGCTCTTATAGTGCAGCTTCCCTTCACATTGATTATCCAATGCTGTTTGAGCTACGCAATGTTTCTACCGACAGAGTGTCACATTGTGGTGTTCTCGAGTTCATTGCAGATGAAGGCATGATATATATGCCTTATTGGGTAAATGCATTTCTCAAGTTCCTTAAACTTTTAATTTTTATGTTTTATTTTAATGATGGTAGCAATTAAAGGGATGTTTGAATGTGTCACTTCTGAAAGTGTGTATTCCAATATTGAGGAATAAGTTATTATAATCCGATAATCAGAAGTTGATGTTCACCCAAATGCTATGTTCAACCAAATGCTAAAAACTAACAATAACGACTTCAAGTCCTATAATCATATAATCAGTTTTAAATTGAAAATCCAAACACCCACTTTAGTCGTGGCATTTTTATACTTACTGATTTTCTCTATTTAGATGATGGAAAATCTGCTATTAAAAGTAGGAGACACTGTGCGCATAAAGAATGTGACCCTTCCGAAGGGTACATATGTAAAGTTACAACCTCATACAGCAGACTTTTTGAATATTTCCAACCCAAAAGCAATGTAAGTCAGTAAGTCTGGTCCATTGTCTGATATGTATGCATATCATATACAATGGTATATATATACATGTATGCGTATCAATGTACAATGGTATATATTTTGTTTGTGTTTTGCAATGTAACCTAATATTTTTCGTTCTGACCATGCAGCTTAGAGACAACTCTGAGGAACTTTTCTTGTTTAACAACAGGGGATAGCATTATGGTGGCATATAATAACAAGATATACTATATAGATATCATCGAATCAAAACCTTCCAGTGCAATAACCATCATTGAAACTGACTGTGAGGTAGACTTCGCTCCTCCTCTTGATTACAAGGAATCAGAGAGGCCTGTGTCATCCGTCCCTCCAAGCAAGGCACCCGCTGAAGGTAAGGAACTTGCTTGTATACTTTACGCCATGAACCATCAGATTGACCTCTTTTTGATCTATCATGAGTGATCGCTTGAATTCTGTGTTTAATCTCATATTTCATTTGGTACCCTCAAGGCTTACCTGTTTGCTTTGTAATCAAGCAGCTCTACCTGAGGAACCGAAGTTTAACCCGTTTATGGGATCAGGGAGAAGGTTGGATGGTAAATCTTTGAATTATCAGCCCCCACCAGGGGCGGATTGAATGTATTAGGGGTGGCTAGGAACCCAGTGTTAATTATCCAACTTTATTAAATAGGCCCCATAGCCCAAGAGTCGTTGGACCCTCAAAGTCTCAAACTGAAATAAAAATACTATAAGCCCACTTTTTATGTAGTTCACTTTTTATGTAATCCCAATATATCAATTTGAGTATCAATAAATAGAAATGGCTTATTTCTCATATACTCAATCTTAATCTCTCAACTTGGGTTATTACCTTTGTATTTTGTTATTAAATGATAAAACCCAAATTGTATACTTTCTAGCAAAATTCTCAGATTTTATTTTAACCAATATATATGATGAGATTTACCTTATTGAAAAATATGGACTATTTAATATTTATACGGAGAAGTTCTAATATTGAATATTTGAATATATATTAATAAAGGGAAAAGTATCTGGGAATGCATCCAACTTGTCTCAAATATCTATTGTATGTATTATACTTACGGAAGGTGTATTTAATGCATCCAACTTTCAAAAACAGTTTATTGTATGTATTTTGATGATGTGTCATCCGTTTAAGATGCCACGTGGCGTCCTTAGAAGATGACACGTCATCAAAATACATACAATAAACCGTTTTTGAAAGTTGGATGCATTAAATACACCTCCCGTAAGTATAATACATACAATAGACATTCGGGACAAGTTGAATGCATTCCCAGGTACTTAACCCATTAATAAATCAAGTTGTCTTTTATTGTTCATTTACTTATACTTATATTTATGTTTAGGTTGCTCTTTATTTTTTTTAGTGGTGGCATGTGTTTTATTTGTGTCAACTTGTTTAGTTATTTTATGAATTGTTGTTTTTAGTGTGTTTTTTATACTATAATGTTCTTTAAAGAATACTAATTCTTATTTAATTAGATTTAGGTATCCAAATTTTTTTAAATGAAAGAACTATCTATAAATAATGATATTCATATGAAACTCCGAACTATATGTGACCAACCATATTCTTGCTACGATGTAACGTTGTGCATAATTTAGTGTAGCAGTTTATAATTTTGTGCATAATATTGTGTTCAATATGTAATTATTTTTGTCCCCCGGATTGAAATTCCACCAGTTTCCTTGGATTCTGACTCCAAGGAAAAACAACCTGCAGTTTCTGGTGACAGTGGGCAACCATCTACTGGTTCTTTGTCACAAAGCGGCTCTCGCCAATCTCAGGGGAAACTCGTGTTCGGTTCTAATGCCAACCGTAGTGCGCCCTATGAAAAGCAAAAGGTAATTACTAATGAAATTGCATAGATTAGTATGTGGGGTTGGTTGCATAATGGGGTCTGTGAATTGGTGTTGTTTTGGTACAGGTCTTTGTTTGCTCGGAACACTTATTATCCAAAAAGTTTATTTTTTTTATTACACTTATCATGTCAAAGATGATCACAAAAGTTATATTATGTCAGTTATAATATAATATTGTGAATAGAATATTTCAAAATACACTCTAGGTGACTATTGACTCATTTTCTTCTGGGCAGGGGTTTTTTTCTTTTCTATTCTTCCTTAGCTATGATTTGACCCATTAGAAACAAATTGTTACCCGTAATCACCCAGTTCATAATATTGTTTGAAAGTCAAAATCTTCACCTATACTTTTGGGACATTAACGTTGCTAGGTTTGCACCTTACTTTTTGTTGCGAATCTCTACATCTGCTAGGCGTAAGCGGTGTAAGTTTCTTGTCAATACCACAAAAGTAATAACCATACGTCAGATGATACGCATTTCAGATGATGCTTAAACTAATAACCATACTTCTTCATTTGCAGGAAGTTGTTAAAGAGACGAAACAAGACCAACCAGCGAAGAACCAAAGTTCCAAGCCTTCACAGGGAAGAAATACTCCCTAAAGGGTTAACTGTGTATATCATTAACTTCCATCAATTCTTTTGATGGATTTAACTTATAACACAACTTAGCTTTGACTTAAAAGTTAGTGATATAAGTCAAGTTTACTGCTTCAACTCTGTCATGTTGTTATGTGGATACCTTTAGGGTTGGTGTATGTTTACATGTTGACATCCTGTTACTGGACACCAATTTAGCTAATGTGCTACCGTTAAAATCAACTCACCGGACAACAGTTGTATACTATGTTTGTGTTTGACCATCTAATGTCTTCAACTGTCAGAAATGACATAAACACCTCACATTTCACGTTCTTTTGTATCAACATTTCAAAATCTCAATAAGAGTATTTCAATAAGCAATTAACTAAAGTCTTTGGTGCACACAAAAAAAAGGCATGATTCAATGCAACACCTTTATGTGTATATTGAAACAAGGGTAAAGTTTTATAAGTCATATACATACATGAAATAAAATTTCAATTCCGATGATATATACAGAGATGCCTCAGCTGTATATTGTTCGGTATTTTAGTTGAAATTCCCTTTCTTTTTTTTCTTTTTCAACAAAAACTTTTTAGGCTTTCTTACAATTCTGAATAACAAAAATTTGGTAGTGATCTATTCTCAAACGACAACCTTTTGGGCTAAAATGGCTTTCAATGCTTCTTTAATATAAGGATATTTGTACGAAAATCCCAACTCTTTGGCTCTAACAGGAACCACCCTCTGTCCTTCCAAAACCTGCCAAAATCACATTTCGAGACATTTCATACCACTACTCCGAACCAAGGCATATATGAATGTAATGCAATGAAATGAAATGCTTACCACCGTAGCACCTTCTCCGAGGACGGCTTTCAGGGCTAAGTCGGGTACTGGTAACCATGAGGGCCGGCCCAAGACTGACCCGAGCTGTTCACACATCTCAGCTAGACGAACAGGGTTTGGTGCAGTTCCATTAATAACTCCTGATATCATATGGAAGAATTTTAGGTCATCACCAATGTAAAAGATTACCCATACTATTGATGACAGAAAAAGCTAATAAAGAGCAGATATTGATTATACAAGCAAAAGAATTCACCTTTATATGATGGATTTAATAATGCTTCGTATAATAGATTCACCAAGTCATCAATATGAATCCAAGAAAACCTATAACAATGCAACAACAAAAAAAGCATTACAGAGTAGTACAACTGTAGTGTTTGATGGATGTTAAGTTCTTTGGCCCATAAACCATTACAGAGTATTAAACTTGCATGAAGCATAACTTATATCAAAGCAATTATACAATCCCACATTTCAAGAAAACTCTGAAATCAAATCCAAACACACAGTAAACTAAAGGTGGAAATTTCCACCCATTTGCTTGTAGAAGGTCAAGTAGGGGTATGCTTTATGTCTAACAGGGAGCCTGCTTAATGGAAACGGGTCAATATTTAGAGTTGAATACAATACCATTGTCTTCCAGAGCCTAATGGTCCTCCAGCAAACATCATGAAGATGGGAATCATTTTAGCTGCAAAGTCACAAGCATAAGGGTCAAAACTTTCATGATCCATATCTTTATGACAGGCTCAGCTGCTTGTTTTTCCTTTTTATTTTTTTTTGTACTGGAACGTTTATTCATATGGACATTCTTTTGGTGCTAATTCAGATGAATTTTTCATTGTGCATAGTAGAGTCGTAAAAAATTTCAAATATAAGCACAAAAGGCATAGAGAAAGTCACACAAAATGTAAACAAACCTAAAGCCCCGCCATCTTTCCCAAGAACCACACCAATACGAATTAGTGCGAGCCTAACATCCTTATCAACTCCAAGGGCTGTTCCTTCCCATTCTCTGCAGACCTGATGATACGAATTATGTAGTAAGTACATAGGAAAACAACTGGTACACGTAAAATTCATTAAGATCCAATTTAAAAAGGTTTCATTAGTTCACCTCAGCAAGATAATCATTTCCAGAAGAGCTTTGTTCATCAAACACTTGAGTTTCACTAGTACCTGAGTCAAAAGAAGAATAATTTAATAATGAATACGATACGATGTCATATGGTAACCAAATGTATGCAATTGCAAGAGATGTTACCCATATTTTCTATTTTTACTACTCTAGTAGTTCACAAGAGTTGACAAAATGGGTTCGGGTCAAAATGGATTGTATTTAATAAGGCAAAGGGTGCTGACCCGAAACAATTTTATGTACACTTTTCGAAGTATACATATGATTAATGTATTAGATGTTACTACAAAAACAATATAATTACACCAAATTACATAACTTGTTCTAGTAAAGAGAGTTAGGAGGTTTAAAACATTTGAAAAACTTGCAGCTCAAATGACCACCTTTCATTTTTAGCTAAGTTAAAAATTCGCCCATTTAAACCGCTGGATTTATAACATAAACTCAAATCGACCCATTTTCAAGTAAATGGGATAAGATTACATGCACCACTTACCCTTTCGCAAAAGCAGGAACTTCTTAATGTTCATGCTTTATTAGCCTTAAGTATAATCAAGAATACAGCATACAAACTATTTTAAAAGATAACATACGGAGATGATGGCCTATGAGGCACTTACCGTAATAGCCCACTGCCGTTGCACTAACCAAAACTGTTGGTCTTGCATCACTTGGGGAATTATTTATCAAATCAACAACCTTCATGATCAGTGAAACAGGCCCGTCAACAATATGCAAAAACATAATGATCTTCTTTATAGCATTTCCCTCAAATTCTCATATACTGGGTCCAATCTTCATTTCACACCATTCTTCCCATATCAAATTAATGGGACCCACGAATTGAAAATTTTAAATAATCAAATCAAACAGAGTCATAATATCATATATTTTGCAGCAGTAGGACCTTTATGCGAGTAAAATGTACAGTTATCTGTGGAGTTCTTATATGTAACCCAAAACATAACCTTTGATGTGACTCTAATCCTGCTTTGCTTGATCTCTTTCTTGATCTGCAGTATCCAAAGGCATATTAACCTTTGACAGTTTGTTAACTTACTATATTCCAATATGTTGCTGTGTAAAAGCATTTAGCTGTTTACGTACCTCAGGGGACCATCTTGTACTAATAGGCAACCCAGCCAAGTTTACAACACCATTTGACCCTTCGATGCAATCTTTCCACTGGGGCTCCTCTGCAATTACAATGCCTGGAAAATCCTTGGCTACAACCAATAAAGGGACATCAAATTGTGTACAATTTAAGCAAATTTTTATTCGAGGACTGAACGAGAAACAATGTGTAATTACATTTGTAATAATCAATTTTTTTTTAAAATAAAGAACTCAAATGGAATGACATTGATAATGAGTTGTCCCATTTGGGAAAAACGGAAATTGAATCGATATTTTAGATGACAACATATATAAATTGCAGCATCAGCAGGTTGAGTTAAACACATTAACTCGGGTTAAGATAATTGAATTCCATACAAAGCTTTAGCATTTTCGTATACTACATAAAGTAATCATTACCTTCTTACCCGGAAAAATAGACTGCGCTTTAGATCTTGATCGCGTCAAAACACAGATACTATGATTATCTGCAATCCAGAATTCAGTTAGATACAAATATATCATGGCAGAATGTAGAGATGAATATCATTTCTGATAAAATATAATCATACATGCACAAACATGCAACATATATACCCTGAAGTCATAAATGCATATTACAAGTTACATGTTTATAGAAGCCAATTCATAATTCAGAAATGTTACGAAGCCACATAATTTATCTTATTTACAGTTTCACTATAGTTAGCAGAATGTGTAATTCAGATTCTAAATTCACCTTATCGCTTACAAAGTAGGGACCACTAATGATTAATATCACAATAGTATTTTGAAAACTTTAAAATTTGGAGTTAAGTCCAGTGACCATTTATACAATTGAAACAAATCTCATTCACTACAGTGTAATTTAGTTTGCGGGACTCATTGAGTTTTCATCTGTAATAGGAATGATGACAAAAACCTTAAGCCTTTAAATAAGTGTTTCAACGTCAGATCTTTAAGCAGTTCTATAATTCATATGAATGAACGTAGATGATAACACCTGGTAGATGGATATAATATTTGTACCTTCATAAAGCCTTTGCACCAATTTAGTCCCTATAAAACCTGTTGCTCCTGTTATAGATACTGTCATCTGGTTACCCTGCAACAAATTGCAACAAAATAAAATTTTGAGTACACTATAAACTCAGGGTTCTATAGGACCATATTCTTGAATAAAAGGTATTCAAATGCGAAGGATGGACCGCAGAAAGAGTACCTCCTTGACTTTTAATGTGTCAAACTACATTTTGACTTTTAATGTGTCATATCTAATTTATTCCCAAATTAAATAGATACAATTCACATACTTCATATATTCATATCAGAAGAGATACATTTAGCTATAGATGAAAAGATACGTATAGCTAAAAGCCTGAAAATTCGATAACAAAATTCATTCATTCACCTTAGGAGATTGAGAAGAGCCATTAACATCTGTTTTAACACACCAAACTCTAACTCTTCTGAATTTGCATACCTGATAAAACATCAAACACAATTTAACCAAAACATATCAGGTGAAAATGCAAAACACAAAATCCTTCAGATTGGCCTTTACCCAACCTCACCCACCTTGATGTACCATCATCATTTATGCACAAATCTTTCTTTAGCAAGATCCTAAAAAAAGAAAAATCCCTTTTTGATACACAAAATGTAGTCCCACAAGGGTCAAAAAGCATATATCTTTGTGTGTGTTGTGATGTTTCGAACAAAAAAACGGTTTCATGGTAAATAGAATAATTTAGAAAATTGAATACCTGAAATTAAACAAATTGGTAAAATCGGGGTACTTTTTGTGCCATTTACCGAATATATATACAATCAATTCAACCCTAACACATGAATGACAACATATAGACATACAAAATCATGAATGAATATATGTATGTAAAAGTAGTAGACTAGTAGTAGTAGTACCGAAGTAGGTTGATGAGAAGAGTAAAGAAAATGAGTTGTTGAAGTCAAAGCAGAAGCTCCACAGACCTCCATTGTTTAGAGTTGTAATGTGTCCTATATGTCAAAAGTGGGTGCGGAAGGTGGTGGTTAACACTTAACAGAGGCCAACAATGGTGAATGAGATAAATGATAAATCATCGTGTATGCATTTCAGCCACATCAATAATAATTGCATTATTTTTTCTTTTATTCTCTGTTAGGGTATATTATTCAAAGTATCACTTTATTTTATTGAAAAATGCTACGTATTCGTATGAATAAGAAATTCAAACACTTGCTCAATGTTATGAATTATCACTTTTATTACTCCCTCCGTCCCATAATTATTGTCCATCTTTCCATTTTTGAATGTCTCAAAATAATTGTCCACTTCTCATTTCAACCAATAGGAGGAGAGTTTAGTGGGTGAAGATTCTATTTGATTGGTTGAAAGTTGTTGCGATCTTACTTTTATTAAACTGCGTGTTTTTGGTTGGTTTTTGGTTGGTGGACAATAATTTTAGGACTGAGGGAGTAGTGTTTAGTAATAGTAATACCTTATCACCTCTTAAACACTTATTAAATGTTATGAATTACTTCTCCTCCGTATTCAAATTGAGTATCCCCAATCTTATATGGAGACTTCTCAAGATATCATCTCATACTCGATCTTATGTGTCATACATTGAAGATCACTCTCTTCCTATGTGGCAGCCTCTATTGGTTGCAATGTATAATTGAAAATCTGATGTGGCAAATTGTCTTTTAGGTTTCTAACTTATGTTTTCTTGGCATGACTCTTCAACTTAATTGAAAGCATTTAATGTCTTTGAATATGTAGTCTCAACACTTGCCGTTATGGAATATTAAGTGTTGTAAGATTTGTAATACACATGCTATTTTGTTTACTTAAATTATTGATGATAACAAAATATTCAAATAATAAGAAAAGCAAACTAAGATGACTAAAGGGAGTTTGATTCGATCGATTTTCCAATACAAGTTATGAATGTATTTTAATTTCATCTCATGTACTTTTTGTGTCTAGAATTTTCATGGTAATTCAATGCTACTGTTTTGCTACGCTTTTGATTATACTTTTGAATTCTCATATCTAACTTTTTTTAAATAAATAAATAAATAAGCATTTGAAAGCCCATAACTCCCTAAATTAATAAGCATCCTTTGGTGTAGATAAGCATGAGTATATATCCAAGCATAAGGTAATTTCAAAGTATTGATTTTGCTCTCTTAAGTGCCCTTGACTTGAGTACATTTTGTATCAATTTATGTTTATGTAATAATGTCATTCTCCATGTCCTTACTTTCGCAATTCATTATGAACCATATATCCCTTCATCTATTTTGTTTTATGTAGGTTTTGCATCTTATATTTTCCACTCCTAACACGTTACTTGCAAACGATTTGAATTTGGGAGTTTTCGTTCTTTATTTTCATTCACTTTTAATAGACATGTGTTTGCTTTGATTTTGCAGGACTAGAAGATTTGAAGATGGAACAAAAGAAGAAAGAAAAGAAAACGACTTATATTGCGTAAATCTGCTAAGGTGAGTATGGTGGCTGCTATACGAGCCGCATTCACCACGTATGGATCGATCCGTTAAGATTCGTCAAATCTAACCCAATATGGATAACTCGAGAAAATCTTTCTATCCCAAGAGTACAATTTGGTTAATACTACTTCAACTTTTGTTTTAGTTTATGAATGCAATTCGTTGGAGGAAAAAAGAACAATTTATTTATTTGATATGTGCATCATTATTGTATTATATGCATTACGATCGAAGATTTATCAATTTTATATTCAAGCGTTTGATATGGCTTCTAAAATAGTAACTCCAGGAAATGGTAATTACAATTTTCTTTTAAGTTCCTTTATTTGCTTTTGTGAATTTTGTAAGATGAATGAATAGTTAATAGTTTATTTATTTTTTTCATTTAAACTTTTCACGATCTTAATATGAAGATTGATGATGGAATATCTTGATGCGAAACAACTAGCTAGCATGTCACAATCTTAGAGTCGGTCTTTGAAAATGAAAATGAAAATGAAACTTCCGATTTGTGTATATTTTAAGTAATTTTTTTAGACTAAATGAACTAAGTTTACGTACAATATGTTAAACCAGTTCATTACGAATATAATAGCGCAATCATGCATCTACATTATGAATATATTAGTGTAATCGTGCATCGCACGATTACATTGTTTAAAGCCATAATTACATTGAATAAATAGTTACTTTTATATTTGTAATCCATATTTATTTGAGCCATATGTTAATATTTTTTTTTAAAGGCAACAATTGTATAAAATAACGGACTACTAGCAAGTCGCTAGAAAGCCCCACAAATACAGAGTTCCATTCATCAGAATGACTCTACCAAAAACACCAAGGTCTTAGATCTTAACTGCGAGGGTACTAAAAGGGATGAAAAAAACCTGGAAGTACCCAGGAAAAAATCCTCGAGAATAGGGGCCGAGCCACCGATTTTCACCTAATTTCATTTTTGGTAGCACCCCAAACAGATCCAAGACAAATAATCTAGACCAGATCATTTACAACCTTAAACAGAATAATTACAATAATACAAAGCTAACTAATCATAAACTGGATCAGGAGACCGACCCCCTAGTATACATTGTCAATGTTAATAAACTATTCTGACAAATGGAGTTTAAATAGGATGAAAACAATGACTACTAATCTACTATGGTCATATTCTTGCTTGCACGTGTGAGTATGTGACTTTTCAGTTTTTATAGTATTTGCTTAAAAAGGTCAAACCAGAAGAGTACGTTAGGATGTTGGAATGTCACCCAGGTAATTCGGTTACGTTTGTAGGAGAAAGAAATATTGATTTTGATTTGACTTTTGATATTTTTACGCGCTCAATAATAATAAGTAAAGGCTTATGCTTTCCACACCAATTAATCTACTTCCCACACCATTTTTTGAATAAAAAAAAAGGAAAAGGTACAGAAAAGTACGGAATGAAAGGTAAAAGTGATGGAATAAAGTACAGAGAAAGTACAGAAAGGTTAACTTAAAAATGAGTAATTGGTGTGGAAAGTAATAACCTAACTAAATAATGATAAAGTTGTAACCTTTTCACTTTATATGATCACCATGAAAAACATTAAACAACAAAAACTAACTAACCCCATTCTTTCTTATTCCCTCCGTCTCAAAATTATTGTCACCAAACAAGAAACACACAGTTTACGAATAGTAATTTATTACTGTTGACTACCAATATAATTTCATCTTTACTGATTTTCAAAGCATTATGCATTATGATTGGTTAATTTTGAAAGAGAACAATTATTTTGGATACCAAAATGGAAAGGTGTGACTACCTTTATGGCTTATGCAAGATGTTTAACGGTTTAGACTCCTTCGTGTCGAAGGTATTTAATTACATATATGAGCCCTTCTCATTCTATATTCTGAATTTGATCCCCGATTATCTTAAAGCAAACCTAATTTGCTAAATGTTTATTTGATATATGGAAGGGTGGTTATATTTCCACCAATGTTGTGGATAAATCCACCATATATGTGCATCGAAAGCTTGTACTGTACAAACTGGTGAAGAACAGTTATGCTGGAATTATCAAAATCTTGGGTGGATTTATCATCACTCTTTATGAAAAGGCAGATCTGTTGATTTTTGTCAAGATTTAACGTGACTACTCTCAATGTTTTGGCAGGTTGTTGGGTCTAGCGAGGAGACGAGCAAATTGTTGTTGTGTAAGGTAGCTGAAATGGTAATGAGAAAATGCTTTAATCTTTTGGGGATCACTCCTATCTATAAAATCTAATCGTTAAGTTTACTATTTTCTTGATTATTGAGTGATCACTTGGGAATCGACTCGAATGATGCCGTTTGGAGTTTAATTATGGCAGCATGTTGCCTTTTGTTTCACATATATAACTATATTATGTATTACGATGATTATGATATGTTATGATGGCTAGACAAACGTTTCAGTACACGTTAATGTTTGACCATCACCCAGGTTATTAACCTTAAATATTACTAATTTATCAGACCACAATACTAGGTTTTATGATTTCTTAAGTAACTATGTTCTATTGTTCTAATTTCATTCTCTGATTAATAATTTAATGTTTTTAGCCATAACCAACACCTAATTACCCATATTTTCTATTCTTACTATTCTTGATAGTTCACAAGAGTTGACAAAATGGGTTCGGGTCAAAATGGATTGTATTTAATAAGGCAAAGGGTCGTATTGGGTTGACCCGAAACAATTTTATGTACACTTTTTGAAGTATACATATGATAAATGTATTAGATGTTACTACAAAAACAATATAATTCTTGTTCTAATAAAGAGAGTTAGGAGGTTTAAAACATTTGAAAAACTTGCAGCTCAAATGACCACCTTTCATTTTGAGCTATGTTAAAAATTCACCCATTTAAACCGCTGGATTTATAACATAAACTCAAATCGACCCATTTTCAAGTAAATGGGACAAGATTACACACACCACTAACCCTTTCGCAAAAGCAGGAACTTCTTAATGTTCATGCTTTATTAGCCTCAAGTATAATCAACAATACAGCATACAAACTACTTTAAAAGATAACATACGGAGATGATGGCCTCTGAGGCACTTACCGTAATAGCCCACTGCCGTTGCACTAACCAAAACTGTTGGTCTTGCATCACTTGGGGAATTATTTATCAAATCAACAACCTTCATGATCAGTATAACAGGCGCGTCAACAATATGCAAAAACATAATTATCTTCTTTATAACATTTCCCTCAAATTCTCATATACTGGTCCAATCTTCATTTCACACCGTTCTCCTCATATCAAATTAATGGGACCCACGAATTGAAAATGTTAAATAATCAAATCAAACAGAGTCATAATATCATATGTTTTGCAACAGGAGGACCTTTATGCGAGTAAAATGTACAGTTATCTGTGGAGTTCTTATATGTAACCCAAAACATAACCTTTGATGTGACTCTAATCCTGCTTTGCTTGATCTCTTTCTTGATCTGCAGTATCCAAAGGCATATTAAATGATGCAAGTAAGGAAATCTGACAGTCTGTTAACTTACTATATTCCAATATGTTGCTGCGTAAAAGCATTTAGCTGTTTATGTACCTCAGGGGACCATCTTGTACTAATAGGCAACCCAGCCAAGTTTACAACACCATTTGACCCTTCGATGCAATCTTTCCACTGGGGCTCCTCTGCGATTACAATGCCTGGGAAATCCTTGGCTACAACCAATAAAGGGACATTAAATTGGGTACAATTTTAAGCAAATTTTTATTCGAGGACTGAACAAGAAACAATGTGTAATTACATTTGTAAGAATCAAATTTTTTTTGAAAATGGAGAACTCAAATGGAATGACATTGATAATGAGTTGTCCCATTTGGGACAAAACGGAAATTGAATGGATATTTTAGATGACAGCATATATATATATATATATATATATATATATTGCAGCATCAGCAGGTTGAGTTAAACACATTAACTTGGGTTAGGATAATTGAATTCCAGACAAAGCTTTAGCATTTGTGTATACTACATAAAGTAATCATTACCTTCTTACCCGGAAAAATAGATTGCGCTTTAGATCTTGATCGCGTCAAAACACAGATACTATGATTATCTGCAATCCAGAATTCAATAAGATTCAGTTAGATACAAATATATCATGGCAGAATGTAGAGATGAATATCACCTCTGATAAAATATAATCATACATGCAGAAACATGCAACATATATACCCTGAAGTCATAAATGCATATTACAAGTTACATGTTTATAGAAGCCATTTCATAATTCAGAAATGTTATGAAGCCACATAATTTATCTTATTTACAGTTTCACTATAGTTAGCAGAATGTGTAATTCAGATTCTAAATTCACCTTGTCGCTTACAAAGTCTGGAGGGACCACTAATGCTTAATATCACCATAGTATTTTGAAACCTTTAGAATTTGGAGTTAAGTCCGGCGACCATTTATACAATTGAAACAAATCTCATTCACTACAGTGTAATTCAGTTTTCAGGACTCATTGAGTTTTCATTTTTAATAGGAATGATGACAAAAACCTTATTCAATAACTGTTTCAACATCAGATCTTTAAGCAGTTCTATAATCATATGGATGAACATAGATGATAACAGCTGGTCGATGGATATAATATTTGTACCTTCATAAAGCCTTTGCACCAATTTAGTCCCTACAAAACCTGTTGCTCCTGTTATAGATACTGTCATCTGGTTACCCTGCAACAAAATTAAATTTTAAGTACACTATAAACTCAGGGTTATATATACTTCTATAGGACCATATTCTTGAATAAAAGGTATTCAAATCAAATGCGAAGGATGGACCGCAGAAAGAGTACCTCCTTGACTTTTAATGTATCAAATGAAATTAATGTGTCCAACTACATTTTGACTTTTAATGTGTCAAATCAATTCTATTCCCATATTAAATAGATACTATTCAGTATTCACATACTTCATATTCATATCAGAAGAGATACATTTAGCTATACAAGAAAATATACGTATAGCTAAAAGCCTAAAAATTCGATTACGAAATTCTTCATTCACCTTAGGAGATTGAGAAGAGCCATTAACATCTGAATTAGCACACCAAACTCTAACTCTTCTGAATTTGCATACCTGATAAAACAGCAAACCCCCATAATTTAACCAAAACATATCAGTTACACCAAATGTAAAACACAAAATCCTTCAGATTGGCCTTTACCCAACCTCACCCACCTTCATTTATGCACAAAAAATGTTTTCTTTAGCAAGATCCTAAAAAAATAAAAATCCCATTTTGATACACGAAATGTAGTCCCACAAGGGTCAAAAAGCATATATCTTTGTGTGTGTTGTGATGTTTTTCGAACAAAATAACGGTTTTATGGTAAAAAAGAAGAATTTAAACAATAGAATACCTGAAATCAAACAACTTGGGGTCCTTTTTGTGCCATTTTACAATCAATTTAACCCAAAGTGTACATGAATAACAAGATATAGAAATACAAAATCATGAATGAATATATGTATGTAAAAGTAGTAGACTAGTAGTAGTAGTACCGAAGTAGGTTGATGAGAAGAGTGAAGAAAATGAGTTGTTGAAGTCAAAGCAGAAGCTCCACAGACCTCCATTGTTTAGAAGAGTTGTAATCGTGTCCTATATGTCCAAAGTGGGAGCGGAAGGTGGTGGTTAACAGAGGGCAACAATGGTGGAGAGATAAATCAATCATCGTGTATGCGTTTCAGCCACATTAATTATAATTGCATTATTTTTTTCTTTTATCCTCTGTTAATAAGAATATTATTCGAAGTTTCACTTTATTTTATTATAAAATGCTATATTAGTAAGATATTCTAAAGACTTTACTCGGAATTACTTTATAACTGACATATAATTGAAATCGGTAAAAAAGGAAAGATGATCATCCGAAACTTAATAAAAGTACTTGATCGATAAACACTCGACGGAAACACAAGTCTCAATATTAGCAAAGTAAGCACATGTGTGGTTGTTTTTTGATTTTTTAATATTATAATATTGATTATTTTTTGTTGTTTATCTATTATGTGATTGTGTTCAATTGTTTATACATTGCTAAAAATTCGAGTGTTTTTTTGTCTATAGTAATAATTGTGTTTTAAAAATACGCTTTCTTAAATATATATATATATATATATATATATATATATATATATATATTGATATGTATTTGAACCTTATTATGAGTGATATGTAGTTGTTTATGTAAGTGTGGATTTTGGTTTGGGCTATGATTCTCTTTAAAAAACATACTTGTTTGCTAATTATTCTTTCAAAGAGAAGATCGGTTTGTGTACACGAGCATGTCGATCGGATTGTTTTTATGTAAAGGTATTAAGTTTTAAATTACATTACATTATACTCTTGATTTGTCACCCAACCATATATTTAAGTTACACATATATTAGGCTGCCAGCTAATTAATTTTCTTTAATGACTCCATTAATTAAGGGTATATTTGGGATTCCCATCTTCCTTTTTTAAGCATTCAGCCAAACTACTAGTGATTAGTGATTATGACTAATGATAGTGGTTCTTCTTGATTTAAGATTAAATAGAGGGGTACATTGAAAATTTCTCATATAATCATGACTAAGTTTAAGATTAAAAAGTGAAAATGCTTGGTAAAGATTTTAACTTATCACCTCCTAAATAGTTACTCTGAATTACTTTTTCCCTATATTCTAAATTGAGTATCCCCTAAACTTGTCAAGATATCATCTCATACTCAATCTTATATGTGAAGATCAGTCTCTTCCTCTATGCCAGCGTTTATTGGTTGCAATGTATAATTTGACAATGTGGCAAATTGTCTTTAAAGTTTCTAACTTATGTTTTCTTGCCATGACTCTCCAACTTAATTAAAAGCATTTAATTTCTTTGAAAATTGTAGTCTCAACGCTTGCCATATGAACGGAATATTAAGTGTTGTAAGATTTGCAATACATATGCTATTTTGTTTACTTAAATTATTAATAATAACAAAATATTCAAATAATAAGAAAAGCAAACCAAGATGACTAAAGGGAGTTTGATTCGATCGATTTGCCACAAGTTATGAATGTATTTAATTTCATCTCATGTACTTTTTTGTCTAGAATTCTCATGGTAATGCAATGCTACTGTTTTGCTACGCTTTTGATTATGTTTTTGTATACTCATATCAACTTCTATTTTGTTTTTAAATAAATAAACATTTGAAAGCCCATAACTCCCTAAATTAATGAGCATCCTATGGTGTCGACAAGCATGAGTATATATCCAAGCATAAGGTAATTTCAAAGTATTGATTTTGCTCTCTTAAGTGCCCTTGAGTACATTTTGTATCAATTTAATAATTTATGTAATAATGTCATTCTCCATGTCCTTACATTCGCAATTCATTATTATAAACCATATATCTCTTCATCTATTTTGTTTTATGTAGGTTTTGCATCTTATATTATCCACTCCTAACACGCTATTTGCAAACGATTTGAATTTGGGAGTTTTCGTTTGTATTCCGATGATGTATCGGTGAAATTAATCAGGATTAATAAAATACGACTTGGATAAAGTTTCCGCCACCAAACCTAACAATCTGAATGGATCAAGAGATACTCCATTTACGGGCCGAGAGATGCTTTGTTGGGTTGCCAAAAAAGTATGTTTACTCCCTCAAAAGGTTCGAACCCATACATAGTTAAGGAGTCCAAATCTAACCCAATGTAGATAGATTGAGCAAATTATGACATCTTTAATGTTCTAACAAATCTAACAATTTTAATGCATGAACTATTTTGTTTGAGGTAAAAATCACCTTCCATAAAAAAACAAAACCAATTGCTTAATGCGTATCCGGTTAAGCTTAGTTTTTTTTTTTTTTACCAGCGGTTATGTTTAGTGATTTTCACAATCATAAGGTAAATTTGGTTAAAAATTTGACAAAAACGAAATTGATTAGGCAAACATTTATCAAGTGGTGCTTAGTAAAAATACAAATATATAATGGATAAGAAGATTGTATAAAACATAAAAAAAATACAATTTATTTAGGGGACACATAAATTTAAAACAGGAGATATATAAACATTCTCTCTTATCATTCCTAACCAGCTATGAACTTGTATAGCCACCCGAAACCGTAACCACCACTACCACCTCCACCAAAACCACCGTTTCCTGAGGCACCACCAAAACCGCCACCAAAACCACCACCGAATCCTTGACCAAACCACCCACCGCCAAATCCAACACCAACGCTGACGATTGTCTCGCTAGCAATTCTCCGCCCTTTCACTACTACCAAAAACATGATAGTCAACAGTACAAGTATTTTATGAACCCCTGCCATCAAGCCACTCGGCTTGTTGATCGTGACAATGAATTAATGATCAAACGTTTGTTCGTTGTGTTTAGTTCTCTAACCCTGCAAACGAGCAAATATTTATAGATGATTCTTACCATGAGTCAGTTAATCTGTATCTTCATAATATCATAACTTCACAAGTTAAACAAAGTTTTTAATGCAGAATATCAGCATAATTAATTATGTTTAAATGACAAGTCATTAAGTAAATAAGATAAACTAGACGCAACGTCAAAGCATATATTTACCATTTTTAAGTTCAATGTACATGGATACGAAGGTAACCATTCGTTCCCCTTTACATACTAGCACAAAATTACCATCTTCATGATGAAGAAAAAAAGGGGGGAACAAATTCACACATAAAACTACAATGACAGTGGTTGCAATTTAGGGGTAAGATTATTAGAGTAAGCTCGGTCGTCTTGAAGAACAAGTAACATGGGTGTGTTTGATTCTCTCATCCAAACAGCCACCATGGAGCCTGGTGATATGAACCTGCCGATATTAGATGTTGCAACTTTAAAAGTCGAACTGTTGATGCATGTTGGAGTGTCTGTCAGTTGGTCTAGTTATAGTTTTGTATTTAGAATTGAGTTTTCTGACTCCTGCGACGTTGTGCACAATGTCACAGGTGCGACGTCAGGTTTTGAGCTTGCGACGTTGTCTATGTCCCATGGGCCTGGACCTGCAACGTTGTATGTAACGTCGCAGGATCGAGTGTTTAGTATAAAAACATTTTTTGTAATCAGTTTTAGGGTTGACGAAGCATTAACGAAAAACCCTAAACGCAATTCGCCGAAAATCTCTGTAATCTAGTCGATTATAATCAATAAACAAACGTTTATATTGGATTACTTGTTTATTTTGTTTGTTTGATTATTCGTGTGATTAATCAATTGGTGTTTCCGCAACCAATTGATTTGTGTAACTTGATTCAAGATCGCTACAAAATTACCATCTTCGTGATGAAGAAAAAAAGGGGGGAACAAATTCACACATGAAACTACAATGACAGTGGTTGCAATTTAGGGGTAAGATTATTAGAGTAAGCTCGGTCGTCTTGAAGAACAAGTAACCTGGGTGTGTTTGATTCTCTCATCCAAACAGCCACCATGGAGCCTGGTGATATGAACCTGCCGATATTAGATGTTGCAACTTTAAAAGTCGAACCCATGCTACCTAGAAGTGCTTCAACGGCTCGTTTAAGTGCACAATTGCCTACTACTTTGCTGTGTTTACCCCATCCTGTTAATATGCTGCATCAACAATGAGGACTAGAAATATGTAACGAGTTCATTGATACTTTGTTGATATCTGATATAGAAGATAATGGGCCTACCTTAATAAACCTGGCAACTCATGGCCTTCGTATACGATTGAACATATATTAAGCAACCAAGCGTGAACCATGGCTCGTGCGGCCCCGGAAGACATCAGATGCAAATCTACGCAATCATTGGACCATGTGTTATCCCATATTTGTCTACGCTTTCCTTCAAGCACCACTAGCTAGGCTCCTCGTTTCTGATTTATTACAATATCAATATTCATATAATGTCAGTGACAAAATTAAGAGATGTTCCAAAAAGTTGAAATACCAGCAACTCCAGCCCGCCCACACTAGACCATGTCAGACCCTTCAGGTAAATTTAGCTCACCCGGTGGACAAACCAACTAAATCCACCTCAATTTTTTGTTTGGCCCAAAGAAATGAGTATTTAGCATTGCATTTTGAAAGTGACATCTTGATTACAGATAATCATTATCTACTGTTAGGGTATAGTGAAACAGATTTTGAGTATAAGATTCTTCGTGGGTCATTTTACATGTGACCTACGTAGGAATTTGTCGAACCCTCAAACAACAAACCATGTATAGTTATATATTTCTGATTTTTCTACGTTATATGATCAATCAAGTTGCTGAAACGAAAATCAAGATTAAGGATAACTGTAAAATTAACTAACGACCCCGAATTGTAATAAAACAAGTAGAGTTAATTACCTGCCCAAAATGCCATAGCACGTCAGTCAAAGCATTATAGAAGGCAGATGCAGTTGAAGAATCCATCCGTTTCACGTCATCAAAAAGAGAGAGCATGAACCCATACGTGGTCTCTGTATCCCATCAAAAGCCCGTGTGCCACTCCATACACTTGATTATCAAATAAACGTAGTTGTTCCAATAACAATGAAGCTTCTTCAAACGAACTGCAACGGCTGCAAATATACATGTTCTGACAGTTTATTATTGTACTTTACACGTAATGAATAAATTGATTTTTATCTACTAGAGTAGTAGGTAAACTGTTCTTTTACCAATAACACAAACTTTATAGCGTTGTTTATATTCATTAGTAACGCAGGCTCCTAACAAAAAGAAGTGGGCAAAGGATGATGCACTGAATTTATACTCTTTGATAAACCCAAATAAATAATCCCATGCTTCAGTTTAGAATAAGGGTGGTGCATTATCATTTAATCCTGATCCCCGACCATTACTGAATTGTTGAGTGATTATAAGGTTATAAGTGCAAACCTACAGGCATTGGGGATAGCGGAAAATGTCACCACGTTTGGCTTAATTTCCAGCTCATGCATCTTCCTGAAAACTCCTAAGATGCATATAATCTCCTTTCTGCCCTTGTTAGCCTTTTCGACAATACTCAAATTGCCAGAAGCTAACTGCTCTAAAACCTTGATAATCCTATCTTCTTCGCGGTTATCAAGCTTATTATCACCATTTACTAAACACACGATCTTATGTTTAGAATCAATCGAAAAGGCCGTGTCAGCTGACTGACCATAAGCATTTATGATGGAATTATATGTTACAACATTTGGTTGAATCCCTTTTTTGGTCATCTCATCAAGCAATAAAGCCGATGATTCCACAAACCCTTTTTTACATAAGGAATCGATTATTTCACTATAGAAAACAACATCCGCCTTTGAACCTTCTTGCTTAAACTCCTTGTACATCTCCGTAGCTTCTCGCTACAACCCGCCTTTTAAATATACACTAATTAACATCGAGTAAGTCAATAGATTAGCGGGAACCCTTTCGGTTTTCATCCTTTTAAACAATTCTTTGACTTTATCGTACCTCCCCTGTTTTCCAAACCCATCAAGAAGCGCATTGTACGTAACAACGTCTTTCCTAAAGCCCGTGCTTTCCATTTCTTTCACGACATTTAGCGCTTCTTCAAACCGACCCAAACTTGCATAAATAGCTAAAAGATTGTTGTATGAAACCCGATCAAGACGAACATTTGCATACTTCATTACACTTACTAATCTTAACGCTTGATCCGACCTCCCCAATTTTGCACACCCACGAATAACCGTACTATCCGTCACCTCATTAGGCATTATATTCTTTATAGGCATTTCCGCCATTATTTGAAAAGCCGCATCCATATGCCCACCACTCGAAGCAACATCCAAAAGAGTGTTATAAGTATAAATATCAGGCTCAATCCCTCTACAATTTATTTCGTTAAACAAATTCTTCGCAGTCCCCCACAACCCACCACCACTACAAACCGCAAGAAGCGAGTTATAAGTAATCCTATCGGGTTGAAACCCGTTATCAACATATCATCGAAAATCTCGGAAGCCCGTTGAAAATCTGCACCCCCTTTCCCACAAGCATCGATTAACGTATTATAAGTAACAAGATTCGGCTTCAATCCGCTCACTTTCATTGTTTCAAAAACTTTAATAACTTCATCACATAAACCACTTTTAGCATAGGCACTTATTAAAGCTGAGTAAGCTTAAACGAAATTTCCGTACCCTTGACTAACCGCGGTTTCGAATACTTTTTTCGCTAATTCGACTTTACCTAATCTACCAAGTACACTAATCATAGAACTAGCTAATTTACCCTGTTCAGTTCTTCGTCTTTCGCGTGAAATCGCAAATTCGAAACATTGAATTGCCAATGACCATTCATTTCTATTACCTAATTCTCTTACCAAGAAATTATAATCATCAGAACCACATAATTTGGATTGAAAATTCAGTAAAACATAATCAATTAACTTATCATCACCACTACAACGAACCAATTGTTGCAAAGTATCTTCAGCCATGATAGAATGTCTACTACTTGACCCGGTTTTGACCCGGCCAAAATGCATCTTGGAAACGAACCGGGTTGACCGTCGGCCGGAGAAATCGGCGGCAAGTTCGGATTTTGACAAGGGTATGAAATTAGGGGTACGATAAGACGACCCAGATGAAGAAACGGTGGTGGGTACGGCGTCCGGAGGTTTATTGACGGTGGCGGTGGGGTTTCTTGGAGGTGGGTGGTGGCCGGTAGGGGGACGGCGGTGATGGTGGTTTTGGATGCCGGGGAGACGGTGGTTTTGGTAGGGTTTGGCGGTGTTGAGGGTGGGAGGGGTGGATGACGCCATCACCGGATAAGGTGGATGGTGATGGTGGTGATTAGGGTTTGGTGATAGATACAGGGTGGTATAGATAGGTGAGGTGAGTGTGTGATGTGGTTACTGGTTACATTTAAAAGATTAAAAGGAAAATAAGAATGAACGAGGCACTAACACATCTTCTGATCTTCAGGCAGCCAAGTGAAGGGACGTTATTATCATGTAATAAGTGACGAGATATAGCAACACTGAACAAACGCAGATTTATAGGTTTCCATGCCTTAATTTTAACGCGGGTCAAACGTAAAGTCAAAGGCGGTTACTATTATTATTTTTCTTTTAGGGATTCTTATTTTATGCAATTATAAGAAAGTTTTAAATCTGATCCAAAAACTATTCAAAAATTGTTCAAAAATTGTCAAAATAAAATATCAATAAAAAATTCTAATATTAGAGATTTCGTTAAAAATGCTTAAAAAGATAAGGTAAGGTACAAATATACAAGATACAGTAAAGTAAAATAAGTATAAGTAGTTTTTTTATTTGAACACATAAAATACCAAAAACAACATAGGATATAGTAATAATATACAAGATGTAATAAACATGTAATTTTTTTTTTAGATTCATGAATAAAATCAAGATTTACATAGGATGTGGTAAAAATAAATATAACTAGTTTTTTTTTTATTGCAACACCTAAACAGTTAAAAACAACATAAGATGCAGTAACAAAATATAAAAGATGCACTAAACATATAATATTTTTTTTTTAGATTCAAGATTTATATAAGATACAATAAATAAGTATAAGTAGTTTTTTTATTTTAACAAGTAAAAAGTTAAAAAAAAATAACATAAGATGCAGCAAAAAACTATTTATATACATTAAATAAGTACTACTACAAATATACACTAATTGAACGTAAGATGTAGTAACGCCAGATGCAGTTGAAAAATGCAGGATGCAGTCGATTTTTTTCAAATCTAAATAGTAGATCTTATCTTAGTAACGCAAGATGCAGTAGAAAAATGCAGGATGCAGTCGATTTTGTTCAGATCTAAAAAGTAGATCTTATCTTAGTAACGCAAGATGCAGTAAAAAATGCAGGATGCAGTCGATTTTTTCAAATCTAAAAATGTAGATCTAGATCTAAAAAGTAGATTTACTTTTCAGATCTAGATCTACGAGTTTTGAGATCTAGATTCACTTAGATCTAAGTGTATTTATAAGGTAATGGTGTTGTCAAGATGATCACGAAAGTGGTGATGGCGGTGGAGAGGCGGTGGTGGCGTGAAGCAGCGTAAGAAGATGAAGAAACATCACGGTTGGTTACGTCCGGTGGATGTCAGTTCACCAACAGTGGTGGTTCGCACCTCAAACTCTCCGCCATAAAATACGTCATCATTTTTCAAAATATTTTTCCGATTACGAAGTCAGCGGTGGTGGCGGTGGAGCGATAGTGGCGGCGGTGCATCGACGGTGACGACGGTGGTTGTGGTGGTGCATCGAAGGTGGTGACGGTGGGTGCGGTGGAGTAGCGATGGTAAATGATTAAGGTGGTGGTTGTGATTTGTAGTGGTATGTTTTGTAGAGAGAAAAAAAAGAGTTTTTGTGTGTTTTTTTGGAAAGTGGGAACAAATGATGCTGCTCAAAAATCTGACCCTTGCATCTAATTTACACAAATATTGAAATTTAGTCCCTCCGTCCAAAATCTTTGCAAAGCAGCCCCTCCGCCTAAAAAAATATTTGCAAAAAAGCCCCCGCATGACTTGGCTTGATATGGACCATTGATGAAAGAAATGGATGGTCAATATGTCCTTGCCCTCCTTGTCCTCTTTAACCATTGTTCCCTTCTGATCTGAATCCCAAAATTGCGGGGATGACGCAATTTCTTTTTAGGAATATAATAATTGTTTTTTCAAGTGCAATGAGAAATTAGACATTAAAATGTTTTTAACAAACACAATAGGTCGATGTTTGTATGTAATAATTGCGTGCATTTATAGCGTCCAAACAAGGGATCACACATCTATCTTTTATATATATGTGTGCACAATATGTTTAGGGATTACCTTAATACAAGTATAACAAGCAACTTATGATGCAAAGAATGTTCAAGGTTTCAGTATGTAGATTGGTCTCCGTTAATCAATTATTAGTGAATTGCACATCTATTTTAAATAATTATATCTTTTTGAAGTATGATAAGATAAATTGTGCCCATCTCCATTGTCAAATTTGTATGTTGTTTCCATTCTTTATGTTTATGATTACAATGCAAAACTACACTAATAGTTAAAGCAAATATAACGTAATAATCAACGAAGTTTAACTTTTAATATAATGTATCACGTGTTAACAAGCTCTTTAAACGTATGTCGTAATTAGTGTAAAGAAAGAAAATTTTATATCTTTAAATGTATGTTGTAATAATTAGTGTAAAAAACGAAAATTTTATATTTAGATGTAGTTAGACAACGTACTGAATCCATAGTTGAAGGGCATATATAAAAATAAAATCAAACAAATGTCACACCGGCCTACATCCAAAGTATTACACCAAAAACATTTGCGCGCATTCAAGAATTTAAGATTTAATAACACTCTAAAATAGAACTAACCAAGTCTTAGTCCAACCAATAATTGATGCTTTTAATCTACAAAATCCATGTGAACAGAAATAAATTTATAGTTGCATGTATTTTAATTGTTGTCTGCTGTC
This sequence comes from Pseudognaphalium luteoalbum, assembly GCA_963422505.1. Classification (NCBI taxonomy): domain Eukaryota; kingdom Viridiplantae; phylum Streptophyta; class Magnoliopsida; order Asterales; family Asteraceae; genus Pseudognaphalium; species Pseudognaphalium luteoalbum. Next base: position 1,642,006 of record OY730192.1, read on the forward strand.
TAACAGGAACTTCAAAAGGCATGAGTTAATGACAATATACATATACGGACGGTCATACTTGAAAAAACATAGATGACAGAAAGTATCTTTTGGTCCAAATAAATACTTGATGAATAAAGATAGTTTATTTTTGATGAAAACTAAAATCAACGGGTACATTATAAAACTGATGAGTAATGTTCAAATGAGTACACCAACTTTAAATGAGAATGAGAAAATCAACAGATTTCTGTCATGTGTCACTTTATTTTCTCTCCTTCACATTTTTAAAAATTAAATATCTCATAAACGGTAAGTCGAAAAATCATGAAAATTGCACCATAAAATTCAGCGTTTTCTCATCTTCGATTTGCCGTCCCTCAAGACATACTTTTGACAACATTTTATTTTCTTTCATTTTTTGGTGGATTTTACAAATTAGTAACACATGTGTTGGTCATTGGTTGTACATTTAATTTGTAGTTAAGGTTATGGTTTAGGGTTAGGGTTTCGGGTTAGGGTTAGGGTTTAGTAGGGGTTAGGGTTTAGAGTTTAGTAGGGGTTAGGTTTTAATAGGGTTCAAGGTTTAGGGTTTAGTATGAGTTAGGGCTAAGAGTTTTGTAAAGCGTTTAGGGTTTGGGGTTTAGGATTTGGGGTTTAGGGGTTAAGGTTTAGGGTTTGAGGTTTGGGGTTTTGACTTTAACACGTGTGTTAGTAAAATGTGAAACCCCTAAAAAATGAATTTTTTTTATCGAAAGTATGCCTTGAGAGACGGTAAATCGAAGAGGATAAAACGCTGAATTTAATGGTGCAATTTTCATAATTTTTCGATTTATCGTTTGTGAGATAATCGATGTTTGGGGTAAATAAGTTTTGTACATGTTGAACATTCTCTTTGTACACATGACTTGATATCATTAATTCCCTTATTCTCACACAAATTTATATTCTCATTTGAACCCCACCCTAAAATTAGTAAACCCCATCAATCGATAAATCATTGATGGCTTTGTTTCATGTAAATGTCACAAATTTGGTACAAGTAAAAAAGTGTGAAGCACATAAAATCAACGTCTCTGCTAACAAATACAAATAGGTTGTTTTGTGGGATAGCGTGCTTTTTAAAGTATTTTTATTATTTCAAGAGAATACATTCGTCAATCTAATCATTTTTTACGGTTGTTTTTCTACTATGTAAGTTCATTTGGATAACTGACAATATGGTGCTCCAATTGTGGCCAGGCCTAGCTGTATCGTGGGAATTCTATCGGTATCGTAGGGACCCTGCAACTTTGAGGTTGTGGATTCAAGTCCGGTGGTGGACATGTATGTATATATATTCATGAAAAAATTTGTACATTTGCGTATTAGGCAGGTGTGTGCGAGTTTGTCTTTAAAATAAATAATTAAATAAGAGTTTTTAAGATAAGAGTTTTTAAGGTCTAAGTTTATGATTAAAGACTTGGGAAACCTGAAGTATTTTTTAGGTATAAAAATTATAAAATCTAAATCTGGTGTATGTATGTCTCAAAGGAAGTATTGTTTAGATTTGTTAAATGATTTTGATATGCTTGTTAGCAAACCAATGGATACTCCTTTGGAAGCTAATTCTGTGTTATCTCCTTGTACTTCTGAACATGATGAGTTGTTAACTAATATTTCTTAATATTAATAATTAATTGGAAAAGTGATATATTTAACATTGTCTAGACCTGACATTTCTTATGTTGTTCAAACATTAAGTCAATATATGCATGTTGCTCTTCAATCTCATCTTAAAACTGCTTTTAGAGTGTTGAGGTACTTGAAAGCTTCTTCTGAATCTGGTGTAAATATCTATAAGACATAAGGTATATTTAGTTTAAAAGCTTATTCTGATGCAGATTGGAGTAAATGTCTTGGTTCAAGGAGGTTTGTTTCCGATTTTTGTTTATATTTTTTGTGATTCCTTGATATCTTGGAAAAGTAAGAAGCAGTCTAGTCTACTGTTTATAACCTAGCTTGAGTGACGGTTGTCACATATAGCTAGCTTGTAATCACGTACTCTTAATCTCTTCTGAATCCCGGTTCCAATGACGATGATTGTCCTTTAATTTCTTTTGAATCCCGTTTCCAACGATGATGATTGTAACTGTGATCTTAGTGCACCTCGACGTTGACAACAAATAAGGATTCAAACAAATGGTCTCTTTGTAATCAAAGTTTACAAAGGTCCACACCTTCGAGATTGTCCTATACTTGCAAGATTGTCACATATGTGTTCGATCGGCCTATCAAGGAAATATTTTATTCAATCATCGAGACGGTATTCCTCCATGATTGACGGAAGATATAAACAGGGAAATCGTGGTCGTGAAGGATATTGTTGTAAAAAAGATCACAAAAAAGTGATTGGAAAGGGAACTGCTTCATATTGTTGTTTGGACTTTGGATGCTATTGTAGTATTGTTAATTTAAGAGATTAATTGACCGTAAATTTGTATGCAAAAGGATCCACCCAAGGTAATGTATATTTATTTTTATTTATAGTATGAATGTACGATCAAAATGGCATTAAATTAGGCGAACCACGGTCGGTTCATTTTCATATTTAACCACGGTTCGCTTAAAAATAAACCGTGTCCCTTTCAAAATCCTAATAGGAACTAAATCAGATTCATTAAACTATTTTAGCTTCACTGTACGAAATTATCATTGGTAAACAATTCAAGCAGCTAGTATAATTACGTAAATGTATCTATATCATAGAACGATATTGTTATTTATTCTTTTTCCAATCACGTATCTATGTTACTAGTGAATGAAATATTAAAGTTTATCAATTTAAATGGTCTAAATTTACAGATATTACAACTCTACCACACTTAAAAATTTCATCCTCGAAATTTGAGACAAGTTAATAAGATAATATGTACGTGATCTATATCCCAAAAAGCATGAAAATAGATAGCAAAGTGTCAAATAAACCACAAAATAGGTCTTACAATCAAGTATAGATCGAAAAAAAGTTTGTGGATATCAATTATTCTCAAAATGTGATTCATAAATGGTACCTTAATTTGATGCTCCAGTTCTCAAAGTGAAAACCCTGCCAGGAACTGTCGACTGAGTTTTGTCTTCCCTAGCAGTATTAAGCTGGTTCTTACAATCTCTTGCCAAATGTCCCATACCACCACATTTATAGCAAGCTCCAGTTTCTTTGTAACAAGTGTCCGAATGATGACACTTTCCACAACTATTGCACAAGGTGATCGCAGGTTCTCCCTGATTGGTCCGTTTAGCATGACGATTTTGATCATCTCTTTCTTGACGTTGTTTTGTGCCTCCATATTGATCATCTCTGTACCTCTTCTTGTTGCTTGCCGCCCTTGATGCTTTGTAGTCCAACTCTTCCATTTTAACATTCTTAGCTGCATTTGCAGCCTCTGCCACATCAGCAAATTGTCCATTAACAATTTGAGAACGAACTCGATACTTCACTGCCCATTTAAACTTTTCAGCCTGCTCCGTTGGTGTTCCCGCTGCAGCACCTAGAAAGGTTGCTAGTCGAACAAATCTTGCCATAAAGTCATTGGTGGACTCGTCTTCGTGTTGACGAATGTTATCGTACTCTCGAACGTACGCCTCTCTATCATCTCTAGAAAAGTATTGTTGATAAAATTCTTGTCGAAATTCGTTCCATGAGAGTGCATAAATAATCATCGCCACCTTTTGCTTGCTTGATTGCTTTCCACCATCTTCCTGCATCACCCTCCAACTTATAGGTTGCTAATTTCACTTTATGGTTGTCAGGCTATCCCAAAACATCAAAAATCTTTTCCATGTGAGCAATCCAATTTTCTACATCAACTGGAGTTGGAGCTGATACCATATATAACGCCCCCGCAAAGCCGAAAGCAGTGACTAATCGGATACCTTCAGGTTTCAACTAAAAACCATGGTATAAGGTATCTGTTAGCCACAACTTTAGACTTATAAGGGACTCAAACTTCTCATCTCAATTCGATGTGGGACGGGTTGTTACATAGTGAAACATGTCTATATGAAATTATGTGTATATCAATCTCGGGATATAAGAGAGTATATATCTCTGTATTAAATCTTTTAGAGATACATACCAACAAACATATTTTTATATACAAATATTGTGTCTTTTTTATACATTACACTCATATAAAGACATATTTGATGCTCCTATGTATCTCATTATGGTTATATAATCACGCAAATACAAAAGTACAAAATTTTTTATAGCAAATCCGTAGCAATTATAGATATTTTGTGACGGATTAGCTACAGCCTTATTATTTATTTATTTTTAATTAATAATGATCTACTTTTGCAACCAATTTGCGATCGGTTCCTTTATAATTATTTATCATATTATTATATAAGTTCAATTTTGCGACTGATTTGCTACGATTTGCTACGAGTTTTATTAATGTAGATTTTTAATTTTGTTTAGTTATTACATTTTTTGTTCAACCATTACAAGTTCGACATAAATCTGTTGAAAAACTTAACCAAACTTCTTCTTAGCGGAAATGAAGATCTTCGAGAACTAATATTGGACCGGGACTAAAAAAGGGAAAAAAAAGTAAAAAGCGCCCTGTACCCATGACTCAAAATTTCCTTGCCAAGCTACATGAAAAAGATTTCCGGAAGTCCTGTCCTTAAACGAAGCTCTCTCCGGTTGCTCCCTACAATTCATGAATTAAGAATTCTCAAGTGGTCACCTCATATTATTCTCCCGAGCTCATGGAATAGGGCTCTACTAGCGCCCGCGTCTTCGTCTTCTGGAACACTTTCTTTTCTTCTAGTGGTCTCTGTCGTCAGAAATTAATGGACCAAGAAATCTGTCCTTTGCTGAAAGCTCATAGGGTAAGAAGAATTGAAACCGCTAAACCTACGTTACATGTATTTGCAACAGATTCTTACTAAGACCGGTAATCCCCATAGACACGGCCATTCTTGGCATCTTCACTGGCAAAGACCGTCCGACGAAAACGCTGCAGGCGCGAAGCGTGGTCAAAGATCGCCGGGAGTCTTTTTTTTTTCTTTTTTTATCTTAATAACTGGCGGGAAAAATGAATGAAAATAAAAGCGGCGGGAATGGGAGATTACCGGTAAGCCAGATGCTTCGTGAACCATATTCTTGATTGAGTTCGGAAAATCCTCCTCCGTGCTCTTGTTGCTGGTTTTCCCTCTTTAATTGAAGAACTCAAGAACCGGTAAAGAATAAGCGATGGACCTTCCTTTATACGTGTTTCGAATTTTCTCTTACATTCTACGTTCCCGAAACGAATCCTATCAAATATTTCACATTTTCTATGATCATCTCTAGAAACAATTGATTGATTGATTAAAGGTGCTTAATGAAGAAAATAAAATACTAATAATAGGATTAGACATACCAAAAAGAGGATTCGAATGGGTCCTGATACAAGGAGAAAGAGAATGACCGGTTATTAATGCCCCGTCCGGGTATTGCTTTTGAGACAGGTTTCCTAATTTTAAAAATTAAGTCAAGTATTTAATGTCTGATAAGATGTCGCAACTTTGACACTAATGTGTCGCAAATTTTAGTCAACTAGTTGAGTTATTATTTGTTGTCGCAAGTTTGACACTAATCCGTTGCAATATTTGGTCAAATGTTTGACTTTTTATTCGGTATTGCCAATTTGTCACTAATTTGAGTCAAACGTAGGTCAAATGTTTGACTTTTTACCGTTCAAAATATCGTCACAAAGTGGTGGCAAACGCGTCACAAATGTAATAAATTTGCTACGGTTTTATTTTGTCGCAAATTTCTGTCGTTGTTGTCTGTTTCTCTAGAAGTGAAACCATAACAATACAATTTAATACGTGAAACTTATTTGTATACTTATTATATTAGTCTTAGTACAATATGATGATCAAGTCATCGATCAATATGCATATATTAGATATGGCCGATACGTAGTACACTTGGTATCTAATGCTTATGATGTTTTACAAGGACAACCGTTTTGACATTGTTTCTGAGTATCCATGCAATACTTACATGTTTGGTTCCAATTATAACAACACCAATGCGTCTTATTCTCATAGTCAACCGCGGATTCACATGGCGGGGTCCTTTCGATCCCACCTTTGCTTCCTATGTACAGAAGAAAAAACAACTTATTGTTAATCACATACATTTATAATAACATCCACTGGTAATACATACATATCTTTATATATATATATATATATATATATATATATATATATATAACAGAATACAATGAAACAATCTGGACCCTAATTTGGTTCCATCCATAAAGATATTACGGTTAAAACTATTTTCTTCATTTTTTTCAATTTTATAATGTATACCCACAACTATTATAATTGACACTTCCAATATTTCACTATTATTTATCTATATTGATTAATCACATGAATTTTTTTATCAACAATATGAAATTAAAAACTGGACATCCATTTAGCCAAACAACTGTAATATCATGAATACGTTAAAATCGTAACTAAAATATTTTATGATTTTAACTAATAATCCTTTAAATAATGTAACTAACATATTTAATGATTTTAACTAATAATCCCTTAAATAATATACATTAAGTTAAACAATAGATAAACATATGTCATATTCAACCATAATAACATTGAATATGGATTATTATTATTGATATTCAAAATCTATTGTTATTGTTTATGTATATATGTGAATATATGATCACAACAATGTACAATTTGGATAGAAATTTAGGTTTGAATTACAAAATACAGTTATTTGAGTTAGTTATTTGAGTTACACTGAATTTGGATAGAAATTTAGGTTTGAATTACAAAATACAGTTATTTGAGTTACACTGAATTCATAGTTAATTTAAGTTTTACAAAACTATTTTACGGGTTACAATAATTTTATACTATCTTCTTAGTATATGCATATGATAGAGTATATGCTAGATATTATTGGTTGACAATTATATTATATAATAATCCGGTTCATGATACAATTTCATTTGACTTAACTTTTTATTTACACAATTTATAAAATCAAATGTCAAAACCCTTCATTTGGTTCCTTCATTGCGATCTAATGGTGTATATTTAATCTCCATAGTTACACTTTTCTCCCCACTATTATTACATTATATAAAATATGTTAAACAAATAAACAAATAAAAAAAGGTAAATGATTTTCCAAAAAAATAATTAAATAAACAAACAAAAAATAAACAAAAAGAAAAAGGGTCAGCCTCCCATGTTATTATATTAAATAAAAATATAAATATAATCAAATGATTAAATATATATGTAAAGGATTTCCAAATAAAAAAATTCATAGTTGGTCAATAACAATAGGCCCAATTTTGTGTTTATCTTCAATCATATTTCAAGTCCTAATTTCACCTTAAATCTAAGTTTCAATACATTCATTACATCCCTATTCCAGAACGAATCCAAAACAAACTCACAAGGTATGTTACATATAGGCCTGTAAACGAACCGAACGAACACGAACGGAGTCTGTTCATGTTCGTTCATTAAGCTTTTGACGAACAAACGAACGAACACGAACGGATAAGCGAACGGATTTTATTGTTCACGTTCGTTCATTAAGAAAATTTATTTGTTCACGAACACAAACGAACGTACACGAACAAACACATAATTTAATGAATTTCTTCCTTAATACTTGAAACGAACTTCAACAAACATAAACGAACGTATATATAACTATCTACACATATATATTATAGAACTTGAAACTTTGCAATGCGTATTCAACATTACAAAATAAACTCTTTTGCTTGGTCCGATCGTAGGTAAGAGCAGCAGATCTGGAACTAGTGGAGGGAGAGAATGGAGGTGTGTTTAGAGTGGAGGGAAATATGCGAGAGAAATACGAGGTAAAAATATCTAAATAATTAATATTATTATATGAAACTATTCTAAATATTTAAAATATCTAGATATGTAATATTATTAAATGAAACTATCTAAATATTTAATAATATTATATTTAGAATTTAGCTTATATCAAAATAAGATATACAAATATGTATTAATTTAATTAAACTATTAGTTAATAAATGAACATTTAACCGAACATTCATGAACATGTTATCGAACGTTCACGAACGTAAATGAGCGAACGAAACACGTGTTCATGTTCGTTCATATAATTAAACGAACATAGAAATTTGTTCATTTTCGTTCATATAACGAAACGAACGAACATAAACGAACTTCCCACCGAACGGTTCGCGAATAGTTCGCTGAACGTTCAGTTCACTTACAGGCCTAGTTACATACAATGTTTAAGGTATACATGATGTTTTTAATTTACTAACCAAATTTGTTAATTTTATGTTAACATGACAAAGAGCCTCATACTACACAAGAAACTTCTACTCATATTATTAATGGAGGTACCAAAAATTAAAATTGTTTTATTATTTTTTTCATTCGAATTATTATATACGTGTTGTATATAGATTATGTGTAAAACCATTTAATTAGCATATGTTTGTTTTTTTTGTAGATTAACATACACTTATAATCGTTTTCCTCTTTGTTTGTATTTGCTAACATGTTTTCATTTTGTTCGTAGATGAAAAATGTACCCCAAAAGAAGCTTCAAAACCTCCAAACTCTTTGTTAGGTATTGTATATTGATTTCTTTGTTAGACGATAATACAACTATTAATGATCATCACAAGATACCCTAAAATATGAATGATATATTAAAATCTTTGTAAACGTCAATCATTGGGAAATATTAATTATTATACTAATAATTTATAAATATTGATGATTTTTAGATGAGTTTCATCCTCAAGACTTTAGTGATTGGATAAAGTTGCACGTTTGCAAGGAAGGATACAGTGAAGAAGCAATGGACAATGTCATTTAAAGGGTTCAAAAAGCCGATAAATTCGTCAAATAAATTCGCTTACTTGGTTAAGAAATCGATGATGATTACGTTGTTAACCTAAACTTCTTCAACAAAGAATAACATATTTGAATCTTTCTATACTTTATATATTATATGTTTGTTATGCTTCTAGTTCTTAAATGTAACATGTTACTTTGAATTTAAATAAATATCATTATCATCTCATTCTTGATCTTTAACAAATTTAAGAATGCATAATAAAGTCAATTGTTAATTACTTTAAAAACTTACTCAAACAAATTGTTATTAATCATATACATATATAGTATTTAAATGGTTATTTAAAAAACATTATCCTTTTAAAAAATAATCAAACTAAATATCATATATATAATATTAAATTTATGAAAACAATTAGAATTGCTAATAGGGATTCAAAAGAAGAGATAATCTTATACTTTCATAAATTTAACAAACTAAATATTATGTGTAATAGCAAGATCCGAAAGCAATTGGAATTGCTAATGGAAATTTTAAAGAAGAGATAATCTTATACTTTAATAAATTAAACAAACTTAACAAACTAAATATTTATATATGTAAGACTTCAAAACAATCGAAATACATAATAACTAAAGAATCTTATATATATATATCCTTTTAAAAATTGAAGAAACAAATACATACTCCGTATTATAAATAACTTAACTCTTACACTATGTGACTTAATTACTACAAATCAGGTTAAAAATCTCTTAAATAAATTTACCAGAATTCTAACTATTAAATGACTTTGACACTTACAAATCATTTAGTAGCTCTTCGATAACAAAAATCACACATACTATAATCAATTTATTTTTACAAAGTTAATTGTCGTAGCCCGCGTTATCACGGGCCCTTCACCTAGTATATATATATATATATATATATATATATATTCTTTTCTTTTTATCTTTTTCGATTTGCATAATCATTATTACAAAAATTAGCAAGATACTAGAGAATACAATTCATAGAAAACAGCACGACACGTACTTTACGGGTGTGTTGTCTTTTCATAATACGTACCAGAGTCAATTGTATAAATTTCAATAAACAATTATCATGTACTATAGAGCTTATTACCTTTAGATGTCACAAGCAGTAGTGCAATAAGAAAACCAATCACATAAATACTTTTCATTTTAATATCTTTCTAATCTTACAAATCTGTAGCTGAAACTATTATTTATAACCCTAAATTATTTGAGAACCAGAACTTTAAATGATCATTATAAGCTCCACAAGAATTGCGTGAATTTTATCGAAAGGTACATGGAGGTTGCATGAATCAACTAATCAACTTGCGTTTCATATATGTTACTGTAAAATATATATATATATATATATATATATATAGAGAGAGAGAGAGACTTGGAATCCTGTGAGAACAAGTTAAGTGGGAACATATTTTGACCTTTCATCTGATCTTAACAATAATATGGCGATGGGAAACTTTTTCGTTAAAGTAAATCTTTTTGGGTTTTTTCGTGATCCGATCGTTTTGGGTTTTTTTGTGTGATCTGAGTTGTATATGTAAGCTTCACATTCAAAATAAATATGTGAATCTGACTTGTGATAAACTTTACACCCATGTTAATTTTATTTTACAATAGCTTTATATTCAAAATAAATATGTGAATCTGAATTGTGACAAACTTCACACAAAAGTTTTTATGTTAATTTTATTTTACAATAGTTTCACATTCAAAATAAATATATAAATCTGAATTGTGACAAATTTCACACAAGTTTTTATGTAAATGTTACTTTAGAATAGCTTGACATTCAAAATAAATATGTGAATCTGAATTGTGATAAACTTCACACACAAGTTTTTATGTTAATTTTATTTTACAATATCTTCACATTCAAAATAAATATGTGAATATGAATTGTGACAAACTTCACACATAAATTTTTGTATTAATTTTATTTTACAATAGCTTCATATTCAAAATAAATATGTGAATCTCAATTGTGACAAACTTCACACACAAGCTAGCTACGTTAGATCTTGTATCTTCAACACTTTTATCAATCATCACAGCATCCAAATTATCACTAACAAATTCAGACTTAATTGATTTTCCATTCAAATTTGTACTTGTAAGTCACATAACAACATAAAATACAAGTTATTAAACTAATTAACAAGTGAAATCTATATTTTAATTTATTTTTAATATTAACGTATTTTAATTTAATATTATCATTATGAAAACTTAACAGTTTAATAATGTGTGAATGAAAAGGTTGTATTCTTAATAATAAAAGCTTAATAGTAAGAAAAGTTATGAACGATATTTTATTATCATGTTAATTAATACTTCATCCGTCTCAAAATTATAGTCCACGTTTCTATTTTCGGATGTCCCAAATTAATTGTTCACTTCCAAAAATAGATAGTGAAGTTTGGTCATGATTACCATATTACCCTTGATATAAATTATTATTATACACTTTTAAAAAGGCAGTAATTAATTGGTTAAGGGTAAAGTTATCTTTTTGTAAAAAGTAAGAAAGAGAAAGCAGTAATAAGTATGTTTTTATTAAACTACGTATTTTTTGTCGGGTGATAATAAATTTGGGACGGAGGGAGTATTAACTCATTATTTTCTGCAGTGAACTTTTAGTTTAAAAAAACTTTACAAGTTTTAAACAATATATGAATTCAAAAAGGAATAATATATGAATCTTATACTTATAAAAACTTTACAAGTATAAATAATATGTGAATCAAGAAATGAAAAACTTCACACGGTATAATACGGTGTTAAGTTATTATTAAAAGGGGTTAAATTAACATAATATTAATTAACACTACATATATAAAAATAAACTAGATGTGAATCTTATACTTATTAAAACTTCATAAGTTTGAACAATATGTGAATCAAAAAATGGAAAACTTCACAAGGTATAATACCGTGTTAAATTATTTGTAAAAAGATTCAAAGTTAGTAAATTAACATGATATTAATTAACACTGCATATATAAGTATAAACTACATGTGAATCTTATACTTGTACAAACTTCACAAGTTTATACAATATGTGATTCAAAAATGGAAAACTTCACACGGTATATACTGTGTTAAGTTATTTTTAAAAAAGATTCAAAGTTAGTAAATTAACATATTATTAATTAACATTGCATATATAAGAATAAACTAGATGTGAACTTATATATACTTATTAAAAGTTCACAAATTTAAAATGAATCAAAAAATGAAAAACTTCACACGGTATAATACTGTGTTAAGTTATTTTTTTAAAAAATTCATAGTTAGTTGTTATAGTTAATATAAAATCATACAAGATTCATACAATAGATTACTATTACTATAATATTTGAAATTAATATTAAATGTATTAAAAATTAACAGGTTCATTGATAGTTACTATTATGTTAATTATTATCTTAGCACATCTTTCTAATGTTAATGTTTAAGTTAAAAAGACTTCACATGTAAAATAATATGTTAAAAAGATATAATGATAAACTTCACATAAAATTTTGTATTAATAATATTGTTTAAAAAGTTTCGAAGTAAGTAAATTAACATAATATTAATTAACACACGATCTATAAGAATAAACTAGATGTGAATCTTAAAATAAAAAACTTCACACAGTATTATGTTGTGAAGCTTTATATTTAAGAATACGTCATACGTTAGATAATATGTTAATATGCTGTGAAGCCTACTGATAGCACATTTAAATCTGTGCGGCACATAAAAAACAATTATATAATTTTTTACCTTAACAAAAAAAACGAAGAAGGAAATAATATATGACGGAAATTTACCTACACTATTAAAAAGATTTATGTAAACCATTTTTTGAAACAACACCTTCAGTCGAAAATGGTACATGATTAAAATACTGTATCGACAACCATGACTAGAAATGCAAGTCATGGATACTCTGTTATTATTTGATATTGAAGGTAAATGTACACAAACGGAATTTACCTTAATAAACCTGGCAGCTCATGGCCTTCGTAAACGATTGAACATATATTTAGCAACCAAGCGTGAACCATGGCTCATGCAGCACCGGAAGACATGAGATGTAAATCCATCCGTTTCACCGCATATCATCTCCCACAAAGCCAAATTAAAGAAGTCAAAGTCAAACATAAGCCATTTCTAGAACCCGAGTTCCATTAACAGCAGCAAACCCAAATAAGTAAACTCGGATTCTTGTAAACCTGAAACAAGTCAAACCCACTTCGTCTATCACTCATTTTTAAATGAGTACTGAAACACACTGATTATAAATGACCAGTTTTACCAAACCCAAAAGCCACAGTGAAAAAGACTATCATAGATGGTTAGAAGAACTGTATTACACTAAAAACAGCAAATCCAAAAAAAATTAAATTTCAAATTCTTGTTTGTACCACAAACGGCCAAATATCCAAATCCAATTTCATCCTACTACTTATATAAGCATGCATACAAAACAAGTATTGGTTATATCCTTACTTTTGTCAATCTGTTCATTGGAAGTCAACTATAAAAACCTTTGACTTCACCTAAGTGATGACATGCAGTTTCCAACCCAACGATCTCCTGACCATTTTTAGTGGACCGAAACTGAGCCCAAAGTCCCAAACATCTCCTTCAGAGCCTTATGCTGCTCTGAGAATCTAATCAGCTTAGCAACTATCGAAGCGCTATCATGCACATGATTTGGATCCGTGCTGTTGCTCCGATGTATCACTGAGTTTTATTAGCTGGGCTCATAAAATGAGCCTTCTTTTGTACCAACTGAATTATCCAAAAGACAGGTATTACGTTTCAGTGCTGGAAGGAGTAACTTACCTCCGGGTAATAGTTATTGTCAACCAATGCCATAGCTCTGAGAGTAATGTCAGCGTTCAACGTGGATATACATTACTCCAAAAGCAAATTTTTAACCCCTACCTTTTTATATTGAAGGAATGAGTGACTTACCTGTGGGTAATACTTAATGCCAACCAATTGCATAGCTCCGAGAATACTTGCAGCACCAGCAGAGAAATTCTTCAATCCCTGCATATCATATTCCCATTGCCATACTACAGCTATCTTCCGTACATCGTGGTCACAGATAAAACATTGATATTGTGACATACCAAGCCTTGAACAAATCCGTCTTTTTGCGGCAATTAAGCAAGCAGGAGCCTTTCACTAAAAGCCATTTCAAATCTTTCTTGATCTTATGTCATTAAAACCATTAAGTACTTGTAAAGCCTATTAAACAAAACTTAAACAATATATTCTAAAAGTTACCAGACATATTAGGCAGGTACACAATGAAAACTCAGCACAAGACTTCAGTGCAGGCTAGAATTTTTGTCACTGGAACCAATTCTTATCAAAGTAAGTGACCACCATCCTGCAATATAATGAATAATAAAGTAAACATGTCATGCAAGTTCACACTTACATCCAAAACAAGAAGATGACTACAGCCTCAAGTAGCTAAGAGTCATCTTTTCTGGTTCTCAAAACAATCCCACCAAACGAAATTTTGGATATTAACAAATGAAGTGAATCAAACACTTCAAATCTTAACTTTTTGAATCTATGACATGTCATATTCCCTAATTTCATGGAATTCCCAAAGGCTGTGATACACCAACATAAACTGCCAGAAATTGTGCATATTTCCTGCTACTATATTAAGTAAATCTTCCTTATCGCTATTGTTTTTGTTGAATAAACAACATTATCACTCTTTAGGGTTTTAACAACATCAATAGAAAAAACCCTAAATTTGAAGAACTTAATGTTGGTCTATCACTAGCTTATACCAGTCGCAACGGGTGCACCTTGGCTTCATCTATATTGACCAAAAACAGTCATCCCCGAGACTTCAACAGATCCTTCGTCATTGCAGCAAAATTACAAGTATTATCAGTCAAAATGGGCAAGTTGGGTGGATAGGATAACGGGTCAGAATAAGCCGTAGATTATATTGAAAAATATTTTACAGCGATTCATATGTTAATGACTATTGGTAAGGCTAAATGGGGCTGTATAGCAAGGCTGTTGTTTTATCCTCTATTACTGCTAGCCTTGGACCTAAAGTGAGGAATTTGTGGTGTTACTGACCTTTATGTTGGGATTAACCAATGGGTATCTGAAAGCGTCATCATGATTCTTGCTACTAAATGAGTGCCACATTCAGAAGCAGAAATGGCAGCAGTTGTGATGGCTTTGTTCTGGGGGATTGGGTTGGTTTCTGGCTCTATACTTGGTTGGTTTTGGATCGTTTAGTTTTCTAAATGTAATGCATCTTTCACCATATTCAACCCTTTCTGTTAGTATCTTGATCTTTAACTCTGTTTCCACCTGGTATAATCAACAAAACAACTTAAACCACAAACTTAAAGTTAGAGGGACCAATGCCACTCTTTGTTGAATCTATCAGCTGTTTGACATAGTGTTACTTGGTATTATATATATACTAGCTGTGGGTATTGTCATTGTTTAATATGTGTGTGTGTGTGTCTCCAAGTTCAGCAAAACTTAGCTATTTCAAGAAGAAAAAACTGTGATGATTGAGGCAAGAAGTCGTTATTCAAGGCCTTTACCTTGTTTTTGCATTACCTGAACCCAAGACGTATCAATAAATACAAAGCAACCTTACTGGCTGCACAGTGGAAACACCTTTCGGTAGTAAC
The DNA here is from genome assembly GCA_963422505.1 of Pseudognaphalium luteoalbum. Taxonomy (NCBI): domain Eukaryota; kingdom Viridiplantae; phylum Streptophyta; class Magnoliopsida; order Asterales; family Asteraceae; genus Pseudognaphalium; species Pseudognaphalium luteoalbum. The sequence goes on from OY730192.1 coordinate 1,657,605, forward strand.
AAATTAGAAGAATCTTTTGGAAACATATTACAATTTGGACAAATTCACAGAAACCACGTAATAATTTTACCTGAAAGAAACTGCATAACAACTCTTCTTCTCTCTCAATGTAACTAGCAGGATTGAAATTATCAGGACCAAGATTCTCAACCAGTGAGTTCAGAAGGTCGACTTTTTATAACACAGTTACAGAAAACTGCCAACACAAATTACCAATATCATTCTGTTTCATTTTGTGGTGATTGTTGTATCTCAAAAAGCCAATCAATTAGGATCGGACGTATGCTGGAGTTAACATCTTTCAGAACAATCTCCATGAAATTAACTGAAGGCAATTCTTTGCCTGAAATAACCAACAAAGATAAAAATAAAAGCCTTAAAAGTAATAATTATTCAAATATAAATCCAATATAAATATCGAAAGGACAAAAGATGCGCCTTTGTGGCACACAACTGTAAATCTATGGAATTGACATCAAGATCCACAATCTTCTTACCAGTCCCATTGTCCATAAGTATCTGTCACTTGCACACATTTCCTACAAAAGTCGTATTTGAGTAAAATTTACACAATACAAAAAAAAAACAAATTAACTAAAGCATCCCCCAGATAATAAGATAATAGAAATCAAAATCAGTACCTGTTGTAGCCATATGGTTAGATAATATTCAGATTGCTAAATGTTATCCTCTCAGTAGATTCTTTTGCTGCAACGTCGTTGTCGATCTATTCAAATAAGGGTAAAGACCAAATCACAAATATATAACCTACGGATCCATCCTCAAGCACGTACAGTGTTAGGGACGTGTAGTTAGGACCTTTGTCTGATGATCTTTCCAAACAGTAATGGGTAAGAATAAGTTCTCTCTCCCTGCTTACTAGAAAATACCTCTTCTATCTCAGCAAGTGACTTAAAAGCTTTGCTGCATGGCCCAGAGTAATAAAATAACAAAAAAGATGAAATTTATAAAACAAAATACGCACCTGATGTATATAAAAAAAGACTTCAAAGATAATGGTTTTGTCTTACCGAATGCTTTCCATTACCATTAAAGTTAAAACGCTCAAAAATCCGCATATATTTCTGTGAGATTGCATGTTATACGCAGTTCATGCCTTGCTGCAAATTTATGATATGTTTAGAAAAATTGGTTTCCACTTGTGTTTTAGATTGTCATCCAGAACCTCTGTTCTGCAAATTGGATAGTTGCCCCACTCTCCACAATTTTAAAATTACTAATAAAGGGTCCTGAAAGAAAATGAGACAGCGTCTGTGATAATTCTAGAACATTATAATTCCAGAACAGCTTTGGAGAACATATCTTTATTATCAAAATCTGAAGACTTAAATGTTAACCCCACTTAGTTTTAGAGACAGGTTCTAATTCTGCATTAACAGTGAGCTGTGTAAGTGTTCTTAAATGAGTTGGATTTGCAGATTCAACGATAGCCACAAGATTTGCAATCCACGGCCGCCTTGAATCAGTAACTATCTACGATACTTATATGATCATCCACAGACTTAACAACAAATTTAGTAGAAATATATAGGTTGTCAGTTAAATATCAAGAATCCAATAATCAACTCAAGATATGAAAGCCTATGATACAAAAATTACTACCACCCATAAATCCATAAAGTTTTACTACTTAACAGAAACTTATTATGATACCTCAGAAATGATTTGTAGGTAGTTATAGATGAATATATATGATAGCTCAGAGATGTACCAGAAAGAATAAAAAAATCCATCTGAAGATACTCTAGCTAATCCCTGAAGACTCCTCTTGAGGTGTCTTGGAGACGAGTACTGGAGAGCATCTGACACTATGACAAGAGAAAAGGATTTTGACTTATAGGGTAGAGGAAACTTAATATCAGAAGCACGAAAAATGCCTTTGCATATAAGGTTCGGCATTGGGCATCACTATCATCCAAATCATATGGTTCCAGACCCCATTCCTCCGTATCTGCTGGACTTTTCTTCAGTATTGTAATGCTTGATAAATCTCTGTTGAGCATGAAACAGACCACCACCTGCACATACATACACATGAACATTATTAATCAACGAGGTCAGGTGTTCTTTTATTGATCAATAAATAAGTCAATGCAAAAAATATCACCTAGTTTAGCTTATTATCTATACTTACTAATATATAAAGAGTTTGACACAAAGTCTTAAAAAGAGTAATAGTGAATTACTATTTTGCCCATATAACTATCTCAATAAAGTTTTAAACATATGTATTAAATACAATTTAATATAAAGTTAATATATCATAATTAATTTTGGTTACAAAATATGTAACCCAATATTAATTTATCTTTTCTATAAATGATGTAAGTTACATAAACATAATAAAGAATTTAACATATAGTACAAATAATGATTACGCTACTAATATATAAAGAGTTTGACACAAAGTCTTAAAAAGAGTAATAGTGAATTACTACGAGTTTTCAGATCTAGATTCACTTAGATCTAAGTGTTTTTATAAGGTAATGGTGTTGTCAAGATGATCACGAAAGTGGTGATGGCGGTGGAGGCGTGGAGCGGCATAAGAAGATGGAGAAACATCACGGTTGGTTATGTCTGGTGGATGCCAGTTCACCAACAGTGGTGGTTCGCACCTCAAACTCTCCGTCATAAAATACGCCATCATTTTTTCGCATATTTTTTCTGATTACAAAGTCAGTGGTGGTGGAGCGACAGTGGCGGTGGTGCATCGACGGTGGCAACGGTGGTTGTGGTGGTGCATCGAAGGTGGTGACGGTGGGTGCGGTGGAGTGGCAGTGGTAAACGATTAAGGTGGTGGTTGTGGTTTGTAGTAGTATGTTTTGTAGAGAGAAAAAAAAAGAGTTAAATGATGCTGCCCAAAAATCTGACCCTCAACATCTAATTTACACAAATATTGAAATTTGGTCTCTCCGCCCAAAATCTTTGCAAAGCAGCCCCTCTGCCTTAAAAAAATATTTGCAGAAAAGCCCCCGCATGACTAGGCTTGATATGGACCATTGATGAAAGAAATGGATGGTCAACATGCCCTTGCCCTCCTTGTCCTCTTTAACCATTGTTCCCCTCTGATCTGAATCCAAAAATTGTGGGGATGACGCATTTTCTTTTAAGGAATATAATAATTATTTTTTCAAGTGCAATGAGAAATTAGACATTAAACTGTTTTTAACAAACACAATAGGTCGATGTTTGTATGTAATAATTGCGTGCATTTATAGCGTACAAACAAGGGATCGCACATCTATTTATATATGTGTGCACAATATGTTTAGGGATTTAGGTTAATACGAGTATAACAAACAACTTATGATGCAAAGAATGTTCAAGGTTTCACTATGTAGATTGGTCTCCGTTAATCACTTATTAGTGAATTGCACATCTATTTTAAATAATATCAAAAGCTTATTATAAGGAATCCTATTTTTTTAGAACGAGTTGAAGGAGTAGGCATTATTGGTGGAGAGGAAGCAATAAATTGAGGTTTGTCAGGACCAATGCTACAAGCTTCCGGAATACAATGGGATCTTCGTAAAGTTGATCATTATAAGTGTTACGACATATCTTTTTGGAGTATGATAAGATAAATTGTGCCCATCTCCATCGTCAAATTCGTATGTTGTTTCCATTTTTTATGTTTACGAATACAATACAAAACTACACTAATAGTTAAAGCAAATCTACACATAATAATCACCGAAGTTTAACTTTTAATATAATGTATCACGTGTTAACAAGCTCTTTAAACGTATGTCGTAATTAGTGTAAAGAAAGAATATTTTATATCTTTAAATGTATGTTGTAATAATTAGTGTAAAAAACGAAAATTTTATATTTACATGTAGGCAGACAACGTACTGAATCCATAGTTGAAGGGCATATATAAAAATAAAATCAAACAAATATCACACTTGCCTGCATCCAAAGTATTACACCAAAAACATTTGCGCGCATTCAAGAATTTAAGATTTAATAACACTCTAAAATAGAACTAACCAAGTCTTAGTCCAACCAATAATTGATGCTTTTAATCTACAAAATCCATGTGAACATAAATAAATTTATAGTCAATGTTTTAAAACCCGAGTTTTTAGTCGACCCGAAAAAGTGTTAATTTCTGGTCGGACCGGTCGGACCGGTTGGGCCGGAAGGTTGATCCGGAGTTAATTATAGTATACAGTAGTAGTATTTAGTGAATTTTTTATTTTCTGGTCGGACATGCAGGCTGATGAACTTCGTCAAAAGACCTTACAACAAATCCACAAGGAACAAACCACGAGGCAATCAGCACTTGCACTTCTTGCAATATACGACTATTTTATAAGGCTTCATGCAATAAGTTTACTTTGGCTAGCACGTCCTAGACATTCATCATAAACATGGATCACTATTTGTCCAACAATGAATTCATAAACATAGGATCATTCAAAACTTTGAATGATTACTATAAATCTTATTTACAATTTACAATTACATTTACGCATCTTTTGTTTCCATTTATATAAATCTCATTTACTTTAATCAGTTTTATATCATATTTTATATACTTTTAAATATATGTACAACTTATATACCGTTAAACATTATGATATTAGTTAATATTTATAATATATTTCATTTACCTAAAAAATTAAATTATTTTTGTTGCATCCAACAATGCATTTAAAAAATTAGGATCATACATTAGTTTAAATGATTAATATAAATATTATTTACTTTTTACAATTATGTGGGTATAGATCTCATTTAATTGAATCAATTTTATATACTTTTGAATGTATGCACAACTAATATACAATTAAAAGATTACGATATTAGTTAATATTTTTAATATATTTCATTTACATAATAAAATTTAATTATTTTTATTGTGTAGCCCGCAAAATTTGTGGGTTATAATCTAGTAAAACTATATATAGGGTTTAAAGTAAAACCTCTCTACGATCGCACACATGACAGCCGCTCGAATACGTATGCTAGTACCCGTTCACAACGCCGATCGACAACCCTTGTGCGTTATCCTTTTGGTCGAACCACACAAAACCGAATAACCCTTGAGGGTTAAAAATCGTTAGAGAGAGAGAGAGAGAGAGGAGAAGTGAATTGAATGTATATTTGTTAGAGTTCTTTACCTCTCTATTTATAGGGTTTAGATACTTGTTCAACAAGCTTAGGGTTTAAGAAACCCTTGGCCGGCTCCATAGGGTGATTCTGGAATGTTCCAGAATTTCCTAACTCTCCAATTTACATCAAAATTCATCTCTTTTAATTAAAAGTACAATTAACACTTTAATAACGTTTTATTTATTTATTAATGTACATATTAAACGTGTGACCCGTAGACTTAAATATATTCCGGACATGTGATTATTTTTTACATGATCATATCCCAACTATAAACAGTACAGATAAGTGATTTGTACATAATTGAAAGAGTGCATACTTGAGCTCATAAATTTGATTAAAGAATCACACTAACTAATACCAACTCGATCGTTTTTAATCTTACATATACACTCTGTACGTATCTGAAGAATGACACGTTGAAATGTCGACCAACGAATCACGAATTACGAAGTCACGTTACTAACATGATCACCACTATGCAAATCAGAATCACTTCACCAGTCCAAAACTTTACCTTACCAAAAAACTAAAACATGATAATTACATATGGTTTTGCATAAACAAATACAGTAGATCGAATAGAAAAGACGATGAAGAAGCAGCTCCGATGACGATAGAATGGACGGCGGTGAATTGCTCAAGAGAGGCTAGGTTCATTTTGTACACAATTTCCTTTCCGCTTGAAAAACATCCTTGAATCGACTCTTTTTTTTCTTTCTCAGTCAGTATAAATTGAATCCGACGAAGTTTTGTAAGGCATCAGTGTTTGGCTTTTATGTGTACACGAAGATCATATCCTTATGATCGTCCTACAATCTCCTCTGTGGTTACCACTTCTTGAACCAAATGCAACCAGCATTGTAAGTAAGAAAATTACCTTCATGCTTTGATACTTCCTCTTCATATTAACCACTAATTAACATAAACCCAATTAAGTTAGGGTCGTCCTTGTATAGTGGACATTGTAACATCAACTTGGGTTTGTGTTGGTGGTGGATTTGAAGAAGAACTAGCATAGCTTGAAGTTGGTTTTCTTACTACAAATTTTGGTTCCTTTGGTTCAGGAAGTGTAATATCTTGACTTGTGAGCATGGTAACCACCTTGAATGAATCAGGACGATACTTGGGCTCGTCTTGTACACATAAAAGCCCGACAATGATGCATTTCAACACCTCATCAGCATTACAACTTTCTAATAAAATTCGGTCCATCAGTTCCAATGGCTTACCGTCATTATATAGTTGCCAAGCCTGAAATTATATAAAGATTAGATGATACATAAATTTAGAAAAAGTCAAGCATGCATGAGTTTAATAAAATATTGAACTCACATATTCGGCAATACTGATGAGGTTGTCATTTTGAAGGTATTTCTTTCTACCACTTACTATTTCAAGAATAACTACCCCAAAACTATAAACGTCAGTTTTCGAGGACCATATCCCCTCCAAAGCATATTCCGGAGGCATGTATCCACTGAGTCAAGTCAATTAACATAGTAAAATTACAAGCATGTAAGAGAAATATGTTTGTCTGGTATTAATGCAGTATATATATAATTGCTAAACTTACTAGGTTCCAGTAATTCTTTTGGTACCAGACTCCTCTTCATCACCACTGATTAACTTTGCTAATCCAAAATCAGATATTTTTGGATGTAAATTTTTATCCAACAGGACATTAGCAGTCTTTATATCCCTGTGGACCATCCTCGACCTTGAATCTTCATGAAGATATATCAATCCTCTACATATCCCCAAGATTATTTGGAACCTATTTGGCCACTGGAGCAAAGCACTTCGCGTGCCATCTTGCAAGTAGTTCGTTCAAATACATAAGCATAGGTCATTTGTCATGATTATTGAAACAATTAAATATATTAAACGTCCTTTGACCAAATGGAAAAGGAAGAGAGCGTTACCGAAAATGAAGGATTCTAGGCTACCGTTGGGCATAAACTCATATATTAGCATCTTTTCGTGCCCTTTCACACAATATCCTAAGAGCTTCACTAGGTTTCGATGTTGCAATTTAGCAATCAGAGTCACCTCGTTATTGAACTGTTCTAAACCTTGCCCAGAATTGACCTTCAGCCTCTTCACTGCAACTTCAACCCCTCCTGGGAAGTTACCCTATGAAAAATCATCACAATCATTTGGAAGTGAATACAAATTTCAAAAGCACAGGTTAATTCATACAGAACAAATGTTTGGATTCGGATAGATTTACATGTGACACATTTACTTTGGATACAGATCCCATTTGTGAACCTTAAAAGTTACTTTTGAGAGTTTATGTAATTAGTACTAATTCTCACCTTATAAACAGATCCAAATCCGCCTTCGCCAAGTTTATTTGCTTCTGAGAAGCCGTCTGTTGACTCCAATATTCTATCAAAGTCAAAGAAAGGTATGGTACCTGTGCCTTGTGAATCGCCATTCGTAGTATCCAACGACTCTTGGATTTGCCTTACACTTTCGTGAAACTGATGAACAGATTCACTTTCAGTGTTTCCTTAAACAAAGTCACCACAATCAGTTCTCTTTTTATTTGTTTTTTCTTAGATTAATTGATGATGAATATGGTTATATGATTTTTCAGGTCAAACCTACCATACCTAAATTGGGAAAAGATTACTAAATATTGTATGATACATCTAAAAGTACATAACCATTCATAGAGTTACAGATGTTGGTATAAAGTTATTAATGTTTACAAAAATAAGCAAGATATATCTAAGCTTTCCCCCTAGGAATCACTTGTTTTGCAGTCTATATCATGTGTATTTCAACAAGATGAGAAGTACAGAGTCAAAGAAGGACTGATGGATATGATGTTTGGTTACCTTGTACGTTATCTGTATTGCGTTTCCTCTTGCAAAAATAGATAACTATGCAGTAGCATGAGAGCAGAACGCCAGTGATCACAATTGCAGAAACAATTAGAGCTTTATGGGATGGCGTTGACCTTTTTGCTCTAGATCCTGAAACCAATTATGTATGGATCAAATTAGTTGCACGAAAATTATGAAATTTTTAACAGAATGATACACCGTTACTTTTGTTCACTACGTTATAAAAATAATTCAAACTATGTCAATATTTTCGGATTTTGAGATTCGATATGATGATTTTACTAGCAATTCAAGTAATAAATGTTGTGCATGGACATTTGGTTGATTTAAAGGCATAAGAATGTGTCCAATAACTAATGAACCAAATCAAAGAACAAAATATGTAAAGGATATTATTAACAAATAATTTCGCACTACAAAATAAAAGACATTTGGTGACGCCTGACTTGACGAATAAGCAAAAGCGTCACATAATCTATTTTTTTGGACTATTCTGACGGATATTGAGGTAGTTAAAAGGTTTTAAAAATAACCCCGTAATACATTAAATTAATTTAATTTTTATTTATATAAAGGTACACATTCAGATAAGTAATACGGAGTATGGAGTTCTAAAACCCTAGGTCTCTCTCGGTGATCCGCACCGCCGCCGGCCATCTGCACCGTCGCCGGCGTAATGCATAGGAGCTGATTTTGCTTTCATCTTCTTCGCTTCTTTTCTTTCTAATTTTCTCATCTTATTCGCAAAATTTCAGGTATAATATTTATCGGAGCTGTCAACAAGCAAAATAAAGTGTTATTGGCCATTAATCACCTAAAATTCGTTGTAATCTCGCTAAATTCGTACTCAATTTGACCTAGGGTTTTCATTTTCGTTTGTGATTCACTGTTAGGGTCTCGACACCACACTAACGGTGAGTTTTAAGTTTGATTACCGATGGAGGCGGCCGCTAGTGTTGCCGTTGCAGCAGGCAGTGTTTTGATGATGATGCTGTTAATTGGCGTGTGATCTCCAATAACGATTCCAGTTACGAGGTTAGGGTTTTGAATTTATACATACATATATGACTCGTATTGTTTACTCCATTTATATGTAATTAGGATGTTGATAGGTCAAAATTAGGACAAGGTGAGTTAGTGTTATATTTGATGTTTTGATATTCATATCACATATTTACAGAAAGTTGGAGCAGTCTTATTAAAGGAGACTTTCTGGTGGTTGTGGGTGTACTCTATGCTATCAGCAACGTTAGTAAGGTGAGCAATGTATTATAGGAACAAGACTATCCAAAACCAAGTGAGCTTAATCTTATGATCATGATATCGGTACTATTTTTGTGTACTTTAATCGATTATTTTTAAGTTATAATGTATATTACTTGATACATTGTGCTTGACTTCTTTCTGTAATTTCTCATGAAGTTGCAAGCAAAGAATGTAAGACAAAGTTAGCTGCATAATAGACCTGCGGATGGATGTGTGACTGCTCTTCATGTGGCTGCATTAAACGGCATGTCGATTGTTCACTATTACTCATTGATTTAGGGGCTTCTGTAAATAAAGTCAGCGTGGAAGATAGCACAACGATTGACTTGATTGGTACCTCCAAAATATTATATCAGCCTATGACCTGATTGTACTGGTTCTGTTCTTGATTCATTTATTGTTATATTGAAGAAATTTGGTGTTTTGTTTGTACAGGAAGCAGAATCCATCATGATGCCTGGGGAGGAAATGCACATGTTGATGCAAGAATATTTGCCAGTCGCATTGTTTGGGACTTTGCCTGACCATGGTAGTGGTACAATAATTGAGTTATGTGATTTCTTATGAATGAATCTTTTTCGTTGGAGTTATCGATTATCACTTTAGTTTGTTTGATCTATTGTATGGTAATCTTGCAAACTGATTTTATTTTGGTTTGAGGTTATTGCGTACAAAAGGCTAATGAGTTTTGAGGTAATTTCTCTTGGTTTAATCTCTCTATCTATCAAGAATTTTCTGTTATGGGAGTTATGTTGTAGACATACAAGATGTGTCTCTACTTACCGCTAATCTTGAAGGTAATGAGGCTAATATTTATTATTACAGTAATTGGTAAATTTATCATCCGAACAGGATTAAGAACAACAAAGTTTCTCTTCTGAAACAGTAGTACGCTTTTAATGCTATTATTTGTCTCTACTTACTGTTGATCCTGAAAGTAATGAGGCTAATATTTATTATAACAGTAATTGGTAAGAACATCAAAGCTTCTCTTTTGTTTATGAGTGATGTGTCTTCAATTTTGGATAAATGCTAAATCAACTTAAGAACTTGGACAGTATGCCAAGGTTGAGTCCATATGCTAAGACTGCTAATAGAATGTCTTTGCTTGCTGAGGAACAGAGGAAGAAGTTGAAGCAGGAGTAACTTAATGAGAAAGAGGCAGCCAATACTATGGTACCTATAGTATTTTATTTTTCCTACTTAAATCTTATAGCATATTGAACATTTAAGACTGTAATTGTATGATGTGCTTCTATTGACTACACCCGATCGATCGTATACTTTAATCATTGTGACACCCGATCGATCGTATACTTTATTGCTTAAGAGATGTATATTCCTGGTACTAAAAATCTCAAAACCAATGATGTAACAGGATCTCAAGGTAGTTTGTAGGAAGCTAAAACATTCTTCTTTACAAGTTTGGGGCAACTTCTAGGAAAGGTACGTTCAACTTCAAAACCAATTTTATTTCTGAACATCTCATCACTCTACTTGTGATAAGATTGTACTTCAAGCATTCATGGGTTTTTATTATAGGTTAGATGTTGAATTTTAAGCTGTGTATTTTTCTAATCAAGGTGAAGTACTTTTTATGCCATAAATTGATTTGTATTGTACGTGTCATCTAGGTTCTAGGAGGTACCCAAATGGTTATGAGCGCTTCCACACTTCCCAGACCGTAGGACAAACAATCTGATGAGATTACATTTCTTTATTTTTTCTTTATTATTGATCATGATCTTGTAATGCTTAAATACAGAATTTCAACAGTGTCGATTTTGTTTATCTTTCAGGATGGTTAAACTATGGGATTCTCATATGGATACAATGAATAGAGAATTTGTATTTGTTTCATTTTTTTAGTGTTTGTCTGCATATGTATAAGTGATATGTTGCTTTAATGCATTTGATGTTACATGCTTAAGGCTATATAATTCTAGTGTATGGCATGGATGTGGCTTATGACTTTAAAATGTGCTATTTTATTTTTAGCAGGGAAAAAAAAGTTATACCTTAAGGAAAAAAAAAAGCTGCAAAAATAAAAAAATACAGGTTCATTTGGACTTTAGTGACTGGAAATACTGTACTATAGGGTCAGTAAAGGTGCATGGTTAGGAGTTTTAGGACCTTTTCTGACGGATATGCTGTGTAGTTAGAAGTTTTGGACTTTACTGACGAAAAATATGTGTGAGCATAGGCCATTAGCTACAGTGTAGTGACGGAGTTTTGTTCCGAAGGAGAGGCCCAAGTGGCTTCTAGTGACGGATTTTGGGTTTTTTCTGACGCTTTTTTTGGGTCAGTAAATGGCATGTTTTTTGTAGTGTAGATAACATCCAAGTACCAAGTTTGTACAGTAATATTTAATTCATCTTATGACATAAGTACTGCAAAGAGTAAAGCAATCACGACTTCTATAAAGTTCATCCTGCAGACTTCTATAAAGTTCAATCTGCATAAAGATGACAGTTATTACAAACTTTATGCGATAAGACCGGTTAGTATGCAACCGATCTAGCGTATATGGTGGCACCACGACGGGACGACAGGAGGTGTGCGGCTTGTGCTCGCCGTTCATCGTGATGGGGAAAGCGGTGAAGAAGGGATGAAATGGGGGCACATCACCTCCTTTTTTTTTCCTTCTTATTTGTCCATTTTAACCAATTTTAATTGGAAATATGAAATGAAGTACATATCTACCCGCCATTAACCGTACACCATAGTGTGGATTCGTTTATATTAAATATTAGAAAGGAGGACACTTGAAATAAAATAGATGAAGTACATATTTGTGGTTATAAAAAAGGACCGTTGACCATACAGTAGGGATGAGCGTGATACAGAATTTGTACCGTACCGTACCCAGTTGGTACCGCTTTTTCTTTTGGTCATAATGTGAGTACCAAATACCGTACCAATTGAGGTGGTATTGGTACCGATACGGTACGGGTACTTGTACGGTAAAAAGTGGTATTATACCTGTTTGGTACCGGATATATAAAAATACAAAAGTGAACAATATTCAGTTGTAAAAAGTGGTACAACACAAAAACATAGAATCACCTCAATACCAAACCGGACTAAGAATGACAAAAAATCTCCATGTTTATATTTTCGAAATAAAGTACCCAACAATCAATATTGTCACATTATTTTATCAAGCGTCAAATTATCAATAAGAACATTGCTCATATTATAACATAAATAAATAAAGTTGACAATTATGATATGAAACAAATAAAATAAACATGATCCTAAAAGATAATTCTCATTACTCAGAGTGTCATAAATTGTAATCATAGGATTTTATATATTTGCGTCTAAAGGATTTATGTACTTTCATATTCTTTGTTGTTGATGATGATGATAATGATGATGGTGGTTGCATATTATGATGACGATTATAGTTGATTGTGATCCTTAATAATTGATGATGATTAGAATTTAGTTTTTGTGAATGTTATATATAACATGTGTTATCAACAGCCATTCTTATTTCTTAATAGACAACAAATACATTGATTGCGTATACTAATTAATAATTGTAATAAAATACAAATACAAAGTATCAAGATTAAGAAAAAGATTATATTTTATTTATTATCTTACTTATTTAAAGTTAAATTTCTTCTTATGCAAGTTTCCTAATGAATTTAGAAACCTAAAATAATAATAATTATTATCTTGATACATAAATATATTTCAATACAAAATATGTATTTATGACAGCATATTATCCTAAATTTTAGCTAATTGGACAAAATTAAAGAATTTAATTGGTTAATTGAGATTTTGACGATGTTATCACCGCTTCCTATATATAATTTATACTAGACATTAAACCCGTGTATACACGCGGACCATTGAATGTGAATTTGATTGATAAAATTACGCGAATTATGTATACGATTAAATTCTATTTCGTAAAAGTTAAAAAAGATATGCAATGAAGTTCAAAAATCTTTAAACTGAAAGCACTATAATAGATTGATCGTGTATGTTAATATTAATTGATAATTGTAATGAAATAGAAAGAATTAAGATTAAGATTAAGATTATATTTATTTATTAAAGTCCTCCTTATGCAAGTCTCCTAATAAAATTGGGAACCTAAAATAATAATAATTATATTGATAAATTAATATATAAATATATTTCAATAAAAAATATGTATTTATGACATCATTTCATCCTAAATTTTAGTTAATTGAACAAATTTAAAGAATTTAATTGGTTAATTGGGATTTTGATCATGACATCATCCGCTTCATATATATAATTTATTATTTATAAGATTATATTTATTAAGATAAGATAATTTAGTATACTTCAGTTATTAATTAAGTTAAATATATAACATGATATAAGGTGATAAAGCTTTTGCCACTTTGTGCTCGTATGTACATGTAATATGTATGATCACAAAAATCAGTGGTTTTGGCCCAACTCCAAATAGAGCCATTCTTCACGCGCCTATATCTACTTTACGAGTACATATGACTTTGCCGGTTTCGCTAAAAGAAAACAACGTTATCTTATTGGTTGATTAACCTTCCCGAGTTCAACTAATATGTTTTCCTATTGAGGCGAAATTAATGGCTATTTTGTACAAATTAATCTGACATAGACTATAAGATGAAAAAACATCCGTTGACCGTCCATCAAGGTAAAAATCCCTTATTCTAATAGTTTATTTATTTCCCCTATCATATAATAGTTTATCTATTTTATTTTGTATCTTCTAATAATTTACTACTAGAAGTATATCTGTGCGACACTGCGACGAATAATCCTTTTCGTTTTTTGATATGTTAAATCAATGTATGCAAAAAGATAACAAAATAGTATTTGAAAATTTAAACACAATACATGACAAAGTATAATGATGAAAAAAAATAGTTATATATTAGCTATTTGATGTTTCATAACTTCGAGTTCCATTATCATCATGTCAATTCATAAGTTCATTTGTGGTTCATATGAAGTGTAATATATGAAGTGTAAGTGTAATCGGTTATAAATTTTGTACCATCTAATTTGGGTCCGTTATAGAACTACTATTTAACCCGGACGTTATTTAGTTAAATGTATGTCATATAAAAACCTCAGTAATATAATATCGGGGCAAGGTTCAAGTAAGAACACTTATTATGGTGGTAACGGTAGGAACACACATTTTTACTTTTAACTTTAAGATTAAATAATGTTTTTGATGAAAAATTTATATCAAAATTCTTACAATTGTGTGTTCTTTATTATGAGTTTTTTTATATATATAAAATGTGATACACATCATAATATTTTTTTTTGTGTATCACAATATCACATATAAAAGATTGTGATACACAAGTTTAATTTGTGTATCATATATTTTTTTTATTTTTTTAGTTAATCTAATATTAAAGAGGATAAAGTTTTAATAATTTTGGCATAACTTTTTTTTGCAAAACGTGTACAAATTTAAAAGTAAAAAAACCTCGTTCCTACGGTTCCTACGATAATAAGTGATCCTACGATAACCTTCCCCTATAATATCGTAAAGTTAATGTACATATAAAACTCTATTTGCATGAAAGATGTTAACATATAACAAATGTTTGAGCATAATAACGTGTAACAATGTGTCTATGTGTAACAACATAATGATGCTCATTTAAGTATTTAAATCTTTAACAATGTTGGTAAATACCACCACGATCACACTGAAAGTTGATAACTGAATTATGTTTGAACTATAAACACCTACAAACTTTGAATTTATAATAAACTTCTAAAAAATATTAGAACATTACCATTGACATAATTACACATGTAAAAAAATGTACGTGTAAACAGACCCTTAATTGTTGTTATTGATAATGGAGGTTTGAAAGTATGCAGATCGGATACAACCTAAAAAATATACATGGGCATTAATATCAAAATGTATATTATATTCAAATAATGTTATTAACGTACTATTGTGTTTTTCGCTTTTAACTTTTCTTATATAACTTTTTGTATTATTCTAAATATACCACTACAGCCAGTTTATTTTTATCTATATTTTGTTAAAAAAACGTTGATTTCGAGACAAAAAAAATATGTTCGTTAAATATATATCATATGACGATAAAATTTATATCGAAATGTAGATAAAATTACACTAGTTATAAATATATATTCAGAATTATTCCAATCATTATATATAAAATTTGTTTTAACTTTAAGATTAAATAATATTTTTGATGAAAAATTTATATCAAAATTCTAAGAATTGTGTGTTCTTTACTATGAATTTTTTTATATATAAAATGTGATACACATCATTTTTTTTTTTTTGTATCACAGTATCACATATAAAAGGTTGTGATACACAACTTTAATTTGTGTATCATAATTTTTTTATATTTTTTTTAGTTAATCTAATATTAAAGAGGATAAAATTTTAATAATTTTGGCATAATTTTTTTTTGCAAAACGTGTAGAAATTTAAAAGTGAAAAAACCTCATTCCTATGGTTCCTACGATAATAAGTGATCCTACGATAAGCTTCCCCTATAATATCGTAAAGTTAATATACATATACAACTCTATTTGCATGAAAGATGTTAATATATAATAAATGTTTGAAAAAAATAACATGTAACAATGTGTCTGTGTGTAACAACATAATGATGCTCATTTAAGTATTTAAATATTTAACAATGTTGGTAAATACCACCACGATCACACTGAAAGTTGACAGCTGAATTATGTTTGAACTATAAACACCTACAAACTTTGAATTTATAATAAACTTCTAAAATATATTAGAACATTACCATTGACATAATTACACATATAAAAAAATGATACGTGTAAACATGGGCCTTAATTGTTGTTATTGATAATGGAGGTTTGAAAGTATGCAGGTCGAATACAACCTAAAAAACATACATGGGCATTAATATCAAAATGTATATTATATTCAAATAATGTTATTAACGTACTATTGTGTTTTTCGCTTTTAACTTTTCTTATATAACTTTTTGTATTATTCCAAATATACCACTACGGTCAGTTTATTTTTATCTATATTTTGTTAAAAAAAAATTGATTTCGATACACAAAAAATACGTTCCTTAAATATATATCATATGACGATAAAATTTATATCGAAATGTAGATAAAATTACACTAGTTATAAATATATATTCAGAATTATTCCAATCATTATATATAAAATTTGTTTTAACTTTAAGATTAAATAATTTTTTTGATGAAAAATTTATATCAAAATTCTAAGAATTGTGTGTTCTTTACTATGAATTTTTTTTATATAAAATGTGATACACATCATAATTTTTTTTTTGTGTCTCACAGTATCACATATAAAAGGTTGTGATACACAACTTTAATTTGTGTATCATAATTTTTTTTTATTTTTTTTAGTTAATCGAATATTACAGAGGATAAAATTTTAATAATTTTGGCATAACTTTTTTTTGCAAAACGTGTATAAATTTAAAAGTGAAAAAACCTCATTCCTACGGTTCCTACGATAATAAGTGATCCTACGATAAGCTTCCCCTATAATATCGTAAAGTTAATGTACATGTACAACTCTATTTGCATGAAAGATGTTAACATATAATAAATATTTGAGCAAAATAACGTGTAACAATGTGTCTGTGTGTAACAACATAATGATGCTCATTTAAATATTTAAATCTTTAACAATGTTGGTAAATACCACCACGATCACACTGAAAGTTGATAACTGAATTATGTTTGAACTATAAACACCTACAAACCTTGAATTTATAATAAACTTCTAAAATATATTAGAACATTACCATTGACATAATTACACATGTAAAAAAATGATACGTGTAAACAGACCCCTAATTGTTGTTATTGATAATGGAGGTTTGAAAGTATGCAGGTCGAATACAACCTAAAAAACATACATGGGCATTAATATCAAAATGTATATTATATTCAAATAATGTTATTAACCTACTATTGTGTTTTTCACTTTTAACTTTTCTTATATAACTTTTTGTATTAATCCAAATATACCACTACGGTCAGTTTATTTTTATCTATATTTTGATAAAAAAACATTTGATTTCGAGACAAAAAAAATACGTTTGTTAAATATATATCATATGACGATAAAATTTATATCGAAATGTAGATAAAATTACACTGGTTATAAATATATATTCAGATTATTCTAAGCATTATATATAAAAAGTTATCAAAGAAAAGGAAAATATTACCTAAATTAAATAAGTAAACTATAATATATTATTAAAACTACTCCTTGTATGCAGAGGTTGGAGAGGGTCGGAAAAAAACCCCGTCGATAACCAACAAATACAAGTTGCAACGGTCAGGATTAAAAGTTGGGTAGATCTGACGGATGTAAACGAAAATCAACATGTTACCGCCGATTCAACTTTGAATTTATAATAAACTTCTAAAATATATTAGAACTTTACCATTGACATAATTACACATTTAAAAAATGATACGTGTAAATAGACCCTTAATTGTTGTTATTGATAATGGAGGTTTGAAAGTATGCAGGTCGAATACAACCTAAAAAACATACATGGGCATTAATTTCAAAATGTATATTATATTCAAATAATGTTATTAACGTACTATTGTATTTTTCGCTTTTAACGTTTCTTATATAACTTTTTGTACTAATCTAAATATACCACTACGACCAGTTTATTTTTATCTATATTTTGATAAAAAAAGTTGATTTTGAGACAAAAAAAAATACGTTCGTTACATATATATCATATGACGATAAAATTTATATCGAAATGTAGATAAAATTACACGGGCTATAAATATATATTCAGAATTATTCCAAGCATTATATATAAAAAACTATCAAAGAAAAGGAAAATATTACCTAAATTAAATAAGTAAACTATAATATATTGGGTAGATCTGACGGATGTAAACGAAACAAAAAAACCCGTTGATAACCAACAAATACAAGTTGCAACAGTCAAGATTAAAAGTTGGGTAGATCTGACGAATGTAAACGAAAATCAACATGTAATCGCCGATTCAACTTACCGGCAGCCATATATATGGACAATTCAATACTAATTCTAGTCGTTTATTACATAACTGTAACATAATTGCATTTATAGTTGTTTAATGATTAATAATACGTAGTAATAAAGATAATTTAAAGGGTAAAATCGTAAACTGTAAATTGTATTGTCCTCATTTTAAAGAATAAAGACTTAAGGTCAAAATGCGTTATTAAGTAGTGTAGATGGATAGATAAATATGGTCGGTTCAAATGAAAATAGTAATTTGTGTTAGAATATTATAATTAATCTCAATCATTCATTTTCATTAAATACTAATTTCCTCTTCTTTTAAAAAGTAAAATATCTCACAAATTACACATGAAAAATCATGAAAATTGCATCATAAAATTCAGATATTTCTCCTCTTCGATTTGTCATCTCTCAAAGCATACTTTTGACGATTTTTTTCTCTTCACTTTTTGGTTGGTTTCAATAATCACTAACACATGCGTTAAAATGTTGCGTTTAGGGTTTGGGGTTTATGGTGTAGAGGTTAGGGTCTAAACCCTTAACCCCAAACCCTAACCCATAAACCCCAAACTCCAAACCCTAACGCTTGATAAATCATAAACCCTAAATAATACTAAACCTTAAACCCTACTAAAATCTAAACCATAAACCCTAAACCCTGCTAAACCCCAAACTTTACTAAACCCTAAACCCTACCCCTAATCACAAATCAAATGTATAATCAATCACTCTAGCAAAAGGTTTAGATCAGCGAGGAAACCCTAGCCCCGTGTACCCTTTAGGTACCAACTGGCATCGGCCTCTACCAGCCCCAGACAATGAGTCCAAAGACCCCCCCTGTCACCACGCTTAGAACAATAGTGGGAACGAATTCGACCCCGTGATCATTTTCTAGCAAAGTCCCCATTGACCAAGTCAATGGTGCTTACTCGAGGTGCGCATTGGTGCCACTTACTAAATGTTTACCCATGACAAGGTTTGAACCATTGACCTCTAGGAAGCTAAGGGCCCTCTTTACCAATGGGCCATTTAGACAAGTGGTAAATGTACAATCAATCACTAACCCACCAAAAAATGATTTTTTTTCCGAAAGTACACTTAAAGGTCGGCAAATCGAAGAGAATAAAACACTGAATTTTATGTTGCAATTTTCATGATTTTTTGACTTACATTTTATTAGATATTTAAGTTTCAAAAATGTAGGGAAATGGTATTTGATGAAAATAAGTGGTTGAGATTTGATTTCCCTATTATCACCTGAAATTGTTATACTCATTTGAACCCTACTTTAGAGTAATAAAATTTTGAAGTGTCTACATATTTGTAGTTTAATTTAAGAATTTTACTACATAAAATCCTTAGGGCTATGAATAAGGATTGACTTTTTTATTTATTTATTATTATTTAAATAATTCATATTTTTAGACATAATAAACCGTCTCCATGTTTTACCCTCTGAAAACCGTTTTCAACTCACACGTTCCATGCATTTTTCAATTAAGAAAGTTATTTTCTAATTCACCCCCTCTAGTTACTATTTGCCTCATTTTTAATTGGAAAAATCACAAATTTGATCCCTTGATTAAACTCATTAAACAAAATAATTCATTGACTTTTATTTTTAACAAAGTAATCCACCTTTTCACGCTACAGTACACGTGAACGACGCGACTACATTAATTAACAAAAAGTCAGACTTCTACGTACAAAATAAACCAACCAATTAAAGCCAAGTGACAATTTACACAGAAAAGTAGCGGGATCGACACGTAAATTAGGTGAGACGGCGCGACTAAATTAAAACAACGAGATTCATCTCATATATTATTTAATATATTGTATATTATATTTTCATATTTAATTAACGTAATATTTCGTTTTTCTTTGATGACTTTGTATATACAATGTATAAAATAATTTCGAATATATATTTATGATCAGTGCAATTTGATCTACATTTTGACATAAATTTCATCGTCATATGTTATGTATTTCACGAAAACATTTTTTAGTCTTGGAATTAACTTTTTGTAATATCAAAATGTAGTTAAAAATAAACTAGTCATAGTGATATAAAAAAGTTGATTCTGAAACTAAAAAATAATTTCGTTAAATACATAACATATGACGATAAAATTTATGTCGAAATATAAATAAAATTACACTGATCATGAATATATATTAGAAATTATTTTATACATTGTGTATAAAAAGTTATCAAAGAAAAACGAAATACTACATTAATTAAATATGAAAATATAATATATTAAATAATATATGAGATGAATCTCGTTTTTAATTTAGTCGCGCCGTCTCACCTAATTTACGCGCCAGTCCCACTACTTTTATGTGTAAATTGTCACGTGGCTTTAATTGGTTGGTTTATTCCGTACGTAGAAGTCTAATTTTTTGTTAAATAATTTAGTCGCGCCTTTCACGTGTACTGTAGCGCGAAAAGGTGGATTATTTTGTTAAATGAGTTTGGTCAAGGGATCAAATTTGTGATTTTCCATTTTTAATTTGATTTCTTATTAACTCCCATTCCTAATTAACTCCACACTTTTGCAGTTATATTGCCGACATGTTTATGATCTTTGACAGTTTCCAATTTCGACCCATTATAAATAACTATAAGAAAGAATCGGCAGAAAACAAAAACAGAAAACATGTTAACATTTTGATGTAATAAAAAAAATTATATGGAAATATGTAATAAACTCAAGGGACTCAAATTATAATTTTGATTCATAAAATGTTCAAGTAACACACGGAATATTTATAAGATTTATTGTCCGTTGCAGTTATTTGTGATAAAGTGAACGGTTATCTTCGATTAAAATCTTAAAGTCAATCATTTAAACGGTTATTTTAGATTCAAATGTAAAAATCAATCCTTATTTTTAGCCCCAAGGGCATTCCCAACCATGTTCGTCGGTTGTGGTCGGTTGGGAACCGACGAAGTGATACCGTTGGCACCACATTGTCACTTCTCCGTTGGTTTGCACATCGTCAGAAATCCGACGAGCGTCGGTTTTTTTTCTTCTTCTTTTCTTTTGTGTGTATAAAATGAAAGGTAAATTGGTAAATGTGAGACCCAAAAGTTAAAGTGACGAAGCAGGGAGGAGAGTAGTCAGTCAGTTTCAGTCAGTTTTTTAAAAAACTGACGTGACGCTGATGTGGCGCTGACGTGACTCTGTCAGTTTCAGTCCGTTTGTTTTAGGGTTGGGAGTGGTCTAAGGGCTACGTTAACAAATTCCTTAACTTAATTTAAGTTACTTTTTTTATTTTTATTTTGATTTTGATTGGGATCTTAGGGGAAGGGGTCATATGAGGAGAAGTTTTATTTATGGTCATTGGATGATCTTTTAGGTTTAATCAATAGTTAAAAAGGATGGCAATTTTGTAATTACTTTCAAAAATAAGAGTATTAGTTAACAAAAAAAAAACATAACATTAATTTTCACTCCACACCCCTTCATACTGCATTTTTAATAAAACTATACGTTTTTTTCACTGCATTTTGTATATTATTGTTAATTAACTAAAAATTTTATCAATAAAATGTCGTACAAATGGATAATATATATAATCTAAAATGCACTAAAAAGAGAATAATATGTCCTAAATGATGTATATGCAAAATGCAATAAAAACAACAATATGTATTATACTTTAATACAAAATGTAATACAAATAGATAATATGTAAAATACAAAATGCAGTACAAATAGATAATATGTAAAATACAAAATGCAGTGAATAACAAATAATATATAATGAATGAAATATATGAAAAATGCATCAAAAATAACAAAATGCAGATAAAAATGATAAAATGCAATACAAATAGATTATGTATAATATAAAATGCAGTGAAAATAACAAAATGCAGTAAAAATAACAAAATGCGGTACAAATAGATTATATATAATATAAAATGCAGTAAAAAGCGAACAATGTGTACTAAATAAATATATACAAAATGCAGTAAAAACAGTAGTATGTATTATACTTTCATACAAAATGCAGTAAAAATGGATCATATGTATAATATAAAATGCAGTAAAAAATAAACAATATGTAATATATGAAATATATGCAAAATGCAGTGAATAATAATAAAATGCAGTAAAAAATATATTATGTATAACTTAAAATGCAGTAAAAAAACAAACAATATATATAAGATTGAGGTGTATAAATAAAATGCAGTAAACAAATCAAAAGAATTATGTGTAAAATAAAAAATGCAGTAAAAACGAACAATATCTACTAAACATATAAAAAAAATGCAATAAAAATAATAAAATGCAGTACAAAGTGATAATATGTAAAAAAAATTAGAAAAAGAAAATCATGAAAAAAAAAATTTTCATTTTTTTTTTAAATTTAATTTTTTTTTTCGGTCGATTGGCGGCGGCGGGTGGCAGCAGCTAGTGGTGGGTGGTGGAGGGGAGGGTGGGTAGGAAGAAAGTAGGAGTGAGTAGTGTACACTATTAAAAAGGTGGAGGGGGTAAAAATGAAAATTTGAAAATTCTTTTCCTCTTTCTCCTCAAATGATACCTTCTTCTTTGAACCTCACCCTTTTATTTTTTGTATTTGTAGTTTAGGTTAATGATATTTGTAGATAATCTTTCATTTTCACGTATTTAATTAATGAAGATGACTTAATTGATGCTAATACTTGTTTTCTTATTGTTTTTATTTATACATTTTGTTGTTGCACTCGAAAAAATGAGTTGATGACAGGATAAAAGTAAATACCCAAAATTTTACCAACGTAATTTAAAAAAAAACGCGATTAATTAAGAAGTTCAGTAGAAATAAACAATTAAAACATGAAGGAAAAATATGCACCTATTGACGGGTTCCGGATGGACAATACTTGACCAGTTACTCCAACACCAATTTGTATATCACCAAGTTGTGAGCCTGAACTCCAAATCCAGCACCCTTGTTTACCTCCAGGAACACCGGCTTGAACCAACTCTTGGTTCTCTACATTATACGAATAGGCTTGACAGCAAGTTTCATGATTTAAGCACTTCTCTTCACATTCTGGTTCACTACTTGAGTCCAAAAATAATTGAAAAGCTACATCTATCTTCATGATCTCTATATTTTCAAAATGAGTGTCATTATCATTGCAAATTATAGCCGAAGGTCTCTTGCATACTTTTTTGCTTGTTTCCATATCTGGAAATAGTTTAAAACCTGGCAAACAATCGCATAATGAATCTTTTGTATTCGTTTTACTTATGTTGCAAGCACTATTCGGTCCACAAGCGTTGAACTTGCTGCAATAATCTTTTGGTTCAGACCAATTTAGTACCCATTTTCTAGAGGTTAAATCCCAACAATAGAATTGGATCTCGCCAATGCTACTCATGACTAGCCTTGAGTTAGTTTTGGTTTTGGTAGCGTTTGACGTCGAAAGCAAGCGAAGGGCATCAATTGGCATTTTGGTAGGGTTTATATTGCTCTCTAACCAAAAGCCACTTTCCCAAAGAAGCTTGTTTCCAGCACGAATGGTGTAAAAGTATTTTCCATAAACAATGTCTTTCGAGAATACAAAATCTCCAGCTCGAGGGTCATGTTGAGTTTTCCACGATGTCAGTTGGATTGTCTTTTCCATACTCATTCCCGGAAGAAAAGTGTCGGTAGGGAAATCGAAACTAGACCATACATGACTCCCTGATTCGTCTTGCAGGACCACGTTTCCACTATCTAGCAACTTCATGGTTCGGTTTACAGACCCTGCAGAAGCTGAAGCTGAAGCTGTTGGTAAAGCTGTAGTGAAATATATTCTAGATTTATCTTCCACCAATATGTTACCATCAGCTTCAATAGTGACAACACCGGAACTTGATGTGATAGGGTTGTCCCGATTAGCTACCCACACAATTGTAGTCGAATCCCCATGATACCATATTCCAAGATACCTTTTGTTTTTAGTTTGGGTACCAAAAAATCCCATTTGAAAGAATTTCCCGGGAGAAATGAGAGTTTCATGATCACCGTCTTTGATAGACTCGTGTATCATTAAGGTGTTACGTGATGCATGACATCGAGGACACGATAAAAAGAGTAGGAAGAAGATGAAATAGATTATTTTGATAAATGTCATCATCATGTGAGAATACAAAAGCGAGTGATTTTTTCTTTCTTTTGTTTTTGAGTTAGTGTACGTGAGAGATTTCGAAAGCGATAAATTACAAGAATGTGTTGTTTTTGATGTACGTGAAGGAATGAATTTATCTATCTATATCTATTACTATCTATTCTATATACATGCATATAAAAAAAAAAGGCTTACAAAAAAGTTTCTTATTAAAGATATATTTGTCAAAAATAGTTAGTAGTTGAAGCTGGAGCTAATATTATAAGCTAAAAGGTAGAGCTATTTACACGTATTTGGTAAAATTAGATGGAGCTTATTAATGTAATTGACATAAAAGGACAAAATGTAAATGATAAATAATGATATACGGGGTATTTATGTAATTTATCATTTCATAAGATTGTAGCTTATTTTTATAAGTTACTTTAAGTAGTTTTTTCTTTCGGAGCTTATGTTTTAAATAAGCTCCTAAAATTTTTTCTACCAAAAGATGCTAGAAGCTTGAGCTTATAAATAAAATAAGCTTAATCTCCAACAAGCTACAATGCCAAACATACCTTTAGATTCTTAAATATGCTGCATCATTATATTATATTTTTTTAAATAAATTTATCTATACCACATTATCATATCCTTATTATTTGTCTCCAAGTATATTTATTTCTACAAATTATACAAACATATACTCCGTACAATTTATTATATTAGCTTTATTACTTTAGTATTTATAAAAATTGAGTATTGATATTTCTAACATTAATTTTGATAGATCCACCATACCTGTGCAGTAAACACTCGTATCATATGAATAAATAGTTATATTTATGATGGATTTATCAAAAATAATGATGAAAATATCATCACTCATAAAAATTAATTCAAAGTTACGCCTAACATTTACTTTATGTATTAATTGATGATAAAAATTAATTTTTATTGGAGACTATACGAGTAGTTCCTAAAAATCTTAATTAGAGTGACTGACAACTACTCTATTCATTTCAAAATAATACTTCTATCATTTTTTATATAAGTCTCAAATTAATTATCCACTTTAGAAAGCAGATAAGAAAGTTTGATCGTAATTATGATATTATCATTAATTGAAATTATTATTACAAACTTTTAAATTAGCAGTAATTAATTGATTAAAGGTAAATTTATCGTTCTGCAAAAAGTAAGAAAAAGATGCAACGTTGATTATATTTGTATTAAACTGTATGTTTTTTATCAACCGATAATTATTTTGAGGAATGGAATATTTAAATGGGTTAACGTGATTATTTACGGACAATATATTTCTTTTAATTAGAATTACTAATTACTATATGGGGTCGGTCTGTCTTGCATTAAATAAAAGTGGCATGTCTCAGAAACAGCGGAAAATCCTATGTTGTCAACTAGCTTCTGAAAGAATACTACGAATAGCTAGCAGGCAACCAATTCACCAGCAACTTAACTCTTTATTATATATAATTAGAAACATAAAAGATAAAGCTACTACTTAGGCCACTCCCAACCCTAAACCCAACTGACTGAAATCGACGGAGCCACGTCAGCGCCACGTCAGCTTTTTCAGAAAACTGACTAAAACTGACTGAAACTGACAGACCCCTCCCATCCCTGCTCCGTCACTTCATTTTTCTAGGTCCCACATTTATCAATTTACCTTTAGTTTTATACACTATACAATAAATAAAATACAAAAAATAACGCCCGGTGCTTCGTCGGATATGCGACGAAACAAACCGACGAGCCAAACCGACCTTGCCGTAACATTGGTGTCGGTTCGTCACTTCCCAACCGACGAGAAGTGACGAAGCCCGTTGGGAGCCCCCTTATATGTTTTGCCAATATTGATGTTAGGACTAGTTATTACTACATGTATATTTATGAATGTAGGTACATGTTCGAATTGAAAAGGTTGAAGTCTGCGATCACTACTTACTCACGTCAGACCGCTTTGTACCCGAGAGGTACACTACAAAATTATGGCCACCTTATTACTACATCCACAACGTAAAAAAACTTTTAAAAGCTTTTTTACATGCCACCTCAATCCTTTTGTTAAAAAAATTTAAAAAAGTTTTCCCTTCAAAGTAAAAAGCTATCACAAAACTTTTTTGAACCAAATTAGGGGAGTAATATGAAAATTATATAACTAAAAAGCTTTTGATGCAAAGCTTGAGAAATCTCAACCTATTCATCAATTAAGCTTTTACTCCAATGAAGAAAAACTTTTACGGAAGCTTTTTTGCATAAAAAAGTTTTGGAAAAGTCTTTGTTGGATATGCTCGCCATTTACTGACTGAAGATTTGTTGGGATATGATCACGTAATAAATAAACGTATGTTTGGAAAATCTTTAAGGCTACAAGGTCACACGTATTGACACTTATGCTCTTAGATAATTAATTAATATAAATTTGAGATATATAATAATTAATACTTTCACGAATAATTAATAAAAGGTTGTTAAAATGTTAATTGTACGTTTATAAATTAAAGAGGTTAAAAGAAGAGGGACTTAGGTGTAAATTGAGAACTTGGAATTCCAGAAACCCCTATGAGACTAGCCCAAAGGGTTTGGATAAACCCTAAATTTGTTTTCCAAGTTATGGCAAGTAACCCTAACAATTTATTCAATTATCTCCCTCTCCTCTCTCCAAGTTCGGTCGGAAAACCCTAGGGGTTTATTTCGGTTTGTGTGGTTCGACCAAGAAGAAAACGCACAAGGGTTGTGGGCGTTGTGAACAGGTACTAGCATACGTATTCGAGCGACTGTCGTGTGTGCGATTGTAGAAGGGTTTTACTTTAAACCCCAAACTATATTATTATGGTTTTTACTGGAGCTTTGCTAAAAGGTACATAATTCAATCTTAACTAATCATACGTGTTTATTTATTTCCGTAATTGTGTGGCAATTTGAATATTGATATATGATATACTCTAATGGTGGTATCGAAGTCACACGTATATTGTAATTAGTTAGATCAGTTAAACATCAAATTTGATGGGGTTATTTGTCTGGTTTGATTAATTACAAAGAAAATTGTTTTGGTTGTGTAAGGATTAAAGTCGAATGACAAGAAAATTAAAAATTTGTTCCAACCGGCGGTTGGACCACAGAATCTAGGGTTTTAAAATCGATTAAAAAAAGGAAAACAAGTTTTGGTTCCAACCGGCAATTGGATTCACCAACGGGCGACTAGACTTTAAATCCTAATTTTTTCCTTTCGTATTAAATTGTTAAAACTTTAAAATCCCCATTGAAATTTGATGTTTAACAATAATAATAGGGTTTAGTATTTGAAAATGCATCAAACTTTGAGGCGATCTTAATTGTGTGTACTCAACTAATTTTTTTTCTATTGTGTGTACCTAACTTTCAAAAAGTGTATTTTTTGTGTATTTTGCTGATGTGTCGTTTGTTTACGGGGCCGCTTGGCATTCGCAGAGATCGATACGTCATCAAAAGTCCTACAAAATACATCAAAAATACACTTTTTGAAAGTTAGGTACACACAATAGAAAAAAATTAGTTGAGTACATACAATTAAGAGCGCGTCAAAGTTTGATGCATTTTCAGATACTAAACCCATAATAATAATAACATGTTTGATGTAACTTGTTTTGTTATTATTAGTGTGCCTTTTGTTAACTATCAAAAGGGTATCTATAAAATTTATGCATAATTTATCATTGATATCACTTTAATATATTGATATGCTAGTTAGAAATGAATTGTTAATTGAGAAGGATACATTATGTGTTACTTGTTTAAATTGTTTAACTGACAAGTTGTCCCTAGTTTGCCATGTTTTAGGGTTATATCACACAATCTTGCATGTGAACTAATTGTTAATTGTTTAGTAGTTATTTATTTTGATTAACATTGTAACTTGTAAGCAAAATAGTTTTATGAAAAGAAATAAACTAGACTAATAACTATGAAATAAGATTTGTTATTTTCTTGCAAATCTGTTATGTCAACTCGGGTTAGGCTCATATACCATAATTTTCTCCCACGACGAGATTTGCATGTTAATAATTTGTTTTAAACCACGACAAGGAGCTTGTATAAGAGAGATATCTTCGGCTTGATGTCTAAGACGACGGGTTGGATAAAACGATGTAAAGATCCTAGCCCCTCAACTGGCCTCTTCATGACATATCTTGTACATGGCCGAAAAGGTTTAAAACATGTTAAATCGTCAACATTAATAGGAGTGCAATCTCTAATTTAATATGAATATTAAATTACACATCTTGATACACATTAATAAGTGGATTAAATGAAGAAAGTTTTTATTAAAATCTATGATACGAAGATGTGTGCATGCTTCTTCGTACATATTTGATACATATATCAAATAATTACCCATTAAATTAAGTCTTTGCCATCCAATTTGGGAAGAACACTTGTACTTTGCTTTTTTCTCTACGTGAGACGTAGGTGATTTGTATCTCAGGTAAATTACTACTCATCTTAAGACGGTGGTGGACTATTTACTATTCTTAACTGGACAACTTAAAGCGAGTTAAGCGGTGAGATCCTTAAGCCCGTGACATAAGATGGGATGAAACATGTTTAAATGACACTTATTTCTTGATCACTCAGTGACATTAAGTCCCATAATTTCTAGGTTGTAACCTAATTATTGATCGTCAATTACCTTTTGAATATACAATTACTAGCAGATAAACTGATGTGATGGTGGTATATCAAGTAGGATCCTAGCCTTAATAAAATAACTGTTTATATGTATATATAAACATTTGGGTATTTAATTTTCTTTGAAGGATAAAATATCGAAAATACTAAATTTGAACTTTTATCTAGTTGTAGATGGCAAATCCTGCACTGAACTCGAACTACTCGGCTTTTTAGGAAAATGCTAGAAAGAGGAAAATTTTCTGGGTGTGTGTGAAAAATGAAAAGAGAAGGAAAAATAAATGAGGATAAGGGGTGTTGGGGATGGTCGGCCCATCCTTGGTGGGTGAGTTGGTTGTCCCCTACTTGCAGTATTAAATACTCGTATTTTTGTACCCGGTCGTAATATAAATTTAATATTTTAAATTTATAATTTTGTTTATATAATTTCATAAATATTTCAAATAAAAATATTTCGCTTGAGTTACAAAAATGTAACTTGATTTCTGAGTGCTTTTAGATTCTTTCAATTGTGATTATTAAATAATCATTGTGTATTATATATATAATTATATATAAAATTTTCGAATACTTTGTTATAATCGCATAATTGTGTTATTGACATTATTACTAAAACATTCCAAACTATATAGAAATTACGGATATTACAACCTTCCCCTCTTAAAATGATTTCGCCCACAAAATCAGAAATATTAAACTATTTTAGCTTCACTGTACGAAATTATCATTGGTAAACAATTCAAGCAGCTAATATTATTACATAAATGTATCTATATCATAGAACGATATTGTTATTTATTCTTTTTCCAATCATGTATCTATGTTACTAGTGAATGAAATACTAAAGTTTATCAATTTAAATGGTCTAAATTTACAGATATTACAACTCTACCCCACTTAAAAATTTCATTCTCAAAATTTGAGACAAGTTAATAAGATAATATGTACGTGATCTATATCCCAAAAAGCATGATAAATGGATAGCAAAATGTCAAATAAACCACAAAAGAGGTCTTACAATCAAGTATAGAACGGCCAAAAAGTGTGTGGATATCAATTATTCTCAAAATGTGATTCTTAAATGGTACCTTAATTTGATGCTTTAGTTCTCAAAGTGAAAACTCTGCCAGGAGCTGTCGACTGAGTTTTGTCTTCCTTAGCAGTATTACGCGGGTTCTTACAATCTTTTGTCAAATGTCCCATACCACCACATTTTTAGCAAGCTCCAGTTTCTTTGTAACAAGTGTCTGAAGGATTACACTTTCCACAACTATTGCAAAAGGTGATCTCAGGTTCTCCCTGATTGGTCCGTTTAGAATAACGATTTTGATCATCTCTTTCTTGACGTTGTTTTGTGCTTCCATATTGATCATCTATGTACCTCTTCTTGTTGCTTGCCGCCCTTGATGCTTTGTAGTCCAACTCTTCCATTTCAACATTCTTAGCTGCATTTGCAGCCTCTGCCACATTAGCAAATTGTCCATTAACAATTTGAGAACGAACTCGATACTTCACTGCCCATTTAAACTTTTCAGCCTGCTCCGTTAGTGTTCCCGCTACAGCACCTAGAAAGCTTGCTAGTCGAACAAATCTTGCCATAAAGTCATTGGTGGACTCGTCTTCGTGTTGACGAATGTTATCGTACTCTCGAACGTACGCCTCCCTATCAACCCTAGAAAAGTATTGTTGATAAAATTCTTGTCGAAACTCGTTCCATGAGAGTGCATCAACATAATCATCGCCACCTTTTGCTTGCTTGATTGCTTTCCACCATCTTCCTGCATCACCCCTCCAACTTATACGTAGCTAATTTCACTTTATGGTTGTCAATACATCCCAAAACATCAAAAATCTTTTCCATGTAAGCAATTCAATTTTCTGCATCAAGTGGGGTTGGAGCTGATACCATATGTAACGCCCCCGCAAAGTCGAAAGCAGTGACTAACCAGATACCTTCAGGTTTCAACTAAAAACCATGGTTGAAGGTATCTGTTAGCCACAACTTTAGACTTGTAAGGAACTCAAACTTCTTATCTCAATCCGATGTGGGACGGGTTGTTACATAGTGAAACATGTCTATATGAAATTATGTGTAAATCAATCTCGGGATATAAGAAAGTATATATCTATCTATTAATACTTTAGAGATACATACCAACAAACATATTTTAATGTACAAATATTGTGTCTTTTTTATACATTACACTCATATAAAGACATATTTGATGCTCCTATGTATCTCATTGTGGTTATATAATCACGCAAATACAAAATGGCAAAAAGTTTTGTAGCAAATCCGTAGCAATTATAGATATTTTGTGACGGATTAGCTACAGCCTCATTATTTATTTATTTTTAATTAATAAAGATCAAATTTTGCAACCAATTTGCGACTGGTTCCTTTATTATTATTTATCATATTATAATATTAGTTCAATTTTGCGACCGATTTGCTATGAGTTTTATTACCGTAGATTTTTAATTTTGTTTAGTTATTACATTTTTTGTTCAACCACTACAAGTTCGACATAAATCTGTCGCAAAACTTAACCAAAGATTTTAAAAATTAAGTCAAGTATTTAATGTTTGACAAGATGTCGCAACTTTGACACTAATCTGTCGCAAATTTTAGTCAACTAGTTGAGTTCTTATTTGTTGTCGCAAGTTTGACACTAATCCGTTGAAATATTTGGTCAAATGTTTGACTTTTTATTCGGTGTTGCCAATTTGTCATTAATTCGAGTCAAAAGTAGGTCAAATGTTTGACTTTTTACCGTTCAAAATATCATCACAAAGTGGTGGCAAATGTGTCGCAAATGTAATAAATTTGCTACGGTTTTATTTTGTCGCAAATTTCTGTCGTTGTTGGCTGTTTCTCTAGAAGTGAAACCATAACAATACAATTTAATACGTGAAACTTATTTGTATACTTATTATATTAGTCTTAGTACAATATGATGAACAAGTCATCGATCAATATGCATATATTAGATATGGCCGATACATAGTACACTTGGTATCTAATGCTTATGATGTTTTACAAGGACAACCGTTTTGACATTGTTTCTGAGTATCCATGCAATACTTACATGGTTGGTTCCAATTATAACAACACCAATGCGTCTTATTCTCATAGGGGTCAACCGCGGATTCACATGGCGGGGTCCTTTCGATCCCACCTTTGCTTCCTATGTACAGAAGAAAAAATAACTTATTGTTAATCACATACATTTATAATAACATCCACTGGTAATATATATATATATATATATATATATATATATATATATATATATATATATATATATATATATATATATATATATATATATATTCTTTTTCTTTTTATCTTTTTTGAATTGCATAATCATTATTACAAAAATTAGCAAGATACTAGAGAATACAATTCATAGAAAACAACACGACACGTACCTTACGGGTGTGATTTCTTTTCATAATATGTACTAGAGTCAATTGTATAAATTTCAATGAACAATCATCATGTACTATAGAGCTTATTACCTTTAGATGTCACAAGCAGTAGCGCAATAAGAAAACCAATCACATAAGTACTTTTCATTTTAATATCTTTCTGATCTTACAAATCTGTAGCTGAAACTATTATTTATAACCCTAGATTATTTGAGAACCAGAACTTTAAATGATCATTATAAGCTCCACAAGAATTGCGTGAATTTTATCGAAAGGTACATGCAGGTTGCATGAATCAACTAATCAACTTGCGTTTCATATATGTTGCTGTAATATATATATATATATGAGTAAGGTTCAAATGAGTACATCAACTTTGAGTGAAAATGAGGGAACCCACAGATTTCTGTCATGTGTCACTTTATTCTCTCCCTTCCACATTTTTAAAAATTAAATATCTCACAAACGGTAAGTCGAAAAATCATGAAAATTGCACCACAAAATTCAGCGTTTTCTCCTCTTCGATTTGCCGTCCCTCAAGGCATACTTTCGATAACTTTTTTTTTCTTCCATTTTTTGGTAGGTCTTACAAATTAGTAACACATGTGTTAGTGATTGGTTATACATTTAATTTGGGGTTAAAGTTAGATTTTAGGGTTAGGGTTAGGGTTTAGCAGGGTTTAGGGTTTAGTAGTGTTTAGGGTTTAGTAGGGTTTAAGGTTTAGGTTTTAGTATGATTTAGGGTTTAGAGTTTTATAAAACGTTTAGGGTTTAGGGTTTAGGGTTTGAGGTTTAGGGGTTAGGGTTTAGGGTTTGAGGTTTGGGGTTTAAAGGCGTTTAGTGCTGAATCCCCCATCCAACTCCCTATCCCCTCACCCACCTAATACACACCATTACTGCATTACGCATGGGTGTTAATATATACAAGTATATAAGAAGTATTTTGATTCATACATTAAAAATGTACATTGTAGTGTTGTAGAGTCTTACATTATTATGCATAAAAACTTAAGCAAAATTTTTGTTGCATATATGGTGGCCATTACGCATTTACACTTGCACCATTTGAGTCTAACGTACGGTTTAGTAGATATATAAAGTGCAGTGTCTTTTAGTAATTTTATAGATTTAAGGTTATACAATTCATTTATTATATTTTTTATTATTTTTTTGATAAACAAAAACACTAAAATGTATGTAAACAACAACGGTTGAAAGACGGACAAAATCACAAATAAAAGCAAATGGTCAAAAATGATAAAGCCAACAAATTTGAGCTAACCAATAACGAACGAAAATATATATTCATAATTAAGAGGACTAGAGGCTCTCATAACAATTAAGATTAAGATCTATTCCGATAAGACTTTTAAAACAGAAACCATATATGACCTAGAAATATACATCAATGAAACCTAAAACATGATCACTTTCGAGATTTGTTGATCAACAGAACCGCTACTTCACTTTTTGTTTGCATCACGATCCTTCTTTATTGTGATTTTTATGATCAAGTTCCTCTTAGTAGAATATGTATGTAGTTAACAAATAACAACTCAAAAATAAGCTACAAAGTTGAAATAGCTATATCAGCTACTCACTCCGTCTCAATTTAAGTGTCTAAATATTCATTTTTGTTTGTCATATATTAAGTGATCACTTTCATAAAGAAAAGAAAAAAAAAACACAAAAAAATCTAAAGAATAAAGGCTGAAATTTGTTGGTTTACAAGGAATCTTTTGTACTTTTTAAAGTTGTGTGTCATATCCATATTGGACGATTATTATGAGACGAATGTGGTATTGCGTTATGAGTTTTGATAAAAAGAAGTCCTTAGGGTTTTCGTTAAGATACTCGGACATGCATTAGATATTGTAGTATAACCATAACAAAGTTTTTGTCTATCTTTGAATTAATTTTGACCATCAGAATTGTAATAAAGGTAAAAATAATTAATGAATGTCCGAATATCTTAAAAAAACTCTAGGTTTTCGTTAACTAGAAACACGTGTGAGACACGTTAAAACTAATGATATGGGATTATTTTCTATACTAATTTCTCATAATATTTTCTTAAGTAATTGATACGCACAACATATTTGCCATATATATAGCTTTGGTAAATCTGAGTTTCGTTCCCACAAGGACAATATATGTGTACTTTGAGAATTGATTGAGCTAATAATCAAACTTTTATTGAAAGTGAGTAAAATGATTGGATAGTTGTGCCTTTTAACAACAGGCAATCAAAAGTATTTATAATGATAAATAAGTAAAACAAGTAAAGATAGTAGTGATCCCACATTTTTGTTGTTGGTGTTGTTGTTGTTGTTGTTGTTGTTGTTGCTGTTGTTGCTGTTGCTGTTGGTGTTGTTGGTGCTGGTGGTGCTATTGGTGTTGGTGCTGTTGGTGATGTTGTTGTTGTTGGTGCTGTTGTTGTTGGTGCTGGTGCTGTTGTTGTTGTTGCTGTTGCTGTTGGTGATGTTGGTGTTGTTGTTGGTGGTGCTATTGTTGTTGTTGGTGATGTGTTGGTGCTGTGTTGCTGCTGTTGTTGCTGCTGTTGCTGTTGTTGTTGGTGGTGGTGTTACTGTTGCTGTTGTTGCTGCTACTGGTGGTGCTGTTGTTGTTGTTGATGGTGCTGCTGTTGGTGCTGCTGCTGTGATGCAAAAAAGTAAAGTATAGATGTCAATGTTATAGTTGTGTGTAAATCACGAGGATCAACCATGCAATTAACTTTTTTTTCCTTCAATCTTCAAAACTTCAAAAAAAATTATCCAATCACCCGTTCTATCTCAAACCCGAGTAAATTATTTAAATCGTCCCCGTGGTTTTTAATTTGTTCTATAGGGCGTCCTCCACTTCCAAAAATTATTTAAATCGTCCATGTGGTTTTCAATTTTGTTCAACGATAGTCCAAAATGGACTATTTAAATAATTATTTTTGAAAAGTTTTGTTCACTGGTAGTTCATTTTGGACTATCGTTGAACAAAATTGAAAACCACAGGAATGATTTAAATAATTTTTGGAAGTGAGGGACGACCTATGGAACAAATTGAAAACCACAAGGACGATTTAAATAATTTACTCACCTTGTTATCTTGTTGACATTTTATGATCCGGATGATATGATATTGAAACGTTTAGATGTGTTGTCACGTTAATCACACCATCATTATTTACACGTAATAAAAAGTCAATTATATCAAATCCTCGCAAAGGTAACTAATTCTAATGAGCCGACCCTACTGGTTACAGACTTACGGTATCTCAGCTTTTTGAAGTCCTATCAGAAACAAAGAACGCAATTTTTCATTTAAAATTTATAGTTAGTATGGTAAACGGACTTGTAGCTACGGCTATCCCCATATTCATCGTGGCTCCGTCCGTAACCGGTTGGTGTGAATAATAATATCTCCCCCACGAAGATTCTTATAGAAAGACCATGGGTCACCCTTATTGACCCTACTGTTGTATATTTTAGTGCATTGGCAGATTGGTGGACATGGGGTAGGAGATCCGGAGTGCATACCCGGTTTAAGTTGCTAAATACCGGAGACGACCAAAATGCGGGGGTCAAGGGGGCTGCGCCCCCTTGTGGGGTCCAAGGGGGTGGCTGCGGTCCCGCTGGCAGGTCAGCGGGTGGGGTCAAGGGGCAACGCCCTTGCGGGGTTCGGGGCAGCGCCCCGAAACAACAACGAATTATACTATATGTAGTGACCCGGAATAATCCGTTTGGATTGTTTGACCCGGTTTTGACCCGGATTGGTTATGACAATTTTATGTCATATAACCACCAATTTTTGTTGTCATCAGACATATTCTGCATAAGAAAAAACAAAAATCACACACATAGAACACTCTGCGATTTGATTTTGTGCCAAAAACAAATCGATTCTCTGGTTTTATCCCAAAGCGAATTTCGTGAACCCAGGCACATTAGGGTCGAAATATCTCTTTTGGAAAGTGATTACACGACTCACAGAGATTATCCGGTCGAAATCAAACCCTGTTTATATCAATTTCCCAACACCTACTAGCTACTTATGTACATAACACGTTTTTGCTGTTTCTTAAATTAGTTTTAAGGGTTAAGTATAAGGAAATGTAATTATTTTATCTATGACAATCATATTATGTAGTAAAGAATCCGGGGGTTTCAGTGAGTATTAACTTAAAGTTTATTAATATTGTATATATTTTGATGACGTGTCAACTTGTAATGATGAAACGTGTCACCTCATACAACTGACACGTAACTAAAAGTACTAAAACTTACATCCAATAGCAATGCATAAATAGTTTAGTACACACAATAAAAACCCGAATAGTTTGATACACACTATAAAAGTCGGACTATAAATACTTAGTTTTCTCTCCCTACATCAACCAAGTATTTAAAATGAGTGTCAACCTATGGCTTCATCAGCTAAAACTTTTGTTTTCTTTAAAGTTAGGCATAAACCTTTTTACATTTACCTCTGATCACCAAATCTTTAAATGTGTTACATGCTTTATCATCACCATGAATTGTGAACCCACTTTTAGCAGTTTATGTATATATTGATGATCTATTTTGTCTCGGAGTGTACTACGATTATGGTAAATCTCTCAAAAGATTTACTTTACAAGGAAGATAATCGTGGTTGGATGCCATTGTTTTACGCTATTTACCACAATAATTCAGCAGCAACAGCCACTCTACTAGATGCAGACTGTTCCATTGGGTATCAAATGATGAGAAAGGATGACATAACTACTTCACCCATTCAAATTGCAGCTAGCCAAGCTCATTTCGAAACAATGCAAGTTCTTGTATATAAATGTCCCGGATGCTTAGAGATTACATATAGCAATGGAAGAAACATTCTTCATTTTGCTATCGAAAACAAGAGAACTCAAGTAATCTAATTCATCTTTCGTTGCGAAATATTTACAAGCCTTATCAACAAAAGAGATCTTGATGGGAATAATCCTATTCATATATTTATGGCTTCTAACCTTGAGATGATGGAAGTCATAATGGATTCTAGGGTTGACATTCATGCCCTCAACAATGAAAATCACACTTCTTTTGATGTAGCACTTTCAGACGAAAAAAGAGAGATTGTTGACAGTAAATTTCTTTTTACTATAATGGTTTGGATTGGGGTGTCAAAAAATCCGACCCGACCCGCACCCGAATCCTATTAAGCCTATTAGGGCCTGGCTAAATAGGGTTTTAAAAATTAATCGGGTTATTCAGGTCAACCTGATTAACCCGCATACTTATTAAGGTCGGGTTGCGGGTCAACCTGAATAACCCGACTAAACTTATAACCATTAATTTATTAGTTTTTCAAGTAAATTAGTCCATAAAAAATGTTTGAATACATGTTCAAAATACAACATATTGTTAGTGCATACTAATATCATAAATGTGTTTTGTAAAAAGACATGCTTATATGTTACATAGACAAAGGTGACTTCCATTAAGTTGTATATGTAGTTGTTACTTTGTCGTAAGAAGATGAGTAAAGTTCTTTTTTAATGATATCGAGTTGATATAGTAATTTATTGATGTTTTGCTACATCTTGATTGCTCTTAAAAGCTTTATTTCATAAACACTATTTAGTGAACAATTTTTAGAGAATCACATTTTGTAGGAATGGTGATCCGTAGCCCATCATGTTAGTTATACGGGTAACCTGAAACCCGAACTAAAGCTTTGCAGCCGCTTTTGCAGTGCCAGGTGGTTTTGATGGTAATGAGGGCTCCAAACAAGGCATGCCCATTCTACTTAGAAAATCGGCATTTGAAAGCATTTGTGGTCACTAATACTATTGCATTCTCTTGTTCTTGCTCTGTTTTAATTGGGTATATCTGGATACTAATCTATCGTCTGCGTTATTATGCATTTGATGACGAACAACTTGTTGCCATTCCTAAAAGAATGCTGATTATGTACATTCTTACAGGACTTGCCATGATAGCAATGGCAATTGCATTTGTCACAGGAATTTATGGTGTGCTAACACCATCCCTTGGTTTAGCAATTTTCGCGTGTGTGAACTATGATGAGCATGGTATTTATGTCAGTGTTTCCGTCGAAAGTTGTAGATTTAATAGTTAAACCTGCTGTCAATATTAAAAAGACGATTTAAGAGAAGATTATGTGTAGCCATTGGCTGTTTAATGCTCCGAGCAATTGATCTTGCTACTGTTATTGTACTACAATAAAGCTTTTATACTGTGTTATTTCTTTTAGTAATGTCAATGATCTTTATTTAGCTATACATTGCATAATATCCTTACTTTTACCATCTATAAGGGTAGGTTATAAACTTGAGCGAAACATTTTTCTATTGCATATTCTTCATAATCTTCATAATCAATTTTAAAAGGAAAAACTATGGAAATGAAAAGAGAAATTTAAGAATAATGATATATTTTGGCTATATATAGTCTTACACGTTTAGGTCCATCAATAAAATTTTCAGTAAAATAGAACCTTTGTTGTTGGGTTAATAGACAAACAATAGAGTGTTAGACAATATATCGGCATTTGAAAGCGTTTATCGTTAATATATCAGCATTTGAAAGTGTTAGGCAATGTATCGGCATATTCTTCACGCAATTGTTTAATATAATGTTTATCGTTACTAAATACTGTATATAATAAGTTACTGGGCCCCGTTATATTCACTATTTCATTGGCATTATACAATTACGAAAAATTAAAAATATGCCTAACAGAGGTAAACACTGAGTATTTGGGAGGGCTACTATGTTTACTCAAAACATACGCACCCTAATTAGGGTATTCCGTGTCTATTTCCAACCCTTTCCCTCGTCATCCTCGTAGTCACGCTTGATGATTAGCAAGGCAGTCTGTGCAATTCATAGGGCCTCCAATCTGTCAGTCCACTACTTTATACATATATTCGAAGCCCAAATTTTATATTATCATATATCGAAGCCCTGTTCTATCCAATATTATTTCAATTGTAAGTCCATAACTATAAATAAAGCCCAACACGTTGAAATGCCGATATGGCGATATACGTATCCTCAACTCTACCGTACTAATTTTATTTTTATTGTATTTTTTTTTTTAATTAGCAAAAACTCTATAATAAAACTTTTCTACTTTCACAGCCTACCTGATGCTCAATTTATCTATTTTATTTGATTAGTGTTTTATGAAGATATCACAATATATTTTTTTAGATGTTTGCATATGATACGAAGCTTATTACAATTGCGTAGTAGTGACCTTTTTCTTACATAATATATAGCTTCCGTTTTACATTGCCCACTTTTCTCTCGCGGTACTAGGCCATCCTGCTCAAAATGTACAGCTAGTGGATTTGAATCTGATAGGTCTTATGAAAATATATGACGCTATAAAGTAGGTCATTTTAATTGGTGATAGTTATGTTCAAAATATGCATCAAGGTAGATCAGCCCAAACATGAGCGTGGGCCTGAGACTGACCCTCTCGAAGAATCTAATCAATTTACTTCACTGCAATAAATAAAACACTTATGCTGTGTAAATATAAAATTAAAGGAGTTGTTGATCATTAATTACCTACCCATACACAATTAGTGATCTAGTGGTTAATTACATAGTCGTTTTTTAGATCTGTCAACTGTTAATTAATTATTAGAGTAATAAGTAGTGTTTTTAAACTCAAGATTCCAATTTATAATAATACTAGTCAAACTTTCGACCGTGGTCCACTCTCAAAAATATCAATGTTCCTTTTTACAATTTTACACATACATCGTGCTCAAAGTTGGTACTTATATCAAAGTGAAAATAAATTCTTATGTATTCTGATATATTTGTATTATTTTGACAACCCAAATAGATAGATAGATAGATATAGAAAGTGAAATCACATGCCAATAAATAAAGTGAATAAATATACACTTATAACGAAAATGGTGAATAATTCGAATATTGAGATATATATACTTATATTTTGGCAATTGAAATATAAATTAAGACTGAGAAAGTGAAAAGGTTTAGTGGCAAAATTTGAACATAATTCTCGCAGGGCCAATAATATGTTGTGTGAGATGTTTTTTACATCATTCTATTATGGATAGAAGTCCACATTTAACATATAATATCTAACGAGAGATTGGATCATTTGTTGTAAGCTTTCATCAATAGATAGTTTTAAAATTTGTAGATAATATTGCTGAGATGTTCAATCGAAAATAAATGTTCCCCAGCTCGAGTACGCTCGAGAATCGCGAGTCTCACATCACCTTTCACTTATGCTCTCATATTAATGTGACAGTAAACCACACACGCTCCATTAACAGTCCATATGAGAGATGTACGGTTTTCATGGGTTAGCATACAATTCACATTTTCTATAGCTAAAACGGGATTTTGTTTTAGAACTTTAAGTCTACTTTTATATATCACCTAAAATTTCGAGGTATTATTGTAGTGTGTAAAAATATATAATTATTTTTAAGTGTTATTATTTTAGTAATATAAAACAACAGAAATAATAAATGGTTTATCAGTTCTAGACTGTGTGAATTAAAAGAATTCAGAAATTATATACACACATACGTACTCTTACTAAACTCACTTCTAAAAACTTCCAGACTTAAAATCGTGA
Source organism: Pseudognaphalium luteoalbum (assembly GCA_963422505.1). Lineage (NCBI taxonomy): Eukaryota > Viridiplantae > Streptophyta > Magnoliopsida > Asterales > Asteraceae > Pseudognaphalium > Pseudognaphalium luteoalbum. The sequence continues at coordinate 1,698,785 of OY730192.1, forward strand.
GGAACCAAACGCAGGAGCATATCATCATCTTCAATTCATCAATTTCAACTCTTGAATCAAGCTTTAATTCTTCAATTCATCATCTTCATCATCACCTCCAATCCTTTGTAAGTTATTCTTCTCCATGGTTAACCTAGAATGTGGGTTTTCATGATGTTTGTTTTAATTGTGAAATTGATACGAAATTAGGGCATGAAATTAATTGGGTTAGTGTTGGTTAGTGTAATTATTACCGTTGGTGATCATTTCACATCATGAAAATGGTGAATTCACCATTTGTGTTCTTGGGTTAATTTATGGTTTTTGCTAAATTTTATCTAGGCTAATTAACTTAGAGTGTTGCTAGTAATGTTGTTGGAAGTGCTAATATGTTGTGTAAACAAGAATTTAACTAAAAATCTAAGTAATCAAGAATTAATGATGATTATGCTAATGCTTATAGAGGGAATTGGGGGTGCTAGTTTGATTAAGGTCAAATTAAGTCAAACCTAAAGTAGGGGAGTATGATTATGATTCCTAGTTAATTTCGGTCACTAGTAAATTCTAAATACTTGTTGTGTCATTATATCTTATATGTTTAGGTGATTAAAGGCATGGAACCATTTGTGATCAATTATTGTTAATCATCATCTAAACATCAAGGTGAGTGTAAATTATGGGGATTAACTAAGGTAATGGTTGTGCACTCCGGATTGCTTTCGAGCAAGAGGTTTGTACAATCAAGTGATTATTTGTAGTAACTTGTATTGATTTTCAATTCATGATTTTGTTGTGATTTATGTGGAATGGACAATTGTGTAGAGATTTGCTAGCTTGCTAGCCTAGTGTTAATTAGCTTGATATGCATATCGATGTGGTATGGTATTAAGCTTATACGTAGTTAATAGCCGTGGATCCACATAGTATTTAAATCTCTACATGTTGTTCAAGTAGTTATTTGTTTAGGTATTTTATGTTGTAGTTGCTTGTATTAGTGACTTATGTATTATGTGATGAATTACTTGATTAGTTGCTCATAAGCTCAGTAAGCATTATTGCTTACTCTTTTAAGTGTTTAGTTATGTAGGTATTAGTGGGCATCGCGAAAGGAAAGAAATTAAAAAGGAATAGCATGGATTGCTTGCTTTGGAGTAAGTAGCAAGCTATGTTCTCTTTTGATTAACGTTATGTACTTAAGTTGTATAATTGTAGTTTTGGAATTAAGTCATGTTGGAATGCTAAATTGTAGTTTTGGTAAAGTTAACTTTGAAAGTCAACAATGGTTGTAAAGTATATACTTTGTGGTTCAGAAAATACATAATATGTAGTAGTGTTAAACATGTTATTGAATGATGAAAAGTGGTTGATGGTAAAATTGTGTATTGATCAAAATTTGGTGTTAACGTGTAGCCTAACATTCTTATTGGTCAATTATGGATCATAGTTGACCAATGAAAGGGTTAAAACAATTCATAAGGGTTAAACGGGTCAAAAGTTCCCAAATGGGTCACTAATGACCCTAGTAGTTATATCAAGCTAGATAAAGGATATGGTGCCTTTGTCGATTGCTTTAATCTTGTTTTAGTGTACTTAAAAAGTGTATAAATAGTCCAGGTCTTATAGTGTATGGTTTGTGAACTTGGTTGTCATTAAAAAGAGGTCAAAATGGTCGAAATTGTGTCACATGTCCAAATCTCATTTTTTGTAAATTTTAAAAAAATGTAAAAAGGAAACCCCTCACATTGGAAACGTGAAAGTATCTGCAAATTTTGAGAGTCTAATTGTTAACGAGTAAAAAGTTGTGTGCATTCGAAGTTCGTTTAAAAATCCGACTTGTGCAGCAACTGTGATATACGTGATCGCGTGGATTAGGCATGATCGTGTATTAATATTTAACACGCGATCGCGTGCCTGTGGCACGATTGCGTATTTTAGTTCATTTCGGTAACAGAAGCTAGCCCATGTGTTTTACGCAATCGCGTGCCTGTGGCACGATTGCATATTATAAGAAAAAGTACGCGATTGCGTATATACATGGAGGATCACGTATTTTGAGTTTTGTCTGAGTTTTCATTTTGAGTTTTATACACAATACAATTGTAATGTACATTGGTTAAAATGTAATGTATGATAAATGTGGGACCTAATCGAATGTGTCAAATAAAAAACAGAATTAAATGGCGTTTCATTTTAATCTTGACATCATCCTATCAAAGGTCATTGGTAGCTCCATTGAACGCACACAGAGGCGGAGAAGCAGGTCAGCGCGCAGCTTATTAAAAACCTATACTTTAGGGAAGTAATGCGACCCGCCTCTTACCTCTCTCTAGTTTGTTCACTATGAGTGAGCCGATTTATCGATTAACTGACGATATGTTTAGACTTTAACGATACATATATATATATATATATATATATATATATATATATATATATGATGTGATTATGTTGCTTCTTGCTGTGTTCATAATTTTCATACAATGTGAAGCTATTAATTTAAAAAATATGCACCGAGTCCATATCATGATAACTAATAGAAAGCAAAGGCTAAAGATTATTTATCTTTAAAACTAATTACTTAAGAAAGCATGCCTACCCATTTAACCAAATACATTACCATTACACTTGCAGCTCACTTGATGATATCATGGTGCATTTTGCAAAACTTCTTAATTTTATTACTCCTTGCCCCATTGTTGTACTAATATATCTTACTACTCAGCTCCTTGTCCCCATTGTCATTTCTGTATCCACAGGATATTCACTACCCAGTCCTCTTACTAAGTGCATCTATCCATTCTGATTTCTGTGAAGGGAAAAAAAAAGCTGCTCATGTGGAAGTGAGGATCATGAAGGATATACATCGACACATTCAACCAATTCTTTAATGGTTTTGTTTTCGTCTTAATTGATAGAACCATCAGACTTGCTTTAAAACACTTCACTTGATTAAATTTAAAACCTCATGTTAAATTCATTACATTATGATGAGGTCTCAATTATACATTTTTCGATAACTATTCTCAATCAAGTGGTTTCATTTATGTAATCTAAATTGTATTTGCACCACAAAATCATTGCTAGCAATTTCAGTTATTATTCAAATAAAAATATTTAACTGTGTGAGATTCATTTAAATCTTAACTTTATGTTAAACTAGTCGTACATCGCTAGTTTTTTTATAAATCTATTAAGTTTGTGCTGCACAAAAAAGTAGTGCATATTTTTTGTAGATATATATCCTTAACCTAGAAGAGACGAATAATTAGAAGAAAATTAATTTTTATAAAACTACGTTTAACACTTCAATTTTGGACGAAGAAACAATTAAATGAACTAGAAGAGACAAATTGATTTTCGCATAATAAAACTTTTAAAAGTAAAAGACATTAAATTAAAAGAGAAGAAAAGAATAAACAAGCAAAGAACATGAAATAGAAGAGGGTAGGAATAAAGTGATCAAGTATCTTTTGCATTTAAATAATATATGGTCTCAGCCACACACGTACACCTTGTGACTTGACTCTGTTTTTCCTTAAGATCTAAAATTTTAAATTCTCATATTTACTAATAAAAAAGAAGATTAAAACACCAAAGAACACACACGAAAAGGTATTCTCCTCTCTTATATTCACGTTTTTAGGTTCTTTGCTAGCATTTTATAAACAATTTTTTTTATTAGTTCGACGTTTGAGATATTGTATGAACTGTTTAGAACGTGTGTAAGAACAATGGGTAAAAAAAAGGGGTTGACTTGAAGTTTGAATAGTCATTTCTTATTTTAGACTTCCGTCAGTGTTTTGTTGGGGTGTGCGTCTTTTGGAGGTCATTCATTAAAACCTTTTCTTTAAGATATAATACGGAGTATTACTTTACTATAATATCTTAAAGAATTATTTATTAATGATGATTAAAATAATACTCGTAATTAATTATCAGTAAAAGGCCACATCAGCCTAGTATTCTATTAAAAGGTGATTGATGTAAAAAACTGAATTTATTCATTTATTTTGTTCCTGGGCTCGTTAACCTACTTTCATCAAGTTTCCTCATCCAGAGAGACATAATATAGATTGATTTTCAGATTTTTTACATCAGATTGATAATTCATGCTTAATTAAATAAATTAGTATATATGTTCGTGTCTTAAATGTAAGTGTTATAATTCGTATATGTATAGTTTTAAAACTCATAACAATACGAACGACTAAATTAAAATTGTTATAGAAATTCAATTGAATATGAGTGTACCCTTTAGTGTAAATAGATATTGTAATACATAAAAATAAATACATCATATTGTCCAATTTTTTTGGAATTTTGGGATGTTATAATACTGGTTGTTTTTTATAAGATGGATCTTCAAGTATACTTGATTTCGAGATGACTAATTTTTTGAAAGATGTTGAGATCTTTGTAGATCCATTAATATCAATATGAGAGAAAACATAAAGAATGATGAATCATATAGAAATAAAGAATTATTATTAAAAAGAAATTTGAATGCAATACAATTTTCGTTTGGATAGTATTTTGCTTATAGTTATGACTTTTTAAAAAAAATTAATAATATGTCGTGAAAATTTTGTAAGTTTTTAATTTTTGTGTTATTTTATTTAATAGTATTATTAGTCGGATTTTTTTATTGATATATTTAATAACATCTAATATTTAGTAGAGGTAAAGTGTAATATTCAGGGGCGGAGCCAGGAATTCCCGATGGTGGGGGCGAAAAAAAATTATTTTTTATTTCTTTAATAGTTTCGTGGGGGCGAGAATTTTAAAATGTAATTAATACCTTAAAAAAATACGTAATTTAAATATTCTCGTGGGGCGACTGCCTACGCTGCCCCCATCCTGTCTCCGTCCCTGATAATATTATTATTTTTATTCTAATTTAATGTATAACGTTATATCAAATTAAAAAATCCCATCGAAGAGCCTAGATTGTCTGGGGTTTTGGTTTAATTATATAATATATATATATATATATATATATATATATATATATATATATATTTGAATGATCCAGAGGGAAGTGCATATTTTGGGAGAAGGGGAAAACGTTAGTATTCATCAAAAAGCATATTACCTTCACCCATACAAATCTCGAAAAAGACAAACAGAAACTTAGTAAATGTTAATTAGAATCGATGCTATGAATGTTAAGCTTCCTTGATAAATTCTTTCTGCAAGTTATAACATCGATTTATGAATATTAGATCCAAATCCGTTAATATGCATCGCGGTAAATATTAGTTAATATGCATTGTGATGAATATTAACAATAAAAATATTTTTCAAATAATGTGAAGTTTTAATATGCATCGTGATGCATATTAGTTAATATTCATCACGGTGAATATCAACAATTTATTAAATAAATATTCATCAACTAATGTTATGACCCTTAAAGATGAAATTCATTCGTTAAAATATTCTTTATAGCATCGATTTTGATTACTATTTACCGGTAAAAATAATTTTTTGTTGACGTTTTGATTGATAATTGTAATATGCTTCTTGATGAATACTAATGCTTCCCTCTTTCCCCCAAAAAAGACATTTCCCTCTTGATCATTACCCTATATATATGGGTTTTTATCCCCTTGTTTTCACCAGAACCCATCCCTATATATATATAGATATATATATATATATATATATATATATATATATATATATCTGTGTGTGTGTGTGTGTGAATGGGATCCTGTGAAAACAAGGAGATAAAAAAACAGTGAAAACACATCTCCACCCTCCATCTAATCTAACATATATATATATATAAGGGGTGGGGATAAAAAAAATGATGAAAACACTTTTTGATTCATAATTTTTTTAAGGTGTGAACTTTTTTTTTTTTTTGAAGTAAACCATAAAAAATTAATGTTCACACAAAAAAATATTTTTTGTGTGCAAAAAATATTTTTTTTGAAAAATATAAAATAAAGTCAAATCCTAAAACCAAAATTTTTTTAAAAAATTAAGGTTCACAATTGAAAAACTTAAAAATTTTTGTGAACCCAAAACAAAAAAATAAGATTCACAATTAAAAAAGTTAAAAACTTGTTGTAAACCCCCCAAAAAAAATTAAGGTTCACAGTTGAAAAAAAAATGTTCACAATTTAAAAAGTTAAAAACTTTCCGTGAACAAAAAAAATTAAGGTTCACAATTGAAAAAGTAAAAAACTTTTCGTAAACTCAAAAAAAATTTAAGGTTCACAGTTGAAAAAATAAAGGTTCACAATTGAAATTTTTTAAAACTATATGTGAACCTAAAAAAAATTAAGGTTCACAGTTGAAAAAAAAGGTTAACAATTGAAAAGGTTAAAAACTTTCCGTGAACTCAAAAAAAATTAAGATTTACAGTTGAAAAAGTTAACAACATTTCGTGAACCCAAAAAAGGTAAAAGTTCACGATTAAAAAACTTAAAAAAATTTTGTGAAAAAATTTACAAAAAAATAATGTGAAAAAAATAAGGTCCACAATATAAAAAGTTAAAAATTTTGTGTGAAGCCAAAAAAAAAATAAAGATTTATGACGAAAATTTTATGTGAATAAAGAAAATATAATTGTTCACAAAAAAATGTGAAGCAAAAAAAATGAAAGTTCACAACTTAAAAAAATTGTGAATCAAAAAATGTTTTCACCGGTTTTTTTTATCCCCACCCCTTTTATATATATATATATATATGTGTGTGTGTGTGTGTTAGATTAGATGAAAGGTGGAGATATGTCTTCACTGTTTTTTTATCCCCTTGTTTTCACCAGAATATATATATATATATATATATATATATATATATATATATATATTAATATATATATTATAAGTTTATTTAATCAAAGACGACTGACTTAATTTAGTCTTTCCTCTCAGATCAACCAGATTCATCGATCCATTCGTTACTTAATTCAAAAGCTCCTCCTAGAAGAAAGAAATCCGTTTTACCCAAAAATTATAACAGCAATCATGTTTTATTGGGGGGAGGAATATCTAAGAAAGGGAGACTTGTTATATAGACGTCTTAGATTACCAATGAGTCCAAAAGATGTTGAGAAGGTGAGAAAAATATATACTAGAACTAATTGGCCTAAAAACGAATCACGACCACTGGTATATGCATCATACCTGGGACTTGAAAACATAGTGAAGGCTTTTATAGAGTGTGCAAAACAAACCAACACAAATCTTCATACCCTTGAACAAGGGAAGCTTCAAGATTTCTTGTGGCTCAGAGACGGAAAGGGTAGAACAGCCCTGGACGTGGCAATCGAAAAGAATCATGTGGAGGTGGCGAAGATACTCATGAAGAATGCGTCTCTAGAACATTTAATATCAGAGAGGAATTATCTAGGACAACTTCCAGTTTCCATGTTATCCGATCCTCGACATGATGAGTTCATGTTTAATATCTTGGAAGATGCAAAAAGAAGAGAGCTGGTGGATACACCAACCTCATTATTAATATCCATTGACGACGATAAACAGCAACAAGGTACTAATATCCTAATTACTTTCCGAACATATTTGGTTATCGAGCAAATGTCTGCTCAATTTTAATTGCTAGCGTAGTATAGGACTGTAAACGAGACGAGTCCAAGCTCGTCTATACTTGAGCTTGGCTCGTTTGAAATGCCTTGAGCTCGAGCTCAGCTCGTTTTGAGCCTATTACATAAAGCTTGAGCTCGGCTAGTTTGATATTATACAAGTTCGAGCTCGGCTAATGCTCGTCTCGTTTATTTCATTATATATTTATCTAATTATAATTTTATTGATATATACTACTTATATAATTTTTTTGTCTAATTTTTTAGCTGTAAATAATACGATTTACCATTATTATATTACATATTATATAGGTAGATCAGCAATATTATATAATTATATTATATATTATTATATACAAAATTATTAATATTAATGTATATAAATGAAAAGCTCGTTTAGGTTCGCGAATTTGTTCGAGCTCGATATAAAAATCTCGAGCACGCATTACAAGAAAAAATAGCTTTAGTGACATGTCATATTTTGTCACTAAAGGTTGAAAATGCGTCACAAACATACATCAGTGACAAAAATCAAGGCATCACTTTTTGTCACTATAGGTCCGTCACAAATCTGAAATAGTGACAAAATGCTAAATTGTCAACTGACTAGTGAGGAAAACAAAGTTGCCACTGAATTTGTGAACTGATATCGTCTCTGAACTATAGGTCTGTCACTGACTAGTGAGGAAAACAAAGTTGTCACTGAATTTGTGACAACTGATATCGTTTCTGAAGTTTGTCACTATCCAATGACAAAAAAGGCTCATCACTAACACTTGTGACAAAATGGTTTTCCATCACTAGATAAGAATATAAAACCACAAGCTTGATACCTGCAACACCTATTTTAAAAAGTATTAAAAACTAATAAATTGCAAAATGATAATAATTAACAATAATCCAAAATTCCATTTCCATTCACATAACATACAATTCATTTGATCCAAAATATATAATTCAACACAAACAATAAAACAAAACATCAACTAGCATTTGAAATTATGGTCTGGAACAACCAAAAGCAATAAACATTCAAGTCTTCGAATCATATGCCCCCTCAAATGATCACTGCAAAATAGATTTAAAAAATCAATAGATCATTATAGTGTTTCATAGTAACATTTAATACATTAGTTATTAATTGAAAATATGGTCGCATTGAAATAATAAGCAAGATGAACCATCATGATGTACACGTGGAAATTGGATGTAAATCTGCTTCTAATGTTTCTGATCTTCTTATGATTTTGAGTTTTTAACAAAATAGTCCAAGTATCTGCAAATAATAATGACATATCAAAATGATAATTAACCACAATTAACAACAAATCAGAACAAGAATATCATAATTGGAACTAAAATGATGGGTACCAAACGTCCAATAATAAGTGTACACAATCAAATTATATATACTTTATGAAAAAAACATAATCAATACCTTGCATAAGAAGATAACAATATTACCTTTACCTCCGTATTATATAGGTCTTTTTCTAGAAACAAATGAATGGAAAACCTGTGAGATCTCACAAATGAATGGGTCTTCAAATGAATGATGGGTACCATATAGGTCTTCTTCTAGAACCTGTCACAACATAAATAACAAGTATAATATACACATTTCCAGGCCTATTCCTTAATAAGTGGCAATTTCAACCCATTTACTAGAAAATAGGTCGGTTCAGGATATATCTAAGTTGGTATAGTGTAAGGTAGAGGACCACCATGATATGGTGGAATAGGCTGACAATGGCTTAAGTTGATCCATTTCATAATGTAGATACAAATCATGTATAAAAATTAAAACGACTAAAAGAAATATGCAGGGTACCTATTCATAAATCACTGCCTATTATTATTACCACACGTATATACATAGAACGCTACATACTACTAAAGAACCCAATTGCTAATAACTAACAAAATAAACAACAATTAGAGTAGGTTGTAGTAGTAATTACCCATCTTTGTACAAGATAACAAGAACCCACACATCGGATGGAGCATGTGATACCTCACGCACAAAATCTGATCCAGAAATGGGCATCACTGACCCAAACTTTGCAATTTTTGCAACTTGCTTCATCTCTGCTAACCTCTTTCTCCTACAAAAGCAGCAATGAAAAATAACAATAAGTACTCCAACTTCAAATCCAACAGTTTAAACTCAAATGGCATACTTGATTACCTTGAGAAAAAATTAATATACGCCCAATTTCCACTTGGCCAAATATTTTTAGCCCCCATTTTGAACTTTAATTCAACCCACAATACTGGAATACAACTCACAATTCCTTGTTATTCATTCTAACTTTGCAAGACCAAGATGCTATCTTATCATAAATTATAAAACTTAAAGTAATATTTTTTACTCTTCAACAGATCAAACTAAAACATTCTAATATTTAAACATTAAATTCTCAAGATAGGAGTGGCATTCACTTTTAAGATATATAACTAGAACAAGTGATACACACATGACACGATAACAAATTCAAATTATAGAGAATTTAATGTACCTGAATCAAGTGCTCTAAAAATGAGAGTTACCCTGCAGCTCCAACTGACAGTAAATGCAATCATCAGCTTCAATATTTGGCTACTAAGAAATTTCCACGTATTCACAACATATGGATACTTACATATATACAAACATGTATTAAAACATGTAGTTTCATAAGACTGCAAAACAATCAATACAAACACATTAGGACAAAATAATATTAACTGAAAAGGGTAACTTCTATTGCTAGTAGTTTTATTCATGGCATAAAATGTTAGTTTGAGAAGATTAAAACTAGCACTTTGTAGTACAACATTGTGTTAAAACTTATACCTTCAATAGTTTATTATCGTCGACCACTTAAAGCATTCCATTCCATATCTATGAAACCACATAACCTTAGTTAGCAAAGTTAGCGATTATAAACAATAATAATATAAGACTACTAAAAGAAAAGAGGTTAAGAGGTAGTATCTACAACATATTTAGTTTCCAACAAATACATTAAAATGGAACACATAATAGATCTCTTAGAACTAAAACTACACTACTTACCGTGGATTGATCCTATTGAACAATAAATCAAGAATTAACATATCTAAGTCCATCACATAAGCTTCATAAATCAAAAGCTACAATGCTAGAATCGAATTATACGCTCAAAACAACTAACTGAATAGATAACTGAGTAATCATAAATCAGAATTGATTCATTCTCATACTAATTAAATAGCAATTCCAATAGAGATTCATAGATTAGGAAGTTATGACGATATAATAAACACGGAAAATATAGAAAATCGGAGGTGATCGAACCTTTAGTTAGAGATCGAGCATATACACATATCAAGCATCGAGAATTCAAATCCGCAAAAACTAGATCAATGAATAGATTAAAAGAATATCACCATCATCTAAGTCAGATTCCGATCTTCGTTCTCATCAGCGAATTGAAGAATAACGGCAGATTATCACAATGAGATTCCGAATTCATATTGCGTACTCGTGTTGACTACCATTAACACGATTTTATTCATAAATCTATGAATTCAATTGATGTTAAGTTTAATGGTGATCTTGTATTTGTGAACAAAATCTCAAATTAGGGCAAAATATGAGCAAGGAACGAACTAGTGGAGACTATTAAGCTTAGCGGTACATATTTTGTCCCTAAGGCCCTAAATAATGTCGGGTCGGATCTGTGGATCTGGTCTGGACCCGCGCCTTTTTTCTGTTCGAAAAACCCGTATACATAAATCGTGATTTCTATTGAGTGACGTTTTTAATATTTTTATTTTCATCCATCCATTTCCAAGAATAAAGGGTCTGTTTGTATAAGTATAGATAACAATATAATGATAATTGTATATATTATTAAGTAAGTAATCAAGTAATTGTGGCAAACTAGAAGAGAAAAATTAATTTTATCTTTTTGTTATTAATTATACTCCGTAATTCATTATGTTCACGTCACTGAGTGACATTTTTCATTAATTAATGTTTATAAACTCTGAGACAAACATATCCGGTCATCACATTCATAATTAGTGAGGGAAGGCATAGTCATCACTAACTACGTGACTAAATCAAACTGAACATGGCATACATACATTTTAGTGAAGGCTTAATGACCAAGGATTAGATTGTCACTATTTTTAAAAGGTGACGTAATATTAATGACAAGATTTTTTTTCTCTTCACTAAGTAGTCAAATTAGTGATGAAAATATTTGACGTCACTATTTTTTCATCACCATAGCCTATTTTTCTTGTAGTGTCGTTTATTAAACGAGCTCCAAACTATACTCAAGGTCGGGCTCGAGCTCCTTTAGGCTCGGCTCGAATCAAGTTTTTAACGAGTCGCCAGCTCTAGTAGCTCGTAAGCAATTTTGACTCATTTACAATCATACCAACGTGTAAAGTATTTGACGCCATTCAGTTCAGAACAAAAGAAAGAAACATGAAAAATTAAAAAAACATTTGACATCTTAAAATTTAAAACTGATTTAGTGATTTTCTTTCTTTTTGCAAATTACTAATCTCCATTTTAGTTAGTACATACTACATGTACATCTAATTAACACTAACGGTACAAACATTTGAATAAATTAATAAATTTCGTTGTAACAATCACTAGCTACATTCAAACATTTGAATAAACACTAGTTAACTATCCGCGCGTTGCGGCGCTGAAGATTTTAAAATTGTTCAAAAATGATGTGATCAAGTGTTTGCGTATATGTAGTAAATTATGATAGTGTCATTTCAATATTTACCGATTATTATGATTAATTGTACAAGGTTATCGGGCTCTTTCTAAATAGTAGGTTACTTAAGGAGTATAAATTACATTATATATAATGTATAAATGTTTATTATGGACAAATATTATATAGGTCAAACATTCCTTGTTTACGTACAAATATAAATGGTAGTTTCCAAACCTATGGATCGTGTCTATATTTAGCGAAGGGTACTTTGATCCCGTTCATTAATGTTAGGGGTATTATTGTCAATTGCGATCTTTAAACTTGTAAGGTAATGAAAGAATGAGCTAAACAAATTATAAGGGTATTAGACTTGGGGTCAGATTCACAAATCGAATGTTCCCGGCCCAAACTTCTGACATATTTGATAAATGATAAGAAGTTTGCCCTCCAATTAATATAAAAAACACATTCAAGTATCAATTTCAAGATGATGATGATGATGATTAATATAAAAAACACATTCAAGTATCAATGATGATGATGATGATGATGATGATTTAGTAGTAAAAAAATATTACGAGAGATGGTGAAATGACTTTCTAAAGTCTAACTAAAACAGATTACATACACTCCCTTTCCTATTTATTTTTTTATAGGTTTTTGATTACTCCTTCGTTTTGAAATGGAAGGCACGTGACTACGTGAGTCTCTAGAAAAATTACTCCTTTTCCCTTAATTGCCATTAAAAACTCTAATTGATTGACATATTCCTTTTGTCCGTTGATAAACTTAATCCAATAACAAGCTTGAAAGATTTTGCAAAATTTTGAAAAAATTTAGGGAGTAATATAAAGGAAAAAAAGTGGAGAAGTGAAATCCCTATTTTTCATCTCTTAGTTATAACATGAAAAAGTGTATTTCTATTTTCTTGGGAAATTTTTCTTAAAATACTCAGTTTGAACGTGTTTTCTAATTTTTCACTTTTGTTATAAAACTTTTCTGAAAAATTATCACTTTTTTCTTCAACTAAACACACAGTTTTATTTACATCCCTCCCTCCATCTAAAATATTATTACCCTTTTTGATATATACTAGACTTTAAACACGTATATACTGATATGTAAAATCGAGTTATAAAATAAACTAATAAATACTGACACTGAACTATTACACAACTAAGGTAAGTATACCCTATCGTGTATAGTATAGCTACAGTAAGTACTGGTTCGTTCCACAGAGACTATGTAATCGAGAACTTTAATTTAAATGCAGTTAACTTGGTATAGAAAAGACTTGGGTTTTTGTGTGATCGAATTGTCACCTTACTTAACAACTAAATTAATCTAACTAAGCAAATGGACTCAGGAAGAGTCAGGTTGATTTGTTTAACTTTTTCCAAATACTAGAAACTACACTTGTTTGGATTAATTCGCTAATGACTTCGGGGTATTCAATTAGAACAAATTAAATACAATTCATGTCCATCTCAATTAAGTTAGATTTAACATTCGCTATAACCTAAACTTTAATCTCAATTTATCATGTTACAATTCAATCTATGAAAGACATTCGACATGATCATTTACTTACAAATTTAAGTCTAATTATCTGAATTGTAATTTTTCTGCGTTCGCAATTAAAATTCAATCATTCATTGACCAACAATTGATAATAAACATATGAATGATAAACATCCGCTATAATCATTCATCAGTTCACCAAATAATTCAGACTTAAGATTGAAACCCTAATTCGTAAGAAAGTCGATCAAACGTAACTTGATTGAACATGAATATCAGAAGTTAATACCCCTAATCATTAATCCTTTCATCCAAACAAGTGTTTATAGAATTAGCCACTCATAATTACCAAAGAAAATTCAATATAGATAATTGAAATCAAAGCTAACATGATTATATATAATAAAGATGAAAGACGAATGATTACAATGATTACGTGATGATCCGTAGTAACCAAAATGATTAGCACAATGAAAGATCTTCAATTGTAATGAAAAGCTTCAAAAGTTTCAGAGTATTTTCGTATCTAGTGTTTTCTGGAATGGAAGTTATCTTTTAAATGAAAGGAAAACGTATTTTAAATCCTTCAAACTGCTGCAAAACCGCTCACAAACGCGATCCCAGCTATGGAACGCGATCCTGGAATCTCAGTTTTCTTCATATGAACGCGATCCTGGATAGTTGTGGACGGATCGCGTTACTTGCCTTGGGAAGATTCTGTAACGGAATTACACATTGAAACGCGATCCCGTAAAGGAGTCTGGATCGCGTTGCTATGCTTTGGAAATTCTGAAATTGATTTGCACTATGTAACGTGATCCTGGATAGTTGTCTGGATCGCGTTTGTCAGTTTGAGATTCTGGCTCCAGCAACGACTTTGACTTTTCAGCTCCAAATCAACATCAAATTATCACCAATCTTTCAAACTTCAACTCGTTAACCTGGAAATCCAAATTATACTAACTAAGTACTGAAAGTTCTAAAAGTTAGCTAAAAACAAACCTAAAAACAATGATATCACGTTAGATATATATGTACAAAATGAGCGATATCAAACATCCCACACTTGAGCTTTGCTTGTCCTCAAGCAAATCATTTTCTACCAAATTTAAACCATTACATCCCTTTTGCATTTTCAGAAATAGAGATCAAGTTTTGCAAAATAATACTAACAATTATCACCTAAGCGATTATGCTAGCAACATATATATAAAAGTAAATTTCATAGATGGTTCACGTGGTTTACACCGATTTACAAAAACGGTCCCTAAACTCATTTTTTCACATTTTCAGTCCAATAAGTTTACATTTTGCTCGAAAATGGTCCCTCACTTACCTAAAATGACTAAAGTACCCTTTGACCGTTTAAATCGTGACTATCCGAAAATGACAAAAGGAAGAGTACTTTAGTCATTTTAGGTGGAGGAGGAACCATTTTCGAGCAAAATATAAACTTATTGGACTGAAAAAGTGAAAAAAGAAGTATATGGACCATTTTCGTAAATCGGTGTAAACCACAGGGACCATCTATAGAATTTACTCTATATATAATTACCAAAACTTGAGATGATAATTTGCCAAGCCCGAAATGCACGACTTAGCACCTCACAATAGGATAAGTGTATCAATCACTCACTCTCAACCTATAAACTACTAGGTAAGGGAATGAATAATATAACACTCAATTAAGCCAAGTCGTGATGCGATGTTACCATAGGCTTGCAAAAGAATCAAATCTCCACCGTCTTGGCGTGAGCACCAAGTGAAATCTCAGATAAGGTATTTTAATCATGTTGTGTATAAAGTATGGGTGAAAGTGGAATAGGTAGGTTAGACTCAAGCAATTGGTGTAAAGTGATAGTCAAAACCCATGAGAAAGTAAAGGAAATGTTGCCTAATTGTTTCTTAATGTGACAGTAATAAAACTCAGGATTCTCATGCTAAATCAATTAGAATTATTCTTCATGTACAACTTATATTCACAATTCTCAACTTGCAATTCTCATTGATTTACATTTACGATTGGATTGATTAACTGCATTCTACGACTTTCTATGAATCCTGTGTAGCGAACTTTCGGACCAACCATCCTAGACCGGAAAAAGATCTTCGGTGGCTAGGTGTAGAACACCCCTCGGGAACTACTTGTTCAGGAATTCAAAGGCCGTTTAGTTGACTACAATTAACCAAACCTTAACTTAAGCTTTAACAGTTAACTTCCACAACTTTCATTGCTTTCAACTTCATTTACTTAAACTTCAACATTCAGCACTTTCAGTTGATTACAACTTCAGATCATAGAATTTAACATTAGAATCCCTATTAAGACGATTTAAGTCACATTTTTCATAAAAATCCATTAAAAATTCAAATTAGACAACATTTTGAAAAATAAGTGATTTGGGAATTGACTACACAAAAATAGGCTATCTGATGTAGTGATCATGAATGTATGTGGAAGTGTCTACGGGTTTCTTAGCACTAAAAGTGAGTGCTAACGACCTGGGTGGACTGGATAATAATGGGTGTAACAGAAAATTAGATCCCAAACAACTAAGATTCCTTGGCCGATTATTGAGGTTAGTACTAATCAAGTAAATGATCTATACGGTCCCGATAATTGGCTAGAAAGTCAAAATTGCTGGGATTAAGCTCCAAACCTAAGAATACCTCCTCATCATACGATCTCACCTATATCACATTTTTGTGATCTCACAGCGGCCTCGAAATGCATCACTAGGGCAAGTTCTAGAACAAACTACAATCACCGGCACACTCATAGCAACTAACAATATAAACACTAAAAATAAGTGCTTTTCTCAATAAGGCTCTAAATATCTCACAATTTTCAATGGGGCTACAAGTATGCTAGTCATGCAATTCACCCAATGAGGTTGCTCATATGACACATCTCTAAAAATTTTACATGCAATAGGGATAATCAAGCTAGATAAGCCAACTGAATGAGTAGGACCTCCTACTGTCGAAGTTTTGTGTTAGACTTACCAACTTGACTTGTACTTCATTTGCTAAAATTTATCTATGAATTTATGAAGCAACTAAACTTATGAGGACAAACAAATTCCAAGTGAATTTAACCTCCCCACACTTAAGTTGTGCATTGTCCCCAATGCAACAAAACTAAAATATGCAATATACACGAATGCGGGGAGAAAAAGGAAACGAGTACTTCCCGAGGGATGTTGCAGAAAAATGATGAATATGCCATGCGTGTTTTGTCGCTGAACTTACTGCCAGCATATGCAAATGGTTCCAATTCCGCACAGCACTCTAACAAAATAACCATAAAAACTGGGCATAACTTATAAATCAACTGGGTAGAATGAGATGGCATTGTACAAACCGTACCTAAATGCCACTCATGTAGAAGTTTATGCCAAAATCCTAGATACCAATATACAAAGTCTTAAACGACCATAAAGAGGAAAATAGTTCAAAACAGAAAATAATTGTTCAAAGATAACATAACATGATCCAATGGAAATTAATCCCCAAATAGCCAATGTCCCGATGACCCATGCTGAGTATGCTCTTGAACTTCTCCGCGTTGGTGCCTCTCGAGCGTCTCAAGTGCAGCTTGCCTGTCATAATCAGGAACGGGGTTGACAGCTCCTGGCTCACCCCACCGTGGGAATTGGTAGTAAGGGGTGGGAAAAACATCTTCCTCATAAGAATAGATGCGCTGCGTGTTATGCCTTTGCCAATCATTGAAATATCACTGCACACCCCATTCATATCTAGATTCCTCCCAAAAATTCGTTTCTTGAATCTGAAAGTTATCAAATCGATTAACAAAGCCTTGGAACCAAACAGGTGTATCCGGATGTTGTGATCCCGCACCCTCATGTTGAACATCTTCCATTTCTTCATCAAAACCAGCTCGTTGTCTTTCTTGCTGCGGTGGTGGTTGTGACGATGTACCATCTCGAAGACTTTTCTTTGTCGGTCTCCAAGGGATGAACTTTTTCCTTTCTTGTGAAACGGCCCTGGCGGCTGAGAACATCTCAATGGATAAAGGTAACGAATTATCTTCCACTATAGTCAAAGGGTTCTTTTTTGCCTTCAATCTCACATCAAAGTGTTTAGCAATTAAAGTTACATAATGGTTCCTAGCAATCTTGGAGGAATCCTTTCTTCCCTTCCCATAAGTCGCCAGGAATTCCGCCACACAATATGGTATAGAAACCCGAATTCTTTTGTTGATTCTGGTCAAGTACCACATATCTGGAGCTGTTACCTTTTCTGTATTTTTTCCTCTACAAGCAATAGAATGAGCAATAAATTTTTGGATTAAGCGATGCTCCATGTCTCTGAGATTGCTAGAAGCGTTGTTCCCCGATGAATCGTATGGGGCGTCACTTAATTCACGCCACATAGTTTCCAATGGTACTGCGGATTCATCCAACCATTCTCCCCTAAAAATGTAATCTTCAAAATAGGGTGCTTCAAGCACATCAGCATCATATATATCCAAACACTCAGCAACATCCATCAAACTCATCTCCCGATCTTCACCCCCTAGTCGGAACGACAACAATGGATTTTTCACAGTTTTTATCCTATGTATTTCCACCGTTGAGAAGAACTCTAAACACAACTCTGCATAAATTGGCTCTTTAATAGCAAACAATCTTTCCCAATCTTGCACATCATAAGTGTTACCTGTCCATCTACATTTAACCGATTGAGTGAGCGTGTGTCTCAATGACCTTGCTAGCCCCGCTTCTTCCAATGGCTGCCAATTGATCACTCTTGGATGTACAATATCTTTATCTCTTCAAGCCAACAAATTTTCATTGTACGTCGCAAACTTCCCCCCACAATTTTTCTTTGTAAACTGCAAATTTGGGTGTAATCTCTCCGGATCCAAAAGATATCCTAGCGATAAAGTCTGTGCTTTTCCTTTTCCTTTAGAACTAGACCCTTGTTCTTTGTCTTTACTCCGACCTCTCTGAAACATCAAACACACAACACAAAATATGTTTCCAGGAATGTTAGCGTTAGCATAAACCGCAATTAGTCATCGAGTTACAAAATGAGCGATTAATGTCTAAACTATATCCCCTAACAACCAAAGCATATAGGCCAAACAAAACTTGTACATCGAACACAATTGATCATAACATTGGTAACCCACAACTAGTAACCGAGTTTCCTATACACACACCCTTAACTATTCTATGGAACATGCAAACCGCCAAAATATAACATGTAGTCTAATTTCAAACAAAGTCATGGCAACGGACAACACAATTCAAAGCCAAACAAGCCTTACAATCAAGATTACATGAAATGTACACAAGATACCATCATCTCCATCAAATAAACCAAATTCACAAGTTTCATAACTCTAATATCAAACATATACTTGAAAATTGCATAAAAATCACACAATGATAACAAGTAATGCATTACAATCAAAAGTCAATGAAAACAAAGTCAAACGTTGACCCAGAAAGTCAACTTCATCTTCTTCCCCAAAATGTCATAAACCCTAGTTCACAATCTACTCACAAATTGAAATTAATCAACAAATGAGCATTAAAACACATAGTATGTAAAGGTTCATGCAAACTAGCACCAAATACCATCAATAATTCCTCCAAATCGGATTACCCACTAACTAGCATAAACCCTAATTTGGAAACATCACAATCTAGCAATTTAAACACAAAATAATGGAGTACACAAGTTAGAAGCAACAATGTAGCATGAAAATGAAGAAAAACAAGTAATCATAACATCCCCACACTTAGATTCTTCTAAATCCGAATTGTTGGAGAACCCCCAAAATGTATGCATTAAACACAAAAATGGTGGATGATAATATCTTAAGGAAGTTAGCCATTAGTGATTAGTGAAGAAAACTTAAAGAAATCTTGTTAGATGATGAAGATGATCGATTTTGGTGTTTAGGGTTTATGTGTGTTTTGTTTTCCCTTTACCCGTTTTTATTTAACCTAGGAGTCGGTCCAAAAGTAACGAACACGATCCACAAACATATGCCGGATCGCGTTTCTCAGTTAAAATCGTCCATTCAACAAATTACTCTGTGTGACGCGATCCTACGTTACCATAGCCGGATCGTGTTTATTCTTTGCAAAACATTCTGTTAACGAATTTCACTTGTGAACGCGATCCCAAAGGCTCGTCCGGATCGCGTTTCTTAGCTTTAAACGTTCATCACTAAAAACCACTATGGAACACGATCCTGAGGTTGTCTCTGGATCGCGTTTGACAGCTTTAAACCACAATTTTATTTTTTTATTTTTTTGAAAATTAATCAAGTAATAAAGTAATAATACTAATAGTATAATATATATATATATATATATATATATATATATATATATACAAATGATATACCATACCATGCTTAGTTTATTTACGAGTTCAAAGCTAGACTCGACCCCGAATTTACTTGTCCTTAGGGTAAATGGCAAGTGCCTCCCACTCGCAATCGGCATTCTCCTCATGGTATAACTTCAGCCTGTGATCGTTCACAATGAAAGAACCTCCATCTGACTTGTAAAGTTCAACATAACCTGAAGGATATCCGTGTTTCACCGTGTATGGACCGGTCCACCTCGGTTTTAGTTTTGGTTGTTACAACTTAAACCGAGACTGAAACAATAACACCTTATCCCCTGCTTTGAATTCTTTCCTTATCTTAAGCTTTTTATCATGCAACGCCTTGGTCCTTTCCTTGTACAATTTGGAGCTCTCGTAGGCTTGCAACCTCAACTCATCTAACTCATGCAATTGGAGCGTTCTCTTCTCACCGGCTTCAACCAAATCTGTATTATAGTTCTTAAGAGCCCAATAAGCCTTATGTTCCACTTTAACCGGCAAATGGCATGTTTTGCCATAAAGCAACTTGTATGGTGTGGTTCCAATCGGTGTCTTGTAGCGGTTATAAATGCCCACAAAGCATCATCCAATTTCTTCGACCAAATAGCCCGGTTGTCTTTGACTATTTTCTCAAGAATTCTCTTCAAGGCTCTATATGTATTCTCCACTTGACCACTAGTTTGTGGGTGGTAAGAGGTAGAAAACCGATGTTGAACTCCATACTTTTTCAAAACTTTCTCGAGTTGCTGATTCGCGAAGTGACTTCCACGATCACTTATTAAGGCTTTAGGAACACCGAATCGGCAAAATAAACTCTTCAAGAAGTCAATCACTACTCGGGCATCATTCTTTGACACGTCCTTTGCTTCAGCCCATTTTGACACATAATCCACAGCTACCAAGATGTATTCACACTTATTTGATTTTGGAAATGGACCCATGAAATCTATGCCCCAAATGTCAAATACCTCACAAACCTGAATACTCGTTTGAGGCATTTCATCCCTTTTTGAGATGTTGCCTACCCTTTGACACGAATCACAAGTTTGGCAAAGAGTTTGTGCCTCTTTAAAGATCGTGGGCCAATAGAATCCAGCATCATACACTTTCTTAGCTGTAACAGATGGTCCATAGTGCCCACCGGTTGGTCCATGGTGGCACTCATCCAGAATTCTCCTCGTTTCACCCCCGGAAACACATATCCTAATCATTCCGTCAGCACATACCCGAAACAAATGTGGGTCTTCCCAAAAATAGTACTTCAAATCAGAGAAAAACTTTCCTTTCTGTTGATGTGTCATGCCTTTTCTCAAAACACCTCCAACAAAATAGTTTGTAATATCGGCGTACCATAGTGTTTCCTCCTCATTTTCAGCTTCACCTACCTGTAAAAGGAATTCCTCTGGAAAAGAATCATCAATGTCAGTATCGCCTGACTTGTCTAGGTTTGGATTTTCCAACCTTGACAAGTGATCGGCGGCAAGGTTTTCAACCCCCTTTTTGTCCTTGATCTCAATGTCAAACTCTTGCAAAAGAAGAATCCAACGAATGAGTCTAGATTTAGCATCTTGTTTTGAAAACAAGTACTTTAGGGCTGAATGGTCGGTGAACATAACAGTTTTGGACAATACAAGATAAGGCCTGAACTTATCGAAAGCAAACACAACAGCAAGTAATTCTTTTTCAGTTATTGTATAATTCTGTTGCGCCCCATTAAGTGTTTTACTAGCAAAGTAAATTGGCCTAAAATGATTTCCCTCACGTTGTCCTAAAACTGAACCTAAGGCATAGTCACTCGCATCACACATTAATTCAAATGGTTTAGACCAATCGGGTGAAACCATAATGGGTGCATTAGTCAACCTATCCTTTAAAGTCTCAAAAGCTTTCACACATTCAACATCAAACACAAACGTGACATCTTTCTCAAGCAATTTGGTCATGGGTCTAGTGATCTTAGAAAAGTCTTTGATAAACCTACGATAAAAACCCGCATGACCCAAGAAACTCCTGACCCCTTTTACATTTGCGGGTGGAGGTAACTTGGCAATGATATCAATCTTTGTCTTGTCAACCTCAATTACCACACTTGACACCTTGTGTCCCAAAACAATTCCTTCCTTAACCATGAAATGGCACTTTTCCCAATTAAGAACTAAATGTGCCTTCTCGCATCTTTCAAGCATCTTGTCTAAGTTAGACAAACATGATTCAAAGGAATTACCAAAAACAGAAAAATCGTCCATGAAAACCTCCATGGAAGTCTCAATCATGTCATGAACTATAGCAATCATACACCTTTGAAAGGTGGCTGGGGCGTTACAAAGCCCAAAAGGCATCCTCCTATAAGCATATGTACCAAATGGACAAGTAAAAGTAGTCTTCTCTTGATCTTTAGGGTCTATAGGGATTTGGAAATATCCTGAAAACCCATCAAGAAAGCAAAAGAATTCATTTCCGGCCAATCTCTCTAACATTTGGTCAATGAAAGGTAAAGGGAAATGGTCTTTCCGGGTAGCATCATTCAATCTCCTATAGTCAATACAATCACGCCAACCCGTGACTGTCCTAGTTGGAACTAATTCGTTTTGGTCATTTGTCACAACAGTCATACCACCATTTTTAGGTACACAATGGACAGGACTCACCCAAGGGCTATCAGAAATGGGGTAAATAATACCCGCATCGAGTAATTTAACCACCTCCTTTTTGACAACATCCTTCATATTTGGGTTAAGCCTCCATTGTCTTTGAACAACGGGTTTTGCCTCATCTAAAAGATTTATTTTGTGTTTACAAAAAGATGGGCTTATTCCAGGTATGTCAGAAGTACGCCAAGTGAAGGCGCCCTTGTGAGCTCTCAACACATCAAGTAACATACATTTTTCAGAATTAATAAGATTAGAAGAAATTACAACCGGTAAGAGATTTTCCTCTTCCAAAAATGCATACTCCAAATGACTTGGGAGTTGTTTCAACTCCAAGTCTTTCGGTGGATCCTCCGGTGAAGTCTTGATCCTCAACCGATCCTTACTCTTTAGCTCCTTAAAGCTCTCTTCAGCTAGTTGCTCTTCATCATCTTCTTTAACTTCCACTGATTCAAGTAACTCTTCTTCAGTCATTTTCTCATCAACAGATTCCAACAACTCAGCAAATTCAGCATCCAATCCAAGTAATCCCTGTAACTCCTCATCCAAAGCCTCATCTATGACATCAATACTGAAACAAGTATCGTCAGTAGAATAAGGATGCTTCATGGCCTTATCGACCGTGAAAGCAATCCTTTCCTGGCCCACTCCTAAGGTCAACTGCTTGTTTTTCACATGAATAATAGCATCAGCAGTATGTAAGAAGGGACGTCCTAGAATGAGTGAGACTTTACTATCTTCCTCCATCTCGAGGATCACAAAGTCAACAGGAAATGTAAAAGGTCCAACCTCTATCAACATATTTTCCGCAATCCCAACGGGATATTGGAATGATCTATCGGCCAGTCGGATGCTCATACGTGTGGGTTTAAGGGATCCTGGAGATAATTTTGCATAAAGGGAGTAAGGCATCAAGTTTATACTAGCACCTAAGTCAGCTAGGGCATCACAAGGCATAAACTTTCCTAATGTACATGAAACAATAAAACTCCCTGGGTCCCCCAATTTAGGTGGAATCTGATTTTGAACGATAGCAGAACACTCATCATTCAGAAATGTGGCCGACGCCTCCGAAAGCTTTTCCTTGTTGCTCACCAAGTCTTTGATAAACTTGGCATAATTCGGCATTCCAGCTAAAATATCCACCAATGGTACATTGATCCGTATGCTCTTTATCATGTCCACAAACTTTCCATACTGAACAGCAATCTTTTCCTTCCTCAAGCGTTGAGGATATGGAATCTTCAGTTTGTACGCCTTCACTACCGGTTGTGTTACCGGAGGTGTTGGTGAAACCGGAACAGAAGTAGGTTGAACAATCTCCTCTTCTTCATCGTTAACTTCTATTTCATCATTATCCTGCAAAACAGAGTTAGAAATCTTGGCCCTTTTTACCGGAGGTGGTGGTAGCTCTTTCCCATTACGAGTGGTAATAGCATTTGCATGCTCATTTCGGGCCGGTGGTGGCTGATATGGCTTTGGTCCACTATTAGAAGATGTGGGCCTCGGGTTCGGTTGGGTGTTGCTCGGTAAACCACCGGGTGGTCTACTACTTTGCCCTTCAGATAACAGGTCCATTTTCCTTTCCAAATCCTGAATTGAGGCTTGCTGAGTTTTTTGATTTTGATCCACACTTAACCTCAAATTCGTCATTTGGGTTTTCAATCTCTCAGTGGAAACATCCTGTTTAGAAATGAACTCCTTCATTATCTTCTCTAAAACAGATTCGGGTGTTGTTTGTTGTTGAACAGGTGGTGGTGTTGATGGTGGAACATTATCTCTTTGGAATTGATTGTAGTAGTTCTGATCCTGTCGAGAATATCTATTTCCTTGATAATTACCCTGAAAGTTTCCCGAATTCCGGTTTTTGAATCCGTCCCTCTGATAATTATTTTGTTGCAAATAATTTACATCTTCATCCGCCATTCTCATAGGTTGATCATCACTATCACAATCATTTGTTGCATGATTTCCTCCACAATTTCCACATCCTTCACGAAGCTCTTTGATCTCTCCTTTGAGAGTCTTGAATTGATTATCGAATTTGGTAGACGTAGCTTTAAGTTCTTTCATCATCTTCTTTCAGCAAAAGCAACGGTCTTTCGGGCTGGTTTTCTACTATCTTTTGCCCAATTGAGACTTTGCAAAACTTTATCCTCCATAATCTTCCAAGCTTCATTGGGAGATTTATACATGAATAGTCCCCCTCCAGCAGAATCTAAAACAGTAGATGATGGAATATCAAGACCATTGTAAAAAAGTTCTATAATCTCGGCCTTTGACAAACCATGGCCATGACAATTTCTAAGCAACTCTTTGATCCTCAACCATGCTTCCACCAAAGTTTCGTTTTCATTTTGCCTGAAACCTCGAATCTCATTCAATAACCTTTCTGCCAAAGCTGGTGGAAAATAACGTCCGACAAAAGCTTCCCTCATTTGGTTCCAAGTTTGAATAGAATTTGGTTCGAGTTCTTGATACCAAATCTTTGCTTCCCCACATAAAGACATTGGAAAGGTCTTTAATCTGATTGCCTCTTCCGTGTTCGGACCATACTTGAAATTCTCACCAATCTCCAAAAAGTCAGCAATATGCTTATGCGGATCGGATCGCACCCTTCCATCAAACTGAGTATCCCGAAGCATTTCCAAATGATTTCCCTTTAGTGAGAAATTATTATCAATTTGTGGCCTCCGAATTGCTGAACCCGAAGTAGGAGCAACGGTCCTAGTCCTATTGAACATGGGAGTATCATTTTCGTCACCCATTGGTTCTGCTTCTGCTTTAGATCTTACTTCCTCTTCGAATCTCGATTCAAGTTCTTCTTCAAAAACTTCTTCTTCAAAGATTTTATTTGCTGAAGTTGATCCACTTTCAGTTTGGCTTGAAGTTGATTCCGTCGGTTTATTCTTTGATTTCTTCTTTCTTTTCTTCTTTGTAGTTTTCTCCGGATCAGACAAAGGACCTAGGATTTCGTTACCCGAATTCCTAGTGCTCATCCACTACCTAAGTAAACCTGCAAAAGCAAAGAAAATAAAACCGTCAAATGCACCGGCGCAATATAATTTAACTTAAAAATAACTTTCTACGAATTTAATTCAAAGAAAGGATCAATTAACTACACTAAAAATAAATTCTCAAACACACAGATCCCCGGCAGCGGCGCCAAAAACTTGATGTGTAAAATCGAGTTATAAAATAAACTAATAAATACTGACACTGAACTATTACACAACTAAGGTAAGTATACCCTATCGTGTATAGTATAGCTACAGTAAGTACTGGTTCATTCCACAGAGACTATGTAATCGAGAACTTAAATTTAAATGCAGTTAACTTGGTACAGAAAAGACTTGGGTTTTTGTGTGATCGAATTGTCACCTTACTTAACAACTAAATTAATCTAACTAAGCAAATGGACTCAGGAAGAGTCAGGTTGATTTGTTTAACTTTTTCCAAATACTAGAAACTACACTTGTTTGGATTAATTCGCTAATGACTTCGGGCTATTCATTAGAACAAATTAAATACAATTCATGTCCATCTCAATTAAGTTAGATTTAACATTCGCTATAACCTAAACTTTAATCTCAATTTATCATGTTACAATTCAATCTATGAAAGACATTCACCATGATCATTTACTTACAAATTTAAGTCTAATTATCTGAATTGTAATTTTTCTGCGTTCGCAATCAAAATTCAATCATTCATTGACAAACAATTGATAATAAACATATGAATGATAAACATCCGCTATAATCATTCATTAGTTCACCAAATAATTCAGACTTAAGATTGAAACCCTAATTCGTAAGAAAGTCGATCAAACGTAACTTGATTGAACATGAATATCAGAAGTTAACACCCCTAGTCATTAATCTTTTCATCCAAACAAGTGTTTATAGAATTAGCTACTCATAATTACCAAAGAAAATTCAATATAGATAATTGAAATCAAAGCTAACATGATTATATATAATAAAGATGAAAGACGAATGATTACAATGATTACGTGATGATCCGTAGTAACCAAAATGATTAGCACAATGAAAGATCTTCAATAGTAATGAAAAGCTTCAAAAGTTTCAGAGTATTTTCGTATCTAGTGTTTTCTGGAATGGAAGTTATCTTTTAAATGAAAGGAAAACGTATTTTAAATCCTTCAAACTGCTGCAAAACCGCTCACAAACGCGATCCCAGCTATGGAACGCGATCCTGGAATTTCAGTTTTCTTCATATGAACGCGATCCTGGATAGTTGTGGACGGATCGCGTTACTTGCCTTGGGAAGATTCTGTAACGGAGTTACACATTGAAACGCGATCCCGTAAAGGAGTCTGGATTGCGTTGCTATGCTTTGGAAATTCTGAAATTGATTTGCACTATGTAACGCGATCCTGGATAGTTGTCTGGATCGTGTTTGTCAGTTTGAGATTCTGGCTCCAACAACGACTTTGACTTTTCAGCTCCAAATCAACATCAAATTATCACCAATCTTTCAAACTTCAACTCGTTAACCTGGAAATCCAAATTATACTAACTAAGTACTGAAAGTTCTAAAAGTTAGCTAAAAACAAACCTAAAAACAATGATATCGCGTTAGATATATATGTACAAAATGAGCGATATCATATACACACGGGCTATTGATTTTTAATATAAAATTTTGTGTTCAGTATCTTGTTTCTAATAATAAAGTGTGTAAGTTAATATGTATATTTAGCATTTACTTGGATTCATGATAATATTACTTTATGTAAATGTATTTATATAAGTAGATATTAAAAAAAAAAAAGATTTTGAAACCAAGTTAATGAAAAAACTTAATTATTTTTAAGTCTATATTAACCTTTTCAAGTAATTTTATTACTACTCCATGAATTAATAATAGAAACATTACAGATCGATTTGTATAATATTTTAGTTAATGATTAAATTTATTTTTATATGTAAGTGAGTAGTATATATAAAAAAAGTTCTTTTTAATTGGTTAGGGATCATATTTTTAAATTTACTAAAATTAAAGGACTTAATTGATAAATTGAAATTTAATTAAAATGATAACATCATAAAGGTGTTTCCTATATATAATTTAAGATTATAAGATTGCCTTTTATTACTATTTACTTCACACCTTTAACTATTTCATGGATTCAAATTTAAAATTTTCTAATTAGATGTGAACTGATAAACAATATAAATTAGAATAAGATGTAAATAATACACAAATTCATCTAATTTTATCTTTGCATCTTTTTTAACCATGAAACTCCATCAGCATAATTTCAAGTTTTGCAACTCGAAGCTAAGGCAACTTCAATGATAACTTTTTCTAAAAAAAATTTGTAAAAAAAAACATTAGAGAAACTTTTTATCATTACACCCCCTCTTTTGTAATTAAAAGCTTTTGTAATTAAAAGGTTGAAAAATCTCAAGTTTTTTAGCTCAAATATTTACATTTACACCCCCTCTTTTGGTATAATAAAACTATTAAAAAGCTTTTTCACATTCGAGATAAAACTTGTTTATAAAGTTTTTTTGAAAAGAAATTATGTGGCACGTAAAAAAGTTTTTAAAAGCTTTTTGCCATTATAAATGCTCTTGTGCATTAATTTTAAGTACACATAGCTAAGAATATCTTCAATGAATGCTATTTCTAAAGACTTTATTTTATCTTCTTATTATATTTTTTCAGAAAATCTTTACTAATTACATATTTAAGATTTTTCAAGCTTTTGGTGTACTACTTTTTTTGTTTTTCTACTATATCATTTTCATATAAATCCTATTGTGTTCAAAAAAGCTTTGATAAAACTTTTTAATATTATATTGAAGTTCAAACTTTTTTCAAAAAGTTTTTTTATAACAAGTGAGACTGAATGTCAAAAAGCTTTTGAAAGCCATTTTGCATTGAAGATGTTTTAAAAATCAAAATTATAGGTTGATATAAAGTTGACAACATGTTTGTTTAAAGGTGAAAAAAGAGAGAAATGTAACTTGAAATAATGCAATAAGAAAAATAAAAAATCGAATTGCAGTGTTATGTATTCTTCTTCCATCGAGGCATCGAACGCAAACCAAAATTACATAAAATACGCTCCTTATTGTGATCTGATATTGATTTTTCTATTCATCACATGTTGTTGAAGTTTATTCCATTCATTGTTTTCAGTTTATTTAATTGGATTTATTCGTTTTTATATTCCAGTAGTGGGCTTTTAAAGTTAAAATTATGTTTGTGAGAATGAGTTAAACCAATAAGAATGTACCATATGTCACTAAACTCTCTTTCCCCACGTTTTTAAAAATTAAACATCTTCCAAACGGTAAGTTAAAAAATCACAAAATTTTGCACCATAAAAATCAGTGTTTTATTCTCTTCGATTGAAGATGTAACAAGGTATACTTTCGATGAACTTTTTATTTTCATTTTTCGGTATGTTTTAAAAACAATTAACATATGTGTTACCAGTAAGTAACGAATGTGTTAACGGCTAGTAACACATATGTTACTAATTTTTTACGATTTCTAAAACTCAAAAAGAAAAAAGTCGTCAAAAATATACTTTGTGAGATGACAAATCGAAGAGAAAAAAATGATGATTTTATGATGTAATTTTTATAATTTTTCGACTTTCCGTTTGAGATATTTGATTTACAAAAATGTGGGAAAAAATGAGTTTTATAACACGTGGCACATTCTTATTGGTTCTTTCATTCTCACCAAATTTTTCATTCTCATTTGAACCTCATTCACTTAAAATCTATAAAATTATAAATAGAATTATGTAATACACATTCGAATTGCAGATACAGATTTTAGTTTATATAAAAATCTATGTTACTAGTATGAATCATTAAATTGAATATAAACAAGTTTTCGTAATACCATACAATTTCAAACTCATGTATATTTACCCTCTTAAATAACAGCACAAAAATTATGGTTACATCTAAATCAATATTCAAAGATAACAATATAAAAACTCAAAAAAAAATGATAAATAAAGGTATATCTTTCAAAAAAAAAAAAGAAAGAAGGAAAAAAAAAAAAAGGAAAGACTTAACCTTTTGTTCTAAGGCTTTTTAGTATAGGTAACAAATATTTTTGAACTATATTCTCATTATTTAATTCTTCCGGGTAAAAGGGAAGAATAAAAACTTCAAACATTGGGTTAAAAAACCAAACCAAGTGCCTAGGTAAAGAAACACATAAAAAATAAAAATTATACAAAATAATTAACCACCCATAAGATTCGAATTCAAGTGTTTCATATTTTCATATGTCACTAAACTCTCTTTCCCCACGTTTTTAAAAATTAAACATCTTCCAAACGGTAAGTCAAAAAATTACAAAATTTTGCACCATAAGAATTAGCGTTTTATTCTCTTCGATTGGAGATGTGACAAGGTATACTTTCGATGAACTTTTTATTTTCATTTTTCGGTATGTTTTAAAAACAATTAACACATGTGTTACCAGTAAGTAACGAATGTGTTAACGGCTAGTAACACATATGTTACTAATTTTTTACGATTTCTAAAACTCAAAAAGAAAAAAGTCGTCAAAAATATACTTTGTGAGATGACAAATCGAAGAGAAAAAAATGATGATTTTATGATGTAATTTTTATAATTTTTCGACTTTCCGTTTGAGATATTTGATTTACAAAAATGTGGGATAAAATGAGTTTTATAACACGTGTCACATTCTTATTTGTTCTTCCATTCTCACCAAATTTTTCATTCTCATTTGAACCTCATTCACTCAAAATCCATAAAATTATAAATAGAATTACGTAATACACATTCGAATTGCAGATACAGATTTTAGTTTATATAAAAATTTATGATACTATTATGAATCATTAAATTGAATATAAACAAGTTTTCGTAAATACCATACAATTTCAAACTCATGTATATTTACCCTCTTAAATAACAACACAAAAACTATGGTTACATCTAAATCAATATTCAAAGATAACAATATACAAACTCAAAAAAATTGATAAATGAAGGTATATCTTTGAAAAAAAAAGAAAGAAGGAAAAAAAAAGGAAAGACTTAACCTTTTGTTCTAAGGCCTTTTAGTATAGGAAACAAATATTTTTGAACTATATTCTCATTATATAATTCTTCTGGGTAAAAGGGAAGAAGAAAACCTTCAAACATTGGGTTAAAAAAACAAACCAAGTGCCTAGGTAAAAAAACACATAAAAAATAAAAATTATACAAAAAATTAACCACTCATAAGATTCGAATTCAAGTGTTTCATATTTCCATTACATGGTGAAATATATAAAAAATAGATGATCCATGAATCTAAAATAATACGTAGTAGTTGTTAATAAACTCATAATAAAAGGTGAAAAAATATAAAATAAAAATAAAAGTTTTTGCTAACGGAAGCTCTTAGACTTTCAAACTTGTATAAAAAATAAGAACATTTATCGAAATTCAGAAGGTCAAAATAAATTCAAAGGGAGATAAATAGTTTATTATGGTTATAGTAAAATATTTAATGCATGTCTCAAAGTTTTAACAAAAAGTCCTAAGGACTTCGGTTTTCAAAACCCAAAAAAGTAAAATGAAAAACTAACTAAAAAAATGATGAGCGCAAGACTTAAACTTGTGAGGTAGTACCTTATTATATTTATGATATTTTATATACAACTCATAAGAGTGCATATCGAAAAAACTAAAAAGGCGAAGAGTCTCGAACTCTAGGCCTCCCGCAATATATCACCACTTGAAAACCACCAAGGAAGTAGCCGCCAATTTTTTTGTAGTTTTATTTCCTTTGTTATTTATATATCATAACGAAAATTAGTAATGAAACAACAATGTTTATGGTCAAAACGATATTTGACCAACCACATGTGTACTTTAGATGATAGGTATAATTCTCATACTTCTCATCCTGTATTGGATCTCACTTGATATTTTAAATATTCATTCACAGGATCAAGGCCCTACAAGAATATAGCAATGGATCCACATTCATACCCAGTATCACCCGAAAATGATATAAAGAATTCTCTGGATAAACTTGAGCTGGGCCAACTTGAGTTGACTCCCAACAAGAACACGATTCTTCACCTTGTATCCAAGTGCGGGGACGTGAAATCTGTAAATAATATTCTAAAAGATCATCGTTCATTGTTATATCATCGCAATTCTGAAGGGGAGACACCAACTTATGTTGCTGCTAGGGAGGGACATACGGATATTCTTGCAATTATGATTAATCATTTCAAGGAAGAAAACGACATCATTGAACTTTTCATCAGAGACATGGATAAACATACAGCCTTACATATTGCCGTACAGAATCATCACGTTGGAGTAGTGTTTTTGTTGATAAAGGAAATTCCTCAACTAGTCAATTGTATCAACGCTTTTAGTGAGATCCCATGTTATCTTGCAGCGGAAAGGGGATTTTCTAATATTCTTGAATATGCGTTCATAGACTGCAACCAAAGAGATTTCACAAGACCAGATGGAAAAACAGCATTACATGCCGCGGCTATTTCTGGATCAGCAGGTAATTCGACTCATGAATTATTTATTTATTATATTGAACTATGGTTTTTTGCATGGAATATGTGTGATAGAGGAAATCCCTTAGTTTTATAATTACCAATGGCAATATTTTCAAAAAATGAACTTTCTAGTTTTTATAAACATCTACCTTGATTCATTAGGACAACTAACAATCCTCCTGATAATAGATCTACATGGACATTTGATAGGTACATAGCAAAATATAGTTCCTGTGGGGGTATATTAGTTAATAGACATTAATTTTATGTTTACTTGATAACCTCATGCGAAATCATTAACTAGCCAACTCCTAAGAAGAATTTTGCCGACCAAAGTAAAAAAAAAACTAGAAACAATAGCTAAAAACGAAAGGTAGTAAATTTATGTGTTATAGTCAACTTTTATTATTTTCCTACGCGGGTAAAAAATATTTACTCCTT
This sequence comes from Pseudognaphalium luteoalbum, assembly GCA_963422505.1. NCBI lineage: Eukaryota > Viridiplantae > Streptophyta > Magnoliopsida > Asterales > Asteraceae > Pseudognaphalium > Pseudognaphalium luteoalbum. Next base: position 1,731,560 of record OY730192.1, read on the forward strand.
AAATTGAGCATTAACCTTGTATATATGCATCTCATAACTTAACTACGGAGTTTCAACTTTTTGGGTATTGATTTATACACCACAAATTTTTATTCTGCACACCCCTGTCTAATCTAATCAATACACATGGTACAACATCATATATGTATAATTGTGATATGCACATCAATCTTAGTGTTGTACAAATGATCAGGGCTGACAATTCAATTTAAGAGGTCTCGTGCGATTTCAAAAATTAGACCCTTAATAGACAAAATAAGTTCAAATATACATACAGAGATAATGCATTAATGTTCGAGAATTATATACAAAAACTTACAACAATGCAAAATCATTACTTAACAATTTAAAAAAACTAACAATTTTCATTCATCATTAAAACAACCTATTATCTTAGGCAAAGTTGTTGATTAAACGTTTATAATTAATATTGTAATAAATTATTTTTAATTATTATCACTGCTCATTTAAGCGTGTCTTTCTTATGACATTGTGGATCACATATATGATTTTAGCGACTTAAGCTTTGTAAAAATTCTTTCCGCATACGACAGTTATGAGAATAGTTATCAATACTCTATATGCACTGACAATAGCAAAGTCATCGACTCGTTTTAAATAATGTATAATATCAATATTCCTATACTAATACAACAAGGTTTAATCAACTTTAACTCTACGTAGAGTTCTTTTGTATTAATATTGAATACTCCACTATTCATGAACGCTTTTTCAAAGGGAGTTGATAGATACAACAAATTATATGATTCATGTACCAAAACAATGCTATTATATGCTTGTACTGCGAGCTTTAAATGTTGCACATTATGGTGTAAGAAACTACTTAGATGTTGTATTTATCACCTCCCTTTTTCAAGATGACTATAACACAAATTAAGAGTCTTGACATTAAAAGAAAGGCAATTAATTAGAAGTAAACAAGAAATTGAAAGTCTTGACAAACTCTTTGTATTGATCGAATATTTTGTAAGAGAAAAAACTGCTTAATCAACAACAAAAAAGAACTATTTCACTTTACTTGACTCTAGGTCTGAAAACAAAACACCCGCTTCATCAATTGGATTCTTATCAAAAGGTATATTTCTTATTTTTATTCTAAGACTGTAACTATAGTTTTACTTTCTCTTTTATTTTATTACTTTCGCATTGATTTCATACTAATTTTAACATGTGTTCATAAAATTTGAGGGCCCTCAAATTTTTGAGGCCCTCGACGCTGGTTCATATAGCACATGTCAATATCCTCTTCTACAAATGACCTCCACTTTTTCAATAGCTAGGTTACATGCTTATCAAAGCATCATTGTTATATTTTTGTCACCACTACATGCAAATCTGGATCCACTTTTCCTTAAAAATTACTAATCTACCTTGGATTTTTATCTCAGGCTGTATTTCGGTTGTGATAAAACTTTCAAAAGGTCTACTTTACCAAGAAGACAAGCATGGTTGGACGCCATTGTTTTATGCTATTTATCACAATGATTCTTCAGCAACAGCCGCTCTACTAGATGCTGACTGCTCTATTGGGTACCAAATGCTGAAAAAGAATGACATCACAACCTTACCCATTCACTTTGCGACTAGCCATGGTCATTGTGAAACAATGAAAGTTCTGATATCCAAATGTCCTGGATGCTTAGAGACTACTTATGGCAATGGAAAGAACATTCTTCATTTTGCTATTGAAAACAAGAAAATTGAAGTAATTAAATTCTTCTTTCATTACGAAATTTTTACGCGGCTTATCAACAAAAGAGATAACCATGGAGATACTCCCATTCATTCTTTTATGAAATCTAACCTTGAGATGCTGGAAGTCGTAATGGATCCTAGGGTTGACATTCATGCCCTTAACAAAGAAAATCTGACTCCTTTAGATGTAGCATCCTCAGATGAGAAAAGAGAAAGATTGCTAAAGGTACATATTACTTTTCCCTTATGGGTACTGGTATCCAATTTTTCCTACACAAATAATATACAAGAAACATCAGATATTTTCCGACATTCATACATATACGTAAACGAACCTGATTACATTTTTTAGTTGTCATCAGTCCAAAATTTATGTTTACACTAGCTACTACTCTATCTGTTTATACAAGGTAACTTTTCACATAAGTTCCCGCTTTCTGATAAATACTTTGTCAGCATATAAAATTTGCACCTGTATATCAAGGAAATATGATGTATTTGGTTTACGTGTGTTCTTCTCCAACTGATGTTTAATGTTCCATCCTGGAAATGAGATAGGAAAAATATTTGTTGTTTAGACTTGATAAGATATAAAAAAATTATGCAGGGTATAGCAAATGTTAGAAGCAGAGGAAATCAAACAAGAGTCTTGTTTCTTGAAGTAAACAGTCGTCCCGACCATGATGAAGAAATGCATCAATCTCTAAAAGAAGTAAAAGAAAAAGAAGAACTGAGAATGAAAGAAATTGAAAAGGAATTTGAACCATATTTCAAAATTGTGGAAAATCTTGTTGTGGTGGTCGGTCTTATAGCAACCGCAACCTTTGCAGCAGCTTTTGCAGTGCCAGGTGGTTTTGATGGTAATGAGGGCCCCAATCAGGGCATGCCCGTTCTACTTAGAAAAGCAGCATACAAAGCATTTGTCGTAACTAATACTGTTGCATTCTCTTGCTCTTGCATTGTTTTACTTGGATACATCCGGATGCTAATCTATCGTTTGCATTATGATGAACATGAACTCGATGAGCAGGAACTTGGGGAGAGGATTCTACAAAGACAGTTCCTGATGTACATTCTTACGCGGGTTGCCTTAATAACAATGGCAATTGCATTTGTCACGGGCATATATGTTGTGCTAACACCATCCCCTGCTTTGGCCATTTCATTGTGCGTGATTTGCTTATTTATGATGGTATCTATGTCGGTGTTTCCCAGGAAAGTAGAAAATTTACTAGAAGTAATATTATTTAATATCAGTAATATTAAGGATAGTATCATGGATAAAATGTTAATTGTCTGGAAATGCATATAACTATCTGTTGATTTTCATTGTGTGTACGTAACAAAATTGACTACCATTGTATATATGAAACTATTTATTTTTGTACTTTATCTGTATTTTGGTGACTTGTCAGCTTATAAAGATGTCATGTGTCACCTTACATCTGATAACACGTCGCCAAAATACATATAATGTACAAAATCATTCAGTTTCGAACATACAATGGATGTCATTTTTGTTACGTACTCACAATGAAGATCAACACATAGTTATATACATTTACAAACACTTAACCCATAATATTATATTATCTGCATTAAGGTCGGTTTAGGAGAAGATTATGTCTCATCGATTGATTTACGGGTCGAATGCTCTTGAGGGTAACAATATTTTGTAATTATGTTATCATATGTACTACAATAAAGTATTTATGCTATTTGATTTCTTCAAGTAATGTGAAAGATTTTATATGTTTGTAATGTCCTTGCTTTTACCCTTTATATATAAAATAATATTAACCTTAGTAAAATAGTAACCTTACGGGTCCAATGGACCTTCAGCAACTATAGAGAAGCATCAAAATATGGACAACGTAATTATTGGGCCTAATAATAATATTATGCCTGTAAAGTTCAAATGGATTTCTTGGGCCTAAAGAATAAAAAATAAAAAATAAAAAAAATTCCCTAATAATAATTGTATTAAAAAAAAAAACAACTTCAAGTTTCAGGGGGTGTTCGGTTTCTTATTTATAAATACTTATATGCTCAAAAATAAGCAAGTGATAGGATGTTTATTTTAGAGTGCTTATTACTTCTAAAATAAGCAAATAAGCAGGTATAATATGATTGTTTGAATGTGTTTATTGCTGTCAAAATAAAGACATATAAATGCTTTAACAAGCAATCCCAAACACCCCCTAAACAAGTTTAGTATTTAGATGATGTAACATTCTAAATTTTAGGAATTTAATTTCGTACGCGGATGTATTTTTATTATAAAGTATTAATACATAAATGATACAATAAAATAGAAAACGTAAAACGGTTTCTCAATTCTAGACTGTGTAATTAAATGAGGAAGGGTTTTTAATAGACAAACACGTTTCTAGTGTTGTGGTTATCCCATTTTCTTCCTGTTATTTCCAGAAAACACATACAGAGACTAGAGAAATCGCATGAACCATTCTCTATCTTCAAATATCAAATTAAACCCTAGAAATCTTCAAGTAATCATCTCCTTTTCATCTCTAATCATTGTAAGTTGATTCCTTCTAAGATTTTTAACCTAGTTTTTTGGTTTTAAGGGGTTTCTATGGGGTTTGGTTGAATTAGTGAAATTTATACGAAATTTGGGTTAGAATTTGTTAGAATTGTTGTTTGTTAGTGTTCTTGAGCTAGTTAATGATGAAATTACAACTTAAAAGTGATTAATTTGTTATAAGTGTTCTTGAGTAATTAAGGGGTTTTGTTAAAAACTTATGAATTAGTGTTAGTTAATTAAAAGTATGGTTTATGATGTAATTAGAGTATGAGAATTATGATAGAATATGATTTAAGTGAAAGTGTTAACAAGTTGATTAGGTTAATTAAAGTGGGGGAGGGTTTACGAGTGGTTATTAGTTTAGAGCTATGATTTCATTGAATTTAAATATGTTGTTATGTGATATGTGAATAGGCACTAAGAAGTTGGAAGTATTACCATTAGTTTTATCTTGTGAATCATCAATTCAAGACAAAGGTGAGTAGTGTAAGGATTTAATCAAGTAATTGGTTGTATGTGTTTCCGGATTACTCTCAAGTAAGAGGATCATACAACCTTGTGGAAGTTAATTGTAAATTATTTGTTTTACTTGTTAATTGTTATGATTAATTAAGTGTTAGCCAAGTAGTGATTATCTCATTAGCTTGATGCTAGTCAAGTAATGGGTGTGTCATTAGTTTGGATATGTGAATTGTTGTGACTTGAATTGATTGTATGTGTTTCCGGATTGCTTCCGAGCAAAAGGATCATACGATCATGTGTAGGAACCGTGTTTATAGGAAAGCTATTGGATGGTCGTCCAGTGGCAATAAAAAGTATTAAAATCGACAACAACAAGTGGACAAGAATTCATAAATGAAGTTGCTAGCATTGGTAAACGCCCAGAAAACATATTTTTTAGCATTAAAATACTCTTAATAATGTCCCATAAGTTATTCATATACATCTTGGATCTTTACATATCTTAAACATTTATAGTTTGGACCAGTTAGAGAAACTGGTCCAATTTAGAATCTCACACTAAGCTCCAGTAGCAGCAGTAGTAGTAGCAGCAAGGGCAGGGGCAGTAGCATCAATAGTAGTAATAGTAGTAGCAACAATAACAATAATAATAATAAAAAAACCTGATCAAAATATGTTAGGTGCTCTTGCAAAAAACATAATTAAAATATGTTAACTTATTGCAAACTTTCTTTATGTTCATTATGTTACTTTTGGGTTTTTTGATTTCTTAGATACCTTACAAAGTTACAATAATGTGATATCAAAGTACAATCTATTGATTTACCCTATTTGAAATAGTATATTTCTTTCATTTTTAATTTTTTTTATGGGAATTGTGAACTTTATTATAATTCCTTAAAAATAAATAACAAATAATTTGATAATATGAACGTAAAGTTATCTTGCACAAATATGTCAATTGAAAATTACATAATAAAATAAATATATAATATAAATATTATATCAATATTATGTGGTAGCTCGCGAATTCGCAAGTTATAATCTAGTAATTATATGATATTACACCTTAAAGACATAGTTTATAAACTACATCTGAACTACATAGAGTTTATACTTCACGATTTAACTGATAAAACCTATGAACTCATCAGCTTTATAGCAGACTCGTTTTAGCATGTATTCTCAGGTGCCCAACAGGAATAGGACTACTACAAGATATGCTAGCTCGAGTCGCATGATTTCAAAACTTTGAGATTTCCCTTGCATTGCTTTTGTACTTCAAATTATGTATTGAAATTATTTGCGAACTCGCAACATTGTAAACACTTTATTTTAGTAATGTAACTATTGTTTTTCAAACGTCTCATTTAGAGGTTGTTTGCTATATCTTTGTGCTTTGATTATTGATTAGTCGCGCTCCGACTCGAACCGCTTCCGCACAGTAAACTTGGGGGTGCGACATCTATATCTCCACTGCAATATATTTGTGAATTTTTTATATTTCTTTGTGACTTTCTCATGGCAAATGAGTACCTGCTAATATGGTGTCTGGTCAGTATCTCCCTTTTCTAGTTTACATGTATATTTCCATCGTTTACCGTCATTACAAGTCCTTATGGCTGTTAGGTGATTTTATTAGTGTTTCTTATGCTTTCGTTTCCTATTTTTCGTGGTTATCATAGCGTGTCCCCTTCTTTATTATTTGATTGAATCAACACAACTTGTGACTGATTTGAACATGATGGGATGTTCATCCTTATTTGTGGATCATTAGCGTGTCACCAATCATCATGATCACCAATTTCTGGTTTTCTACTTGTGTTTCTGTCTTCCAACCATTATAATGCTATCTTCTTTTGCTTGTTTTTATACGTGTTCGCTTGATTTGATTTTTTGATTTTTGTTGTTAACGTATTGGCTGATCGCAAGTATATCCCTAGAAGAATTTGAGAGGCATATGTGGCATTACCAAATGCTGCGCTTTTCTTTCATCTATCTAAAATGTTCAAGGAAATGCTGTTACAGGTTGAGATAGAACTGAAATAATTGGATTGTTTTTCTTGCCGGTGTATATTAATGTTAGTGTTTGTCTTCCTTTCTTTGCTGTCTTATTCCATATATAGATAATAGAACACATTCTTTCAATGATGATCAAATCAATTAAAGAATTACAAGTTTGTCACGGAGTTAGGTTGACGTCGCTACCTTTGACTTGAGTGTGAATAAACTTTGAGATTTTGTACGACTTATAAACTTACTTTGACTCCTTTGACAAGTCAAAGTTTGAGATTGTGCACTTTTACAAGCAATGTTTTAAAACCCTGGTTTTTAGTCGACCCGGAAAATTGTTATTTTCTGGTCGAACCGGTTGGACCGGAAGGTCGGACCGGATTTAATAATAGTATACAATAGTAATATTTAGTGAATTTTTTATTTTTTTTATAATTATAAATATAATTATTAATTATATCATGTATAATAATTATAATCCATAGAGTAATAAAGGGTGATGACACATCGATTCTCTTGTTATTCTTGGAATACACATCAATATAATAATTATATAATCCATAGAGTAATAAATGGTGATAACACATCAGTCAAAGATTCACTTATTACCTTTATTATTCTTGAAATACACAATCAATAAACATTCCCTAAATATAAATGATTAAATGTACATAGAAAGTTTACAAAAAAAAAAAAAAAAAACATGAAACCCAGGTCAATGTGTGTTTCCGGGTCCCGGTCCGCCCGGCCGGGTCAACCGGGTCGTTGACTAGTCAACATATTAGAAAACCCGGTTTTAAATGGCCCAGAAAACTCTAAAAGTGTGGTCCGACTGGTCCGACCGGGCTGGTCGAACCGGGTCTTAAAACATTGTTTACAAGTACTTTGACTTGATTGGTAATAAAATCGGTTGATTGGTGCTCTTGGAACAAAAGGGAGAGTCGCAGGTCAAACCCATGGAAATATGGTACTCCAATTGTGAGCCAGAATAAGATGGGCCTGAAACGGGCTATAAGTTGGGCTAATTACTACTGTATATTTACAAACTAGAGGCCCATATGCTCAAACCGGAGCTGATTATGTTTTTGATTCCAACTTTCCAGCCTTCCAGGAATCCAGGTGAGGTGCGGTCTGCCCATAGGAAGCTTCCTAATAAATATCAGTTGAAATTTCGTCTTATTTTTAAGCAGAGGCTGTTTATTGGAGCCTGTAAAAGAAGACTTAAAAGGTCAAAGTCTTTGTTATTAAATAAATAAATGGAGAGTAACAACTACGATAACAGAGAGTCAAATACTCGTACAATACATAAAATCTGATCCGATGGATTATTATTCTCATTTATTAACAAAAGGATCATTTGTCAAACACTATTGAGGTAACTGATTATGGGTTCGAACTCAAAGGTTAACATACAGTGGCAGATCTAAAAATCTAGGGTGAGCAAAATTAGTAAAATTTTTTTACCAAGATTAATGCGATAAACATTAAGTATTCCAGATATATTTTTATATGGAATGGGTCTTTAATTTGATTATAGCTTGTTTTTCAGATATGTTTACTATAGAATGAATTGGTTTTTGGGTTCAAGTTATCAAAGATATATGGTTCAGCGTTAGGTGAGTACGAACACTTAATGATGTTTTAAGTTTTACTGAAACAATTATTAAAAGAAACTAAAAGAAATTAGTTGTTGCGATACTTAAAAAAATATATAATAAATGTACCATGTATATAATGAAAATGCATTGTAAGTAGTGAAAAACAAGTTAATGAAGTTGAAAAGTAGATGGGGTAAATTGGTAAAATATTAATAAAATATACATTACAATGAAAAAGATACTCAAAGTTTAAAAGTTGTTGAAGTGATTGAACTTGTAGCTGTACTTTTTAGTATTATTTTTTTTAATAGTATTATACAATCAGTACTTTATTTGGAGATATGTAGAAGCTAGGCATGCACTTCTTTTCTACAAGTTATGCACTCTGTGTATATCAATCAACAATATGTATAAAAAAAATTTCTATAAAAAAATTTCTATTGTTGTGAGAATCACTTGCATACCCTACTTGCACATAAGTTCGCCACTGTTAACATATGTATATACTCCCTCCGTCTCAAATTTATTGTCCACAGACAAAAAACACGCAGTTTAAGAAAAATGTACTGGTTGCACTTTACAATCAATAAAATTTAACCTCTCATCACATTACAATGTTTTGATTGGTTGAAAAGGAAAAGTGGACAATAATTTTGAGACATCCTAAAATGAAAATGCGAACTATTAATTTGGGACGGAGGAAGAATATATTTGTAATAAGGCGTGTGAGTTCATTGTCTTTCTATAAAATAAATAAGTTATTCTCACTTATTTATGTATTTTGTTTTGTTTGTTGTTTATCGTTTTCTCTTGAGCTGCCTCATGTATTAAAAACTTATTTTAATATATATTATGTATTATGTATATATGTATATGGTATTTTAAAACAAGAATTTCCCAATCAACGTATTATACATATTTGTTTTCTATTAACAACGTTCATACAAAGTTAAAATCTAGTTAATTAGTAGTAATATAGAAGAAAAACTGTAACCTATCAAGATCTTTTGGAAAGGGTCATGATCAATAATATTAGTTTTTTGTTTGAAATAAAATTCAATACAAAAGAAATATTTTATTTCATGGGAGCTGTAATTTCCATGACCATGTCTAAACTTCTCCACACAGTATTCCTTTCTCTCATCTCCTCTTCCTTCTTCTTCTTCAACGTATCAGACGCTGTTGAATCTAACTATTCAAGTCTCCCGAATTGTCCTTCATACACTTGCAGTAACATCAACATCAGCTACCCATTTTTTAAGCTCGGGGTTGAACCCACCACCCAGTACTGCGGTTATCAAGGCTTCGGAATCAACTGCTTCATCATTGATGGACTCGAACGTCCCATCATTTACATCGGCAAGGATGCGTATTTCGTCCGTAACATTTTCTACAATTACTCTAGTATCGGTCTTGTAGACTACGATGTTTCCGAAGTTGTCACCGGGCTCAACCCCAACTACTGTCCTAGAGTGCAACATAATATCGATATAGGTACTCTGCCTTTAAATTTTATTCCAACGTCTACGGTGAATCTAAGTTTTCATTTCAACTGTACTGGAATATTGCCTCCGTTCGCAAGTGAAATACCGTGCTTATCTTACCATGAGAATGGTAATAATAAGTCGTCGTGTGTTAATATTGTGAATTCGGATACTGAGAGCTTCGATTGGAGCGGTTACTCATGTGAGGATCAAGTGGTAACGGCCGTGTTCCGCGACCAGATCAACAGCAACCGTTTTGTACTCCCAGTGGACTTTGGTAAAGCGTTGAGCAGCGGATTTGAGCTAGAATGGGAAATGTTCACTGATCTGGATTGCGATGAGTGCCAAGACTCCAAAGGGCGATGTGGTCATCATAATACGAGTGGGTTCGTGTGTTTTTGCCCCGATGGTAGAATTAGCAACGATTACTGCAGAGGTACTTCATCTCGAATTCTTTCTATAATAAGGCAAACTTACAATACACTCATGTTAGTTACAATTATACATACATTTAAAAATAATAATTTCTTCACTGTATTGCAGATAACAGGGTAAATTGGAGACTAAAAATACGTAAGTTTCATTTCTGTTAACTTGTGTATATATTTTCAGGAAGAAGAAGAAAAAAAAGTTTAAAATGTGTATCAAATTTCAGTTATTGTGAATATAAAAGAATTCAAGCTGTTATTACGCAACCGGTAACTCAGCAAGCTTATGTTTTCATATCACAGTTATAGGAAGTCTTTCTGCTGCACTATCGATAGTGTTACTTATCATAATATGCTGTTTTATGAAATCCTCACCTAGCGAATTCGTACACTCGTTAAAGCCTAAATCCGAGGAATACAAAAGTGTTGAGGCATTTATCACTCGATATGGATCCTTAAGCACGAAAAGGTACAAGTATGTTGATATCAAGAAAATGACAAACTCATTCCAAGTTAAATTAGGAAAAGGAGGTTTTGGAACCGTGTATAAAGGAAAACTATCGGATGGTCGTCTTGTGGCAGTAAAAGTATTAAACTCATCAAAAGCAAGTGGACAAGAATTCATTAATGAAGTTGCTAGTATTGGTCGGACTTCTCATGTTCATATCGTTACTCTTTTAGGATTTTGTTTCGACTACAAAAAAAGAGCTCTTGTGTACGAGTTCATGCCAAATGGATCATTAGAGAAGTTTATACACAGTGGTCATGTTCCTTCGAAAACAAGTGAAAATATAGGAGTAGAAAAGTTGTACCATGTAGCACTTGGAGTAGCGCAAGGTCTCGATTACTTGCATCGTGGTTGCAACACCCGTATTTTGCATCTTGACATAAAGCCACATAACATCCTCCTTGATGAAGATTTTTGCCCAAAAATCGCGGATTTTGGGCTTGCTAAATTGTACTCGAAGAAGGAAAGTATTGTATCTATGCTCGAGGCTAGGGGCACTATTGGGTATATTGCCCCTGAAGTTTTTAACAGAAACTTTGGAGGAGTGTCTCATAAATCAGATGTTTATAGTTATGGGATGCTTATACTAGAAATGGTTGGAGGACGAAAAAATGTTGACGCAGGTGTTGGTACAGGGCGAACTAGTGAGATATATTTTCCTTATTGGATTTACAGTCGTCTTGAGAAGGAAGGTTATCTATTAGGTGAAATATCGACTGCTGAAGAAAATGATTGTGCAAGAAAGATGACTATAGTTGGTTTGTGGTGCATACAATCTGATCCAACACAAAGACCGTCGATTGGTCAAGTTATCGAAATGTTAGAGGGAAGTGTGGAAGCGTTGGAAGTTCCACCAAAGCCGTTCTTTTCATCTCCTCTGCGATCTCCAGCTACCACATTCAGCACATCACAAGATGAACCAGAGATCATTGCTGTTGAAGATTGACATGAATGTGGATTTTTTTATACTTTTTATTTTGGCTTACATGAATTTACATATTTAACGAAACGTATGCTTCATATATTCCTGTAACACTTTGGTCCAAGTCAAGTCTATAAGTTGAATACCTAATACTCGTAGCATTTAAATATTGGATCAGGGGGAGTTTATTAGCCATTTAGAATCATTTCATTTTCCAAATTCACCATTTAACCCTTAGATCTAGCTACCTGTTCTTATTTGATGGTAATTAACTTGTTTCCCTAATCTTCAGTTCATCAAAAACCACAACTCCTAACCAATACATTCGGATCAGTGTACTTCTGTGGTTATAAACCTGTTTCTCTTCTACCCTTAAAAGTTAAAAAGGACAAAGGACCCATTTTACCCGAAAGGCAAATTGAAGTTAAAGTCAAACATTAACCATTTCGAGAACCCGAGTTCCATCAACAACAGCAGTCCCAAATAAGTAAACTCGGATTCATGCAAAAGCCTGAAATGAGTACCGGAACACACACTGGTTATAATGACCACTTTTACCAAACCCAAAAGTCAAAGTGAAAAAGACAAACATAGATGGTTACAAGAATTGTATTTCACTAAAAACAGCAAACAAAAATCAGTAAAATTTCAATTTCTTGTTTGTACCCTCAAACCGGCAACAATCCAAATCCAATTTCATCCTACTACTTATATAAGCATGCATACTAAACAAGTACTATTGGTTATATCGGAAGTCCACTATAAAACCTTTGACTGCACCTAAGTGACGACATGCTATGTTACCAACCCAACAATCTCCTGACCATTTTGGGAGGACTGAAACTGAGCCCAAACATCTCCTTTAGAGCCTGACCCTGCTCAGAGAATCTAATCAGCTTAGCAATTATCGAAGCGCTATCATGCACATTATTTGGATCTTCGCCGAGCGCTCGCACAGGGCCCACAATTTATCAGAGGCCCATTTTTCGATACGCACTACGTATATCCGTAAATAGTAAATATGATCCAATTCAAATAATAAATTACGATGAATATAACCATATGAGATAGAACACTTTGGTAATGTATTTATGACATTTTCATAATATTATTGAATTGGTTTTACTTCTACATAGCATTTTTATACATATTATTTCTATGCATAGAGGGCCTATTTATATTTATTGAACAGGCACTAAAACTCGTTGAAACGGCCCTGATACGGAAGGTCGTCGATCACTAACTCTACTTCCAACCGGTATTCCAAACACAGTTGGAATCTCAATGAAGGATCCAGCGATAAAGACCCACACGGGAAACCACTTTTATTTCACTCCATCAGCGTTGACTGAAAGAAACCATTGTCAAGTATTTTATTTTTATTTTTTTTCATTTTTGATGGGTTTAATATATTGATTAATGATTTATTGTATATTTGATTTGCGGCTAGCGTTAGGGTTTAGGGTTTATGGTTTAACAGGGTTTAGATTTTGCAGGGTTTATGGTTTAGAAAGGTTTACTATGATTTAGGGTTTAGAATTTCCCGAAACGCTAAACCTTAAACCCCTAAACCATAACCTCTAACCCCTAAACACAACACTAACACATGTGACAGTAATTTGTAAACCCAACAATAGATAGGAAAAAAAGTTGTCGGAAGTATATTTTATTGGATTTTAAATCGAAGAAAAGAAAATGCTTAATTTTATAGTGCACTTTTTATAATTTTTTAACTTAACATCTATGAGATATTTAAGTTTCAAAAACTTGGAGGAAATGAGTACTTGATGAAAATGAATGGTTGAGATTGATTCCCTTATTCTCACATAAATTCTCAATCTCATTCTCACCCATAATTTGTAGTATTAATTTAACCTTCTTATATATACATTTACATCTAAAATTTGGGTATAAGCCTCTTCTATATTTACATACTAAGTAATGCTATATAAGCCTAATTATATGGACCTAAATATAAACCTACAAATATGATTGGTTAATTATTTTCTCTATGAATGTTATCCAATCAATTTTTTACATTCACCGATAATATTATTAAGTCTATATATAGTCTTACTACTTTAGATCCACCAACCATTTTTTCTTTGCGTCATGCTTGACCGGACCTCTAAAAGCTATATTACGAGTCAGTTAAAATATTCGAAAATCGAGTTGACTTGAACCTCAACTCTTAAGTGATTTTGACTATTACGAGTCATTTATTAACTCTTCCGAGTCCGAAAATTAGACAAAACTTTTAATGTAAGGTATACATAAAGTAACTTGACAAAAAAATGACTAATAATATACTTAAAATTAAGTCTTGTGTTGACTGCAGGTTAATGATTTAATTATCGACCCACATTTATGTTTTACTTCACTAATAAAACAAGACATTTAAATAGTATTATACATGTACATATTATATGGATATATATATATATATATATATATATATATTGTAAATTAGTGACTCTTATGAGTTTAGTCAAGTAACGAGTTAAAAATTAAGATTTGGAATCACGAGTTGAGTCACGAGTTAAGAAAAATTAATGTACTTCCCCTGTCCCACTTTTATTGTCCATAATGTTAATGTTTTTGTTTATCTCAAAAAATTGTTCATTTGCTACAAATAACTTAAAAAATATTTAAACTTCCTAATTTGCCCTCATTTATTACTCTCAAATAACTCATTAACTAGTTTAAGACCCGTAAATTTACGGGTTGACTTTACGATATGTCTTATATAGACATGTTATATGGATTTAATAAGTGTTTTACGGAACATCGGCTTGTATTATTTTAATTTTAAATGAAAATGTATTAAGGATTTGAATTGTGATAGCTTTTGGATTGATGAGTCAAAATAAATAAATTAACCAATAGGGATAATATTGTGTACGATATCACTTTGTTATTTGCATTGATATTTAATAATACTATATTATTTAAAATAGTACGGATATATTTTTCAAATAAGCAGATTTACCGGTTCAGCAGATAAATACTATTTTGTACTTAAAAAATAACATTCTTTGCAGTACATTGGTGGTTTTTGTCCATCTAAGTTACTTTATGTAATTTAAATCAACAACCTATAATGCATGAGTCTGTCTTATTAACTTTGACGAAAGATGACAAAACATGACAACTCAAATGCACGCTTTTCTGACCCGAATGATGTTAACAAAACCTTAAAAGATTAAATGATAAATTATTTTAGGGATGTAAAATGAGATAAAGAGAAATTAGTGGCAACAGAGTAAATTAATTAATCAATTATTGACAATATTGTGCATGATGCCACTTCCTTTTTTGTATTTGCATTTTTCTTTAATAATAATACTATATTATGTACTGAAACATTGAATTAGTTAATTAAAAAGTTAAGTTGTTAGCTTTAAAATTTCAAATCTTGTAATTCGGTATCTATTTTTTTTTGTGTTTCAAATTTATGTCGTATTTTCAATAACTATATTTATTTATTTCGCCAAAATTACATACATGATGATAACCGAAATCCGCGAATAAATATGAAAAACTGATGGGTAATACTAATTAGATACCCAACGGGTAGTGAGCCGTGTATCAGTACAGTATGAGTACAGTATGAGTACAGATACACTAAAACCCGTCGGAAATCGACTCGTTGGCATCCATAAACAAAGAATTGTAACTAAAAATTTATAAAAATAAAAAAATGCGGTAGTATGGGTACAAATATACTAAAATCCGTTGGAACCCGACCCGTTGGCATCCATGATCCAAGAATTGTAAATTAGAAATTGATAAAAGGATTCAAAATAGTGAATTTAAATCATTGGGCAATGGAATGAAGTTATGAATTTTTGGAATTGAATATAACTTATTGGTGTTATTTTCAGAAAAAAATAAATAAATAAGATTGTAGAAAGAGTTTGAATTATATAAGAAATAATAAATTATAAAATAGTTGAAGGATTATCTACAATTAAAGGAAAAACGGATGATTTATATTGTAAATATTAAAAGTTGTATAAAATTATATTTGAAGGATTGTCTACAATTAAAGGAAAAAAGAGGATTTATATTGTAATATTGAATAGTATCTATTATAAATATTGTTGATAAAATAAATTAAGAGTTAGATTTTAATTGTTGATCTTCATCAATTGGTATTGATGATAATTATATATATTGGATTAATGATGTCATAAAATAAATTAAGGGTTATATCTTAATTGTTGATCTTTATCAAATGATTCTTATTTTCTCATGATTTTTCCTTTTAATGTATAAAATAGATAGATAGATAGGTTAGAAAATAATTATATAAAACTACACTAAATTGTCTTGAATATGAAGACAAAAAAAACGTTCACATATAGTAGTATTATTATATTATTAAAAATTTTATTAGTGGACCATATAATTAGGACAGAAGGACTAACTACCACATGATGTATATATTTTAAATTTTAGGGCAAATAGCCCAAAAAGATAATATGAGATCTAAAACTTTCAAATAAAGGAAATATCATCTTTTGGGTCGTCCAAAAAGCACCCGTAGTTTTAATTTGTGCCCAAAAAGGATTATTGTGTCAAGAAAACATAAATTAAGGGGAATATCTATCGCTCGATTATTTATTTTATCAAAATTGACTCTTGAAACAACTTGCATAAGTTATTATGAGTTTAAGAGGTTGACATCGTTGCATCATCGATACACAAGAAACATTTAATTTTACGATTCACCATCTTTTGGATACTTATTTGTCACTTCAATTTTAGAACCCTATGTGGCTTGCTCATGATCCCCAAATGTTTTAAACTTTAATTGGTGGTATAAAGTGTTTATAAATGATACGCATCACCTTTAACCGACCTTGATTTTCAAAAAATAAAATATCGATCAGCTGATATTCCCCTTAATTTAACCTTTTTGATAAAGTAATTCTTTTTGGGCAAAAATTAAAACTACGAGTCCTTTTTGGGCAATAGAAAAAGTGATATTCTCTTTATTGAGAAATTTTGAATCTTACGTTACCTTTTTGAACTATTTGTCCTAAATTTTAATTAAGTTTAATAGACATTTAAATCAATGACCAGTAGATAGTAATTAAAAAGATGTGTAAAGGGTTATCAATATTATTTTTGATAACATCAAACCCAAATCAATAAAATTTGAATTTTTGTTTGTACCACAAACCGGCAACAATCCAAATTCGGTTTCATCCCACTACTTATATAAGCATCCTAAAACAACTAGTGTTTGTATACTTGCTCAAACATGTATATTAGATTGTAAGGTTGCCTTCAAAAAAAATCTATTCAACGAATTTCAACTATAAACCCTTTCACGTTCCTAAGTGACGACATGCTGCATTTACAACCCAACGATCTCCTCATCATTAACAGAGGATTGTAAGCCTTTTAAATTATTCGGTTAAAATAAGCTTTTCATCATCAATAATCTGAATAATTCGAAAACGTTTGACAATCTAAAATAGCTTAATGTTAGTGGCGGAGATAAGAGAGACTAAATGGCACTTGGCCTCCTCAATTGCCCATAAATCCACAACTTTTATATTTTTTTGGAACTTACTGATTCATAATATAATTGTTCTTTAATAATAATAATACTATATTATGTACCGAAACTTTCATTAGTTAATTAAAAAGTTAAATTGTTAACTTTAAGATTTCAAATCTTGCAATTTGGAAGAGTTGCATATTCAATTCTCAACCCGTGAACTTGTTTATCATATCTTATTGAGTTTGGGTTAAAGTCCACGTCAACAGATTGACCGCCAAAACAACACAATGCATGTTGTATATGGGTTGGTTACTTTTAACCCGTTAACCCATTTATCAAATTAGTTTCGGGTTTATAATGTTAATTTTTTACCCGCAAACTTAACTCGACCCACATCACAATCTCTAATTATAATAATTGAAATTTAATTAAAATCAATACACAAATATCTAATATAGCTAAAAAATAAGTTCAGTTATGCATTTGACGTTGTATAAACTAATCAAATGGGCAAATCCTCTATATAGCATTGATATATTAACTTTTATGATTATTTAACTTTTTACCTCCAAACCTAACTCGACCCACATCGCAATCTCTAATTATAATAATTGAAAGTTAATTAAAATTAAGAAACAAATATATAATATAACTATAAAAAAAATACTTCCAGTTATGAATTTGTGTGCTATAAACTAATATAATAATTTATACTCTTTTGTTACAAATCAAATGGAAAAATTATTTATGTAACATTAATATATTAACTTTTATAATTACTTGGAGTCACTTCAAATGTTTAGGTGTTTAATAAATATATCTAACAGTATAGTATATAAATTTTAAGTATTCTTCTTTTTATAGTTTAAAAATTTGGTAGTAAATTCTTTATATATTAGTGTAAATGATAAAAGATATAGAAGATTGAAGTGATCTATATTTATAAAAAATATATGACTTTTCATTAGTAGTTATATTAAAGAGTAAATTTTAAAGATGGTCCATGTGGTTTACACAAATTTATGAAAGTGGTCCCTAAACTTTTTTTTCAGGTTTTTAGTCCAATAAGTTTCATTTGTGCTCGAAAATGGTCCCTCCGTTTAACTTCGTTAGTTTTTGCCTATTAAGTGGCTTCACGTGACTTGCACGCGAGGGTGATTTCGTCATTTCTCCTTTCCCCCACCAATATTACCCCCTTTTCCCTTTCTTTAATCGCACACACCTACACTTATTTGCACACTCGTTCTTTAACCCTAAAAAAACCAACCGGTCAAAGAAAATCAAAATCGAATAATGGTGAGATGTGAATGTGGAGCCTCTACTTCCATACGCACATCTTGGACAAATGCAAATCTAGGGCATCGATTCTATTGTTGCGCTCGACCTGTAAGTAGTTATCTTCAAAAATGTAATCGATGACCTAATTATCAGTTTTTGTTGATTTTTGGTTTTTTGTTTGTTTCACAGGTTTCGAGCTATCATTTTGTTAGGTGGTATGATCCAAAAATGTGTGAAAGGGCTGTTGAGGTTATTCCTGGTTTGTTGAGGTCAATGAATGAGCTTCAAGCACAAGTTGTACAACTCCAAGGTGAAGCAAAAGGATACAGAACCACAATTGCTGTTATCGTGGTGTTGGTTGGGGTTTTCTTGGGTTTGCTTTTTAAATAGTTTGAATGTAGGTATCTGTAGCTTTTGTAGGTTCTGCTAGTGATGAATGTACTCTTTTGAATGCAAGCCTGGCATGTAGTAAGTATGATGAATGTACTCTTTTGAATGTTGAATGTAAGATTTTAAATTAATGAATGTGATTGTTAGTAGCAGATGATTTTGTAAATGTTTGTATTAAATGATGTTTGTTGTCAAAGTGGTTGAGTTGTTTGTTGTCATTACTGCAAACACACATGCATTTGCAAACCAAAAAAATGGTCAAAGTTATTACACATAACATATGAATCTGCTAGCATATATACACAATAAATGGTCAAAGTATATGAATCTGCTAGCACATAAACACATAAATGGTAAAGTATAAGATGATGCAAACACATGAACGCATAGCATAAGATGCTAAATATTAAGTAAGTTACCAAGTTATTACATAGCATCTGTTAGCACCAAGTCATTACACATGATACCAAAACATACAAGTCATTACACACCAAAAGAAACAAGTCATCTACATACTAGTGCAAGCAACATCAATAGACTACGAGACACATTAAAAAGTACTTAGCACCTAAAACACTATTTCAAAACACAATCAAAGTACTACCAATCATCTTCTAATCTGCACTTTTCTTCTTACCCTTCTTAACAACATTCTTCTTAGCCTTGTCATCTGCTTTCTTCTTTTTACCTTTCCCAGCTTTGACCACCTTCTCTGAAGTTACCCTTTTTTCACCTTCTTGTGAGCTTCCGGGAACATTCTTGCATCCTCTCTTATTGTGACCACTTTCTTTGCATATTGAACAAGTTGTGGTTCCACCAACCCTTGACAACTTACCTTCATTAACCATTCTGGAACTCAACTCATCTGCACTCTTTCTCCTCTTCTTTAAAGGTCTGCCAGCTTGAACACGAACTATTGGTGGCACTATGGTCAGGGTAGCATTTGATCTAGGCCAAAAATCCATACCATTGAGATCACCAATTGTGAATCCATACATAGTCTTTCATGTTGTCAACCAATAACATGGATTAACATAGTCCACTACAATTTCATTCACTGCCATATCCCACATGGAAGCAACTGCATGCTTACATGGTATACCAGTTAATTCCCATTTCCTGCAAGTGCAACTCCTTGCATTCATGTCCACTACACACTGATGACCACTTTTACCAGTAACTTGGAACTGATTCCCACCATTCCATTGTGCCTTGTAATATATAGTGAATAGATTGAAACCAGTTTAGTAAATAAAGTAAGAACATATTGCAAATGTAAATAAAGTAAATAAGTTAATCAATGAACATATTGCATACCTTCAATTGACCTGCTTCTTTCTTGATAATATTTAACAAAGTAGTAGCATTTGGAGTCAAAGGCCCATCAATCTCTGTTTGAACTGTCACTATCCTCTTCATAAGGTACTCCCTTATATACTCCAAACAACTGATTATAGGCTTCTCCCTACCATCCACCAATCTTCTGTTGAACACTTCACAAAAGTTATTCAAAAGTATATCACAATGGGCTCTTCCTGCAAAAAATAGGATATCAATTTATTATCTATGTACAACCCACTCCAGTGATGAATATTGAATAAGTAAGTAAAATGCCTGTGAAATGAGATCTAGTCCAATGTTGAACTGGAATTCTTTTCAACCATTCATAGGCTTGTGGGTTGACCCTCTTCAACTCACTCATTGTTGATCAAACTGGGCCACAGTTGTAGCACTAGTACAATTCCAAAGAAATTTCTTATATACTAGTCCCCTGTATAAACTCTTCATATTGTCATAGATGTGTCTAACACAATATCTATGCTCAGCACATGGAAAGAGAGTGGCAATTGCAGGAATAAGACCCTATTCATAATACAACATTCAGCTTAACAATATGAATATATAATATGCATTTACAAAAAAAATATGAATAAAATACCATACCTTTTGTCTATCAGTTATGAAGGTGAAGTTTGACATGGTGTTCAATTCAAGGTCATCACCAAGACAGGTTAAGAAGCATGTCCATAAGTCAGAAGTTTCAGCTTCCATAATGGCATAGGCCACTGGATAAGTACCATTATTTGAATCAATGCCCACTGCTGCTGTTAAAATTTGACTAGGAAACTGGCCCTTGATATGACACCCATCTAAGCCTAACAAATCCCTACCACATACCCTGAAACCCCTCTTCAATGCCCCCAAACAAATATAAATCATTTTAAATTGCCTAACATTAGATTCTGATGATGTTTCTTGTTCAAAGTCAAGCTTAACAGTGGTGTTTGGGTTAGTTTTTTGCAACTCCAAAATGTAATTTCTCAGAAGTGAGTTTTGATGCTTAAAGTCTCCAATTACCTTGATCTTTGCCATCAGTCTAACCCTGTAAACCTTTTGCCTTGACACGTCTTGTTCATATTTCTTTTGCAGTATGTCTTTAATGGCTTTTGCAGGAACTTCAGCAATGATCTTCCACATCTTTCATCAAGAACCCTGTTGTACATTTCTTAACATCTCTAGCAGGTAAACACTTATGTTCAGATTTGTAAGTTTTCACCTCCCAAGTTTTCTCATTTGGTGACTTGGAAACATGTAGCACCCATGGACAATTAATCTTATTTACTGCAACTTTTTCCGATTTTCCCTTTGAAGAAACACCACCCTTTTCTAGATTTTTTTTAACCCATCACTGTTGTCTATATGCTCAGCACATTGGTTTTTGGTTTTTGTTGGGGAATTCACAGCTTTTGATATACTTGCTTTTGTCTACTTGCTAGGGGACCCACACTGCATTGATTCCTTTGGTTTTCTAATACCCACCTCCTTTGAAGAGAGTTGACTTGTAGGACCATCACTTGAATTAGGTTGACTTGGATTGGGCCCAACCATATTAGGCCCATCACTTCTAGGCCCACTAACCTTGTCACCTACTTTCTTTCGTTTTCTGGTTTTGACTTTCCTAACTAATTGTGACCCAATCAATTCACCTCCATCAGCAACTGTTAATCCATCAACTTGTGACCCAGATGCTTCTTTAACAAATGTTTTAGTCAACCTGCTTGCATTTGGATTCTTAAATCTTGGTATACTGCCCCTGCATATTGTTCTAAGTCTCTTATCATCATTTTTTTGAAATGGAGTTGTCTCCTAGTTTCAACTGCATGCAACCTCACCAACTCCTGAACTTCTGGTTTACTTGCAAAGGTTTGACCAACATACCAGTGCACCTTATTGTCTGGATTTGTTAATTGTTCTCTGGCTATCTTCTTTAATGCTCTCTTCTTAGGGCCACTCACCCTCTTCATCACCACTATCAAAAACTTCAACTTCAAGGTTTATATGTTCTTCAAGCTCAACTCCCTCAGTCTGTTTAACTGCTATCTTATCATGTGTGCTTGCTATCCCAACCCATTCAACATCCTTATCTACAATGAACTCAAAATTCTCCATATCCACATCAACCTCATTAATCAAGTTCTCCTCACATACAATAAACTC
This sequence comes from Pseudognaphalium luteoalbum, assembly GCA_963422505.1. Lineage (NCBI taxonomy): Eukaryota > Viridiplantae > Streptophyta > Magnoliopsida > Asterales > Asteraceae > Pseudognaphalium > Pseudognaphalium luteoalbum. Next base: position 1,753,917 of record OY730192.1, read on the forward strand.
ACTGGTATCACTAACATTACCTTCATCTTGTGATCCTTCATCTCTGCCCTCATTGTTCTCATCATTCTGTTCACCACCGTGGTCTATGTTCCTAACAATGTCCGGAACCTTAACATAGTACCTATCTTCAGTGAAGCTAACTTCAGTAAAAATTTTGTCATCCGCTGGGTTCTCCACTACATTTTCTAAGTTCCCTTTAACTCTGTTTTCATTGTTACTACTTTCAACCAAGTCATCTAACTTTCCATCCCTAAGATTATTTTTAAATGTTGTGAGATTTGACCAGCAATACTCAACATAGACTTCAATAACTTTAACATCAGATACTAAGTTGGTCAATAATCTTACATCTGTATCACTAACAAGAGCAACAAGATCATCATCTAACCCTGTATTTGGCTTGCAAAAGTGGAACCACTTTGGTTGATCATCATAACCTAAGCTTTCTAACATATCATCTAGTTCAAGTATACTAAACAAGTCACAGTCAATCACATCAACAAAGTGAACATTACCTCCTTCGTAAAGCAAACTAGGGTTCTTTGCAAATGTTCCACCATGATGAATCTTCAGAGAGAAAAAACCAGGTCTGTTTTCTGTATCAAGTATAAAACAACAAATGAGAACATAAATTTAACATTTTTATGTGAAATTGCTCGTTATTGTAAAAACCATCGAAAACAAATTGAGCAAGTACCATAGAATAGTTGTTCGTCGATGGTAATGCTCCTACCACGAACTGCCATTCTTCTTGCACCATGATCGGAAACGGAAAAACCACCGATTTCCAGTGGTGGTGATTATGATCGGAATCGAGAAAGGGTTTTCAAAATTAAAGTGTGTATGTGGTGAGTAAATGAAGCGTCAAAAGGGAAAAGGGGGTAATATTAGTGGGGGAAAGGGGAAATGACAAAACTACCCTCGCGTGCAAGTCACATGATGCCACTTAACGGGTAAAAACTAACGAAGTTAAACGGATGGACCATTTTCGAGCACAAATGAAACTTATTCGACTAAAAACCTGAACAAAAAAGTTTATGGACCACTTTCGTAAATCGGTGTAAACCACAGGGACCATCTTTGGAATTTAAATATTCATTTATGTGTCATATAAGTTATGAAAAAGACATATTTATGAGTTTACATTTGTAACCAAAAAATAATTATTAGATATTAATTTGTATAATAAATTTCATTTAATTTAAATTAAGTGTTAAAAATTGAATGAGAATATTAAATGTTGATTATTCTAATAAGATTTTAATTGATTGTTTATTTAAAGGGTAAGGGCAATTTAGACTTTTTATCAACTCATCTTCACTATTTAGGTAATCATGGTTTTCAACTTAAGATCAATGGTTCATATTTAATTGTTTAAACCATTTAAAGGTTGAGATTAAATTAGATTACCTAACAAATTCTAGCTGGAACCTCCAACAGGTAGAGTGAAGAATCTGATGTTGCCCATTATCGATCATGTTGCTGCTCAAAATCCGAAGAACTCACTGAAGTCAAAATTGGAGAAGCTGTTGCCCATGAGAAGAACCTGTCTAGATGATCTTTTGTTGACCTTTCTGGGTGCTGATCTTTTATTATGTTCATTTGTTAGGTCAGTTTATGATGTACTGATGTCTTGTTATATATGGTCTAGATCCACTCGGGGGCAATCAAAAATGATATAGGGTGAAAACCGGTAGCGCGACCCCTATATTAAGGGATTTTTTCCTGAACCCTTTTCAAGTTTTTTTTCATCCATTTTAGTACTCTCACAGTTCGGATCTAGAATTAAGGATTCTTAGTTTTTGATGTATTATTTGATGGTGAATTACATCTGTACTTTGGAGCTCTACTAGTATCTTGCTAGTAGATTTATATTTATAAAATTCTGCCTTTCAAAAAAAAATTAAATTACCTAATTAACACTTTCTTTTAATATATAAGGAAGACTTTTTTGTTTCGTCAAAGTTACTCATGAGGATAAATGAAACCCGCGAATAAATATGAAATACCGATGGATAATACTAATTGAGTACCCAATGGTAATTGGTTCGGGTATCAGTACTTGACCGGATGACATCCATGATCTAAGAATTGTAAATTAGAAATTGATAAAAGGATTCAAAATAGTAGATCGTATAAGAATTTAAATCACTGGGCGATGGAATGAAGTTATGCATATTTTTGAATTGAAAATAACTTATTGAGGGTTTTTTTCAGAAAAATAAAATAAATAATATTGTAGGAATTGTTTGAATTATAGAAGAAATAATAAATTATAAATTATTTGGAGGTTATCTATAATTAAAGGAAAAACCGAGGAATTATATTGTAAATATTGAAGGATGTATATTGTAAATAAAGAAGGGTAAATTAGTCTTTAGTCGTATAATAATGGGATTAATGATGTAATGAAATAAATTAAGGGTTAGATTTTTATTGTTGATCTTCATCTAATGATTATTATTCATTTATTCTCTTAAGATTTTTTTTTAATATATAAGATAGAAAGTATTAAGAATGATTAAAATGAAAAAAGGGTAAATATGATAGATTTATTGTTTAGGGTGGGGATATATGATATTAGGAGATTTAAGTGGGGAAGTTTGTAATTTCAATCTTAAATAAGGGGATATATGATATTATTTCATTATTTAATTATATTGTTTTACTATTTATTATCTAAAGTATTTAAATCTAATCAATTTTATTTAATTATATATTGTGAGAAGTTGTCATGTGGCATATGTCTACGTGGTTAATCGTGGAGTCATCTTTTACACCTGCTTAATATCAGTGGCGGATCTTGAACCTAATTTTTGGGAGGGCCGAAATACTTTGACGTGTAAAACTTGAACATAGGATGGGTCAGTTGGTTACGTTGTGCAAGTCTAAAATCAATGTTATAAGCTTTATAATTTACATATTTGCTAACGCACTTGTTAGTAAGGTTTCCAACTTGTAAATCGAATTATAACTATAAGTTAAAAACTTTTCACTTGTGATTTAATTCGCAAGAGTTATGATTTATAAAAATACAACAGTAAAATATAAAAATAAACATAAACATTATTATAAAAGGAAAGACACAATAGAAAAAACATATGTATATATATACTCTCTGCGTCACAATTTAATACTCCACTATATAATATAAATGTATGCAATTTTATAAAAATATATTGATTATTGTGTCAACCAATAAAAGTAATACACACCCATTAAATCACTTTCTAATTGGTTGAAAATAGCAATATATATATATATATATATATATATATATATATATATATATATATATATATATATATGCGATCCTGTGAAAATAAAGAGATAAAAAAAACAATGAAAATACATCCCTACTCTCCATCTAGTGGAGATAAAAAACAGTGAAAACACTTTTTCATTAACAATTTTTTTAATGTTTGAACCTTTTTTTTAAGTAAACCATATAAAATTAAGGATCACAAAAAAAAAATTGTGTGAATTTTTTTTTAAATTTTTTTTTAAATAAAGTCAAATCTGAAAACAAAAAATAAGGTTCAGAACTGAAAAACTTAAAAAATTTCAGTGAACCCAAAACCAAAAAAATAAGATTCACAATTGAAAAGGTTAAAAACTTGCTGTTAACCAAAAAAAATTAAGGTTCACAGTTGAAAAAAAATTCCCAATTAAAAAAGTTAAAAACTTTATGTGAATCAAAAAAAATTAAGCTTTACAATTGAAAAGGTAAAAAACTTTACGTGGACTAAAAAATTAAGGTTAACAGTTGGAAAAAAAAGGTTCACAACTGAAATTTTTTAAAACTTTTCGTGAACCTAAAAAAAATTAAGGTTCACAGTTTAAAAAAAAGTTCACAATTGAAAAAGTTAAAAACTTCATGTGAACTAAAAAAAAATTAAGGTTCACCATTGAAAAGGTTAAAAACTTTTCGTGAACCCAAAAAAAATTTCGTGAAAAAATTTACAAAAAAATTTAGGTGAACAAAATAAGGTTCACAATTAAAAAAATTAAAACTTTGTGTGAAGCAAAAAATAATAAAAAAAATTCATGACAAAAATTTTATGTGAATAAAAGAAATAAGGGTTCACAAAAAAATGTTTTCAACGTTTTAAAAAAATTAAAAAAATTGTGAATAAAAAAGTGTTTTCATCGGTTTTTTATCACCACCCCTTTATATATATATATATATATATATATATATATATATATATATATATATATGTTAGATTAGATGGAGGGTGAGGATGTGGTTTCACTGGGAATTTTTTACTCCTTATTTTCATCAGAACTCTTCCCTATCTTTATATATATATAAAACAGAATACAATTGAACAATATAAACCTTCGATTGGTTTCATCCCTAAAGATCATACAGTTAAAATTATTTCCTTCATTTTTTTTTTCAATTTTTATAATGTGTACCCACAACTATTCTAATTGACACTTCCAATACTTTCCTTTTTTTAGTCCTTATAATTAAAATATCATGACATTTCAAGTGGTAATTTATAAATAAACCAATCGTATTTGAAATATTTATCGATATTGATTAATTACATGAGTTTTTTTAACAACATTAGGAAACTAAAAACTGATCATCCATTTAACCAAACAACCGTAATATCATGAATACATTAAAAGCGTAACTAAAATATTTTATGATTTTAACTAATAATCCTTTAAATAATGTAACTAAAATATTTTATTAATTTAACTAATAATCCCTTAAATAATACTCCATTCGTCCCAAATTAAGTGTCCTGAATTAGATTTGGAATTCTTTCTTTTTTAACTTTGATACTAAATATTTTTGATTTTTTTATATATTACTTTTAGGGGTGTTCATTATATGGACAAACCGAATTGTCCAATCGGACAATTTGGATTAGACAATTTGGTTCGAATAATTTGGTTTTTGGATCGGTTTGGTTCAAAACCGAATATTTATTTTGGTTTTTGGATTGGTTTTGATTACCAATGTAGAAACCGAATATTCCAAATTAACCGAATAGTCCAAATTAACCAAATAGTAATATATATTGGTAATACTTTCAAAATATGTACAAATTAATTAGGTTAATCACTGAATATCATGCATACTTATACCATTATTAATTTTATTCACCGTTTATTACAAATTTCTTAACTATATCTTAGTTTTGTCTTGCCAATTATTATATTTATGTCATGAACTTAAGAAACGTGCTAATAAGTTTTATTTTATAATAAAGTTTTTTGATTTCGTTTGATTGTTTATATTATTAATATATGAAAGCATAAACCGAATAGTAAGAACCGAATAAACCAAATAGTAATTAGGTTCGGTTCGGTTCGGTTTCATTTTTTGAAAACCGAAAACCGATCGATTTCATCTATTAGGTTTGGTTTAAACCGAATTAACCGAATGAGCACCCCTAATTACTTTATGAAAATTATACCAATGAAAATACATATAAAATTCAATCCATTCATATATTTTGCATCAAGTATTATATAATACAAACAAAAACTATTTAAGGTCAAAGTTGAAAAAGGAAGATTCAAAAAGTCAAACCATGACACTTAATTTGGGGGAAATGGAGTACACGATAAGCTAAACAATAGACAAACATATGTCATATTCAACCATAATAATATCGTTCTACTTTCTTTTTGTGATTCATAAATTTTATATTTTTACAAGTTGTGTTTAAAGCATTGCCAGAAACAACTTCAATAAATTATTGTTGAAGATCATGAAACTTCAATAAATTTTGAAGGTATTAAATTAAATGTAGATTTCCATATTAAAATATTATTTTCCTTTTCATACACACATCTTTGAATTTATAATAACAAGTTTTAAATGTACTTAATAATAAATATGCTATTGAGCATTTTATTGATTTGCTAAAAATTAACGTCTACAAAGATCAAGTTGACGAATATGGATTATTATTATCGCTATTCAAAATCTATTGTTATTGCTTATATATATATATATATATATATATATATATATATATATATATATATATATATATGTGTGTGTGTGTGTGTGTGTGTGTGTGTGTGTGTGTGTGTGTGTATGTGTGTGTGTATATAATCACAACAATGTACGATTTGGATAGAAATTTAGGTTTGAATTATAAAATACAGTTATTTGAGTTACACTGAATTCATAGTTAATTTAAGTTTCAAAAAACTGTTTTATGGGTTACAATAATTCTATACTACCTTCTTATTATATGCATATTATATTAATAAATGTTTGATTATCTGCCCCTTTATAAAATGGGTAAATGTTATAACTAAAATGTTTACAAATTAGATATTATATAATTTACAACCAACATGTATTTTTAATAACTTAACTAAAAAAAATCAAAAGACCTGAACCTTACCAAACTGATAAAGTATATGTTAGATATTATTGGTTGACGATTATATTATATAAAAACTTGGTTTATGGTACAATTTCCTTTGACTTGACTTTTTTAACACAATTTATAAAATCAAATGTCGAAACTCCGCGTTGTCGCGAGACCTCACCTAGTATATATATATATTTGATTATGATATATATATATATATATATATATATCAGGATATACCAAAATAAAAATTTGATTAGGTACATCGTAAAATGAAAATATGAAAATTCAATTGAGTCGGATACTAATCTCTCATATCTAATAAATAAAAGGAATAAAAGGGAGTCTGTGCTGATGTCATGAAGCTGACTTGGCAAATTCTTAGACAATCAATTTGATAACATGGCGCTATGATATACAAGCTTTTTTCTCCTAATTTTGAATTTTATTTAAATATAATGATAATGATTATCCAATGGAAATTTTTGTTGCATTATCAATTATTAAAAATAAAAAACCCAGATTATTTAGGCTTTTATTTGTGAGTTCGTACCCTAATAAATAAAGCATGCTTTCTACAAACCATCCTAATTTATTTTTCTTGCACGCCTCTTGCTTCTCTTGGAAAAAGTTCTACACACCAGCTCTCCAATCAAGAATTCAAAATTCTTTCAGAACACTCTCCATCAGATTAATATATCTCCATCAACTTAAAAATTTCATGCATCATCGCCTCCATCTCTATGATTCTCCACAGAAATTTCTTCACTCTTTTTGAAGTTTCATCACGAATTTCTTTCTGGTAATCAATCTTACTAAACTTTCTCTTTAGTTTGGCGTTTAGCATTTACCATTTAGGGTTTAAACTTCCTTTTTATTGTTGTTTATCATCATATGTATATGTATGAATGTATTGGAGATGAAGTTTATTGTTTTTTATGAGCACCAACTATTTGATAAAAATTTCTCAATGAAAATATTGTTAACAACTTTTTAAAGTATGTGTTCTATACATTACTCTTTGTTCATCATGTTGTTAATAATAAAAATTAGATTGCTTGATTGTTATGTTCTTATTACTTTAAATGGACTAAAGTTGTTTCATGCATGTCAATTCTTATTTGGTTTAGTGTGGACATAAGGTTCAACTATCTTCACAGGCTCCTTTTTTATTGTAAAGTGTATGCTCTTCAATGATAAATATTTATTTTTTTGTATGATGGTTATTGGGTGTATAAGATGTATACTAACTCAAGCAATCTAATTACTTTCCTCTAAAATAATGGGTTTTGAGGGTTAATCTATTACTACATACAATGTTACCATGTGGACAAATTTGCACAAGCCAAAGAATGTCTCCTACCAATGGGTATATATTTAACTATGCATTTGATTATTTGTATTATGTATTTATGCCTTTTAATGTTGTTTAATATTTCTATTTTAATTTAATTTTCAGGTTCAAAAATAACCAGTGAAACTAAAGAATCTTGTGAAGTTGCAAAGGTTAAACTAGGCGTAAGTACAACAAACTATTATATCAAGAGGTATATTTAATATTGCATGAGGTTATACAACTGTATGTGTAAATTTAATACTTTGCCACCACAAATTATGAGTCTTTGATGTTTTTAGAAATTTGAGTGATGTTGGTTGTGGGTAACTGGGTATATATATCATTCTTCAAGTGTCAAGCTCAGTGAAGTAAATGTGGAAAAGAGACCTTCTGTTGAAGCCCAATGAAAGCTAAATTATATAAAAGAAACATTAAGAAACAATTCAACAAGTAAATGTGAAATTTGTATGCTCTTTGATCAGGTTCTTATGTGTACTCATAGGTTCTTATGTTTTGTGCTCTTTCAGGTGGCTTCTTTCGGAGAAAAGTTATTCCCAGATAGTACATGCCATGATTGATCGTCTTTCCATATAGTACATGCCATGATTTATACTATGGTGGTTGTATATGTGCTTTGAATCATTTATTGATTCAAAAAAGGTACAAGTTTCTTTTGATCAGAGGTAAATAGTTAAAAAGTTGAGAATGCAAGTATTCTTTATAATTTATAATATTTGGGTTGTTTTTGCCACGATACGTGGGTTTGTCGAGAGTATAGAGCTGAAAGGGATTTAAGATTCTTATATGTAATTCTGACATGAAGACATCGAATACCACAAAAAAGTACTTCGGAAGAACTTCGGAATTTATAAGACACTATTGTCCTTTTAATGGATACTGGTCATCAATGGTTGTGTAAGTTTTTTTCGAAGTGAAGACTTCAATTTATTATGTTTCAACGGTCTATGTATGGTGTATATCTTCAGACTGTTTGTTTTGATGAGTCATGTTATTGTCATGTTAAATCATTACATACAAAGTGATTAAAGTAATGAAACATTTTATGAAATTTTTTATGTTTGGGATGCTGTTGTTCAGGTTCTGATTTTGTTATTCGGATTGGATGTTGTTGTAGGTTGGATGACGGTGGGCTTTTGATGCTCATGGGTATATGGAAAACTATATGGAAATGTAAATATTTAAGTGTTCGGTAGTTGTGCTTTTGAGTTAGCAATCGCATGTATATAGCAATTGAGGTGTACATGAATATGCAGAATGGGCTTTTGTAATTATAAAAGGACTACTAACTATAGGTGCAAAAAAAAAAACCGGTTTACAAAAAACCGATCAAAAAAACCGCAACCGGTTTTTACAAAAACCGGTTTTCAAAAAACCTAAACCGGTTTTAGGAAACCGAACCGGTTATCACCGGTTTAACATATGCACGAGAACCGGTTTTTTACCGGTTTAAAAACCGGTTTTAACCGGTTTTTAAAAAAAACCGGTTTTAACCGGTTTTTTTTTAAAAAATTTCAAAACGGTTACTAGCCGTTGGGAGGCGCGGGGGTGCTTTTTTTTGGCCGTTTTTTGAACTTTTGGGGGTGTTTTTGCCCCCTCAATCACCCTATAAATACTAGTAACAAGTTTAGCTTCAAATCACACCATTTTCTAACCATTTTCTATCCTATTCTTTCATATTCTCTCATATTCTCAATATTCTATATATATACACTTTTATTTTCCGAAATGGAAAATACATATTCTCAAGCTTCCGGTTCCGGTTCCGTTGTTAGCAATGCACGAAAGAAAAGTTACACAAATGAAGATGTCGTGCATGTTAAAACAACGACCCGGAACCAAGAAATATGGGTGAATTTTGATTTGTGTGTTATGAATGATGGGGCGAGTAAGGCTCGTTGCAAGAGATGTGGGAACTTTTATAATGCCGCATCAAACTCCACATTACGAGCTCACATGACCACGGCTTGTAGATCGATTAGTCAAGATCCATCACAAGCGACACTTGGTTCGGATGGTGGGGTATTTATATACGACAATGATGCTCTTCGAGAAGATTTTACAAAGTTTGTCATCCAAGAGGCGCTTCCATTCAACCACTTTGACAACCAACGGCTTACGAGTATCATCAAAAAGAGACTACAACCGCGATACCAACAAGTAAGTCGTACTACCCTTAGAAACGATGAGTTTAAGTTATGGAAAAATGCTAAAAAAGATATAATTGATGGTTTTCTAAACTATAAACATGGCGTTTCTATTACTTGTGATGTTTGGACCGCACCACATGGTACGGCAAATTCTTATTTAGCCGTTACGGCCCATTGGTTTCATCCCGATTCTTGGTTACTAATGAAACGAACAATTGCTTTTAAATTGTTTGGTTATCCACATACGGGATGTAACTTGCGAAAAATAATAAATGACACTTTAATTGAATATAATTTAGACGATAAAGTTTTTACAATTTCACTAGACAATGCGTCAAATAATACAAGAGCTATGAATTTACTAAAATTACGTTTTAAACCATGTTTAAATGGCGCTTTTTTTCATTCTCGTTGTGTTGCTCATATTATTAATTTGGCCGTGCAAGCGGCATTAAAAATATGTGATAACTTACGTCAAAAATTTAAGAATTTATTAGTAACTATATATAGTTCAAGTAACGAACGTCAAGCTAATTATAGACGTTTTCGTGTACAATGTGGTGAAACTCCCCTAGGCCCATGCTATGATAATAATACTAGGTGGAATTCTACTCACACTATGTTTGAAAATATTTTAAGACAACGTGATACTTTAAATGCTTTTAATACGTTGTTAGTTGATAGAGGTAAGTCCGTGGAAGTAACCGATTTTGAATGTGATCAACTTTATGATTTGACTAATTTTTTAGTAGTTTTTAAAGATGCTACTACTATCCTTTCGGGTGTATATTACCCAACTAGCTCCTTAGTTCTAAACCAAGTTTTTATAATGACCGAAAAATTGAAAGAATTAGAACTTTCGTCATTTCCAATTTTTAGAAAAATGGTTAGAGCTATTAAAAGGAAATTTATAAAATATTTTGGTAGCATGCCTTTGGTTTTTACTTGTGCCGCCGCACTAAATCCAACTATAAATGTTGGCGGCGTACAACGTTTACTCACGACTATTTTGGAAAATTTAGATTTAAACTTAACCGACGACCCAAACTTTATTACAAATGAAATTATTAAATTTGACAATGGGTTTACACAACTATTTGAGATTTATGCAACAAAAATTGGTTACCAACCAAACCCAATTGTTGATTCCATGCGGGCGGGAACATCTCGGGCATCATCGAGTGACATAAACATAAACCTTTATAACACTTTACTTGAAGACGCTACAAAGCGTCAACGAACATCGGCTCCAACAAGCGAATTGGGACACTATAAGTCTACAAACTTCTTAACCACTTTAAGTCCCGAGGCTTTTCGTAATTTTGACATTTTGAGTTGGTGGAAAGAAAGAGAAGTACAATTTCCAATTTTATCCGCTATGGCTCGGGATTTATTAGCCGTCCAAGCTTCGACGGTAGCTTCCGAATCGGCTTTTTCTACTAGTGGTAGAATCATATCGGAAAGAAGATCAAGACTAACCGCTGAATCTGTGGAAGTATGTGTATGTTTGAAAGATTACTTGGATGGGGTAGATAGGATACAAAATGTAACAACGTTGGAAGGCCCACTATTAGGTAATGTTGAAGAGATTATCCAAGATGAAGAAGTCGCATTAGGGATATCACCTCCAACGACCGAATTAGATGAAGGTGAGTTTGAGCCATTTGAAGTTGAATCCGTAGATGAGGATGAAGTTTGGGACGAACTAAGTGGTTAAGTGTATCCGGGTGATGGCCATGCCGAAGCTCGATATACTTTACCACACGATTACATTTCCGGGTGATGGCCATGCCGAAGCTCGAATGTATTCGTATTTGTATTTTATATTTTTAGTTGTAATTGTATCATTCAAATAAAAGTTATGTTTGTATGTTTCCGTTTTTAGTTGTAATTGCATTATTTACATTTCCAAGTTATGAAGACTTTTTCGTTTCAATTGTTTTTTAAGAAGACTTATATAAGACTTTTGTTTAAGTTCTTGATCAATTATGTTTCCATTACTAATGTACTAACATTCCAATCAAAAAGATTTGGCCCAAACGTTGGTTTTCTTGAAAACGCCTTACGCTATTTCGGTAAATTCTATTATAGACTTTTCTGACAAAACATTTTTTTTAGGAAGATTGGTAAGACTTTTGGAGTAGGTCTTGATCAATTATGTTTCCATTACTAATGTACTAACATTCCAATCAAAAAGATGTGGCCCAAACGTTGGTTTTCTTGAAAACGCCTTACGCTATTTCGGTAAATTCTATTATAGACTTTTCTGACAAAACATTTTTTTTAGGAAGATTGGTAACACTTTTGGAGTAGGTCTTGATCAATTGTGTTTCCATTACTAATGTACTAACATTCCAATCAAAAAGATTTGGCCCAAACGTTGGTTTTCTTGAAAACGCCTTACGCTATTTCGGTAAATTCTATTATAGACTTTTCTGACAAAACATTTTTTTTAGGAAGATTGGTAAGACTTTTAGAGTAGTTCTTGATCAATTACGTTTCCATTACTAATGTACTAACATTCCAATCAAAAAGATTTGGCCCAAACGTTGGTTTTTCTGAAAACGCTCAACGCTCGGAAAAAAACTCAATTATATAAAAAACCGGGTTGGATCCGGGTTTACAACCCGAACCGGTTGGAAACATTTATACCGAATTCGAATCCGGAAAAAAAACCGAAAAAAAATAACCGGTTAAAACCGGGTCAAAACCGAAAAAACCCGATTTCGAACATTTAAAACCGAAAAAAACCGATTCCGAAAAACCGAAACCGAAAAAAACCGAAACCGATAAAAAACCGGTTTTTTAAAAACCGGTTTTTAAAAAACCGAAAAAAACTGACTTTTTTGCACCTCTACTACTAACATTTAGACAAGTTATATTATATATGACGCTACAGCAAACTTATCCAATTACTAAAGATATTAATGTGTTAAATAAATTTATACTTAATTTATACTTTTCATAAAACAATCTACAATCATAATACATAAAAAGTTTTCCGGGATGATGCAAGATGTATTGTTATACAAAATTATCAAATTGAATGTAAAATTATACAAAATTCATTGAAAAATCTTATTTATATATTTATAATAATACTTGCAAAATATAGGTGCTAGATTTATAAGTTCACTTTTCTTCAAACTCGTGTAATCACGGGTCATTGAACTAGTTAAAATGAAAAATACCAAGTTGTCATATATTCTCTCTGTCCCATTACAAATGTCCACTATTGACTTTTGAAAGTCTTTGTTTTACAACTTTGACCATAAATATTTTTGTTTGTGTTATATAATATTTGATGCAAAATATATGAATGAATTTGGTTTTGAATATATTTTCAATGTATAATTCTCATCAAGTATTATATAATAAATACAAAAATATTTAAGGTCAAAGTTAAAAAATAAAGACTTCAAAAAGTCAACAGTGGACATTTGTAATGGGACGGAGGGAGTACACCTTTTTGTACTTTTACATTTTTCAAGAAATATTGAAAAGCAAAACGTACTTTTACAACATGAAATTAAAATGAGAAGAAAAATTAAGAGAGCATTTATTATGTTCTTCTTCAACCTTTTCCCTCTCTAGTTAGATCTGTTTCTTCTTTTCACATAATAATGGCTATTTCTAAAAAACCAATTAGATATTCACAAATATTGTAATTAACTCTAAAATCGTTGAACATATTAGATTAGCTATTCAGAATCTTGGGGGGCCATAGCACACATCCCTGCCCCTATTAAGATCCGCCTCTACTTAGTATATACATAGATATATAGGAAACATGGTATTTACCTCATCAATTTAAATCAAACTTAATTGATTAATTAAGTCTCTCTATTTTAATTAAATTAAAATTAAAACCTTTTGTTTCAATTAAACAATCAACATTCTTATATATACAAGGGTTTGAGATTTAGTAGTATTATATAGGAAGCTTCCTAATAAATATCATTTGAAAATTCGTCTTATTTTTAAGCACCGACTGTCATGAGAATGATTATTGTAGGAAAAGACTCAAAAGTCTTTGTTATTAAATGGAGAGTAAGAACTACGGTTTCAAATACTCGTATACAATACATATTATCTTATCCAAAGGATTTTTATTCTAGATATTGTGTTAACCTTTCAATTATCAGGTTGTGATTTTAAGTAGAGAAATATACATTTAGTAAATCATTCATTGGATATTATTATTATTATTATTATTATTATTATTATTATTATTATTATTATTATTATTATTATTATTATTATTAATTATAATTATTATTGGTTATGGATTTTCTACAATTCTTACTTGGTGGTCAAAGATTTTATTTATTTATTATTGCTTATTACCTATGAATGTTGAATTTGTTCTTCATTCAGACGTATCATATCATATGCATTCAACCATTCTATCATACACTATCTTTACACAATTTTATTTTATAATAGCCCTGCGAATTGACGGGTTATATTATAGTATTAGTTTATTATATCTTTATAGGAGTTTAAATTATTATTATTTTCATACGCTTAAAGTAGTAGTTTTTTTTGTCAACAAAAAGTCAAGAGATTATTTTGACAAAAAAAAAACTCTTAAAAGATAAAGCAGTATCTTATGAAAGGAGAAATATGATTGATATCCTTACTTTAATGATTTATAATGTATTTTTTGTCATTTATATCAATTCACATATTTAAACTCCATCTACTTTTGTCAAATGCTTATACTCTGTAAAAAAAATAAGCTTCAACTACCAACTTCAAATATAGGGTGTGTTTGGTACACCTTTTTAAAGGATTCCACTAGATTGAGTTTTAGTTTTTATGAATCTCAATCTCCCATATCTGTTTGGCGACAAAAATTTAGAAGTTATTATTGAAACAAGAATCCCAAAGAATCCTCTATAATCCCCTTTTGGAAAAGCTCTTTTGAGTAGCTTGAATAATAATCCCTAGCTCCATCTCTAACTCTATCTCCATCTACAATCTCCAGCTCCATCTCTAACTCTATCTCCATCTACAATCTCCAGCTCCAGCTAATTGTTACCAAACACACCCATAAGCTCCAACTATAACTATAAGCTTTCAGCTACATCTATCAATTAGTTTTGTCAAACACACCCTTATATAGATTAGGGGTTAATCTTTGCAACGGTAATAGTCATTTTTACTAAATAAGCTATTATAAGTTATAGCCACTTACTTTGTTTTTGATTGATCGAGTTTTCAAAGTTTGTCAATTAGGTCTCTAAAGGTTAATTTATCACATTTACAACTTTATTCTTGATTTTAGGTACACTATGTGATATGTTCGTTTGGATGGATTCAATCAAATCCAATTCAATTATTTGAGTTGCATAACTCATTTAAATCTTGAGCCTCGTTTGGAATATACCTGAAGATTATAATCTATCAAAAGAATTGAAATTTGATGTAATTAAAATTTAATGGAATTTGAATATGATTCAAAAGGAATGTGATTTTGAAAAAATAAGAATATGACATGTGCGTTTGGTAAGCACATAATGAAATTATACTTCTAAAACTTTATAACATAGTTAAATATGAATGTAAAATAAATATAGATATAAATATATATATACATATATAATATAAACATAAATATAAAATATAAACCGAACAAAACCAAATTACTATTTGAATCATTGAATGGATCAGTTTTAACAACCAGTTTTATGTTCGACTACATGTTATCATGTGGCGTTGAGCGTTCATAGTATTATAGAGTTAGTTTTTAAGAGGTTAAGATTTTTAATTTCAATTAGTACGCAATCATATGTATTAACATTACGCATTATATGATAAGGTTTTGTGTTCGAGATTTAAATCAAACAAATACTTAACATTTATATTGATAGCTAAACAGGAGTATTATATATACCGTAGATAATTATTTAGTTTATTTGGGTTATCTAATTCTAATCATGTTAGCCAAAAGCCCAAAACCACACCGAAAACCGATATATGATTTTGGTTCTTGTCCTATTGGATAAAAAAATAAGATTGTCCAACCATAACGTTCCAATCCGAATAGTTTTATTTGAATAATTTGGTTATAATGGAAGAGTAAGGTTCAAATGAGTACACCAACTTTAAGTGAAAATGAAGGAACTAATATATTTCTGTCATGTGTCACTTTATTCTCTCTCCTCCACATTTTTAAAAATTAAATATCTCACAAACGGTAAGTCGAAAAATCATGAAAATTGCACCATAAAATTCAGCGTTTTCTCCTCTCGATTTTCCGTCCCTCAAGGCATTCTTTCGACAACTTTTTTTTCCTTCCATTTTTGGTGGGTTTTACAAATTGGTAACACATGTATTAGTGAATGATTGTACATTTAATTTGTGGTTAAGGTTAGGGTTTAGGGTTAAGATTTAGTAGGGTTAAGGGTTTAATAGGGTTTAGGGTTTAGTAAGGTTCAAGGTTTAGGGTTTAGAATGATTTAGGGCTTAGAGTTTTGTAAAGCGTTTATAGTTTAGGGTTTGGGGTTTCGGGGAGAAACCCCAAACCTCAAACCCTAAACCCTAACCCCTAAACCCCAAACCCTAAACCATAAACGCAACACTTTAACACATGTGTTAGTAAATGTAAAACCCACCAAAAAATATGGAAAAAAAAAATTCGTCGAAAGTATGTCTTGAGGGACGGAAAATCGAAGAGGAGAAAACGACGAATTTAATGATGCAATTTTCATAATTTTTCAATTTGTCGTTTGTGAGATAATTGATGTTGGGGGTAAATGAGTTTTGTACATGTAAAACATTCTCTTTGTACACATGACTTGATATTATTGGTTCCCTCATTCTCACACAAATTTCTATTCTCATTTGAACCCACCCTATAATCGAAAATTGAATACTCTAGTAGTTAGAATTCATATATTGATTAATGTTTTTATCATAGTTGAATTGAAAAAGAAAATTGATAACATTTTGATGAGTTTTGTTAACGATGACTCTAATGCCTATCATTGATAAGTTTATACATATTAAATTGCTTTACTTGGATAGATATTTATAAGACCACTCCCATCGGGAGCTTTCGATTCACGTCGGTTTGAACCGACGAGACCAACGTCGATGGCACGGACTCGTCGGGTTGGCTGTCGGTTTCGTGTCTTCCGTTTGGCGACGAGAGGGACGGAGTGGTTCAGGTGGGGCCCGTACGAAGCCTTTTTTTGTTTTTGTTTCATGATTTCATGCGTTTGAAAGGATAAAAAAAATCACAGTTGCAGCAGGATGAACTAATGAAGACGATGATGATAGGTAAGGATAAATGGGCCAAATTTTATTTTTTATATGGATTGGAATAAATGGGCTAACAAGCCCAAGTTTTAACAAACATATTTAAATATAAATGTAATTAAAATTTTAATTTTAATAATTATAATGTTTTTTTTAATTATAGTAATTTTTTAAAATTTTAATATAATGTGTTTTATTTTAATAATATGTGTATAATTATTGAATTTAAATTGATTAATTAATTAGTCAATGGGTCCCAGAAAATGAAGTGACGAAGTGCTGATGGGAGTGGTCAATCAATTTCAGTCAGTTTGTGGAAAAAGCTGACGTGGCTCTGTCAGTTTCAGTCAGTTTCTGTCTCTGATGGGAGTGGTTTAGGAGATATCGAGTTCATTATAACAATTCTCACTATAAGTATCTATACATGTTTTTTGATGTGAGACAGATCGATCATTTGTCATTTTAATCTTTTGTATTTAAAGCGAGTTTGGCATTTAAAAGTTATTAATGATGATTATTTTTTAGGATTAAAAAAATTATTAGTTGTACAATTAAGATGAGATGCTATTTGATAATTTTAACTCCAATTATATCCTTACGCGCTATGTATATAAATAGAAATAGAAATAGAGCTGTTGTATGTAGTTTGTTTCAAACATATGTGAAATCATGTCTGAACCAGTCTTCCGTCCTCTGCGATCCCTCTTTCCCCTCATCATCCTCTGCTTCTTCATATCATTCGCTGCCGCAGCAGCAGAAACTAATTATACACGCTACCCGAATTGCCCTTCATACACTTGCAGTAACCTCAAAATCAGCTACCCCTTTTTTAAGTTAGGTAACGAATCCAACAGCCAGTTTTGCGGCTACGAGGGATTCGGAATCAACTGCTCCATCATTGATGGACTCGAACGTCCCATCATTTACATCGGCAATGATGAATACTTAGTCCAAAACATTTTCTACAATTATTCTAGTATCGCTCTCGTAGACTACGATGTTTCCGAAGTTGTCACCGGCCTCAACCCCAACTACTGTCCTAGAGTGCAACATAATATCGACATAGGAACTTTGCCTTTAACTTTTATGCCAACGTCTACGGTGAATCTAAGTTTTCATTTCAACTGTACTGGATTCCCTAGCTCTGCAAGTGATATCCCGTGCTTATCTTACCATGAGAATGGTATTAATATGTGGTCGTGTGTTAATATTGTGAACCCGTATACGGAGAGGTCTGATTGGAGCGTTTACTCGTGTGAGGATCAAGTGGTAACGACCGTGTTCCGCAACCAGATCAACGACACAAGTCTTCTTCTCCCGATGGAATTGGGTGCAGCCTTGAGCAGAGGATTCCAGCTGGAATGGGGGAGGTTCACTGATCATGAAGATTGCGATGAGTGCCAAGACTCGAAAGGGCGGTGTGGTGGTCATAATACGACCGGGTTCATGTGCTTTTGCCCCGATGGTACCACTCGCAAAGATCATTGCAAAGGTATCTTCGATCACTAATCTATTTAATTTGTTAACTGCATATAAGTTATTATTATCATTATTATTATTATTGTGATTATTATAACTCAAAATTATTCTAACAGTTTATATGTCCAACCGTCCAACTCTTGAAATACTCTAAATGATCATTATTAATTATTCAATTTAAGTGTGGTTTTTATTAAAGTAATGTTACATGGACCTATTTAGGTGAACCTAAATGTAGACCTAATGTATTGATTGGTTAACAGTTTTTCTCTCATAATTTTATTGGTTCAATTTGACACATGTCACTCTTACAATTTTAAGTCTCTATTAGGTAATGTTTTGAAAACCGGTTGAACCGGTTCGGTCCAACCGGTTCGACAGGGATTTTAAGGTTTTTCGGCCGGTTGAAAATCGGTTTTGACCAAGAGTTGACCGGTCAACAAACCGGATGGTTCGGTCAAAACCGGACGGTTCAACCGGGAACCGGACCGGTTGAACCGGTTTTTGAATTTTTTTATTTTTATTTTAAAGTATTTTTGGGCCGGTTTTGGGACGGTTAGACCGGACCGGTTCGATCGGAAATTGAAGGATTTCGATCCGATTCAATTTCCGATTTTCAAAACATTACTATTAGGTCTATCTAATTAGGTCTCGCAATCATTTTTTGGGTTTTTTTTTGTTATAAGTATGATTGTTCGCTTTTTATAATATTTCAGTTTTGACTGTATCCCATAGAAATGGT
The DNA here is from genome assembly GCA_963422505.1 of Pseudognaphalium luteoalbum. Taxonomy (NCBI): domain Eukaryota; kingdom Viridiplantae; phylum Streptophyta; class Magnoliopsida; order Asterales; family Asteraceae; genus Pseudognaphalium; species Pseudognaphalium luteoalbum. The sequence goes on from OY730192.1 coordinate 1,773,261, forward strand.
CGGTGACTTTAGTAATTAGCAATGTTTTGAAAACCGTTTTTTAATTCGGATCGGTGAGGGGTCTGGTTTCGATCAAACCAGTCCGACTGCCAGTTCAAAACCGACATAAAACCGTCAAAGCCCAAAAAAAAAAAATAATAAATTAACAACCAGTCAAAATCGACGGTTCATTGACCGGTCAAACTTAACCTAAAACCGGTTTTAAACCGGTCGAAAATCCTAAAAATAGCGGTCTAACCGGACCGTTCTAACCGGTTTTTAAAACATTGGTATTTAGCTAACCTGGTGGAATTTTAGTGGTTATTGCCTTTGGTAGTCAAACATGTTCGGTACACCTGAATTCAATGTATAAGTGGCAAAAAGAATAGGCTAAGTCAGTTCACGGGTCTTGATGAGTTTGAGTCTAAATGAGTACGGGTCTAGATGTGTCATTTCTAAGGATAGGTCTAAATGGGTCCAGATAAAAATAGGTCTTGAGTCAGTTACACCCATCGGATTTCCACCAACTTTTTTTATTGTAATGGGAAAAAAATATTACCCGCTAGATCTATCTAGACTCGTTAGTTAATTGCTATACAATTAGAGGTTATAAAATGTACCCATGCAAAAAAAAAAATAAAATGTGTGTGTGTGAGGGGTGGGGGTGAGGGAGGGTGGTGGGATCTTTAACTCAGCCCCTCATAGATATTAATCAAGTTGACCCATAAATAATCAATGAGTTTAAAATTAACACATCTTTACTTGATTTGTTTTTCATGATTTGCAATTACCCCTTGTTTTGAAAAGGAAATTTAATGAAAAAGGTCCACATGACCCCTAATTTAGTTAAAATTAACAATAACAATGGAATTCTAAACCATCTACTGATGGCATAATGTTAAGGGCATCTAAATGACTTTTTAGAAGTCACATGTTCGATCCCTCCTTGGGTAAGCATTTACCAAATGGTCAAGATAGCGTTTAGAAATGGTTACGACAATGGTTAGGTTGCATATATCACGAGAGAAAGTCAATTATAAATGGAAATACCCTTTTGAGAAAAAAAAATATATAGAATTTAATGAACCAAATATTTAAACTATACTAACATTCATTCCGTTTCTGTCATTTTACAATTCAAAATTACAGCTACAGCTAGTTTACCAAACAGTTTTATACAAATAAAGCTATAGCTTATATCTCCAGCTTAGAGTTGAAGCCTAGAGTCTACAACTACAAAGGTTTATATTATGATTTTATTTATTTTAGCGAGTAATGTTTGAGTCGACATATTTTGTGAATGACATTGCAAAAATATTTTTGATTAAATGATATATGCTTATCTATTGAAATTATCTTTAAAGATACTATTAGAAACAATTTATAACACTGAAATAATAAAAAAATACTTAACACTAAATAGGCAACACAAAAAGATAAATATTGCAACACGATTAACTTGATGTGCGACATCCCAACAACCAACATATAGAAACTACTCCCTTCGTCTCAAAATAAGTATCTCATGTAAAAATGCACACAGTTTAAGGAAAGTCACTATCCACCAATAACATCTCATCTTTACCCACTAAAGTCTTTTCTGATTGGCTGTAAAGGAATCTGGACACTTATTTTTGGACGTCCCAAAATAGTAAGTGAGACATTTATTTTGGGACGGAGGGAGTATAAAGTTTGTAAGGTATTGTCATTTTCAATAGAGTTAATTGCATCGTTGATCCCTTTGGTTTACACACAGTAACACACCTAGTCCTCATATTTTATTTTTCACGTTCCAAGTCCAAAATCACAAAATTTTTTGCAACCTAAGTCCCTGTTCACCTAAAATGATGATTCTGTCCTTATGAGTAGATTTTTTTTATTTAATTGAATTCAAAATTTAAAATCTACATACACAAATATTTTTTACTCTACTCTAAAATCAAAATGAAATGAATCTCAAATCTACCCCTTTCAAAAATCCCAGCTGTCAATCTCTTCTCCTCCGATGATTTCTGTTTCCAGCGTCTACGCGTCTGGTGTGATTAATTTACAACCCTTGCTTATGTTCTCCTTCTGCTATCTAAGAGGGTGTTTGGAGTGGCTTATATTGATTGCTTATTTGCTTGATAAGCTCAACTATAAATGTTTGGATAAGTCCATTTTATAAAGCTTATTTGTTTATTTTTGATTCTTTGTGAGGAGACTTAAAATAAGCTAGAAATTTCTAGCTTATTTCCTTATAAGCAATAAGGAAATAAGCTCCCCGAAGCAACCTCCAAAACTACCACGCACAAAAACAAACAAAAGTCTTCTCAGTCCCTATCTAAAAAACCCGGTAACGGTACCATAAACTATGATGTTTTAATCTTATAATCGTCGTCGGTTGAAGAAATTGGGGGTGAACTCAGCGGCGAAATCAAAGGTGAAATCGGCAGCGACGTTTGCGGTGATGGTTGCAGAGAAATCAACGGTGAACTCACGGGCATTATGTTGCGGTGAACTTGCTGACCAGATGTATTTGATTCTATGGTGATGTTTCAGCAATGGTTACGAGTTTTACAAGTCTGCCGCGCCGGCCGTTTAATAAAGAAGATAAAACCCTAGATCTAGTTTTAGAGTTTTGTACGTTAAGGACGATGATTGCGATGATGTTGGTGTTCGAACAGAGAATTAGAAGGGACTGCTAGAATAGTTGCAGGTGGAGAGTGATAGTTTTTAAAAAGGGAAAAGGATGGAGTCGAGAAGATGAGTTAAGATGGAGATTTAATTAATGTATCCTCAATGTCATATCATCAAATACGGAGTATATATTGATATAATAAATAAATACATGTATTAATGATAAAAATAATTAAAAAGAGAATCAAGGGCAATTTAGTCATTTTAGGTGAAGAGGGATTGTTTGTGCAACAACTTTTGTGGTTTTGGACTTAGAACGCAAAAAATAAAGTATGAAGACTAGGTGTGTTACTATGTATAAACCACAAGAACCAACCATGCAATTAAATCTTTTCAATAAGTTACGCACAAATCCTTCAAAATCCTTCAAGGGAGAATTGAAAATCAAGTCAACTGAAATAGCTTGGGGTAAAACATAGTTGAGGCATTTCAACTGGTCCATATAGCTTTTCATCTTTAAAACATATGAGCTAATAGGTTGTCCTTCTTTCTGTTTACAAGCATCAAATGTTTGAATAAGTTTAAACAGTTCAATTCCAGTTTGTTTTTCAAAGATAAATTTCAGCTCATTTATCATGTCGTATGGACCATAGGTCTCAAATTGTCTTTGAAGTTCGGGAGACAAGCTGCCGAGCATAAGACATGCAACTTCACTGTAACGATCATATTGAGCATTTCATTCTGCCAAATCCTCATTTAGTTGCATCACTCATTTAGTTGCATCACTAACAGGAGCAAGGGTCATAGGTTGTTCCAAAATATTGAGTTTCTTTTCAACTCGAAGGACATCCTTAGTTGACGAAATCAATTATTAAAGTTTGATCCAAAAAGTTTTCTCTTTCGAGCATTGACCTGAAAGCCGAATTATTCAAGTTTTGTGCATGATTTGTCATCTACAAACAGACAAAAGTTCAAAATTTAGTATTTTCGATGATACTCCTTTAAAGAAAATTACTAACCATACTTTAAGCATATAAACTATTAATTTGTTTAATTTTAAGATCCTAATTGATATATCATCATCACATCGATCAGTTGATCTGCTAGCAATGATGTATTCAAAAAGGTAGGTGATGAGCAATAATTGCAATACAAGTTCAACTTCTAGATCATTACGGGACTTACTAATAGCACTAAACAACAAGCAAGTAGTGTCATGTAAGCATGGTTCATCTCATCTATGTGTCGGGCTTAATGATCTCACTAGTTTAACACGATTTAAGTTGTCCAATAAAGAACTTTCAATACGCCACAACCGTCTCACGATGAGTGGTTATTTACCTTGGGTTGCAATTTACCTACGTCTTACATAGAGTAAAAAGCAATTGCAACTTTCCTTACAATTGGGTAGCATAAAACTTAATTTCAAAGGGTATGATTATTTGACGTATAACCTGTATATCAAATATGTACGAAGAAGCAAAAATCTAAGGATGGCACCCGAGACGGGTTTAATTGACCAGCGAATGCCCGTTAGCGGGTTTATTTTTACACCTTACTCCTGACCCGTGGATACTCATGGGTCGCGGGTAACTCGCAAGTTTCAAATAATATAAATATTTTATAACTTTTAATGTAAAAAAGTGTTTTAAAACATGTTTAAATCAATGGATCATAATTTAAACGAATTAAATTGTAAAAATTTAAGACATGCGGACTAATAGTTCGATAACTATCAATTTATTTGATAATTTTTCTTGATCATTTGATAATATTTCTATTTGAAACATGAAAACTATACTTTTTAGTCTCTATATGAATAGATTTATTATATATTATTCAAATTAACCAATTTATATACATAAATATGCAATAAATTATACAAATCCGCTTGTAGCTATCTATAATGAGTTTTGTACGTTTGCGGGTCGGGTTTGGGTATAAGTCCATACCCCTCACCCGCCCACAACCCGCCAACGGGTAGAAGGTCATACCCGTAACCCATTCTTGGGGAAAAATTTTACAAATTTACCCATTCACAATGGACGAGTACACACAGGTCGCGGATTTTTTCTCGCTCATTGCCATACCTACATACATCTTCGTATCATAGGTTTTAATAAAACACTTTACTCAATTAAGTTATATTATTAATATACATAGCAAGAAAATACATCTTCGTGTGCATAAGATAAAGACATTACACTTGTTTAAAACCCATTATAAACTAGTACATCTTGTAGGTCTCGTAGTGGGATGTCGAAGCATTACCGGATGTAAGCCGAATCCAATTTTGACACATATAACTTCGCAAGAAAATAGCTTATAATAAATCTAGTTTCACAAGTTTCAGTCATTGATTAAAGTACAAATCTTTAGTCATTTCAAAAATATATTATAAACTAGTACATCTCGCAAGTCTCATCGTGGGAAGTCGAAGCATCATCATATGTAAGTTGAATATAATTTTGACACATAAAACTTCGCAAGAAAATGGGTTATAATAAATCTAGTTTCATAATTTATAGTCATGTTTATTTATTTTTTCAAAAACTTTGCTTTAACATGGTTCATAACAAATATATATTAAAAAAAAAGCAACTAAAACACATACTCCCTCCGTCCCATATTTATAGTCAATCTTTCCTTTTACGGACGTTTTAAATTAATTGTCCACTTCAAAAACAGATAGAGAAGTTTGATCGTGATTATCATATTACCCATAATAGAAATTGTTATTACAAACTTTTAAAGAAGCAATAATTAATTGGTAATGGGTAAAATGGTCATTCGGTAATTTTACGTTTTTAGGTCCAATTTTACATTTTTTCCTTTATGTAATTAATTACACTATACAAGGCTCATGATGACACTGTTGGAATTTATATATATCAATTAACTTGCGTACCTTTTCTTGTTATGGATTAAACAATGAACAAATTCGTGACACGAACGAACTATAGAGGTTATAAAGGAAAAACCATCTATAACTTCACATACAACACGTTATTGTTCACCACCTGAATACTAGTTCAGTTAACCAAATTAATTGCCTTTTCCCTTAGCCTTTTTACGCCAAAACAACACCCTTATGGGTTCTTCTTGTCGGCCCAACAAAAAAGAGAGGGGATCTTTTTTGTTGGGCCGACAATAAAAAAATCCACAAGGGTGTTGTTTTGGCGTAAAAAGGCGAAGGAAAAAGGCCATTAATTTGGTTAATCAAAATAGTATTTAGGTGGTGATCAATAACGTGTTGCATGTAAAATAACAATTTAATTTTAATAACGTGTTGCAAGCTAAAAAGTGATTAGGTTATTATATTATTATTCATATAATCATTTTATAATAAATAATAATCTTTTATAATTAATTAATATTAGCCTTTAAGTAATTAGAAATGATAATTTAATTTTAATAATTTTCGCCTTTGACCCTATACTCTAATAACATTTATTAAATGATCTCAAATTAATTAAACAACTCAACTAGTTATTATAATTAAGGATTAATTAAGTTTGATGCATTAAAAATAGCAAATTTAAGTTGGGTACATACAATAAACATCGGGTATAGTCAGCTGCATTCTCATATACTAAACCCTTATAATTAACTTAACTTAGTTATGTGAGCGGTATCTACATGTTAACGCGTGTGATCCCATAGATTCACATATAATTCGGACGTATATTTATTTGTGATATCATATCCAAACAACAACTAGCAAGGATCAATGCAAAGGTAATTCATCGCGAATTCTTTTGTAATACGGGCATACTTACAATACCTCACTCATGTTAGTTACAATTATACATACTTTTAAAACAATATAACTTCTTCACTGTGTTGCAGGTGAAAGAGTATATTGGAGACAAAAGATACGTAAGTTTCATTTATGTTAACTTGTGTATATATTTTCAGGAAAAAGAAAAAAAGGTTAAAAATGTGTATCAAATTTCAGCTATTGTGAATATAAAAGAATGTTTCAAGCGGTTTTTACACAACCAGTAATTAACTCAGTATAAGCTTTTTTCATATCACAGTTATAGGAAGTCTTTCTGCTGCACTATCGATAGTGTTACTTATCATAATATGCTGTTTTATGAAATCCTCACCTAGCGAATTCGTACTCTCGTTAAAGCCTAAATCCGAGGAATACAAAAGTGTTGAGGCATTTATCACTCGATATGGATCCTTAAGCACGAAAAGGTACAAGTATGTTGATATCAAGAAAATGACAAACTCATTCCAAGTTAAATTAGGAAAAGGAGGTTTTGGAACCGTGTATAAAGGAAAACTATCGGATGGTCGTCTTGTGGCAGTAAAAGTATTAAACTCATCAAAAGCAAGTGGACAAGAATTCATTAATGAAGTTGCTAGTATTGGTCGGACTTCTCATGTTCATATCGTTACTCTTTTAGGATTTTGTTTCGACTACAAAAAAAGAGCTCTTGTGTACGAGTTCATGCCAAATGGATCATTAGAGAAGTTTATACACAGTGGTCATGTTCCTTCGAAAACAAGTGAAAATATAGGAGTAGAAAAGTTGTACCATGTAGCACTTGGAGTAGCGCAAGGTCTCGATTACTTGCATCGTGGTTGCAACACCAGTATTTTGCATCTTGACATAAAGCCACATAACATCCTCCTTGATGAAGATTTTTGCCCAAAAATCGCGGATTTTGGGCTTGCTAAATTGTACTCGAAGAAGGAAAGTATTGTATCTATGCTCGAGGCTAGGGGCACTATTGGGTATATTGCCCCTGAAGTTTTTAACAGAAACTTTGGAGGAGTGTCCCATAAATCAGATGTTTATAGTTATGGGATGCTTATACTAGAAATGGTTGGAGGACGAAAAAATGTTGACGCAGGTGTTGGTACAGGGCGAACTAGTGAGATATATTTTCCTTATTGGATTTACAGTCGTCTTGAGAAGGAAGGTTACCTATTAGGTGAAATATCGACTGCTGAAGAAAATGATTGTGCAAGAAAGATGACTATAGTTGGTTTGTGGTGCATACAAAATGATCCAACTCAAAGACCGTCGATTGGTCAAGTTATCGAAATGTTAGAGGGAAGTATGGAAGCGTTGGAAGTTCCACCAAAGCCGTTCTTTTCATCTCCTCTGCGATCGCCAGCTACCACATTCCGCACATCACAAGATGAACCAGAGATCATTGCTGTTGAAGATTGACATTAATGTGGAATTTTATATCATTTTTATTTTTGCTTACATGAATTTACATATTTAAAGAAACGTATGCTTCATATATACCTAATACTCGTATACTCGTAGCATTTATATATTGGCTCAGGGGGGGTTTATTAGCCATTTAGAATCATTTCATTTTCCAAATTCACCATTTAACCCTTAGATCTAGCTACCTGTTCTTATTTGATGGTAATTAACTTGTTTCCCTAATCTTCAGTTCATCAAAAACCACAACTCCTAACCAATAAATTCGGATCAGTGTACTTCTGTAGTTATAAACCTGTTTCTCTTCTACCCTTAAAAAGGATAAAGGATCCGTTTTACCCAAAAGGCAAATTAAAGTCGAAGTCAAACATTAACTTTTTCGAGAACCCGAGTTCCATCAACAACAGCAGTCCCAAATAAGTAAACTCGGATTCATGGAAAAGCCTAAAATGAGTACCGGAACACACACTGGTTGTAAATGACCACCTTTACCAAACCCAAAAGTCAAAGTGAAAAAGACAAACTAGGTGGTTACAAGAATTGTATTCACTAAAAACAGCAAACCCAAATTAGTACAAATTTCAATTTCTTGTTTTCCAACAAACCGGTAACAATCCAAATCCATTTTTATCCTAATACTTATATAAGCATGCATGCTAAACAAGTATTGGTTATATGTAGAGGTGGTAAAATGGTTAGGTCGGGTCGGGTCGGGTCTCGGGTCTTATCGGGTTTCGGGTCTAGATGGGTCATTTAGGAGGATGAGTCTAACGGGTCTGGGTCTAATGGGTTTGGGTTGGGTTTGAGTCGGGTTTTTAGGTTTTTTTTGGAACAAAACCAGAGTGAAATACCAAAATCATCATGACAAAAATTCTCAAATTTAGACCATAATCACCCCATCATTTCTACCAAAAGTATGTCATACTAACATATTACAGTTTAGCGACAATTTAAGGTCGTTGAGACATCTGACCAATTTTGATGTAGTGTACAAATGGGATAATAGATTAAACATGTTGATTCCTGTGAATACCGGGAGAAATCTCTTCTAAAAGCACGTTGATTCACAAAAGAATACCGTGAAATGGGAAATGATTCACAAATGGAGAGTGAAATCGAAATTTTTGAAATTAAAAAATTGAATCCCAAACAATGTACATGGAACCCTAAATAACATCCAGAATTTTAAACGAGCCTAAAAAACATAACGGGTCAAACACAAAGCCCAAAACAAAAGTCCAAAATGAACAGAAAAAACATAGAATGGGTCGTATCTTCCAAACGGAGCTGTTTTTGGGCTTCGAGCATAGGTCTAACAACCTATGGTGGTTAGCAACTTGGTGGGCCTCGAACTGAGCTTCGATTCGCCTGCTCATAGGCCTGAAACGGAGCCCTGTAGCCCAAGTTATGCCCCTTTCCGTGCAGCTCTTTTTGTGACACGCTCGTGGGCCTCCAAAAACATGTGGACTCGATCTTCAATACTTGGGCCTCAATCAAATTTTCACAGCTAAAAGGCCATAGAGTTGAAACAAACAGAAGTAGGTAACTAGGTACAACGAATGGCAAGTGCCAAGCTTTGAGTTGAGCTCATTAAAAGAAAAATTATAGTAAAAACACTATACCACACATGTGTATGTGAATTCCTTACTTTTGTCAATCTGTTCATCGGAAGTCAACTATAAAACCTTTGACTTCACCTAAGTGAAACATGCTATGTTTCCATCCCAACGATCTCCTGACCATTTTTGGAGGATTGAAACTGAGCCCAAATATCTAATCAGCTTAGCAACTCGAAGCGCTATCATGCACATTATTTGGATCCTCGCTGTTGCTCCATAGACGGTTGATCAACTGCAGCCTTCTTCGTTTTGAGTTTGGATCAATGCCCCATTTTAGGTAAAGTCTCTTCTTTTCTTCTTCGGAGATCCGTTTGTTCATCAGCCTGCTCAACATTGCTTTCTCCCTTCTAAGTGCTTTGATGCTGTTCATCACAAAGAACCATAACTGAGTATGTTTGCATGTGAGTTTAAGTGTTATTGCAACTTGAAATCGTAATTATCAGTTTTAAGTGCTTGGCAAAATCTAATTTGATTTTCCAAGTACATAGGGTCAAAATAATCAGATCTGATTGAGCATATAAGATATTAACCTAGCAAATATATTATTTATTTTAACGACAAAACGCCACCTTATTAGAAACTCCTACATTTACAAAGAAAGTAAATGGAAGTTACTATTATATGAATAGTAAAAAAAAAATTAAAAACAAACATTAAAGTTATACAAATTACCTATACATACATTCACTAGGAATGTGTTGGACACTATCGAATGAATAGTGTCCAACCATTTTACATTGTACACCCCTCAAGTTTTAGCACTTTTTTATTTCATACCTTTTATGTTTTATTCATTATTTACTTCCTACCCCTTAACTTTTATTACTTTCCCATTTTCTACCCTGTACTTTTTCAATCTTCACCCCTTAACTTTTATATAGTTTTTGTTTTTTACCCTTCATCTTTTAGCTATTTTTCAATTTCTTTGTCTGAAGTTTAACCACTTCTCCATTTTCTACCCTTTACATTTTAACATTTTCCATTTTCCCCCTTTCAATCTTAACTTTAATTTTTCCCCCTTTTTTACTAATACCTTATACATTTTTTTCTCTTTCCTTACAACAAAGTTTTATACTAATTTTATTATAACAAAATTATACAAACAATTACGAGCGATAATTTAACTTAACATTTTTATGTAGTATTCTATAAATTTTGTATTACTGTACATTTTTTCAATTATACATACATATTAGTATAATAAAAAATCATACATTCGTCAACTTAAATTCTTTTATAAAATTCATGCGTTGATTTAAAATGTATTTTTTATCCAACTGTAAAAAAAAAATGTTTCCAATTTTTTTTTCAACAAAATTATTTTAATAATAAATTGTATGTTATTACTTTATTTTCTTTCAAATATACACATACATATTTGTATGATAAAAAAAAATTAAACATACACGCATCAACTAAAAATTTCATATTGTATATTGGAGTTTAAGAATGTATTTTTTCACCCCAATAAACAAAAATAATATAAATGATGTTTCTTTGCATAACAACTTTAAGTGAAATTTTAAATTTTTCTTGGTAAAACTGTGTGCACTCTTCATCTTAAAAAGTTAATATGATATGTGACTATGCACAAGATATACTAAATTCTGATATTTACATATTAACGTTTGAACATTGATTTAGTTTGTTCAATCTATTATATTGTATAAGAATGATGTGACTGATATTGTAATTATGTATACGAAACCGCGTATGATAATTATTGTCTTAGTATATATATATTCTGCATCTTAAGAGTATTTTTTTAATTCAAGATGCGGGATAATATATTCACCTATAATTAAAATTTTGTTCTGTTGCACCGCAACGCACGGGTAAAATCAGCTCGTAGTTCTACATTTACTAGGAAAGTAAATGGAAGTTACTATTATATGAATCGTAAAAAAAATTTTAAAAAATAAACATTAAAGTTATACAAATAGTTATGAATATTTTTTTAAAAACGTTAAAGTTATACAAGTAGTTATTATTTTTTTTAGTTTGAAATTTTGAGTGTTTCATAGATCACTATATTTCATTTATAAGTTCTAATAATTATATGTTTTGAAAATTGCATTGTATTCTCATCGATCACTTAACTCTATATTACAAAATAAAATGAAGTTTAAATGTGTTTTTTTTAAGTTGTGTGTTATTTATATTTGATCAGTGTTTATCATTTTATTAACAAAAAGGAAACATGATTAATCACATGTTACACTATTAAGTTACGATGGTATTATATAAGGGATACCTATATAATGATTAGGTCGATTATCAGTTCGATTGCAAAACAACAATTCTAATGTCATTGGATTAATTAAAAAAATAAAGTTAATAATTTTAGAAACTTTTATCTGAAGGTAACTAACATATATGGTTATGGTATAATTTTAATCAAATAAGTGGAAGTGTAGACAACGAGTGTTCATAGTTTGAATCGTAAAATAGACAACATGGACCATAAAACTTATGTAAATTTATAGCTTCATATTGAAGAAATAGCTTCATATATCTACAAAAACTACAACATCGTACATGTATAATTTTTTTTTATATACACAAAGTTGTATAATAGTCACTTTAGATGACTAAGTCAATAATTTATTTTGGCTAAAATTTTGTAGTGTTTTACTTTACAATCAACTGATTAATGTGATATTTTTTTTATTTATTGATTAACTAGAAATAACCAAAAAATACATTTTAAATTTATTTTATTTAACGTTAACTGTCATTAATATTTGATAATTAATTATAGTTTATTGATAAAACGATAACTATGTTGATCCCAGATTATAGATTCACTTACAGTAAATGATGCAGTAAGTCACAATTGTATTATAGAAGGTGTACATATATAATGATTAGTTCGACAACTAGATTTACTATAAAAATGATAGTTCTAATGTCATTGGACAACCGATATTATAAATATGATAATTCAAAATCATATAATTTCACTACTTATATAAATCTTAAGCAATTTTTTAGTAATATTGTAATCAATAAATAAAAACTATAACATCTAATTCTAAAGTAAAGACTGTATATGTACTTTTATTGTCTCGCCATAAAGTAATTGATCGTTAAACACAAATATTATGTTCATACATTACTTCTTAAACTATTCGAATACTCGAATTTGACACTAACTTTTAGTTTTCATATATACCAAATTATGTAATAAACTAATAATATTAATTTTGTTCCGTCGCAACGCGCGGGTTAAAATATGCTCGTTTTATAAAAAAGAATAGCGAAATACCATAGGTTTTTAAGATATGCTAGAATGAGTATGTAATACTCCGAAAAAAAGAGGGTGTCAAAAGTCAACATTTTGCAGAAAAGTCAACTTTCTCAACAAAAAATAAAAATAAAATCAAACTAGGCAAAAAATGTTCACCTTTTTCAAGAAAACAGGTACTCCTCCGTCTCAAAAATATAGTTCATGTTTCCTTTTCTGGACGTCCCAAATTAGTTGTCCACTTCCAAAAATAGAAAGAATGTTTTGGTTGTGATTACTATATTACTCTTACTTTGAATTATTATTACAAACTTTAAAGAAAGTAGTAATTAATTGCTTAAAGGTAAAACTGTCACTCTGCATGAGTCTGTCTTATTACTTTGACGAAAGATGACAAAACATGACAACTCAAATGCAAGCTTTACTGACCCGAATGATGTTAACACAATATTAAAAGATTAAATGGTAAATTATTTTAGGGATGTAAATCGAGATATTAAGAAATTAGTGGCAAGAGAGTAAATTAATTAATCAATTATTGATAATATTGTACATGATGCCACTTCTTTTGTTGTATTTGTATTTTTCTTTAATAATAATACTATATTATGTACTGAAACATTGAATTAGTTAATTAAAAAGTTAAGTTGTTAGCTTTAAAATTTCAAATCTTGTAATTTGGTATCGTATTTTTTTCGTGTTTCAAATTTATGTCGTATTTCAATAACTATTTTTTTTGTTTCGCAAAAGTTACATACATGATGATAACCGATGGATAATACTAATTGGATACCCAACAGGTATTGAGCAGGGTATCAGTACGAATATTCTAAATCGGTATGCGTACAGATACAGTAAAACCCGTCAGAAATCGACCCGTTGGCATCCATTAACCAAACATTGTAATTAGAAATTTATAAAAATAAAAAATAAAAAGGTGGTAGTATGGGTACAAATATATTAAAATCCGTCGGAACCCGACCCGTTGCATCCATGATCCAAGAATTATAAATTACAAATTGATAAAATGATTCAAAATAGTAGGTCGTATAAGAAATTAAATCATTGGGCAATGGAATAAAGTTATGAATTTTTTGGAATTGAATATAACTTTTGGGGTTATTTTCAGAAAAAATAAATAAATAAGATTGTAGAAAGAGTTTGAATTATAGAAGAAATAATAAATTATAAAATAGTTGAAGGATTATCTACAACTAAAGGATAAATGAATGATTTATATTATAAATATTGAAAGGTGTATAGAATTATAAAATATTTGAAAGATTATCTACAATTAAAGGGAAAAAAGAGGATTTATATTGTAATATTGAATAGTGTCTATTATAAATACCGTTGATAAAATAAATTAAGGGTTAGATCTTAATTGTTGATCTTCATCAAATGGTATTAATGATAATTATATATAATGGGATTAATGATGTCATAAAATAAATTAAGGGTTACATCTTAATTGTTGATCTCTATCAAATGATTCTTATTCTCTCATATTTTTCCTTTTAATATATAAGATGTAGTAGATAGATAGATAGATTAGAAAATAATTATATATATCTACTCTAAATTGTCTTGAATATGACATATAGTAGTATTATGTTATTATAATTATAATAAAATTTATTAGTGGACGATTTAATTAGGACACAAGGACTAACTATCACATAATTATGTATATATTTTAAATTTTAGGGCAAATAGTCTAAAAAGGTGATGTAAGATTCAAAATTTCCCAATAAAGGGAATATCACATTTTTCGTCGTCCAAAAAGGACCCTTCGTTTTAATTTGTGCCCAAAAATGATTATTGTGTCAAAAAAACATAAATTAAGAGGAATATCAATCGCTCAATTATTTATTTCTTTAAAATTGACTCTTGAAACGACTTGCATAAGTTACTATGAGTTTAAGAGATTGACATCGTTGCATCATCAACACACAAGAAACCTTTAATTTATAAATTGTCATCTTTTGGATACGTATCTGTCACTTCAATTATAGAACCCTATGTGGCTTGCTCATGATCCTCAAATATTTCAAACTTTAATTGGTGGTATAAAGTGTTTATAAATGATACACATCACCTTTAACCGACCTTAATTTATTTAAAAAAAAAATGACCCGCTGATATTCCCCTTAATTTAAATTTTTTGACAAAATAATCATTTTTGAGCAAAAATTAAAATTATAGGTTCTTTTGGGACGATAGAAAAAATGATATTCCCTTTATTGAGAAATTTTAAATCTTACATTATCTTTTTGAGTTATTTACCTTAAATTTTAATTAAGTTTAATAGACAAATTTAATCCAATGACCAGTAGATAGTAACTAAAAAGATGTGTAAAGGGTTATCAATATTATTTTTGATAACATCAAACCCAAATCAATAAAATTTGAATTTTTGTTTGTACCACAAACCGGCAACAATCCAAATTCGGTTTCATCCCACTGCTTATATAAGCATCCTAAAACAATTGGTGTTTGTATACTTGCTCAAACATGTATATTAGATTGTAAGGTTGCGTTTAAAAAAAAAAATCTATTCATCGAATCTCAACTATAAAACCTTTCACCTTCCTAAGTGACGACATGCTGCATTTACAACCCAACGATCTCCTCATCGTTAACGGAGGATTGTAAGCCTTATAAATTATGAGGTTAAAATAAGCTTTTCATCATCAATAATCTAAATTAATAGGTCACCTGCGCTTTGCGGCGGAGAAAATTTCAAAATGGGCTAAAGAAATATTTTCATTAATCTTTGCAAAGATCTCAGCAGCAATGGAAACATTGTTCATGGTGTCTTCCAAAGTAATTTTAAAACGTAAGCACAACGTTTTTATTAAATTTGTAACTCTATATATTTTATATATTTGTAAATAGAGTTAATTGCATGGATGGTCATTGTGGTTTACACACAGTTTCACACCTTATCCTTATAGTTTACTTTTTGCATTGGCAGTCCAAAAAAGCAAAAATTGTTGCGCTCTCAGTCCCTCTTCAAATGAAATGACTAACATACCCTTTAATCCTATAATTTTATTTTGTTATGCATATTTCCCCAATCTTTTCTTTTTATCATTATTTGATTTTGTAATTTGTAATTAAAAATACCAACAAAATACATACAGAATATGATATTTTGTTTACCCATGTTCACAAAATGCTCCTACTACCCTCTCCTGTGTTCGAACAATCACCACCATCACGAGACCCTCCACCACCTGACCACCACCTCTTTTATTTGTAGTAATCATGCTACATATCTCTACCAAAACAATCATACGGAAGTAGATCTGAAAATATAATATAGGAGGAATAGATCGGACATTGCCATGGGCCCATGGCTACAACCGGCTATCTCTCTCTTACTCCTGGGCGGGAAAACCATCCTCGATCATCGGAATCTCGCAACATACTTAGCCCTTCGTGATCGTCGGATTCATCGCCTTTCGTGTTACGTTAGCGGATGATTTTACGGCGAATCTGCCGGAGATGACGATGACAAAACACGAAAGGCGTAAGTATGATGTTTGAATTCATTTTATAGCCGCCTATTATAAAAAAATTCAATAATATATGATAGATAATATAGATATTCGTTAGAGCATACATGGTCTATAGTTTTTTCTTCAACAAAGTAAACAAAGAATATGAAGTAGTTTCAAATATCTCTATATATAGAAATACTATAATTATATTGAATAATTAATGATCATTGTAGTATACATGTTAGTTTAGTTAAATAAAGGGGTATAACAGGTATTTCTTATATCCCTTTGTAAATTTTAAATCAAACCCCCTAAATGAATTATAAAGGGTATATATGACTTGAAAACGTTTGACAATCTAAAATAGGTTAATGTTAGTGACGGAGATAAGAGAGAGACTAAACGGCGCTTGGCCTCCTCAATTGCCAATAAATCCACAACTTTTATGTTTTCTTATGGAACTTACTGATTCATAATATAATTTTTTTGCCCATAAACTCGTGATCCACTAATTACAAAACAGTAGTTTTATTGTTCAATTTGTCAAAATTATGAGACTATTTTATCATTTTTCATTTGAGCAAATTTTTATCATTGTTCAATATAATCCAGCAAAAAAAGTAAATTGGCAGGAACACCTTGGTCCCGTGTGCTTTTGACATCATTCATTGTTCATCTAACAAGGATGACTCCGAACAACTCCCCTGACATAATGGTGACGTCTGAAGTTGAAATGAACCATTATCCAACAAGTTCCTCCAGAACCCCATTGTTCAATATAATATTTATCGTTACCTATTTATATAGTGAATCACGGGTCTCGGTTAGCTTTAAATCCTGTTTATAGCCATCAAACCGGCCCAAACAATTTGATCAATTTTGACAGTTGGTTTTCTCATGATTTGGGTGAGTGAAAATAATAATATGGTACTATAATTGTATGCTTGAACAAAAAAATCGGGTTTTAAACCCTACCCGGTTTCAAACCCGAAAACCCAACTCGGTAAAACCCGATTTGACCCTACCCGGTTCGGAATTTTTTGAATACCCGGCAGGTACATACCCGGGTAGGGTTTTTAGAATTTGAAATCGAGTTGAACCCGGGTTGAAATAGGGTCAGGTTGGAAACCTGGTCAAAAACCCGGTCAAAACCCGGTCAAAAACCCGAAACCCAGTCAAAAACCCGGTTCGGGTTGGGTCCAACCCGGTGTTTGACTTTCTTGACCAAAACCCGGTTCGGGTTTTGGGTCGGGTCGGGTTGAGTGAAAACCCAGTTTTGTTCATGCCTAATAATTGTGAGCCAGAATAAGATGGGCCTGAAACAGGTTATAAGTTGGGCTAATTAATACAGAGTATTTACAAACTTGAGGCCCATTAGACCATAGGCTCAAACCGGAGCTGGGTTATGTTTTCGATTCCGACTTTCCCAGTGAGGTTGCGGTCTGCGATATTTCCCCACTTAGTTTTAAGCTAAATGTTACTATATATAGGAAGCTTCCTGATATATATTTCCCCACTTACTATATATAGGAGCTGGGTTATGTTACTATATATATTTCCCCACTTACTTCTAAGCAGTGGATGTCACCAATCAGCATTATGATGATGAGAATCAAGATTGTAGGAGAAGACTTAAAAGTCAAAGTCTTTGTTATGAAATGGAGAGTAACAACCACGTTAACAAATACTCGTACAACACATAGCATCTGATCCGAGGGATTATTTTTCTCGTTTATTACTGAAGGGTCAAACGAACTAACCCTTCAACCATAAGGTTGTGGATTCACATGTAGAGGTGAACATATGTATGTATTCGTGATCGGGTGTGAGTTCATTGCGTTTAAAAATTAATTATTCTCGTTTATTAATTTTTTTTTGTTTTGTTTGCATTTTACCATTTTTTCTTGAGCTTCCTCGTGTATTAGTAACTTAATCGGGCTGACATTTGTAGATGTATTCAACTTTACTCAAACATGTCTAGTATGTATCCAATTTAAAATGTATTTATTGTATGTATTAAACTTTCAATAATCTATGTTGTATAGTACGTACAGTATTATACATGTATCTATACTTGTATACTCAACTGTCAAGTAGTCAACATTACATACCTCCACAATTTATACAGGCTGATTGTTGTTTATTATTGTATTTATTATCAATCATACACCAAATTTTCATTTTCCTTCTACATTTTTATCCTCAATAATTTTATTTACTTTATGATATGCAACGGACGTAATATATACGTTAGAAGAAAAGGTTAATAACTACTGTATATATAAACTATCAAGATAATTCGGGTTCAAGTCTCGTTATTACATATAGATATTATTGAAAAAATAAAAAGAATAAAGTTCGTGGGAGCTGTAATTTCCATGACCATGTCTAAACTTCTCCACACAGCTTTCCTTTCTCTCATCTCCTCTTCCTCCTTCTTCTTCTTCAACGTATCAGATGCAGTTGCATCTAACTATTCAAGTTACCCAAATTGCCCTTCATACACTTGCAGTAACATCAACATCAGCTACCCATTTTTTAAGCTCGGGGTTGAACCCACCACCCAGTTCTGCGGTTATGAAGGCTTCGGAATCAACTGCTCCATCATTGATGGACTCGAACGTCCCATCATCTACATCGGAAAGAATTCTTATATCATCCGATTGATTGCCTATGAATATACAAGTATCTTTCTCGTAGACTACGATGTTTCTGAAGTTGCCACCGGGCCCTATCCCAACTCCTCCTGTCCAAGAGTGCAACATGGTATCAATTTAGAAACTTCGCCTTTATATTTCATGCCAACGTTTACGGTGAATCTAAGTTTTCATTTCAACTGTACTGGATTCCCTACCTTTGCAACTGAAATACCGTGCTTATCTTACCATGAGAATGGTAATAATAAGTCGTCGTGTGTTAATGTTGTGGATTCGGATACGGAGAGATTCAATTGGAGCGTTTACTCATGTGAGGATCAAGTGGCAACTACCGTGTTGCGTAGCCAGATCAACAGCGACAGTTTTCTTTTGAGGGACTATGGTAAAGCATTGAGCAGCGGATTCGAGCTAGATTGGAGGATGTCCGATCATGAGGATTGCAATAAGTGCCAAGAGTCCAAAGGGCGATGTGGTGGTCATCATACGACCGGGTTCAAGTGTTTTTGCTCCGATGGTACAACTAGCAAGGATCACTGCAAAGGTACTTCGTCACGAATTCTTTCTTTAATAAGAGCAAACTTACAATATACGTCACTCATGTTAGTTACAAATTACAATTATACATTATACATACAAATAATACAATATTTTCTACATGGTAGGTACTGCAGGTACCAGAGTAAAATGGAGACTAAAAACACGTAAGTTTCATTTCTGTTAACTTGTGTATATATTTTCAGGAAGAAGAAAAAAAAGGTTAATAATGTGTATCAAATTTCAGTTATTGTAAAAGAATGTTTAAAGCGGATTTTACACAACCAGTAACCAGTAACCTTTTTGTGTATCACAGTTATAGGAAGTCTTTCTGTTGCACTATCGATCGTGTTACTTATCATAATATGTTGTCTAATGAAATCCTCACCAAGCGAGTTCGTACACTCATTAAAGCCTAAAACAGAGGAATACAAAAGTGTTGAGGCATTTATCATTCAATATGGATCCTTAAGCACGAAAAGGTACACGTATGCTGATATCAAAAAAATGACAAACTCCTTCCAAGTTAAATTAGGAAAAGGAGGTTTTGGAACCGTGTTTAAAGGAAAGCTATCGGATGGTCGTCTTGTGGCAGTAAAAATATTAAACTCGTCAAAAGCAAGTGGACAAGAATTCATAAACGAAGTTGCTAGTATCGGTCGGACTTCTCATGTTAATATCGTTACTCTTTTAGGATTTTGTTTTGACTACAAAAAAAGAGCTCTTGTGTACGAGTTCATGCCAAATGGATCATTAGAGAAGTTTATACACAGTGGTCATGTTCCTTCGAAAACAAGTGAAAATATAGGAGTAGAAAAGTTGTACCATGTAGCACTTGGAGTAGCGCAAGGTCTCGATTACTTGCATCGTGGTTGCAACACCCGTATTTTGCATCTTGACATAAAGCCACATAACATCCTCCTTGATGAAGATTTTTGCCCAAAAATCGCGGATTTTGGGCTTGCTAAATTGTACTCGAGGAAAGAAAGTATTGTTTCTATGCTCGAGGCTAGAGGCACTATTGGGTATATCGCTCCTGAAGTTTTTAATAGAAACTTTGGAGTAGTGTCTCATAAATCAGATGTTTATAGTTATGGAATGCTTATACTAGAAATCGTTGGAGGGCGAAAAAATGTTGATGCATGTGTTGGTACAGGGCGAACTAGTGAGATATATTTTCCTTGTTGGATTTACAGTCGTCTTGAGAAGGAAGGTTATCTATTAGATGAAATATCAACTACCGAAGAAAATGATTGTGCTAGAAAGATGACTATAGTTGGTTTGTGGTGCATACAAAGTGATCCAACTCAAAGACCGTCAATCGGTCAAGTTATCGAAATGTTAGAGGGAAGCGTGGAAGCGTTGGAAGTTCCACCAAAGCCGTTCTTTTCATCTCCTCTGCGATCGCCAGCTACCACATTTAGCACATCACAAGATGAACCAGAGATCATTGCTGTTGAAGATTGACATGAATGTGGATTTTTTTTATTTTTATTTTTTAGAATTTTTTGTTTTGGCTTACATGACTTTACAAGTGTAAAGGGACATATCTTCATAGTGTGAAATTAGTACACCAACTTTTAGAGATAACGGAGGAATCGACCGTAATGCGTCAAGTGTCACAAAAACTCAAGTTACCCACGTTTTTAAAAATCAAATAATTCACAAACCGTAAGTCGAAAAATCATAAAAATTACATCATTAAAATCATCATTTTTTTTCTCTTCGATTTGCTATCTCACAAGGTATATTTTCGATGACCTTTTTTTTTTGGTTTTACAAATGTACAAAATTAGTACCACGTGTGTTAGTAGCTGGTATTACATGTGTTACTCGCTGGTATCACACGGTAACATATGTGTTACTCGTTTCAGGACCCATCTAAAAACGAAAAAAAAAATCATCGAAAGTATACATTGTCACATCTTTAACCGAATAGAATAAAACGTTGAATTTATAGTGTAATTTTTATGATTTTTCAACTTACTTTTTGAGAGATTTTTAAGTTTAAAAACATGGTGGAAAGTATTTTTGTGACACATGTCATATTATGGTTGGTTCGTCAATTCTCACTTCAAATTTGTATACTCATTTGAACCTTACTCTATCTTCATCTTCATGTAGCACTTTGGTCCAAGTCAAGTCTATATGGTGAATACCTAATACTCGTAACATTTGTATATTGGATCAGGGTGAGTTTATTAGCCATTTAGAACCATTCATTTCCAAATTCACCATTTAACCGTAAGTCTACCTGCTCTTATTTTCATTTCATCAAAAACCAAAACTCCTAACCAATACATTCGGATCAGTGTACTTCTGTAGTCATAAACCTGTTTCTCTTCTACCCTTAAAAAGGATAAAGGATCCATTTTACCCGAAAGGCAAATTGAAGTCGAAGTCAACCATTAACCATTTCGAGAACCCAAGTTCCATCAACAACCGAAGTCCCAAATAAGTAAACTCGGATTCATGTAAGCCTAAAATGAGTACTGTAACACGCACTGGTTATAGATGACCAATTTTACCAAACCCAAAAGTCAAAGTGCAAGACACATATATGGTTACAAGAGTTGTATTTCACTAAAAACAGCAAACCCAAATCAGTAAAATTTCAATTTCTTGTTTGTACCACAAACCGGCAACAATCCAAATCCATTTTCATCCTACTACTTATATAAGCATGCATACTAAACAAGTATTGGTTATATCCTTACTTTTGTCAATCTGTTCATCGGAAGTCAACTATAAAACCTTTGACTTCACCTAAGTGATGACATGCTGTGTTTCCAACCCAACGAACCCAACGATCTCCTGACCATTTTGGGAGGACTGAAACTGAGCCCAAACATCTCCTTCAGAGCCTGACCCTGCTCTGAAAATCTAATTAGCTTAGCAACTATCGAAGCGCTATCATGCACATTATTTGGATCCTCGCTGTTGCTCCATAGACGGTTGATTAACTGCAGCCTTCTTCTTTTTGAGTTTGGATCAATGCCCCATTTTTGGTAAAGTTTCTTCTTTTCTTCTTCGGAGAACCGTTTGTTCATCAGCCTGCTCAACATTGCTTTCTCCCTTCTAAGAGCTTTGATGCTGTTCATCACAAAGAAACATAAGTGAGTGTGTTTGCTTGTGAGTGTTAAGCATTACTGCAACTTGAAATTCTAATGATCAGTTTTAAGTGCTTGGCAAAATCAGTTTGATTTTTCCAAGTACATAGGGTCAAACTAATCAGAATTGATTAAGAATATAAGAAGTTTATGTTACACAATAATGGTGAAATACTACCATAGGTTCGCAACAAATGCTAAAAAATTATGTATTAAAAACAAAGTGTCACAAGTCAACATTTTACAGAAAAACAGTACACATAAATCATAAATGTTCAACTTTTTCAAGAAAACAGGAATTTTTATTACGATTTTGTGAAATTTAGTGTTATTTTGTCTAAAAAATGACAATAACAACAAACAA
This sequence comes from Pseudognaphalium luteoalbum, assembly GCA_963422505.1. Lineage (NCBI taxonomy): Eukaryota > Viridiplantae > Streptophyta > Magnoliopsida > Asterales > Asteraceae > Pseudognaphalium > Pseudognaphalium luteoalbum. Next base: position 1,796,090 of record OY730192.1, read on the forward strand.
ATAATAAGACTAGAAAATAAATTATTACCTTGATGCTGAAGTTAGAGTATGTCCATCTTGAATTGCTGGATTACCCTTTGAAAATGTTTCTTTGAGAAAAGAAAGCCTCCTAACTTCAACCTCCATGTATATAGAATCCATTGGATCACCTCTAAACAGCAAGAAAAAATAAGTCCGATGAATCAAAGAAACATTGCATGCTTCCCAAAGTTCAAGAATCGATTTTTGCTGCCTTGCAAATTGTTGAGGCCAGTCTGCAGGAGGCGAATCTGGAATCGAATCTACTCCTATGCTTTTGACGTTTTTCCCCAAACCATCACCCTCTGCTCCTGAGCCATGAACCTATAGCATCCACAAAACAATCAAGATTAACAAATTGCACTAATTCCAAAGCAACTTACTTTATGCTCATTTCTTACTCACAGATACTTTAAAAAACCAAAATCTTTAGTTTTGGAATAAAAAGAAAGTTTCAAGTTTTAATTTGCTTTTACATATGTAATGCATACTTACTATAGAAGTTTGTTTCCTCCCATTGAAACTCGGTTAATACTTAAACAATTTCAGCAACAAGCATCAGCAATGAGAAATAAGTCATTGGTTTTAGCTTAGTGATGTAATGTGATATGATTCATAAAAGAAAAATACACCCCCAGTTCACCATGAAGGCATGAACTCCACTATTTTTATGAAGTCATCAATCAGAAACTCAAAAGTCAAACCTGGTCATACTGAAGCTTGGCCATTTTCTTCAACCCTGCAACAAATGTATCCACACTCGGAATATCTTCCTCTCCCGATGTTTTGTTCTTCGCGTCATCTAACATCGTACTTCCAAGTGATGACTGTGAATCACTTCTCAACAGCATCCCACCGGCAGCCCCGCCGTACTCTGACGGTGGAAGGTCCCACATTTTCCGGTGCATGCCGCCACCACCACCACCTTCCGGTCTTCCGAGAAAACTCGCCTCGAAATCATTAGGTGGGGTATTTTCAAAATTTGGTGGCCATGAACTAGTCATAAGATTCGCTCTACAACTCCTGCTTTTAGTGAGCTTAAAATTCGATAGCTGTGATTGTACTTCTTGTTCTTCATCGGCATACGGTGGCGTAACCAAAGAATCTATCGTATTCTGCAAATCTTGGAAATTCTGCTCTAATGACCCGATATTAATCCTATTTCTTGAGCGATTTGTTTCATTCGGACCTGACACTGATTCCGTTTCACCAGGTGATTCTGAAGCCATTCGATCATCAGTGGATTCATCAGTTTCTACGCAGCGGACAACTTTGCAGACGTCGTTGGACTCTTCTTGGTGGTGACTGGTGCCTGATAACTTTATGGTTGATGATTCATACGCCGAATATTCATCTTCACGTGTGTTTCCTTCTTGATCATTTCTGACAGCTAGTAGTAATTCCTCAATTCGAGATTGAGCAAGGTCTCTTTGCTTGGTAAGATCTCGTACGTCTTTCTCCAACTGCAAATAGAAACAAGATTGTTAGCTTGTTTAAAAATAGTCGAATGAAAAAGTGTAATTTTTCATATATATTACATTAAAATGGTCAGGGTTAGAAACGGAATTGGGTGTCTCGTGCATTTGGGTAATTTTCTTTTCCGAAAAAAGTATGTCAATTGTTATTACAAAGGATATACGATGAGCATAAGAATTAAAAATGTTGATAAACGGTTTAGAAGGTTGTACGCTTTTAAAATTTACTTTTGGACGACTTTCGACGAGTTCAACCAGTTTTCAGTTTAGCTAATTCCTATTTTTTCAATTTTATCTATATTGTGATCATAAGAGAAATATAGTGATAACTTCATTTAGGAGGTTATACGTTTTATCAGTTAATTCTTGGGTGAGTTTCGACGCGTTTAACCTGTATCCAATCTAGCTATTCCATCTAACTTCACCTATTTGACCCGTTGAAGAAAAGAATAAACTCAAATTGACCCATTTACCCATAAATGGGTCAACGAATGAATTGGAACCACTAACAGATGGTCTGATTCTTCGTGGAGTAAAATATTAACCACTATTTGCGCTATGAATCAAGCCATACGCTAATTTGAAAACAATTTGAAGCAGAATAAAATAGCTTATGGTTTATTCAACTTGCAAACAAGTGAACCATACCTTTTCAATCTGCTGATCTTTCTTCCTAAGGAGTGCTGAATAATCCGTGGGTGCAGGCGCTCTTAGCTCGTTTTCCAATCTAGCCAATTCTTTTTGTAGATGCTTTACCAAGGCCTTATCCGACATAACAACATTAACTTGTGCATTTGTTGTCACTTCCTTTGCACAGCTAGCAAATAAAAGCGTATTTTTAGATTGTTCAACATGCTCTCGAGCTGGACTTAAGGTACAAATAATTGCAGTTCGTGCATTTCCTCCCAAACAAGGCTGCAATATGCGTGTCAGCTTTGAGTCACGGTAATTCACATGCCCATGTTTGCCCTTGCTGTATTTCATCATCAACATTCAAAGTCAATTACTTGATTAGAAAGAACAATAATCTTGTTGACTACAATTAATGGCTCCAATTTTAATTCTATCTATGTTTTGACAGGTCATTTCAATGTAAAATGCCTAAATACAATTCTAAATCATTCTTACCTGAAAATATCAATACTATTCTTTGATCGTATTTGGCAGACTATCTATAAGAAAAAAATATAAATAAAAAAAGGTGCTGAGGGCAACCCAACCCATTGATACTAATGCAAAATTTTACAGGTTTGACCTGTTACCCAACTCTAATGAAAATATCAAAATATATATACCTACATTGTAAGTTCTAGTGGATAAGGTGGTTTTTTTTTATTTTTTAAATTAAGAATCCACTTCAACAAAGTCAAATAAAGACACGCCATGGACCCACATCGAAACCACCAAACTAACTATAACTTGAACAGTTAACCTTGTAATTTTCCGAAGAAACATTGCAAATCATAGGACTATTGGATATCTCAAATACAATATTGTAGCCATTCTAGGAAAAAGAAACCGAATAGTCAAACCTTAGCTTCCGAATAACAGTGGACAATGTCAATAAGCTACGGTTTATGTGGCAACCTTCTTTGAGTCTTTGCCCAACAGATAATGCCTGAGCTGCACGCTCACTTCCAGCAAGATCAACAAAGTTCTGCAGATGATCACTTAATTAGATTTTGAATAATAATCCCGTACAAAATAGCAATGTTTCTTTATGCCATTTTTATTGTTAAATGGTCTAAACAGAAGGGTGATGTTCATACCACACTAGCTGTAAGTTTTGTTGACTTATCCTTCCCTATGAACTCACGAGCCGAACTCTCAATCGTCTGCAAACAACAAATTATTTATGGAGTAAAGTTTGGAATACAATATGCTATACATGCAGACACAGACACACATATACAAATAAATCTATATATGGATATATTCATATCTATAGTTCTATACACATATATGCATATCTGTACATATAAATTTAGGCCTTGAAGGAACCAAAGAGGGGCTAATAGATCTAGAAAGTGTGGTTAGGCTCGTTTAGTTTTTGTAAGACCTTCAGAACTAAATCATAAACTAAAAACCTTTAAAGAAAGATGCCGCATCAACTTCGGAATACACACATATATATACAGAATGGGCCCAATAACACACTTCTAATACAGAAACCATATATATCACTCCTTTTTAAATTGAATTATACAAGTAAACAAATCTAATCGCTTTATACTATCATATCCCTACTTAATAACATTTTAAAACATTAAATTTAACAATATCACAACTTTTGACTCGTGATGTGCATTACAGTTTTCCAACTCATATGAAAATATGCATTTACACATCTATGCATCTGAATACTTGAGATATAAGAAATGTAAATTTGTCTATTTACGTTTTTGTCGTTCTTATTTTGATAGTGTGTCTCACAGAAACATTATCCTCTACATATACTCTTTCGTCCATATTTATTGTCCACACCAATATTTTGGTTTGTCCGAAATTAGTTGTCCACTTCTACAAAAACATAATAAAGTTATTATTCACTCGTTTACCTAATATATCCCTAATTATTTACTTACCATAATATACAGTTTTCAAGTCAACCATGTCTTAAATGCATAAGTCAACTATGTCTAACATGCAAGGGGAAATATAACACTTTATTACATAAAGACGTTATTTATGACAATATAAGTAGGACGAAGGGATTATACATATGCGTATTTGTGTGTGTAGCATGAAACTAGTATAGACAGAAAATGTAGAGTGAGTAGCATACCAGCCTAAGAATCTGATGTGATCTAGAACTTGTTTCATTGAGGTTAGTCTCTCCCACTTTTCTTTGAGCTGTGGGCAAAAACAGCAATGACCAATTGACCAAACAATGCATTATTTTATTTTATTTTTAACTTAAGAGTTGTTTTTTATTAGTATTAAATAATGTTAAATAAGTATGTGAAGAAAGATAATTATCGTCTAAAAATGCACGCTACCTTCACAAACGGATAAAAGCTGCTTGAGATGGTTCCAATCCCTTAAAGTTTCTTCAGTAAGTCGCTCTATAATCGTCCCTTTCTGAATTAAAAATACAAAAAGAAATAAGTACATAGTGTATACTTTGCTACACTACATACTTCAACGCACACAAAATTACCTCTGGATCATCCAAAACCCTAAGTGGTATATTTTCTGTGCTTAAGAGGTCTCTTATGGCTTCATTATAGATTTCTATAGCTGAAAATTTTAAAGCAAACGCCCTTTCTTCATGCTATAGATACAAAAGATAATTGTTACTTTAAGAGACACTATAACCAACAATTTTATATGAATATAAAAGTGCAAATTATTGAATTTCAGAAACAGAAACGAAATCGAGATAAATTAAATTCCTCTACCTTTTGCATATAGTCATATATATCTGCCACGGTGTACTCTGTTATCCCAGTCATTGTGTATGTTTTCCCACTGCTAGTTTGCCCATATGCAAAAATGCTTGCTAAATACAGGAGAGAATTAGTCACAGTAAAGATCTTCTAGTTGTAAATCATCCAGTAGTCAACTGAACTTACAATTGATGCCGCTAACCACCGAAAGTGCAATCCCTTTAGCTCCTTCATCATAGACTTGCCTAGTCGTTGCATCACCGCTAAATACCCTGTCTGCTCCCAAACAAAGAAATCACTTATTAATTCGACTGAAAATTCTGATAACCATTATATTGCAATATTTGGAAGATCACAATCCAATCAGATTCAAACTTAACGAATGTCAAAGGGCATTTCAACTTTTATTTAAAACCCTTAAAGAAAATCGAAATTTATAACAATATATCAATATATTAACTTAAAAATTCCACTGTACGACACGATTCGCAATATCAAATAGTATCAGAACTTGAAGACTGATATACAAATATTCAGCTGAAAGAAAAAAGATTATACGATCCAGCTCTCGAAGACAGCCATCATTCTACTGACAAGATCACAAACTATTAGATCAAATAACATTTTAAATTTACCACTTCCCCTAAAAGAATTTTCGAATAAATCGACCGAACGAAAATTCAAAAACTAGCATATCAAATAGCATTACATTTTTTTACCCTAAAGAAGATCCAAACTTTCACAAAATAGTCCCAACATAATATTACATTAAGCAATAAAAAAAAAATTATATCAAAATGGAAGTCCAGTTTTTACTAATTCCCCCTAAGAAAGGATTACAATAGTTTTTGAATAAATTAACAGAACAAATCGAAAAATTTCACTTACCAAATGCATAAGCAGTAGGAAACATGGATCTTTCCTGCAAACTATTTCTAAATAAAATTGTTGTATCATTGATACATTCCCAATCTGAGACATCATTTTTTGAAATTTCTTTATCATTCAAAGGCCTCAATCTCACCAACACAAGTATCTTCTCTTCTCTTCCATTACCACCACCACCACCTTCCATTTTTTCCCAATTCATCAACTCTTCCCCACCAATTGCTCCCATTTCTCACAATTCCCACCAAAGTTTTAAGCTAATATTAAATACCCATGTCCCATTTTTTCCTCTAAACCCCACAAATCAACACAAAACTGACATTCAACCACTTTTTCTTCCCTAAACCCTAATTTATGCAAGTGACAGTTAAGATGTTATAAACAAAGTGGTTGTTTCAGCTTTACCCAAAAGGGAGAAAGCACCAAATACTTAGTCCCACATGTCATTACACCATATATCTGCATACACAATTAAAAAAAATAGTTTTCTTTAGGATATATATATAAAAATCATTAAACAAAAAAGGGGGTTTTGAAAGATTTAATCATGGGTTTGTTGGGTGATTAAGAACTTTGCTTAATCTTTATTCCCAAGATTAAAAATTAAAACTTTAAATCCACAAATACCATTTCTTATTTAAGACCACACAACAGAGATCTTTGCTTATGAGTTATAAGGACCCTACAATACTTGAAAACTAAGTAACTGTTTTTCTTTTTTCTTTTTAATTATTAAATGCAAAATCATTAAAAGAAAGCAGGTGAAAGCTTGGAATTTTCAGAAATGGTGGGTCCCATTTAGAAAGTGGAAATACACCATAAAAATGATAAACTCTTACCTTATTTGATCTTTTCTGGTGGTTTAAGCTTCTGTTCTTCAAACTAAACTGTCCTTTATTAAATACCCACCAAATATAAAAGCTAAATTAACACTCTTTTATTTATTCATCCCCAAAATAAAAATATTTTTTGTAGTCAAAACAGATAACTAAAATGCCTTAGATCAACCATTTAAATCGGTAACTCCCCAAAATTTATTTGGGTTCAACTTCATTAACATTATCTTTTATTTAAAAAAAATATTTTTTGAAAAATTTAATAAAAATAACCCCACGATCTCCGTGATTTTATAAAAACAAAACCATGCTATGCATTTACCTTCTTAGCAGCAACCGCCCACACATAGTCAATGAGTCAAACACACACTTCTCTTCAAAAAGAAGCTTAATTCTTAATCAGATCATAAATTTATCATCTGGGATTTGTCAGGAAACAAATTTTATTTTATTATAAGTAAAGATTTTTTACTTGGTCCATGCCTTTTTCCAGAGCTAAAACCTGAAAATCCAGAGTTATGTACATCTTATACTGCACCATGTACTTCCTTTTAAAGAGTTTATGTCTGGATTTGATGAAAGTTTATCTGGGAATAGTAATTTCCCTTGCTTAACGTCTACTTTTTTTTGGGATTATATATTATATTTATTTTGAGGTCACGTGACTTGCAGAATTCGGTGAATTTAATAATGTGTGTGTGCAGTACACCGTTAGACTCCGAGGCACGAGAATTCTCCACTGTTTGGGTCCACGTACAACTCTTTAATGCATAAACCCAACCACGCTCTTTCAGTTATGGTATCATTTGCATCGGCGATTGTACCACATGCATTACTAGTTGTACATATATTCTTCTATTCTTTTACAATTTTACCCTTTACTCTCGTGAAGTAAAAATGTTGTCAAACCATTCCCTCCGTCTCAAATTAAGTTTACGTTTGGTTCGTCGAATTCAACACTACGTAAACATTTTCGATTCACAAATAATTTAGTTGTAAGTCATCAAACTTTCTCATTTAAAGGAATTCTCATTCCATAATATTTGATGAATTCTAATTTCATCAAAAATATTCCGCAAATCAAACGAAACGTAAGTATTCAGTATTGGTATTCACACAATTGAAGAAAAGTAGAGACCATCAAACTCTCCATTGGAAAAACTTCATGTTCACCTTTTATAAAAACACTTTAATTGATTAAAAGGTTTAGAATATACACTTATTTTGTGACATAAAAATAGAAATGTTATTTAATTTGGGACAGACATACTACTTATATTTATTTATTTATTGAAGAAAGTTCAACTAGGTGTCCGACTCAAGGTGTTTGTGTCAACTTACTAACAAATTAAAAGTCAATGTATAAAATAAAACTTATAAATCATGTTTATAGTTTGAATAGAAGGTCCACCCAACCTACCAAATGTTGGTTCAACTATGCTAGTTAGACCATCTAATCATCTATCTAATCTACTCATACAATCAAGAAGATACAAAATGTTGTTATTAATCAACTTAAGGGTCCAAACTCTAAACAATTAATTTATTAGGTTTCGTTTTCTTTGAGAATATAATGAAAACTACAAAACATTATAGATAATGTTGTTATATGACTTAACATACATGTTGCTAGAGCACAAAGAGTGGATAATTTTTTTCGGTGAAAAAACTAAACATCCGTCATCCTCCCAACTTTCAGTTTTGGTGTTCTCAACACATTGAGAAAATCAGTGTCACCACTTATCGTTATTTACTGCGTAAGATGTGTCCACCTAAGTGAAAGTAAATGTAATACTTATATGTTGTAGTTTGGCCATAACTTTGCCAAGACCAATTTCAACATTCATAGATACATCTAATACATCCATGTATATTATCTGAACATCGATCGTCCACGAAGTTGTAAAGCGTAAACAACGTTGATGCTCGTTGTCTTTTAACAGGCATTGGTCCCCCATGAAGCTAGCTTGAGCCTTACTTCTTCACTTTTAAGTTTTCCATTTTAAGCTATAGTTTATTGTGTTAGAAAATTCAGAATATATAGCCTCTTGTTATTACTTATTATGGTAATAACAAACTCTTTCATAAGATATATGATTGAATCAAATTTCATATATGTACATGTTAGTGTTATTTATATAAACAAACGAGCATAAAACCTATAATGACTCATGATACTCATCATTGGAATGTAAAGGGAAAAGGGAACAAAAGAGGAAAAGCAAGAAAAAGAATAATAATAATCAAAGAAAGTAGTGCTCATAGACTAAGGTTTATAGACAATTGTTAACGCGTGTATGACTAACATAAACAATCTCTACTTTATTTTTCTCATTATCTGCCTTTTGATGAAAGTCTGAGTTACAACCTAGAATTACACTAATATATATTTGTCAAATGTTTGATTTTGAGAATAGTCAACTAATTGAACTTAATATACAATAAAATTTGCTTATTAATAAATTATAATATTGTAAATTTTAAAAATCAATATATGTAATAATGATAGTAAAAAGTAAACTTAGACTTTTCCCAACAGCTGACACAAACTGACGCAGCAGTTAGTGCTACATCAGCATCACGTCAGCTTTTTTCAAAACTGACACAAACTAACTTTTCACTGCTTATAGTAAACATCACTTCTCTTTTTTTAGGTCCCACACACTATTTTATTTATTTATAACACGAAATTAAATAAAAACACTTTCATTAAAATTAAAACATTACATTAAATAAAAATAGAATGTTACATTTCCTAAAAAAAAATGCTACAATTCCTAAAAAAAAAATTATTGAAAATAAAAAATACAACTAGTCGTCTACTCCGAATCGTCTGAACCTTCATCTTCATTTTTGTGTTGGTCTTCGTCCATATCTTTGACTTGAACCGAACCCGAACCCGGTTCGGTTTCAAAAAACGTATTGTAATACGACTTGTAATTATCAACCACGGTTTTTCGTACCTTCTCGAGCATTCTTTTTTCCTTGCCTTTAAGCCCTTTTGGTATTTTATTTTTTTTATATAACATTTCCACGATTTTAAATTAGTTTTTTTGACCGAATTTTTGTCAATCGTGGTCAATGTTTGTCATTGTGCTTCCGCGGCTTCTATGTTGGCTAACCGGTCTTGTTCTTTCAAAGACCTTGAAAAAGTAGTCGCGTCACTCGAATCCAAACTTTTTTAATTTTTTTTGATTTACTACGACTGGGCGGGCGATGAATTGTGTCGTTTTGGAACAACTGTTCCATGTTAGTCGCAAGAGGTTCGGAAGTAGGCATTTCGTCATCAAGATTTATCGGTTCAAGATTGAGTTGGCTTGGTTGTCGGTTGCTCATGACTCCATCATTTTCCATAAATTTCGGATGATGTTTGAGTACATGCCAACATTTTTCATATATAAACGCGCGTTTTTGTTGCGACTTAAACGCTTGATGACACGATTTAACAACGTCGTCGTCACATGCCCCGCTTTGACGAGGATTTGTAAGATATTTGTGGATTCCAATGAAAATTTTAAAATCGCTACGAATCTTATTCCATTTTCCTTGAAGTTGCCTCAAAGTGCATTCTTGAGGTGCCACCGAATTATAATCTCTTAAAACTTTATCCCAAAAAGCTTCGAAGCATTGTGAAACACATTTCTTTAATTTTTTGGAACGGTGGATCCAACGTTCGGATAATATAACCGCCTCCTCGTCGTACCATCTAACTTGAACCCTTTTTTCTTTTTCTTTTCCTTTCCCTTTTCCTTTCTTCGGGTTCGGGCTTGGCACCGGTTTGGGCTCGGGTTCGGGTGGAGTGTTGATGTTTCCGAATTGTGGATAATTAATTGGAGTTGGTCGAAATGGAGAGAAAGCCGAAGGTGGTTATTGGGTTAAAAATTGTGGGTTTCCAAACGGCCACGGAGGCGGGGGGTGGTGGGGGGTGTTGGAATGGGACGTATGTTGAAAATCCGAGGTAATTTTGATAACCGACGCCATAGGGTGAATACGGTGTAGACGGTGTTGCGTATGGTGAAAACCCGGATGGTTGACTTGGTGACGAGTTGCTTGATTGAGCGGAAGATGTGGTCGTTGGTGAAGTTGGATAATGGGTCGGGGTCGAAATGAGATTGTTAATAAATTGCTCCATATATCGTTTTCGGTTATTTGATTTCGCCTCAATTTTGTGAAGTTGAATTTGATTTTATGTGTGTATGAATGTTGTGTTTGGAGATGTGTAAATATTGTATATATTGTAAAGTTGAAAGTGTAAAATGTATATGAAATTTGGGTTTAAAGAGGTGTATATATATAGTGTTTAAAATGAGTTTGAAAAGTTATTTTTCCCCATGCACGCTCCTTCCAACGGATACAAATGTTTTTTTTTTGCAAGTCGTTACTCACGAAGGAACACCGACGCACGCCCACTTTTTCCTTCGCTAAAGTGACAAGATCAAGCGACAGACTGGAACCGACGCATGGTACATATGGTGTCGGTTCCGTCCTCCAAACCGACGCATGATACCGACGTACCATAATGAGGTATCTTATAACGAGTACAACATGTGTAAGATATCATGTTATATCCATTCATACCCTAAGTCATTGTCTCATATTTTGTTTGTTTGGTTGGTTGGTTATATTACTTATATATATAACACAACCTATTAACAATGAGTTACTAATATTAGTTTACGAGAGATATGCGTATACTATCTATTTTTCGGTATACCAATAAACATGTTTTATACTGATGTACAATACAAAAGCTTAAAACATGTCTAGTGATGTAAAAAAAAAAATTGGTGGTGTACGGATTATTGACCTTAATTTATTTATAGTGTATATGTGTGTGTAAAAAGTAAAAGTGGTCCAAGGTAAAAGTAAATTTGAAACAAGTGATAATCATGTATGTAAGACTTTTAGTAATAAGAAATGATGGACATTACGAGTGTAATACAACCTCACATGATGAAACTCAACCAATTCAATTATTTTTATGTTGGTTGTTTGATCTCAATGATGCCTATATAGACTATAGTAGTTCAAACTATTTAAGATCATATTGTATATTTGTATATCCTTTTTATGTCATTAAGATCGTATTTTATGAATTTGATTGCATTAATAGTTGTATTGCATTAAAAATTTGCATCTTCGTATTGAAACTCGTTATTATATGTTTGCTGCTAATAGATAAATGTGGTTCAAAGTAATTAAGTGAAGGACAATACATTAAAATTTTGCGTCTTCGTGTTAACCACTTTCAAGATTTACTTTAAAAGGTTTTTAAAGTAGATATAATGTTGGCCAGATTTTTTTAAATTTTCCCGCTAACATCACATAAGATACATAAAAACCGAACCGAACCAAAACATCTTTATTATATATATATATTCCTTTTTATTTAAATAAAAGTTATGTTATATATATATATACCTATATATATAACTCTATAGATTGAAAAATATGAATATATAATATGAGGTGTTTTGCTGTTAATCAATATACTCAATTATTGCTACATTTGTTTATATATTTATCATGTATCGTATATTGTATATACCGTATATGTTAAACACTTATTCATCGTTGATAGTTTTCCTAATATAAAGTCTAGATTTAAGTTCATTTTTAACATACATATACGTATATAAAATGTATATTTTATCAAAATTTGTTGATAAAAAAGCCCGAATGAATAAAAAAAAGGAATAAAAACCAAAATAGAAACAACCGAACGGTTATAGTCTTTAATTGTTCAAAAACTAAACCTACGGTTTGATTTTCGGTTTTAGCCTAAATATGAACCAAACCAACCCACGCACACCTCTAATTTCTCTGTTAATTTTAGATGTCTTATCAATTAAATTTTAGTTAATGTAACTGATTTTGTGTTTATTCACACTTAAGTTTATAAGGTTTTTTTTTATTTTGATTGTTGTTGATTTCTTATGTGGCACTAATTGTAGAACTTAAAACTCATTTTTTATTGACAGAGTAAGTACATCCAACTATCAGAAACTGATAGAATATGTCCGAAGTTTTCAATTAAAACCGGTCTATGACTTGAAAAATATTATTGTTTTACAAATTAAATTATATTGTTTAAATGTGTATTGTATATTGTCTATATCGTATATGTTCAACATTGATCCATTGTTGATAGTATTCCAAATATAAAGTCTAAGTTTAAGTTTATTCTTAACATACATATACGTATATACAATGGATATTTTATCAAAGATTTTGATAAATCACCCGAATGAGTGAACCGAAAAATCGAGTAAAAATCAAAACCAAAACAACCGAACCGTTATGGTTTTTAATTTTTCAAAAGATGAACATACAATTCAATTTTTGGTTTTAGCCAAAAACCAAACCAAATCAACCCATGCACACCCCTAATTTAATATGTTAAGTTTATATGTCTTATCAATTCAATTTTGGTTAATATGATCATTGATCTTGTGTTTACTCACGGTTAATTTTATAATGTTTTCTTTATTTTAATTGTTGTTAATTTTTGTTGTGGCACTAACTGTAGAACTTAAAAGTCAATTTTAACTGACACAATAACTACATCCAACTATCATAAACAGATTGAATATGTTTAGACTTTTCAATTAAAACAGGTTTACAACTTGAAAACGGTATTGTTTACGAATTATATTTATATTGTTTAAAGATGTTACTCTATAGTCTATAAATATGAAGAAAAATGCGAAAAAGAATGTGTTAGTATAAAATAGTTATGATATTTTTCATTCTTGAATATACATATGAGTAGCTAATTTAAGTGATGATGTCGATAAAAAAAATTGTGATTAAAAAACTTACCTATAGTTATTTTAAAACGTAAAAGTTAAATAGAAATATATGAGATCGGTATACTTTTTAATAAACACGTGTAAAAGTGTAAAAGTTTACGCTAGTATAAAATATTTATGCGATTTTTAATTCTTAAATATACATATAGGTGTAGTTAAATTACTAATGTTTTGGATAATAAGAATTGTGATTAATAAAGTTACATTTAATGATTATAATACGAAGAAGATAAATAGAAATACATGATATCGGTATATATTTTAAAAAAATACATCTGTTTGGCAATTATGTTTGTATTAAACATGTATTTAGTTAATAAATATGTTTTGGGGGTAATTTAGACATTTGGTAAACCCCTCTCCACTTTTTAGGTAGTCATTTTACCAAACTAAGATCAATGGTCTAGATTTAAAATTTCAATTTATTAATGATGGAGATTAGCTTAGAGATTTCTAAAAATAAAATGACTACCTAAATACCATTTTATTATAATATATTATGTAGATGTAGATACGGTACGTTTAACAAAATAACAAAAATGTTTAATGACGTCTGTTTAGTTCGGGTAGTCGTGGGTAATTTAAAATTAGAAATCAAACCAACCCTTACTAAATCGGGTCGTCTCGACTCTCGAATATCAATATTTTCCTTTATTGAGTTATGATTCGTGATCAATTTCTTTTTCATTTCTTGACGTTCTAATGATTATGGTCTTCGATAAGAACTAATATAACAACTCAGACCACTCGCAACGGGAGTCTTCTGTCATCGACGGCTTGCGACCGACGAACCGACAGGGATGGCACGAGCCCATCGGTCGGTTGTCGGTTTGCACCTCTTCAGATTTCCGACGCGACAAAAAACAGAATGTGGACCCAATTGTTTTGTTTTGTTTTTTTTTTTAATTGTAGCCGTTGAAAAAATAAATAAAAAATTCTCAACGGTCATGGAGCCATTTAGGTTTATTTTTATTTTTTTAATTTTAAAATACCACTTTTTCAGCCATAAATACATACCTCCTTTTCAAACAATTCACACAATCTTTGCAACTATTTTATACCATTCATACTACACATTTTTATACACTTTTAAAATTTAAAATGTCTTTTGATTCCGATCTTGAAGATTTGCAAGCACTCAACGAAATTTTCGATCCGGAATGGGCGATTAATGTTATCAACGCCATATCCTCCGAATCGGAAGATGGAAAATTCCGATCCCGATAGCTCCCCTTCGATACTTTCCAAGAGATCGTCAAGCAACGGGCCAACGTTTGTTTCAAGATTACTTTGCCGACACCTCAACATTTCCGACGGATATTTTTCGATGACAATTTCGGATGAGGAAACCATTATTTATCCGTATATGTCAAAATATTACATCTTATTCACAAAATCCGTTACCGGAATACTTTGCATATTTTCATCAATGTATTGACGCACTTGGTAGACCCGGTTTTAATGTTTCTAAAAATGCACTTCCGTCGTACGCCAATTATCGTATGGTTGTGCCGCGGATGCGTTTGATGAATACTTGCATATGGGTGAACAAACATCATACGAGTGTTTGGATATTTTTTGTAAATGTGTATTTCATTTGTACTATATGGGGTATTTAAGAAAACCAACACTACAAGATGTGCAATATTTACATCAACGACATTCCGAGTTGCTGGTTTTCCGGGTATGCTCGGAAGCATCGATTGTATGCATTGGCCTTGGAGAAATTATCGAGTAGCATGGCAAGGTCAATACACTAGAGGTGATCAAGGTCACCCAACAATCACGCTCGAAGCAGTTGCGTCTTATGATCCCTAAATTTGGCACGCTTTCTTTGGTCCAGCGGGCTCGAGCAACGACATTAACGTTCTTAATCAATCGGATTTGTTCTCCGATTTACTACAAAGTAGAGCTCCCCAAGTTAACTTTACGATTGCTGGAAGAGAATTCACAAAGGGGTATTATCCAGGGGATGGAATTCATCCGGAATGGGCGACTATTGTAAAGTCGTTTAGGCATCCACTAACTGTAGTCGAGGCTCGCTTCAAGAGGTATCAAGAATCTGCAAGAAAAGATGTAGAACGAGCATTTGGTGTTCTTCAAGGCCGTTGGCAAATCATCAAGAACCCGGCTAGACCATATAGCACTAACAAAATAAAAAAGAATCATGTATGCTTGTGTGATTCTACACAGCATGATAACTGAGGACAACGGGCGAAATATGTGTCAACTGGAAGAAGATTACCCATCTGACCCGGTAAATAGACGTAGACGCTCGTGGGAAGAAAGAGTTGCAACTTCATTGCATATGGACAAGGAATTACGGGATTTGGGTGTTCATCATCAACTTCGCAATGCTCTAGTCGAACACATTTCACAACTTCCACCAAATTACCGTGTTCGTTAGTTAATCTAATCGTATTTTTCCCCCAATAAATGTGGCGTATTTTTATTTTTTTTTGAACTTTTTATTTTTTAGGAATTGTTGTACTTTTTATTTTTAGGAATTGTTGTAATTTTTATTTCCAGAAATTGTTGTAATTTTTATTTTTAAGGAATTGTTGTGATTTTTATTTTTCATGAAATGTGTTTTATTTAAATTATTGTGTTAATTTAAATTATTGGGTTTTAATTGTTTGATTAATTGGTCAGTGGATTCCAGAAAAATGAAGTGACGGAGCAGGGTTGAGAGTAGTCAGTCAGTTTTCTGAAAAATCTGATGTGGCGCTGACGTGGCTCCGTCAGTTTCAGTCAGTTGATTTTTGGGTTGGAAGGAGTCTTACATATATCATTTTGAGAAATATGAACCAAATAAAAATGTTATTCATTTATATTTGGGTATTCTCATAGCTAAAACATAATAACTTTTGTATATCATTTTGAGCTCATAAGTTGTAAGTTTATAAGTTACTATCAGTATAATGAAATCAATTAATCACACATAAAATATATAAACTTTTGTAAATTGTTAGATATTCTTTTTTAACCAAACTACTCAGTAATATTTAGAAAGATTTGTGTTATTGATAAATTTTTGAACATTCTCCTACTCGTGCACAAACGTATTCTGATATGTGTTTGATAATACAATTTTTTTGGTGAAAACAACTTATAACGCCCTTTAATTTCAGAACCATATTTTTTTTAATAATAAACTATACATCTGATAATTCGGAAGCGCAGGTCAAACTTACATCGACAATTTACATTGCAATTTATGTATACAAAGTTATACTATTTCAAAACTATAGTATATCCAACTGGGTGTTATATAATTTCAAAATACCACGTAGACTCTTCCAAATATAAATATCAGAGTACACGCCTAGTCAGACAATCCATCCAAACAGAGCTTCTTGCCTAGTCCGTTATATTGAAACCTGCAAGTAGTGGGGTGGTGGGGTTAGCTCAAAACTAAGTGAGTGAATAAATAATCAAGAGTCCAACTTAGCATAACAACCCTCTTTACAACAAAAGCATCGTAAACAAATATCAACCATGTTTGCAGCATAAAGCATCGTAAACACACATCAATCCTGTTTACAACATAAAGCATCGTAAACACACATCAATCCTGTTTACAGCATAAAGCATCGTAAACACGCCGCGTCAAAGAGGATCGGGTGTTCTTGAGGTATCCTCCAAAGAACACTTAAAACAACTGCAGGCCAATACAGAAGTTAACCGATAACTTGTTGCTATCTTCACTCGACACAGGTTCCTATTAACTATATGTATAAGGAACCCCTAAACCAGCCCAACAATAGAAACCAAGCCCAACCCAAACGTTGACCTCTGATAATATATCACCTATGCCCAATGGCCAAGTACCATATAATCACATATTCCATAACCGTCATGGCATTATGTCAGACTAAACAGTCTATCAACAGTAATAATAGCATGACAGACTAAACAGTCTATAAATGATAACAATTGATTTACCCGTTGTAACCAAACTTGTTACAACTAAATCACACTGAGGATTACAAATTCACTCACCGTTACCTCAGCCGTAAGCTCAGAGGTCTAATATTTTTCCGTTCTCATCCATTTCTAACCAAAAATAGAAAGAAAACATAAACTCTCTCTGTGATTTTATGATTGAAACAAAGAAAACATTAACTTCATTTCTAATTCAAGGCTTGGATTCAACATCATCATAATCTTGATTTCCTATCATCATCTTTGATTTGTAAGTGTTCATTTGTTTCTTCAAACTTCAAGCTTGATTTTGATTGATTATGATTAAATTTGATTGGTAATGATGTTATATGATGTTATTGATAATTATTAAGAGTTAAAAAGCTTATTTGATTAGGTTAGAAACTGAGATTTTGTTATCGAGTTAAAGGATTCAGGGTTTTGAGTTATAACAGGAAGAAGAAGGTCAGGGACCATGATGAATCGCGACGCGATGTTATATATTTCGTGACGCGACATTTGGGAAATCACGACGCGAATATTGATTATAAACGTGATGCGATTAATGTAATTTCGCGACGCGATAGGTGGGATTTCACGACACGATTTTGGTTAGTCAGCGACGCGATTCAAAAGTTTTGTTTTGCAAATTTAAAAGTGCATTTTAAGAATTTGACAATCTTTCATTATATATGGATTGGGCTGAAGATCGCGTGATCACTCAGAAACGGCCCAATGATAAAAGCTCTTTAAAAAGAGCCTAGGCGATTTTAGGCCTTTCATTGTCGTTTATGGGCTGAAAATGACATTTTTCAGTTTTTGAACTTCGTTTTGGGACTGATTACCTTTCGGATTGAACTTTTATTTTCTTAGACCTCAGGGATTATCAAATCTGCTTGAGTAAATATGTTATGATGATGATTTGGAACTAGATAACTGAGTAAATGATTATATAAGTTAATTTGTTATAACTTGGTAAAAATCATTAGTTACAAAGTAATATGATTTTGTTTACAACCTTGACTAGTTAAAAATGAGATAATAGTAATGTTTACCTAAATACTTTTTTGAAATAATAATAAGCATTTATTGTAAGATTGATATACCTATTATGTATGATTGCATTTCATATTAAACACGCATCCCAACGTTGATTATTGGTGGGTGAATTTAAAAAAAACTGCCGGTAGATTTAGTAGCACCCTTGATTAAAGAGAAGTTTAATGTATATATGAAAATTTCGAAAAGTACAAAAAGATTATTCAAAATAAAAATAAAAAAAGGCATAAAAATTATATAGCATATAATTGGTCAAGAGTACATATATCATATATGACGTTGAATGTATCTAAGATGATTAAAATACTCTTATTTAAATGAAACTAATTAAATAAACTAACATAAGGATAAGGGAATTGATAAATACAATAAAAAAGTTGATTTTTACAACACACGATACGACAGTTATTGCATATATTACAAGTTTATCATTGCATAATTTTGGTGTTTGAATTATTTATGGTGTTGTATTTATCACCTCCTTAAAAATAAATAGATTTTAGTCGTTTTATGTAAATGCGAAATCATTTTAAAAATGTATCTACTTGACTAGAAATGTCAACAAAAAAAAATTACAAAAAAACAAAATAAAAAAAACAAATATAAGGCGTATTTTTTGTGAATTCGTTTCAAACACATGAACTTTTCATGTAATTATCTCCCATGATATAATCACATAACATATTTAATCAGCAAGTAGATTAACAATCTACACAAAACATGTTTATCATACATTATAAAAACCACACACAAACATGTTAATTAGACATGTAGGTTCAAAGAAGAACGTACAATTGTATACCCCACAATAATAAACAGAATCAAACACAAAGCAAACACACAATTAAGATTATGAGAAAAGTAAACGAACATGCGGATATAACGTGATTATCAATCTAATCAACGACGAAAATATATATAAATTTATTTATTTTCTAAGGTGTTAGGGTTTACAATTACATATACATATATAGGTTCTATTTATAATATGCAAAACAAGAAAAGGGGCCACCATGACTAACAAATATCGCGTTGCGCCTGCTCAAAAAACTTACCTACGAATTACTTCAAAATTGTGTTGAGACCAACCCTCATCGCCATCCGAACTTTCCCCGCAACCATTACATGTTATTATCACTGTTTTCTCTTACTACTTCTTATATCATTGTCGATACCATCATTTTTCACCATCATCGTGTCATCTCATCGTGAGTACGATACTACGTACTACTAGTGTTTTACAAATATGACCCAAAGAGCCGGGTAACGTTTCACCTTCCGACTTTCATTTTTGTACTTTGTATTCCATAAAAAGATAATAATTAGAGCATCTTTAATGCTTATCCATGAGATAAGTCTATGTCAAGGTGGCATGTTTATTGAGGAGGTGGCAAGTTGCTTGTATGGACACTCTACTATTTTAGCAAGTTCATGGATTGAAGTTTATAGAAAAATTACAAAGTCCATGCATATGGACCTCCATGGACTTGGTAGATGGGTCCCAAACTCCATTTTATTATTAAAATAATATAAATGTAAGATGCTTCCTAGTTTAATAAAATATTATTTTAATAGTAAAAAAAGATGGGACCTAGCTATGGACTTGTTAAATTTTATAGGAGTAGAAGTGTAAGTTTATAGAAAGTGAAGGTTTATAGAAAACTGATGTGACAGTGTTATGGACATGTGAAGTCCATAGCACTGTGGATGGTCTTAGATAAAGATGGTACGTGTCCCTTGAGGTGACAACATAAATTTAATAATGGAATTGAATTCAAATCAAAGATTGTTTGTATTGGAAAATCAGTATACCCCTACATGTTCCATTAAAGATATTCGTAATGTACAAATACTACGATAGTTACTTTAAGCCTTTAGACTAAACAAAATAAGAATGCTCACTAATTTATGTTATTAGGCCTAGCTATATATCATTACATACTCTTCGTGAATGTGTATGAATAACCATATACATATATAGTTACTTAAGTTTTGACTATCATGTTGAGATCGATCGATCGATCGATTTTTAGATTCAAATTACTTATTGTTGAACTCACAAGTGTTATGTACATGTAACTTTTAAAAAATTGTCATTTCGGACTCACATTTCTCTTATTTTTGGCTCTAGTGTTTTTTTTCTTTTCTTTTCTAGACATGCTTGAAATTCCTTAAAATACAATCATAAGTTTAAAAATTTGACGAATATGTCACAAAAGTTAAGGTTAAACGAACGTTCTCTTCAATGTGCGTGTTGTAATGGTTTGTAGGGGCCTATATTTATTGATCATATAAATGCTTAACTTTAATAATAATACCCTAGCGTTATTACATCTTCAACTTAAAAAAAAAAAAAAAAAAAAAAAAACTTACAATGACGGTGAACATACTCGACTCAAATTTGTGATATTAGTTTCACACCATAGATCCACAAAATAAAGATTAAAGAACATATATATAATTTCGTTTTAATTCCAACATATACATTATCACCAAATCCAAAGACTAATAATTTTAACTACTTAGAGCACAAGGAGTGCCCCCATTATTCTCAGTGTTTTTGGTTCAAAAACGCCGGAGTCCGGCATTTTCCGCTCCGGGCCGACGTTTTTGACTGGCGTTTTTCACCGAAATTATACCCCAAACGTTGAAGGGCATGGCGTTTTTGATTTTTTTATTATTTTTTTTTGTTTCTTCGAGACATGCAAGCAACGGATATATAAAAAAAAAAGGTAAAAAAAAAAATGTCGTTGGAAGCTAGCCGTTTTTTTGGCATTTTTTTTATTTTATTTTTTTCAAATTTTACACTTTCACTCTTTAAATACCCACTCAAACTACAACCATTTTTCATACCTCAAAACTTATATTCTTTCTACTTCTTCAAACTAACAAAAAAAAAATGTCTCAAAACCCAAACGACCCATTCAACCTCCAATCACAATGGAATCTTTTTCCACCAAACTACAACCCGCAAACACAATCATCTTACAACCCAAACAACCCACAAACGCCACAATCATCTTACAACCCGCAAACATACGTTTCACCCAACCAATTACCGCCAATAGCATCTGATAGTTACCAAGAGTTTTTATTCAATTTTGTATTTTGAAATATCGGGTTCGGGTGGTAGCGAATGATTATGTATTTTGAACTTATCGTATTTGAATAATATAATTTTAGGAACTTTAATTATGTATTTTTAGGAACTTTAATTATGTATTTTTAGGAACTTTAAATTATCGTATTTGAATAATGTAATTTTAGGATTTTTAATTATTGCATGAAAGTACTTTTTAATTTAATTTAATGTAATTTATTTTTATTTTGTATTGTTTTTATCTATTTAATTTGTTTTTAAAAGAAAAAAAATAATAAAATAATCACAATAACACTGAACTTAACACTGAACCTCAAGATTAACCATTACCCCACTTTTCTGCTTCAATGTTATTGTTCAGTGTTTTCAAAAACACTGAACGTAACACTGAAACAGTGTTAAGCACTCCTCGTGCTCTTACAATAAGAATTATTAGGACTTTTATGACATAGAAACATGTAGTTAACTGCACAGTTTTATTTGTGTTGTTAGCTTTAATTCAGAGGTTAATTCTGTATAGTTGCAGAAAGTTGAGGTTATAATATATAAAATATAAGAATTTTATCCAGTTCTTACTAGTTAAAGCATCAAAGTTCAATGATATTGGGCAGAGATTAAAAAAATGCAGCAGCAATATAACATGGGCTAATAAGAGACGTAGTCCAAATGGGTTGACCAGGCCCATACTCTATGGTCCGTATTCACTTTATTACGGAGTATTTCTGTATATCCAAAGCCGGCCGATCCATGATACACCGCATGATTCAATGATTCATCAAGAGAATTCTAAATGGGCCAAAATAGAATTTACTTTGTATTATTGTATATAAGGCTAGGCTATAAGGTATCAACGTTTATAATGATTTTTTTATCATAATTAATGACCTAATAATCTAATTTGTTGGATTGAAAATGGTAAGAAACAGTAACATTTCAAAATAACGTTCTACATACGTATTAGAAAACAGAAAATTTAGTTGCTTTCAAGAAATATATATATTAGGCAATGTTCATTCATTTCATATGCCTGACTGACCGACTAGTTAACATTTCTACTTCTATTTCGTATTTATATATAGTTTCTAAAGAGATAATAACATCACACATCCATACTTATTGTTTTCTTTTGTGATAAGATGGCATCTCTACCAGAGAGAGATGTATATATGACTATATATATGTAGGTCTACGTGTCAAGCGTTTTATAGACGCTTAAAGGTAAATTTAAAAGTTCTCTAAGTCCACGTTAATTAACATAAATGGATGCTCATGTGCTAATGGTGGCTTGATATGAACAAAGTAAATCTTAAATTAGACAGATAAAGGGTATACGTATGCTTTTCGTAAAGCATTCAAATTGAATTTCATGATTCTATAGATTTATCTTTGAATAAATGATACGAGATGTTACATCAATGAAGATCATCTACTTTTTTATTATATTGAATAAATAATGGTGAGTTGTGACTCTACAATCGATAATTATGTATAGTGACTATAATGTGGCATTCCAAAGAGTTATTCATGGATCAAAAGTAATACATATAAATAATAAATAAATTGATTCATACACTGCAATTTACAACATATATAACTTAAACAATACAACTATACAATAACATAATAAGATAAATTGATTGTATGAATCATTTTACTGTGTGTATTTATCACCTCTCATATCAAATAGAATCCGGCGTAATAAACATGCCAA
This sequence comes from Pseudognaphalium luteoalbum, assembly GCA_963422505.1. Taxonomy (NCBI): domain Eukaryota; kingdom Viridiplantae; phylum Streptophyta; class Magnoliopsida; order Asterales; family Asteraceae; genus Pseudognaphalium; species Pseudognaphalium luteoalbum. The sequence continues at coordinate 1,819,302 of OY730192.1, forward strand.
AATTTGATTACAATTAAGATGAAACTAGCGTTGCGCTATGCAGCAGAATACGATTGTTGTATATTATGTCTATTCTTTAAGGATTATTCACGAAGATGACTCAATAACGATAGTGTGCTTCTATATAGAGTTGAGAATTCGATATACGATGGTGAATAGTGTAAATAATGAAAATTTTAAATTATTAATATATTAATATAAGATAAAAATTGCATAAGTTCAATTTGAAAATGTTTAATTTTGGTATTATAATTAAAAGTTTCTAATTCTATATATAAATAAGGAAATAAGTAGCATGAGATGAGAAATGTAAGATGTGCAAATTTGTCATTTTAATTTAAGAATTTTAAGATTCAATAGTTGGACATGATTTATAAGTATTATAGTTTATAGATAAACACTCGAATATGATCAAGAACTCAAGAAGAAATATATGACTATATGTTGAATAAATTTTAAGTTGAAGGGTTAATAACATAAATAATAATATTGAAGGGGCTAGTTATGCAATAGAGGACATGTGGGTAAGAAAGAAAATTGTGGTCCAAGAAGATTATGAAACTGATGGTTAAGAATGGACTGATAGTCAGCATCATTCCTCACCTTTAAAATTAGTGGCTCATGTACACTACACAAGATCCTTGACTTTTTCACCTTTTGATATATATCTTACCATATTCTCTTTGGTACCATAGTTCTTATAGTTTAGGTTGATGATCTATCCGCATAAAATGTGGCGGGAACACCCTAGTCCGGTGTGTCTTTGACATCAGTCATTGTTCACCCCACAAAAATGACTCTGGACAACTCTCCTGGCACAGTGAGGCGTCTGGAGCTGGATGAACATTTATCCGCAAGTTTCCTTAAGAGCCCACATGTTTTATGGGTGTGGGTACCTAACATACTAAATGTTTACCCAGAGCAGGATTGAACCCTGACCTCTAGGAAGCCAATAGCCTAACCTAGGGGTGAATGGAAAATCAAAACCGACCCAAAAATCAAAATAATTGAGAAACCGAAAAAACCGATCCAAATCAAAATATCTTTATAATTTGTATTTTACAAGTAAAATAGACTTTACATTTAGATAACTTGAATCGCAATAAGTTGAATAATTTAGAAAAAATTTGTAAAGATATTGTATGATATTATGATTGGTTTGAATTAATTTGATGAGCTATAAAAAGCTAGCAAACGTTAATGGGCTTCATTGGCCCAAGCCCAAAAAATGTCAAAAATGAAAAAAAACCTGATAAAACCAAAAATCGAAAAAACCAAACCATAAAAACCGAACGGTTTCGATTTTAAGTTTTCAAAAACCGAAGTTTATGATTCGATTTTCGATTTTAGCCAAAAATCATCCTAAATCGACACATGCTTACCCCTAGCCTAACCTACCACTGAACCATTTAGTCAAGTGGTTAGGTTGATGATCTATATACTACTCCTTTTCTTTCTCCATATAATATCAATTATGCTTTAGAGTGTTATACTAAAACATAATTAGTAGTATACGAAGAAAAATGAGATTATACACATCCTCAATTTTAACACACACCATTAAAGTATTTTATCAATCAAGAGTAGAATTAAAGTACAATGGCATTATAAGCTAATGGTGCGTAACTCAAAATTAACTATGTAGACACATTCACGCATCAGATGTAGATGAAATATTCATAAGATGTTGGTGTGACTAGGGAATTTAGGTCTGTCAGCGGGCAGATTTCAAAGATACTCATTATTTGAATATGATCAATTTGTCAAACCGAACAACTTGGATTGAATTGAATTGTCTTGTACTCTTGTGTTATTTCAAACTAGTAGGTAACCCGCGTCATGCAACGGAAATAATTTATAAAATCGATTGATATGTCACAGATACAGTTGGTTGATGCGAAATGAAAAAGATATATCGTAGATAAAAGAAAACGATAAAGTATTATTACAATAACCATATTTATTTTGAAGGTAGTTAAGAATAAATGAAGGCGTTGTTGGAAAAACTGATAACAAACATGTAGTTCTTGTTACCTAGCTATGATACTGCAAATTGGGTTTATCAGTGAGCTGCAAAAATTTGTATCGATGTAGTATAATATTATTCCAATTGTATCAATTTCGTATGGAGTGATTTTACATTATATATAGTTTCCATAATTAGGTAGTTTTTAATTTTTTTCAATCATAATGATATTCAATAAGTGTTATTCACTTTTTGGTTGACTTTATTTGATTTAATTATAAGGGTATGTTGGGAATTTCCCCTATCTCTTTGACTAAGTTTAAGACAAAAAGCTTCAAATGCATAATAAGGGGTTATAGATATTCTAGATAGTGTATGCATTTTGTGTGACGAAAACGAATATTCTGTTACCACCCCTTAACGTTGTTTGTGCTATTATCTACGATCTTACGCTCTAACGATACGCGGGTATTTCATCAATTTCAAATTGTGATTTAAGGTAATTAAAGACATAATTGTATTGTATAATTATTTATAGACATAATTGTGTAGTATCTAAACTTGATAGATGGTAACAATAAAAAAAAGGTTACCATGTTCATGTGGTATCCAAATGTTATGTATAGTTTGGTGGTGTGGGACCTTGTCTTAGATAACCAAGTATTCCTATATTTGGAAAATCTTTTTAATCCAATCCAAAGACACCCGGCATAATGATTCATCGTTCCTTCTACACACATGACTCCACACTTTGATTACCACCACCAATTTAATTATACTTTTTTATTAATCTCTTTTGACCCCATTAATATAACTCCAAAGTTTCCCCCTTTGCCTAAATAATTGACTAACGTGTTGAATATATATATAGTTTCATGATAAGAGTTGAATGGATTGTGTGTGAGGTGTACCAACTGATTACTAATCGCAATTGCTATTGTATGATGTGTACCTTCAAATGATCGAAGATGAAATTTTTTTCTTTTAATCTTATTACTATGATAAACGGGGTTTATCAAAATTGTAAGGGTTTTCTACTTGGAGCATCTCCAATGCAATTTTCTATTATACTTACATATCAGATTTTCATGTTTTTCTTACAATGTCTTAAATCTTTGACGTGGTATAATAGGTGGAAGCTTTTATTTTATAGTTAACTAGGTAAATAATCCGCGACAACACGGGCTTCCTAATTATGTTATGCATTTGTTATTAATTATTTGGTATCCTCACCATGGTTCATTAATATATAAGAAAAGTTTGATTGGAACATGTCCAAATGGTTTGGACAGTTTGTTTCTAATGCACAATTGAAGTGATCCTCAAATCAAGTTAATTCTAAATATTAGGAAGGCATAAAGTTCCATTATAGTACAATGTATTAAGGTGTTGTTCAAACACTTGAAGAGGGAGTTATTATCTTTTCTACATAACTATGTATGTGTATTTATAATTCAACGATGAACACACGAATGAGAAAAATGTTGTAAAATCAAACATATTTTTGCAATTTAAAAGTAACAATACTAAGATAATGATATGATTTACTTGTTTATTCTGCATAATATAAGTTTATAAGCAAAATTACTTTAATGTTTAGTAAGTAATATTGAGAACTTAAAGTAAAGTAATTTTGCTAGTAAATATAAAAATTCTAAATTTTGCGATTAAAACAAAAACAATGCACAATTAAAAATACCAAATATCTATACCTATGAAGTTTCTATGGGGAGTCATTGTGGAATAGTGAAGATGATGAATGTATTCTAGGTAGATTAAAATGCATATAAGTCACTCCCATCAATGTAATCACTTCCAAATCAGTTTGGTAAGTAATTGAAGATTGGTGTCATCCGTTGTATCACTTCGTAATCATTTTCCCCATCCATTTGGTTAACCGATTATAAATCGGTTGGAAAAGTGGGGCTGCGTATTTTTTTTTTGTTTAATGTATAGAAATAGTGGTATATTGGTAAATATGTGGCCTAGAGAAATGAAGTGATTAGTCATTAATGGTAGTAGGTAATCAGTTTTAAATAAAAACTGACATGATGCTGATGTGGAATAAGTGATTTGGAAGTGATTAAGAAACGGATGGGAGTGGTCTAAATAGATGTATGGTGTGATTAGGGTTTGGATTTTTTTGCAAGAGAGTTTGTGGGGATTAAGCCTAGTTGTTATTGTCCGTCATTCAATTGTTTGATCCCATTTTTAGTAAATATATATATATATATATATATATATATATAATTTTTAATTTGTTTTTTTAGTTTTGAAGATAAATACAAATTAGTAAACAAATGACCTTTTTTAGGATGAAAGACTTTGGATATTTTTGGCCTATTTTTTTTCAACGTCATTGAGGAAATAGTGGGTCGTATATTTCTCTATCAAAAAAATTGTTTTGATTACTGTTAATTTTAATCTTTAATTTAATTAATATAAAATTATAATATTATTAACAAATTGTGGGGAGAGTGTCGTATCTATTTTTTCTCCAAAAATTTCAGTTTGTTTATTATTAATAATTTAAACTTTAATTCAATTAATATATTTTATTAATAATTAATCTTTGATACTGGTTCATGTACGGAAGGGATATTTTGAACGCAAGTGAGAGAAGCTACTAATTTTCTCAAAAACTGCCCAATTTTCTCTTTCTTTTCCCCCCCTTTTCCCTGTAAACCCTAACTCATCTCAAAATCCTCTCAGATATTCTCTCTAAACAATCTCATCAATATCTGTGATTGTATAGGGATTTGGATATATATTCGATCTATATCGTATCTCGATCGATTTTATCTTCATTGGTTTGCTATATAACAACGCATTTGCTTGTTTAGGGTTTTATCGTTATTTGCAAAACTTAAAATTGAAGCTATTATTGATTTGTTCATCCGTTAATCATGTCAATCGATGTGTTATCGACTCCTGAAGTTGAGGATTCATCTTCTCCAGGTAATGTGAAGTTGAGGGGGTGTGATGGTAATGGGAAGAAGATGAAGGCCAAGGCTGTTGAAGAATTAAGCAATGCATGAAGTTGTTTGTTGAATCAAGGATATTGTTAGTTTGTTGATGTTATAGTTCATTTCTGTGATAGACGAGTAGTACATTATTGTTTTACGATTTGATTTTTAATTTGAAGTTGTGATGCACCTTTTTTATCTATTATGATGAACATTAAAATCTGCTATGATGCATCATTTTTTTACTCTGTAATGCATTATGTTTTACTCTTTGATGCACCATTTTTTACAATGTGATGTATCATCTTTATGTACATTTCTATCTATTATGATGAACCTTACTATCTTCTATGATGCATCATTTTTTTTACTCTGTAATGCATTATGTTTTTACTATATGATGCACCATTTTTTACAATGGGATGTACCATCTTTATGCATATTTTTATGTATTATGATGAACATTAATATCTTTTATGATGCACCATTTTTTACTCTATAATACATCATGTTTTTAATCTTTGATGCACCATTTTTACAATGTGATGTAACGACCTTACTTTGTGATGCACATTTTTCATCAACGTAATAATAGCAGTTCTTACAAACAATTAAGAATCGATCAAAACACACGTAATTTTGTTGATTTTGAAATCAGGTTTTATATGCAATGAAAATCGCCCCAAATTTCAGAGAGAGAGAGAGAGAGAATTGTGTAATGGTTGTGTGTGTGTGTGTGTGTTATGGTTCTTGGAGTGACGGTACAAATAGTCAAAACTTTTGACAGTGTTTGAAGTAGTCCCTACCCAAAAAGTTGATATTAATTACGAAAATGCCACTGCGTCATTTTGATTCGTGAATTAGATCTATTTTTTGAAATTGATGGTTGTGATCACTTTGTCGTCTCCTTCTCTCATTTTTTAGCTTCTTCCTATAACGACACCCTTAATCTTTAATTCAATTAATATAATATAATATCATAATATTAATAATAAATTGTGGCGGAGAAAGTGTAATTATGGAGATGAAATATACACTATTAGATCTTATGGAAGGGACTCATCGAACGGTCCAAATTGCTCCATGATATTCTGTTTTATATATATATTAAAGATTATGGACCACTAAATCAAGAAGCTTGAAATATAATATTAGAAAATAATTGGAATGGTACTCTCATGGCCCACATGCATTGCATTAACACGAGTGTGTAGAGAACCAAACTCAATATTCAAAGCATTAATAGTTGTCATCTTTAGGTATTAAACCATGACGCATCATATTTTCATCTCTATTGAACTATGCCAACAAGGCCCACTAGAGTTGCTCTTAGAGCATTCCAATGACATGTTTAAACAAAGCATTTTATAAATATGGTGTAAGATCTTTTTTATAAAAAGCTTTAGATAAAGCTTTTTCTCCATTGACAAATAGCTTTAAATCAATAAAAAAAAAATAATTAAAATGTACCAAACGAGGATATTTGACCCGTGCGTTGCAGCGGGTTTTCTTAATTACATTTTTGTATGAATAATTTCTATAGGAAAACGGTTTTACTAGCCACGAAAAAGAAGAAAAAGAAAACAACTACTTCAATCAACAACAAACATTATCATTCATGATCCGTGAATGAAGTAATCAAGAATATCATGTTGCACAATCAAGTCACATGATCCGCACATTACAACAAAGGCATCGGTGGATGAAAACTACAACGGCAAGACTCCTGATTCAATTTCCAATTGAATTTATATGATCGGTGGCTATCTAAATTGCAAATAACACGCTTAATTACATCAAAGTGGCAAATGTTACAAAAGCACTTGCAAAAATAATGACATTGGTGATAGTGTAACTCACATCTAATATCGTTATATTATAGGTTATCAATAAATGCTCTACAAATTCACGTATTTTGGTTTTACTCATCAACCTTTGTTATGTGTATAATTCTATGACTTTTGGTGCCACTCTATACAAGTAAAAGTTCTACCACAATCAAAATTATATTTAGCCATATAGGTACTTAGTTTAATTTCATGTTAATAATCATGTAGTAATGTATACATGTTAAATTTATAGTAGAAATGTGAATAAAGTTGAGTAGATCTTTTAAACACTTATACACTAAAAAAATAATCACGCGGACCCATACACATTCAACCGATTGATAATCGGTTTGATGATTAGGAAGCCAACCGATTACTAACTGACTGAATAATGGCATGGAAATGCTAATCGGTTGAAACCGATTAGCAAGTGATTACCTCCGTTGGGAGGAGCCTAAGTATAGATTTTCTTTTATTAGTCACACATGTTTATAGTAACCGTTCTTAAATTATAAAGTTTCTAATAAAAGAATTTCAATAATTATAATAATCAACAACATAAATTGTCATCATAATTTGTCACTCATATAGTATTCATTTTAGTTATATTTATATGCATACTAGTACTCTCATCGTCGTGCTACGCGCGACCTAGTCGAAAAAATTGTTCTCAAAAGATAACAATATGTTGTTCGAAAGAAGGGAGAAAAACCTATAATCAAATGGATAAACTGAAAACGCTTATAACAACAAATAAAGTTAGCAACTTTCTTATGATAAAACATGATGAAGTGATAACATATATGTATATCATTGAGAAGCTAATGATGAAAAATTAAAATCGAAGTTTGAATGTTTTTCTTTAAATTTATTTCTTGAAAAGCAAATATATATATATATATATATATATATATATATATATATATTAATTTCATAAGTCTACCAACAATACATATAATCTGTCTTTAGAATGCTTACGATAATTCTTACACTCAAGACAACCTTTTGCTTCGTATAAAAATAATGATTTTTTAATTTGATAATAAAATTGTAATGAGAATAGTTATCTTTATTTTCTATAAACATTTTATACTTTTGTTCAATTACTTTCATAAATATAAATATAGATGATCATTATGTTATTAGTCTTGATAAGTAATACTTACTTTTTGTAGTTTATTTTTCCTTGGTGAATATAAATATGCATGTTATTCAAGTTGAATGCTAAATTATCTAAGTACAAGATATTTCTATATAACTAATAATATATAAGTATATATAGATAAATAAAAAAAAGTATGAATAACATAGAAAATACATGATCACTATGCTATTAGTCTTAATAAGTGTCAAATTTATTATTGTTTTACTTTAATTAATTAAATGCTAATAAATAGAATAAAATTAAGCATGTACGAGATATATCTATAAATATTTTAAATATAAGTATTATGTAGATAAAAGAATATGATTAAAATGTAAAGAATAATATTAATTAACTACAAAAAATTATGAATATGTATCATAATTAGAAGAGGGTGATGTGTCATTAGAAGAAGCAATGTAGTAATCTTTATATATATACTAGTAAAGCTTCAGGGTTGTGCTAAGCACAACCCGATCATGTTATACCAATCAGAGAAATATCAAATACTTTTTCTAAATTATGTATTTCGTTGAAGTTTGTTAGGTACATATCATTGTTAACTAATATGGGTTAATATTGCGAAAAAGTTATAACTTTGCATATAAAACAACTTGTGTATGTTTAATAAACGTATTTATTACATACTTACATAAAAACTTAATAGACTTCACTTCCAAAATATTTTAACAATGATTTAATATATTATAATTGATGCTTTCAATAATATTTTAACTCAACATTTATATACAACTTACGAAAAAAACTAACGAACGTAATTAAAACTGTATCCAAATTTTGAAGTCTATATCTAATAGCTAACGAAGAGGTATGAAATTAATCTATTACGGAGTATCTTATAAACAAAACAGTTCAAAATTTTGGATGAGTTCGTTTTATTATAATATATACATACATACATATAACATATATATATATATATATATATATATATATATATGGTGAGATCAAGAGGCAATTAAAAAAAAGGGGAAAGAGGGAAGCTATTCTGTTCAACTCAAAATTCACACATTCTGTTCAATTCAAAAGTCAACGCGGTGACATTTTTGTAAATAACTTTAAATCACTTCTCAGCACGCTAACATGCATATCAAAAGCATGTTAATCAAGTTACAAGTTAATGTACATAAACATTCATTTATCATGAATATTAACATATATATGTATATGTATTTATATTAATGAATATCATAATTTAACATTCAATATTGTATAATAATATATATTAGTTAAGATTCATCTTTAAAAATGTTAATAGCTTACTTTTTGTTTTTTGTTTTTAAGATTCACTGGTGATTAATGTTAGCTTATAAGTGTTATTGACGATGATGAACACTTTAACATTCATTTACAATGCATATTAAATAATACATGCATGGTATTATACACAATGATAATAATAACATTCATTTACGATGAATGTAACTAATATACATTATTATACATTAATGAATGTTATGTTATCACATTCAATTGTGTGTAATAGCATATATACATTAATATTCATCATTAATGAATGTTTAGAACTATGAAGTTGTAATTTTGATAACATGCTTTTTAGATGAATGTTAACGTTCTGGAAATTTTTTGAGTTTGTGAAATTCGATTGTAATGACGACCATAATTCGATTAATTACTCGCTTGTATGTTTTTTACAAAGAAATTCGCTTAATTCTATTGTTTTCATCACCAAATCAAAATTTTCTTAAAAAAATCCAAAAGTTACACCATATTAATAATTTTGGATGTATCTGAATTATGATGAATCGAAGATGTGTATGAATGTGTTTGATGGATTCGAAGATTTACAATATTTTTGATTGAAGAATCATTGAATTACATGCTTTAATTTTGGATTTTAGGCAAAAACTGAGAAAATGAGTATTATAGAAGATGTGAGAAAATAAATGGTTGTGGTTTACTTCCCTCCTTCCCCCAATGATCGCGCCCCGAACGGTCGGTCAGGAAATCGCTTCCCTGTCGTTGCGGACCTCACGCTCGAGGCGGGCGATCGGAGGGTGGTTTTAAATTTATAATAGTTGGGGGGAGCCAAAACCTTCCGAACTACTTACTATTACTAGGTACGAATACCTGATATTAGTATGTGGTAAAGATGATCCAGGGTCGTTCCTCTTAACGGTAGAATTGAAACGGAACTCGTTCGGATAACTTAGTACTTAAGCTGAGGTTTTGGATAGTTGGATAGGTATTTGTTTTTGGTATTTTCTAAATTAACTACAGTACAGAAAAGTAAATACTAAACTACAGATAGGGTAAGCAGATAAATAGAGATTGTGATTGCTGAAGTTTCAATCTTCAGGTTTCGGGATGATGTTCATTATAAAAGATGATTGGAGACTTTCCTTTAATAAAATTAACAGAGGTTTGGTGTCAACACTAGTATCCTACGATTAAAGTGGAAAACCTAAGTCGCATGTCACTGAATACTAGGTTATCATGAGTCTGATCAGATCAGGCTACTCAGTCCCTCAACACTGTCCGATGAGGACTAGTGACCCGTCTTGGAGTTAACTCCTGGGCGCATGAATAAGGCAACAGACCGGTATTTAATTTCTGACCTTTCTTAACACCTAATTCTAATTGATTTTATTAAGGGTCGTACTATTGCTTGCTAATGTATGTTAAACTGTCAGTTATGTTGGATCAAGGGGTTTAAGCATCTTACACTACAGCTAAATGTTTGCTTTCTTTTCAAGATCCCTTAGATTTAATCGAGGAGCACAAATACTTCTGTCAAGGTGTAGACCCTCTTTTGCGATCAAACGTTCATCCCTAGGTTAATTTCACGGTGTATACTACGTTTTTCAGCAGTTCCATAACTTTTATATATACCTAGACCATGTTCAGGAAGGGTGACTTCCAGGTATCCACGCTATCATATGCGTACGACCGGTCCGTAGCTTCCACGCATTTGTACTCCACCAGCGGTGTTTCCAGCGCTATACTAAGTATTGGGCCGTTTTACAGCATGTCCACAGCTTCATACAAAAACACAGATAACTATCTACCGATACTAGGGTTAGCTAAGTCCTAATACTAAAGTAATAGCCACGTGAAAGCTTGGAAAGGGTGGATTGGGTGGTTTAGATCTACCGCTTGAAAAAGTTAAACCCGATACATAGCATAACAATTTCCAATCACATATTAAAGATTAATTTAACATCATCCCTACTCCTAATTATCTACATTTCAACAATCACAATAAATATTACAATAAGTAAAGCACATACCATAATATTATGCATGGATAAATCAGACATAATAACAGTATGAGGGAATAGATATCACCGGATAATAGAGCAGCGTAACAAGAGAATAAAACTTGCAATCCTTGAATAAAAGTTTGAGCACCAATACTCCTTGATTACAAAAGCTAATCTCTACTATAATCTACTAGCTACCCACTAACTACTCTTTAACCCTCTAGAGAGAGGTTAGAGAGAGAAACTAACTAAGAAATGAAAATACAAGAGAAAAGTGTTTGATTTGAATGGATTTGAATTGTTGTGAATTGATTGGTTTGTTGGTTAGAAATGAGGAGGTTTAAGCCTCTATTTATAGGCATCCAAGATTCGATTTTACACTTAACACCCTCGCTCCAATTTAATACTGAAATACACCCCCGAGCTATGAAATTCGACACCAAAGAGGGCGTATTCGACACCAAATAGGGCATATTTGGTAGCAAATATGGCGTATTCGGTAGCAAACGATGCGTATCCGATACCGTATAGGGGGTATACCACCCCTACAGGGGGTATACGGCCCCAAAGAGGGGGTATACGACCCCATAAGGAGGGTATACGGCCCCTAAGGGGGTGTATACGGCCCCTGTGGGGTGGTATCCCCATGGTCCGTGGTCTTGTGTGCTGGATCGTAAGTCTTGTGCACTGGTCGAACTTCGTTTGGCCATAACTTCTTCATTCTTGATTCGTTTTCAGCGTTCTTTATATCCACGTGATCGTAATTACCTGAAGATCATTATGAACTAATCAAAGAATAATTTCAAGGTAATATGCTAAAAAGTGCTCGTAGAACGTGACTATATCGTTTATGCTTTGTTTTGTACGTTATTTAGCCATTTTACTTGATTTTTAAAGCAATGCCTTATTTTTAGCCTTAATAATGAATTATGGTGAAAAAGTATAGATATTGAATGATTTCATCCATTTTGGGGCTAAAAAGGTGAGAATTATGTACTCAAAAACGTGACTTTTTACGTCAAATCACCCAACTTAAGAGCTCCCTTCTTGATCCCCCCCCCCCCCACACACACACACATATATATATATATATATATATATATATATATATATATATATATATTGGAATGATCCAGAGGGAAGTGCATTTTTTAGGCAAGGGGAAAACGTTAGTATTCATCAAGAAGCATATTACCTTCACCCATACAAATCTCGAAAAAACAAACTTAAATTTAGTAAATGTTAATCAGAATCGATGTTATGAATGTTAAGCTTCCTTGATAAATTCTTTCTGCAAGTTATAACATCGATTTATGAATATTAGATCCAAATCCGTTAATATGCATCGCGGTGAATATTAGTTAATATGCATTGTGATGAATATTAGTAACAATAAAAATATTTTTCAAATAATGTGAAGTTCTAATATGAATCGTGATACATATTAGTTAATATTCATTACACTGAATATTAACAGTTTATTAAATAAATATTCATCAAGTAATGTTATGAAAATGAAAGATTCTTTTAACATTAGTACATATAGTGAATCTAAAGTTTTTTGTAAAAAAATATAGTTTTGTAAAAGATTGAATTGAAAGAATAAAAAGATAAAATAAATAAAGATGTTGTGTTTAATATTAAGGAGGATATATGTCAAAATTATAAGACATGTACCCTTTTCTTATATAATACTCCTTCCGTCCCAAAATGATTGTCACCAAACAAGAAACACACAGTTTAAGAAAATTGCATTTATTACTGTTGACTGTCAATAGGATTTCAATTTTACAATTTTCAAGTATTTTAATTGGTTGATTTTGGAAGTGGGCAATAATTTTGGGACAAACATAAATAGAAAGGTGGACAAACAATTTGAGACGGATGGAGTAACTAAGATAAGGTACAAAGTTTATTTACAACATTCATTTTAGTTATATTAATATGCATATTTATTATTTATTAATAAATTTAATATTTTATGAAATGTCTATTCATCAACTATTCTTTGAATGGTTCCATTTGGGTAGTGATAAATTCATGCACCAAAATTATGCTTTATTAAGTTTGTATTGTGAGCTTTAATGCTTGTACAGTTTGATGTATGAATTAACTTATTTGTTGTATTTATCAACTTCTTTCCATTTAGCCTTGCTAAATGTATATATAGGTAATTAACAGACCATTGATGCATATAGGAAAGATTTAGTGCTAACCCAAAAGTTATCAGACCATTGCCAATGGTTTTATCGGTTCCCACCGATGAAACCTTTCCAAACCGATAACATTGGCACCTTTCATTAGTTGCTTCATCAGTTTTGCTTATTTAGTTTGGCGATGAATGGGAGAGAGAGAGATTGGAGGTTTGACCCATATGTAAATGTAGGTATAATGGTATGTGAGGCCCAAAAAATTGGAGTGATAAAAGGATTGTTGGGAGTGTTTAATCAGTCTTTTTCAGTTTTGGATGTGTTGATGTGTCGCTGAGTTGAAAAAATTGAATAAGCAACGGTTGAGACTAGGGCTGACAACTTCTGACACGACCCGAAACCCAACATGAACCCGACTCGAAAAAATTAAGGTTGGGTTTAGGCTTTTTGACCCGCGAACCCGTCAACTCGAAACCCGCCAACCTGATTTTTGGGTCAGGTTTGGGTCACCTTAATGAGTTTTTGGGTTGACCCGACAACCCGAATTCTTTTAAATTTAGTTAAAAATTGAGAAACACCTCTGGATATTCAGAGACGACCGGAACCTCAGAAATGGACTTCTTTTCTAATTTGGCATCAATGACATAAGCTAGATAAGACTCACAGCCTTTAGACAACGACTTTCTAACTTTCATCATGGAAATCAGAGGAATACACCCACTATCCCGTTCTCCTCGAGCCACAACGTATGACTCTTCAAAGATTGAGATTCTAATCAGCTTATGGTGGCAATCTATACTTGCTTTAAACTGACTTAACCAATCCATGCCAATAATCACATCAAAACTTGAAATCGGCATTAATAGAAACGAAATTGGAAAAGTCTGGCCATCTATCACAATATTAGCTCCAATCACCGAGGTGGTAACAGGAACTAACTTGCCACTAACAATCTCTACTTCTAAGGGCTTAGTTATCACAGTAGGGATCAGTTTCAACTTATCACAGAAACACACAGATATAAAAGAACAATTTGCTCCATAATCAAATAAAACACGAGTTGGTACAGAGTTTATAAGAAAAGTACCAGTAATCACATCATCTGTGTGGACAGCCTCATCGACTGTCATCTGAAAAGCCCTGGTCGTCGCTGGTGGAGGATTCTTCCGCTTTTGACCGGAAGATGACGAACTCCCGACCGAGACCGAACCCTGCTTACCTGCCTCAGGACACTGCCCAACACGATGCCCTTCTTTCTTACAGTTCCAACATACATAATTGGGAAACTTACAATTCTTAAACTCATGACCCAATTCACCACATTTAACACATTTATTCATCTGAATTGTACATGGGCCAGTATATTTGGATCGACACGAACTGCACCAGGTAGAACTTTCGGATGAACCACTTTTACTGTTGAATCTTTGACCCTGACGATTACCCTGCCACCTGGACTTTCCTTTACCCGAATAATCTGTTCTAGCTCTTGGAAATGAAGAAGAAGTATCTCTAGTTTGAGACTCTAGAAAACCTCTAATGTCACTATCAACCGAGCGTGCAAGAGTAAAAGCTTGGGATAGATTACTAGCTAACCTCACTGTAGTACGGTAATTATGAGGTAAAGTTTCCACAAACTGCTCGATTCTGGTTTTCTCATCGGGAACCCACTGCTGTACAAACTGTAGTTTCTCCAAAAACTGTGTTATTAACTCGTCAATGGTCATCTTATCGGTTAATTGAAGATTCACAAACTCTCTCCTAATGCGTGTCATATCAAAGTCGGAACAATATTGATTACAAACAGCTTGATGGAAATTGGGCCATCGAATAGCTTCTTTCTGCTGTTGAGTCAAATGACCAGTAATCGAGTCCCACCAAACCATGGCTTCGTCTTTTAAACACTGAATAGCATAGAACACTTTGGATTCTTCTTCACAGCGAGTAACATCAAATTTCCGCTCCATATCTCTTAACCAATTTAAAGTTACAGATGGATTTGTACTTCCACGAAACTCAGGTGGTTCACTTGCCATGAACGCTTTGAATGAACACTGTTTATTTGACTGAAACGGAGGAATATTACCAAACACAGGTATCTGTTGCTAAGAACGTTGCTGAGATGTTGCGGTTTCAGTCTGCCTTTTAAATTCTCTTAGATTAATCACCTCATCTTCTAGTTGAAAAAGATAATTGTCTCTATTCGATTCTTCATGAGCAGGAATAGAAGTACCCTCATGATCATGTCTCTCATT
This sequence comes from Pseudognaphalium luteoalbum, assembly GCA_963422505.1. Lineage (NCBI taxonomy): Eukaryota > Viridiplantae > Streptophyta > Magnoliopsida > Asterales > Asteraceae > Pseudognaphalium > Pseudognaphalium luteoalbum. The sequence goes on from OY730192.1 coordinate 1,834,857, forward strand.
ATGAATATCTGAAGGGGGAACATCGATCCTTGAGGCATTGTTAGTGTTGGTGGTCGGTTGCTCGTTATCTGCCATATCTGTATTCAACATAACAACTTGAAACTTGTTAATCGTTAGTACCTATCTACTAACCGATTCATAACCAATGCTAAATCCCATACCCAGGAATGTTTGACGTAACACAATTCAGATTTGGGATTGAACACTTTACAATGCTCAATTCACCCAAATCTATGCTCTGATACCAACTTATAACATCACTCTTTCTGAACAACAATATTATATTATTTTACTAGGAAACGTATATTACAAAATACATTTCATTACTCTATATTAAACATTAAACATAAACAGATTACATTTCAATATTTACACCAAATTCAAACTGTTTAAAACTACATAAGACGGGGTATTATATATATCAAAACAAGGTTTATGACAAAACCATATCAGAGTTAGCATGACATCTAAACATTCCTTATATCAAAGCATCCTTTCCTGACACCCACTTAAAACAAAAACCTACAGGAAGTAGGATTAGGGATTAGCACGGAGCTACGTGAATGAATTTATCACACACAATCCAACTTAGCATAACAATCTGTTTACAGCAATAAATATAAACACATTTCTTTTTTTTCAATGAAGATCGGTGGCTCTGGAGATATCATAATACCCGGGGATTCTTGTTAACGTCAATCTGTATGGCCAATACACAATAGACCGATAACTATTGTTTATTATATTCATACACAGGTCTCAAACACAACAAATGAATCAAAATCTGTGTAAATCACATAATAATCAAAAAGTCCAACTACACGTTGACCTCAATAATCTGATGCACATAGATTCACATATCACGTAGATTCATAATTGATAACACATATTAACAATCTTATAATCAATCTACGTATACTTGTTGCAACCAAACAGTTACAACTAAATTGAAGGGTGAGTTCTAAATCCACTCACCGATACCTCTGTAGAATCCACACTCAGTTTCTAAGTCACTGAGTCTTTGGGGTATCTGAAACATCACACAACACACAAGTTAATACGTGTATCAATGGATCATACTTATATAATTAAACACTTTACACAAGTAATCATGTTATTAACTATTCACAAGCACAATTAAATTGTACCAATACTTGAATACCAACTTTAAATATACATAACAACACAACAAACGAGTTAGTTTCTGTCTTTAAATCGTACTCGATCGACTTTAATTTACATAGCCGATCGGCTAGCCCTTGATACCCGATCGGCTCACCAATGACCCGATCGGCTAGAGGGTAATTTTCCAAGACTTTATGTTCCAACCCCAAGTTCTGTCATAATTTTGTTCTAATCTAGCCAAACGTCTTAAATGACCCGATCGGTTAGGACACCATACCCGATCGGCTCACCTAGTTCACTCGATCGGGTACCCTTAAAATTTTCTACTTTAAACTCGAAGGTTAAGTTCTGTGACGTTTTTAAACTGAATTACCCGTTTGGATAGTTTTAGCCATTCGGTTTAAACCTATATACCCGATCGGCTATGATGGTTAACCAATCGGCTAACAAGCTAAAACCCAGAAACCTGCAACTTTGTTTCTGCATAACTCAGCTCGAACTAAACTCAAATTTTACACCTTCTCAGGCACCAAAGCGATGTTATACCACGATTTATACCAACTAGCAACCAAAATCATCATATTACATCTATATCAACTTTAAATTAACATAACAATCAATAACACTTTATAATTTCAAGCATAATCAAAATCATCAAAATCACTTACAACTTAAAGGAAAGAACAAGGTGATGATGTTGATGCTAATGAACAATCTGATGCAATTCTTCCAAGTTCACAGTTATGATATTGTTATAGCTTGATTAGGATCTTTAGTTTCTAGGTTTGGGCTTCTTTGATTTCAAAAGAAAGGCAGTAACTTCCCAATTTCGGGAAAGTTAAAACATATAGTCGGATAGTTCAAACCCGACCCAATTAATTAGTTCCCTTCTTATTCTATTGTCTGGAACCTAAAAATCTTTCGCGAGGAATATTACTTTATAATAGCGTCAATTATAATAATTTAAAACAAGTAATATTTTACTAATCACAATAAGTATAAGGACTTATTCATCTAAGTTTCATAATTAAATAATAATATCAAGTAATTCCTAAAACAATTAAATAATCAATTTAAATTAAGAAATTTACCAGACCACTGGAGAGGATGTTACATATGATCAAAAGAAAAGGTTGATAAACGAAGAAGAGGATCAACACACTGCAATGGTGGCTCAAATAAAAGATGTTGACTCTAATGTACATGAGGTACATAATGAACCTGAGGAACCCGTTAATTGTATATCATGTATTAAGCTTGATGCTTTTTTAAAATGTTCTCAATTAGATAATGAAGATTTGAGAGAAAAGATTGTTAAACTCACCGAGTCAAATAAATTTCTAAAAGCTAATGAGAGACTTTATGATAAGCAAATTGAGGCTTATAAGTTAGACACTCAAACTTATAAATCAAAAGTTTTTAGCCAACAAGATGCTATAGCTATCTTAAAGAAATTGAACTTTTAAATAAAGAACTTGATGAGTTAAAGTCTAAATCTGGGTATTTTGATAGAAAAATTTCAACTTTTTCACAGTCTCAAGATGTCTTCAATGAAATCGTTAGCAAGCAAAGGACTGATAAGAATAGTAAGTCTGGACTGGGTTACTTCCCTCCTCCAACTAACTGCTATCCTTTGCCTGTTAAGGAGGGCACTGAAGATCTTGTAATTGACTACTCAACATGGCAAGCTACAAAATCTACAGAAGCTAAAGCTAATCTCAAAAGGCAGGCAAAGGAGAAAACCAAACGGCCAAAGAGTCACACCCCGTCTAAAGCGGAAACAACAGGTTATAACAACGATAGGATCACAACACATTATAATAAAGAAATCTATATGAAAATAAAATCCAATGTGTTATGATACATGTAACATGAATAGTGGTTCACGCTACGCGTACATATCAACAATGAAACCAAATAGTAAACAATAATCCACAATGTAAGTGTCAAGGCAAAACACGCCTTTCCAATTTATTAAAATGCAAAAGTTCCACCTCAAACAATAGTCACAAAGTTTAGCTTAAATGCAACCTAGAGATCCACTAAGCTTTCTTGTCCTCTATCTTCAGTCCACTAGAGTTACCTGAAAAGTTATGCTCAAAAATGTCAACAATAATGTTGATGAGTTTCGTAGGTTTGAAACCAAACACCAGAGGAATAAAACATTTTGCTGTGATAGTAATATGTTAGGACAATGCATATGAAAAGGTACACAAGTGAAATTTTTTTTACCAAACATCTCCACAACAATGTCATCACCCCAAGAGGAAAATGACCCAAAACACATCTCAATAACAAAATGGCAGTAGCTACTCCAACAAAGAAATTTAATGCAAACACCAAAAGTAAGCATTAACTATGAAACTTTAATGCAAACACCAAAAGTAAGTATTAACCAAGAAACCTTAATGCAAACACCAAAAGTAAGCATTAGTCAACAAATCTTAATCACATAGTGTCACACAATTCAGCATATGTCCAAAAATAAAAGTAAACAAGTTCACAGCATGAAAAATAGTTGATAAAACATGTGAGCATACTTTTCCCCCAATTTAAAAAATAAGTAAGAAAATGGGGCCACGAAAACTCACCTTGATTAGCAAAGCAAATTACGCTCTCAAATAAGTCCACAAAACAGTACGTCAATCTACAAATAAATTTATATTAGATTAATAACCTAGGCAAAGCTATACCTTTTTATTATATCTTATATTGAGGTTCCAATCTAGCTTCATTAGGTTTCTCAAAATCCCAACTCATATATCGAGCCAAATATAAACTCTTACATATATATTCAATGATATATACATTTTCAAAGAACTACACTATTCTTTCTAGACATTTTACACCACTTTACGAACTTCAAATCCTCTAAACAAAATTATTAGACCCTATAATTTTTACCAGTAATACTTTGATGTATCAAGAACACTCAGTAATTTTTATAGAATTTATTTTGATAGTTAACTATTTTTAAAAAAAATTCGTCCCAACTAAACTGCACACAACAAAATATTTTTCTGACTTCTCAAAACTTTTATAAAAATTAAAATACTTACAAATCTTCAAAATTTTTAATATTTTTACAGAAGTTAATAAACATATTAAAGTCATTCCAGAAAAATTTTCATAACCAATTTCAATGCCAAACATGTGATTTCGTGATTCAAACCGTACTAATGTGTTTCCGAAAATTCGTCACCCAATACAACAGTTTACAAAATAATTTTTATAAAATCATACGTTACTTTTTAGAGGCCGAAACCTCTCACTTATTAGTAATTTCGAGATCTACAACTTTCGTGTTTTGGCCGAAGCCTGAAAATAAACACAACTAGGTCAAAACGGCCGTCGAACTGGACTGAATAATCTGGACAGATTTTACGTTTAGCGATATAAGACTTTCGGTTTGCAAAACTTATTGTACCCGACATATTCATAACCCACACATATAATTCGATCAACTACATGTACATCTCAGAAAAACTATAAAGAAAATTTATATATTAGGGTTTATGATTATACCTTTACAAATAAGTAACACGCGAAACCAAAAAGCAACTTGACTCGACTTGATGTTTCTTCCTCTTATTTTCGGTTGACTGTCCCCAAAGAAACCCAGGGTCGTTTTTGTGTAAGTAATAAATAAATGAATAGGGTTTAATTTAGGTTTATAATTATTTATATATAATATATATTTACTTGGTGAATAATTAATGAATTAGAATGAAATTAGAAAACAATTTAATTAATAATAAAAATAAATAAAATAAATCGGGAATAGACGTGGTAATCAATTCCACAGACTCTTCATTTTTTTTTATAATATAAATTAAGTTTTTTTTTTTTTTTTTTATTATTATTATTATTATTAATACAATTATTATTCATATTATATTATTGACTATTACTATTATCTAACTTTTAATCCAACCATGTAGGAACATTGATTCGAGTTTTTGGAACATTATTCGAGAACTAAATTTCTCACATAGTTTAAAACACGAATACTTAATTTATTTCTCCAATAAATTTCATGCGCATAAATGCCAGTCAGAAATGATTATAGGAAACGAACCTAAGAATAAAGATTTTGGTGACGGATGTCACACAGAGTATCCATTGCCTACTTTTGTCAAATCTGATAATTCACCTTCAGTTAGTGTTGAGGAGATCGTTGAGGTAAAAGATATACCTAAAGAGTCTACCATTAAGGTTGAAAAAATAAATGTCAAACCTGAAAATTGCATCATTACAAATGAAATTGATGAACGTTTTAAATGCAATCGCAAAGCTAACGTTGACAGTGAATCCTTCCAAGTTAAAAATGTTAAAAAGGATACAAAGAAAGATAAAATGGTTGATAAATCTGAAAATAATAAATTCTCAACATCAACCAACTCAACCTCAGGAACATCTACTTCAACATATACACCAAAGAGTGCATGTTCAACAAATGTTCCTGTTCATAGACCTTCTGTGTATTGTCCTTCACTGAAACGATTTGAGGGAATTCATTGGAATACATCTTTTGTGGAGCGTCGTTCTTGTTATCGTTGTGGTCAAAAGGGCCATATTATTATGGATTGTAAGTTATTATCCGTAGATAGGTTTGGTAGAGGGATGCCAAGAACTTCCTCTTTCATAAACTTTTTTCAAAATCTTTTTTAAGGCGTCGTTCGTATTTGTCTGTATCTAGTTGTGCATCAAAATCTCCAAAACCTATGGAAAGAGTAAACAAAGTTATGCCTAGTAGACCTCAAGTTCAACAGCACAACATTGTTGAAAACAAATCATCTGAATCTAAACAGGTTTGGAAACCCAAATCCACAAACAATGCATCAATGAAATCTTCTGAGTTTTTTAAAATATCATAAACTCATTGATGTGATGGTTATGGATGACCATGGACAACCCAAGTGTACTAATGTTTAATTGTTTGTGGTGGTGCAGTCAGGTTTTTACTAGCGAATATTTTTATGACTGCAAGGATGTGAATATTGTTGGAAGATTGTTTTCAAGGTGCTCATTTGTGATGATTTTGATTGGATGGATGAGACTTTCGATGTTATGAGGTGATACAAATGCCAAAATGCATTTGATTTGACTTGATATGTGATTTTGATACTTTTCTTTAAAATTTATTACTAATGCAACAACCATTCTTTGTACTTTTTAGTATCAAAGAAATGCAATGTTGCGAAATTTATTAAATTAAAAATACAAAAATATGTTTTGTGTTTCAGGGGAGTGTTTTTGGATTGGATATAATAATTTGTTGTTCAAGGGGAGTAATTTAAAATATGAAAAATTCTGATTATTTAGATTAGAAATGTGAACAAGATTCTTAATTCTTGAAAAGACATTGGATTGTGTCTGTAAACAACTTGGGATATGATAGTACATCGGGTGACATGCGTAAAATGAAATTTTAAGGTTTATCTAGGATGTGTCAGTAGGTTTATCTGACATATTTAAAACAGGTTTTATGAAAATTGTCTTCATCATACGATGTCAGTAGGCATGATACACACCGGTCTCTGGGTTATTAAGAAGCAACTTAAATACATGTCTATGATCTTGTGGTAAACACCTTGTGATGTACGACTCTATGTCTTAATTCCTTAGCGTAGCTTGACATATTTCTATTTTTGGACCGTATATCTGAGATCTTTTGGGGGAGTATACTGATTGTTTCCTCTGTTGTACGTAAGTACAGACCTGGTCTCAATTCAGTATAATCTCAAAACTAAGCAAACGTGAGTCAATGCACTTGCAAAGTCTTAAATCTAAGATACTGATCAAGGTCGCCAATTGAATAAATCAAGTTTGGTTTGACTGAGATTGGTTTTGCTTAAACTTGAATCAAGTATATGTTGCTCTGTTGTATGTCAGTACAGACCTGTCACCGCTGGCTTGATTCTTAAAATTGATCATCTTATATTCCTTCTGAATTTGGAAACTATGTTCATGTCTAGGTTATAGGGGTATATCTATGGTGGGGACCACAGAGAAATATTCATACTAACAATAAAAGGTTAGCTCACAGACACGGATGTAACATGTTTAAGTGGACAAACAATATCAATAATCGTCTTGAAATGATTTTTATAAAAAGTGTTTTAATTATGCTAAGTAAATTTAAAGTGGACAAATATACTGATAATCGAAATAACACTTACTATTTTCTAATAATTGCATGTTGGCCTGATATGATCTCTAAGCAGACCTAAAACAATCTCATCCCCAATTTAATTATTTTCTTTTCTTTTAAGTATTCTTGGTTTTTCATTTATATAGAAAAATACAAAAAGATTTTATTTCTATGTTATTTTCTTCGATATCATATATCTTGTCAAAGTCAAATATCGAAGATATAAAGGATGTCGGTTATTCTCCATAGACTGTGAAGATAAAATCTATCGGAGAAGCAGTTGATGATTGAAAGATGGTCACTGAATTTGAGGATCTTATTGTATCATAAATTTGTGTCAGTCACATGAATTTGGACATCAAGATTTCTTTGAAGACCATGCTATCTCAATGGGGGAGATTCTTATTGTTAAAGACATGAAAGAGATTCCGATTGTTGAAGACATGAAAGAGTTTGTTGATGAAGACTAATTGAAGACTTATTTGACCAAGCTGCTGACATGGGGGGGTTTGTTGGTGCATTTTGTGTGTCAGTCAGTTGGTCAAACGTTTGTACTTGTCAAAGTCAATTAGTCTGCGTATGTATAGTGTTTAGTGTGTATATGCGAGCTTGTAAACGAATAGTGAAATAGAATATATACACAAAATTAGTGTTTATGCGACACTTAGCTAGTGTCGCATGTAGGTCAGATTACACTATAAATAGAATAGTTAAACTCAAAATTAGGGTTGGACTAGTTAGAGAAAAAGGGAGCCGTTTTCTGTTTGAGAAAGAAGAGAGAACGAGATTGTAAACATTTACTTTCAAGTGTGAATATATACGAAAACGTTATAGAGATTTGTGTGTTCGTGAATCAGTTATTGATTGTTTATTATTCCGCATTCACAATCAAACAAACGATCCGATCAGATCTACGCGAGGGACTTTCATCTTGATGATAAATTGTAGATTTAGAAGTTTACCCATGTGATGAATTTGACCCGAAATTGATCCGTTAATAAAAAATGACCTAAAAATAAGTTGATCTCACTAACTAAATGGGTAAAATGGGTCGGGTAAGGTTGGATCGGGGTTGGGTTGGGTTAAAATAATCAACCCGATTAAAAAATTAGATCGGGTCTGGGTCAATTACTTATGACTTACACCCAATAACCCGAACGGGTCAACTCGACTCAACCCGTATTGCCACCCGTAGTTGAGAGTGGTGTTGGTATGTTTTTATATTTAATTTAAATTAATTTGTCAGGTGCATAACACATTTTATAAAAACCCCACTAAATTTATGCAACGGATCTTCTTCTGGATAAAAGATACTTTGGACTAGATAAACAATTTTATAGTAGAACATTTTTTATATATAATAAAAATCAATTAAAATTAAAAATAAATGAATAATCGACTTTAAAAAGCTTTCTTCCATCTCCCCTCTTTGTCCCTGGTTCTCTCTCATTTTCTTTCATCATTCTTCTCAAGTTCTCACCATCTCTATAATCACACCAACCAATAATTACTTCAAATCTTAACATCAAATTATTCCTTCTTCTAACAATTTTTATATTATCAAACACGCAAAATGAGGTAGTATTCAGAAATTAAAGTAAAAATCAATTCAAAATCAAAGAACAAGGGTTGGGTTATAATTATAATTATGCGAACATTATGTGATGTTTGCGAAAGTGCTGCGGCAATCCTTTTTTGTGCCGCGGATGAAGCTGCCCTTTGCCGTGCTTGCGATGAAAAGGTTCTTAATTTTCACTTTCTCTATTATTTTAATTTTATGATTATTTATATATTGTTGTTGTGGATCTAATGTTTGATCCTCAATTTGTTATATAGGGATTCCTCTATATTCATGTTGATTTTGTTTAATAAATAGTTATATAACGTAGTTGGTAGATGGTATAAAATTTTTACATTGCAAGATGGAGATTTGAATTTCTTAAAATGATGGCAGAATTCCCATATTAGCTCATTGTGGTGAATTTAGTTATTAGGTTGTGATATATAAAGGTATAGTTAGGGGTGTTTGGCTTAACTTAATTTTCGGGCCTATCGGTTTATTGAAATATGAAAAAGTTGTTAACTTTATGAGCTTGAGCTTATACTAAACTTAAAAATGCTACTGTGAGCTGATAAGCTATCAAAAATAAACTAATCTAAACACCCCCTTTAATTGCTTATTGCAGTTTTTAGGTAGATGACTAATCTCAAACAATATCTAAACACCCCCTTTTTATGGAGTTTGTCGTTTAATTTTTGTAACCGAAGTTCCATGTCGTAACATAAATGAAGAAAAATATTGTTGGGTGAAGTTCAGTCTTTAGTTGATAACTTGACTTGGATTAACTGACCTTAATTCAACTTTGTATATCAAGAAAAATATTGGTAAGATGAGAGAAATTATACGATGTTGTAATGCTATACTCGTATGCTACTAATTCTTGATTTTGAAATGTAGTGTTTTATAAGTTAGATTAATTCTTTTGTCTTGGTTGGTTGGTTTGTTTGATGTCTCTTGAATTGCATGTGTTTGGGTTGCTTTTTTGAATGATTTTCTTTATGGGAATATGCAACAACCACATCTTTATATTTCGTCTCTTTATTATACGGGTCCACATTTTTTAAGCACAACTTTGGCATCCAGATGTGTGAATTAGGACCATGCTTTTATTTGGCTAGTCATCAATTTAATTATTTTGTTAATTATTTCCAAATTGGTACATGTTATTCATTTACAATTAATTAGTTATATATAATTAATCTTTTATTTATGGAGTACATTTTGCATATGAATGTAGAAGGCAAATGATGGCGTACTTTTTCTTGTTAGAATGAAGAAAGTGAGGCTTGTACCATTAAATCCACTAATCCAGTAGTTAAACATTTGAACCATAAAATGATTGCCATTAAAGTATTTTCCGAAAATATGCTTACAGCGGTGTATTGATATATAATTATATATGTGTAAACTGTTGGGCAGGTGCATATGTGTAATAAGCTTGCTAGTCGGCATGTACGAGTAGGGCTTGCTGATCCTAGTGATGTACCACGTTGTGATATATGTGAAAATGCACCAGGTATTCTTGTTGTACATTTCCTTAAATACCCATTATTACTTTCATTTGTTTATTCAGATACATAATGTAGCAATTTTTACCCGCTTATGAACGTGTCGATTCAAGTATGTCTAATCTCTATTAGTTCAAAAGGGTCAAACAAATATTTTGGGCTGAAAGTCGTCCAAAGTGAATTATTGAATGCATAGCACCCCCTAAATTTTTTTATTTAAAAGTTAGTTTTTTTTATATATTGAAATAATATAACTTTGGTGATCATATTTGACACACTAATCATTAGCTAAGAAAAGGTTCAATGGCCTAAAAAGGTGGCGAACTTTACCACATATCTCATTTCAGGTATCTAACTTGTTTTTTATCAAATTATGGCATCAATGTTCTTTTTATCGTCAAAAAAGGATTTCGTGTATTTTTGGACAGTTGCGAGGCTAATTATTTTTAAAAAAATTACTGCTAAAAGGTGATATTTTTTTCCCTTTGAAGCATCACGAAACAAAAGAAGGTCCCTTTATTATGGTAATAAGATCTTAGGTACCTTGAATTGATAAAAAAAAGTTGGGTACCCAAAGTGAGAAGTTTTATAAAGTCACCTTTTTTCTGCTATTTACTCTTACAAACTCTCAAATAATTTGACAACAAGTGTTTTTGGTTAACCCGTTTTCACAATAACCCATTCCGATAAGGAGGTAATTTGTACACAACATATTTCAAACATCACCTTCTAATAGGACAAACGGTGTTGCTGAGTACACAATAAAATTGGTGTATACATTACCATTTACCAATCACCTCCAGTTTCGAACAGTTTTTGACCTGCAATCTCTACCAGATAGTAATGTGATTAATGCTGTGATTTTACATTGTGCCTATCTATGTGTAGCTTTTTTCTACTGCGGAATAGATGGAAGTTCTCTATGCTTACAATGTGACATGATTGTTCATGTCGGTGGTAAACGAACACATGAAAGATTTTTGCTACTAAGGCAACGAGTCGAGGTTTCTGGTTTTGTACCACTTTCCCTTTGCTTCGTTCAAAAAGTCAAATCATTGACTTACCCTATGAGATTCTTTTGTAGTTTCCAGGGGATAGAAATGGCCGTGAAGAAGAATTAGGGTCACAACCGGTTGATCAAGGTGAAGTAAGGCGGGAACCAAATAATCAGCCTAAGGTTACAACAAGAGATAATCAGCATCATCGGTTGTCTGCCATAGGAATGCTCGAAAATAATAATGATGGTGCTGGCAGGATGGAAAATAAAATGTTTGATCTAAATGCTAGGCCTCAACGGATGCACGGACAAACTTCGAACAACCAGGTATTTGTGCCTGCAGTTTCTTCCTCTTTTCCTCTATATTTATGTTTCTTTATAAAAAAATGTTCCATTTGTAGAAGCAATCTAGCATTCACATTTCCGATGCTTAAATTTTGTTTTTGTAAGATTTGATTATTATGATGTTATATGATTTGGATATGGGTTGAAGTGGATAGATGTGCGGTTTTGGGTAAGTTGTGTAACAGGTCATTTTCTACTGCGGTTTGAAATGTGCCGGGTCAACTTTGGTTGACCCGCTAACACCCTTTGTCCATTGTTCTTCTATTCGTAAACTTATTGCGTTAATCATGATTACAAAAATAATATTATTGAAATATTAATAATTTATTTTTTGAATCAACGGTTTAGAACTTAGGAGTCTGTATTCTTTAATAGTTGACCTGTGGGCAACTTTCAACCTGTTTTACCCGTTTGACCCTTTTGCCTTTAAGCTATCTTATCTGATTGACTTCTTTGTCCTGTTTGAGATAAAACACAACCCAATTTGACTCATTAATAAGTTATTGGGTCAAATTTACCATGTTAATATATGGAGCTTGATTTGGATTGTAAACCAGCCGACATATTTCTGGTTTCAACTTTTTGCAAGAACTCGTATCTACACTCAGGGAGTGTTGCTATAGCATTTTTTTGTTTCCTTTTCCCTTTCTGTTATCCATTTACGATTTCATTTTCTGTGTTTCCTTAAATTATACAATAAGAATCCAAGCAACTACTCTGGAAGTAGACAAATTGCTTAACTATATATATTTGGTACTGTTTTATCACTTTATTGTTACTTGCATCTACCATTGTATTTATGATCCCAACAATCTGTGTCTAACTTGGGAAATTTGTCTTCATTACATTTTCAAGGAACAAGGAATGGATATTAGTGGTGGTACTAATAATGAGTGTGCTAGTGTGGTTCCTGTTGGATCCTTTAAAAGGGAATCTGAGAAGTAACTGAGGTATAGCTGGTATTAGCCATTTTTTTAAAATATTGCAACTAAATATGGGACGGTGGGAGTGGTATTGTACGAAACGGAAGCTACTATTGTGACACTCCAGTTAGTAGTACATTTTGTTATTTAGTTATACAAATATAAATTTTGACTGAATTTTACAAATATATTTACACACCGTCTTTTTCTTGCTTCTTGTAAAGAAACAGCTTTTGCGAGACTACCTTTTTAAAGGGTGGAAAGTGGTCAGGTTGGGTAACATGTCAAAACGGTAACTATTCTGGTACTGGGTGAAATTGGCTGGTTGAGTTGAGCCTGGATACTTTGGGCGACTTTCAACCCGTTTGACGTGCTTTTTTTAAGCTAACCTATTTGTTTTTATTTTTATTTTATGTTATAAATATATTGCTATACCATTTGAGCCATTTCTCTGTAAGAGATGAAGTATAACTGGGCTCGACCTAATCATAGCTAAAATGGGTTGAAATAGCCACCTTCAGTTCAGACCTTCAACATCCACTTATTCCTATAGTTAGTAACCTCTGAATTTATTTCTTCTACTTATGCAGTAATAAAATGGTCTTGGAGGTTGTCGCAGCAGTGCTGCTTTAATTTGTTAACCTTGTCACGAGAGGGACTCCGACTGTTTTGAAGGCATACTGTTTACCATTTAATGTGGTCGTCACCGTTACTTTCAAATGCAGCAAATGTTAATCCAATGATAGAGTTCCTTACTGTGAAGGAAAATCCAAGATTGTTAGTAGCCGAATTCTGAATTTGTAACTGTTTATAGACACGATCTTTTCGAATCTCATGCAATTTTAGATTCTAATGCGTTTCTTGCTGTGAACTTGTAAACTTATCTTTCACGATAATAGCATTCACAAAAGGCTTAACAAAGATACTTTGTAGAATAAGTTTTCGGTTTCTCAAACGACTTCTATGTGGTCTTTGTGATTATAAATTGGGCATGCTGGGTAACAACTACCGTTTTAGTTTTTAGTTCTGGCCAAAACACGAACACTCGGTTTAGTTGTAAATAATCAACTAGGTAAAGGACCCGCGACAACGCTGACTTTCACATTTATTTCTTTATTATTTTATAAGATAAATATTGTATGGTTAATAGACTTAGATTTGAGGTAGACTTGTCAAATGGTATTAAACTTTGTTTTTAACATATTACCGGTTTTCAAAAATATGTTCATTTATTTAACTGTACTTATTATATTAACTTTAACGAATTTTATTTTAAGCTAAAATTGTGTAGTTATAAGTTGTTTCATTACTGATTTATTATATAGTGTAAAACATTAGATGTATTGGGTTTAGTTAATTTATTATGGCTATAGTTGTAAGATTTATTATATATATTTTGAAGTAAAGTTGTAAGATTCATTACATATATGTGCTTGATATTATAGTAATGTGGTTGAGTAAAATATAGGGCATGTATTTAAATATGATCATCGTTTGAAATTATTTATATAGATGAGTTGGACTTAGATTTGAAGTAGGCTTGTAAAATGGTATTAGACTTTGTTTTTTAAATAATACCGATTTTCAAAAATATGTTAAATAATTTAAATGTACTTATTATATTATTTCTAATGATTTTATTTTAATATAATTGTGTAACAAATAGTATTTTCCTTAATAACTTAATTTAATTAATAGGTTTTCTCGTATCCATATACATTTTGGATGAGGTAATGATATTTCCACCACCTATTTGATTTTCTCGTATCCATATACATTTTGGATGAGGTTATGATATTTCCACCACCTATTTGATAGATCAACCATATCTATGCATTAACATATTGTATCATACAATCTTTTAATGCAGATGTATGGTGGATTTATCAGATACGACAGTGATAATATCACCGGCCTATTGGATTACTTTCAACTCATATGTCTCTTTGAGTGTTTGTTCCATTTATCTTATATCTTTTCCAGTTTACATTTTAGCCTTTAACCTTTTTATTTGTTATAGATATAGATGACTATAATCCTAATAGTAATTGACCAATTGGCATGTAAAGGACCCGAAATCACACAACTAATCATTATGTGTTTTACTCTATACGTTTCAAAATAAGGGTGCACATTTCTATCTTAATTTTTCTCAAAACAAGTGTTCATTTTTCAAAACTAGTTTATTAATTTTACCATTTAACCTTCTTATATACGAGAGTCGGTGCAAAAAACAAGGGTAAAGTGTCATTTGCATTACCAGAGACAATGTAATTTTGTAAATTCCATAAAAACTGATACCGGACACTTATTTTGAGGCGAAGGAAGTATAATTACGAGGGTTCAAATTTGATCTGGATCAATTAGCAAAATTCAAATCTTAAAACACAGCTAAAATAACTATGTAGAAATGAAACAGTAAACAAATCAAAAATTAATATTTACGAAAAAGTCAATTTAACAAATAACTTGCATCATAATCCCTCCGTCCCAAAATAAGTGTCTTATTTTGACTTTTAAAAAAGTCATTATTTTTTAACTTTGACCTTAAATATTTTTGATTGTGTTATATAATACTTGATGTAAAATATATGAATGAATTGAGTTTTAAATGAATTTTTATTGGTATAATTTTCATCAATAATTATATAACATAGACAAATATATATATATATATATATATATAAAAGTTGAAGAGGAAAAATAAAGACTTTTAAAAGTGAAAATAAGATATAAATAAAGTTAAAACTTGAAATTATTCAGAAAAGAAATGGAAGAATTTTCATTAAGGACAAAAACTGGAATTTAGAAATAGTTAAGGGACTAATTTTATAGCTCATTTCCATTACTCTTCACGAACCACATGACATTCGATATAATAACTGATTTATTTGTGACAAAAAATTATACAGTAAAAATTAGGGTTAGGGTTTAACGAGATTTTAGTAGATATGGAAGTTGAAGAAGAAACCACCACAAATAACCTCGAAGATTCAATGGTATCACAAACAACAACCGTAGTCAATCACAGCACTATTACTACTAGTAATAATACTGATATACAATCTGAAAACGAACTGACAAATATAACATCTGCCTCGAACAAATCGGACGATTCGGAACCGGTTATTGCAGCGGCGACGGCGGTGGAGGAAACTGTGGCGGAAGAGATGGCTGATTGTTCACGGAATTTGGAGTCGGTTGCTGCGTTGAGCGGTGGCATTGACGTATCTAGTGATGACGTGGCAGTGGTGGTTTGTGGTGGGAGTGAGAATGTGAATGATGACGTGGCAGCGGAGGAGTGTGGTGGTGGTAGTGAGTTGATGTGTACGGTCAATGCTGACAGAGGCGAGGAAGATGATGCTGCGATTGACTGCAAAAACGATATTGATGTCGGTGAAATATCGGTGATTGAGAAAGATGAGAATGATGGTAAGCAAACGGTGGAACGAGAGGAAGACGCTGCGATTCTAAATGAAGGAGATGGTCACAATCTAGAAAATGATGAAGAGGTGGTAGGTATTGATGTTAAGAATGAGAGTGGTGACAACATGGTTGAAAATATTGATAGTGATGGTGATGAGGAGGAAACGGTGAAACGGGTGGAAGAAACCACAGTTTTGAAAGGTGGTGATGGCGAAAATGTTGAAGAAATTGTAGGTTTTGATGTTAGGAACGATAGTGGGGATGGTAAGGCTGAAATTATTGATAATAATGGTGATGAGAAGGTAATGGTGGAACGGGAGGAAGAAATCGTGGTTTTGAAAGAAGGTGATGTTGAAGATATTGTAGGTTCTGATATTAAGAATGATGATGAGGATGTTAAGGTAGAAAATATTGATAATGCTGGTGGTGAAAATCTTGAAGCAATGACTGAAGAATGCCTTGTAGAAGAAGTCGTGAAGGAAGAAGAAATGGTTGCAAATGAGGAGATAACCGATGAGAAAGAATCATTGGATACAGAAATGGAGGCTGAGAAATCGGTAGATGTTGAAATGGAGACTGAGAAAACATTAGATGTTGAAAAGCAGGGTGAGAAATTGGAAGATGCTGATATGGAGACCGAGGAAGAAGAAAACTTAGGAGATGAAGAGAAAATTCAAGAAGAAGACGAAGAAGACGAAGAAGAAGAGGAAGAGATGGAGTCGGAAACGGAATTGCCGGAGTCATCTCACAAAGGTAGTATTGGAGGAAAACGGAAAAGAGGGAAGATAAAAAAAGCTGCCTCAAAGGTGTCTACTACACCTAGGAAGACAATTGAAGAGGATGTTTGCTTCATTTGCTTTGATGGTGGAGACCTTGTGTTATGTGATCGGCGGTGAGTGTGTTAATTGATGTTACGTTTGGTTTATAGCGTTTGAATTAGTCAGATTGAATTGTTGTGGATTTATATCTGCAGGAATTGCCCTAAAGCTTATCATCCTTCTTGTGTTAGTCGGGATGAAACCTTTTTTCAATCTAAGGGTCGTTGGAATTGTGGTAAGTGGGTTCTCTATGTTGCAGTATATCTAGCTTTATTGTAGAAATATTGGTTTTTTCTCTTATGATCAAACTTGTGCTACAGCGTAATATATTTAATCTGTGGTTTGATAAGCATCATAGTTAGGTGTTACCTGGATATATCCAACTTTTCAAGGTTTGGATATTTATTTCAACTAAACAAGATGCAGATAAAACATGGAACTTTTTGACTTCGTTGAGTTTTGGGTAGTGTATCTTATGAACCAATGTATCAAATTCATTTCTTAACTTCTTTTGGGCAATGTTTCTTTGATTTGCTCCATCAAGCGAGCTTTCTCATCATTGCATATCCTATTTTGAGTGTTCTTATGTGTTACAGCAATTGCTCGAGTCACTAACTTACTCATTGTGTACTCGCTTCATAAATTATTTAACTGAGCATTTTAATTATCTTTACCTTGGATTTCAGGTTGGCATTTGTGTAGTATCTGTGAGAAAAAAGCAGAGTACATGTGCTATACTTGCACATATTCTTTGTGCAAGGCGTGCACTAAAACCTCTGTAATATCATGTGTTAGAGAGAAAGAGAAGAAAGGATTATGTGAGGCTTGTATGAAAACTGTGATGTTAATTGAAAAACAGGAAGATCAGGTATGCTAGATTTTAAGTATATTTTTCTGTGTTTTTTAATTGTGGAATTGAACTTATCAAGGATAATGTGTTCTGTTAACCAATAGAGCTTTCGTAATTTTGCTTAGAGGGAATTCTGATGCATACTGGAATAGTTTTGTTGCTATTATTTTGGTTCATAACTGCATACTAGTACTTTAGGTTATAGTACAAACATGAAAACAAGTAGCGTTAGATAGTTTGCTATAATGTTTTTACTCGTTAATTTATCAATGTCATCTCATAGTGTATATCTTCATTAAATATCGGTGGATCCGCTCTTGAGTCCTGTGCCCTAGATGTAGTTCTCACCGTTTTCATTTTCGCAGATTAGTTTGGATTTAGTTCACTATTTGAAATACAATAAGAAAACTAAAAGTTTTTCTAGGTTTGTGATTGCTGGGGTAATGGATATACCGTCCCTTGGTTCTTCTATTTGGTTCGGTTTTACAAGTTTCTTGTTGTCGGCTCAATTTTTGTAGGGAAATGTCAACTTTAATGACAATTTTGTAGGGAAATGTAAACTTTGATGACAATTTTGTAGGGAAATGTAAACTTTGATGACAAAAATAGCTGGGAGTATCTTTTCAAAGATTATTGGATAGAAACGAAAGCGAAGCACAATTTGTCTATGGATGAACTTACCCAAGCTAAGAACCCTTGGAAGGGATCTGGAAAACAAGAATCTTCAATTGCACATTCTGATGTTAAAGATGATGGGGGTTCCGGTCCAGACATTCCTCCTGAGAACATTAAAGCTAGAAAGAGCAAACGAAATGCAAAGAAGCAGAAGTATGCTGCTAAGGAAGACACGGTTGGATTTGATATGCCCGATAATGCTGATTGGGTATCAAAAGATCTTTTGGAATTCGTGATGCACATGAAAAATGGTGATAGGTCTGTCATTACTCAGTATGAAGTACAGGATCTCTTGCTTGAATATATCAAAAGGAACAAACTTCGTGATCCTAATCGTAAGAGTCAAATTATCTGTGATGCTAGACTTGAAAACCTTTTTGGTAAACCACGTGTGGCGCATATTGAAATGTTAAAGCTTCTTGAATCTCACTTTCTTATGAAAGATGATTCTCATATAGACGATGTTCAGGGGGCGGTTGTTGATACTGAAGTTAGCCCAGTTGGTGACAAAGACAAGAAGCGTAGAGTGCGCAAGAAAAGTGATAAACGAGCACCACAATATAACCGCGAGGATTATGCTGCAATCGATATCCACAACATAAACCTGATTTATCTGCGGCGAAAGTTGGTGGAGGACTTGCTTGATGATATGGAAAGCTTTCATGAAAAGATTGTCGGAACTTTTGTTAGAATTAGAATCTCTGGAGCTAATCAGAAGCAGGACATATATAGGCTGGTGCATGTTATAGGTATACTGTTATGTACTCTGTTTATGGTCTTTGGCTTGGTTCTGCTCTGTAACTAATTCCAACTTACAAATGGTGGAACATCAAGAACGTCCAATATAAATTGTTTTGGTATCCATCATAATTACATAATCATGTTAACAGAGATTGTGGTTTTAACTTTTAAGCTTGTTAACTGACTTTTGCGTGTAGGTACCAGTGAAGCGGCACAATACACACTTGGCAAAAGGAAGACATGCACCATGCTTGAAATCTTAAATCTTGACAAAAACGAGACTCTATCCATTGATAGCATTTCGAATCAGGAGTTTATGGAGGTGATTGAATCTTAAACATTGTCGAATCCATTATTTTTTTATTCTGCTTTTGGCCTGTTCCTGCTGCATCTTTTCATACTTCTAATCAAAAGATGAATGAATGACTAATTCTCAAGTAGTGGCTGGTATCGAGCTTCTAATGGCAATACATAAGCGAAAGTTTTTAACTTGCACACAACCACCTCCCCAGATATTTCTGTTCTATGGGTTGGAGCATGGTATGGGAAAATTTTTTTAGCTTACTTGGATTCTCCGAGTCATGACCTTGAAATGAATCTCGGAGAAGTAAAAAGGTCACTACAAACAACTTCACATAGATATTATTTGGCTCATATTGGTTCACTGTTTAACTCAACTGTTTGTTGCAAGACTAGGTTATACAAGATCATAGCCACTATTACGTCAATATGATGCTTATGTTTGTCTTGTTCTTATGGTCGTGTTATGTTGACATGAATTTTGAAGATGCTGAACTATGTGTTTTTGCTATGGTAGGATGAATGCAAGCGTTTGCGGCAGAGTATAAAGTGTGGCCTTATACCTAGATTGACTGTGGTATGTTCTACACCATATACCTAGATGAATCAATTTAAAATACACACTCATCCTGTTATCATTAATTGTTGCTTGTAGGGAGACATTCTGGACAAAGCCATGGAACTTCAGGCGGCAAGAGTCAATGATGTAAGTGATTAACAGTTGGCTTACCTTGTTCATGAACTATGCATGTGAATATGTGATAGAGCTGCTAATGCAATTTTATGTGTTGCCAACTGTCTGAGAAGTATAACTTATGATACTAACATCTTGTACAAGAATCATCACTTTTGGTGTTCCTACATAAAATTGCCATGAGATAGCCAAACAATAATTAAACTTGCTCTGCTATATGGTCCTCTATATAAGTATCCTTGTCTCTTTGTTTTTTATTATTATATGTATATAGATGAACTGATTAATATATATGTTCTGTTTTAACTTGTTCTATAATTGGTAGGGTAGATAATGGGTTGAATTGGATGATGTCAGGGCAGAGTATATTGCCTTTTCTAGAATGGGCTGAAATGGGTCATTTTAAATTACTTGTCAGGGTTGGCCTGTAACATTTTATAGTTCCTTTCAAATCACTTTCAACCAATATATTGAACTCTAGTATAAAGCTATATGAAGGAGGATGTAAAAGAGGGATATTTAAGTCGCGTTCTATGTTCATGTCATTATGTTTGAAAACCCCTTATCTTATGTTGTCATGGGTGAACTGGGAGCTTTAAATGTGGTGGGGTGGTCTGGGTTACTACCTAAGTGAAATAGATTTATAACTTGTAACTTAATTTACATGTGCCAACATGTTAATAAGCGAAATGTGTTCATTGGGACCTTGACCAGTTGTTGGATTATACTTTCCAGGCTTTTCAACCATTTATCTTTAGTTTATGTTTCCTAATCCATTATAGTCCAAACTTCCAAAAGACAATTCTTTAATGAGTAACACTTGTTTTTAAGGGCTAACTTTTGGTATGTCTATCATTATTGATGGTGCAGTGGCTCGAAACAGAGGTTGTTCGGCTTAGTCACCTTCGTGATCGAGCAAGTGATTTAGGGCGTAAGAAAGAATATCCTTTGTTGTTACAAATTTCTAGTATCTACTTCTGGCCTAGTTTCAAGGTGTTTTGAAATGTAAAAATTAGAATAAACTTTTCGTATACATGCATTTTGATCACTCACAAGTAGTCCAATACAATATCATAGGTGAATGGTTGTTTTTGTGACAATACTATAGTAGGATATTTAATTTCGAAACTAAAATTCTACTTTTGATGAAAAATTAATGAATGTTAGAGTGACCTCACTCCAAGTTAGTTAGAACTGTCTTTTCAATTTTGTAATTAGTACTCTCTTTAGTTGCTTGTTAGAGGCTTCCATCCATTACTCTCTTTAGTTAGTTGTTAGAGGCTTCCATCCATTGGTTTTAAGTATCAGTGATTCTTGACGTGCGTTACGCTCAGAGAATGTGTACAGAAATTAAATGTCTTAAAGACTCCCGAGGAGCGTGCCCGGAGGCTAGAAGAATATCCATTAATACATGAGGATCCTACTATGGATCCAGAATATGGGTCTGAAGATGATACTGATACGGATGATAAGAAACAAGGTATTTTCTTGTTCATTTTTCAAGTTCTAATTGTTAATCCTTTGAATAACTATCAATCCGTGACCCATTACACCTGTTCTCATCCGACCCATTTGAGATAGAGCACACCCCAATAAACAACTTCCAGGCTAGTTGGATATCTAACAACTGGCCGTGTTTTTATATACAGAATTATACTATCAATCCGTTACCCATTAGACCTGTTCTCATCCGACCCATTTTAAGATAGAACACACCCCAATACACAACTTCTAGGCTCTAGCTAGAAGTTGGATATCTAACAACTGGCCGTGTTTTTATATACAGAATTATACTATCAATCCATTACCATTGGCAAAATGAATGGGTCGGGTCGGGTTATGGGTCTGAATGGGTTTGGATCTAAATGGGTTTGGGTCTTGATGGGTCAATTTAGGAGGATGGGTCTAAACGGGTCCGGGTCAAATGGGTTTCGAGTTGGGTCGATCCATCGGGTTTCCACCAAACTTTTTTTTTTATGAGTGAAAAATGAAAAAAATGAAATGAGATGAAAAAAAATAAATTTACCCGCTAGACCCATATAGACCAGTTGGTTAATTGTTATACAATTGGAGGTTATATCAAATACTCATTTAGACCCATCCAAAAAAATGGGGGGAGACCCAACAAACCCATCCCCTCATATATTAACCAAGTTGACCCATAAATAATCAATGGGTCTAAACTTGCCACCTCTTTTTCCCATTAGACCTCTTCTCATCCGACCCATTTGAGATAGGTTACACCCCAATACACAACTTCTAGGCTCTAGCTAGAAGTTGGATATCTAACAACTGGCCGTGTTTTTTTATACAGAATTATACACGAAATCTGACAGTTTCAGATTCAACAATAGAGGAAGGGATCAGTTTTCTCCAAGAGGAGATTACGCCTCCAATTCCAAAGAATCTTGGAGTGGTACCCCTAAAAGTACTTCAGGCAAAAAATATGAATTTAGCCGGAACTTGTCAAATAAAAGTTTCTCCACCATACCAGAAGATGCAACTACTTCAAGTTTCGAGATGCATTCTGAAAATGTACGGGATCAAGGACGGGACACAATTCTGCAACAGCCAATCGTATTAGAGAAGCTCAATGTTGCTTCACCAAGAGAAAGAGAAACCACCATTGCAGCAGTATCCACTCCTACAATAAATGAAACAGAGAAAATGTGGCACTATAAAGATCCATCTGAAAAAATTCAAGGGCCATTTTCAATGGTGCAGCTGCGTAAGTGGAGCAAAAATGGGTACTTTCCCGTTAGTTTAAAAATATGGCGAAAAAGTGACAAAGAAGATGATGGTATTCTTTTAAGCGATGCATTGGAGGGTAAGTTTACGGTTGTTGAATCGAGAACGGTTAGTCAAGATGGACGAAATTTGACCCGTGATCATCATATTTCTAATATAAATCCAGCTCCTGATAGCAGGCGTGATTTTGCGAATCTTCTTTCTCCTACACCAAACAAAGCTGCTGTTGGCTGGACTGGGGGACAAACGGCCCAACATACGGGCCCGAGTTCATACCCTAGTGGAAACGATGGGCTGCAATCACCAACACCAAATAGTGTCCATTTGGTTGCATGTGGAAACAAAGATGGTAATTCTGCAGGATCTGGTGGTGCTCCGGTGTTCCAACCTCATGATTCTGCTACTACTGTCCCGGTTTCAGTTGCACCACCAAAAGTTGACCTGGGTAGTCAAAATTCCGTCCAATCTTCTCAAGTTGGTCAACAAGTTGCACAATCCGATAATAGTATGCTGCCTCAAATGGTTCAGTCCATAAACGGTCAAATTCCTCAAGGTTGGAGTAGTGGTCCTCCACAAAATTTACAACCGAACCCGTCTATGAATATGGCTGGACTACAAGCGTTACCGTATAATCAATGGAGCGGTGTTCCAAACATGATTCAGAATCCTAATCTTGTTGGAAACTTTATGCCGACACCCCCAGAATCGTGGGGACAGTTTCCGTTTCCTGTCAACCAACCTAATATGCAGCAGCAGCAGCAGCAGCAGCAGCAGCTTCCACAACCGAATGTAAATTGGGGCGCGATGGCTGCAAATCCGAACATGGGATGGGTCGGCCCGAACCCTGGAAACCTAATGAGTTGGGGGCCCATGATTCAAGGCCCACAAGTAACTGGGGCTATTGATCCCTCTTGGGTTATGCAAGCTGGAAATGTTCAAGCAGGTTGGGTTCCTCAGCCACAAGTTCAAGGGGTTGTGCCCACTCAAGGTTGGGTATCTACTCCAATGCAAGGGCCTGTAGTCGGTGTGAATGGGAACCCTAGTTGGGTTGGACCCGGACCTCCTGGGAATCAAGTAACTCCCAATGCTGGTTGGGTTGCACCACCTGTGAACCAAGGACCTGCCAATATCAATGGTGGCTGGATTGGTGGACCTGCGAATCAAGGTGTGCCTATTGCAAACCAGGGTTGGGTTCCACCAACTGGAAATCAAGGAGTACCACCACAGGCCCCCCAAGCACCCCTAGCCCCTCAAGCTCCTCAAGCATCACAACCACCACAAGCATCACAACCACCACCACCACCTGGAACTACCAATCAAAATTGGGGTTCCCGCAATCATGGAGGCAAATGGGGTGGAAACGAAAATAGAGGTAACTTTTCAGGACAAAGGAGGAATAGAGGAGGTTCTGGTTTCCGTGGTAATAGAAGGAACTTTAATGATTCGCAAGAATCGTTTTGTAAGGATGGTGGGTCATTCCGCGGAGACTCTGGTAGATCTTCTGACGAGTAGAATCAGTGAATCACAATTTCCTGCATCAACTGGATATTCCAGAGTTTTGTTTAGGGCAGTTGACAGCAGATTAACTCTTTGTACAGCAATTTCTGGGTTAGACTTCACTTTTTCGATTGTATTGATAGCTATAGAACTTGTGCAGCATATGTGGTTTACGTCCTCACGTTACTTGCCACAAGTGTTTATTTGGTTACAACAGTTATTTTAGTTTGCTTCTTACACAGGTACTCTGTAGGAAGCCATAGTTTTCAACTTTTTTGCTTTTGGACATACAAAGTCAGCAGTTCTTTATCACTTGGTGTATATCTGGTAATGCTTACTTGCATTGAGTTTCTAAATTGGGTTTGTTTGATAGGGTGTGCCACACTACTTGCAATTGTGAGACTGCTCATTAGAGGTTTGTATACAAAGTTTCAAACTTAAGTTGATTTAACAATCATTAGATGCTTGTAAAGAAAGTTCTCTACTGAAGATTGGCTTAACAATGATAAGAGGATCACAAAATTCTGTGTATTACTCCTGCAAAATCTGAAAGAACACCTAATACAATGGCTTTTAGTTTTTCCTACTGTTAGCTAATACTAGTTTACAGAACTTTGTTAATAACGACTAAGCTAAAACATGAAGTCATAGTGCGCCAAGTTGATACGCCAGATCAATAACACTGTCTGTGCTGCAGGCAATTGTGAGGCCACTCATTGGATGATCGTACCCAAACTCTTCATCTGATTGATGTAACAACTCTTGGAAAGAAGGTTGGTTTAACACTGATACACGCACCACAAACCGTTTTTTTTCTTGTTCACCTACATAAACTGCAAAACACCCTTTCGGTATATCCATGGATGTTGATGTGGTGGCCGTTCCATTTGACAATGATCTTCATAGAATTTGTTTTGCTTGAATAAGACGAGGCATATGAATAGCCTTTTTCTATAGAATGATCAAAGAAGAAAAAGAAGCTAGAAGGATATCGATCTTCCTAGATATTATTGAGGTCTTCATTCGGACTTGTATCGGTGCGTTGCCTAGACTATGCTTTATATATATAAGCTTTAGATGAAACGTATGTGATAGAAGGGTAAGATGATTAAATGAAATAATGTCACCGTTACAGACAATAGAAATGCAAGTTCATGTGTTTGTCTTCCAACTTGTAAGAAACCAGGATGTTACATGACAAGAACCATTAAATCAAAGAAACCAGCATTACTTAAATCTTCGCGATGAAACATAATTTGAATAAACATCGAGGGTTACTTGTATGGCCAGAATTAGAAGATATTACACGTCAAAGAATAGTACAAACATCATGGTCCCAGATTCAATAATATGAATGTGGCTGTGTCTTATGATGTATCTTGTCCCATTGTATACTTAATCGGACTAATAAGCAAGCCATTTTACAGGCATAATCACATGGTTTTGTCTCGAAAATTTAGACTGCTTTCAGTTTGTGATGGGACAAATTTGCTAATATACAACTTAGAGCATTTCCAATGGGATGATGTGGCAAAGTTTAATAGGAAATAAGGTGTGAGTTGGAAAGGTTTAATACCACTGTAAAGTTGCCATGTATTAATCTGTATTAAGTTGAGTTGGTCTTTGAACAAATGCAACATTACACATACGGAGTTTTAGACTTTTGTCAAAGTGGGGCCTCCACTAAAAAGTCTCCAAAATAATATGCATAAAATAATTGGGCTAGTGGGTATCTATGAGTATATTGTAAGGGGATAACATTGGTACTGTGAACAGTACGAAATATATGTACAATGGGCCAATCAAAATTCAAGGGATCTTTTTCTTTTACATATAATGCCCCTCAACTTTCATAGACATACAAATTGAACCCTCTTATTTACACTTGCAGCACAAAACTTTTTGTGCTGTTCACAGTACAAACAATTTTCCCATATTGTAATTGTTTCTTTCCTTTTTAATGATTAAAATTAGGGGTGCGAAAAAATCGATTTTTTTCGGTTTTCGGTTTTTTATTGGTTTCGATTTTTCGGAGTCGGTTTTTTTCGATTTTAAATGTTCGGAATCGGTTTTTTTCGGTTTTGAACCGGTTTTAATCGGTTAATTTTTTCGATTTTTTTCCGAATTCGGTATAATTTTATAACAAAATTTAAATAATACAAATAAAAACATAAAATACAAACATAACTTTTATTTAAATAGTGCAATTACAACTAAAAATATAGAATACAAACATAACTTTTATTTGATAATACAATTACAACTAAAAATATAAAATACAAATACGAATACATTCGAGCTTCGGCATGGCCATCACCCGGAAATGTAATCGTGTGGTAAAGTATATCGAGCTTCGGCATGGCCATCACCCGGATACACTTAACCACTTCGTCCCAAACTTCATCCTCATCCACGGATTCAACTTCAAATGGTTCAAATTCACCTTCATCTAATTCGATCGTTGGAGGTGATATCCCTAATGCGACTTCTTCATCTTGGATAATCTCTTCAACATTACCTAATAGTGGGCCTTCCAACGTTGTTACATTTTGTATCCTATCTACCCCATCCAAGTAATCTTTCAAACATACACATACTTCCACGGATTCAGCGGTTAGTCTTGATCTTCTTTCTGATATGATTCTACCGCTAGTAGAAAAAGCCGATTCGGAAGCTACCGTCGAAGCTTGGAATGCTAATAAATCCCGAGCCATTGCGGATAAAATTGAAAATTGTACTTCTCTTTCTTTCCACCAACTCAAAATGTCAAAATTACGAAAAGCCTCGGGACTTAAAGTGGTTAAAAAGTTTGTAGACTTATAGTGTCCCAACTCGCTAGTTGGAGCCGATGTTCGTTGACGCTTTGTAGTGTCTTCAAGTAAAGTGTTATAAAGGTTTATGTTTATGTCACTCGATGATGCCCGAGATGTTCCCGCCCGCATGGAGTCAACAATTGGGTTTGGTTGGTAACCAATTTTTGTTGCATAAATCTCAAATAGTTGTGTAAAACCATTGTCAAATTTAGTAATTTCATTTGTAATAAAGTTTGGGTCGTCGGTTAAGTTTAAATCTAAATTTTCCAAAATAGTTGTGAGTAAACGTTGTACGCCGCTAACATTTATAGTTGGATTTAGTGTGGCGACACAAGTAAAAACCAAAGACATGCTACCAAAATATTTTATAAATTTCCTTTTAATAGCTCTAACCATTTTTCTAAAAATTGAAAATGACGAAAGTTCAAATTGTTTTAATTTTTCGGTCATTATAAAAACTTGGTTTAGAACTAAGGAGCTAGTTGGGTAATATACACCCGAAAGGATAGTAGTAGTATCTTTAAAAACTACTAAAAAAGAAGTCAAATCATAAAGTTGATCTCATTCAAAATCGGTTACTTCCACGGACTTACCTCTATCAACTAACAACGTATTAAAAGCATTTAAAGTATCACGTTGTCTTAAAATATTTTCAAACATAGTGTGAGTAGAATTCCACCTAGTATTATTATCATAGCATGGGCCTAGGGGAGTTTCACCACATTGTACACGAAAACGTCTATAATTAGCTTGACGTTCGTTACTAGAACTATATATAGTTACTAATAAACTCTTAAATTTTTGACGTAAATTATCACATATTTTTAATGCCGCTTGCACGGCCAAATTAATAATATGAGCAACACAACGAGAATGAAAAAAAGCGCCATTTAAACATGTTTTAAACGTAATTTTAGTAAATTCATAGCTCTTGTATTATTTGACGCATTATCTAGTGAAATTGTAAAAACTTTATTGTCTAAATTATATTCAATTAAAGTGTCATTTAAAATTTTTCGCAAGTTACATCCCGTATGTGGATAACCAAACAATTAGAAAGCAACTGTACGTTTCATTAGTAACCAAGACTCGGGATGAAACCAATGGGCCGTAACGGCTAAATAAGAATTTGCCGTACCATGTGGTGCAGTCCAAACATCACAAGTAATAGAAACGCTATGTTTATAGTTTAGAAAACCATCAATTATATCTTTTTTAGCATTTTTCCATAATTTAAACGCATCGTTTCTAAGGGTAGTACGACTTACTTGTTGGTATTGCGGTTGTAGTCTCTTTTTGATGATACTCGTAATCAGTTGGTTGTCAAAGTGGTTGAATGGAAGCGCCTCTTGGATGACAAACTTCGTAAAATCTTCTCAAAGAGCATCATTGTCATATATAAATACCCCACCATCCGAACCAAGTGTCGATTGTGAGGCATCTTGACTATTCGATCTACAAGCCGCATCATGTGAGCTCGTAATGTGGAGTTTGATGAAGCGTTATAAAAGTTACCACATTTCTTGCAACGAGCCTTACTCGCCCCATCATTCATAATGCACAAATCATAATTCACCCAAACTTCTTGGTTCTGGTTCGTTGATCTAACTTGCACGATATCATCGTTTGTGTAAACCTTCTTTCGTACATTGCTACCAACGGAACCGGAAGTTTGAGATTGTATATTTTCCATTTCGCAAACGAAAAGTATATATATATTGAGAGATTTATAGTGTTTTTTGAGAGAATATTAGAAGGATATTGGTGTGTTTTGAACCCAAACACACTAGGGGTATTTATAGTGAGTTTAGAGGTGCCAAAACCCCCCCAAAAATTCAAAAATACGCTCCCCCAAGCTGCCAACGGCTACTAGCCGTTTTTTTCAAAAAATTCGAAAAAACCGGTTTTTTAAAAAAACCGGTTATCGAACCGGTAAAAAACCGGTTGGTCCAAAACTGAAAACCGATCAAAACCGTTTCGGTTTTTCAAAACCGGTTCAGTTTTTTAAAATTCGGTTTTTATAAAACCGGTTTTCGGTTTTTCGTGCGGTTTTTTAAAAAACCGGTTTTCGGTTTGAAACTATAATTATAATAGTACATGATGTGGAAATTTGTTAAACCCATAAAGTTTAATGCATTATAGGAATTTACATAAAAAGGTAGGATGTTGAGGTGGAGTTGACATGGCATCCCTTTAAACTCTATAGAATTTAACCCATTGGAGATGCTCTTAATCATCTTACACCCCTTAAAGTTATAACTACCATCTACAATACATACCGTGCTTTGTTCATCAATAATGCTCTCAATATCTGCATCATCGATGTAGGCTAGACAAAACCTTAAAAGACCGATGATCCATGTGTCAACGAGCGAATGGAAAAACTAACTTACATCCACTTGGGCCTGATCTTTAAGGAAAGTTATTCATGATAAGATTAGGCAAATGAATTTGACATACATAACTCTGTATGCTGAATTTTGAGTTTCACAGAAATGAGATGCGAAATGAAACATTAGTGTCATCATATATTTTAAAACCATATTAGCAGCTTCGTGTTCTAACTCTAACCCATAATAGCATATTAGAATCTAACTCTGTTGTAAACCTATAAATTATGTTTGTTATTGCCTTGAATCAATGAACAAATATTATTATAAGAAATTCACATCGGTACCTATATGCATTAAATGAAAATTTCACTTATAATTCGGGTATATGTGCAGCATTACCAACTTATTTTTGGCGATGCATTTACAAGTGTTGCTAAACATACGCGCGCATTAGTTATGAAAAACTACGTTACTTATTCTATAAAACTTCTCTAAGAAAACTATAGAATTAGAAAACGTGTTCAAAATCGAGTTTTCTTAAAAACTTAATAAGAAAAGAAGATTCCTATTTTCCTTTACACAACTAGAAGTTGAAAACTACTTGGGGTGTATTTGGTAAAACTAGTTTGTAGCTGAAATTGAAAGTTTATAACTGGAGCTAGTAGTTGAAACATATTTTTTAAGTTGGAACAATAGTTTATTGTTTAATAATCGTTTGGCAAACTAGTGGGAACTTAAAGATGTAATAAACTTTAAAGGACAAAAAAATAGATAATAATTAATTTATAAGGATTATTTGTGTAAGTTTTTATATCAGATAGGAGTTTATTTTTCAAAACTACTTATATTAGTTTTTTTCTATACCTTATTATTTTAATAATTTCCTAAGGGTGTGCTTAGTTACGGAAAATTCCCCCGCTTACATAGAAAACTTCTTTAAGAAAGGTAGAAAGTTAGGAAACGTTTTCAAATCTAAGTTTGATAAGAAAATTTTATACCTAAGAAGTTAGAAACAACTATTACTCTTTATGATTCTCTAAGTTTCCGTCACTCTTTCTCTTGAGAAAGGAAAACTCCATGTCCTAAAAGAAAAGTGAAAAATTTAGAAATTTTTCCATAACTAAATGTACCTTAAATTTTTATATGTCAAACAATACTAAAAATTCAAACTTATATAAAAAATAAATTTAAACTGTCAATATGCCATAAAATCCTATAAAGTAAGTTAACAAACACCCTTCTTATAGTTATGTATTATGTAAATTTTCTTTAGTTTGGAGTATTATGAGTCTGTTTGTACTATGAGGGGTATAACGGTGGTTCGAATGTGTTTGTGATATTATCAAAAACGATTAGAGTGCAAACCGGTAACTTGGTCTCTTGTTTTTGGGAATTTTTTCCTGGGTTATTCCAAGTTTTTTTCATCCCTTTTAGTATCATCTCAGTTAAGATCTGTATAAAAATGAGAAAAGTATAAGAACCTGTGTATGTATTGATCTTGGGCGACTTTTAGCGTCTTGCTATTAGCCGTTTGTTTATATAATCCTACCGCCTTTAAAAAAACACTTTCCTAGAAAAACGCAAAATATGAATTGAAGTTAATGCGCCATTAATGACGTATTTAAGCCAGTATCCTCATGTTTTGCATACCGATTGTGCGAAAGTGACTGTAGCCCTACTATACGCTAATACGCCTAATGCAAAGTATCTTTAATACCCTAGACTAGATGTAGGCCAATTTCGTAATGCTTGATGCGAATTCTCTCTCAAAAAACCCTAGAATCGTTTCCGACCGCAAATCACACCGGCAGCTACATTACAACGATGAACGATCAAGTAAGTTAACCTTATACTTACAATTCTAACCTATTTGCACTTGTATATCAGTATATGTTTATCTCTTGCATATTACGAATTACGTTTCTGCGAATGTTGTACGACTCAGCCCATTGTTGCGAATTGGCCCCCCTTTGTTCGCATATTCGTATGCGACAAATAGTGAAATTGAGGTGTAGCATACTCGTGGTGTCGAATAGAGTGTTGAAAATATAAAGGGAGACTAAAACTTATCATACTTGAAGGTGAGAGGTTATATATCAATGCGGAAATAGTAGAAGGTGAAATTAGTTATTTAGTTTGTCATTCATGCCTTTATATACACATCACAATAAAAGAATAGATTGAACTTGTAGTTTTCGAGTTGAATTACATACAAAGGGAACAAGTATCAGCTACAAACTGCAAAAGGTCCTAGTGGTTAGTTGTTTATAAAATCACGCTAGCAAAGATTTGTATAGAACTCATAATGTGTCCAAACGAGAAGCAAGATCAGTGAATATGTCTTCACTACATGGAATCGTGAGGCCGCCCATTGGATGGTTGTACCCGAACTCTTCCTCTGACTGATGTAGTAATTCTTGAAACATAGGTTGGCTTAATAGTGTTAAAGGAACCACAAATCGCTTCTTTTCTTGCTTCCCAACATAAACCGCAAAATGGCCTTTTGGGATGTCTATAGATGTTGTTGTGCTGCTTTCGTTTGAGAATGATCGTCTGAGAATTTTCTTTGCTTGAATAATCCTAGGCATACGAATGGCCATTTTAAGATGTTAATTTTTCAAGGAAGTTATAGAGGATTTTCAAGGAACTTGTGGTTGTGTTGTGCATATTGAGTAGTTTATATATAGGTCTACTGAGGCTTCTAATGTATAAGGCAATCTCACATGGTTCTGTCTACCAACTTGTAAGAAAGAACAAAGATTGAATAATACAGCCATCAAATCATATATGTTAGTGTGGACTATAATGTTTACTTGAAAAATAAAAAGATAGATGTGAAATTGTATGGCCAGAGTTGTAAACACAATAAGTATTGAACAATCAAGATTACCACATCACATGGTGTTGTCTTGATGTTTGAGGTATATGTAGGACATTGTGGCTTTCCACCCACAAGCCCAGCCATCATGGGGCTGGCCTGTACTGGGCCCCCAACTAGTTATTTAGAATTTTAGATTTTTAGCCCATTTCCTACAATGCATCAAGGAATTACTTAATTGCCCCCTGTCAAATAATCTGCTATGGATAAAATATTTGATCACACAAACACTGTGAATGTTGAAGCAAAGCACAATGTTAAACTATTTATGCTTATTAATAAATCTTTAATAATTTAGTGTGTGCTTGTATTAGTAGAGAATTTTTGTGCTTATGTTCTAACTATTTTTATTGCTAACTTAATCGATTAGTAAGCGACAATACAAACGGATGCTTACGGTCAGACTTGCTCAGACATCATAACTAAGGATCCTGGCTTTCGCCCCCCGTTTCCACCTAAGGACCAATATAACTTTGTATTATTAGTGGCCACTAGGGTAAGAATCGAGGGACATGTTATCCTAATCTTCATATAGATTAGCAATAGCCGAGTTCTTATAATACAATTAGATAATAGATAGTTCTATCACTATGGACACAATACACACTCTGCTGAAGTTTAAAGTTTTTCGAAAATAAATATCTGAAGGGAATGTTGTGCCATTAAGAGTAATGATTGACAAAATAGTTGAAGCAGAATTAGTAGCTTCTTGCTTAAATTCTATATCTCTATTGAATACAAGTTCTTCATTTCTAAAAGCTTATTGAGCTACTTTTAATGAATAACATCAATAATTACATAGGCATGTAAAACTTCTGCATTGTTATTTTTTTTTACATTATTTAATCTACCACCATCAACTTTTTTGAGTGATGAAGAGTTCTTAAATTTAAATGAAGAGTAATTCGATTTCTACAAGTGAATATTTTTTGCTCGATTTCAATGGACATCTTGTCTTAAATAAGTGAGCCTCACAGACTTCAAGTAAAGAAATCATTTGTTTGCTAGAAAGAGTAGAAGGTGATATAAGTTCGCGATTCATGTCTAAGCACATAAAGTTAGATATTCAACTGGAACAAGTCGCTATATTTACAAACTATGATAGGTCTTGGAGGTTAGTTGCTAACAAAACTGTGATAATAAAGATGGCATATATAGAACTCATAGCGCCCCCAAACGAGAAGCAAGACCAGTAAATACGTCTTCGCTGCATGGAATAGTAAGGCCACCCATTGGATGGTTGTACCCAAACTCTTCCTCTGACTGGTGTAGTAATTCTTGAAATGTAGGTTGGCTTAATAATGATACAGGTACCACAAATCGTGTCTTTTCTTTTTCTCCAACATATACAGCAAAATAACCTTTTGGAATGTCTATAGATGCTGTGCTGCTTCCATTTGAGAATGATCGCCTGAGAATATTCTTTGCTTGAATAATCCGAGGCATATGAATGGCCATTTTTTTGACTTGGAAAGGCTGATGAAGGGTGAAATTTTCAAAGTATTTTCTTCTTGGTGAAATGTAGAGGCTGTAGAGGATGTTTAATGAGTTGTGGTTTTGTTGTGCATACTGAATGGTTTATATAGAGGTTGCATTACGTATTAGATGATATATAGTGACACATGGTTTATTGAAGCGGTGAAACCATTTACAGACCATAGAATTGCAAGATCACGTGGTTGTGTCCTGCAACTTGCTAAAATAATGAATATTACATGTCAACAAGCTTAAAATTAAGGACATTATGACCCTTAAGTCATCAATAGGAATATACATAGAGGATTACTTGTATGGTTAGAAATATATTAGAAAATTTAAGTGATAAGGAATAGTACTAACATCATGGTCCCAGATACTTTAATGAAAATGTGACTCTGCATCCTAACAAACAGAAATAATTGGCTTAAATAGCTGGAGATGTCTAATAATTTATGATGTTTAATGATGTATTTTAGATAAAGATGCTAACTAGGCTAGTCAGCAAAATACTTTATGTGCATGAAGAAATTTAAGACTCTCAAAGTGTTTCTTCTTAGGGAATGATGTCATGGAAAATTAAGGGAAAGTTCATGAAATGGTAAGAAAATATTCAAAAATTTCCGATAAAATTGAACCTCCAAGCATTTTCGTTGATAATCCAGTTGTATTTACCTTTTTGTTGATAAAATTGAACCTCCAAAACCTTTTATATGAGCAACGATGTTAATATGGTTACCTTAATCAGTAACTTCTGGTAATCAATTATACTTTGTTATAATTATCTTCCCTTTTAAATACAATGTAGCAGAATTAGCAAATTTCTGCATGTATTCTGATGAATATGTCAAATAAAATCATTCCTTACTAAAATACCATAAGTTTTCTTTCAATGAATAAAACCAATAATTACCTTGGTCATGTAGAACTTCTGCAGTGATTTCAAAACATTATAAAAAATGATTTACTATCATACACTTCATTGATAATAGGTCCTGACTTATGAGTAAAACCTTCTTATTCACAAGCTAATAGCTTTATAACTCAATCCTAGTACACATTGTGCTTTCAAATAGTGAGCCCCATAGGCTTCAAGCGTTGTCTGTTGGCATTAGACGATTGTAATGGCCTTACAAGTTTTTGTAGCGCTAAATACCAATGACTAGTGAACATAAGAGCAGAACTTACAAGTTAGTTGATAAAAGTAACAGCCTTTGCCCGTGTAGCTTTTATAACAGTTTTTTCTGTATGATAAACGATAACTAATGACTAAGATTCTTATATCAGTCTGGAGATACTTCAGTTTATGTGAGTAGAAGGTGAATAAGTTGGTCATTCATAAGTATATGCATAAGGCTAAAGAAAATACAACGAAATTGAAATAGTTCTTAACTCAAAGTTTATGCAACTTGAAATTAAGTATTCATATTTACAAACTATAAATGTTTGTAGTGGTTAGTTGCTAACAAAATTGTGATGGTAAAGACTGACTGCTGCATATAACTCATAATGCACCCAAACGAGAAGCAAGATCAGTGAACATGTCTTCGTTACATGGAATTGTGAGTCCACCCATTGGATGGTTGTACCCGAACTCTTCCTCTGACTGATGTAGTAGTTCTTGAAACGTAGGTTGGCTTAATAGTGATACAGGTACCACAAAACGCTTCTTTTCTTGTTCCCCAACATAAACAGAAAAATGGCCTTTTGGGATGTCCATAGACATTGTTGTGTTGCTTCCGTTAGAGAATGATTTTCTGAGAATTTTCTTGGCTTGAATAATCCGAGGCATTCGAATGGTCATTTTTTTTTGCTTGGAAAGGCTGATGAAGGGAGATAAATCTCAAAGTATTAGTTCTTGGTGAAAATATGATGTTGTAGAGGATGTTAAAGAAAGTGTTGGTTGTGTTGTTCATATTGCATGGTTTATATAGAGGGTGCATTAGGTATTAGATAATGGATAGTGACATATGGTTGAAAAGGCAAACTCACATGCTTTTGTCTTCCTACTTGCTTTATCAATAATAAGAATACAAATAGTTATTTATTAAGGTATACATATGGCCTGGTTTTAATTTGTACACAACATCATGGTCCCTCATCAGGCTTATCCTACAAGAAAGTCTTTGTATCATATCATATCATACTACCGGGTTAAGATATCATTATCAACTCTATTTGATTAAATAAACTCAAGTTTATATGAAGTTTAATAGTCATGTTTTGATGCAAATCCTTTTCAAGTATATATTGTCCAAGATGATGCTTCTTTCTTCCAACCCTATATCAATGAAAATCTGTGAGTAATAACTGATTAGTTTCTAGTAATGATATGAATTAGGAAAATAAGGACTGATGGTAATGGAACACACATAAAGCAAATGTCACATGAGTTTTCCAAGCAACTTTCAAGACAAGAACTAGATTAAGTGTCACAACCATGAATTGATAGGTATGATTGTGGACTAGAATATATACTCAAAAAATGAAAAAGATAGATGTGAAGTTGTACGACCAGAAGTCGAAACACAATAAGCTGTGCAGATGAGTACATACCACTAATCACATGGTGCTGCCCTAATGTTTGTAGCATTGATCTGTATGTACGACATTGTGCCTTTCCACCTAATAACCAGTGTAAATAGTAAGCTTGTATATTGAGTGGCATCAATGTGACCTATAAATGTCCTAGACATGTTTCACATATCCAAGGTATATACTTTCTGGATTAATGAGGTAGCTAGCTAAAACTTGAAGTACATGCATGGTATACTACTGTATTTTTCAATTTCAATATTATTGTATTAATTAGCAAAATCTGAGTTTGTATGGTAGAATTAGATAAGAGTTGGTTCTACTAATATGGACAAGATATACATTCTACTGAACTTTCGGTAAAATACAAATAGTTGATATCGAAAAAAGTTGTTTTTGTGCCATTGAGATTAGTAATTAGTCTTAAAAAAATAGATTTCACAATAGCAGCTTCGTGCATTATTTTTCAGTGAATCAATCAAATATAGGTCTTCTTTTGTAGCTTATTATCTTGCTTCTTCAGTGAAATACATATATTGATACAAATATAGGATTTGTAGAACTTCTGCCATGATTTCATTCTGTGATCTAGTCTGCTACCGGCCTACCATCATATATTTCAGCATAAATTGCCATTACTGAGTAAAAAAGTTTTATATGCACCAGCAAATAGTTTTATTAATTACTTGATTTAATATCCTTTTCAGTTGATGTTCGATGATTATAATGGGCTTACCAGAAGAATGGAATAGCATTCATAGTTGAAGTGAACAGAAATATGTCTCTGTTGCACAAACTGCAGTAAAGTTCTTGTATGGCAACCGTTTTTCATTCTATTCTTTCTGAAGCTTTAATAATTGCTATTATTATTCTTGCTACATGTTTTTTGACGCACTAAGGGATATGTCATTGACACATCTATATATAGTGACACTTCAAAAAAGTGTGGTTAAATTTGTGCTTTACTAACACATGTTATGAAAAGAATTGTGTCACATAAAATCTATGCCCACGCTTTTTATGTCAATTTATATAGGTATCTCCATTTAGTTGTTTTTAGGTGACACAAGAAAGCTAATGTATAAAATACTTGTATCAGTCCATGGACACATTCTAAAGATAAGAAGCTATATGTATTTTGACTAGGGGTGTCAAAAAATTTGACCCGACCCCAACCCTATTAAGCATATTAGGGTCGGGTTCAATAGGGTTTCAAAATCTGATTGGGTTATGCGGGTCATCCCGATTAACCCGAATGCTTATTAGGGTCGGGTAACGGTTTAAATAGGAGAATTATAGTCGGGTGCGAGTTTGACCCGATTCAGTTAAGGACTAAATTTTTTTATATAACTATCGTACTTGATTTATATAATAGAACTATTATAGTGACATATTTCTGTATAGGCTAATGTTTATGCACATATTATCATTCATATATATTAAGAAATGGGTGAACTAAATTTAAAATGGGATAGGATTATTACTGATCAGATTCTATATGTTGTATTTAATGAATAAAAATTATTCATTAGTTTTCGTAATAAATGTTTCCGGGCATTGATACATACATTTAGTATGTTTTTACATGAACCTTGGATTTGTATGTCATGCTAATAAAAAGTGAGCATATTATCTTACTATATATTGAAAGTAACCACAACAAAGGAAAATTATACGGGTTAACCCGAAACCCAATTTAACCCGACCAGAGTAACCCACAACCCGTTTAACCCGAGAACACCCGATTGTTTAATAGGGTCGGGTTGCGGATAAAACTTTTATGAAAAACCCGACTAATCCGACCCGACCAACTCATATTAGGGTCGGGTTAACCTGATTAACACCCCTAATTTTGACAATATAATAAAAGGTGAAATAAGTTTGTCTTTCATGCATGTTTAAGCACATGACACATAGAATACATTGAAATAGAATTAGTCCATAATTTAAATTCAATATATACAACTGGGACAAGCTAGTATCTATATTTACAAAAATTAAGAGTTCCCAGTGGTTAGTTGTTAACAAAATTGTAATAGCAAAGACAGACTACTGGATACAACTCATATCACACCCAAACGTGAAGCAAGATCAGTGAATATGTCTTCACTACATGGAAATGTGACACCACCCATTGGATGGTTGTACCCAAACTCTTCCTCTGCCTGATGTAGTAATTGTTGAAACATAGGTTGGCTTAATAGTGTTAAAGGCACCACAAATCGCGTCTTCTCTTGTTCCCCTACATAAACAGCAAAATACCCTTTTGGGATGTCCATACATGTGTTGCTTCCGTTTGAGAATGAGCGTTTGAGAATTTTCTTTGCTTGAATAATTCTAGGCATGCGAATGGCCATTTTATGACTTGAAAAGGTTGATGAATGGTGGAAAAGGTCGAATTATCTTATTGATGAAATTAAGATGTAGAGAGGATCTCTGTGGGAGTTGTGTTTATGTTGGGCATATTGAATGGTTTATATAGAAGGTGCATTAGGTATTGGATATTAGATAGTGATATATGGTTGAAATGGCAAACTCACATGGTTTTGTCTTCCAACTTGCTTTTAGAAGGATCAATAATAAACATTATTCATGAAGGAGAACATATGGCCTGGTTTCAGTTTGTACATTACACCATGGTCCTTGTATCATATGTGGTGGATACGAAAGGGAAATTTAATGACTGAATATGATGGGAGTTACAAAAGGCAATCTCACATGGTCAATTTCTTCTACCAACTTGCAAGAAAGAACAAGATGAAGTGTCACGACCATAAAATGATAGACATCAATAATATTATTGTGATTACAACCTTCACTAGGTCTGCAAAAAAGAAAAAGGATAGATGCAAAGCTATATGGCCAGAGTTCTAAACCCAATTAATTAATGAACAATAGTACCAAATCACATTGTGCTGTCTTAAGGTTGTGGACTTGAGGTATATGTAGGACATTGTGCCTTTGCACCAAACAACCAATAAAAACTTGAATTGTGAGTGGTATAAATGTTACCTATCTATGTCCCAAAGATGTTTAGTATATTAGCAAGGTCATCTATTTTTTGCATCAATGAGTTTAGCTAAATCTTGGAGAACCTGCAGTTATCCTTATGTACATATAGATTTTAAGTTCCTTGTACTATAATTACATGAGTTATAAGAGATATTTCTATTATTATGCGCACAATGTACACTCTTCGGAACTCTGAAGTTGACAGAAATAGTATCCAACACGAATCCTTATATTCTATTGCGAATACTGATTAAAAAAATAAAATAAGGTATAGCATATTTTTCAATGTATAAGTTAAATATAATTTTATATTCATCCATTGTAAGAGCTTGCCAGGCTCCTTTTAATGAATAACATCTATAATAACATAGGACATGTGTGCAGAACTTCAACAATTTCGTAAGATAAATATAATCTACTACCATCATATTATTCTGCGATAAGAAGTTCTAATTAATGAGTAAAAAGTTTCTTATATATTCTGATCCATAGGCTTCTGAGTGCATCCATAATGGCCTTAGTTGTTGAAAGTACTAGCTTCCATAAATTTTGCAGAAATGTATATCCCCCATTTTTTATTTTAATTTTGCTGATTTGGAAGTTAAGTGTGAATGTATATTAGGTGTTATAAAGTCAAATAGAATCATTATTGCTGAACAAGAAGTTAGTCACATAAAAAGAAATTTGCAGCTAATATGAGTCGAATAGCCAAATGGGTCAAAGATGTCATGTGGGTCAAAAGACATAAATGTGGATGCAGATGAATATAAGTGTTGTTGAATGTTAAGAATCATTGAATGATGCTAAAAATATATGCATTAATCAGTAGTAATGAATATAGGAAAACTTGGGAAGCAATTGCATGAAATGGGTAAAAAAAATGCCCAATGGGTTGAAATGTCAATTTATTGACAAATTGATATTAACAGTGTTATATATATTGTTTTTAATCTTTAAAATGCCTGAAGCAGTTGCCATAGTATATCCTCAATACCTAAATGATCAATTGTGAAGTGAATATGAAACATGGTGTGAAAATGGTACACTAGGTCGTCTAATGAACCCAATCACTAAAGGTAATTAAATATGTTGCTGATTGATGTTAAAAATTGTTAAAAAAAAATCCTAAAGTGTAAAAAAGGGTAAAATTCAAGTGTCAGGATGAACTGTAGTAAAGTTTGTGTGTATAACCATCATACACTTTATTCTTTCTGTAGGTCAGATATATTGCTCTTATTCTTCTTGCAGCATATTTATGTGGACGATAAACTAATGTATGCCCTTCTAGTATTTTCTAGTTGACAATAGATAAATAATGTATTAGATGCTTATATCAGTCCAGGGATAGACTTCCAATTAAGAGATTATGTCTTTGTTGAAAGTGAATTAACTTTGTCATTTATCACTAAACACATAAGGCTAAATAGAATACAATGAATTCAAAGTAGCTCTTAATTCAAATTCTGATAAAATGGGACAATAAGTATCTCTATTTACAGATATCAATAGTTCTCACTAGCTTGGTTTAAAAAAGTGCTAGGCAATGCAAGGCGCTAAGGGCCCTGAAGGGCAAGGCGCTAAAGCGAGTGCCTCACGTAACTGAGCTGAGTCATCTACGTCTTCTTCTACTCCCTACTTCATCATCTTTCCACCACATTTTCCTCTATTTAATTTCAGATTTAGCAACAAAAAGTAATGGAGAAATACATTCAAGCTATAGACGAACGATTCTGACCCTTTTTACCTGCGTTGACAATCATTGACCGGCGTTGACCGTCATTGACTGACCAGAAAACGCAAGGCACCAAGGCGCTAGGCGAGGTGCCTAGGCGCCGCTTAAAGGGTGCCTCCGGTTGTACTATCGCCTTGAGTAGGTTTGAGGCGCCAAATCTAGTGCCTCATAGCGCCTAGCGCCTAGGCGGCGCCTAGGCGCGCTTTTTTAAACCAAGCTCACTAGTTAGCTGTTAGCAAAATTGTGATAGCAGAGACAGACTGCTGGATACAACTTATAATGCACCCAAATGAGAAACAAGATCACTGAACATGTCTTCACTACATGGAATTGTAAGGCCACCCGTTGGATGGTTGTACCCAAACTCTTCCTCTGCCTGATGTAATAATTCTTGAAACATAGGTTGGCTTAATAGTTGAACAGGTACCACAAATCGCGTCTTCTCTTGTTGCCCAACATATACGGCAAAATAGCCTTTTGGGATGTCTGTAGATGTTGTGCTACTTCCATTTGAGAATGATCGTCTGAGAATTTTCTTTGCTTGAATAATTCTAGGCATACGAATGGCCATTTTTTGACTCAGAAAGGCTGATGAAAGGAGAAAAATCTCAAAGTATTTGTTCTTCTTGAAATTAAGATGTTGCAGGATGTTTAAGAAAGTTGTGGTTGTGTTGTTCATATTGAATGGTTTATATAGAAGGTGCATTAGGTACTAGATCTTAGATAGTGATATATGGTTGAAAAGGCAAACTCACATGGTTTTGTCTTCCAATTCGCTTTTAGAAGGATAAAAAATACAGAACCATTTATGATGCAGAACATATGGCCTGGTTTTAATTTGTACACAACACCATGGTCACTCATCATCATGCTTATTCAACAATTCCTTGTATCATATCAAATCACACTGTAGGGTTAAGATGTCATTTTTATGACTGATTCTGATGGAAGATATAAATAACAGTCTCACATGGTTTCTTCTACCAACTTGTAAGAAAGAAACAAAGTGTCACAACCATAAAATGATAGATATCTAATATAATTATTGTGGATTACAATCTTCACTATGCAAAAGCAAAGGATATATATGAAGTTAGTTGTATGGCCAGACTTTAAACACAATTATTGGTGAAGAATAGTACCAAATTACATGGTGTTGTCTTAAGGTTGAGGTATCTGTAGGACATTGTGCCTTTACACCTAACAACCATTATAGTCTTGAATTGTAAGTGACTTGAATGTAACCTATTTATGTCCCAAAAATGTTTCTATATCAACAAGGTCATCTATTTCCTGCATCAGTGAGTTAGGCTATAACTCAGAGAACCTGCAGTTATCCTAATGTACATATAGATATTAATTTTCTTGTACTGGTAATAGATGAGTTCTTATGATAAGATTAGATAAGAGATGTTAAGGAATGTTTCCATTCTATTGAGCATAGTGATATAAAAAAGTATAAGGTAGCAGAAAAGCAGCTTCTAGCATATTTTTTCAATGTATATGTCAAATATGTAATTATATTTATCCTTTGCAAAAGCTTATCAGGCTCCCTTAACATCAATAATCATGTAGGACACGTGAGTACAACACTTACAATGATTTCATAAATTATTCAGTGATAAATTCCGATTAATGTGTAAAAAGTTTCTTATTATTATGTACAAGGTTATAGCTTTATAACAAGATTTCAAAATATATGTATTTTTAAATAGTGAGCTCCGATCCATAGGCTTCAGGGTGAATTCTATGGTGACATCTTAATGGCCTTGATTGTTGAAATTACTGGCTACCATAAATTTTCTGATATATTTATCTGCTGCAGGAACTTCTCAGAAGCTCGAGTGATAACCATTTTTCAGAGTATTCTTCTGAAGGTCAGATATATTGCTCTTAGTCTTCTTGCGGCATGTTTTTTATACAATAAAACCAATTCATTTAAAATCTTTGTTGATAACAGTAATGACCTTTATCCGTGGTAGTCTTTCAAATTCATTGTAGGTGGCACTAGATAACTAATGACTGAGATGCCTAATTATATCAGTTCAATGACGTACTTAAACTTAAGAGATCATGTATTTACCATCTACCATAATAGTATAAAGTGAAATACGTTTGTCTTTCATGTGTAAGAACATAACTCTGACAGAATACGGTGAAATTGAAATGGTTATCATTCTGAAG
Organism: Pseudognaphalium luteoalbum; assembly: GCA_963422505.1. Classification (NCBI taxonomy): domain Eukaryota; kingdom Viridiplantae; phylum Streptophyta; class Magnoliopsida; order Asterales; family Asteraceae; genus Pseudognaphalium; species Pseudognaphalium luteoalbum. Next base: position 1,878,182 of record OY730192.1, read on the forward strand.
TTTATACAAACTGTAAGAAGTATCTCTATATACAAACTATAATAGTTCCTATCTGTTAGTTTCTAACAAAACTGTGATGACAAAGACATTCTTTACAGAGCTTATAATGCGCTCAAACGAGAAGCAAGATCAATGAACAGGTCTTCACTACACGGAACTGTGAGACCACCCATTGGATGGTTGTACCCAAACTCTTCTTCTGCCTGATATAGTAATTCTTGAAACATAGGCTGGCTTAATAGTGATAAAGGTACCACAAACCGCTTCTTCTCTTGTTCCCCCACATAAACGGCAAAATAACCTTTTGGGATGTTAGTAGACATTGATTTGTCGCTTCCGTTTGAGAATGATCGTCTAAGAATTTTCTTCGCTTGAATAATCCGAGGCATACGAATGGCCATTTTCAACTTTAAAAGGCTGATGAAAGCAGAGAATGTTTCGTAGTATTTCTTAAGATGTTTGGAGGATGGTTATGAAAGTTATCGTTGTGCTGTGCATATTGAATGGTTTATATAGGAGGAGGATTGGGCATTAAATGAAAAATAGTAACATATGGTTGAAAAGGCAAACACATGCTTTTGTCTTCCGACTTTGCTTTTAGAAGGATCAAAAAGACAAAATCAATAATGAGGGAGGACATATGACCTGGTTTCAGTTTGTAAACAACACCATGGTCCCTCAGCATCATGCTCATTCAACAAATCCATGTATCATATACGGTGGATATGAAAGGGAAATTTAATGACTGATTGTGATGGAAGATATATAAAGCAATATCACATGGGTTTCTTCTACCAACTTGTTAGAAAGAACAAAATTAAGTGTCACAACCATTAGTTGATAAATATTGGTACTATTATTGTGGACTCAAAATTAAACTCTGTAAAAGAAAAGGGTAGGTGTAAAGTTGGATGTCCGGAGTTATAAACACAATTAGTGAAGGATAGTACCAACTCACATGGTGTTGTCTTAAGGTTGTGGTATCTGTAGGACATTGTGCCTTTACACCTAATAACAATTATAAACTTGAATTGTAAGGGCCTCAAATGTAACCTGTTAATGTCCCATACATGTTTCGATATCAATGAGTTGGGCTAAAACTCGGAGAACCTGCAGTTATTATAATGTTCATGTAGATTAGATAGAGATGAGAGATGTATCTATCAGTATGGGCACTGTGTACCCAGTAGGAATGTTGATTCTTCTATTGAGAGTAGTGTTTATAAGGATAGTAGAGGAATAGCAGCTTCTAGCATATATTCGAATCGATAAGTTAAACATTCTGTAAGAGCTTGTCAGACTCCTTTCATTGAATAATGTCAATAATTACATTGGACATGCAGAACTTCTACAACAATTTCGTAAAAATAAATATAAACTACTAACATCATATTGACAGTGATGATAAGTTCTAATTGATGAGTACAAGTTTCTTAAATATTCTAATTAATAGGCTTCAGAGTGCATAACTTATTTGTTAATTGTACTAGCTTCCATAAGTTTTTCAGAAATATTGATCTGCTGCAGAAATTGCAATGAAGTTCTTGCGTGATACCTAATTTTCATTTTGGGTTTAGTGCAGAGGAATGTACTTAACTTTGGTTAGATGTCTATTGTATACCCAACTTTTTTGGGTATATTGTGTGTATTAATCTTTCAACTTTTATCTATTGTGTGTATCCAATGACTAATTTGATAACGTGTTAAACGTATAAATTGCCACGTCATTGACACATCATCATAACGGGTGCCACGTCAAACGGATACACACAATTGACCAACATTGAAAGATTGATACATACAATAGATCAAAACGAAGTTGGGTACACGCTATATACATCGGACTAAAGTTAAGTGCATTCCTCTGCACTAATCTCTTTCATTTTATTTTTCTTTTCTAAAAGTTGGGTATATTGCTCTTATTCTTTTTGTGGCATGTTTATGTAGACGATAAACTCATCTATGTATTGAGAATCTTTGTTGATAAAATCAATGACCTTTGTCCATGTAATCATTAAATATTATTACACAATGTATAAAATGTTTATATCAGTCCAATTACAGACTTCAAATTAAGACATAATTTTGCCGTTACCAAAATAGTGGAAGGTGCAATGAGTTTGTCGTCTATGTCTAATCATATATGCTACATAGAATACAGTGAAATCAAATTAGTTATCATTTCAAAGTTTATACAACGGGAACAAGAATATCTATCTCTATTTACAAATATAATACGCTCATAGTAGTAGTTTTTAACAAAATTGTGATTGCAGAGACGAACTGCTGTATAGAACTCATGATGCACCCAAATGAGAAGCAAGATCAGAGAAGATGGCTTCACTACATGGAATTGTGAGTCCACCCATTGGATGATTGTATCCGAACTCTTCCTCTGTCTGATGTAGTAGTTCTTGAAACATAGGTTGACTCAATAGTGATACAGGTACCACAAATCGCGTTTTCTCTTGTTCCCCTACATAAACAGCAAAATATCCTTTTGGAATGTCCATTGATGTTGTATTGTTTCCGTTTGAGAATGATCGTCTAAGCTTTGCTTGAATAATCCGCGGCATACGAATGGCCATTTTTAGATTCAAAAGGCTGATGAAAGGAGAAAAAGTTTTGTAGTATCTCTTAGATTGCTGTGAAGGATTGTTGAGAGAGTTGTGGTTGTGTTGTACATATTGAATGGTTTATATAGAAGGTGCATTATGCATTGGATGATAGATAGTGATATATAGTTGAAAAGGCAAACTCACATGGTTTTGTCTTCCAAGTTTATGAAAGAAGAAGGATCAAATAAACAAAATCATTTATTAAAGAGAAGTGTAGATTATATAGTTTCAATATGTTTACAACACCATGGCCCCTCATTAAGTTTATCTAACAAATACTTGTATCATCTCATATACATATAGGGTAGATATGTCGATTCTTGCAAACAATGAGCAAGTACAACATTCACTGCACGGGGTACATGTTACTATAGAATCGTGCTCGTATATTTATAAAAAATGTGGCTGTGCTTTCTAACAAATAGAAAGTCCAAATTATAATAGTTGGGAGTTGTATAATATTGATGTTTAGTTATGTATTTTGTATACTGATATGCTTAGTTGACTTATAAGCAAGCCAATATGTAGCCATGATCACATGATTTTCTTTTATGTTTTAGCTTGTTGTTTCCATTTGTAGTGGGAGAATATGCTCATAACTGTAACATCCAAAGAATCAAAGTCAAAGACAAGAAAAGATGAGTTTGGACCAAAAAGTCAAACTGTGCAAAAATGTGAAATATGTAAGTACAAGGACCAAAGTTGCCAAATTTTTAAAGTTACGACTGGACTTATATTAGCCTTTTAGGTTTTGTGGATTTACAACCATGATTATCAAACAAGAAGTTATTAAGTCACAAATTAGCATAATACAATTGAAATGAGTCAAAGAACTAAATGGGTCAAATATGTCATATGGGTCAAAAGACCTAAATGATGATGAAGATGACTACGTGTGTTGTTGAATGTTAAAAATCGGTAATTATGTCAAAATTATATACATTAATCAGTTGTAATGAATTTAGGAGAAGTTGGGAAGCAATTTCATGAAATGGGTCAAAATTGCTATATATGTCAAAAATACCAAACGGGTTGAAATGTCAACTTATTGAGAATTTGATGTTAAAGTAGTGTTATAAATATTATTGTTAAAGGACCTGAAGTAATTGTTATAATACTTAAGTGATAAATTTTGAAGTGAATATGAGACATGGTGTGAAAATTGTTCATTGAGTCAAATGTACCCCATCATTAAAGGTAATTAAATAATATTGTTGTTTGATGTTAAAACTTGTTAGAAACATTTCTATCGTTTGTAAACCATTATACAGTTTATTCTTTTTGCAGGTCTTGTTATTACTCTTCTTGGAACATATTTACGTGGATGATATACTAACGTATTGAGAATCTTTGTTGATAAAAGTAATGACCTTTTTCCACTGTAGTCTTTTTTAGGTGACAATAGAGAACTAATATATTAGATGCTTATATCAGTCCAAGGATAGACTTCAAATTAATGTCTTTACCAAAATAGTTGAAAGTGAAATAAGTTTGTCATTCATCTCTGAGCAGATAAGGCTAAATAAAATACAATGATATCAAAGTAGTTCTTAAATCAAATTCTGAACAAATCGAACAATTAAGTATCACTATTTACAAACATCAATAGTTGTCAGTGGTTAGTTGTTAACAAAATTGTGATAGCAGAAACATACTGCTGCATACACCTCATAATGCACTCAAACGAGAAGCAAGATCGGTGAATATGTCTTCACAACATGGAATTGTGAGGCCACCCATTGGGTGGTTGTACCCGAACTCTTCCTCTGTCTGATGTAGTAAATCTTGAAACATAGGTTGACTCAATAGTGATACAGGTACCACAAATCGCGTCTTCTCTTGTTCCCCAACATAAACGGCAAGATAGCCTTTTGGGATGTTCATTGATGATGTTGTGTTGCTTCCATTTGAGAATGATCGTTTGAGAATATTCTTTGCTTGAATAATTCTAGGCATACGAATGGCCATTTTTCCAAGGCTGATGAAAGGAGAAAAAGTTTGTAGTATTTGTAAATATGTTGAGGATTTTGAAGGAAGTTATGATTTTGTTGTGCGTATACAACGGTTTAAATAGAAGGCTGATTAAGCATCAGATGATAGATAGTGACATATGGTCGAAAAGGTAAGCTCACATGGTTTTGTCTTCCAACTTGCTTTTAGTAGGATCCAAAATACAAAATCATTTATGAAGGAGAACATATGGCCTGGTTTCAATCTGTACACAACACCATGGTCCCTCTTCATCATGCTTATTCAACAAATCCATGTATCATATATGGTGGATACGAAAGGGAAATTTAATGACTGATTGTGATGGAAGATATAGAAAGCAATCTCACATGGTTAATTTCTACTACCAACTTGCAAGAAAGAACAAGATTATGTTTCGCAACCATAAGATGATTGATATTATTGTGGACTCCAATCTTGAATTGTAAGTGACTTGAATGTAACCTATATATGTCCGAAACATGTTTCTATGTCAACAAGGTCATGTATTTTCTGCATCAGTGAGTTAGGTTAAAAGTCAGAGAACCTGCAGTATCCCTAATGTACATATAGATTATAAATTTCTTGTACTAGCAATACGTGAGTTCTTATGATAAGATTAGGTAAGAGATATTACCAAAGGAATGTTTTTATTCCATTGAGCATAGTGACATAAAAAAATATAAGGTAGCATATAAGCAGCTTCTAGCATATTAGTCAATGTATATGTCAAATATAACTATATTTATCCTTTGCAAAAGCTTTCCGGGCTCCTTAACATCAATAATCATGTAGGACACACGAGTACCACTTCTTTAATGATTTCATATATTATTCAGTGATAAATTCCGATTAATGAGCATTTTTTTTATGTACAAGGTTATAACTTTATAACAAGATTTCAATATATGTATTTTCTTTAAAGGATTAGTGCGTGGAAATGTATTCAACTTTGACCAGAACTTTATAGTATGTATCCCACTTTATTTTGGTCTATTGTGTGTATCCAACTTTCAGTTATGTTCTATTGTGTATTTAACAGACGTGTCACCCGTAAGGTGCCACGTTGCATCCATACAAGATGCCACATCATCGACCATAATTGAAACTTGGATATTTACGATGGACCAAAATGAAGTTGGATACACACTATAGAGTTTGAGCTAAAGTTAAGGGCATTTCCACGCACTAATCCCTTTTTTTAATATTGAGCTCCGATCCATATGCTTCAGGGTGAATTCTGTGGTGACATCCTAATCGACAGTAGCTTCCATAAAATTTCTGATATATTTATCTGCTGTGGGAACTTCTCTGAAACTCATGAGTGATAACCACTCTTCAGAGTATTCTTCTGAAGGTCAGATATATTGCTCTTTATTTTTCTTGTGGCATGTTTTTGTTACAATAAACTAATGCATTTAAAAATTTTGTTGATAATAGTAATGACCTTTACCCATGGTAGTCTTTCAAATTCATTGTAGGTGGCACTAGATAACTAATGAGTCAGATGCCTAAGTATATCAGTTCAATACCGTACTTAAAGTTAAGAGATTATCTATTTTCAGTATAAAGTGAAATATGTTCGTCTTTAATGTGTAAGAACATAACGCTGACAGAATATGGTGAAATCGAAATGGTTATCATTCCAAAGTTTATACAAACTGTAAGAAGTATCTCTATTTTCAAACTATAATAGTTCCTATGTTAATTTTCTAACAAAACTGTGATGACAGAGACAAAAAATTTTTACAGAGATCATAACGCGCCCAAATGAGAAGCAACATCAATGAAGAGGTCTTCACTATACGGAATAGTGAGACCACCCAGTGGATGGTTGTACCCAAACTCTTCTTCTACCTGATGTAGTAATTCTTGAAACATAGGTTGGCTTAAAAGTGATACGGGTACCACAAATCGCTTCTTCTCTTGTTCCCCAACATAAACAGCAAAATAGCCTTTTGGGATGTCAGTTGACATTGATTTGTCGCTTCCGTTTGAGAATGATCGTCTAAGAATTTTCTTCGCGTGTATAATCCGAGGCATACGAATGGCCATTTTCAACTTCAAAAGGCTGATGAAAGCAGAGAATGTTTCGCAGTATATCTTAAGATGTTTGGAGGATGGTTATGAAAGTTATGGTTGTGTTGTGCATATTGATTGGTTTATATAGAAGGGGGGTTGGGCAGTACATGATAAATGTCACATATGGTCGAAAAGGCAAACACACATGCTTTTGTCTTCCAACTTTGTTGTTAAAAGGATCAAAAATACATAATCAATTATGAGGGAGGACATATGGGCTGGTTTCAAATTGTAAACAACACCATGGTCCCTCAGCATCAGGCTCATTTAACAAATCCATGTATCATATATATACGTTGGATACGAAAGGGAAATTTAATGATTTATTGTGATGGAAGATAGAAAAAGAAATATTAGTACTATTGTTGTGGACTACAATTTTTACTCTGAAAAAGAAAAGTGTAGGTGTAAAGTTGTATGGCCGGAGTTATAAACACAATCAGTGAAGGGTAGTACCAACTACCAACTCACATGGTGTTGTCTTGAGGTTGTGGTATCTGTAGGACATTGTGCCTTTACACCTAATAACAATAATAAATAATAAATTTGAATTAGAAGGGCCTTAAATGTAACCTGTTAATGTCCCAAACATGTTTCGATATCAACAAGGTCATCTATTTTCTGCATCAATGATTTGGGATAAAACTCAGAGAACCTGCAGTTATCCTAATGTTCGTATAGGTTAGATATAGATAAGAGATGTATCTATTGTTCGAAATTATGAACAGGTTAAGGATTCAATTGACCGGATATAATCTATGTGAATCGTGTTTGGAAATCAGTTTCCAAATACAATATTTCGACCCTGTGATTGCCCCGGGTTACACGAAATTCGTATTGGGATAATTCAAGAGATATTCATGATTTACGGCAATCAAATCGAGAACCGAGCGTTTATGTGTGTGTTTCTGTGTTTTGAAGAATGCAAAATGATGACGATGATGAGAAAGCGGGAGTTATAAATAACTATCATTAAACAATTTGGGTCATTTTATCCAAACGGGTTTTTACGGGTCACTATATATAGTTAAATTCGTTGTTTGCGGGACCGCAGCCTGGACCCCACAAGGGGGCGTGGCCCCCTTGACCCCCGAAATTTGGTCGTGCCCGTATTTAGTAACTTAACTGGGTATGCACTCCGCATCACCTACCCCGTGTCCACTAATCCGTCAATGCACCAAAATATACATTTATCATTATGGTCGCTGTGTACCCAGTAGGAATAATTTATTCTTCTATTGAGAGTAGTGTTTATAAGGTATATATAGTAGAAGAATAGCTGCTTCTAGCATATATTTGAATTGATAAGTTAAACATGGGACATGCAGAACTTCTACAACATTTTCGTTAAAAAGAAAATAACCTACTAACATCATATTGACACTGATGATAAGTTCTGATTGGTGAGTATAAGTTTCTTAAGAGTGCATTTGTAATGGACTTAGTTGTTAATTGTACTAGCTTCCATAAGTTTTTCAGAAATATTTATCTGCTGCAAAAACTGCAGTGAAGTTCTTGTGTGGTGCCCAATCTTCATTTTGTTCTGAATAAAAGTCAGGTATATTGCTCTTATTCTTTTTGTGGCATGTTTATGTAGACGATAAACTCATGTATGTATTTTAAATTTTTGTTGGTAAAGTCAATGATCTTTGTCCATGTAATCCTTTAATATTCATTCTAGGTGAGACAATGTAGAAGATGTTTATATCAGTCCAATTATAGACTTCAAGTTAAGACATAATTATGCCGTTACCAACGTAGTAGAAGGTGCGATAAGTTTGTCATCTATGTCTAATTATATATGCTAATTAGAATACTGTGAAATCAAAATATATATCCTTTCAAAGTTTATACAACTGGAGCAAGAATCCCTATCTCTATTTACAAATATGATAGGCTCATAGCAGCTAGTTGTTAACAAAATTGTGATTGCAGAGATGGACTGCTGTATAGAACTCATAATGCACCGAAACGAGAAGCAAAATCAGAGAAGATGTCTTCACTACATGGAATTGTGAGTCCACCCATTGGATGATTGTATCCGAACTCTTCCTCTGTCTGATGTAGTAGTTCTTGAAACATAGGTTGACGCAATAGTGATACAGGTACCACAAATCGCGTTTTCTCTTGTTCCCCTACATAAACAGCAAAATATCCTTTTGGGATGTCCATTGATGTTGTATTATTTCCGTTTGAGAATGATCGTCTAAGCTTTGCTTGAATAATCCGCGGCATACGAATGGCCATTTTTAGATTCAAAAGGCTGATGTAAGGAGAAAAAGTTTTGTAGTATCTCTTAGATTGCTGTGCAGGATTGTTGAGAGAGTTATGGTTGTGTTGTGCATATTGAATGGTTTATATAGAAGGTGCATTATGCATTGGATGATAGATAGTGATATATGGTTGCAAAGGCAAACTCACATGGTTTTGTCTTCCAAGTTATTGAAAGAAGAAGGATTAAATAAACAAAATCATTTATTAAGGAGAAGCGTAGAACATATGGTTTCAAGTTGTTCACAACACCATGGTCCCTCATTAAGCTTATCTAACAAATAGGGTTGATTTGTCAATTCTTGCAAACAATGAGCAAGTGCAACATTCATTGCACGGGGTACATGTTACTATAGAATCGTCGCTCGTATATTAATAAAAATGTGACTATGCTTCCTAATAAATAGAAAGTCCAAATTATGATAGCTAAAGTTTTCGTATAATATTGACGTCCAGTGATGTATTTTGTATATTGATATGCTTAATTGACTTATAAAGCAAGCCATTATACAGACATGATCACATGCTTTTCTCTTATGTCTTAGCTTATTGTTTTCATTTGTAGTGGGAAAATATGCTTATAAGTGTAACATCCCATTATCCAAAGAATCAAAGTCAAAGACGAGAAAAGTTGAATTTGGACCAAAAAGTCAAACTGTGCAAAAATGTGAAATATGCAAGTACAAGGACCAAAGTTGCCAAATTTTAAAAGTTAAGACTGGATGTATATTAGATTTTGTGAATTCACAACCATAATTTTCGAACAATGAGTTATTGAGTCACAAATTAGCATAATGCAATTGATATGATCAGTCAAAGAACTAAATGGGTCAAAGATGTCATATGGGTCAAAAGACCTAAATGTGGATGGAGATGACTATAAGTGTTGTTGAATGTTAAGAATTATTAAATGATACTAAAAATATACACATTAATTAGTTGCAATGAATTTAGGAGAAGTTGGGGGGAAGCAATTTCATGAAATGAGTCAAAATTGCTATATATGTCAAAAATATCTAACGGGTTGAAATGTCAACTTATTGAGAAATTGATGTTAAAGTAGTATGATGTTGTTAAAGGACCTGAAGTAATTGCTATAATACTTAAATGATCAATTGTGAACTGAATATGGGACACGGTTCGAAAATGGTGTGTTTGCTCAAATGAACCCAGTCCTTAAAGGTACAAAAATATGTTATTGTTTGAGGCTATAACTTGTTAAGAGAATATCTCTTAAGTGTAAAAAAAGGTAAAATTTCAAGTGTTAGAAATGAACTTCCGTGTCGTTAGGGTGCAGTAAACCATTATATAGTTTATTCTTTCTGAAGGTCAGGTATATTTATAGGCTGATGATTTTAACACAGGGACTTTTGATGTCTACACAGGGAAATAGTTGTCCATGCAGTTAATTTACCTGTGAATATATAAATATCACCTGTGGCAAAATCACAGGCCATATTTATATTATTCTTACTCTTCTTGCGACGTATTTACGGGGATGATATACTAAAGTATTGAGAATCTTAGTTGATATAAGTAATGATCTTTTCCCTTGTAGTCTTTTCTAGGGTGACAATTGAGAACTAATATATTAGATGCTTGTATCAGTCCAAGGATAGACTTCAATTTAAGAGATCATGTCTTTACCAAAATAGTCGAAAACGAAATAAGCTTGTCATTCATCTCTAAGCTCATAAAGGCTCAAAAGAATACAATGAAATCAAAGTAGTAATTAATTCAAATTCTGAACAAATCGAAAAATTATCTCTATTTACAGAGATCAATAGTTCTCAGTGATTAGATGTTAACAAAATTGTGATGGCAGAGACGGACTGCTGCATACACCTCATAATGCGCCCAATTGAGAAGCAAGATTGGTGAATATGTCTTCACTACATGGAATTGTGAGGCCACCCATTTGGTGGTTGTACCCGAACTCTTCCTCTGCCTGATGTAGTAATTCTTGAAACATAGGTTGACTCAATAGTGATACAGGTACCACAAATCGCGTCTTCTCTTGTTCCCCAACATAAACAGCAAGATAGCCTTTTGGGATGTCCATTGTAGATGTTGTGTTGCTTCCGTTTGAGAATGATCGTCTGAGAATTTTCTTTGCTTGAATAATTCTAGGCATACGAATGGCCATTTTTCCAAGTCTGATGAAAGGAGAAAAAGTTTGTAGTATTTGTTATGTTGAGGATTTTGAAGGAAGTTGTGGTTTTGTTGTTCGTATAGAATGGTTTATATAGAAGGGGGATTAGGCATTAGATGATAGATAGTGACATATGATCGAAAAGGTAAGCTCACATGGTTTTGTCTTCCAAGTTGCTTTTAGTCGGATCAAAAATACAAGATCATTTATGAAGGAGAACATATAACCTGGTTTCCATTTGTACACAACAGCATGGTCCCTCATCATCATGCTTATTTAACAAAACTATGTATCGTATATATGGTGGATACGAAAGGCAAATTTAATGACTGATTGATGTGGAAGATATAGAAAGCAATCTCACATGGTTAATTTCTACTACCAACTTGCAAGAAAGAACAAGATTATGTTTCTCAACCATAAGATGATAGATATTATTGTGGACTACAATCTCCATTCTTTTATAGAAAAGGGTAGATGTGAAGTTGTATGGTCAGAGTTCTGAACACAATTAGTGAAGAACAACACCAAATCACATGGCCTTGTTTTGATCTTAATTTGATGTATCTGTACCCTGTAGGACAGTGTGCCTTACCACACCTAATAACCAATATAGTCTTGTATATTGAGTAGCATAAATGTAATCTATCAATGTCCCAGACATGTTTCACATATCCACAAGGCTATATATTCTGTGTATCAATGAGCTAAGGCTGACACTCCGTAGACCATTTTCGCTCATTTATAGATTTTAATTTCTTAATAATAAAAATAGCTTCTTGTGATTGGATTACAAAGAGATGGTTACCATCATTATGGCAACAACATACACTCTGCTGCACTTTGAGGTTAATTAACAGAAAAATATCATAAAGGAACGTTTCTGGGCCGATAGAGAGTAAAATCTAATGGTAATAGAATAACAGCTTCTTTCAGTAAAATATAAATTCTTCCTATGTAAAATCTGATCAAGTTTCTTTCAGCGAACTACATCAATAATCACCTTGGTCATGTAGATTGTGGCAATGATTTCTTAACACTATATAACTACTACCATCATATGTTTCAGTGAAAAGAAATCCCAATTTTTGAGTAAAATGTTTTTTTATAACAAGCTAATAGCTTTATAACCCAATTTCAGTATACATCCTTAAAAAGTATTCCAGGTGATACAAAACAACTAATGTTTAACATGCTTATACCAGTAGAAGGACAGACTTCAAGTTAGGAAATTATGTCTTTATTTGCCAAAAGAGTAGTAGCTGAAATAAGTTTCTCATTCATGTCTGCGCACCAAACAGTAAAGAGAATAAAATGAAATTGAAATATCTATCAATACAAAGATTGTACAGCCTGAACAAGATTTATATTTACAAACTTTAAAAGTTCCTAGTGGTTAGTTTGTTAACAAAACTGTGATGGTATAGACCGACTACTGAATACAACTTATAATGCACCCAAACGAGAAGCAAGATCAGTGAATATGTCTTCACTACATGGAATTGTCAGGCCACCCATTGGGTGGTTGTACCCGAACTCTTCCTCTGACTGATGTAGTAAATTTTGGAACACAGGTTGACTCAGTAGTGATACAGTTACCACAAATCGAGTTTTCTCTTGTTCCCCAACATAAACAGCAAAATAGCCTTTTGGGATGTCGATTGACCGCAAGACCAATCCGAGGCATAATGATGTTGTTTTGCTTCCGTTTGAGAATGATCTTCTAAGAAGTTTCTTCGCTTGAATAATCCGAGGCATACGAATGGCCATTTTTTAACTTTAAAGAATTGTTAAAAGGGAGAAGGTTTCTTAGTATTTTTTGAGTTGTCTTGGAGGATCGTTAAGTCGTGGTTTTGTTTTCATATTGAATCGTTTATATAGAAGGTGCATCAGGCATTAGATGATAGATGGTGACAAATGGTTGAAAAGGCAAACTCACATGGTTGTCTTCCAAGTTTTTGCAGTAAGTATCAAAGATACAAAACCATTTATTAAGGAGAACATATATATGGTTTCAATTTGTACACAACACCATGGTCCCTCATCATGCTTATCCAACAAATCCTTGTATAAAATCGTCATATACATATAGTTTCAAGTTAATATAAGAGCTCAAAGTTACAAAATTTTATTTTCTTAACCCTTAAAGTCATATGAGTAGAAAAAACGCCTACAGTCTGCCTAGTTCTTGCGGAAGGCCAGATCTCAAATAAGACCAAATCCTGATCAAATACAACTTTCACTTTCACTGCACTTGATACATGCTAGAATGCTACTGTAGAAATATTGCTCGGATATTAACACTATATTTATACAAAATATGTCGATACAATATGATGCTATACCGAAAAACTCTCCGATTCCATATAACATATGCTTCAAGAATCGAGTAATCTAATAATCTGTCAACTAAGCCGAGACTGCAAAATGTTGAATCCAAGAAATGGACATTAAAAGAATAGAGCTGCATCAAGAGGGTGATAATGATGTGCACCATGTTGAATAATCAAATAATGATGTGCGCCATGAAATCCAGCTACATGAGTATACGAATGACCGCAAGACCAACAGCGGATATAGAGATGAGAGTTCCAATGCAATATTTTATAACATCATATTTTGCTGCTTCCAATTGCGCTCTTAATCCATGTATTTCCTGCGCACCAATAAAAAGTAATTTCAAATATTGATGATCATGCTAATCATGTTTTAATGCTACAGTTGCAGTACTTACTCGGTCAAGTTTGTTAGTGAGGTTGGTGGTTTCCGCGTTCTGATTAGCGAGTTCATCACGGATACGCCTGCACATATGATTAATATATACGGTAATTTACTGTCCATTCAGAACCAAGTCCGAACATACTTGAAACATTCAAGGCTAAATCATACAATTTGGTCAAAGTTGCTAATGTCTCTAGGCCTATGCATATTTACTTTCAATGATAAACACTTGGGCTAAGTCCCTCGAAATGCAACGAACTTTGCCCAAAAGTCTATTGTATGCGACCAACTTTCGAGGAGGCATAAGAATGCAACCAACTTTCAAAAATGGTATTTTAATGTAATTTGCTAACGTGTCGATGAGTTGTCAAACTCTCCGGAAGCCACGTGGCATATCCGTACACCAAGTGTCACCTTCAACGAGCGACACATCAGCAAATGACATTAAAACACCATTTTTGAAAGTTGGTTGCATTCTTATGCCTCCTCGAAAGTTGGTCGCATACAATAGACTTTTGGGCAAAGTTCGTTGCATTTCGAGGGACTTAACCCTAAACACTTCCACATAATTGTCAATTCAAAGATCAAATCAAGAATCATTAGACTGATATATGTGTTATGAAGCCTCAATCGGACGATGGATTTATCAATGGGACCATTAACCTATAAGGTGGCAAAATGGGTGTGAGAGTGCCCCTTGCTGTGGATCTAAGTGATTGATAACAATGATTAAATGGCGGAAGCAAACAATCACACTAAATATATGTAAACACAAATCGAAACACGTATATATCAATAATATGACTTTGTATTGATGAACGTAACGTATTAGCTTGATTACAGGAGTGCTATTTCGACAAATGGTGCTAGGGTTTCGTCAACCCTAGCCTGAAACCCGTAGGTTAGTATTTATACAAAATAGAATTCGGCAGACATACGTCACTTGTCTAAAGTCGCATGTGACCGCCTTCATGCGTCACTTACCTAAGTGTCGCTATGCGTCACTAAGGCAAGTGTCGCCTACTACCAAAGTTAAGTGTCGCTAAGTACAAAAATGACTTTTCCATTACAATTAACAAACAACACTTACAACTCGATAGACCAACTGACTGACACACTAAATGTACCAACAGGGTGGGTCGAGCAACTTCGGTAACGAGTCAAAACATATAAGTTTTGGTACGGACCGAAATGACAGGGTCAATTAAGCCAAGAAACAAGTCCAAAAATTGAATATATATATATATATATATATATATATATATATATATAATAATATTTAAAATTTATAAATAACGAGTGTCTCATATAAGACTACAAAAGTTTGAGCAGTTCAAAAGTTTGATTCAGTCTGGTGACTTGTGAACCATTTATCCAATTCCCTTTTAAATTAACTTTCATATCTTATCCATTTTCCCATTAAAGATAGCCCGAATGAAATTATCTATAAGTAATTGGGTCGAAACTGCCACCTCGACTGAATCAGACGTGACCCTCAATTTTGCTATTTGGCCTCATGATTCGAACCGAATAATACATGGTTGAGAAACCAAATCCTTGTAAGAGCTCAGAAAAGCTGTATAGATAGCAGCTTGTTCTTCCATAGCCGGAGAGATTGTAACTTGTTGTGAACCTTGTGAAGGTCCAGAAGCATAGACTACAGGATGAGCACCAGTGGAATGAGATGGTGAATTAGTATCCGAAATGAAAGTCATTCCACCATACGTCTTTTCAGTATTGACTTTTCCTCCATAAAGTGTCGGATCTTGAACAAACTCACCCGACTTGCACTCATTTTTCTTCAATTCCATTGCGTGTGCTTGAAGAACACCGATCAACTCATCCAAGATCATCCTGGCTAACTCTTGGTTTTCCTTTAAAAACTGTACTTTCACGTCCCAAGCACTGGGCAACACATCTAAAAGCTTTTATTTACCTAAATCACAGGGAAATTGTAACCTCCCTCAGTTAACTCACTAACCAACTGTGAGTACCTTGTGAATAGCCCAGATGCAGTTTCATTTGGGAGAATGTCAAACAAATCGTATTATTTCTTGATCAATTCCAGTTTGACCTCCTTATACTTTTCATTACCTCCACACCGTGTTTCAATGGCCTTCCACAAATCATAGGTGATATCATGAGTTTTAAAAAGTCGTAAAACATCCTTAGTTAGGCACATGCAAATAGCAGAATGAGCCTTCCTTTCTATGTCATACTCCTTTCTTTCCTCAGGTGTCATAGCCTTATACGTCTTAGCCGGAGGAATACCACGATAATTTTCTTCAGCAACTGGAGCCACATACTTTTCCTTAAGTGGACCCCAAAGCTCTGGACAATAAAAATCTACATATTGTTCAAATCTATCACGCCAGTAAGCATAATCCATATCCACGATAAACAAAGAAGGTTTACTACTAGAACCAACATCATTATTTTGTTTAATCATTTATCTAATTCCCCTAATATTCTCTTTATCAGCAGCCATTTAAGAGAACCTGAAAAATAACTTAAACAAAACTAGAAAGTTGATTAGTAACTAAGGCGTCACTTAGTAAATGACGCACAGAAGTGTCGCAAAGACTAGCGACACTTAGTAAGGGACGCTAGAAAGTGACGTATGACGACACTAAAGGTTAGTGTCGGTCAATCAAAGAAGTGACGCACCCAAGTGTCGGACTTGAGTGACGCAGTATTGTAACAGGCGTCACTAGTAAGAAGTGACGCGTGACACACAAGTGACGTTCGTAAGTGACGCACGTGAGTGTCGGTAAGTACTAACAGACGACACTAGAGACAAGTGTCGTGTAACACACAAGTGACGCTTGAAGTGACGCACTTGAGTGTCGGCAAAAACCTAATTGGAACTTACAAAGTGTCGCTCGAAGTGACGCAGCGAGTGACGCAAAAACGGCTGTAAAATCCAAAAAAATCCTAAAAATCGAATTTTCGTAAACCTAACGAAAATTCTTCGATCCCAATCGAACGAAACCTGTAAAGCTTGATTCAAAACGTCTGATTAGCACCCAATTGATCCAAATAACTTGATTATTCTTGATTTTCTTCACGAAGCAAACCGAAAACAAACCAATACGTGATCAATATGTCAATCAAACCACCTATGGGCTCTGAATACCAGTTGTGAGTGCCCCTTGCTGTGGATCTAAGTGATTGATAACAATGATTGAATGGTGGAAACAAACAATCACACTAAATATATGTAAACACAAATCGAAACACGTATATATCAATAATATGACTTTGTATTGATGAACGTAACGTATTAGCTTGATTACAGGAGTGCTATTTCGACAAATGGTGCTAGGGTTTCGTCAACCCTAGCCTGAAACCCGTAGGTTTGTATTTATACTAAACAGAATTCGGCAGACATGCGTCACTTGTCTAGTGTCGCATGTGGTCGCCTTCATGCATCACTTACCTAAGTGTCGCTATGCGTCACTAAGGCAAGCGTCGCCTACTACCAAAGTTAAGTGTCGCTAAGTACAAAAATGACTTTTCTATTACAATTAACTAACAACACTTACAACTCGATAGACCAACTGACTGACACACTAAATGTACCAACAGGGTGGGTCGAGCAGCTTCGGTAACGAGTCAAAACATATAAGTTTTGGTACGGACCGAAATGACAGGGTCAATTAAGCCAAGAAACAAGTCCAAAAATTGAAATATATATATATATATAATATTTAAAATTTATAAATAACGAGTGTCTCATATAAGACTACAAAAGTTTGAGCATTTCAAATGATCTAAGAGGCTATATGCTCTATAATACACTTCGAGTCTGGTGACTTGTGAACCATTTATCCAATTCCCTTTTAAATTAATTTTCATATCTTATCCATTTTCCCATTAAAGATAGCCCGAATGAAATTATCTATAAGTAATTGGGTCGAAACTGCCACCTCGACTGAATCAGACGTGACCCTCAATTTTGCTATTTAGCCTCATGATTCGAACCGAATAATACATACAAATATGAATAACGAAACATAGGAATTTGACAATTGTTCTTTTAGGGAAGTAGTTTTTACCGAACATATGCCAGAATCATCGAAACCGCGTATGCAATAGGTTCAGCTTGAATATAATATTGCCTTAACTACGTAGATCCACTACAGCAGTAAAATATGAGCTAACACTTAATAAACAGAGTATGTCAATCACCGCTTTCATGAAGTATTTAGTGAAGTAGTTTATACCCAGCATATGCCAAAATCATCGAAAATATGTATGCAATAGATTCAGCTTGGATATAAAATTGCCTTAACTAGGTAGATCCTCTACATCAGTAAGAAACGAGCTAGCACTTAATTAGCAGAGTATGTCAATCACACCTATCATGAAGTATTCTAATAGAATTGATTTAAACTAACACGTGTAAATAATGGTCCTTACCCTCTTTCAAGATTTAAATCCAAACGTTGACCTGCAGTAACCTTGTCGATCTCATATCTATATAAATGAAATAGACGGTATTAGGCAATTAGATGATAGCATACAATTATAATGAAAATCCAAAAAACAAACCTTAGTTCACTTCGCATTTTTTCTATATCAGTCCGTAGCTTTTCAGTCTCACGTTGTAACAACGAGAAATGGTGCTCCTGCAGTATTTGATGAGTTCATGTTTATATGTTTCGAAGTCGCAATACTATGGAATCTACACTGAAGCCGTTGGATTATCTAAAATGTAAACTGACATACTGATCAGCCCATTTAATCCGTTCTAATGTTCAAGAAAGTACCTGAGAACTTTGTACTTCAGATTTAAACCTGGAGAGATTTGCTTCTTGAAGCATCACTGTCTACATATAAAAGAATTCCAATATAAATACTTCAATATAAGGAAGCTTGTAGACTTTACAAATATATTACACATGTTTCTCGTTAAGAAAATCTTCTAAACTAAAAAGAAAAGAAGATATGTCAAGAAAACATAACCAAAAGATGAAATCTCCTACTTTTTGCATATCAGCCTTTGAGACGAATGTATCAGCAACATTTTCCAAACTATCATTAAGAACCTCAGTGATAGCAGATGTTATTGCTTCCGCCTGTCTTGAAGGAACACCTTGCGCTTCTAAACTTCTTACCTACAAAGCCAGCCCCAATCAAGTCATCCAACAAACATCACAATATCACATAGAAAAAAAATAGATAAATAAATAAAGTTTTACAGCAATGAGAGGTTTCTAACTGGGCTCTTAGTGATGCAGGTGCAAATATCTACCAACAACCTACTAGTCAATTTTTAGCACACTTTAAACAGTGCAAATAGAGGTGCCAAATAGGCAGGTTGGGAGGGTAACATGTCAAAACAGGCAACTTTCTAATATGTCTCAAATGGGGCAGGTTGACCACAAACATTTTTGGTTCTTTAGTTTTCTTTTTATCTTTCGACTAAATCGGCCTTTTTAAAGTTTTACCATTCGAGTCGTAGACATAGAGATACAGTATAACCCAAATGGCCAAATTCACCCTATTCCGTATGAACAATTTAGAATTGTCACAGAACTTGCATCTCAACTAAAAACTCAGCCTTCGCAAATGTTCCATATACACTTGTGTTGCTTGTGATTTGCAATACACAAATTAGATCATACTGCATGATTCAATAAATTCGTTTCGCTTCTTGCTACTTCAAGCATATTCAAATTCAGAATCCTAGTAATACAAAAACCAAACCACCACAACATATTCAAGCACCTTACTGAAACCTATTAACAATTCTAACAAAAAATTCCTCGAAATGTAACTAACTTTGCTCTTAACACATACCGAAATAACGAAAACATATAAAACTGAAAAGTAATTCATAATTCAATATACATGTTAATTAGGGGAATATAAGATACCAGAGCCAATGTATCAACGAGACAAACACGCTTGCCGTTAGGGTTTACAAGTTGTGAGATATTTCTTCTGTATGTATGATCGGATTTGGACACCAATGAGGTAGTAGCAAAACCGTAGTTGCTGATTAATTTTGATTTGAAACCAGAATTGATTCCTGATTGAACTACTCGCTTCATTACAGCCGTCATTTTCAATTGTTTGATTCCGATGGATTTTTAGGTCAGGGAAATTGTGTAATTTCAGAAACGGCGGGTTTTTGTATGTGTGCGTAACTGTAGAAATGAGAGAGCGGTTTAAACTTGTTTGAGAATTAACAAAATCTCTGGTAGCGTTTGTTTGGAGAACAAGTTTTGAAGTTGGAGACGAATACCACGGTTAGCATTATAAAATGCACGGTTAGCATTATAAAATATGTGTATCATAAGTCAAAATTGTATATGAAATGGAAAAACTTTCATATTTTAAAAGAAATTTTTTTATCATTATTAATGATACTTTATAAATATTTAACCCCTCAAAAATAAATAATAACAACATTTTCCCCCCACGATATATCAATAAAACGAGAAGGTTAAAAAAGATATGTACGTTATAAGTTGATATTTTTCTAGCTAAAATTAAAATAATTATCTAGTCATTGTGACCTTTTCGTTTTCTGTAGTTATAATATGTTAACATTGCAACAATATTATAAACAATACGTATGTTAATATTCTTGGAAAAAATAAATTGTAGCAATTACTATAACAATTTAGACGTTTTATTAAATAACTAATGCATATATATATGTACAAAATATAAACCATTCTACAACAATCAAATATATATCTACAAATTTAAAAAGTAATATAAAATTAATAGAAGTACACGTCAAATATATATTTACATTATATTGAAATGATGAACATGATTTGTCTATCCATAAAGTTTATATTCAGTTCCCTTATTATGTAAGATGATAATAAAAAAATTCAAATTAACAAAACTTTAATGAAATATATAATTACATTTGAAGCAAGTTCTCATAACTTCCTAAAAGTTTATTTATTTATCTTTTATTTTATATAATGAGAGAGTTAGAGAAAGTTAGAGAAAGAATAGTTAAAATTAAGATGAACAAACTAAAAGATTTTATAAATAAAATTAGAAGGAAAAAATAGATTAAAGGATGTCATGAGTTTAGATTATAATAAAAAATTATAAGTGTTATTACATGACATATTATTTTGAATTAAAATGGTTATAATTTAATTTTATTAATTACCTTAATAAATGAAAATAGTTATAATATAATTTTTAATTGAATATTACCTTATTTGAAATAAGGATGTAGGAAAATCCACATCATCAATTTCTTTTATATGATGACACATAGGATTTGTATGATGTGGCATGAGTAAATTTTTGACAAATAATTGAGGGTCTCCTCCCTTAATTATAAAGATAGATTAAATTTTATTTTATTTTATGATATATCTAATCTAAATCTAAATCTAAATAAAAGATTTAGAATACTTGATTTTAACAAATGATTACAACACCTATAAGGATTTGGGGACGATATTATAATATTATTCATTCTGCCCTAGTTAAATTGTTCATTTTGACTTTGCACAGTTTTAAAATCATTCATTAATAATACTTTTCACCAATTAAATAAGTGAATAACATATCTACCCAGTAAAGTATTTTACGAGTGATTATAACATAGAAGCGGACACTTGTTTAGGACAAACCAAAATGGTAATGTGAACAGTTGTAATATAACGGATGGAGTATTAATTAATTCTCGTTTTCTTTCTACTTCCTTTTTATCATTGCATGAAAAAGCAAGTCATGAGTAGGTTCGAAGTCATACATTTACACCCTTACTCTACTCGATTACTAACTATAACTTATTATATCGGTTAATCTATATATCTATCTATTGATCTATAACTATATAAAAAAGTTTCGCGGGCTATATATACTATTTCATTCGTCATAAATTCTTTATACATCTTACTATTTTTATTATTTATCCAAAAACGATTATATTCCTCCACTTTTAAAAATAAATATATGTATTACAAGCTTAATTTTAAATTTCTTATATTACATTACTAGTGTTGAACTCGTCCGTTGGACGGCTATAAGTATTATATTAATGAGATAAAAGGATGAATGTAGTTCTTACCTTCAAATGATCACGTCTAGTTTAATTGGTTGGTTTCCATAAAAAAAGTCAATATTGGAAGAGATATATGTTTGAGAAAAGGGATGCCCCAATATAGCAATGGAAGGTATTTGAACACCGTTTGTGTTGTGGGTAGAATTTTATCTAACATTGCAGGATCCTTGCTAGCATCATAATTGTAACATCCTCGCGTCGGCCTGGTAATTTCTTATTAAAATTGAATATTTTACTATTTTAAGAAATTACTTGTTATTAATTGTTATTGAAAAACTTAGGTGAATAAGTCTTAGGACTTATTGTGACTAGTAAATTATTAGTTGTTTTAAATTACTGTAGTTGACAGTAAAATAAAAAGTTATTTCTCGCAAGAGATTTTACGGTTCCAGACAATAGATTTGGAACGTGTATAAAATACCCAAACATTTGAGTTGAGTTAAGCTGGAGTCGACCAACCTTGTGGTCACTTCCAGAAAATATGTTTCTCCTCAATTTCATTTCCTCTCAATACACAAAACCTAACATTTCATCAAATTGAAGAATTGAAACTTTGGAATTGGAATTGTGAAATCATTTCTAGCTTGCTATCTATCATCCTTTTGTTGGAATCATCTTCATCATCATCATGTAAGTATTGTGAGTTCAAGAACTTCAATGATAGTTAGGTTAAACTTGAAATTGACAAATTGAATGAATTATATATGTGTTTGAAGTTGATATGTGGGTTAGTTAATGATAGTTAACTGATTTCATAGCTTAAGTTGTGATTTGTTGCCATAGAAATGTAATTCAAGTTCATACTTGAAGTTTTATGAAATTAGCTTGAACATGATAGTGATTGTTGCTTGGTGATGTTGTTTGATGTTAATTAGTGTTATGTGATACTTGCTTGGTAGTTTGAAGTATGATTTATGCGATTTGGTACTCAAATATTTGGGGTATTGAGAGTTAGATTCGAGCTGAAAGTGTGCAGGTCAAAAAAACCAAGTTTTCTGGGTTTTGCTGAGAAGCCGATCGGCTAAGCAAAGCAGATCGGCTACTCTAGTGTAAAATTGCAACAGAACTTAACCCAGAAACTGAATGGTTAAAATTTAACTAATGAAGCAGATCTGCTTCACAAAGCAGATCGGCTTTTCATGAATAGCCGAACGGCTTTGTATAGCCGATCGGCTGAGTTAGTTCAAAAACTCAACAGAAAATTTACTTAGGAGAAATGGCTTAAAAAATCTGATACGAAAGCAGATCTGCTATGGTTTAGAAATAGTTCAACTCAGTTTTGTTTTGTGTTTCATTCACAAGTGTATAAGTAATACATATATGTGCTAGTTGTGTGATTACTTGTATAACAACATGATTCATCTAAGGTTGTTGATTGATGACAAGTTATTAACTTGTGTGTGTTGTGGTATTTCAGATACACCAAAGGCTCAGTGAATAAAAGCTGAGTGTGGAGATTTCAAGGGTATCGGTGAGTGGATTCAAAGCTCATCATTTGATTTAGTTGTAATCATTTGATTACAACTAGTAATCGTAGATATGTTATTGTTGTTGATTAGTTGTTATACTTGGTTGATGAAAAATCTATGTGTTATATGTGGCCTTCGGGCATTTGTTGTTAATGAGGTCAACAAGTTGATGAACTGTTGGTTGGGCTAGCAGGTTGTTATATGAATAATACAGAGTTGTACTTCATTTGTTGTGTGTATAGACTCTGTATCTGAATGTAATAAACGCTAGCTATCGGTCTCGTCCGTATGGCCATACGGATATGGTTGGGTAAGCGTTCTTGGGGAGCCTCCCGGGTATCATGGTTATCCCCAGAACCACCGATCCTCATTAAGTATCTGTTGATTGTTGATAGTAGTATTTGCGGATATTAGGAGTAATTAAGTGATGAAGCTAAGTTGAATGTTGTGTGATGAATTTACTCACTTAGCTTCGTGCTAATCCTTCATTGTTACTTCTTGCAGATTTTGATAAAATGTGGGTAGCCAGAAGTTAATGAAAAAGGCAAGGAATGTTTGAAGATTGTGCTACTCTGATCATTTTGTGTCAAATCAAGTTTGTTTAAGTAATGCCCCGAATAGTGAAGTTGGTTATTACTTTTGAACAAGTATAATATAACTTTAAATTGCTTTTGTACATTATAAATATGATGTAGTAATCAAATGTATGTTTTAATTACTTACGCTTCCGATTTATTAATATAATATTACGTTATTAAAAGAGGGGTGTTACACACAAGCATGCTCCTAAAGATTACAATCCTTCCTTTTTCAAGAACAAGTATTTTACTTTCCCAAAACCTCTTAGTAAAAAGTTCCACCTTAAAATTATTTTATTTTTAACATGTTGAAAATCGAGTTTGCTTGAGGACAAGCAAAGTTCTAAGTGTGGGATACTTGATATCGCGTAAAAAGTCACGTTTTTACTACCGATATCTCTCTCATTCTGGAACGATTCTTGGCATTTTAATTCAAAAAACATTACAAATCAATAGTATTATGCCAAGATAGTCAAAACAAGGTCGCACGATAAAAATCAAGCAAAACGGATGAAAAACGTAGATTCCATGCACGTTTGAAGATTCCAGACACCGGAACGAGGTTTCAAGATAAAAGAGCCCATCACCAACATCTATTTGACCCAAGATGTTTGTTTTCAAATTACGAATCCAACAAAAGAAGAATCAACTAAAACGGGCGAAGAACGAAGATTCTACGCACTCCGGAAGATCCAAACGATTCGTACGACACATCTAAAGTTCAGAGACATATTTTTGGGATTTCTTTTCATCAAAAGCTTTGTTTTTGAATTACGAATCCAACGCAAAAAGAATCAACGCAAACGGACGCGTAACGAAGAAAACACGCACGAATCGAGAAACGCAGCAACCGGCAGCGGACTGGTGCTGCTGGCAGCCAGCCGCCGCTGCCAGCCAGCCGTTACTTTTGCGTACCCAGTGCTAGACCTTTTCCTACTTTTCGTACCTGGTGCCACTACCTTTTTCGCCTTTTGTACCCGGTGCTACTACCTTTTCCACCTTTTGCTAATGTGTGCTACCTTTGGCTAAAATGCACCAAAACTCCTCTATAAATAGGAGGCATGGGTTCATTTGAAGCACACACCACACACCTTGGAAGAAACACACACTTTCTTCTAGCTTTTCTTTCTTTCTTTCTTTGTTTTAAATTAGTATTAGGCTAGTAGCAAGGAATGTGTTTGTAATCTTTGTTGAGGAACGCAATTGTAATCGTTGGTGTACGCTTGGAGCAACTCTCATTAATTCAAGTCTACTCCTTCTCGCATATTAATCTCGGTTATTTCTATCCTTATCTATCTTGATTAAATATGTATACTTTAATTATGCTAGAGATAGTTTATGCCATGATTAGCGAGTAGATTACTATTGTATTTGTTGTGATGTAGTTAGTATATATAATTGTGGGATGACTTTAAATATGTCGTGAAATGATATGACGGCCCCTATTCGACTGTTCTTTGATATAGTACTGGAAACGCTTATGGCGGAGTACAAATGTATGGAAGTCAGAACGACCGAAGGTAGTTATATTATGGATCGACATTATAAAATGGAAACTTTATGAACGGACTTATCTTATGATTTTAAACCTAAACTTACATTCGCCTTTTGATTAACAAACGTGATTGTAACCTTGTAAAGAGGAGTCGCGAACCTCACTACTTGGTCAATAGTTATCTGTGTAAAACTATGGTTTCAATTGTAACATTATGCGTGCATCATATAATGCAATGTGATTACGTGGAAGTGCCATGAGTATTGTACACTTAGAATCACAATGTACTTATCATGTAAATCGTGAAGCAATTGAATCCACAATGGAAACATTGGTAAACGATTAAATACATTGTGGACTTCCATAGCATTTTCCGACATGGTCTGGGTTTAACTCTATGCAAAAAGCCGTCAGCATTTTAATTATTGCTTTAATTAGATTAGATTAGTTTAGATTAGATTAGGTAGGCTATAGGCTAAATAACCATTTACGAAAACCTAGGGATTTGTTAATTGTATTGAGAAAGGCAAGTTTAAAATCCAATTTAAATCGATATTTTTCCTTAACCTATGAAATATAAAGTAAGGTACACAAGAAACCTCAACACTTTCCTTTGCTTACCACACTTAAAATTCATCAACAGGAATTGATCAACTAAGTCCGAACATATTTGCTAAGTTAATAGTTTGCTAAATTTATAGTCCTTATGGTATTAAGAACAGTTAGAGTTGTTGTAGACCTGCTACTCTATTTCTTCGCCCACGAGCAAAATGTGCTCAATAATAAGGGCCACTGACTCCCTCACAGGAGAGTGTGGAGAGTTGAGCATTGTCTGTCTGATCAGAATCATGACACCGTGGTTCCTCGTGACATATTAGTTGATAACCGACTAATAGGGAATCTATCGGTTATGCCATAAACTACCAAGTCTAGTGAACACACCAAATTTAGTAAACGTTTCCCCTATAAGTCATCGTCCCACATTATAAGCTAACGAACTCACAACAAATACTCCTTTTATTATCTGATTCACAATTATCTTTTATTCGCTTTAATTAGTTTAATTAATCAACTGAACCAAAAACCCCCAACGCACTCTTTTAATATTTACTAGAAAAGAAAGATTGATTGGATTCCCTCTGTTTCAATTCAGTTTCTCTTTAAGAACGACTCTAGGTCATACTTACCATCTACTAGCCTTTTGGTTCAGTATCAGTAAGTCATACTTAGACCCCAGCAAATACAAATTTAAAACACCCACGATCGCAGTCCGAGCGCCGTCTTCACACGGACGCCCCGGTGCGCATCAAGAAGCTACCTTGAAAACACTTGTGAAATTCTTCGGCATTTTTACAAAAACTGTTAGTTAGAGTATTCCAGTCGTTCGGCTGTGAAGGTCCAGCCGTTCGGCTATGGAAGACCTAGCCGTTCGGCTAAGAAAGTCCAGCCGTTCGGCTATGAAGGACCTAGCCGTTCGGCTAAGGAAATCCAGTCGTTCGGCTGATGAAATCCAGCCGTTCGGTTGATGCTTTCCAACCGTTCAGCTCAGGTACCACTTTCAGGTCTGTTCACGAAATCAGTTGAGAAAACGAGTATAGATTCGATTTTTGGACATAATCTACTCAATGGGACAATATTACATGATGATATAAGTATATTAAACTCGAATTTAAAGAAAGTTGTGGTTTTCTTACGTATTAAAAGTTGGAGCCATGAGTGATGATGATGAACCGGATGATGGTGATGATCGAAGATGATGATTATGATGATGAAATTGCTGCTAAATCTTGTTGTTGTTGATGATCAAGATGATGATGATTTTGAATCCGAGAGGGAGAGAGCGAGAGATAGAGATGGAGAAGTTTGATGGGGATGAAGGAATGAAATGAAAGGAAGAAGGGTGTGTTTGATGTAGCCGGCCAACTCCAATTATTGGAGTTGGTTGACTCCCGCTTACGGTACAAAATACTCATGTTCTTGTACCCGATCGAAAAGTAGTATAATGTTTTCAAATGATAAATTTCTAAAAATATAATCGTTTATATTTTTAATCGAAGTATCTTATAAAAATACTTTTAGTGAGATGTAAAATACATCTTTGCTTCAACTAATTTTGACGGATAGTTTTCAGTGTACAAAATGTGTTTAGATTTCTAACGGAGTAAATAATTGTTATTCTTGACAATAATACTTTATTTGAAAATGTTTTTCACCAACATCCATATTTAAGATTACACGTTCTTTCATATTTGTTTGTACGTGATTAAATAATCGTTATGTTATATATATAAATACATATAATATCCAATACTTTCGTACTATCTTGTACTAAGTACTAAGGTTTAAAGTTTAAATTGGCTGCTAATTTTGACCCTTTTTAACTGGGTGTCACATTTTGTGTCGGCGATTATCCTTGATCAAGGGCTTTCCTCGTATATCATTGTGTCATTTTTGCTTATTTATTACTTACATTGTTCTTCATCGTTTACATTGCAAATTTGTGATCTCTTGATCATTAATTCTATTTTATACTTGTGTCTAATTCAAAGTATTTTACCAAACTTCACTTACAAGTGTTTGTTTTCATTATTAAACACATTTTCAACAAGGATCCACGAATCAAAGGATTCAAGGCATAATTTTTATTATTATTGTTTACTCATATAGATAATCGTGTAAAAGCGTAATTATCTTGAAAGTAACTTATAGAACCCAACCTCACTTTTCTAAATTTGATCACTTAATTGCTTAGTGTAATTTTTGACCAAAACAGTTTGTATCAACGTTATACGCCAAAATTTATTGAATTAGTAATAACTAAAATAAGTGTTCAATATTTTATATATTATTATTATAGTATTAAGAGTATAAAAAGTTATTTTGCCCTTCAATGTAACTTTGAATCTCATCAAAAAATAAATAAATCATTGCAACAGAATGTAGTCCCATAGTAAGCATTCGAGATTAAAAACATGTTACAAAGTTGATAAAATCTAGAAGTGTATTGTCATTACTCATAAGTCATACATATTAGTATAATAATAATACATGATGATGATATTATCGATCAAGACATTATTTTATTCATAATACAACCATCATTAAAACGACTTTCAATCTATGACCTTTAAATGCTAATACATCAAATAAAGATACACACCTTAAAAAGAAAGGTAATAACAAATAATACCATCAAATAAAGATTAAATTGAAATAATAATGTTCAACCAACAACGCACACGTTAAAAAATGACATCAAACAAAGATAGATACATTAAAAAGAAGAACAATAACATGTAATAAAGAAGTGTATTGTCATTACTCATAAGTCATACATATTAGTATAATGATAATACATGATGATGATGATATCGATCAAGACATTATTTTATACATAATACAACCATCATTAAAACGACTTTCAATCTATGACCTTTAAATGCTAATACATCAAATAAAGATACACACCTTAAAAAGAAAGGTAATAACAAATAATACCATCAAATAAAGATTAAATTGAAATAATAATGTTCAACCAACAACGCACACGTTAAAAAATGACATCAAACAAAGATAGATACGTTAAAAAGAAGAACAATAACATGTAATAAAGATCAAAGTGAAATATTAATAAGATAATAGGGAGATGTGCAGGTAAATACCTTGAATAGAAAAATATAAATATAATGGTGAACTGAAAATTGAGTTTGAGAGAGGTGAGAAATATAAGAAGGAAATTTTTTGAAGGTGAGATATATATATAGTGAAAAAGTGAATATGATATAATCTTTGTAATTTTTTAGTAAATACAAGACTTTTTGTAATGCATAACAAAAAAACGATTGTATCTCGTTAAAATATTCATTAACTTGAGCTACAATTATGGACATATACAAAGTCTGAATCTATAATCAAGGAAAGTAAATTATCTATTAATACATTCCCATATAGAAAATCGTTCACACCTCCTACATTATTTGAACTAATAATAATAATCTGATTTGGAAAGGGATTCGGTTTGTAAATTGACATTTCAATTAAAAATAGGTATTCATTATAAATCTCTATATATATTAATTTGATTGAATTTATAAAAATAATATATCATGATGAAGTGTCAAATTAATTTTTAAAAATTAATAATATGTTGACACATAGAACAAAATATGAGTTGTCACGAAGAGAAATTATCCATCTAAGAAAAAGACTTCTAAATTAAAATATGTAGAGATTACCATTGATATTAAAATTACACAAAACTCAAAGAAAATACTTAATTATTTAAAATGTCACCATATTAAGTTAATAGCCGTAATCAACATATTCAACTTAGGTTTTGATTTTGTTTCCTTTTCATTTCAACCTTCACAATTAATACAGACTAGTTTACCAACATTTGAAGTTGTTAGATCATTTAACACCTTGTCAACTATGTTACATGAAAATATATTAACAAATAGAAAATAGATCTAACACTATCTAGCTATGAAATAAACATTATGATAACATATAGTGAGTTTGCTACGACGAGTTATAGAATCAATTGAGCGGAATGAGCAAATCGAGAACAAAAGTTAATTTTTTTTGTAACAGTCAATTTCGGATTCACAAGTTGGTTGTTTAAAGTTAAAGTTAGCTTTAAAATTGTTCATTCATTTATTTGTTTTGGTGGGGTTGAAATGAGAATATGAATTGTGTGAGAATGAAGAAACCAATGATATAGTGTCATGTGTACAAAGAGAATGCTTCACATGTACAAAACCCATTAACCCCAACATCAATTATCTCACAAACGACAAATCGAAAAATTATGAAAATTGCACCATTAAATTCAGCGTTTTATCCTCTTCGATTTGCCGTCTCTCAAGGCATACTTTCGACAAGTATTTTTTTTGGTGGGTTTCACATTTACTAACACACGTGTTAAAGTGTTGCGTTTAGGGTTTGGGGTTTAGAGGTTAGGGTTTAGGGTTTGGGGTTGGGGTTTCGCCCCCACAAATCCTAACCCTTAAACCCCAAACCCTAACCCTTAAACCCCAAACCCTAAACACTTTACAAAATTCTAAACCCTAAACCCTGCTAAAACTTAACCCTTAACCCTAGCCCTAAACCCTAATCACAAATTAAATGTACAACAAATCACTAACACATGTGTTAATAAATGTGAAACGCACAAAAAAAGATGGGAAAAAAACTCGTCGAAAGTATGCCTTAAGGGATGGCAAATCGAAGAGGAGAAAATGTTGAATTTACTGGTGCAATTTTCATAAATTTTGGATTTGTCGTTTGTGAGATAATTGATGTTGGAGGTAAATGGGTTTTGTACATGTGTAACATTCTTTTTGTACATATGACACAATATCATTGATTTCCTCATTCTCACTTAAAATTGATATACTAAGTCTACTCTTGTTTAATAAATTTATAAAATACTTGTTTTAAACAACGTAGCTTTTAGAAAATATCAAAATAGTATTTAGAAACACAAGGATACAAAGTAATCATCATCGAATCTCACGCACTATTGAAAAGTTTAACGGAGATGACCGATCACCGATGAGAATACCATTCGCATCGAGTCTTGTTCTTGACGTTTTTGTCTTTTAAGAAATAGTTAAGGGACTAGATTTGTAAATTACTTTTTAACTTTACTTTTTCCAAAACAGTTCCTTTTTTACAAAGAAAAAATTAAAATTATACTCCGGAGTAATTAAAATTAGATCTGTTCGACGGGACAAATCTCCGGCGAAATCTCGTTTTTCCGGTGAATTCGTGAATGGAAGCAATCAGGAAACAGGCTACGAAGCTTCGGGAACAAGTTGCTAGACAACAACAGGTATAATTTCTCTCAATTTAAACCCTAGCGGAATAACGTTTTCAGATCATTTTGGAATTTTTAATTCATTACAGTTTATTCGTTAACGATCTGTTGAAGTAATTTATATACGTGGATTCATTTTTTTTTTAAAGTTTATTGTATTCGTTCATCAGGTTGAGTTACAGTTGTTTATGAATTTCTATATAACTCGCAAGTGCAAAAGTACATGTTACATCTTACGTACTTTACTTAGGTAAATTTTTCATAGTGTAGGTGATGTAGTAAGCTTTGTAAATTTTAAATTATTACTACGTATTATTTTTAAAGCTATACTTCGTAAGTGTAAAAGTGATATACATGTATAAGTAAATGTAATATCGACATAACAAAAATATTGTTTAGTTTTAATCAAGCTGTGTTTATAGATTTTATATTTTTATAAGTAGGTCGAATATGTTAATGTAGGTGATAGTGTAAGTTTCTTAGGTAGCTTTTTACTAATTTATATACCAAATAAAGTTATATGCAGGTGAATTATAACTATTTTTATGGAGTTTAATACAGTAGTTGTTTCATGTAGGTCTTATTTTCCACTTTTTTGGCAGAGAAAGTCTTGTAGACATGTAATGAGTGGACTTAGGATTTAGTATTTGTAGTTGTGAGGAAAGTTGGTAACTAGAAGAACTTAAAAAGGTTGGTTTTTATCGGGAAGTTGAGTTCCCTTTGGTATTGGTCTGGTATAGTTATGCATGATGACAAGTGTATTGTCAAAGATATCTGGTGGACTAACTGAAGTCATGCATCCGTTGCTACTCTTAAAGTCAGTGGTTCCATCATATTTGTGGCATTTTCGACAGAAGTAAACTTTATGTACACTAAGTAATCCTTTCTGTTATTAGCTTTAATATACGCGGGACTAACATATGCAGCTATAGTGCCTTCTAAGGCTTCCTTTTCATCAGTATCCGTTATCAAAATGATAAAACTTTACTTTACTTTCAGGCGGTTTTCAAGCAGTTTGGTGGTGGGGGTTATGGAGGTTCGGATAATGTTGTTACAGATGAGGCAGAACTCAGGCTTCATCAGAAACTTGAAAAGTTGTACATATCTACACGTGCTGCAAAGGTTGCTTTTCACCCTTGTGTTGGATCGTCTTATTTTTGCTGTACTAAAAAACAAACAATCTACTCCATGAGTCTAAAAATTGTTGCAGCTGCATGCGTTATATGAACATGTAAGATATGCAATTAGGTTAAATGTGTGTATACAACATCACTATGGCTGCAATACATGTTATGTACATTGGTTGAGAATTACAGGAACATGTTTACATAAACTGTTAGAATAATTATTTAGGATTAATGTCATGGATCTCATGAAACTCGATGGAACATAAATATGAACATTTCTGATGATAATATATATATTTCTTCCTCACAATCCACTTATTTTTTACTGTCAGCATTTCCAAAGGGACATTGTTCGTGGAGTTGAAGGATATATAGTTACTGGTTCCAAACAAGTTGAAATAGGTAAATAGGCGATGCTTTTTTTCTAACTTTGACACGAGTCCATCAGATGGATATGGTATCACATGAATGATTTTGTTGAACAGATGGATATGGTATCACATGAATAATTTTGTTGAACAGGAACTAAATTGTCTGAAGATAGTCGAAAATATGGTGTTGATAATACATGCACAAGTGGTAGTACACTATCTAGAGCTGCAAAAAACTTTTCACGAGCTCGTGCGCAAATGGAGAAGGAAAGAGGAAACTTATTGAAATCGTTTGGGACACAGGTCTGTATTTCCCTGCTAGAGTATAAAATGGGTATTAAGTTAGCATATTGACATGGGCATATAACGTTTACTGTTTACATAGCTTTTTGCTATTGGTTCATTGTTTGATGGTTTTTTTAGTTGTTTCCATTATTATTCACCTGTAAAATAATGCTAAATTGCTATCAGGTTGCAGAGCCATTAAGAGCGATGGTCATGGGAGCTCCACTTGAAGATGCTCGCCATCTTGCTCAACGTTATGATAGAATGCGGCAAGAGGCTGAAGTACAGGTGTTTAATTGTGCTGTTAGAGTTTTAGCTTTGCATATATCATTTAATGATGAATTTTGTTATTTAAGATCTTGTGACACTACTGTAACTTGGTTTTTACCCTCTAAATTTGGTAGGCCGTTGAAGTTTCTAAAAGACAAGCAAGAGTTAGAGAAGGGGTGGGGAATCCCGAAATGATTGGGAAACTTGAAGCTGCAGAATCAAAATTACAAGATTTGAAATCCAATATGGCAATATTGGGAAGAGAAGCTGCATCAGCAATGGCTGCTGTTGAAGGTCAACAGCAAAAAATGACCTTACAGAGGTTAATATCCATGGTAAAGTCTGTCCACTTGATCATCTAATACAATCTAATCTCTCATGATGTGTTATCTGAAACTTCTTTTCTATAAGACTGAATCAGAACGTGCCTACCACCAGAAGGTTCTTCAGATTCTGGATCAGCTTGAAGGCGAGGTATGCAATATTTAGTCTGATCATAGTATGTTGCGTCATTATGTGAGTAGTAGACATAGATACCTTTGTTAATTGCCTATTAACTTGTAGAAAAGTACTTGACATCCATATTAATAAGAAGCCAAGCAAGCACTCAAACCATGTAAGATGCAAGTATGTAACTCTCATGTATCATGTTGACCAAAGCGATTTGGGTTTGTAAGTTGATGATTATTGTCTTTGGCCTGTAAAACGAGTAACAATCTATGGATGAATCATTAAGTTCTTTTTAGTAACAGTAGCATGTATATATATGCACTGCCTTCAACAGGATAAAATATGAAACTATGCAATGATGGTTACTGGTGTACCTGATGCATGTTGTAAGAATTTAGAGAGTTTCAGGCTTGAATCTTTGTGTGCTAAATATGAGTGGCAAAATGGGTGGTTTGAGCAGGTTCGTTTACGTGGTTAAACAGGTGTGGGTCAAAATGAATTTGATAATTGGTTGATGTGTTAAATTTGATTACAGATACCATAAAATGAAAATACTAGTGCAAAAGCACACTGTAACATTTGTCCTGTTTGAGCTGTTCGACCCATTTGACCTGTCTTATTGTTAGCTAAGTTTTAAGTTCGACCCATTTGGCCTATTGGAGATGAAATATAACCTAGATGATTTGTCATCTATTGAGCTTCGATATTTTTTATTTATTTATTTATGGGGTGCTTGCGTGTTGGGCAACATTAGATGTTATCGGAACGACAACGAATTGAAGCAGCTCCTACTCCGTCTGTGGAAATGCCTCCACCTCCATCGTACGAAGAAGTAAATAATGCGTTTACTTCTCCAATGCAAAATGGCTCAAATGATGAAGTAGACTACTTTTTAGGAGAGGTAAGTCTATGAAAGTTGTATGGACCCAATCAACTACCTTACTCTTAATTTAACTGAGAACGTGTTTTAATGTTTTTCTTCAGGCGATGTACACATATCAGGGAGAGTCTGATGTGGAGCTCTCTTTATCAATTGGCGATTATGTTGTTATCAGAAAGGTACGTGATATACTTTAAGTCTGTGTAACTATGGCTTACTAGGATGTGTTAAACTCTTGTTCGTTTCTCCCTATATTCCCCATGTGCTGGATACCTGTTTGCCAACCATGTAATATCAATATGAACCACTAGGGGGAAATAATTGGTGCCTTTTTCGAGTTGGATAATGGGTTAAATTGTAACTGTTCAAGCATAATGAAACTGAACATGCAAACGTTCATTAACATCAACTTTTGAAGATGGAAAAGAATTGAGTGTTAAATGTTATCAATAGAACTTTCTTATTGCAATAATAAACTGACTTTTTCAATACAATGATCTACAGATCTAGGATGTTGTATGCATTTAATTACACATCAAATGACTTTCACCCGTTTGACTCAATAGAAGTCAAACATCTAAAATTGCCACCCCTATTAATCACCATTGTATACTTGTCAAAACCCGTATGCCTATAAAGTGACAAATTGGACATCATCCCAAAACATGGTTACACTGTATCTTAGAAACCTAAACTACTGTACATGGAGAGAGATCCATCAGGGTCATTTACGAAGAACTACTTATAGATAAATCAACTGACTGGCGTTACAGATGAATTACATCAATAATGCACAATATATGGTTTGTTCTGCAGGTTTCCAATAATGGTTGGGCTGAAGGTGAATGTAAGGGCAAAGCAGGTTGGTTTCCACTAGGGTACATTGAAAGACGAGAACGTGTTCTTGCCAGCAAAGTAACAGACATCTTTTAGAGTACGTGTTCTTTGCACATTAAATCTTAAATCAAAATGTTATTTGTATGCATTTTTGGTCTTCAGATATAAAAAGTAGAGCTTTCTGTGCTTGTTAGAAGTTAGAACAAAACAAAACACTTACTTTTCATTTTCCAAGTGATGTACATTCTCTCAATTTTCTTCTTTGATTCTTCCTGCCCTTTTGATTGAATTCAGTTTGTGATTCATTGTGATAATCACTGTAATCATTTTTGTTGTCTTTTATTTCTATTTTTTAAACAATGTGTTATTGCGTATGCTTTTTGGAGCAAGTTGTGAGATTGGGCTTGTACATTTTTGCTGTGACAAATTCTTTTCATAAGGACCCTGGTGACTCATAAGAATTGTTGGTTCTTAATATAAATATAAACGCACATTAGAATACCAGGTCCTACAAGTTTTAGTCTAGCTCATTGATGCGGAAAGTAGATGTCCCTGTTGCGAAACATGTCCTGAACATGAATCGGTCACATTCCGCATTTGAAATATAAACGACAAGTTTTTAGGTGGTATGTGCAAGGTGGTGAGGGACAATATTGTCCTACATATTAATACGCTCTCCACATAATTGCCAAGGCATTGGTACTCCTTTTTACTAGTTAACTTAGAATTCTGGCCATAGAATTTCTCATTTATATCTCATCCCTCTGTATTTGAGAGTGAAGTTTGTAGGACACAATAATAGCATCTTTAATTACTATATGCTTGTTGTATACGAACTTGCTCTTTCTTGCAATTTGGAAGACAAAACCATGTGAGATTGCATTGTTCTATAGTTTTATACCTTTGGAATATTGAATACTGAATTTTGCTATTATCACTTACTTTTCAATAAGAGCCTTGATAAACTTGTATATAAAGCACAGAACAAGTAACACAAAAACACAAATTTCCTTAATTCTCCACTTCATCTTTCATTAAGAAGAAACCACTGCAGATACATTGTTCTTACTTGATCACCCGTTAGAACAATGGCCATTCGTATGCCTCGTATCACTCAAGCAAAACAAATTCTCCGCCGATCATTATCAAATGGAAGAAGCAATTTGACATCAAGTAACATCCCAAAAGGGTATTTTGCAGTTTATGTTGGAGAGCAAGAAATGAGGCGATTTGTGGTTCCTGTTTCATTGTTGAAACAATCTTCATTTCAAGAATTGCTACGCCAATCAGAGGAAGAGTTTGGGTACAACCATCCAATGGGTGGACTCACAATTTCATATAGTGAAGACGTATTCACTGATCTTGCTTCTCGTTTAGGCGCCTTATGAGTTAGTTAGATATACAGTTCTTTGCTAGCAAATGTAAATCACTAACTACTAGCTAGGACCTTTTACTGTTTGTTAATGGCAACACTTGTAGCAATTACATAAAACTCAAAGTAGCAAGTATATGTAAGATGTTGGCTGTCACAAGTTAATCTGTAATTACGATTTTCAAAAAGCAGATAAATTCTGTGTTTTTTTTTTTCATACCTATAAGTGTCAACATATGCTCATTCAATTCATAAAATCACTGATCTTGCGACTTGCCAGTCAAATTCTGGAACTCTCACAATAGAAACAAACAGGGGTTTGGAGTTAAGATGTCACTGCTAAAGTGCTAATACAGAATTGTGAATCACTCTAACCACTGCGGTTTCATTTCATATCATATATATGGAACTCAAGTCCTGTGACGGCTAATGTTCATCTTCCTAAGTACAAAACTTGCTCTCACCTAATCCTATTGTAAACAGTACTTTATAAAATCATATCATGCCTAAATGGCTGAAAATAATTTAGCTCGTCCTTCGACACAGCAAGAAATTCACTGAGCATTACAGAAACCTTTGGTAGTATAGCATGCAAAAAAACGAAAAAGAAAAATTATATAAATAAAATAAGTAACTTAAAACAAAAGTAAGACCGAATTAAAGTTCATTAAGCTTATACGGTTTGACCATCAATGATGCAGACGTCCAATGAATGAAACCTACTCAGTGTTAACTTGTCTAGGCAAAGAGCTTCTACAAGGTGTAGGTGATTAAGTTGTAATGCATATTGTCCTACTACAAATGAAAACTGTAGCAAGATTTTAAGACAAAATGATGTTATCATGCATATAGAATGGTTTGTACACCAGTCCTATTGATTAGGTATATATCTATATCCATAATACATCATTGGATATCATATATAATTAAGTTATAAGACAACTCCAGCTATTTTTGCCTCGATTTTCTTTTTGTTAGAAAGCATAGCCACATTTATATTTTATATATGAGTATCTGGGACCATGATGTTGGTACTACTATTCTACGCCACTTAATTTCTTCTAAATTCTGGCCATACAAGTAACCCTCTATGTCTATTCATATTATGTGTGATAGTGAAATTTTAGCCATAATGTCTTCTCTGATTTAATGGTTCTTGTCATGTAATTAAGATCTATTCTTTCTTGCAAGTTGGAAGACAACCACATGAACTTGCATATCTATGGTCTGTAACAGTGAGTCAGTGTGACATCATTTTTTATTTTGTTATTATACCCTTTTATCAGATATTTTTTTATCTAGAGCTTCAATGACCCTATATATATAAACCATATTTAGGCAAAGCACCAACACAACTCCATCTCAAGACCTCAAAAACATCTTTCTTAAAGCAGATCGAATTCCTTCAAGCTTCTTTTTCTTCTGTAATCCACCTATACAGCATATAATGGCTATTCATATGCATCGTATCACTCAAGCAAAACAAATTCTAAGGCGATCATTAGTGTATGGAAGAAGCACGTTGACATCAACAGAGATCCCAAAAGGGTATTTTGCAGTTTATGTTGGAGAGCAAGAAATGAAGCGTTTTGTGGTTCCTGTTTCATTGTTGAAGCAATCTTCATTTCAAGAACTACTACGCCAATCAGAGGAAGAGTTCGGGTACAACCATCCAATGGGTGGCCTTACAATATTATGCAGTGAAGAGATATTCACTGACCTTGCTTCTCGTCTAGGCGCATTATGACTTATAAGCTAGATATTACGTTCTTAACTAGCAAAGATTTGTACATCACTAACAGTTAGGAAGTGTTGACTAATTGTAAACAGAAATTCTTAGCAATTGTATAAAACTTAAAGTACGATTATTCAAGATGTTGGTTGTCACAAATTGATCTTTATATGTCTAAATGCAGACATATTCTATGCTTTTTTTGTACTATGTCCGAATATGCTCATTTAATTCGTAAAACCATTGTTATGAGTAAATTTGCAAGCTCCTCCAGAGATATGTTACAAGATGCATGTAAGGATATTTTTTTTGATTATTCTAGAAAATAACAGACATCCATTATAGCTCA
The DNA here is from genome assembly GCA_963422505.1 of Pseudognaphalium luteoalbum. Taxonomy (NCBI): domain Eukaryota; kingdom Viridiplantae; phylum Streptophyta; class Magnoliopsida; order Asterales; family Asteraceae; genus Pseudognaphalium; species Pseudognaphalium luteoalbum. The sequence goes on from OY730192.1 coordinate 1,917,104, forward strand.
AACGGAGGAATGCATGTGGATTCCTCACTGCCATTATCAGTCACAATTATAAGATGAACTGCAAATATGGTTCTGTAAATAACTAATCTTTGTATGGTTTCATTGTCAACTATCGTTTTTAGCGAACTCAAGATCCGACAGATAGCTAATGTTCCGAAGTACAAAAGTAGCTCTTCAGCCTTTCAAATTCTGATTGTAAACACTTTTTTACAGGGCCAGATCTAGGGATAGAATTATATTCCGCTCGTCCTTTGACACACGCCTTGAAAATACTAGTATTATAGGAAAATTTATTGTAGAGTGCAAAAAAGTTGCAACTTAAATATAAGATCGAGGATCATCAGTATTTCGTGGTTTGGCCTAATCCACATCAATGATACCCAAATTAGTGAACATTCCCATTGACTAAAAACATATTTAGTTGTCGTGTCTAGGAAGAGAACTTCTATAAGTTGTAGGTGATCATTAAGCTGTAAAGCATCTTGTCTCGCTACAAATGAAATCTTTGGCCTAAAACATTAAGACAAATTGATGTGATCAACTGATCATGATTCATGCATCTGGAATGGCTTTCACATCAGGAATATCTATATCTATATAATTGGACATCACCATACGTTATATATATAAGACAATTCCAGCTATTTAAGCCTGGATTTTGTGTTTGTTAGGAAACATAGCCACATACATTATAGTATTGGGGACCATGATGTTGCTACTATTCTTCGCCGCTTAATTTCGTCTAAATTCTGGCCACAGAAGTAGCCCTCCATGTCTATTCATATTATGTAGCCTAGTGAAGAGTTAAATCATAATGTATTCTTTAATTTAATGGTTCTTGTCATGTAATCAAAAACCTTCTTTCTTGCAAGTTGGAAGACACAACCACATGAACTTCACTTCAATGTTCTGTAACAGTGACATCATTTTTCAATTCATTTAGTTATTATATCCTTTTATCAGATATGTTTGATCTAATACTCGAGTTTCTAACTGTATAAATAAAGCATGCACCCACATATATAATTCTCTCTATCAATCTCCAGATTCCAAAACATCTTTATTTAATAGAATATCCTTCGGTGATTATTAACGTTTCAATTAATTACCCATAGAAGGATGGCTATTCATATGCCTCGTATCATTCAGGCAAAAAAACTTCTGCGACGATTATCATCTAATGGAAGAAGCACATCAACATCAACTGACATCCCAAAAGGGTATTTTGCGGTTTACGTAGGAGAGCAAGAAATGAAGCGATTTGTGGTTCCTGTTTCATTATTGAGACAACCTTCATTTTTAGAACTACTACGTCAATCAGAAGAAGAGTTCGGCTACAACCATCCAATGGGTGGCCTCACCATTCCATGCAGTGAAGACGTATTCACTGAGCTTGCTTCTCGTTTAGTCGCATTATGAGTTAGATATAACGTTCTTTGCTAGCAATTAATGATCTGTAAATCATTGACCACCAGGAGTCTAGGACCTAATGATTATTTGTAACAGAGTAACTTCCAGGAGTTGTATGAAACTCAAAGTAGGAGTTATTTAAGAAAATGGTTGTCACAGATTGGTCTTTACATTTTTGGATGTAGAGAAATCCTGTATTTTTGTACACTTATAAGAGCCAAAATTCTTAAGCTACAAGCATTAAAATTCTTTTGACATTCTTATACATTTATAAATGAAACAAATTCACACATAGCTTTCAATAAATATATAGATGTGAAAAAAAGTTGATAAAAAGCTGCATCATCTACTCTAGAGAATCACATGAAATGTAGTTTTCAATAGATCGAATCTTCTTATTACCAAATATATCTTAGTGAAATGTAGAGAAGTCCTATGTTTTTTAAAATAATTATTTGACCAGCAAATACATTATATAAGCTTCTGAGACATTTTCCCAGTTACATCTAGTTATGCTTGATTTTTATACAACTTTTACAAAACATGTCAAAATCTGTCATAAATTTGTCGCAGGCAAGGTTGCAGGTGCAGCATAGTTACACAGGCTTCAAATTTTTTAGCATATTACGGGCTGCGATGGCTTGCAGAGTACCACCAGAAATATCACCCAAATTCAAACCAACTCATTTCTAAGTTCTAACACATCAATATTACTTTCTTTTAAACGTTAGAATTATTACTTCTAACACAATGTAACATCAAACCACGATCATTTGAGTCAACGTACCATTTTCGACCCATTTTCACATGGTTTATTCATTTCACAGCAGATCTTTTAAGTGTTATGCAAATATTGGCAATTAATTCAGGTCCTTTATCAATTTCTCAATAAATTGACATCTTAAGCTGTTGGGTCATTCTTGACATATATAGCACTTTCGACCCAATTGCTTCCCAAATCTTTCCAAACTTACATCTGATTGATGTAGTTATATTCTAGTATCATTTAGTGATTCTTAACCTTCAAAGACACTTACCGGCATCTACATCCACATTTAGATCTCTTGACCCACCTTTGGTTCTTTAACTGATCTGACTTTATAATACATACTCTTCGAGCCATGATTCTTTAGTAACATGTATCCCGTGCAGTGAAAGTTGTTCTTGCTCAGAATTTGCAAGAAACATATCAACCCTAGAGCATATGATATGATAAGCATGATGAGGGACCATGTTGTTGTGACTTAAGACCGTATGCTCTCCTTAATAAATGAATTTGTATCTTTGATCCTTCTTACATCAAGTTGGAAGACAAAACCATGTGAGTTTTCCTTTAACTTCAAACAATAGTCACTATCTATCATCTAATGCCTAATCCCCCTTCTATATAAACCATTCAATATACACAGCACAACCACAACTTCCTTCAAAATCCTCAACATCTTAAAAAATTCTACAAACTTTTTAACCTTTCATCAGCCTTTTATATTGGAAAAATGGCCATTCGTATGCCTCGAATTGTTCAAGCAAAGAAAATTCTCAGACGATCATTTTCAAATGGAATCAGTGAAACATCTATGGACATCCCAAAAGGGTATTTTGCGGTTTATGTTGGAGAACAAGAGAAGAGGAGATTTGTGGTACCTGTATCACTACTGAGTCAACCTATGTTTCAAGAATTACTACATCAGGCAGAGGAAGAGTTCGGGTACAACCATCCAATGGGTGGCCTAACAATTCCTTGTAGTGAAGACATATTCACTGATCTTGCCACTCGTGTAGGCGCATTATGAAAGTTTCGTCTTAGTTATCACAGTTTTGTTAGCAACTAATCATTAGGAGATATTATAGTTAGTAAATAGAAAAACTAGTCCCAATTGTATAAACTTTGAAATGATTACATTTCAATTTCACTGAATTCTGTTTAGCGTTATATGCTTGGACACGAATCACAAACTTATTTTTTGTGAAGACATAATCTCATAATTTGAGGTCCATCCCTGGAACTGATACAAGCATCTTATATATTCGTTTTCTTATACATGTCCTAGAATGAATATAAAAAGAATATACAAACAAAGGTCATTACTTATGTTGATTTATTTTCTACATAAACATACCGCAAGAAGAATAGGAGCAATATATCTGACCTTTGGAAAGAATTAACTGAATCATGGTCACGGAACAAGAACTTTACTGCAGTTCGTTCAGCAGATAAATATTTCTGAAAACCGGCAGAACCTAATCTGAGTTATCTGGTCCATTGTCTTCTCCAAAGTATTCATTATTATCGAATTTGTTTCACCAACGAGGTTACCAGCATGTGAATCACGAACCACAACATTTAAAATTCTTCGATTAATATGAATTAAATTTTTTAAAGAAAAGTAAACAATCTACACATAGATAGAGAAGGATGCTAATGATACATATTTGTATTTCAAAATTTAAAACAGACCTTGGTGTGCCACAAATAGCACCATCAGGATTTGTAGTTGTAAAACATTTCCTGGAAAGAATCTGTCTTGCTTCACCTACAACCATTAATAGATGCATTGAACTTCAATAACAACCTAGTAAGTAGTATCATTTGATGATGAGTAGAAAGCATAGGATTTTGGTCATATAAACATATCATGCATTCCCACTTTTGTTCCTGCAGCAACCCAACAGAAGAATTATTAATTGTCATACCATTTTCAAGGTGCAATTTACAAGCAAACAGTTATGAATCAAAAACTGAAGTCAAAAGAAGACATTTATAAGCTAATGTGCAATTAAACCATATTTCCGATACAAATACAAAGCTCGGCATCAAAGGTCAACCATACACGTTGAAATCGAAATGATGGTATTGAAAGTATGAAATGATATGACATACGAAGACATATTGGAATCAATCAAAATTACCATTATTAATTATTTAAAGAAAAAAAGTTATGGATTTTTTAGTTCTCATATCAAAGAGATGTTAGTTGTTTCAGTGATAGTAGCAAGGGATAGTGGAGGCTGCAGATCTATACTTTTTCTGGTGCCTCAGCTTCAGGGATGGGACTTGGGAGGACTGTGAGAGCTGAGTGTTAGATACTTCACGAGCACCAATTATATGAGAAGAATTTCATACCTTCTATCTTGCACATACTGTGATGAAAATATACTAAAGTGTTACTTAACCATTTCTGAGCTCACTAGATTACTTATTACTTATTAATGATGAGGTAAAATAATTACAAACCATTTCAATGCAAATATATTTTCAAAGCATTTAAGATGAATTCATCTGTGTCACTCTTGAAATGGTGTAGGCTTCATATTTACTGAAAAACAGTTTTTTTTTCCCAACCAGCTTTTTGATCCTCTGAAAAATAATCACCAGCAGCATCCGTCGTGATTGTTTAGCATATAGGCAGTTTTGGTTATCAAATTGACAACATCATATTCGAACAGAATAAAAGAATGCTTGTAATTAAATCTAATAATCAACTTGTGTGGTCAACAACTCTAACTTATACTTTGTATCTAGTTTACAGAAGAATTAATACTGACAAATTGACGATCTCAGAAGTTATTCTGGGCATGGTTTATTATTGTATAAACATACATTAAAGATGCTTAAAAGCAAAAAATATATATAAAGTTCCACAAAATTTCCTAAAATATAAATTTCCAGGGAAGTCAAGCAAACAGCAATGATTTGTATCTAGTTTACAGAAGAATTAATACTGACAAATTGACGATCTCAGAAGTTAATCTGGGCATGGTTTATTATTGTATAAACATACATTAAAGATGCTTAAAAGCAAAAAATATATATAAAGTTCCACAAAATTTCCTAAAATATAAATTTCCAGGGAAGTCAAGCAAACAGCAACGACATGCTTAACCACCAAACATATAATATAAAGATGAGTTCTTCTTTTTCTTTCTATCTATTTTTACATAAACTATATTTAATGAACTGTTCAATTCAAACGAATACGTATTATAAATGAATAAAACTTCAATAAATCCCTCGAGAATTACAAAGCATAATACATGTTTTAGGCTTTTTACCTTCCAACGATAGCTTCGGGTCTGAACACAGTGATGGGAATTTGGTCCACATCTGTAGCAACCAGTAGTAGTGCCGCCATGGACGACTTAGAAAATTGGACAGGCGAGTTCAGAGATAGAAGTTTAAGCACAGTGAAAAGTGAAAACTCGTGTTCAGAATAAATGGGAGAGTGGGAGACGCGGGTAAGCAGTTTTAGAGAAGTTAAGCCTACAAATGACAGATACAGGGAAAAACTTAATAAGGTGATGACATGTCAGCGAAGCATCCGATAAAAATTGACAAGTCGCTGTTGAAACCTCGTTTTAGTGATTACCTCAATAATTGTATCTCTGTTAGTGCTCCAAATTTAAGCAACCACTTCTTTTTGAGAAGCCACAAAGCAGGACCTGTTTATGGCAATTTAATTAGATGGTTCACCAGACCCGGCAGTTCTATAACAGAATTGAACATAATAGCACAATTAGAAGGCTGTGTAACAATAATGACCCATAAGAGCTGAGAAAATGTTGGCCGTAAATTACCAGTTCCCATTTAAGATTTTACTTTCAAGTCTTCAGCAAAAACCTCATATAATTATGTATTCAAACTTTCAAAGCCAAATAAACACTTAATATAGATAATACCTAAAATCGATTTATATCAATAAACAGTTTTTGTTGAAGACCTGTAAAAACAATCTGTGCAAACAGCCTGACTGTTGCCCCACCAAGATACGGTATATCTCAAAGTTTGAGCGATTAACTCAGACAAATAGAAATTTATCATCAGAACCCCTTATTATACATATCACTTCCCTTTAGAAAATTAAAGACGGTAAATCACACAAATAGTCTCTAGAAATTCTTAAATTACCTCATTCTAAAATGCACAAGAATCTTTACAAATTACGTCAACGGAAGCATCGCTGTAAGTGCTTAAATTACCCCATCATCAAATGCATCAGTATAGAAAAACGAGGTATTTCTACACCGGACAACCAGAGAATCGCCCGCCAATAGACAGTAAATTATTTGCTCGATCAACTCACACATTTATAACGTCATCTCACCGCCTCGTTTAAAAAGACATCGCAATTTGAGTCTGTTTACTTGAATTCAACAAAATCAATCTCTAAACTACAACAACAACAACAACAAAACCCTAATTTTGACAAACACGGCAAAAAGAACCCTAATTTCGAAATCAAAATAAAAAACCCCTAATTTATACGAATTCAACAAAATCGTAAAGAAAAAACCCTAATTTCGACCAATTTCACGAACCCAGAGGACAAAAACCCTAATTTCCAATTATTTAATTACGAAGAATTCAACAAAATCAACAGAGGGTTAACCCAATTTCGAAGAATTTGAGGAAATCAGGAGAAAAGAAGCCTAATTTCGAAGAATTAGAAAATTTAAAAAGGAAAAACAATGTTATTATGGGAAGCTATGTGTTATGAGTTAGCTATATATAGGTTTCCGTTGCGTTTTTTATACGCCGGTCAACATTTTTAGTCAAAGGCGGTGGTCTCTACTCTCTTGTATCTATAATTTTTCTTTTCATTTTATAGGAATAGGAATTCAAAGTAAAAAGTAATGAAATACTCGTATCATACTTTCAAACATTTAATTTTTACTAATTTCCGATCAAACTTGTTTTAATTACAATGACAAAATTGATATTTCATCGATCTATCATAAATCAAAGAAAAATTGTTGGAAGATTTTTTGGGACGAAATTATTGTTATATTCTCTTATATGATATGATATGATAAAAGTATGGTTTCTTTACATTTTTATTATATTATTATTTTATACAATATGGTAAAATAATACAATGATTAATAGTAACACACCAAATCAACTATTACTATTTTCATTATTATTAACTCAGCTCTTAAATTAACTATAATACCTTTACTTGTCTTTAAAATTAGTTCTTTAATTTCTTTCAAGTTGGTAGAAGATATTAACCACGTGATATTGCTTTATATATCTTCCAATCACAATCACTCATTTTATTTCCCTTTTAAAATTGTTAAATACGCAGATGATGAGGGACCATGGTGTTGTTTACAAATTGAAATCAGACCATATGTTCTTAAAAATCCTCTAAAACAATCTAAGAAATACTGAAATCAGACTTTTGAATTGAAAAATGGCCATTCGTATGCCTCGGATTATTCAAGCAAAGAAAATTCTCAGACCGTCATTTTCAAACGGAAGCAACACAGCGTCTATGGATATCCCAAAAGGCTATTTTGCCGTATATGTTGGGGAACAAGAGAAAACGCGATTTGTGGTACCTGTATCACTATTAGGCCAACCTATGTTTCAAGAATTACTACATCAGTCAGAAGAAGAGTTCGGGTACAACCATCCAATGGGTGGTCTCACATTATGTAGAAAAACACAATCACATACGAAGAAACAAGAACACCATAAATCTCAGAATAATACTCAATTAACAAAACCGGGATTTAAACCCAAAAACAAGACAAAGCCTCACTACAGACTCAAAACCCTCAATGTTCAACACCAATAGATGAAGAACATTAACCCTCAAGATCCAGAACAGATTGATCGAGATGATCACAACAATATACAGAGAATGATAGCCGTATCACTAACAATGAAAGAAAGATAAAAAAACCCTAAAACTAAAATAAACTCAGTATTTATACAACCCTAAAAACAATTTACAACTTCAGTCCATGCAGTCTTCAACATTTAACTTTGATACACCAAACATTATAATTTCCATTTAAAGCCTTATAGAAATAAACATGCACTTAGACAAACTATCGTAACACATATAACAAGGTTAATATTGACATTAAACATATAATTTTAACACCCTCCCTCAATCTTATCCTTGTATAAATTGATTAATCCCAACTTATCACACAAATAATTATGTTGAGACTTATTTAACCCTTTTGTAAATATATCTGTCAATTGATGATTTGAGTCAATAAATTCTGTTTTAATGACTCCAGATAAACATTTTTCTCTTACAACATGCAAATCTATTTCAAAATGTTTAGACCTTTCATGAAAAACAGGATTTGCAGCAAATAACAAAGCAGATTTATTATCACAATACAATTTTATTGGCAGAAAATTGTTAAGTTTTAGATCTGCAAGCAACTTCACAACCCAAAGAATTTCACAAGTTGTGGCAGCTAAAGATCTGTATTCTGATTCTGTAGAGGATCTAAAAACAGTAGGTTGTTTTTTACTTTTCCATGAAATCAATGAACCACACAAAAATAAACAATAACCTGAAACAGACCTTCTAGATCCAAGACACTTACCCTAATCAGCATCAGAATAAGCACATAAGCTAAACATACCTTCCTCTTTATTGATTTTAACACCTTTACCAGGACAACCTTTTAAATATCTGAGAACTCTGAAAGCAGCTTTTACATGGGATTCAAGAGGAGCATACATATATTGACTAAGGCATTGCACAGAATATGAAATATCTGGTCTGGTTAAAGTTAAATAAATTAACTTACCAATTAATTTCTGATACTGAGAAATATCAGAAAGAGCTTTATCATCTTTAGATTCACAAGAATTAAGCACAGAATTAGCTTCCAAAGGAGTTTGAATTAGCTTACAACCAAGCATACCAAACAATATTTCCTTTGAGTCATACATATACCAGATTCAGATTTTAATATTTCAATGCCCAGAAAATACTTTAACTCACCTAAGTCCTTAATCATAAACTTGGTTTTCAAAAAATCTTTAACTTTGACAATTTCAGATACACTATCTCCTGTTATAATTATATCATCAACATAAACAAGAAGAATTATAAGAATATTTTCAGAAGTCAAAGTATACAAAGAGTAATCATTAACACTTTGAATAAAACCATACCCATTCAAAAAAGAAGTAAGTTTTTCATTCCCTTATCTAGGAGCTTGCTTTAACCCATACAAAGATTTTGTTAACTTACAAACTCTAGAATCATTTTCAGAAAAATATCCTTGAGGCAATGACATATATACATCTTCAGATAAATCACCATACAAGAATGCATTATCTATATCAAGTTGATATAAACACCAATTGTATTGAACAGCTAAGTTTAATATGCATCTAACAGTAACCATTTTGACAACTGGAGAAAAAGTTTCTTCATAATCAATTCCCTCCCTTTGACTATACCCCTTAGCAACCAATCTTGCCTTATATCTTTCTATCTCACCATTTGATTTATACTTAATCTTATAAATCCATTTACAACCTATTGGTTTTCTACCAACAGGTAAATATGTTACAGTCCAAGTATTGTTCCTATTTAAAGCTTCCATTTCATTATTCATAGCATTTACCCAATTTTGATCTTTAGAAGCTTCTTCATATGTTTTTGGTTCAATGGATTTATCAAGATTAGATATGAAACACTTATTATAATCAGATAGAACAGAATAACAAACATAATTGCTTAAAGGATATTTAACTTTAGTATTTACATCAAAATCTTTAAATTTAGAAGGAAAAGTTTTTTCTCTAGTTGATTTCCTAGATTGATTTTCATTTTCTGTGCTTTCAACAGTATCATGAACAGTAAAAGATGGGTCAGGATTGCCCTCAGAAGAGTTTGAATCAGGCACTAGTGTTGCTGTGGTATCATTGTCATTGGATGCAAATTCATCTAAATGACTTTGATCACTGCCACTACCATCACTATCTACTGGGTCTCTCTCATCATCATTGGGACTTACAGAGTGCAAAGGATTGTCAAAAACAGAATCAAAAAAGTTTAAATGATTTAAATCATTTTGAGAATCTGTTACATGTTTAGCAGAAGATTTTAAATCATAAGGAAACACAGTTTCATAAAATTTAACATCTCTAGAAAAAATCATGACTTTACTATCAAAACTAAAAAGTTTATAACCTTTTTTAAAACTTGAATAACCAACAAAAACACATTTTTCGGATCTTTTGCTAAACTTGTCAGATTCATTTAAAACAGTTGCATAACATAGACATCCAAACACTCTTAGGTGAGAGAGACTAGGTTCATGATTATATATTAATTCATATGGAGATTTTCTAGAAAGCACAGAAGATGGAAGCCTGTTAATAAGATAAGTTGCAGTAAGAACACATTCAGACCAAAAATTTAAAGGTAAATGACCTTGAAACATCAAAGACCTAGCAACATTAAGTAAATGTGTATGTTTTCTTTCAACAATTCCATTTTGTTGAGGAGTATAAGCACAACTAGTTTGATGAATTATACCTTTTTCACTACAGAACATCTCAAATTTCCTATTAATAAACTCAGACCCATTATCACTTCTAATAATTTTAACTTTCTTTTCAAACTGATTATTTATAAGATTAACAAAACTTTCAAAATTTGAAAACACTTCCTCTTTAGATTTAAGCAAATATACCCAAACTGCTCTGGTATAATCATCAACAATAGTCAAGAAATACTTATAACCATCTCTACTAACAATCCTATAAGGCCCCCACAAATCTAAGTGTATTAGTTCACCTAAAACACTAGATTTGTGATCACTCAAAGGAAAAGGATCTCTTGTTTGTTTAGCCTTATGACAAGTATCACAAACATCACTAACAGACTCATCATTCCATTTAAGTTTATTCTTAAGAATATTAAGAACTTGACTTGCAGGATGACCAAGTCTGCTGTGCCACAATTTATAAGAAGCATAACAAATAGAATTATATCTAGAAAAATTACCTTCAACATAATTAAACATATATAATCCATTTTTCATATTACCAATCCCCACAATCTTCTTTGACATTAAATCCTGTATATAACATTTGTTGTCATTAAAACCTATGAACATTTTACTATCTTTAGAAAGTGTATGAACTGAAAGCAAATTCACACCGTATTCAGGAACTACCAACACATTTCTCAGAATTATATTTTCAGTTAATTTCAAATCACCAATTTTAGTAATTTTTGCTAAAGTTCCATTTGAATGACCAACAGTCATACCAAGTTTGGTTACATCAAAAACATTTGTCATATGATTAATTGAACCTGTCATGTGTTGAGAGGCTCCTGAATCAATTATCCAATTTATAACACTATCTTTAGATGCACTAGTTGCATGAGAAACAAAAAATTTATGAAAATTAGAATTAAATTTAATACTACAATTCACAAAAGTACCTGCCACATTGTCCTGCACATTTCCTGAACTAGCATTCTCATTTAACAAACTCATTAGTCTAGATATTTGCTCAGTAGTTAATGACATACAATCACTTTTAGTATCAGTCAAAGAATTATTACTCACAACAGATTTATTGTTAGTTATACCTCTTTTAACCCATCCAGGAGGATAACCAATAATTTCATAACATCTTTCTATAGTATGACCAAGTCTGTTACACTTGGTACACTTTAGATTAGGATTAGGACCTTTGCCAAATCTTTTATTATTATCAAAAGTTTTTGAAACAAGAAAAGATGAATTTTTTGACTTATTCAAATTTTCAGAATAAGATGAATCTCTATGAGACTTTTCCCTTGAAATAATGGCAAAAGCAGATTGAACACTTGGCAAAGGTTCTCTAGTTAAGATATTACTTCTAATAGAAACATAAGAATCATCTAATCTCATTAAGAACTGCATTAATTTGATCAAGTCATTATGAATTTTAAAATCTGCATTGGCGTGACAAGTACAAGTAGGTAGCTTAATCAAAGCATCATATTGTTTCCAAAGAGCATTAAGTTTATGATAATAATCAGAAATTGATGAACCATTTTGTGAAATGGTATTTAATTTATGATGCAAATTAAAAGTAATTGAACCATCAATCTTATCATAAGTTTCTTTTAGTTCATCCCAAACAGTTTTTGCAAGTTTAGAAAAGACTTGACCAGAAAACAGTTCTTCAGAAATAGAATTTAGAATCCAAGATAGCACAATAGAATTACATCTTTCCCATTGGGAACCAAGAACATCATCAGTTTTATTTTTGATTACAGAACCATCAATAAAACCAACCTTGTTCTTGGTTTGTAATGCAAGCATCATAGCCCTACCCCAAACATTGTAATTCTCTGTACCCTTTAGCTTAAGTGATATTAGTGCAGTTGTACTAGTATCACCAGCATGAAGATATAGAGGATCACCAAAATCAAGATCACTCACTTGAGTGACCTTAGAAACAGTACTAACTTCACTAACCATATCAGCAGACAAACAATAATCAAATACCACAGATACTCACAACACAGAACCAGCCAAATCACAAGTAATAAAACCAATATGATATCAATTAACAATTAACTACACACAAATGCTTAATAAGATGCAGAAAACAAAAACAGATCCTAAAGGTTAGCCAAAGCAGGGATCCTTACAGACAGATTCTCAAGGGATTCTGTCCTAGGTCTTTCTTTGGGACCTCTCTTCTACCAATGAAAACAATCAAGATTAGTAAACCTAAATAATATCACACACAAGAATGCACAGACCTCAACAAATAACAAATAACCAGATATTCACTTTTTATAAAAAACAAATATAGAGAAAGAGTTAGAACCGCCTCACAGAGTACTCCGTGCAAAGCAAATAATAGAGAATAGAACAGCGGAAGACTTCAGATAATCACTCTGGAATAGCCAAGAGTGAATCAACCAGTAACAGGTTTCAAGATGAAACCCTAGAAACCCTAAGTAGAAAAATTAGGGTTTATAGAAGAAGAATAGCGAGCCAACCAGAAACCACCAGTAAATCGATGAAATAATCATCACATATCACAATCGAACCCAAACAGACAACCAGATCTTCGTAGAACATGAAACCCTAATTTGAAATTGTAAATACAGAATTTCAAATCACACCACAATCAATTGATAGATCGTACCGTAGTGTATCTGATACCATGTAGAAAAACACAATCACATACGAAGAAACAAGAACACCATGAATCTCAGAATAATACTCAATTAACAAAAGCGGGATTTAAACCCAAAAACAAGACAAAGCCTCACTACAGACTCAAAACCCTCAATGTTCAACACCAATAGATGAAGAACATTAACCCTCAAGATACAGAACAAATTGATCGAGATGATCACAACAATATACAGAGAATGATAGCCGTATCACTAACAATGAAAGAAAGATAAAAAACCCTAAAACTAAAATAAACTCAGTATTTATACAACCCTAAAAACAATTTACAACTTCAGTCCCTGCAGTCTTCAACATTTAACTTTGATACACCAAACATTATAATTTCCATTTAAAGCCTTATAGAAATAAACCTGCACTTAGACAAACTAACTTAACACATATAACAAGGTTAAGATTGACATTAAACATATAATTTTAACACATTACCATGTAGGGAAGACATGTTCACGGATCTTGCTTCTCGTTTGGGTGCATTATGACTATTATCAGTTGTATATATGCAGTAGTACGCAGTCTTTGCTTTCACAATTTTGTTAACAACTTGACTGGAAACTATTAATGTCTGTCAATACAGATACTTGTCCCATTTGTATATATAGAATATGAATTGCGGACTACATTGATTTTGTTGTATTCTACGGTGTAAATTTTCATCATGTGCTTAGACATGAATGTATGACAAACATATTTCACCTTCTATTATTTTGTTAAATACAGATAATTTCGTAACTTCAAAGTGTGTCCTTGGACTGATACATCACAAGCATCTCTTCGATTATCATCTAAAACACGATGTATATTGAAATCTTGTTATAAAGCTATTAGCTTCTGAATATGTAAGAAACTACGTAATATTATGGATTGATAGTAGGTCATGTGACATCCGTCACCAAAAATGTAATTCGAAAATCTCAATTTAAAATCATTACTTATTTGTATTCAAGTTCGTTAATGATAACTTATATATTCGCTTTGGGCATGAAAATATTTAGTTAATTATTTATGAAAGTTATACGATTAGATAAATATACGCGAATATGAAAACAATTAAATTGTGAGTATTAAATCTTAAAATATCACGAGCCAACTTAGTTCATGATTTATCAATTTTGGCCCAAAGAAAATGATCCAACTTCCAAAAACCCAAGCCTAACCCAACCCACACAACTCTAGAACTATAAAAGGCATCCTAAAATATAACCCTGACATTTTTTGATCACAAAAATCGTCCATGCTGCTGTCTCAAAATTTAATTCACGAACAGAGGCCGATTTGACCCATTTAAGTTCGTTTTCAGGATTCGGTCAAAACTATAAAGTTGTAGATCTCGATGTTTTACTTCAAATTTTGTGGTTTCGGCCTCTGAAACGCAATAGATTATTTTATAAAAATTATTTCGTAAACTGCTGCTGTGGGTGACGAATTTTCAGAAACTTTGGTAAGTTTTCGATCCTATAACTCTTGTATACGTCTGATCAATCTACAAAAAACGAATTCTAAAATTGTATATCCTCATTATTCACATAATTCTAAGAACGATTCTCACGTATTCGATCGTTAGTTGGTATAATCTCTATCCGAATCATTCGTTTAAACGTATTTTGATTATTTCGTTATTGTCGGTTTTCTTTGGGTTCATCCATTGTATTCCTAGTGAATGAAATCATTAGGACATATGTTAAATCAGTATATAAGTTTGTTATGAGTGAAATATTCGATTGATTAAGCGTTTGGATTGATTAGTTTAGAGACTTAGGTTTAAACTCATAAACCCTAATCTGATCAGATTTGATTCTCGGATTGAAAAGCATGTAACTAGGTCATTTTACGATGATTTTTGATGAATCTTGAGTCTAAACATAAGTATTAAGAGTTTAATTTCAAATGGTGTTGGTTTCATATCCAAATGTTGAGTATAAGTTAGTCAAAATGATTTTATAAATTTGAATGTCATTTCTGAGTTTTTCGGTTCGTGATTTCGGTTAACTTTTCGATTTTTGAAACATATCTTTAACTACGATTTTGGTTTTAAAATTTTTGCTGGGATAACTTCAAAGTGGTAACAATTTTCTGTAAAGATATTATAACTTTTGTAGTTCTTAAAGTATTTTAAGTAAATTGTAACTTTTGATCGTTGTTGTTTCTGAGCAGATTACTTTGGTGAATTTTTAAAAATAGTTAACTATTAAAATAAGTTTTGAAAAAATTACAGGGTGTTCATAACACACGGAAGTGCACTGGAAAAATTTGTAGAGTCAAATGATTTCATTAAGGCATGTTTAAAAATTAGTGAAGTGGTACAAAATTCTGGACAGAATATGAAATATACAAAAGAGTTGATTTTGTAAAGATACGTGAGGTTTAGTTACGAGGAAACTTAGTAGTGATGATTTGGACTTGGGATACAATGGAAGGACATAAGTATGTTTAGATTGTAACCTATATGCATATATGATCATTGTAGATTGCGAGTTGTTTTGTGGATTTACTTAAGGGCGACACTTACTTTAATATTTAAGGTGAGTTTTCGTGGCCCCATTTTCTTTACTTATTTTCCGTTGGGGGAAAAGAATGCTCAAAATGATTTTGAACTGTTTTCTTATGCTGTGAAACCTATCTAATTTCCGATTGTTGTGGACTGAATGCTTATTGGACGGATTGGTCGGATGAGTCTTGTGTCTTTGGGACCATGACAAAACTCCATATTACTTATTGGTCGGATTAGTCTTATGTCTTTGGGACCTTGAAAAAACTCCATATTGCTTACTTATACATGCGATTATTGATAGTACTATCGGACGACGGTCCCGCTCTTGAGATAGATGCGCTATCCTTGAGTGAATAGCATAAAATGAACGGATTGCTAATTGTGGACGAAACGGATTGTCTTGTGCATATTTCATATCATATGTCCTACTTACTTATCTATTTACACAGCAAACTGATTTTTATGTGTGTCCTATTAAACCTACGAACTCACCAACTATTGTGTTGAAGTTTTCGAGCATTTCTTTTCAGGTTATCTTAGCACAAAGAGACAGGGCTAGAGAACTTAGTGGACTGCTAGGTTGCATTGAGTGATATATTTGAGGTGCTATTCATGGAAGGCGTGTTTTGCCTTAGCTATGTTGAACACATTTATTGATTATTTGTAAGATTTCGATTCATTGTTGGAATGTATGCTTGGCACGAACTGCTAATCGTGTTAATGACATTACAACACATTGATTTTTAATTGCATTTAGAGTTCTATATATTGATGTGTTGTGATCCTATCATGGTTGCATTCCGTTATTTCCGTTTTAGACGGGGTGTGACAGATTGGTATCAGAGCCATTGGTTATAGAGAATTAGGTGGATTGACCTAGACTATAACCTAGGAACCTTCATATAGATATTATTCTAGGAACTACGTGTGCATGAAACGAAGTACACTTATTTATTAGGATATATATATATGAACTTACTTGCTACATAGACAACGTGTTCTCATTCATGTTTCGATTCTCGAGCAAGACATGCTCCGTTGGTGGTTTTGCACGTGCCCGCACACCCGAGAAGGTTATGTAGGCTTAACGGCGCGGAGTTATTGATGTCATCTATCAATACTATATCGATCATAGTATCATTTTCTTATAATTCGTGCCACTTTTAGATTTCAATATGTAGGAACAAGGTTGAACATTGTGATATAGGATTTGGTAATAAGTACATATATGAAAGGCTACCCTAACAATTATGGCGGCCGACGTAATTGCGAAGGTATCACGACATATATGTATTTATATGACCATATTCGAGTGTCCAATGTGTCGCCTTCAAAGTCGCGTGACGATGTCAAAAATCTCAACTCTATTTGTTCCGAACTCATGATCTTTGGTCGTTGGTTTGGCACATACATCTGACACTATCCACTCATCTATTCTAAACTCGTATGTACTCGAAATCGTAGCAAACATGCCGCCAAGACGTTCTACTCGAAATGCTAAACGTGATACATGACGGGAGCAAAACATGATAAATATAAAAGTGTAAATCGTGTAGTAAGAAAACGTCACTCTAAGACATGGAATTCGTACCGTGAGATTAATAGACATAGTACTAATGCACTAATGAATAATCATGCAAAACTCTAATAAATCAATACTCACGGGAACCAAAGTAATTGACTCACTATCCTTCTGATTCTTTGGGTATAGTTATATCTTAACTTTTCTTGGAAACTTATGGTCACGACCACGTACACCTACACTTCTATCATGCGATAGTCTTTACTTTTCTAGTTAGTGATGTATTCATTTAATTGGCCACTTTTACCCCCCTCGCAACAAAATTTTCAAATTCCTTTTTTCAAGTTCGCCCGAGATCTTGATGTCTTTTGGAGATGCACTCAATTCTCCGTATTGCTTGCCAACTTCACCTCTATAAGATTAAGGCTCAAATGCCTCATGCCACATTAGAATGGAATTAAATCAGACCATTCTTAAACATGTAATCTAATATCGGTTTTTAAACTATTTGACTACAACTATCGTAAGTAAGGAATTCAAGTCAATCTAAAACATACCTACATCATATCCCTTGCCAATATAACACGATTGTAACTTGGGTTGATCAAATATTTTCCTAAGAGTCCTATTATGAACACCATTAGTTGATGTATTGGTAAATCCAAAAACTTTGTAATAATTCTCAAACGCAACCATCCCTATTATCTATGCTGCTTAATGAAAGGGGTTTGAACGAAGAAAAAGGATAAGACTACCTATTAAATTGCTCTCTTAACTAAAATAACTAGCCACCCGCGAACAATTAGAATATCAAAAGATGTTATTAAACTTCAAAATAAATAAATAAATAAATTTTATTATCATCCAATATTTAACATAAATCAAACAACATAATACAATAACCTCCGTTGTTCTTAATGTCTTACAACTACAAATTTAGTGCTTCAAACCTTGTAATGTATTTCACTTCTACATGGCATATCACTATATAGAATCTCAAGGAAAAATTCGCTTACAATGTATGTATAAATTTGGAGAAGTTCCCGGGGGTAACTATTCTACAAGAGGCTCAAATAACAAGATAGACGTTGAATTTGATATTTACAAACGCTCAGCTCCAATGATGAAACCACTTTCTTGTGTCATGTAATAGTAGGAACTAAATCAAAAATGGCATTTGGTTACCACTAAGTCAAAAGAAAACCTAAAACCAAAGAACTTTCATAACCACCGAAAACATAATGAACTCATCGATGAAATGGAGAAAGGAATATCAGTAGGAAATCGTTTCGGTCGACACGTTAAAATAAAATCACATATCCTCTACTATATTGCGTAATAACATGGGAATGGTCCACTGCTAATCCATACGAATTAAGACGGGGGATCTTAACTATTGTCTCAAAAATGTTCAACCAAATAATCTGGAAACTCAATTAAGCAATATGACAAAGTGAAGATCAAGAATATACATGAGACAAATCGATTGATAGGGAATCAATAGAATATATCACATAAGGTATTGGCCTTAATGCAAATACGAAACACATAATGTCTCCGATTAATGTTGTTTTGTTCGATTCACCATTACACTATATCGTGCGGGTACATTACTTACGTTATCAAATTGATACATAGAAGAAGACTACTTCAAACCAAAGAACCAATGTTGCCTTCAAACAGTAACGATCCCTCATTATGTTTTGACATCAAAACGTCACTAAAGCTTGAGCTAAACAATACATTTCTTTCACCAATAGTTATGAAAATTTTCGAAACACACCACGCGAGCCTAAACGGGGGGATAAACTCGGTTGAAAACTTGCTAGAAATAACGCAAAACAACATGAAGTAACCCATAGACACGATGAAACACGTGGTTTGGCATCAACCCGCCAACACCTAACTTTAAGACTCTTCTTTATCTATACTCCTTTAAAAATTAATCTACTCATTTTCTTTTCAGCCTTATAGGCTTCAAGATGCGAAAATACCCAACTACCCTCACTATATTAAACAACCATTATCATTCATTCATTCACACTATGGTCAACTATCAATATCAATCACTACTACATTCTTCTTATTTGCTTACCTTTGCATAGCGCAAGTATGTAACTAGCTCTTAATCAAATGAATTCCGATGCGAGAGAATGTACACTATGAGATTAGCCCAAAACCAAAGCCACTCAAATTTTTGGATACAATCTAAGTTCATAGTAAGAAAACTTTTATAACCTCACAAAGAGATATCCTTATACGTATAAACTCTTCTTCCTTTGATGATATTATGGACAAATTTTCTTTGGCAACACAATCCTTGTATACTATTATATTTTTGCTCTCACCTACGAATGTATCATCAACAATTAAAATGCAAAAGATTAACAATCAACAAAATCACTTATATTCATAAGGGACAAGAATTTAACATACAATACACTTAGGACAAATTGAGAACATTATAGAAGTTTAAATCATTGAGACTCATTTTCGTATAATCTAAAATTTCAATACATTAAGTTGAATATAACGGTGATTGTTTTGTATTAAAAGTATTTTTCAATGCGATAGACTCATACAAATTTTAGTAGAATCAACAAACCGCAAGTTGTAAAAAGGACAAATATTTATCACTAGTGTGATCAGGAAAATTCATTACTAATTGTCTATTCTTTCGCGCCCATAATTCAACTACAAGTCTAGTATGGGTGAGCCACAAGTATGGCTTGCCGCACAACACAAATAAACTCCGATGAATCAAAGTCTAGTGCAAAACCATGGGAATTAACCACACGGCGGGTATGGGAGGCACATTTTACGTATTACCAACCTCACTTGTAACACCATACTACTTTTTGGGGTAAGAATCTCTTACTAATCCTAATTAACAAAACAACCTTCGTCCTTAAACTTTTGCGTGAAAATAATATAAATTCTCAAGGTGAGTGAAGAACCGATAAACTTAAATTCGAAGATAATCAGATTGCCAACAAAATTTTCTTGAAGCCTTCCGAAAAATCTATTTGAAATATCTACCCCTCGATATATAGGAAACCTGTTTTGGCGAGAACTATTAGTTATTAAAAATTTCCATCACGTGCGCGACGTAGAAGCGATGTCACATCTCTAGAAATGACGACTTGTTAAATCAACTTCAAGGTTCGAAAAGGTGTACTGATAAATCGACCTGCAAATAAACTATAAATTCAATTGAGGTATCATAGAGAAGCTATACCAAAGACGAAGTTTATGACTCGATGTGGTTATACCTCTCGGTCCAACAGTTGCGTCTGTGGTATCCATGGGATTTGGAATCAAGAAAGAGTCTTTTAGATGTTGAGAACACACCATTTACAAACACCAATTTCTTTTACTCTCTTAACGGACCGAACGAATGCACACTATATGTTTACCAAGTAGGTTCGATAACCTATCAATCGAATGGATGGATGGAGCAAACGGAGTTCGCAATACATGATCAAGTGACGAGTCTCTTATGTCGTCACACAAACGAAATATAGTAATGTGTAGTGGAATAAAATCGAGATGGAGTTTAAAACAACACATTATCATAAAACCGGTAAGGATACGATATAACGTTAGGCGAGAATTCGAAATCACTTAAGAACGAGAGGGCCATAAGAAACTCAAAACCCATGTCTTTTCCATGATAACATTTTCAGTAATAATTCCGGTAGAATTTCGGGACGAAATTCCCTAAACGGGGGATACTGTGACATCCGTCACCAAAAATGTAATTCGAAAATCTCAATTTATAATCATTTCTTATTTGTATTCAAGTTCGTTAATGATAACTTATATATTCGCTTTGGGCATGAAAATATTTCCTTAATTATTTATGAAAGTTATACGATTAGATAAATATACGCGAATATGAAAACAATTAAATTGTGAGTATTAAATCTTAAAATATCACGGGCCAACTTAGTTCATGATTTGTCAATTTTGACCCAAAGAAAATGATCCGACTTCCAAAAGCCCAAGCCTAACCCAACCCACACAACTCTAGAACTATAAAAGGCATCCTAAAATACAACCTTAACATTTTTTAATCACAAAAATCGTCCATGCTGCTGTCCCAAAATTTCACTCACGAACAGAGGCCGATTTGACCCATTTACGTTCGTTTTTAGGCTTCAGTCAAAACTATAAAGTTGTATATCTCGATGTTTTACAAAGATTTTGGGGTTTCGGCCTCTGAAACGCAATAGATTATTTTATAAAAATTATTTCGTAAACTGCTGCTGTGGGTGACGAATTTTCAGAAACTTTGGTAAGTTTTCGATCCTATAACTCTTGTATACGTCAAATCAATCTACAAAAATGAATTCTAAAAGTGTATATCCTCATTATTCACAGATTCCAAGAAGGATTCTCACATATTCGATCGTTAGTTGGTATAATCTCTATCCGAATCATTCGTTTAAACGTATTTCGATCATTTCGTTATTGTCGGTTTTCTTTCAGTTCATCCATTGTATTCCTAGTGAATGAAATCATTAGGACATATGTTAAATCAGTATATAAGTTTGTTATGAGCGAAATATTCGATTGATTAAGCGTTTGGATTGATTAGTTTAGAGACTTAGGTTTAAACTCATAAACCCTAATCTGATCAGATTTGATTCTCGGATTGAAAAGCATGTAACTAGGTCATTTTACGATGATTTTTGATGAATCTTGAGTCTAAAAATAAGTATTAAGAGTTAAATTTCAAATGGTATTGGTTTCATATCCAAATGTTAAGTATAAGTTAGTCAAAATGATTTTATAAATTTGAATGTCATTTCTGAGTTTTTCGGTTCGTGATTTCGGTTAACTTTTCGATTTTTGAAACATGTCTTAAACTATGATTTTGGTCTTAAAATTTTTACTGGGATAACTTCAAAGTGGTAAAAAATTTCTGTAAAAATATTATAACTTTTTTAGTTCTTAAAGTATTTTAAGTAAATTGTAACTTTTGTGTAATCAGAAATCGTTGTTGTTTCTGAGCAGATTACTTTGGTGAATTTTTAAAAATAGTTAACTATTAAAATAAGTTCTGGAAAAATTACAGAGTGTTCTTAACACACGGAAGTGTCACTGTAAAAATTTGTAGAGTCAAATGATTTCATTAAGGCATGTTTAAAAATTAGTGAAGTGGTACAAAATTCTGGACAGAATATGAAATATACAAAAGAGTTGATTTTGTAAAGATACGTGAGGTTTAGTTACGAGGAAACTTAGTAGTGGTGATTTGGACTTGGGATACAATGGAAGGACATAAGTATGTCTAGATTGTAACCTATATGCATATATGATCATTGTAGATTGCGAGTTGTTTTGTGGATTCACTTAAGGGCGACACTTACTTTAATATTTAAGGTGAGTTTTCGTGGCCCCATTTTCTTTACTTATTTTTTGTTGGGGGAAAAGAATGCTCAAATTGATTTTAAACTGTTTTCTTATGCTGTGAAACCTATATGATTTCTATTGGACATTATGATTGAACTATGTGACATTCTGATTGTTGTGGACTGAATGCTTATTGGAGGGATTGGTCGGATGAGTCTTGTGTCTTTGGGACCATGACAAAACTCCATATTACTTATTGGCCAGATGAGTCTTATGTCTTTGGGACCATGACAAAACTCCATATTGCTTACTTATACATGCGATTATTGATAGTACTATCGGACGACGATCCCGCTCTTGAGATAGATGCGTTATCCTAGAGTGAATAGCATAAACTGAACGGATTGCTTATTGTGGACGAAACGGATTGTCTTGTGCATATTTCATATCATATGTCCTACTTACTTATCTATTTACACAACAAACTGATTTTTATGTGTGTCCTATTAAACCTACGAATTCACCAACCATTGTGTTGACGTTTTCGAGCATTTCTTTTCAGGTTATCTTAGCACAAAGAGACAGGACTAGAGAACTTAGTGGACTGCTAGGTTGCATTGAGTGATATATTTGAGGTGCTATTCATGGAAGGCGTGTTTTGCCATAACTATGTTGAACACATTTATTGATTATTTGTAAGACTTCGATTCATTGTTGGAATGTATGCTTGGCACGAACCGCTATTCGTGTTAATGACATTACAACACATTGATCTTTAATTGCATTTATTGTTCTATATATTGATGTGTTGTGATCTTATCATGGTTGCATTCCGTTGTTTCCGCTTTAGACGGGGTGTGACAGGTTATATCTGTTTTTATTAATCATTGGAAGTTATACACGTCCTATGTGATAATTTATGTCATATAATAAAAGGAGCCTGCCAAGTTATACAAATTAAGGATGAATATATAATCATATTTGAAACCACTGAAAAATATGCTAGATACTGATTTTCTTCGTTACAGAATAAATCACTGCTCTCAATAGAATAAAAACAATCCTTTTGAGTACTACCTGTGTCAACCTCTAATCTACTCTTATCATAGTAAATCATCTACTGATATTACAAGGAATTTAGAGTCTGTATGTACATAGGGATAACAGATCCTCTGAGGTTAGCCCAGCTCATTGACACAGAAATAGATGACCTTGTTGATGTACGAAACATGTCCGAGACATATATAGGTCACATTTATGTCACTTAAAATTTAATCATTATAATGGTTATTAGGTGTAAAGGCATATTGTCCTACAGATACCACAACCTTAAGACCACACCATGTGATTTGGTACTGTTCTTTACTAATCGTGTATAGAACTCTAGTTGCAGAGTGAAGATTTTAGTCCACAATATCTGTCATTTTATCTTTTTATTTTTTATTAAAAGTTGGTAGAAGAAGCCATGTGAGATTGCTATTCATATTTTCCTTCACAATCAGTCATTAAATTTCCCTCCCGTATCCACCATATAAAAATACATGGATATGTTGAATAAGCATGATGACGAGGGACCATGGTGTTGTGTACAGATTGAAACGCGGCCATATGTTCTCCTTCAACAATGATTTTGTATCTATAATCCTTCTAAAACCAAGTTGGAAGACAAAACCATGTGATTTTGCCTTTTCAACCATATATCACAATCTATCATCCAATGCCTAATGCACCTTCTATATAAACCATTCAATATACATAACACAACCACAACATTCACATAATCCTCCAAAGCAGTTCAAAAATACTTTGAATTAAACTTTCACTCCCTTCATCAGCCTTTTAAAGTTGAAAATGGCCATTCGTATGCCTCGGATTATTCAAGCGAAGAAAATTCTTAGAAGGTCATTCTCGAATGGAAGCAACACAACAGCATCTATAGACATCCCAAAAGGCTATTTTGCTGTTTATGTAGGAGAACAAGAGAAAACGCGATTTGTGGTACCTGTATCACTATTAAGCCAACCTATGTTTCAAGAATTACTACATCAAGCAGAGGAAGAGTTCGGGTACAACCATCCAATGGGTGGCCTCACAATTCCATGTAGTGAAGACATATTCACGGATTTTGCTTCTCGTTTAGGTGCATTATGAGTAGTATGCAGTAGTCTGTCTTTACCATCACAGTTTTATTAACAACTAACCACTAGGACATTTTATAGTTTGTAAATATAAATCTTGTTCAAGCTGTACAATCTTTGAATTAATGAATGTTTCATTTTTATTCTATTTACTATTATGTGCTCAAACATGAATTACAAACTTATTTCACCCACTATTGTCCTTGAAGCTTGTAACGGCTGGCAGACCAATACCTGAAATTTCACCCAAATTCAAATCAATTCGTTTCTAACACTTTTAACAGATAAAGTTTCCTTTATTTTGTACACTTTAGAATTTTTTGTAGAACATGCTAACATCAAACAATAACATGTTAATAACTTCTAATGATTGGGTTTATTTGACCCAATGCACCATTTTCACAGCACGTTTCATATTCACTTCGCAACTGATCTTCTAATTATTATGGAAATATTTAGGCAATTAATTCAGTTTTTTTTACAGAAATATATCACTACTTAACTACAATTACTAAATAAATTGACATATTACCATGTTGAGTCAATGCTGACATATATACAATAGCACTTTTGACCCATTTCATATAATTTCTTCCCAGCTTTACCCAAACTCATTATAACCAATTAATGTAATAATAGTTAGTATAATTTAATGATTGTTAGCCTTCAACAACACTTATAGTCATCTTCATCCACATTTAGATCTTTAGACCCATATGGCATTATCGACCCATTTAGTTCTTTGACTTGTATCAATCACATGTCTCCAATTCTGTGATTGAATAACTTCTTGTTCAACTATAATGGTTCTATATGAAATTATAATTCTCAATATACATTCAGTCTTAACCTTCAAAATTTAGCAACTTTGGTCCCTGTATCAACATATTTCACATTATTGCACAGTTTGACTCATTGGTCCGAATTTAACTTTTAACTTCTTTAATTTTGATTCTTTGGATTTTGGAGGTTATAGTTGTAACGGATATTGTCTCACTACAAATGAAAACAATAGGCTAATACATTTTTTTTTTATAAATGTGATATATATATATATATATATATATGTATATGTATATATATGTATATGTATATATATATGTATATATATATAACACATCATTAAAAATTATTTATATGTTATATGACAGCTCCAGCTATTATAGTTTGGATTTCTGTTTGTTAGGAAGCATAGCCACATTTTTATTAATTTATCTGGGACCATGATGTTAATACTATTCTTCACCTCTTAAAATCTTCTAAATGCTGTCCTTTCATGTAATCCATGATGATGACTAATTCTATTATCCATCCCTAATAGTCTAATACTATTTCTTTTATCTGTCCTTTTCTATTTGATGGCGTGTCTTATGGATGTTGACATATGTAGCATCTTTCTTGCTTCCAAGTTAGAAAGCATAACCACATGATCTTGTACTTCTATGGTCTTTCGATAGTGTCAACAAGATCTATCCTTTTTATATTCCACATATTTGATCTAATGCTTCTATAATTTCTATGTATATATAGTATATATACTGAAGGCAAAGCACCAACACAACTCCCTCACAAAATCACCTCAATATCTTTCTGTAAGATAATTCCCCTTTGAGATTTCTATTCTTCTTTTGGTAGCATATAAAAGAATGGCTATCCATATGACTCGGATTATTCAAGTAAGCAAAAATCTTAAAAGATCATTCTCGAATGGAATAAACACAACATCATCAATGGACATCCCAAAACGCTATTTTGTAGTATATGTTGGCGAACAGGAGAAAACGCGATTTGTGGTACCTGTATCAGTATTAAGCCAACCTATGTTTCAAGAATTATTACATCAAGCAGAGGAAGAGTTTGGGTACAACCATCCAATGGGTGGACTCACAATACCATGTAGTGAAGACATATTCACCGATCTTGCTTCTCGTTTGGGCGCATTATGAGTTGTATGTTGTAGTCTTTCTTTGCTATCACGATTTTGTTCATGACTAACCACTGGGAAATGCCTGTAAATAGAGATACTTATCCCATTATAAATAGAATTTGAATAACGGATTGTTTCAATTCAACTGTATTCTATTTAGTGTCATGTATTTAATTAAGATGCATGAATGATAAACTTACTTCACCTGCTATTATAATGTTAAATGCATATAACTTCTTAGCGTTAAAGTCTGTCCATGGACTGATACATCAACAGGCATCTTATATGTAGATTTATTATGGAAACCTTACGGAAGATAATACTCATAACAACTAAGGCTGGCCATTATACTTGTCTAAAACAAGATGTATAAAGAAATCCTGTTATAGAGCTATTAGCTTTCTGAATACGTAAGAAACTTTTTACTCATTAATCAGAACTTCATGTCATTAAATAATATGATGGATTGATGGTAGTAAGTTATATTTTATTTTCTATGAAATAACTGGAAGTTATACATGTCCTATGTGATTATTTATGCTATTCAATAAAAGAAGCATGGCAAGTTCTTACAAAGGATAAATATATAATATCAAATTCCATTGATCTTTTAAGATTTATCATGTTAGGTACCCATTTTCAAGAATTACTGAGTAGTGACTCAGTTGAACTAAATATATAATATCAAATTCCATTGACTCAGTAGTGACTCAGATAAACTATATACCACTTGCATAAATGGCCTGGTGGTAAGGAGTTCTCCTGGCTTCCTTGAGGTCAGGAGTTCGAACCTTGTCATGGGTAAACATTTATCATGTTAGGTACCCACACCCGTAAAACACATGGGTCCTTGGGAACTTGCAGATAAGGGTTCATTCCAACTCCAGACGCTCCCACCGTGCCAGGGGAGTTGCCCGGAGTCATCCTTGTGGGGTGGACAATGACTGGTGCCAAAGACACACGGGACCAGGGTGTTCCCGCCAAATTACATCTTTTGCAAACTTATCCCATTATAAATAGAATCTGAATAGCAGATTATTTCAGTTTCACTGTATTCTATTTAGTGTCATGTACTTAATGAAGATGCATGAATGACAAACTTATTTCACCTTCTATTATAATGTTAAATGCATAAATGCATATAACTTCTTAGTGTTAAAGTTTGTCCATGGACTGATACATCAACAAGCATCTTATATATAAATATGGGTTAGTGCAGGGGAATGCACTCAACTTGTGCACGAAGTCTATTGTATGTACTCATCAAAAATTCGCTCTATTGTGTGTATCGAACCCGAAATAACAAAAAATTGTGTGCACTTTACCTGATTTGCTTGGTCAATGCCGGTCACCCTTGACAAAATGCCATGTTGGATGACCATGTGTACTGCCATGTCATGGATACATACAATAGACTTCGTTCCTAAGTTGGGTACATACAATATACTTTTTTCGTATAAAACCTTAGCTCGAACTACTTAGGACCTTTTGACGATGATTTTTTTTCTTGACGTTTTCATAGAAACCTACAGTAAGTATATATTTTTAGGAGAAAATAGTGAATAACATATGCAAAGTAGAGATGTTATAGGTTTATAACTACGACGTATTAAGTTGTTTAGAAAATAGAGAATAAGAGTAGCACACTTATACTGCCCCTATCAAAAACAATTTCTCTTGGAAATGGAAAAGGCGCATGCTTAGTGAAAGACTCGAAATGGTAGTGCATAGAACTGCACAATTCCTTTTCCCTTTATGGCTTTTTGCTATAAGATATGTAAATTGTGGCCATGAAGGATAAGGGAAGTTAAAGTCCAAGAGTTTAAGATCTTGTGAACATTATGTCTGTTTGTTTTCTGGTAGTCTACATACTGCCTCGGGATGAATCTTTTTGTAAAATATGTGTCCCAAATATGCTCAATGTTCAAATTGCTTTTATGGTTTTACATGATTACATCGCCTAATTATTACCCCCCCCCCCTTCATGTGCTCCTTTAATAAAACTTTGGTTTCTATTTCTGATACATAATCTATATATTATTAATTATGTAATGTTCTTATAAATAAATGCAACGTTATGATATTTGAGTGATTCTCTTGATAGTTAACTATAGTCTAGTAATGATACATTGATACTATTTCACTTTCAAGGGACGTCAATTAATCTTATTGCAATGATCGTAAGACATACATAAGAATTTGATTATTGGTCTACTTTTACTAAATCATGTGTCAAGTTATGTTAGTGTACATGCTAGCGCGTCGAAACATAGGATACAATTACGACCGGCAACATGACTAATAATTTTCCTTATTTCAGGACTTGGTTAACTGAAAAGCTGAAAGTGGGCAAAAACTATTCTTCTTAGTGAGATTTTAGTTTGTATATTCTAACATGAGACAAGTCATGTATCGAACCTAGTCAAATGAAATTAAATAAAATGAAGATCGCAATGTTCTCCTTCCACTTCACTTTTCTTTAAGTTCTTTAAAAGG
The DNA here is from genome assembly GCA_963422505.1 of Pseudognaphalium luteoalbum. Taxonomy (NCBI): domain Eukaryota; kingdom Viridiplantae; phylum Streptophyta; class Magnoliopsida; order Asterales; family Asteraceae; genus Pseudognaphalium; species Pseudognaphalium luteoalbum. The sequence goes on from OY730192.1 coordinate 1,946,425, forward strand.
GTTTTCCCGTTTATAACAGGTTTCCTCGGGTTGGTCAAGCTTATGTTTGTGATGTACGTGGCCTAACCGTTACCGTGGTCGTTTCTCAAACTTCTCGTGACATTTGGTTTATTGTATGTACCCAACTTAGGAAGAAGTCTATTGTATGTATCCATGATGTGGCAGTACACGTGGTCATCCAACGTGGCATTTGGTCAAGGGTGACCGACATTGACCAAGCAAATCAGGTAAAGTGCACACAAATTTTATTTTTCCGGGTTCGGTACACACAATAGAGCGAATTTTTGATGGGTACATACAATAGACTTCGTGCACAAGTTGAGTGCATTCCCCTGCACTAATCCCTATAAATATATATTAGGCAAATATATGTTTGGTTGCTATCAGTAATAATAGAAAGAGATAATATCATATATCCCCTATTTAAACACCATAATTACAAATTTCCCCAACTAAACACTCAAATTACATATATACCCAACAAAAACTCTATTTCTATCATATTTACCCATTTCTCTAATTTAAATATAATAAATACATTTTAATGCATAATTTATGAATTCAATTACCATTATACATTTCTCTTCTTCCCTTCAAATATTACTGCCATTCTTTTTTCTTGTCCTATTGATACATAGCTTTTATCGTTTAGATAAAGCAGATAAAGCAACTGATCTTTGTAAAAATGAAAATGATTAGCTTCTACCTAGTGAAGAAGGAAACCGTAAGTGCAGGGTCATTTGGTCAAATGCTATCTAGTTTGCGTAGCTTTATGTGTTCTTAATTTAATTGATTAAATTTTAATATAAATTTGTGTTTTTTTTTGTTTTTTTTTTTTTTTGCAACTTAGAAGGAATAATTTAAATCAAAGAAAAGTTACTGTGCATCCCTCCTCATATGTAATATGCGATTTTGCTTAATCTTTGAAAAATGGAGGCAACGACAGGGTAAGAAGAAAGAATGATGGTAATATTTGAATGGAAGAAGAGAAGGGTATGATGGTCATTGAATTCATAAATTATGTATTTAAATATATTTTTTATATTTAAATAGGAGAAATGGGTAAATATGATAGAAATAGAGTTTAGGTTGGGGATATATGTAATTTGGATGTTTAGTTGGGGAAATTTGTAATTAGGGTGTTTAAATAGGGGATATATGATATTATCCCTAATAGAAACATCTCTAATCTAATTATCATATTAAATCATCTACAAGGAAATCAGAATCTGTATGTACAATTGTATACGGATCCTCTGAGGTTAGCCTAGCTCATTGACGTAGAAAATAGATGACCTTGTTGATGTACGATACCTCAACCTTAAGACAACAGCATGTGATTTGGACCTTGTTGACGTAGAAAATAGATGACCTTGTTGATGTACGACACCTCAACCTTAGGTCACATTTATTCCACTTACAATTCAAGTTTATAATGGTTATTAGGTGTAAAGGCACAATGTCCTACAGATACCTCAACCTTAAGACAACACCATGTGATTTGGAACTGTTGTTCACTAATTTTGTTAATAACTCTGGCCATACAATATCCTATTATTTTGCAGGGTGAAGATTTCAGTCCATAACAATAATTAGTCATTTTATGGTTGTCTGTTTTTTTTTTTTTTTTGCAAGTTGGTAGAAGAAACCATTTGAGATTGCTTTTCATATCTTCCTTCACAATCAGTCATTAAATTTCCCTTTCATATCCTCCATATGTGATACAAGGTTTTGTTGAAATAAGCATGATGATGAGGACCCATGGTGTTATTTACAAAATGAAACTAGGCCATATGTTATGCATCATAATGAATTTGTATTTTCGATCCTTCTTAATTACATCAAGTTGGTAGACAAAACCATGTGAGTTTGCCTTTTCAACGATATATCATAATATCAATATCTATCATCTAATGCCCAATCCTCCTTCTATATAAACCATTCAATATGCACAACACAACCATAACTTTCATAACAGTCCTTCAAAACATCTTAAGAAATACTTTGAATTAAACTTTTTCTCCTTTCATCAGCCTTTTCAAGTCGAAAAATGGCCATTCGTATGCCTCGGATTATTCAAGGAAAGAAAATTCTCAGACGATCATTCTCAAACGGAAGCAACACATCAACATCTATAGACATCCCAAAAGGGTATTTTGCAGTATATGTTGGGGAACAAGAGAAAACGCGATTTGTGGTACCTGTATCACTACTGAGTCAACCTATGTTTCAAGAATTACTTCATCAGGCAGAAGAAGAGTTTGGGTACAATCATCCAATGGGTGGCCTTACAATTCCATGTAGTGAAGACATATTCAATGATCTTGCTTCTCGTTTGGGTGTACTATGAGTTGTATGCAGCACAATTTTGTTAACAACTAACCACTAGGAACTATTACAGTTTGTGAGTAGAGATATGAGTTGTCTCAGTTGTATATAGTTTAATTGAATTAATAACTTTTATTTTTATTTTACTGTTATCTATTTGGCATCAAGTGCTTAAGTACACACAACAATACTTAAGTACACACAACATCACACAACAATACTTAAGTACTATATTCTAGTGATTGGGTTCCATTTTCAAACTATTTTCACACCATATTTGATATGCACTTCACAACTGATCTTCTGGGTGTTACGAAAATATTTAGGTAATTACTTCAGGTCCTTTAACAGCAATATGACACTACCTAAAACCAGTTTGTACCCGTCGGGTCAATTTTGACTAATATAGCACTCTTGACCCATTTCATACAATTACTTTCCAACTTCTCCAAAACTCGTTACAACTGATTAACATAATTGTTTTTTAGTATCATTTAATGATTCTTAACCTTCTTCAACAACACTTATAGTCATCTGCATCCACATTTTGGTCTTTTGACTCATATGACATCTTTGACCAATTTAGTTCTTTGACCCATGTTAATCACTTGTTTCCAATTTTGTGATTGAATAAAATCTTGTTCAACAATAACGGTTCTATCTAAAATTATAATTCCTAATATACATTCAGTCTTAACTTGTTAATTTCGGAATCCCTATACTTAAATATTTCACATTATTAACAGTTTGACTTTTTGTTTGACTCATTGGTCCAAATTCAACTTTTAACTTCTTTAACTTTGAATTACTGGATTTTGGATATTGCCCCTAAACATTAAGAAAACCCCCATGTGATCATGTCTATAGTCTATAGAATGGCTTGCTCATAAGTCCAAATAAGCATAACCATATCTGTATATTTAATTCAACACATAGTTGGATATCATTTGTACGTTATATGACAACTCCAGCTATTATAGTTTGGATTTTATATTTGTTTGGAAGCATAGCCACATTTTTATTAATGTATCTGGGACCATGATGTTACTACTATTGCTCACCTCTTAATTTCGTCTAAATTCTGTCCTTTCATGTAATCCCTCTGACGATTTCTATTATCTGTTCTTTTCAATTTGATGTTATGTATGATGGATGTTGACATATGTAACATTTCTCTTTCCTCCAACCCAAAAACATAACCATATGATCTTGTATTTCTATGGTCTGTTACTAGTCTCAACAAGTGTCATTTAGTTATATATCCTTTTTATATCCCACATATTTGATCTAAAGCTTCAATAGAATTCTATATATATATATATATATAGCATAGTAAAGGCAAAGCACAAACACAACTCCCTGACAATAATTCCACAACATCTTTCTTTAAGAAGATACCCTTTGAGATTTCAAATCTTCTTTCAGCGGCATATAAAAGAATGGCTATCTGTATGCGTAGGATTATTCAAGCAAAGAAAATTCTCAGACAATTATTCTCAAACGGAAGCAACACAACAACATCTATAGACATCCCAAAAGGCTATTTTGCGGTTTATGTTGGGGAACATGAGAAGAGGAGATTTGTGGTACCTGTATCACTATTGAGTCAACCTATGTTCCAAGAATTACTATATCAGAGAAAGAGTTCGGGCACAAGTGTACAACCACCCAGTGGGTAGCCTAACAATCCCATGTAATGAAGACATATTCACCGATCTTGCTTCTAATTTTGGTGCATTATGAGGTGTATGCAACAATTGTCTCTGCAATCACAATTGTGTTAGCAGCTAACCACTGAGAAATGTCTGTAAATAGAGATACTTAAGCCATTTATACAAATAGAATTTAAATTACGGATTATTTTAATTTCACTGTATTCTACATTTCTACTTAGTATCATGTGCTTATACATGCATGAATGACAAGCTTATTTAACCTGCTATTATTATGTTAAATACATATAGCATATTAACTTGAAAGTTTGTCCATGGACTGATACATCAACAAGCATCTTATACGTAGTTGTATTACGAAAACCTTACCTCATAACTTATTGTTATGAAGCTATCAGCTTCTGAATATGTAAGAAAGTTCTTACTCATTAATCAGAACTTTTTATCATTGATAATATGATGATAGTAGGTTATATTTGTTAATTTTTTAAAATCATTTGAAGTTATACGTCCTATGTGATTTTTTATGTTATTCATTAAAAAAAGGAGCCTGTCAAGCTCTTACAAACGATAAGTATATAATTATATTTAAATCCATTTGAAAAATATACTAGAAAGTGAATTTCTTTTACTATACCTTGGAGATTAAATCACTACTCTCAAAAAAACAAAAAAATAATTCCTTTTGGGTACTATTTGAGTCAACGTCATGTCATCTACTGATAATAATAGAAAGGGTTAATAATGGTTTAATCCTCAAAGTTTCAAGTTTTTTTCGTTTTAGCCACTCAACTTTTTTCTAATGATTTAAGCCTTGAAGTTTGAATAGACTTATTGGTTTAACCCTTTGAAGGGTTAAACCATTAAATTATTGAAAATTTAATGATTAAAATGAAACATTTTAAAAGGGCAAAATCATTATGAAAGCTAAACTTTAGGGTTAAACCATCAAAATCATTATGAAAAATAAATTAAAGGTTTAAACCACAAAAACTTTGAAATTTGGAGTATTAAATCATGAGAAAAAAAGTCAAGTGATTAAAACGAAAAGAAAAAAAAATGAAACTTTGAGGATTAAACCATTATTAACCCTAATGAAAACATCTCTAATCTAATCTTATCAAGTTATCATAATAATAAATCATGTACAAGGAAATTAGAATCTGTATGTACAATGGTATAACAGATCCTCTGAGGTTAGCATGACGCGGAAAATAGATAACCTTGTTGATGAACATGTCTGTGACATAAATAGGTCACATTTATGCCACTTACAATCAAGTTTATAATGGTTATTAGGTGTAAAGGCACAATGTCCAACAGATACCTCAATCTTAAGACAACACCATGTGATTTGGTAGTGTTGTTCACTAATTGTGTATAGAACTCTGGCCATACAATATCCTTTGATTTTGCAGGGTGAAGATTTTAGTCCACAACAATAATTAGTCATTTTATGGTTGTCTGTTTTTTCTGCAAGTTGGTAAAAGAAACCATTTGAGATTGCTTTTCATATCTTCCTTCACGATCAGTCATTAAGTTTCCCTTTCGTATCCACAGTATATGATAATTGGATTTGTAGAATTAGAATGATGATGAGGGACCATGGTGTTATGTAAAGATTGAACCAGGCCATATGCTCTCCTTCATAAATAAATTTGTATTTATAATCCTTCTAAAACCAAGTTGGAAGACAAAACCATGTGATATTTCCGTTTCAACTATATATCACTATCTAAGATCTAGTGCTCAATGCACCTTCTATATAAACCATTCAATATGTACAACACATCCACAACTTTCATAACAATCATTTAAAGCATTTTGGGAATACTTCGAATTAAACTCTCTCTCCTTTCATAAGTTTTTTAAAGTAAACAAATGGCCATTCGTATGCCTCGGATTATCCAAGCGAAGAAAATGCTTAGAAGATCATTCTCAAACGGAAGCAACACGACATCATCAATGGACATCCCAAAAGGCTATTTTGCTGTTTATGTTGGGGAACAAGAGAAGACACGATTTGTGGTACCCATATCACTATTAAGCCAACCTATGTTTCAAGAACTGCTACATCAGGCTGAGGAAGAGTTCGGGTATAACCATCCAATGGGTGGCCTCACAATTCCATGTAGTGAATACATATTCACCGATCTTGCTTCTCGATTGGGTGCATTATGAGTTGTTGTATGCAACACAATTTTGTTAGCAATTAACCAAATAGGAACTGTTATAGTTTGTGAATAGAGATATGAATTGTCTCAGTTGTATAAAGTTTAATTGAATTAAGAACTGTTATTTCTATTTCTCTGTTATCTATTGGTGTTATGCGCTTAGGTGTTCATGAATGACAAACTTTCTCTTAAACTATGGCATTATATCTAACACGTTTGAAGTTTTGAACATCAATCAACAATATTTAATTACTTCCAAATTCTAATGATTGGGTTCCATTTTCAAACTATCTTCCGACCATATTTTATTTTAACTTCACAGTGATCTTCTAAGTGTTATGGAAATATTTAGGCAATTACTTCAGGTCCTTAAACAACAATACCGCGCACTACATAAAACCAGTTTGTACCCGTTGGGTCAATTATCACCTAACATAGCACTATAGCAGTCTTGACCAACTGATACATTTTCTTCCCAACTTTTCCCAAACTCCTTACAACTGGTTAATGTATTTGTTTTTAGTATCATTTCATGATTTTTACCCTTCAACAACACTTATAGTCATCTTCATCCACATTTAGGTCTTTTGACCCGTATGGCATCTTTGACCCATATAGTTCTCTGACTCATATCAATCACATGATTCTAATTCTGTGATTAACTAAATTCTTGTTCAACAATAAAGGTTCTATATGAATTTATAACTCCAAACATACATTCAATTTTAACTCTCAAAACTTGGCAACTTTGGCCCCTGTACTTACATATTTCACATTATTGCACATTTTGACTTTTTGTTTGACTGTTCGATTCAAATTCGATTTTGAGCTCATTTGACTTTGATTCTTTAGATTTGGGGATATTACCGTTGTAATTCATATACTCCTATATATGAAAATGGTAGGTTAAAACATTAAGAAATAACGATGTCTAGCTATAGATTAGCTTTCTTTTAAGTCCAATTAAGTACATCCATATACATAATACATTGATGATCATTGATCATTGGACATCATAAGTAATGTAATATGGAAAATCCAGCTATCATAGTTTGGATTTTCTATTTTCTAGGAAGCATAGCCACATTTTTATTAATGTATCTGGGACCATGATGTTGCTACTATTATTTAGCACTTAATTTCTTCCAAATTTTATCCATCCTAGTGATCCATTTCTATTATATGTAACATCGTTGTTTAATGCAAGTAGGAAAACACAATCACGTGATCTTGTATTTCTGTGGTCTGTTAATAGTACTGTCAAGTGTCAACAAGAGTCATTTTGATATAAAGCTTCAATAAAATTTCATATATATAGAGCATACTGAAGGCAAAGAACCAAACACCTTTCTCACAAAACCTCCACATATTTCTAAAAGAAAAAACTCTTTGATATCTTTATTCTTTGTTTATCAGCATATAAAAGAATGGCTATTCGTATGCCTCGGATTGTTCAAGCGAAGAAAATTCTTAGACGATCATTTTCGAACGGAAGCAGCACAACAACATCTATAGACATCCCAAAAGGCTATTTTTCTGTTTATGTAGGAGAACAAGAGAAAACGCGATTTGTGGTACCTGTATCACTATTAAGCCAGCCTAAGTTTCAAGAGTTATTACATCAAGCAGAGGAAGAGTTCGGGTACAACCATCCAATGGGTGGCCTCACGATTCCATGTAGTGAAGATATGTTCACTGATCTTGCTTCTCGTTTGGGAGCATTATGAGTTGTATGGGGCACTAGGTTGTTGGTATTACAATTTTGTTAACCACTAACCGCTAGGAACACTTATAGTTTGTGAATAGATATATGCATTGTCTCAATTGTATGAAGTTTAATTGAATTAAAAGTTATAATTTCTATTTTACTATCTGTTTGGCGTTATGTGCTTAACATCAAACGACAATATTTAATTACATCTAAATTCTAATGATATGGGTTCATTTGACCCAATATATGTACCATTTTCAAACTATTTTCGCACCATATTATATATTCACTTCACAGATGATCTTCTAAGTATTATGAAAATACTTGGGCAATTACTTCAGGCCCTTTAACAACAATATGACACTACTTAACCAATTTGTACCCGTTGGGATTTTGACAATATAGCACTCTTGGCCCATTTCATACAATTGCTTCCCAGCTTTACCCAAACTAATTACAACTGATTAATGTATTTACTTTTAGTATCATTCAATGATTCTTAACCTTCAACAACACTTAGAGTCATATACATTCACATGTAGGTCTTTTGACCCATATGACATCTCTGACCCATTTTCTTTGACTCACATTAATTGCATGTTTCTATTTCTGTGATTAACTAACTTCGGTACAACAATAATGGTTGTATCCGACTTTACAACGCCTAGTTCCCGTTCAGTCTCAACTTTCAGAATTTGGCAACTTCGGTCCCTGTACTTACATTTTTCACGTTATTACGCAGTTTGACTTTCTGTTTGATTATTTGGTCCAAATTCAATTTTTCACTTTTTTGACTTTGATTCTTCATATGTTGAGATTTTACAGATGTAAATCATATTTTCCTGCTACAAACGAAAACAATAGGCTAAAACATTTTCTGTTATTTAGAAAAAAAAACATGTGATCATGTCTATAGAATGGCTTTGCTCATAAGCCCATTCCCAACCCGTAACTCAACTGACTGAACCACGTCAGCTTTTTCGGAAAACTGACTAAAACTGACAGACTCCTCTCATCCCTGATCCATCACTTCATTTTTATGGGGCCCGGTTGGGATTTTTTAATCAAATAAAATACAAAACTATTTAAATTAAACACAATATTTTAAATAACACACATTTTATTAAAAATAAAAATTAAAACAATGCCTAAAAAATAAAAATACACCAATAAAAGTTAAAAATAAAAAAACTACATTCCTAAAAAAATAAAAGTTACAAGAAATCCTAAAAATTTAAAAGTACGATAATTTAAAAACTACTAAAATTATAGATAATCTAATCGGAGCTCGACTCGTCGGTTTCATTCGTGTTTTCTTGCTCGTCTTCGTCCGATTCGTTGTTGGCATATTTGTCTTGGTAAAGTGTCACGACTTCTTTCCTCGCGTTTTTAAGCATTTTAATTTCTTTTTTAGACGCTTTCTTCGGAAGTTTTTTACACAAAAAACTCAAAGCTTTGTAGGCGTCTTTTTTCATCGCATTTTCCTTAATCATTTTGATTGCTTCTTGTTGCGCGAGAGCGGTTTGCTTGACTGCTTCAAGTGCATCCAGTTTTTCAGATTGAACACTTCGTGAAGACGATCCGGCGGAGCTTGATGCCGTACTTTTTGCCGCCTTTCGGCCCGGAGGGCGGCGGATGTAGTCATTTTGGAACAACCGTTTCATGTTCACATCAAGAGCCGTTGCAGTCGGTTGTTCATCCGCGTTCAGATCGGTGACAAATGGTTGGAAAGAATCTTCGTTGGCCATTACGTCCGGCTCAGTAAAGAATTTTGGGAAATGTCTAAGAACATTCCAAGATGACTCGTAAATGAAGGCACGCCCAACTTGTTGCTGGAATGCATTTCGGGTGGCAATCATAACGTCGTTTTCGTCGGCACCGCTTTGTGGGCGAATTTCTTTGTAGTGTTTGTAGAGAGCTTGGAATGTTTTTGAGTCGTGAGAAATCTTGTTCCATTTGCCAGAAAGTTGATTAAGGTTACGGGTTGTTGAGACACAAGAATTGTAACCTTGCTTCATTAGCCCAAAAGGACTCGTTTGATTGATTTTTTCCTTGGACACCGTTTTCGGAACAATGTATCCACCTCTTCGCTAAAATCCTAGCCTCCTCGTCCGTCCAACTTGTTTGAGACCGTTTAGCCCTTTCACCCCTTTGAACTCATTTACCCCTTTTCTTGTTGGTTCGGGTTTCGGGTTCGGGTTCCGGGTTCGCCTCATCAGAGTTTTCTTCCAAAGTTTGTGGTACGGTGAAATTCATTTGTTGTGGTGACCATTGTGTGTTTTGGTACCACTCTGGTTGTGACCATTGTGTGTGGTGGGGGAATTGTGATTGTGGTGGTGAGGATTGTGTGTTTGTGTACCACCCTTGGAATGCGTATTTATTCCTCGGGTCGTGCGGATCAAGGGTGAACGGGCTTGCAATATGTGGGAAGTTGGCAAACTCGGTAGGTTGAGTGTTTGGTTGAGACGAAGATCCGGAAGCTTGAGTGTTTGGTGAAGTCAGGTTTGGTAACGGGTTATTCAACAAATTTTGCCACATATCTTTGGCAATACTTTGTTGATCTTTTTTATTTTTATTTTTGAAAGTTGATTTGTTGTTTTTGGACATTTTTTCGAGAGAAGTTTTGAGGTAAAAAGTGTGATTTTTGAATTGTAAAAAAGTGGTGAGGATTGTTGTGTGAAAGAGTTGGTGAAATAGATAGTTTATTGTGTAAATTGTTGTGTGAAGATGAGTGTAATATGTAAGTATATTTATAGGTAAAAGTTAAAAGTAAAAAAAAATAAAATTAAAATGGCAATGATGCAAACGACTATTTTTAATATTTTTTTTCTTTTACTTCAAACGGTCACAAAGGGAAAAAAAATAAACAAGCAAATGGGACCCACATAAAGCGATGGATTGCTTCGGTAAACTGAAGAGGGAAATCGACGATGACAACTGACGAATCGGTACCATCCCTGTCGGTTCGTCGGTTGGTAGCCGACGATAACTGACGACCCCGGTTGGGAGCACCCTAAGTCGACTTAAATATCTGTACCACTATATCCATATATTGTATATATATTAACTTGGGGATGCGTTTTTACTGTTCACGGGGGTTTCAATCCCCTGTATCCGTTCCGTTTATTCTTTTGCATTCTGCATCCATCCAATCAGATTTTGCTTGAGCTGGAAATGTTGACCGACTTTCTCTCGGAAAATAGGTCGGCCGACTTATACATCAAAAAGCAAAAAACAAAAAACAGGCCACTTTTTTAGTACTATAAAATACATATATTTGAGTTATTCTTAGATTTTAATATCTAAAACGCATGCGTTAAGAAGATATATTTTTACACACTTCATGACAAATATTGATATTGATTACTATATATATTAGTAAGTGTTTAATGTGCTTTTAAAGTTGAAGATTATAAATAACCTTCACATCGTAGAATCATAATAACAACGAGTAGTAACTAGAATAATATTTACGGGGTAATAACACTAACGACTAAATTTTATTTAAAAGGAAGGTGCAAATTTTTTTTTGTTTGTTTTGTAAAACCTAGGTACAAATTATAATACTACGTACACTGTTTGTCTATCAAGGTTTTCGATTCTAATTTCGTTTTCAAAGAGTGGCAATATCTTATAGACTAGAATTTTAATTTTAATCACAATTTATTTCTTAACGTGTGATACATCTTTTAAAAGTTCAGTAGTAGTAAATGCATGCAGTACCCATTTCCATTGAATAACCAAAATAATAAAATAAATAAATAAGTAGACGCGAAGTGCAAGTATACATACAGGTTTTGTTTTATGAAGTTCCACACATCTAAAGGAGCAACACAAATGTGCTATCTTCTATCAATAGTCTTACATGTGTCATTTTGATATTACATATTTACATGTCACTTTAATTTTTCATTAGCAAAATGCTCGCACAATGTTACGGATAAACATTTATTAGCTTTACATTTATGACGATTCATTATGATATGTCATTGTAAGCTTGATAGTCGAGTTGCGAATCTCTAATAGCCAGTTGGTAGGTGCGAAGTCATTGTTTTATTTTTTTTAACTTAATAATTTAAAAACTAAATATAATGTATTATTAAACTCATTGAAAACTAAACCTTACTGATAAATTTTGGAAAATCTATTTAAAATTACTAAAATACCCTTGCATATATTAAAAACTCATTAATATCATTATTAACTGGTTAATACATTATATAACATGAACGATGTTGTATAATAATCTTTTATTGATATTGTGGATTGATTTCATATATTGTAACCCCCAACCATTAAAAAGGTATTAAAGGTGAGTATTAATATAGGGGTATTTCAGTAAATTCTAAAGAATTCTTGAAAAATCTTTAATAGATATGAGGATAAAAAGGGTAATTTCAATCTAAAAAACACCCAAATGTATTATATATTAGTAATAGATAAGATGTAATTTATTAATATACCATGTGAATTTAGTAAATTTAATGTCAAAGTTGACGGAGTGATATCGTAAACATTTACTCTTTACAATATTAAAGGTAATGAAATTCGCAGCGAAGCGCGATCATACAATCTTGTTTAACACATTATTGGATATCATTAGTACGTTATAAGACAATTCCAGCTATTATATTTTGGACTTTGTATTATTTAGGAAGCATAGCCACATTTTTATTAATGTATCTGGGACCCTAATGTTGGTACTATTTGTCACCGCTTACTTTCATATATTTTGTCGATTCAAGTAATCCTTTATATGTATTTCTATTATATCATTTGATGTTATCAATGTTGACATATGTACTATCTAGCTTTGGTTCTTGCAAGTTGGAAAACATAATCACATGATCTTGTATATCTGTGGTCTGTTAATAGTACTGTCAATAAGTTTTTATTAAGTTATATATCATATCCTTTTATATATCTCACATATTTGATCTAAAGCTTCAAGAAATCCATATATATAGAGAGCATACTAAAGGCAAACCACCAACGCAACTCACTCTCAAGACTTCTACAACATCTTTCTTTAAGAAGATACCCTTTGAGATTTTTTATTATATATATATTCTTCTTCGATTAATCAATAAAAGAATGGCTATTCGTGTGCCTCGGATTATTCAAGCAAAGAAAATTCTTAGACGATCATTCTCAAACAGAAGCAACACATCAACGTCCATAGACATCCCGAAAGGCCATTTTGCTGTTTATGTTGGGGAACAAGAGAAGAAGCGTTTTGTGGTACCTGTATCACTATTAAGTCAACCTATGTTTCAAGAATTACTACATCAGGCAGAAGAAGAGTTTGGGTACAACCATCCAATGGGTGGCCTCACAATTCCATGTAGTGAAGATATGTTCACTGATCTCGCTTCTCGTTTTGGCGTGTTCTGAGTTCTGTAGAGTAGTCCATCACAGTTTTGTAAACAACTAACTGTTAAAAACTATTATAGTTTGTAAATACAGATCATACTTGTCTCAATTGTATAAAATTTTGAATTAAGAATATTTTAATTTCACCGTTATCTTCTTGGCGTTGTGTTCTTTAGCATTAATGAATGGAAAGCTTATATGATCGCCTTCTACTATATATTCAATTCTGGCAAATACATAAAATCAACAACGCAGACTGAAACGTACGAGTTCATTAATCATTATTCAAACAAAGATGTCTATCGAAATCGAGTTAGATGCTATTAAAACTTTTTGCTTATAATTGTGAACTTACTATCACAGTAAAATAATGTCATTAATCATTATTCAAACAAAGATGTCTATCGAAATCGAGTTAGATGCTATTAAAACTTTTTGCTTATAATTGTGAACTTACTATCACAGTAAAATAATGTTGGATTTTTTACCACTATATATAGATTTGTTTTACCATTTGAAGCATCACATATATGACAACGAACAAAAGAAATCGGGTGTTAACCAATGTTTTATAAAACAAATCGGGTTTTAACCAATGTTTTATAAAACTGGTTGCAACGCTCCGGTTCAACCAGAAATGCATGGTTTCCTACTCATTTTAAACCGACTTTATGATGATTTTTGAACCAGTGTGATCCGGTGGTTTTCCAGTTCACCAGTTCTATCCGGTTGAACTGACGAACGTGACTGGAAAAAAGAATTTTTGTATATTTTATTATTTTTGAGAACTTTAATTGTATTTTTTTATTAGTTGAGTATTTAATAAAATTAATTATAATAATTGTTATCCGGTTCAACCAGACCCGATCAAACAAGTTGGACTAGAACTGGACCATTTGCAGGTTTGATTCCAAACCCGTATTTAAAATGTTAGTTTTAACATAAATGAAAACCTAGATATATTATCTTCAAATTGATGTGAATGAACAATTTTGGATGGTTAAAAACTTTAAAAAAAACTCTTAATATAATACTTCTTCCATTCCACGAAAAGTGTCCTCCAACCTTTTTGTTGGAATTAAGATAGGTCGAGTGAATCTCAATTTTGATCTTTTATTCAAGATATGATAGATTAAATCCATGTAAAATTAAATGATTGAAAGAAAGTAAATGAGGATAATATGTGGATTTTAATAATTTTTTGATGTTATTTCAAAGCAATATTTTTTTGTATTATTTATATTTTTCAACGAATATATATAATTGTAACACTTTCAACATCTTGATTGGAGGAACACCTCGATGCCGCTAGGCTAATGACTCTTTAGTTTTTGCACCAATATAACTAGTAATGTGTATATTTATTTTCGAGATGAGCGAGTACTCAAACGAAAGATTTTTTTTTTTTTTTGACCATACTACATTAGTTTCATGGACCCTAAAAGGTCAAATAAAAAACATAACTCAACTCAAAATTACATACCATTAATTATTATAGCTAACTGCTACTACAGTCTTCAAAACCAGATCTAAACCCACATCAATTTTCTAACAAGAGCGAGTCAACTCACCAAAAAACAACATCAATTGCAATAACAAAACAAACAATGGGGGCACTAACGAAACTAATCGACGCAATCCTATTCGTCTTCTTCCTCATAATCGCAATCGCAGCACCACTTCTTGATGCTCAAACATGTCTTCCATCCGCTATCTTCCCTGACTTCCTTATACACCTTAAATCCTGGTACACCCATGAGTATGGAGACTATTTGGTTTCTGAAAAACCACATTTTTTCATCGGCATTGTTTGGGTGGAGCTTGTTTTAGCGTGGCCGCTTGCGATCGCTTCGTTGTATGGGATTGTTGCTGGGAAATCTTGGTTGCCCACCACCTGTTTGATGTATGGTGCCTCCACTTTCACTTCTATGGTACTCTAAATTTACCCTTTTTTTATTGTTTTTTCCCTCTTTGATTTGATTTCATAAGAAAAAGGTTAAGTTTCCACTTGAATCATGAGTCATTTGTAAGGAATTTGCTATGTTTTAAGTTAAATTTGGGAAGCTTGCTAGGATCATCTTTTAGGGCATAGCCAACTCGAGGTTGTGAATTTAAATAGATTGTAAGTTTCAGCTTGGTTGCATTATTAGAAAAGGTTGCATACATTGGTAGGAATTTGACTTACTTTCGTTTGATTGGTTGAAGATTGAAACTTCTTTGAATAAACAAGTCATTTTTCCTAATTTATGTAGACCTAATGTGTGCTGATTTAGGTTCATTAGATTGTGAGAATATATGTAGAAATGCTATATATTGGCTAGTGGAGCAAACTGTAGATACATAAATGGTGATGATATAAATCGGGGAATGGAGTTTGTGATTTTGAAAATATGTCTTCATAATAAAGAACCTGATCATTATTGTAATTATATGATTTGTTTTCGTATTATATACCTTAAGTATGGTTCAACTTTTAAACAGACAAAAAACCTTTGTCATGTCTGGTCCGGTTTGACCCACCCCAATCTTTTCATCTTTTTTTTGCGTTTTTTGTATTTTAGGGTGCAATACTATCAGAACTTGTGGGATCTGGAAAAGCATCAGATAAGCTATTAAAAATGTATGCCCCCTTCATGGGTCTTGCTGTTTTAGCCATCTTGAGAGGTTTACTACCATGTTCTCGAAAGTCAAATGCGATTGGCACACGACCCGCTATTGTCAGGAAAAAGAGAGCTTAGATGGTTGACCATAATCCACACTCACCGGCTAGTTAGCTCATATCCTTATAATTTCTGCTCATCTATATGGAAATTTAGTATCAACTACATTGTTGTTTTTGTATCATCACTCAATCTAAATTATTAGACAATGCTCGTCTATAACTTAGTTTCCCATTAGTATTCAAAAACAGCGCTTATGATCTTGTTGTAACTGGGTACAAAAATTATGATTTCTTCATAGGTTTTTGATATTTTTGTCATTTCATTGTTGCCAAAAAAACTGGAAAAGGGGAGTATGTTTTGAACTGACGTTACTTATTAACTAAAAAGCCACAACTGTACATTAGCAAATTTAATAGACATATGACCCGGTTCACTAAAACTGAGGTTATCACTGTTCAAGTAACCATCGGAGGGCTAGTCTTTTTTGACTCAGATGTACACCGGGGTAACCAAGTGACTGTTTCTGACTTGGTCATCCCATGTTTACCTATGAAGTTCGAACTTGAGAACACTTGTGACCTATTTTTCATTTTATGCAATCTATTCATTTGGTTGATGGTATACCCAGTTACCCACCAGTAACATTACATGTTACATACTTTAGACTTCAGTGGTCTACCTGTTATATATTGATTAGAAGATTAGATTAGATATGTAATTCTATTATTACATGTATTCGATAACATTAATGCATGAGTATGCAATTCTCTTTTACACCCAAAGTTTTATTTGACTTTCGAGACTAGGGGTGTAATCGAGCCGAGCTCGAAACTCGAGCTCGATTGAGCTTGTATTTTCAAGTTCCAGCTCGACTCGACTAATGCACCGATACTTTCAAGTTCGGCTTGACTCGACTCGATTAGCAATTTTAAAATAATAATATTAATTAATTTAGAATTAATATTAATAGACTCGATACTTTCAAGCTCGACTTGACTCGACTCGATACTTTTTGCTCGGCTCGACTCGAAGTTGATTAAATAATACGGTAAATATGTTTATATATAGTGAAATGGAGGGTATAATTGTAAAATAACACAAGCTCAATTAGGCTCGCGAGCCTCTCGAGCCGAGTATTCAAATACTCGAGCTTGACTTGAAACTCTACTCGAGTAGTTCGAGCTCGACTAGACTTGTACCGAGTCGATTTAGAATATTTTACGAGTCGATCTCGACTAACTCACGAGTTATTTATTTCGTCTCATTTACACCCCTATTGGAGATATAGTGACATATCAAATGATAACATTTTCAAAATATAAAATTATTATTGCAACGTATTATATTTTGTACGATAAACTAAATCCTAAAGCTGAAAAACGTTTAAATAAAAATAAGGCTAAATTATGTCATGTTTATTTTAAAATTCACATTCAAACTGAGCGTATGAGTTTCAACTTTCAAGGCCATTGTCCACCATTATGATAATTGTCATTATTTTCATTAAAACATATCATCAATTTTTTCAATATAAAATAATTTAAAAACATGCATTGATCTTCATTTTAATATTAAAAAACTTTATTGGCAATAACAAATCTAGATTCATTCAAACTCATTTATCAGATCAAGGGAAGGGACTAGTTTTATGAGTTAAAGTTTACCACCACTTTCAACTTCAATCTTCAAATTATTTCTTCGTTTAATAAATAAGATCAAAAAATTCAATCAACACAAAAGGTTACAAACAATGGGTATATTGATAAAAGTAATCGATGTAATCTTGTTCTTCTTTTTCCTTGTACTCGTCATTGGAGCTCCATTACTCGATTTTCAAACATGTCTTCCTTCCAATATCTTCCCAGACGTCCTCATAAATCTCAAGTCATGGTACACCCACGAATACGGAGATTACTTGTTCACTGAAAACCCACATTTTTTCGTTGGACTTATTTGGCTCGAGCTTGTTTTTGGGTGGCCTCTCTCGATTGCTTGCTTATATGGCGTTGTCGCTGGGAAACCATGGTTTTCCACTGCTTGTTTGCGGAATAGTGCTTATGTTTTGAGTGCTATGGTATCATTAATATCCCCTATCCAATTTTTTCTAATCTGAATCATTACTATCATTTTATTATCATCATTATGAGATATGAGATTATGAATTGTAATTAAATATTTTTTTATATCTTTTTATGTAAAATTTATAGTATACATCACCTAATTAAATTAAGTTATACTATCTATTATCAAATGTGGTAATTGACTAGTTGGTGAATTTTGACCATAAGTATAGATGACACTTACCATGATACCTTCACTGGTTATAACTTCATTTCTATCTTTGCCTCAAAAAGAATATTGCTGTTCATGTTCTTCAAGTATAATGACACTTTCATTACTTTTTTAGGCTGCAGTTATGTCAGAACTTTTAAAATCTGGAAAAGCATCAGATAAGCTATTGATGTTGTATCTTCCCTTCTTGGGTTTTGCTGTTTTAGCCATCATTCGAGGTTTGCTACCACATCCTAAAAAGTAATCAAACACAATTAGCACACGACCCGCTGTGGTCAGGAAAAAGAGAGCTTGAATTGTTTTAGCAAATTCACTATGTGATTATTCGTCAGTTCTCGTTAATCTTTATATTCTATCACTAAATTTGTGTTAGGAACCACTGCGTGTCTGTAACTTAGTTTCCATTGACTTTTGTTGTGGACGAATATGATATTGTTATAACAGGGGATAAAGAACTTATATCCACATTTTGCATTTGTCTTTTCGCTCTCTTGTATGATTTTTCTTAACATCATGATGATCTATCTTGTCTATGTGATTGTAAACAAGAACAAATTGGTGTTTGACCCCTTTCATTTTTACCTTTTTTCTAATAATTATTTGCATTTGATCTATTTGAAGTATGCCCCAAATTGGAACAAGTTTGGGTAAATGAGTTAAAATTACCATCTCTGCAACTAAAGCTGATGGCCCAAATCGAAACATGTTGGGCTTAACAATTACTTAACATCTCAAACAGTCTCATTAATTTAACTACATCAAAGATTGCATTCATTACAACTTACAACTAATAACTCTACTATAAAATGATATAGAAGTTAAGTATAGGTAACCAACAACAAATATGAAAATGGCAGCATGAAAGAAATCAGTAGTAATGTTTAAATAAGATGACAGTCCCAAATCTATATCTTAACAAAGATTAAAGAGCAAAACTAACTTTGAATACTTTACAAGAAGTGGCGAAAACACACTTGTAAAGTTCGGGAAGATTAACTACTTGTAAATGTATAACACAATTTAGAACAACAAGCAATTGATATTCAAACTCTCAATGATTTATTATTGAAATAATATCACAAATACACTTTCTTTGTATCCGGATTTCTGTGGAACCTTAAGAGACAACTTTAAAACTTTCTAACTTGTTGTAAAAGAATTGTTGCACTTTTAATCTAACTCAATCTAGCAACTACTAATACACATACACTTAGTCTTGTAGTACATTGAAAATATGGAAAACTTTATTTTATAATCATAATAGAGTACCATTTACACGTGATAGCATTTAATGCATTACAACTAAAGTGTCTAATTAAGCATGGTCTGCTACAGTGCAACACACATGCTTTACAGAGTTGATTAGTACACCAGTTGTTGTAGCAGGGCCCACACTTTCAGTGTAAAAAGGCTTGGCAGTGGAAACATCGTAACCTCCTGTGAAGTCCCACAATTACACTTGTTTACACAAATGTATTAACACAAGCAATGAATTCTTAACGAGAAGTTTGCGGAATAACACTTGTTAAGTTAGGAAGATTATATGTATTACTTGTAATAAGATTATAACAGATTTGAAAGTATAACAAGAACACAATTGTTTCAATAGCCAAAAGCTTCAATATTATTATTTCAATAATACGGATACACTTGTTGTATCAGGGTTACAAGTACCTTGAAGCTAAGTTACAAATTGACTAAAGACTTACACACTCATACACACATATTCTAACAATGAACCAGAGGACATACTTATACACTAAACAACTTGTATAAAATCTATACAAAATCTACTTTTCTTGAATAAGTTTTCTAGGAAACACGCCAGCATTAAATGCATTGCCATTCCTTGTCTGATGCGTGCACTATTCCTCAAAAGCATGCTTGTAGTAGGTGTACTTGTACTGCAGAGTTGGTAAAAAGTAGATCCACTGAGCAGAACTATCAGAAATGGTGAGCAGCACTAATGATTACAACTGGCAGAACTAATCTTGGAATTTCTTCAGTTCTGGCAGAACTAACAGCAGAAAGACTTGGCAGAACTAATGTTGAAAGGACTAGTAGAACTAACTCTGGAAAACTTTGTCTTCAATAAATGAACAGAGCTAACTCTACCAGCAGAACTAAGTCTTTAATCACTAACAGAATTAACTTTCAACAGAGCTAAACACTTAGAATATTTATTCACTTGATCTTCAACAAATTTTAGCCCAACAATCTCCCCCTAAACTTGATCTTTCTATGAACAGATTCAAGTTTTCTTCTTCAAACCTTTCTCAAATTCCTTTCTGATTTCAGCAGCTCTTTTCTTTCTAATTTCTTCATTTTGAACAACATGTCTTTCAAGAGCCTTTTTGTAATATTGCTGAACACCTTTCTGATTTCAGCAGCTCTTTTCTTTCTAATTTCTTCATTTTGAACAACATGTCTTTCAAGAGCCTTTTTGTAATATTGCTGAACACCTTTCTGATTTCAGCAGCTCTTTTCTTTCTAATTTCTTCATTTTGAACAACATGTCTTTCAAGAGCCTTTTTGTAATATTGCTGAACTAAAGAGGCAGCTGTATCCAAATCATCACATTTGATATTTAGAGAGAGCATAGAGCTTAACTGACCCACATTCCAAGGGTATTCTGTGCCAATGAAGAAGTAGGCAAACACACCGCTTTGAAGCTGCAACAGATGAACTCCATTGTTTGAATAGCAGTGCCATGCCTTTGTATGTGATCTGTCTTTGTAGAAATCATTTTCTGCATCCATTTCATACAGAATTGAAAGACTGGTGTAGACAATGTGTTCATCACAATGCTTCTTTGCATTCTGATATTTCCTCATTGCAATTCTCCACATGTCATCCAAATCATCCCTGGATAATGTCTTAATGCATATGTAGAAGGATTGAAACTTTTCTTATGAGTTTCTAGCTCTCACAATCTTAAGCCATTTCCTCATTTGTTCATTTGTTTCCCACAACCAATCAATCACAGGAAAATGTACAGCAATTGGCACTCTTGGGCTTTCAACTTCCACCATTGATCTGATTTTGTTCCAATCAACCACTTCTTCTTCAACAGACTGTGCAGGCTCAGATGTAGAAGGCACCCCAGTAGGTACTTCTGTGTCACTTGCATCCTTTGCCATATCATCATAATCATTTCTCATAGCCATCCTTTTTCTTCTTTTGAGTTGAAGGGTTTCTGTTGGAATTTTCTTTTTCAAAGCATCAAGATCATCTTTTTCTTTCTTTTCCATCTCAGCCTTTGCTTTTTCAATTTCTGCCATTCTCTGCTATTTTTCTTTCTCTGCAGCTGTTAAAATTTTCACTTTGGCAGCAGCTGCACTCTTGGCTGTTTCCTCTAGTGATCTTTTAGTACTTTCTTCAATATCCCTTTGAATTTTCAGATAGATTCTTTCCAGATCATAGAAGTCCATTGACATAAGCTCTTTTAGTGTTCTCCCAGTGTTGTTCTTAACTACTCTGGCATATTGATCTTTGAGTTGCCTTTGAGTAGGAGCCCTTTTCCTTTTCTCCTCCATCCTTTTCTGAGCATCAAGCTTTCTTCTTTGCTCAAGAATATCCAGATATCATATCAATCTTTGATCAGGGGTGAACTCTTCCATTTGAGCTTGTGAGTCCCATCTGCCAGTAAATGATCAAAGAATATTTGCTCTTCTGAGGTCATCATTACTTTCACATCATCCCCCATATCAACCTCAATAAACCTGCTCCTGCCCTCTTCATTAAATTGAGCTTGTAGATTTCTAGCAACTCTCTCACTCACAGCTTCAAGCTCCTTTTTCTTCAATGGTTTCACAGGCTCAACCATTTTCTCTTTTCCTTTAGCCTTAGCCAAATCAATCTCCTTTTGCTTTAAGGCTTCATCAACTGCTTTAGGCTTAACATGTGAAAAAGGAATTTCTTTAATTGTGATTCCAGTTGAGCTCCTTCCTTGTTCTGTGCTCTTTTCTTTTTCAACTGAACTCTTAGCCACCTTCAGAAGTGCATTTGCAACAATCTGCTCAATATCAGTAATAGCAGAGCTAATCTTCTCCTTTGGACTGGCAGACTTAACCATTTCTGGCTCATTTACCCCAACAGAACTAACCAGTGCACTAGCAGAACTATCCTTTGCACCAGCAGAACTAATTCCTGTATCTGCCATCCCACTAGCAGAACTAACTGCATCATTCAAACTAGCAGAAGTAATACTAGCAGCACTATCCAACATATCCTTAGCACTTGTCTTTACAGCATCTGATATGTCTTCATCTAATACTTCCAGAATTAAGCTTCCAACCACATTCCCAAGCTGCTCTGCACTCACATCATCATGTATATTCTTATCCACTTCCATCACACCATCTGCAGGCTTTTCTAGATCATCTAAATCCTAAATTAGCCTGCTCCTCTGTCAATCCTACCTTTACTAATTCCCCTGCACCAGTGAATTCAAACTGTTCTGCAATTACCTCATCACTCGTGCTTTCATCACTTTGTAATCTTTTCAGTCTAGCAGGCTTACTCTCAGCCTTACTTTTATATTCCTCCCTCTCCTTCATTAATAAATTCACCTTTTCTTTTAACTGGGCAATCTCCACCCTTTGATCCTCCACCTCCTTTGACAATTTGGTACAGATAGCCATCAATTCATTTAAAGTTAAGTTATCCTCACCATTGCCAGAAGTGTTACCCTCTTTTAATGGATCATTGGAAGTTTTAGCCAATGTCTCAGACCTAGTCTGAGCATCATTAGCCCCCAATATGGTTTCTTGGCACTTGGGACCATTGGATACATTGATATCCACTGGATCCTCAGCAATAGAAGAGTCCAATGGCATCTCAATATCCTGTGTTGCCATGGATTTGGTCCTAGTTCCAGTACCACTGTCCTGTTCTCCCTAGTGAGGTAGCAACAGTAGTGGTAGCCCTTTTCATATGGTCTCTCTGCTCCTCAGTGACCACCTCATTTTCATTTACATTTGTGGACTGAGACAAATGAGGAAGAGGAGCCTCATTTGCCTATTTCTTAGCCTTTTTGGCTTTGGATTTGGCAGGCTGTGGGTCCCTTGTTCTTTTTGTTTTTCCTTTTGAACCTACACCACTTGGTTGAGAAGTAGTGGGAGTTTCTACTTCCTGTGGCATAGTGGAAGGCATGTTCAACATGTGATCAGTTAAATTGGTCACCTTCCCAGAAAATTCTTTCCCTTTAACCATCCCCTTTCTCCTCATATTTGCAAAAGTCTTTTTGGATAAATTGGAGGGGATTAATCTACCACCTTCCCTGGGTAGATCTTTAATTTCTTGATCAATGATGTGTTGTAAAAATCTTGGATACATTAAAAATTTATCTTTTGGTTTCTCAAGATTATTTACCATTCCATTAAAAATCAATTTAGAAAAATTAAACTTCTCATTATTGGCAAGACAAATTAAAGCAGAAGCAATGTTATTGCTAAATTGTTCTCAAGAAGTTTTCTTTTGACAAATGCAGTGTTGTAGGGTATGGATTAAAAATTTCCATTGTTGAGAGAACAATTGTTTGTAATAAGTTAATTTTTTTGTTCTCTCCCCCTCATACCCGTACAACACAAGTTGATCATGTATTTGAGAAGTAGCATAGCATTCCATGCCATCTGCATCATCTAGTAAAAGATGAGCACGTATGGATGCTTCAGTTACAGAGATACGCTTCTCATTTACTGTTGCCGTTATAGTTTTAACCCCATTTTCTTTTGACACCCCGACAGATGTTCAGAAGTCATTAATATGTGAAATATAAATCATGAGATTAACAGTAAGTGCAAACCTGATGGATGTACACTACAAAAAGTCTATAACCTCATGATAACCATCTGACCCCTGTGATTTGAGTAGAAATCCACAGACGTTATGTTGGTCACCAATGTCGAACGGCTTAGAGGAAGAAGATGATGATGCCATTGTTGAATATGGAAATTGCAAGTAGGTTTGAGAGGTGTTGAGAGGTTTGTTTTAAGCGAACTTCAATTTTCAAGAAAAAGTGCAAGTGAATTGAAAAAGTGTAGTGTTTGACAGGTTAAATACCATTAAAAATGAACAGTACTTTCAAGCCCTAAAACAACACTAGCAGAATTAAAGTTTGAAAAAGGTACCGACATAATTAAGTTTTGCAAATTAAAGCTAGCAGAACTAATTTCAACCTTTCTTCACACTTTGACAATTCCATGTCACTAGTTTATTAATTTAGTTGGCAGAACTAACTTATGCTAGCAGAATTAATATTGTTGAAAACTGAGTTAGCAGAACTAACAACCTTTGAGCTTTTAATCCTGCAATATGTTAGCTCAAAAATACAATTGAACTAGCAGAATTAATTTGTACTAGCAGAACTAAATAAGATAATCAATATCTATACTAACAAAACTAAGTAGTGAAAGTATAAATATTGACAACTTTTGTTGATGCATCTTTGAGTGTCTGTCAGTTGGTCTATTGAGTTGTAGTAAGTGTCGTTAGTTACTTAATAGAAATATAGCTTTTGTATAGTGCGACACTTGTGTTTTAGTTTAGGCGACACTTGCCTGAGTGACGCATAGCGACACTTGGTTAAGTGACGCATAGCGACACTTAGGTAAGTGACGCATGAAGGCGGCCACATGCGACACTTCCACAAGTGACGCATGTCGGCTGACCTTTTAGTATAAATACAAACCTACGGGTTTCCGGCTAGGGTTGACGAAACCCTAGCACCATTTGTCGACTAAGCAACCTTGTAATCATTCCCAATTCATATATACAAGCTTATTACTTCGTTTACATTGTTAATCATATTTGTTTCGGTTTGTGTTTATTGGTAATACACGCAATTGATTGATTCCGCCTGTCAATTGTGGTCAATAGTCATCTAGATCCACGTTCAAGGGCACTCTCAACTGGTATCAGAGACTTTAGGTGATTACATTGACGTTTAGAAGGTATTTTGGGTTGATTTCGGTTTTGCTTGATTCTTAAATCAAGAATACATACGGATTTTGAGGTGCTAAGGTGAATTACAGTCGATATTCTTCAACATTTACAGGTTTCGTCCATTAGGGTTCAAGGAATTTTCGTTTGGTTTACGAAAGTTCGATATTTTTAGGGTTTTGGGATTTTGCAGCCGTTTTGCGACACTCGATCCGTCATTTGGACGCGTCACTTACAGCGGCACTACCTAATCCCAAATTAGGGTTATACCGTCACTTACGTGCGTCACTTGTGCACGTCACTTGACTCTTAAGCGTCACTTCTGTTAGTGACGCCTGTTTGATTTCTAGCGTCACTTCATTTAGTGACGCCTTTTGATTTACTGCGTCACTTTTACTAGTGACGCCTATCTGTTTTAGCACTTCACTCAAGTACGTCACTTGAGTGCGTCACTTGTCTGATTGAGCGACACTTCCTTATAGTGTCATCAGTCACTTCATCCGTCACTCGATAGCGTCACTTACCTAGTGACGCTAGTCGTTGCGACACTTCGGTGCGTCACTTACTAAGTGACGCCTTTAGTACTAATATTTTTTCAAGCTTTTGTTTTTGAGTAAAATTTCAGGTATATCTTCAATGGCCGCAGACAAGGAAGATATTAGAGGTATTAGAGAGATGATAAAGCAAGGAAACGATATCGGTTCAAATAATAAACCTCCACTATTCACTGCAGACATGGACTATGCTTATTGGAGAGATAGATTTGAACAGTTTGTGGATTTTCATTGTCCGGAACTGTGGGGCCCATTAAAACAAAGATATGAGGCTCCAGTAGCTGAAGGAGATTATCGTCAGGTTCCTCCACCAAAATCTTTCATTGCGATGACACCTCAAGAAAAGAAGGATTATCAAATTGAAAGAAAAGCACACTCAGCTATCTGTATGTGCTTGACAAAGGATGTCATGAGACTTTTTAAAAATCATGACACAACCTATGACTTATGGAAGGCTATAGAAACGAGGTGTGGGGGAAATGCGAAATACAAGGAGGCTAAGCTGGAATTGATAAAGAAACAGTACGATCTGTTTGACTCCTTACCTAATGAGAAAACCTCTGGACTATTTACACGGTAATCACAACTGGTGAGTGAGTTAACGGAGGGTGGATATAATCTCACAGCACTTGAGATAAATAAGAAATTGTTAGATGTTCTACCAAGTGCATGGGATGTAAAAGTCCAATTCTTGAAGGAAAGTGAAGGATTGGATGGGATGACTTTAGATAAACTGATAGGAGTTCTTCAAGCCCACGCTATGGAGTTGAAGAAGAAAGAGTGCAAGTCAAATGGATTTGTACAAAATCCTTCACTTTATGGAGGCCAAGTTAACTCTGGTAAGAGTTATGGAGGAATGGCATTCATATCGGATACCAATTCTTCATCTTATTCAGCTGGAGCTTCACATGCGGCTTATGTTTCTGGCACAACCTGCACTAATCAAGGATCACAACAGCAGGTTTCATCTTCACCAGCTATTCAAGAGCAAGCTGCGATTTATACAGCTTTCCTAAGTTCTTACAAAGATTTGGTTACTCAACCAAATACTACTTTGGAAATGACCAAAGAAGATTATGCTCAGCTGGATGACGATGACTTGGAGCAGATGGATTTAACCTGGAACATAGCTATGATTTCCAGGAGGGTTCATAAGTTCTTGCAGAGGACGGGACGGAAGAGCTTGGAAGGTAATGGGAAGACTGGGTTTGGGTTCGACAAAAGCAAGGTTCGATGTTACAACTGTCAGAACCTTGGTCACTTCGCAAGGGAATGTGAGAAACCCAGGATGCCATCGTCGGGTCTTACTAAGCCGGATTCACCCAAGGCAAATGAGAAAGAAGAAGCTAAATCGTTGGCTGTAGATAACGCTTTGATTGTTTTTGAGCCAACTGCTTCTGATTGGAGTGCTCAAGCTGCACAGTTTCAATGCCTGATGGCTCATATTACTCCTGAGGTACCAAATGAACCCAATGAGCCATTTAATTGTGTTTCGTGTATTAACTTACTGAATCCCTTAAGGCCTATCAGAAAGACAATCAAAATTTGCGGGACAAGATAGTTAAACTTAATGAATCTAATAACTTTTTGTTAGATAATGAAAAACTTTATGAACAACATCTTGAAGCTCATAAATTAGATACTGAAACCTTTAAAGCAAAGGTCTTTAGCCAGCAAGATGCAATTAAGAGTTATCTTGTCGAAATTAAATAGTTGACTAAAGAATTATCTGATTTGAAAAATGAGTTTGAAAATCATAAAAGTAAAATCTTAGGTTCGACAACTGCAACTCAAGTCTTTAATGAAATTGTTAGCAAACAAGGGGCAAGCGGCAAAAAGAAGGAAGGTCTTGGCTATAACCAAGTACCACCACCTTCTAATGCTGAATATTGTCCCCCGATTGCTAAACAAGGCCTTGAGGAGATTTCAGTTGATTATACCAAACTGTATGGTATCAAGGCCAAAGAAGCCAAGCTAAACAAACTGACAACGGAGAAAACCAAGAGGTCAGAGTATCCTTTGCCTCAGTTTGTTAAAGCTGAAAGTAAGTCTCCAGTTTATACTGATGAGATTGTTGAAATAGAGGATATTACTGATCAGGAATATCCTGAGTTTAAGAAGGTTGAGGTTAGACCTAAAAAGGTTATTTTGAAAGTTGAACCTGTGACAAAGGTTCAAACTAAAAAGGAAAATAAAGTTTTAATTGTGAAATCTCAAACTAATCAGTCACCTGTAAAAGTTTTACAACAAAAGGTGACAAAAGAAAAGGTTTCGTTTGATAAAACTTCTGCCTCAACTTCTAAACCAACACAAGCATTTTCTAAAACGTGTAGAAAATGTTCATGTTCTAAAAATGCTTCATCACTTCCTGCGGTAAATCCTCCGTCTCAACAGTTTCAAGAGACTCGTTCTTGTTTCTACTGCAAGAAACAAGGACATTTGATCCGCGATTGTCCCAAACTCTCTTATCAGCGTTATGGGAGAGATATGCCTAGGACATTATTCTATAGAAATTCCTTTTCAAAATCACCTCCTAGGCATCACTCCAACTCTCCCAAGCCTGCTAAGAAAGTAGTTAGTGTTGGGCAAAATCCTTTGTTAAAACCAAAACCCAACATTATTTCCAACCCAAATCCCGAACCATCAAAGGTTTGGAAGATAAAGGAGTCCACTGAGGACTCAAATGTCATCAATAATAACACATCAGATTCAAAATCTGATTTGTTTAAAAATAAATTTTTATCTGATGTGCTTATTGTTGATGACTATGGTCGACCTAAGTCTGTAAAGGCTTGGGTCACCGTTTCTCACTAATCTCCTCATTTTTATGTGTTGCAGCAGTCTGAACGTGTAAAAGATAGCGAATGGTTCATGGACAGTGGCTGCTCGCGACACATGACGGGTGATGTGTCTCTCCTAGTGGATATTAAACCATATGCAGGAGGTCATGTTGCTTTTGCTGGAGATATAGGGGGAACGATTTCGGGTAGAGGGACGCTAACTAATGGAAAGGTTAGCTTTGAGAATGTAAATTATGTGGCCGAACTTCAACATAATCTTTTAAGTGTTTCACAAGTTTGTGATAAGGACTATACCACATCATTTACAAAGACTGAGTGTGTTATATTGAAGCCGGGGTATGTCATTCCAGAGGAATGAGTGGTAATGCGTGCACCTAGAAGAAATGACACCTATGTGATGAACATGCGAACCGTGGAGACATCCAGCGAGTACACTTGTCTCCTTTCGAAGGCTTCAGAAAAGGAATCACTCCTTTGGCACAGACGAATGGGACACATTCATTTCCGTAAAATGAATTTTCTTGTTAATAACGATTTGGTTCGTGGAGTTCCGAAACAGTCCTTCGCCTTGAAGGATGACTGTGTTTCTTGCCACAAGGGCAAACTCCATAAGAAGTCTCATAAGTCTAAGGTTGTGAATTCCATTAATGCTCCGTTGGAATTACTGCATATGGATCTTTTTGGTCCTGTTTCTACAAAGAGCATCGATGGTCGCTCTTACTGTTTAGTAGTGCCAGATGACTACTCACGGTTCTCGTGGATATACTTTCTTGCAACGAAGGATGAAACTGCGGGTATTTTAGTTTATTTGTTGGATAAGTTGGCAAATCTATGCAACTTAAAGGTAAAGAGACTGCGAAGCGATAACGGAACCGAATTCAAGAACTCAACTCTCGAGTTATTTTGCGCTTCTAGGGGTATTGAACATCAATTCAGTGCTCCGAGAACTCCTCAACAGAATGGAGTTGCTGAACGAAAGAATAGGACCATCATTGAAACTGCTCGCACTATGCTAGCGGATTCCAAACTACCTATTATCTTCTGGGCCGAGGCAGTTAATACTGCTTGCTACGTTTTGAATCGGGTACTTTCGGTTAAAAAGAAGAATAAAACGTGTTATGAGCTCTTCAACAATCGCAAGCCGAATCTACAGTTTCTGGAGCCATTTGGGTGTCCTTGTTTGATCATGATAACCAAAGAACGTGTCCCTAAGTTTGGTGATAAAGCCGTTGAAGGGATTTTTCTCGGATATTCGGTCAATTCTCCAAACAAACGGGTATACAACAAATCAACAAACGAGATCGAGGAACACTTTGAGGTAAAATGCTTACGGTATACAGAACCACCTCAAGGAACGGGTCCGGATTGGTTCTTCAATTATGGGAAACTCTTCGGTTCCTTCAATGTACCGGAGGACGACGTCACTGAAGAGTTAATCACAATGCTTCATGGACTCGATGTTTTCCAACAAACATCCGATTCTCCTCCTACATCACCCAATCCAATTCCCGATACGACATCCACTTCATCACCTACTCCAACACAACAAATGCCTGCACCTACATCCACTACTTCTCCTGCATCTGTACCTACACCCACACCACCAACTACAACCATTCCGTCTTCTTCAAACACTGTTAATGCCGCGGATCTTCCGGACGATCCTGATATGCCTCTCTTAGAGGATGAAGAAGACATGGATTATTCTCGTTTCTTCATTAATGAAGAGAACGAAGATGCTTCTGCCACTGAAGGTGACTTGAACAACTTGGAATTAAATCTTGTGCCAAATGCCATTCCAGTGACCCGGATACATAGGAATCACCCAGTTGAAAACATAATTGGTGATCCTCATTCTACTGTTCAAACGAGACATCAGGCGAAGCAATCTGCTGAAGATAAGGATACTTCAGCTGATCAGACTTTGGGATTTATGGCAACCGTTAATTCATGCCATCTTTCCCAAACCGAACCGAAGAAAGTTTCGGAGGCCTTACAAGATCCATCTTGGGTCGAGGCCATGCAAGATGAACTGCAACAATTTCACAAGTTGCAGGTGTGGACTCTAGTACCATTACCCAAGGGTGCTGATCCAAAAGGCACTCAATGGGTATATCGAGTAAAGAAGGATGATCGAGGGGTTGTTACAAGAAACAAAGCTCGACTAGTTGTTCAAGGGTATACTCAGGTTGAAGGACTGGATTATGATGAGGTTTTTGCCCCTGTCGCCAGATTGGAGTCTGTCCGTATCTTCTTAGCCTTTGCTTCATATAAAGGGATTCGTGTCAAGCAACTTGACGTCAAGAGTGCATTCCTTTATGGTAAGATTGATACGGAGGTTTATGTTCAACAGCCTCCAGGTTTTGAAGATTCGGTGAATCCAAATTATGTCTACAGGCTAAATAAGGCATTGTATGGACTTCATCAATCTCCTCGACTATGGTATGAGAGGCTTGCTACTCATCTGGTGGACAACGGTTTCTCTCGGGGCACCATCGACAGCACTCTTTTCACAAAAGGGAAAGGGGATGATTTGTTACTCGTTCAAGTGTACGTCGATGATATTATTTTTGGATCATTGAATGAGGCTTTATGCAAAGAATTTGAAGAGGTCATGAAGTCATCTTTCGAGATGAGTGCAATGGGAGATCTAACTTTCTTCCTAGGGGTGCAAGTTGAACAGTCGTCCAAAGGGATGTATATTCATCAGTCAAAATATGTAAATGATATGTTGATACGGTATGATATGCTCACTTGTAAGCCTTATGGAACTCCTATTGAACTCAACCATAATCTTGGACCTGCTGATGATGATGAGGACTGCAAAGAAAAGGATTATCGTTCGATGATAGGTTCTCTAATGTACCTTACTGCCTCAAGGCCTGATATAGTATTCGCGGTTTCAATTTGTTCAAGATATCAGGCACGTCCTAAGGTTTCTCATATGAAGGCGGTGAAGCGGATTTTTGGATATCTTAAATATAGACCCACTCTTGGTCTATGGTACTCAAATGAGAAGAACTTCACGCTCTCTGCTTATTCCGATTCAGATTATGGTGGCTGCAACATGAATAAGAAGTCAACAACAGGAGGATGTCAGTTCCTTGGATCCCGATTGGTGTCATGGCAATGCAAAAAGCAGACAACAGTTTCTACTTCAACAGCGGAGGCCGAGTACATTGCTGCTGCAAGCTGCTGTTCTCAAGTTCTTTGGATTCAGCACCAATTGCGCGACTACGGGTTACTCTTAACTTTAACTCCTATACATATTGATAATACTGCTGCCATATCAATCACACGCAATCCCGTACAACACTCTAAAACCAAACACATAGAAATTAGGTTTCACTTTATACGGGATTGCTATGAGAAACACCTCATTGACCTTGTCCATATAGATACCCTTAAACAAAATGCTGACTTATTCACTAAGGCTTTTTCTAGAGCCCGATTTGATGAATTAGTCAACATGATCGGTCTAAGGTTCTTTACTACGAAAAAGTAATTTGTGACTTGGATTAGCTTAAAAAAAAAAAAAATTGCAACCTTATGCAACTGCCACTCTTTATACTTTCTAGTATTAAAGAAATGCAAGGTTGCTACATTTTAAAATAGACGTTGCAGTTGTGTCTGTAAACAACTTGGGATATGATAGTACATTGGATGACATGCATAAAAATGAAAATTTAAGGTTTATCTTGGATGTGTTAGTAGATTTATCTGACGTATTGAAAACAGTTTTTATAAACATTGTCTTCATCATACGATATATTAGTAGGCATGGTATGCAAACCTCTTTGATAAGTCTTAAGAAGCTTAATCATTAATTGTCTATTTCAAGTGGTATAACACCATTGGATGTATGACAAAAGTCTTAATTTCTTACTTATTCTAGACATACTTTCGTGAAAGATGTTTATTTGATATCATTTGGGGGTATATATTGATAGTTTCCTCTGTTATACGTAAGTATAGACCTGGCTTCTATTGATATATATTTTAAACTTAAGCAAACACAAGTCAAAGTACTTGCAAAGTCTTTCAAAATAAGATACCTTACAAGGTCGCCAAAATGGTTTGACCAAGTCTGGTTTTGCTTAAACCTGAATCAAGTTATGTCGCTCTGTTGTACGTAAGTACAGACCTGTCACCGCTGACTTGATTCTTAAAATTGATTTTCTTATATTCTATCTGTAAATGGAAACATGGTCTATGTCTTAAGTTAAGATGTATATCTATGGTGGGAACTACAGCGAAATGCACATACCAATAATAAAAAATACTTCCTAGATATGAGTATAACATGTTTAAGCGGATAAACATACTAATAATCGTTTTGAAATAATTTTTATAAAAAGTGCTTTTAATATGTCAAGTAAATTTAAAGAGGACAAATATACTGATGATCGAAATAACACTTACTGTTCCTAATAAATGCATGTTATTCTGATATGATCCCTAACCAGACTATATCAACTTCGTCACCAAAAAGAATGTGTTAATTTTTCTAGTTATAAATTTACATTCTTATTTTCTCTAAGTTAGTGTAATTTTAGTTATTATCCAAGTTACAGTTACATTTTCAAATTTGAGTACCGAAATCACAACGCGAAAAATTCGATGAAATCGCAATTTTTTCACTAAAAGTGAACTGTGCGTCACTTTCATAAGTGACGCTGCCAGTGACGCATACGATATTGCGTCACTCACTCTAGTGACGCAGTAAGTGTCGGGGTAAGCTTCGCTATAAGTGCCGGGTTGAGTGACGCATACTAGGGTCGGTGTATAAATACCCCTTCCCCACGACACTCAACCTCAACACTTTTCAAATTACTATAGCGTCATTTGCTCTGACACACCGACACTTATACTGTCTCTGCGTCACTTCCCTCTGTGCGTTTTCTTCGATCGACTCGTGCTTTCTGCGGCTTTTTCGTGCATTCCTGTGGTTGTCTCTTGTTCCTCTCATTCAAACGAACCTAGTGGTACTTATTTTTACCTTTTTCCTTTAATATTCATGCTGTAATTTAGATTTAGGGTTACGGTTTCTTTTTGGGTAACCTTGAAATCGATTAAATTGATGCTGATTTGTTAATGTTTTATGGTTTTAAAACATCCATAGCATTCGTTTTTACCATACGCACAAACCCCTTACTTCGATTTTGAAAACCCCCAAATTTAAAATCTGGGTATGAACAGTGACACGATGATCTTCATCGTTGCGTCACTTCGTGCGTCACTTACCTCAAGTGACGCTGTTTGGTAATTTTGAAAGCTTATACCGTCACTTAATAAGTGACGCTTGTTTTTGCGTCACTTCTTAAGTGACTCGTGTAGTGACGCATAAACTTATTTTAACTGTTAACACCGTCACTACTTCTAGTGACGCCTCCTATATGCGTCACTACCCCAAGTGACTGTCTAAGTGACGCTTATTCCTATACGTCACTTTAACCTTCACTTCTTAAGTGACTCTTTTAGGATACCGTCACTATGATAACTGTCGCATGTTCTTCACCCGTCACTTTGCAAGTGTCGTATAATTTAAATCACCAAATACAAACGTCACTTACATCAGTGACGCTTGATAGCGTCACTTCCAATAAGTGACGCTATAATTTGATTTTAATTTTAATTACTGTACAATATGACACTCACTAAGTGACGGTAGTGGCCATGCGTCACTTACCATAAGTGACGCCTAAAGTCAAAATTCGTTTTCTAACCCTTCTGTGTTCGAGCTAACTTTATAACGACTTCGGTTACTTTTCTTTGTATTTTTAGCTTACAGATGGCTGAACTTCAGAATTATTACCGCCGCACAAACACTCGACACAACATTACGGCGTTTCTAGAGTCGACGCATGCCAATTCAGCGCCGTTCAGGCCAATGATTGAATTTCTACGCAGATCGAGGATTTTTTATGCGATTACGGCAACGACTCCTGTATATATGAACCAAATAGAGGAATTCTATGATCATGCAGTGATTAGGGTTCAGGGCGATGTTCCCCGGATTGTTTCAACTATGTTTGGGGAGGAAATCGAGATCACCGAGAACTCGATTAGACGGGTTTTACAGTTCACTGATAACTCTACAATGCCCACTATCTTCCCAACTACATTCATCTACGGAGGGCTTCAGAGGATGGGTTATCCGGTAAACCAACTTTCCGATTTCAAGAAACAGTACCTCTGCAGGGTATGGAGGTATCTGTGTCATATTATTATAGTTTGCTTATCTCCGAGAAAGGGAGGTTATGATGCTGCTAGCCACTTGACGCTATCTCTTATGTTGGCTCTCATCTACAACAAACCGTATAACTTTAGCGGTTATATTTTTGGGAATATGGTTGAGAATATCCGAGCGGGAAAGGATAAATGGCTGCAGTATCCAAGGTTCGTGCAGCTATTGTTGAATGATTTGAACCTTGAGATTGCACCGGATCAGAGGTCTCTTCTTGTACCGACGCCGATGCTTTTGCGAGTCTTTAATGACTGCAAGCTTGCGCCGAAGGGCGAGCCGGTTTTGGCTGATCGTGAACTTTTCGGGCACATAGTGAACGAAAACTATGTTGCACCGCGCGATCACGAATTTTTGGATGATGTCGTGCCTCCGGTCAACGAGGACGACTTGGTTGATACCGATATTGCTCAAGATTTAGAGGATATCGACCGCGTTGCTCGAGTTGAGCCTGATTCTGACGACGGTGGGCCCACTCCTTCTGATTCTGAGGGTGACGTGCCACCACAATCTGCTTTGGATGGGATTCAATTAGCTGATCCCCAATGCTTTAAGCGTATTTTGCGCCGGATTTCTGCTGGTCGGGTTCATATCCCGAGAAATCCTGGCAAGCGTCCTGCTGGGTCTTCGCCCTCTTACGCCGATTCACCTCTACGTCGACGCCAGCGGACTTCGATTGTTCTTGAGGAGCCTACTCAACAAACTTCTCCTCAGCTTGCCACTGCTTCTATTCAGCAGGTTTTAGCTCAACTGGAGCTTTTATCAAAGCGTTTTGATGATCAACAGGCGATCATTGCAGCTCAAGCTTCACAGATCAAAGATTTAGAGATTAAAGCTGCCGCAGTGGACTCTCTCCAGCAACAGATAACGACTATGTCTTCTAGGTTGTTAGAATTGGAGTCAGTCACACTTGTTTCGGGGGAGGATAATCCCAGGGAAATAGAAACAAATGTAACTCCTCCCCCTGAACCTGAAAATGTACAACCGTCTTCTACTATGAATGAAAATATCTGTTTGGATTATTTTGTTGAGGTTCAAGGTCAGGCAAGACCTATAGCTGTTGATTATTCATTTGTAGATCTCACATATCTTCAAAACTTGATGAATGATAATAACACGATGCCTGAGGAAGAGGTGATGGATGATCCTGTAGCAGAGGATTATTTTTTTGAGGAAAATGAGGATATTGAAGTTGAGGGGGAGCAATTGCACAGCGATGAATGTTATGATGATGCTCCCATTATAGAATCGGACTCGTCTGAAGATGAATCGGAAAAAGAGACAAACGAGTCATCAACTTCTACAACAAAGCCGGATATTGTGCTTAAACCGATTATCAAGGTACCGGTTACGTGTAAATGCTACAAGGTTAGAACTGATTACACGGGATTGATTAAGAGTTGGAAATTCGATGAGAACAACTCAGTGTTTATGATAAAGAGGAGTGACGACATTCAGTACTTCAATATGAAGCCGACATTGGGTATGAGGTACAAGTTTAAGAAGAAGCTAGATCCGGTTACCAGACAACCTATTGTGAAGATGATCTATCCACCAGCAAAGTGTCTACAGAAGATACCTTTGGAGATCATCCCGTTAGATTTTTTGAATAGGTTGGTGTATTGGGAATATGATGATGTTACGGGTGAAGCTGTGATAGTATTTATTCCAAATTCAGAACCAGCTACAAACTCGGAGTCTTCTAATGCGGATACGGGAAATAACGAGAAAACAGCTTGGGATGCTGTTCAGCCTAAGAAGAGGTCATTATGGGGTCTTAAGAGGAAAATATTTTGTATTTTTGACCCATTAAGTTTGATCAATCTTTCTGCTTAAGATATGAAAAGATTACATGAAAACAAAATTGAGTTCAAGACGAAAGATAGAGCTGAAGCGTTAAAATTTCAGAAGATCGTAGATATCTGCGTCGCCAATGGAGTACACGTTGGTGGTGTATTTCCAGCTGGCTGGAAGTGAAGACTTGAAGATTTTTGAAGACCAAGCTGAAGACACGGGGGAGTTTGTTGATGCATCTTTGAGTGTCTGTCAGTTGGTCTATTGAGTTGTAGTAAGTGTCGTTAGTTACTTAATAGAAATATAGCTTTTGTATAGTGCGACACTCGTGTTTTAGTTTAGGCGACACTTGCCTGAGTGACGCATAGCGACACTTGGTTAAGTGACGCATAGCGACACTTAGGTAAGTGACGCATGAAAGCGGCCACATGCGACACTTCCACAAGTGACGCATGTCGGCTGACCTTTTAGTATAAATACAAACCTACGGGTTTCCGGCTAGGGTTGACGAAACCCTAGCACCATTTGTCGACTAAGCAACCTTGTAATCATTCCCAATTCATATATACAAGCTTATTACTTCGTTTACATTGTTAATCATATTTGTTTCGGTTTGTGTTTATTGGTAATACACGCAATTGATTGATTCCGCCTGTCAATTGTGGTCAATAGTCATCTAGATCCACGTTCAAGGGCACTCTCAACTTTATAATTTCTGCTATAACAAACTAAAGTATCAAGTGTAACCCCTTTTGAAAAACATTTTGAAAATAGATAATGATTATAATGAGCTGTTTATCATACCTATACCAGTAACTAAAAATGTAAACCTTCCAACATCAAAAGCCTTTGTGAACAGGTCTGCAAGCTGATTATCAGTATGTATTTTGAAAATCTGAATTAATCTTTTCTCATTACAATCCCTAATGAAGTGATATCTAATTTCAATATGTTTTGTCTTAGAGTGCTTTACAGGGTTATTAATGATACTTATAGCAGCATTATTGTCAATATACATGGGAGTATTTAGAAAAGTCAAACTATAGTCCAGCATCTGATTTTGAATCCATAAGATTTGAGCATAGCAGCTCGATGCAACAACATATTCTGCTTCTGCTGTTGATGTAGACACTGTAGTTTGCTTCTTACATTGCCAAGATACTAACCTATCTCCCAAGAACTGACGTCCTCCTGAAGTTGACTTTCTATCCATATTGTTACCTCCATATTCACTGTCAGAATATGCTACCAAGTTGAAAGAAGAATTCTTTGGATACCATAGGCCCAATTTAGGTTGACCTTTTAGGTATTTAAAAATTCTCTTTACAGCATGAAGATGAGACAACTTAGTATTAGTTTGAAACCTTGCACACACACATACTGCAAACATGATGTCTGGTCTACTGGATGTAAGATACATCAGTGAACCTATCATGGATCTATAGAGGTGTTCATCAACACACTCCCCCTCAAGATCTGCAAGTAGTGGTTTATGGGTTTCCATTGGTGTGCTTGCAACCTTTGCATCATTGAATCTAAACTTATCCAAAATGTCCTTCACATACTTATCCTGACTTAT
The DNA here is from genome assembly GCA_963422505.1 of Pseudognaphalium luteoalbum. Taxonomy (NCBI): domain Eukaryota; kingdom Viridiplantae; phylum Streptophyta; class Magnoliopsida; order Asterales; family Asteraceae; genus Pseudognaphalium; species Pseudognaphalium luteoalbum. Next base: position 1,984,553 of record OY730192.1, read on the forward strand.
GAAGATCCCATCTGCTTTCTGTTTCACTTGATGACCCAAAAAGAAAGTCAATTCTCCCATTGAACTCATCTGGAATTTTTGATGCATAAGAGTTTCAAATTCTTTGCAAAGACTATCCCTTGTAGAACCAAAAATAATATCATCTACATAGATTTGTACCAGTAGAATATCACTTTCAATTCTTTTAATAAACAAGGTTTTATCTATAGCACCTCTTTTGAAACCATTATCCAACAGATACACAAACAGAGTATCATACCAAGCTCTAGGAGCCTGATGCAATCCATAAAGTGCTTTGTCCAATCTAAGCACCTTATTTGGATATTTGGGATCCTCAAACCCTGGTGGCTGACATACATACACCTCCTCATCTATCTTTCCATTTAGAAATGCACTCTTCACATCCATCTGATATACCTTAAAATTCTTGAAAGAAGCATAAGCCAAGAACAATCTAATGGCCTCAATTCTTGCCACATGTGCAAAAACCTCATCATAATCAATTCCTTCTTCTTGTAAGTATCCCTGTGCAACCAATCTAGCCTTGTTCTTAATTACTATGCCTCTCTCATCTTTCTTATTTCTGTACACCCATCTAGTACCAATTGCCCGTTTTCCTTTGAGAAGATCCATCAAAGTCCACACATTTTGGATTTTGAATTGAAGTAGCTCCTCCTGCATAGCCTCAATCCAGCTTGGATCTTTCAAAGCTTCAACAGCTTTCTTGGGCTCCATCTGTGATAGAAAACAAGCAAATAAAGAGAAATTTGCATTTTTATCAATAGTTTTAGATGACCTTCTTGTTTGCATGGGAGCATCAATGGCTCCATGATCTTGTCCAGTGGCATATAGCTTTTGTGAGCCTGATATTGTAGACCAGCTGCCATCTCTATCCCAGATTCCAAATTGGTAAGATTTTGATCCAGATTGGTGTCTTCTTGATCCATTTGACCACTTGATTCTGACACATCCATCCTTGATGGTTGTTGATCCTCCTGTGCATCTTCATTTATTGGAGTTTCAATTGATGCTTCTTCTTGTTGAGGACAATCTGGATATGTGTGCTAAGTATAGTTAATTATAATCACAAGTTTTAATTAAGGAAATACTAAATAATACTATCACACAATTCAGGCAAGTGTTATCCTGATCATAGAATATAGTTTTATAAGTAAGTCCAGATTCGAACACAGGGAACGTGATTTAATCTATAACTAACTATTTATTTATCCTAATTACAATTATTACAATTAATATACAAACTTACAATAATACACAATAATATACAAGATAGGGGGGACGTTTTAGTTCCGATCGAACATATTTATAATTGATACCAATTCTTTAATAGATAAGTTTAAAGGAACATCTTAAGAATACTAAATTGGATAGAAGATTATGACTATTTAAACTATTATTTATTACACTTATTATATCAACTTATGTCTATTTGCGTGTTGGCTATTATTATTGTGATTTACTAATGTAGAAAACCTCAAAGGTTATGACAATTCTCATATAGCAATGCAGTCAAAGGTTATGTAAAGTATCACTATTTATTAAGATCTATCAACATATTATTGATGCAATTCCAGGGTCGGTTGAATCATAATGCTACTTAACATTTAATAAAACATAATCACTTAATTTAAAAACCCAAAAGGTTAGTGAGTTTATCTATAAATCAGTTAATTATGATCATTAACATAATATAACACATAATTCTTGCATAATAATATTCAATAATATAGTTCCAACATAAACATATAATTCATATAATAAACATACATTTAAACATTCATAATGAAAATCTAACAAGCAATTAATTAAAATAAACAATATCCATAGTAACCCAAAAGGTTAGTGAAGCTACAAGGATAAAGAAACCGAACCAATTGACGAACTAGCTTTTCCTAAGGTTGAAAACCTTCAAACCCTAGCTCCTTAGCCTCCAAATTCGCACCTAAAGTCGACCTTAAACCTTAATATTCGACTTTGTATTCTAAGAATCGTATATCGTTTAATCAAAACTAAGCCTCTATTTATACTAATCATGGCCGACCCTCCAACCGCCGGTTGGGACCTCTAACCGCCGGTTGGAGTTTATTAATCCTACTCCAACTCTGCGCAGTTATCCACCGCCTTGAACTCTTAGCCCCAACCGCCGGTTGGGCAATCCAACCGCCGGTTGGACTTAATTTCCAGAATTTTCCATAAACGGCTTGGGCTTCAAATTGGGCTTCTCTTTCTTCTTTAAACGGATTCACTTGTATTCTTGGCCCAAATCTTTAATATTATCATTTTAGTCTTCATTTCTTTAAGGTTTAGATCTTCTTTTCTTCAATTGCTTTAATTTCTTCAGTTTCGGTCTTATTTTCGTTCTTTTTCTCCAATTTTCAATTAAAATACATTTCTGCAAATATTAACAAAATAAGTATCTAAAATCATATAAATGCATAAAAATGTATACAAATATAGGGATAAATAATATAAAATATAGTATCTAGTTGATGCTTATCAAATATCCCCACACTTAAGTTCTGTTTGTCCTCAAGTAGAATACTGAATAAAATTCAAAAATAAACATCAACTTAATATTTAGTCATCAGAGTACCAAAACTAAAAACCTGTTTTATAAATTAAAATTTTTAACAATTTAATTAACATGGATAACTATGATGTACAAATAAAAATTATTATTATTCGTGCAATATATAGCTCATGAATGATTACTAATATACTTATCCACTTTAAACAATCTATATTTATACTTCTGAATATATCTTTATTATTATTATGTATATTACTTATGATTTCCATATATGATATACTCTTAAACTTAATCATGCAATTTACTTTATATTCCAAATAAGTATATAAAATCCATTTTTAAGAATCAAGACATTGGTGACAGGTCTGCATTTACATGCAACAAAGCGACATAACTTGATTCAGGTAAAGTAACTTTTTCAAATCAAACCAGCGGTGACAGGTCTGTACAGCCGTACAACAAAGCGACATAGTTTGATTTTTATTTATTTATATATTTTTTTTCCTTTTGAAAGAATTTTTTTTCTTTCTTCTACTTTATTTAAGAATACTAATTAGAAACCAGGTCTGTACTTACGTACAACAGAGGAAACAATTAGTAGACTCCTAAATGTTTTTATATACATATAAAGATATATAAAATTATCGCATGATAAATCTAAGAATTAAGACTTTTTCTGTCATACACCATATTATGTACCATAAAATAATATACAATTATTTTTATTAATTTCTTAAAATCCAGACATCTTCATATAGATTGCCTATTAGTACATCATATCATGTAACTATATATCACTTATTATTAAGTAGCTTACGTTATATATACAAAACAGTTAATCCATATTAAAGTCTAAACTTTTAAATACAAAACAAACTTTTAACAAAAGTATTCTAACTAATAAATACTCAGTTATACACTTAAAATTTTAAATTTTATTAAAAATTAAGAACAATAGAAACTTAAATAATTAATTAAAGAAATTCTTTTTCTTACGAACCCTATCCCCACACTTAAATTATACAATGCCCTCATTGTATAAAAATGATAAACAAAAGTGAGTAAGGGAAAAAAAATAGAACAGAAAAACCCCCCTGACTGAATTTTCAAAATTCATCATCGGCTAAAAAATTCTACTTTGTTGATTTCTTGATCTCTTGAATAATATACAACATCCACACTTTCGTAGTTAATCACGATTGCATTTAGCATATGCAATAAGCCTTTAAACCCCTCGGTATCCCGAGTGGACGAGTTATAGTCTCGTGAGGGTTTCCAGTGAACACACCCACAAAGTTCATTCCTGAAAATAAAATAAAAATCATAACATATATAAAAATAAACACAGGTTGTCTCCTGAGAAGCACTTTTGTTTAAATGTCGGTAAGTTCGACCAAATCCTGTAACCTATACTTCCAAAGATATATCTGAAAAATGCTCCACAGTTCCTTCATAATATTTCTTTAAACGATGTCCATTGACCTTAAAAATATTTCCATCGAATGCTATTAAATCCACACTTCCATTAGCATGAACTTGGTGAATCACATATGGTCCGCTCCATTTTGATCTTAATTTACCTGGAAATAAACGAATACGAGAATTATATAAAAGCATACGTTCTCCAGCAACAATGTCTTTATTTCCCCGAAGTCTCGCATCATGCCATTTTTTCCTCCTTTCTTTATAAATCCTTGAATTTTCATAAGCATTCCAAAGAAGCTCATCTAACTCATGTAACTGTAAAAAGCGATGCCTGCCAACGTCATCGGTATCCATGTTGCATTCCCGAAGTGCCCAATATGCTTTGTGATCTATTTCCACTGGTAAATGACAAGCTTTCCCATAAATTAACCTATAAGGAGTACAACCTGTAGGTGTTTTAAATGCGGTCCTATATGCCCAAAGTGCATCATCTAATTTCTCTGACCACTCTTTTCTGTTTGATCCAACAGAACGTTCCAAAATACGTTTTATTGCTCGATTTGTATTTTCAACCTGTCCACTTGTTTGTGGATGATAAGGTGTAGCAATCCTGTGACTAACTCCATATCTCTTTAATACTTTTTCCAATTGAGTATTACAAAAATGAGTACCCCGATCACTAATTAAGGCTTTAGGAGTTCCAAATCTTGCAAATAACTGTTTAAGAAATTTTACCACAACTCTTGCATCATTTGTAGGTAATGCCTTCGCTTCTGCCCACTTGGAAACATAATCCACAGCAACTAATATATACTTATTACCGTGACTTGTAGGAAATGGTCCCATAAAATCAATACCCTAGATATCAAATATCTCACAAACCTGTATATTAGTCTATAGCATCTCATCTTTTTTAGAAATATTTCCAGCTCTCTGACATGAATCACAATTCCTAACAAAAGCATACGTATCTTTAAAAATCGTCGGTCAATAAAATCCTGCATCAAATATTTTCTTTGTCGTGTAACTTGGTCCATTATGACCTCCAACTGGTCCTTCATGACAATGCTTTATAATTTGCTGAGCTTCTTCACCATGTATACAGCGTCTAATTATACCATCTGCACAATACCTGAAAAGAAATGGGTCTTCCCAAAAATAATACTTTAAATCAGAAAAGAATTTCTTTCTCTTTTGGTAATCCATCCTTGGTAAAATCTTAGTAACCAAATAATTTGCATAATTTGCAAACCAAGGTATATTCATTATTTCTTGTGCCGTCATCAACTTCTCATCAGAAAATGTATCTTGAATTTCCTCTTCATCTAATATTTCTAATTCCGGATTTTCCAACCTTGACAAATGATCAGCTGCGACATTTTCAGCTCCTTTCTTGTCTTTATTTTCAATATCGAATTCCTGCAATAAAAGAATCCATCGCAATAAACGAGGGCGCGCATCTTGCTTATTAAACAAATACTTCAATGCAGAATGGTCAGTATAAACCACAGTTTTAGTTAAAACAAGATAAGAACGAAACTTATGGAATGCAAAAACTACTGCAAAAAGTTCCTTTTCCGTAGTTGTATAATTTTCCTGAGCATCTGTTAATATCTTACTGGCATAATAGATTGGCTTAAACTTATTATCAATTTTCTGTCCCAAAACAGCTCCTGCTGCATAATCATTAGCATCACACATTAATTCAAAAGGTAAATTCCAGTCTGGACTAACCATTACCGGAGCAGATATCAACTTTTCCTTTAAGGCATCAAACGACTGTTTGCATTCATCTGTAAACTCAAACTTTGCATCTTTTTCCAGAAAATGATTCAATGGTATCGCAATCTTTGAAAAATCTTTTATAAATCTTCTATAAAATCCGGCATGGCCTAGGAAACTCCTTATTCCATTTACATTAGTAGGATAAGGTAATTTTGAAATAACCTCAATCTTTGCTTTATCCACCTCAATTCCTATCTTTGATATTTTATGTCCTAAAACAATCCTTTCTCGAACCATAAAATGACATTTTTCCCAATTAAGAACTAGATTCGCACCTTCACATCTTTGCAACATCCTTTTTAAATTTTCTAAACAAGTATCAAATGAATCCCCAAATACCGAGAAATCATCCATAAATATTTCCATGAAATCTTCCACCATATCATGAAATATCGCGATCATGCAACGTTGAAATGTAGCTGGTGCATTACACAAACCAAACGGCATTCTTCTATAAGCAAAAGTACCAAAGGGACAAGTGAATGTTGTCTTATCTTGATCTTTAGCTGCAATGGGTATTTGAAAATATCCTGAAAATCCATCCAGAAAACAATAGAATTCTTTTCCTGCTAATCTTTCTATCATTTGATCAATAAATGGTAATGGAAAATGATCTTTTCTGGTAGCATCATTCAATTTCCGATAATCAATACAAACTCTCCACCCTGTTACCGTCCTTGTTGGTATTAATTCGTTCTTCTCATTAGGTACCACTGTCATTCCACCTTTCTTTGGTACGACATGTATTGGACTTACCCATGGACTGTCTGAAATAGGATAGATTAATCCTGAATTCAATAATTTAATGATTTCTTTCCTGACGACGTCTTTCACATTTGGATTCAATCTTCTTAATGGTTGTATAACTGGCTTAAAATTCGTTTCCATTAAGATTTTATGAGTGCAGTAAGTAGGACTGATTCCCTTGATATCCGTGATCTTCCATGCTATTGCCTTTTTATGTAGTTTAAGAACCTGCACTAAGCGATCTTTTCTGCAGTTGATAGTTTAGAAGATATTATAACCGGCAAATCTGATGTACCTTGTAAATAAGCATATTCTAGATGCGATGGTAGCTCTTTAAGTTCCAATTGTGGTGGTTCTTCAATAGATGTTTTGAACTCGAAGATCTCTTCCTTCAGATACGGAATCTTGTTGATAGAATTTGGTAATAATTCTTGGTTGAGAATTTTAGCAACTGGTTGTGATGATTCAGCTTTAGTATGTTGTTGAAGAACAACAGTTACTTCTGAATCTTCATCTTCTTCTAATAGTGTGTCAAATTCTGCCAAATCTTTCTCAGTGTCAAATTCTTGAGTCCATTCTGTAAGAATTCCAGTATCTATTTGATCTTTTTCTATAAAATCTTGAAAAGAAGGGTTATCTAGATACTCGTAAGCATTCAAATAATAACAAGAGTCATCAACATAATCAGGAAATTTCATAGATTTATTAACATCAAAAATAATTTTATCATCTCCTAATCTCATGGTAATCTTTCTATCAAAACATCTATTAGGGCATGTGTTGTTGCTAAAAATGGTCTTCCTAATATAATAGGGACTTTAGGGTCTTCTACCATATCTAAAATTACAAAATCACATGGAAAAACAAATTTATCAACTTTAATCAAAACATTTTCAATTATTCCCCTAGGATATTGAACAGATCGGTCAGCTAATTCGATACACATACGTATAGGTTTCGGTTCTCCTAATCCTAATCGCATAAAAAGTGTATATGGCATTAATGAAATACTAGCTCCTAAATCTGCCAATGCATTTTCAATAGTCATTTCACCAATTTTGCAAGGTATAGTAATACTCCCTGGATCTTTGACTTTCAGAGGTAATTTATTCTGCATTATTGCTGAGCATCTTGCATTCATTGTCACCTTCGTCACATTATCCAGTTTATTTTTATTTGTCAGCAGCTCCTTAAGATACTTTGCATATTTTGGCATCAGAGCTATAGCTTCAACAAAAGGAATGTTAATATGAAGTTGTTTCAGGTTTTCCAGAAATTTGTGGTATTGTTCATCTTCTTTGTCTTTCCTAAGAGCAGCTGGATATGGAGGTGGGGGTGTATAGTCTTTGATGACTTCTTTAACTTTATTTTCTCCATTCTCCTTTTTGTTTGCTTGTATTTCTTCATCAATTGTTTCCTTTTCAACCTGCTTAGATTCAACAATTTTATTAGCTATAATAGGAGAGTCAACATTCTTACCACTTCTGGTAATTACTGCGTTAGCTTGTTCCTTTGGATTTGTTTCAGTAAATCCTGACAATGTTGCTGGAAATCTCTCCTGCAATGCTTTAGCAATCTGATGAACTGAGCTCTCAATTTGTTTGATCGAGGCTTCGTGATTACGCATTCTGGCATCGTCTTCTTCATTTCTTTTATTACTTGCTTCAGCCATTTTTCCCAATGCGTTCTCTATCACCGTCATTCTGTCATTATAGGAAGTTTGTCCTGTTTTGACATAATATCCTGGTGCTCCTTGTTGATACTGTTGGCCCGGTTGATTAACTCTTCTAAAATTAGAAACTTGACGATAATTTGGATTTCCTTGAAAATCCCCATACATAACTTCCTCATTACTTATTTTGCTGTCAGTATTAGGACATTCTTCTTTTAGATGACTTCCTCCACATATTTCACACCCAATCCTGATTGCATGAACTTGTTCATTTACTTTCTTAATATCTCTTCCCATACTTTCCAATTTTGCTATTATAGCTGCTAGACCATCATTATCTTCAGATATCCTTTTTCTTCTAGATGAACCATCATCCCATAACTGAGAATGTTTAGCTAATTCTTCAATTCCGGCCCTTGCCACTGCTGGAGTTTTCTTAGGTACTGGACCTTGTGCATCCAACTGTTGACGTGTCGCCCGATCAACTCCTTTATAGAATACTGTTATCTCTTGTTGGACATTCAAATCATGTTGTGGACATTTGTGTAACATTTCCTTATATCTTTCCCAAGTTTGATACAGAGATTCATCAGATTTCTGTTTGAAGTTCCTAATCTCATCAATCATCTTTGAGGTCTTGGAAGATGTACAGTACATTTTTAGAAATTTTGTACGAAGATCTTCCCAAGTAGTAATAGATCTGGCTGGCTCGTTATTGATCCATCTCTTAGCTCCATCCTTTAGTGTTAAAGGAAATACTCGCAACATAACCTGATCTCTTGTAACATCGGGAATATGAAACATATCTGCAATCTCCAAAATTTTCTCAACATGCTCGTTTGCATCTTCTTTATCTTCTCCTCTGAAAGGATTTTCACGTAATTCTTTCAAAAATTGCCCCTTTAACGCAAATTCTACTTCTCTGGCTATGGCAGGCCTAACCACTCCCGGTCTCGGATCTCCACGAGTTTGAATCGTGTAATCTTCAAGCGTCATGTCAGCTATGTCTGCCATAATTGGTTGTATTCCGTGCTCTGGTTCAGAATCACTTGGATATATCGTAGGTTGCCTAGAAGGTATTTTATCCTCACCCGACTCTGGATTGGAATAATAACCGTATTCAGCCGTTTTGGCTAAATTGTTATGAAAAACTAAATTGTCTTCTTCTGGTGAAAGTTCGTGTTCTGGTGAATCTGGTGGTGCATATGATAATCTTTTTCTCGAATGAAATTCTCGTTCTGGTTCGTCAAATGGACTGAGAGGATCTGGATGAAATGTCCGGGTCATACATCAATCTGTAAAGACGAACATAATTTTAGTAGTACCATAAATTCAAAAGTAAATGTTAGTAATATTTTAGAAATAATCAGGTTGATGTATATGAATTTTGAAAATTAATAATAAAAAACATTCAAAATTAAATATTCGAAAAGATATTCCCAACCCAACTTTTCCTATTTGTTAGTAATGCAAGTTAGTTGTTAATTAAAGTTAAAATTAATTTGTTAAATTTCTTATACCAAACTAGTCAATAGATCTCGGTAGCTACATTGATTGTACACAAAAACGGAGAAACAGGTCAGCGCGAAGCGTATTGAAAACCTATTTCTTTCGAGAAGCACCTTACCTCTTATATGATAAATCAATGAGGTAGGGCTGAACTCTCCTTATACCTTTGTTTTTGTTAGTACTTTCAATGGGTGAGCCGATATTTCGTATTGATTTTGCAAAGCATTAGAAATAAAATTATTTTACAGGGAAAATAGTTAGTTTAAATTAAAATACACCGCTCCCCGGCAGCGGCGCCAAAAACTTGATGTGTGCTAAGTATAGGCAATTATAATCACAAGTTTTAATTAAGGAAATACTAAATAATACTATCACACAATTCAGGCAAGTGTTATCCTGATCATAGAATATAGTTTTATAAGTAAGTCCAGATTCGAACACAGGGAATGTGATTTAATCTATAACTAACTATTTATTTATCCTAATTACAATTATTACAATTAATATACAAACTTACAATAATACACAATAATATACAAAATAGGGGGGACGTTTTAGTTCCGATCGAACATATTTATAATTGATACCAATTCTTTAATAGATAAATTTAAAGGAACAGCTTAAGAATACTAAATTGGATAGAAGATTATGACTATTTAAACTATTATTTATTACACTTATTATATCAACTTATGTCTATTTGCGTGTTGGCTATTATTATTGTGATTTACTAATGTAGAAAACCTCAAAGGTTATGACAATTCTCATATAGCAATGCAGTCAAAGGTTATGTAAAGTATCACTATTTATTAAGATCTATCAACATATTATTGATGCAATTCCAGGGTCGGTTGAATCATAATGCTACTTAACATTTAATAAAACATAATCACTTAATTTAAAAACTCAAAAGGTTAGTGAGTTTATCTATAAATCAGTTAATTATGATTATTAACATAATATAACACATAATTCTTGCATAACAATATTCAATAATATAGTTCCAACATAAACATATAATTCATATAATAAACATAATAAACATACATTTAAACATTCATAATGAAAATCTAACAAGCAATTAATTAAAATAAACAATATCCATAGTAACCCAAAAGGTTAGTGAAGCTACAAGGATAAAGAAACCGAACCAATTGACGAACTAGCTTTTCCTAAGGTTGAAAACCTTCAAACCCTAGCTCCTTAGCCTCCAAATTCGCACCTAAAGTCGACCTTAAACCTTAATATTCGACTTTGTGTTCTAAGAATCGTATATCGTTTAATCAAAACTAAGCCTCTATTTATACTAATCCTGGCCGACCCTCCAACCGCCGGTTGGGACCTCCAACCGCCGGTTGGAGTTTATTAATCCTACTCCAACTCTGCGCGGTTATCCACCGCCTTGAACTCTTAGCCCCAACCGCCGGTTGGACTTAATTTCCAGAATTTTCCATAAACGGCTTGGGCTTCAAATTGGGCTTCTCTTTCTTCTTTAAACGGATTCACTTGTTTTCTTGGCCCAAATCTTTAATATTATCATTTTAGTCTTCATTTCTTTAAGGTTTAGATCTTCTTTTCTTCAATTGCTTTAATTTCTTCAGTTTCGGTCTTATTTTCATTCTTTTTCTCCAATCTTCAATTAAAATACATTTCTGCAAATATTAACAAAATAAGTATCTAAAATCATATAAATGCATAAAAATGTATACAAATATAGGGATAAATAATATAAAATATAGTATCTATTTGATGCTTATCAGATGCATTCCCATCACCATATGCACCATTATCATCCAGGATTGATGTAATGGGCTCTGAACTCTGTTGTTGATTAGGAGTGGAAGACTCAAACACTGCAGGTGGGTCAGGTAACCATGTTGAAAACAAAACAAGTTGTGGTGATTTGCTTCTTTGTTGACATGCACTTGTACCTGCATTTGTATCTGTACTTGTACCTTCATTTGATGACTCATGTATATATCTAAGAGATTTGGTTAATGCATCAATGTCAAACAGGTGAGCTGGACCTTTTCCTAAGGCATTAGGTATGTGCTCATTAAAGGTCACATCCAAGGTCTCTTCCACTATTCTAGTTCTACTGTTGAATACTCTATATGCTTTTCTCTTAAGAGAGTAACCAACAAAGAACCCCTCATCAGCCTTACTTTGAAATTTGCCTAACTAATCCTTGGTATTCAAGATAGTAACAGGATATCCAAATGGTTTAAGAAAGCTAACTAAAGGTCTGCTATTCAAAAATAACTCATAAGGTGTCTTGTTGTGAGGCTTAACAACTAATATACTGTTCTGGACATAACAAGCAGTGCTAATTGCTTCTGCCCAGAAGGTCATTGGTATTTTAGCATCTGCTAACATGGTTCTAGCAGCCTCAATAAGTGTCCTATTCTTTCTCTCTACTACTCCATTCTGTTGTGGAGTTCTAGGAACACTATATTGTCTATCTATACCCTTGGATTCACAGAATTTATCCATCTCTTGATTTCTAAACTCTGTTCCATTATCACTTCTGATGATCTTTAGCTTCCTATTGGTTTGGTTCTCAATCTTAATGATGAAAGACCTTAGTATGCTTCAAGTCTCATCTTTGATTCTAAGAAAGAATACCCAACTAAACCTGATATAATCATCAGTGATCACTAGGCAATATGACTTCTTACCTATACTACTCACATTTGTAGGTCCAAATAAGTCCATGTGCAGTAAATGTAAAGGTGAGTCAATAGAGTTCAGTGTTTTGGTCTTATAAGAGGATTTGTGTTGCTTGCCTTTTTGACATGCAACACAATGGTCATCATATGAATATGTTTTCTCTGGTAAACCTCTGACAAGTTTTCCTTTAACAAGTTTGTTTATTGTTTTAAAATTCATGTGACACATCCTTCTATGCCAAAGGTCAGATTCATCAACAGTTGCTTTTGAAATAAGACAATTCAATTCAGGTTTAGGTACAAACTTAGCCAATTCACAGCTGTACATGTTGTTCTTTCTGGGAATTTTCATCAAAATCATTTTTTGGTCAAGAACAAACTTCTCAGAAAGAATACAGCATTCTGTGTCATTAAAGAACATTGGGTTCCTTTTCTCAGTTATTTGGTTAACACTTAGCAAGTTGTACCTCAATTGTTCAACATAGTACACATCATTGAAGCTCATCTTATCACTGTTGACATTTCCAATTCCTATAATCCTTCCTCCTCTAAGATTACCTCCAAATGCTATAGGACCTCCATCAAGAGCTTTGAAATCCTCCAACCTGCTTCTGTCTCCTGTCATGTGCCTAGAGCATCCACTATCAATGTGCCATAGGCTTTTCTTTTTGCTCTGCACGTATAAATGACAAAAGATCAGTTTCTCTTGGGAACCCAAACCAATTTGGTTGTGGGTGTCCCTTTTTTATCAACAGCATCAACTCTTTTGAAAGACATTGATGTTGATGTCATTTTAGTTGGTTTCCAAACCAACTGATGTTTGACTTAACAAAATTAAATGGTCTAGCAGAATTAATTTCTGGACCACTTCTATTTTGCTTAGCAGAACTAAAGTTGTTCAACTTTTGCCTGGCAGAATCAACTGTGATTTGCCTAGCAGAATTAACACTGTTGTTTTGCTTGGCAGAATTAAAATTTGTTATAGTCATTTTAGTTCTGCTGGCATTGACTTTTGTCAACACTCTTGCACTTCCTTTTGGTGCAGCAGAGCTAACTTTTGCCTTTGACTTCTTTACTACACTGGCAGAATTAATTTTTGTTTTGAAATTTTGATGGTTAATTCTGTCAGCTGTAGTCCATGACGATTGCTTAACCCTTTGAAATCTTGAGTTATAATAGCAGTCATTTTGAAGATGATTAAATCTTTCACAGATGAAACAAGCTTTCTCATCAATTCTTTTGAAATTTGATCCAAGTTTTTGAGAAACCATTTGATTCCGGTTTCTTTGGTTTCCTCTTGGATTTTTATTTGATTTTGAAGATGATGATGAGCTAGCTGAACAAACACATTTAGTACATTTAACAACAACAGTTTTATCATTTACTGGTGTGTTAACAGATGTACTAACACCTTTTCCCTTCAGATTTTTTAAGTTCATCTTAGCCTTTTCCTGGAACAATTTCTTACCCTCTGCTAGTTTCTCAGCCTTAAACTTAGATACTAGCCCAGTAACAGAGTTAAGTTTTGAATAAACTTTCTCATTTTGCTTAGGTTCATCCTCATCATCTGAATTCCACTCAGATACCTCAACCTTTTTTGATCATTTGCATTTTTGTTCAATGCAGCAACATGATCTGCTTGCTTAACCTCATCTATCATTTTCTCTTTAAGCTTACTTATGTCTAAGTCAGTTTTAGGAGGCATGTATGTGTGGTTGTAAGGTGGAGGTACACTGTTAAGATTATAACCTAAGCCAGTTTTAATCTTATCATGAATTTGATTCTAAATCAGATTTTGAACACTTTCAGAAGTATTTTGTAGCTCAGTTACTGTAAGTTTGATGCTTTCTTTCTCAGCAGTGACTTCAGTTAACTTCTTACTTAAATCATCAACCTTATTTTGCAATATATCTTTTTCATACTGAGCATACTTAAGATCATAATCATATTGTTCCTCATTTTTCTTGTATGCTTTTATCTGTTTTTCTAAATCTTCTATTGCTAAGGTTGTGTGTTGGCTTCTAATGTCCCGATCCTTAAGTTCCTTACAAATTATAGCATTATGATCTCTGTAATGTTTAACAGTTTTCTTACACACATTAGAACATAATTTTGTTTCTACCTCATAAGGAACTTCATCTGATGTATCTTCTTCTCTAATAGCCATTAAAGCATGATTCTGAGGTTCCATTTCAGCTTGATCACTCCAATCATAACCCAGACCATCTTGTGAAACAAGAGCATTTGGTGTAGATTCTTGAACGGGAATGGTTCTTTTCTGAGGACCATTGTATGCAGCATTATATCCACCAGATCTCTGTCCATTTCCCTCTTGCCTTGGAGATCTGCACTCTCTAGCAAAATGACCCAATTTGTGGCAGTTGTAGCATTCCACTTTGCTTTTGTCAAACCCCACATTGTCATCCCTTTTTCCTGCAAAATTATTCCTTCCTGTCCTTTGCAAAAACCTCTTTACCCTCATGGTAATCATTGCCATCTGCCATTTAATGTCCATTTCTTCTAGATCATCAGGATTTACTTGCTCTAATTCTTCATTAGTCAGTGAGGAGTTCACATGACTAGCAAAGAAAGCTTCTACAACTTGATCTGTAGACTTTTCCTGTGTTATAGATGATGATCCAGATCCTACAGCTTTCACAACAGGTACAGATCCATAATTCTTTGGATCTACCTTAGACCTTCCCATGGACATGAAAGCAGCATTATGAGAGCCTTGTGCTTCACCAACAATTTGCTTTTTGCTTTCAACTTTAGGTTCAAAAGCTATAAGATCATTATATAAATCATTGAGCTCCTTGTCATCTAGATCACTTCTTTGCCTTAGACCAACTGTGTACATGGTCCATTCTTCACCCAAAGATCTTAAGAACTTTCTGTTAAGATCATCTTTGTCTATAACAACTTTATGATTCTTAAGCTCACCAACCAACTTTCTATACCTGTTAAACACTTGAGTCAAAGTCTCAGACTTGACGGAGCTAAAAATTTCAAACTGCTGTTTGAGCATGGATCTTTTGTTCTTCTTAGTGCTTTCATTCCCAGCAAATCTCTTGTCCAACTCTTCCATAAGCACCTTAGCATCTTCAACTTGCTCAAACTCACTTTGATACTCATTTGGAAGAGAGAGTAACAAAGTGCTTAAAGCCTTGAGTTATGTAGCTCTTTCTCTTCTTTCTTGCTCAGTTGTTGGTGCACCTCTTGGCAATCTTACACCATTAGCATCAGTTTTGTATTTGGGACCGTTCTCCACAATGTCCCATAACTGATAATCAGTAAGCAATATGTGTTGCTTGATTCTGTTTCTCCACATATGGTACTCATCAGGTCTAAGAATGAGAATTCTAGACACCTGGATACCATCCACAAATTTTGAGGCCATACTAACAATATCAAACTAAAAGATGAACTAAACCTCAAACTATCAACTGCACTATCCCAGATCTTCCTGAATTCAAAGCTTACACAAGCTCTGATACCAATTGTGTGGTCCCGTTTGAACTCCAAGCAAAAGAATTACATCGAAAAGTAAGAACACCAAGAAGATTTTTGATACCAACTCCCTAATCTTATTAAAAACATTAACAAGACGGATACACTTCACATGTATCGGGGTTGTGCACAACCTTAGGGAGCTATCTAAACTATTATACGCGTATACATGGGGAACGATCTCAAGTCATGAGATCGGGTTTACCACAGGTGCATCATGATGAAAACACGGGTGCATCATAAAGAAAACACAGGTGCATCGTCATGATAACACAGGTGCATCACTAGCAAAACACACCAGGTAACCTTTCTGGTTTACCTTCACTGGGTAACACACATTTTAAATGTCTATGGGTCTCTTTATTTATAGAGACCCACAAGACTTACATGGAAACACAAATACTTTAAAAGTCAAGACCTAGTACATAGCTTCCATACTTCTAAAGACAAAACTCTATTTATAAAATATAGAGTTGTCCTTTATAAGATTTCCAAATAAATGTATGGAAACAAATCTATCCAAGCATGGTCTGTAACATTAAAAGCATGGTCTGCAGTAGGTGTACTTGTGTGTGTTGCAGAGTTTGTAGAAAGTGAAATCCACTTAGCAGAACTAAGATTTGCACTAGCGGTATTAATCTTGGAAAAATCTATTGGCAGAACTAACTATGATGTTCTTTTGGTAGAACTATGTACCAGCAAAACTAACTCTGAATGCACTAGCAGAACTAACTAACAGAAGATGAATGGGCAGAACTAACTCTTGATGAACAAATTTTGTATCCTAACAGTACTAATTTTGTATCCTAACAGTACTAATTTTGTCCATCCTCCCATTTCTAGTTCCATCCTTCCATGTTTAGTTCCATCCTCCCATTTTTATTATACAAGATTTCCAACTCGTGTTTCCTTAATCAGTTTACATTTTGTCTCATCAAATCTATAGTGTGACAGAAAATTCATGTCACATATTTTCCCCAACAATCTCCCATTATTTGATGATGACAAAATACTTTTTGTAAACTGATTATAATCTCCCCTTATCTACAAGTTTCTTCAAAAGTTAATTTGAACAGTTTGATCTTTGGCTTTGGCTAGTATTTTATGACACTTGTACCTATCCAAGTTGTAGACTTTGAAGCCTTAATCTCCCCTTTAACATTAGCTACCCAATGTTGAATAGTTCTCCCCCTATTTTGCCTTACCCTTCTTTATTTCTTTCCGCAAATTAAAGAAGGTTTGTATGATGTGGTTCGAACAGATTTCTAGCCCATATCTTCACCAACAGTTATAAATCAAAAAGGAAAATCTTCAATTAACATGAACATAAGAATGCTAACCCGTCCTAGAATGTCAACCCACCACTCTGGACGTATAAATGTATGAACATACCAGTTGAATACTTTATCTTCAAGCTTCATAATTATTGATGTAGACTTGAACTAACCTTTGGATGTGATAAGGAAGTGACCTTCTTTTGGGTCTGAGTTCTTGTTATTGTGAAACTTGTTTTCTTCGATCTTCTTTCATATGCCATCTTTTGCTCGGAGCGGATCTATGCGAATCTGGGTAGATTCGTCTTATGGCTCTGATACCAATTGTGAGGTCCCGTTTAAACTCCAAGCAAAAGAGTTTAATCGAAAATAAGCAAAATATGAAGAACACGAAGAAGATTTTTGATACCAACTCCCTAATCTTATTAAAAACATTAACAAGACGGATACACTTCACTTGTATCGGGGTTGTGCACAACCTTAGGGAGCTAACTAAAATATTATACGCATATACATGAGGAACGATCTCAAATTATGAGATCGTGGTGTGCCTGAAAATACGTCAAGCAAAACACACACACATAAATGTGTATGACACACACCTTTGTATATGGGTTTCTTTATTTATAGAAACCCGCATACTTACATTGAAACACAAATACTTTAAAAGTCAAGACCTAGTACATAGCTTCCATACTTCTAAAGACAAAACTCTATTTATAAAATATAGAGTTGTCCTTTATAAGATTTCCAAATAAATGTATGGAAACAAATCTATCCAAGCATGGTCTGTAACATTAAAAGCATGTTTGCAGTAGGTGTACTTGTGTTGCAGAGTTGGTAGAAAGTGAAATCCACTTAGCAGAACTAAGATTTGCACTAGCAATATTAATCTTGGAAAAATCTATTGGCAGAACTAACTATGATGTTCTTTTGGCAGAACTAACTCTTGAATGTACTAGCAAAACTAACTCTTGTGTCCTATTTATTACAGGGAGTTAGTTTTCAAGTTGAACATTTCCCTGCATTAAACCCTATTTATTATTATTAAATTGAAGGCATGGGTCTCAACTTTCTAGGCCGTTTGTCCTGCATTACAAACCATGCATTGATCTTAGTGTAAATATTATAAAAGTTCATTGGCAATAACAGATCTGGATCCATTCAAAGTGACAACTCATTTACAAAGCATGTTAGTGGCTACTAATTGAGTTAAAGTCACCCACCACTTTCAACTTCAATCTTCAAATATCTTC
Organism: Pseudognaphalium luteoalbum; assembly: GCA_963422505.1. Taxonomy (NCBI): domain Eukaryota; kingdom Viridiplantae; phylum Streptophyta; class Magnoliopsida; order Asterales; family Asteraceae; genus Pseudognaphalium; species Pseudognaphalium luteoalbum. The sequence goes on from OY730192.1 coordinate 2,002,951, forward strand.
ATTTTAAACATAAGATCAAATTTAATTAACAAAAAACGTGACGAACAATGGGTGCGTTGATAAAACTAATCGAAGTAATCCTGTTCTTCTTTTTCCTTGTAATCGCCATTGGAGCTCCAACACTTGATTTTCAGACATGTCTTCCTTCCAACATCTTCCCGGACGTCCTCATAGATCTCAAGTCATGGTACACCCAAGAACATGGAGATTACCTGTTCACTGAAAAACCACATTTTTTCGTTGGACTTGTTTGGCTCGAGCTTGTTTTCGGGTGGCCTCTTTCGATCGCTTGCCTATATGGCATTATTGCTGGGAAATCATGGTTGCCCATTGCTTGTTTATTGTATGGTGCTAATACTTTGACTGCTATGGTACTTTTCTTTACTCCCCCCTTAATTTTTTTTTAACTGAATCTTCAATAAAAGAGGGAATCTTGGTATTGCATCTAGAATCATTACTACGAATTTATGAAATTTGGTTTCTGCTCACAAGATGTATGTTGATTCCTACTAATATATGTGATAGTTGATGCATATTAACCTTAGTTATAGTCTATAGATGAAAATCAACTGTTACTATGTTACATTCACTGTTTATAACGAACACTCTCGTCAACTTTCTTAGGCTGCAATTTTGTCAGAACTTGTGGGATCTGGAAAAGCATCAGATAAACTATTGAAGTTGTACCTTCCCTTCTTGGGTGTTGCTTTTTTAGCCATCATTCGAGGTTTGCTACCACATTCTCAAAAGTCAAACGCAGTTAGTACACGACCAGTTGCGGTCAGGAAAAAGAGAGCTTGATTGGTTTAGCAAATTCAGTATTTAATAATTTGCCAGTTCTCTTTAATCCTACATTCTTCTTCTAACATGAGCGTTGTGCGTTTGGCGGTATTTGTATCATTAACTTGGTGTTATGAACCACTGCTCGTCTATTATGAAGTTTCAATTGATTTTTAAAGCCAATGCTTATGATATTGTTGTAACAGGTGATTAAGAAAACTATTTCCACATTACGCTTATGCTATATTTGTCTATCTCTGTTTTATGTATAATATGTGAGGAACTTACAAAACTTACTATTGTATGTAATATGATAGCTTAACCTACACAACAGGTACTGGGATGATTTCATATATTTTGTAAAAAGTTGTTCTTTCTAACTTGTTTGCCAAACAGGATGTGATCAATTATGCCACCTCGCAATGTTTATGCCACATCAGATTCTTATCACTCCAGCTCTAAGCCAAATCAACAAGTTGTTAAAGCTATTGATATGGACAAGGTTGTATCCAGAATGGGGTCACTGTCCCCTCAAGAAATTTGAAATCACGTAAAAAAAATTAAGTATTAGCAACAAGTTTAAAATTATGCCCCTCAAAATTATATAAAGTAGAACAAAATAATTTTTTTCAATCCATTTAGATTTCCAATCTCTGCCCCTAAATATGCACAATCAAATTTTATTATACAGGTGAAATGCCATGTCACTTATTAAAGAGACTCGGAGAGGTAGAGATGACAACACCTGAGTTTTAATAATGATAATGACAGAGTGTCATAAGTCAACTATATATGTATCACCAACTAATAATACCTACAACCATCATCAATTCCCAATTTTAGACATAAACATAATTACAAGGAGAACGAATTCACTCAACAAAACTTACGCGCGATGTGGACAATGATCAAGCTACTCGATACAATCCTGTTCATCTACTTCATTGTAATAGCATTTGCAGTTCCACTTCTGGATGCTCAAACCATTCTTCCATCAAGTATCTTTCCAGAAATTCTTGTAAACTTCAAGAACTGGTTCACCTATGATTTTGGAAATTACCTGTTATCTGAAAGACCTCGTTTCTTCATTGGCATTGCTTGGCTCGAGCTTCTCTTTGCGTGGCCCCTCTCGATTGCTTCTATCTATGCTGTTGTTGCTGGAAAAACTTGGTTGACCATCACATGTTTGACTTATGGGATCTACTTTTTTACTGCTTTGGTAAGTATTCTTTAACTTCCCTCACATGTTTGTTCTACCTTGACTCCTTGAGTCGTTAGAAGAAGGAAAATATTATTATATACACCCAAATTAGTATAGCTTCTATTGTATTATTTCACACAATGGAAGAATATAGTCCAAATGGGGGGACTTTCAAACAGTTTTGCCCATTCCATTTAAGTTGACCCGTTGGAGAAAGTATATAAACCAAAATTTATTATGTTTAGGTAGTGATTCGAGTGTATAAAACATAACCGTAGGAAATCGTAGTTCACACTTTTCATGTTCTCTTGTTTTACTCCATTTTTCAGGTTGCAATATTATCAGAACTTATGGGATCAGGAAAAGCGTCAAAAAGGCTATTGTACTTTTACTACATCTTTGTGGCTTTTGCTGTTTTAGCCATCTTACGAGGTCTGTTACCACTTACCCGGAACTCAAATGCATATGGCACACGACCTGCTCTAGTCATGAAAAAGAGAGCTTAAATGCTTTACAAAACGGGTCAGCTCCTCTTAAACTTAGTTGCAATGCCTATTAATATTCCAGGCTGAGGCTTATGGTATTGTTGTCACAAGATTTTCACCTTCGTATTTGACACATTTTGTCTTTTCAGTCACATATACACTGTACCTTCCAAACAATAAATAGTAGGTAACACACAAATCTCATCATTACCCATGTCTGAAATGTACACAGTCGTTACCAATTACCTCAATGGGAGTATCTCCATAATAAGTACTTAAATTTGAGCTTAACCACCACTTCTCATGATTCATGACTGCTATTCGAGAAGCCAAAGCTGCCAGCCTAATACCTAAAAGACATGGGTACCATATTCAATACATGGGTGTTACAATCTGTGACAGAGGAAGATATTACACATTATTGGATAGAGTGTGTAATCCAAAGACACCTGTAAATGAGTTCTGACCTTTTAACTCCTGGCATATATCCAAGACTCTGTTTATGTAATCTAGATACATGTTGAGTGCATCACTTAATCTGCATCCAGAGCAAACCCATATTGAAATCGCGTATTCAATACAGATTTTGGTAAACCAACATTGAAACCACCAAGGGACATTTTCTACAAGTCAAGGCATAAAGCCATACTGGAAGCGTCAATTGTAACAGATTTTGGCAAAACACCGAAACTGCCAAGGGCGGTTTTTACAAGGCAAGGCATAAAGCCATATCGAAACCGTCGATTCCAACAGACTTTGGAAAAACACCAAAACCAACAAGGGAGGTGCTTTACAAGCCACGCCACAAAGCCAAATCGAATTCGTAAACTTTGACCACATTTTAGCAAACTAACATCAAATCCGACAAAGGTACAATCTTTACAACCCACAGCAAAAAGCCATATCGAAACTGTCAATTTTAAACAGATATTGACAAACCAACATCGAATCCGACAAAAAGACTTTTTTTACAACCCACGGCATAAAGCCATATCAAAACCGTCGATTAAAACAGATTCCGGTTAACCAACATCGAACCGACAAGGGACGTTTACTACAAGCCACGTCATAAGGCCATATCGAAACCATCAATGTTCATAAAACCATATCGAAACAATCAATTCTAAACAGATTTTGGCAAACCAACATCGAAACCTAAATAGGACGTTTTCTACAACCTACAACATAAAGCCATATTGAAACTGTCAATTACAGATTTTGGCCAACCAACATCGAAACCGACAAGGAAGGCTTTATACAAGCCACGGCATAAAGCCATATCGAGACCGTCAATTTCAAACTGATTTTGGCAAACGAATATCGAAACCGACAAGGGACGTAATCTACAAGCAACGGCATAAAGGCATATCGATACCGTCAATCTTGAGCAGATTTTAACAAACCAACATCGAATCCGACTAAAGGGACATTTTTACAACCTACGGCATAAAGCCATATCAACACCGTCAATTTTGAGCAGGCTTTGGCAAACCAACATCGAATCCGACTAAAGGGACATTTTTACAGCCCACGCCATAAAGCCATATCAACACGGATAATTTTGAGCAGATTTTCGCAAACCAACATCAAATCCAACTAGAGGGACATTTTTACAACAAAAAGCATTAAGCCATATCAAAATCGTCAATTCTAAACAGATTTTGGCAAATCAATATTGATACAGACATTCAGACAGGGAACATTTTTTACAATCCCCCATATAAAGCCATATCAAAACGAATTTTGGCAAACCAACATCGAAACCGGCAAGTCACGTTTTCTACAAGCCAACGCATAAAGCCATATGGTGTCTAGATAGTTAAAAAAATATATAAAATCAACTCAAACAGCTTAATGGAGAAGCAGAAACATAAACTAGTCAGCACTTCAGAGTAACGCTTACTGGGATGTTCAAGCAGTGACCAAACACACTTCTCAAGGCCTCTCTCAGCTAACGGGCACAAGACCTCTATATAGTATAGGCCTAGCCACACATAATTAGCACGACCAGATGGGAACTTTTAACTATTGACTGCATCAACATTTGCATGCAAGAATAGGTGTTGATATTCAATCACTCATTAAAAATCTATAAAATCATAGTCTGGTACTCTCACCTCAATATCTTGAGAGCTTGCATTTCTTCAAGAAATAAGCTAATCTGAATCCCTGAATTCTTGTCAAACTGAACCAAAGATAAAAATTGCATAAATGAAACAACATGATACAAAGGACTTCACATTTATTGAGAAACAGTAATAAAACCTAAGCAGAGTAAGGGGTATCCAGAGAGGCAAGGGTAGCTACACAATTCATCAACCTGCCCCATATAGAAGTTTTTACCTGCAAATCAAGAAATCGGAGAATATAAGATAGTGGCGGAGAAAAGAAGACAAACGTGACAATCGACACCAGCAATAACAAAGATCCCATCATTTCAGTTCTATCTCATCCTGCAACATCTCCTTATAAATGCGTCAATAGAGTAAACCAATTAGTCTAAAGAAGACCATGATCAAAAGATTTGATTCTGAAAAACCAGCAAACAATGTGTAGATTTTACTAAAATCTGCATACAGAAGTCATATATGGTGATAGTTTATAATTTCAAGAAATCTGAAATGATACCAAAAAGTTTTAGCTAGCACTATTTTCACAGTCAACTACGTAGAGAACATTTGCTGGAATTAAAAAATAACCTATGTCTCTATATCATCTGATATACTTAAGTAAGCTCGATTGTTTTTCATCCTTAAACTGCTTTATTGTAAACTTCAAAAGTAGTCTTTCCATTTCCTTAGAAAGTAGGTTAAAGGAAAGCATCCTGTATGTGATTAAAGCACATAGAAAGAAATGAAGACTGTCAGTGTTTAAGCTAATAGGGATAACCAAATTGAGAAAGTACAGAGCGAGTAAAACTTTTAGAAACACAGGAACCGTCTACATACAAAGACTCCAAATGAATAATTACAGAGCACCAAACTACACTTCCCTCATGAATCGAAGGCACTTCTGAAAAGATAACACGCATATCACTATCATCTTAAAACTCATAATCTGGACCAGCTGATTTCAGGCGCCTATAATTTTACATATTAGCATTATTGAATCAGTAATGTTCATTACATTTAATTAAACACAATATATGGTGATTGTTTTTTTTATTTCCAGAAATGTGAAAGAATACACAGAAGAATTTACCAGCGACCAAACAGAATTTGCAAGGTCTCTCTCAGAATTTGCATAGCCACAATAACTCAACTCAAGAAAAAACCTGCTATTGCAAGCAAGTTGATAAAAATATCAATATCCATAATATAGTTGGTCGTCAAGACGGTAACACGAAATAAAGAACTGGAGAAAATGGCATATATAATTGAGTTCAGGTGAAATCACGATGTTAATAAACTGTGAGAGGAAGCACACTATTACACTGGTTGAGATGCAGCCCATACAACTTCTCCGTGGTTTGAAAATTAGGAAAACAGGACCTGTATTTATATAGATAACAAAAGATCGTATCAAAATTAAAAATATGTATTTAGTTGGGACTGCCTAACCTGATATCCAAACTTATGAAGCATTGAGTTATTATCAGGCTTTGGTAGCGATTCCAGAATAACAAGAATGACCTTCAAGCAACAGATTAGACAAATAGTTATTAGAAAGAACATAACCCATATAACATAATATACAGAAACAAAAAACCAAACAAATCATCTTCTTATTATAACAAGCATCTGTGTATGCCCTCTGAAAAAATGGCCCAAACACATGATCATATATAAATCAAAAGATGCCTATAAACCTGTTGAACATCCCAGTTAAGTTCAGAGGAAGATGTACGAGCAGTAAAAAAGAACATGTAGAGAGATATATGAAGTATGTGAATCACAAACAACATCCCTATCAGTTGAGCTCTTTCTTCAGCAGTGAGAGCATTCTACAAATTGATAAATAAGATGGTGCAGTGGATGATTAGTGCTATCTTCTTGCTTCTACTTCATTTAACTCAAATCTCATATCATAGAGGGTCACAGTATAGTAAATCTTCTCGTTACATAGAAAAATGTATAGAAGAGAAAAAAGTGTGTGAAAGATCATGTAAGACAAAACTAAGAGCCCACCATTTTCCCAACATCAGGTCCAACCACCACGGGTAGATCATACTGCTCAAGGAAACCCCAAATGGTATCTTTAAAGTTTGGAGAACTGTGAATAAAAGTTGATATCGAAGTACGGAAAGCACCCTACAACACAAAGGCAACAAGTGAAACAAAGAAAAGAACTATAAAATCCTAGAGGAAAGGTAGCAGTAGAGATGAACAAACCTTCGGTTGAGGAAGCACATTTTCATGACAAAAAAGTTTGAATAACGGCTCAATATCAGGAAACCATGTTTTGTCTTTCAATAGGGTTCCCATATCCACATCCTATCAACTATGAGAAAAAAAAAAAGCCCCCAGTTACTGAAGTTCATGTCTATGAGGTGGAGATTTATATCACCACAGGCCTGTAGTACTCTCTTCATTAATATACAAAAGGTAACAAAATTAATCATAAGTCAAAAAAGTACTGCTGAAATAAAATATATAACAGCTAACACCTTGCAAAGAACACATAGATAAGCAACAAGAGCTTTTGCATCTCCCTCTTGAATCTCTGGCAATATCGTACCCATTCTCTGAAGTGAGTGCTTGAATTTATCCTCATAAATGGACAACCAATCAAATAACATGCTCCATGAAATAGCTCGAAATGTTATGCCCTGCACTACTTCATAAACTGTGGATGCACCCTCCTCGCTCAAAGCCTGAGAGAAAATACATAATGTACCTTGGAAGATATGTCGCTCATGATGCACCTGAGAGAAAATACAAATTTAACAGGTTCAATTTTATGATACTAAAGTAGTTATTAGTAGTATAGTGCATAAGGGATTTGCACTTACAGTTTCATGGGAATCATGCCTAAATAATGCATCATGTGATATGATGGACATTTAATCCGGTGATACACTAAGGACATCTGATATCAAAGTCATGAAAGTGAAAAAAAAAACATGGCTCCATAAGATCTGCAACAGATTAGAGGCCAGTCAATTACTCAGGCAGCCAAAAAAGGATATAAAATAAAGTAATGCAATCTACAACCAAAATCAGACCAGGTTCATTACAATGTCAGTAATGCCACTGATGTCCCCTGCAAAGGTGGTAAAAATATATTAACATCCTTTGGGCCTGAAATCAAAGCACTTGAGCAATAAAAACTTACATTTTTTGCTTACATCCAAAGTTAACTATCCTAACTTTTTACTCTACGCCGAGCCCAAAATAACCTACGGACAGAATGCATAGAATGGTAAAAAAATAACCGAAAAGAAAAGGAATACCTTTATAAGAGGAATTAGATGTTGTCGATGACCGCCATCAATTAAATCTTCAATAAACTTTAATAAGTCAGGTTGAACATCAGCCTCAAGCCCTCAAGTCCCTGAAGTACTACTGCCTACAATATGCAAATGATAAGACTGGTATGATACAAAGAAGATTATTGCACTCCAGAATGGCAACAAAAAAAACGGAATTAGCTAGTGCAGAGAGATAATGAAAAGATACATCATACATGTAACAGTGTATGATGGGCTGCTATCAAATCTCTCCTCTCTGTATGCCATAGCCCCACTGCAAGTGTAGTACATACAGTGGGCCTCTCCCTAGTAATCCCCACTAAACGAAAGTAATTCATTTATAACAATCATATACGAGATGTATTCAAGCAACATTGAAGCCGCACACAGTCTATTTCATTGAGATGGAGATCATTACTCAGCTTGAGAGCCTAAGTCACACATTATAAAATGAGATAAAAACAAAGACAACTGGAAGATAAAAGACATTATTAGTTAAAGGATATGAACTAACGAATTGAACATCCTGATCATCGAGTGAAATTGGCCCTGAATCGGGAAGCCTAACTTCTTTCGACTGCACATGTGCTCTAACAAAAGGCTTCGGTGGCAACATATAAAAAGTTAACTACAACAAAAGGCTTACAAATTACAAGTTTAAGATGACATGAATGAATAAGCATAAAACCTTCCTGCAATACCAATTTAGATATTCAATGCCTTTTCTCTGAAGGATCTGCATATGCCAGCTGAGATGTTTGCCCAAACACATGATCATCAATAAATTGGAAGATCCCTAAAAAACTGGCGAACATCCCATTAAAATTCAGAGAAGGAAGCATTAGCAGTAAAAGAGAATAATTAGAGAGATGTTTGAAGAATGTAAATCACTACCTACGTCCCCCATCATTTGTGTCACTTTATTCAGCAATGAAAGCATTTAAAAGATTGAGAAATCAGATATTGGAAAAGTAGTGCTAACCTGTTGCTTCTAACTTCATTTAACTCGAATCTCATATCATAAACATGTCACAGTCATATCACTGTGAATCTTCCTATTACAAATCAAAGTGTGAGAAAGATTATGCAAGACAGGCACGAGAGCCCATCATTTGCCCAATAAAGCAATGTAGTCTACAGCCAAAATCATACCTGGTTGTTTACAATGTCAATACTGCCACTGATGTCCCCTGCACTATCTTTTAAAGTGGTAAAACTTATCTTTTACAACCTTCAGGCCTGAAAGCAAAACACTTAAGCAACCAAAACTTATGTTTTGTCAGATGAAATTACAACAACAAAATAATAAGAAAATCAAGAATAAACATTCAGCACTGGGCCCACCCAAACCAGCAGGTTCTTCTCAATTGAATTCCAAACTCATGATAACAACCAAGTACTACCAAAACCACCCACCCCCAAGATTATGTTGGTTATCTATTGTATGAAACTCATCAGCAGCCTTCTCATCTCCAGATAATGAATTCAGTACACGATCATAGGCTGCCAGTTTTCAAAGTGTCGCTCTTTTTAAGTACGAAATTGGCAGATCATTCTTGATAATATTTCATTAGATAAACAGCAACATTAAGGTTTCCAACATAACTACCAAAAAATAAAGACGTGAATCAAAAGGCAGACATACTCAACGGAGATGGAGAAAGCAGAACATTCTTTACATTATGAAAACAGCAATTGTAAGGTTTTCATCATAGCTAAAGTCAGAATATAATATTCAATAACAAGCATAAATTATATATATATACTCAACGGAAAATTATCACCGGAAACGAGAGGAGCGAGCGGAGAGAGACGAGGGAGTTTAGGGTTTTGGATTGGAACCCTAACAGCGTGGATCCAAAGCGACGTTGCAGGATGAGGGAGTATAAAGGCGGGAAATATAATTTGAGGGAGGGTTTAGGGTTTTGAATACAGGTGTACGTTGGTGGTGATTTAGGAGTTAGGAGCGACCGGAGAGAGGTAAAGAAGTGACGAATAGTGTGAATGAGTTGAAGCTTTTGCGACGGTGATGTAGGATCGGAACCTAACACTGTGGATTCAAAGCGGTAGAAAGCAGTTGTTCAGCGGAGACAGTCGCCGGCGCCGGCGATGTTGCAGAGTAGAAAGGCGGGAAATAGGTTGACGGAGGGTTTTGGGTTTGGATGTCGGTGGTGATTATTATAGAATTAGACCACTCGAACTAACCCTGACAATCACACACGTCAGCTTTTTCCACAAACTGACTGAAACTGATTGACCATTCCTATCAGCACTCCGCATTTTCTGAGACTCACCGACTATTTAATTATTCAATTTAAATTCAAAAATTCAAATAAACACAACAATTTAAATAAAACACATTTCATTAAAAATATAAAAATTACACATTTCCTAAAAATTAAAAGTACAATAATTTAAAAATAAAAAACTACAAATCCTAAAAATTAAAAAGTACAATAATTTAAAAAATAAACGTTACATAATCAAAGTACAACATTTTAACGGATACGGAAATTTGATGGTAGTTGCGCAATGTCTTCGATTAGCGCGTTGCGGAGTTGATGATGAACGTCCTGATCGCGAAATTCCTTGTACATACGCAATGAAGTTTCAACTCTTTCTTGAGCTTCGTCGTCGGACGATTCGGACGATATGACGTTAATAACATTTGATCGCGTACTCCGGATCAAAAATGTCATTAAGCGCTTGCAAATCTTCGAGATCGGAATCGAAAGACATTTTGTAAAAATATGAAAGTGATGAAAATTTAGAGAGTAAAATGATGAAATTTGAATTGATTTTGGTGTTGATTGTTTGGGAAATGGAAGGTGTATTTATACTTGAAAAGTTGATTTTTTTAAAAAAAAAAAATTTTTAAAAAACCAACGGCTAGTTTCCTAGCCGTTGGGAAAAAAAATTCCTAAACGGCTTGATTTTTTATTAAAAAAACAAAATAATCACGTGGGCCCCACAACCCCCCCCCTCGTCCCTCTCGTCGCCAAACCGAAGGAGGTCAACCGACGAGGCAACCGATGGATTGGTGCCATCGTCGTCGGCCTCGTCGGTCCCAACCGACGCGAACCGACCCTCCCCGATGGGAGTGGTATTAGGAGCGTATTTCAGTATTTCTTGTTTCTCATTTAAGAAGGGGTTCGGGATGGTTTTATTTATAGGTTTGTATCCGCTTTACAAGTACGCTAAGTATTACATTATTACCGTTATTATTACAGTATTTTTTAATTTTTACCTGCGGTTTAGGTTTACTTATTTACCTGCTTTACAATTACGCTACTATCTGATCACTGCTTTTAGATTACTTACGCCGCGTTTATATTATAACTGTCGCACCCCCAAATTCGAGTTGCGGAAGCGAATCGGGTCGGGGCGCGACTAATCAATATACACAGCACATAAGATATAATGAACGACTCTATATGCGTCGTTTTACAACTTGTATTAATAAAATCAAAGTTTACATCAAAATATAGTTTACATTAGCTCAGTTCCTGGATTGAGAGATTTACATACATAATTAATCTATACAAAATATAATAATGCAGCTAAATCTCTGAATGTTTTGCATGATGACTCGAGCTAATGATATCCTGAATGGCAGTCCAACCTACTGCTGAGTACCTGTGATACATGCTAAAATGGGTCAGCGAAACACTGGTGATCTCACAGGTTTGTATGTCAACACATATATCGTATGAACCGCAAGATTTAGTTGAATTTAAAATGCAATTAAGCAAAATAAAAGTTTTACAGCCATGAGCACATAGTCTGAGCTTAACTCGAGGTGTCAGGTCCACATTTAAGGTATCCTGATCGAGGTGCCTCCCACGAGTGGCTAATCTACACTCGTTTGAACAAATATTAGTACATCCGTTTACCCAGTTAGTGCATGCTAACCCGGACGAGGAGGGTCAATCCTATATGGTACCATATACTAATATTCACGCTACAACGTATTACCAAACTATGTTGAGGAGGGCTTTAAAAGATTAGTGAGATAACTCATGTAGTAATCGTTTATTTTCGTACTTGCGTTCATATAGTTAAAATAAAATGAGCAATATATCACACCCCTGAGTAAAACAGTAAAATAGGGGCTATGAGACTCACCTGAGTCTGGAGAGTTTAACTAATTAAACTTGAGTTGATTAGCCGAGAATCGATGTCCGAAGACTTGTAACCTGAGGGTGTCCACGACACGCGATGGTTATAAACATGTGAAGACATCTAATAAGACCACCTTGTAGTTGTTTGTCCAACTAGAATGTCCAAATGATTACAATTTGATTGATTGTCTAAGTGTTTGAAAATGTGTACGGCCCGTTGGTGATTTGTTTGTAATAACAATCTCATTATTACTTTTATGATTTTGATGTGTTACACTTAAAAGTAAGTTCCAATGTGGTTTAGAAGTCATGTCGCATTCGTGTTTGATGTTATACCAGTTTAACACTTTGTATGAAAGTTTAGATGTAACACTGTTACTCGTGACCCTAGGGTAAGGGTGAAGCCCGTTAATGACGGGGGTCCAGGGGCAGCGCCCCTGGTTAGCGGGGTCCAAAGGGTGGCAACCCCTGGCGGGGTCCAAGGGGCAGAGCCCCTGGCTGGGGTCGAGCTGCCAGGTCAGCTTGGAAAATTTTTATTTCTACTAAATTGCCTTGGTGAAAAACGCATCTGGACTTGAATTTGGGTGAAATCGAGTGATAAAATTTTAGGTCTCGACACTTAGTAAAATTTGTGTTTTCTTGGTTCTGTTTCATGCGACATACGGCTTTGTGTCGCTAAGTGCGACATAGTCTGTTGTGTCGCAGATCATATCTGCGACATAAGGGCTTGTGTCGCTAAGGGCGACATCCGCAATTTAATGCGACGTAGGGCGTTGTGTCGCTATATGCGACGTCCGTAATTTCTGCGACATAACTATTTGTGTCGCTATATGCGACGTTCGAAATTTCTGCGACATAGTGGCTTATGTCGCTATATGCGACATAAGGTCTGATTTAGCGACATAAAGGCTTATGTCGCAGGTGGCCTGGAGCCTCTGCGACATAACGCGCTGTTGGTCGAAAAATGAGCCGAAAAGGTGTTTTCCGGCCTCCGTTTGACCTGAGGCTTTTACCCAACCCATATTTGGACATTTTAAGCTTAAAGAAACAACTAGAACTTAAAAACACTTGAAATCGAAAGGTTTCGGGTTTTTGTCAGAAACTTACAAAGTGGTGAATCGAGAATTTGAAAAGATGGAAATGTAGATCGTGACGCGGTGGATCCTTTTCTTCAAACGGACGAGATGATTCGAGGTGGTTTAGTGGTGGTTTTTAGTGATTTTTTGTGGTGGAGGTGTGGTGATGTTTGAAAGAAAATGAGGAAGAAAGAAAGAGAGGGAGATGAAAAGTGAGAAGAAAATGAGGGTGAGGGGATGGGGTCCCTCCCCTTTGTGGCTGATTCGGTGGGGACCCACCGGAGTGTGGGTCTCCACTTTTTAACTCCGTGTATTCGCGCTCCGTGCGGCGTTCGTTTAAACGTTAAATAATTATTTTTACCCTTAAATATATGTTTTAAAATACAAATGTTTATTCATTATTTTTGTTGAAGTATTTTATCAAATACTTAATAACTTAAATGGTTTCGTTTGTTTGTGTGTTAAGTGTGTAAGTCGCGTAGACGTTTATTACACGATACGAAATGTAATTGAAATATTATCAAAATAATATTTTTGGGTATGATATCGTTATTAAATAATTTTATGTTATTTAATAAAATTGATTCACCAACGTCCGTATTAATTGATTCGAATTGCATTCGATTTGAAACTAGTACAATTTAATCAAATCGCATACTTGTATATATTCAACAATATATATATATATATATATATATATATTGATACATTAATTAGCCTAACACAGAACTAATTATATGTATTAACAATTGATTAGGCACTAATTACTAGTCCTAATTTGCCGGGTGTCACAATAACCGTTTAATATAATTTAAGTTAGGTACAATAATTAATTACTTGAGAGTGGTATTAATAACCTAACCGTTAATTTTTCAATTAATTAAAATATTTATATTTATTTAATATTTTATACTTAATATTAACAACAAAAACTACAATGAATTATTGTAAATGATAATGACAACTCTTAGGACCGTTAATAAGATCATTTATGAACATTTATTAAAATTAAAGTTTCATTTTTATTCAAAGATTTTATTTAATACATCACAAATAAATGGAAAATTTCCGTGAATTAAATACAAACAACTAAATTATATATGATTTTGAACTAATAAAAAAATTTCAACTTCATTTAATGTGTTTGATGTATATTATTGACAGCTTTATCATTTCTCATAAATTATTCAAGATTTCTTTATTATATATGTATAGGGTGGGGTTCAAATGAGAATACAAATTTGTGTGAGAATGAGGGAACCAATAATATCATGTCATGTGTGGAAAGAGAATGCTCCACATGTACAAAACTCATTTACCCCCAACATCAATTATCTCACAAACGACAAATCGAAAAATCATGAAAATTGCACCATTAAATTCGGCGTTTTCTCCTCTTTGATTTGCCGTCCTTCAAGGCATACTTTCGACGAGATTTTTTTTCCCATTTTTTTGGTGGGTTTCACATTTACTAACACATGTGTTAAAGTGTTGCGTTTAGGGTTTAGGGTTTGAGGTTTCTCCCCCGAAACCCCAAACCTCAAACCCTAAACCCTAACCCCTAAACCCCAAACCCTAAACGCTTTATAAAACTCTAAACCCTAAACCTTAAACCCTACTAAACCCTAAACACTACTAAACCCTAAACCCTGCTAAACCCTAACCCTAACCCTAAACTATAACCTTAACCCCAAATTAAATGTATAACCAATCACTAACACATGTGTTACTAATTTGTAAACCCACTAAAAAATGGAAGATTTTTTTTTATATCGAAAGTATGTCTTGAGGGAGGGCAAATCGAAGAGGAGAAAACGTTGAATTTTATGGTGCAATTTTCATAATTTTTCGACTTACCGTTTGTGAGATATTTAATTTTTAAAAATGTGGAGGAGAGACAATAAAGTGACACATGGCAGAAATCTATGGGTTTCCCGTTCTCATTCAAAGTTGATGTACTCATTTGAACCTTACTTTAGATGTATATACTAGTTTTAAACCAATATACACACACCGTATAATTTGTATATTAATGTACATCATCATGAAAAATCATAAATCAATATATACATCAACCTATTGATAAAATACATAGGATTGGGGTTAATAAAACTTGCACTTTCTTTAATTGTTTTTTTGCTACATGTATTTAAAAAATACATATATTATTATAATTAATTAAAAATATACTATACGAAGAACTCTTATGGATGATAAGTTGTCTTAAACTTATTTTGTACAGATAAACAATCTAAATTCATAAGCATAGAAAACGAGTAGAGTATATATGAGTTTTACTAGTAAGGTTATAGAAATAATTCAAGAGAGTAATAAACTAAATGGTATAAAGATACGATGTTTGGCGTATATAGTACAGTATTAAGATGGGTACGTGTCTGCAAATTATACCCCTTTCCTTTTAAATTGATAATAATGCATAATGTACGGGAACATTAGTTATCATTCAGGATCAACTGTAACAAAGAGAAGAAGATATTCACTTACTTGAAATGATAATGCCTTTTTAAGTTCCTTGACGACCACCTTCATTGTTGGACGTTGGTTCTGTTTATGTGCCACACACTGACACATAATGTTTATGAATGTGGCCAACGAATCTTCATTGGGTCCTTTATCTAACAAAAATCCACTTTCCGCATTTTCAATCATTACTACGCCAGTCAACTTTTCCTTTATTGTTCCTTCATCGGACCAACGTTGTGCCAAATGCGAAATATCTTTGTCTTCACAACCCTCTAAAGCCATCATATCATAGACACACATCCCATATAGTATTTCAAACATAACTACTCCGAAACTAAATACATCCGATTCTCTTTTCAGTTTACCGGTCTCAACATATTCTGGATCCTTGTAGAGTTCTGTGTACAGATTTGTGCCAGCAATCGGATTGAGGTAGAGAGCATTGTCATCTTGATTCGGAGGCAGAAACACCGAGAGCCCAAATTCAACAATTTTTGCACTCCAATTATACTTATCAACCACAATGTTTTTACTATTAACATCACAATGTATTACCATCTTTTGGTCCTCCAGCTCACTATGGAGGTAATTCAATCCACGTGCAACATCAATGCAAATTTTCAAACGTCGTTTCCATGTAAAGGTAGGATTAGGCAAGTAATAACATAGATAATCACTAGAAAAAAACTCAGAGACAAGAATTATATGAGTATCGTACTCACAAAATCCAAGAAAAGATTCTATGTTGTCATGGTTACAACAACTAAGAATTTCAAGTTCCGTTGAAAAATTTACTTCACCATCTTTCCCATGATAATCTTCGGTATCGATCAACTTTATCATCACAGTGTAATGTTTCTTGGGTAGTTCATCTTTATTCATGCCTTCTACGAAAAGATCTCTATTCAAACATTCGAGTTCTGTTTTCACAAGTGGATCCCTACCATGGCCAAGGTATAACAGAGAGTCATTGTGAAAACACCCTACAGCCAATAGTACGTCTCTGGTTTCGATCCTCCAGTGTTTCAAGTTTTTTATCTGCAGCATCGTAGCATTGTGATTGTTAGATAAATGGATACACGAGCTTGCGGTTTAATATAGTGAACCCTTAGTACAAGCTAGTACCCCTATGGAGGATCAGAAAGTTCCTCTAATTCCTCGATCTAACAGTAATTATGAGAAGAAGAAAAACTAAACCATACATATAATGAAACGTAATTAATCGACTTGAAGAAATAATACTTTGTACGGCGTCGTCTAAAACTCAAATTCTAACATAGTAAAATCGGTTTTGGGATGAAATAAGTTAACTAAATCCAAACTAACAACAATTGAGTAAGCAACAACAAAATTAGAATATATTATCAATAGTTAAAACAATACAGAGGAGTGGAAAAACCACAAATATAAACAAACCTAAGAAAAAATACAGTTCTCCTGGAGGGAGAATTACAAGTGGGATAATGAGTAGTACTAAAATTACAAAGATCATAACTAAAACTGAATAAATCATCTTGAAAAAAACCTTGAACTGAGATGATTGTGAAAGAGTATATGTTTTGAAAGAAACTGAATATTGATTGTAGCCAATATATAGTGATAAAGATAGCCGTCATAACTCTGTCGGCAAACGTTTTGCAACGACCTCGTTACCGTTGTAAATTATTTTAAAATATAAAGTTAAACGGTGAAACGGTAAACTTGTAAAAATATTATACTCAGTTATATAAAGATTTTGAGACATAATGAAATGTTTGTAAATAAAAGTTGATAAGATGAATTAATAAGATTTAATATACAAATAAGGAAATAGATAGAATAAATGTTAGAATGCGTAAATAAAGATTAGTAATATAATAAAATGTTAGCTTGCATAAATAAATGTTAGAGTGCATAAGTAAAGGTTAGTACAATAATAAAATGTTAGCTTGCATAAAATTAAAGTTAGCACAAAAATATAAGGTTAGTATGCATAAATAAAAGTTAGCATAATAATAAAAAGTTAGTAGTCCAAAATGTCCATAGTCCAAATGTCCATGATTAAATATAAGTTACTTTTACTAATTATGATGTATAGTTATAGTTATATATATCTCTCTAGTATATACGATAACTTATTATTTAGAAAACGTTTTCATTTAGTTTATAATAATAGTTATCTTTCTAGTATATACTATAACTTATTATTAAGAAAATGCTTTCATTTAGTTTATAATAATAGTTATCTTTATAGTATATACTATAACATATAATTAAGAGAATATTTACCTTGACTAGTTATCTTGATTAAGACGAATTGCTTTGATCTTCCTTAATTAGAGAACTTTCGTGCTGATAACGTATTGTAATTTAACTATAATTAAGGCTCCATTAGCAATATAATATAAGAACTTTTAAGTAAGAAAGGAAGAACAAGATGGAGAGTATAAGGATACCACTAATGAAAGTGTATAATGAGGTGCATTTTACTCATTCAACTAATGTAGTATTTATACTACTTGTATACACTATACATTTCACACCTTGGGTAGTTAGGGGGACAACTTACTTAGATATTATTAATCTAGCATTGACAAAAGTGGCAACCAAATAGACATGTGTATATATCTCAAATGATATTTTATAACAAAAACCTATTTATTTATAAAAAAAACCCTAACTTTTCCTTTTCCCTTTCCAAGCCGTCTCACCTCATCACCTTCTTTTCCATTTCAATCATTTCTCCATTTTTTCTTCAAGTCTCAAATTTCATAAGCAAAAAAAAAAACATTGAATTCCTTTTCTATCCAATACAAACACAATGAACTAAAAAAGAAAAACAAAAAATAGGTAAAACGTTGCTTGGATTGGCGTGTGAAATTGGAGGGTGAGAGCAAAACGCCGCCGAGAACGTCGTCGGTGACGTTGTCCCGGGGCGGGTGAACGCCGTCCGATAACGTTCTCGGCCTTGAACGGTGAAAAAATGGTGTCCACACCCGATGCTCTGACCACTATAAATACCATATATACCCAAAGTCATTTGAAAATTACATATATCCCCAAACCTTCAATTTAATTGTAATTAAAATCCATAAATTATCAATTAATCTATTAATGACGATTTTACCTTATTTAATTATTCACTCTTTTTAAAAGTTTTAAATCCCTACAGCAGCACCCACTCGTACCAATTACAAAACTAACACCTGCACATTAGTAACACTCAAAACTTATAAACTAAGCGTACATTTCATGGATTGTTTTAGCGAATTGCATAAATATCCTTTTCTTGAACAACGAATTGCATGGATATTGAAAACACATAAAAACTCTTAAATCCCAAAAAATGTCTACAAAATACATGTGCAGACACAAGTCAATAGATCTCAAATAAAAGCTACACACATGAATCGTACTGTAAGTCCAACTCCATCTCATTTAATTGCATGAGTACATGCAATATCACATGATGAAAATTACAATAAAACAGAAACAAAACCAAATAAATGAGCCCATGTTTATATGACTTTGGGTATATATGATTAGGGATGACAATTCTCATTCGATCCGGTGAACATTCATCTATCCAGATCTATTTGTGACGGATATGGACAATCTAAATGGATGAATAGTGGATATGGATACGGATATGGATGTTTAGTGGATCGGATATGGATTACATTTTGTGATCCATGGATTCACCCATTTCACCCGAAATACATACATATACACACACACACACACACAAACATATAAATTACATATCTACAGACATATAAACCATAAACTATTAATGTGGTATTGAATATATAAACTCGTAAAGTTTAAATATATGATGTATATTTGAGGGTCTTTTTGTATTTCATATTTAATTAACAAATCGAAATGCATAAATCTATCGTGTTGAGTCAAGTTTTTCTTTCAATCATATAGTAAAGTCACAATCCACAATATATAACAATTAAAACATGTGTGATTAACCGATAAACATAGAAAACACAATTACATTTGTCAAAATATATGTTTAGTTGTAATTGTAACAAATTATGTTTCATTGACAACAATGGTTACATGCATTTGTAAATAAATTTGTGTATGTTATATTATATTTATTTTTTTGTTACAATATTTGCTGGTTTCATTTCATATTAGAAAATTTTTTAAACATTTTATGAATATCCCACGGACATCCATTAACCCGCTTAATCCATCGGATATGGATGGATGAATTGAAATTAAATGGATATGGATATGGATATGAACAAAAATATTTAAATGGATATGGATATGGCATCATCCGATTCATATCCGATCCATTGCGATCCCTATATATGATATGAGTAGAGTTCAAATGAGTACATCAATTTTGAGTGAAAATGAGAGAATCAATGATATTGTGCAATTTTGTAAAGCGTTTAAGGTTTGGGGTTTAAGAGTTAGGGTTTAGGGTTGGGGGTTAGGGGTTTGGGGTGAATCTCACCCTATATGATATTTATAGTGGTTAAGAAAGGGAGATATGTAATTAACCCAAGATAATGTTGAATTCTATGTTTAATAACCTTAAAGATTGCCATAACGACATCTTTTATCAAAATACTTATTTTATTAATAAAGATTACTCCTAATAATAATATTTAAATATTACCGTTAGTAACTGCATGATGTCATAATAATAGTTGAGTAATGTTAAACAAGACTAATACGCATACCTAAAAATAGACATACAAATGTGATTGGTTGAATTCTTTTTCTTTCTTAGAATACAATCAACTTTTCACATCTACCAATCACATTTTTACGTTTTATATTTAAATCTACACATTTAAATCAATTAGTCATTTTATATAATAGTTTCCTAAATACAAATTCAAAAACCAAAATTAAAATAAAAAAATAAAAATTAGAGAAACAGCGTTTCACTTTGACTTTTGATTTACCTTTGCTTAGAAGTAACGCGATCGATACGTATAAATACACGGAATATATCCCCAAACTTCTAAATTCTAATCACTCGTTCTCTGTTCGAAATTAGGGTTTTTTATAGCATTCTGCAAGTCTCTCCAATCTCTACTCCTTCTTTGAATTAAGGGTTTCCGGCATTCTGTAAGTATTCCCGATTTCTGATTTCGAAATTAGGGTTTTATTATCTAAAAACCGGGTTGTATTATAATTCTTACTTTCCGCTTCAATTGCTTCTGTTTCTTTCATCTATTTTATAAAATTTGAATAAAAGTTCTCATATTTCATTCTATTTTCAAATAGCAAATCACACAAAGAAAAGCAAGCATAGTTCAAGAGAGTATGATGATACTGATATCAGGGTTTTAAAGATTCTTTAGTTCGTGGTGAAAAAGTGAAATTTTGTGAGAATGGGAATAGGGACGACGAGTTTTTAAGTTCTACAAAGCTGCAAAAATTGAGGGTGATGATGGTGAGGTTGTGAATGTAGATGTTAAGAACTTGAATATTGTTGGTGAATCGAAAAATGGCGAGAAGCGGGGTGATAAAGAATGTCGGAGACAAAGAGGGAAGTCGAGGTAAAGAAAAAGAGCCGTAAAAGGAAACGAAAGTATTGTAGTATAACGAGGTTACGTTTTCGCTTTCTTGCATTTATTCAGCTTCAATTTTTATCGTTTTGATATGTAGGTACATGCGTCCTGAAATCGTAGAAGGCACATTTGTTAACTTTAGAGACTATACTATTATAATGGGAACAAGCTTCTGTTTGCTGCCCTGCTCAAATTGGCCAGGCTTTCAGAATTTAAGGTAATGTGTTATATTGGAAGTTTGAGAGTGCAGTTAGTACTACTCTTTAAATTTGGTTCTAGTTATTGATATTGACAACATTTATTGTTTCGATGTTGGTTTGCCATAATCTGTCTAATATTAACTGTTTCTATATGGCTTTTTCAACTAATGTGGCTGGTATAAAACGTCCCTTTCCGTGTATGATGTTGGGTTTTCCAAAATCTTAATAAAATTGACGGTTTTCTTGTGGCTTTATTCCCTGGCTTGTAAAAACGCCCATTGTCGGTTTCGATGTTGGTTTGTGAACATCTATATTTAATTGACCGTTTTGATGTGTCTTTGTTTCGTGGCGTGTGGAAAACGTCCTTTGTCGGTTTTGATGTTGGTTTGGCCAAATCTTTTTAAAATTGAAGGTTTCAGTGTGGCTTATAAAGAACGTTTATTGTTGGTTACGATGTTGGTTTTCCATCATGTGTTTAAAAATAACTGTTTCAATGTGGCTTTATGCGGGGCTTGTAGAAATTGTCCCTTGTCGGTTTCGATGTTGGTTTGCCAAAAACTTTATAAAGTTGACGGCTTCGATTTGGCTATATTTTGTGGCTTGTAAAGTACTTCCCTTGTTGGTTTTACTGTTGGTTTGCCAACCTCTCATAAATTTGACAGTTTCGATGTGGCTGAGTGTCGTGGCTTGTAATAATATCCCTTGTGGGTTTCAATGTTATACCAAATTCTATTGTAAATTGACAGTGTCGATGTTGCTTTCTGACATGGCTTGTAAAAATCGTCCCTTGTTGGCTTCGATGTTGATTTGCTAAAATCTGTTTAAGATTGACGGTTTCAATGCGGCATTTATGTCGTGGCTTATAAAAACTTTTATTGTCGGTTTAGATGTTGGTTTGCTAATCTATTCAAATTTAACGATTTCAATATGGCTTTATGTCATGGCTGTAGACTACATCGTTTGCTGGTTTTGAGGTTGGTTAGTCAAAATCTATTTAATATTGATGGTTTCGTTATTGCTTTAGCTTGTCAAAACGTTCGTTGTCCGGTTTCAGTGTTGGTCTGCCAAAATTAGTATTTGACAGCTATGGCTTTATGCCATGGCTTGTGAAAAATGTCCCTTTGTCGGTTTTGATGGTAATCTGCCAAAATCTGTTCAAAGTTGAAGGTGGCGATATAGCTTTATGCCGTGCCTGATAAGAAACGTCTCTTGTCGTTGTCGATGTTGGTTTGTCGGAAGCTGTTCAAAGTGGATGGTTTCAATGTCTTTATGCCTTGGCTTGTAAAAAACGTCCCTTGGGGGTGTCTGTGTTGGTTTGCCAAAATCTGTTTAAAATTGACGGTTTGGATGTGGCTTGTGAAAAATGTCCCTTTTGGAATTCAATGTTGGTTTATCGAAATCTGTGGGAAATTATTGATTTATTGACGATTTTGACGTGACTGTATGCCTTGGCTTGTAAAAAAGCCCTTTGCAGGTTTCAATGTTGGTTTACCGAAAGTCTGATGTGAAGAGTTGTGTATCTACCATACACACATCAAGTGGTACCCTTTTTAAACGATCTGATTTTTTTTTAAAATTGTTGTTCATTCATTGGGTGTTTATACAGAAGCTGCTGTGTTATTATCTAGGATAAAGGAACTCGATGGCACCCTGAACCGCGGTTATTTACTGTAGGACAGCTTGATGCCACTGCTGGTTTAATTATTGTAACAAGTGACGCAGGGGAGTTCACACAGAAAGTTTGTCATCCTTCATCTGGTTTATTCAAGGAGTAATGTTCAATTAGTTTGTTTGTTGTATGTGCTTACAATTGTATATTTTTTTATATATTTTTGTGGCTTAAGGTACTTAGCAACAATAGAAGGAATAGTTCATTACACTCGAAAGCATTTAGTGAGGGAACACTCATCGGTGGTGTGTATTGCCCCCCAGATGCAGTGGAAGTACTAGCCCAACACCCTGATTAAACAAGACGTCGCCTTCTTTTTGTGGTAAGTTAGTGCTGTTTAAAAGATAAGAACAATAAATTGCCACATGTTATCTCCTTTTAAGTAGATACTATTATTACTCTTTCCTTGTGAATCAAGTTTAATTGGCTGTAAGTTAATTAGGGGAGAATCATGAAGTTCGAGAACTAGTCAAAAGTGATGGACTTCATATATGGTTCCGGTTCTTGAGGTTTGTACAAACCAGTGTTTAAGGATACTTCGGGACAACACAATTATGTAAATCTTTTGGTTAAAAAGAATCAATTTCTACATTTATCAGGGCATTGATCTTTAAGGATACTTCAGGACAACACAATCATGTATATCTTTTGGTTACGTACTAAATATTAATTCATACATGTGTACATGATTCTATGTTCGTTTTGCCCTGTTCTGATAATGTACTCCTTGCTTGCAGTACTATTATAACTATTTAGATACTGTGAGCATTTTCTCTTTTATTTTGTTGTTGGCCAAATCTTATGACCTTCGTCAAGCATGAATGCCATACTAAAAGCATAATAAAAATTAGATTCAGTACATCTTTGGCGAACATTAAATATATTTGAGGACATCTTTTGAGTTTCTGGAAGCATATAGATTGGATTCTCGGTGTGTATGAATCTGGTCAGGAATTGTATATGTGCTGAAAAGTAAAAACCTTACAGACATGTATGACCAATGGGTATATACGACATATATGCTGACTCAATTTTGGGCCAAATGACTCAATGATCAGGGGTTTGTTCATTTCTTAAAAGGTTGTGTTGTGCCACAGATCAATATGTGTTCCATTATTATGGATGGGAAGTTGCTAGGTTAGTATTCTGGTTAGGTACACAATGAAACTGCCACAGTTAAATGATCTCCCCAAGTTTATCTGAGCTCTTTAAGAAGCGGATATAAAATTTGAAGACTGACCATATATAGGGCAAGTTTCAGACCCAAAATTGTATGATTAAGCAGTTTTTGTGAAAGATAGATATGGTGGCTCATTATTTTCTTGCTGGGTACATCTGTATTGCAGGATAATAAGTTCCGCTGGCTTTCACACATGTTAGTAGATCCGTTTGTGGTACAGCTCAAGATCCTCGCGCTGTGTCTGAAACAAAGCAGCGCAAGCAACTGTCATGCATCTCTACTTCCCGTGTGGGATTATATTTCTTTGTGCTGTTTCGGCTGATATATCCAACCTTCCTGCACGTAAGTTTCCAAAAACCTTATGACTGAAAAGGTTTAGGGAAAGTACAATGAAAAGGTCGAGTGATAAATATGGAGAGTTTTGTTTCTTGGAGGTTGAAACAGCTGACATTATATGCATGTATGTTGATTAATTTGGCTGGAATTATTGGCTTTATGATAGGTAAGCTTGTGGTGATTTTTCATCCGTTTCTCTTGGGAGACACTCCCCCTATCCTAGAGGTGGCTAAATGTCCGAGTCTGGCGTGCTAGATAAAGGGTCAAAAGGGGGTTTTAAGTACAGGCTGCAACAGGTCCGATCTTGTTGGGTTGACCCTCCGAACACTTTATGTGCTTTTCATATTGTATATATATCATAAATAAAATAATTTATTTGATAATTATATTGTAAGAATAGAATGATTTAGGATCCATCAAAAAACAATCTTTTAGCGACTTTTAACCTGTTCGGTTATATGAGCCATTCGAAATATAAAAACAGTCCAGATTGACCCATCCATAACTAAATTGGTCGCGATAGCCACGTCGTATGTCTTGTACTCTTGTATCCCATGAGGTTTATAATGTCTGACTTGAAACAAGGTCACAATTCTAAGAAATGTGTAAGTACTAATGTACTATGTTGCACGCTATCCTAGAGGTGGGTGGATGGCTGGGTCTGTGTAAATAGTCGCCATTAAAAATAACATCTAAGAACATCCCTATAAGGAAACTGTTGCAAATTTCATGGGATGAAAGGATAGTAGTTGTAGCCTAGTAACTGGATGGAAGCTTGCTTGTGAATGATCTTGTAAGTCTGTAACATGTTTATCGATTGTTGACTGTGATCAAGAAAAAGCCAGTTTAGCTTGTGTATACTTGTCACAAATTTTTTCTGTTCACTTGTGTAATTATTTGCAGAATTCACTCATTTAGCATTCAACATCTTAAATTAGCATTAGACAGTAACATTTTATGTTTTGTGCTTGTTTACTAACTTGCTTACAAGATGTGATGTGTGCAGGTTCATTTGTGGTCTGGATAAAGGTAAAAATTTCGCTACTAGATGGACCACGAGGTATTTTAGTTTTCCTGATCTATTGATACAGGTTGTTTTCCCCTATTAACCATATAACAAAATAAATTGAGGATCTACCAATCTATAGTATACAAATACAATCATTCTAATTCATAAAAATAAGATATCAATCAAGAACAACATTCTGCATGCAAACAACACCTACTTGTAATTGATCATATCACACCAATGACCATGTTCACTAGCTTGGTTCGTTTCTGGTACCATCATGTAAGCTATGAGTTCTGACACCTTTATACAATTTACGCATTCATGATCTTTTTCTTTTGTGATGTTCTCACCTAGATGTGACAGGGTGGCCGCTTCTCTAAGCTCGGAGAAACTACAGTGCCTCCATAGTCGAAGTTGGAACCACTCTTTTTGCATCAAACAAAAGCGTATCGCGTCTTCAAGTGTAAGAAAAGAGATGATCATGATTACCATGTCAAGTGGAAGCTTAGAAAACTCCACCATGTGAATCGATAAACATATACATAAAAAACTGCTTTCTTGTAAATCAACAAAATTGACAAGAAACAAGAGTTTATCTCGCGCCCGTGACAAGAGAATTCGGATGCTGAAAAATGGAACCTTATAACCAGGAAGGCAGGAAGGCAAGAAGCAGCAGCATATATTAATGAGAAAAATGAGGGAAAACCAAGCGTATGGTTATATGGACAATGAATTGGGGCCGGCATTATTGTAGCATTGCTTAAGACCAAGGATATGTTCATTAATGGTAAAGTACAACAAATACATAAATAATGCTTACAATTCTAACATCTTGTACCCACTTTTAAGATTTAAATATTCTAATTATTGTATAACTATGACAAATAATAGATAAATCATTAGACTTGTTTTAGTTAACGATGGTAGATTTAACCAGCCCGGATTGGTTATCAGAATGCTCTTAGTTATCAGAACCCTCTTAAATAAGAATTGTAGCTTTATCATCGTCATACATTGAAAGAGTAAGTACCAAGATACCAACAATTAATATTTTAGATGTTGTATCACATTAGTGTAGACTTACACAAATTCATCTTTTGCTTCAAATATACTTTGTTTAAGACATCTTAATAGGTATAAGAATTGAATGTATATGGTCAGAAGGTTTTTCTTTTTTGCACTAATAGACATTTGAAGTAGCTCACAAATCATCAAAAGTAGTCCTACGTACATGTATATGGTGGTAGGTCTACATTGGGGATTTTTTCAGTTTATTTATAGTTTTCTCTATGAACGTTATATATTTCATTTTGTTTAATTGTCAGGGGAAATTGGTGAAAGAGTGTATGATTTCAATCCGGATAATTTCTACAAGTTGTGCATGTAGATCACTTTTCAAAAGCAAAAGTTGGAACCTAATTGATGTCTAGGTTTCACAAAATTCACTTTCGGACAAGAGAAATGATTTGATTACATAAATTTAGATACACAATGATGTGGCACCAATAAAATAAAGAGAGAGAAAGAAGAGAGAGAATAGGTGAACCAATGTGATGATGACAACTAATTATATAAACATTTTGTGTATGTATATGTGTGTAAGTATAGCATTGCTCTTCGGACAAAACGTAGAGTAATGATTATGTTTTTGCACCAAAATCAGAATCCAGGTGTTCGTGTGTTTGTATTTATGTGTTTGATGAGCTGAAGAAATAAAAGACAGAGGCGGTTTTGCAAAACAGTATCGCCAACAGTATTTCTAAATTCATTGGATGTGGTCAATTTCGTTGAGGTTTTGGCGCTTTGCCCCTTGGACGCTTCTACAGTCGTTGCCCCTTGGACCCCACTAAGGGGCCCGGTCCCTTGACCTTCACAATTATGGTTGAGCCTGATGCTTAGTAACTTAGATGAGTATGCACGTCCCATCACTTATCCCGTATTCACTAAAATTTAAGATTATAGCACAACTTTAGAGCAAGTGTTTACCAATTAAAAAATATATAAAATTGTTAGGCTAATTGTCATTCTAATCTGCTTGTACTTTATTAATAATTGAAGCAAAGGGTATAATTTTGTTGGATGATTTAAATCTTCTCTCTCAAGTAAAGCAACCATACGTGCATATAGGGGTGTTAATCGGGTCAACCCGACCCTAATAAGAGTTAGTCGGGTCGGGTTTTTTAAAAATAAATACTTACTTGCAACCCAACCCTATTAGGTAATCGGGTTATCGGGTTAATTGGGTAGCGGGTTACTCGGGTCGGGTTAATCGGGTAGTGGGTTAACCCGTATAACTTCACAGTTTTTTAATAATTGTTAAAATAAATATATAGATGGCTTTGAATGTTTTGATAGTACATCAAAATATTGAATGATATATGAAGTTGAAACCACATGAATTGTATACGTAGTAGAACCATAGTATATAGTAGAAGTGAGTTTTGTTTTAGATTAAATATAAGTATTGGATTTCAAAGTGGTTCTAACGGTCTAAGCATACTTGACATTTAATGTAACATTGACCTTAGTATAATGTGGTCATTGCTGGTATAATGACAGTTTTAACGTCCCAAAGTATTTATTACTAGACATTTAATGTAACATTGACCTTAGTATAATGACAGTTTTAATATAGTAAAATAGATAAATAATTTGGGCCGAGTGGAATAATAGCATATCAATAGGTTCATTGAAAACTTGAACGCAATTTATTATTAAATATTAATCTACAACAAAGTAACTACATGAAACAGAAAGAAACTCAGTAATAAGTTAATAACATTAATTGAAAAGGAGGCCCATTTTTGATAATGAAGGCCCACTTCCATACGTTTAAAGAACGGTTTGTTCGTAAAGGAATACGTTTTAAGAGTTAAGACACTATTTGCATGGCTTTTTTATAGTGCATTATACGCACGGACGGAGTCATACAGAAGGTTGGGGTAGCAGTTGTTACGGGTTTATTTGATACATTCAGTGTAAATATCTTATAAAAATTACGTTTTTGACCGCATTTCTTGTTTGTATTACGGGTTCACAAAAATTGAGATGCTCTCACTACAGATCACTCCAAGTCTTAAATTCGTCACTGATTATACACATACGAGGTTGTGATCTGAATTATATTAAACTTTGCCAGGTAATTCAGATGCTCTAGCTTAGTAATTGACCTAATTTTTAATTTGGTTATGTTTATACTATATGGTTAATCTATTAATGAATAACAACACTCTTTCATAATAAGGTTGCAACAATCAAATTCCAACACGTCAAAGTAACTTTGTCCGACCATGTGATTCGCATGTAACAACAATTTGTTTTTTCTTTTCCTTCTACAATAGCAACATATAATTTGATTTTTGCTTTATATAAGTGCATTTTTAATTTTTTATTTATCTAATTATATCAGTAATCAAAATTCTTTGCTATATCGACTATACATGAAGAAAACTTTTTTCTCCGTTATATGTATGTGCATTTCTCTTATTAGTTACCGAGTAACATTTTTTTATATATTCAAAATAATAAATAATTTGATATATTAATTAATAATTTTCGCCATCGAATAAACATCGACATCAACACTTCCACATTTTAAGAAAAAGAACAAAAAAATCAATAAATAAATACTTTTCCAAATAAAAGTATTCATATGGGCTGTTAGATTATTGATAGAGATATAGTGGATTAGTCGCCTAGCGGCCCAGCCTATAATATAAATAAATAAATAAAAAGTCAAAATAAAAAATAAAAATAAAACAAAATATAACCGTTGGGGAGTTTCTTTTTTTTATTTGAAGAAACAAATCAATTAATTGCGCATCGAATCATATACTCCATTACATAGCTTCACTAAGCATTAAAGCGATCAATATCATTAGATCTCAAATCCTCCCATTTTATTTATTTATCTTGATTCTTGATTTCTACAATCAATCAATTTTGATCTAAGAAACAAGAATTGAATCTCTTTATAATTGACTTTGTCAATGGCGGCAAATCAGATACAAACACAAGGAATCGATGATGATATCAACAATGAGAATAATAGTGTGATTCATCATCCCTACGCGTTTCATGTATCTGGACCGCGTAAAGTTTCCGCACCTAATTGGCGTGATCTTATCAGTTCCAGTTGGTTAGTTCACATTTTTTGTCGCTTTTAATTTTATTATTAGGGTTTTGGTTTCCTTTCTTCGGTAAAATTAGGGTTTGTATCTGCTTTGTGTCTTATGTAACTGATTGTTAAAACTTGGTATCTAATACGTATATATGTTTTGTAATTAGATGTTAGGTCTTGAATTGAATTGCAGATTTGATTTTTGAGGGTTTTTTTTTTTTTATAAATAGCTTGAAAGTAGATTTTTTTTTATTGAAATTGTTACCTGGGGTTTTTGTGTGGCTAAATTGGTGCATATATAATAAATCGAAAAGAGAAACACTTTGTTTGTGTATTGAATTTTTATAGGAGTATTAATTTAGAACATATAGAATATATCAGAAAGATTATGGTAACAAGCACTCTTTTATGTGATCATGGAGTTTAACAGTTGATTACGGTCACATGAGGTTAGTAGTTAGAACTTAGAAAGGATATTTTGCATAACATAACAATATTACAAGTTAAGAATATACTAACGATATTTGAAATTTTTTGGAAGCGAATGAAAGAGGGCAGGGTAGCATTTGTCCCTTCCAAGCTTTATAGTTAGAAATGCTGTTACAATATCTATGTAAAAAAAATTTGTTAGTAAAGAGTTTTTGTTCTGGATAACTAATTAGATTATATTTGTTTAGTCACTTCCACTTGCTAACTGGTTTTCTTCAAGTTTTAAAGTTTCTTTTGTTGTATTGCATGGAGGGAAACACAATGCTAGTTGTTTGATAAGTTCTGTTTTTAATGCTTGATCTAGATTAGCAAGTCGATCTTTCATGTTTTACTTTTGTTATATGCAGTCTGTTTTCAGTACAACGATAATTTGACAGCACACATTAGTGGTTAATAATTTAGTTTGACAGCATACTGAAATGTGACTACTTTTTTTTGTGATTTTAGGAAAGATGGAAACCACAAACGGACTGTCATTGCCTGTTTTATCCAAGCAGTTTACTTGCTTGAACTCGACCGACAAGAAAAAAGATCTCAAGAAAACGCTCTAGCACCAAAATGGTTCATACCCTTTAAGTACAAGCTTTCAAAAACCTTAATTGATGAAAGAGATGGATCCATATATGGTGCAATACTAGAATGGGATCGATCAGCAGCATTATCTGATTTCATTTTAATTAGACCAAGCTGTGCACCTCGTGCAGTTTTAGCATTAAGAGGGACACTTTTAAAAGGTCCAACTCTTAGGCGTGACATAGAAGACGATCTCAGGTTTCTAGCATGGGAAAGTTTAAAAGGTTCTGTGAGATTTAACGGCGCGTTAGAAGCTTTGAAGTCAATTTCAGATGCTTATGGAAGTCATAATGTGGCCATTGCTGGTCACTCTTTAGGGGCGGGATTTGCTCTGCAAATAGGGAAATCGTTGGCAAAACAAGGACTTTTTGTTGAGACACATTTGTTCAACCCACCGTCTGTTTCAATTGCTATGAGTTTGAAAAATGTGGGTGAAAAAGCTGTCGTTGTTTGGCAAAAAGTTAAGTCGATGGTATCGTCTAATGTTGCTATTGCTGCTGAAGATGGAGTTGAACCTAGTAATAATAATAATCCAGTAGCATTCAACAAATGGGTCCCTCATTTGTATGTCAACAATAGTGATTATATATGCTGTTATTATACTGATCCAGCTGGCTTTGAAGCCAGTGGCGGTGGTGGTGATGCAGCTGAGAAGGAGAATGTGAGACCGCAACAAGCTGGCAGTGGACATGTGGCGGCGAAGCTTTTTGTGTTGTCGAAAGGGAAGCAGAAATTTATGGAAGCACATGGGTTGGAGCAATGGTGGTCAGATGATTTGGAGCTTGAATTGGCTCTGCAGAGTAGTAAGCTTATTAGCAAACAATTAAAATCATTGTATAGCCTACCTCCTAGCTCCACCCCAAATCGTAGATGATCAAGATTGATGCCTGATTAAGCTTAAGGATATTAATTGTTGATTTGAATTTTGTGTATTGATCAAAGTTTTCTGTAGAGAAATTGCAATAAATATGTTGGATTACAAATTACAGCTTTTTAAAAGGAAAGGGTAATGAATATTACAAGTAGGCATGAACAAGATCGGGGTTTTCACCCGACCCGAACCGGGTTTTGGTCAAGAAAGTCAAAAACCGGGTTGGACCCAACCCGAACCGGGTTTTCAACCGGGTATTTGACCGGGTTTCGGGTTTTTGACTGGGTTCTTGACCGGGTTTCCGACCCGACCCTATTTGAACCCGGGTTCTACCCGATTTCGAAGTCTAAAAACCCGACCTGGGTATGTACCCGCCGGGTATTCAAAAAACCCGAACCGGGTATTCAAAAACCGGTTCCAAATCGGTTCCGGTTCCGGTTTTTAAATCGGGTTCGGTTCCGGGTTCGGTTTTTTTTTTTCCACCCCTAATTACAAGGAACATATTACTCCCATATGGGCTGAGTGGGTATGTGTTACTTGGGCCAAAAGTTGGCCGGATTTCAAGTTTACTAAAAGTCTAAAATCCAATGCAAAATTTAACTTTATCTCGTTAAGGAATAAGGAGTTCTGTGAAATTGTGTTTCATCAATCATTCAATCTAACTATTTTTTTTCTCCCTTAGATAAAAATTGTAATAGTTAATTGTATGGAAAACGATAACAATGTAACACCCATTTTGTGACCTGAGGGTAATTAGGTAATTTCCTTTACTTACATATTATTATTTTTTATACTTATATATTGTGTTTTATATGTTTTGAATTATAACTTAGAAAGTTCGGTTGAAAGATTAATTGTGACTAGTAAAATATTAACTGTTTTAAATAATTATAGTTCACAGTAAAATAAAATACTTTTTCTGCAAATGGTATTAGGTTCCAGACAATAGAATTAGAACGAGTATAATAATTATACCATATACTGGACTAGTTGGAACTAACCGATCCTAATTTCCTAAACTCTTCTAATGTGTTATTCTACCTAATAACTTACAAACCTCATGAAACCTTATACACAAATTTGAAGATATAATCAAACTTAAATTGTTAGATTCAAGTTGTTGATTGATCAGAAACTTCAACTCATATCATCATCTTCTTCTTATTTCAAATTTGTAAGTGTTTGATGCTTTATTATATATATAAAAAGCTTGATTTAAGTTAAGTTAGCTTATTGTGTACATTGCTATATATCTAGTATTTGAAGTTGTTGTTGATGATGGGTTGATGTTATATGACTTAATTATAGCTTTAGAATGAGTAAAACCTGAGTTTGAAACTGTGTTAGTATGAAATTCTTAGTTAAAGTTCGTGCAGTAGCTAGTTGCAGGTTGCTGGGTTTTGTGCTTAGTTTCCTTAGCCGATCGGCTAGACTAACTGAGCCGATCGGGTATGTATAATATAGCCGAACGGGTAAAATTAGATGAACGGCTAGTTTAGTGCAAAATGATTACAGAACTTAGCATTTGAACGAAGGTCTCAAATTTAGTTGTGCTAGCCGATCGGGTCAAGGTGAGCAGATCGGGTAAAGCCTTATAGCCGATTGGCTAAGGCAGTGTGAGCAGATCGGGTATGGAATTAAATAGTGATAAAATCAGTATAAATATTGATTGTGCTTTTGTGTGAATGCATAAGTGTATATGTATTTATATTAAGTAATTTGAAATAAGTTGAATTGAGTTATTAACTTAAGTGCTTTATTGTATTGACAGATAACTCGAAGACTCAGTGATTTAGTCAGCTGAGTGATTAGAGCAAAGTTTACAGGTGAATTGACTTGGGACTTCAGTATGATTTGGTTGTGACGTATTAGTTACAACAGATTAAACGTAGTAGTGTTAAATGTTGATTGTTGCTGTGATATATATATATATATATATATATATATATATATATATATATAAACTGCTTTAAGCAATTTGGGTATCTGAGGTCAACAATTGTTGGACTGGGTTTCTACAGGTTAACCAACATAGGGATTGTGAACATGTGTTGTGAATGGAACTTATGTTGGTTAAAGGTAGCAAACAGTTATCGGTAAATCACTGTAATGGCCTGCAGTGATCATAAGTGTTGCTTGGTGGGCCACCGCGGTCTGAGGGCGCCACAAGGACCACCGATCCTCTTGGTGATGTTGAGTCTATGTGTTAATTGTTGATAATTAATTATGTTGAGCTAAGTTAAACTGTTGGTAACAAGTTTTTTCACTTAGCTTCGTGCTAATTCCGTTGTTTACTCCTTGCAGGTTTTGACTAGAATGGGACTGGGCAAGGAGTGCTTGAAAGTAGTTGACCATGACAACTCTGATATTATTTTGATATTTTATATTGCCCATATACCTTTTAATAGTTTGTAAATTATTAGTTAATACTTATGAATTGTATAATGATTTTGGTAGATGACGTCATGTCATCTATTGTATATTATAAATAGGATTGCGCTTCCGACTTTATCAAAAAAAAATATATAAATGAAATATGTGGTGTGTTATAAACAATGTCCTTATAAGTAGTTGTACACTTGTACTAAGAGCATTACAAATTTAATATTCCTTGAATAGATTACAAACTTGATACTCCATGCGTCTCAAATTTTTTGTCCACTAACAAACACGCTGTTTAAAAAACATAATTATTACACTAACTATAACAGTTTTACCCTTACTTTTTACCAACCTTTTTGTAACATACATACAAAGTAGGGGTATAATAGGAAATTTAGTAAATTATATCATTCTTCTTTTAAAAGTGAAGAATTTATTTGAAACGTTCAAAAAATAAAAAAATGGACTATATCTATAGGACGAAGGGAGTATTTATTTACTTGAAGATGTGGATTTCACAAATACTTCACTAGCGAAGTCTTCCACCTTAGAGTGAAGCACCCCACAAGGCCACAAGTGGTGGTAGAGAAAGCAGGAGTGAGAATTTCGATCCTCTAAAATACAAACAAATTTGTTGGAAGATAGTATAATACAAATAGATCTGAAACGTAGAAGACAAAACTGAAATTCCGACCAAACATGAACGTTTCATGAAACTGAATTCCGGCCAGATCTGAAACGTAGAAGGCGAAAATGTAGCCGAAGATGGCTGGAGTTTGAAAGGTAGTGTGTTGTTGAGTGTTTTCGTAGATGGTCGGATTTTTCAAGTTTTGCAGGTTCTAAGACCATTCCCAATGGTAGACGAAACTGACAGAAATTGACAGGGTCACATCAGCTTTTTCCAAAACTGACTAAAATTGACGAACCTCTGCCATCAATAACACTGTCACTTTAATTTTTGAGTCTCACATTTACTAATTTTCCTTACTTTATAGACACATAAAAAAGTAAAAAAAAAAGTGATGTAATATAAGATACCGACGGGTTGAACCGACGAACCCAAACTGATAGACCATGTCAATGACGTCGGCTCCGTCGGTTGGAACCGACAAGAAGCGAAGAGCACATTTGGGAACGCTCTAACATGGTTTCATGATCATTGGAGTTTGTAGGTTTTCGGTCATCGAGAAGTTTGAGTGGAACAAAAAATAATTAGACATATCTTCCTCCACTTTTGGAATTAATAAAAACAACAATTGGCGATTGAGGGGTAGTGACCGATGCTTTATCATGATCGGTGCTAGTGAAATTGTATGACATTTTCCAGCAATATGTCTTCAAATAGAAAATTGAAATGGGAATCGGGATTGATCTAACACAATTTCGTGAGTTTTAATTCTTGAATTTGTTTGTGATTTTAGTTGATGATGTTGATAAATTTGTGACGATGAGTGTTGATGATGATGATTGATGAATGTTGATGCTATAAATCTTAATCAATAATTGATTCCAGAATTTCTCCACTAATTGATTAGTTTACCGTAAAATATTCACATGTAAAAACGTATGTGGATAGAACTTTTATGACATCATATACCACATGTACTAATAACTTGGAAAAAGTCACCGGGTAACCGGTTAAGGGGTCAATCGGTCAAAAACTACATCATAAATCACTTTTTGAGACTTACTTCCATTAATATACTTACACGTAAGTTTGATACACACAATAAATATTGAATGCAAGTTAGTAGCATTTCGGAACACTAAGGCCATTAACTTATTAATAAATCACCACATTTTTGATAGCTAGGGTTGATCGAAACTTTTCATCGAAGGCTTATAATGTACAAGAACTTAAGGCACAGTCATGCAAAAATGATATTTTTAATATTATATCGTATATTCTTACGATACAAGTTATATGATACTTTTGGTTTGTCAAAAGTAATCTAGAAGGTTTAACTTTTTTCATTGCCGTCATGCATGATTGTGAGGGATAAAAGTATAACCAATTGTGCATGTGTTTAATAAAAAATGTCCTCGTTTTTATATAAATATTATTATTATGATTATGAGCTTGATTACTAAATTCTAAATAATTATGTGATTGTAGTCTAGTAGTGGGGATATGAAGATGGAAGTTACCGATCCAATCTCCGTCTCCATTTTCCCTTATACGTGAGCAGTGGCGGATTTAGAATTTTAAAGTAGGGTATGCAGTTTCTGGTAGAAATTTTTTTCCACACGAGTTAGATCAATACGGAGTACAAATATTTTTGGGCAGCGGCTTTTTATGGGTTTTGATCATTTAACTTGATTATACAAAGACTTCCGAATATGATCATTCGAGGATGATTGGGTCTTTGATGTGTAAAAACAAGTTATAAAATAAACTAATAAATACTGACACTGGACTATTACACAACTAAGGTAAGTGTACCCTATCGTGTATAGTAAGTACCGGTTCGTTCAACAGAGACTATGTAATTGAGAACTATAATTTAAATGCAATTAATTAACTTCATACAGAAAAGACATGGGTTTTTGTGTGACCGAATTGTCACTTTGCTTAACAACTAAATTAATTAAACTAGGCAGGTGGACTCAGGAAGAGTCAGATTAATTTATTTAACTTTTTCCAATTCTAGAAACGACACTTGCTTGAATTGATTTAGTAATGACTTCGGGGTATTTAATCAGAACAAATTAATAATAACTCATGTTCATCTAAATTAGACTAGGTTTGACATTCGTCGTCACCTGAACTCTAATCTCAATTCATCAAAGTACAATTTAATCTATGAAAGACGTTCGCCACATTCATCAACTTACAAGTTTAGGTTTAATCATCTAACTTATAACTTATTTGCGTCCGCAATCAAAGTTCAATCATTTATAGACAAACAATTGATAATAAACATACAAATGACAAACATTCGCTATAATCACTTATTTGTTTACCACATAATTTAGATTCAATAATCAAACCCTAACTCATAAGAATTTCGATTAAAAGTAATTTGATTAAACATGAACATCAAAAGTAAATACCCCTAATCATTAGTTATTTCTTCCAAACAAGTGTTTATAAATTTAGCTACTCATGATTATGAAAGAAATATCAAAAAGAACAATTGAAATCGAAGCAAGCATAATTAAATAGAATAAAAATGTAGAACGAGCGATTACAATGGTTAATTGATGATCCGTAATAGCCAAATGATTAGAACGAGCAATCAATATTCAACAATGAGTAAAAGCTTCAAAAGTTGAGAGGAATTTCGTATCTAGGGTTTTCTAGATTTCAAGTTATGTTTTTTTTCCAAATAAAAACGTCTTTTAATCATTTCAAAAAGTGCTGGAACCGCTCCCATAAGTGATCCGGGAACACCCTACGCGATCCAAATTCCTTCTCCATTACGCGATCCAATAAAGTAATACCTGGATCGCGTATCAACGCGAAAAACTTTCTGTGACGGAATTGGCCTTGCATACGCGATCCGAATTGTCACATGGGATCGCGTAACTGTGTAGAAAATCAGGTGTGATGGATTTAGCCTTCATCATGCGATCCGGCTCAATTTCTTGGGATCGCGTATCGCTGCTGAATCTGAGCTTTTTCTTCAAACTTCAACATTCCAGCTCCAAGACTCTATCAACTTATTTACTTCAACATTATAACCTACAATTCAATTCCAATCGAAATAAGTATCAAAAGTTCTAACAATAACTAAAAACAAAAAATAAAAACAAGGATATCGCGTAAGATATATATGTACAAAATGAGTGATATCAGTCTTAGAGTTCAAATACCGGCGTTAACCAAATATGAAATTGGTTTGCTATGAGTTTGTTATGTGTTGAAATTATTGGACATCTCTATATAATAAATAGCTTAAAATTCTATTGATTGAATCCGCTAAAAGTGATTATACATACAAACAAAATAATTACTTTGTAAAAAATATATGAGTAATTTTATATCAAGATACCTAAGAAACTTTGGTTACTTTAGCAAATTCAAAACCCATTTTGTATAATTAACTCATATTTGTACTAAAGTAAATTTTGATGACTAAATCAATAAGTAAATCATAAATATGTAAGAAAATATTGAATTATCAGCAAAAAGGAGTAAAAAACATCAAAATATTGAGAGAAAATTATATAAAGACTTTAAACATTTTAATATATACGTAGTATTCTATTTATATGTAAAAAGAGTATATATGTAGTTACGAATAAAATTTCAGAACCGGAAAGTGAAAGGAATTACTCGTATGAAGGATGAGTTGTACATGACTACAAGTGATTCAATAAAGCATTAGTACTTGTGTCCTATATATGTTTTGGATTATTGGTTAGTTATAGTATTTGAAGGATTGCAAATGGAAGGGTAGTCACCCCAACCCGACAGGCTATGCACCTTACACACCTAAATCTAGAAACTATCAAAAGTTAATATATTTTGTACTACTTAGAGGAATCTAAGGGTATGCAAGTGCATACCATTGATTGTTAACAGGTCCGCCCTATACGTGAGCACATAATTTATCTTCGTCATGTTGACTTTGGTACCGATCATGGGCCGACAAAATGTAAGTTTTTTTTTTTTTTTAATTTAAATAGTCTAAGATTAAATAAAGTTACCTCATTGCAAATCTATTGAGCATCTATAAAAATAAAAATAATAAAAACCACCACTCTTTGCGTTATAGTATTTAATGTGAAAAACGAAAACAAAATCACCAAATCTTTTCATAAGGTAATGTTTAATTAATTAATAAAATTCCTTTTTAAATAATTTATTTTTTTATAAAATAAAAATTATAAATAAATCTGTACTCTTCTTAAAATATTCTAAGAGTACCTCCAATGAAGGCTTTATCAATAGCTTTTTTATAAAAAAGAGTCTTTGGAAAAGCTTTTCTTTATTGGAGTAAAAGCTTTTATTTTATAAAGTTTGATATATTTCAAGCTTTTGAGCAAAAGCTTTTTCACCAAATTGTGTGTGTAAGTTTCAAAAGAAAAGTTTTACAAAAGCTTTTTTTATTGGAGATAAAGCTTTTGTCTAAAGCTTTTTTAGAAGTTGATGATGTGTCAAGAAAAAAAAGCTTTGTAAAACTTTTTTACATTGGGCATGCTCTAACATGCTTTAAAGTTGTACTAAACTAATAATTAACTCTCCTTCTCCTCCTGAATTTAGGTTGACCTTGAATTTTATTTAAATGTACAAGTAAAATATGTATGTTAATAAAAGCCCTTACGACTTCATTTAGCAAAACCCTAAAATAAAATTACCAAAAAAGAAGGAAAAAATAGCGTTTCCCCTTATTTGTTGGGTTCTTGTTTTCGCTTTTAAAGGTCCATTGAATTTATCCTTTTTCACTCAAATATTCTGATTTTTGTGTCGTGGTACGAGTGCTTATTATTGTCGTCATCATCCCTCAACTATGCTCTAACTAATCATAAATTAATTCTTAATACCGGCCGCATAAATCAATTGAATTGAAGAATGGGATCTCATGATTCAAATATAAGAACCTTTTGTTTTTATTTTAGACTTTTAATCTAATTTAAATGAAATTAGGGAATTGAATCATCACTCATCTTAAGACTTATATTACACTACAAAAAATTATTCTACCACACCTTTTTCACGCTTTTTAATTGTGTGTAAAATTTATTGAAAAAAAAAAAAGATTTTTCACTTATATGTGTAAGAAAGAAAAACTCACACTTTTAAGTGTAAAGAAATTACAACTTTTTAACAATTAAAAGTGTGCAAATTTTTTGTTACAAATGATTTCCCCACACAAGAGAAAGTGGGGATAAATTGGGAGTTACAAACTTTTTTTGCACTTTTAAACGTTGACAAGTTGTAATTTTTTCTCCCTTTTAAGTGTAAGATTTTTTTTCTCACACTTATATATGTATAAAGATTGTGGTAATTTCCACACTTATTGATGTAATAGTTTTCTACACAAATATAGGTGTGTATAATTTAACATAATTTTACACATTTTTGAAAAGTGTGAATAAATATGGCTAAATGATATTGTTATCTGGGATGGTACCCGCAGGTCGTGGGTACAGATATGTCAAACCCATGACCCGTCCGTGATGAGCTTTTTGGACCCGCGAATACCCACTAACAGGTTTATTTTAATTTACACTCATACTCGCGACCGGCAGATACTTGTGGGTCGCGGGTAACCCGCTGGTTTTAAATAATATTAATATTTTATCAAAATATAAAAAGATTTTATATAATTTTAATGTGTAAAAATGTTTTAAAGCATGTTCAAATCAATGGATCGTAATTTTAAACGAATTAAATTGTTAAAATTTAAGATATGCGGACTAATAGTTCGATCACTATCAATTTATTTGATAATTTTTTCTTGATTATTTGATAAGTTTGTTATTCGAAACATGAAAACTATACTTTTTGGTCTCTATATGAATAGTTCTATTTTGTATTGTTCAACTTAACCATTATATATAGATATATATGCAATAATTTATACAAATCCACTTATAGGTATCTATACTGTATTTTGTAGGTTTACGGGTCGGGTTTACCCACGGATATAAGTCCATACTCATCACTCGCCCGCGACCCGCCAACAGGTAGAAGTTCATACCCGTAATCCGCCCTTGGAAAAAAAATTCACGAACTTACTCACCCACGATGAACGGGTATCAACAAGTTACCGATTTTTTCTCGCCCATTGCCATCCTTAAATTAATCGTTATTGTAGTGTTATTACTATATTAGTAATATTCTCCTCGCAATGAAGTGGTAAGAATTAATTAATATCAGATAAAATGTGTCTCGGTACATTCTATAGTATTTTGTGATACATTTTTAGTGATCGATGTTCTCTTTTTATTCACCAACATTTTTTAATAAAATAATTATGTTGATTAGGAGCATTACTTGTAAGATAAAATTGTTTAGGGTATTTAATTTTATTTCTCTTAATAGCTTTTATCTATTTTGTGATGTATCTATCGACATTACTCTCCATAATCTGGTCAACAGCTACTGTTTCAATGTAGTTAGAAATATGGAATTAAATGGGTAATATAGTCATTTTTTTGGTTTGAGTCAAAAATTTTCGATAATACTAAGATGCATTATATGTAAAAGATATATTCGAATGGATTTGCGTTTAAAATATATCTTGCAGTAAATAAATCCTGTAATAGTATAGATTTTGATGGTTAATCATGAACTACTTTATATAAAACTCTATATATGTGGATGCAAAATGAGAAGGGTAAAATAGACTCGATCTACTATGGTTGTAATATCCTCATTTTGGGTCTAGAAGTATTACGGTAATTTCTTTATTTTATTGTATTGTTTAAATACGTTATAAATAATTTTACATTATTTGAATGTGAAAATAATAGGTTTATTGGTTAAATGACTTACGGTGGATAGTAAAATACATGTTTCTTTTAAATTATCGTAGATGTCGGTAAAATAAAAGATTTTTCTCGCAAAATGATTTTAGGTTCCAGACAATAGATTTAGAGCAGGTATAAGATTGTACCACTTATTACTTGGATAAAATGGAAATGTCGACTTTATTTCCTCACTTCACTGATTTTGATCTAAACCTAAATACCTCTCAAGAACATATCCATATACAATTAGAAGTTAAGAAGAATCTAAGAAAAAACATCTAGTAATCAATCTTGAAGCTGTGATTTTGATTCAACCATTGTTCTTCATCTTCCTCATCTCATTATCATCATCATTGTAAGTTCATTTTCCCCAATTACACATATATGTTGAACTTGATTAAAATTAGGTTGAATGATGATTCATGTGTAGAAATTGAAGTTGATTATGTGGTTTTATGCAAACATCTGGATTTCTTCTTCATCATTTTGTTGTCACCTTAAATTGCAAGTTGTTTATCCCCTATTTGTATATATAAACTTGAATTTGATTGATTTAGGTTGAGTGAATAATGCATGTGTGAATTTAGAAGCTTGGTGATGATTGTTTGTTGCTATAACATGTTACAGTTGAAGTTTATGGTTGATTAATAGATAAATTCGTGTATTGCATTTGTTTGATGATGAAAATTGGGTTTAGGTTTGTGATGTGCAGTTGCAGGTCTGAACCTCTGCTGTAAAATGTGGGAACGCGATCCAGCTCTCTTGCCCGGATCGCGTTACCATGCGAAAATTGGTCACATTTCGGTTTGTTCTTGGGAATGCGATCCTAACATCCTTGCCCGAGTCGTGTTAGTCAGTATTAACTTGGGTTCAGACGTATTTACTCTTAGGAACGCGATCCTAACCCCTCGCCCGGATTGCATTTGCAAGTACAAAATGGGTACAGTAGGTTTTGGTCGTGTGAACACGATTCAGACCTTATGCCCGGATCACGTTCCACTGTGTAAATCAGTGACAGAAGGACTTTAACTGGGCAACGTGATCCCACCTTCCCTTCCTGGATCGCGTTTGCATGTTTTAAGATGACATATTTGATAACTCGTGACTTGTATACTTGTGATGTTTAAATAGTATTGGATGTATATTATGTGCATTTATTTGACATTATATACTTGAATAGAATGTAATAAATTAGATATGAGAATCTAACTCAGGTTTTGATTGTATTCTCAGATAAAACAAAGACTCGGTAAAATAAGACCTCTGAGTAGAGATTGTGATCATTAAGGGTGAGTGGATCAATGACTCTTAGTATAAATTAGTTGTAACAATCTGGTTACAACGGGTAAACTTAGTTTTACTGCTTATAGTGTT
This sequence comes from Pseudognaphalium luteoalbum, assembly GCA_963422505.1. Classification (NCBI taxonomy): domain Eukaryota; kingdom Viridiplantae; phylum Streptophyta; class Magnoliopsida; order Asterales; family Asteraceae; genus Pseudognaphalium; species Pseudognaphalium luteoalbum. The sequence continues at coordinate 2,045,664 of OY730192.1, forward strand.
AAGTTTACATATTGCCATGATGATTATGGATTATGTGAATTGTTCAAATGTCAACATGGATTGGGTTTGGGTACTATTACTTGGACAACATAAGTGCTCTACACATGTGTTGTTTATTGAAATTGTGTTGTAGGTAGTAATAGTACCAAACTATCGGTTAAATCACTGTATTGGCCTGCAGTTGGTTGTAAGCATTACTTGGGGGCCACCGCGGCAGTAGGGTACCTCAAGAACCACCAGTCCTCTTCGAAGCTACTTGATTATGATGCTTAGCTGTAAACAATTGTTAATATGAGTTAGATTGATAGTTACGATCTATTCACTTAGCTTCGTGTTAATCCCCCTCATTACTTATTGCAGGATAAATCTTTTGAATGTGGGTAGTAAGAAGTTTGGGTATTGATGGAATGTTTGATGGCTCTCTCTGAATTTAAAATCACGTTAGTGGTTGAACATTATGTTTTAAATTTATATAACACTTAAACTTAATGTTTGTAATTATTATGGTAACTTAACTTTGAAGATCTTGTATAAGTAGATTGCAGCCTTTTGATTATACTATATGCATGATTATTAAATTTGCACTTCCGGTTTTAAAAAGAAAAAAAAAAAGAAAAAAGAAAAATAGTCTTAATAATTGTAGGGCATTATAATGGTCCCCAATGACAAGTCCAATGACAAACATGGGATATGTAAATCGCCTAACTCGTGGTTAAAAAAATTTTAAGAATAAACATTGAACTCATAACCTCCATATTTATGCTACACATCTCCTACCATTAAACTACAATACTGATGATATTCTATGTCGATGTATGTGTCTATATAAAGCTACTTTGTTCATTTCTTCTCCAAATATTTTATTAATTAAGTAGTTAAGTAGTTAATAATAAAGCTAAAAATGTATCAAGAGTCAACCAGAGAATTTATGGTGCGATAAGGTCTTATGCAATCATTTAAGTACTTATGTTCACCTGCTATGGTTCTAAGCACATGGAGGGGTCTTCTAATTGTACCCCCTTTTTCATTATATTTTAAACTAATGGCCTGCAATATAATATGTTCATTTATGCTATTCCATTCTATATATTATTAATATTAAATTAAATTATTATATATAATATTATACAGTAATTATATAATGTTCTTCGTCCTTCTGAAATCTGTTGGAATATAAAGTGATGTATATACTCAAGCAACTTGATGATAAAACAATTGGACTATGGAAATATTCCTCTTGCCAAGCTATATAAATACACCAATAATACGAATTTTGATATCTGTATAAAAAGAATATTACGTATGTATGATGATTTAGATATAAAGTAATCTAATCCAATGTATTTGATACTAATTTATATGTTTAAATGGAGAATTAGTTGTGCGAAACTTATTGATCATCATATTACTTATAAGAATATTTGTATAAACTATTTGCTGATTCTTGTTATATATTAGGGTTTCTGAAATGGATATAGGTTTTGCATGATCAATCAATCGATCTGATTGTGTAATTAACAACATTTTATAAATGTGTATCGGTGTGTGTTTATGTCACGATCCAGCTGGTTTTTATCTGCTCAATGCTACAAATTAAGTTTCTCGTATAATGTTATATGTAATATATATGTCACGAAAATTTATTCTATCATGGCTTGTGGTTTTTGTTTGTGTCAAGTTTGTTAGTTACGTTCCTGGAATCATGTCATAACACTGTGTTGTAATATCAGACTATTTGATACTCACCTTGATCAGTAGAGGCGTAGAGCATATAATGAAGACATGATTAACCTAAAATTACTACTTAAGGGTTCAAGCTTAGCATTAAGCGCGATAATAATAGTACGCCTTTTTTTTGAATCGATATGTTTAAAGCTCCAATTCATTCTATTGGCCTACTTTATCATTTCATAATATACATGTGTATGAATGTTGAAAGAAAGTAAAATATCAGTGTACATGCATAGTAATATTTTTTGTTTTTCTCTACTATGGTGGTGTTATATAGCTAGCTAGGCTACACCCCATGCATATAAAGTATTGGCTAGCTCCATATATATAAGGTTTGTACATAATGTAGGGTATATGATGTTAGCAATCTTTTCATGAGAATATATGTATGTTACATCATATCATCTTTTTTGAATCTCAGGAATTGTAATGTGTATACACAGATCACCATATAAATCATATACAAATTTTACTTCAAACTAATTAGACTTGAAACCGCATTTGTTTAGTTGTTAAATTTACTACCTCGTGCAATACCACTAGATCATGGGCCCTTTGGTGTAACATCAACTATCAGTCCTATGGATTTTAATCATCTGCTTATGGATTGAAGTTATAAATTACAATGACAAATGACAGTTTGCTCCCTTTCAAAGCAATTTGAATGAAACTTGACACGCATGTTCATGAGAAAATGACTCTTGACCAATATCGTCGTTTCACAGTTACTCGATTGAGTGAGCACTTTCTCCTAACACGCTAACATTTCGTCACAGCATGCCTCTTTTGTTAGCAAAAACATCAGATCTTGATATGATCCACCCTTTTATGGCATTGAAGCTACAAGTCTCTTGAACTTGGTCAAAAGGCATACCTATTGCTATAAACCTGTCCTTAGAAACTAATTAATAACAGAAAAAGTGCAGAAATTTAATCACATAGCACTCAATATAATCAGCATATACCTGAGGCTAATTCTTGCCTCATTGTAATATACAATTAATTTATTACAAATTACAAATTTACAAGATACAGAAGGATGTGTGATTTTTGATAGTCAACTGGGCTTTACAATCAATATCTGCAATGTCTCAAGTTGTACTGTTTCATTCTCCTTGAAATTATTCTATACAGTTTTACTATCATTTCTCCTGCGTGGTAGAGATGTTATTATTAAAATTAAACATAATTAATAAACATTGATAAAGGAACCAAGCATAATCCTCTCTTCCTCAAATCTGTACTATTTCCATTGTTGTTATCTTCAAACACCATCTTCATGCTTTGATCTTCTTTCTGTTGTAGTTGCATATGCCTCTCAAATCCACCTCCTTTTCCCTAAGATTTAAAACGTAAAATTCGATCAAGAAGTGATTTCTCTAGAAAAGGATAAATAGTTGAGAGATATATATATTTACCAAAGAATTTTCCATGATATCATCTACTTTAAATTGATTAAACCCCATGTGTTGACTCCCAACCTATTAACAAATTACACAAATCAAATAAGTTATTAGTCAAGAAAAAAGTTAGTAAAAAGGAAAACAAATTATTTTATGATATGATCTTACATATATACCTTTGGACTATTTACAGGAGAACTAGCAGTATCTTCTAAAGAATCATCATAACGAATATCTCGTGTTCTTCTACTTGATTTCTTGATAAGATTCAATTTCTTGGTAAACTTTGGGGCAGCACCATTCATTGAATTAGTCATGTTATTCCAATCGACATGTGAAGCAGCATCCGATAACTCCGGTCGATCATGTTGTTGTTGTTGATGATGATATTGTGTAGATGAATTATGCTGAAGATGATGATCTTGTTGTTGGGCAACCATAAAATCTTCAAAATAAGTAGTCCAACCACTTTCTTCGGTTGTTGTTGTGTCAATTTCAGAAATTGATTTGTTCATGGAAGTATATGAGTATGATGAATGATTAGAGTCCATAGAGAGATATACAGATAGAATTGATCAAACTTTAGATATAAAGAAAATGTTTTGAATGAAAGGTTGTATATATAGAAATGAAAAATAATAAAAATGTATGTAGATTCTTTGTGTGGGGACAAATGAGTTGGGGAGGTTAATTGATGGAGTTGCAACAGAAAATTAAGAAATAGTATTATTTTATTTTCTTTTCTTTTTTCTTTAATTTAATTTTAAGAAATTGTATATGTGGGAGAGAGAGAGAGACGTGCAAAGAAGGAAACAAATATGATAGGGTATGGAGGGTTGACCTTTGTAACTTCATGAAATGAAGCTTTGATGCGGATAATTAATGTGTAAAAATGAGGTTTTCTTTACCTGCGTTGCAACAAGTTTTTTTACCCGTACATTGTGACGGGGTTTTTTCAAATAAATATGTAACATATATATAAGCGTTTCATTAATTTTTAAAAGCCTATATTACTAATAAGATGTATGTAGCAATTTAATATGTTCACAGTGATTATATATTTTTCATGATAAATCTTTGAATTTAATTACACCTATTAAGTAATGAAATGTAAATATTTACTTTGTTTTTCAAGAAAAGTATCTTGAAATAAAAGATAAAGGGAAAAAAGGATAGCACTAATATAGTAAATGAATTGTTAGTATATAATATTTTCATTGAGTTTGTATAATATTTTGAGTTTGAATAGTTTAGAAACAGTGGTTTCAAAATATTTTGTCTAAGTTACAAGTATTAAGCTGATTTCTCTTTGTTAAAACGTGTCAATATATATGTAAAATAGTTTATAAGCTTGATTGGAGAGATAATTGACCATCAACTTTATCCTGATTCCCAAGTTGGTCACTAAGGGGTCTTTTGTTTTTTCTGAATACTAAAAGCTGAATTTGAAAACTAGTTCTGAATAATAAGAGTCAGCAGCTAAAATCTGAATACATAATATTAAGATCGTTTGATAAATATGAAGTGCAAACATCTGAATACACATGTTTAACCATTTTTTGGCGTGACACAAATTAGATGAATACGACATTGAGTTACAAACGACTCAACGTAAAAAAAAAAGAAAATTACAAGAGGTTCTCGAGACAATGTTTTAGAAACCAATAATAACTTCAACGAATATATTGTCATGAATAAAAAGAAGACTAAAATACATAAACCAAAAAGGAAAAAAAATATTATTTAACACATAAACTAAACATATGATATCCATTTATGTGAGACACTAATGTATAGATAGTTAGGGAATTTGTTTTTCTCAATTAGAAGTTTTAAGCAATTGTAAATAACTTATTGAATAAGGGGTTTTTCAGCTAAGTTAATACTTAATTGGAAAAAACTATTAAAACATCTTAATGGTCTTTAGCTTAATGAATAATACAAATACCACTTTTTAAGACATAATAAGCCTAAACAAAAGACCCCCAACATTTGAAAACCGGTAGCTATAGCAAAACAAAAGATGTGATCCTACAGAAATTAAAGAATCATCCCTTGTAGAATATATTTGATTGTCATTATTTTATATTCCCTTTTTTTTTTAAACATAAATATATTAAAACAAAAATTTTCAACGAAATTTGAAGAACCTACTGAAATGTAAGAAGTCTCGACTACACAATCGGCAAAAGAAATCAAATTATAAACTAGCAACTAAGAGGAACAATAAAGATAACAAAAAACCAACCACCTAAAATACGTTGAGCAAACAGAAATTTATTTTCCCCTTTTATATAAGAGTCTTGCTATTCATTAGTTTAACAAATCCTTTACAATTAAAAATAAACAGTTAATAAGAATATACATTTTCAATAGATCATATCATTAAAGGGGAGTAATTTTGTACATCACATTTTTCTACCATTTATCAGTAGAAGTACTTTATAATGTTATACTCTACAATATTATAATTAAAGTAGGTTTAATGATGTATTATGACTACTTTTTTGTTACTTAAAGTTACAAAGTAAAAAAGTATCATGAAGTAAAGAATTTATAATATGATATAGATTAAACAAATATCTCATGGTTATACTCATTCTATAATTAGAGTTTTAAGGGTTTAAGAAAGAGAAAGCTAAATGTTTTATTATATAGTATAGATATAGATTAAAGTTAAAATAAAAATGCAGAAAATGATCTTAACTTTTAACTTTTAACTTTGAACCTTATTTTTTTTGCTTCACATATTTTTACAAAGGAGTGAACCTTTACTCTTTTTTTTCTTTCTTTTCTTTTTTGTTTCACACAACTTTTTTTTCGTAAACCTTTATTATTTTTTACTTCAGAAATGTCAAAATATATATCAAAACGTTAATAAGAATCAATAAGACTTGAAATTCGATAAATTAAGTGTAAAAACTTATTTTAACTAACTTTAACTGATTTGTTCACATGTGAACTATTTAGTTGTGAACATATGTGTTTTAATAGTTTTTATACGTAATTTTATATTTTTGACGTCTCTTTGTTTCTCATTTGAACAAATATTGATGTTCACATGTGCTTAAAGTGAATTACATATGAACAATTATATATTCCTTATGGTTCTCAAAGTTCTCAACTTTATAAGCTTAAAAGTCAAAGTTGAAAGATCAATAATTAGGTTTATATATATACATATCACGATTTACATGATTATATATATCACCCAATAAAAACAAATCATTTTTACCTATGTATTTATCTTAATTTTTACATAACACATTTATATTTATGTTACTACAGTATTTGTGAATAATCACATATTTAGGTGCTTCTCTCATATTCTCAATTTTTTGTGGTTTTCATTCGAACCTTCCACTATATATATATATATAGGGTAGTGATCGAGAGGGAAGTGCTTTTTTGGGAGGAAGGGAGGAAACGTTAGTATGCATCAAGAAGCATATTACAATTATCAATCAAAACGTCAACAAAAAAATATTTTTATCGGTAAATAGTAATCAAAACCGATGCTATAAAGAATATTTTAACGAATGAATTTCATTTTTAAATCATAACATTAATTGATGAATATTTATTTAATAAATTGTTAACATGCAGTGTGATGCATATTAACTAATATGCATCGCGATGCATATTAAAAACTTCACATTATTTGAAAAATATTTTGAGTGTTAATATGCATCACAATGCATATTAACTAATATGCACCGCGATGCATATTAACGGATTTGGATCTAATATTCATAAATCGATGCTATAACTTGAAGAAATAATTTATTAAGGAAGCTTAACATTCATAACATCGATTCTGATTAACATTTACTAAATTTCAGTTTGCTTTTTTCGAGATTTGTATGGGTGAAGATAATATGCTTCCTGATGCATACTAACGCTTCCCCCCTTCCCTCAAAAAATACGCTTCCCTCTGGATCATGTCACTATATATATATATATATATATATATATATATATATATATATATATATATATATATATATATATATATATATATATACTGTAAACTTGATCGATGTACGTGAGCCTAGGAATTAAGGTAAATTAATTATTATTGCCATTAGATTCTAACTTGTGTGTATATACGGCATTAAATCTGTAATTGATATTTTCAAGTATATACATGATTGTATATGAAAAAATCTTAACATTTTACATAAAAAAATAAAACATGCTTTAAAACTATAGCTTACAACCATATTTATTGAGTCTAAACATAAGAGTATGAACACAAAACGAATAACTAATGCTTGTTGGGACTTGGGGTAATGGAACTAAGTCAAAGTTTTCAATAATAACTAAACTTACTAAGGAAATCCCGAATTAAATAAAATTGAACTAACCCAAATATATTAATTGGTTAAGAGTAAATCTTTATAATTGAGTACAAGTTCAAAATCTCTATATCCTTGATGATGATGATTTATAATGAAGGGTTAATATGTCGTTTATTATGGTAAAGTTATTTAATAAAGAAACAACTTTTATTAAAGAAAAAGAAAGTTGAGCTACGTTATAAAAAGAGAAGTAAATAAAACAAATAAGGAAAAAGGAAACTATGGCAATTTGTGAAATACTTCGTATGAAAAGTTTGAATTCGTTCCTTACATTTATTTGTATTTTATTCAGTTATTAATTAATTTTTTAATTATTATATATGATGTCATCATGTCCTAAATGTTAACCAATTTGATAAAATTGAATAAAACTATATGATGTCATCATATAATTCTTATATTATATTTAGGGTGGAGTTCAAATGAGACTAAAAATTTGTGTGAGACTAAAAGAACCAATGATATCATGCCACATATACAAAGAGAATGTTCCATACTACAAAACCTATTTACCCCAAACATCAATTATCTCACAAACGACAAATCGATAAATCATGAAACTTGCACCATAATTTTCTGCGTTTTATCATCTTCGATTTGCCGTCCATCAAGGCATACTTCTGACGAATTTTGTTTTTTTCCATTTTTTTGGTGTGTTTCATATGTTACTAACACATGTGTTAGAGTGTTGCGTTTAGGGTTTGGGGTTTAGGGGTTAGGGTTTAGGGTTTGGGTTTTGGAGTTTCGGCCCTAAACCCTAACCCCTAAACCCTATATAAAACTCTAAACCCTAAATCATACTAAACCCTAATAAACCCTAAACCCTACTAAAATATAAAATCTAAACCCTAAACCATGAACCCCGCTAAATTTTAACCCTAAACTCTAACGTTAAACCCTAATCATAACCGTAAATAAAATGTACAATCAATCACTAACACATGTGTTACTAATTTATAAAACCTACCAAAAAACCGATTTTTTATAGAAAGTATGCCTTGAGGAACGACAAATCGAAGAGGATAAAACGCTGAAAAATATGGTGCAAGTTTCATGATTTTTCAATTTGTCGTTTGTGAGATAATTGATGTTTGGAGTAAATGGGTTTTGTAGTGAAACATTCTCTTTATACATGTGACATGATATCATTGTTTCCCTTAATCTCACTCAAAAGTCATAGACTCATTTGAACCTTACTCATTATATTTAATAATAATAATACTAATAATAATAAGACTAGCTTTCAAACCTGTATATACAAAAGGGTAGTTTACCATTAACTAAATATCATAATGTATTATATTGTAAGTTGTTTGATCGACATATATATCAGTGTTTACATTGAATCTTGATTAGCAAAGTATGTCCGTCTGATGCTCTCGCATTGAATGCAACAATAAAATAATTCTAGACACGTACGGATTGTTATAAGTGTGTCCATCTGATGCTCTCTTATTAAATCCAATAATAGAATTTTCCTAGACACAAATCGTATTTAAGATTTGTTACGACTTACTACACGTCTTAACCCTATTTGATACTTTTCGACATATACTACGAGTATTATTATTATTAATCTATATATATATATATATATATATATATATATATATCAATTTATTTAGGTTACTAATTGATATGATTAATATCGAAGTGCTCACAAAGCGACGCGCAAATGACCGTCCAAATCAATTTCGTAGGAGACGGTTTTAGAAGCAACGAGGATTTCTCATTATTAGAATTCAACCACCACCATAATTAATCTAAACTTAATCCACTATTATAAAACAATTAATTAACTAGAGTACATATAAATATATTGGCATGCAAAAAACAATATTTTCAGTGAGCAAATATGATATGATTTGGCGAATAATATCAATCTAAAAGTTTAGATCAATAATTAGAATTTCACAATAATTCACGTGGAATCTGTACGTACAATTATAAATTAAAGCAAAAGACTATATATGAGTAGTAATTACATTGACTAAATTAAATTTCTCTATACACTTTTCTTTGTCACAAAATATTCCAAATCCATCTTCGAAGCTCGACCACGAGCTCGTTTATTATATGAGTTTCGAGGATCATACTCATTTAACTTTAGTTTGATTCGAGTTTTAACGAATGATAAATATTCATGTAAATATGTAAATGTAAATAGTAATCATGCAGTTCGATCTTAATTGGGGTAACTGAAAGATTGGATTAAATGTTTAGAGTCGTTATCACTTTTCATGACTGAGATATTTGAAAGTAACGATTAGGAAAGGACTTGATATGATCAATCACTTCATGTCTAGTATAAGATGGGTAAGCTCCATTATGGCATTAGGTACATATTGATGTGCGCAATTATTGATTATATTTAAAATTCGTCATCATTCATGAATTAACAACTAATTACTTAATTAGCTTAAGAAGTTTTGAGAGACAATGTATCATTAGTAAGCGATACACAATTTTGAGTAAAGTACAAATATTATACTTTTTAGTAGTCAAACATCTCTTTTATCATTTACTATAGGTATAGGTATTAGTTGTTGTGAGAAAATGAGGCGACTTGAATTTCAACTCTAAAATATTTTTGACCGTTATGAGTCATCTATTGACTCATTAGAGTCGTGTCAAGAGTGTGACTCTTTTGAGTCATCAAAATTCAAAATAACTTTTTTTAGAGAGTATAATGTAATACAAAAAATTAAAGGATAAAATAAAGAAATAAATTTGATATGATAAATAGATACGAATATAGCAAGAAAATAAGGAAATAAATAAAATAAAGTATAAAAAGGATATCCAAAATGATATGGAAATCACTATCCTACCATTAGTTTTAATTTCCTTAATTTAATTGATTTTGTTTTGATTAGAGTCAAGTTCCTTAAATACCTTTGCCTTTTTAAAAATATCATTGATATCATGAATAGTTTTCCGAGAAGGGTGCGGATTGGGATTGTTTAAGCAATGCACGTAATCGTTGGACTACAATTAACGTCTTATTTATCGACTCTGGCCATTTATTTCTCGTAAGAACAAAAATATACATATACATATCATTATATATATAGAGAGAGTTTGGATTAAATGAGAACACTTAAAAAATAAGAACGGTGAGAACACCGCATAAATGCACAACTAGCCAACAAAAATCATTGGATTCACAGTCATACATCTCAAATCTCAAATATGCAAAGAAAAACAAATGAACACTTCTAAAAATGCACAAAAATCGAAAAAAAATGATTGATGCACGATTATCTCTATAATTGTGCATCAATCGTTTTTTTTATTTTTGTCTATTTCCGAAAGTTCGCATCTATTCTAATCAATTTTTCTACACATATTTGAGATGCATGAGTGTGAATCTAATGATTTTATTGGCTAATTATGTATTTATGAAGTGTTCTTACCGTTCTTATTTTTGAAGTGTTCTCATTGGAACCTTACCCTATATATATATGTATGTATAAAATCATGACTCTTACTAGTCAAGTCGATCACAAGTCAGGATATTGAGACTCTGAATCACGAATTGAATCACGAGTTAACAACTACACATTATTTGCCATTTACAATTTAACTTTTATGCTGAATAACTCCGTTCTTAGTTCACTTTTATGGGTTTATCTAAAATATTAGTAGTGTATTAATGTATATATAATATATAGTATTTAAATATTCAACTACAAAATGTTGGGCCATCTCAAAACGTAAAGTTTTACTGATAAAATTCAACTACAAATAGATTATTCACAGTTTTACACGGATGATAAGATTAATGTCTTTATATGTCCCCGGGGCCCTGACCCCCACCTATAAAGAAATTTGGACTTTTCATGTATAAACAAAATTACGAAAGTGTTTACAAATCTTAATTTGCATTTTCTTTTTAAGATTCTATTTAATAAACTAACTTGCCTTGGAGTTGGTACTAGTACATCAACAATTCGGGATTGGGATTGGGATTGGGATTAACTTGTAACTAATTGATTAATATTTTAATTTCGTTAAAAGATCTTGCATTATTAATCAACAATTTAGTATATGCATACTAGTTGCTACTCTTTATTTTTTATTTAATTAGTTCGTGATATAGTGAACAACCTTATATTCTTCTCTCCGTGATCATCCTTTAAATTAGTTAGACATTTCTTATTGTTTTTCTAGCCCCCTTTTTTTGTTGGAAAATTTATAAGTAAAATACCGTAGTTTTTACCTTCCCTAATTTAGTCCTAGTGAAAGCTCGGTGCATTCATAATTTATGTAGTGAGCTTAAGGTTGTGTTTGGTTCGTGAAACTAAACGAAATTTAGTCAAATTGAAATTTCAAATACTTTTGGTATACGAATGAACCGATTCAAAAGTCATTCAACTCCTACACTCGGTGAAATTCATATTACTTAAAATTCCAATTTAATTATTTCATGATTTTCAATTTCATAAAAAGTATTCAACCAACCAAACGCACCATTAGTAACCAAAACAAACAAATAGACTATTTTTAGTTCATCTGATAAGTAGTAAGAAATACGAATAATGACTAACCGTGCAGACTGCTGCATGATTCGTTCTTACGTATTTGTCTTTTAGCAAATACTCCGTATTACAATTAAGAAATTAACGAGATTGATATTGATATTGGTCCGCATATTCTCTTAAACTTATGTGATTTAAGGTATATGCTAGCCTGCTAGGCGTTATATAATTTGATTATTAATATCAATCGCATTTTTAATTTAAAACTTATCATTTAGCATATACCCTATTTAATATTGCTTTTGTAACTTGTCACAAAAGCATAGTATTCATTTCAGCGACCACTAATGGGCATTGCTAAGGCGGTATCACTATCGCAAACATCCAACATCCAGACCCTATGTGTAATTTATAGGCCAGGTATTATTCGTGTCTTATGTGAGTGATTTGTGGACAAATGATTTATCTGACGTTGACGATTCTTGCACCAGTTGGGTAGATGTATACCACAGAAATATGATATAGTGGTTAGGGTAACGTGGAATTTTTTTGTTTCAACGACTATTCTTTCATTTCTTAAATTAATATTTGTTTGTGCGTCCACATAATTAACTTGTATGAATAAATTTAAATATAAGTATATATCTATAGATCGATCGGAAACCATACAACTCTCATGAAAAAAAATATATATAAAAAAAGAAGAAATTATATTTACAGTAATTCCTAGTTTCCTATATTTTGACTTTTGCATGGCACGTTGACTCAACTTTCTTGGTCAAAATGTCAACAAAAACGTCACAAACATTTGTAACCTTGGCTTCTTTCTTTATGATCTTTAATACACTTACTTCCCCTTCTAACATAGCCGTAGAGATGAAGTTAAGATGACCCGACTCAATATCACTATAAAAATTTGGATCCATCGCCATTTTATCTGCGGTTACATTAGCGTACACCGTTATGGTAAAGTTACCATGAGCTGGAATCTTGGCATGCTCAATAGGGATCTCAACTACCAGAGTCCCTCTATAATAGACATACGCGATTGAGTTTTTGAACGTGAAACTCCCTCGATTATGATTGCTAACCGTCACGTTTAACACAATTGTTGCATTTATGCTAACTTTAGGATACAATCGGAATTCAAGGTTCTCTAGGGTCGTCGGATGGGTGGTCACCTTAGGGTTTTTCGGTTTGAAAAGTGTGAAGATTAAGATTATCGTAACCAAAATGAAGATAAATAGTAGAAGTGCAACGACTCCACAACATATCTTTAGAAACCTTCTTGACTTCACTTTCTTTGCCACCGTTGCTTCCATATAGAATAGATGAATATTGTAGTCATCTTTCAAGTGACCATTGTTTGAATTTAAATAAGGGTAAGATTGGAAACTAGGTTTGATGGCATTCTTGTTTGTTATGTGAATGAGATTATGAGGCTTTGTTTGACTTAAGGGACACAAAAAAGACTAAAAGAGAAGCAAAGGGTAAGATTGAATAATGTTAATTTTTAAGGTAAGAAGAATTTTTGGGTAGCCTATTGCTGAAAATGACAATGTGTTGTATGTCAATCATGATATTAAGATATTGAACAAATACACCAAACTCTAAACATCGTTTCATTCACATCGTGTGAAACTAATTGGATAAACTAATAATACACTATAAGTATCCGTGTATACGTGTTATCTCAGTCACAATAATAAACATCTATATTACAATTCTCATTTCAAACTCACCCTTTTATTTAACTAATATTTCCTAAGAAAATAAAAAAAAAACTATCATTTTCCTAAGAAAAAATATTTCCTAATAAATAACATTTTCAGAAAGTATTTATAGGGTTTTTCATTTTACCTTACAATACAAATTTTTTCTCCAAAATCATGTATATGTAAGTAAGACAAAATAGACATTTATGTATTTAATTACTAGTCTACTATCCTAAAACGTGTAATAAACTAATAACTACACGTTTATAAATACAAATAGTATAGATACCGTGGAAGGTTATTATAGAATCATTTCTTATGATAGGAATTGTAAGTATGACATCTTTTACTTTTAAATTCAACATATGTATATTTTTTGAAAAAAAATTGTGCCAAAAATTATCAAAATTTTCTCATCTTTAATATTAGATCGATAAAAAATAAAATATATATAATACACAAGTTAAAGTTGTGTATTACAGCCTTTTATGTGTAATACTTTGATACATACTAAATTTTTTATGATATGTATCGCATATTTTTTTAATAAATTATCAAGAGAACACAATTCTAAGAATTTTGATATAATTTTTTTTATTAATAACATAGTTTAATCTTATAGCTAAAAGTAAAAATGTTCGTCCTACTGTTCCCATCATAACAAGTGTTCCTACTTGAACTTTCCTTTATAGGCACGTGAACCTCCGGTTAAACTTCACGTAAAAAGTTTTTTTTAAAAAAAAACAAAATAAAAAATAAAAATGGAGAAAATATAATAAACATGATACACTCGTAATTCTGAACCAAATTTTGTAAATGCAGTCTGTGATGTACTAATTATAAATGATACATTTAACAAGAGACTGAGAGAGTAGTCCAATAATTGGTCTAGCCCAAACCAAAACCGGCCCAACACTATTAGTGGGTCCAAATAATTATATTATTTATTTATTCATTTACTTTTGATATAGTCGCCTATTTTTTCAATATAAGAACAAAATCATATATGTCACAGATATAGTAAGCAACGCCATTTCTTGTAACAAATCATCAACAACTATAATTAGTTCTTTACATTAATTTTAATTCCTTTTTAGCCGGCCAAACACACAACCAATGAACACCTGTACAATTAAAGTAATCCCACGAATATATATAATCAAACAAATAATTAATTGTATGATGCTGCTGATTGACCTCTGTTTTCTTTTCAAGAATCCTTAAAAACACTTTACTCTGTTGCTTGTTTATTTCATCAAGATGAATGATTTGCTCAGTGTAAGTTTCTCAAATTTTGTAGCTTTATTGAACTGATTTACGATATGTACTTGAATTTGTGTTTAATTGCTTGATCAAGATTCTGTAGTTGTGGAATTACAGTTTGTTATATTGAGTCTTTAAAAGATGCCCTGTTTTATTATTTAAAATTCTTGATCAGTAATTCTTATGTTTTCTTACTCAAAATTCAAGTGGGTTATTTTTTAAATCTTAATTAGTGTGTAAAGTTTGAAGCTTTTTAATATTCGTTTCTTGTAGTCTTCATATTTATTATCATATGATATGATGCATGAACAAAAGTTATCTTTGGTTATTTTCCCCCTCTGATTGATAACACTTTCCCAGTCCTAACATGATTAAGATAGAAATCGAATTCAAATCGTATACTTTTAGTTTCTTATGTCTTTTTGTATATTTATTGCTATATCTAGAAACTAGCTTGTGTCCTAATCGTTCGTATATGTACAAATGATTGTCATGGACTGTTGAAATTTTATAACTGCATGATAATCTGCCAAAATTTCGTTTTTTAGGAATCGTTTGTGAGTGATGCACGAGAGCCTCCTCAGAGAGACTTGGAATTACAGATGAGTAGTCGACTTCCTAGAAGTAATTCTGATATGGGAATGGATGCTTTTAACAAGCAGGTATACTTTTGTTAAATTCGTTAATATCCATCATCGGATTGTAAAAAGTAGTCCTAAAATGTGGTAGTTTGGCACAAGTGGACCTATTTGTCTACCTGAAAATATGGACATGAGCATGCAGACCTTGAATTTTTTTTTTGTTTTTATGTAAAAATAACTAGCAAGTGAAAGTCTGTCCTTGTTATATATCCCTCAAAGTTAGTGTATACCAATGTTGAAAATCGTGGATTTATGATGTTTCAGTTATTCTTTATGGTCTTAAAAGGATATTTTTTTTCGTTCCTTTTTTATAATTCTGTTCTCGTTATGATACTTTGTGTTCTGTCCTTAAAATGTAGATACAAGAGATTGAGAAACAAGTGGATAAGCTTACAGGATTGTTGAAGAAACTCAAGGTATTTAAAAAGCGTTTTAACTTTTGACTGTCAAAAACATCTAAAAATTGAAGTAAACTTCATGATATCTTGTTGATAAACTTCACCTGAAAATTGATTTCTTAGGATTCTAATGAGGAGTCAAAATCTGTTACAAAAGCATCTGCAATGAAAGGTTAGCTTTTATAATTTGGAACAATTTTGATCTTTTGGCCATTTGATCGTAATTCATTATTTGTTTTCAGCTATTAGGAAACGGATGGAGAAAGACGTGGATGAAGTAGGAAAGATTGCACGTAATATAAAAGCGAGAATAGAAGCAGTAAATAAAGAGGTATTGACATTTGTACATCTTTTGTTTTATGTTACTATGTGTTTTTATTAACGGTGGTAATGTCAACCTATGTACTCATAGACAGTCGATACTGTAAAGCTAAAAATAACTATGTACCGAGTATACACTAAATGGCTCAAAGATGCCAAAAATGGTCTTAGATGTGTACTCAGTACATACAACAGATTAAATCCTTCAACACACATATTTAGATTGTTTATTTTACTGATATTCTGTTATTTTGTTAAGCAATAGATAACAAGGTTTTTTGGGTCTCGCTGATCGATCTGACCAGTTGCCTAACCTAGCGCTAACCCGCCCATATTACCACCTATAGTTTTCTCCTCTAATTTCCGATTTTCACAGAACTTTACCAACCGACAAAAACCAGGCTGTGGTCCTGGGACTGGCGTTGACCGTTCTAGGACAAACATGACAAAGTAAGTTGTAATTACCATTATCATTTTAGTATAAAATCGTTTTTGAACTATTATTATAGCATTTCTTTTCTTCTTATAAACTTGCAGTGCATTGGCCAAGAGGTTCCGGGACATAATGACAGAATTTCAGACTTTGAGACAAAAGATCGATGATGAGTATCGTGAGGTTGTGGAAAGAAGAGTCATTACAGGTTTGGTTTTACAAACATGTCCAATATTTGACTTACCTGTCAAAGAGTTATCATATTTGACTCTAAAAGTTCAAATTGGACAAAATACTCATTATATTGTTTTACTAACTAGTCTTACTGTGATTTTTGGTTCTTATAATTCGAAAAATGAGCAGTTACTGGAACCCGGCCGGATGAAGAGGTAAGCTCGAATTCTAAGCCAACTAAAGTATTTGATATATGCAGTTTAAATATGATAGCTTAACGAATCATTTATTTTGTTACAGACAATTAACAACCTTATAGAAACAGGAAATAGTGAGCAAATTTTCCAGAATGCAATGAAAGAAATGGGGAGAGGACAGGTACTTGAAAATTAAACCCGAATTGGTTTTGGTTCGGTCTAAAGAAATTGTCACTTCATTTCACATTCCTATACAATTTGTTTTTTCGTTGAAGGTACTAAATACATTGGAAGAAATTCAAGAAAGACATGATGCAGTAAGGGAAATCGAGAAAAAGCTTCTTGACCTACATCAGGTGATTTATTTATATGTAAAACATGCTGTTATGAAAATCGAAAAAGCTTCTCTACCTACATCTGTGTCCCGGAAACTAACAAAAAGTTAGTGATTGTGTTCAGATGTAAAACATGTTGTTTCCATTTCCAGTATATAAAAATACAGAACACCATATTAGTTGTCATATTGAAAATTATAAAAGGGAAACCAGGAATTTTTGTTTTCTTAAAAAGGTTTTCCTGAATATACAAACTTGAACACGTTTTCAAGTTTTCCAGTTATTCTAGTGCATTTTTCAGGAAATCATGAGTAGTTTTTGCAACTAAAAACGGCCCTAATTACTATTGTGGATAAAAGACTTGTTGATGTTGCCAGATATACCTTGACATGGCGGTTCTTGTAGAGGCTCAAGGAGACCTATTGGATAATATCGAAAGCCAGGTATGCTTTCTCATTATCAAAATCATTTTCCAAGCATCATATCAGTCGAAAAATCAACCATTTGTAACAAAATAGTCGTACCATTATTCTTACACTTTGACATAGGCTCTAGTGAAGAGCTTTAAAATGTAAGAGGGTTAGGGATGTCTTTTTGTTGACTGGATACGTTGATTCAGGTAACGAATACAGTCGATCATGTCCAATCTGGGACAACTGCACTACAGACTGCAAAGAGACTACAGAAGAATAGTCGAAAATGCATGTGCATTGCGATTATTTTGCTGTTAGTTATAATAGCTATAGTTGTGGTTGCTGTTATTCAGCCTTGGAAGAGTGGCAAGGGAGCTTGACACTTTTATGACTTTATCACATCTTAAGTCCAGTGTGCAAATTTTTGGGTCATTTTTTTTTTTTTTTTTAAGTTATGGTTCTTATGGGGTGGATTTGATGTAATTATATGTGTGCGTTGAAAAGTTAGCCTAGAGTTGGTTATAGTATTTTAAATTAGTGATTTTTGGAGCTTGTTTTGTTTTTAAGAATCGTGTTTGTTAAGGGATTAGATACCATATCTTTTGTGTCTGTCAAAAACGCATAAAACTCCATTTTTTTCTTTGAGGTTTTATGATGTTTGTCGAGTCATTATGATTACAAAAACAAAAACATAGAATATACCTTCATTAGATGCATCGAAAATGTTGTAATTAGTTATTCGTCCCAATTTTATTATTCGATTGTTTATTTTTCTATGTCATATTTTAATTGTTCATTTTCAAAAGTTGATAAGTAATTTTATTAAATTTCCCTTATTACCCACAATGTTTACATGTAACATAGCAAAAGTGTATTATGATGAGGTTTCTTAAAATCTTAAATGCGTATTTTTATCGGTGGATAATAAATTTGAGGTGTAAGGACTAGGGAGTACATTTTTTTACAGTTTGATCCATTTAACCATTCGTTGTTAGATTATTGTTGAGCTTAGGGGTGAGCTTGGTACCATACCGGTACCGAACCGGTACCGACCGGTTGGTACCGGTTTGTTTTTGTCCACAAATCAAATACCGAATACCGGTACCACTTGTATCGGTCGGTACCAGTTCGGTACGGTACCGGTCGGTTCCGGTTCGGTTTAGGTATTTTGTGTGCATTGTACCATACCAGTACCGAACCGGTACCGACCGGTTGGTACCGGGGTTTTTTTGTCCACAAATCAAATACCGAATACCGGTACCATTTGTGTCGGTCGGTACCGGTTCGGTACGGGACCGGTTCGGTTCCGGTCCGGTACCGGTACTTCGGTCTAAATGCTCATCCCTAGTTGAGCTTCCTAATTTTTTTGATCTTGTTTAACATACCATCTTGAACAGGTCAGCCCATCCTTCCGATTTCTTGGGTTGCCAAATCCAAATGGCTTTAATTGGGCTTCAGCCCGACTTCTATATATCCTAAAAAACTTAAAAATGCAGACTATTAACTGTCAACATATGTATTTGATACTTATTTTCCATTACTTAATTAACTTGTGTATTTGATACTTATTTTCCATTACTTAATTAACTTGTGCTTATTTCTTAACTTTACATTCATAGTTTACTGTTTTTAACTCTTTTTAAATCTTTAAAAGATAATACTGGAGTATAATAGTGCACAATTCTAAAGAAATTTGGTTAGTTGCATACCGTGCCCTCAGTTAATTTTGAGCTTTGTTATTCTTCGGTTTCTTGCAGGTCGCAAATGCAGTGGATCACGTACACATGGGTACAGATGCCTTAACGACAGCTAAGAGCTTACAAAAGAGATCAAGAAAATGCATGATGATTGCCATCATCTTGCTCCTTGTCATAGCAGCCATCATCATTCTTTCGATTCTTAAACCATGGAAAAAGAACTAACCATTAAACAACTCGGTAAAAAGACCTCAAAAGAAACTAATAACCATATAGTATCTCTTATAGCGAATAACTGATTCATTTTCCCAGTACTTAAATAAGTCATTCAACATAACTATTATTCAAAATTTTGTAGAAATATTCACTTGCTTTTCTTCATTTGTAATTTGAAGAAACAGAGTTCTGAATTTGTTACAGACTACTTCAAATCATTATCGATTGAACCAGCCATCTAATTTAAATGTGTGCTAGCTCTTGATATTAACAAGAGTATGCTTAGTAGTTAGTACAAAATATCAAACAGTCATAAAGATCAATATTTAATAAAACTTCATATATGGTATTACATCACCACAAATTCATAATGGTTTGATACAACAATATTTGGACAAAAAACCAATGACAACATTCTGAAAATGATTACAAATACAACACATTAACTTAATATAGTTTCACATGAAACGTAAACATAAAACACAGACAACACATCTGTTTTCAGCACCATAGCAATGTCCAGCCTGAAAATGCTCCATAGTAATTTTATGGACATTATTCACCACACTTATTTTTATAATAGAAGTAACAATAATAGTAAGTTCACACATTTTCGCTACTCCAAAGGTCAACTCTGATGGTAACGTTGGTTCCTACATTCTTGATTTCGCGATCACAACACTGCCGTCTCCCATATCAGTTGCCCCTGTCCTCGTCCACGTCTCCTTGAATTGTTCCTCAGTCACACCTACATTTTCAAACACAATTAGTACCACAAATTACGATTACTTCCAGCGACGGTTGTGTGTGACAAAAAAGGCGTTAGCTGTTAATTTAATGTGATTTAGTGAGTAGTGACGCTATAAGCGTCTCGATCTAAATGATAAGTGGCTTTTAATACCTTTGCCCATAGCAGCTGTTGAAGTGATACCACCTTGAACAGTTCTAAGCACTCTATCATAATAATTAGCACCAGACCATTTTTGATGAGCCAATGTGTCCACCCCATTGTTTCTTTCCTCCCTTTGAATCCTTTCCACATAAGCCAACATCCCTCTTGTTGCGAAATCTTTCGCAAAAGTGTCAACTATCAACGCATCGGCATGGAAACCGGCAAGCGTTATGAACTGCCAAACGTATCCTAACTTCGCTATTCTCGGGATAAAGTCCATCATTTGGACATCGGTCATCCCTGAAGCGTCCCAGTTGAAAGAGGGCGAAAGATTGTACGCCAACATTGTATTTGGTTGCATAGTTTTGACCCCTTGTGCAAATTTAGTGCACTCAACCATATCAGGGCTCGCGGTCTCCATCCAGATCACATCGGCGTGGTTAGCAAAAGCCCAACCACGGACTATAGCGGCTTCAACTGAGCCTTTGAATCGGTAGAACCCTTCTCGTGTTCTTGGCAAGTCCCAGTCCCAGAAGAAGTTAGTTAGCCCAAGTCGTGCGACGATCTCTCTTGCATCCTCATTTGCCAAGCACTTATCGTAGCTTGAAACATTCATCCATTCGTTTAGTTTTCTTCTCTTCTCGATATCCGAAACGTTCATTGCTCCAATGGCATCAACAACAGCGTCAGAAAATGTCTTCAAATGAGCCATTCCTAGCCAGTTGTCTTCAAGCGCTTGAAGCTCTGGCCCACTTTTCCCAGCAGCCATTGCCTCGGATAAAAGTGTGGCTAACCCTTTACCTTTAAGTTTCGGGTTAGTCACACCAAGAATGAACTGATGGTCTCTAGTATCGATATTTGATTGGATCAAGGTGGCCCCTACAGCATCGGTACGAGCAACCAACACCGTCTCGGTTCCCATCACATCAAATTGTAGCCGAGCAGCTACAAGTCGGTTGATATGTTCACTCACGGCTACCAAGACTTTACCCGCCATGTGACCACATTTCTTGGTCACAGAGGACTGATCTTCAATGTGAACACCAGCAGCACCTCGTTCCACAAAAAGCTTACAAAGCTTTACAGTGGCAGTGGCGCCACCGAAGCCGGTGTCACCGTCAGCTATAATGGGCTTCAAGTAGTCAATGTAAGGGGTCTGGGCCCTCTCCTCTTGACTCATGCTCATTCGGGCCTCCCTTTGTTTTCGGTCATGATATTGTTGAGCGAAATACAAGTGCTCAACTTTGTTAGGAACCGTGTCATATGGGTAGTCAGCAAGATCCGGGCCCGGCTCGTTGGTTGAAGTATGAGTGGACGAACATTGCCACCCCGACACATAAATGGTGTCGAGGTGCTTAGCCATCATGGTGACTTGGACAGGGTCCAAGGCACCAAAAGTACGCGATGACGTGCCATTGGATTGATGGTTCTTGAGAGTTCGCCAGAGCTTCTTCGCCAACTCATTCGAACCATATGATTGTTTAAGATTTCCACGTAGAGACACGACGTCACGAGCCGAGTACGGGCGGCGTGTATATCTGAACCGCTCAGAGTTCCACCATGCTTGCACCTCTGCTACCTCTGCTTGAAATTTCCCCTCCTCTTCCAAAATCTGTTCATTTGATTAAGATTAGAAAGTTCGTTAAATACTTTGGTTGAACTAATTGCACACATAGCAAAATAGTTACCTTTCGAAACAAATTATATAGTACGTAGTAATATGCAAATATAAACCGTGATTATAAACTCCTGTTGAAATTTTTTCGAAAACATGGTTTCTTAAGTATTGCTGTAATTTAATTAAAAAGTTGTAGATCCATTAATTACTACGTTCGTAGTTACTGAAGGAAAAAACAAACTAAAAAGAGCAACTCGCCTATTCTACATGAAGTTTTAATTTACTAACTAATAATAAATGTGTCAACATATAGTATTATAGTGATTTTGGTTTTACATAAGCTAAGATATTTATGGGCGAAGCTACATTAAAAAGTAAAGGTAGGCGTAACTACAAGTTCATTCGGGACAAGAAGTACAATTTTTTTATTTGAAAATTGCAACTATTATTGCATTATTTGTTTGTGCTATGATTTACCAAAATTAGGATACAGGTGTATAAGTCACCTCAAATCCTAAAACCGTAACTCATAATTGTCGTAATTTCCTATCAACTAGGTATAAAAGTGATACATGCAAACAAATACAGAACTAAACAAATAAAATTCGTAGGACGTGTGTAAAATATTCATAAGCAACTATATTATAATTAGTACTTATACATGTATATTATAGAGGGAGAAGAATATACCATTGAAGGAACGGAGAAAGATGCAGCCATGGTTAGAACTGTGAATTTTTATTTTTATTTTCTTTTTAAAAGATGAAAAATGCTATACAAGTATATGAATGAGATTCCCAATTCCTTGAATTTATAGCATATTTTCAGGAATGGCGGGTGCAAATGGGCGTCATGACAAATTTCGGATAAGACTCGAATTTAATTTTAATTTAAAAGAAAAAGAGAGAAAAAGAGAGAGAAAAGAAAAGAATAAATAATGAATTATAACCCATACAGGTCTACATGGTATGTTTGGATGACGGGCTTCTAGGACTTTTGAGGGCTTGAGCTTCTATTTTTGATAAACCTCAGTTATAAGCCTTGTTTGTCAACATAAGAAAAGTGGGGCTTTTTGAAAAAATAAGCCCCCAAAAACCCATAAACAAGAAGCTTTTTGAAGTGGCTTGTGAAAAGAAGCCTAAGCTCCAACTCTAGCCCTAAGCTTCAGCTCCAGCCCAAGCTCCAGCCACAAGCTCCGGCATGTTGTTACCGAACAATGATACATTTCCATGTCATATTTTTTCAATATTTATTATACATTTATGACGATGATGTAAAATCACGTCATTGGGAAACCTTCTAATAATTAATCGATTAGATACAAGCAAGTCTAATTGGACCACTTCGAATGATGAACTTAAGAACTGAAAAATTGCTTAGTAAAGCTAAAATGAATATTTTCATGGTTAACTGAAGAATTAAACTTTTGAGTTTCATATTATCAATAATCATTTTATTTTATACTAAAAAATAAAACAAATAACAAAATAAACACAACCCCACATATTTCCGTCTCTCTCTGTCTCCTCCCCGACGCAACACCAAGGATGACACCAAAGACACCACCGTGTCATTGGCGTCTTTTGGTGGCAAGTGTATAAAATGTACCGAATAATTTATTGTTATGAATTATATTTGTAATCTTATATGTTTAAAACTTGTTATGGATATACATCTTGTTACCTACTAAATAAAAAAAATGTTTTTTTTTCTTTAATGGTTAACCGATATCACGTTATGTGCCAAGTCAATGTAAATGGTGCCAGATCAACAAAAAACTAGTTCTAGGTAACCATATATATATATAGACTGTGACTACATCTAAGACTTGGAACACTTAGAATTGTTATTGAAAGTTACATACAAGCAGTCAAGAAGTTTAGTTCAATAAACCTCATTTTATATTAATGATCAAAGGGTAAAGTCGTAATTTGCTTAGTCACCCGAGATTTTAGCTTATTTCTAATAACTTGACAGAAAAAATGTACTCATTTTTGATAAGTTAAGTTGATAGAAAAAGTGTCCATGTGCTTAGTTCACGTTACTCAAATTGGAATATTTGATAGAAAAATTATCTTTCACGTTTTGATTGATTACAACTATCTATTTTAATTTTCTTGAAAATGAATCACGTACAATTACCGATTGATAAAGAGTGATGATATCTACGACGAATAAATTGACTCAAACATTAAAAATCATGTTGTAGTATATTTGTACATTGACTTATAACTACTATATAGTGTGGTGCATAAAACAATTTTAGTATTGTATTTATCAACTCCCTTAATAAAAGTTTCAAACATTGAACAATTCAAATACTTCTTGAACACCAAGGATGATCGACAGATTTAACTAATTTAATCTTAAAAGATATTAAAATAAAATGAAGTATTAAGTGTGTTCAATATTCGGTTTAAAACTGTTTGATTTGAAAAGTAAACCGAACTAAAACCAAAAAAACTGAATCGAATTCAAATTTAGTTTGCAGTTTGATTTTGATTCCAGTTTGCGGTTCGATTTCAATTTCGGTTTACACACCGATGAAAACCCCGGAGTATATGTATTTGGCTGGGACTAGTAATAAAATCTCTTGCTCCAAAGATACAAATTAAAGAAATTATAAAATCCTAGTCAGATGCTTATCTCTTATTTTATACGTAGATAAACTTAAGATCGATGCATTTATATGTAGAATGTGAAATACTGAAAATGCAGAATTGCAGAGATTTGATCACTTTCCGTTTAAAGGGTCCAGTAACGATAACTTGCGGAACAGCGTAAAATTAAACGAAGTTTCCTGCTAGAAGACAACGGAATTTTATTTCATCCACGTGTGATTATTAGTTTGTGACATCTGTCAAAGATACTTGTCTCGAGTTACCACGTGGCATAATAGCCTAAACGAATCGTCATGTTTGCTATTATCCTGTAACAATCGAGGAATATACTTTTTGAACAAAACAATTCAAGCCTTTTGCCCTTTTGACGCATTATACCCGTACTTAGCTTTTACTATAATTTAAATTTAATTTAATTTAACCACACAAACCTTTTAAAATGAAACACAAAGGAGTACTAACTAACGTACATGTTCCAAGCTTCACTTTTAAGTTTTTAATTAGCCGTACGTTAACTAATTAAGTAGCAGTGAGACGTCAGAATGGAGTTACGTTAGAATACAGGTGGTAATTTTAAACCTATTGAGTATTGATGTGTAATATTTTGAGGGATGAATTTGTTATCGCTAAACATACTCTAATACTTGCGAGAGAAAAAAAGTAAGGGCTAATGATACTATCTTTGTGCAATCTCGGTCCACAGTGACACTGGAAGGTTCCACACCTGAGCCTCGTTAGACTCGGTTTAAGGGTAAGGTGTAAGTAAAGTCCGCCCCTTAGCCTAGTCTATATCCACAGTTAAAAGTGGCAAATTGAATGAGTCGGAGTGGATCAGGTCACGGTCTAAATGACTTTGGATCTAAATAGATTCGGGTCTAGATATGTCATTTAGGAGGATGGGTCTAAACGGGTCTGTAAATTTTTTAATATTAATTGGAGAGTAGAAAAGGGTTCATTTTTCAGCGGATTCGATCTAAATGATTTTTTTTCCAACAATTCTCATTTAGAAACTATCATTATCCGTTTTATATGAAAAGGAGATACATTTATTTATAATTTAACGGAGTAGTAAAAATAATTTTGGCTGGCACAATGCTTAAATAAGGCCATAAGGGTGGTACTTAACTCCATAGATGTAACGAGAACAAAACGATAACGACCAAGCGATAACGACCCAAAAAAATTTAAAGTAAGATAAGAAGTATGACAAGCTTATTTACATCTTGGAGAGTGTGAAAAATAGGATGTTGATGATGATGATGGATGCGGATGATGATAACAATCAAGGAGCAGCATCATATCATGCCAAAATAATTGTAATTTTATCTCGTATACGGAAAATAGTTATATATTTTCATCGTCATCTTATTATTGTCTCCAACTTGTATTTCGCAATTGTCAATTTGTATTTATTTTATTTATACTTTGAGTTTTCAATACCTCATATATCAATACCTCATACGATGAGTGAATGAGCTTTTTCATACGTTTTTTTAGATAAGAAGTAAATGTAAAGATATATCTCAAACTAGTTTTTATGTTCGTACGATGCACGATTAATAATTATAGGAAGATGAAAAAGATTGGGAATATGTACTTATATAGTCAAGTATACATAAATAACTAAACTAAGTACTTACGTATTGATATATTACAGTTTAGAATAAATGTAGACCCTAACACTATAAAAACAACATGATGTCTGGTTCATCGAAGTGATTCTACAAATTAATAATGAGTGATAACGATAAATACCTTAATATTATCAAATACCGAACTTTCATGAAATGACATATTAAAAATTAGTATAACCTGTTCGACGCACAGGATGATTCATATTCAACAATTCTCGATATTAATTTGCAAAAACAATTTGTCTTATATAAACAACACAAAACAACAGTGAGCATGTTGATAAACCACGTGAATGATGAGTAAAATATAATTAATCAAAACAAAGAACTTTGTATAAAAAAATATTTAGTTAGAAGATAAACTATCATCTAGAAAGAAAAGAGTAGACAAAAAAGTTTTTTCCTTTCCTATGTGGCATATTTATTCTTTTGACAACTAAGCAAAAATCTTAGGTGTCATCACCTTAGCTTTCTAAAAAATCCTATGTGTCATTCAAATTGGAAAAATTACTTATCGTATACATATAAACTCTTAAAATCCTATATAAGTAAAAGGCATTTTTTAATAACTTTTAAAGAATGGGGAATTGCTTATCGTAATTTGGTAAGATAAGATTTTATCATTTAGGGGGTGTTTGGGGAGCTTATTTGCTTATAAGCAAATAAGCCCAAAAATCATAGCTTATTTGAGCTTATAAATTCTTCCTCACAAATAAGCAAATAAGCAAACTAAATAAGCTCATCCAAACACAAAATGTGAAGCTTATTCTATCACAATAAGCAAATAAGCCCAGAAAACAAGTTCCCCCAAACACCCTCTTATATGTATTTTTTTAAGAGTTTAATAGCTAAAAAATAGGTGGGTTTAGAATTTTTTCCAATTTGAATGACACATAGGATTTTTTAGGAAGCTAAGGTGATAACATCTAGAATTTTTGCTTAATTGTCAAAAGAATAAATATAACACATAGGAAAGAGGCTATCCTCTATTACTTAGATAGGTAGATTATAACTATTGTATGGATATATATAATAGTTGTACCCAAACTAGTAGTATTATATTTTAACTACTAGTATTATATTTTGAAGACATCCCTATTTAATTTGGATTTTTTGTGTATATCACATATACATTCACTTATTCACTTATTCACGTCATGAGCATATCAATTGCGCTACAGTACAAGCACACATAGTGATTGCTATTGACATTTTGAAGCATATCAAAACTTGGAATTCAAACGAAATTTGTAAGTTGGTGACAAAAGTTTAAGAACTTTAGGTTTAAATATGGAAATGTCGATATTTTATATAACCATTAATTATTACAAAGAATAAATGATATGAAGGTCGCAAGTCGTAACAATATCAACATGAAAATGAGTTAAAAGTACAAATTGTACCATATACTATGATAAACTTATATAATAATAATGGATAATATAAATGAGAATTGGTTAAACATGAGGTGAATTAGAACTTTTTATAATTTATCAATATACGTTAGCTCTACGTAAAAGTGATTTGGTTGATGTCACAAATTGACAAATTATAGGATGAGAAGTTTCTTGGGAAGCGAAAGAAATTGGTTATCGGATGACTTATTTAATTGCAAAGTATGGAGATCATTTTTAGTATTTCGAGGCAACAGCCTCCCACCCTCCCTATCTTTTTGATTCCAAATAATTATAACTATTTTAGTACCTTACAACCAAAAATATGAACAAATTTCACAACTCGATCATGTTTGGTTACTAATTTTTAATTTGTATGATTGAATGGAATCACTACTACGGTTCAATAATGGAATCACCCCTTTGGCTCTTTGGGAAAATTGTTATGTGGCCAATAAATACAAATAAGCATGTTAACGGAAGAGGTTTTTTCTATTTAAGTTATACAGAGAGGTCGTGTATACACGATGGAAAAAAACGTATGCATGAAAGTGTGTGTTAGCAATGACACCACCTATCAAACTATTTCACAAAGGCTATATTTTCTAACACTTTATTTGATAAATCCCTTAAAATTATGTATTCAAGATTTGTAGAGTATAAGTTCTTAATACTATATAACTTTGGTGAATGTATCGTGAAAATATTACCTCAATTTTATAAATTAAATAGCTCCCATTGATTATAGATACCTTATCGACCAAAAATACAATAAATTATGTTATATTTTATATTGTAGATTGTAGATAGAATGTAGATTGTAGATTTACAAGAAGATGTCTATCATATTGAGAGAGAGAGAAAAGTGTAATACTATCATTTTGTAAATTATTTAGCATACAGATTTTTGTCACTCTACACTGGAAATAATGCCTGAAGGAAGATTACACATTGCAACTTATCGATGTTGTTTATATTGAGATAAGATACTATGGCTATCTTTGCTAGATCGGGTCGAGATCTTGAGAATTTATTCAGATACACTTGTCTTTTTTACATATATATAAGTTCATGTTTATATCTGTGTAAGAAAATAAAGTTCTCACGAAATAGTAAAAGGTTTTATATTAGGGATTAGTGCGAGGGAATGCACTTAACTTTAGTCTGATGTCTATAGTGTGTACTCAACTTCATTTTAGTCTATTGTATGTATCAACCTTTCAATGTTGATCTATTATGTGTATCCGACTGACGTGTCACCCCTTTTTGATGATGTGTCAATGATGTGTCAGGTGACATGGCACATCATACGGTTGCCACATAATCAACTTAGTCATTGGATACACAATAGACCAAAGTTGAAAGATTGATACACACAATAGATCAAAACAAAATTGAATACATATTATAGACATTGGACTAAAGTTACGTGCATTCCTCTACACTAAACCATTTATGTTAAGTTATAATGTAATACTCTTATAGGATTTAAACTACTAAAAATTGTCTGATCTTCCGGTTAAATTATAGAATTCGAAGTTTTGATAAAGTTTACTATTGTGTATCGAATGATTATATATAGTGAATTTGGCAATTTTATACGACAAATCACATTTTTATATAAATTTCATGCTCATAAATTTATGATAAGATTAGATCTGGATCCTATAATTCTAGAATAGAAATTGAGATTATAAGCAGATTTTATGTAAAATTAAATCATCTTTCAATTTTCATAATTGTAAAATCTAAGGGCACGTTTATTACTGGAAATTATTTTCATTTTTTCTTTTTAATTTTTCAAGAGTTTTGTCCAAGGAGATCGAGTCTTCATTTTACATAATAGATAATGTAGAAAACAATTTTTATACAATCTACAACTTGAATGTGAACTAAAAAACATATGTAGAGCCCATTCTCTCAAAGCCCAAATCCAATTCTCATGTAATACCCCAATTTCAACATGATGTTTAATTCAGCAAGTACGCGACTTCGGAAATCATATTTTACTCGAGTAACGCTAATTTATTACTCATCCGTCCCAAAATTATTATCACCAGACATAAAATACATAGGTTAAAAAAATGTATTTATTATTGTGACCACCAATAGGATTTCATCTTTACCATTTTTAAGCATTTTGATTGGTTGATTATGAAAGTAAACAATTATTTTGGGATGTATTAAAATAGAAAGATGGACAAATAATTTGGGACGGAGGGAGTACTATATAAACCACACCAGATATTCGTGTAAGTTATTCTAAAAATATAAGTTTCTAATAAACTAAAAACAGGCTCGGAGCTCGAAATTGGGTAGCTCGGTACCACGACTAAAAAAAGGCCCACGTTGAGATTTACCAGTTTCTTTCAATTTTACACTTCTTGAAGAATCTGATGTAGGGCTTATAGGGTTCTCTAAAGAGTGACCGAGTTTTCAAAAACTAGAAGTTAGGAGATGTTATTTTAGTGAACAAGCATTACCTATTGTTGTTTTATTTAAAGTCTTTAACAGGCCAACATGTGTTTTTAGAGGCGCTATAAGATAATCTCAAACTTAAGCCATAAACATTTAAATATTCAAAACGTAATTTTTAATAAAACGTTATAAGTATAATTTTTTTGAGAATTATGTGTGAAATGCATTAAGGTAAATAAAATTAAATCATTTCAAAGAAAAGGGCCCATTAGCAATTATTTATGGTTGTTATAAAGAAGTTGAAAGAAAGAGGGATTCGAACCCTCGGTTGAAAGATTAATGAGTAACGGAGAAACCAGTTGAGCTATATGACGTATTTTATTAGAAATTCAACTACATAATACATATACATAGTTTGGAGGCTCTGTGCCATCAACTATGCTTATCTTATCAATGGGTTTGATAAAAAAAATACAATATATATTATATATTATAAGGGAAATTAATAAAAATGCACTTTTTTCGAAGTTTTTTTTCGTTTTACCCCTTCCAAAAAAAGTTGCGGATTTGCCCTATCCGTGCGCAGGTCGCATCATGCGACCTGCGACCCGTAAACGGCGACCTGCGACCCAAATGGTGAACGTGTAAAAGACAACAAAAAAAACATGACGAAGGAGTAAAAGACACTCAAAAGGTCCGGGCGCCGGTCGCATGATGCGACCTGCGACTCGTTCAACACTACCTGCGACCCGACGACGTTACCGAGTAAAAGACCCAAGATGTGACCTGCGACCGAGCCTATGCGACCTGCGTCCGGCTAAAAGGGTTACCGCAGCTAAAATAACCCATTCACATTTTTTTGTGCGACCCACGCTTATTTTTGTGCGACCCGTGAACGTTTCACCTTCACCACCCGACCACCCATCTGCGACCACCCGATTCCGCGGCAACCACCACCAAACCCACCGTGAACCATCACCATTCTTGCACCGCCACCAACCGTGAACCACCTCTAACCCGTGAACCACCACCAAGCCGTAAACCACCACCACAAGCTCCACCACCGCCGCTGCCGTATTCAATTTCGAAGCCCCAAAAAAATGTGAAGCGAATTTGAAGGTTGATTTGCTCCAAGCATGTCCTCTCAAACGGTACTAACTCGTTTTTACTCGATTTACAAGCTTTATTGTTTAAATTTTGTTGCGGCATTTCATCGAACACTTGGTGTGCGTTCTTAATTTAGATATTTAGACAAGTATATTGCTTCTTTTAATTGATTTTACTGTGTTTTGATGTGTTTGGTATGTTAGAATAATGGATAATCTAGTTTATACTCAATATATATTTTTTTCTTTTGAATATTCTTTGAGGCATTTCATCAAACACTTGGCGTGCGTCTTGTTCACTAGTCGTAATTCTTGATCACTAGTCGCAATTTTGGGGATCACTAGTCGCAATTCTTGATCACTAGTCGTAATTCTTGGTCACTAGTCGAAAATGAACTTCACTAGTCGCAATTGTTATCATATGTATATATATTATTATTAGTATATATATATGTATATGTATATGTATATGTATATATGTATATGTATATATATGTATATGTATATGTATATATATGTATATGTATGTATACTAATTATCATATATATATATATATATATATGTATATGTATGTATATGTATGTACATATGTATGTATATATATATGTGTGTGTATGATTATGATTACAAGTATATGTATATATATATGTATATGATCATTATTATAGATAATAGGACCTAGATATTATTAATTATATGTATATGTGTTTATATACTAGTATACATATATGTATATGATTAAGCGTTAGACGTTTATGTACATGTATATGTGTTCCCTTTTATATTTGACTAATAGTGATTGGTTGATGATTTTTCAGAAGTTTACTCATGCGAAGTTGACATTGAAGAGCCAGCTGAGTGTCATTAGTGATTTTACGCGTGTTTTGACAACCGAGCAAGAAAAGATATTTCGAGAACATTGTTTAGGCCATTGGTTGGATTTGAAGACAATAGATAATGACCCCGGCTATGTACACCATATGCTTCAATTGCGCTGCAATCGACCTAATCTGGAGCATCCTCGGGAGGAGGCTGATGAGTTGTGGTTTAAGATCACCCCGGAACATTATATACGATTTGGTAGGAGGGAGTTTTGTCTAGTGACTGGACTTCGATTTGGTCACAACGTTGATATTGCGCATCACATTAGCTCGGATGTTCTTAAGAGGAGCCCTGCATTTAAAGAACGTGTATTTCTGGAGTTAGATAAGGTGAAAGTAAAAAATCTTCAGGAAAAGGTTTGGGATCGAAACACATTCGTAGGGTCGAGTAAACTTAGCGATGATGATTGTGTTCGATTGTGTATGCTACTTTTGATAAACATGGGTTTTATGGGAAAGCAGCCGACGTATGTTGTCGAGGATTATTATATGCATCTAGTTGAGGATTTTGGTGTGTTTGACAGGTAACATTTAGTCAATTTTGTTATTCGATTACAAAACTTTCAATGTGGCCATTTTTTCACATATAGTAATATATCTCTTCGTTTTTTTGTTTGTCAGGTACCCTTGGGGTAATCTTGTGTGGACTTGAACTTATGCGCAGCTGAATAATGGGTTGGAGAACCGGGTGGCTAAGTATGAGATGAAATACACATTGAGTGGTTTCGGATGGGCGTTTAAGGTAGCTCCATGTTAATTATTATTGTTTAACGTAGTTTTCTATATAATATACTATTATGCTAATTCGAAGTGTGCTTATATTTTATCAGAGTTGGATTTGGGATGCTTTTTCCCATCAATTAAAAGATGTTGTAGTCAGGAAGTCAAAGCAAGTTCCCCGGGGTGTCCATTTGGAGCGCAAAGTTAGGATTAGCGAATCTCAAAAATTTGACACATACTTAGAAGTGCCGGTAAGTGACTTACTTTGGTATATTTCCTTTAGTGTTATCTACTTTGAAGTTATTTATAAACTTATGTTGATACATTGTTGCTATTGCTGAAAATGTGATGACTTGTAAGCTAAAACATTAGCTGGTTTATTAGTTTTATAAAAAGGACATTTCCAATTTTTTGAAAAAGTATTTTTTTAAATTGTAGGATTGTACCACTCCTGACATGCTTCCGAAGATGACGTTGAGGCCGACTAAAACTGAGAAGGAGTGCGATTGGTGGAAGGATAGTTACAAATTCTTTCACGAGCAGAAACATGTCGATGATGTCGAGAGGCCTTCTAAGAAGCCACGAAATATTCCAAAAGATAATGCTCGACCATCTCGTGCCCCCGTATCTCATGACCAGGCGCTTGATGATATTGTTTTTTCAGCGCCTCATGACGATCAGGATAGTCGTCATACATCGAGTACAGGTCGTTGTCGCACCTCTCAGTCGGCATCACGGATGGAGGTGCCCTCCTTACGAGCTCGGGTCGACGCGCTGGATCAGATCATTTCCACGTTAAGTAAGCAGGTGGAGAGCTTACTTAAGCGGGTGGACGCGCAGGATGTTATTATTGCTAAGTTACAGGGTCAGGTATGGTGTTGTTATTATCGCTTACCCTACTAACATATATATAAATATATATACATATATATATATATATATATATCAGTTGTGTATTTATATTATTTGATTTCCAGGATGATGTGGTTTACGACGATGGTTATGTATCCGACACTTATATTGCCACTGCGGGCAACATGTCGGCTCCACGTGATTTGCGTCGTAGTATGCGAGATCGACGACGTGCCCCGGCTAGACTATCCCCGTTTATTACCCCGACACAACTTAAGAAGCAGTTTTTGAAGGAAAGTGTGAAGGTGCATGAGGAGGCGCGCAAGGAAGCATCGGTTAGTTTAGGAGCCGATGATGATCACCGGGCGATTGATGATCCGGTTTTGCCTCGGGTGGATGATGATCCTGTTTTTCCTCGGGTGGTTGATGAGCCGGTTTTGCCTCGGGTGGATGATGATCCTGTTTTTCCTCGGGTGGTTGATGAGCCGGTTTTAACTCGGGTGGATGATGAGCAAGTCCCGCCGAGTATGCCGATTACCAAGGTAAAACAAACTTAAATATATGTATGTATATATTAGTATAAATATATGTATGTATATATTAGTATATGTTTATGTATGTAGTGATTGATTGATGATGTTTTTTACTAATGTTGATTAATAAGGTTAAAAAAATCAAGCTTAAGGCAAGAAGAAAGTCAGGTGAAGATGAGGATGGGATTGATGAGGAGACTAGATTTGTTGTCCCTGTTGCTAAGGATCTAGAACAGATTACAAGAACCAATTGTGTGGCGGAATCACACGATTGAAGTAACGAGTATAAACTATAAATCGAAACAATAAGATCTTGAATAACAATGCTTAGTATATTGATACCCAACGAATTCTAGCTTGTTTACAGAGGTTTTAGTCGACAAGTTGTGCAAAGGTTTTGTCCAACCTTTGCAATGAGCCGTGATGGCTCTTTATATACAAACAGAACGATTCTGCGACACTTGCTAAGTGTCGCAGATCATAACCCTAGTGCGACACTTATTGAGTGTCGCCTGAATGCGACACTAGGTAAGTGTCACTCAAAACAGAAAATTATCTATTTTCTAATCTAAGCTATTACAGACTCAAGGCCAACTGACAGACACACTAATATGACTCAACAAACTCCCCCGTGTCTTCAGCTTGGTCTTTAAAAAATATCTTCAATATCAGATCCAGTCTGTCGGGAGATTCCCACCGGCATGAATTCCCTTAGCAATGCAGAGATCCACAACTCTTTGAAATCTCACAGCATCTTCTTGATCAATCATATCAAATTGCAATCTATTACTGTGAAGAGCTTGAAGATCATTCTTTGACATGTTAATCAGGCTAAGAGGATCAAAAACTCTAAGAGTGTAGCCAGTAACATGTTTCCATTCTTTAGCATAACGTCCCGGTCTCTTTTGAGAAAAATATTCAATAACCGCCTCTCCAGTAACCGTGTCATACCACCAGAACCTAAAATTTCCCAGCACATCAAATGGTAACTTTTCAAATGGCACTTGGGTAGGATTCTTGGTTGGAGGATAATGATAACCGTATATGGGTTGGCGCGTCCTCGGGTCCAGCTTCTTTTTGTTAGAAAATCGAATCCCCATCACTGGTCGAATCCACTTAAATTTCTTTGAGTTGATTTCTCGACGCAGGATGTTTTAAAAGAATTCAGCTTCGCGATTGTCAGTGGGATTGATCATATTCAACTGAGCTACCCTATTCAGATCAACCTTCGGCAATGTGGTCAGATGGTCTAGTCTTGCCTTGAAGTATTGAATGCCATCCTTTCTTTTGATAACAAACAATCTGAAATCAGCATCAAACTTCCAAGATTTTATCAACCCGGATAGATCACCGCGAACAGAATATGCTCGGCATCTTTTTAGCTCGGGCGTTGGAGGCAAAATCCATTCTGGATACCTTTTAGGTTGAGCGGTGGACGTTGAGGTACCAGCAGAATGAGAAGAAGGTTCGGCAGAGGCTGCAGGAGAAGCAGCAGGAACGGTATCATCATCTGATTCTACCTCCTCATATGGATTTTCTTCGAACACATCTTCATCAGAGATTACATCAGGTTCAAATTCCACTTCATCATCAAATATGCTCGGACCTCTATCCTCAGCAGATGCCCCAAATACTAGATTTTGTAGATATTCTAGATTTGCATGTGAGTAATCAACATTTAGTGGCATTGGTTGACCAGGAACGTGAGAAGAAGACACAAAGTAATCCAAACTGATATTTTCATTTACATCAGAATCATTAATTACATTGACATTTTCTTGGCCTGTGGTTTCCGGTTCTAACTCCCCCGGAACCACAGCCATAGTTTCTAATTCTAACACACGACGCTCAAGATCCGGTACACGAGCAGCCGTGGCCTTTAGCTCCAAAAGTCTTGACGCTTGAACCTGTATAAGAGCTTGTTGATCTTGAAGCATCTGGTTCATTTGCGCCATATCCTCCATTAATTTCTTCAAAAATTCCGGCTGGGGCTGAATATCATCAGAAGCAGCAGTCGAGGTTCGTTGACGACGCTGTAGAAGAACGTCATCAGATTCTGTGTCCGAAGAATCTCGAACCCGCTTGCCCTTATCAGCAGCGGAGGTTGTAGCAACAGCAGCAGGTGTAGAAGTTGGAAAATTTTCAATATCAACCAGAACTTCTTCCAAAACCGCTTCATCAACTTGCGGTGGTGGAGCTGCAACATCAATAAATCCATTATCCAGCGGAGCCACATATTCTTCATCAGTCACGTGGCCGAATAATGGAACATCAGGCAGAACTGCCTGACCTTTTGGAGGTGTTGCACAATCCCCAAATACCCTGACCAGCATCGGAGTCAAGGTCAGAATTGACCTTGGGTCAGGCTGAATCCCTAGATTCAGGGAATTCAGGATCAGCTGCAAAAATCGTGGATACATAAACCACATATGATCGCCAGCTCGTAGATTATCCACTAGATGCCCAAAGATATAACCTAAGTAGTTGAAAGGTTTGTTGTAAACCAATCCCAGCATCAGGGAGATTGTTCCGTAACTCATTCCATCAAATCCCGCCTTCCTTGGCGAGAGGCACACAATGATAATGTGTGCTAAATACCTCCAGACTCTGCTCAAATGTTGTTTCCTATATTGATCTGGAGGAATAGCTGGATAACCCATGCGCTGAAGACCACCAGCGATAAAATTGTTCTCAAACTGAGTTGGAAACTCAGAATTATCATCAAAATGCAAAACTTCTTGTATCGTATCCTCCGTAATTTCAATACGATGACCAAAAACAGTTGATAAAATCCTTCGATAGTCTCCTTCAGTGTTAATCACAGCATTCACATAAAATTCCTCGATTTGATTCAAGTAGATCGGACATGAAGCAGTGATGGCATGGTGAATCCTCGAGCGACGCAGAAACTGAATCATCGGATGAAACGGAATCGAATTGGCGTGCGTATCATCTAGAAAAGCCACCACATTATGTCGTGGCTGTGTGTGGCGAGCGTAAATACCTAAGTTTGCCATCTGCATAAAATTAAGACATAGATAATACACAAAGAAAGGTTATACCGTTAGAACAAATAAAGTATACACTTATCTTTCAAAATTACCTTTAGGCGACACTTCAGTAGTGTCGCTAATTAAAGTAGCGACACTTGGGTGAGTGTCGCTCAGAAGCACAAAAATCACTATGAGACACTTAAGGTAAGTGTCGCAGTATTGCAAATGAAGAGGCGACACTTAAGGTGAACTGTAGGCGACACTTAAGATAAGTGTC
The DNA here is from genome assembly GCA_963422505.1 of Pseudognaphalium luteoalbum. NCBI lineage: Eukaryota > Viridiplantae > Streptophyta > Magnoliopsida > Asterales > Asteraceae > Pseudognaphalium > Pseudognaphalium luteoalbum. The sequence goes on from OY730192.1 coordinate 2,083,383, forward strand.
GCAAAAGACAAGGCGGCACTTAAGTAAGTGACGCATCTAATTGGTGTTCCTTTAAAAGCGACACTTAAGGTAAGTGTCGCAATAGACAGGGCGGCACTTAATCGAGTGACGCATAGCAAAAGGCGACACTCAAGTTGAGTGTCGCAGTTAGGGTTCAAATTACCATGATGCGACACTCAAGGCGAGTGCCGCTGCGAGTGTCACAAAGATGAACACGAACCCAGAAAACAAAGTAGCAAAATTCAAAATTTTCACAAACTTCAAATTTAGGCCGAATTAGGTGAAAAGCTTGACAGATATATGTATATCGACTATAAAGCACATAATAGAAACACCTAATTAACATGTATATAGCCTAAATCACAGAAACTTCAAAAACCTAAACTATCCGTAAGAACCCTAGATTAAAACGAACTAAAAACGTAATGATACAAGGAAAGACTTATACCTTTTGATGCGTACGGTCTAGTAGAACAAGAATCTAAGGAAGAAATCGAAGAAAGATGCGAAAACAACAAGCAATAGTGTGACAGAGCGAGTGTCGCTAGATCGAGAGCGAGTGTCGCAGGTTTTGAGTGAGTGTCGCTAAGTAAGTGTGAGAATAAATGTCGCAGGGAGGCGTTTATATACTCCACACTATAGGCGACACTCGATGCGCTCAAGGTGACACTTGATGCGACACTCAGTGAGTGTCGCAGACTAAAAGATTTTAACTTTTTCAGATTCTTTCGCGATTGGGTTTTGGCTATCCAGTGACTTTTGACTTTAAGTAAAACAAAAATATTAGAATAATTATAAGTTAACTAAGAATTCAAAACAAGTACACTATTTTTGGTGACATGATTGTTTTGGGTCTGGTTAGGGATCATATTAAGTCATCATACATTGCTTTACATATGTTTGCTGTTATTCCAATTATTAGTATACTTGTCCTCTTTAAATTTACATAACATATTTAAAATAAATTTAATAACACACAGTTCAAGACAATTGTTCATATCATTATCCGCTTAAACAACTAACCTTCATTCATCAGAGATAACCTTTTATTGTTAAAATGTTCAATCTTTTGCAGTTCACACATATGACATACCCCTAACATCTACATATGGTTAATCTTTATATTAAGAAAAATTATATGAAACTTATTTTTAAGAATCAAGACATTGGTGACAGGTCTGTACTTACGTACAACAGAGCGACTTATCTTGATTCAGGTTTAAACAAAATCAATTTTCGTCAAGTCATTGGTGACAGGTCTGTACTTCCGTACAACAAAGCGACTTAACTTGACTTAAGTATGTATTTATATTTGAAACTCTAAGATTTTGCAAGTCTGATTAACTCACAGCTGTTTAATTTTTAAGATATAGTACCAGAGACCAGGTCTGTACCGACGTACAACAGAGGAAACCCATACTATATCCCCCAAATAAGTTGATATAAAATTTCAGAATATAAAAATTGTCCATATTAAATATAGGAATTAAGACACACCGTCGTACGTCATATGATGTTTACTACATAAAATTAACAAGTAGTTAAAATTACTTTTTAATATCTCTGAGAACAAATAGAGAGTTGCCTATGAACATATCATATGATGAAGCTGTATGTTAAGAAATTTATGATAAATACATTACTAAACCTACTGATACATCAGATATAACATTTAACATTTGCATTTCGTGAATGATGCTTAATGTACTATCATATCCCAAGTTGTTTACAGACACAACCCAACGTCTTTTTATAGATGTAGCAATAATGCATTACTTTAATACTAAGAAGTATAAAGTGTGGCTCTTGCAAATTTTTTTTTTTTTTTTATGTAAAATCAATGTCACTGTAACGATTTAAAAAATCGTAAGCCAATCATAGAAACTAATTCATCAAAACGAGAACGGGAAAAGGCCTTAGTAAACAAGTCAGCCTTTTGCTTAAGTGTTTCTATTTGGATAAGGTCAATAAGGTGTTTCTCATAGCAATCCCGTATAAAGTGAAATCTAATCTCTATATGTTTTGTTTTAGAGTGCTGTACGGGATTGCGTGTGATAGATATGGCTGCAGTGTTATCTATATGTATAGGAGTAAGAGTTAAGATGAAACCATAATCGCGAAGTTGATGCTGAATCCACAGAACTTGTGAACAACAGCTGGCAGCAGTAATATATTCAGCCTCGGCTGTGGAGGTTGAAACGGTTGTCTGCTTTTTACACTGCCATGACACTAAGCGCGGTCCAAGAAACTCACATCCACCAGATGTGGACTTCTTATCCTTGTTGCATCCGCCATAATCTGAATACGCAGTCAAAGTGAAGTCGTCTTCATTTGAGTACCATAGACCTAGAGTGGGTCTATATTTGAGATACCCAAAAATCCGCTGAACTGCCTTCATATGAGAAACCTTCGGGTGAGCTTGGTACCTGGAACACAAAGAAACAGCAAAAACAATGTCTGGTCTTGAAGCAGTAAGGTACATAAGAGAACCTATCATTGAACGATAGTCCTTCTCGTTACAATCATCATCTTCCTCAGCTGGTCCAAGTTTGTGAGATACCTCAATGGGGGTGCCATAAGTCTTACAATCATGCAAATTATACCTAGTCAACATGTCATTGACATATTTTGACTGATGGATATAAATGCCTTTGTCAGATTGTTCAACTTGGACACCTAGAAAGAATGTAAGTTCTCCCATTGCACTCATCTCAAACTCAGACTTCATAAGTTGCTTAAATTCCTTGCAGAGAGCATTACTTGTAGAGCCAAAGATGATGTCATCCACATATACCTGCACAAGTAACAAATCATTTTTGGACCTTTTTGTAAAAAGAGTGCTGTCAATCTGTCCTCTTGAAAATCCATGCTTGAGTAGATGTGTAGACAGCCTCTCGTACCATGCTCTTGGTGCTTGATGAAGACCATACAAAGCCTTGTCTAACTTGCAGACATAATCTGGATGTACCGAGTCTTCAAATCCAGGAGGTTGCCTGACATAGACTTCCTCCACAACTTGTCCATAAAGAAATGCACTCTTTACGTCTAGTTGATAAACCCGAATACCTTTAAATGAAGCATAAGCCAAAAATATACGAATAGATTCCAGTCTAGCTACAGGGGCGAATACTTCATCGTAGTCCAATCCTTCAATTTGTGTAAATCCTTGAACTACTAATCGAGCCTTATTCCGGACCACAACACCGCGATCATCCTTCTTCACACGATACACCCAACGAGTTCCAATTGCATGGAGACCCTTGGGTAGAGGGACTAATTCCCAAACTTTCAGCTTCTCAAATTGATGCAGTTCTTCTTGCATCGCTTCGACCCAATGTGAGTCCTTTAATGCATCGGCTGTTTTCTTAGGTTCAACTTGAGATAGAAAACATTCTTCCATCTCAGTGACAAGACATTCCAAGGAGGCTGTAGGAGGTACTTCAGAGGTTGAAGCAGACATGTCGGTCACAGCCAATTGATGTCTAGTTTGAACGCCTTTACTTAACTCACCAATGATATTATCAGTGGGGTGAGTTTTATGAATCTGAGTCTGTGGAATTGGGTTAGGCACAATAACTAATTCCAAATTATTAAGATCTCCTTCAGTAGCATTTGACTCGGATGGAGGATCGTTGGCTTCAACATTGTCTTCTAAGGGACTAGCCATATCTAACGGTTGAGGAGATGGAGAATTTGTTGTTGGAATTGATGCATCAACTGATGGTGTTGATGCTGAGGTGGAAGATGTATTAGGTTGGACAGATGGTGCAGTTGGAGTGTGATCTACATTAATGTCCAAACCATGTAGAAGAGTGACAATAGTTTCTTCATCATCAACATTCTCAGGTGTTGGAATATTGAATGAGTCAAAGAAACTATCGTACTGAAACAGATTTTCTGGTCCTTTGCCTTCAGGAGGAGCTGTATAGCGTAAACACTTGACTTCATAATGCTCCTCAATACGCTTTGTAGATAAATTGTAAACTCTCTTGTTAGGAGAATTTACAGAATATCTCAAGAATATTCCATCCATTGATTTTTCACCAAACTTGTCCTTTTGAGTTCGAGACATAATGGTGCAAGGACATCCAAAGGGCTCTAGAAATTGTAAGTTTGGTTTACGGTTGTTAAACAGCTCATAGCATGTTTTGTTTTCCTTTTTAACCGTCAAAACCCTGTTTAAAACAAAACATGCGGTATTTACCGCCTCTGCCCAAAAAGTGATTGGAAGCTTAGAGTCGGATAACATAGTGCGCGCAGCTTCAATGAGAGTCCTGTTCTTGCGTTCAGCGACACCGTTCTGTTGAGGTGTATAAGCAGAGCTGAACTGATGATGAATACCCTTCCTTAAACAGTACATCTCAATTGTTTTGTTCTTGAATTCCGTTCCATTATCACTTCTAATCCTCTTGATCCTCTTTCCACACAAGTTTTCTAACTTGTCAAACAGATATATTAGGATCTCAGGGACTTCATCTTTTGTAGAAATGAAGTAAACCCAAGAAAAACGAGAGTAGTCATCGGTGACTACCAAGCAGTAAGTACTGCCTCCCATACTCCTCTTATTAACCGGCTCAAATAGATCCATGTGTAATAGTTCTAGGGGCGATGCATTGGAGTTCACCTTCTTCGACTTATGGGACTGCTTGTGTTGTTTTCCTTTGAGACAGGAAACACAGTTATCATCCAAACTGAATGTGAGTTTAGGCACACCAGTAACAAGCTCCTTTTTTACAAGATAGTTCATCTTGCGAAAGTTTAAGTGTCCCATTCGTTAGTGCCATAGAAGGGAATCCTTTGGAGTAGCTTTGGACAACAGACATGTATGTTCAGATGTAGTAGTTGATACAGTACTCATGTCAAGTATGTACGTGTCCTTTGTCCTTGGTGCTCGAATGAGCACCCATTCCTCAGGCACTTTATAGCCTGGTTTGAGTATTAGGCACTCCGTATCTGTAAACATGGTTGTGAACTTTTTATCACACACTTGTGATACGCTGAGAAGATTGTAGTTCAGTTGTTCCACGTAGTTCACATTATCAAAACTCACTGATCCATTAGTGAGAGTTCCCTTACCAGTAATTTCTCCACCCTTATCACCTGCAAATGCAACATATCCCCCTTTTACAGGTTGAACATCAGAGAGAAGAGATATGTTGCCGGTCATATGCCTTGAACAGCCACTATCTACATACCATTTGCTCTTGATAATTTCTTCAGATGGCTGTAGGCACACAAAAAATAGAGAAATTAGTTTGATTGTGAGACCCAAGCCTTAATGGACTTGGGTCTACCAAAATCATCCATAATAACTACATCAGTGAGTGCATGATTTTTTAAAATTTTGGGCATTTCTACTGATGGGTTATTTGGTGATAAAGAGTCTACTTTGGACTCTTTGACTTTTCAAACCTGAAGAGGTTTGGATGGTTGCTTTTTGACAAGAACTTGCTGATTACAAGTAGGTGTAACCGGCTCTTTCCTGTCAGTTTTCTTGACAGGTTTGGGAGGTGAGGAATTGTGCCTAGGTTGACGTTTTGAAAAATTTCTGTAAATGGAAGCTCTAGACGCTGTCTTCCCAAACCGTTGTCTAGAAAGCAACGGACAAACACTTATCAAATGACCCTGTTTTTTGCAGTAGAAACAGGATCTTCTCTCAATGACCGATTGAAAGTGAGGTTGCAAATCTGATGAGGATTTGATATTTCTATTTACTGAACAGGCACATTGAAATGTGCAAGGTGAATTGGCACGAGAAAAAGATGTTGATTTACTTTTGGAATTATTTTTGATTGGTTTAGAAGAAACTGATTTGTTATTAGCAAAATTTTGTTCCTTCTTAACCTTAGGAATAGCCTTAGATTTAACCTTTAGTGAAGGGATTTCACTACACGGTTCATTTGTAATTATAAAATTTTCAGGCTTTACATCCAATTTACGAACCTTTGTATCAATCTCATCAGTTACATCCTCAATTTCAATTACTTCCTCCTCAATAGTAGGAAGTACAGGTAATGATTTTGTTTTCTTTTGGGAGATGGGTTTATCTCCCTTCTCAGATGAAACCAAAATAACTGGTTCTTTAACAGATGACTTGCCTTCTTTATCAGTTGAAGGCACAAAGTTTTTAATGTCATCCTTCGATGGCATAGGTTCATAGTTAGCTGGGGGAGGTACCGCTTGGTATCCTATCCCTGACTTACTTTTTGTATTGATCCTTTGCACTTGAAGGATCTCATCAAAAACAACGGAGGATGTACTAAAATTTGAAAGTTTTCGATTAAGATCAATAATCTTAGTTTTAGATTCATCAAGAGCTTTTTGTAAATCGACAATTTTCTTAAGATAACTGTCAATAGCATCTTGTTGACAATAAATCTTAGCCTTTAGATCCTTTCTTTCAGTCATAGTGGCATTAATCTTTTTGTCAAAAATCTTTTCATTTTCTTTTAGCAATTGGTTCGCCTGTCTAAGTTTATCTAAATCAGAATACAGGCGAGCATTATCCTCAGAGTATCTGTTAATTTTACCAGTTAATTTGATACAACTAACACAAGAAAGAGGTTCATCAATTGGTACCTCATCTGTAATCTCTGCCATAAGAGCTGTGTTATGAATGTTCTCCTCTGTATCACTCCAGTTGTAATATTCATCATTAGTAAGGAGAAGAGCTTCATTTAAGGATTCCTCAAGCTTATCAGAATCCTTAGCAGTTGACTTCTTTGAGACAGATGGCTTTGAAAAACCAGAAGGAGGTTGTTTAGATTTCTCACATTCTCTTGCAAAATGTCCCAGATTGTGACATTTGTAGCATTTAACCTTACTCTTATCAAAACCCAAACCCGAATCACTATCATCATCCAGGTTCTTTCTTCCAGTTTTTCGCAAATATCTCTTTGTTCTCCTTGTCAACATAGCAAAATTCCATCTGATATCCATTCGTTCAAGATCATCAGGATTGATTTGATCAAAATCCTCATCTGTCAAATCAATGGAACTAGTTTTCTTTGATAGAAAACTATCATAAGCACTCAAAAATGCTTGGAACACAGCAGCATTCTCCTCAGTAGCTGGAGAAGCTGGATTACCCTTGGATCCCCCGGAAGATGAAGGCGATCTACCAGAAAAAGAATATGATCCACTGGAAACACCACCACCATTAGCGGTTGACGTTTTGGTAGCGGATGACATACCTCCTCCAGATAAAAGAGCAACTCCGAAAGCAGAAAATTTACTCCCATAGATGCTCGGATCTTGAACATAGGCACTATATTTAGTTTCTTTACGTTGCATATCTAGTGCATATGCTTGTAGTTGACCAATGAAATCATCTAGAGATAAAGACATTACACCTTCGTCTACTTCCATCATCATCACTCGATGATCCCATTTCTTAGGTAGAGCACTTAACAATTTCTTGTTAATGTCTACAGCTTGCATAATCACAGCACCATCAGAAAGCTCACTCACAAGATGTGAGTAACGAACAAACAAACCATTAAGAGACTCATTTTCTAACATATCAAACAATTCATATTGTCGTTTGATCAACTCCAGTCTACTCTTCTTATATTTATCACTACCACCGCATCGTCTTTCAAGGGCTTTCCACATGTCAAATGCGATGTCGTGATGTTTAAACATTTTAAGAACCTCAGAAGATAAGCTCATAACAAGAGCTGAATGAACTTTTCTTTCCATGTCCCAAGCTTTCTTTTCATCTGCATTTAATGCCCGAATAGATTTGGGAGGAGCGATTCCCTCAAATACCCCATCCTGCTTTGGATGTTCATACCTTTCAAGCAAAGGAATCATCATATCCGGTTCATTATAAGAAATAAAAGCTTCAAATTTTTGTCTCCATTCAACATAATTTGTATTAGCTGTAAAAATTGGAGCCTTATTTGTACTACCAGCTTCATTACTGGTTTTAAGCATTTGAGCAAAACCTTGCATCGACATTGTAAATTAAACTAAAAAGAATGATTGATTTTAAAATTCTTAAGCGACACTAAGGAAGTGTCACAGACTGACAAGCGACACTGAGACAAGTGTCGCAGAAAGTGTAAAATTAAAAAACAGGCGACACTAAGGTAAGTGTCGCAATGAAGTGTCGCTAGCAAGTGTCTCTAGCAAGATAGGAATTACTGTCACAGTGAGTGTCACTAAATCCTTAAGGCGACACTGAGGTAAGTGTCGTTTCAAGTGTCGCTAGATTATGTTGCTGAACCCTAGAGGCGACACTGAGGTAAGTGTCGCTATAAGTGTCGCGTCGAGTGTCGCAGAAACGCGCAGCAGCAGCCCAAAAACCCTAAAAATCAAATTTTCGTAAAACCTAATCGAAAATTCTCCTTCCCAGTCGAACAATACCTGCAAAAACAAGTTAATAACCAGAAATTGAAGACCAAAAACTCTCTAATCAATGAAAGTAAGCTAGATTCTTCCCAATTTTAACCGAAACACACTCAAAAGTTGATTTAATCTGTTACAAACAGCCCAACGGCTCTGATACCACTTTGTTGTCCCTGTTGCTAAGGATCTAGAACGGATTACAAGAACCAATTGTGTGGCGGAATCACACGATTGAAGTAACGAGTATAAACTATAAATCGAAACAATAAGATCTTGAATAACAATGCTTAGTATATTGATACCCAACGAATTCTAGCTTGTTTACAGAGGTTTTAGTCAACAAGTTGTGCAAAGGTTTTGTCCAACCTTTGCAATGAGCCGTGATGGCTCTTTATATACAAACAGAACGATTCTGCGACACTTGCTAAGTGTCGCAGATCATAACCCTAGTGCGACACTTATTGAGTGTCGCCTGAATGCGACACTAGGTAAGTGTCACTCAAAACAGAAAATTATCTATTTTCTAATCTAAGCTATTACAGACTCAAGACCAACTGACAGACACACTAATATGACTCAACAAGATTGGACATGGTTGCGAGTTTTGTGCACCTGGATACTGGGGAACTCATTACTCCCCCCCTTGAGCCACCTAGGTTGGATCAGGGACCATCCACTGCCCGAGATTTATATCTATCTGGCGGCCATGTGCGTTGTATGTTCATCCGACCGGGCGTTAGTTATATGTGTCTTGGTCCAGAATTTTGGGGCCGATTGTATGGTGAAGTCGATGAGGGATACTTAGAAAACACTGTAAGACTCTAGATACCTTTATCTTTATCTTTATTCAATTATTGCGTTATATATTTGATTTAGAGTTATTTTGTAAATGTTATACTAACACATTTTCTTCTAACATATCGACGGTTGGTCCTATTTATTGTTGTGGTGGCGATATCGAACATTTACACGTCCCACTCAGCTTATAAGTATTTGATGGGGTTCGCAGATGGCACTCGTGCACCTTACCCTCCCTGGTGGACTTGTGAGAAAGTAAGTAAACCATATCTTTAACTATCTTTAATTAATTTACTTAATATATGTGTTTGTATTATATACATATATAACGCAGTATATTATTCTCCCTGGTTTAGTATAAATATATATGTTTGATGTTAGTGATACATATGTGGATGCATGTACTTTTCCCGCTTCACATTCCACGACAACAACATTGGATCCTAATGGTGTTTGATCTTCTCCTTTTTGACTGCTACGGATATGATAGCCTTCCAGGTCTTTGCGCACCTGATGAGTGTAATAAATTCGTCGAGGAGATAGGTCGATACATACTACATTATATGGATGCCATTAGTTTTTGGAGGCATTGGGTCCACAAGAAGACCTTTGATCACTGTCAGTTGCGTTTACACATGAAGAAGGATGCGCCCGTGCAGACTAGTGGGCTAGGCGACTGTGGAGTATGGGTGTGCAACGATCAGTGGGGATACCACCACCGTTGCTATGGATTATAGGACGCGGATGGTAGAGACTTTCTTTAGGGCACGTTTTGATAGGCAGCCACCCGATCCTAGATGATTATTGCTTTTTGATGTATTAGAATTTATTAGTTCATTTTGACGTACTAGGTTGATTACCCCATTTTGATGTATAGGGACTGTTGACTTTATGTATTACGTCTTGCCACTTGCAACTTTATGTATGGCGGATAAGATATTCTGACATTTTTGTGATTTCCAAGATATTCAAGATAAGATTTTATCCAGATAAGTCGATGATAAGATTTTCTGAGATTTTCACTGGATTTTTTTTGTACTTTTTGGATAATGATACGGATAGAATTATATGTATATAATAAACACATTTCTTCAGTAGTTTCATAACAGCATGCCTTAAAAACACTCTCTCAACTCACAGTCTTTCATCTTCAGGTAAAACGTGTGCGAAACATCTGAAATCAGCCTTTAGGTAAATTAGTATTGCATTTTGTAATGAATAAGTTTAAACTTTTTATCTGTTATCGGGGTCGTTTTGAATATGTTAACAACATGCCAATGTATTTGCCAATAGAATGCAATAGAGTCCCGTTAAAACTTCCAGTGGCACCAGAAAGGCCTATGACGTGCAATGTTTTGTTGAAAAATGTTTTAAAAAAATTAGGTCTACCACTTGATTCACCGGTTTGTCTAAAATATAAGCTCGGTCAATATGTTGTTGATATAAATGATGATATTGATGATTTTGGGGATTTCCTGTGCCATGCAATTAACAATGCTCCGATAGAAATTTATATTGTTGATTTGGTAAGAAATGTTTCGGGTACGGGTAGCAATCAACGTAGTAGCAGTAGTTCTGCTTGTCAACCACAATTTCAAAAACAACATACTAATGAAAATTACCAGCAACCTCAATATCAGTCATTTCAACAACCCTTTCAACCACCTCAATATCATTCATTTCAACAGCCCTTTCAACAATTTCCGTTTCCTTATCAACCACAATATCAATTTCATTATCATGCTCCTCCACAAAATACAGTCTTTCATCCATCACAACAACCCATGAACCCTTCATTTAGTGTAGTTGAAGAGACCCAAGATGATTCTAAATTTGATTCAGATGTTTATTATGATCATTCTAATTCAAAATACTATGTGGAGGAGCCAGAGCCCAATCCACATCCTCATGATTATGATCATTATGGTGAGGAAAATGTCAATCCACCAAAGGCTCATGACCATCCGTTTGGTAATCACATTGTTACCAATGATGAGGGTGAGGTGGAGGATGAGCCTGATCCAAGAGATATATACGACAAACCAATAACAGTAAAAGCAACCGAACATGATATATTCTGAAATATACCTACGCCGTTAGGAGAGGAAGAAGAAGAAGTTCAAGAACGACCAGCTACCATGTATGGGACATCTTGTAGGATTCGAGAGGGCCAAACATTTCAAAGTAAAGAGGAGTTTCTCCTTCAATTGCATACCAAGTGTCTCGAAGAAGGTTTTCAGATTAAGCCAAAGAAGTCAGACAAAAAAAGGTACACAGCAAAATGTATTTTGCCTAATTGTGATTGGAAGATAAGTGCAGCGTGTATCCAATATTGTGACAACTTCCAAGTAAGGAAGTTACACGACGTACACACGTTTTCTCGTACTCAAATCTTGTCAAATAGCCGTCATGCAACCAAGAAAGTTCTTGGTAACCTATTAAAAGAGGCGATGAATTTGGAAGGACGTGTATACAGAGGCAAAGAGATCAAAGCTGATTCCTCAACGCTTTAAAATCAGTCTTACATACAACCAAGCATGGAAAGCAAAGTGTTATGCTATAGAGCTGTTGAGAGGTAGTCCCGCTGAATCGTTTAACAAGCTTCCCATTTACCTGCACAACCTAAAACTACATAACCCGGGGAGCACTACGAATCTACGTACAGACGATGAGGGTAAATTTGTAATGTGTTACATGTCCATTGGTGCAGCTGTAAGTAACTATTATTACTATACATCTTACGTTCAAATATGTACATTCTTATAGAATTCATATATATTTTTATCTTCCCTTTGCAGATACGTTCATTTGTCAACCATACACGCCCAATAATAATCGTAGATGGTGCACATTTGAAGGGTGGGTACTTGGGTACTAACTTAATTGCTGTGGCGATGGACGGTAATAATGGCATCTTGCCATTAGCTTATGGAATTGGAGCCGGAGAGACGTCCGAGGTGTGGACCTGGTTCTTGGGAAACTTACATGACGCACTTGAATCTGCTGGTGGGATTGACAACTTAACATTCATCTCTGATAGGGCTCCCGCAATTGCAGCCGGAATTTCCGATGTATTTCCAGAGGCATTTCATGCCCTCTGTTGTCGTCATTTATTGATGAACCTGAGAAGCAATTCTTCAAAAGTCAAGCACTTTGAATGGCATTATTGAAAAATGTGTAAGGCTTACAGAAAATCGGATTTCGATGAACATTTTGATGTCATTTCTAGACATTTACCAACTTCATCCACGGTTCTTACAGACGTGGGGAAAGAAAGACGGTCAAGGCATCATTCAACAAAAACATGATATGCCTACCTCACAACTAACAGTGCAGAGTCCATTAATGCCATGACCAAGCATGCCAGGAAACTACCAGTCACAATGTTATTGGAGTTTTTTAGATCTTCATTACAACAATGGTATTTCAAACATCGAAACACTGCCGCGACTGTTAAAACACCACTCACACCATATGTCGAACACAAGATTGGTAAGAGGGTTGGCAAATCGCTTAGCTGGACGGTCAACCCATCCACAAACATGATATGTGAGGTGGTGGATCGAAAAAAGAATGGTACAGTCAACTTGGAAGCAAGAACATGCACTTGCAAGCAATGGCTATTGTCTGGTTTACCTTGCGGACACGTAGCGGCAGTAACTCGTTACTTTAAAATGGACAATGTGACTGCTTTGCGGAGAGGTATTTCACCACGGAAACATATCGGGCAGCATATAGTGAAGCTATAAATCCAACGCCTCATCCTTCAGAATGGGACGATCCAGGTAATCTGCAGATTTGCTTACCGCCTATATTGGTGAAGAGGCAATCTGGTCGCCCACCAGGCCGTGCTCGTATTCCTTCAAAGGGAGAGGAGAAACGGGAATACAAAAATCAATGTAGTCGTTGCAAGGAACACGGTCATAGTCGAGTTAATTGTACAACTCCGTACGATAGAACAGATGAGCCAAGCCGATCAAGAACCACCGCAAGATCCAACTCAAGGTCAAAATCAAGATCGAAGAAAGTAAGTTGTTACTTTAATTCATAAAAAAACAAATATTTACATTGTATTGTCAAGTTCCTATTTTTAATGCACTCGTCATTATTTTGACTTGCAGAAAACGTCCACAAAAGCAACGTCAAACAAATTTGAGGAGGAAGGAGAACCGTCCCAGGCGACTCAGACTTTTCCAAGTGTCCATTTGAGTCAGCCTTGAGCCACACTTGAAATTGTTGTGATGACAAAAACTATGTTATGTACTTGTTAAGAATGTTATGTACGTTTGCATTATCGTGGTTTATTGGATTCAATAACTTTGCTTGAACGTTACTAAAAATATCATTACATAAGGATTAAAAATAATAAAAGTAGATTCACAATACAACGTACATAATTAGCAAACTATCCAATTTATTAAAAGAAAAATACGAATTACAAGATTTAACCAATAACTAATCGAATAAACGCCTTGCACTTGAAGAGTCGGTAATAACTGTAGATATTGGTAACGACATTAAAGTATCCGAATTCGAGAAATGTGACAGATCAGCGCGTGTAACATACACCTCAATTTCTCTATGTATTTTTGCATAGTCGGTAATCTGCTTGAGTTGCTCGACATCATCTATTATCAATTGTAAACCATTATCTAGGTCTTCATCATGCTCTTTAAAGTAAAAATACCACCTCTCCGGAGGCCAGTAACCTAGCTCGTTCAAAGCCGTTTCCAAAAGTTTAGTTGAAAATTCATCGGCCTCAACACAATCAATAAACGTCAACAAACCTTGAACGTACATTCTTTTTGCGCCCTGAAAATGTCCAGCGTGACGGAAAGCAACACTAAACATCCAAGGAACTTCGGCGTATATTTTCTCAGTTGATGGTTCTTCATTTGGAGAACGGAAATACCAAAAATGATCATTCTCAACCATTTTCCAAAGATTAATGACAAAGAAATGTGAAAAGGTTTATCATGTGAAAATCTTGGTAATTCTATCTTACAGTTACACTATTTATAAATAAACATGTATGGAAATCAGGAAATTCGCGGAAAATCCTATCCAAAAAGATAAGATATTTTATCTCAAAAATATAATAAAATATCTTATCCGAAAAATCCAGAAAATCGCATCCATAAAATATTTTCGAAAAAGATAAGATATTTATTTCAAAGGTCTGAAAAAAAGGGTAAAGAAAAAAAGAAAGGAAAAAGGAAAGAAGTACTAAAAAAAAAATGTAAAAAAAATAAGTAAATAAAACATACAAAAAAATTAAGTTAAAAAATTAGTAAAGTACTCAAAAAATATATAATTAAAACATATAATAAAAAATAAGATAAAAACTACGTAAAAAAAAAAAAATTCCGGCCGGGTCGCATGTCTTTTACTCGTTCATCTTTACGGGTAGCATGTCTTTTACTCGTTCATCGTTACGGTTCCGGTCGCAGGTCGCCTAGTCGCATGATCTAGCCGGCTTCGGTCTTTTAGTCGTTCAGCGTTCCAGTCGCAGGTCGTGGTGAACGGGTCGCAGGTCGCATTCTGCGACCTGCGCCCCGGCTTTGTCTGCTTGGCTCGGTCACCTTGTCTTTTACTCGGTAACGAGCCTCGGTCGCAGGTCGCCGTTTATGGGTCGCAGGTCGCATGATGCGACCTGCGCCCGGGTAGGGTAAAACGGCAAGTTTTTTTCGGGATGGGCAAAATGAAAAATAAGTTCGAGAAATATGGCATTTTCATTAATTTTCCATATTATAATTATTAATTGGTAGTTTGATTGATAGTAACAGGTCGATTTATATGATTTATAGGTACGTACAAGGTTATAACTTATAACCAGTGGCTCACGACAGCCTCTCTTTGTCCAGACGGCAATCGCTCTCCCTTCTCCATCATTCACCGCTCTTTGCGTGCTGATCGATACTATGCGCAACTTCTGCTACCGTCTCTCGGCCTCTCTTCTACATACGTGACATATATTTTTTACAACTACTTGTACTTATTTTGCTTCAGAATTGCTTTGTTTTTAGTGTGCATTATTACTAACCGATTATTATTATTAAAACCCTATAACATATTTACCTTATTGAATTTTTTATCATTTAGTTTTATACTGAGTATTTGGTTAACTAAGAAACTAAATTGTCAAAAGTTGTTAACAGGAAGTTAGTATGTGTTCAATTGGGATTCTAAAGTTGATATGAATTGCTTGCCTTATTTTTCAAAAATTAGAAGAACAAATATGTTGTTCAAGACTTTTTGATTTAGCAAGTACTGCATGTTTAGTTAAATAATAAGTAGCTAGTGATGTAGATTGTATATATGAATTTTTTTCTTAACAAGTAAGAGATAAACCGACCAGAAAATTTGAGCCAAAAATCACACACTTTTTTTTTTGCTTATCATTAAAAAAAAACGCATCAAATTAATTGTGCATAGTGGGTGACGAATTGCTAGATCCGCCACTACTTATAACAACTTCTCTTGATATTGTGAGACGATATTGAAAACATAAAAACTACTACCATTTATTCAATAGCAAAGCATTCAAACAAATATACAATCCATGCACACAAAGTATCTACATTTCAATCCTACTGCATGCTCGTTTCTCGATCGATCCTCTCGACTCCTTATTTGTTTCAGGAAAATCGTGATGTCCAGTACTCTTTAATTTCCTCTGCACTTCTTCCAGGAATTCGTCCAGCAATTAGCGACCATCTAAAGTTTTCACAAAACAGTTATAAGTAACTTGTTTCAGTCTGTTCTTAAATTATGATTAATATCATAGCTGGTGCTACTACTATCTAATTAATTACACCGTTGTTAATGACATTCATTCTGTTTTAATGTGTGAAATAGTTTCAGTGGTGTACTAGTTATATCATCATGTCAGCGTAATCGCGTCTAGCTAAAAGAAAATTGAGGTTAATTATTGAGTTCACCTTTCGCCGACGAGCTTATACATTCTAGTGATGAGTGTTTTCTCGTCCTCCGAGAATGCAAGTTTAGATTGCTGACTAGATTGCCCTTCTGCAAGCAAGTGCATAACTAAAAATGATTAATAATATATCCAAAGTTATGAGTACGTACGTAGGCTATGTTTATATATGTTTGTCCTAAACGATCGATCAAATAGACATTATTGAGCAACTTCTTTACATTATATAGTTGCACAAACTTTAGTTTCACCAAGAAAACATACATAGGGTGACAAAGTAAAAGGTGCAACTTTATTAACAAAAGGGTTTATTATTTTGTTATGTATTAAACTTTATACTTTTTATTATTGTATGTGTCGAACTTTAAAAACACCTATTGTATGTATTGAACTTGAACCTGCAAATATGATCTATTGTATGTAGAATTTTCATTTTGGGTAAAGCCCAAATAGGAAAGTTTCCTTTTTTAGCCATACCCAAAAAGGAAATAATACATACAATTGACCATATTTATAATTTCACTACACACAATATAACAAATGAAAGTATATCGCATACAATAGTAAAAAATGTAAGGTTTAATGCATAACAAAACAATAAACCCTTAACAAAATGACTTTAACAAGAAGAAAATATGTTGAAAAGCTAGCAAGCCATCATGTTATTTACCATATCTCTAATGATTTTAGTCATTAAAAAGTTCAACTTCATTAATAAAACGACCCAAAATAGGAAAAATGTGGTACATTAAGTATAGGGTTTATTATTTCGTTATGCAATAAACTTTACGCTTTTACTATTGTATGAGCTGAACTTTGAAAACTTCTATTATATGTATTGAACTTGTAAATATGATCTATTGTATGTATTATTTCCTTTTAGGTAAGGCCCAAATATGAAAGTTTCCTTTTTTGGTCTTACCAAAAAAGGAAATGATACATACAATAGACCATATTTACAAGTTCACTATATAAAATAGAACAAATAAAAGTACATCGCATACAATAGTAAAAAGTACGTGTAAAGTTTAATACATAACGAAACAATAAACCCTTAAGTATAACACTATCCATTGTACTAAATCGGCAAGTAAGTTAAGAGTACATGACACAACTACCATAATCTATTCGTGTTTGGTAGAGAAAGAGAAATAAAGAGACCGAGATAAGTACCTCTAGGATCCAAACAGCTGCCGTTAGAAGTTGAGTGATTGCTAGCCATAATAATGTGAGTAATTAGCAAATACGTACTTGATTAAATCTATCCTTTAAAGTTTGAAGGTGATTAAGAAAATGGTTTATAAAGTGTGTGGAAGTGAGGGCTATAAAATTCTGTATAAATAGAAGGGAATAGTCCCTTTTGTATCAAATGTTCTTCATGGGTTTCAACCTTTTTTTAGTATAAGAATGAAAGGTAAGCAAGAAAAGCAAATGACCAAAGAATGGTAGGTAGATAACATAATAATAAGCTTTTTATTTGGTCCAAAGCAAGATTGGTAGCTATTTTTAACACTTAGTTTTTGTTTGAATAGTCTACCTTTTATGACTAGCTAGCTTGATTAACAAGATTATATGACCATGCATGACCACATCTATCTTCTTGATAACCATTAATTATTAGTTAGACTATAGCCCTTGGTGAGCGTTCATAACACATCCCACCCATCCCGTTACGCAAGGATGAGGATGCCATAGGCACGGGCCATCCTGGTTCGTTTTCAAGCGTTTTGTTCATTCAACAATGAAAGGGGAACAATATATATATATATATATATATATATATATATATATATATATATATATATATATATCCGTGGACCAGTTTTCTTTTATTCTTTTTTTATGTATAAAATAAAAATTGGTGTCACCGTCAGCTATAATGGGCTTCAAGTAGTCAATGTAAGGAGTATGGGCACTCTCCTCTTGACTCATGTTCATTCGGGCCTCCCTTTGTTTTCGGTCATGATATTGTTGAGTGAAATACAAGTGCTCAACTTTGTTAGGAACAGTGTCGTATGGGTAGTCAGCAAGATCCGGGCCTGGCTCATTGGTTGAAGTATGAGTGGATGAACATTGCCACCCCGACACATAAATGGTGTCGAGGTGCTTAGCCATCATGGTGACTTGGACAAGGTACAAGGCACCAAAAGTACGCGATGACGTGCCATTGGATTGATGGTATTTGAGAGTTCACCATAGCTTCTTGGCTAACTCATTCGAACCATATGATTGTTTAAGATTGCCAGTAGAGACACGACGTCACGAGCCGAGTACGGGCGGCATGTATGTCTGAATTGCAGAAACCAACGAAAACTTTATTGAATAATGAATGCGATTACAAAGCTTGATATAAACTAAACACAAAGTTAACTTAAATACTAAAACAAATGAAACTCTAATGCTTAAATGGGCTTACAATAACCTAAACCAAAATAATACGGGCCTAACCTAAGCTATTATGCTAACATTCCCCCTCAAACTCACACTGCTAATGCTAAATACATTGAGAGTTTGCCAAACAAACTTCCAACAAAAATACAAAACCAAGCAAACAGAGCGAAGACTTGATGGTCAAAATACTCAAATACTCAGCTGAAAACATCAGCAACTTTGACAGATTTCTGGCAAATACTCAAATCTACGATTACAAATCCGAATGGTCAAAATCTAGATATGTATATCTAGAAGCTACAATATGAATTTTAGGACGATCCAACGACTAACGAATCTAAGATCGTAAGTATCCTACAACTGCATAGATTATTACGAGTTCCAAACTAAAACAACGAAAAACGAACAAGCTCAAACGTAAACGGGATCCCTCCGGATCGACAACAATTAGCCGACGACCGGAGGATGACTAATAATAATTCACGAGATCGTATACCTAAAGCTCGGATACCATGTAGAAACTAACGAAAACTTTATTGAATAATGAATGCGATTACAAAGCTTGATAGAAACTATACACAAGGTTAACTTAAATACTAAAACAAATGAAACCCTAATGCTTAAACGGGCTTACATTAACCTAAACCAAAATAATACGGGCCTAACCTAAGCTACTATGCTAACATGAACCGCTCAGAGTTCCACCATGCTTGCACCTCTGCTTGAAATTTTCCCTCCTCTTCCAAAATCTGTTCATTTGAACTAATTTCGTTAAATACTTTGGTTGAACTAATTTCACATAACAAAATAGTTACGTTTCAAAACAGATTATATAATATGCAAATATGTTGCTTCACATTTCAATATTTCACAATAACAATCTGAAACAATTTCGATTTTCTAGTTATAAAAAGTGATTATAAACTCCTATTGAAAAAATTTCGAAAGATGATTTTTTAGTATTAATTAAAAATTTGTAACTCTAATGATTACTACGTTCGTATTTACTGAAAAAATAAACAACTAACAAAAGAGCAACGCGCGTATTCTACATGAAGTTTCAATTTAATAATTAATTTTTTATGTCTCAACATATAGTGATTTTGGTTTTGCATAAGTTAAGATATTCATGGGCGAAGATACATTAAAAGTAAAGGATTGCGGGTTCATTCGTGATACACGAAGTGTAAATTTTCTATTAAGAATTTTAATGTTTGTTGCGTTCTTTGTTTAAGCTACTACTTTATAAAAATTTGGATATATAAGTGAATAAGTCACATCAAATCCGGAATCCGTCACCTATTATTGGGGTGTTTGGATTCGCTTAAATAAGCACTTATCTGCTTATTTGCTTATTTTGACAGCAGATAACAGGTCCAAACACTCTTCTCAAAACTGTTTATCTGCTTATTTACTAAGAAATAAGCACTTAAAAATAAGTAAGGGGTCACATGCTTATTTTTAAGCACATAAATGCTTATAAATAAGCTAATCTAAACACCTCCATAGGGCATAGGTGACAAGGATTGACCCATAAGTGACATAATAATAAGCTTTTTATTTGGACCAAAGAATGGTGTAATACTCTTTGGAGTAGCGGTCCTTATATATCGTATTAACAATCAAAATATGGTCGAAAGAAAAAATCTCTATTTGATAGGGCTTCTTCCTATCCCTATGAATTCTGTTAGACTCATAAATGATACATTGAAAGAATCCGTTGGGTCATCGAATATCAATAGATTGATTGTTCGCTCCTGTATCTTCCAAAAGGAAAAAAGATCTATCAGAGTTCTTTTCTGAATTTGAAAGAAAGTACTTCGGTTCTCTCAATAACTAAAAAGCGTAGCATGCCTGAATCTAATTGGGGTTCGCGATGGTGGAAGGACTGGATCGGAAAAAAGAGCGATTCTAGTTGTAAGATATCTAATGTAACTGTTGTTGGAATTGAGATATTATTCAAAGAGAAAGATCTCAAATATCTGGAGTTTTTCTATGTATATTCTAGGGATGATCCGATCCGCAAGGATCATGATTGGGAATTGTTTGATTCTCTTTCTTGAGTAAAGAAGCGCAAGGACCATGATAGGGATGATCCCATCCGTTTAATAGGGAGTATTTTTGCAATATAAAGTCCACTTTTTTTTTTTTTTTTTGAGAGTAAAGAATAGCAATTTTCGCAAAGGAAAAACAAAAAGAAAAACTAATTAAAGTAATTTTCTTATTTTATCCACAAAAAATTAAACCAAAACCCTATTCTAAACCCCATGCCAACGGAACCATCTTCTATCCCTCTCTTTCCACCGCCCAACACCTTCCACAAATATCACAAAAAGCAATTCCGGCAGGCGGCCACCGACTGAAACCTCTACTGTCGCAAAGTAATTTTCTTGTTTTGTGGACCTGATTTTTCTAAAAGACTAAGTAGTTTCGACTTGCTAGCTTTCCGAGAAAGGATCTTGCGTTTTTTGGTCTTGAAATTACAATTTTCATTGGATGTTGTAGTATTGCCGTTTTTCCATAGACGTATTCATATAAATAAAGATCTGGTATTGTGTTTCCTGTATTCTGCAGGTGGATAATCAGAAATATGCCATTGAGAACAGTCACTTTAGTGGAGATGATGATGATGATGAATATGATTCAGAAATGGATATTGCAAATGTAAATGGAGCATTATTTTATATCCCACTTAGTGACTGTGTGTTTATTTATTCATCACATTAGATAAGTGTTGATTTATGTATTATTATTATTATTTTTCTAGTTAAAACAGTTGGAGGACGAGGAAGAATTTTCTGGGAATGAGGATAGTGATACTGATGAAGAGGATTTTGAAAATGAAATTGAGAGTGATAAGGATGATGATGATGATGGTGATGATGATGATGATGATGATGGTACAGACATGAAATTAGAAGACACCAATCATGCCGATATGGAAGAACTTGAGAAGGAGTACAATGATCTTCGCCATGAGGAACAGTAAGATCCACCCTTCCTCTGAAATGCTAACCTTTGCTCTTCATGCTGTGTTTTATGGGTGGTTTAGTAGTAATTTGGGCATTTGGCTCAATAACTTGAATGGATTTATTCGAGCTATGTGTTTATCTCTAACGATTCAAGTTAAAAAGAGCTTCACAGGAAATGGGTCGAATGGGGTGGAAGTCGCCCATGTAATTTTCTAATATTTGAATTAACTATTATGTAAATATATCTCATATAAATGATATTATCAATTGTTTCTTTATATAACTTTAGTGACATGCATGCATATTTCATCTATATGCATGTAACTTAGTAACATGCATGCATATTTCATCTATATGTACAGCACATGTATGAGATCCCAGACCTTTCACCTTTCAAGTAATGTTTTATTACTTATTATTATTTTATTTATATTTATTATTCTTATTGTCTTCAGAGACCTTTTTAGAAACATACGACGCGATCATGATGAGGATCTTCAGAAAGGCCAAGCAGTAAAAAATCAAAGGGTATATGCTTCTGCAATTCTTTTGTTATCATCTCTCAAAGTGATTATTACTACCTCTCTAAATGGTGGTAACCTCTCAATGATTTGATTAGAGGGTTAGGTATTAGGTAGCTATGCGTTTTCTTCACATGTATGTTAAGGCTGAACTTTTGACCTATTTACTTCAGTGAATTGATTTGGGTTACTTGTGTTTCTATATGTAACAGGTCGAACTGTAAGTTCAAGAATAAGATTATGAGAGATTATTTAAACTTTGTTATCGTATTTGACACAGTAACTATTTAATAAAAGTTGGTACAAAAATGTTCTGGGTGAACCCGGATCCATACAAAAGATGACACGTTATGACCCATTACATAATCTGCCTGACCTGCACAAATTTTCACCTCCATGTATATGTTTCTGGCTTCTCATATGTTCTATATTTTCACTGCTGCTAGTTGTGGATTGATTCAATATTATTGACCTTTTTGAAGGCTCTGTGGGACAAAACTCTCGAGTTTAGATTTTTGCTGCAGAAGGCATTCTCAAGCTCAAATCAACTTCCACAGGTTCGTTTTAGATCACAAGTTATTATTACCCTTGTAAAATCTACGTGTGTTACGCTCGAATAAAAGGAAAGGAACATCTCATACTACCTTCCGCGGGTTAGAGCCCAATACCGTCTAGGACGCTGTATGGGGAAGGTTAGATGTAGACAACCTTACCCCTAACCTAAGGTAGAGAGGCTACTTCGAGTTCTACCTAAAGGTGATGGGATTCGAACCCCTGACCTCTTGTTCAGAGACAAGGGACTAAGCCACTAATCCAACCCTGCTGCTTGCATGTATAAGTTAAACTGGAATGTATAAGTTAAATTGTGATAACTGGAATGTGTGTTACGCTGGAATGTATAAGTTAAACTGTGATAACTTGCAGGAACCAATCAGATCTGCTTTCTGTAACTCTGGTGAAGGAGTTGAAGAGGCATATGCAGATCTAATTGATTCTACTGAGAAGACCCTAGATTCTATTCTAAAATTGCAGGAGGTAGATGGGTTATGAGAAACTAATTTATTTTTTCTTAGCATAATGTGTAGTTTCTGTTTTAAAAGTTGTTATATTTCAGCTAAATGTTTGTTGCTGAGAACTTCTGTTAACAGACACTTGTTGAGAAGAACCCATTAATAATGGAAGCAAATGAAGGTATGCTGCTATAAATTGTCTCCGAGTATAGCATGGTTTATTGTTTTTTTCTTTCTTTTTCTTTTTTGGAATGTTTGTCTCAATTGGATTTTGGTACAAAAATTTTTCTCTAGAAGGTGATGATGCACAAAAGGCTACAATCTTAGATGCTTCTAAGAACTCAACTGATGGAGATGATGAATGGATAAAGATTTCTCAAATGCAGTCCAGGTACTTGTACTATGTACTCATCACACAGAACAGTTAGATTTTCATGGGTAATTTTGTAACATGAAATTTCCGTACATATAATATTGCATCCTGATTGACAAATAGTCAAACATGTTATTGATGTTTTCATGATAATACAGAATTGCTCCTTTTAGAGATACGGCAGTGGACAAATGGCAGAGGAAGACACAGGTGACAACTGGTGCTGCCGGCATGAAAAACAAATTTCAAGCCTTCAATCGGGTATGTTTTGTGTGTTCACCTTTGGTCATCCGACTCTATTATCTCTGAAATATATCAACCATTTTCCACCTGAATATGCAGAATATCAGTGAACAAGTTGGCATCTTACATGCGGGATCCAAGTAGAATGGTTAAAGGGATGCAGCAAAGGAGATCTGTTGTCCCGGTTTTTGGAAACGTAAGTGAAAAGCTTCCATATTTTAATCTGCTTATGAAACTTGCATCACGCTTTACTTGTATTTTATTAACTCTTAGTTAGATTACTTACTCGCTCATTGTAAGTATCAAGAAAACTCGGTGATTATTGTATATTTTGACATAAGAACATATACAATTATGCCTTTAAGAACAAGATTATTCCGAATACTATTGGTAGGTAGAAAGAAAATTCAAGAACTTAATAGATGGGGAAGTAGATCTTTTACAGCTTTACATTCACTTGCTAACGGCACCTATTTGCATCTATGTAATATATGTACCAACACTACCACCTGCTAACTACTACGGAAACTACCTTCACTTTGAACTTTTCTAGTTGCTTATTGTTCTGGTGTTTCTATGAAGTGATTCATGGTATTTAGAGTTCCAATTTTGCTTATTTGTTTCAGGTTTTTTTTTTCCTTTTTTTTTGAAGTCTGATCTTGATTCAATGTAATGTTGCTGCTATTGGCAGGTTTCCGATTCAGCTGTAAATAATGATGAGGTATGAAATTGATCTTTGATGAGCTATTTTATTTTGATTAATTATTGTACGGTTAATTTTGTAATGTTATGGTAGGATAATTTAAATACTGGCTCTTTAGCTTAATCTTAGGAAAATCATACCAAACCTTGTAGTTAAGCCAATTCGTTTAATCGTTTGTCACCAAAAATCCACCATGATGGATTGATGGTATCTGATTCCTTGGTTATGATTTCTGAACTCTGATTTAGGTATTAAATGCTGATGGTGATCCTGAACTACTTGATGACTCTGAATTCTATCAACAATTACTCAGGGAATTTTTTGAGTTTGATGCTGGATCATCTGGTAAGAACCTGGAGCATTGCTTAGTATGATATGGTATTAATTTTTTAAGCGTTTTTGGCAGAGTTGCTCTTTGGAGATCAGTGAGTCGTGGATTGGTGAATGTTTTCATTTTGTGTGATTATTTTCAGAGACGGCATTTTATGCACTAAAGAGATTGCAAACCAAAAAACGCAAGATTGTTGATCGGCGTGCTTCTAAAAGCCGTAAGATCAGGTATGTGATGATTTGCTTACTAATAAAGAAGTTGCTGCTGCACCATAGAATTGGTTTATTTGGTCACTGTACAGTGTGTCCCTTTCCTGCACACCGATTACACGTTCAGGTCAAAATTGTACAGTGAATGTTCTAATTTGCAGCAAATTAAATAGTGTAATACCGATACTCAAATATGCCAAGTACGTCCGAAAACAGTGTAATAGCAACACTCAAATACATCAAAACGTTAATTTTTAGAACTTAAGTAGGATCATTGATCAATTAGAATGGGAAACGGGTCACAATGGTTGAAATATAAATCATGCTATTATATATTGATGCAAAACTCGTAAGTTTCTGAATTCCGAGTAAATTTTGCAGGTATCATGTTCATGAGAAGATTGTGAATTTCATGGCTCCTGAGCCCATGAACATACCTCCAATGGCCCCTAAATTATTTGAGAACTTATTTGGCCTTAAAACCCAAAAAGCTGCTCCAGTATCTTAAGCCTAATCAAAACTTGTCATATGCACTTTTTGATTAAAGTTTTGTAGTAATGTATCTGGACCTTTTTATTCATAGTGGAATATAGTTTTATTTCATGGTTTTTGTGCGTATGTTATGCTGCTAGTGGTTACACATTCTCAAAGTTCATTGTCTTCAACAAAATGTGACAAATTTGAACAATTCTGGTATTATCTCATGGAAGTAGTTTTACTAGCGTCAAATACCATGCAGTTTCATTTTGCTTTTTAGGTGTGCTGTTCTTGTCATCTTCAATGATGTAGTGGATCGTGTGCATGTCGTTTTTTGGTTCTATGTGCTTTTGGCCCTTCGTCCTTGCCTGCAAGGTTTTTGTTGTTAAATGGTTGTTTTTTATTTTAGTTGGCTTAAGAGCATCACTGTGGGTCAGCGTTGGGCTTCAAAGCCAACTGGCATCGGTCGGTGTCAGCATGGTTCAAAAGTGGTGAAAGTGATCTGTAGTGAGGTAAAAGTGGTGGGAAGTGATTCCGAAGAATATACCAATGTGGTGGCTTGAGGTAAAAGTGATAGTAAACATATTTATTCGTGTCTGACTCAGCCGCAATAAGTATCAATGCTGGCTAAACCATTTGTTCACAATGATTTGTGTCCGCCTCACCCACATTAAGCATCGATGCTGGGTAAATCTGTTCACAAATCACAATCACGCATGTATGCTGAGACACATTTAAAGTTACACGTATTGTGGTCAATCCAATATATTAAAACGGGCGTATCAATAGTTCCTGGACAGATAAAGGTTAAATTAACATAAGCTACCCACTCAATAAAACTTTTTGACAGTGTTCTCTGAAGCTTAGAAGATAGATTTCCATTTTCCTTTTGAAGTTACAAATCCCGTCAAAGATGATCAATGCTTTACCCAAAAACACAAGCATGATCTAATGTTAGAGTATTAAATCTGACGTACAATAATTCTATGCAGTCGCGCGTATTCAATATACTATTATACCCCCATATTATTTCCACTTATATTTTCTTCCCTTCTTCTCAATTTATTCCCAAGAAAAACATAAGTGCTCTAACATGATTCGCTGATTAGATTCATGTCAACTGCCACGTGACACGGTCGTATATTCCTTGACCAAATAATTTTTGTTGTACGGATCTAGACACTCATTAGAAACAACATTGAAGTTAATTAATGCCAAACCAAGAACAAAGAGGCCGGTGTCTACCAAAAATGAACCTTTCTTCAACCATCCTTATTGTAAATTTACATTTATCATGAAGAAAAAACTTCAACCTCACCCCCACCATAATCACCATCACGGCCGAAATAGAAACCGCAACAATAACAACAACAATAATAACAATAGCAGCAACAACAACAACTCGGTCATTGGCATATTACAATGCCCAATATTTTGCCGTAGACGTCACCTGAGCAACCAGCTCCTGCCTTTCATCTCGGCCCTTGTGGGCTGTTTTCTGTTTCTTTTCGCTCTTGTTACACTTCTATCTCCACCAATCAACCATCATCGTGTTCACCTTTCCATAATTATAACCATACCTTGGTAATTATTTAATTACACCCATTTCAAGATATGTATTCTTTTAATTGTTCATATGGATTCTCATGTGGGTTCGTATATCTGAGTCAACAGCTTGATGATGAAATTGATTTTCAGTCACATATTGGAAATACGTCAACTTTCCTTGTTCCCGTAAGCCTTTGATTTATAGTATTTACTTTTTTCTATCAATGTTAATGTATTTTCTTGTGTCAATAATGATTATTTGTTTATCCGAATTTTAATAAAGCAGAAAGCAGGAGGCAGTTTAGGAAATGAAATAGTCATCCCAACATATATTATGGTTGCTCCCAAAAAAGCAAAAGATTTCAAGGTTTTTCTATCTTGCTCTTATTTTCTATAGGTGTTGTTCAATTCTCAATGAAATATTAAAGTTTCAAGCATTAAGTTCAAGGCAATCAAGATTAACCTTGATCTCTTGCGTTGCGCATGCATGTGGCAGTCATATATATGCTATTGTTTACCAAAATTTGATGATCATTGTGTTCTGAAGTTGGAAATTATTTGATGAATGCGTTCATACAGTTAGATTTAACTTGTAGATGCGCTGATGAGAAAACAAACCCCAACCGGTTCTTGATGATCGTCACGAGTGGTGGTTTGAATCAACAACGAACTGGGGTACGTGTGCTTTGACAATTTCTGCTATTACTAAAGAAGTTATTTTACAAAAAAGGAAGACATGCATATATATGTTGTTAAAGTAAAAATGAATCTACAGTTAAGCATTCATAGCATGCAAGCTTGCGTGCTTTTAGAAGTACACATAATTTTCCCTATAGATAAAAGATATAAAACGCAAGGTGATCTTAGCACCCAAGTTTAGGACAACTCTTGTGAATAATATAGGAAATAGCTTGACATATATGCTACTACTCTCTCCGTCCCAAAATTATTATCATTACACAACAAAACACACAGATTAAGAAAAATATTTTTATTATTGTTGACTACCAATAAAATTTAATCATTACCCAGGGACGGAGTTGTATTAGAACAAGGGTGGGCTATGGCCAACCCACAAATTTTTTGTTGAAGTATTGTATTTCTGAACTAAACTTATTTATTTATTGTTAGCCCACTCAAAAAACTTCACAAAATCTAAAGGAAAACATCTAATGTTATAACATATTAATTTAATGGTTAATCAGTTAATTTTTCCTCCGTAATTTTGAATTGATTTAACTAAAATCATTTTTTTTTTAAATTTAGTTTCATAACTTAACGTAAGCATTGTCTTAGTAACAATACCAGTTCATAAGTTTAACATGTACTTAACTTGTTAGAGAATTTGTTTAAAGTATATATTAACTCTTTTATAACAAATTTTTGCTAATTTTGTTTGAGGAATTGACCAAACTAATTAATCGTATGACATTTTGTTATGGGTTTATGGCCACCCTGCAAGCTAAATCCTGGCTACGTCACTGTGATTACCGTTTTCAATCATTTTGATTGGTTGGTTTCGGAAGAGGACAATTATTTTGGGACACACCAAAAATGGAAAGATGGACAAATAATTTGGGACGAAGGGAGTATATAGCAACATTCAAGATAGGTGCTGCCGTGCTGCTAAGACAATTTACTGAGAGAAACAATAATAGTTTTACATGAGCAATCCTTTTCCTGAGTGGTGCTGCAGCACCCCAGTTTCCTCTGTAGTTATACCATTATACAGGGTGATTTTGTAGATAGATATTAAGGAAAGTTAAATCTCAGGATTAATCATGAACTGGAATGTTCAATGCAGATAACCGATGCTGTTGCTGCAGCTTATATACTTGACATTAGTTGTTCCTAAATTAGATAACAGATCATATTGGAAAGATCAAAGGTGGGCTTAAAAGGTGCTTTAAATTTATGTATCTTTCAGATTTAAAATTTCTAGCTATGCAAAGTTAATAAATCTGGCTAGTTGTAACTGATATTACTCTTTGTGTTATCAACTTCTCTGATATTTTTTATGTTGATTGGTTCATATCTTATCTCTTGAAAGACATTAATATAGTAAAAGAGCTTCCAACGATCGATGGAAAAGTCTTTAATCCATATTGCACGCGTGTACCCCGCAAGTGCGATTTGGAATGCTATGAATCTCGTGTGCTACCTCTTTTGGAAAAGAAAAAGGTCGGGTGTTTATCATTTTCCATGGTTTTGTTTATAGTTGGTGGAAATGATTATAAGTTTGCAATGTGGTGCAGGTTGTTATGCTTACGAAATTCGATTACAGGCTCTAGAATATGTTGGATTCAGGTCTACAGAAGCTGAGATGTCGAGCCAATTATCACGCTCTAAGGTATACAGATCCAATTCGTGAAATGGGCAAAAAGTTAGTTGAACGAATGAGGATGAAAAGTGAGCGTTATATAGCTCTTCATTTGAGGTAAAACAACAAAATAGTCTCCAAATCTTCTCTTCTGGAGTTACAATGATTGACATGCTTAATATTCTTTAACAACAGATTTGAATCTGATATGCTTGCATTCTCCGGATGCTACTTTGGTGGTGGGGACAAGGAAAGGCGAGAATTGGAACAAATACGAACGAGATGGGAAACATTACCAGTAAGCGACTCATTGTTCTATTTTAATTCAGTTTGGAGAAATGATATATAGGCCTGTTTTTAGTCTAACCTCTTACGGCTAAATATCATTTATCATTCGGTCTGTACACAATCATAAGATTGTACACAAAGATTAACACATTGAGTTTGTATTTAATGTTGTATATTTTAGTGCATTGGCGGATTAATGGACACGGGGTAGGAGATGCGGAGTGCATACCCGGTTTAAGTTGCTAAATACCAGAGACGACCAAAATGCGGGGGTCAAGGGGACTGCGCCCCTTTATGGGGTCCAAGGGGCAACGCCCCTGGCGGGGTCCAAGGGGTAGAACCCCTGGCTGCGGTCCCGCTAGCAGGTCAGCGGGTGGGGTCAAGGGGCAACGTCCTTGCGGGGTTCGGGGCAGCGCCCCGAAACAACAATGAATTATACTATATGTAGTGACCCGGAATAATCCGTTTGGATTGTTTGACCCGGTTTTGACCCGGATTGGTTATGACAGTTTTCTGTCATATAACCACCAATTTTTGTTGTCATTATACATATCTGCATAAGAAAAAAAAACAAAAAATGACACACATAGAACACTCTGCGATTTGATTTTGTGCCAAAAACAAATTGATTCTCTGGTTTTATTCCAAAGCGAATTTCGTGAACCCAGGCACATTAGGGTCGAAATATCTCTTTTGGAAAGTGATTACACGACTCACAGAGATTATCCGGTCGAAATCAAACCCCGTTTATATCAATTTCCCAACACTTAATATATAAACATGAAAAAAGCCCTGATAAGGAACGAAGATTAGGTAGATGTCCATTGACACCAGAGGAAGTCGGACTTTTGCTAACAGCATTAGGATATGGTGAGGATGTTCACATATATGTGGCATCCAGTGACGTTTATGGAACTAAAACAACTTTTTCCAAATTTCCATTCTAAAGACACTCTTGCAACTAAACAAGAGTTAGCACCATTTGCACCATATTCTTCACGTATGGCCGCTTTGGATTTCATCGTTTGTAATGAGAGTGATGTTTTTGTAAACAACAACAACGGTAACATGGCTAAAATGTTAGCCGGGAGAAGGTACATACTATATTATACCACCAAACCAGGTTACTTCAAAGTTTCCATTTCAATCATTGTGATTATTACATGTCATGATTCAGGAGATACTTTGGGTACAAGCCGACGATCAGACCAAACAGCAAGAAACTTTATAGGTTGTTTTCGGATCGTGGTAACATGACATGGGATGAATTCTCCTCACGAGTTAGAACTCATCAGATTGGATATATTCATGGGACGACCAAATGAGTCTAAGCCAGGAAACATGAAAATCCAGTCGCTTGCATATGTCATGATACCGATGGTCAAAATCAAAGTCCAAGTCAAAATTTAAGTGAACAGAGTAACAACTATTTTGATCAAGCTAACAAAAGCAGTAATAATGATACAGAAGTCATAGTCAA
Organism: Pseudognaphalium luteoalbum; assembly: GCA_963422505.1. Lineage (NCBI taxonomy): Eukaryota > Viridiplantae > Streptophyta > Magnoliopsida > Asterales > Asteraceae > Pseudognaphalium > Pseudognaphalium luteoalbum. The sequence goes on from OY730192.1 coordinate 2,114,336, forward strand.
GGAGCAAAAGACTAGAGAAGAAGAACACAACGTTTCTTTATCACAACACCTTGAGAATCAAAATGGTTTTCAAGTTGAAGAAATGCCAGGAAGAAACAATAAATCCTTTTAATTTATTAAATATATTAAAATTGGTTGGTGGCTGTGTTTCTTGAAGACTTTTTGTATTTTTCATTTGGTTGGTAATGCAATGTCTATTTCTTCAAACATTTTTTTTTTTGTTGTCAAAACCGTTTTTATATTCAAACGGTAACTTAAAAAATATATATACAAAAAAACTTTTTGCTGATGGTATTTTTCTATTTTTTGGACTTGATCGCTTACTTTATTTTATTGTATTTTTATTTTTAGAATTGTAACGTTTTTATTTTTAAGACATAATCACAAATTTAAATTTTCGTACTTTTTATTTTATTATCGTATTGTATTTTAGTTATTCAATTGTATTGTATTTTAATTATTGAATTGAATTGTTTTTAATTTAATTGTATTTGTATTGTTAAATAAGTGAAAATTATGTAAAAATAGTGGGTCCCAGAGGGAAAAAAGGGGCGTTATGGTGTTATGATTGCGTGTGATGAAATGATATTGTAGTGTTATGCTGATGTGTCAACTGAAAAATGGGCGTTCTGGTGTTACAATTGCGAATGGTCTTACAACCAAAAAACAAATTTCACAACTCGATCATTTTTGGTTACTAATTTAATTTGTATGATTGAATGGAATCACTATTTCGGTTCAATAATGGTATTGTATTGTTTCTGTAAATTTAATTTAATATGATGATTTTCACATTATTTACAACATTTTAAACACAACACATTGAAACCCACTTCGATCCTTTGGAAGATTTGTTATAGGGCCGATAAAAACAGATAAAAGTGTTACCGGAAGAGGTTTTTCTGTTTAAATTATACGGAGAGGCCGAGTATACATGATGGACAACTTATTGATGTTGTTTATATTGAAAATTTACAAGATATTATAGTTATCTTTAGTACTCTCTCTTTAACATATATATGTTTATGTTTATGTGTCTACAAGGACTAAAGTTCTCACAAAGTAGTAAAAGGTTTATATTAAGTTGTTAATTATATACTCTGTCCGTCCATAATTTATTGTCCAGTATTTTTTTTGGGTTGTACTAAATTAATTGTTCACTTCCAGACTTAAATAAGAATAATGAGATAAAGTTCTTTTTAAACCCTAGTGTATATATATATGTAAGACAAAAAAGTAGGTAAAAAGTAGATGGTAAAACTGTAATTTTATCAAAAAGTAAGTGGGATGATTATGTTTTCTTAAACTGCGTATTTTTTGTATGGAAACAATAAAATTGAGACGGAAGGAGTATAATAATAATAATAATAATAATAATAATAATAATAATGATAATAATAGTAATAATAATAATAATAATAATAATAATAATAATAATAATAACAATAATAACAACAACAATCACAATAACAATAGTAATAATGATAATAATGATAATAATAATAATAATCATAATAATAATAATAATAATACTCTTATAGGATTTTAGCTATTAGATGTTGATAGATCTTCCGGTTAAAATATAGAATTCCAAGTTTTGATAAAATTTACTACTCGTATTGTGTATCGATTATTAATTATACATTGCGAATTTAGCAATTTTAAATGACAAATAATATTTTTATATAAATTTTCGAGCTTATAAATTTCAGACAAGATTAGATCTCGATCTTATAATTCTAGAATTGAAATCGAGACCATAAGCAAATTCTATATAAAATCAAATAATTTTTCAATTTTTATTATAATAAAATCTTAGGGGGCGCGTTTATTACTGAAAACTATCTTCATATTTCATTTCTCAAAAGTTTTGTGCAAGGAGATAGAGTCTTTATTTTTCATAATAGAACGTGTAGAAAGCAATTTTTATAGATTGTTTTTCTTTAAAAATAACTTCTCTGAAAAATTACAACTTAAACATGTTTTTTTAATTTTTTAATTTTCTTAACAAATAGTTTAGAAAACTAGAAGTTTTCATAACTAAATGCATCCTAAAGAATTTAGATCACAACCTTACAATCGATACAAGTGTATAACTATTTGAAATGGACGTCTCATGTCGTATAAACTGTGAAAGTTGATTTAAAGATTGGGTTTTTTGCCGAAAAATGAATCAATAGTCCAGTTTTTGCATTTTTGGGTATCAACTAATTTTTTTCTTTAAAAACGAACCACTAATTTAAAATCGATCATTTTCGTGTATATGCTAACATTTGAAACGGTCGTCGAGGATTATACAGCTGATGATTTTTTCTTAAAGATGTATTTTGAATCGATCATAATCGTTTGAACTGCTATATAATACTCAGCAACCGTTTCAAATGTTAGCATATACACGAAAATGATCGATTTTAAATTAATGGTTCATTTTTCGATAAAAAAATTAGTTAATACCCGAAAATGTTTAAAATGAAACTATTGATTCATTTTTCAGTAAAAAACTCTTTCAGATTTTACAAGTTAAAAGTAAACCTAAAAAGCATTTATAGAGCCCATTTTCTCAAAGCCCAAATCCAATTCCTCATGTAATAGCCCAATTTCAATCTGTTGCTCAATTCAGCAAAGACAGCGACTTCGGAAATCATACTTTAGTCGAGTAACGCTACTTTATTACTATATAAACAACACCAGATATTCGTGTAAGTTACTCTAAAAATAAGTTTTAGATAAATTAAAAGAATACAATATATATTATGGTTAATGGTTAATTGGTAGTTTGATTGATAGTAACAGATCGATTTATATGATTTATAGGTACGTTAGATGTCACAAATTAAAGGTTATAACAACTTCTCTTGATATAATTATGAGACGATATTGAAAACGTAAAAACTACTACCATTTTATTCAATAGCAAAGCATTCAAACAAATATACAATCCATGCATAGATGGTATCTACATTTCACATCCTACTGCATGCTCGTTTCTCCATCGATCCTCTCGACTCCTTAGTTGTTTGAGGAAAATCGTGATGTCCAGTACTCTTTAATTTCCTCTGCACTTCTTCCAGGAATTCGTCCAGCAATTAGCGACCATCTAAAATTTTCACGAAACAGTTATAAGTTACTTGTTTCAGTCTGTTCTTAAGTTATGATTAATATCATAGTACCACCACACTTACTATCTAATTACACCGTTATTAATGACATTCGTTCTGTTTTAATGTGTGAAATAGTTTCATTGGTGTACTATCATCATGTCAGCGTAATCGCGTCTAGCTAAAAGAAAATTGAGGTTATTGAGTTCACCTTTCGCCGACGAGCTTATACATTCTAGTGATGAGTGTTTTCTCGTCCTCCGAGAATGCAAGTTTAGATTGTTGACTAGAATGCCCTTCTGCAAAGAAGTGCGTTAAAATGATTTATATTTCCAAAGTTATGAGTATGTATGCAGACTATGTTTATATATGTTTTTTCCTAACGAATGATCGATCAATTGAAGACATTATTGAGCACACTTCTTTTCATTATACTTGCACAAGCTTTAGTTTCATCAAGAAAACATACATAGGGTGACAAAGTAGATTAAGGTGCATCTTTATTAACAAAATGATGTTAACAAGAAGAAAATATGTTGAAAAGCTAGCAAGCCATCATGTTATTTACCATATCTCTAATGATTTTTTAGTAATTTAAAAGTTCAACTTTATTAATAAAACGACCCAAAATAGGATAATTGTGGTACATTAAGTATAACATTATCCATTGTACTAAATCAGCAAGTAAGTTAACAGTACATGACACAACTACCATAATCTTTTCGTGTTTGGTAGAAAAAGAGAAATAAAGAGACCGAGATAGGTACCTCTAGGATTCGAACAACCGCCATTAGAGGTTGAGTGACTGCTAGCCATAATAATGTGAGTAATTAGCAAATACTTGATTAAATCTATCCTTTAAAGGTAGAAGGTGATTAAGAAAATGGTTTATAAAGTGTGTGGAAGTGAGGGCTATAAAATTCTGTATAAATAGAAGGGAATAGTCCCTTTTGCATCAAATGTTCTTCATGGGTTTTCAACCTTTTTTGAGTATAAGAATGAAAGGTAAGCAAGAATTGAAAAGCAAATGACCAAAGAATGGTAGGTAGATAACATAATTATAAGCTTTCTATTTGGTCCAAAGCAAGATTGGTAGCTATTTTTAACACTTAGCTTTTGTTTCAATAGTCTACCTTTTTATGACTAGCTAGCTAGATTAACTAGATTATATGACCATATATGACCACATGTCCACATCTATCGTCTTGATAACCATTAATTATTAGTTAGACTATAGCCCTGCTTGGTGAGCTTTCATAACACATCCCACACATCCCTTACGCAAGGACTGAGGATGGCCATAGGCACGGGCCGTCACGCACGTCCTGGTTAGACCATCCACAATGGTGTTCATACACCAAGTTCATAACCTAGGTGAAGATGACATGGAGTCCATACATATTGACATGCATTGTAGGAGGATGTCCATATACAAAGTCTATAGAATTTGTTAAATGTCCATGTGCATGGACTTGTCCATAGAAGGCAATTATGGAACTCATATGGACTTGGTGAAGTTTATAGGACTAGAGGGGAAGGTTTATAAAATTGGTAATTTATGAAAAGTTGATGTGGTAATGCTATAGACTTGTGAAAGTCCATAGCATTGTGGATGCTCTTAGTTATCAAGCGTTTTGTTCATTCGACAATGAAGGGGAACACATATATATTCGTGGGCAAGTTTTATTTTATTCTTTATATATATATATATATATACTTGTTTTTATGCTTGTGCGATGCACGACTAATAATTATACGAAGATGAAAAAGATTGGGGATACGTACTTATATAGTCAAGTATACATAAATAACTAAACTAAGTACCTACGTATTGATATATTACAGTTTAGAAGGAATGTAGACCCTAACACTATACAAACAACATGATGTCTAGTTCATTGAAGTGATACAAATTAATAATGAGTGATAATGATAAATACCTTAATATTATCAAATACTGAACTTTCATGAAATATTAAAACCCGTATTAGTTTTTTAACCTGTTCGACGCACAGGATGATTCATATTCAACAATTCTCGATATTAATTTGCAAAAATAATTTATCTTATATAAACAACACAAAACAATAATGAGCATGTTGATAAACCACGTGAATGATGAATAAAATATATAATTAATCAAAACAACGAACTTTGTATAAAAAAATAGGAATTTGCTAACGTGTGCCCCCGTTGCACACGTTAAGGTGCATTTAATGAAGTCGAAATTTTCTTAAATATTAATATTTACATTTAATACTCATTATTTCAATCTAATTATTTCCTTTTTTATGCATATATTAATTACAAATTATGTTATTTAAGGAAATTACAACTTTATTAAATGCACCTTAACGTGTGCCATAGGGGCACACGTTAGAAAAACCAATTATTAATTATATAGAAATATATATTAGGAAATAGATATCAAGTGAAACAAAAACGTCTATTATTTAATTAATTAATAGGTTAAAATTATATTTTATTGAATTTATTTGTTGGAATCTAGGTGTTATAGTTTTTTTTAAGAGTTTAATAGCTAAAAAATAGGGGAACGGTTCACGGGGGAAGGGAAAGGGGGAAGGGAAGGGAGGGCAAGGATTATTTTGCAATTATGATAAAGTTTTGGACCTGTCCAAAAAACTGCCCATGAAAATACTAAAAATTTGTTTATTTTTTTTTTCAATCGGAAAACTTGCTAATATGCAAGATTCAGTTAAATTGCCAAAAATCGTAAGATGTAGTAACAAATACACACGATGCAGGAACAAATATACTCGATGCAGTAAATAATTACTACTAATTTTTTAAACTCAATAATAATAATGATATTACAAACACATAAAAATGGTATAAAAAAATACAAGATGCAGTAACAATATACAAGATGTTGTAAATAAAGTACTAGTAGTTTTTTTATTACAACACATAAAATATAGTGTATAAAACATAAGATGCAATAATAATACATAAGATCCATTAAACTAGTACTAGTAATATTTCGATTTCATAAATAAAATCAAGCTGTAGAAACATATAAAAATGTCAAAAAAAACATAAGATGCAGTAACAAATACAAGATGCAATAAATAAGTACTAGTACAAATATATATCAACTGAATTTACGATGCAGTAACAAAAACAAGATGCAGTAAACAAGTACTGGTACAAATATATGTCAACTGAATTTACGATGCAGTAACAATATACAAGATGCAGTAAATAAGTACTAGTACAAATATATCAACTGAAATTACAATGCAGTAACGTAAGATGCAGTTAAAAAAAGCAGGATGCAGTTGATTTTTTTTTTCAGATCTAAAAAGTAGATCTAGATCTAAAAAGTAGATCTACTTTTCAGATCTACTTTTTACATCTTAGATCTACGAATTTCAAGGTCTATTTCATCTTAAATCGAAAAGTTTTTACAAAGTAGTGGTGTTGTCAAGATGATGATGAAAGCGGTGGTGGCGTGGAGCAGCGGAAGAAGTGGAGAAACATCACGGTTGGTTACGTCCGGTGGTGGCCGGTTCACCAACGGTGGTGGTTCGCACCTCAAACTCTCTGGCCATAAATACGCCACGTTTCTCCGCTTTTTTTCTCCGATTACGAAGATGTTGGTGGTGGTGGTGGTGGAATGACGTTGACGGCGATGGTGGCGGTGAATCGACGGTGGTAGTGACGGTGGAGCGACGATGATGGGATGGTGGCGGTGGTGGTAGGGGTGGTAAACGATGGAGGAGGTGGTGGAAGGTGTTGGTTGTGTGTGTGTTTTGTAGAGAGAAAAAGAGAGAGAGTTGTGTTTGTTTTTGTGAAAGTGGGAGTAAAATGAAGCTGCCCATATTTGCTACCCATTCTATCTAATTTAACAAATATTGCACCTTAGTCCCTCCGCCCAAAAACAATTGCAATATGGTCCCTACATGACTTGTCTTAATCTGGACCATTGATGAATGGAATGGATGGTCTGGATCACTTTGCCCTCCCTGCCCTCCTTAACTTCCCTTCTCCTCTGATCTCAAATCAAAAAATAGGTGGGTTTAGAATTTTTTCAATTTGAATGACACATATGATTTTTTAGAAAGCTAAGGTGATGACACCTTGAATTTTTGCTTAGTTGTCAAAAGAATAAATATAACACATAGGAAAGAGGTTATCCTCTATTACTTATATATATATATATATATATATATATATATATATATATATAGGAATGAGATCTTGTGAAAACAAGGAGATAAAAAAAACAGTGAAAATAAATCTCCACCCTCCATCTAATCTAACTTTTATATATATTTATATATATATATATATATATAAAAGGGGTGGAGATAAAAAAAACGGTAAAAACACTTTTCCTTCATAAATTTTTTAAGGTATGAATCTTTTTTTTTTTTTGAAGTAAACCAAAAAAATTAAGGTTCCCACAAAAAAATATTTTTTGTAAAAAAAAATAAAATAAAGTCAAATTCGAAAATCAAAATAAAAATTTAAGGTTCACAATTAAAAAAACTTAAAAACTTTCTGTGAACCCAAAACAAAAAATTAAGATTCACAATTGAAAAAGTTAAAAACTTGCTGTGAATCTAAAAAAAATAAGGTTCACAGTTGAAAAAAAAAGGTTCACAATTAAAAAAGTTAAAAACTTTTCATAAACAAAAAAAAATTAAGGTTCACAATTAAAAAAGTAAAAAACTTTCCGTGAACAAAAAAATTAAGGTTCACAAACGAAAAAGTAAAAAACTTTCCGTGAACTCAAAAAAAAAAAAAGGTTCACAGTTAAAAAAAAAGTTCACAACTGAATTTTTTTATAACTTTCCGTGAACAAATTTTTTTTTTAAGGTTCACAATTGAAAAGGTTGAAACTTTCCGTGAAATCAAAAAAAAATTAAGGTTCACAGTTGAAAAAGTCAAAAACTTTCCGTGAACCTAAAAAAAAAAATTAAAGTTCACAATAAAAAAATTTAAAAATTTTCGTGAAAAAAGTTAAATTTTTTTTATGTGAAATAAAATAAGGTTCACAACTGAAAATGTTAAAAATTTTGTGTGAAGCAAAAAAAAACTAAAGGTTCATTACGAAAATTTTATGTGAAACAAAAAATATAAGGGTTCACAAAAAAATCATATGTGAAGCAAAAAAATGAAAGTTCACAACTTAAAAAAATTGTGAATCAAAAAGTGTTTTCACCATTTTTTTTATCCCCACCCCTTTTATATATATATATATATATATATATATATATATATGTTAGATTAGATGGAGGGTGGAGATGTGTTTGCACTGTTTTTTTTATTTCCTTGTTTTCACCAGAACCCATCCTTATATATATATATAACTGTATAATTGGTGAATGTAAGATTAAAAAAGTCAGAATCAGCAGTAAAATATTTTTGACAAGTCCTATTGACGTAGTGAATATCAGTGTGGTCTATTAAAATTAATGTACTTACAATGGGAATCCTAAAACTTAGTTATTATTAGACATGCAAGTCCTGTTGACGTAGTGATAATCAGTGTTGTCAATTAAAATTAATGTACTTACAATGGTAATCCTAAAACTTAGTTATTATTATTGGGATTTGCTAATGTGTATCCCTTGACACACGTTAAGGTATGTTTAATGAACTTGTAATTTCTTTTAATAACAGAATTTATAATTAATATATGCATAAAAATAAAATTAATAAATTGAATTGTTGAGTATTAAAAGTAAATTTGACTTTATTAAACGTACGCACTTTAACGTGTGCTACGGGGTACATGTTAACAAAAACCCATTATTATTACAGTAGGAATAACTTCATTATTCTAGTCATTCTTGTTACTTTTATTTTTGTTTGCATATATTTGTACTGTCCTAACTTTAGACAATGTCTTAAACATGCATGTCCAAACTCCAAAAGACATCATTTTGTCAGTTATGTACACGGAACCTAGCCGTAATATATAATTACTTCGTAATATAGCTTTATATTGCTAAAATTAATGCAAACCAATTAATCAATTAATGGTTTTGGAGTATATCATTATACTAGTTTATTGATCCATGACTACACAGATAACACATTTTTTTTAATTATATATTCAATATAATAAAAACCTAACAATTGTATGTAATAATTAATAAATTTATCTGAAAGTTGTAAGTGATTTTTCTCGAGTAATTTTACCTCATCCTATAATAATGACATGTGAAATATATGAGCAAGCGATAAAATTAACAACAATGAAACACAACCGTAACTGTTACATTTTTAAATAAAATTTGTTAGAAGAAAAATATAATGCATTGATTTCATACTGTGTAAATCAGGAGGAAAATGAAAATTAAATTGAAATGAAAATAAGGGTTTTAAAATTCTTATATGGATATCTTTTCCAAGAAGTTTTTTTGTTTGATATGAAGTGAATTTGTAAGAAGAAAAATATAATGCATTGATTTCGTACTGTGTAAATCAGGAGGAAAATGAAAATTAAATTGAAATGAAAATAAGGGTTTTAAAATTCTTATATGGATATCTTTTCAGAGAATTTTTTTTGTTTAATATGAAGTGTATTTGAAATTTGAAAGAAAAGAAAAATAAAGAAACAATGTGTATTTTTAAGTTGCATTCCATTGATTTTTTGGTAGTTGGTTAGATATCTACATATTGGAGGGAGAATTAAACCTGTAAAATGATTGAAACATTAAATCTTGGTTAAAATTATTTCAAAGATAAAGAGGTAAAGTGTACATTAAAATTGTTACATCAAATAATTTATAAGGGAATAAAATATAACTTTGTCAGGGATTAATTTGGATTGTTAATTCCAACTTGGAGGATTAATTAGCAAAATAAAAATTATGTTTAGATAAACACTTTTGATTACATCCATAGATTATAATTTGAGAAAAAGATAAATCGGTTAGATCTCCTCTAATTATCCTCTTTTATTTAATATTGGGATGGGATATCAACTTAGGAAATTATAATTATATATAAACAAACTTAGTCATCTATCTATATATTTATATAACTAAAGAAGAAGACCTTCAATGATTTGACAACTATTCACCCATGCCACGCAATGTTTTAAGATCCGGTTCGACTGGTCCGGTCGGACCGGTCGGACCGCATTTTTAGAGATTTCCGGGCCAAAAAACCCCGGGTTTTTCAATATGTTGACTAGTTAACGACCCGGACCGGCGCATTGACCCGGTTTCATTTTTTTTAATACAATTTCTATGTACATTTAATCATTTATAATTAGGTTATATTGACTAATTATGTCATCATTATATGAAATAACCTTGATGATGTGGATTCTCCTACAATCATATGATAAATAAGGTAATATTAATAAAAAGAATTAAATTATACTTAATGTAATTTAATGTATCATTATTTTTGGACGGTAAATACTACAATAGATCATTCAAATAATTAACCAATTCAATCTAAATTAATGTGTCATTTGATAATATTTGTAGTATAATTTTTTGTTATAGTCGAAAATCATAAATTCTTTTATTTATTTCCCCCCTCTAATTTTAAGTTATAAATTTTCTTATTCTTAATCATCTTAATCTTGACCATCTTTTTTTTCAACTCTATAAAAAATAAAACTTTTAGTGAATTGAGTTAGCTTATCTTTTAATATCATTATAGTTTTTATCATAGTTCAGTTAGTTTGACAAAACAAAATATTATCTTGCAGACTTAGGGACCTCAATTTCATTTATTTTCTAATCTGAGTACAACCTTCATTAATTGATATGTATATCAAGTTCATGATATCTTTTAAATGTGTTATTAATTTTGATCACACAAATTAATTATAATTTTGTATACGATTAGTAAGATGTGTAATTTCATAATTTTTATATTATTTTTCAAATCTATATAATATCTATTTTATGTATTTATATATATCTCATCACTATAGATTGATTTCTCTTTTGTACATGTAGATGCACATTAGTTGTTTAATAAAATGTCCGAATAATTATAATTATCGCTACAATTTATGTTTGTTATAATTATGAACATACGTATTGCTCAACAAATTATTGCAACGTTAGCAACAAAATGTTACTATTACCAAACAATTATTTTAGCTACAAAATGTCACTTTACATCTTACACATCCTTTTTAACCTTCCTAATGTATTGATATATTGTGGGAGAAATTTTTTTGTTCTTATTCCATTTTTAAAGAGTCAAAACTTGTAAAATATCATTAATATCGATAAAAAAAAATATTTGTTACACAATTTGAAACTTTTAAGGGGTTAGCAGACCTCCATCCATTGATACTTACTTAATATTATTGATTTATATTTTAAATGTTATAAAAAATGATTATATGAAGGGAAGTGATATGGAAACTACTTTTTTAACTGTATCTTACATATGTTTTACAGTGTTATAAAATACAACACCTTAAATCATAACTAATTGGTACAAATAAAAAAATGACAATGTACTAATCATCATCATTATATAAAGTGTATAAAACACAAAATTAAATGTCATAATTTAAACATTTCATCAACAGTTTTAGATAATGATTAATCTGTAATAAATTATATTTGTTAGCCATGCATCGTACGGGTTTAATACTAGTTATATCATATCCGAAGATACTCTCACCACATATATCTTTTATATACACCCTAATTTTCGTACACTTGTTTATAGATAGCGGTAATATTATACGACCTAGCTTTATTCATTTATCGACACGTATATTAATTAGTGGCACTGTAAGAATCACAAAATTCCTATTACTTGTCATGCTAATAACGATACTAACTTCCCGACATGCATCTTATATGACCATGTTTCATGCCATGCACGACTCGATCTCTATCTCTCTTTCTTTCATTTTTTTCATGAATCAACACGTAAAGTACGTAGCATAATTTGATAATTTATGCTTGACAAAATATGAGGGTCGCAGTAGAAATATTGACAGGAAAGCTCTTCTACGTTCAAGTTAACGATGATGCCACCGTACTAGACCTAAAGAAAGAGATTGAAGGTCAAGAAAAGCTCCCACATGATCGGCTTATTCTCATTTTGTATAGTGATTTAATGAGCCAAAATGAAGCCTCTCTGGCCAATTATGGTGTTCAAGATGGTTCTCATCTTTATCTCTTCTTTAATTCCCTTAAGGATTGTTTCGAATCATGAGTTTTTGAACTACTTCTGATCATTCAATGTAATCTTCATTTTTTATTTCTTTTTGTATATCACTTTTTAAATGGTAGTAATTTAAAGGTTATGTACCCATACGTACAGATGTAGTTTTGGGTTTGTAATCAACACATACAAATATTTGCGATTTATAGATCGATCAGCTTCAAACTTGCTAATAATAGTACAACACAATGTTGTATTTATAAGCGAACCAAACACTAATTAGGTTTAAATATTCCTGACAATTGGCAAAATTGGGAGGGAGATCTTACATTAATTTCTTAAGATTAAATTTCTTCCAACAAATCCTATATATCCAAGAATGTTGATCGGCCTTCATTGATGCACCTCAAAAAGTCTAATAATTTAAAGAAAACATAAATTCGAGTTTAAGAACACTCCAATCATTCTAGCATGCATATCGAGTTGGACAAAATTCTTTCTTGCATGTTAAGTAGGCAATGAATCAAAACAAGAACTCTTGATTTCAAAATTTGTACTATACATGATCGTTATGTAGTTTAAGCAACGAAAACTACCCACGGCTAACTGTCCCTTTGAATACATAGAGATAATCTCCATTTTCCACTCCATGCCATCGTAGGCTACAATTTTCTCGCATGATCCTTTGTTTGTGAATGAATATGTAGTCGTCCATCGGTAGCAATTTTCTAGACAAAAGTGATTCCCTTAATTCTTGCACCGTGCTTGAGTCCTTCATCTCCAATGGGATACATGTGGAATCAAGTAAAGCCGATGAAGTTTGCACCATAAAACAAAGTTTACGTGAAGGAGGCTCAGCCACTGAACGACTCATGGTCCTTAGAAACACAACGATTTCTGAAAAATCACCAACACCATAATCACTCAAATTTCGAAAATCCTCATCCATTTCTACTCCTGAAAAGAAAAGCCTCATTTGCTTAATAGGAGTCCCATCAATAATATGGATCTTTTCTTTTAGACTTCCTACGGTTTCTGTTTTATCTACTTCTATGTTGTGCTTTCGAGATGAAAATTTAACAGTAATTTGGATTTGCGTACGATACTCTAGAGATGGGATATGATTACTTGTTAGATCAATTGTTGTACCTTCGGTGACAATTGGATAATCATCCAAATCAAGCCCATCGAGTAGTTCCCAATCACATACGCTAAGAGTTTGTGAAGATATAGGAACACCAAGAAAATGTTCAACTTTTCGCTTGATTTCAAGAATGGTTTCTTGCATAGCAACCTCGATTGTTAGTACGTACGGCCGTGTTAATATGTGGATTTTCATATTTTGGTAATTCTGTTACAGGAACAAGCTACAATTTTTAACTGTTTGTAGTAGAATGAGCTAGCTATAGGGTGGAAATTTGTTTTAAAAGTACTTCAAACTTTGTTATAAACTTTTTTGGAAACCTACAGTACTCATGATTAAAGAATGAAAATGGTCATCTCTATGTGATTTCAAAGCACAAATTTCATGTGTATATCATGATTTCATGCTGATTTCGTTGGTCTCTCTCTCTCTCTCATCTTTTTCTCCTCATTACACACACAATTAAGATTAAAGGGTCACATAATTCAACAAATGATAGATAGTATATAATAAGAGTCATACTATTCAATATAATATTGAAAAAAAAAAATATGATATATTAAAATATATATATGTATTCCCATGTTTTAATATATATGTTTGTTAATGTAATTTATATTTTGTTCAATTTCATAGCCTTTTTGCCTTTTAAAAAAAAGATATATTGTTATGTAAGTATGTACAACTTATGAAATTATGGGTACGTTAAAATATGTGAAAATTCTTTTAGTTTTATGAAGAAAAAACATTTAGAAAAATAAATAAAAAACGTGTTCAAGTTGTGACTTTCTGAAAACATTTTCTAAGAAAAAGAAACCATGATTAATGACTGCATACATTTCTTTTTTGGAAAATGAAAATTTCAATCCTTACATTTAAACGCGTTTTCTCAAACTTCTTTAGTTTTCAAGGGCACAAAACTCTAGAAAAATGAATAATGAAGACAATTTTCCGTAACTAAATGCGCCATAATGGTCTCACTCAAAATATGTAAGGTCAAACCAATAATAATGGATAATACACAAATATGTCACTATACTTTAGAAAAATGTTCATTTGGGTTACTAAACTTTAAAAATGTACAATTGAGTTATGGTACTTGTAAAAATGTTCAATTATGTAACACCCGCTGATATAAGACTATAATTAGTGCTTAATTTCATGTAATTACGTGTATTTAGTGTTATATTAATCTAAATATATGTGACATTTTATGTAATTACATACATGCGCACACAATTTATTTAAATCGTACATTTATGAACTGGACGAGGTCCGACATTATTTAATACGGACGTTGATGACAAACTATTAAAATAATGTGAAAGTATCCAATCAAACATTATTTACATTAATTTATTGTGAGAATATATTACAAGTATTAAAAATCGTTAAAAACACTTCGTACATGACGAAAACGTACAAACACGCAACGAACACGCAAACTGAGACCCGACAACATTATAATAACTTAAAATCAAGTATTTAGAATAATACCTTCAATAAAAATATCGCGATTCAAAAAGTTAACAAAACATATATATTAAAACATATAACGTATTAACAAACGCTTAAACGATCAGGTAAACGAACACCGCACGGAACACAAACTTATGGGACAAAGTTTGAGAGAGCCACACCCCTATTGGGTCCCACCAAACCGCCTACCCACATGGGGATGGCTCCCCACCCTTGTGTGTTAAATAAGCTAAATCAAACCCACACCCTTACTTCATTTCATTTCACCACTTCATTCATTAAACTCAATCTCATTTCTCCTTCCCCCTCTCCATACCACAACCGCCCTCCACCACCACCATAAATCCACCATCAAACCACCTTAAATCACTTAGCTCATTTGGAAGAAACGATCACCGCAACGAGCTCTATACTTCTATGTTTTCGGATCCTTCATACGATCATTGTAAGAAATTCAAACCCTACTAAACTACTTGTTCTATATTTACTTTCATGTCATGTTGTTATTCTAACTAAGGGATGTCCAAATATCGTGTTAAAAATCGATTTTACGAAGCATGTTTTAAAAACCGACACTTCGGGTTAACCACGACACAAACCAATAACTTTCATAGACTCTACACCATTTTAAGACTTGTGTAAAAGTTTCGGGTCAAACCGAGATCGTTTGACCACGTTCCCGACACTTGATATATGATCAGGTCTTTGTGTCGCTTTTGGCCAAAACCAACTGCGACACAAGCCAATATGTCGCCAAAATTATCTATGTCGCAACCCGCGACGCAACAATTACGTCGCAAACAGTTTTCAATGTCGCATGGTGCGACACAAACCCTTATGTCGCAATGATTTCGAATGTCGCACTTAGTAACGCAACACTTGTGTCGCACTGACCCGAATGTCGCATATAGCGACACATATACATATGTCGCATAAACATGATTTCTGATTTATGTAACATAACTCTTGTGTCGCAAACCAGTGTCGCACCCAATGTCACAATTCACAAGAATGTGAAATTTTGATGCGTTTTTAAATAAAACAATATGTGCAGAAATAAAAAGTTTTCGAGCTGACCTAGCATCTTGACCCCAGCCAGGGGTTCTGCCCCTTGAACTCCGCCAAGGGTTGCCACCCCTTAGACCCGGCTACCAGAGGCGCTGCCTCCGGACCCCCGTACGATATTTTCACACTTGAATATAAATGACAAACTGACTAGGTATAATTTATAAGTATATAGAATACAATGAAACTCATAATGATAATAATTGAAATTATTATTACAAATCATCACCAACAGGCCATTACTTTTTCAAACTATAAACATAAACACTAAACAATACTTGGACATTACCTAGTTGAGTAAACAACTAGCATGGGTGATCCCTCGAGCCATCAACTTATTTAGTTACTTACTTACAACTTTGCGTGTTTCGAACGCCAGAAGGTTGTAGGGTTTAGAGAACCAACACACAGAATTGCATTTGACACACTTACGGACTTGCATCCGTTACACTTGTTTGTTTTCATTTACATACTTGCTATACTCAGGTGAGTCTTACAACCCCTCTTTTTTTACTATTTTATTATTGGGGTGAGATACTTTGCTCTGTTTTACGCATGAACACAAGTACTGAACTACTTATACTACTTCTTACACACATTGCATGAGTACTTTTTATCCACTGAAAGCCTCCTATCATAAGTTGTTAGTTATGGACTTAAGCACGAGTAGATGGATCCATTTAGGACTGACAATCCCTGCCTGGGGTAGTAGCGCTTCCACGGATTTCATCATAGAAACAAGCAATTAGTATTTGTTACATATGAGTGTATGGATAGCACTCACGGGGGTACACTATAAGGTACTTGATTGTACCTTACTTACTCACTGTTAAGCTTCAACATATGAGCTCATGGCAACTGTGCTGACCCACTTATTTACTGTTTACTTACCGTACTTGATAGCAACTCTGGTACATACTTGTGGTTCAAAATGATTATTTTACTATTAAACATGTAAGATTCACCAACCTTTTGGTTGACACTTTCTAGCATTGTATCTCAGATTTACAGCAGCAGTAAGACTCCACACCCACATGATCTATAGCTCGAGTCGCATACAGACGTCAGGAGATTCCCCTGCATTTCTACATTTTGTAAAATTAGATATGCCTTAGAATCTCTTACATTTGGCTTACGAGCTTTTGGTAACTATCACAACAATGTAAAACTTTATTATTATCAATGTATTTGTAAACGACGCATATATAGTCGTTCATTATATCTTATGTGTTGTGATTACCTTGATTAATCGTGCCCCGACCCGAATCGCTTCCGCATCATTAATTTGGGGGTGCGACAAATTAGGTTACCAAACTTTACACATAGTTGATAACCAAGATGATGTCGTTTACTAAACTTAAAAATGTTCAATCGGGTCACTATTTTTTAACCAAAATTAATCAAAATAGGCGGGGTGATATCCATTAACAAGTATAGTGATCCAATTGAACATTTTTAAAGTTCAGTAACTCATATGAACATTTTCGTAGAGTACAGTGATCTATTTGTGTATTATCTATCCCATAATAATGTTGTGTAATGTTTGGTTCAAGGGATAGAGATCGAGTTGGGTCTTACATGGGTCATGACTTGTGACCCAACCTTTTGATTACCTTTAAATTTAGAGTCTAAGGTCAAACCGACTAAGGGGTCTAAAACTCTAAATGATTATTAATGAAAGCTTAGAGGGTCATAGACTCATATGACGGAACTTGAGCTTTTTTTTGGAGGGCCCAGAAACAATGAACTTTCAGAATCTTCAAAATGTGTTCATTTGTAATATAAAATGCATATGCATATATTGTCCATATGAAAAATAACAATAAATTGATACATCGATAGACATGAATTGAATCGGCTCAAGTGAGGTTGAAATTTTAAAGAAATGAATTTTTAATTACTGCATATTAGGAGTGCCATTAAGCTATGAAGAATAAATTTAGCCTTTAGTATTGAAGATATTACACTATATATTAACCCAAAACCTTGGAGGGGGGCCCACAACCCTCCTTTGTCTCAATAGAGTTTTGCGGATTGCTGATACGTAGAGGTGACAAAATGAATGGGTCAGGTTGGGTCTCGGATCTAGATGAGTTAGGGTCTAAATGGGTCTGGGTCTAGATGGGTCATTTAGAATGATGAGTCTAAACAGATCCGGGTCAAATGGGTCTCGGGTCGGGTCATCGGGTTTACCAAACTTTTTTTTCTTTGAGTGAAAAATGAAAAAAATGAAATGAGATGAAAAAAGAAAAAAATTACTCGCTAGACTCATCCAAACACGTTGGTTAATTGTTACACAATTATAGGTTATATTGAAAAACCCATTTAGATCCATCCAAAAAATGGGAAGGAGACTCAACAAACCCACCCTTAAAAATTAACCAAATTAACCCATAATTAACCAATGAGTTTAAAATTGTCACCTCTACTCATATGTCTCTCTCAGTCAGCGTTTCCCAACCCTAGTGGTGGAGTCACCTTAAGCTGGGGGTAATTCAGGCTTAGAATTGTTTTCTTTTCTTATTAGGGTACGGGCCAAAAAGAAAAAAATGGTACCACTACCGTGCCCTGTACATACCAAGTCCATTTTTCTTTATATCTGTTCTAAATATTATTTTTTTTGCTAGTTGTCATAAAAATAATTCCCATTCCTTTAAATTAGAATACTTGTTGGAGATAAACTCGATCTTGCATATATGTAGAAGATATTTGACAGTTTCACATGATAGTGAGACTTGACCTACCTTGATCTATCTAATCTCATGTTTAATGATAAGTTAACATAAAGTCCGTTGACAAAAACATAATTATATTTTTATTTTTTTAGTGCACATCATATCATTCAACTAATTAACGTACGTACATGCATCGTGAAAGGTCTCAAAGCTGAGCAATATTTCGAATATTTCGATCTGCCAACGATGATTAGGGGTTAACTAAATTGAACTAAACTGATCAAAACCTGCCTTAACTCACTCTGTAAACACGGGGAATTTAAAAACTGGATCATTCAACTAAGTTCTTATACGATCATTAAGTTAAGGAGTTGTATGGTTATATGCACTCTTTTTTTCTTCTGAACAATAATGGCTAGCTACAAGTCTAACGGACAAATTACTTAATGTGGACTAGGAGGGTTCAGATTCTTGAGTAATTACTAATTAGCTTATTAATTTGAAAGTTGAAACAAACAAGCATTCTTCTCAACTACACAAAACTGAAAGTACTAAATTAAAGCTTTATGCAAGAAGCCAAGAAAAGCTTGAGTATTTCCAAACCTAGCTATATATATATACAATTTTTTTTTAAAATATAAACATACAATTATCAAATATTGGTAATTGTTAATGAAACGAGAAAAGTAATGATAAAATGATGTTCCAATCTTATATTAATTTGTCAAAATATATAGTTTTATTTGGTATACATCAACCTTTCCAAAGGTAATCAACGAAATATAAGTATATATATTTTTAAGACATGCATAGATACTTGTATTTGAAATACCATAATATCCAAGTAGTTAATGATAAATATTTAAAGTGTAATTTAACCGCATATATAGTACTCCGTATTTCTTTTTATTATTACGTTTTTTTAAAGACAACCAAGTCAAGAAACCCGTAGTTTTTTAAACGCATCATCCATGGCATTGTTTAATTTCTTTCGATCATTTCACATGATATTATACGTACATCATATATCCATTCATTCCAACTAATCCACATATATAACTGAAATCTAATCATATATATGTTCTTTCTTTGTAGTTTCTTTAGAAGCAGGTTATCATTTCATTATATGCTATTATATAAAACAGGTAAAACCCTCTTGTAATTAATTTAAAAGCCGATTATAGTTTTCTATTTATATTATCAGAATTAGTCAAAATAATGGAAGATTAACTTTATGTTGTAAACTTCACCTATTTACATCAATGAACAAGTTCCATATATTGCGATAAAATATATACGTTTACTAGTGTGTTTTTCCCTTATTAATTAGTAACCTTAACATAACTATATGGATTAATTAGCTATAGGGGGTTCAGATTCTCGTAAGCTTCGAAACAAACAAGCCATCTTATTTCAACCAAAAAAAAAAAGAGTAAGCTGTGCCCAAGATCGAAATTAAACCTTGAATATTTCCAAAATCTATAACGAGTTTAAATAGCTAAGATTTGGTCTATGCTTGTGAAGCATTCCAACTTTTAAAAAAATCTTACCATGTGTTTGATAGAAGGACAGTTAGTAATAACGACATACGAGTTGACCGTGATAAACTAATTCATCAATTATCAATATGAAATTAGATAATAAAAAAAAAATCGACAAGAATGATTCTTCGATTAGTTGACTTCAAACGGCTAGCTCTTTGAACCCAATTTGAAGAAGACTTTCTCTTCTTCGCAGCTATAAAATGAAGATTGTGGTCACCTTACTAAACATCGATCCCATTGTGTATGTACGTGTTGTGAAAAAATGGCATACCAAGAACACCTTTCGCCACTTTTTATACAACTTCTTCTTCTTTTTGCTCTTTTTTTGGCGAGTCCTAATTATGGTGAAAGCCTTGAGTTAGGGTACTACCAACAAACATGCCCTAAGGTTGAGGCTATTGTAAATCAGGCAACAGCAGATTACATTTCTGTAGCGCCGACTCTTGCTGCTCCTTTGCTTCGCATGCATTTCCATGATTGCTTCGTTAGGGTTCGTATGATAACATTATTACTTTTTTATTATTCTCGTGATTAAAGTTTATGCATGCATAACTAACTTGATAGCAGCATATATGACTCATATTGTGTGTATATCTACTCTTTATTCTTCTTGGTGACATAGATGAGATAAAGGTTATAGTTCTTTACTAATAAAATAATTTAAATGTAACTTAAGCTACATATTAATTTTGTAAATTTTTGCAGGGATGTGACGGTTCTATACTAATAGACTCTACTAATGGAAACCAAGCCGAGAAAGATGGACCTCCTAATCTTTCTTTAAGAGGATATCAAGTTATTGATGCTGCAAAAACTGCTGTCGAAGCAGCTTGTCCTGGTGTTGTTTCTTGTGCCGATATCCTAGCTTTAGTAGCTCGCGATGCAATCTACCAGGTATAGTCGATCACAACCATAGCTTATATATATGCTCTATGAGTAATTGAAATTGAGAAGATTCTATCAAGTGAAAATCGTAGTTTATTAAAAAATAAGTTTATATAAGCTATCTTTTTTCAGATTCAAGGACCATATTGGCCAGTCCCATTGGGCAGAAGAGATGGAAGAGTATCAATAGCAGCTGAAAGTTTGTCACTACCACCTCCTTTTGCCAACATTGCTCAACTCAAAGCGATATTCGCTTCCAAAGGATTGAGTGTGAAGGATCTCGTAGTTCTTTCAGGTAATTTTTTGACGTGTGTCCAACTCTTTCCAAAAAACATTGTACGATCAATGTAAACTAGACAATTATTCGACAACACAAAGTTTAACATGTTTTCTAAGTTTCCGGGTTTTCAGGGGTATCGTGCTACTAAATGGGGCCATAGTTTTCTGATATCGTATTTTTTGTACATACAGGAGGACACACTGTAGGCACTTCTCACTGCTCTAGCATCGCAACTCGCTTGTACAATTTTACAGGCAAAGGTGACACTGACCCTTCGTTAGACTCAGATTATGTACCTTACTTAAAGAGTAAATGTGCACCGACTGATACAACTACACTGATTGAGATGGATCCTGGGAGTTTCAAAACATTCGACGAAGATTACTACACGAATGTTTTTAAAAGGAGAGGTTTGTTTCAATCTGATTCTGCTCTTCTCGATGATGAGGAAACAAGTGCTTATGTAAATCTTCAAGTTGAGTCTCATGGGTCTACGTTTCTTAACGATTTTGAAGAATCGATGGTCAAAATGGGTCACATTGGAGTTTTAACAGGCTACGATGGTGAAATCAGACGTAATTGTGCGGTAATCAACTAAAAATAAGTGGATTTGTATATATTTGCTTTTATGCACATCAGCAAATGAAGCTGATATATCCATGGTCTGCTTTGTGAGTATGACAATATTTCTTTGTTGCTTCGATTTGGGTACTTAATTTTAATCCATAAATACTTGTTTTGAAAAATGTTAGCTTTAAAATATGCTTTACATTCTGTGTAATTAATAATATTGATTTTCATTGTGTGAATGTAATTTTTATTTTTGTTATTTAATGTCATTTGAATGACATGTCATTTATATATAGGGTTAATTATTTGGTTATGTATATAACTTTGCTCTTTTTACTATTGTATGTAACAAACTTTCAAAATATCTATTGTATGTAATAAACTTGTAAAAAATGCTATTGTATGTAACAAACTTTCAAAGCATCTATTGTATGCAATAAACATGTAAAAAATCGCTATCATATGGTGCGGTAGTTAATGATCTGCTAGAGTTTGCTCGTGCCACCACTAACCAATGTTAAAGAGCCATTTTCAGTTTGACATGTACACATGGTAACCCGCAACATACAATAGAGATTGTTTACAAGTTCATTGCATACAATAGATGTTTTTAAAAGTTGTGACATACAACAGGGATTTTTACAAGTTTATTGCATACAATATATGTTTTGAAAGTTTATTACATACAATAGTAAAACAAGCAAAGTTAGATACATAACCAAACACTTAACCCTTATATATATCATCACGCATCATTCATACAATTTTGAATTTTCCATGTCAAAATATTATGTAGAAAAAGCAATAACTTAGAATGTGATACATATTATAAATAAATCAATTTCTTAAATATATACACCATAATACCATATAGACACTCAATCCTTAAATTTAATCAATGCGCAGCAGTATTAGACTATTAGGCGCTGGTCGGCCTGCTTCTGTGTTAGATGTTGATTCTGCTCAGCCCAAAGAGAACTAATGGTCTATATCACGTATTTGGGCTTACCGAATTTGAGAGGCCCATTATTTGGGCCCGAATTTGATGAACCCTGTCCGGATCTTTCACATACTTTTAAATTAGACATTGTTGCAAGTTGCAACTTTTAAGTGCAAAAAAAATCAACTAAACTATGACATTTGTTTTCACTGTGTGTAAGAAACTAGTTATTTTATACTATTGTATATAACTTTCGATTTTCTTTCGTGTGTCATCTATATCTATATAAGGTGTCACTTGTCATCCTTACAAGTTGACACATCACCAAAATACATACAATGGCAGAAAATAACAAGTTTATTACACACAATGTACGTTCGGATAGTTTGATACACACTATGAATGTTAACTTACCATCTAAGTTACTACACAGTACTATTTTACGATCACTAGTAAAATTAGATAAAATATTTCATCTTTTCACGCAGAGAATATTCACTCATATCTTTTAATAGGACTTGAACTCGCAATGTTTTAACTTTTAATAGGAGACTTCTTCTCATATCACTAGGCCAAACCATCTAAACATGTTTTTCTTTTCTTTTCTTTCTCCTAGAAATGCTCATGTTAACAAAGCCACGTTTATTCATTTTGGTATGATAAATTACAACCATTACACCATATATAGCAAAATACTAGGCCCTTTGATATATAAAAGAATCATAGTTAGTAGATTCGTGACACGTCTCACAATTCGAAATTTTGATTTTTAACTCGTCACTTTTAATTTTTAACTCGTCACTTTTGATTTTACAATAGATATGTATTTTTATATTTATATGTATATTATTGTTTAAGTTTTTTGTTTTTAAGTGAACTAAAACATAGTAAAAGTCGATAATTAAGTTGTTGATCGTTAATTAACATAAATGTTTGATTCAGAATAGATTATACTCATTTATTTTTTATTTTGTCATTTTAACTTTTATATTACATTACAAAAAAAAAAGTTTGTCTGATTTTATGACTCGTAAGATTCGCATAAGACTCGTAAGAGTCACCTACGACTCAGAAGAGTTAATATATAAACGACTCGTAAAAGTCAAAGTCAATCAAGAGTCAGGGTTAGAGTCGCCTTGTTTTTTGAATTTTTGACCCGACTCGTGAATCATAAGAGTTTAACACTATGAAGAGAATGATGATATGCATTACACAATAACATTTATTTGAACTATAGTTTGGCTTGATCATTTAATTCGGGTGAATTCAGGGCTACTGATAAATATTTTTGAACAATTGTTGTATGCGTTTGATTTGCATAATCTAATAATAGATTTGAAATCTTAATTCCATTCTATAAAGTTATTTAATTCAAAAATAAAATAATTGTATTATAAGTTATCAAATTCCTTCGATTCCATCGAAAACGTTAAGAGAAGCAAATGCACCGTAAAATGTTTTTGATCGGAGAGAAGAAGCTAAAATAAAACTTTTGTTGCAGATGACATAGTCGTGTTCTTTAAAGTGTTAATTGTTTGGTTATGTATTATCTTTACACTTTTTACTATTATATGAGTCGAACTTTGAAAACTTCTATTATATGTATTGAACTTGTAAATATCATCTATTGTATGTATACTTTCCTTTTTGGGAAAGTCTAAAATTGAAAAGTTTCTGTTTTCGTCAATGCCAGAAAAGGAAAATGTACATACAATAGATGATATTTACAAGTTCAATACATAGAATAGAAGTTTTCATAGACCTTGTGGGCCCAAAAGAAAATGTAAATAATTCCTTAACCAAATTAACGGATATGTGATCCAACAGGGTTGAAGATAACATACTATTCTTCATTGACTTTATTTTTATAATAATTGAAAAGGAACCAAAGAATGGCCTTTCATTAGGATCGAATTCCGGCCAAACATACGTTTATTTGTTCATTTTTATATTACATCTTATTTTATGTGCAATTTTCCATATTCAATTCAGGAGCAGGTCAATGCTCAAAACTACCAAGTAACACCCTTCGTGCTTCCAGTGTACCAATATATAATCAGATTTAGTTGTTACTTGTTAAAAAAAAAATATAACAAGTTGCTCGTGTACACATTTGTCAATCGAACTCGATCGATGATATACCAACTTCTTATCTTAATACTATATAATTAACATAACAAGATTCCTTAAACACTTTGAGAGTTTCAAACTCTTTACGAGATTCAAAAGTTGATATATCATATCGTGCATTCAATTCGTACAATATAATTAATATACATTCGACGTTTAACAAGTCGACACGACATGATAAATCCTGTAAACTTCAGTGTTTGCAAATTGCAATAACAAAATGAAGTGCAAAACACAGCTCACTAATTGAAGCATTCAAAGGAGACTTTTATGATCTTCACTCTCTATAAATTCAGGACTTTCATTAGTTTCCTGATCATTATCTCTTCAATTCCTTGGTTTATACTTGTTAAAAAAGAAAAAATGGCAATCCAAAAGAACATTGTCTTCCAAATTCTGCTAGTTGCTCTTGTTTTTGGCACCGTAAATGGTAGTGGCTTAAAGTTGGGGTTCTACCGAAAGACATGTCCTAGAGCTGAAGACATTATATATGCAACTACTGCTAAATACATTCATCGAGCTCCACCTCTTGCAGCATCTTTGCTTCGACTACACTTTCATGATTGTTTTGTTAGGGTTCGTGCAATAACATAAAGCATAATTTTTTAAAACTTTACTAAATAACGTCATGTATTGAGATTAATTTATGTGATATTTTAGGGATGTGACGGTTCTGTGCTACTAAACTCTACCGCAACTAACAAAGCTGAGAAAGATGGACCTCCCAATCTTTCCCTTAGAGGATTTCAAGTTGTTGATGCTGTAAAAGCTGCAGTAGAAGCAGCATGTCCTGGTGTTGTTTCTTGTGCAGATGTCTTAGCTTTAGTCGCTAGAGATGCAATCCATCAGGTATAGATTATCATTATATTATATGATAAATTAAATGATCACGATAGCCATAAGAGAAGTCATTAAGAGCTTCAGACATGTATACTACTAGCTAGCTTGTACCAAAGGCATAACAGCCTTAAGGTAGTTGATGATCAAAGTATAAAGTATGATCACCTATGCATGTAATAATTAACCTCTTGAATAGCCCTCGGGTCTTTTTTTTACAAATTAAACTGCAAAATTTATATACTAAAATAGCGAAAAATACAAGCTCACTAGATTTTAACTAGATTAAATATTGTTCTTAACGCTATATTGTCTTACTTACTGCAGATTAGGGGACCATTTTGGCCAGTTCCCTTGGGAAGAAGAGATGGAAGAGTATCGCTTTTGACAGACAGTTTTACTTTGCCTCCTCCTTTTGCTAACATCACTACACTCAAAGGCATATTTGCCTCCAAGGGCTTGAGTGTTAAGGACCTCGTCGTTCTTTCAGGTACGCTTTTTGGACGTCCTTGATATTTCAAGGGCAATTTTCTGACTTTTATCGAATGAGTATATATCTTTAAGTCACGATTAATTTATCTATGGATCACATTATACAGGATCACACACTGTGGGTGTTTCTCATTGTTCAAGCATTTCAACTCGGTTATACAATTTTACCGGAAAAGGTGATACTGACCCCTCACTAGACCCAACATACGTACCTCAGTTGAAAAGCATATGCTCTCCCACCGACCAAACCACGCTCCTTGCAATGGATTCAACTGTCGGAAAGTTCGATACAAATTACTACAAAGGTGTCTCGAAACATAGAGGTTTGTTTCAATCAGATGCCGCACTTCTAAATGACAAGAAAACAAGTGACTATGTCAAATTTCAATCAAGAACTAAAGGGTTCTCATTCTTTGAGGATTTCAGTGTGTCAATGGTTAAGATGGGTAAAATCGGAGTTCTAACAGGTAAAGCTGGTGAAATCAGGAAAACTTGTGCTTTTATAAACTAAAGCTAGCAGTTAAATTATTTATCCTTTTCCAACGAAAGTAACTAACTTGATGAGTGATCAATTTATTTTATAGAGGCCAAGGTAACGGATATTGGTTTCTCTAACGATATGCTCCATTATGCATGTGTGATTCAGTTTTATTGTTTCTTTAATTTGTTTGTATTTCATAAAATGAATGTCATTCCTTTGTATAATTAAGAGTGCTTATATATTGTAATTTTGAAATTTTAAAACAAACATGGAATTATAAATGTAGAAATTGTTTGATGTGATCAATTTATGCTTTTTATTGCGCATTCCATTTCTATATGTTAATTACCTTTTCATGACAGATTCCAAAAAAAGTGTGGTAAACCGTAAATTTTACTACTCCCTCAGCTCCGGCCCATTTCAAAGATGTTAATTACTAATTTACTATATTGAATTATCAAAAATAAGTGTTCAATTTCATTTAACAACCAATAAAATGAAATGTTATTGGGTAGATATGTTATTTGATTTGTGAAAAGAATAGTTACTTTAGATTTCTAAAAGTGTATGTATAATTAAAGTGAACATTTTTATAGTGAGGAAGGGAATACAATTTTAGCTTATTCGGATACATATCAACTACAAATTAATAACATACTGTAGAAGGGTAGGTTTAACTGTGAATAACTTAAAAATTGAGATTCGTGAGAATCACACGATTACATGTTTACTCATAGATGATTAACTTGATATATATATATATTTGAAAAACAATAAATTGTAAAAAATTGTAAAACGAAATACTAGTAACATGTGATCGACCTAAAAACACATTTGCTGACATGTAAACAAATATGTTATAATCAGTGAAAATGTGTTTTAAAGTGATGTAATATGATATTTTCAAGCTTTCAATATTCTTTGTTAGCAATTTTAAACATATATTGACATTATCATATCGGAACAAACACGTTACCTTGTTCTTCTCTCGTACGGCACTCAATTTTAATGATTTTCATTTGAACCTCTACATAGATTTTAGGATAAAAGCTATAAATTGATAGCATACTTTCATTTTTATCTCAATATGGGTAATAATGTAATATACTCATTTTATTACCAATGTTGGATATAAACTCTTATTTTTTGTTCCAATGTGAGTAACCTGGTATATTTTATTTGCATTTGTGATTACGTGATAATGACTTATTGACTTATTTGATGATGTGGCATTCTATATTGGATATAATTACATATATACATATATATAACTTATTACTCAGCCAACAAGTTATATAGATTATAACTAATATACATATATAATATAATTGTTTAAAAGATCGAACTTGATATTTTGAGGAAGAGACAAATAATAGCTTCAAGCCTTCAATCAGTGTTCCAAAATATGTATATATATATATATATATATATGTAATCATATCCAACGTGAAAATGTGGAATGACACATCATCGAATAAGTAAACAACTCAGCGTCATGTAATCACAAATGTAAATAAAAGATATCAGGTTACTCACATTGGAACAAAAAATAAGAGTTTGTATCCAATATTGGTAATAAAATAAGTATGTTACCCACAATAAGACAAAAATAAAACTATATTACCAATTTATAACTTTTACCCTAGATTTTAATTAAATTCAACCCAAGTATCCAAATTTGTTTATTTCCTTATAATTTACTAACACAAATAGTTAATCTAAAGCGAAGTTTATATGTATGTATTTCATTTTAAACGTGTCACAACTCATCCCACCTTGGTCTATGATAAAAATTACGGAGCTTAATTTATTTACTAATATAATTAAGTTGTTGACTACTAATTAATAACTTTTACCGTGACTCTAAATGGAAATTAACTAACAGTGGTGTCGACCACCCCAAATCGTGGTTCCAAAGCCGGTCGTCCACTCTCTCTCATATATTCTTTATTTTCTTTTGTTGTGTTTGTGCGACTCAACAAGAAAGGAATTAAGGCTTTGTGTGTGGCTTGCTATAGTTGATAAACAAGAAGAAGAAAATAAGGGTTTGTGGGTTTTCTAACGGAGTGGTGAAAAACACCACACTTTTTAATAAATTCATTAAAATTGTGGAGTATGCATTTGTACAATACAAATTCTTAATGATTAATCATGGTGGATTTATTAAAAAGTATAGTGGAAATATCACCCACCTTTACAATGTATTTGGCCATATAATATATCTAGTATCTTTCGTCTGATGTTTTTAGTTGTATTTGCTAACTAATGAAAATGTGTCTTTTAAACAAAAATTAGTAAGTAAAATATTTTTTTAATAATATAATTAAAATGCAAACAAATTAATGTGTTTTTTTATTATTTATTTATTTGAAGTTTTAATGTCATGCAATATTTAATTTAATGAAAGGGATAAGTATTTCTAAAAGTATTCAACTTTAATCTATAGTATGTATCTGACTTATAAAACTTTTATTGTATATATGTATATTTGACTTTCAAAAATCTCTATTGTATATATTGAACAGTACTTTTGATGACGTATCATTCCTAAAATGTATCACGTGTCATCCGTATAATTGATGTAACACATCATCAAATTAAATATACCGTCTAATACATACAATAATGATATATGAAAGTTGGATACATACTATAGAAGTGTTGTAAGTTTAAAACATATTATAGATATTTTACTAAAGTTGAATACATTTACAAATAATATCCTATGAATTAAATAACAATTCGATTTAATGACATAGATTGTAGTGATTTGATGAAATGTTTAAATGACTAAAGAGTATATTTTGTGTTTAGGTTGTTAAATTAACTTTTGACAAACACAGGTGTTAACCGAATTGAAGTAAGCATCATGCCAGAGAAATTCTAACCATATAATCGTAACTAAACAGGTCGAGTAAAATGTGACAAAAAAAAAACAAATATTCACACGCTCTCATCAAAATTATACACATAGCTTATTCATATTTTGGGAATTGAACCCCAACATCATTGTTGAATTATTATATAAATATATCATTGTTAATTTGTTATTCGTATTATTTAGGAGCAGGTCAATGCTCCAACATACCAAGTAAAAGCCTTCGTGCTTCTAATGACTATATATAATATATTAATCAACTAACAAGTTGCTACTCTTTTCATTGTTTAGTTGAACTCAATATTACCAACTTCTTATTGAGAAAAGTTCATTGAAATATAATTATTAAAAAAATAAAGTATCAATCAAATTGTGTCATGTGTACAAAGAGAATATTTTACATGTACAAAACTCATTTACCCTCAAAGTTAAATATCTCACAAACGACAAATTATGAAAATTGCACCATTAAATTCAGCGTTTTATCCTCTTCGATTTGTCGTCCCTCAAGGTATACTTTCGACGAGTTTTTTTTCTTCCATTTTTTTGTGGGTTTCACATTTTACTAACACATGTGTTAATATTTGGTTGAACATTTAATTTATAATAGGGTTTAGGGTTTAGGATTTAGTAGGGTTTAGGGTTTAGTGTTTAGTAAGATTTAGGGTTTAGAGTTTTGTAAAGGGTTTAGGGTTTGGGGTTTAGGGGTTAGGGTTTAGTGTTTGAGGTTTGGGGTTTGGGGGAGAAACCCCCAAACCTCAAACCCTAAACCCTAACCATTAAACCCTAAACCTTAAACGCAACACTTTAACACATGGTGTTTGATAAATACAACACAAAATTTGTTTCATACACCAAAATGATGTTTCTGCATACTTGGACAGTAGGCTATAAGTGTTGTACAGTTGTATGAAACAAATTTCTTGTTGTATTTATCAATTCTCTTAACACATGTGTTAGTACAATGTGAAACCCACCAAAAAATGTAAAAAAAAAAAAAACCTCGTCGAAAATATGCCTTGAGGGACGGCAAATCGAAGAGGATAAAACACTGAATCTAATGGTGCAATTTTCATAATTTTTCAATTTGTCGTTTTTGAGAATTTTTAGTTTGGGGGTAAATGAGCTTTGTACATATATGGAACATTCTCTTTCTACATATGACACAATATAATATAATTGGTACTTTCATTCTTTCAATAATTCTTGTAGTCTAACAATTTCTATCTCACTTCTTATTATATATCGTTAATATAACAAGATTCCTGAAAAAACTTTTGACATTATTTCCAAACTCTTTAGGGGATCCAAAAGTTGATATATATCGTGCATAAGTACACTAGCTGATACATGGTCCTTCAAAAAGTCCACACCATAAAAATTATTTAAACATCTGCAAATTGCAATAACAAATTAACACCAAAACAGCTAACTACTAGAAGCATTCAACAGTAACTATCTATAAATTCAAGACTCTCATTACTTTCCTAATCATCTCTTCATCAATTCCCTTGGTGTATACTTGTGAAAAAAGATAATGGCAATCCAAAAGAACATTGTCTTCCAAATTCTGCTAGTTGCTCTTGTTTTTGGCATCGTAAACGGTAGTGGCTTAAAGTTGGGGTTCTACCGAAAGACATGTCCAAGAGCTGAAGAAATTATATATGCTACTACTGCTAAATACATTCATCAAGCTCCACCTCTTGCAGCATCTTTGCTTCGATTGCATTTTCATGATTGTTTTGTTAGGGTTCGTGCAATAACATAAACCATCTATTATGTTAATTTTCTCGATAACGTCATGAATTGAGATTAATCTGCTATGTGATAATTTTGCAGGGATGTGACGGCTCAGTGCTATTGAACTCAACTGCGACTAGCAAAGCTGAGAAAGACGGACC
The DNA here is from genome assembly GCA_963422505.1 of Pseudognaphalium luteoalbum. Taxonomy (NCBI): domain Eukaryota; kingdom Viridiplantae; phylum Streptophyta; class Magnoliopsida; order Asterales; family Asteraceae; genus Pseudognaphalium; species Pseudognaphalium luteoalbum. Next base: position 2,145,861 of record OY730192.1, read on the forward strand.
TCCCAATCTTTCACTTAGAGGATTTCAAGTTGTTGATGCTGTAAAAGCTGCAGTAGAAGCAGCATGTCCTGGTGTTGTTTCTTGTGCAGATGTCTTAGCTTTAGTCGCTAGAGATGCAATCCATCAGGTATATATTACTAATTATACTAAAATATATGAAAGGATAATGACAAACCGTAAGAATGTCATTTATAGCTACAAACATGCATAATTACTTGTACTTAAACCTTAAGGTGGTTGATGATAATTGGTTAAATCTTACGATTATCTCTTCTTGTTGTAACCTCTACACAACTTTAATTCGTGAGAATTTAGCTACAAAACATATTGTTCTTAATTAACACCACATTGGTCTTGTAAAAGTCTAATTTTATATATCTCTTATTGCAGATTAGGGGACCATTTTGGCCAGTTCCCTTGGGAAGAAGAGATGGAAGAGTATCGCTATTTGCTGACAGTTTGACTTTACCTCCTCCTTTTGCTAACATCACTGTACTCAAAGCTATATTTGCCTCCAAGGGCTTGAGCGTTAAGGACCTCGTCGTTCTTTCAGGTACATTTTTTGTCCTTGGAATTTTTGTGTCAATTTTTTAACTTGTATGGACGAGTTAGTAACTGTTACGGTGTTACTCACGCTGTTTCTATGTATCACATTATACAGGATCACATACTGTGGGTGTTTCTCATTGTTCAAGCATTTCAACACGGTTATACAATTTTACAGGAAAAGGTGATACTGACCCCTCACTAGACCCAACATACGTACCTCAGTTGAAAAGCATATGCTCTCCCACCGACCAAACCACGCTCCTTGCAATGGATTCAACTGTCGGAAAGTTCGATACAAATTACTACAAAGGTGTCTCGAAACATAGAGGTTTGTTTCAATCAGATGCCGCACTTCTAAATGACAAGAAAACAAGCAACTATGTCAAATTTCAGTCAAGAACTAAAGGGCTCTCATTCTTTGAGGATTTCAGTGTGTCAATGGTTAAAATGGGTAAAATCGGAGTTCTAACAGGTAAAGCTGGTGAAATCAGGAAAACTTGTGCTTTTAAAAACTAAAGCATATGATGAAGTATTGATGATCTTTTTCCACAAAAAGTAAACTAACTTGAGTGATTGTTTTATTTAAAAGAGACCAAGGTAACGCATATGAGTCTATGTGTGATTCAACTTTGTTCTTTCTTTGATTTGTTACTTGAAATGTGAATTGTGATTTCTAAAAGAATGTATTTCCTTTGTATAAGAGTGATTATTAATCTATTATAATTTTGGAATATCAAAACAAACACAGAATGTTGAATTATGAAATTGTATTGTTGTACAATACTTTTTATGCATTGAGTTGGGCATCTCATTTCTCTTGAACATAACTATGACGCTATAACAAAAAGGTTATTTCATGACACCGCTATATATATGTAAATTTAACCCAAATAAATCTACAATAAAGAATTTGGGCGTGTTATAACTTATAAGAGCTGAGGTTGTTAATTTGGCTGAACTTATTAGTATGAGCTTAAGCTTATTAACCTTTTGCGATTAAAATGCTCATTCTAAAAAGTTCTATCTATTCGGCTTCACAAAATTGAGTTTTCCCTTTCTCAAAAGTTTACAAGTCAAATGTGTTTGACAACTCAAAATGACTTATTGACAGTTAGACAATGCAATAAGCTAAAAAACCTTATTGAAAAAGACCAATCCAAACAACCCATAAGTAAGTTATTGACCAGTAGTAACTTTCACCGTGATATCAGACCATAATTATATTTGGACGCTTTACTGTGTTATAACCAGAAGTAGCTGCGATCTCCGGTCGCCCCCATCCCCACAACAATCCATTTTTTACCTATATCTGGTTTTTTACTTCATGACATATATATGATACTGAAATTGATGAAATGTCTACTTTATATAAGGTTAATTGTAATTTTCTGTTCTGGTTGTTAACCTTTCATGACTTGTATAAGTTGGAAACTGATATAAACATCAGTTAAGAAATAAGAAGGCCAGGTATCATAACGATTTACGTATCGTAAGCAGAGTATGATGTTATATGGCTAGCTTCACAATGGGGGATAGATTTTAAAAAAAAAAAAAATGTTTTCGTCATATAACCCAAAACTCTATCAGCCATTCCTTCAATCTTGAGAGAATATGATTATTTTCGTAATAAAGGATTTGCTAACCATAGCTAGATGACAATAACCACCCGATCCGGTAGATATGTATCTGATCCATTTACTAAATGGTGTATACGGACAATCTAAATGGATGAATAGTGGATATGGATATGGATGTGAATGAAAATTTATCATCCATGGTGTTATCTATTTCACCTGAAATACACATACACATACACACACACACACATACATATATATATATATATATATATATATTTGAACGGCAGAAATATATTAAATGGAAAACTAGCAAGGACTAGAAAACCAAAAAACAAAGAGTACAATTTAGAGATATAACATAAAACACATCCTAGATCCTTTCCGAGATTTTGACTGTGGAGACTGTAAAAGGGATGAAAAAACTCACACCGATTACATATACACCAAGCTGTGAGAAAAACCCATCCTCGGAGGCCGATTTTTCTGAGGTGTTTTTGATACAGTCCCAAACAAGCCTCGGGGAAACAAAAAACTCCACAAACTCTATGAGAAAAAACAAAAACATAATTAGACCATGAACAATTGATGAAGCGAGCAGCTGTATCTTCCATAATTGACATGTGAAAAAACCAGCAACATAATTCCCAAACGTGCAACGAAACGGTATTAAGGAATAACAATGGATTTTTAATCCACTCATCCCAACACAAGATCCCTCTTTTTATGAGGGTGAAAAATCACGTCATTTCTGAATCTTCAAATTTTCCATCAAGAAGCATACATAATCGTGACAATGATATCATTCACATATGAATTCAGGTAAAGGTTACTAACACCATCAATCATCTCGAATGGGGTAAGATGATAAGACAACGATATCCCAAGCCATTTATTGATCGACTTCCACGCCTTTTTAGAAATTTTACATTCCAAAAAAATATGATGAACATTTTCAATTCCATTGTTGCATAGAGGGCAAATAATAGACATGTTGGTAACACCACGAAACCTAAATTAAACGGGTCGGTAACCTGTCTATTAGCAATCTTCACACATGAATTTTGACCTTGCGATGTGCAATCTTGTTCCATCTAGAACTAGTATAGTGACTCAGAAGACTAAGCTGATCGAGATGCTTACGCAAACCATTAACAGAAAACATATCCATACTACCATAATTCCATTTTCATTTATCCAGGACGTTAGCAATAGTGATAGTCTTTATATAATCACATAAAGTCCGAAACTGACATTCCTCCCTTTCGCCGCGAATCGCACGCCGTCAATTCCAACACATTATGTGTGTATATAATCACATAAAGGGGTTTTGTTAACGTGTGCCCCCGTGGCACACGTTAGGATGCATTTAATAAAGTCAAAATTTTCTTAAATTTATATTTATATTTAATACTCATTAATTCAATCTAATAATTTCCTTCTTTATGCATATATTAATTACAAAATATGTTATTTAAGGAAATTACAAGTTCATTTAATGCACCTTAACGTGTATCACGGGGCACACATTAACAAAACCCTATATATATATATATATATATATATACACACATGTAAATTTACATATCCACATATAAACCATAAACAATTAAGGTGTTATTGAATATATAAAGTCGTAAATTTTAGTATATGTAGTGTATATTTGAGGAGTTTTATTTTGTATTTTAATTTATATAGCAAATATTAATGCATGAATATATCGTGCTGAGTGAAGTTCTGCTTACAACCATGTATTGAAGTCACAATCCACGATATAACAATTAAAACATGTGTGATTAACCTATAAATAAGGAGAACACATACATTTACATTTGTCTAAATATATGATTACTTGTAATTGTAACAAATTATGCTTCGTTGATTGCCAATGTTTGAACACTTTTGTGAATAGATTTCTGTATGTTACGTTATATTTATTTTTTTACAATATATGTCGTTTTCATTTCATATTAGAAAATTTTTTCTAACATTTTTGAATGTCCAATGGACATCCATTAACCCGCTTAATCTATCGGATATAGATATAGATGGATGAATTGAATTTAAATGAATATGAATACGGATATGAACGAAAATATTTAAATGGATATGGATGTGGATATGGAATCATCGGATCCATATCAGATCAATTGTCATCCCTAACCATAGCCCTCAGAAAATTAATTGTTACTAGAAAAGGTAACAGATAAAACCGATCATTCATCAACTTACCAAAAACTTCAAAACGTACTATTAATTCATGTACTTGTTCACATTAATTGATTCATATTCTAATGATGATTGATTGACGATAGATAAGAAGCGGCAGGGTTAAGGAAATGTGAAAGTGTATGTACAGTATGAACTATTGTTATCAAACATATAAGGTCAAATGCTAATTTAAAAAATACCAACTAGAAGCCTTCGTGCTTCAAGCGACCCCCACTCTATCACGGACTTTTGTTTTAAATTTTGATTAATGTTTAATACATGCTGTCAAGGTTTTTGGGTCATGCCCGCTGCTGAGTAAGTCGGATATGCACTTTACATAATGAATAGGTAGCCGATTGTGAGCTGGTCTGATCGCCGATTATCAAGCTTTTGCCACACATATTTTAACATGTTGCCCCTGATCGAATTTTTAAATAACTACTCCATAATTTAATGCACTTCAAATGAACAAGGGGATTACTATATATCTTATTATCTCAACAAAGATTCCATGAAAACATTGAGACCCTTATGGAGCTTGAAATGTTCATATATATCGTGCTGACATATAATACACACCCACGTCTAATAAGGGGTATTGAACCTGAAGGTTTGCAATAACAAATTATTATCGTTTAATTAATTACAGAAAGAAAAAAAACATGCTGCTCACTAATAGAAGTATTTAATAGAGACTTTTCTAATCTCCATAGCTATAAATTCACGACTCTCATTTGTTTCCTAATCATCCCTTTCTCTAGTGTATATTTGTGAGTTGTGACAACGGAAAAGGGCAAAATGGCAATCCAAAAACACATTGTCTTCCAAATTTTGCTAGTTGCTCTTGTTTTCGGCATCGTCAATGCTAACTCCTTAAAATTAAGATACTACAAAAAAACATGTCCCAAAGCCGAAGCCATTGTATACTCAACTACCGCTAAATACATTCATCAAGCTCCACCTCTTGCGGCATCTTTGCTTCGATTGCATTTTCATGATTGTTTTGTCAGGGTTCGTGCAATAACATCAACCCTCGTTTATTACCTTTTAATTGTTGTAATGAGAATTGAGATATATGTTGTTTTTGCAGGGATGTGACGGTTCCGTGCTATTAAACTCTACTGCTACTAACAAAGCTGAAAAAGACGGGCCTCCCAATCTTTCTCTTAGAGGATTTCAAGTAGTTGATGCTGTTAAAACTGCTCTTGAAGCAGCATGTCCCGGTGTTGTTTCTTGTGCAGATACCTTGGCTCTAGTTGCTAGAGATGCAATCCAACAGGTATTAATTGATTATTATAATTATATAACACATCCATCCCAAAATATTGCACACTAGAAAAGTCACACACAGTTTTAGAAAAGTACAAGTATATCACATTGTTCACAAATATATTTATCGATTTATAGATTCTCTAATTGGTTGAAACTAAAAGTGGTTAACAATTTTAGGATACTAGATCGAATAATAAAATGAGAAAATTAATTTCGGATCAAGGAACATAACAAGCTTGATGACCTTTTAAGTATAGAACTTACATACCATTCTTATGTGTTAAAACTAATAATGAGCTGGGTACGTGATCATAACCACTACATTAGTCATGAATAATCCATAATATGTTATATCTGTTGCAGATTAAGGGACCATACTGGCCAGTGCCCTTGGGAAGAAGAGATGGAAGAGTATCGCTTTTGACGGACAGTTTTACCTTGCCTCCTCCTTTTGCTAACATCACTGTACTCAAAGGCATATTTGCCTCCAAGGGCTTAAATGTTAAAGACCTCGTGGTTCTTTCAGGTATGTTTTTCCATTTTTTTGCACGCGATAACTCCGGCCAGTACAATCGGCCGGGTGGCGAAATCCCTTGCATTGTAGGAAGTAATTAACAATATAAACTTTTTTAGTAAGAATTTAGTCCACATTAATCAAGCTATTTTCCAATTACATTTGGTTTGATTTGATAACTGATCTCATTAAAGTAAAATAAAAAATATTTGTAACTATCAATTCTCTTTGGAGACGGTTCACCCACTTTTACATAAATTCTTTCAGTTTTTTTGACATTTAATCTATGCTCGTATATAGGATCACACACTGTGGGTGTTTCTCATTGTTCAAGCTTCACAACTCGGTTATACAATTTTACCGGAAAAGGTGACACTGACCCGTCCCTAGACCCAACGTACGTACCTCAGTTGAAAAGCATATGCTCTCCCACCGACCAAACCACGCTCGTTCCAATGGATTCCACTGTCGGAAAGTTCGATACTAATTACTACAAAGGTGTCTCGAAACATAGAGGTTTATTTCAATCAGATGCTGCCCTTCTAAATGACAAGAAAACAAGTGCCTATGTCAAATTTCAATCAACAGCTAGTGGATACTCATTCGCCAATGATTTCGGAAAGTCAATGGTTAAAATGGGCAAAATCGGGGTTCTAACCGGAAAGGCTGGTGAAATCAGGAAAACTTGTGCTTTCATCAACTAAAGATGTTAAAGTATTGATCATTTTACACAAAGTTATAAGTTAATTAAAAGAGGCCTGATGGGTAACGCATTTTGGTTACTTGCACAAGGTGCTCTACGTTTGAGATCGAGTCTTTAACTTTGGTGCTTTGAAAAGTACTTGTATTTAATTTCCTGTAAAATCAAATGTGTATCATTTCTTTAAAGTTGATTTATGAAATTGTTTGGTTGTTCAATAACCATTAAATTTTAAGCACTTTTTATTGCATATTACGTCTTCATAACATAATAAATAAGTTGACAATCTGCAGTGTGTTATTCAGAATAATTGCCTACTGACTCACGTTGACCATCTTTATTAGCCCCGTTGACTTATTCAAACTTCATAGTTAAGGGTTTCTTCTCTTATTATTATTATTATATTATTATTTCTATTTTAGCAGAGTGGGCAGTTTAGGGTTAGTGCCATCATTAAAACAAGGTAAAATTTGTTTGATTCTTTCCAGATTTAATTAGGCCTGTGTAACTGAATTCATCCTAAAGATCCCAAATTCATAGCAATTAATATTCCAGGCAAAGATAATAGTTTTAGTTTCAAATAATAAACATTTTTCCTGAATTATATATTTAATGAACACACTAGCAATGCATGCAAGAAATCTAGTTTAGTACCAGTATTAAGCACGTTTTATTTTCGATTCTGACGTTGTCTTGATACAGTACCGAGATCAGTAACTCACAGAGCTGAGGGAGAGATGATTAAGAAGGTGATAAAAGTGAGGAAGAATATTTCAACGTTTGGATGATCAATGAGCTGTTTAAAAGTTATATTTAATCAGCAAATCAGTACGTGTAAGTATGTAACTTTATTTAATATATACTTAATTAATTTCACCAACTAAGATTCCATCAAAATATCAAATGCATCCTTTGAGACTTTTCAATGTTTAACGTGTATTTCACATCTGCATCACTTCTAATGTGTCCAGCTTATTAACTAACTAAAAAATAGGGGTTAATACCTGAAAATTGTACCCAAAATCTATTGTATGTATCCAATTTACGTATGCTATTTTTAATGCATTAAACTTTTAGCAACAACTGTTTTAATGTATGTTAGTGACTGTTGTGGGTAGAATTTTCACTAACCATGCAGGATCCCGGATTAGTTACTGTGCTGAGTGTTTATAAGGATCCTGGATTGCTCTTGAATAAGTCATGTGTATGATATTGAACTTGCAACCAGGATAGGGAAAGGTATGATCCTGACTTGTTATATTATGAAGGATCCCCAGGTATGTCTATATTATCCTCAAGATAATGTTAAAACATGGATAATAGTCATTTAACCATACTATTGAGATTGTTATATTTCAGAATCCCAGTAGGGATATTATCTTCTATTTTAGGATCATCAACTTATAATTATCCCGAATATAATTAAGTCTGGGATAACAGAATGTCTTGGACTTAGTATTATTTTGTTAATCTTATAATAAATGTTTATTATATTATATATCTCGGGATCCCTTTACTACTAATATTTCTGCGTGTTTATCATGTTTTGACTAGGTCATGAGGGACGTGGAAGTAGTTCCGATTTCCTTGGATCGTATCAAGCTGAAGGAATATTTGAATTACGAAGAAGGAAGTTAACACGTGCTCAATACTCAGTCAAGTGAACGTTGGGGATGCTCCACCAAATATCGGGGATGATCCCGGATATTTCGGAATTCTTTGTTAATGATCTGTAGTATATAAATGAGGCTTGAATGATCGATTAGGCTAACTGATATTCATCACTTACACTTAATTACACTCTCTGCAACTCGTTTACACTTCCACACTTAACCATTTTCACACTTAGACGATCATTCTTGTGCTCTTTAGTTTGTAACTTCATTTTATTAAGTAAGAAAACATAAGGCAAGGATCGATTGATCCTTCCCGAGGTTTTGTGTCGGCGATCTATCATAGATCAAGGGTTTTCCTCGTACATCGTTGTGTTCTTGCACTTTTCCTTCATTTACTTTATTAAATTTGCATTCTTTATCATACTTACTGTATTATCTCGGAATTATCCTGAATTATACTTGTTTTTCTGCATTTGTCTAAGTCTATTGCATACAAACTCATTATTTACGAAGTCCTTGACTACATATTTGATAAGATTTAATCTTTAGTTAACCCATATTAGCAAAGCTACAAGTTTTCACCGTAAAAGATAGTTTTCAATCAAATAATTTAGAAACCAAATTCAAGCACACAACCTCACTTTACTAATGTGTTCATTAAATTTCCTAGTGTAACTTTTTGACCAAAACAGTGACGTGTTGATGATTTGTCAAACTCTCCGGATGGCACGTGGCACCTTCAACGAGTGCAAGTCACCAAATTACATTAAAACACCATTTTTGAAAGTTTGATGTATTAAAATTAACATACGTAAGTTAAGTACACATAATAGGTAGGGTTAATGTACAAATTCGGTACTATACTTTGCGAAAAAGTTTATGTAGGTTACTAAACTTTTAAAATGTGCAATTGGATTAATGTACTTGTAAAAATTGTAAAAAATGTTCAATTGGGTTACTGTACTTGTAAAAAAATGTCATCCCGCCTATTTTGCTTAATTTTGGCTACAAGTTTAGTGACTCAATTGCATATTGTTACGTATATTTTTGCAAGTACAGTAACCTAATTGTACATTGTCGAAAGTTTGGTAACCTAGTTGAACATTTTACAAGTACATTACCTCAATTGTACACTTTTAAAGTTTAGTAACCTAGATGAATATTTCCGCAAAGTACAGTAACTTATTTGTGTATTAACCCTAATAGATATCGAGTACAAGTTGGTTGCATTTCTAGGTCCTTAAAAAATACGGTTACGATTATTCTGTTATTAGGATTGGGATTGATGAGGAACAAATTGTTGTTTATTTATCATTATGTTATGTATTTAGTGGCTATCTCAAAATAGCTCACCTAAGCACCCTAGCTACTCATTTAACTTAATTTCATTAAACTTAATTATAGTTGTCCACATATTCAATTCCTATTATTATAGGTTCACATATAAAAAGCTCATTCAAATCGAGCTTACGTATATCCTTCCAGTTAAATCTTGCTTTACCCCTTTCAAGTAGTCGACTACAATAGTTTCCACTATTTTAACTGGAAACTCATTTACCTCTCCACATATTTCTATGAAATACATTGCCTACGATTTTCTCCTAACACGTCCAAATCATCTCAAGCATCAAATCTAACTTGGTGTTCTACTACAGTCCACTTTAGCATCTCCATTTCTCCCACTTCCGTCATATATATATTCTTGAGTTTTCGTCATTGATTCAACATTCGGACTCAGTACTATCATACAACATAGTGTATAGCTACTTTATTAACAAAAAAAAATAAAAATAAAAAATCAGAGACTTTCTTGTCGCACAAATGCGAGTCTCTGCCCTTAAATGTAACCTCTAAGGCTCTACTAAACATAATTTCTTTTTCTTGCTTCTAGACTAGATGCTAAGTTCATTGTTCTTATTATATAGGGTTAATCTTCAAGTTTCACTTTTTTTTTGTTTTAACCACTCAAATTTTTTCGCACGATTCAATCTTTTAAGTTTGCATACTTATCGGTTAATTTTACCCTAAAGGGTTAAACCATTAAATTTTTGAAAGGTGAATAATTAAACTTGGAAAAACTTACAAAGGTGAAATTATTATAAAAGATACACTTTACTGATTAAACAATCAAAATTTTGAAATATAATTAAACTTTAGGCTTAAACTATCAAAATTTAAAATTTCGAGGATTAAATCATTAGAAAAAAAACTTGAATGCTTGAAACCAAAAAATGTGAATATTTGAAGAATAAAATATTATTATTATATATATAAAAATATGTATATTAATCTGTTTTAGAAGACACTACCAGATGGACAGTGGCGGAGATAGGACGCGGGCAGTGTAGGTAGTTGCCCCATTACAACTTTTATATCACGTAAAAAAATAAATTTTTTAAAATTATTAATGATATTTTAAAATTTTCATCCCAAAAACTATAAAGGAAATAAAAAATAACAAATTTTCGTCACACTACTTTGAATTCCTTTCTCCACCCCTACAAATAGACTCTCTTTTACAAAGACGTTGGTTGGTCTACAAAAAAAATTTTATTTGAACGTTGATTGATATGCTTGAAACATGCAAACAGAATCTTTGTATACTGACTTTTTCTTACGATAATTTTAAAAATTGAGTCGAAAAATGAAAAGAAGGCTGTTAAACATGTTATATTATTGTAGATTGGCTGTAATGATTTCACCTGCACCAAATAGATAGAATCAGCTTATATAGGGTAATTATAAAGTTACAGCAAAATCATGTATAATTTAATTTTGTTGAAGACAAATCATATTTCAACACCACTTAGGAATATTAAACAAGCATGATTCCATATTTCCATCAATCGACAAAATAGACCATAAAAGTATATACTATATATTAAAAAGGATCATCTCTGTTATTGATCAGATGGACCATAAAAAAATTACTGGATAACAACCGACATTTATCGAATTTGAAAAACAGTCAGGAAAGATGGTTCGGTCCTTTGTTTTTCTCAAACCGAGAGATCCATTGATCGAGATTTTTATGCATATAGATACTCTACAACTGATCCACTGGGAGCGATAATTTCCAGGAACATTACCACGGACCAGTGCCTAAACTATTCTATTATTAGTCACACAACTGCCCTATCTTTGAATGCGCAATTCTTAAGAATGTAGGGCTATAATCAAATGCTATGGTAAGATGTCACATTACAATCATTTTGTAGTAGTTATTTTGCTATTTCAACAAAATTCGTTAGCACGTTAAGAATCTTAAACCACTAGCTACAAGATGAAATTAAGGTCCATAAATCGTGCAGAAATAAAATATTATTATATATGTGGTCGATGCAAAGAAATTAAGGGTTGACAATGTTATAGATTATTACTATACGTATGATGCAAAGTTGGCTTTAATCATTAGCTAAATAAATTAAATCTCTAAAACAACTCATTAAATGGACTTTTTCGTATGTTACCAAGTATAAAATAAAGACAGACATCAACTTCCTAATCATCTAAAATCCATCTGTGAGCAAGTGAGAGTGGAAGCAAATATGGCAAGCCAAAAACACATTTCACTTGTTCTCCAACTTCTTTTAGTTGCTCTTATCTTCAACAGCGCCAACAGTAAGGGTTTAAAATTAGGCTATTACCAAAAGACGTGTCCTAAAGCCGAAGCCATTGTAAAGACGGCAACAGCAAACCTCATTTCTAAAGCTCCTTCTCTTGCAGCTGCTTTGCTCAGATTGCATTTTCATGATTGTTTTGTCCGGGTTCGTCTGATAATTTCATTTAAATGTTTTATATTTTTTGTAACTCCTAGCGGCAATTTAAGATCCTAGCTAAATTGTGAATTGAAATAAATATGATCTTTGTGCAGGGATGTGACGGTTCTGTGCTAATAAACTCTACCGCGAACAACAAAGCTGAGAAAGACGGGCCTCCCAATCTTACTCTAAGAGGATTTCAAGTTATTGATGTTGTAAAAACTGCCGTAGAAGCAGCATGTCCTGGTGTTGTTTCTTGTGCAGATATCTTAGCTTTAGTAGCTCGCGATTCAATCACCCAGGTACATTTTACTATTCATATATCTATGTGCAGTTTGTTATACATTATTTTCCCATATTCTATATATTAATTATTTAATATATATTGCATGACCACATACAGATTTTAATTACTGAAAACTTCTATATATGCTTATTATTATATATACCTATGATGAAATTATATATATGGTTGTCCTGATCTATAATCATTAGATTAATTACTCCCATCAAGTTTCTTGAAGCAGCCTTTTATTCATAGTTATTTCTTGCTTTTCGTTTTTGGGAGTGCAGATTAAGGGACCATTTTGGCCCGTCCCATTAGGTAGAAGAGATGGAAGAGTATCACTTTTTGCGGATAGTTTGACACTACCAGCTCCTTTTATGAACTATACTCAACTCAAAACAAATTTTGCAGCTAGGGGCTTGAACGAGAAAGACCTTGTAGTTCTTTCAGGTACTTTTTGTCATTTTTCAATCCAAATTCACCTATTGCACTTTCTGGTAATTTGGAATTGTACATAGTATTGACGATACGTCAATTAATTCGCATATAATTGTTTAACATTTTTTCTTATAGCATTAAACTTAATAATTGTTTGATGGAGTGTCGTCATTGAGTAATGAGCAATGGTAGTCGACAACCAAACACATACACATATATAACTTTAGTACGTCTTTATCCCTTTATGTAGGAGGACACACTGTGGGCGTTTCTCACTGCTCAAGCATCACAACCCGATTGTACAACTTTACAGGCAAAGGGGATACTGACCCATCTCTAGACTCGAACTACGCAACTCAATTAAAAATTAAATGTAAGCCAGCCGACAAAACAACGCTTATAGAAATGGACCCCGGGAGTTCCAAAATATTTGACGATCATTACTATACTCTTGTCTCAAAAAGGAGAGGGTTGTTTCAATCAGATGCTGCTCTTCTTGATCACAGGAAAACAAGAGATTATATTAAACGTCAAGCAACTTCTCATGGGTCTGCATTCATCAAAGATTTTCAAGACTCGATGGTTAAAATGGGTAAAATCGGAGTTCTTACAGGAACGAATGGTGAAATCAGAAAAAAGTGTACTATAATCAATTAAGTATTCAGCGATCATCAATTTCTCCCAAAAAAAAGTTAAGTTGATGTGTGATTTGATGTAAATAAAGAGAGATCAAGCCCTGCTTCTTGGTTGATTTAACCAAGATGCTCTATTTTGGCTCATATTCTGTATTTTGTTGTTGTATTTTTTGTTATTCGTAATTCTTACTTCAAAAAAGTTGATTTAATTTATGTAATTTTGGAGCATTGTAAAAAATTATTACTATGTATTAATCAATTAATATATATAAGCAAATCCCTCATTTGTGTAATTATACATTATATATGCAAATTAACTTGTCCGAAGGAAAAAAAAAAAAAAAAAACCTTTCAACCCTTAACCTACAGATTTAGCGCGGTTATATTTCATGTGGCTCTTAACAAGTTGCCCAGCCGCGATTGCAGACATGAGAGACAGCTCTCCGGCTAAAACCGTGGCAGCAACAACTTTAGCCAACTGTCGTGCATTTGATCCAGCTGATTCTTTATTTGCACCCTTCACTCCCAACAAATTCAAGCAAGCAGATTGTGAAGCTAAATGAGTCCCACCGCCCACAGTACCAACCTCAATTGATGGCATAGTAACAGACACATGAAGATCTTGACCACCGTTCACCGCTTCCATCATTGTGATACAATGTGAGCTTTCAATGTTCTGTGCTGGGTCTTGACCGGTGGCTAGAAACACAGCCGACACAATGTTACTAGCATGTGCATTGAACCCACCTAAAGCACCAGCCATAGCTGATCCAGTTAGGTTCTTGAGCATGTTTAGTTCAACTAACGAATCTACACTTGTTTTCAGTACCTTTTTTACCACTTGTTCTTTTATTATTGCTTCACACACAACTAATTTGCCTCTACCTTCTATCCAATTCACAGCTGCTGGTTTCTTATCAGAACAATAGTTTCCGGAGATGCCAATGATGTCCATGTCAGGGAAGTCAGCTTGGAGATAGTCTAGTACGTTTTGAACACCTTTTGAGACCATGTTCATTCCCATTGCATCACCGGTACTACAAGTGAACCTTACGTATAGATTCTTTCCTGCAATCGCACATCTGATTGTTTGAAGCCTGCCGAATCTACTTGATCTACAATCATTGCATTTGACTAATTAAAGTTAACCAACTATGATGCAAAACGGATTAAACAACTAATTAAAACATCCATGAACAAGCCGGATCAGAAATACGGACAGCATGTTTTATACTTGCCTATTCATTTACTTACGAATGGACCAATTATTACCAGCAGGTTAATAGATGAGAAATAGATATACAATGGGTCAAAATTCGTAGATGTGATAATAATATTAATAATAATAGTTAGTTAGTCGTATAATTATATAGATTTCTTAGTAATCTTAAATGAGTATCAAATAGAAAATAAAATTAAGTAATTCGGATCAACCCAACCTGCTGCGACCCGTACAAAAGTAATTATAGTTTTGACCCATTATAAGACCTGCCAATTTTACCACCTCAATATAAAACTATTAGCTAGTATGGAGTGGCTAAAAGTATAGACCTCTTACTTGTTAAAAACTGAAGCAAGAATTTCGAAGTTTAGTGGTTCCTCCAAGAAGAACTTCAACTCAGCAGCCCTTTTCGCAGTGCCAAACCGAACAACTGGAGCTCGAGTCATGCCATCCTTTAGTAGAACACTGGTGGCACCACCAGAGACATAAATCGCCTTAAAACCCCTATTAGTACTAGCCACAAGGCACCCTTCAGTGGTCGCCATGGGCACATAGAACTCCAGCCCATCCAGCAACATCGGGCCAGCTATACCCACAGGTATCTGAGCATAACCAATAGGCATCTCACAACACTGTCCCAATATTGAGTCAAAATCAAACCCTTCTATAGGCAAACCGTCAATTGACTTTCCTGTTATCCTTTCCAACGCCACTCTCCTTATGATAACGGCACGTTTACAGTCCCCAAGCTTTGTTTCTAATGAATAAGATGGAATTTTACCATTAACCACGGCTTGTATCACCACCTCATCGTCTTCAGTGACCACTGTTTCCGTTGGTAAAATCGCATTAGATTCAAAACTGACTGTATAATCATGATTTGTTGTTTCTTTTAACTCCTCTTCTTCATCGTCCTTGTTGTGAACAAGGCTCGTACCAAAGTAAACAAATAGATAGATACATGAGACGATGAATGTGATAACGGCAGCCATATTTCCACGCCACCTGATGATGAGATAATACACAACTGAGAAGAAAATAGTACTGAGAAATACACCATTTCGAGTATCCACCTTGTTGGCAGCAGGCCGTTTCAATGGTCCGTGCCAAACGGGAAAGAGAAGATGAATTACACGTTCGGTTAAGGAATTAATCATATAGGAATTGAGAGAAAAAATTTGGTATAAGAAGTTGTTTCAGTGATGAGAAATTGTTAGCCCGAATGGTGTTTTTATTTATAGGTAATAAGGAGTGACATCTGCAAAGGCACAAGTATTTGACCATTTTTCATGTGCATGGTTATAAAAGGTCAACAGAGTTGATTAAACTAATGCAGCACACCAAATGTAGATTATAATAAGATCCACTGATTAGTGTCGTGGGTCAAATCCGCTAGTTAGCATACAAACAAATTATCTACTTTTTCTAACAATTTTATTCGTCTTTTAATCAACTCCAGCAAAGTAATTAAGTCTGTTTGCCAATACCTCCAACTCTTTGTATGTTTTCATTTAAAAGGTTCCTTCTTAGAACATCAAGGTGTGCTTCCGACTATTAGAGGAATGAAAATGAAAATAAGAGAAGAGATAACATATGAAAAAGAGTACTAATAACTTTAGTGCAACTGGGACTTACTCGAAACCAAAGGGTATTTCAAGTTAAATTATAAATCGAGTTGGTAATGCAAAATACACACTTGTTTAAACTAACTTGGACCTCCACTAAATGCCTTGTTACACACAATTAACACATGGTTCTCTTGGACAAACAAATTGAAACACAACATAATCTCTTTGTTACGCTCAAAATTCTCTGCCAAGATATTGAGTGATTTCTTGAATTATCTCGATAAAGATTTCCTGATACCTAAACAGTGTTAAAGTAGAAATATTTATGGTAAAAGTGATTGTACATGATTGAAGGAATTAATCCATATTATCATCATACCTTGTTACACAATTCTAACAAAGCGCATGCCGTAAGAAAACAAAGCATATATAATTTTTTTGTGTTCTCAAGTTGTTCAAAAAAAAGTAAATCGTTTAAGTATCTAAAGAAAGTTGCTACTCCATCAGCAGATTACATCATCAAGTAGTTAAAGAAAGTTGCTACTCCATCAGCAGATAAATTAAATTGCATAAACTTGTACTCCATCTTTTCTACCCTATATGAATTAAACGTCTACGTTCATAAACTATCACAAATAAACGAAGAATGACCCACGAGAACAATTCTAAGAGAAACCCAGATCAGATAGCTTTAATTTAGAACAAAAAAAAACTTGAGAAACAATGTCGGTTGTACATAGCCCAGAATAGCAATTGTGTGCTTCCAGTTGTGAAATAGCAATGGCTGCAAACTCTCATCCGCATCAGTATTAGAAAGAGAGCTTATTTATATTCAGACAAGACTGCCAGATAATTGTCCCTCCAAGATACAGTAAATCTCATTTTTGTTCCAGCAACTCACATTGAAAAATTGAGCATCACTACCTCATTTTACCAGATGGCAATTTAAACCTTTTTTTACTTGAATGGGCTGATTTATCACACATTCTACCTCATATTATGTACAGATACACATGATATTTATACATTCCCTCAAGTGAGACTCGAACCACAGTTTCTCATGGTTTATAGGTTACATCCATTACGCTAGACCAAAGGCACAGAACCTCTTCATCATCAAACAAACACCAACACCTTCACCAGTGTGGCTTATCTTAGGGAGAAAAAAACATGATTTTAAGACATAAGCACTTGAACTATGGCAATCCCTAAATCTCCAATATATCAATAAAAACAATTTAGTTAATGAAATGAGTCTCAGATCTGTAAAAAAAATCAGTACAAAGAGGATATAACCGCCATGGCTGAATAATCACGTCGGCATCGAATGTATCAAAAATGTCCATACGTTGCCCTGCCAAGATACGATATATCTTGGTGCATACATTATACATATCACTTCCCTTCGAAAAAATAAATTAAATTACACAAAATCTTCCCTGTAAGTGCTTAAATTACCTCATCATCAAAAGCATCACAATCGTTAGTAATTACCTCAATGAAAGCATCTCTGTAAGTGGTTAAGTTTGATAACCCTTCAGATCAAAGAATTCTTTTCGAGAAGCTGAAGCAGCCAACCTGATACGCAAAAACAGGGTAACCATACCCATGTACCAAAACTAAATTAGTTGCAACTTTTAAGCAACATCCTCCATATTAAATGCATTTAAACCGAAACATGCAGCACACTAAAAAGTCATCAAAACCACACCATCATCACTTGGATCAGAAAGTTGTATAGTTCATTCAGCCCATTCTTTTGAATGTACAACAGGTCTTTGCAATCAAAACAGCCCTCAAAACAATATCATGTACGTAGCGAACACAGTGAAGGAAGGTTACTATGAATTCAGTGCATGATCACGTTAGGACAAAAAGTCCATTAGACAATCAATAATGAATACAACTGGCCAAGAGCTAACCGCAAAACCAGATCAATCAAAGTGATTCTACTCATCCATAATCAACAAATATCAAGTTATCAAAATCATATTAGATGGCATGTAAACCCATTTCTATAGCTACCTCGAATTTGATGTGCACTTATTCTTGGGTTGTCAATTGTAGGGCAACTGACCATGTTGCAATACAGAGTTTGCATACCGTTAAACAACTCACCAATTTAAACCTATAGAGATCACAACGTCAAATAGTCACTATTTCCATATCAGTGGTACACACATGATGGTTCTATACATTAGAAAAAGGAATTACAATCTCATCTCTATCAACAAGTTAAAGAATCAAGCACTAACATGGTCCAATCCACTTCAGAAAGATCATCCCTATCAGTACCAGTCTATCTAATGGTCTATATTTACTAATTTAAACAACCAATTACCTTTGAATTCCATCTTGGTTGTTTTCACCACTACTGAATGTCAAAACTTCCACCACAGGAGATTGCCATCCCTCTTCGAGTTCTTAATAGGTACATTAGTTTTATTGCCAGCTAACAAACCATTTAGAAAAGAAAAAAACAGAAACATAATGCCACCAATATAAACTTGAATAATTATATGATTTTCAAGGGTATTGACTAAAAAGACATTATTGCAGTTGCAAAGAATATAACCCATTATGGCGGCAATAATCACGCCAGCATCGAATGCATCAGACAAACAAGATCCCAGCTAGAGTACAACTTCCAGTCTGTTTCTTTGTAGCATATCCGCAGATAATAGGTCCAAACATGAGGCTGTAGATACATCTACCAAAAAAGGAGCTCATAATTGTTGATTTTTAAACTAAAGATGACTAGTAACAATTTTAAAGTTTCTAATATGTCATCAGAACATGGATTTTGTACAAAAAAGTGAGACTTGAAACCTCAAGTTCTAGTCCAAAGGCCCTCTAATTACCAAAGTGTACTGCTATGTATACAGCCTCGTTATCATCAAACAAACACCAGCACCTGTGACTCTCTTCAGGGAGAAAACCAACGAGCCATAAACACTTAAATTAGGCAATCAGAAATACCCCTTTATATCAATAAAAAAACGCGATTTCGATTGCTACACAACACAGCCAGAGAATTGCCACGCCAAGAAACAGTAAACCTCATATTTGCATGATCAACTCAGACATTTAAAAATTCACCATCAGCAGCTCGTTTAGAAAAGGTGGCAATTTAAACCTGTTTACATGAACGCATCTAACATATATTTTTAATAATGGAAAACACACATTGTACCTCATATTAGTATACATTGTCAGCCTCTTAATCATCAAACAAACACCAGCACCTGTGGCTTACTTCAGAGAGAAAAACAACGAGCCATTAACACTTAAATTATGCAATCAGAAATACCCCTCCCCGCCCATCAATAAAAAAAAAAAAAAAACTTTGTCAAAGAAACTATGACGGTCAGATGTGTAAAAACAATCAGTACAAACAGGATAAAACCACCAAGGCTGCAAAAATCACGCTGGCATCGAGTGTACCATGGTGCCTGAATGTTTCCTCTCCAAGATACGGTATACCTCAAAGTTTGAACGATTAGCTTGATAGCTAGAAATTCATCACAGCCCCCTATTTTACAATATTATTGGTGCATACACAATACATATCGCTTCCTCTTAATAAAAATAACTTAAATTACATAATTGTCCCTGTAAATGCTTAAAATTGAGCTTAAACCACATTGCTCCTACAGGACCAACACAATAGGACTATTATTGGGCAGAGCATGTATCTCTATTGACTCATAAAATAGCAAAACAATGAATTACCTTCGAATTCCATATCAATCAACTTCACCATGACTGGATGTTACCTCCTCCACCACACCAGATTGTGCCATCCCTCTCCGATCAAATTCTTAACAGATACACTAGTCTGATGCCAATTAACAAACTTGAAAAGATGTGATTTTTTTAGGTCAAAAGACTTCTTCTACCAAAATAGGAAGGCTCATAATAATATTGAATTTTAAAACCAATGATGAACACATGTGTAAAGCTTTCTAATATGCCATCACAACATGAATTATGAACAAAAAGGTTGAAAAACATTCCACTCATACATTGATCAAACTAACAGAACCCTAAGTTTCTGAAAAGCAGCAATCTTTTGGTTAAAACTACAGAAAACAAAAGAAACCCTAAAAAATAAAAAGAAATCAACAAATAAAACGTTTGCGATAACAGAACCATGAGTCCACAACAGCAGAAAATCCCTTTTCTTTTCTTTTTTTGCATAATAAACACAAGATAAAAGTAACCCTAGAAATAAGAAATCAACAAAAGAAAGAAATAGAAAACATGAGCTGATAGATAGATGACGATTGATTATTAAGGTTGGAACTCCGAGAAGAGATGGGATACGCAATTTTGGGAGAGAGGGAGATAAATAGTGTGATATACTGGTATGTGGATGCATATATAGGTTTGCGTAAATAGGCGATGTCGGTTTGGGCATGTGGCGTTAGTCTCACGCAGAATGTCATAGTCAAAGTCAAAGTCAAACGCGGTAATACTGGTTTCTACCGGTGTTTTTAAAACCGGTTTTTTAACTAAACCGAAAAACAGTCCGATCCCGGTTTTAACCGGTTCAACCGAGGTACTATCCGGTTGAACCAAAAAATTAACACTATATCCATCAAACCGATTTTCCTTTTAGATTCCGGTTTAACCGGTTCAACCGGCCGAGTTAAACCGGTTTTTAAAACATTAGTTTCTACTAAGTGGTAAAATGAATGGGTCGGGTCTATATGAGTTTGAGTCTAAATGGGTCCGAGTCTAGATGGGTCAGTGGATGGGATTATTTATGGCAAAATTGTAATATTTATTATCATATACTCCTTCCATCCCGATTTTATTGTCCAATATTTCTTTTATGAATGTCCCAATTTTATTGTCCACTTCTATAAATGAATAAGAATAATGAAATAAAGTTCTTTTATGTCCCAATTTTATTGTTCATTTCTATAAATTGATTAAGTTACTTTATTAACGATCAACGATCTAGATTTGTTCATGATAATTACACTTTAAACCCCGTAATTATTTTTAACCTTTCAAAATAACTAAACAAAGAAACAAAAAAAAATATAACCAAGAAATACGACCAGATTTTGAACCACAATATCTAACAACTTTATTTGAATTATTTATGGAATATGTAATAAAGTATTAAATACAATAATAATAAATTAAATTGGATCAAAAACTCAAACTAAATCAACCTCTATATTAATACACAAATCCGACCGAATATTGTACATATAAAAAAATAATTCTTATCTCTCTCTCTCTCTATATATATATATATATATATATATATATATCCTTCATTATTCAATTCATGATCATTAACTAAAAAATATATGTAATTAATTAATTAATCTTACAACTATAGTCATAATAAATTAACTAAACCCAATATATCTAATGTTTTACACTTTAAGCAGAATGTTTGCGCGATGCAGATTGTACAAAAATTAAAGTTTCATGTTCGTTGGATTTGTAATATGAAAAACATATACTACGATACACTAAGATATTTTTTTTAAGAAAAAATATCAACAATTTACCTTTTTTATTTTTAAAAAAGTTAGAATTTGTAACACACACACACACATATATATATATATATATATATATATAAACGTCGTTAAGAACTCGATGCTCTGGTTGCGAGTTGTGGTTGTCAGACTCAATGTTCATAAAAGTTAGGTGCAAGTTATGGTGTGCGGAAACGTGGGTTAGGTTGAGACTTTAATGTTATGTACGTAAAATTGAAATCGTAAAATTGATCAAAAAATTGAAAATTTCGAATATAAGAACTCATTGTATAAAAAAGAAATTAAAAATACAAAAATCCGTTTAAGTTTTAAATTTCAAGAAAAACACAATCAAGAGATCGTTTATAATATCTTACAACACTTTAAAAACGGGAAAAATTGATGAAAATTTGATTTTGGAGGCTTTAGAGATTGATTTTGACCATAAACAATGGATAAACCGCCTACGGCGGTTTGCTAACACGTTCGTCTTGTTCCGAGCTTTTCATCCATAATTGACACGTATCGTAACTCCTTACGATAAAAAAGTTATGTCACATTTTTATTACTTATGAGTTTAATAATAATAATAGTATAATGATATTTTTAGACATATAATCATATAATGATTAAAAAGATGACATATAAGGGGAAAAAATGTTTGTTTTATATATATGCAATAGATTGATAGATAGATAGTGTCAATCATTTTAAAATGAACAAAATAGGACACCTTTTTGACCCGTTAGTATTGTAATGAGTTAAGTGAAAATGCATAAATTACTTTTCGTATGCTACATTATTTGAGAAGATGAAAAAACTTATAACTAAAAGTCTAAAAAATGCCAACAATCAATAATAACCCACATCTTTTTTCTCACACACAAGATATCACATCACCTTGCCATGTTTAAAGTAAGAAAAATGCTACTTGTGTTCTAAACTTGTATACAAAAAGATTGACTAACATTCATGTAATTAATCAATATAGTTAAATATTTCAAATATGATTGGTTTATTTATAAATTACCACTTGAAATGTCATGATATTTAAATTATAAGGACTAAAAAAAATAGGAAAATATTGAAAGTGTCAATTTCAATAGTTGTTGGTACACATTTTAAAAATTGAAAAAAATAAAGGAAATAATTTTAACCGTAGGATCTTTATGGATGAAATCAATCTAATGTCCAGATTGCTCTATTGTATTCTGTTTTATATATATATATAATATAATATAATATAATATAATATAAAGTTCTGTTTTATATATATATATATATATATATAATATAAAGATATCTTGTACATTATTTAATAATTCAATATTTTTTAAAACAATTGAAAGTCGGATCAAGTTATTATAAAAGTTAATCTAGTAAGCAGTTTGAACATTTAATAGTCTTAAAAAGAACATAACACATTATTGGGTATTGCTAATTAAGACAATATCTAATACAAAAAGTTAACCTCTTAACAAAAAATCTATTAACTTTTTTTTTTTTTAATAAATGTGTTTCAACCGTTTAAAGTTTCGTTTATCATATTATAATCCGAACCCCAAATGATATTTAGGTCAAATATTTATAACTTATTATTTATAACATTTCAATTATTATAATTAGATTAGATATCTACGTATTTTTCAAAAGAAGGTGTCAAATTACTGTATCTGTCTTGATAAAATTACATGTCAGCATATAATAGTCTTAGACACTCAAAGAAAAAGAAGACATGGAGATCTTGGTGTATCTCAAACCCATGCCTGCCTCTACAACAGTTGAAGAAGTAAAGGAATAATAAATGGAAGCTCTTCATAAACAAGTTACACTCCATATCCTTTTTGACTAATAAATGGTGTTCCCAGCCTCTCTCTACTTTTCTCCCTCATTTTGCAGGAAACGTTAAAAAACTCATCTAGCCAATTTCACGTCTTTTGGTAAACAATCTACTATCTTGTACGTTATGTCTTTTCTGTAATAAACTTACGTTTTTGCATTTTGTGTAGCCTGCTTGTTTATCTGTTTGGTTTGTTTCAGCTTGGATGTGGTAAAGATGAAAGCTTGAAGAAGAAGAAGAAGAAACAAGATGATGAACTCGTGTTAAGGAAAAACTTATGTCGCGTTAAGGCCAGTTTTATCTCCTCTTAGATTATTGCTCTATAACCCACACTACTAATTTCTAAAAACTCGATCTAATGAGTCTTTGGAAAGTAATACGGTTTAGCTATTTTGAAACACCTTCACCAGGTTACTACATTTTTTAATTATTTGAATCTAAACCCATTTTCAGGTATGTTTGTGATTTTTGATCCACTGTTCTTTGTGAGAAATCGAATTATAGGAATGTCATTTATTTTTTATTGGTCATTTCATGTCATTTGGATGAAATAACTAATTTTTACAATAATGTTCTATAGTTTTAAATGTTTAAGGGTACAACACATTACTTTTATTAACTTAAACAGATTGATGTCACGCCAGAGATATATAATTTATATTTTGACTTTTGAAAAGTAAAACTAAAAACGAAATGATATATTCGCTGACTTTTGAAAAGTAAAACTAAAAACGAACTTATATATCCGTGGGCTGTGCTATGCACAACCTTATAAATCACCTAGTTATAATTAAAATTCGGGTTGAGTCATATTAGTGGATTTGGATTTGAGAGTTGAAAGTTCAAAACGCGAACTCGGATTGATTTGAAAAATGATTTGATATGTCAAAATTAACTGACCATAATACGACTCACATAATTCATTTAGGTGAATATGTCAAACAGACTGATGGGTTGGATGCTTGGAATTGATTCTAAAAAAAGAAAAAAAAATCGATTTGTCGATCGATCCGGACCTTAACTTAAACTTGAGACGAAGAAATTAGAATAGTTGGCTGGTTTTGGGTTGAAAGGCTGACCGGTTAAATATCCAACCGTAACCCCTTTTTTTGTGTCAATTACGTATTAAGGTAAAAATTGTGAAGTGTTATCAATGTTAATTATAATTCTCATTTGAAATATAATCAGAAAAGAAAGTAACAAGATGGTACCACTACTTCAATTTTCATTTAAGATTCGACAAGCACATTAAATGAAAATGGTATCACAAATAAAAACTTGTGTAGTCGATGCATTGGATAGGTAAACTGCTACATGTAGCCATGTAGGTCAACTTTGAAATTGGCTAAAAATGGAGTATATCACAACAACGTCGAGTGAAACTAACCGTTTTATAGAAAACGTTATCGGTAAAACATGTACAGTAAATCTCAACGACATATATGTAATTTAGTACTCGTAGTTCGTAAAAGATACGGGGGTAAACAACTAAACATAAACAATTTTGATGATAAAAGGCTATCAGACTACATTTACGATAGGCCCGTCCGACTACACATGAACATCAAGAGGCCCAAACAATAAAGCCCATAAAACCCAAATATCAAAAAACGCCTAAACCCTAAAAACTTACAAAACCCTAATCACATGACACACACACACACTATAAATCAACACCGCAATCACATCTTGTTCAATCAGCACAGCCACCGTTGTCATTCAATTACATCTGGGGACTCAGATTCTTCATGAGTAATTCGTAAAGCAGGTTTCTTTAATTCGTTTTCAGTTTTCAAATTCAAATACGATTTGTGTTGATAAATTAATTGTGCGGTGATGAAGCAATTTTGTGGACTAGAGTTTCTGATCTTGGGCTCTTCTTCCCATTCAGTTTGACGACAAACCCTTGGCTGTCTGAGCACAATTATAATCATGTTTTTCAGATTTTATCTATAAATTTAACATTTTTTTACTTGGATCTTGATATTCTTATCGAAAATAAAAAGAATTTGAGCTTATGATGATAAATATAATTATCTTAGCGGATTTCAGTGAGATTTTAATCAATGATCTGATGTTACACACACTGAGGCTCTTTCTCAATATAAATTCTTTATTTTCTGATTTTTTTAAAAGTGTTGTTTTAATAAAATGGAATTGTTTAGTTAATTGAATGATGGGTGGTAATTGCAGTGATGAGGCAAAACACGTTGGATGTGTTAGGGAAGTGGACATAGCAATTAATTAATTAATTGTTATGCCGTGATCCCATTAATAAACGACTTCTCCTTCCACTGAGCATTTTTCCATTCATTTTTAATGTTACTTTTTTTTTTAAAAAAGGAACTTTTTTTATTTTAAATTGCGTCCGTTTACCAATTCTGGAGGATAAAAACAGTTCCTCACGGTGTAATGGCTTGGACGCCAGATTAATAAATGTGGCCATTCTGATTAATGGATCTTTTCAATGCCATTTTATCCGGGAAACTCCTCATACATTTGCTTGCTTATATGTATCACCAACCAAATTTGGCTTTGTTTCAGTTTTGTTCAAGATTCTAAATCTTTATCTGATGATACAAAATGAAGTTATTCTTTTATCTTTGTGTTGATTGCAAAGAGTCAAGGGGGTAATTCAGTATTATTTGATTGTTCTGGCTACTTACAAAAAACGTTCTCCGTATGAATGTAATGTATTGCAGTTCAAAAGTTCGATTTTAAAACACAAGGGAATGCATGGCAGTTCAAAAAGTTCGATTTTTAACACACAAAAATTGTTTATAAAGCCTCTGATTTGAAGTTGACTAAAAAAACTGATTTCAATCGATACAAACGATCTTTGTGTGTTTCCAGAATGACTGCTGAAGTGTCGAGTTGCATTTTTTATGACTAAATGTGATTTTCTGCATTCGGACTGTAATGTCACTAGCTGAGATCGACTGACCACAATGTCTATCTTTTGTCTTGTGTGTCATACATAAAATCCTGCACATATTACGCCAATTTATAAGTATTAAACATTGGCTAAATGCTTCTACAAGAACTCGATAACGACTGACCACACATTACACCAATTTACCAGAACTTGATAACATTGTCCTACATTTGAAGTTGTTGAAGACATGCTGCAACACAGTATTGCTGTTTCTCAGAAGCATGTGTGTGCCTGCTGAGAAAATGGCCCAAATACATGATCTTAATTAACGATAATATAACAATAAATATATGAAAAAGGGCAACCTCCTTATTAGCAGAAACAAGCAGCCGCACAGTCTATTTCATTGAGATGGAGAGCTCATCACTCAGCTTGAGAGCCTAAATTAAACATTACGATTTAAGATAAATGACAATGAGAATTGAAGGTAAAAGAAATTAATAGTTAGAACATGTGGACTAACAATTTGAACATCCTGATCGCCGACTGGGATTGTTCCGCTGCAACATCCTGATCGTCGAGGCACATTTTCATAACTAATTTTTTTTAATGGCTAAATATTAGAAAACCATGGCACTCTTTCAATAGGGTTCCTATTTTCCACAGCCATGAGAAATTAACACCACGCCCCAGAGAGATAAGTTCATTTCTATGAGGTAGAGATTCATATGTATAAATTACGAATTCTCTTCTCTGTATACCAAAGCCCCGCTGCAAGCCGTAATACATTCAACATGCGGCTCCCTAGTAAACATCACCAAACATAAGTAATGCATTTGTAACAATTGGATATGAGATGAAACTCAAGCAAGACATCCTTATCATCGAGTGGAATTGACTTTGAATCAGGAAGCCTAACTTCTTTTGATTGTACTTGTGCTCTGTCAGAAGCTTCGGTGGCTACATATAAAAAGTTGATTATAATAATAACCATGTAAATTACAAGGTGTTGATAAATACACCAAATAATTGTGATGTATACACCAAAAGTTTTATTATTAATGCATACAGTACAACTCTGTAATGCATGGTTTTGTTGTATGAAATAAAAACCATGTTGTATTTATCACTACCAAAATTACAAATCTAAGATGATATGAATGAATAAACATACAACCTTCATGCAGTTTTAGTTTTCAAACTTCCCCTTTTCTACTTCAGACTTTCTAAGTATTATATTCTGTAAAAAAAGCATAGAATAAGTGTTGCTCTAGTTTCTATTTGTCTTCAAATACCAGTTTAACCATTCAATGTCCTTCCTCAGAAGCATCTGCATTTGCCAGCTGAGCAAATGGCCCATACACATGATCTTTTATACATTCAAAGATCCCTATAAACCAGCCAAACACCCCAGTATATTTCAGATGAAGAAGTATAAGCGGTAACAGAAACCATGTAAATATATATTCGAAGAATGTGAATCACTATGTACGTCCCTTGTCAGTTGCATCCCTTCATTCAGCTATAAGTGTATTTAAAAAAAATTCAGAAATGAGATTGTTGACGGGTAGTGCTCATTTCATTTCTTCGCCTTCATTTAACTCGAGTCTCATATCATAAACATGTCAGGGTCATATCAATGTAAATCTTCCTGTTACATCCTTTAAAGTGGTAAACAGTTCACATCCTTCGGCCTCGAAAGCAAAACACTTGAGCAATCAAACTTATGTTCTTACAAATGAAATCACAGCAACAAAATATTATGGGGCTCCCATGTCAATTTATAATCTCATCAGCATAGTTAACTCCATAATAAGAATGAAAGATGCAAACAATTGATAAAAAAGTAAAATTTAAAAAAGAATAACAGAAAGAGCATGATGTCCCAGTTTCTATGTATGTACAATTGGGCGATATTTAACATAATATTGTAATCTATCGACTAAGATCAACTACATTATATTGAGATAAATTGCACCATATTATAAAAATAAAATTCTCACCAGAAACCATCATATTTATTTTAAGGTTCACAAATTCTCAGAGCACTCTTTCAACCATGAATTTAGAAGATATGCTTATATGGTGAAGTCAGTCACAAAGTCTAACGGTCGATACTAAATTTATATATGGATGGTGATATTGGATATCACAATTCTTTTATTATAGGTGATAATTCAACAAGACAGAGAACATCAATTGTTCCGAATTCATTCAATTGGTTTACGATTTTGGTCTTGAAAAAGAAGCATTTAAGTTGAATTTGTTATTTGTATTGTGTTTGAATTTTTTGGAGATGATTTTTTAGAAACCAAGTATTATCAGGGTGCACAATATAAAAATAGAGCCATATATAATATACTGGTGATAGAATCGCATACTGATGTAGAATACAAAAAAAGAAACAATGATTAAACCTATTGATTCTAAACATACCCTAGATAATCGCCCCCAACACACGTTAATTAAAAAAAACACCGTCGTTAGGGTAAATTCAACTCAACTAATAAACAGCAAATTGGGAGAAAAATTCTAACTTTTAATGTCACACTTTTAATATCACACTATGTCTCTTTCAATGTGTGCATATATCTTGATACTTCCAAATTTAATCCACATGAAGGTATATTGAGGTGTTACAACTCAGGAAGAACATACGACCATCACTCACTTTCTGCATTAACTTTTTAGAAACCGTGTCTAGCTAGCAAGCCCCTTTTTAGTTATTCTGCCATTTCCATCGACACATGTCGGCTAATATGTGAGCTAACCAGAAACCAGGTTTGGCAACCCGAGTTTCTCTCTCCACATTATAGAAAACGGGTTCATCAATCACGACTTCTCGACGAGATAGAAATCGAGTTTAGCACACCCGGTTTCAATAGTTTTAAAAATGATCTCAAGAAAGACATAGTTCTAATAATTTGATTGAAAAAGCGTATAGTTTTGGAAAAAAATCTAAAAGAAACAATCTGAAATTGTCTCAGCTTGCACTCGCTTGCTGTTTGCCAGTGCCTTCCTTTAGGCCCGCGACTGACAGTACATTTGAAAGAAGTCACCAAGACATGGGATCAAGGGGACCGGAATCTCAACATAGAATGCTAAGTTTGATGGTCATATTTGATCAACAGAGTGTAAAGGTTTCCAAACATGATCTATTGCCTAAATAATTATCTAACATTTCGAACACATATACATACTGTTTTAAGTACAACTGATTACATGATTCAAACTTAATATCACAATATCAGTTCCATAACGCATCTCCAAACATAACTTGAGTTAGAAAGAACCTACGGCTTCAATGTAACGATTCACATCGTTCCCCCGTCGGATTGTTCCACAGAAAAGGGATGTATCGCATATCATCTTGTGACTCTTGTCAACAACATTATACCTTATGATCTTAAATGGAATTTTGAACACCATGAACGTCTCTTCTGCTTCTTCTTCTATTTTTTCACCTCTAACCACCTCAAAGAACTCTAATAGCCTGTGAGTGGTCAAATCCTCACCAATCAAAACTTCATGAAGGTCTACATGATACTTGAGAAACCAGCCTGTGTGATCACTCAACATCTCATAAACATTCAGATCTAAACTATTATCGTCATAGAAGTTATCCACCCAATGCAGATGGCCTCGAGATTCCCCAAAATAGAGTGGCATCGATGTTCTATTATTGCTGCCAGAATTTGCAACCCTCATCGGCAAAGGCAATTTTTGCAAACATTCACTGTCGACCATAAAGTACAACGGATCAGGGCAGGAGGAAGCCCAGTGAATAGCTCTGTGCCAATAAACACCAAACTTAAAACTTGTATAATAAGGTGCAATGAAAGTTTGGTTTAGTATCTTCCATTTCCCTGTATCATGCGAGTAGACTTGAATATGAAACGATGCCGGTTGATTATGGGCTAGATTCGCATGAGGCGTTGCACGAAGAATACAAACAAGTTTGTAGTGAACAAAATCTATTGGATGAAACGCCAGACCCATAAAACGGATATTCTTACACATGCGCTGACCTCCAATGAGTGATGGGATGACCGCAAATTGCTTAGTGGTGGGATTAAATACGTAGTATCTACGATTAATTTTCTTCCCTTCTTTGCTACAGCAAAGCAACAATCCATTACATGATTGCATAATTCGAATACCACGGATATCAGGGTAGAAATCGAGACTACGGATAGGAGGAGTGTTGCGGTTTTCATCATCAAAAGGAACATACCAATCGCGAACAAATATACCAGGACAGATCAAAAGCTTGTCATACAGGAGAGTGAACTGACGGTGACTCAAAAGAGATAACCAGTGTTTGGATACAGATTTGAAACGAAGGATGGAAGTAGCAGGGAGACGACGCAGGATTTCAGTTAAAAGGTCATCATTGGAAGCAATCAATTCTCCCGATTGCGTGGATTGATCATCGGAATCTGAAGCAGCCTGTGGGAAGCATATTTTGAGGGTGTCTTGGATTTTTTTAAATTTCGCTCTGGTGTTCACCATTCTTGATTTGAAACCTGCAAAATTCAATATTAATTAGGATCCATATATTGTATCTACCACTAGCTTAATTTTTTTAAACAGCTAGCTAGATAATAACACTGCCCTGAGTTAGTTAGTTATAAGTAAATGTAACAATTCAATATACGATCTTCTGAAAAAATACCACAATTGCAGTTGGGGGGCTCCAACCAGCCAAACCAAAACCCGTTCCAATATTGGGTCATGTTCAGGTTGGAATTTCGGTAAACACATCGACCCACCAGGCACCAACCCTATTAAGGTTTTCTCTTTTTAAGAATAAGAATATGGTTAGGATTCAATAAAAGTTTATAAGTTGTTTCTTCCACATCTTTAATCATGTCTGCTGCAATTTTGATCAACCATTCATATTCAAACAGGTTGACCTAGGGTTAGCAATATCCTGGTAAGACTGTAATCCCCAATTTAAAAAATCTTATAATGGCAACACATATGGTTTTAGGCATATGAGTACATAAAGACTACACAAACAATGTCACCCAAAACATAGAAAATGATATCAAAACGAAAATTAACCAAACAAAACCTATTATTGCATCCAAAATTAAACAATTAGTAGCAAAACGAAGTGACAATAACGATTAAAATAACAAACTCAAACGGAATTTCGAACCTTACACCCAGGAATTACGATTTCTTTTTCGGCCGTTTGTCTTCGTTTTCCCTTTTAGCGTTTCAGTTTCAGTTTCAGTTTCGATTTCAATTTTTACGGAAGGATAAAGAAAAGGGTCGATGGCTATTATGGTGCGTGGAATAATAAAAAAGGAGGGGAAATTGTTACATCCTAAATACAGTAGTTTTTACCTACTACAACATATTGCCACATAGCAAATTTTCGATTGTATATATTCAAAATCAAAAATTAATAATGGTGTATTTCTCAAAATTTCATATTAATATTAATCGTTCAAAAAAATTTCTGATGATGATTGAAGTTTCAAATTTTGATGATTTAATTTTAAAGTTTGATTATGCTTCAAAAATTTGATAGTTTAATTTCTTAAGTTTATCTGTTATAATGATTTTGCACTTTTAATTTTTTCTAGTTTAATAGTTTAACTTTCAAAAATCTAATGATTTAACTTAATAATATAACCATTTGAAAGGTTAAACCAATAAGTCAATGAAGACTTGAAGAAAGAGTGGTTAAAACGGAAAAACATAAAACATTAAAGATTAAACCATTATTAATCCGAAAATCACAGATAAATATAACACGAATTGAGAAACTCAAAAATAGTATGAAATCCAGATCAATAAAAATCCATATATTTACATTATGTCATTTACTAAATGAGAATAATACAAGAAAACTAGTCGCTCCTTTGTGCGGGTACATTACTAATTACTTTAAATGTAGAAATTTGATGAAGTCACTTCGTTCATAGATCTACCATGTGTTTTAAAAAGCGCGCATGAGACAAGCTGATACGAGATGCGAGCCTACCATATAATCGTCTTTTGTGATAAAAGCGTTGCCAATACATAAGGCGAGTTAGAGGTGCCGCTTTTAATGGCATCACATGGCATCACGCTTTTGTGACAACACATCGCTTTATGTACAGGGTTAATATTAAGGTCTGGTTTTAATTAAATTCATAGAATGGGCTTAAATAATAATATTAAATAGTTATAGTTATGTTTTCTAAGAGCCCATGAGCATCAAAACCCTACAAAACGTTTCAATTCTCCAAACTTATCCATCGTATCATCCAATAGCTTAGCTTTAAGAGTAATAATCAATAACATTAATTTCGTATTATGTTAGACCTGTTTTGATGGTTATGTGCTGTTTTGTGATATAGAATTGGAGACAACGATGTCACTTTTGTTGGTTTTCACTTTTGTGTATGAAATATGGTTTAATAACTATTATTATTAATTTGGTTGTAAAAAATTGCCTTGTGTACGTGATACGTTTACCTTTCGCATCTCGCCTCGGCTCTGAGGACTCATCGTAACAGACCGCCTCTCGCCTTTTAAAATCAAGGATCTACCACTCTTATGGAATGAAAATGAAATTTAAATTATCTTGGATTTTGCAAACCAAACGCAATCTCAACCTTGAAATTATGATTAACAATAATTTTGCGATAATTTAGCTACAAAATAAATAAAATACTGTAGAAAAGGCCTTCAAACAAAGTCAATCAATTAACCCCAAAGTATTCTCCATTCAGTTCAGCTAGTAAATAAGAAATAATGTTTGGTGTTAACGAAACGGATATTAAAGAGGGTTTCACTAACTTATGTTTTAAAATACTAATAACATAAAGATTATTAAGTTTATTAAAACTTTTCAATAACTTATGTTATAAAACAGTAAGATAAACATAATTACATTTACTAAAACTTTTCAATTATAATAACATAAAATTCACCAAATAAATTCTCTAATTTACATATATATGTCTCCATATTAATTACTACACACATTTTGTTATTTACTAAAAAACTACTTCAATTGCCATCTCTAGGTAGACCTAGCCGCTAAGGCTATCAGATGTAAAAGCTGATAATGTGAACCTAGAAAAATAGACCAACACATATAGATATGCAAATAACAGAAGTACAGATATCAACACTGAAACAGACGAAATATGTAGCGCAGCACAAGTATGATCAGAATAGCAGAAGCATGACTGCCATTAACAGAATCAGCTTCAAACCAAGCAATGGTTGCCACCTGCAAGAGTGAACAAGGCATTTAAGCAATTTTCAGTGACCAATTTTCATCTGCTGTGATTGTTCATCATCTGATGAACACCGTGAACTACAATATTATCCTGTTTCAACTGTATTAATATGTACATAAAATATAGATTATTTAATGCATTTGCTTAGAGCATCCACTTAATCCCTATGTCATGCTCACTAAAATTAACCTTCATTATTTCTCAGAGTCTGATGGGTTTATTTGAGATTTAAAATCCACAAGCATAACGATGGAAGATGACCAACAAAAATAATATAAGATCCAAGTATTAACAGTATCATCTACTACCAACTTACCAAGTCCACATGACTAGAATCAAAAGAGTGAGTACTAACCTGCTTGTGAACCATCTCACATTCGCAACGTTCCGAATCTTAAAAGACCTGCAAAATACCAAAAAGTCAAGCAGTCATGTCATCTTAAGCACATAGATCATTTAACTGGCTTAAAATATACTTGGCATAACACATTAAGTTTGCAAAGTTATGTGGCAACTAGACAAAAAAATTATCTGGATTCTTTTAAAAAGGAAGTTGATACGCAAAAATCTGAAAAAGGGATAAAATCAGTAGTGGAAGTCAATCGTTTAATATAAGATCTAGCACATCCCAAATGTTAGAAATATATGAACCATTTTTAAGAAATCATATTAAAAATTTAATGGATATTGTATGGTAACCAGGAAAAGGGGGCGCCAATCAGCTACATGATATACAAGCGCTGTCATGACTTGAATATCATCAGGACTACATGAATAACTCAGCTTACTCTGAGCAATTCTATGACAGGAAGCTGCATCTGGAGTGGAGTTGACTGTAACCCGCCACTAGCTGAAATTGACTGACCCCAATGACAATATCTTCATCTTATATGCCATACATACTCAAATTCCTGCATATATTACACCTATATATAAGTATTAAGCATTGTCATACATTTGAGGTCTTGAAGGCATGCAACACCAGATTCCCATTTCTCAAAAGCATCTACGATGCCCGCTTAGAAAATGGCCCAAACACATGATCGTATATTAATCAAAAGATGCCTATAAACCTATTGAACGTCCCAGTTGAGTTCAGAGAAAGATGTACGAGCCGTAAAAGAGTAGAGAAATAACTGTAGTATGTGAATCACTACCAACATCCCCCATCAGTTTAGTCATTTCTTCAGCAATGAGAGCATTTAACAGATTGATAAATGAGATGGTCAATGATACTGCTCACAAGTTTCATGCATTCTTTTATAATGAGCAAGAATAGTTACCATTATCAACGATGATATGTATGTTTAACTCTAAAGTGTAGTCCAATATATTATATTAAATTGATTCCTTATCATAGGTAAATTATTATCTTATACTTACGTGTATCCTCTCCTTTTAGCCTCAAGGGTTATACTTATATAGTTACTAGGACGCCGGACCTACTATACTCAAAAAAGGCTGTTTGTTTGAACAAACTCGGCGACCGTATAACAAATTGTTGCTTATAGCTGCAGACTTTATGAACCTGTACACCAGCTTACGTAGCTACAACCAACCCGTGTCATGCAGAATTCATTCCTTGCAGAAAAAGAATGAATAGTAGAAAAAAAGAGAATCGAATCCAATTTCGTCTCTATGGATGTGCACAGCCCACGATTCGTTGATGTTTTATCAAAAATTCAACTTTGAAAGAACAATTAGGCTATATATACTCCCGGTGTTCATAGTGGAGTGTTCTATATGAATCGCATTACAATGGCATGAGTAAAAACTGAATATCCCGGTTAAAATGCAACAAAGTACAACTTTTAGTACTCTTCCACATGGGTATTAACATAACTCCGATGTAAACCTATCTTAAGATGCATCATAGTGAATACTATGAGTACTCATAGACATGTGTGTTACTATGTATCGAAATACATCACTACGATGTAAAATCTGTTAAGATGCACCAAAAATGATACAGTGTTTTCGTAAATAAATGATTATGGGCTGTTGAGCCTATTAAAATGATAAGTAAATGTGGTTGTTGAGCTTATTGTTGAAAAAGCTAGAGAAACTGTTGTAGGTGAGGAAGAAGGGAAAAACGAGATTTCAGAAGAAACTAGAGAAACTGCTGTTGGTGAGGGAGAAGGAAAAAATGAGATTTCTGAAGAAGCTAGAGAAACTGTTGTTGGTCAAAGAATGAATGAAAATTCAAGTCAGCCAAAGTATGCTTACCTACCATAACCAAAAAATGAACAAGTAAGAACATAGTTAGTATTGCATTTTACAAATTTCTTAACATATAAAAATTTAATAGAAATTGTCATCTAATAAATAATATTCACTATGATGAATGTTAATTTTTTGTGTAATAAAATTCTAAGTATTTTATAATGACTTTCAAAATTATCAAAAATGTTGATTAGGCTAAATTTTTTATACTATTGAATGTGATAAATTATAATCTTTTACATGGATACATTGATTGTTTGGAGTTAATATTAGAGCATATTGTTGAAGAAAATGAACAAATACAACAAATCTTTTAAAAAGCTACTGAAATGTATCCAAGCAACAAGGAAATTATAGAATGGAGAAACAAAATACAAAACTTGTTTTCCAATGATGTAAAGGGGAAAGATGAAGAAACTACACCAATGAACAAAACAGAAGAAGAGGAAATAGATCCACTTACATGCATTCCTTATCTAAAGTTGTACTATGCGATGGATAACGCTAAAAGTAGCTATTTGGATAACAAAAGCAAGCAAAAAGTGTTCGACTTATCAAGTATCCCGTCATTTGACCTTGGGATAGATCTTGATACCAATGAAGAAAAAAGATTGTAATTTAAGGGATCACAAAGAGATACAAGCCAAGAGCTGAGTAAGATGGAGAAGGATGTCTCCACTTTCATGCATTGTTTTGTTGATGCACCATCGTAAAAAAATTAAACTTAACTATAAATGAAACTGATATAGTAGCTGAACCTTTTCATAAATTCATCTTTTTTAAGATTCTGATCATGTGTAATGATCTTAACAGCATACTTTGTTCTTAAACCGTTCAACTGAATTGTTTGAGCTCTCCTTTCTGTTGTAAGCTCACAGTTCCACGGTTCTTTTCCTTTGTAATTCTCCATATGCCTCGTTAGAAAGACACTGCAATCAGTGAAGTTGCGTCTTGTTCCCCATTTCAGCTTCTTCCTTTGAATCTCTGCGTTTTCAAACCTTCCAACAATCATTAGTTCGAAGTGTTATATAACTTCATTGATTGTTGAAATGGGGAACAAGACGCAACTTCACTGATTGCGGTGTCTTTCTAATGAGGCATATGGAAGATTACAAAGGAAAAGAACCGTGGAACTGTGGGCTTACAACAAAAGGGAGAGCTCAAACAATTCAGCTGAACGGTTTAAAAACAAAGTATGCTGTTAAGATCATTACACATGATTAGAATCTTAAGAAAGATGAATTTAGGGAGAGGTTCAGCAAGTATGAAGAAGAAAAGGATGAAGGAACTGAAAAGGAAATTATGAAGAAATCAAAGAAAAAGGCAACAAAATTTTGAAATGATGGCATGAGGGGTGAAGCAAATGGCAATATAACTTTTTTTCAAACATTTGCATAATATTCACCGGAGGTAATATTATTATTAAATTACAGTCTAAACATTATACCATATCAGTTGAAGCTAATCTGAAGTCGGCATTTTCTGCAGTCAGTTGTTGAACAATATTTGATCTAAATGTCAAATATGTCTTTTCTCTGTAAAGTTGTTTTTTCAACATATCTTCATTCTGAACATTCAAACAAACTTGAGTGTTTCATTCAGTTTTATATTAGTCAGAAGTGTTATATAACTTACCAAAACCGTAGTTTTGAACATGAATCGTTCATGGAACCCTTTTCTTTGTATGCTTTCTTCCTTGGTTCAGTAATGTTGACCAACAATCTATTATTGGAACAGCCATAGTTGTTTTATGAAGCATGCTGACAACTTGATTTCTTGTTAGCACTTTTCCACTTTCAGAGCGGAACACGATTCTTCTATACATTGTTTATATATTAGAAAAGTAAACAACTACTATATCAGTTTCATTTATAGTTAAGTTTAATTTTTTTACGATGGTGCATCAACAAAACAATGCATGAAAGTGGAGACATCCTTCTCCATCTTACTCAGCTCTTGGCTTGTATCTCTTTGTGATCCCTTAAATTACAATCTTTTTTCTTCATTGGTATGAAGATCTATCCCAAGGTCAAATGACGGGATACTTGATAAGTCGAACACTTTTTGCTTGCTTTTGTTATCCAAATAGCTACTTTTAGCGTTATCCATCGCATAGTACAACTTTAGATAAGGAATGCCTGTAAGTGAATCTATTTCCTCTTCTTCTGTTTTGTTCATTGGTGTAGTTTCTTCATCTTTCCCCTTTACATCATTGGAAAACAAGTTTTGTATTTTGTTTCTCCATTCTATAATTTCCTTGTTGCTTGGATACATTTCAGTAGCTTTTTAAAAGATTTGTTGTATTTGTTCCTTTTCTTCAACAATATGCTCTAATATTAACTCCAAACAATCAATGTATCCATGTAAAAGATTATAATTTATCACATTCAATAGTATAAAAAATTTAGCCTAATCAACATTTTTGATAAATTGATAATTTTGAAAGTCTTTATAAAATACTTAAAATTTTATTACACAAAAAATTATCATTCATCATAGTAAATATTATTTATTAGATGCCAATTTCTATTAAATTTTTATATGTCATGAAATTTGTAAAATCAACACTAACTATATATTCTTACTTGTTAATTTTTTGGTTCTGATAGGTAAGCATACTTGAATTTCCATTCATTCTTTGACCAACAACTTATTATCTCACCAGAGTAGTTAAATCAGTAATAAGAATGAAATGTGCAAACAATTGAAACAAAAGTAAAAAATAAATAACAGAAATAGCATAATGTACTGTTACAAGATTGAGTTTCTCCCCACAAACAACAGCTCGTCTTTCTACAAGTGCACCCCTCGAATCGAATCAAGGATGTAACACAAGGATTATGTAAATTAAAGTTTTAATGTCGGTAGGTTGCCAGTTTTCAAAGCCTAGCTCTTTTCAGGACAGAATTGTAGGTTTTTCACATTACTAAAGTCAGATATCTATAATAAAGTCCAATACCTATAAATATATATACTCGACGAAAATTGTTACCGGAAACGAGAGGAGCGACCGGAGAGAAGGGAGGGAGAAAGCAGTTGTTTAACGGAGACCATCGCCGGCTCCGGCGATGTTGCAGAATGAGAAGGCGGGAAATAATTTGATGGAAGGGTTTTGGGTTTTAAATGTCGGTGGTGAGTTTAGAATTAGGAGCGTATTTTGCTAATAAAGAAAGGGAAAGGGGGGTTTGGGATGGTTTTTATAGTTCTGCATCAGCTTTACAATTACGCAAGTATTATTACCGTTTAAGTTTATATTTAATTACTTGCGGATAAAGTTTTTATTTATCTGCTTTACAATTACGCCTACTTTTGAACTTTTTTTACTTACAGAGTAGCATATGATTATATTTAATTTAATTAGTTAAATAATTATCAGCTTTATAAATACGCCACTTCGTTAATATAATCATAGTTGTTAGACTCGTACGAGTCACGAGTCTCGTACGAGTCACGAGTCGACTCGTACGAGTTGAGTCAAAAAGTATAAAAGGTTCGAATCGTTTTTTGACTTGTAAGATTACTTTGACTCGGATTTTGACCCGTAAAAATACACTGAATCGTCCCGAGTCGACTCGACTCGTGACTTGGCGATTCTCTTTTTCATCTTCATCTTTGCGAAAATCATGATTTTGCCTTCATCATCATCATCTTTTACATATCACCTTGTTCCTTTCCTCTGTTTCTATTACGCAATTTAAAAAGTATCATTGAACATTTGGGGTAAAATGTAATATTAAAGATGACGGATTCACTGAACATTTGAGGTAACATGTTATATTAAAGATGACGGATTTAATCTGATTTTTGGACCCTGTTTAAAGAAGATATGAAGAATGAAGAAGATATCGCTGCTAACCTTTGAACAAGAATGAAAGAGAAAAAGATGTCGGCTGTTAAAAGTGTGAAACGTATTTCTAATAAACCCTATTTTTTAACCAACCCTATTAAAGTTTGTACATTATTGGGCCATTACCTTTAGGCCTGCCTGAATTTCTTATGACCCATAAAGATAGTAATGGTCATTTATCTATTTATCTATTACTAATATATAATGCATTTCAAAAAAAAAATTTTAAATAGATTTTACTATTTTACCCTTAATATTACTATTGAAATTTAAAAAATCTACATAGAATTACTAATATACCCTTACATATAATTAAATCTAATTAATACTATATTTATTAATAATTAAAGTAACCAACATATGACATTAAATACTAATTAATTAATTAATTAATTCTTTTACATGTCTACTACTAAAATATTATAAGCAATTTAAGTATTTTAATAGAGATTACTACTTTACCCTTGAAATTCATATGAGCCTTTGAAAAACATACTTGAAATTACTAATATATCCCTACATATGTCAAATTCTTATTTATACTAAAACATGACATAACTTTTAAACTGTAAAGATGTACGCGACGTGTCAATTATGTACAGAAAGGTTAAAACGAGTTGAACATGATAACAAACCGACGAAGGCGATTTGTACACTGTTTGGAGTCAAATTATCAACTTTTCCTTAGTTTTACACCTTTTTTTAGTGTTTTAAAAAATTAGAAACGAACTATTTGATGTCTTTTTGTATCATATTATAAATTTACTAGTTTATTTACATTCCATATTTTGTTTTGATATCATCAACTTTTATATTCTAGAGTTTCAATTTTTTATAAAAAAATTAAGATTACCGTTTCGTGAACATATTGTTTTGTATTAAAATACTAAAGAAAAAACAAAAACAAAGACATGTGAAGCTAATAGTAAACAATTTTTAAAAATGGTAAAAAGGTTATTTTGTTCCTTTTAGAAAAACCATATCTTAGTGTATCGTCATATAAATTTTAATTTTAATTTAATATTTTATATCAAATACATGTGAAGCTAATAGTTGTTTACCCGCTGCATCGTGCGGGCATTTTGCTAGTTACTAATAATACTCCATAGTATACTTGTCTTATTATTATTCATATTATCGTATTATTATTGTTAAATTAAATTTATTAA
Organism: Pseudognaphalium luteoalbum; assembly: GCA_963422505.1. NCBI lineage: Eukaryota > Viridiplantae > Streptophyta > Magnoliopsida > Asterales > Asteraceae > Pseudognaphalium > Pseudognaphalium luteoalbum. The sequence continues at coordinate 2,186,915 of OY730192.1, forward strand.
TATAGCTTATAAAATGATAATATATATATATATATATATATATATATATATATATATATATAACATATCAAATTTACGTGTCTTATGACTCTTACGAGTCGATTCACGATACGAGTTACGAGTCAAAAATTGAGAAAATGAGTCACGATACGAGTCACGAGTCGACAACTATGAATATAATTTAAATCAAGTAATTATTTTACTTATGGAGTAGTACTATATTATTATTATTATTATTATTATATTAAGTAAAGATATATACCTTTAAATCTGATTAATTCTGATGACATATTTTTTTTACATAAATAATTTAGTCATTAATTAATTATTTAACATTATAAAACTACAAAGATAATTGAACATGATATCTGTCACGCATTTTTCGATACAAATGTGTACACTATTTTAGTGTAGCAAATTGCACCATTTAAGTGTAAAAATATAATCTTTTAGATAATATGTTTCTACTAAAAAACAGTTGATTCAATATATTACACTAAATCTTTTTTAGTTGTTTTAAAATACATAATTCAACAATACAATACTATAATATAATTACTAAATTATCATAAGAGATATAATGATAATCATTATGGTTAAAAATTCAAATAAAAATTAAGAAATTTCTGTAATAAATATGATAGCAAACATTATTTTTATTAATTTCAAAATATTATTCACAAATATATAACTAATACATTTTAATTATTATATATATTATTATTTAATGTGAATAGTGTTTAGTGCAACACTTGCCTTTGCACTAAAATAGTGTAGTATTTAGTGCCGACATCGAAGTGACTTTTTAACACTTTTGTACTATGTTAGTGTAGAAAGGTATGTTTAATTGGAGATGCATTTAACAAAGTATTAACCACTATAGCAACGACGGAGCTTATATAGGTCGGGAGGGGGCTCTTGCCACCCTCGGGATCTGATATTTAATTATACGATGCACAGTTTACGAGAGCAGGATATTAATGTTTATTTTAAAGAAGAATTACAATTTAGCCTCTCCAAAAATTACAATCTGTCATTCCATATTCAATTTAATACTCCGTGTCTGCAAGATCTTCACTATGGTATTTTATTTTTCCTACATGTTAGTTTTAATGTTATATATAATTATATATTGTTAGAGAACAACTATTTTAATGATTATATATGAACCACTTGATGATAAATCACGTTGAGTATAGTATGACGCTTTTTGCCCCTAGATTGAATTAATCTCAATACTTTTCTACAAGTACATTGACATTTTTATGTATATAAAAACTTATACTCAATTTCGATGCACTAATTTTGGCCCCCAATTAAACTCTTCAAGTTCCGCGTTCCGCCACTGCACTGTAGCATAACTAGCCTAGATCTATTGTTGCTACTTACATAAATTATATCAGTGACCACCATGGGCTAGAGACTGTGCCCATTGGCGTTCCCCTGATCCCATAGTAGACCGATTGGCCTTGTTTGATTGATTTCGTGGCGTAGACACCAATTATGGGAATTCATGTATTATATCAATAGGGTTTATAAAATCCACTCTACAACACAAGTAAATAAATGGAAAAGAAACTAGATAAAAGTCCACCAAACGTTAGATTGGACCATTTTAGCTTTAAGCAATCTCTAATATACCAACTAACCCTAGTATCAACTTAAAATAGTGGTCTCCATGATACCCATACAAAATCAAAAGATACAAAAGAAAGTTTAAGAAACAGTGAAGATGGGAAACAAAAACTTGAATGTCAGTCAAAATATGCTATATCACGTACTATACATTGTGATTGTTTGAGTTTAGTAGTTTTTCTTCTTCACCAGAGATGTCACCCATCTGAATGTTATTGTTCTGTTTGGAGCTCATTTTGTTCCACTCATTTTCTACACGAAAGAAAGCCCATTGGAATCTGCGGAAAATCTCCAATGTTGTAATTGCAAAAACTGTGAGGTGATTATGGCGAAGATGGGCTGATAACTTGTATGTCCAGGTACACCGCAAGATCAGATTGCTTCCAATCACCCAGAAATATACCTGCATAAGCACAAGATCACATCAATTATGCACTACATCCAAACAGTCTACTCCTTTTGCTATCAAAAGAGAAAGTAGGTGGATTTACCCGAAACACTTTTTTGCCACCATGTTTCTTTTTCTAATTAAATTCAACAGGTTTTACATATTAAAAATACACATTGGGCTAGGGTGATGCTACACCATTTCCTTTTACGCTACAATTTGATTTAGTACATTTGACCCTTCAGATTCTGTTAATAGGTCAAGAATTACAAGAATTACCCGAATTTACCTATTTGTACGTCTATCAGTCAAAATTGCCACCTATGATAAAAAACAATTATGCATTCCGGTATTGAAAGTAGCATCAAGTCAACATTGGGGTCAAATTATTGAATTACTTTCTTAAGCAGTCGTTGACCCATTGGGTGCACTCATAACAAAATTATATAATTCTTACCCAATTTTGTCCATATACAAGTTGTGAGACGAGATGCGGTTTTGTGAACTTGAAGATACGTGTGAAGCAGCTGGTAGAAAAAGACAAAATGTTTTTTATTTATAAAGTAACAAGATATTGATGTACATCATAAACGACACTAAATGAAGTATGGTATAAAGTATCAGAAGTTACGGGATTGTATGAGTTTTACATACCTTAAATCCCAATCTCGAGTCACATCCCAGTAAAATGAGTACAAAGAATTTAAAAATGCAGAGAATAGCCAGAGAGGCCGGTAAAAGTTTATCCAATTGTCCGGGAGCACGTGATACTTCAACGCAGATAGAAAAATCACAGGAACAGCGGTTGAATACTTCAATGCTGATATCATAGGAAAATGACATCAATTTAGCACACAACCAAAGTTGTTGAATAAGATGCCCTTAACGATAAATTACAAGAAAGCCATACCATTGCATATAATCAATTAGCTAATCTATCCATTAATCACTATGCCAACATCTTGTGCTTAATAACACAAATAGACACAAATTAGTTAGCAATTTTGTTCTATAACATGTTTATCAACTACATACTTCATGATTGTAGTTCCTATAATTTTATTAAAAAATACTAGACACTCAAATGAGGGCGGGATATCCCTCCAACCCAAAAAGATAAGCATACAGAACTTCTAGACCTAAATTTAACGATATATAACTTAATTTCGAAATGCCACTAAGAGCTGATATGCAAAAAAATAAATGGTCACATTCTTAGTATTACCAATGGCCTTTATGCCATTTGGGCCGACTCTAAGCGAAATTAGGACTATGTGCAGAGAAGGTATAAAGATCATTTTCTTAGTATCTTTCATGTGATGCAAAATTATTCTATGCGAAAGTTTTCTGTGCAGAACTTTTTTGAGGGAAAATTTATTCATGCGAAGAATAACTTTTAAGCAAAAAATTTCTATGCATTAAGTTCAAAATTTCTATTAGTGTTTTGCAAGGGAAAATAGCATATGACATTCAATTCGGAAGAATGTTCAAAATTTATCAAGGTACAAATGAAATTGCATAAACATTTGGGCAAAAAACGTTCCGGGTTACCCCAACCACACCCATTTCGACCAGAACCCATATTGACCCGTTATCCAACTCACCTATTGACCCGTTATCCAAGTCACCTATTTCTTTCACCTCTAGGTAGACCTATGGCAATCAAATATATCAGCTTAGAGTGCAAACCTAGAAAGCTAGACCTACACATCAGGAAATGTAAATAACTAAAGTAGGGATATAGATATTACCATTCAGTAGAGAAGTTTTTTCCTTGGTATCTTTGTACTGGCGCAAACACTGAAAGAGACGAAATATGTAAGGCAGCACAAGTATGATCGGAATAGCAACAGCGTGACTGCCACAAACAGAATCAGCTTCAAACCAAGCAATTGTTGCCACCTGCAAAAGTCAACAAGTAATGGGATTCCCTATTTTAGCAAACTTAGAGAATCTAAGCAATATCCAGTGACCACTTCACTTTCATCTGTCGCAATTGTTCAACATCTGAGGAGCCACGTGTACTTATGAAATGTTCAGAATTATATGTTAGTTGTAAAATTTTTATATTTGTATATACTGTGATGATAACAAAACTACGAGGTTATCTTGTATCACGTTTATTTATAAGTACATCAAGAATGGATTATTTCGTGCATTTGTTTATATATCCACTTAGTCTCGATATATCCATTTCATGCTCATTAGTAAAAGTTAACCTTCATTATTTATAAGAACCGCATCACTTCATTTGACATTAACAAGCCTCAAACATTATGAAAGAAGGAACAACAAAACTTTTCTAAGATCCAAGCATGAGCAGTAATGTCTATGTCTACTAGCAAGTTCATATGACTAAAATCAAAAGAGTGAGTACTAACCTGCTTGTGAACCATTCTACAAACGGAACGTTCCAGATCTGAAAAGACCTGCAATTCAACCGATAAAAACAAACAGGTATGTCATCTATAGCACATAGATCATTTTTACTGAATATAGGCGATAAACGTATGTATCAGCCACGAAATAGCAATGTACCTTCGACATAGATGTCAATATATCAGCCACGAAAAAATCAGCAAATGCTATTGCCTGTATTCATCATATAAGACAAAACGTCACTTCATATGTATGTAACAAGAGACCTAAAGAACTACGACTTCATTACTTGCTACTAAGTACTAAACTACTAATACCACTTAATCAAAAGCGATACACTGTAAATTCAGCTGAGAATTATATTCGAAGGCCTGTGATCATAAAAAAGAATATCAAACAGCTACATTCTTATAAACTTTCACAGACTTTCAGCATTTAAACTTAGCACTGCAAATATTGCTCGTATTTTTTTCAGTCTCAAGATTTTATGATAGAGAATGATACACACGTTACAATTAGAAAGTTTGATCACATTAGTTAACTAAGAGAACCATAAGAATCACATCGAAAGAATTGGTAATCTCTATAAACTTGCCTGAAAAGGAAAGACTATTCTCCAAAGCGTTTTTAACAAAAAGAAGCGTGTAGACAAATAGAATATATCGAAGGGGAATATCAGGATGACTGCAACAGCTGTATACAAGAGTACCTGCAACAGATGCGTAAAACATATTGTGATCAATTGCAGTAACCTGTAACCATATAGGACGATACATAGACGATTTTCCGACACAAAAGCTGCATGGTTTTCAGAAGATCAGGATCATAAGATGGCCATCATCACAGCAGAAGGTAGTTATTAGCAATCAAGTTCTACTGCAAAGCATAATAAGTGTGCATATTGATGGTAAGAACATGATAATAACACCTCTTTGAGTGCCTATTGTTAAACTATAACTGCCAACAAAACATCTGCATAACAGAAATATCACAATGTTGCATTGGAATCAGATAACCTTCCATTTGACGTACGACATGCTAAACATTCAACGAATAAAAGACGTAGAATCTTGTGGTCAGTTCTTATGTGCATAAAATATATAGTATGTATAGCGACCAGACTTAATATAAATGTAGCCACTGGAGCCATTCTAAAAAGGGAGAAATTTGCACTACTTGGTGAAATAGGTTCTCTTATAATCAATTCAAAACCATCTGCTAGAGATTGTAACAAACTAACAATCCAAACAATCCCACTATTGTCCAACTATAACATTACATGTGTATAAAATTCCTATCCCACAAGCAGGCCATTTCATCACTTGGGAGAAAATGGCATGTATAATTTAGTTTAAATGAAATCACAATGTTATTAATACAGTAAGAGGAAGCATCTATTACACTGGTTGAGATGCAGCCCATGAGACTTCTCCATGAGAATATAGATATAGATATGAAGTCATGCTCGTTGGAACAATGATAGTCATCCATGTGGCGCACTGTAACATTAGATGAAACTATGAGCAACTCCACCAATGTGAATCACTAGAGAAAAGAACTTTAAACCAGAAAAAATGTAAACAAACATGAATAACGTAGGCAATGAAAATATAACAACAATAGTCCATTTTTACCTTCCATATTTCTTTATGACTAAGATGATTCTGATCAAGGTCAAAAATCTTCGAGTAATTGACATTAGACTGAGCAAACACCCATAAATTTACACCCCAAAACCAGACTGCAGCTGTCTGCAGGTGTTAATGTAGAACAATTGATATATCACTGACAGGATTATGCTATATTAGAATAAATGAAATGCAAAAGTTTCACTCACCACAAGAAGTAGAGGATTATAATACAAAAACGCCTCATAAAGAAAAAGATCTCGCAAGTCCAAACTCATCCTCATGACAGAGTCCCATCCAATCTAAAATGATAGGAAGTACGGTAGTCAAAATCTTCAGTTCTTCCCAGTGGGAAAAAAATAAAGAACTAACCTTGCAACAGCAAAACCCCCACAAAAAGAACAGCATCACCTGAAATAACACATATTTCAACCTAATTAAAGACACGCAACCTCAAAAACTAAACCTTCATTATATAGTTTTAATCATTAGGGGTCATTACGCCAATCTCACCAGAGAGATCTACATTAAGTGTAAAAGTAACTATCATTCGAAGACTCAATAGAGTACCAATTTTTTTTTACTTCACAGAATAAATACATCTTTGCTCTCCAAATCCTTATGCAGTTATACTTGGGGGGTTTTTGGAAATGCAATTTGAAAGTTATTATCTGACTATTGTGACTTCATCCATGGTATCGTTTGGGTAATCTACTACTACTTAAAATTGTCTTATCGTCTTACAATTGCTACAACTTCATGTAGCAAAAGAACATCCAAAACATATGACCTAAAGTCAACAACTACAACAACAAAAAGATAACAAACTACCTTAAGCCTCCACAGCAAAACCGGAGACGGTAACAATGCAGCAGTTGCCAACGGTGCACCGACTCCCGCAACCTTCATTTCACTAGTCTCTGTAGCACAAAACAATATACAAAACTTCAATAACAATGTAATACAGTTATATCAACTATTATTTATTTTTCGTCTCTCACCAAGTTCCGAAAACAATTGTCTACTTCCGGATTTGCGGAGATGCGGACTGTTGTTAACCGGAACAGTTACATGACCTCCAAACATAGATAACAACACTCAACAGCAGGTGCAATATACATACACTAGTCAATTAACAATATCTGCAATTACAATACATATATCAATTTACTATATTTTGCGCATATTAACACATTTTATTTCTGTATTCAAAATTCAACTAAAAAAGTTGTATATACAGCAGGCACAATATACATAGTCTATTTAACTACAGATAATGCAATTAACATAAATTACAGATCAATACAGTTTATTGCTACTTTGAACAATTTAGTCAAAAATTATATATTATACAGCTACATGTATACATAAAAACAATAGTCTAACAGCAAGTGCAATTAAACTTATACACATACGCCATTAAACTACCAAAAATCTGCAATTACAATACGTACACATATTACTTTACTAAAATTTGCACAGATCAATATGTTCAACTAATAGATGTTATATATGCAGCTGGATGTATAGTGTATATATAGATACATAAAAAAAAGATGAGATTGAAATGTAGAAAGATGAACTTACGGAAAATGATGAAATTAGGGTTTCGGAAATAGATTGATGTTGGAGATGAAGGTGAATATATAAATTTGGTGTGAGATTTGCGAATTACAAATTCTTGGATTGCGGGATCCTTTTGCTGGATCTCGCGTAGATGGATGGGAAGGTTGGGGGGAAATGTAAGAATTAATTAAGGGAGAAAAATGATGCGTTTGAGTAAAAGATTAGCATAAATTTGGATATTAATAATAATAATGCTTAAAGGCCTTAATGTTACGTTTAGTAAGTACTATCTATTGTACATTTCATTTCTTGAGTTAAATGAAAATGAAAATGAAAATAAGAATTCTAGTAAGAATGAAAAAATTAATCTCATCAAACTTTTTTTTATCAAATTTCACTCTTTATATTTTTAAGAATTAAATATTTTATACCATGGTTAAGTGAACAACTTAAATATCTCAAGCTACTAGCCATTTTACTTTCTAATATTCCTGTTTTCTCAAAAAAAAAATATGGGTTTGTCTAACGTATACTTTAAGGGCATACGTTAAGACAATAATATTTTTCTCGCAAAATGAGAAATGCATTTTTCAAGAAAAATTTTGTACCTTTTTCATTTTGCGAAAAAAATGTTTTCAACTTTTTCAATTTTTGAAAATAATATTCACCCCTTAACGTGTGCCCTTAAGGCACAAGTTAGAAATTCCCAATATACACACACACATGTATATATAGGGTAAGGTTCCAATGAGAACACTTCAAAAATAAGAACGGTAAGAACACTTCATAAATGCATAATTAGCCAACAAAATCATTAGATTTACACTCATACATCTCAAAAATGTATAGAAAAATTGATTAGAATAGATGCGAACTTTTAGAAATGCACAAAAATCGAAAAAATGATTGATGCACAATTATAGAGATAATCGTGCATCAATCGTTTTTTTCGATTTTTGTGCATTTTTATAAGTGTGCATTTGTTTTTCTTTGCATATTTGAGATGTATGACTGTGAATCTAATGATTTTTGTTGGCTAGTTGTACATTTATGAGGTGTTCTCACCGTTCTTATTTTTTGAGTGTTCTTATTTGATCCAAATTTTCTCTCTCTCTCTATATATATATATATAATAATGTTGAAAGTCTTAAGAGATTTCGATAAGAATAACCAAGTGATATATAATTATTAATTACACATGAAGTTTTCTTAATTCTAAAATCTCATTTAATACATATACAATATAAATAAAAGAAAAGTTCGAGTGCATTAAATGTGAATTTAATGTAATTAGAGTAATTTTGTGGCAAACAATCATTTCATCAAATGTACTTAAACAAATAAGTGTATACTCCAATTGAACAACATTTTCAAACACTTTTTTTTTTATCAAAAAATTACACATATATTTTGTACAATTAAGCTAAGTTCAATTTTGACAGCCCTTTGTTAAATTGAGCTATATACTCCGATAAAATTGGATGTTGAAAATGTTCTTTTTTTTAAGTAAAAAAAAATCTCAATGGAGATGCTCTTAGAGCACTCATAATGAATTGAGTCATTAAAAAATTTATATATTTTAGTTCTACGTCACCTTGCACTAGTTTTCATGTGTTATAAAGTTTTACGCTCTAATGTTAAAAGATTTCTAAAGCTTTTTCAACAAGATTCATACACACACTAGTTTTGTATTCAAAAACTCAATTTTGACAAATCCTTACAAAAAAATAAAATATACTCCCATAGAAAATACATTTTCAAAGAGTTTTTTTGCCAAAAAATCTCAATTAAACCCCATTGTATACGCTCTTAGATGCAATCACACATTCACACGTGAATAAAAAATGTATATCTAACATTAATCAATGCATCATATTTTCTTATTAAATAAGAGCATTTTCAATATTAGCACTATACTTTAATATAAAGTAGTGCAAAAATAATTTTTTTTTAAAATATGTTTGCACTAAATAAGTTTTATTACATTATGAACACTATATTCATGTACTAAATGTACTTTGGAAAAATTTAAATACATAATTATATAATAAACATAAAAATAAGTAGTTAATAATACAATATATAGTAATATTGAACTAGTTTTGTTTTAATGGTACTAATAAGAAGCATATTATTTTGTATTTTTTATAAGTTAGTTTTCATTATTTGTATCAAATAATAAAGAAATAGTGTTTAATGCAATATACAGTGTTGCACTATATTGTGCATGACTAAAACAGTGCTAAGATTTAGTTTAATATTTGAGAGGTTTTTATGTACTTATTAAAAATAAATTTTATTATAATATTAGATATTCTTTTAAATAGCTTTTGTTAACATAATAAAAATAGTTAGCATTAAACTTTCTTTGATGACCATATAGCCATGCTTCGCACCACCTATCAACTTATACTTTTATTAGGAAATAAGGTTCCAACGTTTTCTATATGAAAAAATTTGTTAACAAAAAGTATATAATTTATTTCAAAATATATCCAAATTTAAAAATGAAGTGAAAAGTACAAGAAAATAAAGTATACATTTCACTTATTTTAATTTATAGTACAAAGTTTTTAATTTTTCAATTTAAAGTATTGAGCTTTCAGTTTGTAATCATGTTGGAGACATGTTTACGTGAAAATGCACAAATAACAAGCTGTCACCAAATTCCTTTTTTAAAAGCAACAAATAGATTTAATCAATTAGTATTACTCGATCAATTATAAAATCTGATGAGTGAGAAAAGAGTAATTAAAGTTGGAAGTGGAGATGCGTTCTTATTAATATTTCTCTTCTCACTCAAAAGTTTTTATAATTAATCGAGGAACACCAATCGATTAAGTAGATATGTTAGTTATATAGATAAAATTAGGTGATAACTCGTTACTTGTGAAATTTCACCTAAAACACGCCCATAATTTGATTATAGATCGAAAGTTAAATGCATTGAATTGAAAATTCTAGACGTATGTACCAATCAAAGTATTTGAAAAATATACGGAGTAATTTATTTTTAAAAAAGTTATTTAAATCATCCATGTGCTTTTCACTTTGTCTTTCAACAAATATTTGAATTGTCTATTTGTTGAAACTTGTATTTCTCGGCAGTCCAAAATAAAATATTAAAACAACTTGGATTACAAGTGAATTAAAGTTTTAGAAAAATAGATTATTAAAATGATTTAGATTACATGGATGATTTATAATAGGGTTTGTCTAACGTGTGCCCTAAGAGCATATGTTAAGACAAAAATATTCTTCTCGAAAAATGAGAAATACATTTTTCAAGAAGAATCTTGATACATTTTTCATTTTTCGAAAAAATATTTTCAAACTTTTTTATTTTTCGAGAAGAATATTCACCCTTTAACCTATGCCCTTACGGCACAAGTTAGAAATTCCCTTTATAATATTATACTCTCCATTTTTACGTATTTATATTTTCAAAAGTGAATAACGTTGTCCTTTAAAATTTACTCCAATATTTTGCAAGTTAAAACACTTCTAATTTATATGCTGACTTTGACTTCGGAGTTTGGACGGTAGATTTGATTGATACCATACTTTCTTCTCACCAGTGGCTGTATCTATACCCCTCTTTACCTCACCATATAATCAAAAAACATTCGATTTAAAGAATCTTTTTTCCTCATCAATCAAAATTTAAATCCCATCACCATCCCTTCGTTAAGATCTTCCTGTAATGATGAGAAATTAAAGATCCTCTTTGACTATTTCTTCTTTTGAGTGAGCGTGCAAAACAAGATAGATATAGTCGGTGTATACGTATAGGTATGGCTGATTACTCAAAGGAAGATTTGATACAGCTTGTTAAAAGAATTGGGGCTTATCTATCAACCAAAGTTTCAAAGATTTTAAATACCCAGGTGCCAATTTTTGTGTTATTCATGTACAATTATTATTTGCCTACCAACTGTTTGATGAAATGCTCCTTTGAAAGTGTTTGTTATTCCGGGTTAATATTGCATCCTTTTTATTACTGAAAAACCCTAGAATTTGAATTTCAGCAAAGTTGGTAAATTTCATTTGGAAGGGTTGTATTAGGTTCGCTATAATAACAGTAGTCATATGTGTGAGTAATTCAAGCCTGTTGACATTGCAGTATATTGAATTATGTACTAGAATTCCTTAGATTTATTCAAAAGATACTTTACAATAGACAGCATAGCTTAATTGCCTCAAGAATAATTGCCGTTATACTATATAAGCTGACAAAAATCGCTGTTAGGATCTCTTTCGATAAGCAGGCATCATGTCATGATAGGAGCTGGTTTTAAGTTATTGCTCGTATAGATATCCATCAATGGAAATGACATCTGTTCTTTGTATCTCTCGTATCCTGAAATCCGACTGCAGGATTTACGGTCTGTTTGGGCTATAGCGGGATTTGCTGTTGCAGTTATTTTCACATGGAGACTGTTCAGGACACCCAGTGCTCCTCGAAGAAGACAACCTAAACGTCAAGCTCCTGGATCTAGCAGTTCAGGAGTCGCTAGTCATCCTGATGCAAATGTGTTTCCTTCTGACGTTGATGATTCAAGAGCACAAACTGTCATTGATGAGTTCTTTCAGCCTGTAAAGGTAGAAGGAAAATTTAGTGCACACAAATTCTGAAAATGTTTGCTTCACTGTACTCCTTTTGACTTATTGCTTTATTGTTACTGCAGCCTACATTAGGACAAATAGTGAGACAGCGATTAAGTGATGGAAGAAAGGTATGCTTATAAAAGTCTTGTTATAATTGTAGAATGGATACATCTATTTGTTATAAAACTTATGAGATACATTTTTACCTTTTTCCTCGATAAGACTACAGTAGTTGTAGAATGAATCCAGTATGACTCCTCACAGGACTCACATTGTTTACTTCACGAATCAATATGAACTTCCTAGTTTCAATAATACTATAAGAGAGTATGAGATATGCATGATAGTACTTGTTTTACTTGGTTGATATTCAATATCAGGTAATTTAGCAATGATACTTGAATACTCATATATTTTTATATGCTTTATCCTTATAATCATATATTCTATGTATTATTATTCCTCACACACGCACATGCAGACAATATATATTTGTACACATATATACATACAAACACTCTTGCCGGAGGCATTTATGGAAACAGTCTGTCTACCCCCTGGTAAATGTATGATTGCCTACATCCTACCTCCCCCATACCCTCCGGTGGGATTGGGTATTGTTGATTTTGTACTTGTTGTAGGAATGTCTACAAAAAGGCTATCAATCTTATAAATGTTGATTCACTAGATGAAACCAATTTAACTAGAACTTAAAATATAAATAACATAAGATTAACTAGTGCTTCATATAATGGTTAATTGATTTTGGTGAAGGTTACTTGCCGCTTGCTTGGCGTTATACTTGAAGAAAGTACTCCAGAGGAACTTCAGGTAATGATGCTTGTGGTTTTTATCTAGGGGTGGAAAGTTTATAAGTATTTACTTATAAGTTGTTCGATTTGAGTTTTATAATCTCAACATGATCAACTGGTCTGAAAGTGACCCGAAGCATTTTTTAATGCTACAAACATCTAATTTACTTTATTCGGTGATTTATATTAGTATTTCATTTTTTATGGATTACATTTGCCATTGATATATCGTTTTTTTAAATGGATAAAAGGGTGTCGGGGTCTCCGAACATGACCATTTCATTCCAAGCATGTTTTGACCAATCACCCTTACTCACCCAACCACCCGTCTTGCCACCTCTTGTATTATCAATAGATATTACCGTTTGGAAATGGAAATTGACTCACTTGAGTATTTGTGTGTAGCAGAACCAAGCAACCGTGAGATCCTCAGTTTTGGAAGTTCTGTTGGAGATCACAAAGTTCTGCGACCTTTATCTTATGGAAACAGTCCTCGATGATGAAAGTGAAGTATGTATGGGCTTGTAGTCCTTCCTTTATCTTTACCAATCATCTTCATAGTTGTATCTATGTTATGACTGTTGACTTTTTTTTTTATGGTGTTCTTGTTGGCTAACAACTATTTTTCTGTTTATAGAAAAAGGTTTTAACGGCATTGGAAAATGCTGGAATATTCACATCCGGTGGCTTGGTCAGAGACAAGGTAACAACAATATATAACTGCTATTTACAATCTCATTTATGAATTTGGGTGTATTTTATCCTTAATACAATCATTTTACTCTAGTCTCTATCTATACACATCATATGGTACTGTGTTGTCCTATAACTAGAGTTTGATTTTGATCCCAGAAGTCAAAGATAGCATTCTCTAAATCCGGAATTGAAGTGCATTCCGTTTTATAGCATTAAAATGTGTTGTACGTTTTTTGGATTTGTTTTGGTTTTGTTTTTCTTTTCTTTTGGTGTCATTGATTTTCACTCTTCAACCAAAACAATTATCATCAGAGTTGAAGTTAAAAGGTAGGCTAATTGACAATTACATCATTCCATATGAAGAGGGGTGGATATCCCAATAATCGTGATCAGAGGTGTCAAAATGGGTGGGTTGGCAATGGGTCAAAATGAGTAATTTTTATGTGATGGTTTGCCCGACTTGCTGAAACTGATTTGGGCTTTTCTTTTATTACATGATTACAAATACTCTTTAGGTAATTTTTGATCTGTTCAACCTGTTTCAGTTTTAGCTCTGACATGTTACCAATTAACTTAATCTTTTGGTAGTTGATAAAAAGAAGGTTTAGAAAATTGTGTGTTCCAATATAAATGGTCATTTGATGCGGGGTCATGACATGCAAATGATAAAATCATAATAGGAAATAATTATTTATGCTTAATTTTGCATATATTGTTTTTATCGTGTCTTTTTCTGTAATCAATTCGCAATTGCAGGTACTTTTTTGTAGCACAGAGATTGGACGAACATCTTTTGTTCGGCAACTGGAGCCCGATTGGCATATAGACTCAAGTCTAGAAATTTCTACTCAGTTGGCGGTATGCTCACCATTATTATGTCAACTACTCTGTACATATTTATTAATGTTTCTTCCTGCATTTAAACTCTGTTCTAGCATTGCTAATATATTTCTTCTGTATATACCATCTTCTCGTTCTGTGATCACAGAGGTTTATCAAGTATCAACTTCACATCTCAACTACCAAGACCGAGCGAATTGCTTCGAATGTTATCACTTCTTCATCCTTGGAACAGTTTTTCATCGGTTGAGTTTTTGAAAACAGTCAACGCGTTTCAGATGTTTTTTAGTTTTTTTTGTGGTGTTTGTACCTTGTGATGTCATGCTCATAAATATGCCTAGATGAGGCTTCATTTTGTGCAATAGACATAGTCAAATGTTACCATCCTAGATACCGTGATTCTAGGGTTTCCATGTATGTGGTCTGTGTAGTTTATGTTACAAAGATAAAGAACTTGTTTGGTTCTTACCCTCTCTTACCTCTTAGATAATTTCCAGTAACTTGTAACCACTGATCTTTATTAACTTATCTAGTTTTCGTCCTCTTGAAGAAGATATGCATGTGTGATTATGGATTTATTTGTTTATTGTGAGCTCGAGTAAAGGCTTTACTTCCATTACTATATATATATATATAGAGAGAGAGAGTTTGGATCAAATGAGAACACTTCAAAAATAAGAACGGTAAGAACACTTCATAATGCACAAATAGCCAACAAAAATCATTAGATTCACAGTCATATATCTCAAATATGCAAAGAAAAATAAATGCACACTTCTAATAATGCACAAAAATTGAAAAAGCGATTAATGCACGATTATCTCTATGATCGTGCATCAATCGCTTTTTCAATTTTTGTGTATTTCCGAAAGTTCACATTTATTCTAATCAATTTTTCTACACATATTTGAGATGTATAAGTGTGAATCTAATGATTTTGTTGGCTAATTTTGCATTTATGAAGTGTTCTTACCGTTCTTATTTTTGAAGTGTTCTCATTAGAACCTTACCCTATATATATATATATATATATATATATATATATATATATATATATATAGATCCTGTGAAAACAAGGATATAAAAAAAACCAGTGAAAACACATTTTCATCCTCCATCTAATCTAACTTGTATATATATATAAAAAGTGTGAAGATAAAAAAAAACAGTGGAAATACTTTTTCCTTCACAATTTTTTTAATGTGTGATTTTATTTTTTAAGTAAACGATAAAAAAGTAAGGTTCACACAAAAAATATTTTTTGTATGATTTTTTTTTTGAAAAAAAAAAATAAAGTCAAATCCGAAAGCCCCAAAAAATATAAATTAAGGTTCACAATTTAAAAAATTAAAAACTTTCTGTGAACCCAAAACAAAAAAACAAGGTTCACAATTGAAAAAGTTAAAAACTTACTGTGAACCTAAAAAAAAGTAAGGTTCACAGTGGAAAAAAAAAAGTTCACAACTAAAAAAGTTAAAAACTTTCCGTGAACCAAAAAAAAATTAAGCTTCACAATTGAAAAGGTAAAAAACTTTATGTGAACTCAACAAAAATTAAGGTTAATAGTTGGAAAAAAAAGGTTCACAACTGAAAATTTTTAAAACTTTCCGTAAACCTAAAAAAAATTAAGGTTCACAGTTGAAAAAAAAAGTTCACAATTGAAAAGTTAAAAACTTTCTGTGAACTAAAAAAAATTATGGTTCACAGTTGAAAAAGTTGAAAACTTTTCGTGAATCCAAAAATAATTAAAGTTCATTATAAAAAACTTAAAAAAAATTCGTGAAAAAAATTACAAAAAAAATTATGTGAAAAAATAAGGTTTACAATTAAAAAATGTTAAAAACTTTGAGTGAAGTGAAAAATAAAATAAAAATTCATGATGAAAATATTATGTGTTTTAAAAAAATATATAAGGGTTCACAAAAAAATTAATATGTGAAGCAAAAAAAATAAAAGTTCATAACTTAAAAAAGTTGTGAATCAAAAAGTGTTTTCACCATTTTTTATCCCTATCCCTTATATATATATATATACATATATATATATATATGTTATATTAGATGGATGGTGGAGATTTGTTTTCACTGTTTATTTTAACTATTTGTTTTCACCAGAACTCATCCCTATATATATAGAGAGAGTTTGAATCAAATGCGAACACTTCAAAAATAAAAACGGTGAGAACACCTCATAAATGCACAACTAGCCAACAAAAATCATTAGATTCACAGTCATACATCTCAAATAAGCAAAGAAAAATAATGCACACTTCTTAAAAGGCACAAAAATCGAAAAAACGATTGATGCACGATTATCTCATATTTGTGCATCAATCGTTCTTTCGATTTTTGTGTATTTTCGAAAGTTCGCATCTATTCTAATCAATTTTTCTACACATATTTGAGATGTATGAGTGTGAATCTAATGAATTTGTTGACTAATTGTGCATTTATGAAGTGTTCTTACCGTTCTTATTTTTGAAGTGTTTTTCATTGGAACCTTACCATATATATATATATATATATATAGGATTCGGTTCAATGGAGAAGAAATTTTAGGTGAAGAAGAGGGGGAATCAATATGATTCAGTATTTTCATTACATTGTTTCTCCCTCTCCTCCACCTAAATTTTATTCTTTTTTGATTATGTTACTATACACACACACACACACACACACTAGGAAGCGTAATAGGTCGTGCTACGCACGGCCCTGAACATCAACAATAATCAATTTGCGTGATATTTGTTACTACAAAAACGTAGATATAAAAGTTACGAATGAGTCCAAATTATATACATTACTTTTCTTACACGAGCGTGAAATAATAAATCTAGAGTTTGTAATGTTTATTGAAATGTATGATACACAAGAAACTTATTATAATCCTCTATGTTAATTCTTACACCATTTAATGATTTTAGAAACTCTTCTATTTAAATGATACATATTCGATTGTAGTTTGATACATAGTGATTTGATACATGATTTTATATTCATTTAATATAATTGAATGATATTTGTAAGAGACACGTGTCGCTATATTATAACTTCTTACCCTTTTTACTTTAAGATTTTTTTTACTTGAACAAAAACCTATATATATATATATATATATATATATATATATATCCTTCCCCAAAAAGAGGAAAGCATATTTTTAGGGAGGAAGGAAGTGTAATATTCATCACGGAGCATTTTAACTTCACTATTACAAATATCAAAGAAAAAATTAATTTTACTCGTATATAGTAATCAAAATTGATTCTATAAAGAATATTATTATGATACGGGAAAAAGCTTATTGGGTTTGGAATGATCTTAAAAAACAAAAACAACCATCAACATTTTCTTAATATACATGACACAATGTTATCCTTCTCTATCTCTATAATTTATGCATTCATTAGGGAAAAATATATATATACAAAATTGAACACTTTCAAAACCATGAAGTTCAAAACGTAATATAATATCTTTGTATAACAATATATATAGCAAGAATATTCGATCTAATACTGGATTGTCAAGTATGATATAAAACATGTGTGCATCATTTTCTTTCATGAGAGTGGTTTGTATGTCAAAAAAAATTCATGTATACAAAAGAATGCTACATTAAGTACAACACTTCAAATGCATATCTTCTCTAATAGTATAAATCATACAAGAGAAATGATTTAATTCACATAATTTTTACAAAATAACTCTTACACAATAATGTGTACTAATCATGTTATGAGAGAAGCAAGAGAGAAGAAAAAGAAACAATTTTGATTGGCTACTGATGACGTATCATGCTAGGTCTAGCTTAAACTTAAGTTTATAATATATGGCTTAAATGAATGAATGACACTTGATGTCAGCGGTCGAAGGCTAACAAACGACACCAAATGATTAGTCCACATCATCTAATAAAAGCATGATCAGAGATCAACACTACAGAAGGGTATCTGATGACAAGTGACAATGACACCTCAATAGACATGTGTGTCACCACACCAATGTTGAAAGAGGAAAGTCTTCGAAAGACAAATCAAGTTATAAATATATCATGAACACTAAATGGAAACCACAATAATCCAACTTATAACAGCTATAAATACAACTTAACAACCACAATGATCGTTTCATTCACTACACATTTACTTTACTACAACACACTTCCACTTTTACCTCCATACCAAAGGAGGTTCCTGACGTGGCGTATAACCTGCACCCACATGAATGTGGTGTAAGTTACCAGCTGTAAATTACCAGCCGAATAGCTAAATATTTAGCTCTTCGGTTCAAGACGTCTCATAGTGAAAGTCACCCTTCATCCAGTGACAATTGAAGGTCATCCTTCATCCATAGTCATTTGAAGGTCATCCTACCTTCAACCTTAGTGAATGACCCTCATAGGCACATCTTGATGCAACAACCACGTGCTGTCCTATTTCTCCATATCATTTTGTGACTATATTAGTAAACTTATCGGGTCGTGCGATGCACAATCCACGTCTAGATAGATTAATGTTGATTTTTGTAATGTTACATGTAAAGTATCATTAGTTAATGCTTGGCGGAAACATAAAAATAGTTTATATTTTCTCATCAATCTACAATTTTCTAGCATCAACATTTGTGATAAATGACTTTGATCGTAATGTTAACTACGATGATGCGTCGATTTTAAATGTCATTAGTCTTAAGATGAACTATGATATATATATTGAAAAAATTGTTATTACTAGTACAAAGCTTAGATAAAAGGCATTAAGTGTTGCAATTTAAGTTACCATATATATATATATGAAATGACGATTTCATATATATGTTAGTATGATAATTTTTAATTTGTTCTCTAAATGTAGCGTTTCTTTGTGTAATTTTTTATGAGCAGACATGAAAATATATAATATGTCTATGTACTTATATAAATTCAAGTTGTTTATATCCTTTTTATATGTATCTACGATAAGAGATAAGATGATATACTATATATTTATGACATTATGAATTCCTTATATATCTACCATAATATGAATTCCATACATGTATAGTCAAATACTCAAATACAAATGAACTAACATATGTAGATTACAAATTATCTAAAATTTCTAATAGTTCTAGTCCCAAGCATTAGAAATTCAATTTTCCAATGTTTGATGAATATATAAATTACCAAGTTAAGTATAAATGTATTTTTATATGAGTAAAATAAGTGTTTTTTAAGCAAAAAAATGTGTATAGCTAACGAGGGGTCAAAATTTTTAAGTGTACATATGTCAATCAAAGGATGATCATTTTGTTTTAACACAAATGTAAACAATTAAGAATTAAGAATATATAATAACTAAACTATAAAAGTTAATGTTTTATTAGTGATAGATAGATGACAATTATTTAAGGTGTACATGTGTCAAATTTAGAAGAATTGTAGTCTTCCTTATATAAGTTTAACATTTCACATCTTACAAATGTAAATGCATTTCCGCCTTCCGATTGAATATTTAACTTTTATACTATTGTATATTTTTTCCAAAAGAATTAGTTATTTGTGAAATAATATAAATCTAGCATTATTACACGCGGACTATTAATGTGAACCAGTATTTCTACAAGGACCTTACATGTAAAACCTACATTCTGATAGACGATTACATATTTACATGTGTATAATTCAGGTCGAAGCAACGCACATTTGCTGTGAAGAGCTATTCGTATATGAATGGACTAACTCAGTCACGCGCCCTGGTCAACTCGGTCGAGTTAATACATTTATCAAAGCCTCACCGTTGCATCAAAAGCTTGCATTCACCGGCCGTCGGATTATTTTTTCGTCGAAATTCAGGCGAAGTATCAACAACAATAACATACACTCTCACACAAAAACACAATCTACGCCAATTCACCGTACCTTCAATACTTCACCGCCGATCCACCGCCACCGTCCGCCACCGTTATTCGACAGCGATGAATCCGGATTCCGATTCGCATAATCAGGCGCCAGAAATTGACGCCGCGATGGCAACGAATGTCTCCGATGACGGAGCTAGTTCCTCGAGCTTAAATGATCGGAGCGTTGTTGCTGACGATGAACAGTATCTCGAAGCGAATGAAAATGAGGCTGAAGGTTTGAATTGCGCTGTTATTGTTTCGTATACATAATTTAGGCAATTTATAGAGACAGGTTGCTTTTACTGAGTAAATAAAATGATATTGTAAAATTGCCGAAGGCTCAATGTGTTTGAATAGCTCTGTGTTCATATTGTATTATATATGGTGTTTAGTTGACCATATAATTAAATATGATACTCTGTTTTTACTTAGGAAATAGAATGATTTTGTGAATATGCTGAAGGTTTGATTCTGTTGAATTGTTTTCTGTTTAGTTGATTATATAATTTATTGTTCTTACCGAGTGAACATAATTAAATGGTAAACATGATGAAGGTGAGCAAAGGAAAGTGCTTCCAGAGGAGCTATCACGGAGTGTTGTGACACTTTCATGTGACTCGTCTGCGGAAGGAGGAATTTGTGATGTTTTTTTGGTCGGAACGGCACATGTTTCCATGGTAACTGGATTTAATTTATGTTAATTTGCTTGGTGTATTACTTCATTAACTGCTGACCTGTTAACTTTCAATCTTGAGTTACTTTCCTGGCTTCCTGGTATCTGTAACATCCGATAGAGTATAAGAAGGTTTAACTATTGTATCATTTTCTGCTTATTTTAAAAGAGAATTAGGAATATGTGGTTTTAACTTTTAAGATAAAAAATAATACCCTGGTTTTAAGGAATTCTACTTAATCTGCACTTCATGTTCCTACACTGTTTGTTGGTCAAAAGCTATCTTGTAGGTATGTGATGAATTTATGAATGAGTAGGAAAGTTCTGCTCTCTCTGTGAAAATGTGCCTGACTCGTATAACATATTAATTAGTTAGATTAATATTTCTGAGTTTGTGCTCATTTCAGTTTTGTTACATTAAACTAGTGAGTTTGAGGGATTCTAGTGACACACTGAAGTTGTTTGGAGTTAGATGACGAATAAGATGAAATTTCATTCACAGTGTTGTCAAAGATTATATCTTTGAAGGAAAATATGTACAATTCTAAGAAAATCGAGAGACCTATTCTTTTCCTTATTACGGATATACAAATGTATGGTCTTAGGTGGGAATATAATTTGATTTCAAAAGTGTAGTATATCAAAACCATGTAAAATGGACAGCTAATGATGTAAGACTTGTTTATATGATTGAATGATACATGCCAAGTAAATTATAAATGGTATTATGGATGGTATAGTAGCAAGGAAGGATGGAGTTACAACTTCTTAACTTTCTGAAGTATTTCCTGTTATTAATTGTAATGTTAGTATTATCATAGTAGATTTTCACGGAACCATCTAATGGTGGAATCTCTTTAATGTAGTACATACACCACAAAATGATGTGCACATCTTTGCATTATGCTAGAGGTGTCATTTATGTTTTTATTGGAATAACAATATACCTTCTAGGAATCATGTACAACTGTACAAGTACATTGTAAATTATTTTTGTTTGTTTGCTTGCAATTTTTTTTGCTTAAATGATGTGATATGGGATTTAGATCTTTATTTATGGCATCATAGGCATGATCTTACTATTTTCTTACAAACAAGCAAAAACACCATATATCTATTAATGAAAGCTAAAAATAAGGCACCATCACATAAATCCATTTTAGAATATCTATTTTGTTTAATTTTACATTAAATTTCTAACTAATTGTTCTCTACTTTATCTTTTCAATCAAAAAATGGTGTTATATGATTAGATGCGAACTTTTGTTCTATTTAGTATTTTGTTTTTTGCTTGGTTTGGGGAAGCGGCACATGATTTAATGGTACACTATGCGCTGTAACTGATAATGTATATACATATGTACGCCACAGGTGCAGAAGTTATAATCATAATTAGGTATATTCAATTATGCACATTCGAACCAACTCCAATGATGCACCTTTTTGTAATGTAAAGCAATAACTTGTGGATTTTTACTATTTGTCATCCCTTTTTGTAGGAATCTTGCCAAGAAGTTGAAGCTGTAATCAGTTTCTTGAAACCACAGGTACATCTCTTTATAACTCATTACCCTTGATTGATAGATGACCTTTAAGCAGGTTAGTTGGCTGCTGTTTTTTTTCTTTCTTTAGGATCTCAGTATCTCTATTAACTCACTGCAGAGTAATTGAACGCAGGTTGTGTTTCTGGAGTTATGCTCAAATCGTGTGGCTGTGCTCACTCCTCAGAATCTGAAGGTCCTTGGGTTTATTTATTTTCTATTGTTTCACACATCTGAGAGCATGAATATGAAACTTAGGATCTTATTTGCATATTAATATATTATGAATTTTAACTGTAAAAGTTCAATGTATTAACAGATATATCATGCCCTCTGATTGACATTCAAGAAAACTCTTAATTAAGAATTATGAATGGTCGTATTTAAAGAGCCGTGCTTTTCTTGCTTTTTCTATTGGTTCACATGACCACATACCACTTTTTTTCCAGCAGATTGGCTTATCGCACAAAAACTTAAGGGAGATCAGTTTTTATAGAGGCATTATGAGACATGCTAGTCTTATCAAAATTAAAGGACTTGGCTTTATTAAAAAGAATTCTACGACTTGGATTACTCTGCCTTAAGGTTAAGGGTGACAATTACGTAGTTTAAAATTCAAATATGCGTGTAGAAAGTTTGTAGCCAATACGTTTACTGGTTGCCAGATCCTTTTCATTATGAATTTTATTTTTCTCATCGCTTTTTATATTTCACTGTGTCATTGTTCCGAGTCTATTTGGATTATTACTTTGTAATTGGGACCTGCTTAGATCTTAGTTTGCAAATTTACTGATTTTTAGGCTGCGCAGGTACCTACAATGGGAGAAATGTTGGACTTGTGGAAGAAAAATCACAACACATTTGGAATCCTCTACAGCTGGTTTCTTGCTAAGGCATGATATTTTCAAATTAAATTCTGAGTTTCGCACCTTTAGAACTGTACTCAGCTGGAATATCATAATAAAGTTATGGAATGAATGATCTTATTTGCATATACAATAATGCATAATCATGTTCTCTCAGGTTGCTAGTAGGCTTGAGGTTTTCCCTGGTAGCGAGTTCCGTGTTGGATACGAAGAGGCCATGAAATATGGTGGCAAAGTGATTCTTGGTGATCGTCCAGTAAATGTAAGATCATGGAAGTTTGTTTTTTTCCTCAAAATTAATATACTATAGAACTAATACAAAAACACCTATTAGATGTCCCAAATGCTTATAAGTCCTTTATGATCACTACTTCTGGAATTTGCTTATAATGTGCCAAATGAAACTTATTACCTTTTTTAACTGTGTGTTGTTACCTAATCAGTCAAGTTGTATTTCTTATCTTCACTTGAATTCTCCTACAACTTCTGATGACATTCTTAGATGCTTATGACATACCGAAAAAGGTGTATATGCACTTGATAGACTGCATTCCACGATTTTCCTTACCACTTAACGATGATCAGCATCCTTTGTTGCCACATTTTCTAATGGAGAGGATGGTACTGTTACTATGTGTGAAAAGGCATATTGTTCTTCATAGTTTCAATTGTCATTTTCCTCTTCAATGGGAAATGCGTCATCTCCATTGTTCAGACTCATCGAGTGATCTGGTCAATTATTCTGGGAATGACTCATCAACCCTTTTGCGGAAGTAGAAGCACACTATGTTTTGCATTTCGGGTTGAGAGGAACAGATTCCCTGACACTACTCACCGTAGGGTATAGCATGGGGACAATGCTATTCACAGGAGCAATAGGATCGTCTGTTTTAAGAACCACATTCTTCTAGTGATCTAGTACCATGTGGAGAAAAAGGAGTGAATTGATAGGTGTTACAGAGCAATAAAGTAAACAATTTAGTTAGGTTGCATACTCATGTCAATACAGACCTTGTGTTTCTTCTCTTTCTTTTTTGTTTCTCCCATTAGAATTTTTGATGTTTAGTCTCACGTCTCAACAAGTGCATTCAAGCTGAATTCGATACCATTGTCACTCTCTTGATGTTTTTATGACGATTGAACAGATAACATTACGACGGACATGGTCAAAAATGCCACTATGGCATAAGACGAAGTTGGTGTATTCCTTGATGTTCCAATCAATATTTTTACCCAGCCCTCTGCGTCTGAATGAAATGGTGTGTGCTTCCTTTTATGTCAGCATCATCTTTTTTCACAATGAATGTTCAAAAAACTGAATACTCATAAATAACATGGGTGATTCAATTCTCATATTGTATTTCTTGCTATTAGTTGAAGGAATTGGACGACGTGGACATGTTGACTCTTGTTATCCAAGAGATGAGCCAGCAATTCCCTACGCTAATGGAAACCCTTGTACACGAAAGAGACCAGTTAGTATCTTCTTTTCTATGCATGTAAAATATATCCTTTTGTTCCCCTATTTTAGCATTAGTCAGATACTGTCTTTTAACAATGACCGTAAGTATGATAAACATATGCTTTAACAAAGAATGCATGGTAGTTGGACAACGCTGTGTTTTGTAACATAATTATTCTGAAACTCATAGCTTTGACTATAGTGTCATGCTTATATGATTTTTCTCTATAAACCCTTGCAAAGCGAAGGAGCCGTTTGGTGAACTTAGTCAACCACCTTTTTATATTTTTATATTTATTAGAGGTGGCAATCTTGTTCCATTTACTCATTAGTAGGTCAAATCAGGTTATTTAATCTCTCTAACAAGTCAAGTAGGTAATACCAAATAAATTAGCCTAAAAATGAAAATGGGACATTTAGATTATTGTTGCCAAAATTTATTTCTTCCAGTCATTACAATACGCTGATTACTTGCTACATATGGGTAAATAATTAGGCAAAAAGTGTCCAGGGTCAACTTTTCCGGCCCTTTTAACCTGTTATCCAACCTACAAGCCACCTGTTTTGCCACCAACAGTATATCTCGTATACTTGTGCTGAAGAAGGATTTCTATGTTGTATTTTGTGATGTGGTTTTGCTTGTAGGTACATGTCGTCCAGTTTGCTGAAAGTAGCCCGTGAGCATAGTTCTGTGGTTGCAGTTGTGGGGAAGGGGCACCTTCAGGGAATCAAAAAATATTGGGAACAGCCTGTTGATGTAAGCTATTCCTTCCCTTGGAACACCTAAAATGGATCACCCTCTATTTTCACGGAAATTGCAAATATAAAATTTTGGCTTTTCCCTCGTTTTTTTGTAAATCATACATATGTGCTCAATATCATACTACCATTTTACAAAGAAATAATGCCACTAATTTGAATCCACAAAAATGGTATTCATCATTGATCTTTCTGTGACTTCAAAAGTACATGATTACTTTTGACTATTAGGTAGAAAGTTTAGGTACCTTCTCATCATCACAGGTTATGTTCTTAAATTTGTCAATAAAACAGTTAATGCACTCAGATACGCACTTAAGTCGCATCACGGATGAGTTAATGGATGTAAGCTGGAAAATTTTCACAATTACATTACGTCAGGATTTTGCCAAAGTATAAATTAATTAATTTAATATTCACTTTTTGTTCTTTCAATATTGTGTAAGCTGTTAGTAAGATATTATTAAAACAGATAAACTGATTTAGGACGTTTTTATGTTGGGCGGCAAGGGCGGAACCTCATGGGGGCAGGGGTGGGCCCTCCAAAATATTAAGTTACAATTAGCAGTTCTATTATAAATTGCAAATTAAAACCATAATGTAGCGATTGGCCTTCTCAAAAACTTCGAAACAGATTCTTGTTACATATGCGTCATCTTTGAGTTCTTATCAACCGGTGAACGAGCTCTCACTCCCTCTCCCTATTTTTCATACACCTGTGTATTTGTGTATAACTATTACATAAACACATATGTTGGATGATTGGAAAATGCATATTGTTAATTACTTTCATTCAAGGATAGAAATAAAAAGGTCAAAGGCTAGGAAAGTCCAAAGCATACCATAAAATGCCCCAGGCCTCTTTTGCCATTTACTTATTTATTTTTATTATAATGTTAAATAACTTATGAATGTACAAGTTACTTTGTTTTTATGTTTACTAATTTGCATATATATGGGATTAGTAGTTTTTGTTGAAACTTTAGTTTGTATTTTATTTATTTAATGAAAGTAATTTATATTTATTGGGTTTTGCTAATGAAAGCCTTAAGGGCTTTCGTTAAGATTAAATATTTGCATTAAATAAAGATAAATATTCATTTTTTATTCACAATTATATCTGATTTAATTAAACTTTGTATTTAATACACTCAAATTTTCCTTTTATTTAACAACACATATATTAAATTAGACTTAAATTTGCCTTAAGGCTTCCGTTAGCAAAACCCAATTTTTTATATGTAAAAAACTTTGTTCTCGCCTTATGGGGTGCTGAAGGGAAGCTTACAGGATATTTTTTGTTTGTAAAACTTTTCACCCAAAGTATTAACTACTTTTACAATTCTAAATGGTGGCTAATGCAGATGAGGGGGCTCCTGGGGTTACCTTCTGCAAAACCGACTATTTCAGTTACAAAGGTTCTTTCAACTGTTGGAGTTGCGGTTGCTGGGGTAGCCATCATTTCTGGTATCTATCTGTCCAGCAGGAAATAGTTCGACGCCCCACTTTATACAACTAACTTGGATTTCTAAACTAGTCTTTCATCTTATTTGAAACTCGTTGTAACAACGAAAGGGGTAAAAATACATTTAACGGATACAACACTAAAAGTTTCAGTTAACTTTTTTTGTGTTTAGTTTGGCTTGTTGACCTGAATATTGTAATCATAGAACTTCTTAAAAACCTCAAATCGTTTATGCTTGTCTGCATCTTCGTGTTTGGTCTCTGATGAACTAATAATCCACTGTGGGTTTGAAAAGGGTTCATTCTTTCCCTATCTTCTAATTCGGCAATTATTACAATGATGCTAGTGATGATTAAAATTGTTTATACATTCGTTGTATTATCTGAAAATGATAATCATATAAATTTACAAGCAAATGAACAGATATTTTTTTACCAGAACCAATTGAGCATACTACGACTATGAATGTATGAATGCCAGATTATATTTTGATACACATTTGTGCGCACTTAATACTTAAAGACAATTATAGATAGGCACGGGCCGCACGCGGGTTAATACTTGTTTGCATACAAATTACATATACTAATTATTAATTTAATATATATTTTAATTGGGTCATAGAAATAAGAAGATTAGATTTTATTCTACGGAATACAGATCATCTCTAGATCTAATTTTAACGTGTTATTCTTGTAATAAAACTCCATCTTCTGCACTCTAAAAAATCAACGCATCACATCACATCACATACTACACATAATTAAAGTAAGGGAAATGATGAAAAATTACCAACTTTTGCGTACATATTTAATGATATATGGTTTAAAAGGTGGATCATATATAAAATTAGACAATATTGAAAGGAAATTGAGTGTGCTGCTAGTTGTACTTAAATTAGAGGTCACCATTATTTATGGATCGACTGTTATACTTAAAGCATATTTGGTGGTCTGCAAATCACAACCCTAAATTAGGTGAATGTATAAAGGAGGATATAAATGTGTACTTGTTTGAAAGCTGTTTAAATCCTTAATCATCGTTACTGTGTGATACTAGTTCTATATAGTAGTATATATCTTTGATTTGATATAATTTTGGTTAAATTTGCTAGAAAAAAATAGATATAATTTTGGTAAATAAGCCTCTTTATTTGGCCCCATTAGTTTGTGTCTAACAACATATTTCTAGCGCTATAAAATATCAAAAGATGGGGGAAAAGATCCATCTAATAAGTACAAAAATGCAAGACTTGGAAGTCTTAGGACGCCTAATTTGAAACAATCAACTTATTAAATGATCTTTAGTCTTGCAAGTGTAGGAATTTATCATATTACAGAGATTGAAAAACTCACATAATTAATAACTACAACTTAACCAAGACACTGGTGATCGACTTTATGCATCCATTTGAGGCCAATAAATTCAATTCTTCATCTTCAACCTTAACTTCATTTGTCTGCCTTCATGAATCATGCTTTCCTTATTTGTGCATTTCTCTTACTGTGTGTTAAGACTACATCTGCCATTTCTCGTGGCCAAAACCTCGTAAAAGCTCCTAATAGTGTCACAAATAAGAAGTGCATCGTAAGGAGAGACGCGCTCTGCTCGATTTCAAAGTTTCTACTAACGAAGACCCTTATGGAAATTGTATCTCTATGTGGGGAATCGAAGACGAGTGTTGTCAATGGAGGGGAGTCACGTGCGACCTCAAAACTGGTCATGTTACAAAACTTAACTTGCGCTATTGTCGTATTAAAGGTGAGATGAGCCCTTCATTGGTTGAGTTAACATACTTGACTCATCTTGACCTCTCAGGTAATTATTTCGTCGGAACCATACCCAAGTCTATTGGTTCGTTGACCAAATTAAGTTATCTTGATCTTTTCGATAATTCTTTAAACGGAACCATTCCCATGTCCATTGGTTCGTTGACTGAATTAAGATACATTGACCTTGGTTGGAATGATTTTAGTGGAACAATTGCTCAAGCATTCGGAAACCTCACAAACTTGCGATATCTTTCACTTGGTTACACAACTGGAAGATGTACAATCGAAAACATAGATTGGTTGTCTAATCTCTCTCATTTGCAGCATCTTCAATTAGATTGGATTTCTTTAGCCAACGCAAATCACTGGGTGAATTTGATCCTAAGTCTCCAAAACTTAACATTTTTGAGTTTAGACGGATGCAACCTCTCACATGTCACACAACCATATTCTTCTTCATCGCACAACTCATCGTCGTCGTCGTCATCGTCATCTATTGTTACCCTCTATCTCGGTAACAACACTCTCACCTCGTCCATGTATAGTTGGTTGTTCCCGTTAACTAGCAATAGGCTTAAATTTCTCGATCTCTCTAACAACATGTTAGGTGAGATACCCAAATACCTTGGAGATCTCTGTAACTTGACATCTTTATATTTTAGTGACAACTTTGCACTTGTCAAACTTGATGAATTTCTAAACAACTTGTCTGGATGCACATCGGTTGCATTACAGTTTTTATATGCTCCACGTAGCCAGCTCACAGGGTCATTGTTTAATGAGATAGAAAACTTTAGATCCCTAAAATCTTTGAACCTTGCTCATAATCGATTAAATGGAATTATTAGTGAGAAAATGTGGAAACTGCCCATGCTTGAAGAACTAGACGTTTCTTCCAATTCTCTTAGAGGTGCTGCTATCTCTAAAAACATTGAAAATTCAAAGCTTTCAATTATGAATCTTTCAAACAACTCACTCGAAGTTGATTGGGTTCCCTCCAAAGCTCAAATGTCAAACCTTTCTTATGTACAGTATTTTGACTTGAGTTCTTGCAAGCTAGGGCCTGGCTTTCCTAAATGGATTCAAACCCTCAAAAATCTTACTAGTCTTAATCTTGCCACTACCGAAATTTCGGACACAATTGGTGTCGAGTTTTGGAACACGTGGCCTTCTCAATTGACATATTTGAATCTCTCTTCCAACAACCTAAGTGGAGAAGTACCCGATTTATTGTCAAATTTTGCTCATCAATATTCTATAATAGATTTGAGTTCCAACAACTTTTCTAGTCATATTTCGAACGTTCCTTCCAACTTGCAATCACTAGACCTTTCCAAAAACAAATTCTACGGAGTTCTCTCCTTTCTGTGCCAAATTGTTGACGATTATCTCGCCTATCTTGATCTCTCAGATAACTCATTCTCGGGACAAATTCCAAATTGTTTGTGGCATTTTAAAGAATTGATTGTTCTTAATCTAGCACACAATAATCTGTATGGAAGGCTTCCCGCTTCAATAGGATCTTTGAATAAACTTGAGGTGTTGTATTTATACAACAACAACTTCTCTGGAGCATTGCCTTTGATGTTAAGGAATTGCACCAAGTTAACCTTTTTGGATTTAGGGGGTAACATGTTTTCTGGTCATGTGCCAGTTTGGATTGGGGACAAGTTATCAGGGTTGTATGCTTTTAGCCTAAGATCAAACCACTTCTTTGGACCCATCCCTTTACAATTATGTTGGCTTGTAAATCTCCAAATCCTAGACTTGTCGATGAACAACCTGCACGGAACCATCCCTTCATGTGTCAGTAACCTCACTTCAATGATTCAACCGAGAACTGTTACCAACCCAAACCATACATCGTTTTTCAGTTCCAGTGTATAATTTTAGTACTGATCATTACCCTCAATCCCTTGATTATGCTATGCATCGATCAACTGGCAAGGAAAAATACGTGAATTCAGCGGCAATCTGGGATTGTTGAAGAGCATACTTGTCAAGCAACAACTTAACAGGACAAATCCCGCATCAACTTACTAAACTCTATGGATTGCTTGCACTAAACTTGTCAAAAAACGCTCTTCTTGGAGAGATCCCACGACAAATTGGCGAAATGAAAGAACTACTAACATTGGATTTGTCTCAAAACAGTTTTTCAGGCGACGTACCATCAAGCATGTCTCAGATGACTTCATTAAATTACCTAGATGTGTCACGTAACAATTTGTCAGGAAGGATTCCATCGAGCACTCAGCTTCAGTCCTTTGAACCTTCAAGATACGCTGGAAACGTAGGACTGTGTGGACCTCCAGTAACCAAAAGTTGTACCAGAGATGGAGATTCAGAAGTACCATCCGCCATTGGTGATAGTGAGGGTGATGGGAAAGAAAAAGATGAACTTGGGAGATGGTTTTATATTGGTGCAAGCACTGGATTTGCTACGGGAATTTGGGTAACATGTAGCACTTTACTTCTCAACCGTCGTACCAGACATGCTTTTTTTCACTTTCTTGACAGCTTAAAAGATTAGGTTTGGGTTAAAGCGGTTCTGTTAAAAAACTAAAAGTTTTAAAAAGGTTGCATATGTACGGTAGTTTACATTTCATTGTTCTTGTTTTTTCACTTCTAGTTTTTAAACTTTTATATCGTTTTCATTTGATTATTGTTGTTCTTATATTGGTGTTAGAGATGTGTTATTGTTCCTGTAACTGGTGGGCTCATACCATATACCTTGTTTTGCACCTTTGTATATACGGGGTAATAATAAGAATAATTATTGTTATTACTACTTATTTTTATTTTGCAACTATTTTCTTTTAGTTGGTTATATATTTTATTTTATTTTGCATATACTACGTAACACTAAGTAATGTATTAAGCATAATAAAGAAGTAAGAAGTTACTACAATATCCTCCCCAAAAATGCAAACAAGTGAACAACATTTCACTTTTCTATGCAAAAAGTATACACAATAACATCTTATATGTTAATAGCGTAATCGTAATGCTATATCCAAATATAGTACAATTAACAACCTAACATACCACAAGTTATACGGTATATACCAATAACATCTTCAGAATCATTAACTAGAGAAATAATAGATTTTGTTGAAATCAACGAATGGCAGTGTATACATTTACTAACCGGTAATAATATCAAGAGCTTGAAGCTTCACTTTCAAATGTGCAATCTTCACTCACGGTCACTATGATTCTTCATGATTTGATGTGACAACAGCTCAATACATACATCAGTTCAATTCCAACCGGTGATTCGGTTATGATCCTAGAACAAAACAACTGCAAATATATCAGATGAATCTTCGTAATTCCAAAATCAGACATACACCTGTCACTCCAAATTCCAAAATGACTTTTGACCTACTGGTGTCGAATTTAGTACACTTCCCAAAATCAATTATGGAGGCAATTTTGACTTATAAGTCATCCTCACTCACCAATATCCTATAGTTTGCAAACAGCCTCTACATATATCAATATAGCAATCAGGGACCGTTTCCAGAAACAGAAGATGATCATTGATAATCTAAAAGTCAGAGAAGTAACTGGTTTGACTTTTAAAAGTCAAACTCGTCTCATTTTGTTCTGGAAATGGAGCATCATTAGCCAAAATTGTAGCAACTTTAAGAAGCCATGTGACTTGTAAACATCATTCTGCTAAGAAGTTTGAATGTTCCAATCCATAAAATACTTCTTTATTCATTTTGAATTGTTACAAAATACATAAGGCATATACTGGAACACAAAAGTCATCCTTAACAGCTAAATTAGATATTTGACCAGTAGTAAAGCAAATCACATCAAGTTCAGAGGCATGTTAAATTATTTAATTATTATCTTTATAATATCATTACTAAGAATTACCTTGTGCTTTGAAGTAGGCCACATGGCTCAATAAGTTACCTCATCATTGAGTCTACATACTTAAAAAGAACACTATGGGTTCATCGCAATCAATTCATACGTTTCACAACTTCGTAAAGCAATAATCATGGTTTCATTGTAAGGTCGTAAGATTTCACAGCATTGACGACGGGGGGCAGTCATCTGCACAAGGAAATTAGATTAAACTCACACAATTTTCATGCTTCAGATGGAGCGCAATATCAATATTAGAGGTGGAAAAATGGGTAATTTCAAGAAGGATTGGGTAATATAAAATAAAATTTATGTCATACATGGTTACAAAAATTACATTGTTTCAACTAAAATCTTATTATTAAGAAATTGATTCAGGAGGTTCTACACATGTTTATCCACCTTGGCAACTTCCAACTTTTTTGACAATTTCCTTTTTGGTCATAAAATTTGCCATTTCTACTCAAAATTATAATCAGAACACATGCATACCTGTTTGGTCTCTGCATCAGCATCTGCATCTACCTGTTCTGAGAAAACTTTAATATTGATTAAATTCCGGATGCCGATACTTCTGGAGCAATTCGTCCACATCTTCCTATTATACAAAGTGTACGACTTTTTATCATCTGGAAAGACGTCTTCAAAGAAAAATACTTCTGGGCTTTTGCACAAATTATTACTATAGTCGCGTGTATTGAACATATGAAGGCTAGAAAAGAAGTTCTCTTTCCTCCTCCACGAGCTAAACGTTTTCTGCACCTCAATCAGATCTGGTAGTAATCGATTACCTTCAAAGACTTGAACAGCGTAACCCCAAGAAACTGATACTGTGATCGATTTGGAAGAATCGTAGCAAACAGTCTGCTGAAGGATCCTAGCAGGATCGTGTTTCACGGCTTTAAAAAGATGTTTGACTGCTTCAAGCTTGGTAAAACCTGGAAATAATGGATCTATGATGTCAAAGTGATGAAGTGATAACAATGGTGATAATGGGTGTGCTGCAAGGATCCCAAACAAATTGCCTCGAACATCAACCTGGCATGCAAAGAAACTCAAGTAAATTACAAAATTACCTGTAAGTTGTAACGTCAAACTTAGAAAGTCAACATAATCTCGCATCAAATATAAATCCTGTATATATGCTGCAAATTTGACCATGTAAACGTAAGTATATATCAGAACTATATATAGTCGTGTTTTAGGCCATGTGATCCTGTTTCATTTCTTAAAGAAGACCTACGTTATTAATCTATATAGTTTAGATTCACAAAACAATAATGTTATACAAACAAAATAACAAGTGTCTGTAACACCAATGCTTAAAACCTACTCCATGTATAATGGTTGACTATTAATTAAATATCTCAACCAGACCCATGGAGCCAAAATCAGATGAATACATTCAAAACGAATAACACAATCTAATAAAGTAATCATCAAAATTATATTTAGATATTGAAATAAATCATGAGATGTACAAAGGCAAATTATGTTTGGGTACAAAAGTCAGACTGTCAAATGTCAAACATAATTTCGATATCTAAATTACCTACCATTACTAACCATGGAAAAATGTAACCATTAAAATTTGTTCAATCAACGGAATAATCATGAGAAATTGTTTGATCAAATCTACATGTTCAAAATTCTTTTATGTTCGAATTTGAAAAGTCAAAAGGTTGAAACAAAGCCCATGAGCTCGTATACTACCTTCCGTCGATATAACAGTATTTTCGCTAAGGTTGTGCATACGGCTTATCTCGTATTGAAATCTGAAAAAGCCTATGAGCTCGGTTTAAACTTTTAACGGCTTACGAGCATATAACCTTTTGTCTACGGCTTATTTAAGTCCATAAGCTCAAAGTTCATAAACAAAATGAGCTTTTCCAAACACATATAACTGTATAAGCCACCCTTAAGTAGAATGCAATGCAGAAACAATTCATAAATGTAAGCAGTATTTTTTTTCTGTAAGTCAAAAAGTCAAAGGAAAAAGAACAGTAATCACCTGATGAAACCCTGGAACATTTGTTAATTCAACACCAAGCTCAACCAAGCAAGAATAAACCCTAGAATCACTTCCATACACATGTGGATACCTCATCAAACACGAATCCAAAACCCTAGCTAAAACCCTACCTAACGATCTACTAATCGCGAAACCGCCACCTCCAAACGCCATTTTAAACGAATGCTGATAATTCTGTTCGTAACTCTCCGAATTACCCCCTATATAAAACCACTTATCATGATCATAACTATTTAAAACCCTAACTAAATTCTCCGTAAAGAAAACGGTATCATCATCACCGAATATGTACCATCTTATATCGTCCGAATCGTGCGATTCGATCACTTCTTTAACAATTCGCGCCACGCGAATAGCGGACCGGAGTCCTTTAGGGAATGTGTACGGAAACCGTGACGTGTCGCCGGAGATCATCACCGGTGGGAGGTCGGAGTCGGTGACGGAATCTTCGCCGGTGACCGGACGGTCGAGTAAGACGACGGCGTTGGTGGAGTTAGGGTTGTACCAGAGACGAAGGTAGGGTTTGCGATTGACGTATGATTTCTGCGAGGATGCGACTGAAAATAACAGGTGACGGAGTGTTGTGGTCGTGACGGTGGCCGGAGGTGGTCGGACGACGGAGATGACGGTGTTAACGGTGGAGATTGGTGATGTGAGAGGATGAGAGAGAAGATAGAAGAGAGAGAAAGTTGACATGATTAAACATATGTCTTTTATATTTGATGGAATGATTCTGAAAATTGCCATCTTTTTCCGGCGATGGCGGTGGTGGTGGTTGACGGTGGTTAGCGATGGTTTGGGGTTTTATTTTCCACAATAAAGAATGGAGGTAAAAAAGGTGGAGTGAAAGGTACAAGTCAGTGATGCATGAAATGATTATTGTTTATAGCAGAGTGTACAAGTATTATAATTACTAGTAGTAGTTTGCTTTATTTATTTGTGTGAAAAGGGAACTTTATGTACATTACATGCCAAACATATAAATATTGTGACTTATCTCACAAGTGAATAAATGGTACTTTAACTAACATGTCAAAAGTATGTTTTACATTTTATACTTGTACATTCTTAAAGTTTATTTATACACTACGAAATATATTTTATTATACGAGTAAGGTTCAAATGAGTCCATGATTTTTGAGTGAGACTAAGTGAACCAATGATATTATGTCACATGTACAAAGAGAATGTTTCATACTACAAAACTCATTTACCACAAACATCAATTATTTCACAGACGACAAATCGAAAAATCATGAAACTTGCACCATATTTTTCAGCGTTTTATCCTCTTCGATTTGCCGTCCCTCATACTTTCGATAAAAAATTTTTAGGTTTTTTGATGGTTTTATAAATTAGTAATACATGTGTTAGTGATTAATTGTACATTTTATTTACGGTTATGATTAGGGTTTAGGGTTAGAGTTTAGGGTTAGGATTTAACAGGGTTCATGGTTTAGGGTTTAGATTCTATGTTTTAGTAGGGTTTAGGGTTTATTAGGGTTTAGGGTTTAGTATGATTTAGGGTTTAGAGTTTTATAAAGCGTTTAGGGTTTGGGGTTTAGGGGTTAAGGTTTAGGGTTTTGGTTTTAGGGTTTCGGGAAGAAACCCCAAAACCCAAACCCTAAACCCTAACCCCTAAACCCCAAACCCTAAACCTTAAACCCTACACTCTAACACATGTGTTAGTAACATATGAAACCCACCAAAAAAATGAAAAAAAAATTCGTCGGAAGTATGCCTTGAGAGACGGCAAATCGAAGAGGATAAAACGTCGAAAATTATGGTGCAAGTTTCATGATTTTTCGATTTGTCGTTTCTGAGATAATTATTGTTTGGGGTAAATGGGTTTTGTAGTATGGAATATTCTTTTTGTACATGTGATATGATATCATTGATTCCTTAGTCTCACACAAATTTTTAATCTCATTTGAACCTCATCCTTTATTATACATAGAGTAAATTCTATAGATGGTCCATGTGGTTTACATCGATTTACGAAAACAGTCCCTAAACTTCTTTTTTCACTTTTTCAGTCCAATAAGTTTACATTTTGCTCGAAAATGGTCCCTCACCCACCTAAAATGACTAAAGTACCCTTTGACCGTTTAAATCGTGACTATCCAGTAATGACAAAAGGAAGGGTACTTTAGTCATTTTATGTGGAGGAGGGACCATTTTCGAGCAAAACATAAACTTATTGGACTTAAAAAGTGAAAAAAGAAGTTTAGGGTCTGTTTTCGTAAATCGATGTAAACCACGGGGACCATCTATAGAATTTACTCTTATACATATAAAAATTCATCGTGTACGAATACAATATTCGTGAATATGCAGTTGGTTTAAACTCAAAGGCCGTACAATTTTAATGAATAATATATGATTTATTCTTTTTATAAAATATTTGGGAATCTAATTTTCATCCCAAAAATGTTGCAGACTAGCAGGTAACAAATATTCAGTAACAAACATTCAATATTTGTTTTTTTTATTTTATTTGACAGGTCAGTAATTCTTTAATCAACAATACACGTGTTGCAATAATCTATAAAGTTTGCCTTCCTCCACATGAACACTTGTCGCAAAACTCGCAAAAAAAGTAATCTATTCAAAATTAGTTCTGCACATATTAAGCTTTAGGATATAGTATCATTTTCCATACCTTTTTTGGTTATATTTTCTCTAAATATATTACTCCATCCGTCCTAAAGTTATTGTTCATAAATAAGAAATACGCAATTTAAGAAAACATAATTATTATATTGTATTAAGTACTATGACAGTTTTACCCTTATTTTTACCAACCTTTTTCTAATATACATATAAAGTAGGGGTATAACAGAAAGTTTGGTTACTTATATCATACTACTTTTGGAAGTAGACAATTATTTTGGGACGTTCAAAAAAGGAAACATGAACTATAAATATGGAACGGAGAAGTACAAGTACATATCTTTTTCTTTGACTTTTATATTAACAAGAAAGATTGTCTAACCCGCTACGCTGGGATGTTATAGATCAACAAAAAGCATAATTAAATTTATTTATATGTAGTAAGGTTCATATAACTACATAAATTTATTCTTGAGAATCAATAGGAATATATTATGTGTCACTAAACTCTCTTTCCTTCACTTTTTTCTTTTAAAAAAAATTCTTTTAAACGGTAAGTCGAAATATCATAAAAATTACACCATAAAAATCAACGTTTTATTCACTTCGATTAGAGATGTGATAAAGTATACTTTCAACGAATTTTTAATTTTGATTTTTCGGTGGGTTTTGAAAATAACTGACACATGTGTTACCGTCGAGTAACATATGCGTTACTAACGCGTAACACATGTGTTACCGTTGAGTAACACATGTGTTACTAATTTTGTACAATTTGTAAAACCTCCCAAAAAAATCGTTGAAAGGATACCTTATGAGATGACGATTCGAACAGAAAAAATTGGTGACTTTTATTGTGTAATTTTTATTACTAGGTTTAAGACCCGCAAAAACGCGGGCAATTTTAATTATTATTTATAATTTTTTAGTGTAAGATGAAAACTGTGAGCAATTTCAATAATAATGATTGATCTTTTATTGGTTACAATTACAAAAATAAATAAGTAAAGAACTGTACAAAATATAACAAAACTTAAGGTTTGTGTAAGTTGCTTGTTTTATATTTGTTTGTGTATTATACTTTTATTGATAGTTTAATATATCTTTATATTTATTGTGTTAGTTTGATTTTTTTATGGAATAATAAAATATACATTTGTGTGGTTGTAGAATTCCATCTCATAATATATTTTGTATGTTTCAATTTGGGCTGTTAATGTAGTTTATTATTTCGGTAGCATTTTCGGCTTTAGTTTTCCTATTTTCTAGTTTAAGCCTATTTTATAAATCGGGTTATTGTATCGTTGTTAAATTTTTGATGACAACAAAAGTAGGACATGTAATAAACTAAATAAATCATAATAAATACATTGAAGCCCAATCTTCAAGTGTAGTTTATGGTACGTAGTTTAGAGTGTAAACGTGTTGTTATTTGCAAAATACTAAACTGTTTTGAAGAATACTTGCAACAATCGACAATCAACTTTAGTCATATAATAATAACAGAGACAATTAAAAAATACGAACAATAATGTAAATAAAGTGAATATAACAAAATATGTCTAACAATACACAAAACCCTTAAATATTTATTTGGATATGAGATAGATTTCGTAACACAAATAATTAGTAAAGAGAACTATAGCAATATCCTAGAGTTGTTAACGAAGTTGAGATCGGCTACATAATCATCTTTATCATGACCAAGTGAACGGAGTTGTTTTGTTTGATCATCGGCCATGACAATCTTTTTCATTAGTCTTTTCAAAATATCTTCACCAACTTCAACTTTATAAACATTCATCTTTCGCCATATAAAAAAACGGTTTAGATGTGCATTACCTACAAAAAATATATATACGATGGCGTCAAATAAATACACGTAATAATATTCAATGGATAAACAACAATTAAAAACACATAAAACATACCTTGTGAATGATTAGGACATTTATGTTTTTGAATTGTAGGAGATTAGTCTACAAAGGAACAATAGTTTTCAAATTATTCAACAATTAAAGCAAGGAATGGTGAGAAGTTATTATAATAAATAAATGGTAAAATAACCTTTACTTTCAGTTTTACAATTATCGACATGAATAAGAGTAGGTTTGTCAGATGGAGTATTTTTTTATTGGCAGATTGAAGATTTGTATGTAGAAGGAATGCAAAGGTGGTGAGTGATCCGGGTGGAGATGAGTATATATAGTTGAGGAAGCGGTTAACAAATAGGAAATTTTATTATATATATTATATAAATTAGAATTATATATAAGAATAAATGTGAATTTATTAGAATATATTAGAAGAGAGATTAATTTAAATTGAGATTTGTGTTATATAGGAAGTAAAATTCGTACGTACAAATCCTATTGTTTTTGGTTTACCTATTTTTTTGGTTTTTGAAGTTTACTAAAATTACTTTATGGCAAAAAAAAATTCATTTAATTCATATTTGGCGTTTTTATTTATTTGGCATTATTTTATTCCGTATCATATAATTAAATATTTAATATTTAATAAATTTATCGATTTACCTTTTTCTTTTTGGTTTTTGAAGTTTTTCAAAATTACTTTAATGTGTTGTGGATAAATATGGTTGTCCATATCCATAAGAGATAGACTAGATGAATTAGAATCCTGGTTGATTTACTATTGCTTAAAGAATAATCTTTTGTATCCTATATATACCCTATGAATTCATAATAATAAGATACATCTCTTTTCTCTCTTCTTCAATTTACAACACGTTATCAGCACGAGTCTCTTTTGAGTCTAGGGTTGTAGCATCGGCAGATTTTTTTTTCGTGAGGTACGTACGGCACTATTTTTTCTCCGATCGTTCATATGAATTTCGCATCGATATTTATACCTATGTTTTGTTGTTTATTGAGTGAGTTAAATATAATAAAGATGATGATGAGATAGTGCCACGTTTTTCACAAACTTCATAAGTGTCTCATACATGTCAACCTATTAACATGAATTTATGCATGCATAATTGTGCATGTTTTTCGTTTTTATAATTTTAAGTGTGTGTATGATTTAATTGCGTATGATCTACATAATTGTCAATAATAGAATTTATATTATATATGTGTATGTATGGTTACTGTTTAATTTAACGGGATGATTACATGAATTAATAGATCTAATTAAATTATGTGAATTTATTGTGCACATATGTATACTTCATGATTTATATGTGTTCTTTAAAATATGATGTCACCATGTATATATGCTACATAGTTAATAAATTGTCTATCTTTATTTGATGATTTAATTGAATTAGAATACTGACTCATCTTCATGATCATAAACATTTAGTTTGTTGGTAATATTATACTTATTAATTATACGATTTTATGGTCCATGGTTTATATATTATGTGTTTTGAATATGTATAATATTACATGATTTTGGTTCGTTCTCACAAATCATAGAATAAATTAAAAGTACATATATATTTGAATTGGTAATCGTGGTCTTCGTATTTATATTTATTTTCCTTAGCTGATGGTTTAATGCAATATATGTTCCATATTTTATTATATACTTATTTGATAACAGTTTCCGTGAGCCGTAGTTTCGTGAGCCTTACACTATTGATTATGTGTTATCTGACTTCATGCATATAAATAAACATGAGTAATTTATTTTAATATGATATTACACTGTATTAAAATTAATAATGATAATAATTCGGCAAACATTATGAGAAATTTTAAATTGTATGTTATGTTAAGTATTTTACTTTTATGGTTTCTGTG
The DNA here is from genome assembly GCA_963422505.1 of Pseudognaphalium luteoalbum. Classification (NCBI taxonomy): domain Eukaryota; kingdom Viridiplantae; phylum Streptophyta; class Magnoliopsida; order Asterales; family Asteraceae; genus Pseudognaphalium; species Pseudognaphalium luteoalbum. The sequence continues at coordinate 2,228,187 of OY730192.1, forward strand.
TTAGACTTGATTAATGATTATAAATTTATTATTGTTTACTAAGAATATATATTCTTATGTGTTAAAACTAAAGATCGTTCCATCTCTGAGCATTTGTTAATTTTTGTGTGATTGATTTATCATATAGTTCATTATGGCAAGTTTATCAAAACTTGAGTTCTTGGCTTTGGATATTTCTGGAAACAATTATTTGTCATGGATACTAGATGCTGAAATGCACTTGGATGCAAGTGGTTTGGGAAATACTATCAAGCCTGGGAATCAAACCACCCCTCAAGAAAAGGCAAAAGCCATGATCTTTTTAAGACACCACCTTCATGAGACTTTGAAAACCGAATACCTCACTGCCAAAGATCCTCTTATTTTGTGGACAAATTTGAAAGACAGGTATGACCACCAAAGGACTGTGATATTGCCCCGAGCTCGTTATGATTGGCATAACTTGAGGTTGCAAGATTTTAAATCTGTGAATGATTACAACTCGGCTATGTTTCGAATTACCTCACAGTTGATTATGTGGGGAGAAAATAACTGATGCGGATATGTTAGAAAAAACATTTTCCACTTTTTATGCATCCAACATTCTGTTGCAACAACAATATCGTGAAAGGGGTTTTAAGAGGTATTGTGATTTGATTTCAGTGCTGCTTGTAGCCGAGCAAAATAACGAGCTCCTCATGAAAAATCATGAGACACATCCAACTGGTACCGCTCCCTTGTCGGAAGCGAATGTGGCAACATACAATGACCAAAGTAACACACGCGGTCATGGCGGTGACCATGGACGTGGCCGTGGCCGTGGTCGTGGACGTGGACATGGTCGTGGCCGTGGACGTGGACATGGTCATAGTTATGGTCGTGGCCGTGGAGGAGGTCGTGGTCAAGGACATGGTCATGGAGTTTATAATGGTGTTTCATTTAAGAATAACTATCACCAAAGAGGTAATAACAATAAATATGAAAATGGTGGCAAAGCTAAAGGTGGTGTGTCTAATGTATGTCATCGTTGTGGAAGTGAAGATCATTGGGTACGTGCTTGTCGTACCGCTAAGCATCTAGTTGAGCTCTACCAACAATCCCAAAAGAACAAAGGCAAAGGGGTAGAAGCAAATTACACTATTGAGGATGACAGAATTGATGGTCCTCGTGGAAGTAAAGAACATATGGAAACAACTCATTTGGAGACTGGGGATTTCATTTTAAATGATTGATTATTCGCATTCTTTTAACTATTTTGCATGCCATGCCTTTTATTTTACTCTTAGCTTTGACTTATTTTTGATTGTTTGAACTTTGTTGCATGACATGCCTTTGATTTGGTTATTTTGATTGGTTTTGGGACTTATCTTGAATTTGTTGTTTAAGTCTTAATTATTTTGGTTATTTATAATTTTAATTTGTCATAATATATTTTTCTTTTGAAGCAATATGAATCATATTATTGAATTGGCTAATGAGGATGAAGATATGTGTCTAGTGGATAGTGCTACTACACATACAATTCTCAAGAAGAGGAAATATTTCTCTAATTTTATTATTCAAGAAGCAAGTGTTAGCACAATCTCTGGTAGTGCAAAATTAATAGAAGGCTCGGGAAGAGCCAATATAGTATTACCGGGAGGAACACAATTTAAAATTGAAAATGCATTATTTTCCCCCAAGTCTAAACGAAACTTATTAAGTTTCAAAGATATTCGTAAAAATGGATATCATATTGAGACAACAAATGAAGGACATGCTGAATTTCTTTTTATTACAAATATCATTTCGGGAAAAAAGCATGTGTTTGAGAAATTATTTGCATTTTCCTCCGGTTTATATTTTACTATTATTAGTGCAATTGAATCAAATGCGGTCATTAAATTGATGGACCGAGATAACTTTATCCTATGGCATGAGCGGTTAGGCCATCCCGGTTCTATTATGATGCGGAGAATTATTAAACAATCATGTGGGCATAATTTAAAGAATCAAAGAGTTCTTGACTCTAATAATATCACATGTGTTGCTTGCTCAAAAGGAAAGTTAATTACTCGCCCATCACCAACAAAGATAAGGAATGAATCCCTTAATTTTCTGGAAAGGATACAAGGAGATATATGTGGGCCTATACATCCTCCTTGTGGACCATTTAGATATTTTATGGTTTTAATTGATGCATCAACTAGATGGTCCCATGTGTGCTTATTATCAAGTCGCAATCTGGCGTTTGCGCGTTTACTTGCCCAATTAATAAGATTAAGAGCACATTTTCCAGATTATCCTATTAAGACAATTCGTCTAGACAATGCTGGTGAGTTTACATCCCAAACATTCAATGATTATTGTATGTCGATTGGGATAAGTGTTGAACATCCGGTCGCTCATGTTCATACACAAAATGGGCTTGCTGAATCCTTTATCAAGCGACTTCAAATGATTGCAAGGCCCATGATAATGAAAACAAAGCTACCAGTTTCTGCTTGGGGCCATGCAATTCTACATGCAGCAACACTAATACGCATCAGGCCAACAAGTTATCACACATCCTCTCCAGTACAATTGGTTTTTGGTCAGGAACCAAATATTTCCCATCTACGAATCTTTGGTTGTGCGGTATATGTCCCAATTGCTCCACCACAACGAACAAAAATGTGACCTCAAAGAAGGTTGGGAATATATGTTGGGTATGAATCGGCATCTATTATCAAATATCTAGAACCATCAACGGGGGATTTATTTACGGCTAGATTTGCTGATTGCCATTTTGATGAGTCAGTATTCCCAACATTAGGGGGAGAGAAAAAACAGCTGGAAAGAGAAATCAGTTGGAAAGAATTATCATTATCTCATCTTGATCCTAGAACTAAACAATGTGACTTAGAAGTTCAAAAGATAATTTATTTACAAGGATTAGCGAATCAGTTACCAGACGCATTCACTGACCCAAAGAAAGTAACTAATTCATATATACCAGCTGTTAATGCTCCAGTGAGAATTGATGTATTGGATAGACATCATATTGGTAATGAGTCTAATGCACGTATGAAGCGTGGTAGACCAATCGGTTCCAAAGATAAAGTTCCTCGAAAGAAAAAAAGAGCAACTACTCAAGATGGTCAAATCGAGGCAAAGGATACGCCAGAAGGTTCTCTTGGAGAAGCCTTAGACATGATGGTTCAAGAAGAACCTCAGGTACCTGAAAATGAAGAGATCTCAATAAATTATATCATGTCTAGAAAAATATGGAATCGAAATAAAATCGACGTCGATGATGCATTTGCATATAATGTAGCGCTAGAAGTAATGGAAGGTGATGAGGATCAAGAACCAAGATCTGTTAAAGAATGCAGACAAAGAGATGATTGGCCAAAATGGAAAGACGCAATTGAGGCAGAATTGAATTCTCTAGGAAAACGAGAAGTTTTTGGACCGGTAGTTCGTATACCTAAAGGCGTTAAACCTGTAGGGTATAGGTGGGTCTTTGTGCGGAAGAGAAATGAGAAGAATGAAATTGTGAGATATAAAGCTCGATTGGTTGCACAAGGGTTCTCACAAAGACCTGGAATTGATTATGAGGAGACATATTCTCCAGTGGTGGATGCAACAACTTTTCGTTATCTTATTAGTCTGGTAGTACAAGAAGGAATTGATTTGCGTCTAATGGATGTTGTGACTGCCTATTTGTATGGCTCACTTGATACAGAAATTTACATGAAACTCCCTGAAGGGTTTAATCTGCCTGATTCATGTAAAGGAAGTTCTCGAGAACAGTATTCGATCAAATTAAACAAATCTTTATATGGGCTAAAGCAATCTGGACGTATGTGGTATAATCGTCTTAGTGAGTATCTACTGAAAGAAGGATATAAAAATGATCCTATTTGCCCATGTATCTTTACAAAAAGATCCGGATCTGAGTATGTTATAATTGCTGTTTATGTAGATGATTTGAATATCATAGGAACTCCAAAAGAGCTTCCTAAAGCAGTTGAGTACTTAAAAAGTGGATTTGAGATGAAAGATCTTGGAAAGACAAAATTTTGTCTTGGGTTACAAATTGAGCACCTTAAGGATGGAATCCTTGTGCACCAAGAAGCTTACATAGAAAAGGTGTTGAAAAGATTTTATATGGACAAATCTCATCCACTAAGCACTCCAATGGTGATAAGGTCACTAGATGTTGAAAAGGACCCTTTTCGACCTCCGAAGGAGAACGAAGAAATTCTTGGTCCCCAGATACCCTACTTAAGTGCGGTTGGAGCATTGATGTTTCTTGCTGGTCATACACGACCTGACATATCATTTTCTTTAAATCTATTAGCAAGATACAGCTCATGTCCTACAAAGAGACATTGGAGTGGAATAAAACAAATATTTCGCTACCTTCAAGGTACGAAAAATATGGGTTTATATTTTACTAACCAATGCAAAACAAGTTTAGTTGGTTATGCAGATGCGGGATATATGTCGGACCCACATACTGGTCGATCTCAAACCGGGTATATTTTCACAAGTGGTGGTACTGCAATTTCTTGGCGTTCAGTAAAGCAAACAATCACAGCCACCTCATCAAATCATGCGGAGATTCTAGCAATTCATGAGGCAAGTCGAGAGTGTGTTTGGTTACGAAATGTGATACATCAAATCCGTAATTCTTGTGGTATTTCTTCGGGATCGGAGGCGCCTACAATATTATATGAAGACAATACAGCATGCATCGCTCAGCTTAAAGAAGGATACATCAAAGGTGATCGAACCAAACATATTGCACCGAAGTTCTTCTTCACTCATGACTTACAGAATTGTGGAGATATTAAGATACAACAAATCCGTTCAAGCGAGAATCTAGCAGATCTATTTACCAAGGCACTTCCTAATTCTATATTTCAGAAGCTTGTTCGTGATATTGGGTTGCGTCGACTTGATGAGCTCACCTGATGTACTCATCAGGGGGAGGGAATACGCGCTGCACTCTTTTTTCCTTAGTTATGGTTTTATCCCACTGGGTTTTCCTAACAAGGTTTTTAATGAGGCAGCATCCCCACGTGTATTGAAAGATTATGTACTCTTTTTCCTTCACTAGGATTTTGTCCCATTGGGTTTTATCTAGTAAGGTTTTAACGAGGCATAAGTCTTTTATAATGGACACCCAAGGGAGAGTGTTGTGGATAAATATGGTTGTCCATATCCATAAGAGATAGACTAGATGAATTAGAATCCTAGTTGATTTACTATTGCTTAAAGAATAATCTTTTGTATCCTATATATACCCTATGAATTCATAATAATAAGATACATCTCTTTTCTCTCTTCTTCAATTTACAACATAATGCAATTTTTTCATTTAATTCATCTTTAGCGTTTTTTATTTATTTATTTGGCGATTTTTTTTATTTGATTCCGTATCATGTATTTTAACATTCAATATTTAATTAATTTATTCATTCTAAATTTAATAGATAATGTTCTATTTAATGTTAATGATATATATAAAAGGGGTTAAGTGTAATTATTGTTAAATTAATCTAGATCATTAGATCGATTTGGAGAAAATCAATTAACGGTCGGATTACTTCAAGCTATTTTGCTTTAAGTATAGTTTATAGATAGATAGATTTTTTCAAATTACCATTTGTAATATATTTAATTTTTGAAAACGTGATAAAAATAAATTTTATGTCACTAATGTAACTAAATAATATTCACTTCATCGTGGAAATTAAATTTAATTATTTGGGCTTTGGACTGTCTTTTAGCCCAATGTATCACAGAAAATAAATTTGCAAGACAAATTTCTGTCGACTTTAACTCACTGGTGGGTGACGTAGGAACCGAAAGAGTTACCGAAGCGCAGATTTAATAATTTTGCATGTTTCACCGAGAAATTTGTCAATAATAATTGATTTGTTTATTCACATTTAGTGTAAGTGTAAGGGTTTATGTCACCAAATAATAATAAAGTTTTCTGAGTGTCCATTCAAAATCACTCATACATTTTTTCTCTTGATTTAATCACTAAACTTTTAGTGAGTGTTCTTTTAAAGTCACTCATACTTTTTTTCTTTTGATTTAATCATGAAACTTTCATTGAGTGTTCATGAGCTTAATTTACTTTTGTAATTAAATTGCTGAAATGATTTTCTTTTAATAAAAAAGTTGACAAAATTTACTTTTCAAACAAAATATTGACATTCAATTATATTTATTTTATGGATTTTTTTAAAGGTAGCCCTTAGACCACTCGCAATGGGGTAAAAAATGCCCGTTTTGGAGCTTGACAACGCCCACAACGTCCGCAACGGGGTGTTCTCGGCGGGGCGTTATGGGGCTTCGGTTGTGGGAGAACGGGAGGAAGGTGGGACCCACGCAATTACTTTTTATTATTATTATTTTTCATCCTTTTTTTGCTTTTTTTTAAAAAAAGGTAAATAAATGGGAGAGAGAGAGAGATGACCGTTGGGATTAAAAAATATATATATTTTTTTACCGTTGTGGGCAACGGATATATATATATATATATATATATATATATATGTATATGTATGTATATATTTTTAAACCACCTCACTTCCTATACAAACCATACTATACCATTTCATTTTTACACTAACACAAATCGATACAATTCACTACTCCCCTTTTATACCAAAATATTTCTTGATTAAATTGCAAATGGATTCGATAAATCTTATTTGCGATTCGTCTTCGGAAGATGAAGTTATAGTTGAACTTCTCCGAGCTTACCGCGATCAAAAAAATAGCGAGGCCAGACAAAGTTCAAGACCACCATGTAATCGAAGATACATTCAAAGAGATCGTGAAGGTGCCCAACAACGTTTGTGGGATGACTACTTTGCGGAGAACCCAAAGTATCCACCAAACTTGTTCAAGCGGCGTTTTCGTATGCGTCGAGAGTTATTTGTTCGAATCGTACAAGGTATATCCGATTACTCTGTTGAACCTATTCCTGAACACTTTGAATATTTTAAACCAAAACCTGATGCAGTAGGTCAACTTGGTTTTACCGCACTACAAAAGTGCACATCTGCCATACGTCAATTGGCGTATGGAACATCCCCTGATATGTTCGATGAATACTTACAAATGGGTGAAAGAACGTCAATTGACTGTCTTAACAACTTTTGTAAGTGTGTCTTCGATTTATACTCAGTTGAGTATTTGAGAAAGCCCACGGCTACAGATATTGCTAGCTTATACGTGGCACACGAGCAAAAACACGGGTTTAAAGGAATGCTTGGGAGCATTGACTGTATGCATTGGCAATGGAAAAATTGCCCCAATGCATGGAAAGGCCAATACACTAGGGGTGATCAAGGACACCCGACCATCATGCTTGAAGCTGTTGCTTCATACGCCATGTGGATATGGCATGCTTTTTTTGGCATGGCGGGGTCGAACAATGACATCAATGTTTTAAACCACTCTCCGTTGTTCGATTCAATTAAAAATGACACCGGTCCACCCGCAGCCTTTGATGTCAATGGACATCACTACACAAAAGGGTGTTATCTTGTCGATGGTATTTATCTGGATTGGTGTACTCTTGTCAAAGCCCCTCACACCCCTACTGATGACAAACGAGCCAGGTTCAAGAAATTTCAAGAAAGTGCACGAAAAGATGTAGAACGGACGTTTGGTGTATTGCAAGGAAGGTTTGCAATTTTAAAGATTGCGGGGAGAGCTATGAGTGTTAACAAGATGCGGCGACAGTTGTACACTTGTGTCATATTGCATAACATGATACAAGAAGATAACGGGTTTGCAATATCTTCAATCGAGCAGGAGATGATCGACAACCCTGCTAACCGACCTTGGCGGGATTTTAGGAGACGTGTAGAAGACAAAGCTTCAAGAATAAAAAAAATACGTGATAAACAGGTGCACGACCAACTACGAGACGATCTCACAGAGCACATATGGGCGCTTCCACCAAATTTTTGCAGACTAAACGTCCCGAATAATAAAGAGGATTAATTATTAACTCGTATTGTGTTTTTATTATTTTAGTGTGTTGTCTTTTAATTAGTTATCGTAATGTATTTTTAGGAAGTTATCGTAATGTAATTTTAGGAAGTTATCGTAATGTATTTTAAATTATTAATCGTATTGTATTTTATATTATTAATCGTAATGTATTTTAGTTGTTAAATTGTATTGTATTTTAATTTTATTGAAATGTATTGTTTTTAATTTAATTGTATTTGTATTATTAAATAAGTGGAAATTAGTGGGGCCAGGAGGGGAAAAAAGGGGCGTTCTGGTGTTATGATAGCATGGGTTAAATTGGTGTTGTGGTGTTGTGCTGACGTGGCAGGGGAAAAAGGGGCGTTCTGGTGTTATGACTGCGAGTGGTCTTAGAGCTGTTGTTAACATGCATAAATTATTATACATGGCGGTTATTTATTTATTTTAGGGTGACAGTAATTTTACAGTACAAGACTTTTTTGCGTGTTAACGATAGCCCTTACTCCTTAGGGCTACGTTTAGAAAATTCCTTATTCTATTAACAAAAATTGGGGAGCAAATATATTAGCACTTTTCATGATATGATATGGCCATTGTTTGTAGAAATTAAATGTATCATATTATCAAATTAAAGTGTACGGCATAACTTATTAAAGTAGCAACTAATTAACCAGATGAAAAAAGAAATTTTCGTGTCAATATTATTACATAAATATAGAGTAGAGTTCAAATGATTACATTAATTTTGAGTGAGAATGAGGGAACCAATGATATTGTGTCATGTGTACAAAGAGAATGCTCCACATGTACAAAACCCATTCACCCCCAATATCAATTATCTCACAAACGACAAATCGAAAAATTATGAAAATTGCACCATTAAATTCAACGTTTTCTCCTCTTCGATTTGCCGTCTCTCAAGGCATACTTTTGACAAAAAAAAATTCATTTTTTGGTGGGTTTTACAAATTAGTAATGTAACACTCGGTTTCTGGGCCTGGAAATAAACGGTTATTTTAATAAAGGGAAATATTTTATTTGGTCTATTTGAAAATAAATAAGTAAAAGAGTCACAGGTTTTATTGTGATTAATAAAATAATACTTGTTTTAAATAAAAAGAGTTGACAGTAAAATAAAATATTTTGTATCGCGGGTATTTTCGGGCTCCAGACAATAGAGTTAGAAGGGGATAAATATTACACTGTATTTAAGTTGGGCGGTGGATTAAACCGACTCATTTTTATCAACCTTCATTCTTTTGTTTAACTCTCAACTCTCTCACTAAATTCTAATAAGAAATCAAAAGAGAAATTAGATAGCAAATTCATGTTGGATTTAAGGGTTTAGAAATCAGATTATCATCATCTTTAGCATCATCTTCATCTAGTTCTTCTTAAAATTGTAAGTGTTCATATATTTAACTTATGAATTAATTGATATTGAAAGTTAGGTGTTATAAAGAGATGAGGAAATTGATGTTTGAATGATAGGTGTGAGTTATATGAACTGATTTTGTGATGATATATGATGATTATATGTGGTTTGTTTAATTGTTAAGTTGCTTGAAGAAATTAGGGTTCAATCATGTGGGTTATTGAATTGGGTTGGATTGAACATGAAGAGTTAAAGTTCTTGTTGTTAGTTAGTTACTATTAGTGTTCCTTTGATGTTAAAACTCTTGTAATATCAATTTGGTATCATAGAATTGGATGTGTTAAGGTTTTGGATTGTGCAGAACATTTGCAGGTCTGAAAATGAGCTGAAAAACAGCTAAACGCGATCCAGCCTTAGTTTCCGGATCGCGTTGCTCAGTGTATTTTGGTACCAGAATGTTTTTCAAAGGGGAACGCGATCCAAATCCTCTAGTCAGGATCACGTTTGTCAGTATGATTTTGGTGATTATGATAACTTGTGAACTTGTGTACTTGTTATGATTTGTGGTATCATTAATACATAGTACCTATAGGTTGGATACAATATTTATAAGTAAAGTTATGATCATTTATAAATGAGTTTCTAATTTATGTTTCGGGTTGTGTTCTCAGATTTACAGAAGACTCAGTAATATTAGACCACTGAGTGGAGGCCAGGAATACCAGGTGAGTGGTTACTGTAATCCTCGATTCAACTCAGTTGTAACGGGTTCGGTTACAACGAGTAAACCGGGATAGTTTTGGTTAAATATTAAGTTATGTTATTGTTGTTTGGATATATTGTGCTATTGATAGTTGATTTGTAGTTACTGATTATTATTGGTTGTTGATTGTTGGTTGTTTGATCGTTGACTATGTGGTTGATTCAGAGGTCAACGTTGGTTGGTTGGGTCTGGTTACTACTGTGTAGCTGTCTTGGTTACTTTGATACATGTAGTTGAGAACTAACCAATTCTGTGAAGGTAGTAATCAGGCTATCGGTAGATCACTGAGAATGGCATACAGTGATCGTGGTTACTGAGAATAGCATACGGTAACCGCCGATCCTCTTGACGATACGTGCTTATGTGTTTACTTGTTGTGGTTTATTAGTTGTAAGACTTGTTGCTTGTGGGTTGAACTGTCGGTTATAGTTCCATTCACTTAGCGTGAGCTAATCCCCTCGTTGTTGAATCTTTTGCAGATTTTGGTTAGTTTTTGATGTAGTTTGGGTTGTAGATGAAGTATTAGGGTGTTTGACTATGCTGGCGCAATCTCTGATCTTTTGGATTGTTATGTTTGGAAAAGTTTTAGTAACACCCGTTTTGGTAACATGTAATGTAATTTAATATTCATAAGATGTCTTTTGATATATATTTGTAAGTATAATAAGTTGGTTTGTAAATGTTGTTCAAATGTTTTGGGGCTTGCGCTTCCTATTGTGAATATATTATAAAATATGTTTTTAGAAATGTCGGGTGTTACAAGTAACACGAGGAAAGTTAAAAAAAGAATGGTAAAAAAAGGGAGAATGGAGGAACCAATATGATTGCTCCATTTCAAATACCCATTTTCACTTTTTTTCCAAATCTAAATATCTCACAAACCGTATGTCTACAAATTATAAAAATTACATATTCGGAATCAGCGTCTTTTTCTCTTTGATTCTAGATACATCAAGATATACTTTCGATGAAGTTTCTTTTTTTTTTTTTGGGGGGGGGGGGTTTAGAAACTTTTAATGTGAAATTACATTGATTTACCACTAAAAAATAATCACACCCACTTATATTTTCGATTAAACTTTAAATTCAAATCATTGATGATGTAAAGAGATTAAGACATGAAAAACTAAGATGTAATCACATGCGATTGAAGATCAAAGTATCAATCACAGGTGATTAAAGAGTAATCAAATACGGATTTTCAAATCATTGACTAAGAATTATACAATCAAGTAAAAATCAAGTTGAAATCGTACATGAATTATCATATATCGGTAAATTGCTAATCAAATATCAATTTTTAAGTAAAAATCATATGTGATTATATACAAAATCATATGTGATTATATAACAAATCACATGTGATTAAATGTACAACTAGCAATCACATGTGAATTTTAATGAAAACCAATGCAATTTTTAATTTTTTTCTTTATAACTATGAATGTGGATGAATATTAAGTTGTAATCACGTGTTAAATAACATATATCATGAAAAATAATCGTGAACAAATTTTATTTTTTTTTATCAAAAATCACATGTGATTATATTGTAAATCCGGTAAAAAAACGAAGAAAAAAAAAACTCATCGAAAGTATCGCTTATGACATCTCTAATCCAAGAGAAAAAGACGCTGGTTCTGAATATGTAATTTTTATAATTTATGGATTTACGGTTTATGAGATAATTAACCATGAGGGTAAAAATTAAAATGGATTTTGTAGAGAAATGGAGCAATTCTATTGGTTCTCCCATTCTCTACTTTTTTTGCATTATTAAAAGAACGCACCTCTTAGTAACACATGTGTTAGTGATTGGTTGTACATTTGATTTGTGGTTAAGGTTAGGGTTTAGGGCTAGGGTTAAGGGATATAGGGTCAAGGTTTAGTAGGGTATAGGGCTAGGGTTTAGCATGATTTAGGGTTTAGAATTTGGTAAAGTGTTTAGGGTTTAGGGGTTAGAGTTTAGGGTTGGGGGTTTCGGGACGAAACCACAAACACCCAACCCTGAACCCTAACTCCTAAACCCCAAACCCTGAACCCTAAACGCAACACTTTAACACATGTGTTAGTAAATGTGAAACACACCTAAAAAGTTCGAAAAAAAACTCATCGAAAGTATGCCTTGAGGGATGACAAATCGAAGAGGAGAAAACGCTGAATTTAATGGTGCAATTTTCATAATTTTTCGATTTGTCGTTTGTGAGATAATTGATGTTGGGGGTAAATGGGTTTTGTACATGTGAAGCATTATATTTGTACACATGACATTATATTATTGGTTCACTGATTCTCACACAATTTTCTATTCTCATTTGAACCCCACCCCATAAATATAATATCTGTTCGAGCATTTTCTTTTATAAATAACAATCCATCTAAATTATATAAAAATTGGTATTGCATAAATTGCCCAATTTTCCGATATATGATTATTATTTAAGGTTTGAATGGTTAAATTAAGATAATAGAAATATGAGTGAGTTTAGTTAAACACTTGTTAAACTTGATTATTATTTGAACATTGTATAAGATGTGAATGGTTAAATTAAGAGAATAGAAATGTGAGTGACTTTAGTTAAACACTTAGTTATACTTAATTATTATTTGAACATTGTATAAGATTTGAGTGGTTAAATAAAGAGAATAAAAGTACGAGTGACTTTGATTATACAATTGTGAAACTTGATTATTATTTGGTGATTTTAACCCGTGTATGTAATTTATATTTATATATTTATATGTTCATGCTCAATAGTTGCAAATCGTAGTAAATGATTTGGATCTATCATCTATCTAATCAATTTATTAAAATTTTAGTTTGCATTTTACTCCAAATGGAAATCAATAAATGCAACAATCGACATTTATATCTATCTATATATATATATATGATATGCGTACATATAAATATGGTGTATAGAATATAGATCATATAAAATTTTCTTCTAAAAAAAGATAAACAAAAGAAGTTGATATGTATTATGTAACATGAAAATTCAAGAATAAATTAACTTTTAAATTTGTGTAAAATGGGCTCAATGGCCCAATGGATGAAATATGTCTTCATTTTGGAATTAAAGGCAATGGACGTAGTCAACCATTACGGCGCCATTTTATTTCATTGGTTGGATGCAAGTTAAAAAATGGTAAACGGGTACATGCAAAAGAAACTCTTCGTGAACAGTAAAACAACGGCCATCAATTTGCCGTCAATTAATATTAATATTAATATATATAGAATTACAATTACAATAAGTTTTAAGGGCAATTCGACTATCGATATTGAAACGATCTTTCAACGGAAATTCTAAGTTTTAGAGAGAGGAAAAATGCAGGAGTATGTGTCTTTTTAAGGGTATATTTGGCATATAGACTTACTAGTGTTAAACTCGTACGATGCACGGCTAACATTATAAAATATGTGAACCATAAGTCAAGATAGTATATGAAATGGGGAAACTTTCAAATTTTAAAAGAAACTTTTTATCGTTATTAATGATACTTTATAAATTTTTAACCCCTCAAAAATAAATAATAACAACATTTCCCCCCATGATATATCAATAAAATGAGAAGGTTAATAAAGATATGTATGTTATAAGTTGACATTTTTCTAGCTAAAAATAATTGTCTAGTGATAGTGACCTTTTTGTTTTCTGTAGTTATAATATGTTAACCTTGCAACAATATGATAAACAATGCGTATGTTAATATTCTTGGAAAAAATAAGCTGTAACAATTATTATAACAATTTAGACGTTTTGTTAAATAACTAATGCATATATATATCTACAAAATATTAATCATTCTACAACAATCAAATATAAACCTACAGATTTGAAAAGTAATATAAAATTAATAAAACTACACGTCAAATATATATTTACATTATATAGATATGATGAACTTGATTTGTCTATCCATAAAGCTTGTATTCAGTTTACTAAATAATGGAAATTGAGTTCCTAAATTCTGTAAGATGATAATAAAAAAATTTTAAATTAATAAAACTTTAATGAAAGATATAATTATATTAAAAGCAAGTTCTCATAACTTACTAAAAGTTTATTTATTTATCTTTTTTTTTTAATACATAAAAAGAGAGAGTTAGAGAAAGTTAAAGAAAGAAGAGTTAAAATTAAGATGAACAAACTAAAAGAGTTTAGAAATAAAATCAGAAGGAAAAAATAGATTAAACGATGTCATGAGTTTGGATTATAATAAAAAATTATAAGTGTTATCACATGACATATTATTTTAAATTAAAATGGTTATAATTTAATTTTATTAATTACCTTAATAAATGAAAATAGTTATAATATAATTTTTAATTGAATATTACCTTATTTGAAATAAGGATGTAGGAAAATTCACATCATCAATTTCTTTTATATGGTGATGACACATAGGATTTGTATGATGTGACATGGGTAAAGCCTTGACAAATAATTGAGGGTCTACTCCCTTAATTATAAAGATAGATGGACCATGTGGTAGCTTAAACTTATTTTTATATAAGCTTAAAAATAAGGTAGTAACATTATTTAATGACAACAACGTACGATATCACGATATCTCATCGTGTTGCGATGGGATAAATCATATTGTATATACAATTATATTTTTTGACATTTTATTGTATGTCAATAGAACGTAAAAAACAGTACATAATTAGACGAACTCAACAATTTATGAACATCCAATTGAACAAATAAAGTACTATTCGTACAATAATAAAAATACAAATTATTATTATACACTTTAAAATGATAAACCCTATATAATTGCATACAAGACTATACGAGTTTCTTTGGATAGTTTACTCGAGTCAAAAAACATAACAAGTCAATAATACTTAAAAATGGTTTAAGGGTTTTAACACCTCAAACCTATACAAGTTAGGCTGCGAAACAAACTTTGCTCATTTTTAATTTTTTTTAATTAATTAAAGACTTGTAGTTTATAGAATAAATTTATATTCTCTCAAGGCTGCTTCCCAAAATATTTGTTCACCAATACAATAATACAATGAGGCAGGTGGCCTCAAGAGTCAAGATTGCCTCTTTGAATCCTACCTTCATGTTTAAACAGAATTTCAAAGGCAGATTATCAATCTTTTATCAATCATCTCCAATTGAACTTCATAGCTATCAATTCACATTTTTAGAACCATCACAAAGCCTACAAATAGTACTCCGTAATATTATAACATTCGGATTCATCTCAAATTGACATACACTAACCATCTTGCGTCAAACACTAAGACAGTTGATTGTTTTTTTTGATAAACTGTATGCAATTCGATTATAGTCAACAGTTTTACGAACTTCTTGTACATTCAAACGTCGTTGTCTCTTCTTTACATGCATATTCATACAATTAAGGCGGCCGTTTAAACAAGATCATCGATGTAGCATTTGATTTTGATACCTTAAGTAAATGGCAACCATTATAACCAAAAAACTGGATCTTCACCTAATGTATCATTATACTAATAGTCTAATACTCTAAATTTGATTAGAAATAGTCAACTAAACATGTTCCTACCAGCCAAGTCAACTAACATTTTCATATATGACAAGAAAAGTCAACTAGTTCATCTTTCATCTACCAAATCAATTCAACACTACTATGACACCACCATCTAATCTTAATCTACAACTAACACTATTTGAATAATGCAAGAATGAAAACTTCAAAGAAAATGTGGAGCAATAAACAACTCGAGAAGGGTTCATTCTTCTCCTTCCTACCTTTCTATATATAGATGGTTTACGTCTAGGCAAAATATCATACCCAAGTACTTTCTCAAAAAGCAACTATTTTTCTCAAGTAACGGCAATGGCTAAAGTGTCGATTATGAGGATACTAACTGTATTAGTTGCTGCAACGATGCTCCTAGATGTAGCTTTGGCAGTGGATCACACTGTTGGATCTCCAGGAAGTTGGGACTTGTCGACTAATCTTGGGGCATGGGCTTCGTCCCAAACATTTTCAGTTGGCGACAATTTAGGTAACAAGTTTATATCCATAACACTTTTTTGTGTTGCACAAAAACATACTTCTTGGTGACCGACACTGAGTAATCCAAGATTGTTTGCTAGTGCAACAACTTCCATTCATTTACTTTATGAACGGTCGTTATAACTTATAAATTGTGTTTTCTCTCAAACGAATCAAAGAAAACTTTACACAGCTAAAATGAACACGAGTAATATTCGTCGAAAGTCACCTGAAGTCTACTTATTATGCATACATTGTAAATCTTTGTAATTCAGAAAACCAGAATTTTATTGCAATAATACTGCTTTTGTAATAATCATACAGTAATTATCATCAGTAATTTGTAAGAAGAATCCGGAAAAAGATAGAACAAAAGAAATGCTTGTGGGTCAAACTGACCCAACCCGTCTTGACTCGTACTACAACATGACCCCTTACCATCTCGCAAACTTTTATCATTCCAATGGTATATGTATTATCATAATCTCTAACATCTCAGTATTTAACTGTTTCAGTTTTCCAGTATACATCTAGTCATGACGTTCTTGAAGTCACTAAGGCAAACTACGATTCTTGTGGAACCAGGGGTCCTCGTTCAACTTCCACCTCTAGCCCTACAACAATCCCACTTACGGCTGCAGGAAAACGGTATTTTATCTGTGGCACAGCTGGACATTGTAGCCAAGGAATGAAGGTTGAGATCGATGTAGTATCAGCAGTATCTGGACCACCTTCCACCCCCACTCCTTCAACCCCCACTCCTTCATCCCCTACTCCACCCACAAATGGGCCAACAACTTCACCACCACCACCCCCTGTCACCGGTGTGATTGTAAACCCTCCTTCATCGGCTATAAACCTAAAGATGACTGCTGGTTCTATACTTGGGTTTGGGCTCCTCGTGGTGATGCTATTATCCCTCTAAGAAGTCCTATAAATGCATTCGAGACTTTTTGTTTTTGAATTTTTATAATTTTTATTTTACCTTGTAACAAAACCATATATCTTTTGCTTCATTTGTGCAGTTGTAACATATTCATCTATTATAAATAAAATGAGATTACAGAGGCATAAAAAACGAAGACAAATGATATTAATAGTGGTACTTCGCTTCAGAATATTGTGAAATGGGCAGGTTGAGTAACAGTTCGGGGTGTGGTTCACTCTATAACATATATCAATCAATTACAGGTAGAAAATGGGTGGGTTGAGTACCAGCTCAGGTTGGATTTACCCGTTAACAATTTTATCAATTTTTTCGGCATATCTAATGTGGCATATACGATCTTTAAAGTTTTGTTATCAATACGCTTTGGCCGAATTTCAACCCATATACCTTTTCAACCCATTTTACCTGTTTCCCTTAATTTGACCCGTTAGGGATCTACCACAACCCAAATCACCTCAATCACATGTAAACAGGTCAAAACAGCCCAACCCTGGATACTACCTGAGTGCAAATTATTATCACGTAACAGAGGGTATATAGATTTATATTACATCAATGTAGCAATAAAGGCGAAATGATTCACCAATTTGTATGCATTATTACTTCACAAACTTCTTCAAGCCCCATAAAATCAAGAACAACCGAGTATACCATAGTATCATGCACAAATTTAAGGAGGACGAAAAGCGAACACGCCATAAGACTCCTGTGATTATGCAACTGGAGGCCTAAGGACGTGATCCTGTGATGTGTCAACCACGGAAGATGGCATGAATTGCCACATGGCAACACCAGGGTAACCAACAAATGGCATCAACTTGTTTCCAGCAGTTTGTTCTTGTGCAGCAAAAGCACCTCGCATTGCAGTGGGATGTGCGAGATAGCTTGGTTGAACATTCATGGCTTTGACTTGTTGTTCCAGCTTGTCTTTCTCGCTTTTTAGCCTCTGCTTTTCATCACGAAGTTCATTCTTCTCGGCCTATCCGTTAGGTACAGAATAATCATAACAAGTCATATAAAGCATTACAAGTAATAATACTTGGGTTAAGCATCTACAAACGTATCAAAATTTACCCAGTATTCTATTGTATTTATACAACTTACGATTTTTATATTTATATGTATTAAACTTTCAATTATTGCTATTTTATTTATGTTATCAGGCCTCACTGGTTCCGATGACATGGTTGATACTTGGCCACTTCTATGACTGCCATGTCACAGAAAATGCAGGTAACCTGAATGATCTCAACGTATGTATCTTATATGTGTTGGAAATATAGGGGATAAGACTAATCAAAGGGGTAATGAAGGGCCCACCTTTAATTCCTTAATTTTCTCATGTAAATCCACATTTGACTCGTTGAGCCTCTCTGTTTCACTTCGTAGCTGCATTATCATTCGAATAGCATCGCTCAGAATAGCAGTCTTATCTGTTTTTGGTGGTCTCCCATGCTCCAGGATGGATCCCAATTCCAAGAACCTTTGAAATGATTTAGAAAGTTAATTTCAAAGCTCAACAAATTCAAACTTGAGGCCTGAGTGTAAAGAGTAATAAATACATGCCTCTCATTCATCCTATCTCTACGCAATTTCTCGCGGCCAGCTTTGGACCCACATACATTGGTAGTTTCAGACTTCAACCTGCAAGTGTATACTGTACATGTGTTAATTGGGATTAGAGGTGACAAGATGGCCGGGTTGGTTAACTGGTCAAAACAGGTAAGTTGTACAGGATGAAATGGGTCGGGGTCAATCGGGTCATCTTTCAAATCTGTATAAGTAATTACTTATGTGTTATATATGATTAGAAATCAATATTATTACGATAACAATAATAATTTAAATTATTAGATAACTTTTTTAAGAGATTGAATGCATAAGAAAACAATTTTGTCAACTTTCAACCTGTTTGACCCTTAGTTAGCAGTATATATGCATTAGAATTACATTTTTGGCCACTTTCGACCCATGTGACCCGTTTTAGATATAGTTTTATTTAACCCATTTGAGATAAAACATAGCCCAAAATCGACCTACTCATGAGCAAATGGATGGATTTTGTCACATTTAATTTGTATACTTGCGACTGGATTCATGTAGAAGAGTAAATCCCGAAAAACGTTCTTTAGAACTTATATACATTAACGAGCTCTCGATAGCAGGATGAAAAAAGGAAGGGATGTTTACCGTTTCCTTGATCCTGCCTCCTTAAGGCCCTCAAAATCGATAAACGAGCTTTCAATCTCAGTACTGTGGGAACAACCAATTTCAATCAAGCAATGAGCCTCAAATGAAGAAAAAATTTGGTTCACTTTGCCACAACTGCTATACAAGAAAGTAAAAAAAATAGAAATAGTAACAGCATAAGAAGCCAAAAGTCAAGTAAAATTGCACAAGGACCACAAGTCTACCACTAAGTTATAGTAACTGATACAAGTCTTGGTGAATATGTCCCACATCATGTTAGTTTGAGATTTCAGTATTATATGCATGGTTTCGATTTTTGAAGGCTTTCAACCCTGCAAAAGTAGTATTACTCTCTTTATATTCATCCAAAATATATTCCTAGGAAAACTATTCTACAGTTAATTAAGGTTCAAAACCTACTCTGTCTTTTTTCGATGATATAAACCACCACCTGTAGCATGCTTTTGTCCTGTGATATTTTAGATCGCTACTTATGGGGACCACGCTTATCGGTGCAATCAGGCGTGTTGGTGTGAGTGTTAATGTTGGCAGTGGTAGTGATGTTCTTAACGACAACAACGTTTATTTTCTAAGGGTCACCACTATTGAATGTTAAACTAAACTTATAATAGTTTGGGTCAAGAATGTAATTTAGATATAGTATGTGTGTATTATGTAAATAGATGAAAGGGTACAACCGCAGGAGGAAAAGGAATAACCGAATAACGAAAGGATGCAATGGTTCACAAGAAGACATCAACGAACCAACACAACTCTTCAAGGCACCTTTTCATTATGTATATATAGATAGAAGTTATGTAAACAAACACATCTTTTGAATCAATATAACTTTGTTTATTTCGTATCAATTCTTCCAATATTAGAATAGATTGAACAAGGTTAATTCAAAGATCCAGAGTTTAGGGCCAACAACCACAAATAAGTGCAGGAAACCTGTGACCTGTCCAGTACAGCAGTATCCTATTGAAAATCCTCAATAGTTTGTATAACTTTTTCCATAACAAATTACCTGCTGCAGCAAGAGGTAAGAATTCCGTGGTTGTTTACACGTAGAAAAGTTTTGGGAATGACATATGTGTGGTTAATAGCAGATTAGTTCGGTGCAGCAAATAGAAAAGAATGTAAAATAACATCAATTCTCATGCTCCATGCTTATGCTTTGCCCCACATGAGGTCGTCAACATCACATACCATTTTCCATAAGTTAAAACTATAAGATGCATTTCGTTGCAAACAAATTCTATTAACTCTTCATCTCTATTCTTCTTGAATTTCTATAACTTTTCATCTCCGTTTATGAAAAAGTACGGATTTCATTAGAAAACGTGTTCACTTTCCGGTTTAAAAAATATGATAGAGTTTTCTATTCTTACCAAACCAAATAGTTGAAAACTAAAAAAGTTGGTATTCAAAAGTGTAAGTACATAAAAGGTGGTTTTTGCTTTTTCATTACAACTTTACATTTTTAGAATCCAATTTCAGCAAAAAAACAAAATAAAATATAATCGATAAGTATTTCCATGAAGATTTCCGAATTTTCTGCAACTAAACGCACCAAATTATTATTGTCTGCAAATTTAGTGTAAGTACATATTATAGCTGCTACTGAGCTTCTACCTCTAAATTCGTACAGTCTAATTTTACACATATTAGCCTAATAATCATAATCAGTTAGTATGTAAAATATAAATAAAATCAATATTTACTGACAAACAAATACACAACTAACTAACCTCACAGCAGGTATTGCTACTGAGCAGGTGAGACCAGATGGCGATGGCCACATAAAACCACCGGCAGACGGCGGCACCGACGGAGCGGTGAAATGAGCGGTGGAGATATCTTCCATCAATCCATAATCAAACAGCCAATTTGGGTTTTCATCCATTTGATCAATTTCCATCTTTGTTACATAAAAAAAAAAGAATAAAAGTTTGATAGTGTGATTTTTGATACGAATGAAATCTAATCTAAATTGTAAGAAAAGATGGATTTGGAATTATTTAATCAATAATTGCAATGGGGAATAATTTTGTATATAATGTTTGATGATGGAAGAACAGTAACACTGTTATTTTTTTTTAAAGAAATTTTGTTTTTGTCAGCATCAAAGTAAACGGTTTGCGTGACGTGTAATGTGACAAGGTGATAACAACTTGTTAAAAAAGGAGGGAATCATTTCCTTTTTTTAAATATTTTTATTTTTATTTTTATTAGTAAATTTCACTTTCAATAAGAAGTTGTTTATTAAGTAGTTAATTGTTAGTTTGTGATGAGATTAAGGATTACATAAAGATTATCGTGTTAATTACGTGTATTAGTTTGTGTGTTATACGGAGTAATAAATTGTGTACGATAGAATTAATATATTTGTATCACGGCGTTTAAGCTTTTGATTGAATCATACATTGATTAATACGTGTTGTGATACACAAATTACTTATTTACTTTTCATGAACAAATGATAGTCGACATAACCAATTACTCATTCTTACCGTTTGAACTTAAACCTTTTTTATTTGATCTTGTCGAGTATAATGTATACTTCGTAGTTTTGTTATTATGATATTCAATCTGATCATTTTTTAATTTAGACTATAATTCATTTTCAGTTGCCTTTAAGTCTCAAGTTTGTGATTCCCGATAAAATGTTATATTTTAGATCCATCAGGTTGATATGATGCTACTAAAAGGATACACAAGTTCTCGCACTGAAGACGTCTATATGAAGTGATAAGGGGTTGCGTAAATTGCACTCAATTGAACGTGGTTACAATCAGGGGCGGATCTAGGAAAATTATACGGAGGGGGCAAAAATAAAATTTATTTTGTGTTTCTTTATAGTTTTGAGGGGGCAAAATCTTAAATTTTCATTAATACCTTAAAAAAATCATTTTTTACGTAATTTCGAAAATTTTGTGAGGGCAGCTGCCCCCACTGCCCCCATTCTAGCTCCGCCCCTGGTTACAATGTTACATCTCAACGGGTTAATGATCTTGACGGGGTACTAGATTAAGATGAGTTTAACGTGACAAAGATTTTGAGCTTTAAGTGTCAGCTTATTTGAAATTAGACTTCAATCTACACTTGTGATCGATGAATAGTAGTCTTACTGCTAAGAATCCTATTGACAATGGAGGGGTTAGACAACATGATGATGTGCAATCTTTTTTCTAATAGATCCCCAATATTGTGTAGTAGTAAGGTGTATTGAATATCTTAAAAAAGACACATGCTCTAATTTTGATGGCTAAACACATTGTTTATATGATGGTCAAGTAAAATCCGAGTAATTTACCCTGCTACATTTTATTTTATTTTATTAGAAAAAGCAGACTTCAATATTATTACAAAAGAAAGAAGACTACAAACAATGCTATATTTTCTCTTATTATAATGTCCGTTTATGAATAATTTAGTGCAATAACTTAAATGAAAAATGGTCTTTGGAAGGTCCACCAATGGTTTGTCTTGAAAGATCTAGCCAAATAAGATCGTCTATTAAATATTGCTCTATCAAAAAACACAATCAAAAAGTAGACGATTTCAATTCATAACTTAATTTTTTTTCAATATCTCATAATAAAAAGAGGAATTTTTCAAATAGTCCGTCAACTAGCTGAGGTTGGGAAGAGTATACTACATCCATCTCATTATAAGTGTCAAGTTTTGACTTTTGAAAGTCTTTCTATTATAACTTTGACGTTAAATATTAAATTTGTGTTATATAATACTTGATGCAAGTTATATACAGTGTTTTGAAAACCGCCGGACCGGTCGAACCGGAAATTTGAAGGAATCCGACTGGTGCAAAACTAGTTTTGGAACCTGACGAGTTGGTCAAAATCGGGCGGTCCAACTGGAAACTGGACCGGTTGGACCAGAATTTTATTTTTTTAAAAAGGGTAATGTGGCCGGTTTGGGGGCGGTTGGGTCGGGCCGGTTGAACCGGTTCGATCGGAACCGGACCCCCATCCGGTCCGGTTCGGTTTCCGGTTTTAAAAACATTGATTATATATATAGATTAGGTTTTAAATGTATTTTCATTAATATAATTTTCATCGGGTATTATATAACACAAACAAAAAATATTTATGGTCAAAATTGTTAAAGAAAGACTTCAAAATGTCAAAAGGGGAACGGAGGTAGTAATTCAATTTTTATTATATGCATTAGTTGAACTGTAACATAAAAATTTTATGATAAACTTTTTTTTTGATAAAAAGTTTGATCAATTAAGTAGCAATATTTATTTTAATAATTATACATAGAGTGGTGATATTTTTACCGCTACGTTTGATAACTCTATGAAAATAATGTATCAAGGACATGTATTGTACACATAATAATGTATAGTGTTAACAGAACGAGTTTTGCATAAGTGAAAATATCAATGCCCTCCATCTTAAGTTATATATAAGAAGTGGGTGATGACATCATCTAAATCTCAATTAACTAATTAAATTCTTTAATTTTGTCTAGTTAACTAAAATTTATGATGAAATGATGTCATAAATACATATTTTAAATTCAAATATATTTATTTATCATTATCATTATCATTATTATTATTATTATTATTATTATTATTATTATTATTATTATTATTATTATTATTATTATTATTATTATTATGTTTCTAAATTCATTAGGAGACTTGCACAAGTAGGATTTTAACTCTAAAGAAGTAAGGTAATAAATAAAATATAATCTTCATCTTAATATTAATACTTTGTATATTATTACAATTATCAAGCAATTTACGCATTCGATTTATTATACCCCTTTTGTATAATGACTTTTGAAATTCATTGCATATCTTTTTTAACTCTTACAAAATGATAAATTTATCATATACATAATTCATGTAACTAAAAAACCAAATACACATTCGATATATGACCTGTGTATATACGGGTTTTATGTCTACTTTATTATAAACTACTCCGTGTAATATTAAAAAATGAACTAAGACGTGTCCCAAGAAGTCCGTTGCTTGATCGTCGGTTGCAACCGAATATCAGGGTCGATGGCAAATAATCAAGAAGCCGACACGACCATATAGCACCAACCGAATATCAAGAATCATGTATGCTTGTGCCATTCTACATAATATGATAACCGAGGATAACGGACGAAATTTGTGTGAACTGGGGGAGCAATATCCGGATGTCCAACCAAGACGATCGTGGCAAGAAAGGGTCGAGACTCACTTACGTATGGATAAGGAATTACGCGATCGAGAGGTTCATCATCGACTTCGGAATGCTTAATCGACCACATTTCGCAACTCCCTCCAAATTACCGTAGTAGTTAAGTATTGTAATGTATTGCAACTTTTTTTTAAGTATTGTAATGTTTAATTAGTGTAACATTTTTTTTAGTATTGTAACTTTTTTAAAATTATTGTAATGTTTTTAATTTGAATGAAAATGTATTTTATTTTAATTAATTGTGTATTGTTTAATTAATTTAATAGTCGTGAGTCCCTGAAAAGATGAACTGATGAACTATTGTTGACACGAGTCTGTCAGTTTCTGTCAGTTTATTGAAAAAGCTGACATTGTGTTAATGTGTCACGTCAGTTTCTGTCACTATTGAGTGTGGTCTAGAGGGATTTTTTTTTTCCGTATTGAATCGTAGCATCCCATGATGAAACTTTACTACTATCTACTTTACTTAATCATGAATGAATATAAATCATTTTTGAATTTTAATTCCTCTACTTAATTGATTTGTATCCATTATCATGGTTTGTAGTCACCTTTTATTAAAATATAAAATGCAATAAGAAAAGTACATGCTTAGGTACGTATATTAGCAATTAAAAAAACGAAGTACAATAAAGGCATGATTCATGCTTGACCTTGAACTTATTTAAATCTATTTTTGGAAAAACCTTTATCTTCTTGATTGATGATTTATTAAATTATTAAATATAATGGAAACACTTCAAGATAGATCAAATATATATAAATAAATAAAATAATTAAGCCATATGTATTTATAGAAAATTTCCATAATGGTGTAATGCACGGTATAAATTAAGGTTTTTATGAATGAAAGCATGATGTTTGATAATCGTTCTCTAAAATAACGTACTATTATTATGAATTATGAATATGAATTATAGAAAATTACAAGTGTAAACATGCAACCTGTGTTAAGGAACTTTTGTTTCCATAATCTATCTATTCTATCTATAACTTATTATTATTATTATTCCCATTAAATGAATTATTAATCAATTTAAGGTTCGATTTTTGTGTGCGTGTATCAGAAATTCAGAATGTTTGGATATTTAGCGTTTTAGTCATGTTCTCTTTTGAGGTCATTTGGCCCATTTTAATGGTTGGGCTGAGTTTCTGTTTGGATTTGAGCCCAATCTAGCTACACATGGTGAAGTGGTGAACATTGGACCAAACACCTGAACACTCAAAAAAAATGTACTCGTACAGTACTACACTAGTAACACTACCACATAACAAGGACACAAGGGTAGTGTTAACTTGGTTTGACTTCGGTTAACTTGTCCATATGTACTTCCCTTATACATCGATGCTATATATTAATTTGATAAATTCTCGTATAATTGCCGTATATATATAGCAAGAGGTAGCAAAAGATCAATTTAAATTAAGTTTTCCCCTTGATAGTTGACATAGGAGTAATTAAAGAGGAGCAGTGGCGGATCTAGGATTTCGAGATCGGGTATGCACAATATAATAGCGCCAACTCTAACAATTCAGCTACTCGGGTTTGAGTTAATTCAATATGGTATATTTTCGGGTCGGGTTATTCGATTAAGGTTTGATTTTTCAAAGGGTATTTCAGTATGGTTTGGTTTTTGGGGTTCCACTAATTTGAGTACTGCTTAATTTTCCGGTTCAGGTCTTCAGAGTATGAGACTATGGGTCTAATTGTTTTGAGGTTCTGGTCATTCAAATTTGATCATATTTTAATTATATTAAATAAATTACATTATCACTTACGACAATCGACATGTTTAATACCTCAATAAGACTTTGAAACTTCTATTAAAATGATGGGTAAAGGATATACTATTATGTCAATCCGTATTATGTGGATGTAAGTTTTATATGTGTAAGGAAGTAAGGAGCTACAAAACATACCATAAATAAGCATAATTTAAATTCACTTGGGTAGTTAAGGCTTAATACTTTATATTAATTTATTACGTTAACCTAAAATGGGTAAGAAATTACGAGTATAAGTTGTTAGCCGTTTATATAATTTATCGTGTTATCTTCTCTCAATGGGAAGTTCAAAAAGCCATTCTCAAAAAGAATGAGAGAGATACAAACTCCTATAAAATTGAAGGAAATTGTCTTGGAACCATTTTAGTGGATAAACAACTCAAGGTAGATATGGACTATCTAACACATTAACAAAGGGAAACAATATCAATATTAAAGGAGAAAAGACTTACGGGTAAAGAATCATATATGAGATGTTTCAACTATTGGTTAATGGGTTGGACCAAGATATTAAATGGTGCTACGATGATGCTTCATTCTGTTACTGAATCTTCTATATAGTTTAACTTGATAGCTAGTTTGATTTCTCATTTGACTAGAGGGTGTGCACAACTTTTTCATAGGGTGTGCACTTCTCTATTATAGTCTATAATATCTCTAAAAAGTCAGTATTTTTGCACTGCTCCTATTGTCTATATGGTATGCAAGTGCATACCCTTAATTCCAAACACATCCGCCACTGAAGAGGAGCAATTTAATCGGTTCTGTCATTTGATTTAGTTTTTCGTTTCCCTCCTCATCCTTTATCCATCATCAAATGGCTAAAATACCCTTAAAAAATAAGACATTTTTACCCTTTAAGGGACGGGGAGTAAAATAAAAAACCGGGTTAAATGACAAAACCTGCAAAAAATTCGGTATGGGGACGAGGAGTGAAATTAGTGAGATACTTCATAGACAGGGAATGTTTATTTCTAATCATTCCTTAGAGTTGAGTCTAAAATTCAAGAGTAGAAGCAAAATGGTTGATAGTAGAAATAGAAATAGAGATACAATGTTAAAGCATGATTGTCATTATAACTATCAGGTTAAAATACCATACCACGTACCTATTATTATATAAGAAAAATCTGTTTGCCATTAAATCGATTTAATTAGTAGCGTATACATAATCATATCTGTCAAACACATATGAAATCGTAAATCGTAAATCTCAAAACTTAAGTTGATAAAAGTTAAATCAAAAATCCTCAAAAGTAAAATATTTGAAACTAAAAGTGTGTGTCTAGCTTGGAAACCGAAATCAAGTAAGAATAAGAATAAAGGTGGAGCATGTTGGAATAGAGTGAGATTAGAGGCACTAGAGGTTCGGATATCGTTTCTACTTTCTAAAAAATAAGAATAAGATGAACCACGGGATGGAGAAGGTATTAATAATGCTTTCTATTTTTTTTTTTTTGAACGGCAGAATATAAAAATATCATAAAACGATCAAACTAACAAGGAGCTAGAGATCAAATAGTACAAAACATTTAGAAATACAACGAAAAACAAAATCTAGATTCTAACCAAGACTTTAACTGCAAAGATTGCAAAAGGAGTGAAAAAACTCATGCCGATTACAGATACACCAAGACATGAGAAAAACCCCCACCATCGAAGGCCGAGCCACCGGTTTTCACTTCGAGGTGTTTTTGATGCAATCCCATACAAGTCCCGGAGAAAGATAACCATGAAATATACACCGAAATCTCGCATGTAAAACACAGCTCCAATACCTCTCTGAAACAACACCATATTGATTAAATACATAAGAGAGGATTCTTAAGCCACTCTTCCCACCGAAAGCTTGAGCATTTGCCCCTGTTACTGAGCCACAAGAACGAAAAATTAACAATAGAATCAACGAGGACCAGGTCACGCTTCTTTGAAGAGTTGAAAGTCGCATCATTTCTAAATCGCCACAGCTCCCATCATAATGTAAAGATGATAACCTTGATAACTTCCTTAGCTTTAGAGTTCAGATTCGTTGAATCCACATAATCAATAATCTCATTACAATCAAGAGTATAAGGGACAGGTATATCCATCCATTTTAAAATGGAATTCCAACATTTTTTTGTAACAATGCATTCGGCCATAATATGATGTAAAGTTTCGATACCATCACCACAATATATATAATCTATCTTTATATTATTATATACATATTCAAAATGAGTTAATAAAAGTTTCAAATGAGGTAAAATAAATGAAAAGAAAGTGATCGCTGCCATCCTAATATATATTTTTAGTAAAATTAAGAGTTTCCATTAATTGGTTAAATTGTAAAAGTTAATGTAAAACATAGCTTTCTGTTAGGGCTAATGGTTTCGTTATATATTAAAATTCACATTTTTTACAGTTGTATAATTGAATTTGAAAACTTCTATTGTATGTATTAAACTTGTAAATATCATCTATTATATATACTTTTCTTTTTGGGTAAAGCTAAAATTGGAATTTTTCCTTTTCGTCAATACCAAAAAAAGTAAATGTACATACAATAGACGATATTTACAAGTTCACTTGTAATATAAGTTTTTAGTGTTCAATTCATATAATAGTAAAAAGTGTAATGTATATTACATAACGAAATATTAAACTCTTTCGATTTTATGAGATGAGATCATAATAATAAGATGGCAGGGATAGATATTTCACATTTATTCTTTATATATGATGTATGATGTATCGGTTATATATATATATATATATATATATATATATATATATATATTAATTATGTGATATGTGAATGTGATTGGTTGTAATACTTTACATTAAACAATTGATGGAGTAATAATATATTAATTATATTAATAGATTAAAAAGGACAGTCCTACGATATGATCCTTTAAATGACATGTATGTTTTGAACTCCTAATGAATCTACTAAGTTTAACATGTTTGATGTTCGCAAACCAAGTTCATCCATAATTACTAGCTTACCCACTTGTCGATCATGGCTTCCATTTTCAAAATGATTTCCAACCCAGATGCCAGTTTTAAAAATGGAGATCGTTTTTTTTTTGTAAATCAATGAAGAAGGTTTTGGAATCTGTACATCCTAGTGATCAAAGGCCATTGGATTCTAAACGTACAAATTGTAAAAACCAAAGCGATCTATATATAACGATTGTCGATCGATTCACTCTGGAGAAGACATTCCATTGATATACGCATCACGTTGTGTGGGGTTTCGCAAAATGTTCAATACAAATTTGCACACTGATGCAAGAGGCCGGGGAGATTGTTGTTCAAAAGTTTTTGTGGTACCATAACGACTCGAGCCAAACAGCCTTAGATCGATGTGGCAGCTAAAACTGTTACAGAATGCATCTCTGGAGCGTCTAATGTCGATCGGAGAGGGATCGAAATGGAAACTAGCTCCACTTTCCATGCTTGTTAGGTGACCCTGAACAAGAAAAGGTCATATAATTTCAAGGGAAATTTGCAATTTTTATCCCTGTGGTTTTTCATTTTTACCAATTTTATCCTTTTACTTTTTTTTTTCGCTTTTTTTATCCCTGTGGTTTTTAGTTTTCGCCGATTTTGTCCCTTTACTTTTTTTCGCTTTTTTTATCCTTGTGGTTTTCAGTTTTTGCCGATTTTATTCCTGTGGTTTTCAGTTTTTGCTGATTTTATCCTTCTGTCCAATTCTTGTTAAAAAAACCCCCGTTAAGTCGCCATCACGTGCCAAACATATGAGGGAATTTCCGTCAATGGCACTTCCCAGCTACAAATCAAGAAGAACTTCAATCTTTTATACTCGTAATCCTTGCTTTAAGAGTTGCTTCGAGATTGTTTCGTGCCCTTAATAATCCAGGTAGGGCACGAAACAATCTCGAAGCAACTCTTAGAGCAAGGGGTTATGAGTATAAAATATTGAAGTTCTTCTTGATTTGTCGCTGGAAAGTGACATTGACGGAAATTCCCTCACATGTTTGGCATGTGATGGCAATTAATGGGGGGTTTTTAACAAGAATTGGACAGAAGGATAAAATCGGCAAAAACTGAAAACCACAGGGATAAAAAAAGCGAAAAAAAAGTAAAGGGACAAAATCGGCGAAAACTAAAAACCACAGGGATAAAAAAAGCAAAAAAAAAAGTAAAAGGATAAAATTGACAAAAATGAAAAACCACAGGGATAAAGATTGTAAATTTCCCTAATTTCAATTTTGAAGGCAGCAAAAAGAGAGAACGTGGATATATACAAGGTAACTTAACAATAATTTATTTGAAATAACATGTGGTTTATATCAGCTGTTTCGATCTGTCCTTCTAATTTTAAAAATTATACGTATAGTCCTTATTTTTGAAATTTGTTACACTGATAGTCTTTAGCTCGTTAAACTAACTCATACTCGTATGTGTTATGGGTTTCGAAATGAACTCACGTACTTTTTAGTCTTTTTTATTTGTAGTTAATTCCTTTTTAAGACCTTATCATGTAGTATATGATTTCTATAGTTTGATGCGGATCGCGTATTTTGTTGATATAAAAGTTTTTAGCAGCCCATTGTTTCAGAAATTATAAATTTCAAACACCGTATATATCTCTTAACAAATGTGCCAAACAATCTTCATTTTCTTCTTTTATTTATTTAATTATTCCCTGTAAGAAAGAAAAAGAAAAAAACTATCAATTATTTATTTTCATTTCTTATCAAGTTATCGATAACTTTCGCTCATTGTATAAGTATATATATATAGTCACTATGATAAATATTGCAATTACACGCACTTTGTACTACGCACCTTTAAAAAAAGTGTGTAAATTTTACCCATTTTCCGCATTTATTTTCGTGTACAAGATCTCTATACTTGTAATTATGTAAAATGACAATGATTTTCGCAATTAAAAGTGTAAAAAAAAATATACACAATAGATGTAAAGATAAATTCTATACACGTAATTTTCTTCGTGCCACTAAAAAATCACATGCACGAAGAAATCGTATATGTAGAAATTATTTACACACATAAGTGTAGAAAATATAATTCGTACGAGAATCGTTCTCATTTACACTTTTATGTGCGAGAATAGTTCTCATTTTATACATTTAATAGTGCAGAGAGTTTGTAAATGAATTTAAGTGCGTAAAAATAAGTAAATTTTATACACTTTTTAAAAAGTGCATATAACAAAGTGTATGTAATTGCAGTATTTGTTGTAGTGACTTTTAGTTGACTTTTGTATACTTCTTGGATGGAAGTATAAAGTGGCCTTTAACTCTATAAGGGTGTTATTTATCTTTCTTTTTTTAACTAAAAATTGGGTATCGAGTATATAAGTTGGGTTCAAATAAGAATGCCAAAACAATGAAGAATAAGTGAACCAATATAATTGCTCTATTTTTTTAAAATTCACTTTCACTTTTACTCCAAGTTTAAATATCTCACAAAATTATAAAAATTACATTTTAGGAACCAACGTCTTTTTCTCTTCGATTAGAGATGTCACAAGCTATACTTTTGACCATTTTTTTTTCCTTTTTTACCGGGTTTTACAATATAATCACATGTGATTTATGATTAAAAATTAACGATTATTTATCATGGTATATGTTAATTAACATGTGAATACACCTTAATATTCATCCACATTACTAGTTATAAAAAGAATTTTATAAATTGTATTTGTTTTCATTAAAAATTACATGTGATTGCTAATTG
This sequence comes from Pseudognaphalium luteoalbum, assembly GCA_963422505.1. Taxonomy (NCBI): domain Eukaryota; kingdom Viridiplantae; phylum Streptophyta; class Magnoliopsida; order Asterales; family Asteraceae; genus Pseudognaphalium; species Pseudognaphalium luteoalbum. Next base: position 2,260,175 of record OY730192.1, read on the forward strand.
TACATTTAATCACATGTGATTTGCTATAAAATCACATATGATTTTCGTTTAAAAATTGATATTGGATGAGCAATTTACCGATATATGATAATTCATGTTTGATTTCAACTTGATTTTTACTTAGTTGTATAATTATAGTCAATGATTTGAAAATTCGTATTTTATTAATCTTTAACCACATGTGATTGATACTTTCATGTTTAATCGCATATGATTACAACTTAGTTTTTCATGTTTAAATCATCAATGATTTGAATTTAAAGTTTAATCGGAAATATAAATGGATGTGATTATTTTTTTGGTTTAATTTTTAAAAAACCCAAAAAAATGAAAAAAAAAACTTTGTTGAAAGTATAACTTGTTGAATCTATAATCGAAGAGAAAAAGACGCTGATTCCGAATATGTAATTTTTATAATTTATAGACATACGGCTTGTGAGATATTTAATTTTAAAAAAAAAGGTGAAAATGAGTTTTTGAAATGAAACAATCCTATGGGTTCCTCCATTATGAATTTTTTTGCCATTATTTTTTGAACTTTTCTTCCGGGTATACTCAGTATAATCGAGATATTTTTGTCTACCCGATACATGTTTTGGGTAGACTTGCAAGTAAGATACAAACTTGTAAGACTATACGTCTATACGTAGGCGGTAGGCGGTAGGCGGTAGGCGGTAGGCGGTATGCGGTATGCGGTATGCGGTATGCGGTATGCGGTATGCGGTATGCGGTATGCGGTATGCGGTATGCGGTATGCGGTATGCGGTTTTATAATATAATCTGCAAGCCCAATAATGTTATCCAAAGGAGTACAAGTCCATTGGGCTGTTGCATTACGTAGAACTGAAGTGGATATGCATAAAATATGTAAAAATTAAACCCTTAAAAGTTATAACAAACTGTAACAATTTAAACTTCCACTAACACTTAAACATTTAAATAAATAAATAAATAAATAACTTGAGTTCTTCACATGTAATAAACAACAGCAACAAAGTGCAAGGAAAACACGTCGTTGTGACGTTGTCAAATACATACGAAAACATAAAGCTGTAAATTTCATAATAGCTAAAACTAAAACCCAAGTTTTCTTATAATCGAAAATTTTGAAACAAAAGGTATCCATCTTTAAACTGAAACCAGTCAAGAATAAGAATGAAGATGACCACCGTCTTGGAATAGAGTGAGATTGAGGTAATTAAGAGCGGTTCGGATACCGTTTTCTAGAAATAAGATGGAGCATCGAAGGAGGAAGGAATTGATTTTTATTGTCTTTCTAATATTTATTGTCTTTTAAATCTCAAATTAATTGTACGAATAGTTTTACATATATTCCCATCGTTAGTTCATTGGCTTTATTTATTTGTTGCATAGGCAATATAAAATCTCAAAAATTATTGCACGATTAGTCTACTCTCTACCTAAAATGACTAAAATACCTTCCATTGTCCGAGCAAAATAGATAGTATCACCAAGGGTGTTAGTCATTTTATGTAGAAGAGGGACTAATCGTGCAACAATTTTTGAGTTTTTGGACTGTTCATGCAACAAATAAAGTACAAGGATTAACGGTGATAATGTAGGTATACCACAAGGACCATCCAATACAATTTACTCTAACGTTTTCAATTCTATTTTGAAATGTCCCAAAATAAATATGAGATTAAACTTGACACATAAGACATCTTTCATATTAGTTTTTTAATTAATTTAATTTATTTTATATATTTAAATTATAACATTAATAATCAATTGTTCTTTAATAAACTTTATTTTACAGGATAATCAAATTGAAAAAGTTTTTAACAATTAAAGATTATAATTTATTGGATCATTGTGAAATGATCGATTCCACATCCTTAAACTCTCTCCATTAAATTGAATCATTTGACAGAGACGAATACAGTAACATTCACTACAATAGAAGTGTCAATTCTTCACGTTTTTTCTCCATGCTTTTATAAAGTGTTAACTTAATTGCTAAGTTATTCACACTAATAAGTCTGTACAAAATGTTCACGCTTTTAAGTGTGAACAAATTGAACTAATAATAATATATATCATAATGTTGACGCTTACAAGCGTGAAAAAATGTTAGATTTGCAACACATTAGAGCGTGAAGATTTTTCTTAACACCCAAATTCTTAACACTTAAGAAGCGTGAACAAATTGAGTGTTAGCAATAATCTTCACGCTTTTAGGTGTGAACTTTGTTCAATTTTTCCACACTTATAAGTGTGAACATTGTGATAGAGATTGTTATTAGTTCAATTTTCTCACGCTTAAAAGCGTGAACATTTTGTACACACTTATAAGTGTGAATAACTTAGCAAATAAGTTAACACTTTATAAAAGTGTGAAGAAAAAAGCGTGAAGAATTGACATTTTTTTATAGTGATTTTAAATGTGTATCGTTATATATTGTTTAATTTAATGTTATAGCTACATATTTTTGCATTTTCCTAGTTTCTAAATAGCCTCAACTTATTAATAATTACGTAGTAACATAAGACTATGTGTGATGCAAGTTCATACACCATATGAATCATATCACATTATTACACTGTTTTACAAAATTCATAAAAATCTATCGCGAAATTTATTTTTAAGGTCAATCAACATAATCCATAGGTCTACTCACACGTTGAAACAGCTGTGAATTAATATATATATATATATATATAGAGAGAGAGAGAGAGATAGAGAGAGAGAGAGAGTGAGTGAGTGTTTGGATAAAATGAAAACATTTCAAAGATAAGAACAATGAGAACACCTCATAAATGCATAACTAGCCAACAAAAATCATTAGATTCACATTCATACATCTCAAATATGCAAAGAAAAACAAATGCACACCGCTAAAAATGCACAAAAATCGAAAAAAACGATTTGATGCACGATTATCTTTATAATTGTGAATCAATCGTTTTTTTAATTTTTGTGTATTTCTGAAAATTCGCATCTATTTTTATCAATTTTTCTACACATATTTTGAGATGTATGAGTGTGAATCTAATAATTTTGTTGCCTAATTGTGCATTTATGAAGTGTTCTTACCGTTCTTATATATATAGGGAAGGGTTCAAGAGGGTAGCATTTTTTGGGGGAAGGAGGGAAGTGTAATATTCATTACGGAGCATCTTAACTTTATCTAATACAAATATCAAAGATAAGAATTAATTTTACTCGTATATAGTAATCAAAATCGATGCTATAAAGAATATATTCAAATATGAAATTTAATTTTAAGTCATAATGTTAGTTTATGAATATTTATTTGATAAAATGTTAATATTCATCGTGGTGAGTGTTAACTTAACATTCACCATGATGAATGTTAAAAATAACATTAACTTAATTATAACATTCATCGTGATGAATGTCAAGTTAACATTCACCACGATGAATATTAACGATTTTGGATATAAAATTCATTAATTAATGTTATAGGCTACAAAAAGAATTTATTAATGAAGCTTAATATTCATAACATCGATTCTGTTCAACATTTATTAATATTCACTTTTTAATTTTTGACAAATGTATTGACGAAGTTAATATGTATCGTGATGAATATTACACTTCCCCCTTCCCCCAAAATAAGAGTTTCCCCCTGGATCCTCCCACTATATATATATATATATATATATATATATATATATATAATTCTGGTGAGAATATGGGGATTCGGTAAGAACGGTGAGAACACATTTTAGTTATTCATTTTTTGATCAAAAAACATGATTTTGAAGGTGATACTTTTGTAAATACTTTGAAGTTTGATTTTGGAGGGTTCACATCACCTTTGCTCATGTGAAGTTTTTTTTTTAGATTCACATCATTTTGCTCATGTGAAGCTATTTTTTTTTTATCTTCACATCATTTTGGTGAGGTTAAGTTTATTACTCCCTCCGTCCCATTACAAATGTCCACTACTAACTTTTTGTAATGCCCCTAAAATGTGTAAGTTTAAATTATTAAAATACGTTTATGTTTTAATTCTATATGTATTTAATATGTTAAAAGTTTAAGGTAAGAAGATAGTTAGGATTGGGTTAGTGGGACTAACCAAATAAGAAAAGGTATGTTAGAGGGACTAAAAGTGTATATATGAAAGTAGAGGGGAGGAGTATGTAAATTTAATTAATAAAACCTCCTACAGTATTCTGATTTCTTCTAGACTGAAAATCAAATACGTATGTATATGTATATGTCGTAAATAAGTACCAAGAAGAAGAAAACGAAAATTTAGTGAGGATTTGAAGGAATTGAAGTTAGTAATCTTCAATTAAGTGTTTCTAAGGTATGTATGATCTTCCTACAAGCTTAATTCATGTTCGAGTTTCAATTTTATAAACCCTAGATTATTGAAAGTGTATGAAAACTAGTTAATTTGATTAATTAGTGTTCCATGTATGTTAATAAGCTAAGTAGTATGTATAATTAATGTTAAATTGAATAGAGAAAACTTAATCATGTGAAATTGGGTATAAGTAAGTTCTTGTTTATGTGGGTAATGATGTATGAGATGATAATAATGATGATTGATGAAAGTTATGATGAGATGAATGATTAATACCCAAATTCATGTGATTTTGATGCTAGTATATGGAACACTTATGAAAAAGATAGATGTTAGTAAGTTAGCACCTAATTATGTGATTAAGTAAAAGTGTTGAGATAGGTGCTAGAGGTCTATCACCTTGTAAATGAAATTAAAGTTAAGAAAAGATGTAAAGTGTTATGTTAATTGATTATGTTATATGTTATGTGTATAGGTGATCAAGAAAAAGAGGTTAAATTAAGTTATTCAAGTAAATTGCTTTGTCAAGATCAAGGTAAGTAGATGGATATGAATGATGAGTCAAGTAATGAGCGAGTCATTAGCCTGACGGTTTCTGAGTAATGGATCATGACCATTAGCTCGGTATTAATGTTAACTCGGAGTAGTTAGCATGATGATGTTTAAGGATCCTTAATGTGATGATGTTTATGTTAAAGTTAAAGCTTCCATTACTTACTAAGCAATTGCTTATGTGTTATGTTTAACATGTTTCAGGTGAGCCAAGTGTGAATAGGGGTGACTTGGGCAAGGGACACGTTTGATGCTAGTGGTGGAGCTTGTTACTCGGTTTTGGTAACAAGTCTTATCCCTTTTTGATCATGCTCTAGATATGATAGTTACACCCCCGTTTGTAAAGTTTATGACACTAACCAAGTTTTTGTAAAGAATGTTAAGTCTCACTTGAAATGGTACATGATGTTTTGTAAGAAGTCAAATTGAAAGTCAAAGTTATGGTTAAAGTCTAAGTCATGGTGAGACTTATATGTTAAAAGCTTGAATGTATGAAAAGTGTGAAAGTAATGAGAAATTTGGAGTTATGAAAGTCAAAAGTGTCATATTTTGATGTTGAGGTTAATTGATGATGTTAGTAAGTTAGTTTGACTAAAATAAGTCAATTGGGTAAGAATTGACCAAGAAAGTGGGTCAATATGGTCAAAGACTCAATCGGGTCATTTTGGTATTCAAATGGGCAACCAATGAGGTTATGAGTCAAAATTGAGTTATACTCAAATATAGTCAAATGCTATGGCACCAATAAGTTGTAAATAATATGTTGATAGTATGGTCAAAGGCATTGAATCAGAATGTGAGTGGTTTAAAAGTTAGTATGTCAATATTTTGGTCAAAAATGGCCTAAAACTCGTCTACGGGTCAAATCCCGATAAAATGTGAAATTTGAGAAAGTGGAAATGAGGAAAGTTACTTATTGTTATAGTAAAGGTGCCTGCAAAATTTCATGTCTTAATTCATAACGAGTAAAAAGTGATGCGCATTTGAAGTTGGTTAAAAAATTGACTTTTGCTGACTTTCAGAAATAGGCATAGCCACGCGATCCCAGAAAATTTTCTGGATCGCGTGAGTAAGTGAAAATTGTGATCAGAAAAATTTGTTCTTAGCTACGCGATCCCAGAAATTTTTCAGGATCGCGTATGACAGTGTATTTTTGAAACAGAAAGTTTTTCAAGTGCTTACGCGATCTAAGATTTTTCCAGGATCGCGTATTAATGTATCAAATGAATATTTTAGTTTTTAAAAGCCCATTTTAGCTATGCAACTTTATAATAGATCAAGTATATAAATGGAGTAGATGTGGGACATTGTCAAAAGTGTGGGAAAAAAAATGATCACGTTTTCGGGGTGTTTCACTTTTGAAAGTCTTTATTTTACAATTTTAACCATAAATATTTTTGTTTATTTTATATAATATTTGATGCAAAATATATGAATGAATTTGGTTTTAATTGTATTTCAATGATACGATTTTCATCTAGTATTATATAACACAAATATCTAAGGTCAAAGTTGAAAAATAAAGACTTCGAAAAGTCAATAGTGGACATTTGTAATGGGACAGAGAGAGTATTATTTTTCTTAACATAAGTTTTTGAGGCTATAAATTTTTATTTTTATAGGTTCAGATAGTTTTAATGAGATTAAGTAAATATTTTTTTTAACATATGTTTTTGCAGAGATTGACATTTATACATATTAATATACTACTGCAAACATTATTGTTAACAAAAATTAAATAAAACTTTACTATGTTAAAACTATTGTGAAACAAAAAAAATTTAACTTCCCTTAGCAATCCTTATGTGAACCTTCCAAAATCAAACTTTAAAGCATTTATAAAAGTGTCACCTCCAAAATCAGGTACTTTTATCAAAAAATGGATGGCTAAGATGTGTTTTCACCGTTCTCACGGAATCACCTTGTTCTCACATGATCCCAAGTCTCTCTCTCTCTTTCTCTCTCTCTCCCGGCCCCTCTCTCTCTCTCTATATATATATATATAGGGGAAGGTTCAAATGAGAACCACAAAAGGTACAGAACTGCGAGAACTTTTAAATTACATTGTTTTTATACATGTAAACGTAACAAATTACACATAAATGTTATTTAATGTTCATATTATTGACAAACAAAAGTTAAAAAACACAAAAGACGTGTTAAACTATAAAATATATAAAGTGTTCACATGTGCACATATCAAATGTGCACATGTGAACAAAAAAATATAAATTTGACTTTAAAGGTTATTTTGATATTCTCTCAAACTATTTTGGTTTTAACCTTAGTTTAAATCAATGTTCACATGTAATTGAATCATTAAACATGTTAAAATCTTTATAATTTAAAAGTTCTCGCAGTTCTGTACCCTTTTATGGTTCTCATTTGAACTTTTGGCTATATATATATATAGTATGGTTCAAATGAGTACAAATATTTTGAGTGAGAATAGAGTAATCAATCTCAACCACTCATTTTCATCAAATACCCATTTCCCCCACATTTTTGAAATTCAAATATCTCACAAATGGTAAGCCGAAAAATCATGAAAATTGCACCATAAAATTCAACGTTTTCTCCTCTTCGATTTTCCGTCCCTCAAGACATACTTTTGACAAATTTTTCTCATTTTTTGATGGGTTTTACAAATTAGTAACACATGTGTTAGTAATTGATTGTACATTTAATTTGTGATTGTGTTTAGGGTTTCGGGTTAGGGTTAGTAGGGTTTAGATTTTAGTAGGTTTTAGGGTTTAGTATGATATAAGGTTAGTATGATTTAGGGTTTAGAGTTTTGAAAAGCGTTTAGGATTTAGGGTGTTTAGGGTTTGGAGTTTAGGAGTTAGGGTTTAGGTTTTAGGTTTTGAGGTTTGGGGTTTCGAAGTTAAAGTTTAGGATTTTAGGTTTTATATGGTAAAATGGTGAGTACGTTTTTAATATATAACAAAAGAATAAACCCTATTTCTAACTCAAAAATCACATATCAATATTCTTTAGTTTCTTTCACTTTACTTCTTTTCTACCCTATAAATAGATAAATACTCCACACTGAGGTTCACAAATCAAGTTCCTTCATTCTCTAAAACCAGCTTTCTAAAAAATCCAATTATACCTTAGTCTTACCCACTTCCCATAAGTATGGGGAAAATAATATGCATACGTCCAAAGATATATTTAGAAAGAGGAGAAAAAATATGCAAAAGGAAGGCGATGAATTCTATACCAATTCGGACGATCAAAAGACTCTATGTTGATTGTGTTGGTGCTGGGGTAGACATGCCGTTGATATATGCATTAAGCGAGGGATATTCACACATCGCACGGGGTTTTATAGAATGTGCAAAACAAAGTAACACAAATTTGCACACCGGTGAAACAGGGGATGTTGAGGTTCAAAACTTCTTGTGGCTTCGTAACAAGTCGAATCAAACAGCGTTGAACGTGGCAGCTGAAAAAAGTTATGTTGATGTGGTAAAGCTACTGTTGGAGAATACATCTATGAAGCGTCTAATGTCGGAAAGGGATCAAAATGGAAAGGTTCCAATTTCCATGTTATGTAAGCCAGAACACGATGAAATCATAATTTCAGTTTTGGAGGCACCAAAGAGAGCAAATGTGGATCGCCAAACATCAGCACCAATACAGATTGTGGATATTCTAGAAGGTAATCTTACCGTCATGATTTATTTTGAAATTAACATACATATAGTGTTGTGAATCAGCCTTCCTTAGACCCCAATAAACACACTCATAGAAATTACCAGAATTACCAGAAATCGACTCTCATGTGTATTTGGTATTCAATGTATATTACTTTCAAAGATAGAAAAACTGATTACATGCATGATTATAAAAGAGAAATACCTAACCTATTTATAGACGACTAAAGCACTGGAAATAAATTAATAGAAGCAAAGAAAATATGCTAGGTGGCCCATGTCCTTTATTTTCTCCTAAATAACTAGTACATGCACTCTTAATCCTAACGTGCATCCCATAATACTCGGTCAAACCAAATGTCAACCCCCTGACCCAGCTCCATGACCCGGAACTAGACTGACCCGCTGATCCGCGGCCTATAACCCGCTCCATGGATTTAACCCATCAAGATTACCCTACATATAGTATTATGCATTTATGCTTGTAATGATAGTGCTGTGTAACCTTATTCTGAAAGCACTAATGTAACTCATACAGTTATACTACCTTCCATTTTAAAGATAATTTCGCATAAAATCAAAGCTAAAAATTTGTAATCCAGACACCGGGCTTTTTCAAAAAATGTTTTTTGAAAAGCTTAAATTCAAAATTATGCCTTTTAAAACAATTCAAAAGTGTGTGTAAGTATACCCCTATGATTCATGTAATTGAGCTAGGTCTATATATGGAATATATATATATATATATATATATATATATATATATATATATATATATTTTGATGATTGATTTACTTTTGTTTTTATTCTATTTTTTTAGAACGACAATGGTATGATATATATGTCAAACACAATATATACATATTATCTTTTCGAAAATTTAAACCCGCAACCTCTTGATTGATGGATTACTCGTATACCTCTCGGCTCAAGCCCTTTAGTATCTTTGTGTGTAATACTAGGGGAAATGATAGATACAACACGAAACTTGATTGATATAATAAAATTGTGCATTACTGAACTTGTAGTGTATGTATTAATTATGTATAATCTTCTTGTATGTATTGAAAGTTGTCCCTAATACTAGAATCAAATGTATATTAGTCCTTAATTTTTAATTCATGGCCTTAAAAGCATTTATCATATAGTTTTAATGTAATGTATGTTTGCCTACAGAAGCAAACGTTTACATTAACATTAAAATGGATGCGCATTCGTACCCGAAGTCCCATAAAAATGAAACACGGAAGTCTTTGGACAAGCTTAATATTGGTCAACTTGAACTGACATCAAGCAATAATACAATTCTCCACCTTGTTTCCAAGTATGGAGACATTGAATATGTGAATGCTATTCTTAAAAAACATCCTTGTCTGCTATACTCTCGTAATTCTAAAGGGGAGACGCCATCTTACGTTGCTGCAAGAGAGGGACACATGGACATTCTTGATACAATGATGCACTATTTCAAAATGAAAAACGACGATATTGAATTGCTTGTTATTAGGACCGTCGACAACACCACTGCATTGCATGCTGCCATACAGAACCATCATGTAGGTGTAGTATTCTTGTTGATCAAAGAAATTCCTCAACTTGCAAATCGTATAAATAATTCGAAAGAAAGCCCAATTTACCTTGCTGTCGAAAGAAGTTATCATCATATTTTAAGACTTATACTGGACAAGTGCGAGCAAAAAGCCTTTGGTGGACCAAATGGCAAAACAGCATTACATGCAGCAGCCATTTCTGGATCGACAGGTAACCTTCTTTATCCTTAATATTTATAATTTTATATGAATATGAATGCATTTCATGTGTAAAATCTTTAACTTTTGAGTGTGATTGAACTTACATATGATAAGCATTAGGACGTACACATATAATCTTTAGAACTTTATCTTTCAAGGTAATAATCTTTAGAACTTTATCAAGTGTAATTATCACTTTCTATATATTATGAAACTAAATTTATTTGTGGGCAAATTTCAAAAAAGGTGAAATAAATTAAAATTAAAATATATGGAGCTAAAGACCGTAATGCACAATTTAAGAAGTTAATGTTCATTTTTGTTATAAAAAAAAAAATAAATCCTTTCTTAATTATATCAAAATTTGACATAACATGTTACCTTTATTGAGCATCAAATCTAGTCCTACTATTAACGAAAAGGTAACGTCCATTGAGCATTTGGTGCCTATGAAGATAAATAAATATTAAGTGATCAACAACGTCATATGTCAAACAATAAAAAAGATTAGACATGTTTTTAAGCATATATATCATCAGTCAGTGTCCAATATATATTAACGAATATTTTTTATGAACTTTTGTTTCAGACTGTATTAAGCACCTGCTAGGTGCAAATCGTGATCTACTGTACATCGCAGACAACCATGGTCAGACACCGTTGCACTATGCTGTACATCATAACAATCCATCTGCAACAAAAGCGCTACTAAATGCAGATACCTCGCTAGGATATAAATTAACGATTGATCAAGATGGAGCAACATCTTCGCTAGTTCATATTGCTTCAACTCTTGGTCATTCCAAGATAATGAAAGTTCTTATATCCGAATGTCCTGGTTGCTCGGAGATAACTAATAGCGAAGGCAGGAATATTCTTCATGTTGCTATTGATAATAAGAAAAGGGAAGTAATTGAATTTATCTTTCAAGATGAATCGTTAACGGAACTTATCAACCAAAAGGATAACGACGGGAACACTCCTATTCATTTATTTATGGCGTCTGATGAGCTTGACGACATGATAGAAAAGGTGATGGATTCTAGGATCGACATTAATGTCCTCAACAATGAAAATCACACTCCTTTGGACGTTGCATCTACAATGGAAAAACGACATAGATTGCTACAGGTAATACTGATGAACTTAACTCAGCTGTTGATTAGTTGTAGCTTTGAGTCATTTATATACGTACATTTCTTTTAGATCATACTGTAATAATCTCATCTCAATAAGGTATATTACTATATACTTGCTACAAATCCAAACTTAATTATATTATTACCCATTATATTGTGATCTAACAAATTATATATATGCAGGCTGTAGAGATGGGTATAAGTGTACGTAACACACGTGTGCTGTCTAAAAAACGTAAGTTGAGCAAAGAAGAGATCGCACAGATTGAAGACGAATATCAGCTAGTGAAAGATTTTCTTCTACTCGTCACTCTTATATTTACAGCAAGCTATGCGGCGGGTTTTACAGTGCCAGGTGGTTCTAACAGTAATGAAGTCTCCAAACACGGCATGCTCATGGTACTTAGAAAACTCGCTTTCCAAGCCTTTATGGTGACTAATGCGTTAGCATTCTCCTGCTCTGGTGGTGCTTTATATGCATACATCAGTATAGTAATTAATCGTAAGCGGTATAAACATATCGAAATTACAGATGATACGGATGTAGTCGGTTCCTTTTATACAGCAGTAGGAGTTATTAATATTCTTACAGTAGGTGCCATCATAACAATGGCAATGGCATTTGCAACAGGGATATTCGTTGTGTTAACACCTTACCCGGTTTTGGCATTCCCTTTATGTTTCCTTACCATAGTTATTATCTATGGGTGCACGTTCGCCGTCGGGATCTTAATCACCATATTCGATTAATTAGGTTATGATTCACTAGCTTTATATACCGGTGTATACACATGGTCCATGTAATAATTATGTGACTTTTATACCCGTGTGGCACACGGTCCGAATATTTATGTAATAATGTACTCCGTGTGACTATATTATCGAAAATTATTATAGTTTGAGTTGTAATTCTTACGTTTATTGCAATTATAAAGGACAAAGTAGATGATATGTGCCTATGTGGGCAGCTGAAGACTCAAAGTTAAATGTTGTCTATTTGCCACGCCAATGACCCATCGATCCCTCGATCCATACCCAAATTTAACTTTTTTGATCCACGTCCCTGTGCCTTTAGTCACTAAGAGCATCCATAACAATGAATTTTGTAAAGCTTTATTTAGTTTAAATATGTTAAACCTTTTTTGTAAAAAGCTTTATGTCTAACAAGAAAAAGCTTTTCTTACACAAAAAGTATTAAATTTGATTAAAATAACAAGGAAAACGATTACTAAAGCTTGAGATATATAAAGCTTTTACACTCTCTTTCATATATATTTTACTAGTTTTATTTGATTTATATGTAAGAAAAAAAATTTTTTGTTGGAGACAAAGCTTTTTACAAAAAAGCTCTTACACATTCAAACAAAGTAAAGTTTTATATAATTTATTGGTGTAGATGCTCTAACCACTACAGACAATTCTACTTGCACTACACTACTACAAAGCAAGCCTAAGAAATGTTGCATTACACACTGCATTGGCGGTAAAGCAACACTTTAAAAATAGTGATGCATATAAAGATCCATAGCAACAATTTTTTAAAGTGTTAGCAAATTTTGGTATGAGAATGCAGCATTATTAAAATGTGTTGGTTTTGTTATAACTAGAAAGCAACACTTGAAAAAAGTGTTGCAAACACTATACATAAAGCACAACATTTTTAATATGTATCATATATATATTTTTTTAAATTAGAAAACAATACTTGGTTTAGCAGTGTTTCTCCGTTAATAAGATTGTCAAGATCGGAACGTAAGATCGTTTTTTGCATTTGCAAGATCGGGATCGTAGATCCTAACAAAATATGATTTTTTATATAAAAATATCTAAATTCTTGTAGAAAAATGCTATTAGAGAAATTAGTCTAACATTCAAACTTTTATAACACTGAAGTAATGCAATTTGTCAACATATATTTCTCGATTGATAAACAAACTAAAACAAAAGATAGCGGCATAGTACAATTGTACCAAAGTTTGAGAGCATATTACAAATGCTTCATAATTGTCGTTTTAGAGGTTATAGACTTTTTCTTAGGTTGATTTGATAATAAATGAGAAACTGAACTTGGAAATAAATGTATGTCAAGTTTTGAGATAGGATTTGTACTACTTATGGGCCTTACAAGTCCAATTGTAAAATAAAAATAATAAAAAATAAAAAATTAGCCCATTTGTAGGATCGGATAGTTCAATGATCATACGATCTTACGATCGATCCTACGATGCTACTCCGATCCTACCTCCTGACCGATCCTACTCCGATCCTGCACGTTTTTCCTTGGTATGATCGTAAGATCGTACGATCCTACGATCAGGATCGCGATCTTGACAACCTTAGGAAAAAGTAGCATGTTTTAAAATGTATATTATTATATAACATATAGTTGAATGGACTATCACATCAACATTTTATGTGTCCATACAACTTGATATTTCAACGTAATAATCTTTAGAACTTTATCAAGTGTGATTGGCTATCACTTTCAATATATTATAAAACTAGTTTTATTTAACTGTAGGTAAATTTCAGAAAAGGTAAAATAAAATATAATAAGAATTTGATATATGGAGCTAAAGATCGTAATGCACAAATAAGGAGTCAATTTATGTTAAAAATACCTTTCTTATATCAAAATTTGACATAACATGTTACCTTTTTTGAACATCAAATCTAGTCCTACTATTAACAAAAAGGTAACGTCCATTGAGCATTAATTTGGTGCCTATAAAGATAAATAAAGAAATAAGTGATCAACGTCATATGTCAAACAATAAAAAAGATAAGACATGTTTTTAAGCATATATATCATTAATGCACAATCTATATCTATATTATACTTTAACAGAAAAATCTTAAACTAGAAATGTTATGATCAAAATATTTATAAATTGTATAATAAATAGTTTACAATCAACATGTCATATATAGTAATTAAAATATTTTTGAATTAAAAAAATAGTTTTCATATATATTACTAATAACTAAATTAAAAAAAACCAAAAACTTGAACCGTACAAAATTGATGGAGTATATATTAGATGTTATTAGTTGACGATTATATTATATAAAGATCGGTTCATGGTACAATTTCATTTAACCTAAATTTTTAATTACACAATTTATAAAATCAAATGTCGAAACTCCGCGTTGTCGTGGGACTTCACCTAGTTATACTTTAAAAGAAAAACCTTAAACTAGAAATGGCCCTTGGATTTATTAGAGACTTGATAATCTCACCATTTAAAATCTTTATAACATCATAAGTTTTTCGGTGGAGTTTCTTTAATAAGGAAATGATGATTACTAATTAAGTATTTTTGAAAATCATTAAATTAATTCAAATTCATGATGATTAAAATAATAAAATAATAATAATAATAATTGTTATATGTTATATAACTGATTATAAGTAAATGAGATGATTGTTTCCTTATTATTTTCAAAATAAATGAGATGATTATAAGTTTTTATGTTGTGAACCATTATCCCAATCATTAATTTGCTAATACAATAACCTATGATTAGCTATAACGTCAATTTTTTACTTTAATTCATGTTATTGTATCTCATGGACACGTTAACAATCGAGCAGTTGAATTTTCTCAACAATGTAAATCAAACAACACTTCAGACTGAGGAATCCATATCTCAACAACTATCTACGATGCAACAAACTTTGTTTGAAACTTTGAAGAAGGACGTAACAATCGAACAAACTAGCTCATCTAAAACACCCCAAGATTTTAACACATATTTTTTTTTTTTTTTTAATTTCGGAACCGTTATCCCATTCAATAAAGTTTAAAGCATTTATATAAACTTTAAACCAATACTAAGTATTATACTGTTACAACTTAAACATATATAGTTACAAAAACAGTTTTTCTATTTGGGTATTACTTCTAAAACATTTTAATTCGCAAAATGATCAGAGTTTCAGCCGTCAAACATTTCTTCAAACGATCACTACTTGCCCAAATATCCCAAAAGTTAACCTGCAAAAGTATTGTGGGGGATTAGCACGAAGCTAAGTGAATAAACTAAGTCTTACAATCTAACTTAGCATAACAATCAATTCACAACAATTAACTTCGAGAAACAATCAAATAGAGGATCGGTGGTTCTTGAGGTATCCTCAGTCCGCGGTGATCCTCCAAGAACACTTAATAATCAACTGCAGGCCAATACAGAGATTTTACCGATAGTTTATTGCTATCTTTAATCATTATGAACTAATTCACAACGAATGTTCATCCGGTCCATAAAGATTAACCTATAGCAACTAAACCCAATATAATTGACCTCTATCATTCCAAACTATCATGGAATTAATCACTAGTAATCAAGTAATCCATCAATTAATAAATTCAATCAGTCAATCTATTATTAAATTATCAATAAAGCAATCAATAATATAAACTTAAAATTGATGTAACTAACTGTTAACACCAAAATCAAATTGTGAGAATTAGTCTACTCACCGATACCTCAGCAGTTGCAACACTCAGTTTCTTATCACCGAGTCTTGGTTTTTATCTGAAATATCACATAATAACAAATTAGTAACTTGTCATTAACAAAATAGTATTTACAATATTGATAAATCTTACACATAAGTAACCATATAATACATATGTATATGGTATATATTTAAGTTCACAGTTTAACTTAATCATCAAAATACAACAGACAAACGCGATCCGGGTCAGGTTTGGTGGGATCGCGTTCCTCTTAAGAAAAGTTTCTGTGATTGATTTGCACTTGGCAACGCGATCCAGGTAATTGCTTGGGATCGCGTTCCCAAGAGTAAAATCCGTCCTAAATCATTTATAACTAGTGAACGCGATCCTAGCTAGGGTTTGGGGATCACGTTAAGCTGTTCTTCAGCTCAAGAACAGACCTGTTATAGTCCAGCTCGAACCAAAACTCAAATCATCATCAAAATGACATCAAATTCGAATTTGAAAGCTATCAAAGGCTCAATTAACTTCAAGTAACATCATATCAATATAATTAACAACTTCAATCACTAATTTTCTACCATTTCATTCATTAACCTAATATCCTTCAATCAAGCTATATATATATCAAATGAACACTTCAAATACTTACAATTATAGAAGAAGAAGATGATATACTCTGATATAAGTTCCCCAATCACAGATTCTTGATAGTTAAGAGATTTCTAGCTTGATTTGGACTTAATTTCATATGACACTTCAAAGTTTGTAAGAAAGAAAATCACAGGAAGAAGATGAAGGTCGGGTTAAATCCAAACCCAATTTTTATATCACAGTGTAATTATAATACCTGTTCTAACTCTATAGTCTGGAACCTAAATTTCAAATGCGAGAAAATTATTTTATTTTACCGTCATCTAAATTTATTTAAAGTAAACAATATTCCATTAGTCACAACATTACCTGAAACTTATTTTCCTATTAAATTTACAATCAAACACATATAATAATATATACTACTTATAAAAACTAAAGAAAATACCTGTTTCTCCTAGGCCTGATTTGAGGATGTTACATCATCTAATACTGGCAACTACATGGGTCAAATGTATATGGCTATAGGAAATTTGGGTTCACTTGATCATTTCTTATGACAGGTAAACAACATCAGTCCTACTAATGTACGTTCCTCTAATTAAACATGCAAAATTCACCAACATTTCTTACCGCTTAATATAATTCACCTAAAACTATTTTTCACTGCCTATATAGATTTTGTTAATAAACACTTATGTGGCAATCAAATTTAATAATTTCGTAGGCATCTATTTTGTCACTATAGTTACATACTATTGAACTCAACTACATTGTCATTTCTCAGGCTGATGACTTGCGGGAAAAAACAATGCAACAAATCCATGCAATACTTACGACTACACAATCTGCACATGTTATCATTGCAATACATAACTACTTCTTTCGGCTACGTGTGCTTAGCACACTTTGGGTTGCTCGTCATCATCTTCTAGACGCTCTTGCATATATATTTTATAGTCTCTACTCAAGTTTGCATACCATCTTTTACAACTGAATATTGTTTACTTTTGTATTTTTATATTTCTGGTACCAAATAAATATAATATTACTTTTTACCGTACCAGTACCCATACTGTATCGGTATTGATACCACTTCAATTGGTACAGTATTCAGTACTCACATTATGGTCAAAAGGAAAAACCAATATCTAATTACAACAATAGTAGAAAGTAGAAACCCAATAATTTTATTCCTTTCCCCTTGCCGTGATTCATCTTATTTCAAGAACCGGGTATCAATTCGAATCTCTAATCTCACTCTATTCCAACATGCTCCACCTTGATTCTTATTCTTATCTTACTAGCTTGATGATTTCAGTTTCAAATATTTCAATATTAAAGATTTTGGATTTTACTTTATAGAACGTTAATTTAACTTTTGAGATTTACGATTTCATACGTGTTTGACAGATATGATTGTATACTTAAATCGATTTAGTGGCAAACCAATCTCTTTTATAATGTAAATTAAAGGGTTTATTGTACGGATCACCTACGTATTTTCCTTTTTGCATCAAGATCACCAATGAACTGGTTTTTATCACTAAGGTCGCCAACGTAGATTAAAAACAAAATTTGTTTGTAATTTTTGTTGGCGATCTCAACACATAAATAACAAGTATGTCAGCAACCTCAACCATATATAAAAGTAAGTTGATGACCTCAACACATAAACTTACTAATAAGTTGGTGATCTTAGTAATAAAACCGATTCGTTGGTGATCTCGTGATAAAAAGGAGAATACATTGGTAATCCGTACCATAAACCCTAACTTAAATTGTTGAATATCTTCAGATTTAAGAGTATGAAAATATTTTGAAATAGTTGCATGTATTTACACTAATTTTATCTTTCATTAATTTTCTTACATCACAATGTCATGTTTCGGTAGAATGTGTACCTAGATTGGGCTCAAATCCAAACAGAAACTCAGCCCAACCACTAAAATGGGCCAAATGACCTCAAAAGAGAACATGAAAATCAAAGCATTTATAAGAGTGTACATTTTTGAATATAGTGGACTTAGGATCATGTAAGAAAATGAGATTTTATGAGAACGGTGAGAACACATTTTAGCCATTTATTTTTTGATTAAAAAAACTAAATTTTAGAGGTGACATCTTTGTAAATACTTTAAAGTTTGATTTTGAAGAGTTCACATCACCTTTGCTCATGTGAAGTTATATTTTTTTAACTTCACATCATTTTACTCATGTGAAGCTTTTTTTTTTAGCTTTACATCATTTTGCTCATGTGAAGTTTTTTTTTTAGTTTCACATCATTTTGCTTATGTGAAGTTTTTTTTTTTAGCTTCACATCATTTTGCTCATGTGAAGTTTTTTTTTTTAGCTTCACATCATTTTGGTGAGGTTACGTTTTTATTTTTTCTTAACATAAGGTTATGATGCTATAATTTTTTGTTTTTATAGGTTCACATAGTTTTAATGAGATTAAGTAAATATTTTTTTTGTTAACAGTAGTTTTTGAAGAGATTAATGTATATACATATCAATTCACTACTTCAAACATTGTTGTTAACAAAAATTAAATAAAACTTTACCATGTTAAAACTATTGTGAAATAAAAAAAATTAAACTTCACCTAACAATCCTTATGTGAATCCTCCAAAATCAAACTTCAAAGTATTTACAAAAGTGTCACCTCCAAAATCAGGTATTTTGATACAAAAATGGCTAAGATGTGTTCTCACCATTATCATGGAATCTCCTTGTTCTCACATGATCTCAAGTCTCTCTCTCTCTCTATCTCTCTCTCTCTCTCTCTCTCTATATATATATATATATATATATATATATATTAAGACATATAAAGATTAAAATAAGATGAGTGATCTTTCACATTTATGTTTGAGAAAATTGTCGGGATCATCCCTGTGTTTGTCCAAAAAATCATGTTTCATCGCTTGTTTCAATAAATGTCACTAGGCATCACTGTATTTGTTGTTTTGACTCACCAGTCATCCCTTAGCCAAACAAGGTTAACTTTTTCCGTTAAATGAAGACATGTGCAACACATGTGAGGGTATATTTGTCTTTTCCATTTATTCCCACCCACATCACCTTTAATTTCTACCATTTATTTTTTTGTTGACTAAATCCACAACAACCTGCAACTCCTATTATGTCACACAAATGAAAAGTCACTCCACTAACTCTAAATCGTACAGAAAAAACGAAAATTTCACCTAATTCTTCTAAACTAATCTCTAAAACCTTATTTGAATTTTGAACCCATTGTTTTCCAAATCTTGTTCATAAAAATTGAAACACACTCAATTGTTCACAAATTTATGTTGACACATTAGGAGGTTCCTTCAACCTTCTTGATAAACTCCGACGAAACAAAATCTTCAACCACCATTATTGCGTTAGACTACTAACCGAAGCATCACAACCAATCAACCATCATCGGGGTTGGAGATTGTGATTTTAAACGTGCGGTCAATAACGGAAACCCCGTTGATGGTTCAAGATCTGGTCGACCTCACCGCCACACCGCTTCAATCTCCGACCACCACTGAAGGTTTTGCTGGTGAAGTAAACGAAATGGTTTTGAGGTTTATAAGTTTTTATTTCGTTTTTATTTTTATAGATCTAAACGGTTTTGAAGGGCGTTTTGTGTGCTATCGAATTTTTCCGGCGAGATATACAATGGTAACTACAGCCGATTTGATAGATTCCAGTGCCGAGTTGTTTATGGTTTTGGTTGTTGCCACTACGATCGGAAAAAAGGATCAACGGTGTCGTTGTTGTTGTGTTATAGGGAGACGAATGTCGGAGATCAGAAGGCGTTGGCCGGCCGGATTTTATACACCGTCGATTTAGTTGCGAGCATCTTCAACCATCCTCTCAACATTTTAATTAATTAAATAAATCTTCTTCTCACCACTTTAATTAATTAAATAAATCTAAAAGAAGAAAGAGGATATGCTACGAATTCATTAATATGTGAACAAAATATTGAATTAATAGTGAGGGTATTTTAGACATGGGTGCATGTGTAGTGTAAACAGGGAGACAAAGAGTAATTATTAGTTTATAATAATTATTATAATTATAAGTCAAAAGGAAAATAGAAAAATAATAAGAGTGAGGATATCTTAGTCATTTTATACTAGATTACCCTCATGTGTTGCGCATGTGATCAAATTTAAAGGATGAAACTAACAGAGTTAGGCTAAGGGATGATTGGTGAGTCAAAACAACAAATACAGGGATGTCTAGTGACATTTATTGAAATAAGTGATGAAATGTGATTTTTTGGACAAACATAGAGATGATCCCGACAATTTTCTCTTTATGTTTTAAACGAAGTATTGATTTATAATATTTAATTATTATTTATATTTATTTACTTACATGATATGTAACCATGAAGGTGATTAGTCATAATACTTTTATATATCATTTCTTCGTCTCAAAATAACTATCATCCGACAAAACACACATTAAATAAAAACATAATCATTAATAATTTCTTTTTTTTTGTATCCTACGGAATGAAAGTTTTACACTTAATTAATTTAAAACTACTTTCTATGAAGGTTGTACCAATAATTTCAAATATGGGTAATATGATAATTTCAATTAAACTTCTCTATCGATTTTCTAGTAGTACGTATAAGAAATATGCACAGCTATACTGAGATGAAATGAGTATTGAATAATATACCAAGTAAAAAAGGACAGATCTAGCTACGTACTATCCTTCTGATGGAAGGCATATAGCTTTTGAAGTCCCTAATTAATCTACTCTAAAAATATCTACTACTTCATCCTGATGTTCACAAACCAATTTCATTCACTACTACCTTCAACTCATACCCACTTCCCATGGCTTCCATTTTCAAATTGATTTCCAACAACCCAGACGCAACTTTTAAAAATGGAGATCGTTTTTGTGCATCAATGAAGAAGGCTTTGGAATCTGTAGTTCCTAGTGATCAAAGGCTATTGGATTTTAAACAAACCTTGAAAATCAAAGCAATCTATAACGAGTGTCGACGCTCTGCTGGAGAAGAAATCCCATTGATATACGCATCACGTATGGGATATACATACGCTGTATGGGGTTTTGTAAAATGTGCAAAACAAACCAATACAAATTTGCATACCGGTGCAACAGGGGAGGTTGAGGTTCAAAACTTTTTGTGGTATCGTAACGACTTGAATCAAGCAGCGTTTCATGTGGCAGCAGGTGAAAACAAGCATATTCTCGATGTTGATGTGGCAAAGTTGCTATTAGAGAATTCATCTCTGGAGCGTCTAATGTCGGAGAGGGATCAAAATGGAAAGGCTCCAATTCTCATGTTAGGCCACCCCAAACACGACGCCTTCATTATTTCAATTTTGGAGGCGGCAAAAAGAGAAAACGTGGAAAGCCCAATATCTGTATCAATGCAGATTGTGGATATACAAGGTAACTGATCTTACAATACTAATTTGTTTGAAATAACAAATTGCATAGATCGTTAGTTGATGTGGTTTATATATTGGTTTTAGTCATACATATGATAGCTAGTTTTGACGTAATGTATGTATGTTCACAGAAACAAAAGTCTACAGTAGCATTATTATGGATGTGGATTCGTACCCCAAGTCACATGAAAGTGTAACACGACCGTCTTTGGAGAAACTTAATAATGGTATACTTGAAGTGACACCGAGCAATAACACGATTCTTCACCTTGTTTCCATGTTTGGAGACATCAAATATGTGAATGATATTATTAAAGAACATCCTTCTCTGCTATACTTTCGTAATTCTAATGGGGAGACACCGGCTTATATTGCTGCAAAGGAGGGACACATGGATATTCTTGAAATAATGATTCACTATTTCAGAATGAAAATTGATGATATCGAATTGCTTCTTAAAAGGACCGTAGACAACAACACTGCATTGCATGTTGCCATACAAAATCATCATGTTGGTGTAGTGTTTTTGTTGATTAAAGAGATTCCTAAGCTTGCAAATCATATCAACAATTTGAAAGAAAGCCCCATTTATCTTGCTGTTGAAAGAAGTTATGTTCATATTCTAAAACTTATGCTGGACAACTGTAAAGAAAAAACTTTTGAGGGACCGAATGGCAAAACATCATTACATGCGGCAGCCATTTCAAAATCGTCAGGTACTTTCTTATCCTACCTAAACGTATATAAGCAATGATCGTATTTATTACGTTACACGACTATAATACCTGTTTGCTATTGATGTTTGATAATGGGTAATTAGGTTATATAGGAACCATCATTTTGCACGTAAAAGAAAATTGGTTACATTTTAGCAAAGAAGAAAATGAAAGCCTAATTCTATAAACAGATAAGTTTAAGTTTTTCTCTCTCATTACTTTAATTTAAGTTTTAATCACTAAAAAGAATTAAGAGTTTATTTCATCTACAAAGTGAGTGAATTTAAATTTAATAATAAAAGAAGAAAACAAAAAGAATCTATTAAAAAACTTGTTTTTATATATTTAAAAGGTTCATTATTATATATGGGTGGTGATATTTTCACAATTGAATTTGATAAATCTATCACAATTGTGCATCACATTTTGTATAATACAAGTATTTGATGTATAGTAGTGATGAATTTATCAAATTCAATAGTGGAAATATCATCCCATTATACATATAGGGTGAGGATATAGGATCCTGTGACAACCAATAATTAGTGAGAACTACCCAATTCCTAGCCCGCTGGTCTTTTCCTGACCGGCAATTCAAAATTGCCCCAATCTTTTAAATCAATATTACTTTAATACAAAGAAGAAATTCATCAAACAAACTATATCATTCAGTCTAGATTTTAATTCTCTTAAATATGGTGTTGGTCAAACATTATTTTTTTCTATAAAATAAATAGGTGCAGAATTGTAGTTAGGTGTAGAACACAATTAGTTACAAAATGAAGCTAGGTGTATAACGAAGTTATGTGCATAACGAAGCTAGGTGCAAAACGCAATCTTGTTCTTAAAATTCCTTTTCATTAGACCATTCGCAATCGTAACATCTGAACACCTATTTTTCTGTTGTCACATCAGCATAACACCACAACACCATTTCATCACACACAATCATAACATTAGAACGCCCCTATTTCCCCTGGGTCCCATTATTTCCACATAATTTTCACTTATTTAACAATACAAATACAATTTAATTAAAAACAATACAATTTAATAACTAAAATACAGTACGATTCAATAATTAAAACACAATACAATATTATTATTTTAAAAATACAATACAATTTAATAAGTAAAATACAATAACATTTTATTAATAAAATACAATACACTACAATAATTAAGCGTCTTCATTATTCACAGCATTTAGTCTGCGAAAGTTTGGTGGAAGCGTCCAAATGTGCTTGGTGAGATCGTCTCGTAGTTGGTCGTGCACCCGTTTGTCACACATTTCTTATATTCTTGATTGTCTGTCTGGTACACGAGTCCTAAAATCCCGCCGAGGCCGGTTAAAAGGGTCGTTGATCATCTCCTGCTCGATAGAAGATATTGCGAAACCATTATCCTCTAGTATCATGTTATGTAATATGACACAAGTGTACAACCGTCTTCGCATCTTGTTAACACTCATAGCTCTTCCCGCAATCTTTAAAATTGCAAACCTTCCTTGAAGTACACCAAACGTCCGTTCAACATCTTTTCATGCACTTTCTTGAAATTTATTGAACTTGGCTCGTTTCTCATTAGTAGTGTACAAGTGTACACCAATCTGGATAAATACCATCAGCAAGATAATACCCTTTTGTGTAGTGATGTCCATTGACATCAAAGGCTGCGGAGACCGGTGTCATTTTTAATGGAATCGAACAACGGAGAGTGGTTTAAAACATTGATGTCATTGTTCGAACCAGCCTTGCCAAAAAAGCATGTCATATCTACATGTCGTATGAAGCAACAGCTTCAAGCATAATGGTCGGGTGTCCGTGATCACCCCTAATGTATTGGCCTTTCTATGCATTCGGGCAATTTTTCCATTGCCAATGCATACAGTTAAAACTCCTAAGCATTCCTTTAAACTCATGTTTCTGCTCGTGTGCTTCATAGAGCCGAGTAATATCTGTAGCCGTGGGCTTTCTCAAATACTCCGTTGAGTATAAATCGAAGACACACTTACAAAAGTTGTTAAGATAGTAGATTGAAGTTCTTTCACCCATTTGTAAGTATTCATCAAACATATCAGCGGAGGTTCCATACGGCAATTGCATATGGCAGATGTGCACTTTTGTAGTGCGGTAAAACCAAGCCGACCAAGTGCATTTGGTTTTTCTTTAAAATAATCAAAGTGGTTGGGAATAGGTTCAATGGAGTCATCGGATATACCTTGTACGATTCGAACAAATAATTGCCGACACATACTAAAACGTCATTTGAACGAGTTTGGAGGATACTTTGGGTTCTCCGAATAGTAGTCGTCCCACAAGCGTTCTTGGACACCTTCACGATCTCTTGAAATGTAGTTTCGACTTCGTGGTGGTCTTGAACTTTGACCGGCATAACTATTTTTTTAGCCCAGTAAGCTTGCAGAAGTCCAACTATAACTTCATCTTCCGAAGATGAATCGAGAATAAGATTAATCGCATCCATTTTTGAAGTTTTATTGTAAGAATTATATATATATATATATATATATATATATATATATATATATATATATATCGTGGAATGATCTAGAGGGAAGTGCATTTTTTGGGGGAAGGGGAAACATTATTATTCATCAAGAAGCAAATTACCTTCACCCATACAAATCTCGAATAAATTAAACTGAAATTTATTAAATGTTAATTAGAATATGACGAACTCTATCGTAACAGAGGTGAATGGAGTTACGTTTAGTTTGAAAATTCTTACGAACTCCATCGTAACGGAGGTGAATCTCAATGTGTTGGAGAGGAAAGCTTTCACATAGATGTGTTGTCCGTATTTTAGAGAAAAATAATTTGGGGATTTGAAGAGAGAAATGATTTAGGATCCAGAAAGAAAATCTAATTTTTGGGGAAATCGATCTATTGGGTTTAGAGCGTCTGGTGTATTCTTTGAAAAAATCAAGGGATAAAAATTGATTTAATAGTTCTCACGGTTCTCACATAATACTTTGGTTCTAACATAATCCTTTCAATATAGGGGAATGATCAAGAGGGAAACTTCAAAATTGGAGGAAGGAGGGAAGCAAACCTAAATTACTCATTTTTTTTACTCTTCTATATTCATCCACTACCCATTTTGATTAACATGCTGAAAATTTAATTTTGATTAATATGCTTTTGTCATTCCAATCGAATTTTACATATTGAAAAAATTCCAGATCGTTAAAGAAAGCATGTTGAAGTAAAAATGAAGGTTAACGTGCTGAAAATTTAATTTTAATTAACATGCTTTTGAAATGCATGTTAACATTCATCGTAAATGAATGTATACGTGCTAAAATTTTGATTTTGATTAACATGCTTTTGAAATGCATATTAACATTCATCGTAAATGAATGTAAACGTGCTAAAAATTTAATTTTGATTAACATACTTTTGAAAGGCATGTTAACATTCATCATAAATGATGTAAGGTGCTGAAATTTTGATTTTGATTTACATGCTTTTGAAATGTATGTTAACACATCGTAAATGAAGGTAACGTGCTGAAAATTTGATTTTGATTAGCATGATGTTACATGCATGTTAACAATCTGGGACACGTTAACTTTTCAGTTGACCAGAATGCATGATTTAGAATTGCTTCTCTCCTTCCCCTATTTTTTTACTTTCCTCTTGATCTCCTATATATATATATATATATATATATATATATATATATATATATATATATATATATATATATATTGGCATGATCCAGAGGGAACATCCAATTTTGGGGGGAAGGGAAGAAGTGTTGATCTAACCATCCATCTCATCTAATCAAATTAAGGTGCACCATATTATTGTGGTATGCACTTCATGGGAATTTAGTGATAGCATGGAAGTACCAATGAGAATACGCCACGTGTACAAAGATCACCCATTTACCCCTTAAACAAATTATCTCACAAACGACAAGTCGGATTATTATGAAAATTGCATTATACAATTCAGCGTTTTCTCCTCTTCGATTTAAGATCACCCAAGGCATTCTTTCGATAACTTTATTTTTTTCGTTTTTTGATGGGTTTACAAATTAATATGCATCAAAATGCATAATATTAGCACTTGTGAACATAAATATTAACGTACATCAATTTAAAAAGGTAGAATATAAAATTAAATTAAAATGCATCATATTTCATGTTAATAATATTTATCCTCATGAGTGTTTACATCAATATACATCACTTTGATATAAGATGCATCAAAGTACATACTATTAATACTCATAAACATGAATGTTAATTTGTATCAATATACACCGCTATGATGTAAACCTGGGTTAACACGCATCTAATTAGTGCATACTATTAGTAATCGCCATCATTAATATTAACATACACTATTAAAATGTAAATGTAACTTAATATGCATCCATTTGCATACTATTAGTACACATTAAAACCAATGTCAACATATATTTAACATACGTAATTCCGATGTAAAACTAATTTAACATGCATCGTAATGCATATTATTAATTATAATTAATCAACAAAAAATTTAAAATACATAAATATACATCACTACAGTTAATATGAATCACATTGCATACTATTAGTACACATTAAAATGAACTATAACAAAATATGAATATAAAAAGTAAAATGTAAGATATGAACGTACATGTTTATGAGTTAGGGCTAGAAGAAGATATGAACGTACATGAATGTTTATGAGTAACAATTTTTCCAAACAAATTACACAATTCAATTCAATTCTTTTTATCATCTTTAACTTCAACCATGTGCTTTTCTAATAGCAAATTAGATTCTAACTTGAAATTAGATGTAAATTGTGTGTTGCATCCAAGAATAATCAGATGCAACTTTAAATAAACTCATAAAAATCATGTAATTAGGGACAAGTGAATACAATCTTTACATATATATAATAATTAACTAATACGATTTAACATAAGAAACAAATCAAATGCATAGTTGCGTATCATTTATAATATAAAAATTAAACTGAGATGATATATTCATAGTTTACAAACACAAAAGCTAACAAAACTCGGTTAATTTCCATCCAAAGATAGAAATTACCGTATCTTGCCAAGTGACATTCACAACCGTCATGGCCGTTCGCCATAATCACCAATGGGCATAAATTCATCTACGTCAAAGTGTGAGAATCGTAACAGAACCATCAGCAACCACCGCCATCGCCGGAGTAAGTTGTCGCCGTAAATCGCCGCCTATTTCAGGTCGAACGGTTGAATCTCTTGGTGAGGCAGTCAATCACGTCATCACCGTGTCCATCAATGGCGACCGCGATCGAGACTACCACATTCATCATCATTATTGTTGAACTTTTAATCGACCTCGTCATCGCAAAACTGTGTGCAAGTTATTTCTATTTGGCGTAGAGAAAAGTTAGGGCTACAAGAAGATATGAACGTACATAATTAAGAGGCTGATTTTCGAGTTTTTTTCTTATCAAAGGGTCACTTAATTATTGATCCCATCTACAAATTAATGGCCCAATCTAGTTCTCATGGTTCATACTAAACATTTAATTCTTACCTGATCCTTTTATTGTACTCTCTAAATCTAAATGTGATACACTTATTCTCCATTCAAAATTAGCATTTAGCCGATCAATCTTATCTTATCTTAAACCCTTATAATTGTTTAAGCTGTTGGCTTAAACTTAATTTTTGTCTTATCGAAAATACCAACTATACCCCTATGTATTTTTAGAAGGTCCCATGATAAATACAACATGGCTTTTGATACATACAACAACATACATGCATTACAGTGTTGTACAGTACAACACTGTAATGCATGTATGTTGTTGTATGTATCAAAAGCCATGTTGTATATATCAACACCCTTTAGAAGAGTCAACAATTCCTTTTGAAAACAATATATTTTCAACCAATCACACAAATTAACATCAAAATTTTTTAAACCAAGTACTTTATATTCTTACACGATCTCTTAAAAACTCAAAACTAAGTACATATAAAAAGAACAAATGATAATAAAATAAAGAGAACACAATTATCAATTATTTTTCAGTAAACAAATTGTAACTTTTATGATCGTGCTACTTCATAAATATCACACAAAATTTATTATTATTACTTGATCTAAGACATATTATTTGCATCAAATATGCAATGATTAATCATAATGATCAATTTCAAAAATCGTTTCCGCTGCATAGTGCAGGTCATCTACTAGTAAAAGATAATAAGTTTACAAGTTTTTATATTTTTCTATCCTTTTGCCATTATTAAATTCACAAATAATATTATAAAAAAAATATTTTGAAAAATGATAGATAGACCTAATTAAACATTAGCCTAAGGCCCTTCCCAACGCAGCCCGTCGCTTGACGTCGGTTGGAACCGACAAGACCGACGGCGATAGCACGGCCTCGTCGGTTGGCTCGTCGGTTTCGCTTCTTCGGTTTGGCGACGAGGCTTCGGTTCACGCGGGACCCATTGCTTTGTTTTTTTTTTCCTTGTATCCGGCCCAAACTAAAAAAAATAAAAAAAAATTCCAACTTTTAAAACTTTTACATTCCCCCTTTTTTTAAACTTTTAAAACTTTTAAATTTTTAAAACTTTCAAACTTTTAAAACTTTCAAACTTTTAAATTTTAAAAACTTTTAAACTTTCAAACTTTCCCCCTATTTTTTTAAACTTTTACCTATAAATATACTTACATATTACACTCATCTTCACACAACAATTTACACAATTCAACTTCCAAAACCTCTCTAAAAATCCTCTCTATTCAAAATGTCCAAAAATAACAAATCAACTTTCAAAAATAACAAACAAAGTATTGCCAAAGATATGTGGCAAAATTTGTTGAATAACCCGTTACCAAACCCGACTTCACCAAACACTCAAGCTTCCAGATCTTCGTCTCAACCAAACACTCAACCTACCGGGTTTGCCAATTTCCCACCAATTGCAAACCCGTTCACCCTTGATCCGCACGACCCGAGGAATAATTATGCATTCCAAGGGTGGTACACAAACACACAATCCTCACCATCACAATCACAATTCCCCCACCACACGCAATGGTCACAACCACAGTGGTCCCAAAACACACAATGGTCACCACAACAAATGCCATTCACCGTACCAGAAACTATGGAAGAAAGCTCCGACGAGGCGAACCCGGAACCGGAACCCGAAACCCGAACCAACAAGAAAAGGGGTAAACGGGTTCAAAAGTGTGAACCGGCTAAACGTGTTCAAACACGTTGGACGGACGAGGAGGCTAGAATTTTAGCCGAGCGGTGGATACATTGTTCCGAAAATGGTATCCTGGGAAAAAATCAATCAAACGAGTCATTTTGGGCTAAAGTGGTTCAAGGTTACAATACTTGTGTGTCAACAAAACGTAACCTTAATCAACTGACCGGCAAATGGAACAAGATTTCCAAAGACTCAAAAACATTCCAAGCTCTCTACAAACACTATAAAGAAGTTTGCCCACAAAGCGGTGCCGATGAAAACGACGTTATGATTGCCACCTGAAATGCATTCCGACAACAAGTTGGGCGTGCCTTCATTTACGAGTCATCTTGGAATGTTCTTTAACATTATCCAAAATTCTTTGCCGAGCCGGGCGTAATGGCCAACGAAGATTCTTTCCGTGAGTTTGTCACCGATCTGGACGCGGATGAATAACCGACTGCAACGGCTCTTGATAATAACATGAAACGGTTGTTCCAAAACGACTACATCCGCCGTCCTCCTGGCCGAAAGGCGGCAAAAAGTACGGCCTCAAGCTTCGCCGGTTCATCTTTACGAAGTGTTCAGTCTGAAAAACTGGAAACACTTGAAGCAGTCAAGCAAACCGCTCTCGCGTAACAAGAAGCAATTAAAATGATTAAGGAAAACGCGATGAAAAAAGCCGCCTACAAAGCTTTGAGTTTTTTGTGTAAAAAGCTTCCGAAAAAGGCGTCTAAAAAAGAAATTAAAATGATGAAAAATGCGAGGAAAGAAGTCGTGACACTCTACCAAAACAAATATGCCAACGACCAATCGGACGAAGACGAGCAAGAAAACGCGAACGAAACCGACGAGTCGAGCTCCGATTAGATTATCTATAATTTTTCTTTTTAGGAATTGTCGTAATTTTTATTTTTAGAAATTGTGGTAATTTTTATTTTTAGGAATTGTTGTAATTTTTATTTTTAATGGAATGTTTTTATTTAAATTATTGTGTTTAATTTAAATAGTTTTGTTTTAATTGATTAAAGAATTGGTCAGTGGGTCCCAGAAAAATGAAGTGACGTAGCAGGGATGGGAGGGGTCAGTCAGTTTTCTGAAAAAGCTGACGTGACGCTGACATGGTTCCGTCGGTTTCAGTCAGTTGAGTTTAGGGTTAGGAGTGTCCTAATAAGAACATATAAATGTAAACTTCAACCCATCAGATTAGGAAAGATAAAACACATACCCAATGATTAAATTGTGCCAATATTTAAGTCTATCTACTTATGTCATTACTCAAAGTTTTAACTAATTTTTCATGATTATTCTACCAATTTCTCATGATTCTTTTACTATATCAATATATCAAGTCAACATAAGTATTTTATCAAAATGCCCTTTAAAATATCAAGACAAATTGAGGTTATAGTTTCTCTATTGTTATTAAGTCTTAATATCAATCCTACTATGAGTAAACATTTAGCATGATATGTACTCACATCCATAAAACATATAGAGCCCTAGGGGAACCTGTGGATAATGGTTCATTCCAACTCTAGACGCTCTCACTGTGCAAAGGAGGTGGACAATGACTGATGCCAAAGATACACGAGATCAGGATGTTCCTGTCAATTTACACCTTTTAATTTGCAGATATTAAGTGTTAATAACCTCATGCTCCTGTCACAGGTCTGATTTAATGAGAGTTACTATCCATCGTTACACTAAAAAGCTAAAACTCTCAAAATAAAGCTAAAAAATGTAGAGGACGAAACCATTATTTTTTTGTATAACCACGGAAGACGAACCAACCGCGTAATTAACTCAAAACATCTATGTCAATGTTTAAACATAATAATAGAAGTTTAATAAAACTTATATGTCAATGGATGATACTAGCTAACAATGATAGATTATGTGTGTTTCTCATCATATATATCAATGTTCAATATATAATATGGACATTTAACGGACTTTTGTATCAGAGTCAATTGAGTACCTGTTGTCTGAAAATCGCGATCTACTATACCAACTGGACAATCATCGTCGGACTGCATTGCAATACGCTGTTCATCATAACCATCGATTTGCAACGGAAAGGCTACTAGAAAAAGACACATCCGCTGGCTATACAAAAGTGATGGAAGATGGCGTAGAATCTTCGCTAGTTCATATTGCTTCGAGTCTAGGTCACTTAGGTATGATGATATTACTTATATCTAGATGTCCTCGATGCTCAGAGATAACTGATGGCAAAGGCAGGAATATTCTTCATGTTGCTATTAATAATGAGCATACCAAAATAATTGAATATATCTTTCGAGATGAATCGTTTACAGATCTTCTCAATCAAAAAGATAACGATGGGAACACTCCTATTCATTTATATATGGCTTCCGACCTTGACATGATAGAAATTTTGATGGATTCAAGGGCCGACATTCATGTCCTCAACAATGAAGGTAACACTCCTTTGGACATGACATCTTCAGCAGAAAGACGCAAGAGATTGTTAGAGGTACTAATGTACTATTTACCTTCGATCACAACTCTCTGATGACCAAATTAAATTATTTTGGTAAGTGAAATAATTCATGTGCAGGAGTGATATCCCATTACAAACACTAATACTTATTCATCTATACCCATTTTCAAATTATGATATAGATATTACAATTTACAAGTGTCCAATATTAAAAGATAATTTCTTGTTTGACTAAATTCTGACAACAGCGATCGTATTACTATGCAGGCTGTAGAAATGTGTATACCCGTACGTACACGTGTGGCGTCTCCAGGAAAGTTTATGCATAGTAAAACAACGTTTGATGCGGCATATCAGCGTGTAAATGAACTTATTGTAGTGACCACTCTAATAGTAACTGCAACCTTTGCTGCTGCATTTACAGTGCCAGGTGGTTTTGACAGTAACGAGGGCTCGGGCTCCAAACAAGGCATGCCCATTCTACTTAAGAAAGCTGCTTTCCGAGCCTTTATGGTGAGTAATACGTTAGCATTCTCATGCTCTTGCTCTGCTTTATTTGGATTCGTCGCTCTACTTCTTGGAGGTCGTCTTAAATTACGAAATCCCGATGCACATGAGTATCAGTATATGGTGTATGTTTCTAGAGTAGCTTTGCGCATTAGACTCTTTACAATCTTAGCCGTCATAGCAATGACAGTTGCATTTGCAACCGGGATATACGTGGTCCTAACACCTTACCCTGGTTTGGCAATCTTTTTATGCTTATTCAGCTTATTTATTATATTTTACACCCCATGCTTCGCCATTTTACTGTTTAGTCAGGTTGAGTAGGAAAATGTCATGTAACAAGTATAATTAGTTTGATTCGTCTTCCTAAATGTACGTTAAACGAAAGGTATATTGTGACAGTTAAATCTTTTGTAATTCGTAGGTAAGGAGTTTTATGAAGAAAGGTTGTTAAAATGGAGTAATTCGTAGACCATCTACTTTTGACTTTACATTACTATTTTGGTCAAAAATTATTTAAAGCAATTTAGTGATCAAATTTAGTTTGTGAGGTAGTGTGTTTGTATCAAATTTCAAGATAAGTGTACGTAAAATACAAATTTATGACAAAAGCTTGGTATCTCAAGATGTGAATATAAATCCTTGTTAAAAATGCAACGTAAAGCTTGATGAATTGCTAAGTTGTATGAAACAAGTGTTTGATAACAGAAATGAGTGTAAAAATCAAGTATTATCCAAGATAATTCCGGAATAATACCGTTTATATGTTAAAAAATGATAGACAAACTAAGTTATCAAATAATGAATGCAAGAACACAATGATGTAGGAGGAAAACCCTTGATCTATAATAGATCGCCGACACAAAACCTCGAGAAGGATCAATCGATCATTGCCTTATGTTTATCTTATTAAAGTAAAACAATTTACAAGCTAAAGTGCACAAGAATAATCGAATCTAAGTGTGTAATCGGTGAAGTGTGTAAGTGTTCGAGTATTGCAGAGAGTGTTTAGAGTTTGAGTAGTGAGCATAAGTTAACCTAATCGATCATTCAAGCCTCGTATATATACTACAGACCTACAACTATAATTCTGAGATATCCGGGATCATCCCCGAGATTTGGTGAAGCGTCCCAACGTTCATATGACCAAGTAATTCTCCACGTGTTGACTCATTTCCTCGTAATTCAAATATTCTTCGAGTAATATACGATCCAAAGAAATCGGAATTACTTCCCCACGTCTCTCATGACCTGGTCAAATAGAAATAAACACGCGGAGATATTAGCAACAAGGGATCCCGAGATATTTGATATCTGGGATCCTCATAATAAGCATATATTATAAGGTGTAAATACTAAAACTATATCCTAGATAATCAATCATCCCAGAGTTAGCTAAATCAAGATAATATATCGATGATCCTACAAAATAAGATAAAATCCCTATCGGGATCCTGCAATATCATAATCAAAAGATAATCTTTACAAGATCAGTATCCTCAAATATTCCTATATATAAGGATAATTTACTCATACTTGAGGATCCTGCATAGTAATTTAATCAGTATCACACATAATCATTAAATCTTATTCAGGCTCAGTATCTCGCATATAACTTACTCGTATGTAGTCCAGGATCTCCACAAGTTATCAAGATGAACATTAAGTCAGGATCCTGCAATGTTAATGAAAATTCTACCCACAACAACTACCATTTTTATAATGTTGTTAAGTAGAACACTATATATCATGTTTGATGATGTATGACTAAATATGCTTTTGACTTTACACTACCATTTTTATAATGTTGTTAAGTAGAACACTATATAGCATGCTTTATGATGTATGACTAAAAATGAGTGGTGTACAATCACATAAGTAGAGAAATCCTAACACCCCTAACTAGGGGTGTTGAAAATAACCGAATCTAAAAATTCGACCCGACTTTAATCGGATTCGGTTAAAACGCATTGGACTATTCGGTTAATCAAATCCAAAAAACCCGAATCCGAGTAACCCGAATTTTATTTGGATTGGATTACGGATAAATAAGTTTGAATTTGGTTGATCCGAATAACCTAAAGAAGATATTAAATATAGAAATATAATTTTAGATTAGTATGGTACCCGCGCAATGCGGTGATACCGAATATATAAAACGATGTTATTTTATAAGGACGATAATAGTAGCCAATATGTCATAAACGAAGTGGACTAATTTTGTTACAATTGTGTTGATTGTGATTTGCTTTATTTTATATATCCTTAAAAAGAGTATTTGTTGATTGTGATTGTTTTATGATTTGTTTTATTTTTAGAATCTTGAAAAAATGTGTGTTAGTTGTTGTAAAAGTAGTTATATATAAGGAAATTGTGTAAATAGATAGTTATGTTAGAGGGTAATTTGGGAACTTTAATTATTTTTAAGAATTTTAAGTTTCAACACAAGAAATGTTTTATAAGTAATTATAGATTATAGATATATGGTATTTGTAATTTATATGAATATATATTATATACAATCAATGTATACATCACTTATAATGATTTATATGAGAAAATTACAAAAATCATCCTTATAGTTTGCCTCAAATTTCACTCGTAGTCCTTTAATTAATTTAATTACACAAATCATCCTTTATTTTGAAACATGTTACTTCAATAGTCCTTTACACTAACGATTGTTAACACTCCGTTAATAAGGACCATGTATGTCAAAAATGTAATATCCAAATCATCCTTTATCAACATGAAAGTTTAAGATATTTTTTTATTTGGATAAAAATGTAACATCCAAATCCGAACCAATTCGATCCAAATTCGAATAAACCGAAACCAAATAATCCGAATCTTATTCGGTTTGAATTACGAATAAATTATAAACTTGAAAAATCCAAATAATCCGATCCGAACAACTCAAAACCTGAACAGTTTTTCCAAACAACACCCCTACCACTAACCTTCCAATTGTCAAGCAAAATTTCTTCCGATGAATCACTTTGAAATTCCGTCAGCTCTATTTGACCACTTTGACCAATTTGCAAGAACTCAAGGTCAAATTCAAGTCATCCAAATATCCAATCTAATATAAATACACTAATATGGAATTTTCATCTATCAAAATTATTAACATTAATAATTTTTTGACATTCTAAATATTATTCATCCATCATCAAAATAAATGAAAAAATAAATCTATAGATAAATAATAACGAATTAAAGTATTAAACACCTAACCTAATCACTAAATTTAAACAACAGATCATTCACCGGACCTGGAGTCACCGGTACCTGACTCGGCGAATTCAACACCGGTGACGGAGCCACTACAACATCCGGTGGCGGAGGAGCCACTACAACAACCGGCGGCGGAGGTGGAGCTGTCGTAACTACAGGTACCGGCGGAGTTGGATTAACACTTGATTCCGGCGGCGGAGGTGATGCGAGAGACGCGGCGGCGGGAGGCGGCGGAGATTGATTCGAACTTGAACCAGATGACGGAGGCGGCGGTCGCGACGGCGGCGGTGGCGGATTAAATGTGAGATAAGGCGCGGACGGGATAGGAAAGTCCGGAAACGGCGGCGGAGGATAGAAATCGGATTGATAACATGAATCGCCGGAGCATTGGTGTGATTTAGGGTGAACGGAACGGCGGAGAATGCCGAATACGAAAAGGAGGCTAGTGATTAGTAAAACTGTAATCAGGAAGATGAAGATTTTGGTTGCTTTACCGACGTAACACATTACTTTTTATTTATTTGTAATAACTTTGTCGCAATAAAGTTTTAGAGATGAAAATGGCGGATTTTGTTTTGTGCATTTTTAAAAAAATTATTGATTATGGCAAAAAAAGGTGCAAGGAAGTAGAGTGAAGGGTGGAGGTGTTGATGGATGTCTACTTTTTGTTGGTTGGTGAAATGGCAGGAGACAGAGTTTGCACGTGTTCGTTGAAAACGAAGTTTTACGTTAACTCTCTAACGGTATCTTCCAAAGTCTCTACTGTAAGGGTAATTTGGAGACACACGTATCATATTTTTTCAATAGTACGTAGTATGTTTAGGGAATAAACAAATTATTTGCTCATAAATCGTAAATATGTGCTGAAGCGCAGATTCAACTACACATGTATGGTCTGCGTTTGCAAAAGTGGGGTAATGCCCCATTGGTATGTACTTATTGTATATTTATTACTCCTTATGTTTTATTAGGAGTGTCGTATTTTCACTTTATGGAGTTTCTATTTTCAATTTTGACCTTTTTTTTGTTGTGTTGATGCAAAGTAAATGAATGGCTTAGGTTTTACATGTATTTTCATTGGTATAATTTTTATCAAGTATTATATACTCTTAATACAAATAAAAATATTTAAAGTCAAAGTTTGAAAAAAAATACTTTTAAAAGTCAAATAATGACACTTATAATGGGAGAGGGTAGCAATTGATTATGAAAAAGTAAACTACATTCCTCCTCCTTGAATTGGATTTTTCACGTTCAGTCAATTCATCCAAGTTTTCATTTCATTCCAGGCACCTCAAAGAGTATAAAGTTTTATAATTTTAAGGGTATTTTAGTTATTTTATGACGGTTGAGGACGGGGAGTGAAAGGGAAATCCGAATGAAGGGATTGAACCCGTAATGTAATTTCCTCTTTGTGAAAATTGAAAATGATTTGTTCTTTCGAAAGTATCTTTAACACTTGAAAGGGGCAACTGCCACATATAATATATGCGGAGTACTTAATTTTGAAACGTGTATATTAGGTTGTAGAATTCATTGTCTAGAATATTGATGCTTGATATAAGAAATAATTAGATTCACATCATGTATAATGTATAAATTGTTAAGATGGTGAATACAGTTTCTTAACCTTCAAGTTCCTTGATGGTATATGAAGTTATAAATTACAAGTGATAGCTACCAACAAATTAAAAAGTGGCTGATATACAAATTAGTATAGCTAAAATGGAAGACTGATACGTAACAGAAGATGGCATACGGCCATTATCCGTACGAAAGAATAGCCCTTGGTATACAGGGAGGTTTATGACAGTTATTAAACTACAAAGAATAATCTGTACTCCTAATTCGTTTAGATGATCATTAAAGTTTAAGTCGAAAATAACACGCTTTACTCCTGTGAGAAAACCACATAGATTGACTAGCGCGAGTGTTGATAAAATATTGAACATTAGTGAAGGTGAAGTAACACCGAATTCCATTACCTCTTTGTTGTATCTCTGATATGCGTCCTCATTAGCAACCTTCGATGTGATAACGAAATTTGTATTCGTGAGTCCTACTGATTTGAGCAACACATCAGAGAAGGCAAAAAGGTATGAAGTTAGTCTTCTGTATAGCCACATTCGTTGGTCGTTCCACCAACCTTTTATCGTTCCTCCACACCAACAAAACTCCACCAAACCATATGTGTGTTTTCCAATAAACACGTATGCAAATGGTAGGAACCAGTAGCTTGATAACTGTAAATGTCGCATACTATTAGTAAATACATAGATAATTTCAAAGTTTTGAAAAATGTTTAAGAAGTTCAGACCTTTGGAAACAAAGAGATCCCGGAGATTAGGCAATAACACGGGACAGTGACATAATATAGTGTAGGCCAGCAATTTACTG
Organism: Pseudognaphalium luteoalbum; assembly: GCA_963422505.1. Taxonomy (NCBI): domain Eukaryota; kingdom Viridiplantae; phylum Streptophyta; class Magnoliopsida; order Asterales; family Asteraceae; genus Pseudognaphalium; species Pseudognaphalium luteoalbum. The sequence goes on from OY730192.1 coordinate 2,298,639, forward strand.
CCGCTAACAAGTAACAACAGTAAGAGATCTGAAGTTTTAGCGGTATCTTCCCCTGTCCATATATAAAGGGGCAGTATTTCGATAAGAAGATCTGCAAGTCGCCTTCTTCCCATCTCTTATTTTGTACCAATGTCTCCAATAGTGTAGTTGGAGCAAGTCCCAAGAACCCTTTTCGTTCTGGATTAAAGTGAACGGATCTCCAGCCCCGACATTTTATAGTTAGTCCGCTAATCACATCTTCCACTGGACAACCGTACTTTAGTCCCATTTCATTTCCCCATTGAGTGTTGTGTTCATAGGCACAACTTGCAAGAATTTTGCATTCCTCTTCGAGCACGTCTATACTTTGTATCATTTTCTCCTGATTCTGTTTCTCCCAGTCAACTCTCTTGAATTCGTTATAGCTTATCCCATACAAAGCGTCTCTCCTGTGAAAACATCCACTTCCGATATATAGGCACCCCCCATGAGAGTCCAAACCTCCAAACTCCACCTACATCAGAAAAGAAATAAGAAATTTAGTTATACAACCAATCAAGGTTTAGAATTGTGTTGTAAGTGGTTTATTGAGTCTTAATTACCTCACTCATGACATGAAAAGAATTGCTGTAAATATCATTTGTTGTAAGGTTGTCGAAGCTCTGTGGAAACTGTATAAATGCAATCCTCTCTTGGTCCATAAAAAAACACAAGGCATCTCGTATAGACTCTGAATTGTTTGAGTACATGTCGCAGTCCACGTTCAGAATAACTGGGCCGTTGCTTATACGTGATGACACTCTTATCTATTCAGTAGTTTAAATATCAGGGATTTGATATCGAGTATAAAGGTAAAAAGTACATTCTTTTTGCTGCTCTTAAATAGATTACATACAAGGGCGTTCATGGCTCCTGCTTTGAAGTTATGATGCCATTCAGGTCTCTTCTCACGAGCCACATAGAGCAAACCTGGTAAAGTTCTCCCTTCAGTATCTATGGCATTGGGTTCTCGTTGATCTATCAGTATCTGTAAATTGATGATTATCATCAATAATTAAAAGGTATACTTCAATACTTGTAATATTTGTTTGAATGACAATAAATGTGGATTACTTGGACAATAGCCTGATGGTCACGTTTGTTTGAACCGAGTTCCCATTCTTGAAATCCTTTGTGCTCTTTTTTCTGTTCTTGTGTCATCTTTCCGAGCCTCCTTATATGGTCTATTTGTTTCTTCATTTCTTCATATTTGTTCTGCTTTGTTATATGAGGTATTGGTTGATTAATATCTAAGGTTAGAAGTTGGAGTAACCAAACTTATATATTATTATATAATCTTGTGTAACCAAACTATAAGCGAGTATTAGATCTTTCAAGCAAGTGTACCTTGATAAATGACCATTCATTTGCAATAAAAGACGTATGATGTGTATGTGTGTCAAAGTAGGCGGCAGGCGAACGTGGCTCAATCTTGTACTTATTGCAAAATGGTAACCAATGTTTGGAGAAACGAGAAGCCAGTAGCAGTGCATAGAACATCAACTCCGAACCACCATCATCCGACACATAGACATTAAGCTTTTCAGGTGGGTAATCATATGCCATAGCAGACAACACCGTGTTTATCACCATAATGGGTGGCTCTATGACTGGGTCAGCAGTGCAGACAAATATGTCCACACCAGGCAGCACCTTATCATACCTACCAGAGAGTCGTTGGGTGAAAGTAGTATGTTTAACAGGTTTCAAACGAACCAATTGAGTTATGAGCCAGTAGACAGAGAACCATAGTTCGGCCATACACAACCCAATCCAAGCATATCTTCCTGGTTCTCTCATTTCTGGTGCATGACTTACTCTATACACACATATTAAACAAATAGGCAAGAACATCAGAACTGCATACACATTGAACAAAACACGCCCTTTTGCCGCCTTAGTTTCAAACAGAGGTAAATGGTCTAATTTTCCCATGTCACTCGATCTGTGTGTGTGCGCGCGCACCCGTTGTGATGGTAAAGATAGTAATTTTTCTTATAATTTTCTTTTTCTTTTTAAGGTTCTTAAAGATATGGTTTTTATGAATATTTGACTAATGGGACAAGTAGTTGGCCCAGGCTACTAATAGTGACACACTGACACATATGATTGTAAATGTTATGTAAATCTTTGTTTGACTCTAGTTCCAAAAAAAAAAAATTGGCCCTCTTTCACCATTAATTTTGAGCCAAGTAATAGAGTTTAGCTAGATGGTGAGGTATATGGCCAAACAAAAGTTGGCATTTTGTGGTTAATTATGGAGTTATTTTATTTTTACTGATCTTTTTGTTATTATAGGCTTCCTAAAGTAGCATAACAAACTAAATAAATCAAATCCCAGATTCGGAACCAACCCGATTGATGTGTTTGCCAACAATTGACAGTTGATTCTATTTAGATAGTTTTCGTAACGAGCCGAGTTGATAGAATCAGTAGCGAATCACTCACAATCATCTTCCATACAAGAAAAATTCAGAAGAAAGTATTATACTCTCTTTGAATCATTCAGAATTAAAATGGAGTAAAAATATAGCATAGAATCCCTTATTGTATGATATGTGTGGCCTTAACAAGTATTATATGAGATAAAGCTATCTCAAACTCAATTGGCCAATCTAATTCTGTGGGGGCACAAGGCTATCAACACGTGTATAATAAGTAGATATATGATATGGTAGAGATGATGACAACAACGATCGAATCTTTGTTACAAATATTGTGGATGGATTTATAATTTGAATCATATTAGATCTTTTTATATCGATGATAAACAACAAATTTCTATGGCTCCTATTATACCATTTCATGTAGGGTTTCATGTATGATAGATATAAGATGTTACAAAAAACAGAATGAATATACAACTGTAATGTTTAATTTGATGATTAGCATTTGAAATTAGATGCAGAATTTGGTGAACACTGGATATAATTAACGATGAAATCACAAATAGTAATTAAACATCATTTATTTAGGCCCTGCAAACAAAACACACTGCATCTTCCATCCACACTACTGCCCAGCTAGCACAATCGACCACTACCATCTATTAGTCGCCACGTAGTGCTGGTTTTCACTAGTTTCTTCGTGAAACAATTTATAACCTCGCAAAAGCAAGCTTATATATCCAAACATATCAATAAACTTTTTAGCTTGAGTTATAAAATTTAGGGTTAATCGTTTAGTTTTGTATCTAACTTTCCTCGTTTTACTATTGTATGTAACAAACTTTCAAAACATATATTGTATACAATACACTTGTAAAAATCCCTATTGTATGTCACAACCTTTAAAAACATCTATTGTATGCAATGAACTTGTAAAAAATATCTATTGTAGTTGCGGGTTACCATGTGTACATGCCAAACAGAAAATGGCTCTTTAACATTGGTTTGTGGCGGCACGAGCAAACTCTAGCAGATCATTAACTATTGCACCATACTATAGCGATTTTTTACAAGTTAATTGCATACAATAGATGTTTTGAAAGTTTGTTACATACAATAGTATTTTTTACAAGTTTATTACATACAATAGATGTTTTGAAAGTTTGTTACATACAATAGTAAAAAGGGAAAAGTCATATACATAACCAAACAATTAACCCAAAAATTTAAGAAATAATCTTACATTAAAACAATCCCTATAAAAAACGATGATCTTATAAAAGATGGGTCAGAAACATGTTGATTGTATTTACAGCACTTTATTTGTATTGACAAAAGGGCAAGACCCTACACTAATGATGCTTGAAAACAAACTTGCATCAAGTGTTATTATCGCAAGATAAAATGATAGACTTACAAATAAGTTTACATAAACAAATCTTACAGATAAGATTTTTACTTTTTGTAAATATAGCATTCATCTTATTGTTCCTGTTATTGCTAAGTGTTGTATCGACATTCAAGTAAAGCCAAAATAGAGGCAAACAAAAAAATATAGACAAAGACACATTCAAATGTTTGTATGCATCCAAAAGGTAAAAGAGTAAAGTAAGTACCATCAATTTCCTGATTGTTTGATCTTCATGAGAGCTCCTCAACAAATTTCCACAGCCACATAGCATATAATTTCATCAAAAATCACAGAAATTCTAACAAAACAGACATTGTTTTCTTCAGTATCTACAAATTCTAGTTCTTCTATGTTATATATATGTGCTATAAAAGAATAAATCTTCACTGCATTCGGAAAGTTTTCTTGATCATATATTAGTGGTGTCACAAATCACAATGGCAAGCATGGTATGCCAGAAGTTAGGTTTTGTCCCGCCTATGGAGCGATTATGCCACCAACCGGAGTTACACCCTAAAACGACACGGTTTAGTATGCAAGCAGTTGAGCATGTATTCCGGAAGTACCCCGTGTTTGGTTCTACCAGAATCATCAGAAAGCCTTATGCTTTGGCTACAGAGGTTTCCACTAAAGAACCCAAGGTAAACTACTTTTATTGGTTTCTGTTCTTTTTGGCATATTCTTTCTTCAAGGTTTTAATGGTCATTTTTAGCATTAGTGTATAAAGTATGACTGCATTTTACTTGAATAAATGTGGAGAGGAGTAAACCATATATAAAAACTATAAAGAAATGAATGAAATTAAGTTCACCTGCTTAAATATTATACCTCTTGGAATGCAGCAAAAGCTCCTTTTAGATGGCAGTAGCCTAAGAGTTGAAAGAAAGAGCACAAAATGTTATCATAATTAAGTGGTCCTAAAAATGCTATATATGCATCTGTAGATATAAAAGAAAGTAAAACAAATACACTGGTCCCACTTTGGAAATGCACAATTGCACATATGCATCCATGTTTTATAGATACGTCATATACAACACAATAAAGTTGCAGTAACTTGCACACAGGTCAAAGAAACTGTTGGGTGGAAGTCACCACTTATCATTTTACCTCTCAGGTTTGGTTACGGGCTTAGGAAGAAGAATTATTTTATTATTTTGAACTATTTAAATAAAAAGCAAAGAACCCTCTAAAGGAAACTACAATAAATACTCATATACTTTCAAATTTCACACTTTGCAAAATGCAGACATCAACCCCTCTTAGTGATAAAGACAAGATCTTGGCAAACTATGTACCAATCTATGTTATGCTTCAGGTAAATTCATTACCATCTTTATTTATTTATTTATTCAGAACTGTTCAATGATTGAACCCTGACATGCATATATTTGTATGAACAGTTGGATATCATAACAAGCGAAAATGTTCTTAAAGACAAAGCGGGACTTGAGAAGCAACTAAAGCAGTTGCAGGAGGCAGGGGTCGATGGGGTCATGTGTGACGTATGGTGGGGAATTGTTGAATCCAAAGGACCTAAGGAGTATGACTGGAGTGCTTACAAGACGTTGTTTCAACTCGTTCAAGATTGCAATCTGAAAATGCAAGTTGTAATGTCGTTCCATCAATGTGGTGGGAATGTTGGAGATGTTGTCAACATTCCCATCCCACAATGGGTTCTTGACGTGGGAGAAACCGATCCGGATATCTTCTATACCAACAGAGCGGGAAATCGTAACGTTGAGTATCTCACAATTGGTGTAGATGATAAGCCACTGTTTGGTGGTCGGACTGCTATTGAGGTTGTACTTCTTACAGTATATTGTATATATACAGTTCTAATAGAGTCAGACTAGACATGTTCTAGCTCACGATGAATAGAAAGTGAAAACACACTAAAGAAGAAAATAATACACTAAAATAGACATTCTAAACATGCGATACAGTCTATGTATAAGATCCTCTTAACTTTCAAAGGTTTAGTAGAAAATTTAAAAATATGTCATAATTACTGAAAGCTCAACTTCACACTACATACATTATTAGTGCAAAATGAAAACAGTATCTAAATTTGGGTGATAGCGAAATAGGAGCCCGAGATAATTAATATCTTTCTTAATAAACAGGCGTATAATAGATCTAGTAAGATTATTAAAACAATTATGGATATTGGGATGTTTATGAATGCAGCTTTATAGCGATTACATGAAGAGCTTCAGAGAAAACATGACTGACCTTTTGGAAGCAGAACTGTTTACCGATATTGAGGTTGGGCTTGGACCTGCAGGAGAGCTCAGGTACCCCTCGTACCCGCAAAACCAAGGCTGGGCTTTCCCTGGTATAGGTGAATTTCAGGTGAGACTAAGCTCAACAAATGTTAATAATGTAATTTTATCAAAAATTTTGTTAAACCTTCTTTGTTCACATGTATAGAGTTATAACCTTTTTCATGATTCGGAATTGACATAAGCAATGGTATTTTTAGTGCTATGACAAATATCTGAAAGCAGATTTTGAAGAGGCTGCAACAAATGCAGGGCACCCTGAATGGGGATTGCCTGATGATGCTGGAGAATACAATGACACTCCAGATCAAACGGCTTTTTTTGGATCAAAAGGTTACCTCAGTGAAAAGGGAAAGTTTTTCTTGACTTGGTATTCAAACAAGTTAATAGTCCATGGTGATCAGATTTTGGATGAAGCCAACAAAGCCTTCTTGGGTTGTAAAGTGAAGCTAGCTACCAAGGTACTAATACTAATAAGTATAAATTGGATTACCAATAGTATATAACATTTGTAGCAAATTTGTCGGTTAAGAAAATATCATTGTAGTCAATAAGGAGTAGCAACAATAGTATGTTAAAGTACATTCTTCCGATAATTAATGGTAGATAATTTGTTTGATGAAACAGATATCAGGTATCCATTGGTGGTACAAAGATGATAGTCATGCTGCAGAGTTAACTGCAGGGTACTACAATTTGAATGATAGAGATGGGTATCGCCCCATTGCACGTATGATTTCAAGGCATTATGGTTGTTTCAATTTCACTTGCCTCGAGATGAAGGACTCTGAACAAGATGCCGCTGCAAAAAGTGGACCTCAGGAACTTGTCCAACAGGTTAAGTAAACTTCAATAAGCATATCCAAATTTAATGCTATTAACATCGCATGAAACATTGTTAGCTGACGATGCTTTAAATATGCAAGAACAGGTGTTTAGTGGGGTGAAAAGAGAGAAAGTTCTAATGGCAGGTGAAAATGCACTTGAACGATATGATCGTGTTGCTTACAATCAAATTCTTGTCGGTGTGAGGCCTAATGGTGTCAGCAGAAACGAACCACCAAAACTGAAGATGGAAGCCTTGACTTTCCTTCGATTAGGAGACTCGTTGTTAAAAAAGCAAAATTTTAGGATATTCAAAACATTTGTGAAAAAACTCCATGCTGATCAGGTATGTCACCCTCAAAGATCTGATTTTATGGTAGAAATCTATAATCAATCTGGATATATTTACTCTGAATCCTGTGTATAGGTCTTACCTAAAATGATCATATAACGTGCAAAGTAAAAATGTATGATCTTTTTTCAGGAATACGTCTCTGATTTAAGAAAATATACATTTGTAGTCCCGTTAGAGCGATCAAAAGCTGAGATTCCAATTGAGGAGCTGTTAAAAGCAACTGAAATGCTTGAACCATTCCCATTTGATGATCAAACCGACATGAGTGTTGGGGGTGCGTTTAATGATTTTATCGATGGAATCCTCAACATGATCCCTTTCCTCTAAAACAAGCCACAGAAGAATCACAAACAATGACGCTTTCAAATGTCAAGAATAGTTCATAAATTTGGCAGCCATATATGTCAAGAACATTTATAATTGTATTCAACTTGTAAAAATATTCTATTGTATGTATTATTTCCTTTTTGGGTATGTTCAAAAAAGGAAACTTTCCTTTTTTGGACATACCCAAACATGGAATAATACATACAATATAACATATTTACAAGTTCAATACATACAATAGAACTCCATACTTTCCTTTTTTGGACATACCCAAACATGGAATAATACATACAATAGAACATATTTACAAGTTCAATACATACAATAGAAGTTTTCAAAGTTTGACGCATACAATAGTAAAAAGTGTAAAGTTTAATACATAACGAAACAATAAACCCTATAAACTTTACTCTTTTTACTATTGTATGTGGCATACTTTCAATTGTTCTATTCTATGTAGTGAACTTGTAGATGTAGTCTATTGTATATATTATTTCATTTTTATGTAAGTCAAAAAAGGAAAACTTTCTTATTTGGGCCTTAACCAAAAAGGAAATTTTATATACAATAGACGATATATACAAGTTCAATACATACAATAAAAATTTTCAAAGTTTGACCTCGTACAATAGTTAAAAGTGTAAAGTTTAATACATAACGAAACGATAAATTAAACCCCAAGTTTAATAATGACCTTGTGTTGATAGAGAAGTGTTTTCCAATGTTAATATAATACTACATAGTTTATGTATTCGTATATCAAAGTTTGTTATGTAATAATAGGCATTCATATATATAGAGAAAGTTAAAAAGATAGCTAGGTTACGTACAAATGCAGGAAGCATCCATGATGAAACAAACAGAACGGAGAAGAAATGTTAGGTTAATTAATAAAATATAATATATAATCTGGGAGAATGAATGTGTTTACAAAAGTAAAATGAAAGTTAACTCACACATACCTTTAAAATTGGAAATTGATATTTTAAAAAAGTTTAAGATTTTTATCGGATAGAAAATCAAAGGTGTCGTGCATTTGACAGCACAAAGCTCTTTTATATGTCCATATAAGTTTAGTGATACTTGATATGAAGTGTACTAGCTGAGGTCACGCGACAACGTGGAGTTTTGACATTTGATTTTATAAATTGTGTTACTAAAAAGTAAAGTAAAATGAAATTGTACTATGAACCGGATTTTTATATAATATAATCGCCAACCAATAACATCTAGCATATACTTTATCAGTTTGGTACGATTCAAGTTTTTGATTTTAAACACAACTTGTAAAAATATAAAATCCATGAATCACAAAAAGAAAATAGAATATTATTATTATGGTTAAATATGACATATATTTGTCTATTGTTTAGCTTATTGTGTACTCCCTTTGTCTCAAATTAAGTGTCCTGGTTTGACTTTTTGAGTCATCCTTTATCAACTTTGACATTAAATAGTTTTTGTTTGTGTTAATACTTGATGCAAAATATATGAATGGATTTAATTTTATATGTATTTTCATTGGTATAATTTTAATGAAGTAATATATAACACAATCAAAAATATTTAAGATCAAAGTTAAAAAAGAAAGACTTTCAAAATGGGACAAATGGAGTATTATTTAAGGGATTATTAGTTAAAATAATAAAATATTTTAGTTACATTATTTAAAGGATTATTAGTTAAAATCATAAAATATTTTAATTACGATTTTAATGTATTCATTATATTACGGTTGTTTGGCTAAATAGATGACCCGTTTTTAGTTTCATAATGTTGATAAAAAAATTCATATAATTAATCACTTGAAATGTCATGATATTTAAATTATAAGGACTAAAAAAAGAGGGAAGTATTTGAAGTGTCAATTACAATAATTGTGGGTACACATTATAAAAATTGAAAAAAATGAAGAATATAATTTTAACCGTAGGATCTTTAAGGATGGAACAAATCTAAGTTTCAGATTGCTCCATTGTATTCTGTTTTATATATATATAAAGATGTCATGATATTTAAATTATAAGGACTAAAAAAATAGGGAAGTATTGGAAGTGTCAATTACAATAATTGTGGGTACACATTATAAAAATTGAAAAAAATGAAGAATATAACTTTAACCGTAGGATCTTTAAGGATAGAACCAATCTAAGGTTCAGATTGCTCCATTGTATTCTGTTATATATATATATATATATATATATATATATATATATATATATATATATATATATAAAGATATTTTTTTGTATTATTTTTAGTAATACATATCATTTATCGATAAATATCGTGGGTTGTGCTATGCACAATCTTGTTAACCAACTAGTGTTCCTATATGGAAGGCCTCAAATGAATGCAACAAGATTTTGTTTGTCCTCACTTTGCGACGGGATAACTTACTTTGTAGAATGATTTTAATATAACCAAACGGTATCAATGTTGTTTTGCAAATATTAGGTTCTAAGTTCATGTGTCACTTGAAGTGAATGTAAATAATTTAGTGGTGATTTTCTGAAAATATTTGTCGCCATAAAAGATAAATTGAATAACTCTAAAAAATTATAACATATTTATATCACTTTAAAAAACACACACACACATATATATATATACTCCAATAATTATTATTTAATTATTATTTTGTGAAAGTAAAAAAAAACTCTAGACATGAAGTAGTCCACATACTTGTTTAGAAAGAAAAATAAAATAGAACAAATATTTCAAATGAACTTTAATCTAACACTAATGAAGTGATCTCATAAATATTAAAGATTTGGTTATATTCATTGTAATAATATACTCCATATATATATATCTAATGAGATGAGAAGATAAAAGGAAAAAATGGACAAAGAAAATAATAGGTTACAATTGAACTTGCATCATCACCTACTTATTAACTTTAAATGCAAATTATTTATCACTCACTCTACCTACTCAATTTGTAGAACTTTAAAATGCACAATTATTATCTTTTATATATATAAATCACAAAAAGATAAAGTAATTACTATTCATAAGTAGTACTCAATTGATATTAAGGGATAATTATACATACAATGTAACTTTGAATAGTTCGCTACATAGTATGAATGTTAAACTATTGTTTGTTACATTTGTGCACATTAAACCCTTCTTTAAATATTTGATTTGTGTTTAATATAAAATTATATGAGTTATACCTTGTGCATATATAGTGTTTGTATTGTGCATCAGCAATATAAGTTGTACCTCTTACATGTATAGTTTTAAAGTATTTAAAAGATATAATGTTGTATGCATTATAAAGAGTGTAGACATAGATATATCCGATTTAAAACATTATCTTAAAAAAATGAGTAAATTATTTAAATTGTCCATGTGGTTTTCAATTTTGTTCAATGATAGTCCAAAATGGACTATTTAAATAATTTATTTTCAGAAAGTTTTGTTTACCAGTCCATTTTGGATTATCGTTGGACAAAATTAAAAATCACATGGACGATTTAAATAATTTTTGGAAGTGAGAAACGGCCTATGGAACAAATTAATAACCACATTGACGCATTAAATAATTTACTCTAAATAAATACTCTGTATCATGATATCACTTACTTTTAATGATGAATAAATATAGTGGTGTGCAAATTGCCAATATTTTTTCGGGTTTTATCTTAAGAATTTTTATCATTCCTTATATTATAAATATAAATTATGCCATCAATTACAATTTGCAACTGCTCTAAGAGTAAAGGGTGTGGGAGGTGTTTTACAACGTTCCCAATAAAGTTTCAAAACACTGTTGACGGTGTCTTCCCACACCATATCAATGTTTTCGGCGGTATTCTTCACAGTGTTTTCAAACAAAATTTTATGTCAGACGCTACTTTTGTTTTTCTTTTTCTTTTTCCCCACGTACACTAATTTTTAACAAATAAACAAATAATTCTTAGAGCATCATAAATCTTTACACCTCAATTTTTTAACAATATCATTCCTGTGAGAACACAATTAAACAGTTCACCACTCGTTGTGCTCTAACAAAATATGAATCTCACACACCTTAAAAATATATATGAACAAAACCATTATAACAGCTTGAGGGTTCCACACCTCTTTAATAACGGTTTAACCGGTCTTCAACAATAGCCGTTATATCCAATCATAATTTCCCAACCATCCAAAAAAAATCATCTTTCACCCGATCAAATCTTTGAAACTTTTCATATCAAATCATTTTTTTATTTCTTTCTAACATCCCAATCATATTTTAGCAAAGCTCGGCTTCAGCATTCCAACTGTTTGTGACCAAATTATGTGTTTGTGTTCTTGATTGAATTTTCTATCGTTTGATACATAAAGTTTCCAATTCATTTTGCTTTAGGGGTTACCTGGTCAAATTCTCCTTAATTGTTGTAAAAAGTTAACTACTTTATATATTTTGTCAATTTTTAATTGGAGAATCTGTGAGATTATTTATATTTTTCGTATTTCAATTGAAGATTTTGAAGTAAAAATCAAAAATGAATACCGATGGGCGCTATAAGGGTCCAATTTTTAGGCATTTTTGTAGCTGTTTTTTGCATGTTGGTGACCGGTTTTTCTGAAGGAAATCGCAGAATCACAAACGAAGGTTCATCGCGTGACAATGGCCATTGGGCTTTTGAAGAAATAGACGAAAATACCGTATGATTCTTTATTGTTCCTATGATTTAAATTTCATATTTGTGTGCATGATTTGTCATTCTTGTATATGATTGTTGTCGAAAGATTTATATCGAATCTGTGACATATGATAAAATCCAGTATGTTAGGATTTAAATATTTTCCATGATACAAACACAAAGTATATACTCTCACAAAATTGTGAGAATGTGCAAGGTTCAAAACCCTCCTGCTGTGATCATCCTTAAAAAAAGTGTGGGTGATTTTGTTGTTCTTCACCAGTTTGAATTTGTGGGGTGCTGGACGCAAGTCCGACACAATGATTACAGAAGAAAAAGTGAATAAGAGTTGGTTCAATGGTTTTCTTGAGTTCTGCATGTGACAATGCTTCCCAAATTGATAGTAGAATGAGAAGTTAAGTGGGGCCAAATTGGTAGATAATGAAATGTTTGTTATAAGTCGTAAGTTGTGGGTTACAAACTACTACTATGGTATTCCGTTTTTTTTTCTCTCTGGTTAAAGGTTGATCATTAAGAGGTTATAGGACTCAAATTCAACAGAATCGTTGTTCTTCCACAAATTTCTTTGTTTATCATGCTTTAAGCATACACATTAATGCTTATTGTATTCTAATTCGTTGAGCTCATTCAACATCTCAACATCAACATTTATTCTTATATGGTCTGAACTGGATACACAAATTGAGTGGCTTGGGTAACAGCTCAAAACAGTTAATAATTAGAACATGTGAAAGTGGGTCAAATTGGGTTGGGCCTAGCCACAAACACTTTTTTTTGTCAACTTCTGTTCTTTACACAACTGATTTTCAAATATGAGGTTTAATATTTTTTGAAAACATTATGGTGCTGTTCGACCCGTTTCATATGTTCAACGCGTTACCATGTTAACTAGGTTTTTAGAATCTTACCCAGTTGATACATTAGAAAAAGCATATCACTATTACCCAAATCGACCCGTTTCTAGTTTGACTACCAATGAAAGGCATGGTTGTTTTTTTATTAACATTGAAGTAAAAATGCCCACAAAATGGAAAAAAATGTAAGCAAATAATATAAGCAAGATCTTAGCTTTATCTAATGGAATTTTTTTTGTCCAGGCAGAGCAAGTATGGATACATTGTAGGAAAGAGCTTGAAGAGATCACTAAACTATACTCAAGCGACAACACAAAACTCTCAAGAAAGACACTTGTGCATAATGCCATTACCGATCTGCCTCCACAGCTGAAACGATCTCTGTTGCTGTCTTTAAAGTCCAAAAGTTTTCCATCTCGTGCTTCTTGCAGAGATGAATGTCAAGAATTTATATATACACTCCACATTCATCCAAAAAAAACTTTCAAAAACCGTCACCACCAAAGAAGTAAGGGACAGGGCCCACATGGGTCATTGGGCTCTACCCGAAAACAGGCATCTCGGGTGGAACATTTTTCTCGTGATCCCCGAAAGAAGGTCATACTGAAAGTGGAAAAAACCGCAAATAAACATCATTACAAAAAAAGGCCCCCTGATCATTTGATACTGATTGGGATCATTGTTTCGACTGCAGTGGCAACACTGTCCCTTTTTTTATTATTATTGTTTTGCTGTCTTGGTCGCAATGAGACGAAAGATGGATCTGATTGTGCAGAAAAAGATGAGAACTTCTGTGTTGGTGCATGCCCAGCTCGCAGTTCTGGTAAATTATTTACAGTGAGTTTGTAGCTAACATATAATTTTACAAGTTTGGATGGCCGGAAACATTCTGTAGTCCACGGTCCAATATTCTATCTTTGTGAATAGAATGATAAAGGATGTTTTTAAATTAAAAATACACTTTCGGTGACTTTTGACGCATTTATTTTCTTTATGTTTTTGAATCAACTCTTTTATAAGTAAATGGGTTGAGATTGCCACCTTAACATAAGCGTATGCTAATATAAATGTTTCTGTTTTTCAGGCGTTTGTTTAACATCTCAGCCAGTTAAAGGTAACACAAATTCGATTAATTCATCCAACACGAACGATTCGCCTGGCAATGCTTCTTATCAAACCCCAGAAGTTGGAAATTTACCACTCCCACCAGGAAGAACAGCTCCATCATCAAGCACACAACCACCACCACCAGCTCCTCCCACCCCAAAAGCTCCACCACCACCGCCGCCAGGAGGTCGTCGCCCACCTAATCCACCAAAGCCAGGAAATAAGAACAGACCGCCTGCCCCTCAAGGACTTAACACTTCTGGAGATGAAAATGATCAAAATGGAGGTTCTAATAGTCAAAAGACAAAGTTAAAGCCGCTTTTCTGGGACAAAATGAATGCAAGTCCTGGTCAATCAATGGTTTGGAATGAAATTAAGGGAGGATCATTTCAGTGAGGATCTTAACTCAAATTAGTTGTTCATTTAATGTTCATTAGTTAATATGCCAGACTCAGCACATTTTTTTATGAACAGATAGATTTGTTTTGTATACGATTGCAAACGGGTCAAAGGGTTGAATGGATCGGTCAAACACGCTGACAACTGTCCGTTGTCTATTATTAATACAAACAATCTCCTAATTTGAAATCATAATTAACGTGTTTTTTATACACAGTTATTGATTATAAGAGTCCTTTTAGACTAAAGAGCCTTTATAATGGACAGATTAAATGAAGAGATGATGGAAACTCTATTTGGCCATGCTTCTGCACAGAGCAAAGGTGATCGAGGCAAATCCTCATCAAATATGAATTCTCAACCAAAGCTGATTCAGATTATTGATTCCAAAAAAGCACAGAATTTGGCGATTACTCTAAAAGCATTGCATGTGACCACAGAGAAAGTCTGTGCTTCCCTCATTGAAGGTAACTCCCCAACTTATACACAGTTTTTACTTGAGTTATTGACTTCTTGAGTTATGATACCGAGGATACATCTCTACATCTTTCAAGAATCAGTGGTTTTCCCAAAAAGGGTCATAGGCCATACGCGTGATGGCTTATTTCCACCTAGAGTATTAAAAAATTTCCATATGTACTTGGTTCTTGCAAAGTAAGTACATTTTTACCCATATCGCAAGAAGTAGCAGTGCACATTCACATCATTTCTAATTTTGTAAGTGAACCATAAAAATTGTTACTCTATTAAAAAACAATTAAATTAAAAAAAAAAAAACCCATATAAAATCCACTCAATTTCGTACTCACATGGATAGTTACAAAAACCATTCAGCCGCTTCAGCATGTAACAGGTTTCAAGTCAGAGTTACCTGAAATATCTGTGTTGAAAAGCATGGTCGTTTAGTATCAATATTTAAGGTCTAGTGACCAAATGAAAAAATGAGGCGAAAATGCTGCTGTTTATATCAGTTCGCACTTGTTCCCTGTCTTTTTGCAAGAACAAAATGTCTTTTGCATCAACAACTAAGTACGATATAAAAAAGAGTCAGTAGCTCTTCGTAAATTTTTAGCCATGATCGACTCTTACGTATTTTTGTCCATGTGAAAACATTGTTAGGTACTGATCTCCCTATAGAGCTCATTTCAGCATTGATAAAAATGCCACCAACGCAAGAAGAAGAACTAAAACTTCGTTTATATAATGGGGATCTTGCACTTCTTGGCCCTGCTGACCGTTTCCTTAAAGTCATTGTTGAAATCCCGTTTGTGTATAAACGTTTAGAAGCTTTGTTGTTTATGAGTACTCTTCATGAGGAATCTTCTCCACTTAAAGATGCATTTGAGACTTTAGAGGTACAATTTCATCTTCAATTTAGATGGTGTTTGGATCTGCTTATCGGTTTTTAAAAGTAAGCAATAAGCAGATAAACACTTGCATAAGCAATCTCCGACACCCCTTAATTTTAAATTGATCTTTCTGACATTGAAAATGACCATTTCACCCTTTCGGTGTGATCTTTATATTTGTATTGCTTCCATTCGCAATCACAGGTAGCTTGCACAAAGCTGAAAAATAGTAGACTCTTCCTCAAACTTCTTGAAGCAGTTTTGAAGACAGGTAACCGTATGAATGTTGGTACATACCGTGGGGGGGCCCAGGCGATCAAGCTCGATTCCCTTTTAAAACTCTCAGATGTTAAAGGCACAGATGGCAAGACCACACTGCTAACCTTTGTGGTTCAGGAAATCATCCGGTCAGAGGGAATTAAAGCTGCCCGCAACAGAAAAGATATCCAAGAAGAACGGGTTGAAGTGTCTTTGGAATCTTACCGAAAACTCGGCCTTGATGTTGTCTCCCAATTAAACAAAGAGCTTCATGATGTCAAGAAAGCAGCAATCATCGACGGTGATCACATTACATCGACAGTTTTGAAGTTAGCAAACATGTTGAAGAAAACAAAAGATTTGATAGACGATGAGTTGAGTACAACAGAAGAAGCTGAGGAGTTTTGTGCGGCTTTCAACGGTTTTATGGAGCATGCGGAAGCTGAGATCACGTGGATGCTCGAAGAGGAGAAGAGGATAATGGCACTGGTCAAGAGCACAGGGGATTTTTTCCATGGGAATTCAGCGAAAGATGAAGGGCTACGATTGTTTGTCATAGTTCGTGATTTTTTGAAACTTTTGGATAAAGTATGTAACGACATTAAGAAAGAAATGAACAGCACAAAGAAAGACATCCCGGCTGGCAAAAAAGAACCTGCGACCCGTCAGCAAACGTGGACAAACATTCGTGATAAACTGTTTCCAACGTTAAAAGAAGGAAAGGTGGATTATTCAAGTTCAGATGATGAGGACATGTCTCCGTAGTTTTCTATTTCCATCTCATACAGGTAATAACTGCTTTACGTAGAGGTGGCAATTTGGATCATTTAGTTATGAAAGGTTCAATGTGGGTTATGTACTTACTTTCATCACAAACAGGTCAATTATTAAATCCGCCAAAAAGGAATCCGATCAGATTTAGTTGCTATAATTATGACACTAATTATTATTTATATAGATGGATATATTAGAAAGTAGAGTAATTTGGTTGCAGGTCACTTCAACCCGAACAGCCATTTTCCTCGTATATGTTTTGGTCCCATTTCTGATGCATATAGACAATTAGTTAACTTTCAACGCACATACTAGGCTTTTCTTCATGAAGTAGCAGTTGATATTTGTAAAACTTAAAAGATCCTGATAGTCTGCAAAAGTTAGTTACTTTGGACGAACTGTGACACCAAAAATACGAAAAATAAACCATTTTATCTTTTTTGTTTGAAAACACTTACTTTTACAAAAATTTTACCTTTTCAAGAATGATGGTTTTTTGTTTGAAAAGAAAAGCCAAGTTCAATGATTCCAAAAGGCTATCGAACTTTATCGATCTTCAAGATTTTAATTAAAAAGTTTTGGGATGTTATAAGCATTTGGTTATGAATTGGGAAACTTTCTTCAACCTGTCTGACCACCTTCTTTTTTGGCTAAATTTTACTGTATGTATTATGCCCTTGTGAGCAACAAAAAGTACATCAAGTACTCATTTTTAAGTAAATGGGTCAAAATTACCACCTCTAGTAATTACGTTTAAACATGTAAATCATTTGACTCTTCAGTCCAAATTAATTTCACAGGAGAAGCAGACCCAGAGTGCATGGCTAAACGATATATTATGTTCTTTCAAGTTTCAAAGCTGTCCAAAAGTTGTCGATAATCTAATGTTAGTTTTTAATAATGCATCGATGTATGATTTAGTCTAGTTATATACTTTCATCTACTAGTGATATACTCGTATGGATTTTGAAGTGTTCAATTACTAGTTGGATGTTCTTAATGCTCTTCAGTAATGTCAAAATAGGCGAAGTTCTTGCGAGTGAGTTCAATAGCATGGAACGTTGCATAATGAAATATTAGCTTTACACTCTATTATATAAGAAAGATGTTGCAGTTTTCAACTTTTCATGAAAGTTGGAAAATGGTTCGTGTAGTTTTTTAGTTGTCTATGGGTCGAAGGGCTAATGCACAAATAGGTTATCAAACTTTATGAAAACGTTCATCTGGGTTACTAAACTTTAAAAATGTTCAATTGAGTTAATGTTCAATTATATTACTAAACTTTAGAATAGTTGTTATAGCTAAGATGACATCGTTTACTAAACTTAAAAATATTTAATTGGGTCACTAATTTTTTAACCAAAATTAAACAAAATAGGAGGGATGACACTAATCAACAAGTACAGTGATCCAATTGAACATTTTTTAAGTTTAGTAACTCAAATGAACATTTTCGTAAAGTATAGTGACCTATTTGTTTATTATCCCGTTGGTTGAAAGTTGAAACTACTGTTTTTAATAACATTTTATTGTATTATACCGGGTGTAGCAGGACTCAGGGATGGACAAAAGAGAAGCTGGTGTCAAGCTAAATTAGTTCATTTTCAGATAAAGCGTATGAAGTAGATAGTTGTGAAGCTAGTTTTGGTTATTTCATGACATATAGATTTTCATTGGTAAATATGTGTGGTTTTTCATAGATTTGGCCTCTTTGTTGCTCTTGGTGAAATGACATAATCATGTTGTGTTTCAATAAGCATACATTTAAGCATAACACGTTAATACAGGAACACAACCGATTATGTTAAACCCCAATAGAATCCAGTTGAATCCATACATAAATCCAAACATAACCATCTATAAGCATAGGTTGTTTAACATTACATCTCGATGAATCGAGTCTAATGATTCCATGGATCTAAGACCAAGAAGTTGCTCTACAATCGTTTTCATCCACCAAGAGGCAAAAAACTATGCAATTGGATGCTAGCCCTCAAACAAAAGCTAAATACAGTACAATTATTAAGAGCATTCTTGTTCAAGAAAACAGATGCAAGTATCATCATGGACCACTGAGTCGAAACATGTTCTTGAAACTCGGTTACACAAAGTGTAACTTGAAGTAAAAGCCTTGTGACTGAAAATCACTACCATCCTTGAGTTGATGGGTTTATTATCCTATAAGAGGAATTTAGATTATGGGTGTGTTTGGCAACTGGGTTGTGCTGGGCTGCAGGCCTAAATGATGACAGATTCAACACAGTATTAATTGGCCAAGGGGAAGAATATGTACATAGCGTACAGCCGTACACTGATCCATACGCAACATAATGACATATAGTTGCATTTGAACTTTTTTTTGGCATAATATATATCTGTGATTTTTAATTGTGTGCTATATTATAATTGGTTGCGTATGAATCAATTTATGCAATCTAAAAATATCATTTCTCATTGGAAAAAGTTTCTTTAAATCTTTAATCATAGCAAAAAGTAAAGATAGGACATAATTTTATACCACCAATAGACCTATAACATTTATCAGCCCAACACAAACATGAAGATTAAGCGACATATTCACAAGTAATTAACTATTGGTACTAACAAAAACACTAAAAAATAAGTAAAAAAACTAAGACAACAGAGACAAATGTTTGGATCTTATCTTCCCTTTCAACTTCCCATATAATGAAGTAAATAACCCAAAAAAAAAAAAAAAAAGGAAAAATTTTACTTATACTTCTTCACCTACCCAATAATGAATTACAAATTACAAGACCTACATGGGGCAAAAAGGGACTGTACACAAGAATGGAAGAAGCTGCCGGATTTTGCCTACCCAGAATGCTTCTTATGACCATGTTGTCGGGAATGGAATCTACCACTACGTTCTGAAAGTTAAAGTCGTTATCGGTCCCCCATGGCTTGGAAGATAGGCGGTCTGTGCTTCAACCAATGTACCAAGTCTTTGTCTAAAGGAGCCTTGTTTAATAATGTATCTAACATCGGACTACCAAAAACTTTTGGACAGCTTTTGAAAGACCATATTTTGTCTTTCGGCCATGCCTTTTGGGGCTGCTTCTCCTGAGAAGAAAAACACAATTCGGCATGTCCAGATTAAAGACTTGAAATTGAAACTTATTCCTAAAAGTGGGTTTGATTTCTGTTATATTTTGTCGGCGGATGGAAAGGTACAAAAATTGACTAAAAAGATAACAGGTCAAATGGTAGAAAATCAGATAAACTGTATTCAAATACTACTTGGATCATTATATTCAAATACTGAACGTGAGGCAACCCGACCCGTTTTGATCCAAAACCCATCTGACCCCTTCTCCATCCCATCCATTTCGCCCCGCTGAAGGTATGTAACATATATAGTTAAAAGGATACAAGAAAAAAACTGACCATCCTAGACAGCATGGATTTGACGGTTCTTGGGCCATAAACTCGATTTGGTGACGGTTTCGGTGTTCTGGTATAGAATGATCCAATTTCAGGTAACGATAAGCACCCTCTGCTGGCTCTGATGAGGTTAATATCTGGCTCTGCATAAGCTTGGTTATGCCAAAATATCAGCTGCCCTAAGCAGTAGTTCTTAGCATATGTCTTGCGGTATTCATGCAACCCTGGTCCCAATTTTTCAGCAGATTTGGGACCCAGATCGAGAGGACTAATGTAAACAGGTGCAGATACTACGGTCTCATACTCCTACAAGACGAGTTAGATATATAATGAGAATATACGAAGCTAACAAACTTAGTCAAACTTCTAAAGGAATTGGACTCACCTGCACTCTAAAAAAGTGCTTTGTGTGAGCATAAAGGTGTATCAAGTCCGCAGCAGCATCGTGTCGACATTTTAACGAACATTGAAGGTTTCGGACCTCGTCCCTTAACCTGAAAGACAAAGATATGGATGCATTAGATCAGACATATCAAATGGTTCAGTTAATAAATTAAACTAGAAGGGACAAGTAGACTGGTTAACTGGTTAAAGTCGCCCTAAGTCTATCAATAATGCCCTTTCTAGAATAGGTAACTTATAATCCTTACAAGTTACAACTTCCAAAAATGTTTCTCAGTTCTAGCTTTTTTTATGACATCTTCATCAGAACACGTGTTGAAACTTTATCCAACCCAAACCCAATTTGACTTTTAGCCAACCCGCCAATCTTGCCACCTTTAATACAGTCGACTAGAAGGAGCTAACGGCCAGATTTGTTGTTTACCATATCAAGGATTTTTGAAGGCCCCCTTGAATATCATCAAAAGAGGATGGATCGTGAGCACGAATGCTGGACCTCAGTTCATTCAGATATCCATCTTCCAGATGCGGTGCAAGGCATTGCATAAGTTCATCAACAACTGATCCCTCACCTTTCCAGATGAAGGAAGCTACTTCTTTTGGAGTAAGCTTCTCTAGTAATGGTGGAGCTCTCTTTGGATCTCCAAACACAGTTTTCATCACATATCTCACCTATATAGACACAACACTTGCAGTTAACCACAAAACAAAACAAATAACAGCAAGAAAAGCCAAGTCATGAGCCAAGTTAAAGAAGGAGTTACCTTGTCCAGTGTAAGAGCCAAATTCTGAATCCTTTGGTTAAATACACCCTCAGCCTGTCTCGATCAAGTATTATAGAGCAGTCATGAGCTTAGGGAAAGAAATTAGATTTTGAAAGAGCAATCTAGTGTAAGCTGCAGTACTCCTATTTTACCTGAATTTCAGCTTCGTTTTTCTCAGTTTCCATGCATATATCTGTAAAATATTTCCTCTTCTCTTCCAAATTATGAGTTAAAATCACCTCCGGAAGCTTAGTTCTTTCAAAATGAATGAACCTTACCTGCAATATAGTAGTATATATGGAAGTTAGAAGCAAGTTTTTGTGTTCTAAGAATATTCCACAAACAAGTAGAGGTGGCAATATTGGTGGGTCAGATGGAGTGACTAACACAGATCAAAACAGATTCGGTTTGCAACTATTCATTTTTAGCATGAGTCAAATCAACACATTTGAAAGTAAGTATATATATTAAAAGATAAAATGAAAAATGAAAAATGAAAAAGCCGCCTCTACTGAGAAGTAAGAAAGAGGTCGTACCACACGTGCAGAGTATGCAACGAGCCAATCAGGTAACCCACTAAGCAAACAACTACCAAGTCCTGCTTTACTCAATTCAATATAGTCTTCTTCTGATACAGAATTCAATTCACAGGCCTCCAGCATCAACTGATGTCGATTCAATATTCCATGGCACTCTTTAAGTACCTAGGAGAACAAGCCACGAAAAGAAGAAAATTGCAAACAATCATTTCACATGTCATGCCAAGAGATGAAAGCTTAAAGAAAAACCTTTCACAAACTTACTTTTTGGAAAGCCCCTTCACCGGTCAGATTCAGAAAGCTCCCTCGGCAAACTTGGCTCCCACATAAACAAACAGATGCCTCGTACTCTTCTTTACTCTATTGATATTAAAAGAAAGAAAAATATTTTGACAGCTGAAAAAACACTCAATTTCTACATCATATAAATGAAAAATATTTTGACAGCTGAGTTATGCAGATACAAACCTCCGTAACAGAGTTGTAATCAAAAGTAACTTCTTCTCCGTATACAATAGGCCGCACGCTATAGATCCCAATTTGATACTGACCATCAACAGCAGTTACTCTGATCTCAACATAAACCAGGGATACTTTAGTCAGTACTTCACTTCAACTTAATACTCAAATGAGCAACTTTCAGTTTCAAAAGTAGTGTGTAGTATTTTATCATAATTTTAAACATAAAATTGGTAACTACATCTAGAATTGAAATCAAGTATACAAACTTTTGGTTCATAGATGGGTGTAAGGGATTATAAACGTACTTTGCTTCACAATTTGGTCTACAAGAATGACATATACGGCTAGCGTAGTTGGCTTTATGCATTGCATCAACTACAACCAAGTCATAGCCATCGCCATCTCCCTGATAACG
The DNA here is from genome assembly GCA_963422505.1 of Pseudognaphalium luteoalbum. Lineage (NCBI taxonomy): Eukaryota > Viridiplantae > Streptophyta > Magnoliopsida > Asterales > Asteraceae > Pseudognaphalium > Pseudognaphalium luteoalbum. The sequence goes on from OY730192.1 coordinate 2,321,639, forward strand.
AAAATAAGAACATGATAAGACAGTTTATAAAATCAACAAATCATAAATATTGTGAATGACATATCGTTGACTTCAATAAAATACCTTTGGTCTCTCAAGATAGATGTTATAGAACTCAGGTGCTGGTTCTTTACTGTCTTTTTGTAAAGCACGAATACCATCTTGCTTCTCAAACCATCTCCAAGCAGGATAAACCTACAGATATGAGGCCCATATTTAGAAAACAAAAGTACTTGGTGAAGTTTAATGATCAAAAGAGGTTGTAAACATATGGTATCCTTACCTCTCCTAAAAACTCCACAACAAAATCATCCTCGGTAAAACCAGCTTCTTTGTTACAAACAACACCAAGCCCCTAAATAAAGAAATTAATGGTAAGTTTAATTAACATAAACTGCAAAAGCTTAACAACAGTTCCTGGTAGATATTTAAACAACATAGAGGTGGCAATGTAAAATCTTCAATCATGAATGGGTAATTTTGGCTTGTGATTTATCTCAAGCAACGAAGCAGGTCAAGTGCGTCGCATAAAAACTAACTAGAAGGGGAACAGGTGAAAATTGTTGAAAGTTATACCTCATTTTGCATACAAACACCTACATAGTTTTTTATTCAAATATTTAGATTATTATTGCAATGTGTACTCAATTAGCGAACCAATCAAGTATTCAATATTTTCAAAAAGTGTTTTGTGATCAAGCCAGCCATTTCAAGCAATCTAAATAATGATCAGTTTCACCCCAAACCCATTTTGACCTCTTACCCAACCCACACATCTTGGCACCTTTACAATGTAATAATATAATAGATATCATACCTTTCTATAAGCAACATAATTGTCATCAGGACGGCTACTCATAGCCTTAAGCATATACTGACAAAGTTCTGCTGTCCGTGTATCATGGTCAACTTTGGCACTTTTTAAAATATCCTCGATAACTGGCTTCAATGAATACTTCATAGGAGTATTGCCAGTGCCTGTGAAAGACCTGACTTGCTTATTCAAGGTGCGGAGGAGCACATCTTCAATAAACACATGTTTATCCAGAAGATGCCAATCTGATTCCTCAGGCATAGAATCTAAAAGAAGATTGTGAGTATATGGATCTATGCCATACACTTCTTGTTCTATCACTTCATCTCCAAGCTGCTTTCTAGGTTTATAGTCTTTAACTTCAGGAAAGTCCATGTCAGAGTCCTCAGTTCCATTCTTTTGAGCAACGAGCTTCTCAGAATAGTCTTCGGGCAATGTGACTTCCATCTTTCTTTGCACATTTTCATGATCTGTTACAATAACATAGTGATCGATAACTTCATATTTCCTAGTAACTGGTGGAACAAGGCTCGCTTTTGTCATGCGAGCACCCCATTCACGGTCATCAGTAAAGGAATCAAATCCATCATCTGCGCTAACATAGCCATCCCCTCTTGACTCGCCTGGTCCACTTTCTGATCGTGTTCCCATGTCACTGTTTGTACCAGAGGTACTACTCTCACTATCTGTCTCTGTTTCTTCTGAAGAACGGGAACGGTCATCGGATGTATCACTTCCAGAATCCATGGCTTTTCTGTTTAACTTAGATAGCCGTCTTTTAATTTCACGATCAGATGCATAAGATCCATGGTCGGCACCACCATTGATAGATGAGCCACTACTTCTACCTTTGTACTTTCTTTCTCTATTGACCTTCTTAGACTTTGAAGTAGCAGAACTGAACCCTGGAGGTGCGTCATCTTTCCAATTCTTCATCATCGCATCTTTCTCAATAGAAAACTTGGAACGATCTTCTAAACTTTTGGCAAGATGAATAAATAATGTGATGATGTGATTAAAATCTCTGGCTTCCCCTTTATTTTTCACTCTGAAGTAACATGTTTTATTTAAGAAGGTGAATACAAAGAAAAAATGTAATAGTATAAAGAGAACAAATAGAACATATGATTTAATTTACCTTATTGCTTCTTGACACATTCGCTTGATATCATCTTTCACAGAGCCCAAACCCCTACCAGCATAGTAACCATTTCTTATTTTACTCTCAATACTAGCAACCTGGCCATTAAAAAAATATATATAAGTGGATATAGTAACAGGCTAGCATCAAAAGGGAGAAAATATTAAAACCATATATTACTTTGGGAATGAAAAATTCAAATGTATTCTCCTTCATGATCTCTTTCAGACCAAGAGCTAGAAATTCTTTCATCCTCTTGTACCCATTTTCAGATTTCTTCATGGCTAAACGCCTCAACTGGGCATCTCTAGATAGCATGGAAGATGATTTTCTGGCATCAAAAACTTTAGAGCGTTTGTACATGCTTCTACGAAATAACTGATTTGATGCATCTCTCTTGTCCAGACTTTCAAAATAGTCTCTAAGCCCGCTAGAATCCTCATTATCAAGAGTTCTTCTTTCAATCAACTGATTGTTTGGCATTGTTGACCGTGAAGTCCGGGTTCTGACCCATGTGACATTTGGAAATTTTGGAACCAAGTCTTCAAACTGGCTGCAGCCTCTGATATCTATAGATGATAGACTAGGGAGCACCCTCAAAATATCTTCAAGCATGGAAGGAGTTATTTTCGTGCAACCACGTACAACCAAGGAAGTAATTTTCTCTTTATTATAACCATTCTGCAAGGAATAAACATGATATATAATTACATCACCAAATAAAATAACACCTATAAAAGCTAACTTCTATCAAAAGGAACAACGTTAAGGAGTAGATGAAAAGAACAACTGACCATTATGTTTTGCATCATCGAGTCCGTGCAATTTGAGACCGAAGACAAGTCAGCCTGTCTAGAGATATCCTTGTAAAAGGTCACAACGGATCTCCAGTGCTTACAAGTTAAATTGGCGTAGACAAGGGATTTTATATCAGTTCTAAGGAAATGAAAAACTCGCGCCAACACCTGTCCATCTAATAGACCCCAACTTTCATTCTCCACCACAGAACCCATGCTAGTTTCTTTGCCAAAAGTGGTGTCACCACTTAAATCATCAAACGAGATTTCACTCTTTTCCAAAGTAGAGATGTCATCTTCTAATTCATAATCTTCATCAACTCCGTCACCCACCAACCGAGCTCTTTTGTTACCTTGATCTGTGCCCAAAAATGATATTAGGTTTTAAGGAACTACATAGAATTGATAGATTAATAAACACACAGGAAAAATACAATAAGTTTCTGAACAATAGCGATCTTTGAAATGAAATCCAAGAATGGACTGTGTGGTAAACCAGTGAACTTGTAAGGATCACCACGCAACCATGGATAATAAACGAGATATCTCATAACAAAAACCAAGGAACTCGACAATAAAATGCATTAAAGGCTAATAAGTATCATTAGGATGCTGCAGGTAATCGACTGACTAAATATAAACTAATTAAAAATAATATAATACATCATTATGAACCGAATAAGATGGCCATATTACATATAGTAAAAGGGGAGACGGGAAAATCTGCATGGAGATTTAAGAGAGTTCTTCGTAATAATACCTGATCTTGCAAGTTTATTATTGATAGCTGGATTATATATGTTCTGCTCTATTTCTTTCCTTGGCTGCCTCAGGTTGATCCATGGATCCAAAACTTCATTAATGGCTGCAGCAAACTCCCGACTTTTATACGATTTCATAATCAATTCGTGAAGCCTTCCTCGAGTATAACCAATAAACTGAGGATGCATATTGTTAAATGAACTTGAGCTTGCAAGGCTTCCCCTCTGTACAGCGTCTGTTGTTTCCACAACGGACGCTGCAGATGTACCACTAGAGTTCTCATTATCAATCTTTTTCGTGCCAACTGATGTGGAGGTAACCGGGACCCACAGTTTATCAAACTTCCTGAAAACGCTACTATGCTTCTGGATGATACCTTGATCAGCCAACACTTGGACTTCCGAGTATGACAATGGGCCCCGCTCATGACCAGCACCATCAAGATAATACCAGTCACCAAGATGAAGTTGCAGGTCATCTTTAGTTGAAAGATGATCCTTTGGCTTACTAGTGGGCAAGATGCTCTTCGAGGAGACATGTTGATTAGCATGTTCATGGGTACTTTTCCTTCGAGAAACACTTTCCTCTGATGATCTTTTAGAATCACTAGTCGGAGCATAACGGTGACTAGGCCTTGAAGAATACCTTTCCTTTACTCTAGCTTTCATTCGAGGTTCAGATACAAATGAACCATGGTCCTTAACAACACACGTGTTTATCCTGACAACTGGAAGCATCATTCCTTTGACTCCCCTTACGCCAAAGTTTTTTATCTGGGTTGACCTGTAGTCAGTTGACTCATCCAATGGATTAAAAGCCCAAAATGGAAGATCAAGTCGCCTACCATGGGAAGAATGATACAATTCATCTTTTTGATGCCTACGAGGGTCTTCATGTCCGGACTTAGGCATCTGACAGAGAGCATAGCCATCATTAAGAACAAACTTCTTTTTCCAAAATCTCTCTTGAGCAGTCTCGTCAATCCTCTTCCAGTCCCCACCTTTGCATGACCACTGACCAGAAAACCAGTCACACGTATCTCCAGATTCAAATGAGTAGTCTTTGTCAGAAGTTGCAGATCCACTTGGCCTTATATCTGCAACTTCTTTGGATGGAAGCTCGGGGTGACCAGATATGTCCTCACCCATTTTGAGACTGTCATGATTCCCAGCCTCACCTTGACAAAATGTGAAACCTGTGATTATGTCAAGAAAGATACATATTAGAGGCACATTCATGTCATAACTTTTATTCTTCACAGCGTGTCCTTCGACTTTGTAAATTAATCAGGTGGACACTAGAACTTCATCCATCCTAAAAAATTTGCAACACTCAATTCGTCACAAATAGATCTGAAGGTTCCTTTTTACTAAGCATCTTTTCCAAATTTACCTATTCGCCCATTAGCAATCAATAACATATATTAACTTATATTAAAGTATGCAAGAGTAATACTGTATTTTCTTTGTGGAACAGAGGGAGTAAATGATAAACTGATATGATGTTAAAAGAATATCCTGTGAACAAATAGGCCCTTTTTCATCTGCAAAAATAATACAGTACTAACAATACCAATAAACAAACAAATTGATCAAGAAAATAAAAATTTGATGTTGAAACACTTGTGTAACTGCAGATTCAATATAAAGACGGATAAGGCTTAGATGGTGTATATGTTTAAGCAAAGTAAACTTTAATAACTTAGAGCCAACGTGCATCCTTAAAACCATAAATAATTGCAGATTTGCAGTCATTTGCAGATTTCTTACACAACATTCCTTCGAGTATCACATTAACGTAACTCTAAGATAGTGGATATCTCATACCACTGATATCACAGATTTGTTTCCCAAATACCAACGTAACTATTTCGAACTATACTTATTACTTTTTAACGGATGTTTGGGTAAGATTTGGCATCTCTAAATGATATGAATATAACTGTAAGTCAGTAACCAGAAGATGCATAGAGAAGAGCAGCTCCTTAGTATTCATAAAAACATGGAAAATAATAGCAAAGCAAGTGCAGATATGATTCGGGTACAAAATTCTATCTTTCGCATACGTAACTGACAATGTCTTATGTCTTAACATCATCATGTCACATATCTTACGCATGTATAGCCGACAATATCCCTATGTTTTAACATCATCGCGTGATTCCAAATGTACAGCATATCAGCTACACGTGTGGGTCCCTCATAAATTCGATCTTTTCCTATCCACGTTTTACTGATTTGACTTTTAACACCTCACATGTCATGTCCACTTAGATACATACCTAAAGAGCAGGTTACAGCTAATACTAAACTTCACAGGTCCACCACAACAATGTCAAATCTAAATATATCATTCCGTTTATGTCACCATGGTGCCATTCAAATTCTTCAAGAAATGACGTTCAAATAAAAAAAATAGTACCTTCAGAGTATCCCCATCTCTGCAGCTCATCATGGGCGAATGTCATTTGCAGTACTTCTGCAGGAAATAAAAATACCAGATGAATACAAAATATTTTAAAATAAAGGCAAGTGTGGTAAGCCAGAGGAGCTACCTGAAAATATCAGACATGAAATTAATTTAATAGACGAGGTACATGAAAAGAAAAATTACCAGCAACAGTCTCAAGTTCTCTGCCTGGAATACTGGGAAGTCCGTCAAAAAGTGCTTCAACTCTTTCATCAATACGAAGATCTTCTAGAGACTCTTGATCGTTAATTTTTTCTGCAGAAATAGCCAATGCTTCTTCACCTACCAGATTACTAGTTGAAGCAAACTCACCCACATCCACTAACAAATTTCCAGGAGCTTCAGGGGGACTAACCAACTCAGTAACAGAGTCAAGAAAGCTAGAAGGGAAAGTGGCTGTCACTACTGGAGAAACTGCGTTTTCAACAGTGACCCATCTTTGACTGTCCAAGTGTTTGATCAAGTGGTCTGAGACAAGAAAACCCTCTTCCACAAGTATCTTCAGATCACAGAGTTTAGACGGTCCCTGTTCTACACCACGATGGTCCAAGTAAAACCATTTTCCAGAGGTTGTAACCAATGTCTCCGCCTCGGGAACATGCGGTGGGGTATCACATATATCCATGTCTTCTTCCATAGAAAGAAGTTCCTCAGAAGCTCCATTAACCTCCTGAGCTGGCTTTACGTCTTCTTTGTGAGTATTTTTCTCCACAGATCCAACAGAAGCATCCAGAGTCGTTTTCGTTTCAGATTCTTTAACCGCAATTTGTGGCTCCCCTAGATTCACTTTCTCTTCTTGGCTTCTGCTCTCATGATGACTCTTTCGTTTTTCAGCTGAACCGGTTTTCCGGTGATTACTGGGCCTACCACGATTGTGAGGAGAAGATTCCGCGACATTTGGAGTTCGCTCCCTACGATCATTATTACCACGAGCTTGCTCACGTGGGGATCGTTCCGAATAACTCGGGCTTCGATTTCTGTAATCATAATAACCTTTTCGACCATAAGGGGACTTATCACGGCGAACTGGGCTCCTGTGGTCATAATCACGGTTATCGTACTGGCGGGCCCGGTCACGTGGGGACCGGTCAGGATGATGTGGACTGTTATTATGTCTGTCATAAGCCAGCCTAGAAGACAGTGGAGACTCACAATTTCTAGAAGAGTACCTTTCTGATGGAATATTCCTATTAGAGGAAGAATTCTTGTAGGAGTGCTCTGTGTTGTATGCTGCCCGGCTACCATCATCAGAAATTCTCCTGCTTTTATAAGGCGCGTAATCATTAAACTCAGCATGGTATTTTCTGTCGCTGTTATCCGTATGAACACTGTGCCGTTTCAAACGGTTCCCTAAAGGGAAATCCCTTTTACCATTGCTGAATTCTTCCTTTAACATCATCCCTTCTTCGTCTACTATCTTTGAACTAATCCTCGGAGTTCTCTCTCTGTTGTTATTTTGCCACCTCGCAGACTTTTTCGTATACTGATACCCGTTCTTTTCAGCCGAATACTTACCAGAAGACGGCCGTTCCATTTTCCGCACTTTCTCCTTCCCAGAATCATGTGGTCTCATTTTCATATAACCACCATTGTCTTCTCTACCCTGCCATCTGTCCGGAATGAATTCACCCTTCTCCACTTCATCTTTACCTCCAGAATTCTCATAATCCCTTCTCCTGTTTGAATATTCACCACCTTTTCGCCATTTTGCTGGAACAAACTCGCCTTTTTCAACATCCTTACTTCTCCACCTATCCATCACAAACTCTCCCCTCTCAATTTCGCTCTTGATTTCAAACCTTTTCGGTTTATTAATAACGTAATCATCATCATCCTCCCAGCAGCCCAATTCACCTTCTTCTACTTCATCCTTGTTATTATCATGCCCATTCCCATAACCTCTATCATCTCTATCTCTATCTCTATCATCTACATAATACTCATCACTGAAGCTATTGTTATCGTTATCACTATCATTAATATCAACATTACGCGGTTTTTCACCGGTTTTTAAAGGAAACTTTTCTCTTCTAACAAACTTCTTCATCTTCACATTATCTTCTGTAACTTGGACATTAAATTTACCACCATCTTTACCGCTGCAAAAAGTATCGAATCGCAGCGAATGCACACATGCAACACCTCCATCTCCCATGGAAATACGACACTCTCACAATGCTTAATATCCAAAACCCTAGCTTTTTTCCCCTTCACCAGGACTCTCGATGCTCATACTTTATCCTAAAATCTTCAATCAAACAAAAACGAGCAAAATCAATCAGTAATTAATCAAAACACAAATGTAGGGTTTCGATACAACAAAACCTACACATATACATATAGATACATATATGTATGTGTCTGTATAATACATACACACACCGAATAACGAAATTGAAAACGTAATTAGTAAAAGTAAGTGAAAATTGAAAACCCTAGAATCCGAAAAACGAAACTTACGAAAGGAATTGAATCAAGTAAAAGGCTGGATCGGAACGAAAACGAATCTTCGAGAGTTTTAATTTGGAATGGAAAAAGAGTTTATTACACAGATCGGTTAAAGCAAAAGATGATATATTTATTATAGATATATATATATGTATATATGTATATGTAGCTGAAGAAGATGAATCTGTGAATTTGTTTTATACAAATTTTTTGATGAGAGTTTAAGGAGGTGTGGGAGACGAACACAAAAAACTTTATTTATTTGTTTATTTTTTGGTGAAAAGAAAAAAAAAATGAAAAATGGGTTGTTATTTTGTTTCGGTAATCCCCCTTTTATTTATCGACTGGGTACCGTATCCATATGTAAAACGTATTCCGGTCAGCGGCGAGGGTAAACTGGTCTTTTTACATGATGGGCAGGGTTCTTGTGATGTGGAATTCAGTAATTTGTTTGGATTGTGGTAAATCTTTTTTGTAGTTATAACTTTTAACTTGCAGATAATAATTATAGAGTAAGAGTATATTCGGGTAATTGTAACAATACGGAGTACGAAATGAAATTTTTGATATTCTTATTTCATTCTCTCCTTATAATAATTGTCAAACGTTTTAAAATATATAAAAAAAATTAATTGGGTTATTTCATATTTTCAGTAATACACATTCTACTTTTTAAAAAGTGTCTACGTTTATGCTGTCATTTTATTATTGCTGAAAGCAAATTCGTATTAGTGACAAGGAAATAAGTATGGAAATATTAATTATTACACATAACTATTAAGCGTACATTTTTAATGTTCTTACTTCTTAAATACTTGTATTTCAAAATAATTGAAGTCCTTACATACTGCTCCGTATTATGCAATAAAGTTAAACGAATGATTAAGTAGAATTTGGGCTTCTAAATATCGTGTATTTTGATTTCAGTATTGACTTACAATTGTTGTTTTCAATGCATTTCGTAATCTAATTATGGTAAATTTCAATAACTAAGTAATTAAAAAAAGTATTAAATGGCATGTTCGTCAGCCAGTAACAGTTTCGTCTTGATTACTTATATAATTTATATATATCATGATTTGTTCTCTATATAGTAGTGACTTATTAAAGGTGTTCAAAACCAACGTCTGAAACAATACAAATTATAGTTTACCTTTATCTATATGACAAGAATATTTAATTATATAATGCTTCTTATAAACATGTAATTAAAGATACTTTTATTCTTAAATTTTTAGTGTTATATATTTTATTTTATTCTTAATTTTATTGTCGCTAGAATCAATCATAAGAGTATTTTAACTACTTAAATTATATGTATGTATTTGAGCAATTAGCCCAATTAGCCTTTATATACCTAACGGGTATACATCTTGTATTTTATATCTTATATCCTATATTTATTACTAATGGAGCAGACCTTCAATTATTTGTCAAATATTTACTAAGTCAAATCATACAAATCATATGTGTCACCACCGTATAAAATAATTTGATGACGTGGATTTTGTAACATCCTCTCGTCGGGTCTGGTAATAATCTATTTAAATTGATTTTTTAATTAATTTAGGAATTATTTGATATTAATTGTTTATTGAAAAACTTAGGTAAGTAAGTCTTAGGACTTATTGTGAATAGTAAATTGTTGTTTGTTTTAATTTACTATAGTTGACGGTACAATAAAATAAGTTTCTCGTAAGAGATTTTAAGGTTCCAGACAATAGATTTGGGACGGGTATAAAATACCCGAAAATGGGAGTCGGTTTATAAGGAGAGCCGATCTCCTTATTTGGTTACTTCCTTCTTATCCTATCTTCCCAAAATAGCAAAAACTTTCAAATTGTGTACTTACAACTACAAACCATAAATTGAAATTTCAAGCAAGATTAGTGAATTGGAGCTGTGATTCTTGCAAATACCTTCATCTTCTCCCTCCTTGATGCAAGTAATTTAGTTCCTTTCATGAACCTAAGTTAGTTAGGTTAAGAATGTAATTGTTGAAATTGATGAATTGATTTGTATTCAAATGATATATGATGATTTCTGATACTATGTGATGTTAGGAACTGAATTATATAAGTTGAAGTTGTAGATTTCAGTCTCTAAATAATAGTTTTGAGTTCAAATGAGCTCAAATGTGTGAATTATCAAATTGGTATGAATTTGACCTAAAATGGAATTGATTGAGGTTTGTTTAAGTTATTGGATGTTAACTAGTTGCCATATGATACTCCTTTAAGGTTCGAAACTGGAATTGGTCGATTTGGCACTTGAAAGTTGTGAAATTGAGATTTTAGGTCGTGCAGGTTGTGGTTAAGCTGCTGTTGTTGTTGTTCCTGAAGAACAAGCCGGCGGGTCTGGTACCCTACCCGGCGGGTTCTTGATTATGTTGGAGAACCGGCGGGTTGTCGGCCAAGCCGGCGGCTCCTACAGCCTTTAATACTCAATTAGCTTCTGTTTGCTCAAAATCTAATTCACCCGGCGGCTCAAGGGTGAAGCCGGCGGCTTGTATGGTCGACCCGGCGGGTCATGATGCCCAGCCGGCGGCTTCTTAGCCTCTGTCAGCATATCAACTTTATATTTCAGAAGTTGATTTAAATGATTTGTAAAATGTTGTATTGTTGATAAATTAGTGTTATAGCCTAATAATGAGTATGTTGACGTTTACAAGAACATATTTAGGAAGCTATACTTATTATGTGAATTATGTTGAGTTTCTTGTGCTGGATATTAGATAAGTTAAGTATTGAAGATTCAGATTACTAACTTATATTTGATTGTTGATTCTCAGATCCTCCAAAAGATAAGTGATCCTTGGATTCTGAGTTTGTGAAGACAAAGGTATCGGTGAGTGGATTTGGAACTCACCATTCGATTTAGTTGTAACTATTTGGTTGCAACAAGTAAACATAGATATGTTGTTATATCTAATATTCATAGTTGATTATAAATCTACGTGCTATGTATGGCCTTCGGGCATCAGTTGTTAATGAGGTCAACAGGTTGAACTGGTTGGTTGGGCTAGTTGGTTGTTGTGTGAATGACACATGGTCTTACTTCATTTGTTGTGTGTTTAGAACCTGTGTCTGAGTATAGTAACCACTAGTTATCGGTCTCGTCCGTTATGGCCAAATGGATATGGTTGGATAAGTGTTCTTGGGAACCACCCGGGTATTATGGTATTCCCAGAGCCGCCGATCCTCATTACTATATTGTTGACTAGTTGTAATATATGTTTACGGTTGTTTGGGGTAAACAGGTGGTTATGCTAAGTTGAATTGTGGGTAATGAATTCATTCACTTAGCTTTGTGCTAATCCCTCATCCTACTTCCTGCAGGTTTTTGATATATATGTGGGTGTCAGGAATGGATGCTTTCGCAGGGAATGTCTGATAGATTAAAACTCTGATATGGTTTTTCTATAAACCTGGTTTTGTAATCTGTAATACCCCGACATATGTAATTTTTAAACAGTTCTATGTTGGTATATTTTAATATGTAACTGTGTATGTACATTATTTTAATGTACAGTATATAAATATATTTTAAATTCATACGCTTCCGAGTAAAATAATATAATATTATTGTAGTAAAAGAGGGGTGTTACAAGTTGGTATCAGAGCATAGAGTTGGGTGAATTGAGCATTATAAAGTGTTCAATCCCAAATCTAGAATTTGTATGTCAAACATTCCTGGTTATGGGATTTAGCATTGTGTATGAATCTGTTAGTAGATAAGTGCTAACGATTAACAAATTTCAAGTTGTTGTGTGGAATACAGATATGGCAGATAACGAGCAACCGACCGCCAACCCTAATAATGCCTCACGGATCGATGTTCCTCCTTCAGATATTCATACTGAGAGACATGATCATGAGGGTACTTCTTTTCCTGCCCACGAAGAATCGAATCGAGATGATTATCTTCTTCAGTTAGAAGATGAGGTGATTAATCTCAGGGAATTTAAAAGACAGGCCGAAACTGCATCATCTCAGCAACGTTCTCAGCAATAGATACCTGTGTTTGGTAATATTCCTCCTTTTCAGTCAAATAAGCAATGTTCATTTAAAACGTTTATGGCAAGTAAACCACCCGAGTTTAGAGGGAGTACCAATCCATCAGTAACTTTAAACTGGTTAAGAGATATGGAACGAAAATTTGATGTTACTCGCTGTGAAGAAGAATTTAAAGTGTTTTACGCTATTCAATGTTTAAAAGACGAAGCCATGGTTTGGTGGGACTCGATTACTGGTCATTTGACTCAACAGCAGAAAGAAGCTATTCGATGGCTTGAATTCCATCAAGCTGTCTGTAACCAATATTGTTCAGACTTTGAGATGGCACGTATTAGAAGAGAGTTTGTGAATCTTCAATTAACCGATAAGATGACTATCGATGAATTAATCTCACAGTTTTCGGAGAAGTTACGGTTTGTACAACATTGGGTTCCAGATGAGAAAACCAAAATAGAGCAGTTTGTGGAAACATTGCCTCATAATTATCGTACCACAGTAAGGTTAGCTAGTAATTTATCTCAAGCGTTTACTCTTGCACGCTCGGTTGATAGTGACATTAGAGGTTTTCAAGCATCTCAAGCTAGAAATACTTCTTCTTCGTTTCCAAGAGCTAGAACAGATGTTTCGGGTAAAGGAAAGTCCAGGTGGCAGGGTAAGCGTCAGGGTCAAAGATTTAATAATAGAAGTGATTTAATAATAAAGTGTATACATAAAGTTGAATATTATATAACCTTTTAACATAGATTCACATATTACGATATTATATATTTCTAACCGTGCATCGCACGGGTTTAATGCTAGTTGTATTATTATACTAAGATTACACACATGTATATATTAATTTTAATTGTATTTGTATACTGAGATTACACATGTATATATTTTATAATAGATATATATCGTGTGTACTGTTTTACATGGATCAAATCATTTTTAATTTACATCCAAGATCTTCAACCTTACAAATATAAAATTACTACACTTAAATGCATATATAATCGAGCACCTTTGAGATTTATCATAATGGTAACATTATAATGGCCTATAAATGTCTCTTTCTTAATAAAGGTATTGCGAATACCATTGTTATAACTTATAAGAGTATATGGATATAATATTTTCAACATTCTAACACTTAGTGTCTGTAGCTAATTACATTCAACTAAAATTATTACATTCGCTGTGTTTTGCATCACTGATTATGAATTTCGTTTACACATAGTAAAACTAGTATATAGTTGATACGGGATGTCATAATCGTCTTATTAAAAGTGAAAAATAAAATATGGAATTAATCTTCTTTATGAAGTTTATATAACAACTAGTATTAAACACGTACGATGTACGGCTAACAAAGATAACATTATATACATAGCCCATAATCTAAAATGATATATTAAATGTTTTAATGATCATATTTAATCTAGTATTTGTATACACTTTATATAGGGTGATGATTTAATACATTATATTTTTTCTATTACAACACTATAAAACATATTTTGTGGTATATGGCTAAAAATGTGATGTACAAATCACTTCCTTTTATATTCATTTTTTATAACATTAAAAGTTAAAAAGTATTGAGTAAATATCGGGGGATGGATGACAGCTAACCCCTTAAAAACTTTCAAATTGTGTAAAAAATATAACTTTTTTACTAATATTAATAGCACTTTATTTGACCCATTAAAAATTGAAATAAGAACAATGTCCCCCCCCCCCCCCCCCCCCCCCCCCCCCCCCCAACAATATATAAATTAAAAAGGATAAAATGTAAAGTGACATTTTCTAGCTAAAAACAATTGTTTGAACATAGTAACCGTTTTCATTGCTAAAGTTGCAATAATTATGCGTGTGTTCATAGTTTTAGCAAACATAAATAGTGAAATATTGCATGAGGTGTAGTCCTTGAGGAAGGGTCGCATCCGATCCAAATGATACCGGGTTAAGGTTGCCCGTCGAAACAACCTTTTGAAAATATAACTATTACATTTTATTGAACAACTAATGTGCATCTAAATGTACAAATCAAAAATCATTCTACTATTGCGATTAAATATATACAAATACATAAATAAGACATTATATAGATTTGAAAATTAATATAGAAATTATAAAATTACATCTCTCATCAGTCGCATAGAAAAATTAAACTTACTTTGTAATTAAACCTAATAAACCCTTTTTAAAAAGGAGAGACGACGAACTTGATTTACCTATTCATGAAGGTTGTATTTAGATTACAAAATACATGAAATTGTGATCCCTGAGTTCGCAATATGATAAAAATATTGTCAAATTGACAAATTCGATGAAAGCTATAATGATATCAAAAGTAAGCTATCGTGATTTAATTTATAGAGTTAGAGAAAGAATGACGAAGATTAAGATAAAGAATAATTTATATAACTCGAAATTAGACTGAAATAATAGATAAATAAATTCATGATTTTCGGCTACAAAATTATATTATAGAAGCTACCCCACACATCAGTTTGGATTAAATTGACTATAATTTAATTATCTATTGCATTATTTATCATTAAAAATAATAACATATTAAATTAAATTAATTATAATTTGATTTTTTAATAAAATATTACCTTATTTATCTTTTAAGTGTAGGAGAATCCACCTCATCAAAGTGTTTAGTATAATGATGACACATATGATATAAGTGATGTGGCATGGATTAATAGTTGACAAATAAGTGGGGTCTCCTCTCTTAATTATATATATATAGATTATTAAAATTTCGAGCATAGAAAGTGAGACATCAAACATTTAGTATAAATTTGCAATATTTACTATGTACATATTAGAATTATAGTATATATTTTCAAAATTTTAAGAACTTTTAGTGATTATAAGTTGTATAGATTAATTAGTCTTCTTATATTAATTGTACTATATGAGGATCCACGATAATGCGGGCTACCAAATCGAAATTGTTATAGATTTGAAGTTAATTTTTCTAATTCAAGAAATTAGTATATATGTTTATGTGTTACATGTAAAATTATATAATTTGTAAATGTGTAGCTTTAAGACCCACAACAACATGAGCGATTAAATTGAAATTGTTATAGATATTCAATTGAATATGGGTACATTAATTGTTGTAGATTGAAATTGTCATATATAAAAAAATACATACATCGTGGCTTCCAATTTTTTGGACTTTTGGGATATTGAATAACCGGTTGTTTAATTTAAAATTTAATGATTTTGCTTATATTTATGAAGTAAATTCATTAATATTGAAAATATGTTGAAAAAGTTATGTTCACTTTTATTCTTTTAATTATTTTATTTTATTTAATAGTATTATAAATCAATTTTTTATTAATATATTTAATAGTAGTAATACTTAATATTTAAGAGTTTATTAAAAGATGGTTTATTATTTAGTTGAGGTAAAGTGTAAAATTATTATTTTTAATATAATTTAATTATTAATCATTGGATCAAATTGAAAAACTCATCGAAGGGTCCAGATTCATCCATGGTATTTTGGTTTAATTATATTTTAGATTATTATATTGTATTATATAACTAGATTATAAACCCGCGTATATACACGGGTTATGTAAGAAAAACTAACATTTGTTTTTTTAAATGTAATCATTAGTTAAATAAAAATTACAGATTTAATTGTTTAATTGCATACTATTTGATTTTAAAGTCATGTATACGCACCAAATGTACATCAAATTACATTTCATTTACTTGAATGGAAAATGTATAAACTTAGGTGTTGATTAAAACTGTCATTTATGTATCTGAATGTTACAAATTTATATACATAGTCATATCAAATCAAACAATCTTTCGTTTATATGAATGTTAAACTCGTACACGCACATAGATGTTGGACCAAACTATGTTACGTTTAGTTGAATGTTAAACCCGTGAATACACACGGATGTCAAATTAAACGATTTTTCATTTATTTGAATGTTAATTAAACCCGTGAATGCATACATATGTCAAATGAATTTATTTTTCGTTAATGATTATATATAAAGAAAGAACCGTGACGAAACGATTTATATAACTTAAAAAGATTATGCTTTAGGGAAATGTTGAAGGCATCTATAATCTATAATTACAATCGTAACATTTATTAAAATTAAAACATTCCATGTTTACAATACTACATAATTTCACTTACTAAATATAACGCATAGACTACATCTTATTATGGCAATATTGATGTTTACTTAATGTTTAAATTTATTTATAGAAGCCTTAAACATTGGCTTAAGGTATTGTTTATCAAAACCCTTACTAATAATACTTCCCCCGTTTCATTATAAATGTCCACTATTGACTTTTTAAAATTTTTCTTTTACAATTTTTACCTAAAGTATTTTTGTTTGAGTTATATAATATTTGATGCAAATTATATAAATGAATTGGGTTTTAAGCAGTTTCATTGATATAATTTTCATCATTGGGGGTCAAATTTATTAAAAAAAAGATTTCAAAAAGTCAATAGTGGACACTTGTAATGGGACGGAGGTAGCAACATTTAACCATTATTGAGACTTGTATTTAGTATCAATTAAAAAAATCTTTCGTTAATTTTAATGTTAAACCCATGAATACACATGGATATCAAATCAAACGATCTTATGTTTAACAATTGATATAACTTACAAACATTATGTTTTACAAAGTATAACATTAAAATATGACCGAGACTTGTATTTAAGTTTTATTTAAACTAAATAAATGTGTATTAGTTATTAAATGTTATGAAGTAGATTTATATAGTTCTTTATATATAATAAGAAATATCACGTTAATTTAAAAATATTAATTAAATATTATATTTGGATTGGAGGAAATCTCTTCACATATATAAATCGTAAATTTATGATAGGATTATTTAAATTCAATTAATAGAAGTTGTAAACGTTTGAAAAATTAGCTTAGAGAATTTTTAGGTAAATGAGTGAATTTGATTAGTTAATTGAATATTTAATAAAATTGTGAAATTTGATTGGTCAATAGGTGTTAATTTTAAGCAAAATTGAAGGTAGAGAAGGTTTATTTTATTAATATTTAGATATGCAGCTATGTTTAATGTTGTACAAATTGAATATTATGATATTGACTCGGAATCATTAGTCTAATGAGATTTTTCAACAATTAATCTAGCTTTAAACTTACACAATGACAATAAACTAAATTAAGCATATGTCAAATGAGTAAGAATTATATATATAAATACAAACCATATTAATTCTTCATATGATATACATAAAAAGATAGACAATTATGTATATCTCCAGATAAACAATTAGTTAAATAAAAATTTACATATTATAATGACAAATATAAATATACACTTAAATGTGATTCTATCTTGGTACTGTTATTATATTTATTTGTAAGTAATATTGCAATAGCCAATTAATATGTTGTGTGTTTTATTTGATTGAGCATGCGCCCGATAGATGCTAGCCATTGTTGATGGATAAACTCGTGAAATTATAGCAATGATACAATTTATGGTTGAAAAATAGCCAATTAATATGTTGTGTGTTTTATTTGATTGAACATGCACCCGATAGATGCTAGCCATTGTTGATGGATAGACTCGTGAAATTATAGCAATGATATAATTTATGGTTGAAAAATTTGTAAATGTTTTGTGGTCATAGGTATGCAATGGTAACGACATATCTTAAAAAAGCAATAAAATAAATTATTAAAACATTTAAAATATGAATAAAATAACTCTCGTCAATTTTATATACATATACATCACAAGTATATTATACCATAAAGTTTGACTGTTTGAGCAAGTGTACCTTAATTTTTGTATAAATCAACACTCGTGTTTCAAAACAAGGAAGTTCTTGGTGTTCATCGATAATACTAACTTCTAAAAATAGCTAGCTAGTTATACCATTAAACTAAATAAAATGTGTTAATTATGGTGGCCACACGACACAAAAACGCATCAAGAGTGCAAAAAGGCGCCTTGCATTTGCAATTGCCCCTATGAAGAGTTGTTTTAATTTGAAACGATGAGCATTAAGGGAAACAAATGATAAACTTGAGTTTTGTGAGTGTCTGAACTAATGGCTATTGTGAGGAGGTAGTCATATTTACAGGAATAAAATTTATGAGAAATTTGCTTGACATAATGAAATATACACTTGCATAAATATATTAGGTTTGTATTTTAGCGATTTACAGTTGTGATAAGGGAGCCGATTGTAAAAATCTATGAATCGACTGTAAAACAACAAATAATCATATGAACAGAAAATACCTTGATTATTATAAAGATTGAATCAAAGTAATATGTACAACAGAATCCAGAACACATACACAATTATACAAACAATTATATATTCATCAATGTGATGAATATATTAAGAACAGATCAAACCCTATGGGTGGAAAAAGAATGAATCGTATATGGTTGAAGAGAGAACAAAAATATGATGATAATGAATTTTTTTATATATACAAATAATATCAGAAAATAAGCTTTTATAACTTCAGTTTTATATAAAAATACTCTTTGGTCCTTCATAATATAGCAGGAGCACAACTGGTCCTTAGACTTCAGTATATCCATTTTCTTAGTCCTTCAGCTTAACTTGTTGACACATTTGTACTCCAAAATCCTTCTTGACCAAATGCTATCTACCAAGATCATTATATATCAAAATAACCTACACACAACTAAACCAAGTTACTCACATAATTTTATTCAAGTAAGATTGTTATAAAACTAAATTCATCTTAGCTTTTTAACACACCCCTTCAATCTTAGCTTGAGAATACATCAAACAGATTAAGTTGATTACATAACATATTGTG
Organism: Pseudognaphalium luteoalbum; assembly: GCA_963422505.1. Lineage (NCBI taxonomy): Eukaryota > Viridiplantae > Streptophyta > Magnoliopsida > Asterales > Asteraceae > Pseudognaphalium > Pseudognaphalium luteoalbum. The sequence continues at coordinate 2,340,935 of OY730192.1, forward strand.
TTGGGCTGCAGGCAAACCTTTAGTAAACAAGTCTGCAGTGTTTAAGACTGAAGTAATTTTTACTGGATTTAAAACACCATTGCACACTTTTTCTCTCACAATGTGCCAATCTAATTCGAAATTCTTAGTCCTCTCATGATGAACAGGATTAGAAGCAATTTGCATAGTAGGCATATTGTCACAGAACATATCAACAGGAATTAAATTTGTAACTTTCAAATCAGTCAATATATTAATGATCCACAACGATTCACATGTCACAACTGCCATAGCTTTGTATTCTGCTTTAGCAGAAGATCTAGAGATGGTAGGTTGTTTTTTACTTTTCCATGATATTAAAGATCCTCCCAGAAATATACAAAACCCAGTAATTGATTTCCGACTAACTAAATTCTTACCCCAATCAGAATCAACATAAGCTATGAGTTTAAGATCCATACCTCTCACAAAGTGAATGCCCTTACCAGGATTTGACTTTAAGTACCTTAGTACTCTGAAAGCCAATTTCAAATGAGACTGAGTGGGTAAATGCATAAACTGGCTCAATATATGAACAGCATAACTGATATCAGGTCTAGTAACTGTAATATAAATCAATTTTCCAACCAACTTTTGATAAACAATCGTATTGTTCAAAACTTTCTCATTTTCATCACCTTTATATGAAGACACATTTACTTCTATGGGAGTATTTAGAGGTTTGCAAGCTAAAAGACCAAATTCATGCAATAATTCTAAACAATACTTTCTTTGAGATAAACACACACCTTTCTCTGCATCTACTAATTCAATACCAAGAAAATATTTTAGTTTATCAAGATCTTTGATCATGAATTTTGACCTTAGAAAAGCTTTCACAAAATTAATCTCATTCACGTTATTTCCAGTTAAGACAATATCATCCACATATACTAATAACACAACAAATATATCACCTTTACATTTAGTATACAAAGAATAATCACACTTACTATGAACAAAACCATTTTCAAGCAAATAATTTGAAAATTTCTCATTCCATTTTCTAGGGGCTTGTTTTAGCCCATATAAAAACTTAATAAGCCTACAAACTTTTGTTTCACCAGTGTTAAAATAACCTTGAGGTAAAGTCATGTAGACTTCCTCATCTAAATCCCCATATAAAAAAGCATTGTCAATATCTAATTGGAACAATGTCCATCCTTTATTAACAGCTAAACTAATCACACTTCTAACAGTTACCATTTTCACAACTGGTGAAAATGTTTCATCATAATCCACCCCTTCAGTTTGACCATAGCCTTTGGCAATAAGCCTTGCTTTGTACCTTTATATCTCTCATGTGGATTTATACTTAATCTTATAAACCCATTTGCACCCAATAGGTTTCCTATTAGGTGGAAGATCAGAAAGTACCCAAGTCTTATTCCTATATAATGCTTCCATCTCAGCATTCATAGCATCTATCCAATTCTTGTTTTTAGATGCTTCAAAATATGTTTTTAGTTCAACACTTTTATTCAAGACAGAAGTGAAACACAAGTTTTCAGAATTAAGTTTTGAATAATTCACAAATCTTTCCATCCCATACTTATCTTTACCATTAATTACAAAATCCTCAAATCTTTTTGGAATAGTAGTTTCTCTAATTGACCTTCTAAGATTAGAAGGAGGAGGTATTGAAACACCACCACCCTCAGAATTATCAGTTACATTTGGTAACAAATTACCATATGTAGTTGCATAAGTATGTTCTACACTAGTAGAAGTACTTGAACTGCCAGGTGCATAAGTATGAGCACCAACAGTATCTCCTGTGTTACTTATGTTTGTACTGTCATGAGTAGCATCAAAATTACTAACCTCAATGTTTGTACTATCAAAAGCAACTCCAGAAGTACTGGTAGAACCTTGTACTTCAGACACGAGAGTAGAAAATATTTTGCCATCAACATTATTAATATTAAGATTATCATCATAGTGTATGCTAGAGAAACCATCATGAGTAGAAGACTCTTTATTATCAAAAAATTTCAAGTGATTAACATCCTTATAAACAGTATTTATTTGTTCAGAAGTCATTTTAAAAGGAAATACATGTTGATAAAACTTGACATCTCTTGAAACAATAGTCATTTTAGAATCAAGACTATAGAGTTTATAACCTTTTCGTGTATTAGAATATCCCAGAAAGACACATTTTTCAGATCTAACACCAAACTTATCAGAATTGTTAAGTTTGGTGGCAAAACACAAACAACCAAACACCCTTAGATGATCTAGAAATGGTTGAAAACCATACACTATTTCATAGGGTGACTTACCATTCAAAACAGAAGCAGGAGCCCTGTTAATCAAGTAAGTAGCTGTTAGAACACAATCACTCCACATATTAAGAGGTACTCCTCCTTGAAACAAAAGTGACCTAGAAACATTAAGCAAATGCCTATGTTTCCTTTCCACAACCCCATTTTGCTGGGGAGTGTAAGTACAAGATGTTTGATGCAAGATACCTTTGCTTTTAAAAAATTGATTAAGTTTTTGATTTACAAACTCAGACCGATTATCACTTCTGAAAATCTTAATAGACTTATTAAACTGTGTTTGAATCATATTCACAAAAGTTATAATGTTGTCAGAAGTTTCTATTTTTGATTTTAATAAAAACACCCAAACAGCTCTAGAATAATCATCAACAACAGTCAAGAAATATTTGTATCCATCCCTACTAGTCACTTTGTAAGGACCCCATAGATCTAGGTGAACAATGTCACCAACACTCCTGGTTTTATGCTCACTAAAAGGAAAGGGTTCCCTTGTTTGTTTTACCTTATGGCAAACCTCACAAGGCATAACACTTTCATTACCAAAACCAAGTTGAGACTTAAGCACATGTAACACAGGCTCTGCAGGATGACCAAGCCTGTTGTGCCATATATGCTTAGACGACAAACAAATATTCACAGAAGCATTAAAACTACTAATCTTACCACAGACAAATTCATCATCAAAGAAATAAGACCATGCTGCACACTACCAGTCCCCAGAGTCCTTTCTAAAGTTCTGTTTTGGGGCAAGTCCTGAATATAACACTTATATTCATCAAAACCAATAAAATTTTTGCTATCCCTAGCTAATTTGTTAACAGATAAGAGATTCACATTGTATTCAGGAACCACTAACACGTCAAAAAGAGTAACATTAGATGTCAAACAACAATCACCAATCTTACTTATCTTAGCCATTGTACCATTAGGATGTTCAACAACTAAATTAAGATCAACAATGTTTACAATGTTTTTAAGACCATATTCAGTTGTAATATAGTGTTGGTTAGCTCCTGAATCTATGATCCACCCAGGCTTTAAAGAATTAGAACCTATACCTGCCATATTAGCAGACAGATTTGATTTTGACTCTTCAGAAGAATTTCTAGAATTTAACCAGCTCATAAGTTTAGCTAGTTGATCTTCAGTCAATGGCATTGAACTTTGCTTTTCAGTTACACTGTTGTTACTAGCAAAAGACTTATTTCCAGAAAAATTATTAGACCAAGAAGAATTGGTATTACTATTGTTATTAGGTTTATTAGTTGTAGGTCTCCCTCTATAAGTAGAGGGATATCCAACAATCTCATAACATCTATCAATAGTGTGACTAATTTTATTACACTTAGTACATTTCAAGTTGGGATTATGTCCTCTACCAACCACTCTTTTATTATCAACAAATTGTGATGTTTTTGCAACAAAAGCAACAGTATTACTTTTAGTGGTAGATGAACCAGAGGAAGAACTCTATGAGATTCCTCCCTGGACATAATTGCAAAAGCAGTTTTAATGGATGGTAAAGGATCAGTCATTAACAAGTTACTTCTCATAGGTTGATAAACTTCATCTAATCCCATCAAGAATTGCATAAGTTTCATTAATTGCCTATGATCTTGAAATTCTTTTGCTGCATTGCAGCTACATACAGGTAGCTGCACCATAGCATCATATTGTTTCGAGTAAGAGTTTAACTTGTGATAATAATCAGACATGGAACTACCATTTTGAGTAAGAGAGTTGATTTTAATGTGCAAGTTAAACACAACAGACCCATCAACTTTGTCATATGTTTCTTTAAGTTCATCCCAAACCTCAGAAGCAATTTTTGAAAAAAATTGACCAAGATAAAGTTCTTCTGAAATAGAACCCAAAATCCAGGACAGTACAACTGAGTTGCACCTATCCCATTGACTAGCCAAGATCTCATCATCTTTAGATTTGACACACTTTCCATTTATGAATCCCATTTTATTCTTTGTTTCAAGAGCTAAATTTATCACAAGACCACACCCTATAATTTTCTGTACCAATTAGCTTAGTTGTTATAAGAGGTGTACTACTGATATCACTAGGGTGTAAATACAATGGATCTCCAAAATCCAATTTACTAATGAGAGTTTCATCAGTTTCAGATTCTGACATTTTTCACACAACAACTAGATATAAACTAACAACCAGTAATCAAATGGTAACAGAATTAATACACACAAATCCTTAAAGAGATATTGGCCACAAGAACAGGATTCAATACCACTTTAAAATGGCAAGTCAAGTTCAGCCAAGAGATCTCTCTCTTCTGCCAAAGAAAGATTAGTAAACAATAGGATAATATTCAAAGAACAACTTGCAATAAAAAGAATTCAAACAAATAGTCAATTAATTCTCACAAAATAAAACTGTAACACATTCGATCCCAAACTATAGGCCAATCTCTTTGATGTCAGAGCCCTCCAACACCAAAGTTAATTGCTACAGAGAGGGTGAGTTAGAAGGATCTTACAGAGGGGTCGCCTGAATAATTCACTCCTTGCAAATCAACTATTACCAGATGCAACGGAATTGGAACTTACAAGAATGATGAATCACCAGAAGAAACCCTAATTTTTAAAGATAAATTAAATTAGGGTTTCAAACCCTAATTCTAGAATCTACCAAGAACTTGATGAATAATCGTGTAATAGTCCCGAATCTAGCCCGTTAATACACAAGAATCATAAGAATAGATGGATTCACAATTTTTGTTTATAAACCCTAATTTTGTGAAACCCTATTTTTCAGAAAACTGATTACCAACGTTAATTTTGTGAAAACGTTGATTGATTAACGATTATCAAAGCCACGTTGGCTCTGATACCATGTAAAAATCTATGAATCGACTGTAAAACAACAAATAATCATACGAACAGAAAATACCTTGATTATCATAAAGATTGAATCAAAGAAATATGTACAACAGAATCCAGAACACATACACGATTATACAAACAATTATATATTCATCAATGTGATGAATATATCAAGAACAGATCAAACCCTATGGGTGGAAAAAGAATGAATCGTATATGGTTGAAGAGAGAACAAAAATATGATGATAATGATTTTTTTATATACAAATAATATCAGAAAATAAGCTTTTATAACTTCAGCTTTATATAAAAATACTCTTTGGTCCTTCATAATATAGCAGGAGCACAACTGGTCCTTAGACTTCAGTATATCCATTTTCTTAGTCCTTCAGCTTAACTTGTTGACACATTTGTACTCCAAACTCCTTCTTGACCAAATGCTATCTACCAAGATCATTATATATCAAAATAACCTACACACAACTAAACCAAGTTACTCACATAATTTTATTCAAGCAAGATTGTTATAAAACTAAATTCATCTTAGCTTTTTAACACCGGTAAATACAACAAAAAAAATATTTCAAACACCAAAATAATGTAATAGTGCACTTGTACTATATGCATAAACTGTTGTACAGTTTGTTATAAGCATCACTTTTTTGTTGTATTTATCAACTCCCTTGTGATAATATCGTAATATTATTCATGCATATTTATTGATCAAAGGAGCATAATGAATGACGTACATTTAAGAGTATGGAAAAATACTTTATTCTATCTTTTTATCGCTTGCCAAACATTAATAAATCATCAACACTGACCGGCTTACACATCGCGCTTCAAGTACAATATGTGCACATCATAATATTACATATGATTCATATTTGTGATGCTACATATAACCAAAAAAAGGAGAATAAGATAATGGTTATTGTGAGGTAACATGTGGATGAAATGAGAAATTTATTTGACATAATAACATAGACACTTGCATAAATATATTAGGTTTATATTTGTTACGATTACACTTGTGATAATATCGTAATATAGTATTAATGCATATTATTAGATTAAAGGATTACATTGAATGGCGTACATTTAAAAATATGAAAAGACACTTTATTTTTTCTTATTATCTCTTGTAAAATGTTAATGATCTTTTAACGCTGACACATCCCGCTCCAAATACAATATGTGCACATCATATAAATACATTATCAGTGGATAACGTACAACGCATTCGATTCATACTTGTGATGCTATATATAAGATTAAAAGGGGAGAAGAAAGAAGCCATATACAAATCACGTGGTTTTCAGAAATTCATGTCATTTTGCTTCAATATTTTTTACTAATTTAGTTATAGATATCGTTTTTGACACTTAAACCTATCATCTTTCAAGTAGAGATAAATAAAATGTTTGCAAAAATTATTATTATTATTATTTTTTCTTGGGGGGCAAAACTTATGAAGTATCGTAATATACCCTAATTTTTTTTTATCTTTTTTACATAATTTGAGAATTGAGAATTCTTAGGGGCAACTGTCACCCATGATCATGTTCTACCTCCGCCCCTGTAGACGCGATCTTATAAAACACAAAGATACGTGTTGAAGTTGATTGGGAAAACGATAACTTGCTAGATATTATCCATCGAGTCCGTTTTATACATGAAGGTACCATTGATATATATATTATGGATCTATCGTCAATACCGGCTAGAACTATTTTTTTGCACATGTAAGCTCGTCAAATTAAAATCGTCCATGAATAACCTGACCCGGCTTAAAGTAAACCACGTTTTATCATATACAATAAATGCAAGGACATAATCAGCATTTTACATATCTAGTGTTTCTTGCATTTTAGGTCTAGTAATCCTTGATTTAAGATGAAAAAAAGTATATCGTGGGTATTATAAGAAGGTATAAAAGCTGATACAATTATTAACGAGTTTATTGTTTCATTATGCGTTTAACTTTGGACTAATTCCTATTGTATGTTTTCAACTTTTGAACCGTCTATTGGATGATGCTAACTTTCTAAAACCTCTATTGTGTATTTTTTTTAGTGTTTTTGGCTACATAATTTACTCATTTTCTTCAAGTTTTATGCATACAATAAAAGTTAAATGCATACAATAAGAGGTTTTTAAAAGTTTATATCATACAATAGATGGTTTAAAAGTTGAGTATATACGATGGTAACAAGTCTAAAGTTTACCGCATAAATAAACAATAAACCCATTATTAATTAACAAATAACTAGTTGAAAGTTCATTTTAAAATCATGGTGTAGACAATTACAATATTATCCCTCATTGGACTACAAATTAATGAATTATAACGTATCTCTAGTTTTGGGCCAAAAATATTATTTGGCGGGTGATTTTGGCGCTCTAACTTTGGACCTAAATTGCAAGATGGAGGGAAAACAGCAAACCAAGAATAAATAAATGATTTGGAAAAGAAAACCCAGAGTCAAAATGTCAAAGGGCATTATGGACAATCCACATTGTAGTTTATACTTACTAGTTTTGAGTTTTGACATACCTATTAATAGTTGTGCTCCATCTTCTTGGGGGTTATCTTACAAGTAGAAATTATTTATACATTTTAGTACACAAAGTATGATTAATAATTATTTCAGTAATCTAGTTAAGTACATATCTGCATCTGTATTTTAATAAATATGTTATAAGGAATTAAGGATGTATGTTTTCAATACTTGAATCTTCATTTTTGGTTTATGCTATACGTATAGGTACTTTTTATTTTTATTAACGACAAGGCAAGTTTTATTTTAATATTACAAACCGACAAAGGGAAAGTAGTGATCGAAGAAAAAATGAATAAAAATTTACGTAGTGTCTTATATTCCCTTAAGATTGTCAAAATGTAATATTATTGGTAGCTTTTTTCCAGCATCTAAATTAAAAGTGAACTTATCTTACATTTTTTATCTATGGGGTGTTTGGCTTGACTTAAGTTTTTTAGTTTTTGCGTTATTTAAAAGCCATGAATTTGGGTCGTTTAGCTTTTTAACTTATTGACCATTAAATTTTTGAAAAGCTTTCTCATAAAAGCTCATCCAAACATTTTTAAAAGAATTTTTTAGCTGTATCATAATGTAAAAGCTAAAAAGTCTTCTTATAACGTCAGGCCAAACACCCCTATGTCTCAAACGAGATTGAAACACCGACCTCATGAAGAGGTACACATCAAAGACATCAACAGGGAGTAGAGACATATCACTGCATTCATAATTTTAGGAGTCCCATGTAAGTTTTTATCAATATTGAAAATCTATTTAGATAGATATAATGTTGATTATAATATAAATAGTAGTTTATACAAGGTGAAGTTTCGAACATTTCTTCCTAAAACACACTCTTATAATAGTCTATCACAATACAAACTTTAATATTGAAACAACACAATTACTTAAGTTATGTTTGATTCGTGGACCAACGTTAGAATTTATCGATTAAGCATATTATGTCAATGACAATATCCACAAATAAAAAAAATAAATATTAAATCAAAGAATAACAAAAACAATCTACGACTATCCATCAACTGATCTATTTTTTTTTAAAAATGAACTGATCCACACACTTCCACACAACTTATCTGGACCATTAGTAGTACGTGTCTACATTGGGCTCAAATCCAAACATAAACTCGGCCCAGGGTAGACCAGCCCACTATGCCCACAATAATTGACTGATATCTTCGTCTTTGACTCTTTGTTGACAACTTGACATGTTCTATAAATGTAAGTTTCCAAAAATAGATTGAAATAAGTTCCCGTCAAGCATGCATGAATCAGTCCTCCACCTCCTAGCTTAGTGGAAGAGCACATGGCTTTAATCCATGTGGTTGTGAGTTCGATCCACGTGGGGGACATAAAATTCCATTGAGGTCTTGGACCAATGGTCAGGGAGTTTTCCACTATGTGGTTTCTTCCTGGGGTGATGAGTTCAAATCTCGCCCATGGCATTTCGCCTGGGGGAGGGGGAGACTCCATGACGCGATACCCATCTAAGACATGGGAGAGCAACCCCCTTTGGAGCGTCATCGAGATTTCGAACTATGGAGCGGTTCTTATATCGGGGAGTAATCGCTTGATGAAGATGAACGGGTGAACCAAAGGTCCGTTAGTGATTCTACAACTGTCTTTAAAAAAAACATGCATGAATCACGCCGTTGAGTTTGTTTCCTATAATACGTACTTAATATTGTAAATGTTTATCTTTATTTTTTAATAAAAAGGTGACTACAAACCATGAGAATGGATACAAAATGAATTGAGTAGAGGAATAAAAACTGATTATATTCATTCATGCATAATTAAGTAAGTACAATAGTATTTAATTAGGGTGTGTATGATACAACGACCATTTTTGTTATTCATTCATGCATAAACAGGGCTTATAAGCTGAGACTTATTAAAATTAGAAGTTCAAGCCCTTAAAATTCTCATAATTCTCGTGCCAAACACATCCTTAGATTCATCATAAGGTGCTGCGATTAAATGCAAAAATATTCCCGTACCTAGTTACCCTTAAATTGTGTTTTAAATGTATTTTAATTAGTAAGTTTTTTGTCAAATATTATATAACACAAACAAAAATATTTAATGTCAAAGTTGAAAAAGAAATACTTTAAAAAGTTTTAAGTTAAAACTGAATAATTATATTGGAATGGAAGGAATAAACTATATCAACTCTCCCAACCTCAACTCATTCGCTATTCATTTGAATCCGATCAATTATAAATTGAATTTCTAAGGTCACATCAATATATCAATTAAAAATAAATTATTCTTTCCTTCCCTTTCAAGATTCGATTTTAGACTCCTTTAAAAGATGGCTGCTCAGGGTTTTTACTTTTATGAATATTTAAGGGCTCTTTTAGTTGTTGTTCTGTGATTAAGTTCTATAAAGATATAGATAGATGGCAGTATGAGTATGGAATGACTGAGTGTAGTAATCAGTGAATAAATAATACTGCACTTTTGTAGATGACCGATTAATCCCTTAGATTAGGAGGCCAAAAAAAATTTAGTCCTTAGTAAACAGCAAGACTAGTTGACCGAATAATCCTACAACTCAATTAAGCCCAATAAAGCGTTAATAAACAGACCCTTATATTTGATTATTGGTTTAATAAAAAATTTCTCACCTTGATAATTTCGGTTTAATTTTTACTTTGTATGCGTGATTGTTTGGCCATTATAATCGATCATCATCGCATCACCTGACAATGGTGGTCATTTCCTTCTTCTACCGGTTCGAGTTCCTTTATCTTTATCCCAGGAATAATTATAATAATATATTCAAAACGTGTATGTTCCAGACACGCAAACTGGCCCACTCCAAACCGCTCCAGGCCCAACACGTGAGAGGAGAATCGAACTCACCGAGCAGCCAAGGCCATGCAGGGATGCCAATCCTTGAGATCGAACACCCGACCTCATGTATTCAATAGAGGCCCACTTTTGTGCAACACCCTCAACCCACTCGGGTACATGCCCGGAGACAATATATATATATATATATATATATATATATATATATAAATATAAAGGTAATTAAGAAACTAGTCAACGACATCTTGTAACAAAGAACACAATAAGATCATCATATTCCAGCATTACATATATTCACTGTCACAACAAACCATTCGTCGTTTAACGTACATTTAGGAAGACAAATCAACTTAATACTACTTGTCACATGATATTTTAATTTCCTAATTAGTATAGATGGCATAGCATAGGCTGTAATAGATAATAAATAAGCTGATGAAGCATAAAGAGAATGCCAAAGCAGGGTAAGGTGTTGCCACCACGTATATCCCTGTTGCAAATGCAACTGACATTGCTACGACGGCATAGAATGTACAGGCACTAATACGCATAGCTACTCTGGTGACGTACATGTATTCTCTAGCACTTACTGATTCAACAAGGCCTTTATTCCTAGTTATTAGACTGACGTATCCAAATAAAGCAGAGCAAGAGCATGAGAATGCTAATGTATTAGTCACCATAAAGGCTTGAAAAGCAGCTTTTTTAAGTAGAATCGGCATCCCTGCTTGTTTGGAGCCCTCATTACTGTCAAAACCACCTGGCACTGTAAATGCGGCCGCAAAGGTTGCAGTTGCTATAAGAGTGACCACTACAAGAAGTTCATTCACATTCTGATATATATCTGCCGCATCCAACTTTCCTCTACTCCCCCAATTCTCTTCTAGAGACGCCACACGTGCATGTACTAGTATACCCTTTCCTATTGCCTTCATAGTTTGTTCACTCTTGTCAGAATCTAGTCAAACATGAAATAATCCTAAAATATTGGACACTTGTAATATGGATTCCATAAGGAAAATGGGTATAGATGAATGAGGGATTAGTTGGGAATATACTAGACAATAACTCAAAGTCTATTATTTCAGCAATAGCTATTGTGTGTATCTATATATGTATTAATTTGGTCATTAAGCAATGAGTGTAGGTAGTTGGTGTTTGATAGTTTTTCCAGTAGTGTATTGGTGACTACAATGTCAAGTGCAATTAATAAGATTAGGAGAAACATTCTGTATCAACTAAATGATCAATGATTACATTAGCTAGGCTTACTTTTAGGTCGATTAAGTAGGTCTCTTTAGAGTTTTTCTTGTAATTAGACGCACTAAGAGAACAAAATTTCTTGTGAACTTTATCATTAGCACGGGATATCAATAGCTCACTGCAATTAAAATAATTATTTCACTCGGCAAATTAAAGTTTTAGCTTGGTCATTAGAGAGTTACGAAGGTAAAATGTACCTGTAACAATCTCCTTCGTCTTTCCCTTGTAGATGCCACGTCCACAGGCGTGTTACCTTCATTGTTGACGACATTAATGTCAACCCTTGAATCAATCACCTTTTCGATCAGGTCAAGCTCAGAAGCCATAAATAAATGAATAGGAGTGTTCCCATCGTTATCTTTTTTATTGATAAGAAATGTGAAGGATTCATCGCCAAGGATATATTCAATTATTTTGGTATGCTCATTATTAATAGCAACATGAAGAATATTCCTGCCTTTGCCATCAGTTATCTCTGAGCATCGAGGACATCTAGATATAAGTAATATCATCATACCTAAGTGACCTAGACTCGAAGCAATATGAACTAGCGAAGATTCTACGCCATCTTCCATCACTTTTATGTATCCAACGGAGGTATCTTTCTTCAGTAGTGTTTCTGCTACTAATAGATTATTATGATGAACAGCGTATTGCAATGGGGTCTGATGGTGATTGTCCTGTTTGTATAGTAGATCGCGATTTTCATGCAGTAGATACTCAGCTGACTCTGATACAAAATACCGTGAAAGGTCCGATATTATTGAATTGAACACTGATATTGATATATGCGCTTAAAAACATGCATAATCCTTTTGATTTTTGAAACATAAGGTTTTTTTTTAACGGCAAGAATGCTTAATATACCAGCAAATTTTAAGACACTATTAAGAAACTGTGTAATACAAAATCCAAACCATCACAACATCTTGTGAATAGCCAAAAAAACCAAATCATATTAAAAGACACCTATTTAAAATCCTAAACGTACTGAAAGTTAAACCCGACAAACCATAATTTTTACACCCCAATTACAAGTGTCATTTTTAACTTTTTAACGTTTTCTTTTTTAAAACTTTGATCTTAAATATTTTTATTTGTGTTATATAATACTTGATGTAAAATATATGAAAGGATTGAATTTTAAATCTATTTTCATTGATTTAATTTTTCATCAGGTATTATATTATACGAACAAAAATATTTAATGTCAAATTTGAAAATTAAACAATTTAAAAAGCCAAAATTAGAGGGAGTATTATTATTTTTCTTTATCCTCACATATTATCTTAGAGGTGGTCCAATCAGTTAGTGACATTCGGAGATTTATACCAATGGATGTATTAGCAACCCCACCCAATATTTTAGTAAAAGAGAAATACTAAACTTATATAAATTTTACAAATAAATGCTCACAATATGATGTGGATATGGAGATGAACCAATCAAAGTTGTTTGGTTTATATCATTGTGTGGATGTTTTTATGTAAATTTTTTGTGAGCCTAGCATGTCTGTTAGGGCATCTCCAACGTATGTACAAAATACTGAATCAAATTTGGTGTAATAAAAGAATCTTTCAGGAATATATTAGCACCAAATGTGTTTCATCTCTAACGTATGCACTATATTTTTGCACCAAAACTACTTTCAGCATTTAGATAATGTCCCCTAAACTATTTTTACATTATAGTTTATTTGAATTCATTAATTTTATGCTCAATTAATCTTCCAAACTATTAACTTAAATGTTAAATTAATTTTTTTACTTTCGTATAGTTTTTATCACATTAGTTCTTTGCATAAATAATGTTTAAATTATCATAATTTGTTTAAAAATTATATTTTATTATTTAATTATCATATTATCTAATCTAAAGTACATGGTACTAAAAAGAATCATACAAATAAATAAGTTTTTTCAAGCTTTGTACTTAAATAATAACAATAGTTCAAACATAAAGTCTAAAATGAAACATTATAAATTTAGTGTAAAGTTTAGTGTTGCACCAAATTTGGTGCAAAATCTTTCAAAATTTAGTGTACACTAAATTTTACACCAAGTTTGATGAGTTGGTTGGAGATGGGTTTTTAAACCAAAACACCAAATTTGATGCAAACTCATATGCATCGGAGATGACCTTAGTAAAAAAATTCATAAAAAAATATCATACACCATCTTCAACGGTTCAACCATCTCCAAGATTTTAGCTTCAAAGTTAAAGAAACATTTAAATCTTTTTAGCATATCTTTTCTTCTAAATTCCTTCATTTCCAAACTATTAATCTAAAAATCTCATCCACAAAATATAATAATACGTAATAATATACGAGAATTAAATAAAGTACCGTATGTACGGCGATGCTTGATTTAAAAATATTACCAAGATACATATAACAATATCTGTAATATATGTATAGATATTATATAAACGTACATTTTATGATCAGGTTTAAAAGCGAAATATGTTATTTTAAATATTCAAATAAGTTGTGAACTATTAAGTAGTTTGTTCGATTTAATAGCCGATCGAACCTTCTAAATCATCATGATATGTACGTTACTTAACTATAGATGTAATACACGCAAATCGGTTTACTTATCTTATGAATTTATTTAGATTTCGAACTTATGAATATTGTAACGGAGACCGTGTTACTTAACTTATGAATTTAATTCAATATCTCAATCGAACAAGTTTATTCAGTATCTTAATTAGCTGAAAGTTTCACAAAATAAAATAACCTATCTATCCATTAACCTTATGATTATTACATGCAAACTTCAGAATTAATTGTCAGAAAGTAAACTAGTAAAAATCTCCAAATTTGGAACAATGGTTGGAGAATGTATTGTTGGAGATTGTAGTTGATTGTTCAAAACTCCATAATTAAAGAAAAATGTGAATTTGAAGCGATGGTTCGATAAGGCCTTAGTGTCGGCGTTTTATATATAAAATAGTTGTTCTTACTTTTAAATCTTCTATAAATTAAATTAAAAATAGCACAATTCAGAAAACGAGTTAAAGAAACGTCAATAAAGTTGAAATACAATTTAAGTATTTAAAAACTTACCTACATCTATGGACGGTGCATTTTTTCATAGTGAACGGAATGCACTTAACTTTATTCTTAGAGCATCTTCAATATATGCACTACTGTGTAAAAATAAAATCTTTTGAGAATGTACGGAATGTACTTAACTTTATTCTTAGTGCATCTTCAATGTATGCATTAGTATAGTGTATCATATTGAACTATTTTAGTGTAAAAATAGAATCTTTTGAAAATATGTTTGCACTAAAAATATGTTGCTCCAATGCGTTCCATTAAATCTTTTTAAAATGATTTAAAACATACAATTCAACAATATAATACGAAAACTTTTCTATAACAATTAAATTGTCATACGAGATATAATAATAATCATTATATTTAAGAATTTCAATATTATAAATGAAAATTTTATAATAATTATGAAATTTATTTGATGAATATGATAGCAAAAATTGTAATTAGTAATTTTAAATAAAGTAATCATAAATTTATAAATAATGCATGATAATAATACATTTTAGTTATTATATATATTATTATTTAATGTGAATAGTGTTTTAGTGCTAAGTTTAATGCTACACCAAATATAGTGTAAATTTGTATTGACTTTTAGTTGCACTATAATAGTGTAAGGTTTAATGCATACATTCGAGTGCATTTTTTGCACTTTTGCACTATTATAATGCAAAAAGGTACAAATGGTGCATACATTGGAGATGCTCTTATCTCTATAGTGTGTATTCAACTTCTTATTGGTTTATTTGTGTGTACCAATCGTTCAGTTTTTGTCTATTGTGTATATCCTACTGACGTGACACCCGTTCTTGATGATGTGTCAATGAGGTGTTAGTTGACGTGGTACGTCATACGGTTGCCACATGATGATATTAGTCATTAGATATACACAATAAAATAACATTTAAAGGTTGATACACACAATAAATTAAAACGAAGTTGAGTACATACTATAGACATCAAACTAAAATTCAGTGCATTCTGCTACACTAAATCCACTTCTAAATAATAACATATATCATAGAAATAGCAACAGTTAAGTATGCAATAAATAAACCATCTATATATGCAACTTTTAACAAATAGAGTTACCCTCAAAAGAATGGTTTAGTGCACACAAATGTATTAATCCATAGCCTGATATTTGTAATATATAGTGAACTATTCAGATTTAATCATGCGGAAAAAGTACCACAAATTATATACAATGTAAAGAACTCACAAGTTCGTTACATACAACGGAAGCTCGATTAGTTCGTTACATACAAAGGTCAAACTATAGTTTGATACATTTGTGCGCAGTTACCCCTAAAAAAAATTCCAACCTATTTTGTCCTCTGTTTTCTTTATAATAATAATAGCACTGTATAGATAAAACTAAATACAAGTGTTTAAATAACAATTATATGGAAATGAAATTTTATGAAAATAGAACAACATTTCATAGACAAATAAATAAATAAAACCCGAGTGCTTATAAAGAACGAGATTTTATTGAACAAAATGAGCTTTTATAAAGAACGAGTTCTTATAAAGAAATCGTGTAGTTTTAATTAAACATGAGCTATTATGAATATGATAGACTTTTGTATGAAAAGTGTGGCTTTTTAGAAAAATTGAATGATATTAAGGTGTAGGATTATAGGTGGCCCTCATTTTAGCGGCATGTCTATACTCGGTCATTGATTTATGTGATCAACATTTTAATTAGATCGTGTTTTACGTGATTATAAAATGCGGTGAATTCGATCTGTTGATTCAGGAAATCAATGACTGAAATGGGGAAATGGTTTGCCCCTCAAGTATCGGCTGTCCCTTCGAACCTTACTCTTGTATAAAAATATAAATTAATTAAAAATTAAAAGAGAAGGACAAAATAGAAAAGGTAAAGCCAAGTAATACCTCTGGATCCTGAAATGGCTGCTGCGTGTAATGATGTTTTGCTATCTGGTCCCTCAAAAGTTTTTTCATCACAAGTGTCCAATGTAAGTTTTAAAATATGAGCATAACTTCTCTCAGCAGCAAGATAAATGGGGCTCTCTTTCAAATTGTTGGTATGATTTGCAAGTTTAGGAATTTCTTTGATTAACAAAAATACTACACCAACATGATGATTTTGTATGGCAACATGCAATGCAGTGTTGTTGTCTGTGGTCCTTTTAAGAAGCAATTCAATATCATCATTTTTCAATCGGAAATGGTGAATCATTATTTCAAGAATATCCATGTGTCCCTCATTTGCAGCAACATAAGCTGGTGTCTCCCCTTCAGAATTTCGAAAGTATAGCAGACAGGGATGTTCTTTAATAATATCATTCACATATTTGATGTCTCCAAACATGGAAACAAGGTGAAGAATCGTGTTATTGCTCGGTGTCACTTCAAGTATACCATTATTAAGTTTCTCCAAAGACGGTCGTGTTACACTTTCATGTGACTTGGGGTACGAATCCACATCCATAATACTGCTACTGTAGACTTTTGTTTCTGTGAATGAACATACATTACGTCAAAACTAGCTATCATATGTACGACTAAAACCAATATATATATAAACCACATCAACGATCTATATGCAATTTGTTATTTAAATTAGTAGCGTAAGATTGATTACCTTGTATATCCACAATCTGCATTGATACAGATGTTGGGCTATCCACGTTTTCTCTTTTTGCCGCCTCCAAAATAGAAATTATGAAGGCGTCGTGTTTGGGGTGGCCTAACATGAGAATTGGAGCCTTTCCATTTTGATCCCTCTCCGACATTAGACGCTCCAGAGATGAATTCTCTAATAGTAACTTTGCCACATCAACATCGAAAATACGCTTGTTTTCACCTGCCACATGAAACGCTGCTTGACTCAAGTCGTTACGATACCACAAAAAGTTTTGAACCTCAACCTCCCCTGTTGCACCGGTATGCAAATTTGTATTGGTTTGTTTTGCACATTTTACAAATCCCCATACAGCGTATGTATATCCCATACGTGATGCGTATATCAATGGGATTATTTCTTCCCCAGCAGAGCGTCGACACTCGTTATAGATTGCTTTGATTTTTGAAATTTGTTCAGAATCCAATGGCCTTTCAATAGGAGGATGTACAGATTTCAAAGCATTCTTCATTGATCTACAAAAACGATCTCCATTTTTCAAACTGGCGTCAGCTGGGTTGGAAATGATTTTGAAAGTGGAAACCATGGGAATTGAAGTGGGTATGACTTGAAGCTAGTAGTTATGAATGAACTTGGATTGTGAACATCAAATCGGAGCAGGCATTTAAACTAGATCAATTAGGGACTTCAAAGGCTATATGCCATCAAACGGATAGTAGATATGTCCTTTTTACTTCGTAATTGTGTGATACTCCATCCGTCCTAGTATGGTCGTTCCTTTTTTTTCTTGTATTGTCTCAAATTAACTGTCAACTACTAAAAATAGAAAGGGAAATTTGATCGAGATCACCGTATTACTCATACTTAAAATTATTATTACAAATTTTGGAGAAAGTAGTTTTTAATATGTTAAGGGTAAAACTTTTATTGTGCAAAAAATAAATAAAAGAAAGCATTAATGATTATTAAATTATGTATTTTAGTGATAATTATTTTGAGATAAAGAGAATATATAAAAGTATTATAACCAATCACCTTCAACAACACATAAGTATAAATAAATAAATAAATAAAATCATTACATCGTATAAAACATATAAATGTTATATACATTAAAATGTGATATTAACCTTTAACGGTAAAATCCTTAAGATTGGAATATTTAAAGTGTTGGTCTTTGAAGCTGAAATCAATTTAAGAATAAAGGTGGAGCATGTTGGAATAGAGTGAGATTAGAGGCAAGAGAGGTTCGAAATGTACGTTCAGTGTTTAACCTTTAACGGTAACCATTTGATAAATGTTATATACATTAAATTGTGATATTAAAAAGTTTGTTATGACACTAGAAAACCGATTTAAAACTAAGTTGGGTTGAGTTTACATGCATGTTACTTACTATTAATTAATTACTTTATCTGTCATAAGATGGAAAAAATGCCGATATATTGTTCACTTATAATAAATAACTATTTAAACTCTAAATTATTTTCTAAATCATTTCATTTTTAAATAAATAAGAATAAAATTGACGTTTACCGGATCTATCTTAAATCAATAATAAAATCGATAAAAAATCGATGGGAAACAATTTTTTAGGGAAACGAAATTCATGCTATTTCAAAAATTAGGAAAGTCCAAAAATGTTGTGACTATATAATTAACTAGATTAAGATCCGCGAGATTCGCGAATTTTAACAGTAAATTTTATTGCAATTACATTTTAAGTTAACACATATAAAATATAAAATTTAGTGGATGTATACTACAGAATTATATATCGAATTTGAAAAGTCCTATTTGGAGGTTAGTAGGTACTATAAATTATATTTTCCATAGTAGCCATCTAACATCTAGATGAACTAATCTTGGTGGCTAGCAACCTAGAGTGCGCTAAAAGCACGTAGCTGAGAGATATCTCACATGGTATATCATAGACTTGGGATTTATATAAATACAAAAAGCTATGTCGTGGTTAAGCATAAAGTTGTTGATATCATCATATGGAATAATTAAAGAGATTTTTTTTTTGTAGTGGTCGGTCAACCCAACTTTACCCTCCATGGTTTGTGTCAGAACTTTTTTCATATATATGGCAAGAAACTGGCAACTCAATTTGTTGTAGTTTGAAATTTGAAGGTATATTGGTTTTTGTTGGTGGTGATTTTTGGCAGGCAACTCACAAGGTATACCAATTTTCACAAAATCTTCGTCAGACATGTGAAACTCCGCTTAGGTGTTGAAGCTCATGTGATTTTCTGCTACTCTTGATATTTTATTTGTATGCCAAAAACTAATTATTTTTATTTTTTCACCTCTTTATGTAAGCATATTGAATGAGTTTCTATAAAGAGCAATGAAACGTTCTTGGATTCATTCTATGTGTTATACAACGCAGTCATTACTTTATTCGATTTTAGCTCATCAAATAACTGAGCTATTTTCCTATTAGTGTGACAGAGTGATCCTGTTCATATCTATGCACATGTTATGAAAATGCAATGAACTTATGTAAAAAAATTCGTATGCAATTGTATTAGATTTACCAATTGATACAACAAAATTACAATCCATTACCATTTAATGTAAAAGATAACAATTCATTACATTTGAAAGATATCTTTACCCATCACATGCGAACTAAAATTTCAAAATCATACATACCCGTCGAAAGTTCAAGTATCCTGCGGGATTTTCTAAAATACAACGGGTATTTTATTTTCAAAAAGACTGCGGGATTTTTGGTTAACATGCGGATATTATGTTGACCGCGGGATTTTTGTTACACGTGGTGTAATTTTATTGGCTTTCTAGCTCTGCGGTCCTACTATTTTAATCCCGCGGGTCAGTGTCCACTATCAAGGAAGAAAACTCTGACACATACCATGGAAGGTAAACATATGCGTTGACTGACCACTAATAAATGAATATCCATTAACATCGTGTTCGAATGGGGCAACTTACGAACTTTTGTGGCCCTTTGAAAGTTTACTTTAGAATACGTTCTTATAAAGTGATTATGTCTCAATACATTTTCTTCATAATGATATTACCTGTCATCTATGGTGAAAAATCAATGTAACTAACATTGTGAATACGTCTCATCGTTTGGTTTGGATGGTATTATAATTATATTCTCATTAAATAAAAAAAGTAATCATGAATGTTAGAAAAGAAAGTAGTATGTGTTCTTACTATTTATGGATAGTATCTATCATATGTAAATAGATGGCATGAAACGATACACAATATTATCTTATTTTATTTGATAATAGATAGAAGATTACCGTTAATATTCCGAATGTGGTGTAATAATAGAGATGAAAATTAGTTACATAATGTGAAATTCAATGTTTGACTCATAATCTTTACTCCTCACAATTTTTAATCCATATCCTGGCATAAATTTCGACATTAACTTAGCATAGAAATGACCTATTAACTTTTATGAATGATGTAAATGCGTCCCAAAAATATTATCCAATTTTGACTTTTTAAAGTCTTCCGTTTTCAACTTTGATCTTATATTTTTGTTTGTATTTTATATAATACTTGATGAAA
The DNA here is from genome assembly GCA_963422505.1 of Pseudognaphalium luteoalbum. Lineage (NCBI taxonomy): Eukaryota > Viridiplantae > Streptophyta > Magnoliopsida > Asterales > Asteraceae > Pseudognaphalium > Pseudognaphalium luteoalbum. Next base: position 2,361,973 of record OY730192.1, read on the forward strand.
ATTAAACCAATGAAAATACATTTAAAACTCAATCCATTCATATATTTTGCATAAGGTAATATGTTATTAGTATGGTCAATTTTAATATGTTGTGGATTATGATTCATATGCATAAAAGTTGTATATGTTTTTTTTAAGATAGATATATGTATATTCTACCTTACGATATTTGAGTATTTAAGTATATGTAAAATGATAATGATAATAATAATAAACAAAAAATATATACAAATGAACAAATAAAACGATTGATGTGATTGAGTTTAATAAAGCCGTTATATATTTGTGATATGAATTTAGCTATAAATAACAAACATAATATGTAATTAGCTATATAATATAAAGGGTTAATGTGATACAATTAGGAATGATAAAAGACTTAAAAGAAACATTTCATTAAGGGTAATTAAGTCTTTCCATATAAGGGGTTAGAAACATATGATGTCATTAAAGAGATTAATGGTGAAATTAATGAAGTTGCTATCCCATCTAATAGTCATCTTTAGTTTAAGGTTTTTCTTTTAAATAATAATATAGATATAAATATAGACTGGTTTTTGTACATATTACCCTAGGCAATGTATAAATTAAAGCTTTCATAAATAAATTATAAATACTAATAAACATCTACCCTTCCAAGTTAATAAGCAATTACAAATTTACCTTCCATTTATAATTTATAAATTAGTAGTACACAACGAAAGTTCTGTGTTTATTTAATGTTCATTTTTATGTTTAGTAACCTTATACATTGCCCTTTGGATACTATGTATCATAAGCCTAATTATATTTAAGAATTAAATATTCAACCGTAAACACTAAAATAAATAGGGTATATATGTGTAAATTCATTCAGATTCAGATATGTTTAATTAGAAATTAAAAAAAAACAAAAAAACAAAAAACAAAAACAAATAGCCATTAAATAAATTCTTCCCATCCCGGGTTTTTTTTTTTTTTAGAAACGGTGTCATTTCGAACCTCTCATGCCTAATGTCACTCTATTCCAACATGCTCCACCTTTATTCTTAATTTGATTACAGCTTCATAGACCAGCACTTTAAATATTCCAATTTTAAGGATTTTGAATTTTAATTTATACAACTTTAAATTTTACAGATTTACGATTTACATCACGTGTTTGACAGCTATGTTTATATATTTAAATCGATTTAATTAATGGCAAACAATATTTTCTTGTAACATTTAAGACTGAAACATATTTTAAACTAGTTACGTCTTCCGTCATTCTCATCATCTTCTTGTAAACATTCATAGATTGAAGTTTAAATGATAACGGAAAATTTAGTGAGAATTAAGGAACCAATAAGAATGTATCACGTGTCATAAACCTGTTTCCCTCCATGTTTTTTAAAATTAAATATCTCACAAACGATAAATCAAAAAATTATATAAATTACACCGTAAAAATTATTATTAGGTGCACATAGCAATGATTTTACCATAATAATGATTTACGTAATTTTGAGCAAACCATAATAATGATTTACGTAATTTTCTATAAGGCTATATAACAAGAGGTGTTTATTCATTGATTTAAATATGAGTATTAATTTTTAATCTAATTAAAATAAAAAGACATAATTGATAATTGAATTTTTGACGATGTCCCTTTTTTATAATTATATTATATTATTATTATTATATTTATAAGAAGATAAAATTATATTCGTTTAACATGAAATTATTATTCTCAAAAAGTGTTATCCCATACTCATTTTCTTAAATAATTATTTCGCATCAGATTTACATTTTGTTTGATATACTCGGTAATTAGAATCATATGTTATTAGTCCTACATACAATCACCATACAATCACCTACAATCACCAGGAAGGTGATTGTATACTATTCAATTCAATGAATAGTGTTCAATTATTTACATTTTCCTTCCTTAAATTTTTAGCATTTTTTCATTTTATACCCTTTATGTTTAAGCGCTTTTAAATTTTTTGCCCTTTAACTTTTAGTATTTTTCTATTTTCTACCCTGCACTTTTCTAATCTTCACCCTTTCACTTTTATATAGTTTTCATTTTCTACCCTTTAACTTTTAGCTATTTTTTATTTTCTTTGTCTCAACTTTTACCACTTCTCCATTTTCCTCCCTTTACATTTTAACATTTCCAATTTTCCCCCTTTATATTTTAACTTTTCTTTTCCCCCTTTTTTTTACTAATACCTTATATATTTTTTTTCCCTTTGCTTACAACAAAGTTTTATACGAATTTTATTACGAGAAAATTATACGAACAATTGCGAACGATAATTTAACTTAACATTTTTATGTAGTATTCTATTAAATTTGTATTAATTTACACTTTTCCAATTATACATACATACTAGTATAATAAAAAAACAACCATAAAAAAATCATACCTTCGTCAACGTAATTTTTTTTATCAAATTCATACGTTAATTTAAAATGTATTTTTTATCACCGTAAAAAAATTCCCAATATTTTTTATTAACAAATTTATTTTAATAATAAATTGTCTTGTCTTATTATATTTTTTTTAACAACAAAATCGTAAAAAAATTTACTACTTTACAATGAAAAGATAGTATTCATCATGAGTTTTATGAATTTACTATTAAATGAATAGTTATCTTTTATATGTATTTATATATTTATCTTACCAAAGTAAAACAAATCATTTTCTATACCCTTTGAAATGGACGGTCCCGTGTTCGAATCTTGGTTACGTTATTATTCTTCAAATAAGTAATACTTCGTAACAATAATAGTACCACCACCAACAAGATTCCTAATCATTCGTATTTTGTGGTGTACCATACTAAAAAAAAACTTTCTTTTTATATTTTGTTTGTCTTCTATAGAAAACTAAAATACAATAAACATAAAAAAAATTAGGTTAAAAATTTGAATGTTTCATTTTAGCATATACTTTTTAAAGCGTATTTTATGTAAATTGCATATACTTTACTTAATAAAACTTTCAAAACACTCAATTAATTAATAAGTTATGTTTTAATTAATCCCTTAACTCGATTTCAGAGAAAGTACAATTTATGTGTTTTCTATTTAATGTAATCGTCAATTCCTTTATCATTATATAATTTTTTTTTTTGATAAAAAGGTAAACCAGTTGATCCGAAGTTACACTGTGAGCTTAATATAAATGAATCACTAAGACACAAACAATGATTATAATGTCACTCGATGAATTAAAAAAATCATAATAGTATCACTAGACTTGATCTTAAGACGTAACAGACATTTCACTCACAAAAAATATTCAACTTTCATTGTGGCTTTTGATTCGATTTGGTTTGCGTTAAAAATCAAATTGTATTTAACGAAAACTCAAACAATGGTATCACTTAACTCTTTGTACAAGTTAATATATATTGATTAAACTTATGTTTGTTGGTTTCAATAAATGCAAGTTGAATAAATGATGTTTCTTGAATGTTGTTTCGTTTGAAGGGTTTAAGTGAAATTTTGATTTTTTTCCCAGTAAAATTGTGTGCACTTTTTCAGTTTAAGAAGTTAATATGATACATGAAGTTATACTAATAAAAACAAAATTACATTTATAAATTATGATGTTGATATTTATATATTAACGTTTGTACATTGATTTAGTTTGTTCAATTTATTAATTTAACATAAGATTGATGTTAACATTATTGTAATGATGTGTAAGAATCCACATATGATAATTAGTATTTAATTATACATATTTTGATATGTTATTTTTTATATTTAAGACGTCTGTATAATATATTCATCTAAAAATATTAGTTTTTTCTGCATCACCGCAACGCGCGGGTAAAAACAGCTCGTCGTTGTGATACATTTATCAAGTGAGAATATCCAAATTCAAGATATAATAGTGTTAGAATTAGAATAAAAAGAATGACAAGAGCCATGGACGAAACTTGAATTTAAATAATTTAACCTTTCATTTCGTATCCTTATAAACAAAATACTCAATTATTTCGTATATAACTCGTCATTAAAACATAAAACACATACTATTATACATCTAAAGAACACATATTTTACTGGTATCTCTTATATTATTTTTATAAAATTATCATAATTCATCATAAACCGTAAATAATATCGCTACCACCACAAACTCAAACCATCGTGTTTACATGTTATATTCATAGGCCAACACAAGAATGTAAGATAAAAGTACGATTATCTCTACCCCTTTATTAAGCATTCCCATGGGTTGATCTTATGTCATATGAAAAATCCCTATAATACCCTTCTATTTAATCTTAAATAAAAAAATAATGTTAACAAAAATGACTCTTTCTATTACCAACTTTTAGTTGTCACATAACATGCCAACTTATTTTGGCAAGTCAACTATACAATAACTCTACTAAATCAATTACATCAAACATTCACTACTCAATCAATTACAAAATCACTACACAAAAAAAAACATAGTAAAATTAATACTATATAAACGCATTTGTACTCATGAAAAATATACCAATCTATTCATGTGCGTTTGGATTTTGCCATTTAAAGTTTAAATTTATTTTCATTTATCTGTTATATAATTTTTTTACGTAATCATATGAATATGACATTTATAATGCACACATCTTAGACATGCAGTGTTTTTTTAATTTGCTATAGTGGTGTTCATCATATTACGTCGTATTATTATTATTATTTGCTTGATTCAAGCCATATATTTTATATCAATTTTTCAATTGCTCTTTCACCACATTTTTTCACGAATTTCATATATATTCCCGTCGCATTGCGCGGGTTATCGGCTAGTAACACAAATAGGGAAATTGAAATTATTAGTCCTACTTAAAATAAAATAGATAATTATATTTATTCACACTTTTTATATCATACAAACTGGAAAGGTTTAATACATAAACTCGAATGGTGTGAACCATTAATAACCAATAATAATCATAATCATAATCATAATTAAAATACGAACGGTGTTGGAGAAAATGCTGGGAGTGCCATTGGATAAGCTGATTTCCTGCAATTGGCCACATAATAAATAAGTTTGACGAATAAAAAAATTTACAAAAATTATAAAATATAAAATTAGTTTCAAAAGTACGAAAATTAGTAAAAATTTGTGAAATAACACAAACAAGCTTCCGATCTGATAATGAGCTACGTTATTTAGGACTTTATTATTGTTAAACTGTTACGGAATATCATATTATCATATTTTGTAACGATCGGGTTATATATATATAATAGAAATAGCAATATTTATATATCAAGATTGTAGCATGTAGCGTGATTTAGCAAGTTTTTTAACAGTTTCAGAATCAAATACATAACCTAACCGAATTTACCCGTAATCAGATGAACCATACGAATCTGATCGACTCTTTCCTGCCACTTTACTTTTAACCAACCGTTTTTCGTCCGACCTTAACCCACCACTCCTCGATTCACCAGTCTCTCTTCGGACATCCCCGTCCTCCGCAATCGCTGTCAGCACCGGCTTCCAATATTTTCTGGCCTTACCTTGCCTCATACGCTTCCTACCACGACTAGGACTCTCGATCACAACGGTCTCAACAATAGGTGTAGCACCGAAACAATAACCGAGTTCCGGAAAAAAAGACTTCATGTATACGAATAGTTCAATTATTATCAAACAATGCCTTTGCAACACAGGTTTGGTTGCAAAGAGCCTATACAAAGTCAAGTAATCCTCAATATGAGTTTTATCTATTTATTTATATTTTTATATCTGTTTTGTGTGGTTGATTATATAGTATTATAAATACATAAAGAGACTGGTATAACACGAGGCTTGCGTGACAGACGTGAAACGGACTGCTTACCATATTTATATTTGCTATAACTTCTTGTTCCAGAAATAGTATTGTTAGATACAGAATAGACATTCTGTATATGATTGTAAGGTATGTAGGATGTTTTGTACATGGTTAAGGAAGTTGAAGGAAGATACATATGAAACCATATTAATATTGGGAGACTGTGTGTAGCATTTATTAAAATACATAAAATAATACTTAAAATATTTTTTCCTTTTAATAAAATAGCATTAAATTTCACAAATTGCAAAATATACGGAGTATATATATATATATATATATATATATATATATATATTATTTAAATTTATCTGTTTTGCAAGATTTCATCGTTTCGTGAAGTTTGATTTGTTCTTATAAATTTGATATTTTCTTTTTGCAACATGCTCTTACAAGTTTGATGGTTTTCTTTTTCCTTTCAGGATCCTAAATGATACAAGTAGCATCACTCCTTCTTTCTTTTATGTATGGGAGTTTATAAGTTTGATTATGGCATTACTTAATTCATACCCTATTTTTTTATTCGTGAATCATTTTGTACTTTTTATCTTTCTTTTAAGAATTTTCAAAAGATACTAAGGTGGTGATATATATATTTCTACAAAACATTTTGATAAATCCACAATATTTGTGCATTTAAAACTTATACTATACAAACTAGTATCGCACGCTTACAATAGATGTGGATTTATCATAAAGATAATAAATCCTTTTATTTTATGGTGCATGTGAGATCACATGGGGCAACTATCTTTTAATGAGAAATAGGTGCATACGATTTCAGATGTTGATATACGTGATAAACGATCCAAATTTGCAATCATGCATTTCACGTAAAATGAAGCGTTGTTAAATTATGTTAAGTTGTACCAAATCTGAACCGTTAATCACGTAAATCAGCGGCTAAGATCGTTAGCCTCTTATTCCCTTCAAATTGAAGTTTAACATAAGAACTTTCCCCTTATCCTATTGTCCTAAAATAAATTATGTTTACGTTAAAATAATTATTAATTGTTGAGGACCACGGACTATTCTCGATAACATTCGAGTCGTCTCGATCGGCTTTCAAGCTCCGGTGACATGACCTGAAACGTGGACATGTAGAAACAAAATTTGAGCTTCGATACATGTTTTGTCGACATCAAAATTTAAGAATTTAAGACACAAAATTAAATTAAGTGATAGAATTCTTGAGAAACTTGAAAGAGAGATCGAGATGCAGATGTGCTTGTGGTGCATGCCATGGTGTTGAGGGAAACGGCAAAGCATGCACACCACAAAAGGTGGCAGTAATGGGTCTCTATCTCAAGCCTCACCACCAACACATGAAATTAATATGGGCCTTTATTGCCCATCTTTATTTTTTCTTACACACAGTTTCAATTATGTTGCTTTATTTTATTTTTGTATATACATTTGTTAAAAACTTATCAATCATTCCATATATATAACGTATCAATCATATATACGATGGTCTCTTCCTTCTATATAGATTACCTGGGCAATGCGAATAGTTATAAGTGGGCGTACATTATATTCGTCAATTCAAGTAAAACTAGCAGAGTGCCCGCGCAAAGCGGCGGGTAAAAATTTATGTTATAAATTTTAGATTTTTGATGTTTGACTTGAATCGAAGTTGGTTTAATGGATTGCTAAATGTGTTTTATATGTAATTATCAAATGTTTTTTATTTAACGGTTATTTAATGGGTGATGAGTCACTTTTTAAGATATGATTATTTGAGATTAAAATGTTGAATTTTCCCTAATTTTGTTTAATGTTAAATGCAAATAAAGTTTATGGACAAAAATATATTTTATTTGTTTAATTGAATTTTAAAATCAATTATTCAATTTCATTTTAAAAGTTAATTAAAAGTTAACAGACTTTTAAAAATAACCATGACTGATGACTATCATCAAAATTCAAAAGTTATAAGTTTTAATATACTTCGTATTTTCATGTTTACATTTGGTTTTCATATTTGCAGTTTTATATACTTCTTTGACTTCTTATTTTGCTTATTATATTTTGCGTATTAATTTCCATAATTTATTGTATAGTACTAATAGAGTAACAACTAATATTTTAAATAGTTTCTATATATTCATTTTATTAAGGTAGAAGATAAAATAGTTAACTCGCATCTTAAAAGATATTCCGTAAATAGGTAGCTTGAATTGAAAAACATTAACAAAGGGGCATGTGAGGTCCCACAATAACACTTGTAATTACAAATGTTTTAACTTAAGCTTATGAATTCTTAACAAGTAGTTTGCGGAATAACACTTGTCAAGTATGAAGATGTATTGTGATTTGTAATATGTATAAAAACAGAAATGTAAACAATGCAATAACACACTTGATTTTCACTAGTCAAAAGCCTCAATATTATTGATTAATAATACGGATACACAAATGTATCAGGGTTACAAGAAACCTTGAAGCTATTACAAGAGAACTTTTTGCTGGACAGACATACACTCATATATTTATATGACAAAGTACTTTACTACAAGTACATGCTATTAAACTAAAAACTTGTATAAAATCTGCATACAATCTACTTTCTTGAAACCAAGTTTTCCACGACCCACGCTTGCATTAAATGCATTTGACTTTTCTTGTCTGCAGCGTGCACTGTTCCTCAAAAGCATGTCTGTAGTAGGTGTACTTTGTTGCAGAGTTGTTGTGCAGTAATCCCACTAAGCAGAACTAACGGATAGATGAGCAGAACTAACTTTTTACACTGGCAGAACTAATCTTTGCAATCTTGATCATTGGCAGAACTAACCTTTGTAATGCCCAACAGAACTAACTTCAAATGTACCAGCAGAACTAACTCTGGAAGACTTTGTCTTCAATAAATGAACAGAGCTAACTCCACTAGCAGAACTAAGTCTTGAAGGCCTAGCAGCATTAACTTCCAGCAGACTAAACACTTAGAATAATTTGACATTAATTGATCTGAAGAATTTAGCCCAACAATCTCCCCCTAAACTTGATCTTTCCCTGAATAGATCCAAGTTTCTCACTTCATAATGTCTGCAAATTTTCTCTTAAGCTCATCAATTCTTTTTTGTGTTTTCTCCTTACTCTGAGCAGCATGTCTTTGTTGTGCCTTTTTGTAATATTGCTGCACTTCATGGACTAATGAAGCAGCAGTGTCTAGATCATCACATTTCATTGTGAGAGAGAGCATTGAGCTTAGCTGACCCAGAGTCCAAGGATACTCACTTCCTATGAAGAAGTATGCAAATAACCCACTGTCTAACTGCACTACATGTACTCCATTATGAGAATAGCAGTACCAACCTTTTGCCCTTGAGGTGTCCTTGTAGAATTCATTCTCTGGATCCATCTCATATAGAACAGAGAGACTATTGTAGACAATGTGCTCATCACTGTGCCTTTGAGCATCCTGATACTTTTTCATTGCAACAGTCCACATATCATCTAAGTCATCTCTGGATAGAGTCTTTATGCACCTCCAGAAGGACATAAACTTTTCCACTGTACCCCCTGCCCTTATGATTTTCAATTGCTTCCTCATTTCCTCATTTGTTTCCCATACCCAGTCAATAATAGGAAAATGGACAGCAATGGGTACCTTTGGAGCCTCAACTTCAACCATTGATCTGATCTGTGTCCAATCAACCTCTTCTTCTTCAGTTGGCTCAGATGTAGAAGATGCAACAGCAGGCATTTCTGTTTCACTGTCATCCTTGTCATTTCTGATAGCCATTCTTTTTCTCCTTTTGAGAGGAAGGGTTTCTTTTGGAATTTTCCTTTTAAGTGCATCCAGATCCTCCTTTTCTTTCCTTTCAATTTCTGCCCTTTCCCTGGCTACTTCTGCTTTCATTTCAAGCAGTTCCTGTTCTGCTGCAGTTGGAATTTTTGCTTTTTGAGCAACTGCACTCTTGGACCTCTCTTCAAGAGATTTCTGTGTGCTCAAATCAATATCCCTTTGAATTCTGAGATATATCTTTTCTAGCTCATAGAAGTCCATACCCATCAACTCCTTTAGAGTTCTCCCAGTAGTATTCTTGACAACCCTGGCATACTGATCTTTTAATTGCCTTTGTATGGGTGTCCTTTTCCTTTTCTCCTCTGCTTTCTTTTGAGCCTCATGCTTTCTTCTCTGCTCAAGCATGTCCAAATACCACATCAATCTTTGATCAGCAGTGAACTCTTCCATTTGAGCATTGTGAGTTCCATCTGCTAGTAGGTGATCAAAATAAACCTGCTCCTCAGGTGTCATCATAATTTTCACATCATCACCCACATCCACCTCAACAAACTGAGTCCTTCCCTCTCTATCAAACTGGGCTTGCAAGTTTTTAGCAACCCTTTCACTTATCTCCTCCATTTCCTTTCTTTTTAAAGATTTCACAGGCTCAACCATTTTTTCTTTTCCTTTCCCTTTGCCCAATTCCATTGTAGGTTTAACCTGTGATGAGGTAATCTCAGAGATAGATATACCTTTTGAGCTTTTCTTTGGTGCTGTGCTCTCTGCCACCTTTAGAAGTGCATCTGCAGCACTCTTTTCAACCTCTGCTATAGCAGCAGCACCATCCTTTTCTTCAGGAATAGCAGATTTAACCATTTCTGGTTCATTTGGCTTAGCAGAACTAACTGGTGCACTAGCAGAGCTAACTTTTGCACCAGCAGAACTAACTTCTGCATCTGCTACCCTAGCATCACTAACATCTAAATTAGCAGCACTAACATCTAAACTAGCAGCACTAACCCCAGCAGCACTATCTAACATATCCTTAGCACTTTCCTTTGCAGCCTCAGATACATCTTCATCTAGTACCTCTAGAATCACACTACTAACCACATTCCCCAGCTGCTCAGCATTGACATCATCATGTATGCTGTCATCAACCTCTACTACATCATCAAAGGGTTTCTCTGCTTCCCCTGCACCAGTAAACATGAATTGATCTACATTCTCTTCCTCACTGGTGGTTTCATCAACAAGCATCCTTTTCAGTCCTATTGACTTACTCTTAGCCATGCTTTTGGATTCATCCCTCTCTTTCATCAACAGCTCAACCATCTCCCTTAACCTGGCAATCTCTGCCTTCTGTCCTTCTACCTCCTTTGTCAATCTGGTACAAGTATCCATCAATTCCTTAATAGTAATGCTATCCTCACCATTGCCAGAAGTGTTACCCTCTATTAATGGATCATTGGAAGATTTAGTCAATGTCTCAGACCTAGTCTGAGCATCATCAACCCCCAATGTGGTTTCTTGGCACCTGGGACCACTAGATATATTGATATCCACTGGACCCTCAGCAATAGAGGAATCCAATGGAATCTCTATATCCTGTGTTGCCATGGATTGGGTCCTAATTTCAATACCACTGTCCTGTTCTCCTGCTGAGGTAGCAACAGTAGTGGTAGCCCTTTCCATATGGTCTCTCTGCTCCTGATTGACCACCTCATTTGTATTTTTGGGCTGAGACAATTGAGGAAGAGGAGCCTCAACTGTCTGTTTCTTAGCCTTTTTGGCTTTATCTTTGGTAGGTTTAGGGTCCCTTGTTTTCTTTGGTTTTGAAACTATACCACTTGGTTGAGAAGCAGTGGGTGTTTCTGCTTCCTGTGGCATAGTGGAAGGCCTGTTCAACATATGTTCTGTTAAATTGGTCACCTTCCCAGAAAATTCTTTTCCTTTGACCATCCCATTTCTCTTCATATTAGCAAAAGTTTTCTTTGAAAGGTTTGAGAGAATGATTCTACCCCCTGTTTTGGGTAGATCTGGGATTTCCTGGTCAATGATGTGTTGTAAAAATCTTGGATACATTAAAAATTTATCTTTTGGCTTTTCAAGATTATTTACCATCCCATTAAAGATTAATTTAGAAAAATTAAATTTCTCATTATTTGCAAGACAGATGAGAGCAGAAGCTATGTTGCTGCTAAACTGCTCCCATGAAGTTTTCTTTTGGGAAATACAGTGTTGTAGGGTATGGATTAAAAATTTCCATTGTGGAGAGAAGAGTTGTTTATAATATGTTAGTCTTTCTGTCCTCTCCCCCTCATACCCGTACAACACTAACTGATCATGTATCTGAGATGTAGCATAGCATTCCATACCATCTGCATCATCTAAGAGAAGATGAGCACGTATGGAAGCTTCAGTAAGAATAATGCTTTTCTCATTTATCTTGGCCGTGATAGATTTAACCCCATCTACTTCTGACACCACGGCAGATGTCCAGAAGTCATGAATATGTGAAAGAAAGATAGAGGGGTTAACAGTAAGTGCAAACCTTAAAGTTGTACACTTTATGAAGTCGATGATCTCATGGTAACCATCGGATTCCTGTGGCTTGAGGAGAAACCCACAGACGTTATGCTGGTCACCGTAAGTAAGAGATTTGGTTGAAGAAGATGAAGAAGTTGCCATTTTTGTGAAAAGTTAGGTTTGAAAAGCTTGGAGAGGTTTTTGGAAAGATATTTTCAATTTTCGATGAAAAGTGCAGGTGAATTGAAAAAGTGTAGTGTTTGGCAGATTTAAATACCATTTTTAAAGTGAACAGTACGTTCAAGCCCTAAAATAACACTAGCAGAATTAAAGTTGGAAAAAGTTACTGGCAGAATTAACTTTGGCAGACTTAAGTCTGGCAGAAGTGATTCTTAGCAGAATTAATGCTGGCAGTATTAATTCTAGCAGAATTAAGTCTAGCAGAACTAAGTCTAACAGAATTAATACTGGCAGAATTAATTCTAGCAGAATTAACTCTAGCAGAAGTAACTCTAACATTTCTGCATACTTAGACAAGTCCACGTCACCCATTGATTAATAGTGCTGGCAGAACTAAGTTATGCTAGCAGAATTAATATTGTTGAAAATTGAGTTAGCAGAACTAACAACCTTTGAGTGTTTAATCCTGCACTGTTAGCTTAAAAATACAATATAACCAGCAGAATTAAATTGTACAAGCAGAACTAAATAAGATAATCACTATTTATACTAGCAGAACTAAGTTTAACAGTACTAAATATTGAGAATCTTATAGTTTCTGCTGTAACAAGCTAAAGTATCAAGTAGAACCCCATGTGTAAAACATTTTAAAATTAAATAATAATCATAATGAGTTGTTCATCATGCCAATACCAGTAACCAAAAATGTATATCTGCCAACATCAAATGCTTTTGTGAACAGATCTACAAGTTGGTTATCTGTGTGGATTTTAAAAATTTGAATTAATCTCTTCTCATTACAATCCCTTATGAAGTGATATCTAATTTCAATATGTTTTGTTTTAGAGTGTTTCACAGGGTTATTAATGATACTTATAGCGGCAGTATTATCAATATACATGGGAGTATTTAGGAAAGTTAAACCATAGTCTAACATTTGATTCTGAATCCATAGAATCTGAGCACAGCAGCTTGATGCAGCAACATACTCTGCTTCTGCTGTTGAGGTAGACACAGTGGTTTGCTTTTTGCATTGCCAAGATACTAATCTATCTCCCAAGAATTGACACCCTCCAGAAGTTGACTTTCTGTCCAAATTATTACCTCCATAATCACTGTCAGAATATGCTACCAAATTGAAGGAAGAATTCTTTGGATACCATAGGCCTAATTTTGGTTGACCCTTAAGGTATTTAAAAATTCTCTTCACAGCATGAAGATGAGACAATTTAGGATTTGTTTGAAATCTTGCACACACACATACTGCAAACATGATATCTGGTCTACTAGATGTGAGATACATCAGTGAACCTATCATGGATCTATAGAGATGTTCATCAACACTCTCCCCCTCAAGATCTGCAAGTAATGGCTTGTGTGTTTCCATAGGAGTGCTTGCAATCTTTGCATCACTGAGCTTAAACTTATCCAAAATGTCCTTAACATATTTATCCTGACTTATGAAGATACCATCTTCTTTCTGCTTCACTTGTAGACCAAGAAAGAAAGTCAATTCTCCCATTGAACTCATCTGAAATTTCTGATGCATAAGAGATTCAAATTCTTTGCACAGACTGTCATTTGTTGAACCAAAAATAATATCATCCACATAGATTTGCACTAGTAGGATATCATTCTCACTTCTTCTGATGAACAAAGTCTTATCTATTGCACCTCTTTTGAATCCATTATCCAGCAGATACACAGATAAAGTATCATACCAAGCTCTAGGAGCTTGATGCAGTCCATAAAGTGCTTTATCCAATCTGAGCACTTTATCTGGATGCTTGGGATCCTCAAACCCTGGTGGTTGGCATACATATACTTCTTCATCTATTTTCCCATTTAAAAATGCACTCTTAACATCCATTTGGTATACTTTAAAGTTCTTGAAGGAAGCATAAGCTAAGAACAGTCTAATAGCCTCAATTCTTGCCACAGGTGCAAATACCTCATCATAATCAATTCCCTCTTCTTGGGTGTATCCCTGTGCAACCAATCTAGCTTTGTTCTTGATCACTATACCCCTTTCATCCCTTTTGTTCCTGTATACCCATCTGGTACCAATAGCCCTTTTACCTTTGGGTAGATCCATTAAAGTCCACACATTTTGAATCTTGAATTGAAGTAGCTCCTCTTGCATAGCTTCAACCCAGCTTGGATCTTTCAAAGCTTCAACAGCTTTCTTGGGCTCAATCTGTGACAGAAAACAAGCAAACAAAGAAAAATTTGCATTTTCATCAAGAGTTTTAGATGACCTTCTTGTTTGCATAGGAGCATCAATTGCTCCAATGACATTGTCCAATGGCATGTAGCTTTTATGAGCTTGATACTGTGGACCAGCTGCCATTTCTATCCCAGATTCCAGATTGGTCAGATTGTGAACCAGATTTGTATCTTCTTGAATCATTTGACCCCTTGATTCTGACACCTCCAACCTTGCTGGTTGTTGCTCTTCTTGTGCATCTTCATGTGATGCTTCTTCTTGTTGAGAGCATTCTGGATTTGATGATGCATTTCCATCATCATCTGCACCATTATCATTCAAATTTGATGAAATGGGAACTGAACTCTGTTGTTGATCAGGGGTGGAAGATTCAAGTACTACAGGTGGGTCAGGTAGCCATGTTGGAAACAAAACAAACTGTGGTGGTTTGCTTGGTTGTTGACCAGTAGATGTACCTGCATTCACATTTGTACTTGTACCTGCAATTGATGACTCATGCATATATCTAAAAGATTTGGTTAATGCATCAATGTCAAATAGATGTGCTGGACCTTTACCCAAAGAATTTGGTGTGTGTTCATTAAAGGTCACATCTAAGGTTTCTTCCACAATTCTTGTTCTACTGTTGAAAACTCTGTATGCTTTTCTTTGAAAAGAGTATCCAACAAAGAATCCCTCATCAACTTTGCTTTGAAACTTGCCTAAGTGATCTTTGGTATTCAAGATAGTAACAGGACAACCAAATGGTTTAAGAAAACTAACCAAAGGTTTGTTATTTAAAAATAACTCATAAGGTGTCTTGTTGTGAGGCTTAACAACTAATACTCTGTTCTGGACATAACAAGCAGTGCTAATTGCTTCTGCCCAGAAGGTCATTGGTAGCTTAGCATCTGCTAACATGGTTCTAGCAGCCTCAATAAGTGTCCTATTTTTCCTTTCTGCTACTCCATTTTGTTGGGGAGTTCTAGGAACACTATATTGTCTACCTATACCTTTAGATTCACAGAATTTGTCCATCTCTTGATTTCTAAATTCTGTTCCATTGTCACTTCTAATGATTTTGAGCTTTCTGTTAGTTTGATTTTCAATCTTAATGATGAATGATCTTAGAATTTCTCCAGTTTCACCTTTGGTTCTAAGAAAGAATACCCAACTAAATCTGCTGTAATCATCAGTGATCACAAGGCAATATGACTTTTTACCTATACTACTCACATTTGTTGGTCCAAATAAGTTCATGTGCAGTAAATGTAAAGGTGAGTCAATAGAGTTCAGTGACTTGGCCTTATAAGAGGATTTATGTTGCTTGCCTTTTTGACATGCAACACAGTGGTCATCACATGAATAGTTTTCTCAGGTAAACCTCTGACAAGTTTTCCTTTAACAAGTTTGTTTATTGTTTTGAAATTCATGTGACACATCCTTCTATGCCAAAGGTCAGATTCATTTACAGTTGCTTTTGAAATGAGACAACTCAACTCAGGTTTTGGTACAAATTTAGCCAACTCACAGCTGTACATGTTATTCTTTCTGGGAATTTTCATTAAAATCATTTTGGGGTCAAGAATAAACTTCTCAGAAAGAATGCAGCATTCTGTGTCATTAAAGAACACTGGGTTCTTTTTCTCTGTAATTTGGCTAACACTTAACAGATTGTACCTCAGTTGTTCAACAAAGTAGACATCATTGAAGCTCATTTTGTCACTGTTGACATTACCCATTCCTGTAATCCTTCCTCCTTTAGGATTACCTCCAAAAGCAACAGGACCTCCATCAATAACTTTGAAGTCCTCCAGTCTGCTTCTATCTCCTGTCATGTGCCTAGAGCATCCACTATCAATATGCCATAGGCTTTTCTTCTTGCTCTGCACATACAAAGGACAAAAGATTAGTTTCTTTTGGGAACCCAAACCAATTTGGTTGTGGGTGTCCCTTTCTTATCAACAGCATCAACTCTTTTGAATGTGATTGATGCTGGTGATAGTGCAGTTGGTTTCCAGACCCAACTGATGTTTGACCTAGCAGCATTAAGTGGTTTGGCAGAATTAACTTCTGAACCACTTAAATTTTGCCTGGCAGAACTAAATTTGGTCAACTTTTGCCTAGCAGAGTTAACCATGTAGTTTTGCTTAGCAGAACTAAACTTGGTTAACTTTTGCTTAGCAGAATTAACTCTGTAGTTTTGCTTGGCAGAATTAAAGTTTGCATTGGTCACTTTAGTTCTGTTGGCTTTATTTTTAGTCAACACTCCTGCACTTCCTTTTGGTGCAGCAGAGTTAACTCTTGCCTTTGACCTTTTAACAACACTAGCAGAATTAACTTTGGTTCTGACATTTTGATGGTTAATTCTGTCAGTGTAAGTCCATGATGATTGTTTGACTTGCTGGAGCTTTGGGTTAAAGTAACAATCTTTTTGAAGATGATTGAATCTTCCACAGATGAAACAAGCTTTTTCATCCACTCTTTTAAAATTTGGTCCAAGTTTTTGTGAAACCATATGATTCCAGTTTCTTTGGTTTCCTCTTGGAGTTTTGTTTGGTTTCAAAAGAGGTGATGTGTTAGCAGAGCAATTGCATTTAGTACACTTGACAACAACAATTTTATCACATTTAGGTGTGTTGACAGATGTACTAGCATTCTTTTGCAGGTTCATTTTAGCCTTTTCTTGAAAAAATTTCTTACCTTCTGCTAGTTTCTTAGTCTTTAACTTAGGTACTAGCTTAGTGACAGAAATAGATTTTGAATGAACCTGTTCATCTTTCTCAGATTCAACCTCATCATCTGAGACCCACTCAGATATTTCAACCTTTTCTAGATCCATTTCATTTTCACTCAATTTACTAACAGGATCTGTTTGCTTAACTTCATCTACCATTTTCTCCTTAAGTTTGCTTATGTCTAAGTCAGTTTTAGGAGGCATGTAGATGTGGTTGTAGGGTGGAGGTACACTATTGAGATTATAGCCTAAGCCAGTTTTTATCTTATCATGAATTTGGCTTCTTATCAGATTTTGAACACTTTCAGAAGCATTCTCTAGTTCAGCCACTGTGAGTTTGATGCTTTCCTTTTCAGCAGTGACTTCAGCTAGTTTCTTAAGTAGCTCATCAACCCTATTTTGCAACATGTTTTTTTCAAAGTTGGCATATTTTAGATCATAGTCATACTGTTCCTCCTTTTTCTCATATGCCTTAATTTGTTGCTCTAGATCTTCTATGGCTAGGGTTGTATGTTGGCTTCTGATGTCCCAGTCCCTAAGTTCTTTACAGATGCTAGCATTATGGTCCCTATAATGTTTAACAGTTTTCTTACAGATACTAGAACATAATTTAGCCTGTACCTCATATGGAACTTCATCTGAGGTGCTCTCTTCTCCAATAGCCATGAGTGCATGATTTTGTGGCTCTAATTCTGCTTGATCACTCCAGTCATACCCCATACCATCCTGAGAAACCAGTGCATTTGGAGTAGACTCTTGAACAGCTACATTTCTCTTCTGAGATCCATTATAAGCAGCATTGTAGCCTCCAGATCTCTGTCCACTCATCTCCTGTCTAGGAGATCTGCATTCCCTGGCAAAGTGACCTAGTTTGTGGCAGTTATAGCACTCAACCTTGCTTTTATCAAACCCCACATTATCCTCTCTTTTTCCTGCAAAATTGTTTCTTCCAGTTCTTTGCAGGAACTTCTTCACTCTCATAGTGATCATGGCCATCTGCCATTTAATGTCCATCTCCTCCAGATCATCTGGGTTTATCTGCTCCAATTCTTCACTGGTCAGTGAAGAGTTCACATGACTAGCAAAAAATGCCTCTACAACTTGATCTGTAGTTCTGTCTTGTACTACAGATGAAGAGCTTGACCCTCCACTCTTCACAACAGGCACAGATCCATATCCTTTTGGATCTGTTTTGGTTCTACCCATAGACATAAATGCAGCATTCTGTGAACTCTGTGCTTCACCACTGCTTTGCTTTCTGCTTTCTACCTCAGGTTCAAAAGCTATAAGATCATTGTATAGATCATTTAGCTCCTTATCATCTAAATCACTTCTTTGTCTTAGACCAACAGTGTATATAGTCCATTCCTCACCCAATGATCTTAAAAACTTTCTATTTAGATTATCTTTGTCTATGACAACTTTGTGATTCTTCAACTCACCAACAAGCTTCCTATACCTATTGAACACTTGAGTTAAGGTTTCAGATTTGACAGAACTAAAGTTCTCAAACTGTTGTTTGAGCAGTGATCTTTTGTTCTTCTTTGTGCTCTCATTTCCTGCAAACCTTTTATCTAATTCCTCCATGAGCACTTTTGCATCATCCACCTGCTCAAATTCACTTTGATATTCATTTGGAATAGCAAGTAATAATGTGCTTAGAGCTTTGAGTTCAGTAGCTCTTTCTCTTCTTTCTTGTTCAGTGGTTGGTGTACCCCTGGGCAGCCTAGCACCATTCACATCAGTTTTATACTTAGGACCATTCTCCACAATGTCCCATAATTGATAATCTGTAAGCAACATATGTTGCTTAATTCTATTCCTCCATATATTATATTCATCTGCTCTAAGAATAGGAATTCTAGACACCTGAACACCCTCTACAAATTCTGATGCCATTGTAAACAAACAAACTTTAAGACAAACTATACTCTGAACAGATCACAGTTCTTTCTTTTCTTCCTTAATTCAAAACTCACACATGCTCTGATACCAATTGTGAGGTCCCACAATAACACTTGTAATTACAAATGTTTTAACTTAAGCTTATGAATTCTTAACAAGTAGTTTGCGGAATAACACTTGTCAAGTATGAAGATGTATTGTGATTTGTAATATGTATAAAAACAGAAATGTAAACAATGCAATAACACACTTGATTTTCACTAGTCAAAAGCCTCAATATTATTGATTAATAATACGGATACACAAATGTATCAGGGTTACAAGAAACCTTGAAGCTATTACAAGAGAACTTTTTGCTGGACAGACATACACTCATATATTTATATGACAAAGTACTTTACTACAAGTACATGCTATTAAACTAAAAACTTGTATAAAATCTGCATACAATCTACTTTCTTGAAACCAAGTTTTCCACGACCCACGCTTGCATTAAATGCATTTGACTTTTCTTGTCTGCAGCGTGCACTGTTCCTCAAAAGCATGTCTGTAGTAGGTGTACTTTGTTGCAGAGTTGTTGTGCAGTAATCCCACTAAGCAGAACTAACGGATAGATGAGCAGAACTAACTTTTTACACTGGCAGAACTAATCTTTGCAATCTTGATCATTGGCAGAACTAACCTTTGTAATGCCCAGCAGAACTAACTTCAAATGTACCAGCAGAACTAACTCTGGAAGACTTTGTCTTCAATAAATGAACAGAGCTAACTCCACTAGCAGAACTAAGTCTTGAAGGCCTAGCAGCATTAACTTCCAGCAGACTAAACACTTAGAATAATTTGACATTAATTGATCTGAAGAATTTAGCCCAACAGGGCATTTAAGTAATTTCCGATCTCCCTTTTTCTAAACTTTTAAGCCAACATGCTAAATAATTTATAAGGGATTAAGATATATTTTCGATAACTCGATCCTTTTATCCTTTTGTCTACTATAAAATCTATTATATTCATGATATAAAAAAGATATGTTATCGATTAGTTTTAGTTATATGCATTTAAAATATATTATTTATGTGATGTAAATGAATTAATTTGAGGGTTGATTTTATATATATTTAGTTTATTTTTATTATCTATTATCTATTATTTTACTACTTATAAAACATATCTAATGTTGAATCTTAAAATACTTAAAGAAATTAAAGTTCCTAGAATACCCTTATCAGATTTATACTAATTAATTAGTGCATATAATATACAATCATCAAATCATTTCCATTAATATGTAGATTACTGTAAAATCATTTCCATTAACTTGACAATAGTTGAATATTATGTTTAATGTTCACTAATATATTACTTATAATGTTAAATAGAACGATAGTTTGATTTGTAAAGTTAAAAAATCAAAATACGAAATGTGAGGTCAAAAATGAAAAAGTAGAAAAGGATAAGTACTACTACAATCTAAAATATGTATAATTTAAATTTAGAAGTGTTGAATCTTAGTTTTCTTAAAAGTTTCTAAAATTAAATAACAAGATGCTTTATATGTATTATTATAGATTTATAGATAATGCATAATACAAGTATCATACAACAAATCTTCAAAATATTTACATTTATTTTCATTTTAAAATGGTTACTCGCCGTTCCATATATCCACCATCACCACTTTCACCGCTGCATTGCACATACATTATGCTAGTTAATAATAAAATATGTAATGAAAACTTGAATGACAAAATTAAAAATAATTTCAAATTTTGATTTATTTAGGCTTTCTGCCAAAAGGATAAACCATTTATAATTGTATATTGATAAGTGTACAAATCACTTCATTTAGCTTTAAAAGAAAAAATAAGGATGACATAATATTTTTGTTTTGACTAGTATCATGCTCGCGTTAAGCGACGGGTAATGTAAATGGTTATTTCATTTTTTCATGTTCAGATATTTTCTTCACTTGTTATATTCAATAAAGATCTTAGATGCATTATTCATATTTATTTCTAAAGTTTAGATTAAAAAAAAGAAGATCAAATTTGTAACCTATTGAGATGTGTTATTGGTAACAATTTATTAACCTTATATCATGATTTACTTTAGTTTTATTGTATTGTATTTATCAAATTCAGAATGTAATTTGTTTCCATACTGTTAGTAATTATGTAGTTGACTTTTTCAAAATGTAT
Organism: Pseudognaphalium luteoalbum; assembly: GCA_963422505.1. Lineage (NCBI taxonomy): Eukaryota > Viridiplantae > Streptophyta > Magnoliopsida > Asterales > Asteraceae > Pseudognaphalium > Pseudognaphalium luteoalbum. The sequence goes on from OY730192.1 coordinate 2,383,292, forward strand.
TCTAATGGGCAATATATCATTTATTTGAGTTTGAATCAAAATTTAAGACAATCACTAAGATGCTTTATATATACTACTACATTGCCCGTGCAATGTGGTGATGACAACTAATTAATTTATATTTCTTTTATATATATATATATATATTAATATCATGAAATTCTTGAATTTTAGTATAAACTTTCTTTAATTTATTCATAAATCGTATTTCACTTTGGATTATGCTTAAGTCAATAATTCAGTTACCTGTTTCCTTTTTATTCCCATTTTTATAAAACGTTTTGTAAATAGCTCATATATGAGGTATGGATATGTAATATCCCATATTTATGTAATTATTTAGTTGTCTTTTATGTAATTATGGAATTAAAGGATGATTACCTAAAATGCATAGGGATAAAATTGGCAAAAAAAATTAAGAAGTTTAAGACTCAACATAAAACACGTGTTATATGTAGTAATAGAGATATATACTAGCACAATACCCGCGCAATGTAACAGTGAAAGTGGTGATAGTGAATGGAGGTGCGAGTGAATATTTTAAAATAAAAACATATTGTACTCCGTCAGTCCCATTTAAAATGTTCACATTATTATTTTGTGATGTCCTATTATAAGTGTCTACTTTGATATTTAACCAATCAAAAACTTTAGTAGGTAGATTTAATATTTGATGGATAAAAAGTAGTTAGCGGGTAATAAGCAGTAATTAAAAATAATATGAATTTGGATAGGGGTATTAATGGAAGTGTAATTAGTGAAAAATAGGTAATAGATACGGAGTAATTTATAATGGGATATGGGTATTATTGGAAATGTTATAAATAAGTCAAAGGTAATATCGTCTTTTCAATATGTTGAGTATCAAATTAAGATATGTGGAGATGCATTATATGTAATGAAGATAGATAGAGATAATCTGCATCTTATCATTCATATTCCGCTTAATAGCAATGTTTTTAAAATCGGAATTCAAATCGGACCGGTGAGGGGTCCCGTTCCTGTCGAACCGGTCCAACCGCCTGAAAACTGATCCAAAACTCATTTTTTAAAAAAAGTTTAAAAAAAATAAAAAGCGGTTCAACTGATCTGGTCCCCGGTTGAATCGTCCGGTTCGTTAACTGGTCAAATTTAGGTCAAAATCGGTTTTCAACCGGCAGTAAACCTTCATTTTTCCGGTTGAACCTGACCGGTTTATCGATCGGACCGAATCGATTAACATTGCTTAATAGGGAGAAATTAAAATAAAAGAATTTTTATAGCGTGCGAATTAAATTTTATTTTAAGCAACTACGGAACGACCAATTATTGCTACTTGCCTCGATGGTGAGTCATTGGACATTTTGACCCAGTGGATTTTGAGTGTACGATTTATGGGCCCAACTATATTTGATGACCTACTTGGGCTTATTATCCAATTTATCAACCTGCAACGAACAGAATATTAAATCTAGAAGACAAAAGTATGAAAGTGTCATGAATGTATCAAACATGTACCGGATTAAATATTTTAGATTTTATTATTTCGTTATGTATTAAACTTTACACTTTTAACTATTGTATGAGTCGAATTTTAAAAAATTATATGGTATGTATTGAACTTGTAAATATGGTTTATTGTATGAACATTTCCTTTTTGGGTAATGCTCAAATAGGAAAGTTTTTTTTGGCCTTAACCAAAAAGGAATTAATACATACAATAAACCATACTTACAAGTTCACTAAATATAATTGAACAAATGAATGTATGTCGCATACAATAGTAAAAAGTGTAAAGTTTAATACATAACAAAACAATAAACCCAACGTTTTATTATTAAATCTTTGGGTAAGGTTCCGAGGAGGAGGAGCAGGCTGAATTCACTGCATTTTAGGGCAAAATTTTCGCTCAGATTCACTGCATTTTACCAACGGAGTACTACATTTTAACAAATACTGCATTTTACACCTATAAAATTTTACTGCATTTTAAACCTTCAAATTTGTCCTTAAAATGCAGTAAATTTGACATGCTTTTCCTTCTCCTCATTTGAGGCCTTCTCCTCCGATCCTTAATTTAAATATTTATATATAATATGATTTAGAATATATCACCGTAACAAGTTATATCCTACTCACACTTTCTTGGTTCTGTTACAAACCTTACTACATACATGTCAAAATTGAGGACTAATAACTAATTGAACCTAGTTTTAATTCTTTAGTTCATTTATCTTTATTTTTTATTTTTTATTTTATTCTATACATATCTACATGTGAATTTTATGTATGCCTAAATAATTGGCACATGATGTGCACTTTTTTATTTGGTAGATGTATGGTACGGAGTATGTTTTAGACTTTTAGTTATAGACCACATGAGTATTACAGTATGAAATAGTCTACGTACTATTGCTAACAAAGGAAAACGAATAAATGACAGCAGAAACTAACAAGAAAGCTTGAGTTTTTATTTGTAATATATCACCTAACATTTATTTGTTGGTTTTAGATATAAGTGGGTGCCTACTATTTCAGGGCTCAAATAATACTACTCCTCCGTCATAATTTATTTATCTATCTTTCTATTTTGGTATGTCATAAAATAATTATTATTTTTCAAAATCAACCAATCAAAATGTTTGAAAGTTATAAAGATTAAATTTTTTGATAGTCAATAGTGATTAAGGCGTTTTTCTTAATATGTGTTTCTTGTCCGGTAATAATAGTTTTGAGATGGAGGGAGTAGTATTTTGAACCTGTACTTGATATATACTATAGACCATGTGTATTTTTGTTCTTTTGGGTTTAACTCTAGTGTTAAGAAACAAATACTCAGTTGATTGAGTACTTGGATTAAGGGTGTTCAAATGGATGGTTCGGTTCAAAACCGATCCATATACATGAATCCAAATGGATTATGGTTTCGAAAATATGAATCTAAACCGTCCAAACAAATATAAACACCGAACCAATCCATCAGAATTACTATTTGGATGGATCGGTTTGGTTTTTGGATACCCATACACATACATAGATATTTATTATATCTATTAAAAATATGTTAGATATTATAATAAACATATACCGAATGGATGATTCCCATTTGAACCTCCCGGTATATATAGATGTGCGTATAATATAATAGTAAAATGCAAAATGAAACTATAAATTACTTACATATATAAGCAAATAGTTATGTAAACCATAAACTAACTATTATATTTGGATATTTATAAAATAATAAGTTAGTAAACTATTTTTTATGAACATGTATACATATTAAAAATAAGTTTTTATTTGTTATTTGGTTTTTATGGATAATCCGGTTTGTAATTTATTAACCAAAACCAATCCGTGATTCAAAATAATAAGTTTGGTTTTGATTCGAACCGATCCAAAAATCCAATTATCCAAACCATATGGTCCAATCCGAATTATCCGATTGGATCATCCGGTTTTATCCGAACTGTGAACATCCCTAACTTGGATTGTATCCAAGAGGTCATGAGTTCAAACCCATGTGGGGATATCTTATTCCATTGGGGTCTTGGTCAAATGGTCAGGGAGTTTTCTATAAGGTTCTTCCTGGAGGTGATAAATTCGAGCCTTGTTGTGAGGGGGACTCTTGCGACGCTATACCCATCTAAGACATGGAAGAGCAACCCCTTAAGGGAGTCGTCTTGGCTTTGAACTCGGGGCCGGTTACTCAAACTCAGGGGAGTAATCGCTTTTGAAGATAATCGGATGAACCAAAATGGTTCGTCAATAATTTCACAACTGACTTTAAAAAAAATCAGTGAGTTTAATGACGGTGGGAAACTCAAAAAATGTGAAAGGAAAAATGGCTAGACGAGGATTTGGAACCTAAACGTCAGCCCAAAAGTCCAGGCCCCAAAACATCAAACTGTATTACTACAACAGTACAACTAAACATATTTACTTGATTACTTCACATATGTATTTGAGCAATCGAGCTACTTTTACTGATTTACCAAACAATAATATCTCCGGGTTATTGTTACTTTACTACGTATAAAATAAATATATATACTCTGTTCCAATATTAATTATGTTGTTCCAAATATGAGAGTATTTCAACTAATTCCCTTAAAAAAAAAGTTTTAAGATAATCACGTACCAGTATAATTTTGGAAAGTGATAAAGTGATAAAATTTGTTTAATTTAGTATATCACATATTCTAATAATTTAATTCAATGCTAATTATTTTTTGATAACTCTTCAGTAGTTGTCGAAACAACTTTTTATATGTAAGTAAGTAAGTAACGATTTTATTCAATCGTAAAAATTACGTAACATTGTTTTGCACGACTTGTTTTGTAAAAATTGTCTAAGTGTAGCATATCTCATACGGAGTACTACTTTTTTTCACTCATCAAACAACCAAATCAACCTATTCATTTTCTTCCCTTTAATAAACGAAGAATATTTTACTTCCTAATACATTTCAATAATTATATCATTTCCATACATGTACATCTTTTGTTAGTTTCATAATCTTTTTCGGTCAATAAAGTACACAAATAAAATATATACACATTAAATAATCAAATAATTAAATCAAAAAAATAACTATGATATACATCTAAAATAACCTCATCTGCCTCTATGACTCCCCTGATCCACCTCTTTGTTTATTAATCACATTTCTCTGTGTATGTGTCTTCCCCACAACACAACTACACACCATCACTAACTATATTTATATAATTCTTACATATATCAAAGCAAACACTTTATGATTTGTCTCTTACTTAGTTAAGAATCATTTTTTGATTTTTAGCTCTTTGTCTTCACATCTTCTGCTCTCCACTTATATCCAGTTTTTTGGTTTTCAAGATTCCCACTAAATTTGTGTCTTTCCTTCATTATTTGGGTATCAATGGCTGCTTCTTGTGATCTTGAAGTTGATGTTAATGGTGAACAAACTTTCTTTATTCACAAGGTAATCCTAATTCCTCTTATCAGTTTCTTACCCATTTCTGTAAACTTGTGTTCTTTGTGTTTAATTTGCTTGTTTTTTTAAAATTTTAATTTAATTTAATTAATATTTAAGGTTTGTTTGTCTGCTTTCACTGCACTGACAGCATTGATTGTTTTAGGGTAGAATTTGCATTAAATATCAAGTATTTGGTCCTTCTAACACTAAATTATGCATTTTTCTTGAATCTTTGTTCTTACCCTTTTCTGCTTTGCCAAAAAAATTGTAACTTTTTTGTAATCTTAGTCTTTTTAAATGTTAATTTAGTTGGCTATTTTAATGTGTTATTTTTATTTATCCTTAAAATGATATGAGTAGAAACTTGTAGTTTTTTCAAGTATAAACCATTTGATCTGTGTTTGTATCAATATATGTATAGGTTGCATATTCATATTTATTAGCCATTCATATGGTTGGTTTTATTAATGTCTTGTGGGGTGAGGGGCACTACTACACTAGTGAATTTATCATGTGTGTACCAAGTGACATTCTAAATAATACCAGTAGATATATAAAACTACTAGTAGAATATCTGTACAAATTGTAACAGTAAAAATGTTCTTTTCATTTTATTTCTAATCTGGTTAGTTTTATTACAAAAACCACTATACCTTCCAAAACTAATTGTTTTTGGTACTTTTGACCAAAAACATCCTAAGTAGATTTTTTTTTGGGTCAAATTCAAAAAGTTTGATTTTCCGGCAGCCAAACAAGCCGATCACATGATTTTCCGGCCCAGTTCAACACATCGTGTGAGCTCACTTAACTGTCGGTCAGATGATAGCCTAATCCGCCGATCTGATCTTATCAAAGATAATTTATTTTGTTGCTACATTAGGTTATGGTAAAAAGGACAATTCTCAAATGTCACTATCTCCGGAACCAACTATGTTATAAGCACGAGGCTATTTAATACGATATGGCCGAGTGACGGTGATACTGAACTCTGAAATATTCTTCCCCTACAAACAATTTATTGCATATAGTGACATCTTACCATTCCTTGCTGCAAAATGGTCCTATTTTCTACTTTTTGTATCAATCTTCTTTTCTTGTATCATAAATACATAACCTTTTGTTGTGTTTTTAATGCACTGTAAAAGTGCCATTGTGTAGTTACCTTGAGTAGTGCAATCTATCTCCAAATGTTTTCATTTTAAACATGTAAAGTTAAAAAGGACACTGGAAGGCATGGTATGCATTAAACGCGTTGGGTCGGGTTCTAGGTTGGAGATACAGTTTGAATTTTAGGAGTCAAACGAATTATTTCTAGGATACAAAGTTGCATCGATATTAATAAAGTGACTACCCTCAATATATGTTAATATACTAGTGCACAACTGCATATTTCAATAAAATTCTTGTATCTACTTTACTGAGGTATGTTTGACTTTGGTGGTCAACCAATTTGTTCATAGGCTTTTAGATTTCATGCATTCTTGAGGGAGGATAAGGATGTACATTCTATGCAATCTTGAGGGTGGATAAGATTTCATGCATTCTAGGCTTTTAGATTTCTAGATCGGACTAGACGAGTACTTTCTATGTTTCAAGAGGATTTAAATATCAGATTTGCATTTCGACTTTCTTGGTAAAATGAGTCGTTTCTTGTATTAGAAGCTGCACAGATTCTTACTACTATGTTTTATTTACCAGTTCATTAGTTACAGGATAGCATCATATAATTGCGGTTCTTTTGTTTAATATTGTTTCTTTCATGAACACTGCAGGACATCATTTCATCATACTGTGGGAAAATCAGAAATTTATTCTGTAAATCCAACAGCATGACAAGAAATCTCAAAGTTATCCTCCATGATTTTCCTGGAGGACCCGGAACTTTTGAGCTCGTTTCAAGATTCTGCTACAACAACGGAAAAATCAGTATAACCCCCTACACTGCACCTCACTTGTTATGTGCTGCACATTATATGGAAATGAATGAAAAGATAACTGGGTCACGAAATTTACTCGAGCAAACTGAGAGATCCATTGTAGAAATCAAGTTTTGGAGTTGGCCAGAGCTTTTATCAGCTTTGAAGAGTTCTCAAGATTTAGTCCCAATCTCAAGTTCTTCAGGACTCCTCCAGAAATGCTTGGATTCTGTAGCGGCTAGGCTCGTTTACACAAGTGAAACAGGCACATCTTGTCCTTCTATTTCATCACCAGAAAGCTCAGTGTTAAGGTTATCGACTGATAGCAAAAGCACCGAGAGTTTAAGAAGTGGACTCTTTCGGTCAACTTGGTGGTTTGAAGATTTGGCAACTATTTTGAATCCAAGTTTGGTCATATTACTGGTTAAGTCGATGATTCTTCACAAATTCGATCACGGGGTTACAAGTAGGTTTCTTTTTTACTATCAAAAATCAAGATTTATTGACACCAATGCAGACGAAAAGCGAGAATTAACTGAAGCAGTCATTGATAGTCTCTGTTTATTAGATCAAAGCACGATTTCTTGCAAAAATCTATTTGGGATTTTACGGGTTGCTTTGAGTTTGAACATCAAGAAGACATGTAAGGACGGGCTAGAGCATATGATCGGTGTCCAGTTGGATCAAGCAACTTTAGACAATCTTCTCATTCCCTCTCCTCACGGGTCACATTATCTTTACGATGTTAATCTTGTTTTACAGTTCGTAAAGTATTTTATAGCGAGAAAAGGTGGGCCCGGAGTACTCGAGTTGAAGCGTGTTGCTAGATTGATAGACTTGTATGTTACAGAAGTGGCTCCTGATCCCCGTTTAAAGCCTTCTAAGTTTATGGCACTCGTAAAAGCCCTTCCGGAGTCTGCTAGAGATTCGTGTGATGAAATCTACCATGCGGTCGACATTTATCTTCGGGTAACAATTTCTTCTTTTTTTAAGTACTCATATTGTATATTCTGAATAGTATATATAGATATATTTGTTAATGCTGGTATAGCTTGGAAGATCAATAGACCAGTTACTAAGTTGGAAATGAAGTGAAAGTGTGCCAATTTGTTTGCCTTATTCCTATATTAATCTCGAAAGTCGAATTTCCATTGTGAGAAAAATTGATCAACAACATACTGTTTGGACGCTTTTTTCGAACTAGATATTCATTTTGGTGCCAGAAATGATGTGAAAACTTTACTTCTAAACATTTCTGGCACCAAAATTATGATTACAACTTAAGTAGGCTGCTTATAAAATTTTGTTATGATTTATTGGCTTTTGGGATGTCTCACCTTAATCTTTATGCTGTATTTTCTTATAACATAGGTTCACACCGGGTTATCAGAAGAAGAAAAGACAAGCATATGCAACAGTCTAAACTACGATAAACTTTCAACTGAAAGTTGCAATCATCTTACTCAAAACGACAAGTTCCCGCCAAGATTTGCTACATTAGCTCTCAAAGCTCAACAGCTCAAGCTCGAAAGCCTTTTCTGTGGCATGGACCTCCAAAGACGGCGTGAATCCATGACGAAAGATGAGAAGCATGAGCAACTTGTTCTGTATGCTGAACAAGCTGTACCACATGGAGCAAAAGTAGACATTGTGAAAGAAAATGAGAAGATGAGAGCACATTTGGAAGGGATGCAATGGAGGGTGAATGAATTAGAGAAAGTTTGTAGAAAAATGCAAACGCAGATGACCAAAATCTTGAAATCAAAATTGTCTAGACAAAGTAGTGCTAAATCATTGCCAAGGCTTTGTTCATGATATTTTCTTAAGTATTTACCATATTTTTTAGTATATAATTTGAAAATGTGGGCTATTGTTATTATGTGTATATTTTTGAGGACTCCTGAAATCATATATTATGATATGTGTATCAATTAAATTATTAGATACATATTTAATCCTTTTTTTTAACACATGGGTATTGATAAATACAACAAATAATTTAATACAAACACCATCTTTTATTCTTCTTCATGCAGTACTGTACAACACTGCAATGCATTATTTTGTTGTATAAGTCTGCAATGCATTATTTTGTTGTATGAATAAAAAAATTTGTTGTATATACATCAAAATTGTTATGCAAAAGTATAATAAACTTGTGGTACTAATTTTGTTTCACATGTAGTGAAAGGATAACTTTTTACTCCTACCTTGTACTTAATGCACTAATGGTTGTACATTCCCTTTGAGCTTTACTTTACAGGAAATGTCTATCTATTTTCGTCTTTTGATGTGTGTAAAAATGTTTAGTCCTTTTCCTTTCCATGTCTTCCTACTCATTTTGTTTCAATGGAAATAAAAGTTGTTACATTTTTCGTTTTCCAAATCATCATGATATTCCTTTACATATATATAAAGCATAAAGAAGAAAAATAAGTATCAAAAACAGATAAATCATAGGTAAATACTCCAAAAAGAATGTTTCAAAGGGGAAAAAACACCAAAATCAGAATGTGACAAATTTAGATGCTTAAATTTTATTTAAGTCGAGTCGAAATAAGTTTACATTACGTTTTACAAGCTTGTGGCTCTTTTTCTCCCTACCTTATATTTAGGGTTTAGAAAAAAGTACATATAACATTCGTGTTCTTTATAACGATAAATATAAGTGGTAAGAGAAACAATTTTTTTTTGTAAAAGCTTTTACATTTTTTTTTGTTTGATTTTTTAGTATGTAATATTATTGTGATCAGCCTCCTTTTAACCTAACAAAATTATATACACTTAGATGTTGTTTTGCTGCATTTAACACTAGTTTAGGACCCGTGAAATTCGCGAAATCGTCCATGAAAAATACTTAAGTAATCTATTAACGTATAATTGTTATTATTAGCTTGAGTTTTATATACTATATATACAATATTTTTTATATATAATAAGATAATGTACATATCAATGGGTGAACCTTGTACCATACACAATTATATATTTTAATTTTCATGAGTAATAGATTTTAATTTTGTATGGTATGGGTCAAATACACTAAAACCCGTCGGAACCAGACACGTTGGCATCCATAATCCAACAATTGTAAATTAGAAATTTATAAAAGGATCCAAATAGTAGTTCGTATAAGAATTTAAATCACTGGGCGATGTAATGAAGTTATAAATTTTCTGAAACTTAAAATAACTTATTGAGGGTTTTTTAAAAAATAAAGTAAATAAGATTGTAGTAAGAGTTTGAATTATGGAAGAAATAATAATATAGTTATTAAATTAATTGTTAAGAAAAATAAAATAAATAAGATTGTAGGATGATGTTGATTTATGGAAGAAATAATAATATAGTTATTAAATTAAATTTGCATAAAAATAAAAGAAATAAGATGGTAAGAAGAGTTTGAATTATGGAAGAAATAATAATAAAGTTATTAAATTAAAATTTTCATAAATATTTGAAGGATTATCTACAATTAAAGGAAAAAAGATGATTTATATTGTAAATGTTAAAAGGTGTATATTGTAATTATAGAAAGGTATATTAGTCTTTTAGTCACATAAAAATGGTATTAATGATGTCATTAAATAAATGAATGGTTGGATCTTAATTGTTGATTTCCATCTAATAATTTTTATTCTTTCAAGATTTTTCTTTAAATATATAAGATAGATTACATTTTGTATTATATGAAAACATGAAATTGTTCGTTATCTTGAACGTAACGAATTCTTGATTTACTTAATTCAAAAGTTAAATTTTAACTTTTAAGATTTGAAATCTTGAATATACTATAGTTTATGATTTTTTTATTTTTTTTCCAAAGTTACGTACATAGAATAACTGTAACCTACGAATAAACATGAAAAACCGATGGGTAATTCTAATTGGGTACCATACGGGTATTGGGCCAGATATGAGTACAAATATTCTAAACGGGTATGTGTACAAATACACTAAAACTCGCGAGGAACCTGACTCGTTGGTATCAATAATCCAAGCATTGTGAATTAGATTTTGATAAAAGAATTAAAAAATTGTGGTGGTATGGATACAAATATACTAAAACCCGTCAAAACCTGACCCGTTGAAATCCATAATCCAAGAATCATGAATAGAAATTGATAAAATAAATACGGTCGTATAAGAATTTAAGCATTGTGATTTAGAAATTGATAAAAAAAATGGTGGTATAGATACAAATATACTAAAATCCGTCAAAACTTGACCCGTTAACATCCATAATCCAAGAATCGTAAATTAGAAATCGATAAAATAAATTTTCAGTCGTATAAGAATTTAAATCACCGTGCGATGAAATGAAGTCATGAAATTTTCAAAATTAAAAATAACTTATTGAGGTTTTTTAAAGAAGATTATATGAATAGTTTGAATTATTAAAGAAATAATTATTTGATTAAAATTTTCATAAAATATTTGAAGGATTTTCTACAATTGAAGAAAAAGTAGTAGATTTATATTGTAAATATTGAAGGGTGTATATTGTAAATATAGAATGGTATATTTGTCTTTTATTCACATAAAAATAGAATTAATGATATCATTGGATTGATTAAGGGTTAGATCTTAATTGTTGATCTCCATCTAATGATCATTATTCTCTTATGATTTTTCTTTTAATATATATGATAGATTTCTCAATTATAATGCTACAAAATTAACATGTTTTCTAGTTTTCATCTTAGTTTTTTTTATCAAGGATTGATGGTCGGTTCCAATCGTTGAGCACTTAGGATAGTTGTTGACTCTATGCAATAAACGATTGTACAGTACAATCAAGTGATTGCATGAAAGTACAAACATTTTTTAATATAGGTGCACAAATTTCGTTGGGAATGTCGATGATAACATGCATGGATATGAAATTGATGTTGATGGATATCCCATAAACATTTTAGCTTAAACGCTACTCTTCCTCACCTCCTCCGGGCTTCATTTTGCAACGTCCATAGACGTTACGGTTTGTCTACTCTTTTAATAATACTTGTACCATTTGTCCCCCATATTAACTGTCTCTCGTTTTTAATAATAATTATTATTATAGTTAATATTAATGCTGACAAATTCTGCGCATTTACCTCACATCTGGGTATAATGACATAAAGTTTGGGTTCTTATGAACTGGGGGAATTTTGAGAATGGGCTTAATTGGGTAAAACTCAAATCATGAATGGGTCTAAATGGGTAGCCATCATGTTATACTTTTTATATTATATAATGTTAACTTATTTTTTTAAAATATATATATTTTAGTGAATTAGAACATTTTTTATGAAATTTTCAAATAGTCCGTTTAGACCCGCACCCGATTAGACCCGAACCCGTTTATACCCGTGTCCGTTTTGACTCGTAGCCCATATCCGTCCAACCCGCTCATTTTGTCAGCTATAGTTAATATAGATAGATCTACATCAATGCTTTAAATTTGTGGGCTTAGATGTCACGTATATTGATTAGGTTAAGATAGTAGAATCCGATCTGATAACGTACACATGGTGATTACCACTAATCTATAAATACGAATTCTACCTTACTTTGGCCTCATAAATTATGAAAATGATAATACTATTACTTAGATGGGTTAAATTTTAAAATGTTGATTTTTGATTTATGAAAAGTCTCTAAGTATAAAACATCTAAATGAATTATATATTTACATAAGGTGTGTTTGACAAAAATAACTTGTAGCTGAAGTTGAAAGCTTATAGCTGGAGGCTGGAACTTATATAACGTCGAAAATTATTTTCTTGAACTTAAATATATGAATTTAGATATATGGACTAGAAAATAATTTATAAGTAAGTATAATAAATTGGTGAAATAAATGATAAATAAGCTTCAATGCTTTTTTTTGCAAAACCCACGAAGACTCGCATTAATCACCCATTGACCACTTTATATAGCGTTTGGTGTTCCACTGTTATCTATCCAAACTCCAAAGGCTCAAAGCTCTTATTGAGGCCCGATCGAATTTCCATTTCTCAAAAGCAGGCCCAAATACTCGTTGTTTCACACTTTCACAACGAGGTCCAGGCCCAAAGCTTTCCAATTCCAAATACACCACCGAAAAGTTTGATCATATAAAAATGTGGGGCCATGTTTATATTACTTAGAGATGGCTAATAAGCAAATTGAAATATGTTTAATTTAGTTTAGATACGAAAGTAAACACTTATTTTAAAACGCATCAAAATAGTAACGTGACTACTTAAAATAGAATAAAAGCAGTACTAAACCTTAGTGCTGAACACTTTATAGTTATGTCCCGGGCCCAAATCCAACACCTTAATCAAAGGTACGTTTCTAGTTTTTGTTTTCATCTTACAAGAAGTTGCATTTTATAAGATTTGGGCACATACCAAATGCTAACTTTCGTTCTAGATCTGTCCTCGTTGATGGCCTGACTAACGGAAATATGTCCTGTGTGCATGATGTTAAGTGGGAAAGTAATTAGTTTAATGATTTGAACAAGGCTGAAATTCATTTTCAGGAATAGATCGACGGAAGTATACGATGGCACTTGCAGGTTTCTTCAGTATACATCAATATCTCCGAGCTTCTTTAACCAGGGTATGGTTCGTGCAAAAATGTTAACGTAACGCAATTAAGACTAGATATTACAATGACCCGTCTCTATTTGGGCATTATCATTCATAGAAAAAGTGATGTATAAAGTACATATGATTAATTAACTAATGAGTACACAAAAACATTTTGTCTTTTTATATTAAACTTAGTCTTAATTTGGTTTAACAATGATTATATATATATAGAAAAGGACCAAACAAAGTATATTAAAGATACACTTCCATCATTTGAATCCTGATATACAATCATATATCTCAAAAATATTAATGAGCCGTTGATACCATTTATGGTATAGCAACAAACACTTTAATTTGTGACCACTATAGTTTAATCATTCTGGAGACCACATAAACGAAATCATTAAAAAATATACTTATTCCATGAATGTAAATTATTCGTGGCCACTAGACATTTTAAATTTTATTAAACTTAGTACTAATTCTGCCCGATGTCTCTACAATTTTGTAATTATGAGGCGTTTGTGACAAGGCAGATCGAGAGAATCATAATTTCGTTTGACAACGTGAACGATGATCTTAAACGTGGTGATTCATAGAACATGTTCACTGAAAGATGAGAGCATCAACTTAACGAAATTAATTTATTTGAGTTATTTTTGTATTCTTTGTTGATAAAATAGATTCAACTCAGTCAAAAATTTTCAGGTTAGTAAACTGATATGTTGGTTGGGCCACTATATGAGCGGACTCGTATATAAACTTGACGAACTGCCTCTTGCATAGTAAGCTTAAGCACTTGGTAGGGATTTTTTTTATAAAAAAAAATGCAACCCTATAATCTAGTACACATAATATATACAACCACAACAAATATATGCTATTTATTAGTCATTTTTATAAATGACACCTTCCATTTTTTAATTAAACATTAAAAACAACTCAACAAGTTTGTATGTGTTGGGTGGAAACTCATATCTTACATCGGAAAAATAATGAAACTACTCAGCGCTAAAAAAGGTGGTGAGAGTATCCGATTATGATTTTCTACAGTCAGTCCCAATCTGGGTTTCAACCACATTGTCAGTACGTCTACAAATAATGGTCAAAGGGGTCCGAGTTTGGCATACCGGTTCGGTTGGTTTCATGAGCCAGACTGTACAATGGTCCATTTAATAATCACTAGCCTCAAATTCATTACACGTGACCCCACTTCTACTTCTACTCCCACTTCCATTTTATTGTTACGACTTACCAATATTAATTAGTATATACTTATTCTTTAAACAACTCATAGAATTTAGTTGGTTTATATGTTTATTTCGGTATTTAATATATTGTTAAGGATTGTATTTTTCACATATTTTTATATAGATAGATAATATATCTACATCTCTGTAGGAGAAATGTTACGAGCGTTAACCACGTATAATTTTATCTTACGTTTTGTTAAGTTATTATATCTAATACTTGTGTAAACTAATACTAAATAAATCAGAAGACTCGATTAAATTTTTATAAAACTTTTGACAACAGTTCAATCGTACAGTTAACTTTAAGAGTATTATCATGAGCGTTTATTATTGTAATTGTATTAAGTTACAAGTCGATTTTAGTCATACCAGTCACTGTGTTAGCAAAAAAGGACGAAAATTTGGTTCTTCCCAAAGAATATAAAATTATTAGAAAGACATTCTTAATAATAAAATCTGTTGCAAACGCGTGAGAAATAGAACATACTACTATTTTAATATATTATATAAATATTAATTTTTAAGTAGTATTTATTATTACCAAACCCTTGGAACCACTCTCATGTTCACTCTATATAAATACCTTTCAAAACCTATAAACACCAAAAGATCAACACTACAATTTTCTTAGTTTTTTATCATATAATCCCTCATGGGTACGATCAAAATTCTGTTTTTTCGCTTCTTGTTCATCGCAATCTTGTTTTTCACTCCAATTACCGCGAGATTAATTCATATTTCTAGTAGAACAGAAATAGTGTCATATATTTCTGATCCACCTTCATCATCTATTCCAGTTGTATATTCATATTGGTTTTGGCACCATCTTTGCCAGAAGAGGAGAAACCGCACACGGGTAACCATCATCACTCTTCTGTAGCAGGCGGTGGTGTGATCATCGGTGGTTTTGTCACGGCGCTTTTTGCAACAGTTTATTGTTACGTTAGAGTTACTCGAAAAAGAGATGGTGAAAAGTATTAAGAAGTTGAAGTTTTGTTCGATCTTTTGTTTCTTTTTTTGGGATTGTTATTGTAGCATATATATGTCCCATGAAATATACAACTATGAAATTAAGTAATTTACTATTTGGGTAATATATATTGTCATAACATTTCAGCAAATGCTAAGTTATTAAGTTGTTGTCATCACACACATATATAGGCAGAGAAAATTAATTGCAATTTGCAAGTTTGGTCACAAGTCGAACCTTGGAGCAGATCTATATATATAGCTAATATGGTATTTATGATTACTTAGGTAATTAAGAAACATAATGCAGGTACATATATAATCCATTAGTTATTACATTTTGAACCCTAAAGATGCTAATTAATAAACCTAAAGTTAATTTTCACATAAAGATTCTTGGTTCCATGTGAAACATGAAAAGAAAGTAAAAAATGTGGACCTCTTTCCTCTTTCCTCTTTCCTCGTTATCACTTTTTCGTTTAGGGTTAATAATGGTTTAATCACCAAATATCTCTTTTTTTTTCGTTTTAACACTTCAAATGTTTTTTCCACGTTTTAACACTTCAAGTTAATGGTGACCGTTTAATTTGACCCTTTGTCGTGATTATGACCTAATGTAGCCGGTATACCTCCAAAGTTAATAAAGATTTAATCAACAAAGTTTCATTTTTTTTTCGTGTTAACACTTCAAATTTTATTTTTCCACGTTTTAACACTTCAAGTTCTCGCTAATGACGTGTCAAACTCCTTTTCATTCGATTATGTAATGTAGTGGGCGTATTTAGCTTAAATCGAATGGTATTTCACATATGATATAGATTACTCGATCCTTCAAAATCGTGGCATTTTGACCTTAATTTACTTTTCACGATCGAACTAATCATATCATCCTATGAATAACAAAAGTAACAACCGTAATGTTGAACACATGTTTTTAATAATGATTTAAAAATAGATGTTCAAAATTCCTCATGCGTGATAATTGGTTCCGTAATATGGAACCGTTTATCCCTTCCAGTTCCTTTTTGTTTTCGCAATCAAAGTAGCTTAACATTGATTGAATTATTTTTTACTTTGGCGGGTGTTATATTAGCAACATATAGAATGTTTGTATCCGTCAAATGTAAGCAAAACAAATATTAAAATTTGAGTGCAATAAATCATGACACTAAAAGCTAGATACGCCCACTACATTACATATATTAAAATTTGAAGTGCTAAAACATGGAAAAAAAGTTGGAGTGTTAAAACAAAAAAAAGTGAAACTTTGATGATTAAACCATTATTAACTTTGGTGAAATTTATCACGTCATTAGTGAGAACTCGATCAACCGCTTGCTCAAAGTGTTATTTTTAATGATCATCTAAACTTAAGGGATAAAAATTTAGTCAATCATTAACTTGAAGTGTTAAAACGTGAAAAAAAGTTGAAGTGTTAAAACGGAAAAAAAAAATGAAACTTTGATAATTAAACCATTATTAACCCTTTATGCAAGTAGATTATAATAAGTGGTTTGCATAACTAAGTTTTAATCAATTTTTAGTTTAATTAACAATGTTTTAATTAACATACTTTTTTCTATAATCCTAAACATAAAAACTTAGTGATAAGCAACATACGACGATTGATAGTGGACAAAATGATGGGCTTAAGTTCAGGGCCGTCTTTAAATTTTCAAAGGCTATGCAAAACAATGTTAATCATCGAATGAGACCCTATAATAAAATACCAAATGTACATTGTTACTTGCATCTAAATTTACTCAAATTTTCATCTGCATAAATTTTTTTGAAATATATATATATAGGGTAGTGATATATACTATCTATGTTATATCTTTTAAGGCCGGCCACCATAAATCAAAGGCTTTAAGCGATCTACAAACTTAATCACCTTAAAAGACGATCCCACTTAAGTTATTCTTGTTGAGCAAGTGAATTTTGTAAGCTTGGTTTGGTAATGCTAAGATTTGGTGTTTATATCTAAAATAAAATAATATCCGATTTAATTTAGTATAGTGATTAACCATGGGAATTTAAGGATCTTTGCTTTTGAAAGAAGTGTTGTGAAAGGTAAATACTTATTATTAATACAAAAAGGAATGAACTAAAGTATTGTATTTCAGATTTATAATTGATACTCGTACTTTAGTTGTTCTAAAAAGTGTAACATTAGACTGTTTATAAAGTTCAATGAAATCATTTAATTAATAAATTTGAAGTACCCTTATCTGAACAATGTATGGATTGTTGGATCTATGTTAGTGCTGTTCTTTGTTAACACGTATATGGGAGTCTTAAAAGTTTATGACGGAATCTTGGATTTATGTTGTTAGTGATTTCTTTTGCTTTTATATGCCTTTTTCATATGGCAGAAATTTTTATTTTTCTTAGAAAATTAAGTACTTACACACCATAATATCACAAATACTTACATTAATCCACGAATATATGTAATTATCGTATCCCCATCACTCAAATTCTTAACTTCTTGATTGCAAGGGTCACCACACGACCATTATACCAAAAGCCCTTTGCTACAAAGCCAGAATTATAACCAAGAAAAAGTAAACATGCATTCATATTGAGATTTTATATTACTTTTCCAGAAAATATCATTTGATAGTAAACCCCACTAAAATTTGTGTTCATAAGCAGTGTTGTGAAATCAAATCATCATCTATCAAAAAAATTAGAATTCATTCATGTTCCAGAAAGTCATTGTAAAAAGATTAAAGTTAAGTTGTTGAATAATAGTATGTATTTTTATCTTTTCTTTAATCTTTATAATTATATAAGTATATATAAAGCATCTCCACCAACATCTTAAAATTTGTCTCAACACAAGTAAATACCTAAATTGTCCTTTAACTTATTTATATTATTTTCACTAATAAACACGAATCTCTAATCTCTAATTTATAAATTCTCTTTATTATATTACATTTTGAATATTCCCCGTAATAAACACGAATCTAATCTCTAATTTATAAATTCTCTTTATTATATTACATTTTGAATATTCCCCGCAAAAAACGTACATCGATTATTAGTTTAGCACTAGCATCGTCACTACTATTATGATCATTACTTATATCGCGCATGCACGGGTATTATTCTAGTATTTAATTAGGCATCAACGTTGTGAACTCAGGACGTTTACATGACCTCGAGAAAAAAACAATTATTTACGATAAACGCGCACTAAAGAATCTTAACAATTTGAATGTCTGAAGAACACGTAGTGATATGATATTATGATAATCTTTTCATTAATTATTGATTGATTACTCATCATGACTTGTATATCGTTAGGTAAATCTAACTTCGTTGATATATTACATGAATTTTCGTAATCATTTGCTATTATGGTAAGAAAAATTAAAAATTCCTTAATATTTTAGATAATAAAAAATTAAAAATTAAAAATAGTTTAGCGCCAACTACGTTGCTATTTTACGTAATTTTTCCTTCACTGTTTCAACTTTCAAGTTTCAACAAATACGAGAAACTGTATCTGATTTAACCTTTTCAAGAGTATTATAGTTTGAAAAACTTAATGGACTAATATAGCACATAACCTAAAGTCCAGGGGTCTATTTTAAGCGAATATAGTCAAAACTTATAACCCAATTCCCGCCAAATTAACCTTTCTCGTACTGTAGTTATTTCTGTTTTCAAATCAAACTAAAACACACAAAAATGGGTAAAGGAGTATTCTTCACCTCCGCCACAATGCTTCTCGCTGTCATCATCACCACCACTTTCCGCCACCATCACCACCACCACAACCACTCATCATTAATTGGTGTCCCATCAAACGCATCACAGCTCCTTCGATCAAACGGATTCAACTTCGTAGCCACATTCCTCCACATATCACCAGATCTTTTCCTCTCAACACCACAAACCACCATTTTTCGCCATCCCTGATAATGCCATTTCGAACCTCTCGATTCCACATTACATGATGAAACACTTTATTGCTTACCACATTTCGCCTCTGAAATTAACCTTCCAAGATTTGTTCAAGAAACCGATAAGTACGTGTTTACCTACTATGATTCAACAACAGAATGTTGGAATTACGAAAAATGATATCAAGAAACGAAATCTTGAAATCAATAATGTGTTGATTACTCACCCGGATTTATTTCTTCATGGACCCGTTACAATTCATGGTCTTGCGGGTTCTTTCGCTTCGTTTGATCATCATCAAAAACGTATTAACTTACCCGTTTGTGTATCGGATCACAAAGGCGGTTTCAGCTCAACAAGCCGTTTTATCAAGAATAAAGATAAAGATGAATGGGGGAAAGTTGTTAAATTTCTTAGCACATCTGGGTTCATGCCATTTGCAATTGGGCTAAAATCAGAAACTGATGGCATTCGTAAAGATTTTCCGGATTTGAAATCTGTAACGATATTAACACCTCCGAATGTAGCGTTGATGGCGATGTCTTCACCTTTATTGGATAATTTCATGAGGTTTCGTATAATTCCGCGGAGATATTCTTTCAAGCAATTAGCAGGTTTGCCAGCAGGTGCATCACTTAGAACACTGGTTACGGGTAAACATGTGGAGATCACTGAAACTTCAAAACTTTCTCAGGTCGTGTTTATCAATGGAGTGGCAATTACTGCAACAGATTTGTTCGTGTCGAAGAACTTTGTTGTGCATGGAATCGCTCGGCCTTTGAGTATAGACGAGCTTTCTGGCATGTCAAGATAAAAAGGGTATTCTTCAGGTCCACCTGTTCATCAATTTTGTAGTAAGAGCTGTTTCAAGTTTTGGTAAATTTGGGTATAATAATATGGTCTACTAGTCTTCTTGTATCTTGATATGTGTAAATGTATTTGAAATGACACATTACTATGTCCAAAAGCTGACCTAGTAATAATGGATCAGACGACTAGTTTGGTACGGGTTGAGTTGAGTTGAGTTGACGTAAAACACTTTTACTCCAACATTACTGTTTTCTTTAACATAAGTAGTATGTCAAATGTTACAGTTTGGGCATCTTTTGATCGACCTGTTCCTGATAAGGTACGCTTTTGTATTACCCATTTGACCCGTTAGAGATCAAAGATAACAAAAATCAGACCCCACATAAGAAAATACTAAATACCTTGTATTGGCACCACTTATGATTTAGAAGTAGGAACCTCTGTTTCTGAACCAGTCCCAAACTAGCAAGGCCCTGTTGGAAGTTTACAAACACACAACAGGGTGAGACTGGTCCCATTTAGAGCAAATTTGTAACATTCACCTGAATGCATATGGCCTTTTGAGTTAATACAGATCCTATCTTTTGAAAGATCAAGATCCTGGAAATCCAAGAAACATATATGTAATTATTAACCCACATACAGCAAGAACCCTAAGACTAACTGTAGAACCACTTACCAACCCAGAAAATGAAATACTTTGAGGTTGTCATTTATTTATTACTACATCAGCAAAGAGTTGCAGCCATTGATGACTTTAGTCACTGGATCACTTGAGCTCTATTAATTATCTAATCTCCAATATATAACATCTATCTTCATCACCTAAAATGAATATAACATGTCTAAATGTCTACCAAAGGTATGTTTTCTGTCATATCTTAACTAACATCCTATATTTCAACAAAAATTGATGAGTTTATGACTACACATTTAGCATATAAGGTGAATGAAAGAACTAGGGTTGATCACAATTACCCAAACCTGTTGAAAATGGTGACACTTTTTTGCTCAAAATCATGTTTAATACTAGTAGTTTATATATTCAAATATAGTTCAACCATTTCATTCTTCTTCGCAAGTAATTAGCTAGTACAAGCCACAGCAAAATCACGTTCAAACTCTATACCCTACACCATGTGGTTAACTTCCAAAACGCACATACTCACTTTAACACCAATCATAAACAATCACCATTGCTGTAACATCACGATTTTATTCAAATTACAAACTCAATCAGTCACATTTACTATAAACGATGACTAAACTGATAAAAATCATGAATTTAAACTAAACCATAATTACAACAAACTTACATAAAACACTTCAAGAAACACCTTCAACTCTTTTCATAACAATCATCGTCATTTTCGATCCCATCACCGTCACATTTCTCACACTCAAAAACTCCGATTTCCGAAACAATTTCAGCACATCCCTCACTTCATCATCACCACACACACAGCAATCACACCATTCACACAAACAGTCCTTTCCATCTCCCTAACATACCTATCCGGAAACAACGCCTGATCCAATTCACCACTAAACCCTAACCTGAACACCGAGTCGAAAAACGGCAAATTGTGCGGATCAGCTCTACTCACCAACGGCGGCGAATCAATCACTTCCACGCCGGTGACATCAACCACTCCGATCTGGTGCATCGCCGTAAGGGCCAGACCACCACCAGCGGACACGATTAACGCGTGTGTGTGATTTGAAATGTGACTTAGGGTTTGGAGATGGATGAAGAGTGATGTGAATGAGGATACGGATTTGCGCCACGTGTTGGTGGACCAGAGACGGTGGTTTTTGTGATCGACGGTGGTAATTGGACGGTGAGAGACGTGGCAGGTGGAGATTGGATGTGGTTTGTGGTTAGGGTTGATGCAGGTTTGTGGTGGTGGTTGGAAACAGAAAATGAAAATTAGAATTAGTGATGATATTGTAATTGATAAGTATATGAGATTTTGTTTAGAAATATTTGAATGTGTTTTTCCATTTTTTTTTTTTTTAACTTTTGTAATTTTGGTGGATTAAATTGAAGTGATGATGATCAAGAAGGTGACTTCCATTGTTGATGCAACAAGGAAATTGATTGCTTGAATCATGAAAGCTGTTAAAAGTTTAATAATTTTTCACTAACTTACCCTTTTAAGATTTAGGTTTTGTTAGATCTTCCACATAAGTTTTAGTTTTTATGATTTGACCACGAACGTTTTTGTTTTTGTAATGCAATGCATATGGAATATAGATTTCTTGGTGAACTTTTAAACTTATGTAACGTAAATTCACTATAAAAGCAAAAAAAAACATGTTGCATTGAATATGCAAATAATAAAATTAACAAGGGTTAGACATCGCGCTTCGCTGTTCGTGATGATTTTTTTGATGCAACTACATTCTATAACGCTTATGATTAGTTTAAGAGTATTGTTTTAAAGTCACCTTCAAATACTTTTTGTTAAGAGAAATGCTATTAACAGCCTTATAAGAACGCCTTGAACTTATTTATTAAACTTAAACTTTCCTTTATTATCAAAAATCATAATTAATACATCACATATAAAAGGAAATTTTCAATGAATTAAATACAAAACTTTAATGTATTAATTATAATTTTGATTATATAAGGAAATTTTAACTTCAATAAATGCATAATTTTTGTCTTATTGACAGCTCTAACATTTCCCATTGGTTAAAGTGGATGTAGAAATTTGATCTGTTTGCCAATATAATAGTTATAACATGCTCGTGATCTATTCAAATATAATCATCCTGTAAATATAACCTACAACTTTTGAAGATCGACAATCCGAAATAAATATAGTTTGTTTCAAAGAAGGTAATTTTAATGTATCCAAATCATATAGAGTATGGGTAATATATATATATATATATATATATATATATATAAAGAGAGAGAGTTGAGGGATAAAAAAGAAGAAATTTTAAGGAAAGTAGGAAGAGAAAAAATCTACACTATTGATTTCAAATTCATATGTGAGGGCATTATGGGTAGTTTCTAATACTCCATCCGTCTCATCCCAAAATAAGTGTTCAGATTCCCTGTCAGCCAATTAGAAAAGACTTTAGTGGGTAAAGATAAGATGCTATTGATAGATAGTGACTTTCCTTAAACTTTGTGCATTTTTACATGAGACACTTATTTTGGGACGGAGGGAGTATATATATATATGAATAATTGTTTACCTTTTTTAAATTTTCGGATGCATTAAATGAGGCGGTTACAATTTTGGGAGAATTTTCCATTTCATGTACGTATGCACATGATTGGTTATATTATTCATCAAGTTAATTGGCTATAGCAATTGATATCCTTTTTCATTATTTGCTTTTTTCTACTTAACAATTTTGAAGTATAGATTATGGCAACCAAGATTATAGCAATTTTTAGTTTTAGCTTTTCAAATTAAATTCGATCAACATCACATATAATCATTGAAATTTGGGCAACCCCTTTATTTCTCTAGTTTTTCAACTCAAACTTTAAAGTCCTACGATCCAAATTAAATCACTTAGATTTGGACCTAGTAATAATGTTGATCATCGATATAAACTTTATCTTCAACATCCTACGATCCATGATTAAGAAAAAAAATCTAAGTGATTCGAAAAAAATATTTAATAATTAATAAACATGATTAAAGTGATTCAAACTTAAAAAAAAATCCCATAATTCCTTCTCTTTTATACAAGAATGAATCATCAATAATAGTTGAAATTCTTCTATTATCTCCATCTTCAAAATCCTACAATCCAAGATTAAGAAGAAAAATTTCAAGTGATTCGGATAATAAAGTGATTTAGCAAATATAATTTAGATGATTCAAAACTAAAAAAAATTGAATCATATCCATAAACTAATGATTCGGATATGAGTAATCTTGATTCAGTAAAGTGTATTTATGAATGGTTTGAAGAAAAAATATATCATAACATTGATTCAGAAGTTCTATATAATACTGATTCAAAATTCATATCACACTCGTTCATAAATTTTCTAGAATGATTCAAAAAAATAAAATGGTATAACAACTAAGTTTGAAAACATGAAACATTTAAAATGTTTAAGCTAAGAAGATGCATTTATTATTTATTTATTTTTAACTAATTTGATCTATAAAATACACACACCCATTCACCGAGTTCGGAATCAAATTTCCAATCATCTTTATAATCAATAAATCATTGATTCACATATTTATATCGATGATCCAAATTATTTATACCGTGATTCAACATTTATTTTAATCTAAATAGTTAATATGATTTTCTTACACCAATGATTCTACATACTATACTGACTAACTATGATTTATAATTATGTGCAGATACACATGATTCATAAATAATAACCAACGTTGAGTAACTAATCTTTTGTTTATTTATTTTAATGTTTTGAAAAGAAGAACGCCAATTGTAGTTGTATTGAAATTAAAACATGAACGTTGCTAGCAACAAATTTTAGTGGTAGTGTTGATTCAAGTCAAACACATATATTAAAAGCTTCCTATTTTTCATGACTAATTCCTAAGATTTGGCCTCCGTTTTAAAGTCCCAATTAAAAAGAATTTTTTCCTTTTTTTTAATTCAATCGAAAATACTCTTTTACCCCTGATTGTTTGAATAATATTAATAATTTTTGCATTTTTGCCATTAATTGATCCCGGCCATTGAATCACACATCTCATGATTAAAAATGTTTCTCCCTCTTCTCCACCCAAAAAACTTTCTTTCTAAATCTTAATCCTATATATATATATATATTTGTTCATATATAAAATGTTCAATTCGACATGCTATATCAATTTCAAATATTGCAAAACTGAAATTAATGTTGATGTGCACTTATACTTTTGATTCATATTATAACACCCATAAAATCAACAAATAATATTATATGATTTTTAATCCGGAAGCGTAGATGTAATACAATTCATTACTATATTATATAAAATGTACATAAGATATTTTTTTATATATAATACACAACAGTTTTTATACCATCGTATACTCAAAATATAACAACCAGGTGTTATGTAATTTCAACATCATTTAACTAACAAAATTATCAGAGTTTAAGGTTCGTCAAACATTCTTCAAGCATAACCTCCTGCCCGTCCTATTATATCAAAACATGACCTGCAGGAAGTAAGGTGATGAGATTAGCACGAAACTAAGTGAATGAATAAGTAACTAACAATTCAACTTAGCTTAACAATCAATTTACATCAACTAATCGCATACACAAATCGTCAAAAAGGATCGGTGGTTCTTGAGGACCCTATACCGGGTGGCCCTCAATGAACGTTTATCACAATCTATATTGGCCCATACAGAATATACCGATAACTTGTTGTTAATCACATACGACATAAGTCCCTAAACTAATACATGTTTCAAGATCTCATGTCGTCTATAATAACAACTAAGCCAACTAGTTGTTGACCTATGAAATCAATAGATGCACAAATGCCAACTAACACATAGATTCATAATTAATACTAAGACCGAACAGTCTATCAATTATGTCTACGTTTACTTGTTGCAACTAAACTGTCACAACCAAATCAAACCGAGAGTCACCGATCCACTCACCTGGTCTCTCAGTCCAACAAACTCAAAATTCTAACGTCACTGAGTCTTCTGTTTATCTGAGAACAAATATAACAATACAAATCAGTAACTCAATTCATAATTAATGACCTCATACTATTAAGTATTTTATTACTAAATAATGTAAGAACTTATATAACACAAGTAATTAAGTTAGCACAAAATTTATAAATTTTCAACTTTAAACATGCATACGCGATCCAGGTAATAGAGCTGGGATCGCGTGAGGTTTAAGAATTCTTCTCTGTTACCAAATAACACTAGGTTATGCGATCCTGGCAAGGGAGTGGGATCGCGTACCTAAGAAGAAATCATTCTGTAACCAAAATACACTTACTTACGCGATCCTAGACACGGGTTGGGATCACGTTACCAAGACCAAAATCGACTGCAAAGAAATATAACTAAGGTACGCGATCCTAAGTATAAGCTAGAATCGCGTAAGGGTGATTTTCAGCAATGGTTCAGACCTGCACGAACGCTAACCCAGAATTTTGAACCCAAATCTTACAACTACTAACAAAGGTTTAACATCAATATCAACTTCTAGCAACCTTCAAACTCTAATTTCAAACAATTTCACATAATTATCATATAAACCGTAAACTATGTAGTTAACTTAACTTTTAAAGAATCCATCCAAAAAACTTGAACACTAACATCATACAACAATTTTATATCATCATTCCAACTCCCAATTTCATTCAATAAAATTCATGTGTAAAGCTTTATAATTCAAGAATACTTACAATTTGAAGCTGATGAAAAAAATGATGAAGAAGAAATTCATGTAATAATGATGATCTTAATTGAATTCACAAACTAATTTTGCTTCAACTTGGGTTATAGTGTTTGTAGTTTGAGTGTAATTGAGAGTGTTTAGCAAATTTAGGAAAGATAAAAGTTTAGGTCGGTCTCTTCCCAAAACCGACCCCAATATCCTTAAAAAATTTTCCCCCCTTTAAATCTATTGTCTCGAACTTAAATTCATTTGCGAGAACTATTATTTTATTTTACCGTCAACTATATCAATTTAAAATAAATAATTATTCACTAGCCACAATAAGTCATTTAACCTATTTTCTAAGTTTCACAATAAACCTATGGAATAACATAAAATATTTCTAGCATATTAAATAATAATATAAAGTTAAGAGAATTACCGTGATACCCCTAGGCCCTTAGAGTGGGTGTTACACATATTTCATTTGATCTCATACTTTTGGATAAATTATAAAAATGGTTAAATTTTATATAATTAGATGAAATATGGAAAAGACACATTAAAAGAATTTCTAATTCAAATTATTTAAAATAATTTTAGAAGGCTTAAGCAACTGGACCTGAACCTTACCTTTAGACTCCTCAAAACTTGAAAACAGAAAAAATGTTATAGCCATGTCTCAAACACACATGAGAGTCAACCATTGCAGTTAGGAGTTCACATGTTCATCTTAGCCGAATGTCTATTATATATATTTATAATATTTCACTAAAACAAAACTTACTGTTCATATTGACGGTCAAACCTCACCTATTGAAGTTATATACAATGTATTTCCCTGTCATCCTAACTAAGAAAATAAAAACGTAGTAAGTCAACCTTTTGATAATTTTTTAAGTTAAACCAAATTTATTCATTCACCTTGCATTTCCTTGTTTGAAGGTTTTTTTTTTCAAAAAACATATACATAACACATTATTCATTCATTCATAAAAAGTCAATTGATATTTATGTCATATTGTTTGGATATAATAATTCGATGGTTACGGTTACAAATCATATACACCAACTTTAAAAATATTTAATTAAATAAAGTACAATTTATAATTTCGGTTATTAACGGTCTTATTTTATTTCTAATCACTTAACAATCTCATTTTTCGTTGGTTTGTTTTACAACAAAACTAGCTACGTACAATGCGCATTCAAAGCCTCACAAATGGTTTTCTATATTTTAAAACCATTGGGATCCACAACCTACCGGAGGGATCCACCATCTGAAAAACTTTTTCTTAAAAATCTAGAGCTGTTGTATGTACTAGGTGCATTACAAAACCAAGGTGGAGAGTCTCCGATTGGATGAGAATGACCACATTTCCGTTTGACCCAATGAGGTCAAAGATGATTATTGCATCTGAACGTTATGGATGCTCGAGTGTGATAATTACTATAGCATCCATGTTGTTGAGTGGTCAAATATTATGTCGACCAAAAGATGAAGAAACAAAGGATAACAAAGTCCGCTTGCAATTTGGTATGGATCACGTAGGTGATCATTTGAGCTCCTAAAAGTAAGTGTTCATACATACATTTGGGAAATGAAATTTTAGATATATAATTGTCCGATATGAATTGGTATATAAATTATTCTTTTTCAGTATACATTATATCCACATCACATTTCAAACGGTTGAACCGGCCCGGACAATCCGAGTTTCAAAACATTGCATAGAAGTTAGTGAATTACAACACCATGTTAAAGGTCTTTACGTAGGAGTTTGAGCTGAACTTTTTTTTTTTGTAATTTACAGACATGCAATTTGCCAAAAGGATTAGAGAAAAGTTCGAGGCGCATTTAGCCCATCTTGGATTTGCGTTAAACCCGATGCCACCTAATAACGAGAAAATCATGAAGGCTATTATACCAGGTTTGAATTAAAAATGAATAAGTATCATTTTTTTCCATTATATATTTTTGTATACTAATATGTTCTTAATATTTTCTAGGTTATTTTTCAAACTATGATCAAATGCAGACAAAAGTGCATTACAAAATATAAAGTGCAATGTGATATGTGCTTTCTTGCGATTCAAAAACTTTTACATTTGGCCCGAACCTTGATCTTGAATTATACTTTGGGCTGCAAGATGTATATATGCTATCGAGGATTCTTGTTGACGTGAAGCCGGTTATATGTAATGATGTGGATATAGAGGCCTTTTGCAAAAAATATCTTGGCCAATGTCCACCAAATGATAAAAAGAAGAAGACAATGCAATTGTCCAAAACATGGTTGAAAAACACCTTTCAGGTAGTTCTTGATGTTGTAACAGATGAGGTTCTTCTTTATCATGTACGAGCGTATTTGTTATACCTTCTTGGAACTATAATTCTTCCAAATTCAGATAATTCTACTACGATTCCGGCCTACTGGTTACAGTTTTTAGAAAATTCAAATCCTACTGAAATTAAACGGTGTTGCGTGGGGCGCTGTTGCCCATGGTATGTTGACTTCAGGCTTCTCCAGAGTGGGAAGAGTTCATATGTTGGGACCGACATGGCTCTATGAGGTATTCTATAAATTCGGACTTGACTTTATTTTATAAACTATTTTTATGATTATTCTGACTAACAGTATAATAACCATTATCATCTTTAGCTGTTTTTATGGAAAGAATTCCAAAAATAAGAGAGGCTTTTTTGAGGGGGTGCTCATCTGATTCAATTAAAGAAATTTCTATTTATAAGTACTGGTGCCCACTCATGGCCAATGTAGGGACAAAAAATTATAATACGTCTACATTAGAAGAACAGTTGGTGGATATTCAGGCCAACATGACGACTGAGGTATGTTTTTGCAAATCCACATATTTAAAATCCGTAGAGATAATACCATTTTCAACTTTAGGTAGTTTAAGTCATTAACTAGGTAGTTTAAGTCATTAACTAATATTTGGGTAATATTTCAGGATATAAAGATCACACCGTATAATGATTATTCTGGATTTCACCATAGAAGAATCTTTTTTTCTCGGACAATACTCATTTTTTTTTGACAAACTAGAATATCATGAACCGGATAAGGGCGCCAGACAATTTTCAATTACTAATCTTGAAGGTCTGGAGCCCCTGGAATATCTGGATAGAAAGATGTCTAGGGGAGGGAAACAGAGAATTTTTTGCAAAAAATATGAAAAATACATAGAGAAGTGGGAAGACAGGCATCTTGAAACCATGTGTATTAAGGACACCTCCACTAATTTTCAGCTTCCACCTCATCCTGACCAAGACGACGTGTCTGAGTCAATCACACTGACTTCCGAAGATGAAAAGATGTCCAGACCCAGTGATACGGATAATATTCGTATGGCAACATCTATAGAAGATGAAGATGTGTCCATTCTTAACCAAGAAAGAGATGCTGAAGGTAATATTTCTACGAATACTCTTTTTCTCTCGGTCAATCACACCAAAAGTATTTGCTTGCATATTTCACATATTCTATAATGGATGAAATGACAGATAAGGATAATGCCGAGGATATGAATCCCAGAGATAAACCAGAATCTAGTGCCTTCGATGATGAAATCTTCCAGCTTCGCACTACCGAAGATGCCGAACCAGAATCTAATGCCTGCGATGATGAAAGTGCCAAGTCTGATGCCATCAGAGATAAAGATGTGAATGAACTAGAATCTAGTACCCTCTATGATGAAACTTCCCCGCTTGGTGCCACTAGAAATGAACCAGATACCCTCAATAAACAGAAGAAAAAAAGGAAGGATGGATGTTTGTCATCTGGATTGAAGATAGCAGAAAATGTTCGTGGAAAACG
Organism: Pseudognaphalium luteoalbum; assembly: GCA_963422505.1. NCBI lineage: Eukaryota > Viridiplantae > Streptophyta > Magnoliopsida > Asterales > Asteraceae > Pseudognaphalium > Pseudognaphalium luteoalbum. Next base: position 2,413,867 of record OY730192.1, read on the forward strand.
AAGGGTTATATAATGCTTGGCATTGTTAGCACGACACACCGGGAGAGATGTAATTGATGTAAATGGTCGTCATGTCAAGGCACGTAAAGTATTTTCTCCAATGGCAAGACATTGATTTAAATGACCTTTTGTTCAGTTATGTATGAAACATACCTTTGGTCTGTATATTTGTAAATTTTTAAGATGCTATGGCATTTGACTTATTAACCATCTTGTAGTATTATATAGAAATTGCCCCATGTTTATATTAGTTATAAACATAAATTATAAGAATAAGTCCAAAAATTGCCATGTTTATATTAGTTATAAACATAAATTATAAGAATGGATTTTTTCCCCTGAATTTTTTTTGATCATAAGTTTTATATTGCACGTCTATAACTTCTGTGTTGTACCCTGATCACATGAAACAGCCCGTTTTCACATATATGCATAATATATCATGCATAATGTATGAAACATGAACATATATGCATAATATATCATGAAACGGGAAATTAGTTAAACGATCATCCAAAGCAACGTACTACAATCAATTGTTCAGAATAACAGACTACTATTTCTTGCAACCAAACACATTCCTTTTCTTCTTCTTCCCCTCACCCACGTCTATCTGGGCATCGAGTATCATGCTAGACACGATTTGCGGGTCTTGTGTGTGCAGAAGCATGTTCGATGCCCAAGTGGATTGAGGGAGATAAGTCTCAGAATCTGCAATATCTCTTAGGTTCAGCAAACCATCCCTTAGCAAGCCATACAACATTGTTTGTATCCCACTCTCCAACTCCGGCTTTAAGGACGAACCTCTTGATTGCACCTTGTTCCAGACCACCACGTCTTTCTCTCTTTTGGAAGTCTCCAGAACATGACTATTGCTACAAATCTCATGTGTTGGCGACCCATCAAGACAACCTAGGAACGAGCAAGGAAGTTTTTTAGCCACATCCAGCTTACTCTATCGATAGCCCCGCTAGATGAAGGATCAAGGAAATCGGGATCAGCTGCCTTTACTTTATTTAAGGGGGTCTTGAATAGTTGAATCTCATGTCATCATGCAGGCTTTGAACAACCAGATAAGAATCGGTTCCTCAAGACCCATTGACCACTTGTGTAGTCATGACTCGAGTCATCGAGTGTTCCATATCCACCTAATGTCAAAGACTCAAAGATCTTATTGAGGCCCGATCGAATCTTCCATTTCTCAAAAGCAGGCCCAAACACCCGTTGTTTCTCATCGAGACCTAGGCCCAAAGTTTTCCAATTCCAATTTCCAAATGCGCCACTAAATTTTTGATCATATAAAAATGTGATATTTATTTATAGCAGTGAGTTTAGTTGCAATCTAATCTTTAAAAAAATCAGAGACGAAGGATTGTAGAAATTCTTTCCTAACTAAACAAACCTTAAATTGTAATCACGTAGCATTAAGCCATTAACCCTCTTAGAAAAATTATGATTCAGTCCATGGGCCCAAATCCAACACCTTTAACATGTACAGATCAATAAAAAAACATCTTTTTTTGGTTTTTAGTCTTTGTTTTCATCTTACAAGAAGTTGCATTTTATAAGATTTGCACATACTAAATCCTAACTTTTTCTAGATCGGTCCTCGTGGATGACTTTACTCACAGATATGTGTCCCGTGTGCATGATTTTAAGTGAACAATTACTTTAACGATTTGAAGAAGGTTCACATTCATTTATTGGAATCAAAGGACGGCAGTATACGATGGCGCTTGCTGGTTTCTCCAGGTTGTCTCTATCCAAGATTATTCAATCGGGTAAGATTCATGTACATATAATATTAACGTAACGCAAATAAGAAATGATATTGCGATGACCCATCTCGATTTCTACATCATTTTGCATTGAAAAGTGATGTATCTTTAAAGTACCATTAGTCACCATCATATTGTGTGTTACTAATTTTACCTTAAGATTGTTAATTTTACTGTATAAAATTTGGTACTAGATCATTGCTCGTCCTTGTGATAGTTTAATACTTACTACAACATTCTAATATATATGATTTTATGTTTATTTCGTTTTCTATAGAAAATACATGAACCAAACGAGTATATTAAAGATACAGTCGTTCCATCATTTGAATCATGATATACAATCATATATATTTCAAAACATTAATGAGCCGTTGATACCATTTATGGAATAGCAACAAACACTTTAATTTGTGACCACTAGATATTCTTAATTAAATTCGATTCTAGTTGTGAAACTGAAATACTACATGGTAACCAAAATAATTCAACTACTATAGAGACCACATAAATGAAATTATTTATCAAGATTATCTCATGAACGAAAATTATTTATCAAGATTATCATGTATTTTATCCCGGAACCATTGTCTGTCGATCCAATTTTGTAATTGCGAAGCGTTTGTGACAAGGCAGATTGAGAATCATAGCATATATAGCTTGTTTGACAACATAAAGGATAACCACAAATGTTCTAAATCATAGAACATGCACGTTCATTGGAAAATTGAACGAAATTAATGGTGCGTTTACAGAAAACTCTCAACTTTTCCAGGGAAATTTTCTAAGAAAACATTAAAATTAGAAAACGTGTTGAAATTCGAGTTTTATAACAAAGTTTTCTAAAAAAGGAAAATTCTTGTTTTCCTTTTATAACTAAAAAGTTGAAAACTTTTTTTTTATGTTTTTCTAAGTTTTCCATATTTACTCTTCTTTGGAAAAGGAAAACTCTATCCCTTACAACTAACACAATTTCTAGATTTTCAATGTTACTTTAGAGAAGTAAAACACTTCTTATTCTCTAGGGATGAAAATGAGAAATGGAAAAAAAATTCTGTAACTAAACACGACATTGTTGTTCTTGTATTCTTCTTTGTCATTGAAATATATTTAACTCAATTAAAATGTTTCACGGACTGCTATATAAATAAATTAAATTACATAAGTACAAATTTTATAAATGACAATATAAGATATCTTATTTTTTTATTTTCAAATTAGAAACAAATTTTATGATTAACATTAAATCTGGTTACATAAAATGGTCAAAGAGGTCCGAGTTTCGCAAACCGGTTCGGTAGGTTTCATGAGCCAGAGCCAGACTCTACAACGGTCCATTAAAAAATAAAAATCACCAGCCTCAAATTCATTACACATGACCCCACTTCTACGGGTATGTTTGGCAAACTAGTTGTAAGTTGTAGGCTATAGCTGTAGGTTGTAGTTGTAAACTGTAGCTTTAAGTTGGAACTGTAGCTGTAACTTCATTTGTTTAAAACTGTTTGGTAAATTAGTTGTAGCTGTAATTTTGAAATGTGAAATAACATAAAAGGATATCAATACAAAAATAATTGCTAAACATCACTAAATATAATATGAACAAATTAATATTTATTATATCCATAAAGTACTTTATCGATTGTATAGTATAATAGTCATATGTTTTTCTTACGTAAGAGTAGAATCATAATGTTTTTTTAATAACTTGTATGATATAAAGATACAACTAAATGAGTTTTATTTAGATTAATATGTTAATATTTATATGAGATATGAGATCTTTCTTTTGTTAATCGTATTTTATTTTATTTTTTTTCATTTGGTAGATAACAATTTTAATGATAAATAAATATGATAATGTTTGTTTTATTTAGTTTATAAGAACATCTCATCTTATCTTACTAAGTATTATTTTATGCTACTTAGAAGCTTGTTTTGAGATAATATAATAACAGAATAAAAAAAGTTGTCAAAATAGTAGTAATGATTTTAATGGATAAAATCAACGGTAATATATGTGACAATGATCTAGAGTAGGTTCTCGTAATAAAAATAACTAGGTGAGGTCCCGCGATAACCCGAGGTTTCAATATTTGATTTTATAAATTGTGTAATTAAAAAGTTAAGTCAAATAAAATTGTACCATGAACTGAATTTTTATATAATATAATCGCCAACTAATAACATCTAACATATATTCTATCAGTTTGGTACTAATCCATTGTTTGATTTTTTTGACAATGCTTTAAACAAAACTTGTAAAAATATAAAATCCATAAATCACAAAAAGAAAATAGAACAATGTTATTATGGTTGAATATGACATATGATTGTCTATTGTTTAGCTTAATGTATATTATTTAAGGGATTATTAGTTAAAATCATAAAATATTTTAGTTACATTATTTAAAGGATTATTAGTTAAAATCATAGAATATTTTAGTTACGAAATAAACGTATTCACGATATTACGGTTGTTTGGCTAAATGGATGACCAGTTTTTAGTTTAATAATGTTGATAAAAAATTCATGTAATTATTCAATATATATATATATATAAATATTTAAAATACAATTGGTTTATTTATAAAAATATAGATAATGTCATAATATTTAAACTATAAGGACTAAAAAGAATAATTAGTAAATTGCAAAAGTAGAAAAAACTATAAATTTATTTTGTCCATTTTCAAATAATAATTGGACCTTTCACTGTTATTATAATGGTCTAATTGACCCGTATATGTTAAGATGTGATGACAATACATTTTTAAGAAAAGATGGGTTTAATGAAATGAATGTGGGCATCAAAGTTTAATATTAATATTGAACAACAAAATTAATAACTTTACGAAAGTAGGGAAAACTATAAAATAGATATAATATTACTTGAGATACATAAATAATTACTCAAGGATTTGAAAAACACTTGGGGTATTGAATTTATGTTCACTAAATTTGACGATGTTGTTTTATATTAATTAATAATTAAAATAATACTTATTTTGTAATTGATATATTGATTGGGGGAGGAAAGTGTAATTATGATAATTTAATATACACCGTTAGATATTAAAGGAGAAAACAATCGAAGGGTTCAAATTCCTCCATAATATATACATGGGTAATATATATATATATTTTTAATATAAACTTATAACTTTGGGGTTGCCGTTTAAACCGTCCTTTTTTGTCGATCTATTATGGTGATTTAATTTCATTAAATATTTTAGTGATATGATAATTTAATCTTATTAAGTTTGGGTGTTTACAATTAACTATTTAATAATAAATAACAAATATTTGTTTTCTTATCAATTTTTATTATGTTTGGTTTGATTTTTGATGCACTTAATATAACATTTTCCTTAGGAAATTTCCAGTTTTTTTTAAACGATTTCCTCCTCCTTTTTTTGGTATTAATATATTTATATTTAAATTTAAATTATTATTTATGAGGGTGTTAGTTGTAATTAGGAGGGTTTAATTTCAATCGTTAGATCTTAATGGTAAACACATCGAAGAGTTAAAATTCCTCCATGATATTCTGTTTCATATATATATATAAAGATAGCTATGTATGATGCATGTTATAAGGACATTATAGTAAATATGGTTACTAAAAGCTTCTAAAAATTTTCAACGCTACTTGTTTTAGCGTTTCAAATGTGATATTTTAAAAGCTTTTAAAACATTTGAAAAGCTCCATATTTTTATAGTCAAATAAAGCTTTTAATTTGATAGGAGCTTTTTGTTCAAAAATTAAAAGATAAAGCTCCTAAAAGCTCTAAAAAGCTTTTTGTTCGCTATATTTGTCAAGAAGCTTTTTAGAACTTTTAATTTGTTAAAAAAAGTATATAAAAAGTACTTCTACTACCACTTCCATTTTATTGTTACGACTTACCAATATTAAGTAGTATATACTTTTCTTCTTCTTTTCTTAACAAATTAACATTATTTTTTGTGAAGGCATTGTATCTTTCACATTTTTTATATAGATAGATAGACAAGATATATCTACAATTTTATTCAAATATTAGATATTTCCGAGGAGAAATATTACCAGCATTAACCACAAATAATCTTACGTGTTGTACGTTAATTAAGTTCTATATTACTTGCATTAAATAATGTTAAAAAGAATAAGAAGACTAAAGTTGTTTTATACTCCGTATAACTTTTGACAACAATTCAAACTCATATAGTTAACTTTAAAACGTCACATCAGCTTTTTCAAAAACTGACTGAAATTGACAGACTCTAACCATCAATGACCCGTCAGTTTACTTTTTGGGTCCTGCATTATCAATTTACCTTTAATTTTGTACACTATAAAAAAAAGTTTATGTCGGATGGCCAACGAAATAAATCTACGAGACGAAGTAACGAACTCGTACTATTGGCGTCACTTCATTGGTTTGTAACCAGCGTGAGCCGACGCGAGCCATTGGGAGTGCCCTAAGTCACAAGTTGGATTTTAGTCATACCAGTCAGGCAGTCATCGTGTTAGCAAGAAAAGGACGAAAATTTGGTTCTTCCCAATTTATATAATTTAATACATATACATACTTAATTAATAATAATTTTTGTTGCAAACGCGTGAGAAAAAGAACATATATAATATGAAATGCTATTTTAATATCATTAATTATCTTTATATATTACTACCAAACCCTTGGAACCACTCTCATGTTCACTCTATATAAATACCTTTCATAACCTCTTAACACCAAAAGAAAAAACACTACAATTTCTCAGTTTTTGATCACAAATCCCTCATGGGTACGAACAAAATTCGGTTTTTCCACTTCTTGTTTGTCGCAATTTTGTTTTTCAGGCCAACTACCACGAGATTAATTCATATTTCTAGTAGAACAGAAATAGTGTCATATATTTCTGATCCACCTTCATCATCTATTCCGGTTGTATATTCATCGTCTTCATTGGTTTTGGCACCATCTTTGCCAGAAGAGGAGAAACCACACACGGAAAACCATCATCATTCCTCTGTAGCAGGCGGTGGTGTGATCATCGGTGGTTTTGTTACGGCGCTTTTTGCAACAGTTTATTGTTACATTAGAGTTACCCGAAAAAGAGATGGTGAAAAGTTTTAAAAAGTGCAACTTTTGTTCAATCTTTTGTTGCTTTTTTGGGATTGTTATTGTGGTATATATATGTCCCATGAAATATACAACTATCAAATTTAGTAATATACCATTTGATTAATATATGAAATGACGATGGGTTTTTGAGCTGATCATTTATTGTTAATACCATTTCAGCAAATGCAAAGTTAGTAAGTTGTTGTCATCACTCATCAGACATATTTTTAGGCATAAAAAAATTAGATTGCAAGTTTGGTCTCAAATCGAACTCTGGAGCAGATCTATAGCTAATATCGTGTTTATCATTACTTAAGTAAAGAAACATATGTAAGTACATAATTCCATTAGTTATTACTTTAAATAATAAAAGTTGGTAATTGGTAATGTTGTAGTAACTTATGTTATTTTACTCTTGATAGTATAGGTGATTGTGCAAAATAGCAATATATTTTGATTTTTGTACATGTTACATATGACTCTGTGATTATATATATACTCATCCCTAACATTTCAACCCCCACGATGCTTATAAACCTAAATTAATTTTCAGATTAAAGATTCTTAGTTCCATGTGAAAAAACGAAAAGAAAGTTAAAAATGTAGATTCGTATATGAAATTTTGTCCTCTTCTCTCTTTATCACTTTTTGTTTACTGCTTTTTATGCAAGTAGCTTATGGTAATGGTTTACATAATAAATTTTAAGCTATTTTTAGATCAACAAAAAAATGTATTAATTGTTTTAATTAACATACTTTTTCTGTAATTCTAAACATAAAAACCTACTGATTAATAAGGAGCATACGACGATTGATAATGTACAAATTGATGATTTTAAGTTCAAGATCGTCTCTAAATTTTAAGAGACCCTATGCAAAACAAGGTTAATCACAAAAATGAGGCTCTTTAATTAATAAAATACCAAATACCAAATGTACGTACATGGTGGTATTACATAAATTTACTAGAAAAATTTCCTACATGATCAGTTTTGATACTATTATGGTTTATGTTTTTTAGATCATCATTAATCGAAGGCCCTACACAGTCTACCAGCTCAATCACCTTTAAAGATAATTCTACTTAAGTTATTATTGCCGGGCAAGTGAATTTCGTAAGCTTGGTTTGGTAATGCTAAGATTTGGTGTTTAAAATAATTAAAAATTTAAATTTGGATAGGACGATTAACTATGGGAATATGGGATACTTAGCGTATGAAAGAAGTGTTGTGACTTGTGAAAGGTATACTTTTTCTTAATAGAAAAAGGAATCAACTAAAGCATTGTTTTTCAGTTTTATAATTGATACTCGTACTTTAGGTGTTATGAAAAGTGTAGTATTTGATTTATTATAAAGTTCAGTGAAATCATTAACTTATAAATTTGAAGTTATATGAACAATATATGGAGTCTTGGATCAATGTGAGTGATTTTCTTTGCTTACACGTATATGGGGGAGTCTTAAAAAGCTTATTATTGAGTCTTCGATTTGTTAGTGATTTCTTTTGCCTTTTTATGCCTTTTTATAAAGCCACATTTATTTATAACCAAGAAAAACATGCATGCATATTAAGATTTTGTATTACTTTTCCGGAATATTATTTGATAGTGAACCCCACTAAAATTTGTGTTCATAAGCAGTGTTTGTGAAATCAAATCATCTATCAAAAATTAGAATTCATTCATGTTCCAGAAAGTCATACTAAAAAGTTTAAAGTTAGGTTGTTGAATAATATGTATTTTTTATATTTGGTTAGGTACCAACGCTGTGAGCTCGGGATCATCTACATTAAACGCGTACTAAAGAATCTTAACAATTTGAATGTCCAAAGAACAAGTAGTCATATGATCCTGTGATAATCTTTTCTATAGATATTTATTAATTAATTACACACCATATCATAAGTGTTATCGTTGATGTATTAGATGAAATTTCGCAATCATTTGCTTTGCTATCTAGGTAAAAAGTAAAAAGTCGTTAATATTATTTTAGATAACTATCGAAGTTGTTGGCTGTTATTTGAAAATTAATTTAACGCCAACTACGTTGCTATTTTACGTAATTTTCCCTTCAATGTTTCAACAAATACGAGAAAAACTTAATGGACTAATATTGCACATAATCTAAAGTCCAGGGTCTAATTTAAGCGAATACAATAAAAACTTATATAAACCAATTCCCGCCTAATTAACCTACTCATCCACTCTGTTATTTCTGTCATCAAATCAAACTAAAACACACAAAAATGGGTAAAGGAGTATTCTTCACCTCCGCCACAATGCTTCTCGCCGTCATCATCACCACCACTTTCCGCCACCATCACCGCAACCACACCCACTTATCATCGATTAGTCTCCCATCAAACGCATCACAGCTCCTTCGATCAAACGGGTTCAACTTCATAGCCACATTCCTCCACATCTCACCAGACCTTTTCCTCTCACAACCACAAACCACCATTTTTGCTATTCCCGATACCGCCATCTCCAACCTCTCGATCCCGCCTTACATGATGAAACACTTCATTGCTTACCACATTTCGCCTGTGAAATTAACCTTCCAAGATTTGTTCAAGAAACCGATAAGAACGTGTTTACCTACTATAATTCAACAACAGAAAGTTGGAATTACGAAAAATGATATCAAGAAACGAAATCTTGAAATCAATAATGTGTTGATTACTCACCCGGATTTGTTTCTTCATGGACCCGTTACAATTCATGGTCTTGCGGGTTCTTTCGCTTCGTTTGATCATCATCAAGAACGTATTAACTTACCCATTTGCGAATCGAATCGCAAAGGCGGTTTTAGCTCAACAAGCCGTTTTATCAAGAATAAAGATAAAGATGAATGGGGGAAAGTTGTTGAATTTCTTAGCACATCTGGGTTCATGCCATTTGCAATTGGGTTGAAATCAGAAACTGATGGCATTCTTAAAGATTTTCCGGATTTGAAATCTGTAACGATTTTTACACCTCCGAATGTAGCGTTGATGGCGATGTCTTCACCTTTATTGGATAAATTCATGAGGTTTCATATAATTCCGCAGAGATATTCTTTCAAACAATTAGCGGGTTTGCCAGCAGGTGCATCGCTGAGAACACTGGTAACGGGAAAACATGTGGAGATCACTGAAACTTCAAAACTTTCTCAGGTTGTGTTTATCAATGGAGTGGCGATTAATGCACCAGATTTGTTCGTGTCGAAGAATTTTGTTGTGCATGGAATCACTCGGCCTTTAAGTGTGGACGAACTTTCTAGCATGTCAAGATAGAAAGGGTGTTCTTTAGGTCACCTGTTCATCAATTTTGTAGTAAGAGCTGTTTCAAATTTCTGTAAATTTGTGTATAATAATATGGTTTACTAGTCTTCTTGTATCTTGATATATATAAATGTATTTGAACTGACGCATTACTAGGTCTAAAAGCTAACCTAGTAATCATGGATCAGACGACTAGTTTGGTACGGGTTGAGTTGAGTTGACATGAAACACTTTTACTCCAATATTACTACTTTTTAAACATAAGCATTATGTCAAAAGTTACAGTTTGGGCATCTTTTGATCGACCTGTTCCAGATTAGCCACTCTTTTGTATTACCCATTTGACCTGTTAGACATCAAAGATAACAAAAATCAGACCCCAGATAAGAAAATACTAAATACCTTGAATTGGCACCACTCATAATTTAGAAGTAGGAACCTCTGTATCTGAACCCGTCCCAAACCAGCAAGGCCCTGTTGGAAGTTTAATAAGACAAAACAGGGTGAGACTGGTCCCATTTAGAGCAAGATTGTAACATTTACCTGAATGCATATGGCGTTTGGAGTATCTTTTGAAAGATCAGATCCCGAAAATCCAAGAAACGTCTATGTGAATACTAACCCAAATACAGCCAGAACCCTGAGACTACCTGTAGAACCACTAACCAACCCAGAAAATGAAATACTTTGAGGTTGTCATTTATTCCTTACATTAGCAAAGAGTTGCAGCCATTGATGACTTTAGTCACTGGATCACTCGAGCTCTATTAATTATCTGATCTCCGTATATAACAGCTATCTTCATCGCCTAAAATGAATATAACATGTCTAAATGTCAACCAAAGGTATGTTTTCTGTCATATCTTGACTAACGTCCTAATATATTTCAAGAAATATATATGAGTTAACCTCTATACGTTTAGCATATAAGGTGAATCAAAGAACTAGGCTTGCACAAACTAGCCTGGTCTGCACATGTCACAAGCTAACCCAAACCTGTTGGAAGTGGTCAGTGGTGACACTTTTTTGCTCAAAATCATGTTTAATAGTTTGTATATTCAAATATACTTGATACTTCAACTGTTTCGAATTGTAACACTCTTCTTCGCAATTACTCGTACTTAGTTAGTACAAGCCACATCAGAATCACATTCAAACTTTATCCCCTACATCATGTGGTTAACTAGTCTTTATCATCCCATATCACATTATCACTTCCAAAAGGCACATACTCACTTTACGACCTATCATAAACAATCACCATTGCCATAACATCATGATTTTATTAAAAATACAAACTCAATCAATCACATTTACAATGAACAATAACTTAACTGATAAAACTCATGAATTTAACTCTAACTGTACTAATGTAGACCACAATTTACAACATACTTACACATAAAACACTTCAAGAAACACCTTTGACTCTTTTCAAAACAATCATCGTCATTTTCGATCCCATCACCGTCACATTTTCCGCACTCAAAAACTCCGATTTCTTAAAAAGTTTCAACACATCCTTCACTTCGCCATCACTACACACTTGCACACACACAGCAATCACACCATTCACACCAACAGTCCTTTCCATCTCCCTAACATACCTATCCGGAAACAATGCCTGATCCAATTCCACACTAAACCCTAACCCGAACACCGAGTCAAAAAACGGCAAATTATGCGGATCAGCTCGACTCACCAACGGCGGCGAATCAATCACTTCCACGCCGGTGACATCAACCACTCCGATCTGGTGCATCGCCGTAACGGCCTGACCACCGCCGGCGGACATGATTAACACGTGTGTGCGATTTGAGATGTGAGTTAGGGTTTGGAGATGGATGAAGAGTGATGTGAATGAGGATACGGATTTTCGCCACGTGTTGGTGGACCAGAGACGGCGGTTTTTGTGATCGACGGTGGTGATTGGACGGTGAGAGACGTGGCAGGTGGAGATTGGATGTGGTTTGTGGTTAGGGTTTGAATTAGGGTTGATGCAGGTTTGTGGTGGTGGGCGGAAACAGAAAATGAAAATTAGAAATAGTGTTGATATTGCAATTGATAAATACGAGATTTTGTTTAGGAATATTTGAATGTGTTTTTCCATTTTTCAGATTAAATTGAAGTGATGATGATGATGAAGAAGGTGACTTCCATTGTTGGAAAGCTGTAAAAGTTTTATACTCCGTAATTTTTTTCTAATTTATTATTCTTTAAATATTTGGTTTTGTTGAAGTTACCACATAAGTTTTAGTTTTTATGATTTGACCACGAAGGTTTTTGTTTCTGTAATGCAATTGCGTATACAATATATTCAGGAACCGCTTAAACTTTTGTAACGCAAAAACACTAGAAAGGTCAAAGAAAAACACATTAAAAATAAAGTACGGAGTACAATTTATACTTTTAGCCCGTTAACGGTCTTATTATTTTTTTACAGCATTAAGTTAACAATCTCATTTTACCGTTAGTTTGTTTTACTTTTACAACATCATTTAAGCCAGGTACGATGCGCATTCAAAGTTCCGATTTCGTCTCCGCCGTGGACACCGCCGCCGGTGATTCTCCGCCACCGATGCTCACCACCTTCGGCCCTTTCACTCTATCCGGCGCCAACTTCCCAATCTCAATCACCAAGACTCCATCTTCAAGTTTGGCATTCACATTATCCAAATCCACATTTTCCGGCAACCTAAACTGCCTCCAGAACTTTCCATACATCCGTTCACTCCGGTGCCACGTGTCCTTACCACCTTCATTACTCTCCCTTTTACGCTCACCGCTCACTCTCAAAACACGATTCTCTTCAACTTGGATTTTTAGTTGGTGTCTTTTGAGTCCGGGTACGTCCATGCTGATCACGTGGCTGTCACGTGTCTCTTTCCAATCTACGTGTGCGGGTGACGCGATTACTTCGTCGTCACGTTCGAGTCCGAATGGAATGTGCTCGAGTTCTTGAAAAGGATTCGTTAACAGACTAGATGATAAAAGGCTTAAAAATGGATCGGGTTGATGATTATTGATCAGTGATAACAAAGATCCGGAACATTGTGTTGTGAGGATCAATAAATACAAGAATGCTGATGGTATTATTGTTGTTTTCATGGTGAAATAAGTGATCAAGGTGGTATAAAAAAATTTAGTTGATTGTTGGAAGCTAGAAATTTGTAATGTTGGTTTGATTATATGTTTGTTGAATGTTTGATGACCGTATATATATAGTTGAGGGGCTGTTGGTTCGTTTTATTTGTGAAATTTCATGAAAGTTCGATTTTGTGAAAGCCAAGAAATTGGTAGAAGTTTCCATATGCAACTTCATGATGATTCTAGGGTGGCTCTGGAATATGGTAAAACAGATATTTTGAAATGCTTATGTTTATGGTTATTTTTCTATAATTTAGTTTGTTGCTAACTTGTCATATTTTCCTTCTCCTTTTCAAATAAACGTGAAAATATAAAATTAAAGCGGGCATTGTAATTGACAAGGGTGATTTCCCACGCTTCGCTGCGGGTATACATATCATATCATTCATTGTTATTTGGGCGATAAAAAACATGTTTAAATACCAGTTTGAAGGACAACCTCATACAGTGAATTTAAAATGCAAAAAATCTAGATATTAATTGAAGAAATCAATGGCTTGCGACTAATTTTGTCCCTCGTATAGGGAATGCTCATCTGATTCCACACCTTATAATTTATGTTTATTAGTCGACGAAATTAACAAAAAAGTGTAGAAAGGGAAAAAAATGTTATATTACAAATGTTAATGGTATAATATTTGTTGATTATAGATACGTCTTATTATTAACTCTTTAAGTGCAAAATAACATAATAGATTATGATTGCAAATTTAATTTTTGTACTTAATTTCAAAATTATATTGTTTTTATTCAACTTTTGATTATTAGTATTTGTGTGTAATGTAGTTGGCGTGCGTCAATTGCTACCACGTGTCATCTATATAAATTGTCACCGTTCGATAAAAATGATATGTATTTATTTTAGAAGTTCAAAAAACACAATAATTTTTCGATGGGAATTTGCTACATTCCAATATACGTATTGAATAATAAAGAGTCACTCCATATATTACAATGATCACATTCCTTATGTATGGTTAGTATTAAAATATTTTTATTACAAATGTAATTTTTAAATATGCCAACAACTTTGATTTACGTTCCTTTAAATTTATATTTACGGATTATATTATATATATATATATATATATATATATAAAGTGCTAATTTTTTAATTACTCTAATAAAGTGTGTAAGCCCCTAGTTTTATGGATCGATAACGAGGTTATCTTAGTATCAAGGTGCGGAAATTCCTCAATACTCTAGTTATACGGATATAACTTTAATATCACGATATATTCGTGATTAAGAACTATTATAAACTTTAATCTTGAATGTTAAAAGAGTTAACCTATCAAGAACGAAGTTCAGTACACTTAGAAATTCGTAGGGTATAATTGCAGACGCCAAATTCGCAGATTGTCAAATTGTCAGGGTTTTCTAAACCGAAAACCATATATATTCACGGTTCAGTTCGCAAGCCATGGGCTCTGCGAACTGACTCGGTCCGCAACCTTCTTGGCCCTGCGAACTGACTCGGTTCGCAGGCCACCTTGTGAACTGACTCATTACTCAATTCGCACTGCAGGTTTCAGATCGCAGTCCATATTATTATCGAATACGTATATGTAAATAACAATAATATTAACTATAAACTTAATAACATATCACATATTAGCTTAATTCTATATTCGCCTAACACATTGATCACAATAATATGTTTACCAAATATTATAATCAAACTAATATATTCATTTCATATCTAAAGTAAAGTTAATGTACAAAACTCGATTACATAACTAAATACTATTACAAGCTAGAACTGTTATCACACAAACATGCCCCAACAAAGTGCTCAAATGAATTAATACATGTTATTAAAAAAACAAAAACTGAAAAACGAAATTGCCAAAAACCGAAACACATCTCCCACCAATCCCCCCCCACATCTCTGCCACACCCCCACCAACGATCCTACATCCTTCCACCATTCCATTACCGGAATCCACCATGCATAACAACATTATCGACACCTAAATCGAGTCCGCCTACTTTACCTCATGGCTCAGCAAAACATTATCGATTATCAAATTTCTTTCATCGAAATTGTATTTATGTTTTGTTTATGTAAATAATAAGTTGATAATGTAAACAAATCGGTTAAAATGTGTTTTAAGACGTAAATTTATGATTTTTTTGACTTTTTATTTTTTCCAATTTAACGTACATCAATGTTCACATATGATTGAAGTTAATCACATGTGAACAAATATGTATTCGTTGTGGTTCTCAAAGTTCTCAACTTTATATTGATTCTTATTTGAACATCCCAATATATATATATATATATATATATATATATCAACACCCCTCTTTATATATATATATATATATATATATATATATATATATATAAAAGTTAGATTAGATGGAGTGTGAGGATGTCTTTTTAATGTTTTTAATCTCATTTTTTTCATAGGATCTCATTCTTTTATATATATATATATATATATATATATATATATATATATATATATATATATATATATATCAACAAACTATATTTAAATGATACACCTATAAGTTTCAAATATAATATATAAAATAAATCATAAGTGTTGGGATATATGTAATAATTAATATATTTAAAGTAAATAATTAAAACAACTTGCATGTTAGATTAGTTGGTTAACAAGTTAGTAGGTCATGAGTTCAAATCTTGTAACAAACAATTTTATTTTATATTCTATTTGTTTAGAACTAATTTTAAGTTGTTACTCATAAATCACAAAACGAACTCACAAAAGAATCAACTCCTATATAATGCTAACCAAGTCTCCGGTCCAAAACTTAATATCAAATTAAAGGGGCTAAAAGCTATATAAGTTTGGGAACTAATTTAATTGTTTTTTTATTAAATTGAATTGGTTCAACATGAAAATCCAGTTACCGGTTCGACTGGCTGGCCCAAGCAGTCCGTTGACTAGTCAACAATTGTAAAAAAAACCATATAATTTTGAGTCAAAAATTTTAAAAATGCCAGTCCAACTAGATGGACCGACCGGTCGAACTGGTTCTTAAAATATTGGTTAAGACTAAATGCATCAAATTTCATAATATGAAGTAATTCAAATTTCTTTTATTGGAATACTAAAAGTTGTCATTAACATCCAATTAGTTAGTTTAACCAAATGCATGAGAGTTATATATTTGATTTTGAAGGTTTGAGTTTGACATCTTAATGTTTAGTTATTATCAAGGGGTTAGATGGGCAAAGGGATTTCAATATTTCATTTGCAAATACTAAGCTAGAGGGTAGACATTGGATGTTAGAATTTCATCTACTTTGATTCGTATAATTTTTATAACTGAAATGAATAATTAAGTATAAATCTTGCTTTGCTAAAACTTGGATAATGAAGTATCTTAGGACAATATTTGCTCAAGATACACATACAAAAATTTTAGTTATATAAAAGGTTTTCGTACAGGTCAAACGGGAAATCCTCACCAAGTATATTATGTTATAATATAGTCTTTGCAAACACATTGATTATCCATAGATTATAGTCATTTATTTTTCTATTTTATCATTTTATCTTTTATATTACAGTACACTAACAGTTTTTCTGACTTGTAAAAGTTGCACAAGACTCGTAAGAGTCATACACAACTCGGAAGAGTCAATAAACGACTCGTAAGAGTCAAAGTCATATGAAAGTCGGGGTTCGGGTCGGCTTGTTTTTTTGATTTTTTGACTCGACTCATGAATTATAAGAGTTTAACAACTACGATTATTATATAATGCTGAAAATCTAAACTTTTATTATTTGACTAGGTTGAAAGTTTTGACTTTGTTTTAGTATGATGATGAAAGTATAGGTATTAACTTTGATACTCTTACAAAACTAATGACCTATTTATACAATCAACTCATACATTAGGGGTGGTTTCTGTAAATTTTCACGGTCATTTAGTCCCGCCTATACCATTTTCATTTTCCCGCCGAAATCAAAACCCTAAATAATCAAACAAATTATCAATACAACCAAACCAAATCAGTTTACAACAATGGAAAAACAACAAGAAGAAGAAATCGACACCGAGACAGTTCAATCAAGCTTTCCATCAGGTAGAGTGAAACGAATCGTGAAGCTCGACAAGGATATCAACAAAATCAATCCCGATGCGTTGTTTGTAATCTCGAAGGCTACCGAGCTTTTTGCTAACTTTTTGGTCGAGAAATCATCACGAGTTGCAATCGAGAAGAAACGGAGGACGATTAAGCTTGAACATCTGCAAATCGCGGTGAAACGACATCAACCGACCGCCGATTTCCTTCTCGATTCGCTTCCGATGCCGCCACCCGCTCAGATCGCGTCGAAAACCGATCGATCGAATAAGAAAAGTGATGGTGATAAGGACTCTGTTCCGGCTGGTAGTAGACGGATTGATAGTTTCTTTAAGAAAGGTCCATAGGGTTTGGTCTTGAACTATACTTATTGGATCTGTATCTATCTCTTTATTTATAATTAAATGATTACTTTTTGGTTAAATGCAATAGCTTTATGAAATTGTTTAATCCTGATTTATTAGGTTGTGTTTATTTTTCTTAATGATGAAATGTGGATATGATATGATGTTATTGAGTTGTGAGCTGTTTGAAAATTTAATATTGACTTTTGAGGTCAGCTGTGTTATATTTTAGCTGTGAATACATGTGCACCGAGCAAAAAATTTTACGTGATAATACTTTGATATATTGCAAGTCTATGGATAGAAATTGCTTATCAGCATTTTGTGACATATGAACAATTTGGCTGAATCAGAAAGATGTAAATTTGTATGTTTGACTAAACAAAGTCAAACTTTAACTTGTCATGACTGAAAGGAGTGTAGGTTTGTTTGTTATTAAATCTATTATGTTTTCTGGTTATAGAACTTAACCTTTGAAATTATTTAGTAGGTTCACTAATTGGCTCCTAATTGATGCACAAAGG
This sequence comes from Pseudognaphalium luteoalbum, assembly GCA_963422505.1. NCBI lineage: Eukaryota > Viridiplantae > Streptophyta > Magnoliopsida > Asterales > Asteraceae > Pseudognaphalium > Pseudognaphalium luteoalbum. Next base: position 2,432,097 of record OY730192.1, read on the forward strand.
CACCATTTTGCCTATGAAATTCATGGCATTGTTCTTGAGTGACTGTTTTGTTAAAACTAGGTTTTTACTAAGGGTCCATAGCTAAAGTTTGCACATTCATGACAACATCTAAGCCCATGAGATGCGGCTTTTACACCTTGATCAGTATCTCTTTTCAGTTGAATTCACCATCTAATAAAGGATCAATAGGTCAAGTTTAACTCCAATGACCTTTTGCGGTTTGCCTATCTTCCGTTTTCTTTTCATGAATTTTACACTTATACAAGGTTTATACAGGCAAACATTTAAGACTTTGTACTTGCCTTTTGTCATCTCTCTCGAGTTAACGCTCTAAGAGTTCAAGGAAAAAAGTAGTATATCGCCTTTCTTTTGTCCCTCACAGAACTTATAATGTTTTTGTATGTTGTTTTTTGTAGTTTCAGACTTTCAGTATTTCTACACTAAGGCCCAGATCTTGACCCTTAATTGGATCTTGGGCAGTTGGACCTATAGGATCATGAAGGGATCTGCTCTGAGTCCACCCATTGACAATCCTACCCGAAGCATTACTGAATATTTTTCTTGATCTGGTAACTTGGTAAGCCTCAACGGTCCATTAATGTCATCATTTCTTTTGCTATGTACAAGTTTTCAGCATGGCATGGTAAATACTTCCCCATTGTATGAAACATACAAGTCTATTTAATGTTAAAATTGTAGTTTAAGTTATACGACATTTATAACAAATTATGTGAGTATGTATAACACTAAAAGTAGTTACAATTAAATATCAAGCAAGGTAGAATATTTTACAATTAGCGAAAGTAAACCAGATGTTTACATCTTAATATTGTCTTTAATCAAAAAAATTGTTACATCATTTTAATAATTAATCATTCTTAATAATTAACAAATTATGAAACTTATATCAACCAGTTACTTACAAATTTACCTGTTTTGAGTTGACCCCGTTTGACAAGTTACCCAACCCGTCTGAACTGCCCATTTTGCCCATTGTGCCACCTATACATTAAGCACAAGAAATTTGTTAGGTTTGTTAATGTAGGACCCTTTTTGTTTATATTGTATATAGAATTGCTTATGCCAATAGATTTATTAACAAATCGACAGACTTTATTATGCATGTTTTTATTATGTAAATACAAATTGTGATAACTGATTTTACCTACTAAATATCAGTTGCTTCATTCGCTCTTTATTTAGTATTGCAAAAATGAATAATTCGCAATGGATGTTTCCTTATACGAACAGATAACGCCATATACCTTTATCCACTTGCAACAAATAAGTATGAAAGTATCCCATATGTATTTCACATTAACGATACACACACACACACATTCATCTTATCGTCAACTAAAAATATACACTTTTAACTTAAAATGCCCAAGACAGCTTTGAGTTGGGTTTAAGTTGAAAACAAGGGGAAGAAAACTAGCACTTCTGCAAAAAGGTAACTTTACATGTATAGTACTGTATATGTTTCATAACATTGATTAAGTAATATGGACGAATTATTCGCCATACTTATCGTCCCTGTATTGTGGAAATTGTAACATCAACTTGGGTTTGTGTTAGTGGTTGATATGAAGAAGAAGAACTATCATAGCTTGAAGGTAGTTTTCTTACTAAAAATGCAGGTTGCTTTGGTTCAGGAAGTGTAGCAATGTCACTTGTGAGCATCGTTACCACAGTGGACATGGTAGGACGATCATCAGGATCTTCTTGCACACATAAAAGTCCAACGATGATGCATTTCAACACTTCATCAGAATCGTAACTTTCTTTTAAAACTGGTTCCATCAGATCCAATGGTCTCTCTTCCTTATGCAATTGCCAAGCCTGAAGTTATATAAAGATCAGATAATTTATAAATAGTATTAGAAAATATTTGAAGCTCGGTTTTTGAACTCACATAATTGAGAAGACTTATGGCTTGTTCACATTGAAAGTGTTTCTTTTTCCCACTTATAATTTCAAGAATAACTATTCCAAAACTATACACATCGGATTTAATCGAAAATAACCCCTCCAACGCATATTCTGGAGCCATATAACCGCTGCATCAAGTGAATAACAAAAATACATTATAAACATGTAAGAAAAATATGTCTATTTGGTATGAATGCAGTACATAAAATTTGCTAAACTTACTAGGTTCCAATAATTCTCTTGGTATTAGATTCCTCTTCTTTTCCATTGACGATCTTAGCTAATCCGAAATCTGATATTTTTGGGTTCATATCTTCGTCTAATAACACATTACTTGTCTTCAAATCTCTATGAATGATCCTCAATCTTGAATCTTGATGAAGATATATGAGTCCTCTACAAATCCCCAAAATTATTTCAAATCTCTTTGGCCAATTAAGCAGTGCACTTTGCGTCCCATCTTGCAAGTAATTCAATAGAATACATAAATATAAACTCAATCTGTTCCACCCTTTTCAAGTGTCATTCGGCATATTAATGGAAATTATGGATTTTCGTGATAATTTTGAACATCATTTGACCAAATAGAGGGAAGAGAGCATTACCAAATATGAAGGCATCTAAGCTATTGTTGGGCATATACTCGTATATTAGCATCTTCTCGTTTCCTTTCATGCAATATCCCAAGAGCCTCACAAGATTTCGATGTTGAAGTCTAGCAATCAGAGTCACCTCATTCTTGAACTCTTCTAAACCCTGCCCAGAATTGATCGATAGCCTCTTCACTGCAACTTCTAGTCCTCCAGGGAACTTACCCTATGAAAAATCATCACAATCATTTGGAAGTGAATACAAAAGTCACAAACTCTAGGTACAATGCAAGTTAATCAATACACAACAAATATTTGGATTTAGACAAATTTACCTTAACTCATTTACTATGGACTCAGAGCCCACTTATTTTACAGGTTGCACAACTTTCAAAAAGTTACTAGTAATGATAGGTTTTTGTAATTAGTACTAATTCTGACCTTGTAAACGGGTCCAAAACCACCTTCTCCAAGCTTATTTTCTTCTGAGAAGCCATCTGTTGACTCCGATATTCTATCAAAGTCAAAGAAAGGTATACCTATGCTTTGTGAATCGTCATTCGTATTAAATGGATCCAACAAGTCTTGGATTTGCCTGACACTTTCATTAAACTGATGAACAGATTCACTTTCAGCGTTTCCTAAAAGAGAAAATCATATGTGGACGTAGTTGTTATAGTTTAGATAAGTCATCAACAAGAAAGTAGTACTACATAACACAACAATATTTTGTCCCTTAAAAAAGTCATCATTTGCAGTCTGTGTTTTCAGTATTCTGTCAAGAATAGTTGTTACGATAAGATGAAAAGTACACAGTAAAGAATTCGACAATTCAGATTCTTAAGGATCAATTGTTTGGGTACCTTGTACTTTCTTGATATTGCGATTTCTCTTGCAAAAAATGATACCAATGCAGCAGCATAAGAGTAAGACTCCAGGAATTACAATTGCAGAAAGAATGATGAGTTGATGCGATACAGGTGTTGATCTTCTTGCTTTTACAGTAGCATTTTGAGGATTTTTAAATCCTGAAACGAATTGTATATGAACTAGTTTACAAACTTGTAATAAGCATGGCAATATCTCGTACACGTTATCTTTCAATAAACAGAACCATATCAATCCAAGCTAGCTATTTTTTATTTTTTGAGAAAACGACTATAAATGTAGTCAATCGGTTATTTTTAACCAGTTAACAGACACAAACTAAGTGTAGTTATTCGATGGCTTTCTAAAATGGATCGACGATCCATTGCTTTCTGGGACATCTCAGACCTTATACACTTTCAGCATGTCATAACCGATAACAGGGCATATATATAGAATATAAACAAAATATAACTTACACTATATATCCTGACCTGATGGGTGTTCTTAAAAATCTTTGAGATAGACTTTAAACGAAAAAGGGCATAATCAAAGTAACTTGCACTTTATGGAAAACTGCGATAAACTGATTACGATAATTGTTACGAAATCATCCCACTTGTTGCAAAAAGTATTACAAATATGTACCTATTGAAACAGGGTTCCGAATGGACAATATATGACCACTAACTCCATCACCAATTTGTATGTCAACAAGTTGTGAACCTGAACTCCAAATCCAGCATCCTTGTTTACCTCCAGGGACCCCGGCTAGAACCAACTCTTGGTTCCCTACACCGTTATATGAGTAAGCTTGACAACAATCAAGACCTAAACACTTTTCTTTACATTCTGGTTCACTTCTTGACTCCAAAAACGTTTGAAAAGTTACATCAATCTTCATGATCTCCATGCTCAAAAAATTAGTGTCGTTACCATTGCAAATGGTGGAAGTCCTTTTGCATACTTTCTCATTTGTCACGATATCCGGAATAAGTTCGAAACCAGGCAAACAATTGCATAACGAATCGTTTGTATTTGTTTTGCTTATGTTGCAACTACTATTCGGTCCACAAGCGTTGTATTTGCTACAATTATCTTTCGGTTCGGACCAATTTAGTACCCATTTTTTGATAGTTAAATCCCAATAATAGAATTGGATTTCTCCGGTACTACTCATGACTAGCCTCGAGTAAGTTAAGGGTTTTGTAGAGTTTGTCTTTGAAAGCAAGTGAAGGGCATCAATTGGCATTTTGGTCGGGTTTTTGTTGCTTTCTAACCCGAACCCACTTTTCCAATGAAGCTTTTTTCCAGCGAAAATGGTGTAATTGTTGTATCCGAAAACAGTGTCTTTCGAAAATATGTAGACTCCTGTTCCTGGGTCGTGTTGACTTTTCCATGACTTTAGTTTCATCGTCTTCTCCATGTACATTCCTGGAAGAAAAGTGTCAGTAGGAAAATCGAAACTAGACCATATTTGTTTCCCTGATCCGTCTTGTAAAACCAGGTTCCCAGTATCTAGCAGCTTTAGGGTCTGTAAACCAGACCCTGAAGGTGGTGGTAAGCCGGTGGTGAAATATTTTCTAGATTTGTCTTTCACCACTAGATTACCATCAGCTTCAATAGTAACAATAGCAGAAGTTGACGTGATGGGATTATCTCGATTGGCTACCCACACAATTGTATTGGGATCTGCATAATACCATATCCCGAGATACCTTTGGTTTTTATTTTGGGCACCGAAAAATCCCATTTGAAAGATTTTCGAGGGAGAAATGAGCGTGTCATGGTTCGAGTCTTTGATAGACTCGTTCGTAGTGAAGTTTTCTTGCGATGCGTGACATCCAAGTGATGATGATGATATGTACAAGAGTAGTACGAAGAAGATGAAAGTGGTTGTTGTGTTTGAAGTCGTCATATGAAAATAGAAGAGTGTTAGAGATTATTATTGAAATTAATTGTTGAAAGACATGAATGTGTTGTTTTTGGAACATGTCCATGTGGGGATGTGAATGAATGATACATATTACAATTGGCCAACGCAATGATCGAAAAGCAAAAGCACTGAAAAAGACAAAACAGTGAAGTATAAAAATGTTTCTCTTAAGGTTTTTATTCCTGTTAACAATTAAATACATTATTTTTTATTATAATGTAAAAGAATACATATAAAATTTTTTACGTGAATACTTTGAAACTTATATACAAACAAAAGAAAATGCAGAGATTCACGTTCAGGGCATCTGGTTTGGAGTCGATGCTTTTAGAATAACACAAATTACTGAAAGAAAGTTGGAGTATGGGTTTTTAACTTTTTTTACACCCATAATAAATACTGTAATAAAAATAGTAATAACAGGGTACACATTGTACACTATATTAGTGTTATCGTTAAGAAATTAAAGTTGAAATTCATAAACTATAAAATATCAAAATTTATTGATATATAAAGTCCTTCACAACCTTTTGATTTTCTAATTTTTGCTTGAAAAACAAATACTCACGAACCATTATTACAAAAATTTACATTAATCTACGAATATATGCATTTGTCTCATCGCATAATAAGAACCCCTGGTCTCATGGTTGAAAGGGCATCACGATACCGTTAGGTCAATGTCTATTTGATTCACAACCTCGTAATTTAATTATTATGTTTTGTTTTTCTTTTTTCGATAGGCAAGTACCCACGCACCACCACACCATCATGAATATTTACATTAACTCTCAAAGATATACAGTTATACCATCTCCACGTCTCAAACCCTCAATTTCTTGGAAGGGTTACCATGATACCATTAGGTCAAAGACCATTTAATGATTTTTCAAAACTAATTGTGAAAATAGTTTATTATTTACCTGCTTTAACCAAAACATGTTTCAAAATAAATAAATACTGTGAAATATCTAATGGAATTTGACTAACAAGAAAATAAGTGCAATCTTGTTTTCAAGAAGATAACATATGATTAATGGTCATTTTCATATATACTAATATACATCTATTCTGTTTAAACTTATCCATGTGCTACTAAGAATTGTGTAGCCTTTGCTGATTAAAGAAGATGAGCAGCCGCTAGCTCATCAATTAAATAAATAAAATGATAACATATAAGAGTGTTAAAAACAAATCGGCAATGGAGACTATAAATTCGTAAGAATCTAAATTTCTAACAACTATAATATTTAACTAATTATTTAGTTTAGTAATATAAAAATATGAGGTGTGTCTAGATTAAACAAAGTGGCACATTTCAGAAAAAGAGGAAAAACATATGGTTGTCAACTAGCTTGTGAAAGATTCCTACAAGTAGTGGACAACCAAAGTGAGTATACAATGCAACTCTCCTACTCCCTTTCTTTCTAAATTTATTGTTTATGTAAAAATACAGGATTTAAAAAAAAAAAATAAAAAAAAATCTGTTAATGTGGGGTGTTAGGAATTTTTTGAATATTTATTTTCATTAATTAGTTGATAACACTTACTAATATACTAATTACATACATCATTATCAAATATGTGGGTACGTGTTAGGAATATTATTTTGTTTTTTCATCTATAATAAATTACTATTAAACATCTCGAAAACGGTATTTGAATGAATGAATATATTAAAGTAGAACATATGGAATCATGGGAAATATTTATGTCTTATTGATTACTATATTTCGTGTTTATTACTATAATTTTCATTTGTTTATGATTCCTTGTTTAATATGGTTTAATGATTAATGCATTGTTATATATATACTATAGGCCTATAGGGGCACTAAGACCACTCGTAACCCATAACACCAGAACGTTCATTTTTCACGCGTCACGTCAGTATTTTCATCAGAACGCCCCTTTCACCTTCCTAACTCATAAACCATAACGCCCATTTTCCCCCCCTCTGTGATCACCCACCCACTAACTAAATTTAATTTTCATTTATTTAACAAAACAAATATAATTTAATTAATATGCAATATAATAATTATATAAATAAAGGTAAATTAAAATAGATTACGATAGAAAAAAAGTACGAAAATTAAAATTTGCGATTACATCCTAAAAATAAAAACGTTACAATCCTAAAAATGAAAACGTTACAATCCTAAAAATAAAAACACAATAAATTAAAGATTGCGATTAAGTCCTAGAAATAAAAATACAAATAAAATCTACTCGTCGCCATCCTCGTTTTCATCTTCGGCTTCGTAGAACTTCCGAAACTCATTCCAAAACGTGTTCTTCATTCTCGCAACTGCTGCGCGGTCACTTGGATCTCTGATGTCGACGGTGTTGATTTGAAGAAATTGAACACCTTGCATAGCAGTTCAAAGTCTTTCTTGGCGGGTGATCGTCTCAATCGATGTTTTTATTGCGGCTAACATTTCGGCCTTGTATTTGGCCATATTCTCTATCTCCTCATCCACCTTTTCGTTCGGGGTGGATGATCGAGATGATGTAACCGCATCGGAAGAACCCAAACTTCTAGTCGCTTTTCGGGCTCTGTTTCGGCCCATGGGCCTTGGAAGCGGGTCGGGCTCAAATAGCTCATTTGATTGGTCGGCAGAGAGATCAACAGATTGATCAAAAAAGTCATCTTCCTCGTTGCGTAATCCGGTTCTGCCAACCGGCGGTGGTGCTTTCCATTTCGGGTGATCTTTGACCGCATTCCAAGCCTCCTTCATGGCGAATGTCTTTCCGTACGCGTTGTAGTATTCGGCTACAGCTTGATCGTACACCATTCCTAAGTCTCGACCGCTTCCTCAAGTTCGGGCCACCTCATTATAAATATCGTTGAAGTTTTTGCACGTATTATTAACAACAAACCACTTGGATGATAGTTGGTCGACGCCGCAAACCCAACTATAATTGTTGGACAAAAACTTTTCTTCAACCGTACCCCACAAAGTTCGTCTCCTTTGAGAGTTGCCGACGGCCGAGTCCTCGGACGTGTCGCACCAACAAGTTCCTAACCACGCTAATTCGTTTGGAGCCCATTGCCGCTTGTTGCACGACTTTTTTCCCCGTCACTTTTCTTTTTGTGGCTTCTTTTGAGGGGATGGCGATACTTGCTTTCCGGGTCGTTAGGAGGTTTGCTCATCCAGTTGTTCGGGTTGTTGGAAAGGTTGTTGTTGAAAAGGTTGTTATTGGAATGATTGTTGTTGGAAAGGTTGTTGTTAGAAAGGTTATTGTTGGAAATACGGGTTAGGAAAATATCCGTATTGTTGTTGGTTTGGATCAAATTGTTGTTGATACATTCTGTATGGTGGAAAGGTTGTTTTTTGGAATGGATGATGAAAATGGGATAAAAAAAATAAATGGAGGTGGTGTGGTATATATATAGATAGATTAGGTGGGTTGGAAAAAAATAATAATGTCGTTGGGAGGAGCGTGGGTTTTTTTAAGTTTTTTTTTAGCCGTTTAAAACGGATAGATTTTGAAAAAAAAACTTTTTTTTAAATCGAATTAAAACCGCGAAAAAAAAGAGCAAAGAAAAAGAAAAGGGGAGTGGGGCCCACGAAAACGCCCGTTACCCGTCGTTTTTGCCTCGATGACGCCGCCAGAACGCCTCTCCAAAACGATAGGTTAGGGGCGTTCTGGTGTTCTGAAGCCCGAGAACGCCTGCCACATAGGAGCGTTATGAGTGGTCTAACTGCACAATCTTATGAAAATCCATCCCAATTATTGATTTGGTTTTGTTTTCTAAATAAGGCAATTATGTTAGTTTCTCGATTCCAAATTTATTGTTCACTGATACACTATATAAACAACGTAATCGTTATATTTTACTCTTATATATTATAATAATTTTACCCTTACTTTTTATGAACCAATGAAAAACAATAGAATATAGAATGGAGAGATAGAGACCTTTAGAATCGTTGTGCATAGACCTTCAATGGGTACTCCATTTCTTCAATATGAAGATTTGGAGAACTAGAAATAGATGAATTATCCTTCAACGTTTGCTTCAAATCTGGAGAAATGTTTTGGAGAAAAGTTATGTTCCTTCACATGTGGAGAAAATCTACTTATTTCTCCATATTAAGAGCATAGTTGTTAAACTCTTACGATTCACGAGTTGACTCTTACGAGTTGTCTCGGAAATTCAAAAAACGAGGCAACTCGGAACCCGACTCGTAAATGGCCTTGACTCATACGAGTCATTTATTGACTCTTCCGAGTTATGGGCGACTCTTACGAGTCTTGGGCGACTCTTACGAGTCACTAATTGGACACACGTCTAATGTAATATAATGACAAAATATATAATGACAAAATATGATAGGAAATGACTAATAATCCATTATAAATTAAACATCTGTTTTATTTAATGACTTTCATCATGTTTTACTTCAATTAAAGAGAAATCTAAACAATAATATACATATAGATATAAATATTTGTATTTATTGTAAAATTACGACTTTTACGAGTCAAGTCGAGTCACGCGTTAAAAATCAATACTCCGAATCACGAGTCGAGTCACGAGTTAACAACTATGATTAAGAGTAAAACACATTCATTGTTTGCAGTTTGATGTTTTGAGAAGAAAAAAAATGTTGGAGATAGAAAGTTTTTGGAGTTGATATATTCTAAAAAGATGTTATTTATTTCTCTATATTCGGAGATAAAGAAATGTGTATGGTTGGAGAAGACCTAAAAATCTTTCGTAATATTTAAAATGTATAAAAAGGGAAAATCATTTGTGTTGTTGTGCGGTTGACTAATAGAAAGCAAACAAAACATTTACCTTTAGCATAATTTACCCTCCTAACTTTATAAATATATATAATCGGTCCATAAATTAATACTAATAGTACATTTGAATTCGTGCAGTTTTGTACACGAAATATTTTTGCATACAAAAAACAATTGCTCCATATATAATTTTTTTACCTTAGCCAAAAAACGAAGAAGGAAATAAAATATACTATATGACGGAAATTTACCTACACTACCAAAAGATTATGTAAACCATTTCTTAAAACAATACCTTCATTCGAAAGTGGCGCTCTTAGAATGCAAAGTAAGGATCTAACAACCTAGGCGCAATCTCATGCACAATTACATCTCAACTACCCATCAATTATTTTGCTATAAAAAAAAACTGATTAACTATACTCTCAATCATTCTGGTATGCGTATTATTTTACCTTTAGTTTTTAAGTCATTTCCTTTTTACTAGTTCCAATCCTTCAACTCATAGTTATATTTCACTCTCGGCCCCTAATCTTAGTTGCAATACATTTTACTCGGTAAGTCAATCCACACGTATCCATAACATTACTTAACATGACCTAAAAATGTAACTTACTCAAAATTGTAAACCTTAACTTACTTCACGACCCAATATTCCTTCCGCTCATACCACATGGAGTGATTCATTATTGTTAGAGGTCGTGATTCAATATAAAACGTACACACAAGTATAAAGAAATTTGTAATATAACTTCTAAAACTAACATAGCAACTACTCTTTCAATTTGACTGATACTCGTGTTCCCACAATTGAAGGCGTTCAATGCTTTATCCCCCATCGCACTCCCTATCCTCTCCCACCTAATACACACCATTACACATTTACACTTGCATCATCTGAGTCTAACCGTTTATTTAATTTAATTCATATATAAAGTGCAAAGTCTTTTAGTAATTATTTAATAGATTTAAGCTTCTACAATTCATTTAATGTACGTACTTCTCTATTATTATGATTTTTATTAGTTTCTTTGACAAAAAAAACAACTAAAAATGTACTTGTATAAATAACATTTCAACGAAGGTTGAAAGACGGACAAAATTACAAATAAGGGCAAATTGTCAAAAACGACAAAGCCAACAAATTTGAGCTAACCAATAACGAAAGAAAATATATATATATACGTGTATAATTAAGAGGACTAAAGGCTCTCCTAACAATGAATTAAGATCTATTATGATAATACTTTCAAAATAGACATGACCTAGATAGAAAAATCATATACATCAATGACACCTATAACATGACCACTTTCAGAGATTTCCTAGATCAACCGCTACTTCACTTTTTGTTTGCATCACGATCCTTCTTTATTGTGATTTATATGATCAAGTTCGTTGTAGTATAATATGTATGTAGTTAACAAAAAACAACTCAAAACTAAGCTACAAAGTTGAAATAACTATATCATCTACTCATTACGTCTCAATTTAAGTGTTTACATATTTTTGTTTGTCATAAATTAAGTGTTTACTTTCATTTGAAACTACACAAAAGACATCTAAATAATAAAGGCTGAAATTTTTATCGGTTCACAGGGAATCAGTGTACTTTTTAAAACTGTGTGTCATATCCATATTGGACATTTATAATGAGACGAAAGTAGTATTACATTATAGATTTTGATAAAAGAAGCCATTCGGGCTTTCGTTAAAGCACTCGGACATGCATTAGATATTGTACTATAATTATAACAAAGTTTTTGTCTATCTTTGAATTGATTTTGACACTCTAAATTGTGATAAAGGTACAAATATTTGATGCATGACTGAGTGTTTTAACGAAAGCCCTAAAGGCTTCCGTTAACAAAACCCCTAGGTTATAGAAACATATGTGAGAAACGTTAAAATAAATGATATGGGCTTTTGTATACTTAAAAACGACCAATTGGTCCTGTTTTTTTTATGTGAAGGTGACTTATAACAGCGACATATTTCACGGTTTAATATCAGTCCATATTCAACAATTTCTCATGATATTTTCTTAAGTAATTGACACGCACGACATATTAAAATGTAGGCATGGCATATTCAAAATGTCAAATTTCCCCATACGTTTAGTACATACCCACCAATCCCACCATGTGTAAGTTACTTTATTAGTGAATTGTCATACTTAACATACCGGCCAGCAAAAGTTCTGGAGCATGTAAGAGAAGTTACTTTAATGATTAGTTGAATTTAATAAAAATGCATAATGACATGTCATGAGTGGTAAGCTTAACACCACTTCCAATGGTGGATTGAAGAAGTGAAGAACTAAACTATAATTTCATTATGACATTGGCAATTTTTCAAAACGACTAAACAATAAAAACCTGTAGAAAACTGAACTAATTGATCTTACATTTATCAATAATACAACTTTATAAACAAGAACAAAAAAGAAAAACAAAGTTTGACCCACACATTTCCATCTCTCTCTTTCCCGACGAAAACATGAATCAAAGACGCCATAATGCCAGTAGCATCCTTTGCTGGCAGTAGAAAGACGGAAGGAATATACACTCCCATCTGGAGTGGTCTAAAGAAACTATAAAGTGTTTCATTGATTTATAAAATTGGGTTTATCGTTTCGCTATGTATTAAACTTTAAAGTTCTTACATCTTGTATTTGAAAACTTCTATGGTATGTACTAGCATTAAACTAGTAAATGTCGTCTATTGTATGTAAGCATTCCTTTTTGAGTAAGCGCAAAGTAGGAAAGTTTCTATTTTAAACCTTACTCAAAAGGATAATTTACACCGAATAAACTATATTTACAAGGTATTTTCTATAATAAAACATATATAATTATATTTCATATAATAGTAAAAAAATATATAATATCTTAACCCCTTATAAATCATTTGGGTCTTTTGGCTTAAAAGTTGAGAAAAGAGATATCGGAAATTCCCAATTTACCCCTTGCATAAAACAAGGAAACTCTTATTAACGATTTTTTCTAATTAATTCTCTCTACTAATTAAGTCTAATTTAAATTGTTTTCCAAAATTTTGCTCCGTAGTGTTTATCGTTTATTTGACGATATTTAATTTAATATAATAAGATTTGTCTATATATAGTACCTCTTTGTATTTTAGTTTTAAGTATTAACAAAAAAAATATATAATACGAACTATGTGGAAATAGACGTTTGTATATATATTTAATTCAAGACAACTAATATGCATATTTTATACCAAAGGAAATGATTTGAAAATCAAAATATATATGTATCATGATCCAAATCCACTTAGAAGAAGAAAATGTTGGGTTATAAGGGAAGTTCAAATAAGAACATTTTTTATCGTGAGTTTGGTAGGAACGAACTTTTAACTTTCACTTTTAAGATAAACCTTTTTTTTTACAAAATAATGAGAAAACTATATAAAAAAAAAAATTAGTGTCTTCTTTAAGAGTATCACATATATAAGTTGTGATAAACAACTTTAAGTTGTATATTATATACTTTTTATCTATTTAAAATTAATCTAATATAAAAAATATAAAATTCTAATAATTTTTTGGTCAAAAGTGTAGATAATTTTATGATGTGTGTGTGACTGTGGAGGTTTAAACCGCTTACAATGATTTAAAGCATTCGGTTAATGCTTGTTATCATCTTTTGAAATAGTGTTTTTGAATTTTCTCATCATATTTATTTCATCTGTCATTGGGTTTCACTATTTCAAATCTTTCAGTTTTGCTTATTTTGGTGGTATGTATTTCAATAAAAAGGTCAAAAGTTCATATAGAAGATACTAAATTACTTATATAGATTCATATCTGATTTATTTTTCTTTTCTTCTTAAATATAGTAACATATTGCACTAAATCTTAAAATTAAAATGTGCCGATAGTTGTATCTAGGCATTAAAATGTAAAGTTGCACACGATTAATTAGCTTATATTATTTTTCTTTCATTTCTTATAACATATCTAAATTTATTTTAGTTAATGTTATTGACACGATATATGGTAGAAATACTCACTATGATGGTATTTTATTCATTATTAGTATTATTATGTTAATTTATATAGTTCATTAATTTGGCCACAAAAGATGATTATTTATACTTAACATATATACGTTATATATGTACGACAACAAAATTATGATGTTAAAAATTAGTTAATTCTTAATATAGTCATATCGACATATAACGTACTTCTACAATTCAATCACTTCTCGCTATCATCATCCACTCCGTTGTCTCATTCTTAACAAAAATTATGATGTCAAAAATTAGTTGATTCTTACAAAAATTAGTGTATTAGCGAGAAGTCAAATAATGTATGTTAACTTTGATTAAATTTTATAATCGGTATTTGAGATGAACACGTTTGAAGCCAATAACTCCTTACTCATCATTTCTTAGTTGCTCGATGAACATACCTTCTAACAAGTTATATTTATCCTGTCACATTACACGGGTACTTTACTAGTATATTTATAATAGATATAGGAAAGAATAAACCACATCAAAATTTATGGAAAGTTGGAAACATCGTCCATTTTTACTCAAAAAGTTGTCAATATTTGCAATTATTGAGGGCCCCGGCCCAAAGTAAATCGTTGTACTCTTTGGGATTCATAGTAAAACTTTCTATCGACCTAAAGTCACTACCAAAGTAACAGTAATAGTATTTTTTATAGAATAAAAATATGCAAGTAAATGCACATTTTTCTAAAATCAACAAAGTCCTGTATGTGAGACCAATTAGCTAAGTTAAAAAAAAAAGGTGATGTCTCTTAAATGGAGTTAATTAATCTACGAGTCCAATTAAGCTGCTAAACAACCTTTTCAGAAAGCAAAACATGAATTGAAAGTGTGATATTTTCGTGTACAAATCATTACAATTAAGGAATGTCTTAAATATATATGACAAAAAGATGATCTTCTTTTTTCTTTCGGTAAAACATATCGTTTACCACTCGTGTTTACCTTATAGTTTTATGGACAAAAAAAAATTATATTTGCTTCTGTTCTATGTTTACCATGCTTTCTTATGGTCATAATTGATAAGCTTTAGAAACCAAAAAGAAACAGCAAAAACGTGTTATGAAGTAAGTAGCTAGTAGGGTCAATAAGGGTGACC
Organism: Pseudognaphalium luteoalbum; assembly: GCA_963422505.1. NCBI lineage: Eukaryota > Viridiplantae > Streptophyta > Magnoliopsida > Asterales > Asteraceae > Pseudognaphalium > Pseudognaphalium luteoalbum. The sequence continues at coordinate 2,447,323 of OY730192.1, forward strand.
CATGGTCTTTCTGTAAGAATCTCCATGGGGAGATATTATTATTCACACCAACCGTTAGAGACGAAGCTACGTTGAATATAGGGATAGTCGTAGCTACAAGTCCGTTTACTATACGAACTATAAAATTTTAATGAAAAATCGTGTTATTTGTTTGTGATGCAAGTTCAAAAAACAGATACCGTAAGTCCGTAACCAACAGGGCCGGCTCATCAGAATTAATGACCTTTGCGAGGATTTGAAATAATAAATAATTTTTTTTTGTTTTTGCGTGCAAATAATGATGGTGTTATTAACGTGACAACACATCTAAACGTTTCAATATCATATATATTTAAAGAAACTAGCATCCGGATCATAAAATGTCACAAGATAACAAGGTGGGTTTAAGATAAGACGGATGATTGGATGGTTTTTTTCAAGGAAATTTTGAAGATTGAAGAAAAAAAAGTTAATTGCATGGTTGGCCATCGTAGTTTACACATAATTGCAACATCAGCACTTATACTTTACTTTTTACATCATCAATTCAAAAAATAGAAGTTGATGTTCGGTTGGTACTTCCTCCAACTAAAATGATTAAGTTACCCTCACTAAATTCAATACAGAAATAGAACATTAAAGGTATGGTGATCATTTTAATTAGAGGAGGGATCACCCGTGCAACAACTTTCATATTTTTGAACTACCATTGCAAAAAGTAAAGTATCAGAGGGTGCAATTATAAACCACGGGACCAACCATGCAATTAACTCAAAAAAAGTTAGAATAAAAAACTTGATTGGTGACAAATAAATTCGAGTATCTACGATAAATGATCTAACGGGCCTCCCTTCTCGTTTCAACCATCGGGCCGCGTGTAGAGTTAAAATAAAGATTTATACTAGAGGTGGCAAAATGAATGGGTCGGGTCAGGTCGGGTCTAGATGAGTCATTTAGAATGATGGGTCCAAACAGGTCCGGGTCAAATGGGTCTTGGGTCGGGTCATCGGGTTCACCAAACTTTTTTTTTATTTGAGTGAAAAATGAAAAAAAAAAATGAGGTGGAAAAAAAAAATCCACTAGACCCGTCTAACCCGTTAGTTAATTGTTACACAACTAGAGGTTATATTGAAAAACCAATTTAGACTCATCCAAAAAATGGGGAGGAGAGCCAACAAATCCATCCTCTCCTAAAAATTAACCAAATTGACCCATAATTAACCAATGAATCTAAAGTTGTCACCTCTAATTTATACTAGGGAAATTCAAAAAATTGCCCCAAATTCATTTAGTATAAAAGATTTTACCCAAAAAAAAAAAAAATAGCTCGATTTGCCCCGTCCGGTCGCAAGATAGACTTGCGACCTTGCGACCTACAATTTGCGACTCGTTACCGGGTATTGCGACCGTGGCTTGCGACCGGTGACCAAGATCGAGTCGCAAGTCACGGGTCGCAACGTGTCCGGGTCAAATCGAGTCGCAAGTCGTTTTTTTCCGGTCGCAAGAATTGGTTTCCGGTCGCAAGAATTGGTTTCCGGTCGCAAGAATTGGAAACGAGTCGCAAGTGGCCGTGTCCGGGTCGCAAGCATTGAAAACGAGTCGCAAGTGTCCGTGTCCGGGTCGCAAGTGGCCGTGTCCGTGTCCGTGTCCGGGTCGTGATTTACCAAAATCATTATCTTGCGATTTGCGATTTACCTTTGCCCAAAAAAATTTGCGATTTCGTATTTTTTTTCAAATAATTTGCGATTTTTTGATATACCTTATTTTTTAGGGAAATTAGAAAAAATGTCCTTTTTTTTCAAATAATTTGCGATTTCGCAATTTCGATCTGGTCACATTAACTAATTTTTAGGGATATCGAATATATCATATTAACTAATTTTTATAAATATAAACATACTTTTTATAAACATAATTTTTATATGTATATATTGTTATAAGATTTATATATATCAAACTATTGTCCATATATCATATTAACAAATTTAGATAAATATAAACATACTTTTTATATACATATTTTGACATACATTTTTTTTTATCATAAATACACATTAAATATATACATTATTTGTTTTATCTATTTTTCCGGATAACTGGATATTTGGATGAGATTTTTCGAGATTCTCGGGATTTAAGATATTTGAATAAATAATCTGTATAAGATTTTATGTGATTTGCGGGATTTTAGATTTTGGATAAGATTTTTTTTTATCTTCGTTATCCTTTGCCATTTATAAATACTGTGACTTCCAGCAGGATCACATTGTCAATTATTTAATGAATTCTTAGAAAATACGAAATTAAATTTATAAAATGGTTCAATCAGGTCACTTTTGGCAATTTCGATCTCCAAATGAAGAACCATTTACTGAAGAACTATATGCTGAAGTTCCAGAGTTGTTTTCAATTGCTTTTCGTCACGGTGGACATTTTCAGGGCGCACAAAGAATGTATTGGCAAGGTTTGTTGACGTTTATTGATTGTGTAGATGTCGATGAATTTGACACCAAATTTCTGGATTACGTTTTGTCAGAGCTAGGTTATTGTGCTCCAGAGAGGTGGTTTTGTTACTTTAAAGAGCATGATAAAGACCTAGACGATGGTTTGCAATTGATAACTGATGATGCCGACCAACTGAAGCAGATTACTGACTACGCAAAAATACATAGAGCAATTGAGGTGTATGTTACACGTAACGATCTGTCACATCCCTCAAATTCTGGGACAATGATGCCAGTAGCAATTTCTAAGATTATGACTGGTTCTTCAAGTGCAAGACGGTTATTCGATTAGTGATTAGTCAAATCTTGCAATTCGTATTTATGTTTCAATCAATTGGATGTTTGCCAAATTATGTTAATCCTTTTATATGCTGTTTATTTAGTGTCCATTTAATTGTTATGTAACGTTAATCATTATATAACGAGGATGTATTAGTATTGTTCAAACATGCAACAATGAACAAGCAATTTCATTTACTCAAATTAACCACGATAATAAAAATATAAATAAGATTGTTAACTAGTACATAACATAGGTTTTCCATTATAAATAATTTAAGGGTCACTCAAATGAACACTTGGATAACTGTGAGTCGGTTGAGACGGCGTTGCTCCTTCGTCCTCCATATGGCTTTTCGTTGATTTTGTGGACGTTTTCTGCAAGTAATAATTTCACGATTTTATTAATAAATACAACTTAATATGTTAGTTTTCATCTCATAATATTTTTGAGAACTTACCTTCTTCGAGCTTGATTTGGATCTTGATTTTGACCTTGTCTTGGATCTTGTTGTGGTTCTTGATCGGCTTGGCTCATCTGTTCTATCGTATGAAGCCATACAATTTACTCGACTATGACCCACTTCTTTGCAACGGCTACATTGCTTTGTGTATTTTCCTTGCTCCTCTCCTTTAGAAGAAATACGTGCATGCCCAGGTGGGCGACCAGATTGCCTTTTCACAAGTGTTGGCCGTAAGCAAATCTGCAGATTACCGGGATTGGCCCACTCTGAAGGATGAGGCAGTGGATATATAGTCTCACTGTAGGCCGCTTGATATGTTTCAGTGGTAAAATACCTCTCTCCAAAGCCGGTCACGCTGTCAATTTTAAAGTAACGGCTCACTGCCGATACGTGTCCGCAAGGTAAACCTGACAATTGCCATTGCATGCAAGTGCATGTTCTTGCTTCCAAGTTGACGATCCCATTCTTCTCCCCATCCACCACCTCACATATCATATTTGTCGATGGCTTGACCTTCCAGCGCAGCGATTTGTCAACCCTCTTACCTATTTTGTGCTCCGCATATGGTGTAACAGGTGTTTCAACCTTAGCTGCAGTATTCCGATGTTTGAAATACCATTCTTGTACTGAAGATCGAAAATACTCCAATAGCATTGTGACCGGCAGTTTTCTTGCATGCTTGGTCATTGCATTAATGGACTCCGCACTGTTAGTTGTGAGGAATGCATATCGTGTCTTTGTTGAGTGATGCCTTGACCATCTTTCTTTTCCCACATCCATAAGCACCTTAGCTGAAGCCGGTAAATGTCTAGAAATGGCATCATAATGGTGATCGAAATCTGACTTACGATACGCCTTACACATTCGCCAATAATGCCATTCGAAGTGCTTGACCTTTGAAGATTTGCTTTTCAAGTTCATCAATAGATGACGACAACACAAGGCATGAAATGCCTCTGGAAACACAACAGAGATGCCGGATGAAATTGCTGGAGCCCTGTCAGATATGAAAGTCAAGTTGCTAATCCCACCAGCAGATTCAATGGCGTCACGTAAGTTTCCTAAGAACCATGTCCAAACGTCAGACGTCTCTCCCGCCCCAATTCCGTAGGCTAGTGGCAAAATGCCATTATTATCGTCCATCGCCACGGCAATCAAGTTAGTACCCAAGTAACCCCCCTTCAAATGGGCACCATCAACGATGATAATTGGGCGTGTATGGTTGACAAAAGAACGTACCTGCAAGTTCAATATAAAAAATATAGAAATTTTATATGAATGTAGCTATGCGAACATAAGATGTAAACCAACAATCATTACTTACAGCTGTACCTATGGACATGTAACACATTACAAATTTATTCTCGTTGTCTGTACGAAGATTCGTAATGCTCCCCGGGTTATGTAGCCTTAGGTTGTGGAGGTAAATTGGAAGTTTCGTAAACGAGTCAGCTAGAGTACCTCGCAAAAGCTCTATAGCGTAACATTTTGCTCTCCATGCTTGGTTGTATGTAAGGCTTATTTTAAAGCGTTCAATCATATCAAGTTTGATCTCTTTGCCTCTGTATACACGTCCTTCCAGACTCATCGCCTCTTTTAAGATGTTACCAAGCACTTTCTTGCTCGCAGAACGGCTATTTGACAAGATTTGAGTACGAGAACAAGTGTGAGTACACGTAACTTCCTAACTTGGAAGTTGTTACAATCTCTGATACACGCTGCACTTATCTTCCAATCACAATTAGACAATATACATTTTGCTGTGTACCTTTTCTTGTCTGACTTCTTCAGCTTAATTTGAAAACCTTCCTCCAAACACTTTGTATGCAACTGAAGAAGAAATTCCTCTTTACTTTCGAATGTTTGACCCTCTCGAACACGAGAAGATGCCGTGTACATTGTCACTGGTCGTTGTTGAACTTCTTCTTCCTCGTTTCCTAAACGCGATGGCATATTCCAGAAGATGTCTTTTTCTGCTGCTCTTTGAGGTATTGGTTGATCGTATGTATCTCTTGGATCAGGCTCATCCTCCTCATCCTCCTCATTACCCTCATCACCCTCATCATCATTAACAATGTGATTACAAAATGGATGGTCATGATCCTTAGGGGGATTGACATTTTCTTCATCATAATGATCAAAATCATGAGGATGTGGATCCGGCTCCTCCACATAGTATTCTGAGTTAGTGTGCTCATATTGAACATCCTCATGATATGTATAAGCATGTTGGGGTTCTTCATCTACCTTAAAAGTTGTGTGTTGGGTATGATGTGTTGGATATGCGTGATTTGATGTGTTATGAGGAGTAGCATGATAATGAAATTGATATTGTGGTTGAAAAGGATATGGGAAATTTTGAAATGGTTGTTGAGATGACTGATAATGGTGTTGTTGATTGCATTCATTGGTGTGTAGTTGTTGAAAACCGGAACTAATACTGCTAGGTTGATTGCTACCCTTACCCGATACATTTTGGACAATATCAACTATGTAAACTTCTATCGGAGTGTTGTTTATTGCATGGCACAAAAAATCTCCAAAATCATCAACATCATCATTTATATCAATGACATACTGATCTACCTTATATTTTAGACATACTCGTGTTTCTAGAGGTAGACCTATTTTCTTTAAAATATTTTTTAACAAAACTTTGGCTGTCATTGGCTTTTCCGGTGCCACCGGAAGTTTCAATGGCACCCTAGTACATTCTATTGGCAAATACATCGGTATGTTGTTAATGTATTCAAAACGGCCTCCATAACAAATATAAATTTTGAACTTCTCCATAGTCAAAGTAAATAAAAAAACGATGGATCAAAGTAAATATTATTTTGTTTGGTTACGTTGTTGAAAAAACCTGATGTTATGATACGTATTTAAAGGAAAAATCTAATAAAGGTACAGTTATCCACAATAGATAAGGAAATCTCCAAAAATCTTGTAACCCTATCCAAAACCTTATCCACAATAGATAAGGAAATCTCCAAAAATCTACAATCGGTAAGCAGAAAATCTAAGCAAGAATCTTATCTATAATGGATAAGCTGGGGCGGTAGTCGCAAATCGCACGTCGCAAATCGCAAGTCGCAAATCGCACGTCGCAAATCAATCATTTGGAATAGCATTGGAAATTTCATACAAGACAACATTCTTATGACAAACTAGAATTCTTATTAGACTTAGAAATTTAGTACAGCACATCACAACAAACTAGAGATTGTGTTACAAGATCGCCAAATTAACCACGATAATTAAAAGTCCTTAGTAAAAAACAGGATTAGCAACATGAAAGACTTACTAAATGTATCCATGCCATAATATATCAAAAGTGACAAAATTTCAAATATAATAGTGTATCAATCTAGGTCGCTGGCTCATAGTCATAGCGCGCTCTAAAAAATGTGTCCATCATCCTCAATCGGTAAGCAGCAGCCACCTCGTAAGTTGACTCAATCACCCGGTGGTCTAGTTTACATGCCACATTTTCCATGTTTATGCACACCCATACTCCGCAGTCACCAAGTGGGCTATCCTGCTGAGGCACATCCTCCGCATGCTGAAACAATAACTGTATGGTGTCTCTGGAGAAGGATTTGTCATACAAATCGTGCTTCCAATATTTTATTGCGTGCAAGTATCCTGGAAGGTAATCTCCTAAAAGCTCAGCAAACTCGAGTCATTCCTCATGTCTACCAACGACCAGAAAGCTATCATATCCCGTTACGCTAAACGTAATAAGATCCAACACCATTAGCACCCAATGTTCGGTGTTCTTCAGGCGGTAAGGGAACAGTACCTGCGTATCATAAAGTAGTTAGTATTTATTGAAAACAACAATTATTAGTATTTTAGGTATTTATTGGCTACTTACATAATCAACTTCCCACCATGGTGGGTATGGTTCCCGAGTACCATCTGCAAAGCTCATACAATATTTGTAGTCCACCCGATCGTCTACTTGTTTCTGCCCTTTCTTCTTCTCCTTATTCTTCTTATTCTTCCCATCCATGCGGTTTCTCATGAAATGTTTCATAATATCTAGAAACCCGATCGGCATAATCGTGAAGCGCTTTGCAACGGGAACCCGACTGACCCTAAACTCAATCCTGCATCTCCAAAGCATTAAGTGGAACGCCCAACCGTCAATATGTTGTATAAACAAGAAAACATTGTTAGCAAAAAACTTATAAAATGTAATTAAAAACAAAGGGAGTTAGATTCTTACTAAATTATCTAAGTATCCACTGTAATGTTGCCCGGACAATCGTCCCCAAAACTCTTGTGTCAAAATTAATTTCGGGATCCACAAACAACGCACTAAACCACCACTCTCATAAAGGTCGCTGACTGTGGCTGGTCCGACAATGATCCTACCCGAACTACCTGGGGGAGGTGGTGGAGGTGGAGGAGTCAGAAGGCAGTTATCCGGGTTCTCTAAACTGGTAAGTAGCTCCTGTATATAATCACGGTCGACCTGCTCATCGGCACCCAAATCAACCTGCTCATCGACACCCAAATCAACCTGCTCAACGGCACCCAAATCAACCTGCTCAACTGGTGGCTCAGCAACTACCCGCTCGACAACCATCGGCTCTGTAACGACATCCTCCGTAACCAACTCATCACTATGCTGATCATCGGCACCCAAATTATATGCCAGACCGCTTGGTAACTCCTTCGCCGGACGAGCTGGGGACTGATGAAACTTCTTGTTCACACCTCGCCGCGCACTCTGCGTAACAAACGGCGATATCATACGCCAACTCGCACGTCTCTCTCGAATACTCCGACGCAACTCAAAAACACGCGACGCAGAGTGTGGGGCGGCAGACTCGGGCAGTGTATCAGATACATAATGGCCTCTGTCAGAAACTGGACCCGCATCGGATGCATATCCATCAACATCATGCTGAGACTGTATAATTGAACATACACATTAAAAAATACACACAAACCTAGACCATTATTTTAAATCATATTGGCCATAAAAATTAATACCTGTAGCGCATCGAGGTCTCGCTCCATCGTCTGCATCCGCTCTAGTAACATGATAATAGTCTGGTCCTGTCTATCGTTCACGGCCTCCTGCGTATCCATCCGTTCTGTAAGTGGCAACCGTCTCGCGTAGGATCATCACCTCCTCATCTAACATAGGCTGGGAGGTGTCAGGGCGAGTACTCCGTGTACCCGTGGCCACCGTCTCAGGTAAAGGCGCCACCTCCTCCTGACCGGAACGCGCCTTCTTCTTCGGGCGGTCATCGTTATCATTGCCTGTGTCCTGGTCAAAGAAGCGGGCGCTGTCAATCCACCAAGGACACTCTAGCTCGGTCACACTCGGTTTCAACATCCTCTCCGGCCGATGTTTTTTGTCGGTATCGGCCTGTAGTTAAAAATAACAAAATACATATTAGTTTAATCTCAGCATACTATACCAACAATCATCGACATCTAAAAATAAAAAATATTAGAACAAAGTATTTCATTTACCGGTATATGCAATAGCTCTGCATACTCTGACTATTTGATAATCAGCCTTCTTCTCTCCCAGTGGATCGCCCGAGGAACTCCTTGTTTGTTCTTCCTAACTGCAACGGTCTCTAAATGACGGTAAAATGCCTCCCATATCCAAATCTAGCAAACAATAATCAAATTTACATTTTAGTGAATTGTATACAAATCTATACGTTAATTTAAAAAATAATAATAAAGTTGATGCTACCTTAAATGCCCAGACGAAACCACTCAGTGTGTACCTCATCCCAGACTGACTAAGACGGGTCCCCAAACCCTGATTCAACTGCTCATAAGTCCTACACCAGATACGAGAACCCCAAGGGTACTCGTTAACGACAGCAAAGTCGCCTACGAGATGCATAAAATCAATCTCAACTACATGTGACGCCTGCTTTCCCATAAAACCAATCTCCACCAAATATATAATACACAATCGCACACAATCATCGTCACTAAGTTTACTCGGGCCTATAAACGTGCTTCTATCTAAAACCTTATCCTCAATGTCCTTCAAACGTATAGTAATGCCTAAATATCGGAATACTCGCTGTTTAAATGTTGGGGGCATTTCACGAACCCCTGAAGGAATATACCTGTCCATATCAACATTCGGACCAAATCGAAATCCAGTCACTAGGCAAAACTCCCTCCGACCGAATCGTATAGAATACCCCGGCATAATCCTAAACTACAACTCCTCGTCCTCTAGCCGAGTCTTCTTAAGCACAGGAGGATCACATCGCAACTGAAGTAAATGATGTACATAGCCCGGGTCATTATCCGGACATCTCAAATCTAACCAAGGGCCGAAGCATGTCTCTCTAAATAGTTTCTCCTGCTCAACAGTCAACCATCGCCTAATCAATGAAATAACTTTAAGCTGATTCTTAATTGTCAACTTTGCCTTAACAAACTCCTGTAAAAAATACACAAATTACAAACAATTAGTTCAAATTAAGTAAACTGAGTTAAAATGGGCCAAATAAAGTAAATAAACTCAAATTTATGCAAATAAACTAAAATAAGGTCAACTAATATTATTATTATTATTATTATTCTTGTTGTTGTTATTATTATTATTATTATTATTATTATAAACATTTATTATTATTAATTGTAAAGTTTATTACTTCGACAAATATATTAAAAGGAAGTGAACAAATATATTACAAAATATTTACATTCGACAAAAAGTTACAAATTTATGTTATACAAAATTTATGTCGTATTATTATTTTTATTATGTCGTATTATTATTGTTATTATTGTTATTATTATTATTATTATTATTATTATTATTATTATTAATTTCAAATAAATTTATATAAATTAAGTCGTGACCGAGTCGCAAGCCGAAGACGCAAGGTACGAGCCGGAGACGCAAATCTCGGTGATCGGGTCGCAAATCTCGGTCACCGGTCGCAAATCTCGGGTCGCAAATCACGAGCCACGGGTACGGAGACGCAAGGTACCGGTCGCAAGGTACGAGCCGGAGACGCAAGGTACGGGTACGAGACGCAAGCCACGGAATTTTTTGGAAAATTTTAATAACCGATCGATTTTAACATTTGTTTGTTATAAAACACATCACATTACATAAATAATCACTAATATAACATTAATAAAACAAAAACTAAACGGCCGAAAGTCAAAATATACAAAAAAATCGTGCCATGAAATTTTTCTTAGAAACCGATCGTTTTTCATCGGTTTGTTACACAAAAGTGTGGATTACATTAATAATCACTTATATAACAATAATATAACAAAAACTAAACGTCTAATTGACTAAATATACAAAAAAATTCATGCACGCCAAGTGTTCGATGAAATGTTTCTAACAAATTTATGAATTTATCTCAAATCTCAAAATCATAACATAATCATACCTGCGTATTTGACATCTTAAACTTGTAAATAGTTGTTGGCTCGTGTTTGCGTCGGAGGTGGGTGCGCAAGAAAATGATCCGCAAGGGTTCGGTGGACGCAAGGTTTCATAGATTCGCAAGTTGTTGGCTCGTGTTTGAAGTTCTTGGTGGACAAAAGGTTGTAAATCAATGAGACGCAAGCTTATAAAACTCGCGGTCGCAAGATTTGGGGTACCGGTCGCAAATCTCAAGGTTTTGCTAACGAGTCGCACGGTGGGTTGTAACGAGTCGCAATACCCGGTAACGAGTCGCAAGGTGGCAGGGTCGCAAGGTCGCAAGTCTATCTTGCGACCGGACGGGGCAAATCGAGCTATTTTTTTTTTTTGGGGTAAAATCTTTTATACTAAATGAATTTGGGGTAATTTTTTGAATTTCCCCTTATACTATGTTAAAAAACTTGGGCTACAATACTATAATGAGGCATTAATCTTAAAAGCCCATATGAGCGTGGGCCTTGTGCAATTTTTGCATGCTTTTCTTTGATATTAACTTTTATTTTTCAAAAAAATTTGAACTTAAAAAGAAAGAGCTAGAATTAACTTTGGTAGTAATCTTTTATTAAATAATTTGAGCCTTAAAAGCAAGAGCAGACTTCCTTGTACAGTTGCAGCACAAAATCAGTAATAATAAGACCTCATATTCATGAAAAAAGAAAAGAAAATACATACATTCCAAAGTTGCAAAAGACTCCAGAATAACTTTAATACATATGATACACTTTAATACTTCACTTGAATTGCTAGATTCTATTAGCCTTTGATCCATTATTCAAATGACATATCTTTTTTCCACATATTCCAGGCCTGTTATTAATTGTTTGCAGATTTATTAATCACATTAGCCTAAAGCAAATAGTAGCAATTCACCACAATTAATGACTTTGAGATAATTAGATTAAACTTACATAGCCTAAAAGGCTTAGATTTTGCTGGAATTGTGAAGACCCTGTGTTCTTTTTTCCACTGATGATCTCCAGAACAACGACTCCAAGCTGAACACATCAGATTTAATCGAAAAGAAGCCATCTAGTGCATACTCTGGAGCCATATAGCCACTGCAAGATCATGAAGAAAGCAATTAAAACTTTTGCTTGGTCATATAGCCACTACAAAATCATATAGCCACTACAATTAATACACATAGTCCATCATATCTAGTGTGAACTCTGGAGCCATATAATCACTAGCTTGGTCTAGTAACCAACTTATTAACTATAATCAGAGAGTTTATAGACATAGTTCAAATGAGTACAAAGATTTTTGGTTAGAATGAAAGAACCAATGAGGAAAATACATTTGTAAGGGTACAATAGTCATAACAAGTCAAATCATTAGAGAGCTGAAGTTTAAGGGCTAATATAAGTTCACTCTATCACATACCCTATTGGAAGGATCTTTAACATAAGTACCACCTTTGGTAGCCAGGTGCAATCCTTTGCTGAAGGAAGAGCTGTCAATCAACACGGCTATAAGTTTAAGGTGCAAAAAAACCCATGCTATGCAAAAGTTAACGCTTCAGTTTAGCACAAAAAAGGCATATTTAGTATTTAAGAATATATCTTGATGAATCAACAAAAACTGTACAAAATATCGGATGGGAGCATATACTTAGGTAATATGTCATCTAATAACATTCCTGCTGCCTCCAAACACATATACTGATTGTAAGTATCATACATGTTTGAAAAGGTGGCCAAGTCAGCCCACTTACATATAAATGCGTCGATTTGGGTTGATTTTAAATAAATGAGGCAATGGGTCAACAGTCACCCAAAGTGCAACTTTCATGCCTAAACCTCCAATACTAATTTATTCAAAAGAAGTGTATTATTCTCGAACTAATACAGTTTCTGTAAGCATATTTGGCACACTAACTGTTTAAGTGACCAAGCTTTTTATATTTCTGTTAATTAATGGTAACTAACTTATTTAAGGCCGGTTGAGCAAGCATTAAACTTATTTTTATTTTTTATTCAAAGCAAGTACTTGAGATAACAGGTTTTCACGCACCATTGATGCCACATCAGCTTCCAATCAAGAAAACGAAGATCAAAAGTTAATGGCATGTCAGCTGCCTCATCATCGTTTTGACTAGTTACTGAATCAAATCTCGGGTAATTTTAATGTTTAAAAGTTGGTTACCCTTCCACTTTTGAGGACCCAAAATTAGCAGGTTACTTAAAAGTTGGCAGCTTTTTCTTCAAGTAACCCTTTAATTTAAAACTATTAAAACATATTTTGAGTCCACCCAGCCTAACTCATTTCAACCGCCTACCCAACCGCCCATTTCAAATTAATAAGCTAAAGCTACACACTTACTGCAAGTACACTGGATTAATAAAGACTGGGGTTTGCGGTGTTGCGGGTAGCATCAAGAAGTGCCACAAGCCGACTGACTGTATCAAAGATGAGGGCCAAGAATATGAAAGCAGAGTAACAATGACTTATTATTTTGGATGTTCCCATAATACAGACTCAACATCTGAGTCAACTTGAAAAACTTGGAGGTAACAAATGAGGTGGATGAGGACACACACACCAAGAAAAACACCACTGTTCTGTACGGCAATGAGAAGAGTTCCAAAGTGCCTGCTACTGTATCACAACATCTCCTACAAGGGAATAGCAGTGGCACCCGAACACATTTCGTATGCACTCTCAGCACCAAAACATGGGAAACCAAAGATGGAGTGGATTTCAAGTGATGTGTGCGTTTATTAACAAAGTCACAAATCCCTTCAAGTCTAAGTCATTAGACAATGCCACTTGAATAAAAGAAAAAACTGAAAATTTCAATAAAAACAACAGAGAAACCCTGATTTTTAGCATATGACGGACTCAAAAGATAAAACCCAAATATCGAATAAAATAACAAAATAAATAACGAGTGAAAACCCTAAATTTCAACGATTTCGGAAATTTAAAAGAGAAAACCCTAATTTCTAAGGATACAACAGGAATAAGGGAAAAAAGCCCTAAGTTTCGAACAAGTTACAGATCAACAGAAAAAAGCCCAAATTGTTAAAATTACATCAATCGCACGGATTTAACAGTAAAATGTCAAGAGAGAGCGTACTGAGTGAACGAAGATCGCGTTGAGAGAGTGTCGGAGTGATCGGAGAGCGATGGGATCATATTACAGAATGAATGTATATGTATGAAAAATATATATACGTTTCTACTGCGTTATTTTAACGCTTTAACGAGCGTTACGACGTCATCAAAAATAAATCAACGTTTAGGGGAAGAAGGGTTAGGCCGTTGGGGGAAGTCTTTACATACCATTAAAAATCAAATATTATACCGCTGATGATATGCCAATGATTAGATCCCTCGTAATCGTAACATCAGAACGTTCATTTTTCAGACGTCATGTCAGCATAACACCACAACACTATTTTTAACAATAGTAATCGTAACACTAGGATGACCCTTTTTTGCCCCATTGATCCGACTAACTAAACTTACTTTCATTTTAAACCTTTGAGAAAGAAAAGGAAAAAGAAATACTCCATCCGTCTCATATCTATTGTCCACTATTCCTTTTTGGGGTGTCACAATTTAATTGTCTGCTTTAATAAATAGAAAAAAATAATGAGATAAAGTTCATTTTGACCCCTAATTTATATGTGTAAGACAAAAATGTAGGTAAAAAGTAAAGGGTAAAATTGTAATGTTACCAAAAAGTAAGAGAGATGGTGATGTTTTTCTTAAACTACGTGTTTTTTACCTGGGGACAATAAAATTGGAACGGATGGAGTAAATGCAATTGGGTCCAATTTGTTCATCAACATGTCATTATGCTTGATCTTCTCGATTGATCTTCTCGGTTGAGTAACATCTGGTTGTTCATCAACATGTATGGGAGCTTCTTGTTCATCACGTTGATCATTAGGTTCATCAAGCTCGTCATTATGCTCGTGAAATTCTTGATCATCATGTTGGTCATTTTGTTCTTCAACCTGTATTGGAGTTTCATGCTCTCCAATTTGTTCATCAATCTCTAAAGGAAGTGCATCTGATTTCTTTGCTTTGTCAATATACTCTATGGTTTGATCTTCTCTAAAGACTACATCACGACTCTTGATCCTCTAGTGTGTTTAGTAGGTTGTCGAAATTAGTGCAGGTTCTGTGAGTTATCAAGCAATTTTGTTCGTTGATTCTTTGATTCAAGAGTTGTTTTCTCTTGATTATTGTTAGTGATTTGTATATAGTTAGTACTAGAAAGAATTCTCTTGCATTATCTGATTTGGTGATATGGATTAGTTCCTAGTTGGTACTAAAAAGAACTCTCTTGCATTATTTGATTTGGTGATATGAATTAGTTCCTGGACTTGGTCCCATGGTTTTTACATTGCGAAGGATTTTCACGTTAAAAAGGTTGGTGTTTTGCGTATTGATTTATTTACAATATCCTAATTTATTATCATCAAGATTAATATTAGTTCTTAATTTTAGTAACATTCTTATTCTTCATATTCTTATTTATTATACTTATAATAACAACACTTGATAAATCTAGTATGTGTTACTTCTGTTAATACTCTCTCTTTTTCATTGTCTCATAAAAAAAACTTTGTGAAGTAGATATATTTGATAAATAGTAAAGTTTTTCCAAAATAGATAAATTTAACTGAAAATTTTAGATAATATAAATGATCGGAAATAATAAATTTTAAATCTGAAAGTTTAGTGATTTTTTATAATTGAAAATAGAAAATATTTAAAACATAAATAGTAAGGTGTATCATAGAAATGAAACGCTGAAGTATTTATGTATTCGTACTTGATGATAAAAAAATAGCAACAGTGATTAGTCCATACATCCATTCCATTCCGTTACCTATATATATATACAGAGAAGAGGTACTAAATTAATCTGTTAATTCTACATCTTCTTTACTATACAGAGGTGACAATTTTAGACCAATTGATTAATTGTGGATCAATTTGGTTAATTTTTAAGAGGGGTGGGTTTGTTGGGTCTCCTCTCCATTTTTTGGATGAGTCTAAATGAGTTTTTCAATATAACCTATAATCGTGTAATTAACCAATGGGTTTGGATGGGTCTGGCGGATAATTTTTTTTTTCATCTCATTTTATTTTTTTATTTTTCACTTAAATAAATAAAAAAAAAATTGGTGAACCTGATGACCCGACCCAACCCAAGACCCATTTGACCCGGATCTATTTAGATCCATCTTTCTAAATGACCCATATAGACCCGGACCCATTTAGACCCAAACCCCTGAAACCCGAGACCTGACCTACCCATTCATTTTGGCACCTCTACTGGTCTAATTTCTCCCCATCTGATCTTCCCCCAAATTTACAAATGGGTTAATACATACAGAGGGGATTAAACTATCTCAAAATGTTCACTTGGGAGATTAAATATCATTTTCTAACATTTGCATGAATTAACTATACGAGTTTTTGTTTTGGATAAACAAAGTTTATTTAAATGTTCATTTGGACAAACCCCTTTATGGATGACTGTTTTGATACCGGTTGACTATGCCATGTCGCTTACATGTAGGCTCCAGCTAAGCAATCAATTGCCACGTTATTTAATGAGCGCCACATCATTTTTTTGACTGTATTCCCAACGGCTTTTTCCACGTCATTTTGTTGTCAAGATTATTACATATCATCAAATATGAGTTACAAATATAAATAAAGGAGAAAACATTGCAAAACACCTTTTTTATTTCCTCCATGAATTAGCACAAACAAGTTTCAGGTGACCGACCTTTTAAATATACAATCATCTTCGTCACCATCATGTATACAATCATAACATTAAATTCAACAATTTCTTTCACAATTTTCGATTTGGTTCCATAGTCTAATGTGTTGCAACCATTTTCAAAATGTTGAAATATTTAATTTCTATTTATAAACAAACTATCAAGAAATCAAAGAAATGAAATACCAAATATATCTAACTAGCAAAAAATTCAATTACATTTTCATTTTTGATTCCGATAGATAAACATTTCAACACAGGTTCTGATAACGGATACTAGATATTTTTACAATTTCATTCCAAGAACCACCTTGCACACTTTTCATTTTTATTACACTTATGGCCTCTCCGGATACGAGATCTCCACCGGAAAAAAACCTCGCGTGAAAACAAGATCACCGGTCACCACCGAAAATGACATCTGAAAAGAATCCAGATATGAAAAAACTCCGACCACCATTCTCGGCATCAAACACGAGGCTTGCCCCATATCACTATGATCTTCATCCATCTACACAAAATCCTAAGAGTAGATCTAAATAATGGCCCCTAAAAGTAGGTCTAACTCCATCATTTTCAAACTTTAGAACCAGATCTGGGGCGGCGGCGGTGGTGGTCAGACCGATGGGCGACGGTGGTGGTCAGTTCGAAATATCATGGTGGTGGCTAGGCTGACCCGTGGTGACGGTTTTGAGGCTAATGGTGGTGGTTAGATGATTGTAGTGGGATTAGGATGATAGTTTGAGAGGGTGAATTTGTAGAGAGAAGGAGGATAAAACATTCTTAGAGAGAGAAAAATAAACTGAAAATTATGAAATTAACGTTGATAAAATTATATATATTTATTATTAGTTTTTTTTTAACAAGTATACATGGAAAAATTATTGTCACATCACCCTGTCAACCGGTGAAACCTGATAGCATCAGCGTTTTAACAAGTTTGTTAAGTTAATTTATGATTTTGTCAATTCGTAAACATTAGTACTTCAAGTGAACATTTTAACATACTTTAATGCACTCTTATTGCAGTTAACAATTTCCAAGTGAACCTTTGTCATCCCTTTATACATCCCCTAAACTAACTTTGTTTTCATCAAACCCTAATTCACCCCTGATAAAATCAAACCCTAATAAATTCCTCCGGTGAGTTTTTCGTCAATCCTTTCTACTTTCTTTTATTGTTCTTCTTCTTCTGTCTTTCTTTCTTCCACAAAAAAGATCGTTTCTTTTTTCAGAATTAGGGTTCCCTTAGTTTAGTTAAAACATTGTTTCTTTCTTCGAAATTGGGGTTCTGTTAGTTTTTAATGTTTGTTGGGGCCAAATGTTGGTGCAGAGTCTAAAAGAGATGACAAAGGTTTTATTTAAGGTTTCTTTTCTTCTTCTTTCTTCCGTACATAAAAGATTATCCATGTGTAACATGATCTTGACTGTTATTGAAAAATATGGATCGTGATTATTTATCATCTAAGATTATATATATAATATATATATTTTTTATCTGTTTGACTATTGCTGTTTCTTTTTGTTGTTCTACTCTGAAAATGACACAAGTTTTTTTTCTTTTCTTTTCTTTTCATGTTCAATCATCCTGTTTTGATAATTGGTTTTGAAACATGTTGAAAGCAATGGGCTATAATACTAATACGTGCAAAGTTTACTGCTTGTGTCCTGCACTCATGCTGATGTTGTTGAGATAATATTTGTTAACTATCCTCCCAGGTCTGTATTCTGTTTTTTGCTTACTAATCTTTTTAATTAAGCTTATACTGTACTCATTCAGTAGATTACAATGCTGGCCTGCAAAGTTTCTATATTAAAGATTCTTTTACAGGATATTTACAAATAAAATGCTACAACCTTATAGCTGTATATAACCAAGTATCACGAATCACATTATTTTTGCTGGTAAGCATCACAACCCTTTCTGTTGCTGAAGAAGATGCCGTCTGAAACTCAAGTCAAGAACATTTGGACATGCAAGGCCCCAGTATTAACAATTAAAAGGTTCTCCAGCATGATAACACGAGTAATAGTAGGTCAGATATACTCAAGCTATTATGGCATCCAATTTACTTTCTTTCTATTCTTTCTTGAAGTATGTCGTTTCTGCACCAACTGAAGTGCTCACATTTGCACACTGCAGAAGACGGTTGGTATAAAGATTCGTATTTTCATATTTGTTTTTATGAGCAGTTTGTACTATCCAGACACCATATACTCTCATTCAGCGTGATATCTTTTGGCGTTGTTTTCGTGATGTATAAAGATGCTTCTGTGGGTGGCATGTTAACCCCCCTTTATTCTTGAGAGCCACAAAAGATGCACTGAACATGGATGCATATTGCACTAACAGTCTTCTTGGATATATGCCAGGTCCGAACCCATTTTTAGGTGTGCATAGATTACACTCTCTATTCAATATAGTCCATGTGCTAATTTGACCATAAATTTGACTTTGATATGGTACCCATGTCTTTTAGGGATGTTAGGCTGTCTCCTTGAAAAGCAGTCATAAATCATAAGAAGCTCAAATTGAAGTACTTACAAGGTAACTGGTAACGATAGTTGTACATTCAGACATCTTCACATTGATATATACTGTCAAACATGGGTTTTCAAGAATATGAGATTGAAAATGATAGTGATATGTGTATTACCTTTTTTAGGAATCATCCAACTATTTGCATAACCTGGTAACATCTGGGTTTTACTTTTACAGACAACTCAAACTCACTGTGGTTCAAGATGGTATTGGAAATATTGTTGGTCTTCTCTTGAGGCACTAATTTTTTTAAGTGTCGACTTATGGTTTTTATAATTTGAAATTGCAGGGTTTCTTATCAAGAATCAACTGGTGATACATCTTACACTTGGTAGTTGGTACTGCCTTGCAAGCTGTTTTGATGCATTGGTGACACATCTTACTCTGAGAATGATTCGTTTTGAATATCTCGCGATTGTTGCAGCTGCGTGAAGGGGTTGGGCACTAGAAGGTGATGAGTAAGTGTTCTCGCTATGATTAATTTCACCTATAGAAAGTTTAGTTTTTACAAATCGATCTTCGAAGTTTTAAAATTGGTAAAAAAGAGTTTTCCGTCAAAAAAGATAAGTTATAATTAATTTGTGAAAGTGAATCAATGTTAACATATCATATGTATATCACAGAATCATTCCAAAAAAAAATATGAGCATTGACTTTTGAGCCTAGCCTACTATTTATAACCTCAAAATCTACTTGGTATCGCGTGTTAATACGATACCCAGACCTTTATCTATGTAATTATTGTTTAGAACTTACGGTGAATATGAAGATTGTACCGAATTTTCAAATGTGTCCATCTGACCTTTAAACTATTATTTAATCTTTTCGAAGTTTTGGAAAATAACCGCCACCCTGTATTTTGTTTTGTTTTGTTTCTGTATGAATAGTTCTTGAAATCTTTTCCCTACTTGCTGGTCTTCTAAAATAAAGATTCTTTAATCATGGTCTTCTTTAGACAAACTGGTTACTTATTGTTATATCTGCATTTATACGATTGCAAGTGCCAAATTCCATGCTTTTCATTTCATCTTGCTTAGATGCTCTAGGAGAAGTTGCAGATTGAGGTAGACCTGTGATTGATTGGATCGTTGTATGCAACTCACATGTTCAAGATTAAATTTGTGTCACTTTTTCTATCTGCTCATGGTTAAGAATTGGGGTTTTGTAAATTTGAAATTGAAGGATTGCTTATGAAGAATCAACTGGTGACATGTCATACTCTGAGAGTGATTTGTATTGAATACCTTGCAATCGCACAGCTGCATGAACGTATTGGTCAATAAAAGTGGACAGGTAAGTGTTCTCAATATGTTTATGAATTGATCGCTGAATTTTTTATATTCTTTTAAAAAAGACTTTCCCCTTAATTGCAAAGCTCATCCGTGGTCTGTTTTTCTATTCTTCACTTGCTAATTCAGTAGATGACAATGCAGGATCCTTTTCCTTTAGGCGCTGTTGAGGTATGCCATTTATGGACCCCCTGAAGTGCTGATTGCTGACATTGCACACTGCGAACAACGATTGGTATGAAGATCCATATTTTCATATTTATTTTTTGTGAGTGATCAATTTATCATCGAATCTTAACACCTATCTTGCAGGTAAATGTTGATGCAGTCAATAGTTACAAGTTCCCATCTGGTCAAGCAAATTATGTGTGGCTATGCAAATGTTACATGCGTGGCTTTTGAAAATTACTTCTATCAAGCGCTGCCTAAACTACCACATCCAAGGGTATGAAAGGGCTTTTAGTGAACAGTTTCCTGCTTTTCAATTGCAGAACATATTTGTTCAACTATGATTACAAAATTTTTAGATGTATATGGCTTGGTATGATGTAATATCAACGTTTTATCTGTGAACACTATACAGGTTAGATAGCTCTAATAATGGCAATGAAATTATGATATGCAGGGTTTGAAGAATTTCACTCCTCTTACCAACAGAATTCCTGGAGCTATGGCATAGGTTGACAATATCTTTTAACCAGAGGTACGCACTCCGTCCTTCAATGAAAATATATGAATTAAATATTACTTTGGTATTGTTTTGTTTTGTGTTTTCTTCTTAAGAATAAAATAATTGATTCGCTATCAATGAATTGGTCTAGTGACTCTATTTCCTTAGTGGTTCCTGCTCATGTCCTGCTAAGGCTGTCTTTGTAAGATCTAACATGGGCCGATGGAATGATTTATGCAACTTGTATTATACAACTTTTAATCTTTTATTTGAGTAAAGAGCTAATTTGTAAGTATTTAGCACTTTCTCTAGGAGATCTTAATTCGTCTAAACACCGATAAACCCTTAATTTTCTTTCTTCAGTCACATACATGCTTGCTCTCCTATAACCTACTTTCTAAGAAAATGAAAAGACTACTTTTGAAGCTTACGAACAGCTATTCTAGGATGTAAAACATTTGCAGGTCTTAAAGGGAGCTATAGTTGAAATGACAACTGATTATTGTTTATACTACTACAAATGCATTCGACTAATGAGAAGACCTTCTGTTGTCAAGTTCATGAACATTTCCTGATTATTTGGAGTCCTCTGTATGAATTAAAATTGTTATGACCATTACTTTGGATGATTAATGCCAATTGAAGATGATTATTACATAATCCGTATATGTTTGATTGAGTACTTAGTGTTCTGCTTCAAAATATCAACAATGATAACACCTCATATTTATGAAGACAAAAAAATGAAATACATACATTTCTAAGTTGCAAAACACTTGGCAAGTTGCATTCTCAAAATTTTCATGCATATCCTGCTTTCGTTACCGTCCTTCAAGAGTCATAGTTAATTTGTTATTTGTTTGTGTTTGATCTGGTTTGTACGACGAAGAAGACGAGCTGGACATAGTTTTTCTGACAACAAAAGCTGGTTGATTTGGTGTTGCAAGACTTGCAACATCACCGGCAAGCATTAAAACTACATTCGTCATGGTCGGACGATCTCCTGGATCTTCTTGCACACATAAAAGCCCAACGAGTATGCACTTTAATACCTCACTTGAATTGCTAGATTCTAATATCCTTTTATCCATTAATTCAAATGGTATATCTTCTTTCCATAAATTCCAGGCCTGTCATTGCTTGCAGATATATTAATCACAACCTTTTTAAGCAAAAAGTAGTAATTGATCACTATAAAATGACTTTTGAGACAAATGGAGTTACTTACATAACCTAAAAGGCTTAGATTCTGTTGGAATTGAGACGATCCTGTGTTCTTTTTTCCACTAATAATCTCTAGAACGACGACTCCAAAACTAAACACGTCGGATTTAATGGAAAAGAAGCCATCTAATGCGTACTCTGGAGCCATGTAGCCACTGCATAAAGGAAGTTTATTGACATATATAATGCATACTGACCTTTTATACCAAGGATTTTTATTTTATAATGAGCAACCCGCACATGTTTGTGTACTTACTAGGTTCCAATGACTCTATTGGTGCTGGCTTCCATTTCCCCGCCTTGAACTATCTTCGCCAAACCAAAGTCAGATATTTTTGGATTCAGTTCTTCATCTAATAAAATATTGCTTGTTTTCAGATCTCTGTGAATAATCCTCAGTCGAGAATCTTGGTGGAGATACAGAAGTCCTCGAGCAATCCCCATAATAATGTCAAACCGATTTACCCAATCCAATGATATAGCTGGTGCTTCATCTTAATCACAAAGAGGTGTTGGAATACACTATTAGTTCATGTCAAGGTTTATATGCTCATATATATATATATATATATATATATATATATATATAATGAAATACAGAGGCTAACCAAATATGAATGCATCCAAGCTTTTATTCGGCATATACTCATATAACAGAATCTTTTCATTTCCCTTCATGCAGTATCCCAACAATCTAACAAGATTGCGGTGTTGAAGTTTAGCAATCAAGGTCACCTCATTTCTGAACTCCTCTAATCCTTGGTTAGAAAGACTAGACAATCTCTTTATAGCAACTTCAAGTCCTCCAGGAAGCTCACCCTAATGACATTATTATAACAATGATTAATTATATACTGCACTAAACCTAATAATATGGATAATAAATGGTAGGCCTAATTACACAAGACTAAATGTACGTCTACAAATATGATTGGTGGGTTTCCAAAATTGAGTGGATGAGATAAAGAGAGAAGAAAAACCAACCAATCAGAAAGTTAGGCCTATTTGTAGGCCAGTATAGTTAGGCCAATTTAACATTACTCTAATAATATTAGAACAGCTAAATGAACTTAGTGGTTTGGGATCGTCACCTTATATACCGGCCCAAACCCTCCTTCTCCAAGCTTATTAGCATCCGAAAAGTTATTTGTTGCGACTTGTATGCTTTCAAAATTGTAGAATGGTATTCCAATGCCTTCTGTATCTTCTATCCTTGAATGATTTAGATCGAGCAAGTCTGTGGCCCATCTTTCATTATTATCCGTGTGAAGCATTGAATTCCTTCCTAAATATTATCAACAACCAAAGTTCATAAAGTACATATTCTATTAGGTTAAATTTTTATAAGAACTCTATAAATTTTCATTGAAATATATTCTAATTGGTGTGCTTGTAGTCGATGGTTGCTACCTACTTACCTTGTTCACGTGTGAGTACCAGTCTCTTGTAATATATATAGCTTAGGCTTCCTAACAACAGGATCACAAGAATTGTCATTGTGATGATCAAAATATGTGTCCGAGTTATGAACGACGATGAATTTTCATAAGGATATGGCCGATATGCTTCTGTCTGGTTGAGGTATCCTATGTCACAAAAGAATTGAAAAGTAATTAAAAGTAATATATTTTCATACAAACTTATACTCGATATGTCCTAAAATAAGTCTTCACTATTTTAACCCTGTCAGTTCGTTTTATAAAAGCCCATTTTCAAGATTGATGGTAAAAATTTTAAAATAGACATTTGAAAACACTGCAATAAGGAGGCATTTCTAAAATTCTGTCTAGTGGATACTTGTTTTGGTATGGAGGAAATAATACACAGAAAGTGCATAAGTTTTTGTGTCAATAGTTGACACTTCATGTTTGAGCCCTATGATGCAGTTAGGCATAAAGTGCTAAATATTATGGATAAAGAAAAAATGCAGATATAGGAAAGAAAGTACATAGGTATACAGTTGAGTTCAATGACATACCTTGTACGGTTCTAGAAACACGGATGGAAATATTATGTGCACCATTTGTTTGCAGATTATATACGTCTGAATCCCAGATCCAGCAACTGTTCTTACCATCAGGACGTCCACTTCCTAATTGTCCTTCTTTAGCAAGAGTATATGAGTAAGCCTTGCAATTGCATTCTTGAAGACAAGTTTTCTTGCACTCTGACTCATTGTTTGATTGTAAGATTGTTCGAGTAGGATTCTCAACTTTGATCATGGTAAGATTCATGAATTCGTCATACGTGTGATCACATTTGTCAGATCCTTGTCCGCAGCCATCTGAATACGTTCCTGGTGTAATAAGAGTAAATCCTGGCAAACAACTGCATGAAGAATAATTACTTGGGCTACAAATTCCAAATTTTCCACACACTCTATAAATGCTACAATTATCCTGTGGCGCTTGCCAATCTAGAACCCATTGTTTCTCGTGTTCTGCCCAACTAAAATATTGTATACTGCCTGTGTGATTCATCAATAACCTTGAGTTATTGACGACGAACGAATTAGTAGAAGTATAGCAGTCCTTCAAAGGTTTGTTATTTGTCCTGGGCCCACAGTAATTTGTATCTACTGGTTGTTTGGTGGAATTCGATAGCAAGTAGTATGCGCCAATGAACAATTGGTCTGGGTCGAAATTGTTCAGTGATCCCCGTCCATTCTTCCATTGATAATTTGTTGTATCTGTATTCTGAATAAAATATTGATTCGTCTCTTCTTGTTGGAACACAAAACTTCCCGTACTTGGGTCATCCACATTTTTCCAGGAGGTCAACTTTAAGTTGGTGTCCATTTTCATACCAGGAAGAAATGTATCTGTTGGATTTTGGAAACTTTCCCATTCATAGCTTCCTAAAGCAATATCTATTAGAACTGCATTTCCAGAATCGAGTAACTTCAACGCTTTTTTAGGATCCCCACCTGGAAAAATCGTTATGTTTTAACTTATCATCTTCCGCAAATCAATACAATGAGACTATACATACTAATGGCATGATATTTTGCTTCAATAGATACATTTATAGATTATAGACTTAAAAATTTGTATCATGTGCCTAAAAATGTGACTGAGAATTTGATTTGTGGATATGATAGAATAAGTGGTGGAAGAAAGGAAAGCGGAATCCATGTGTCGTTCAGTGTATATATATATATATATATATATATATATATATATATATATATATATATATATATATATATATATCAAGATTTAGACATAGTTTAGGTACATGTTAATGAGGACTTCTATACTAATTGTTAAGTTGAAGTTGAGCCAATTGACTGGGTCTGACCTGTGCTTATGTTGAAATAAACATGTTTTTGGTCTTTGTCTAGCACCTTTACCTCACCATCATGTGAAATTGTTAGTACTCCATTTGAACCCTGCAGTGGAAGATCACGGTTACCAACCCATACCACGGTCATTGGATCCTTAGTATACCAAATTCCAATGTACCACTGTTCACGACCCCTTGAAAAGAACCCCATTTGAAACTGCTTGTCTGCTGATTCCAAATAATCAGTTCCCGCATATATGCTTTCTCCTGTTGTTATGTTGTCTTTAGATGAACAACAATTAAAGTATAAACTTAAAAAGACCATACATAAGAAGCAATTGTAGATATTTTTATAAGCGTATGATGTTATCATGATTGTTTTCCTTTGAGTAAAGGAAAATTGAAGTGGCAGTTTGAAAATTATCTTTGTGAAGTGTGTACTTAGGAAGCATTCAGGAAATGCTGAAATGCATGGACAATGATGGTTTTTGGATTGTTTTGTGGAAGTTATGAAAAGTAGCTCAATGATATGAGTCAATGCCTACTTTTTAAGTCTACGTTGGCTCCACTTGTGCACTAATTTCATATGTGCATAATTATATTGATAACGAAGTAATGATTTCGTTGTTTTCCTCATGTGTTTACGTCTTCATTGACGAAGTGGTCCATTGCCATTACATTATGAAGATTCGAGTTCCTACCATTCTCCCGTTTGATCATATCAGCATTGCTACCCTTACTGACTACATATAGTTGTTAACCCTTTCAATAGACAATTGGCTGGGTTTGATTCGTACAATTCCATAAAATTCAATGGAATTGAAATGTCAATTCCCGTTGGGTGTTTAGATAAAAAAACAAAATTAACTGAAATTCGCCTAATCCCCTTATGTTTCTTGAAAGTCCAGCTCCTTTATAAATTCCAATTTCGTCAAAAAGATTCATCGAAGCAAATGCATCCTCAGATGTTTGTATTGCCAAATACTGTAGTTTTCTTCATTTGATACTCAAGAATTTTTTCCACCATTCGTCTACATAGAGGGTTTGCCCTCAATTATTCAAGATTGTTAATGTTTTTGAGTCATCAATGATTAAGCTTATGAGATCATTATAATTTTGATCATCCGATGTCTCAATATGATAGATCAATCAATTCTACAGTTTAATTCTAAGTATGATCATACACTTGATAAAAGCATGAACAAGTGTACTACTGTACTGTGTACATAACTACGGAGTATTAATTAAAACAGACCGGAACTATAGCCTATAGGAGGCCCAAAATGTAACCAAATTGTGGATCAGCTAAATGAGTAAAGTGAGCCCAATGATATTTTATGAAGAAAACAAAATACTGATTAAGCCTTCTACTAATGGATTCGGATTCTTCCCTGTTAAGCCGTTATTAAAATCTTAATAAAAAGCCAATTTGCTGATGGTCCACGTGTGTTGTATCAATTTTTAAAACTTGCCCTTGTATCTTTGTCCACGTTTTCAGTACAATAAATTTAGGTTCTGCTTAAATATAGTCCATCTACTATCTAAAATAACTAAAATCACCGTATTCTTTTTTTATTCACCAACTTCAATAAGTTTAGATAAGGGTACTTCGTTTAGTCATTTTGAATGGCAGATCGACTATTCTCAAACAAAGTGTGATCGAGTTGGACTCAAATTGTGGAAAAAGAAATATAAATAGTGTGTTCATAAATCGATGTAAAATTCGTAGACCATTCATGTAATTTACGTGAGTTTCTTAAAACATACTACGTATAAAGCATCCACGTCAACATATCGATCATTCTTGACAGCTGGCATGTCAAAATGGAGCTTCTGCAATGAAAGTTACATACCACCACAACCACAACAGGTACAACTTTCCCATAAATATCTCAAGTACATCCAAATTTTTTAGGCCACAAATATAAAAAAGTAGTATTTCTTACGAATTTTAAAAAATTTCAAATTGCTTCACAACCGTACAAGTCTCACTAGGTTTCACCACTAATCATGATCGTTGGATCTGGTGGTTGAAATTTTGTGACAATTATATCCATACAAGTTGAAACCAAACACTCGATTAACGTATCCACATCTATCCTCTCATAATAAATCCAACCACTTTGTATATATATTTAATTTTTAATGTTATTGTCAAGTAATTATTGGTAGTTATTTATAACCAAAATATAATTATTCAACATTTCCAAACTTTTTTTTTCTATGTATTGCTTTCTTAGTTATCTAACAGTTTGCAATATTATTTACCAACAAAAATTACATTACTTATAAGGCAGCTCCCAACGCCATGCTTCGGTTTACGTCGGTCGGGACCGACGAGGCCGACAGGGATGGCACGAACCTGCCGGTTGCTCGTCGGTTGCCTTCGTCACTTGCAATCTTCGGTTAACCGAAGCTTCATCGTTTTTTTTTTGTTTTTTTATTTTTTATTTTGTGTGTATAAAATGAAAGGTAAATTGATAAATGCGAGACCCAAAAGTTAAGGTGACAGAGTAGGGATGGGAGTGGTCAGTCACTTTCAGTCGGTTTCGGTCAGTTTTCTGAAAAAGCTGACGTGTCGCTGACGTAGCTCTGTCAATTTCAGTCAGTTGGTTTTTGGGTTCGGAGTGGCCTAAATGTAGCAAGTGTTCATTCGTAATCTATTTGAAATAATTAAAAATAAAACTCGGTTCTTTTCGATACTACATCCACGTGAGCAAATTATAAGCAAATTCTACGAGGAGAGAAATATGGTCCACGTCATCCATATCACTAGTTAAGATCTATTTAAGGACCACAGTGCGTCCACGTACGACATGACGTCAGCACTCGTACAATAATATCTCGTATGGGGTCCCAATCATCATGCTCTAATTTTACACCACAAGAAAAGCATATTAATAAAGAATTTTGAAAACTTCCATTGTTCCTCCACAATCTGACACGTGCCACAAGTGCACAACAACCTCCCATTTACAACCACTAATTTCGGTGGTTGAAATCTTTGACATTTCTTGTCCCTCGAATCCTGAATAGACGGTTCTACCCGCCCATTAATGAATAATATCTCCCTCTCCTTTTTCTATCAACCTTTTTTATTATTGCATAGGGTGTGGTAAATAGTGTTCCGGAGAATATTGTTTGTGAGAATTTTGTGGTGTGGTAACAGTGTTCTAGACAATGTTCTCAAAACTTATCTTTTTATATTTATTTTTTGTGTGAGGAAAAACAATAAAAAATGAGAACATTGAAGGATACAACGTTTCGTTCTGGACGCTGATAGCTGGAACACCGACGAGAACATTGAGAAGAACACTGGGACGGTGTGAGAGAACACTGTGTTACAATGTTTGTTTGTTGTTTTAACTTTGATGCCACGTAAGCCCACTCCGTATGCTTTCATAACGATTTTTTAATTTTTTATTTCGACGTACATACGGAGATTTGTTTGTTGTTTTACTTTTTGGAAACTTAACTAAGTATTAACGGTACAAGTTAAAAAAAATCAATATAAATTGTAATTAATAAATATGTGTAATTGAAAATTAATGAGTTTAATAACTGAAATTTGTAATACATTTAGAAAGTTCTGATGCATTTAATGAAATTTATTATGTGTTTTTAGGGTACAAGTTAACTAAACCCTTTAATATAGAGTAATTTAATAGACAGATATAATGTACTAATATAACTTCTACTATTTAAAGAAATTACGATTTTATTAAATGTACTTTAACGTGTGTCACGGAAGGTGAAATGTCTGTTAATATAAGTGTATACTCCCTTCGTCCCATAATTATTGTCCATCTTTCCATTTTTGGATATCTCAAAATAATTGTCCACTTCTCATTTCAACCAATAGGAGGAGAGTTTAGTGGGTGAAGATTCTATTTGATTGGTTGAAAGTTGTTACAGTCCTACTTTTATTAAACTGCATGTTTTTTGTTGGTGGATAATAATTTTGGGACGGAAGGAGTATAATACAAATTGAAATTTGAAATAAAAAAGAGAATGAAAATATATTGTATACCTGATCATCATTAATATTAATATAGGTGTATATAATTAATATAGTTTCAAATTTTAAAATAATAGAATTGGATTCATAATGCAATGTCATTTTCGTTATATATATAGAAAAGCTAGGTGGTTTGATCAACATGTGACATCAAGTGTCTCTTCTTTTATTCCTATAATAATACCCTTACAAATCACATCATTTTTTCTTCTCCTCCTCAAAACCATCCAACATTTTTTTCCTTACAACAACCTTCAAGAAAACATTTGGTAACTAGACAAAAATGAAGAAACAATGCGAGCTATGCAAATCTACGGCTAGTATCTACTGCGATTCAGACACAGCTAGCTTATGCTGGACCTGCGATGCAAAAGTCCATTCAGCAAATTTTCTAGTAGCTAAACATTCAAGAACACTTCTATGCCAAAGATGTCAGTCTCCGACTCCGTGGAATGCAACGGGCGAGAAACTTTCACCTTCAAGTTCGTCGATATGTCAAAAATGTGTTGTGGAAGGTGTTTTGGATGATGGTGGTCATAGAGAAGAAAGAGTTGGAGGGAATTATTATGATGAGATTAATAATAATAATCAGGTTGTGTCGTGGTTGTCGATACGGGCTCCACAAGCGTCAAGTTCTTCCAGTAGTGATGAGTATTTGAATAGTGATCATGCGGTCTTGCTGAAGCGAAAACGATATAATGTTTTAGATCTTAATTTGGATGTATTAAAGGTATCCTTTTCACCCTTTGCATGAATTTTATGCCTTTGCTTAGAGCGAATTTATGTAAAAATATGATGAAAATTTCAAATATGAAAATATAAAAAGAAAAGAAAGTTAAACTTTGTCAAGAAAAATATAGAAAAAGTTAGAAATTTATGTTACGTCGAGGTTTTTCTTATATAATACTACGTATATGTATAATATGAGATGATTACATCTTCATAAGTAGAAATTAACTAGACGTTACTTTTAAGGTCGAATAATTACATTACCCACCTTGTTCAATTAATTTCCCTAAACTGCTTTTTCTCTAATTTCTCCTTCGAAAATTTTCCAATGATAAAGACAACCCTAAGGATTGTCCATAAGACTATAACACGTGAACTAACATTTGTACTCTTACCATAATAAATATCATGACCCCGTGAATTTTAGTTGACTCCACCTGAATTTTTGTTGAAGTACAATCATTTGATGCATATCCAAGTTGATTATTGACAGTTCTTAGAGATGTCATTAACAATACCATTTTTCCTTTTACTATTTAATTTACGATAAATCGGAATTTTTTGTGATGCAGTTCTTTTTTTTTTCTTTTGTTGCACGATTTTTGGACCTATTTATTGTCGTACTATATGTGTAACCATGTTTTAAAAGTTAACGATTGTTGACATTTGTTGCATTCCAAAATCAGGACGAGTTAGATTGTTCATCGAGCATTGGAGACAAAACGACATCGTTCAACTCAAAGCGATCTAGCTCAGAGGCAAGCATCAGGAATGTAAAGAGGATCCGTTACCAGAATATGATATCCGGCGATAATGTGGTACTTGGCACGAGTAAATCATCGAGAATTTTAGAATTGGACTTAAACTCATCACCATAAATATCTTTTGTATTATTGTCGTAGGTGAGTTATAGTATCGTGGTATTCTAGCATACATAGAGTACGAAAAATGTACGTAATCTCGATTTAATTAACATTAACAATGCTTTAAGATGGGCTTATTTGTAGTATAGTAGGGAATATATTATTATGATAAAAGTGATTAGGTACACTTTTGATTGAACAAATAAACAAGTTTGGCTTTTGAATTGTATTTTCGGATTGAACAAATATATTATTATGATATAAAAGAGCTCTCTTAGTCATCCGGGGAACTCGGTCGAATCATCCTCGCTTCCGGGGGGTAATTTTTCTTTCTTTGATTCTGGTAAACATCTTGTAGATGATAAAAAAAGAGTCGTAAACAGTCACGCGATATATCATACGTATCTCTCTTAAGCCGCATATGATAAGTATATTAAACTCACTCTAAATAACCTGAACAGAGAAAAATTCATTAGCTTGATTCATATTGAATTACTAGTAAATGATTATATTTTTAACGGTTTAATTTCCTTAATGAAAGCTCTCAATTATTACAATTGAGAAATTTTTTCTGTATCCTATCAATTTCCTAAGGGGAAATAACTGGTACATCACAAACCCTTTGTGCTATGGAGACCTCTAACCTTTCGTATAGTTTACCCTTTAACTTTTTGAATGTACATATTTAGTCTATTTTTTAAAAAACAGCACTTTTTGAAATGTACATATTCTAGACTACAACATTTACTAGGAAATGTTTGGGTACTATTGAATGAATAGTGCCCAAACATTTTACATTGTATATCCCTCAAGTTTTAGCATTTTTTTATTTTGTACCTTTTATATTTTATTCATTATTTATTTTCTACCGCTTAACTTTTATTACTTTCTCACTTTCTACCCTGCACTTTTCTAATCTTCACCCCTTAACTTTTATATAGTTTTCATTTTTTACCCTTCGTCTTTTAGCTATTTTTCAGTTTGTTTGTCTGAAGTTTAACCACTTCTCCATTTTATACCCTTTACATTTTAACATTTTTCATTTTTCCCCT
The DNA here is from genome assembly GCA_963422505.1 of Pseudognaphalium luteoalbum. Classification (NCBI taxonomy): domain Eukaryota; kingdom Viridiplantae; phylum Streptophyta; class Magnoliopsida; order Asterales; family Asteraceae; genus Pseudognaphalium; species Pseudognaphalium luteoalbum. The sequence goes on from OY730192.1 coordinate 2,479,417, forward strand.
TTCAATCTTAACTTTAATTTTTTTCCCCTTTTTTACTAATACATTATACATTTTTCCCCCTTCCTTACAACAAAGTTTTATACTAATTTTATTATAACAAAATTATACAAACAATTGCGAACGATAATTTAATTTAACATTTTTATGTAGTGTTCTATAAATTTTGTATTACTGTACATTTTTTTAATTATACATACATATTAGTATAATAAAAAACAACCATAAAAAATCATACCTTCGTCAACTTAAATTCTTTTATAAAATTCATACGTTGATTTAAAATGTATTTTTTATCCCACCGTAAAAAAAATGTTTCCAAATTTTTTTTTCGACAAAATTATTTTAATAATAAATTGTATGTTATTACTTTATTTTCTTTCAAATATACACATACATATTTGTATGAAAAAAAAATTAAACATACACGCATCAACTAAAAATTCCATATTTTATATTGGAGTTTAAGAATGTATTTTTTCACCCCAATAAACAAAAATAATATAAATGATGTTTCTTTGCATAACAACTTTAAGTGAAATTTTAAATTTTTCTTGGTCAAACTGTGTGCGCCCTTTTATCTTAACAAGTTGATATGATATGTGACTATGCACAAGATATACTAAATTCTTATATTTACATATTGACATTTGAACATTGATTTAGTTTGTTCAATCTATTATATTGTATAAGAATGATGTGATTGTTATTGTAATCATGTATACGAAACCGCGTATGATAATTATTGTATTAGTATATATGTATTCTGATATCTTAAGAGTATTTTTTTTAATTCAAGATGCGGGATAATATATTCACCTAAAATTAAAATTTTGTTCTACTCTGCCGCAACGCACGGATAAAATCAGCTCGTTTAATCTATTTATAAAAAACAACACTGAACAACACAAAACTAACAACACCAATTATTTTGATATGCTTTAATATTCCCTGGTGGGACATACATAACTTGTGGTTCATGATTGTTACTTGTAAATGAAGGGTCATTTTTGTGGGTGTAGTGTGTTGCATGTAATTGATTAACTTTTGGTTCACATTCATAATTCGGTGGTATTATCCTAATTGAATTTGCTAAAGTTTTATATTATATAATCTTTAAATATTAATATTTGTTACTTTCATAATTGAATTTTCAGTTAATTATATGCCTAAATAAATTTAATAAACAATTCCATTTTACCATTAATATTAGTTATTTATACAATATGTAACTATTTATATATATAATTAAAAAAATATTATTATTTTATTATAAATTGTAACTAATTGTATATTAACATTAGATATATTTTGATAATTTAATTTATTTATATTTTTATTATTATTAATGTGAAATCCATTCCAATTCTATCTAAACAAACGTGACTGATTCCAACACATTTAGATTCCAATTACATTAGATTGTAATTCTTTTGTATTTTAATTCATTCGGATTCCAATTCCTTTAACAGATTTCAATCCGTTTAAAAACGTTCAAAAAATATATGTAATGTAATAATATGAACTTGACTCTTATATAAACTTAATTAGTCTTAATTGAATCTTGATCTCAAACAAACCTTCTTCAGAATTAACTTAATCATAATTGTATCACTAATTAAGTAACAACGTTTAGGTAATTAGATATATTTATGTTTATATACCAAAAGCTCTACATAGATTACGAGTTTCATCCACGAATCGATCTTATTGACTCATTCGCTTGGACGCTATACCGCATGAAATAGACCTAAAGATGAACTAGTACGTTTAACATACAATATGACAAATTAAAGCAACTCATGGATTTTTTTTATTAGTGATGCACATGGAAGACATCAAAAAAAATATAGGCAAAGTTTTGGAACAGGGTAGCATCAAAGCAGGAATTGAACATCTCTATAATAAAAGAAATAGCTCCAAAATACAATTTATCTAATTAACAATTGAGAGTAACATGTTTGAATCGTTTACTTAAGAGCCGTTCGTTGGCTTTAATTTGCAAGACATCTTTTCGACGATATATGCTGCCTCCTTGATGTAGCCTTTCGATTGAAGGATCGAGTAGAGAAAATACTGTTATAATAACTGTAACGAATATCTTCTCCTCGGAGATGGATATGAGGAAACACGAGTTATGTACCTGTAGTACATATAATGAGCATTTTAGGTTAGTTTTCCTTCTGTACTCTGTAATTTATCTAAAATAACAACCCATTTTACATGGATCATATATAAAATCAAGCTGATCTAGGAGGCCTGGCCTTCTGCTCAATTATGTGGATTTTCTACATGATCTCTTCCAAAATTGAAGAGATCATCACATTTATCATTTGTTTATAGTTTATAACCGTTCAATAAACAAAAGTATGAGTAATGATAAATTCACCATCTAAATTGACAAATCCATCAAAAAAATATGCGTTAACATGTTGTATTGTACAACCTGTTAACGCATTTATTTGGTGGATTTATAATCATCACGCAAGATGTGCATTATCAAATCGCTTACCCCTCTTGATCCTAAATTTATAGTTTAACAATGCATGATGTTTTACGTGTAAATAAGAGTACACATTTTACGTGCAACTAGTATCATAGACTATTTTAGATTGCAAACTCACCTTTTGTAACATGATCTTTAGCATCATGAAACACCGGTGTCCCCTCGTCGACGGCCGACTTCTTTGCACTATCATCACTGTCACCAACATCATCGTCAGAATACCTAACAACAACCACAGGACAAACACAATGCCGAACACAATAATCGCTAACACTTCCAAGTCTCCCTTTTCCTTTTCGTTTCGAAGCACCAAATCCTCTACTTCCCATTATCATGACACTAAATCCAAGCCTCTCAACCTCCAAACAGAGCCGCTCTTTCAAATCATGATCCTTAACGATATGAATCTTAAACGGTATATTCGCTTCAACCAAAGGCTCTGATAACATGTTAGCTTTTGCAGTCGTGAAGTTATCGAAATCATCTTCGAGTTTTTGTCGTGTTTCTTTGGATGGGTTGATTTCAGCGTCCATTGCATGGCCCCAATCCGCACCGTAGAGGATTGAAGTGAGTTGGATGTGGAGGAGAATGACCGCATCACCGGGTCGTAAGTAGTTTTGTACGGCCCATTGAACGGCGAATGCACTTTCGTCGCTGAGGTCCACCGCAATTGCAATGCGACGTTGGGCATTCGCGGTGGGGGTGGAAACGGGTGGCGGGTAACGTGGAGATGATGGCGGATCGGCTCGAACGGTGGATAATGGTGGCACTTGACGTTTCATTTGAGTGAATATGATGAATAATGTATTTCGTTTTTTTTTTTTTTGTTCCTTTTTCGGGATTAATCAAGGGAGAGAGGGGGATGAGGAAGGTTTTGAGGAGAGATTGGTGGGATTGTTTGGTTGACGGGAGTAAATAATACCGATTTTAGAGGAGAGAATAAAATTGTGTAAATTCTTAGATGAAATAACATCATTTTGGTCCGTATTTGGGTGATATGGGCCTCTTTTCAAATTTGAGAACAAGAAAAATGGGTGTGAACTGTGAAGTCCACGACGGTTCATAGCAATAAAAAGGGCTAAAGCCCAAAGTTATAGAAAACCACGTAATTGACTCTTATAGAGTCTTAGGTGGAATAGAATTGTGCAAACATTTTTGAGTAATAGTACCAAAACTAATTTAACATAATCAAATTTAAGATTTTCTTTGAATAAAATATTATAATATGTTGAAAGCAACTGGAATAAATCCGTAATATGCACTAACAGAACAAAAAAGAATTAAATAGATGATGCGCAAACAAAAAAACATATAAAAAATAATAATAATAAAGCCGGCATCTACAACAAATAAAATGGAGTGAACTTTGAGGTGACCTTCCAACTTTAAGATTGAAGGTTTAAATCTATAACTATGAACGAATTTATATATTCATGTGGTGGTAGTGTTACAATACTTAGTTTTCCAAAGTATCAGTACGATTACTTTTCATAAAATCATGAAAAAAAAGGTCAAATTTTGAAAGGAAGGAAAACAGTTGGTAAAAGCTGAATTAACAAAAAAGAACAAATCAAATATTTCGTTGTTAAAGAAAATAAATTAAATTCGCAACTCGAAAAATAAAAATGAAAATGAAATTAAAAAGAAAGTCGTGACCTGTGGTGTGTCATTGTCTCATCAATATACAAGTCCACTAGCTCACCTAACCACAATATTAAAGCTAGGTATAAATGTGATTGTATCAAAGAGGAAACGTTTCAAACTAGCGTAATACCCGCGTAATGCAATGTTTTAAAACCCGGGATTTTAGTCAACCCAGAAAAATGTTAATTTCTGGTCGGACCGGTCGGACCGAAAGGTCAGACCGGATTTAATAATAGTATACAGTAGTAGTATTTAGTGATTTTTTTTTATAATTATAATTATAATTATTAATTATATCATGTATAATAATTATAATCCATAGAGTAATAAAGAGTGATGACACATCGATTCCCTTGTTATTCTTGGAATACACATCAATATAATAATTATATAATCCATAGAGTAATAAATGATGATGAAACATCAGTCAAAAATTCCCTCATTACTCTCATTATTCTTGAAATACACAACTAGTCAATATAACATAATTATAAATGATTAAATGTACATAGAAATTGTAAAAAAAACAAAAAAAACAAAAAAAAAACAACATGAAACCGGGTCAATGCGCCGGTTCGGGTCTCGGTCCGACTGACCGGGTCAACCGGGTCGTTGACTAGTCAACATATTGAAAAACCCGGGTTTTTTTGGCCCGGAAATATCTAAAAATGCAGTCCGACCGGACCGGTCGAACCGGGTCTTAAAACATTGGCGTAATGGAGCGGGGTATATTATTTTATATTTAATTGGTGATTCAACGATGGTTGTATGATTATCCATGATAATGAGTTGATAGTGGTAATTTATTTGTATATAGAATTCTAGATTCAGATAAAATTGGTAAAAATGAAAAAATAATGTAAAATTGATAAAGTTATAGTGTAAAATGAAAATTAGACATACTAAATAACAAAGTGTTGAGTCTTGCTCTTAAATATTTCTATAAATAAAATATCAAAATGCACTGTATGTAATTATAGATTATAGATTATAATTATTATTATTAGTGCCTCATCCCAATTTTATCATAAAATATTTCTCATCAAAATTAGACAAACTAATAATGACGTAAAGAATTATCAAAAGTGTGAGTAAATTATTATTGGATAAATAAATTGGGACAGAGAATTTTATTATTATTATTATTATTATTATTAGTTTTTTGTCGAAAAGGAGTCAATAATTTCGGTTTTTGTATTTTCGGGTATCAAAAATTCTGAACTTTTTAAAATGAACAACTTATTTGAAAATTAGGATTGAAGGATATATGGCTAAGATGTTTGGGATATTTAAACATTTGTGGAAGATTAATGAGTCAATAATTCTCGTTTTTCCCAAAGAAGCATTCAACCATTCTCCGATCTATATCATATTAACCAATTCACCAACATTAGTGTATTTTTGGGTATCAAATATTCCGAACATTTTAGCCATATACCCTTTAATCCTAATTTTCAAATAAGTTGTTCATTTTAAAAAGTACATAATTTTTGATACCCGAAAACATAAAAACCATAATTATTGACTCATTTTTCGGCAAAATACCCTTATTATTATTATTATTATTGTTGTTGTTGTTATTATTGTTGTTTTTATTATTATTATTATTATTATTATTATCACTATAGCCTTTTTCTCATGCTTAATTTTTTTTTTTTACATATTATAGTTGAAATTATGATAATGATACCGTAAAATTCACATTTTTTATAATCATAATTTGTTTTTGAACATTAAATATTATTTCTCTGTTTGTTTAAAAGTATAAGTTTCTATTGTTCTTCTCATTTGCATGCTTTATACTCCGTAATTGATTTGAACTGTAGAACTTTATAAGTGACTAATAATGTTAACCCAATAATAACAACATAACTACATATTACTCCGTATTATATTGTTACATTGAAGTAAGATTGATCATTGATGTTTTTGGATTTTAATCTACGGCGGGAAATTTAATTTGGTAGTGTTATCGCTTTTGAAGAGAATTTAATATGTATAATTTCATGTAACAAACTAAGACTATTTCCAACGGTAACCGGTTTGTCCAACCGGTAACCAAGTGATTGATGAGTTGGATGTCAATGGTAATCACTTCCAAATCAATTTTGGGTGACAATCGATTAAGTGGTTCAACCACTTGTGTAATCACTTGCAAAGGTGAGGTCCATCATGATAAAATTTCTTTTTTCACCTTTTTCAATGTGTTTTAATGATTTTTGTCTGCTTGTTTTGTATTAAATAATTAAAATGAAAATAAAATGGTTTGAAAGTGGTTAAACTGTTGGTAGTGACAAATCAGTTTTAAATCAGTTGATGAAAAACTGATGTGGCGCTGATATGGCGGAAGTGGTTTGGAAGTGGTTCAACCACTATTGAGAAGGCTCTAAAATGGATTGAGATTGATTATGAATATATTTGACGAATGAAATTCAAATGAGTACAACATTTTAAAGATAGAATGGATTATCCAATAGAAATGTGTCATGTGTATCAACCTCACTTTTCCTCACATTCTTAAAAATTAAATATCGCTTAAACGGTAAGTCGAAAAATCACAAAAATTGCACCATAATAATCAGTGTTTAATTCTCTTTGATTAGAGATGTGACAAGGTATACTTTCGATGAATTTCGTTTCGTTTTTCAGTGGGTTTTGAATAGGAATGGCAATGGGGCGGGTTCGGTGCGGGGGTGTCAGCCCCACCCCCACCCCCATTATTCTAAGCAATCCCCATCCCCACCCCAAACCCTGGTGGGGTATTATTGGGGCGGTCTATCCGGGGAACTACTTACCCCAATGTCCAATAGGATCTTATCGGGGTAACTTATTGAACATTTGACTCTTTAAATCGTAATCCAGTACTCGACGAGACCAATTACTACATTGTAAATATTATTGTAATTCAAAAAGTTATAAATAAATATATTTATCGATGATATTAGTTATTTATAAATATAGAATAAATATTATATATACATATATTGTAACTATTATATATATATATATCGGGGCGGAGCGGGGCGGGGATGATACTACCTAACCCCAACACCAAGCAATCCTCAATCCGATCCAAAAGTGCAGGGTTCGGGGATCCTTATCGGGTTCGTATTTTTTTGCCATCCCTATTTTTGAAAATGAGTAACACACGTGGTACCGGCGGATAACACATGTCGTACCGGCTAGTAGCACATGTGGTACCAGCAAGTACCACATATGGTATTAATTTTGTACAATTTGTAAAACTCAAAAACAAAAAAGTCGTCGAAAGTATAACTTGTCACATCTCTAATCGAAGAGAATTAAACCATGACTATTATGGTGCAATTTTTAAAATTTTTCGACTTACAGTTTGTGAGATATTTAATTCTTAAAACCGTAGAGGAAAATGGGTATTATGACACATGATGCATTGGTATTGGTTCCCCTATTCTCACCAAAAATTCTAAATACATTAGACTTTAGAGAAAAGTTCAAAAAAGAATGGTAAAAAAATGGAGAATGGAGAAACCAATAGGATTTCTCCATTTCAAATACCCATTTCCATCTTTTTTTTCAAAGCTAAATATCTCACAAACCGTATATCTACAAATTATAAAAATTACATATTCGGAATCAACGTCTTTTTCTCTTCGATTCTAGATTGAACAACATATACTTTCGAAACTTTTAATGTGAAATCACATGTGATTTAACACGAAAAAATAATCATACCCGCTTATATTTCCGATTAAACTCTAAATTCTAATCATTGATGATGTAAAGAGATTAAGACATGAAAAACTAATGTGTAATCACATGCGATTGAATATCAAACTATCAATCACATGTGTTTAAAGAGTAATAAAATACGGATTTTCAAATTATTGACTAAGAATTATATAATTAAGTAAAAATCAAGTTGAAATCATACATGAATTATCATATATCGGTAAATTTTTCATCAAATATTAATTTTTAAATGAAAATCATTTGTGATTATATGCAAAATCATATGTGATTATATAACAAATCACTTGTGATTAAGTGTACAAATAACAATCACATGCAATTTTTAATAAAAACTATTGCAATTTTTAATTTTTTATTTATAACTATTAATGTAGGTGAATATTAAGTTATAATAACATGTTAAGTAGCAAATACCATGAATAAATAATCGTGAACAAATTTTAATTTTTTTTATCATAAATCACATGTGATTATATTGTGAAATCTGGTAAAAAAAGCGAAGGAAAAAAATTCGTTGAAAGTATATCTTATGACATCTCTAATCGAAGAGAAAAATTCGATGGTTCCGAATATGTAATTTTTATAATTTATGGACTTACGGTTTATGAGATAATTAACCAAGGGGTAGAAAAAAGAAGAGAGTTTTGTAGAGAAATGAAAGAACCCTATTGGTTACTTTATTCTTTACTTTTTTAGCATTCTTAAAAGAACTCAACTCTTACAACTTAACTCTATATTTGAATTATTTTATATTCTAGATAATACCTTTAAGGGGAACTGTAGTTGATATATTTGAAATTTAATTTAATTATAATATGAAGAACTTGAATTAGTTAATGTTCCTGTAAAAAGAAATGAATAAACAATTTCTTTATTTAGGGGTATTTGTGTGAGCTTATTTTTCAAATTTATTTCTTATTTTTCTTATAAGCAATGATAAGCTAGAAATATAGAGCTTATTTCAATCCTGTAAATTTTCACTCACAAATAAGCGTATAAACTTAGAAGTTAAGGTTATTGTCTTCAAGCAATGAAAATGTACCTCAAACATCCACTTACTATATTTTAAATGTCAATAAAACATGGTATTTAATAATTTCTCATCTTTAATATTTTACATTTTAAGCCTTCAAACCAAATGATTCATAGTAGCATCCTAAGATAAGTCATAATTAGAACTGGAATTGATCTTGAGTTCGGTCCTACCATCCAAAAATTGAAAATTTTAGCGTGGAGACTTATTCAAAAGCATTCGAGTTGTGACTTGTGACATCAACATGACCACTCCCGCCATCACTTTCATCCAATTTAATGAATTTAGTTAACCACGTTTTCTTGTATGTTTCATTATTATATTGGAAAATCTATGAACCGATGAATAAAAATATACTGTAGCATTTTTTCCATATAAATCAAGGATATACAAGTTGGGATAGTTTAAAAAGTTCGAGAATCAATCCATCCCTACACCAAGGATATAATTTGCAATAGTGAAAAGAGGTCAAGAATTTCTAGTGTAGATCTAAATTTAATATCTCGTGCAATCTCAAGTGTGTTGATAAGATGATAGGTTGGTTATGGATGAAAGAATTTTGTGAAAAAACTTGTCATGTCTCTCATTACAGATGAATACTCTATTAAATGGGTCGTCGTTAAGTCTGCTTGAACATTATCGACATAATGTTCTTAAGTGTGGGCTTGTCAACATTATCTATTATCTATATTACCACCTAAAATTATGATATATTATTCTTTTTGAAGTACAAATATTCAAATATATACTATAAGGAAAATGACCCATTTATCACTACAACAACCTCTTATAAAATCGAATTATATATACATGTATTTTCTTCAATTCTATATTAAACACTTATATTAAACAAAAAATAAGTTCTAGTCTCTTCTATATTTTATTAAGACTATCCATTATTGATAATAATCACATAATACACAATTTATAATTCAATATAATAATCAATATATAAGTCTCACATGGTTTGTAAATATACAGTATGTTTGTCATTGTAAATACTTATATGTAAAATAAAAATTAATCAACATAAAATTTAAAAGTATTTAGTATATGTTTATGGAGTAATTATTCCCAATCATATACTCTAGATTGTTTGGCCAATTCCTTAAATTTGTCAAACCAGTTTTTCTTTGCTGACTTTGACTTTTAAAACCTGATACAAACACAAACCACATCTCTTAAATTAAGTCAGAGATATCTTATGATCACACATGACAAAATTAAATCTGTTTATAAACCCAGAAATCTTATAAATGCTTTCATCTTTCTCAACTCCATAATTTCTCCAAATTCTCAGAAGTCATCATCACTTCAATGGTGTTTATCCTATTACTCTGTTTTTCTCTTATCATTTCTGTATCATCCGGAGCAGACACCATCACTGCAAACCAATCTATTTCTGGGGATCAAACAATAAGTTCAAAAGATGAAACCTTTGAATTGGGATTCTTCAAAGCAGGTAATTCATCAAACTATTATATTGGTTTATGGTATAAAAAAGTTACCACAAATCCTCCAACTATTGTATGGGTAGCTAATAGAGAAACCCCTGTTTCTGATAGATTCAACTCAATTTTGTTAATTCAAGATGGGAATCTTGTGTTACTAAATGAGTCAAAGTTTCCAATTTGGTCAACAGGAGTCAATTCCTCAAAGTCAAACTCTGTAGTTGCTGTTCTTGGTAATGATGGTAACTTAGTCCTGAGAAATAATGGGTCAAATTCAGATGAACATATTTGGCAAAGTTTTGATTTTCCAGCTGATACTTGGTTACCTGGTGGTAGAATTGCTTATAATAATATAACTGGAAGTAAACAGCTTCTAACTTCTTGGAAAAGTTCTGAAGATCCTGCAGAAGGATTGTTTTCTTTAGAACTTGATCCAATTGGGGCACAATATTTAATTAAATGGAATAGAACTACTCAATATTGGACTAGTGGAGCTTGGAATGAAAAAGAGAAGATTTTTGAATTGGTACCTGAAATGAGGTTGAATTATATCTATAACTTTAGTTATATTTCTAATGAAAACGAGAGCTATTTCACTTACTCGTTGTATAATCCATCGATTATATCAAGATTTGTTATGGATGTCTCTGGTCAAATCAAACAATCTTCATGGTTAGATGCCTCACAACAATGGCAATTGTTTTGGTCTCAACCTAGACAACAATGTGAGGTTTATGATTATTGTGGTGCTTTTGGTTCTTGTAGACAAACCGTATTACCATTTTGCAACTGCTTAACTGGTTTCAGTCCTAGATCACAATCTGATTGGGATCTGAGTGATTTCTCTGGTGGTTGTGTGAGAAAAACCGATTTGCAGTGTGGCAGAACAAACGAAAGATACGAGTTTCTCCCAATTTCATATTCGAATTCAAGAAAGCCTCCTAATTCGATTGCTTCAGTTGTTGGGAGCTCTAGAGAATGTGAAAGATCTTGCTTAAATAACTGCTCGTGTAACGCTTACTCTTATGACAACAATGGTTGTTCGATTTGGGATACAGAACTTCTGGATCTTACAGACGGTAATAGCAATGAGGTAACATTATATGTTAAAGTTGCTTCAAAAGATCTTCCTAGCAAAAAGAAGAATAATGTGGTTATTATAGGTGCGGTTGTTGGTTCAGTTGTAGGTGTGGTCGTACTCGTGGGTTTGGTTTGGTTTCTGATATATCGAAGCAAGAGGAAATCGACTGGTAAAACAACAGTAGAAGGCTCGTTGGTGTCCTTTGTTTATAGAGATCTACAAACAGCCACAAAAAACTTTTCTGATAAATTAGGAGGAGGTGGATTTGGTTCTGTTTTCAAGGGTACGTTGCCTGATTCTAGTATTGTTGCAGTCAAGAGACTCGAAGGTGTAAGTCAAGGAGAAAAGCAGTTTAGAACAGAAGTTAGCACAATTGGGACAATTCAGCACGTTAATCTTGTACGTCTTCGTGGATTTTGTTCAGAAGGTAATAGCAAATTATTGGTTTATGATTACATGCCTAATGGATCTCTAGACGCCCATCTTTTTAGTACCGAGAATCTTCTGGACTGGAAAACGAGGTATCAAATTGCGCTTGGAACAGCTCGAGGGTTGGTTTATCTTCACGAGAAATGCCGTGATTGTATAATCCATTGTGATATAAAGCCAGAAAACATTCTTCTAGACGTTGACTTATGTCCAAAAGTTGCGGATTTTGGTCTTGCCAAGCTTGTGGGAAGAGACTTTAGTAGGGTTTTGACAACGATGAGGGGAACTAGAGGATACCTAGCACCAGAATGGTTATCTGGAATAGCCATCACAACGAAGGCCGATGTTTATAGCTATGGAATGATGATTTTTGAGTTTATAAGTGGCACACGAAATGCAGAGCAATCACTACAAGGGAAGAATAAATTTTTCCCTATGGAAGCTGCAAATGTTCTAATAGGAGGTGATGATGTTATTAGTCTTTTAGACCCTAGATTAAATGGGGTAGCAAACGTTGAAGAAGTTTCGAAACTATGTAAGGTTGCTTGTTGGTGTATACAAGACGATGAAGATAGTCGTCCTGCGATGAGTCAAGTGGAACAGATTCTTGATGGTGTCTTGGATGTTAACATGCCTCCTATGCCACGATCTCTTAAGTTATTCGTCAATAACGATGATCACGTTGTGTTTTATACTGAGTCCTCGTCGAGCCAAACTTCACAAACTCAAAGTAATCCTTCGAGCGGCGGTTCTCAGGCAACGAGCACGACTTGATCATGAGCACAAAACATGTATTAATCATGTTGGTGGTTTGAGTACATAAATGGGTTCAATAAATGATTCTAGTGATCAAGTGAATGTAGATGAAGATGCAGGTATATATAGTTTTTGTATGTATAAGGGCGTGTTTTGTAATGATATTATATTGCTCAAATTGATTAAATGGTAGCAATGTATTTAGCTGCAAAGTTTGTTGGTTAGTAATTGCTAATAATTGATTCTTCTGTACAAATCTTCCTTACATTTTTGTGTAACTTCAGCTTTATTTGTGTTTTGCCTTTGTTCAAGTCTTCAAGAGACTCTAATTAACCATTACTGGGCCGGCCCGTGGAGTTTGGTGACCCGGCGGCCGGGCCGGTAAGACGATTTAAAAATGGCCCTTTAACCATAAAATTTCAATACACGCTCTATGCAGTTGATTTATAATTGATCATATTCTAATAATCGTAAAATTTGGTTATCATTTTTTGTGTCAAATGTAGCATATACAAACTATTTTCCAAATCCTATTATGTTAAGACCACAAATAGTAGCGATATGTAACCTAATTTGTAAACTGAGTACGTAGTTAAACTAATAAAACAAATGAAATAAAAACTATAATAGAAACACTGGATACTTTTAGTTTTCTTTTTAGAGTAAAAATACTTGCATGTTTTGGTTGCAATTAATGAAATTAAAGTTTGTCAATAGACCTAAACAGACGATTTGCAGTTGAGCACGCTTGTTTCTTATTTGATCGAATCACAAATGTTATTTGTATATAACGATGTTGTTTGAAAACTTGGTTACACGATCACAGTTGGTTTTTGAATTATGATGCACCAACTAAACTATAAAATTAAAATTTATTTGGATTCTTTCATTAAGTGGGCTGGACTGACTGTAGAAATACTACATACTATAATATTGCAATTAATGAAATCAAAGAATATTTAATAATATTCTTTCATTAAAATTTATTTGGATTCTTTCAACTAAACTATAATATTGAATGTTGTTGACTTGTTGCCTTGTTGGACATGTAAAAAGGGACCCTTCTGAATTTGGGCCCTGTTCGATGGCCTAATTGTTGAACCCCTAGAGGGCTGGGCCTGAACCAATATATAGTTAAATTATCTATCCACGTCATGGTAACTTAGTGAGAGGGGACATGAAACATAAAGGTTGAGGTTAGTTTTCAATCTATGTCCCCGTATTCCTTAAACTGTGAGTTGCCCGATTTAACTCTCTCGTATTAACCGTAGGACCGATCGATAGGAACCGTCAGATAGTCGTTTACCATTTTTTAGTTACATTATCTGTACATTAACATTCAAAGTAATCGTAATAGGTGAAAACTTAATCATAGACTAATTAATGAACATTAATAGCTAACTGGATAGACTGCAGATTTCGTTTAAACACTATATACATTTATACTGAAGACTTGAAGTTGACAGTACACAAATCAAGCTAAAATTCACTCTTTAATTAGTCCATGTTTCTTTTTTTACCCAAACTGTTCTTTTTTAAAACCTAACACTATCATAAGCCACCTAAAATAGTGTTATACAAACATGCATTGTTTCTTATTCGATATGTATAATTAGCAGCATCAAACGTGTATACAATATTCAAATACAATAATACTATAGTTTATTGATGATTACATTTACATTTACTTGATTGAAGAATAACACTCTTTGACCAACTCATCCGCCATGTCACTTATTAGTTGCCACGCAGCAACCACGTGGCATTCTTCCGTTAGTGTGGCCCCCACCGCAAACCTCAGCATGTAAATCCCACCAACCACTGTGTGAGTCATGTAAACCCGGCCCGTCGAGTTGATTCGGTCAAGTAGCTTCTTGTTTAGCAACTCAATGTAGGCCGACTCGAACCCATTGAATTGTTTTAACCTAAAGCATACCAACGAAAATCGCCTAGGGACCATAATCTCGAACCTTGGGTCCGATTGTACTAACAGCTCAAACGTTACCGCCATTTGTATATCCGTTCGGATGTGATTTTGTAGGTTTTCAACGCCATAACTTCGTAAAATGAACCATAGACGTAGAGAGTTGAAACGTCTGCCCGTCCCCACCTGCCAATCCTTATAACTAACCACCGAGCCCGATTCACTAATTTTATTTCTTAAATACTCTGGATTAGTACTAAGTGCATTCACAATTAGGTTTGGGCTTTTCACCCAAAGACAACAACAATCTAAGTAACTAAGTAACCACTTATGTGGGCTCATACTTAGCGAATCGACTTGCTCGATTCCATCAAGAAAATGTCGATACTCTGGACATATACACGCGTTACCACCATAAGCCGCGTCAACATGGACCCATATTCGATACTCACTTGCCACATCAGCTAGGTCTTTAATGGGGTCCACCGCGGTTGTAGAGGTAGTCCCCATGGTAACACATAGATAAAGTGGGACTAACCCTTTTGCCACATCAGCGTCTATGAATTCTTTTAGAACCATAGGTGAAAGAGAGAAGTCACTTTCGACACTCGTGGGTATAGATCGAATATTTTGTGGATATATACCGGCTAATTTGCACACTTTCGTGTACGTAGAGTGTGTTTGATCCGACCCATATACCACCAGTTTCCCAATATGTTCAAACCCGATTTCATTAAGTGTACGATCTCTAGCTGCAACAAGTGTGCACAAAATTGACTCACTTGTTGTAGATTGCAATACACCACCTCCGGAACCCGAAAACATGAAAGTTTTTGGGAGATTGAGCATGGTGGCTAGCCAATCCATAACCACCATCTCGAGCTCGGTTGCAGCTGGTGAAGCAAGCCAATTGAACCCAACCGAATTAAAACAGGTGCACAACATTTCACCTACAAATGCAGCTGAACTAACAGTAGCTGGAAAGTATGCAAAGAAGTTTGGACTTAACCAATGTGTCATACCAGGGATAATATCATTATGTACATCTTGTAGGATTGTCTCAAATGATTCGGCTGTATTTGGTGGGCTTTCGGGCAGTCGGTTTCTTAGGTAACCGGGCTGAACTTGGCTTAAAACCGGGTAGTTCTCGATGTTTTTGTAGTAATCAGCGATGAAATCAACCGTTTTGTGTGCCTTTTCGCGGAAGTCTTCGGGGTCTAGAGGCCTAAACTCTTGTGAATCCAAACACTTTGTGATAAAATCGGATGGAAGGCTGCCCATTTTACTAAACTTTTTGTGGATTTATTAAATTTTAGGTAACAAGAAGGATATATGGTTATGGTTTTTGAAGGATTGGTGGTCGCTTATTTATAATGAAAAGTGGCGGTTAATGTTGAAGTGTGAACGAACTAATATATATGGATATATATATATACAACTCATGCATATATGTTGTAATATTTAGAAGGTACATTATTATTAATGTTAAGGTGGTTTGTTCGTGGTTGTATATGTTGATAAATGATCGAGGTTAGAATATGGTCAAAACGATGGCGTATTGAATGACGAATACCTAAAATGAGTAAATATTGTTTGCTTATCTTATTGCTACAAATAGATAGAAGAGGGGGAACTTGCATCAATTTGTCGATTGAATTTTGGATGTTGATCGAATACGTAAAATTAATATATATTGCGTACAACTTTATACAATATTGTAGAGTATATATGAGATAAGTATTTATAAATGTATAAGTATTTGTAAAAGCATTCAATCTTGGTCAAAAATTTATACTATGTATTCAACTTATAACATTTATGTTGTATGTATATATGTAACTTTCAAATATCTCTGTATTAGACGATATTTTTGATGACGTGTCATTCTTAAAACGTGTCACGCGGTATCCATATAACTTAACATATCATTAAAAAAATCATTCAACATATCCAATACAGATATTTGAAAGTTAGATATATATAATATAAGTGTTATAAGTCGGATACATACCATAAATTTTTAACTAAAATCGAATATATTTACAAATATTTATCCCTATATATTTATGGGTAGATATAGGATTACATTGTTTTATGGTGGTGATTTTTATACCCCTAATTTTTAGCCGTACACTACTAGTTATGCTTTAAACCATTATATTGTACAACAAGATAATGTACATTAGTAGTATATGGATAAAATTGGTTGTATACAAATCACAACCCATTATCTTAATCTATTTAGGTCACTACACATGATGGACCGATGGGTTGATGATGAATATATCTCAACACATACACATGAACTTATTACTCGTATAATGATAATAATTTCTTTATATTATGATAAATGCATGAATACGACACAATATTATATGAAAGTGAACTTAGAAATTATTACATTATATAAGAATGTAATAAAAATTCCAACGACACATCTATATATAACTGTTTGAAGAATTGTTCATCTTGAGTGTAATACTGTAATGTAGAGTGAGTTTATGGGATTTTAAGCTATCACATTCCAATTAATGTGCAAATTCAATTCGAAATTAGAGTTAATTGAGTGGTTGTAGATAAATGAGGATAATCACTAGTTTATACAGTGAAACTCTACCTTCTAAAAGGTTCTTAAACGATGCAAATTCAGGTGATGGGTGAGAGACATTATCTGAGATCTCTTCTAACGTGCCTCAACCGGGTAAGCTAACCAGGTTAGTGTGATGGTCATGCAAATAACACATGCATGGAATGTTGTCTGTTATACTATATTTCAGATGTTGTCTGAAGTCTGAACATCATGCATAGTGTGTGTTAACCGAGCTCCAAGGTATCTCAATCCGATCTTAGAATTACACAATGGGAAGTCGTACGTACTTCAGACTTGGACCATAACTTCAGTCCCCTACTCCGTGTGAAGGAGTGAAGTCCGAGGTCCGAATGCCGAGCTGGGACCATGGTGTCATCTCAATACGTGTGATGGTTTGCACATCATTACTTCGCATTATTCTTTGAACTTTATAATTAACTTATGGGAAATGATAATAACAATCCTAAGAGCCGTCAATAAGATATTATCACAATTTTTAAAATTAGAGAAAGTCTCTCCATTAAATGCAAACATTAACACATACATATATATATATATATATATATATATATATATATATATATATATATATATATATATATAATTTTGAATTTATAAGGAAAATTATAACCTCTTTTAATGTATTTTGTGTATCTTATTGATAGTCATTAGGGTTATAGTTATCATTTTTTTAAGTTATAACAAGTTCATGAATAGTTAGTTAATTTGCTGTTAGTACAAGGATATTCATCGTAACTAATAGCATATTCCTTATCGATAAGTCAATGGAACATCAAATTATTTGATGTCTTGAATTAAACTTGGGATTAGTGCAGGGGAATGCATTCAACTTGTGCACGAAGTCTATTGTATGTACCCATCAAAAGTTCGTTCTATTGTGTGTACCGAACCCGGAAAAATAAAATTTGTGTGCACTTTACCTGATTTGCTTGGTCAATGTCGGTCACCCTTGACCAAATGCCACGTTGGATGACTACGTGTACTGTCACATCATGGATACATACAACAGACTTCGTTCCTAAGTTGGGTACATACAATAGACCAAATGTCACGGGAAGTTTGAGAAACGGCCACAGTAACGGTTAGGCCAGGTGCATCACAAACATAAGCTTGACCAACCCGGGGAAACCTGTTATAAACGGGAATACCCTTTTAAAGAACTTAAAGAAAAGTGAAGTGGAATGAGAACATTGCAATCTTCATTTTATTTAATTTCATTTGACCAGGTTCGATACATGACTTGTCTCATGTTAGAATATACAAACTAAAATCTCACTAAGAAGAACATCTTTTGCCCACTTTCAGCTTTTCAGTTAACCAAGTTCTGAAATAAGGAAAATTATTAGTCATGTTGCCAGTCGTAATCGTATTCTTTATTTGAACGCACTAGCATGTACACTAACATAACTTGACACATGATTTAGTAAAAGTAGACCAATAATCAAATTCTTATGTATGTCTTGCGATCATTGCAATAAGATTAACTGACGTCCCTTGAAAGTGAAATATATCAATGTATCATTACTAGACTATAGTAAACTATTAAAATCACTCCAAGATCATAACGTTGCATTTATTTATAAGAATATTACATAATTAGTAATATATAGATTATGTATCAGAAATAAAAACCAAATTTTAATTAAAGGAGCACATGAAGGGGGGATAATAATTAGGCGATGTAATCATGTAAAATCATAAATGCAATTTGAACATTGAGCATATTTGGGACACATATTTTACAAAAAGATTCATCCCGAGACAGTATGTAGACTACCAGAAGACAAACGGACATAATGTTCACAAGATCTTAAACTCTTGGACTTTAGCTTCCCTTATACTTCATGGCCACAATTTTACATATTTGATAGCAAAAAGCTATAAATGGAAAAGGAATTGTATAGTTCTATGCGCTACTATTTCGAGTCTTTCACTAACATGTGCCTTTTGCATCTCCAAGAGAAATTATTTTTGATAGGGGCAGTATAACACCCCTCTTTCTAATACAACAACATTATATTATTTTAATAGGAAGCGTATATTACTGAATACATTTCATTACTTTATATTAAATAATGTACATAAACAGTTTACGTATTCAGATCACACCAAATTAAAACTGTTTAACAAATACTTAAAACGGGGTATTATATTTTACAAAACAAGGTTTATACAAAACCATATCAGAGTCGCAAGTCGTCAAACTTTCCCTGCCGAAGCATCCACTTCCTGACTACCCACATAGTAAACAAAATATGCAGGAAGTAATATGAGGGATTAGCACGAAGCTAAGTGAATAGATTTATCACACACAATTCAACTTAGCTTAACTATGAGTTTACACCAAATAATCGTAAACACACATATTTCAATGAGGATCGGTGGCTCTTGGGATATCATAATACCCGGGGATTCCCAAAGAACACTTAACGTCAATCTGTATGGTCAATACAGAATAGACCGATAACTACTGGTTATTAAACTCATACACAGGTCTCAAACACAACAAATGAATCAAAACCTGTGTAATTCACATAATAACCAAAAGTCCAACTACACGTTGACCTCAATAATCTGATACACATATATTCACATATCACGTAGATTCATAGTCAATAATCAAGACTGAAAAGTCTAACACATATCTACGTTTACTTGTTGCAACCAAACAGTTACAACTAGATCAAAAGGTGAGTTCTAAATCCACTCACCGATACCTCTGACGTCTCCACACTCAGGATTCTTATATCACTGAGTCTTAGGTTGATCTGAAACAGAAAATCAATTATAAGTTAGAAATTCGTTCCATAATCATAATCATATCATATTTATCAAATCAGGTAATCCCTGAAGTCTAGTCAAACAAAAGTTCATTCAAAATGAAATTAGAAAATCTCGAAATGACGTTTAAAAACTGAAAAATGCCATTTTCGGGCCCTAGATGACCCCGAATGGCCAAAAACCGTCTAGACTCTTAGAATAGAGCCGGGATTATTAGGTCGTTTCCGAGTGACCATGCGAATTTCAATCCAATCCGAGTTAGTGAAATTGTCCTCTGTCCGTTACCCCGAAAAGACTTGCGCATTTTCAAAATTTGCGAAATAAAAATCTTTAAAAATTCTCGGTTCGCAGGAAACTGGGTTCGCAGAGCCAACTGAGTTCGCAGAAACTCGGTTCGCTTCACAGAACAACTCGGTTCGCAACGAAATAACTCAGTTCGCACAGCCATCTCGGCTCGCAGAACTCAATTCGCACAGCGAAACTCAATTCGCTTCGCGAGGTCAACTCGCATCGCAGAGACTCGTTTCGCAGGACAAAACTCAACTCGCAGCATCTCAGTTCGCTTCGCAACCTGAGCTCGGTTCGCAGGACGAACTGAGAACTGCGAATTCCGCTGTTCTTACGAGTTTTTCGAATTAAAACTCACCAAAACTTCAAGGAACTCAATTCTATGGTTTCTAATACATCTACTAACATCATATACCACCTAATAACACCAAATAGCAACATAACAATCTTTAATTTGGTTTAATCACTCAAAACCCCAATTTATAAAACTCAAAATTGAACTCACTTCTTGGTGAAGATGAAGATGATATGATGTAAATGATGATGTTGCTGTTTGAAATCGAAATCACAGAAACCTAGCTTAATTCTAATTTGGTTAGTGAGCTTGAGAGTTGTCAAAGGTGCAATTGTGTTAAATCTTTAGAACATATGGATTGTACAGTCGGTTTACAAACCGACTCACACATTTAAATGGTATAATTTTATATCCGTCCTAAATCTATTGTCTGGAACCTAAAAAAACTATTTGCGAGAATATTAATTTTATTTTACCGTCATCTGTAATAATTTAAAACAACTAATAGTTTACTATCCACAATAAGTTCTGGAACTTATTTATCTAAGTTTCACAAGTAAAATAATTAATATCAAGTAATTCCTAAAAACAATTTAAATAACTAATTTAAATAAAGGAATTACCAGACCCGGAAAGAGGGTGTTACAGGCAGTATAAGTGTGCTACTCTTATTCTCTATTTTCTAAACAACTTAATACGTCGTAGTTATAAACCTATAACATCTCTACTTTGCATATGTTATTCACTATTTTCTCCTAAAAATATATACTTACTGTAGGTTTCTATGAAAACGTCAAGAAAAAAAATCATCGTCAAAAGGTCCTAAGTAGTTCGAGCTAAGGTTTATACGAAAAAAGTATATTGTATGTACCCAACTTAGGAACGAAGTCTATTGTATGTATCCATGACGTGGTAGTACACGTGGTCATCCAACGTGGCATTTTGTCAAGGGTGATCGGCATTGACCAAGCAAATCAGGTAAAGTGCACACAATTTTTTGTTATTCCGGGTTCGGTACACACAATAGAGCGAATTTTTTATGAGTACATACGATAGACTTCGTGCACAAGTTGACTGCATTCCCCTGCACTAATCCCATTAAACTTTTGATCGAGTTCTTGAAATTTTTATTTTTATTTTTTATTAAAAATTTTCAGGAACCATGAAAACGTTAGTTTAGCGTATCGTCACCTTGTTAATTTGGTGTATATATATCAGGCTATCAGCATGCTAGCATAGTCGTCTTTTCATACTACATTAACCTTTATAAACGGACGGTATGATGAGATCATTAAAACAACAAAGTCAAACAAACTAGTTTCAATAAAAAAAGGCCACAAATGTCAACATAAATGAATAAAAAAAAGGATATTGACAAAGTAAAAACTTTTTAAGCGTGGATTTTAACATGAAGCAAAAGTTCATATATTAAGTAGTGGAATAATTTCTTGAATCTAAATACTATTTTACCGTTAAATAATAATCATTTCGTCCCACTTCAACTATTCACATACTATTTTGAGTTCTCAAATAATTGTTAACCAATTAAAATAAATATAATTGAATACATGTGTTATTTGATTTGATGAAACACATACTTAGTGGATACTGTTAAAACTATGTGAATAATCAAAATAACACTTCAAAATGGAATTATTAGTATTAATTTTGATTTAATATTTCTAGGCGGTGGTCAAACATTAGTAAACACAAGTCAACTATGATCCCATAGTAAAAGTAAATTAATTAAGAGATGATTTATTGGAAAATAAGACAAAAAAGGCATATTTTAGCATCATATAGATAGTCTACATGGATTACGCTAGGGTGACAAAATTGATGATGTGATATCTCATACTCGTAGTATGTTATCTTCATCAACGTCATGTATTCATTCTAGATTGTATCGTATTGTACTCCCATTAATGACTACAACTACGTTTTTACGTCATCCTCAACTATCTCAATTTCTTCCATTATCCACATATAATATTAATATTAAATCAACATATTTTTACGAAGGAAAAAAAAGGATTTTTTTTTTCTGAAAAGGGTTTCTTTCATAGGCGAGTCTACATTATACTTAGGTGGTTCATTTAATCACAATTAAAAAGAAATTAGTTAGAGAGCCCACATATATTTTATTGGACCCCCCTTGGATTTGGACTTAGACCCACTTTGTACTATTAATATTTTAAAAGATAAATTTAATCCACCAAGTTACTTGATTAAAGAAGCCCAAAGTGCAATTCACATTTCCTTCAATATGAAACTCACGTGATTTCTATCAGTTATCTGCTGGTTAAAGGAATTAATAAATTCCCCAAACACACATTCGCAAACTCACATCATCCATTCATCAGAACTCAAAAATTAAAAGGAATTCTCCAATTGTTATTTAGCTTCAATATTCGATCATCCATTGCTCACTGGTAAGTGGTAACCTCTTTTTCTATAGGTTATTGGTAATTATTTTGTAAACTATCATTAATTTAGGGTTTTTATTTTGATATCTTTTGTTAGTACGTGTACAGAAATTATAACTATTATATGAACTTGTATGTTTTATTTGTGATATGTGAGTTTTTAAATGTCAACAGAAGTGGCAAATGCCCAATATATATATATATCATATATTGTAGTCTAGGTATTATATATTTATATATTGTAGTCTAGGTATTAACAAAATGAGTGATTTGCAAAACAAAATGAGTGATGAATTTATGAATGATTGCTTGGTATCATATATTGAAAAAGATGTTTTAGATGGTATTAGTAACGAGACTCTTATGGACCATTTTCTAGGTATGAAACCTCGTAGGGGAGATTTGTATTAAGTTTAACTCGTCAATACTAAGTGTTCAAAAGGTCTACTGATGTGACTCCTGATCTCTTCAAAGAAGTGCAAGTGTAGACTTTTGGATGAGTTTTAGCTAGACAAAAGGCTGTGAAGTTTGTTGTCATTGCTTTGTTTTGCTGGAGTGTTTGTCGCCTCCTACCTATGTGATGGTCCTATGTTTGTTTTTGTTGTTATCATTCTTAGTTGGTGGTTGTTAGCGCCTCTGTTTATTACTTCTTCTAAAATTGAGAGTTTTGTAATAAGTTTGTGCTGTTTGTTACATTTATAGTTGGTTTTACGACTTTGTTCCTGGTTTACATTCTTATGGTATTTATCTGCTTTTTTCAAGAAATGACCCGACCCGATTGGCATGTGTGAAAATTTATTTTGTCACTTTACTAATGTCAAGTTTTTATTGACCCATATGAGTTTTGATCCTAGATTCGCCACTGGTTTCTTTCCAAGTTTTTCCTATCATGGTCCATATAGTAGATTTTAGATGGGCCTAGTTTGATACCAATAACTCACTTGTGAAAACAATGTTAAAATGATGTGCGAAACTGGCTTTTAAATGCAATTTTTTCGTGAATTTGTCAAAATCGATGATAAATTAAAATATAATCTAAAGTTCTAAACCCATACCCAAACTATTGACAAATCAAACGCCTCTTAAGAATATCTCGTTTTTATGGCATCTACCAGCCAATATTAAAACAGTATAAAAAGTGTAAGTATTTCATTATCTGTTAGCAAATAAACAGCCATTTTTCACGAGATTTTAAGACAAATATCATGATATTATCAAGAAGTATTCAATCACATAAAAAAGAGTCTGCGTCAATCCAAAAAGTCCTTGAGCAAAACCATACTCAGCACCTTCCTCATACGGCCAAACCTAAAGGATAATCAATAACCGATGAGTAAGAAACATAACTGGACCAGGTCAAACGGGTTAAAAGTTGCCCAAAGTATAATTTAATGCATAAACCATCCTATATCATTCTAATCAATATTAAATTAATATCTTTATTGAAAAATATATATTATAATTATATTTGACACGATAACTGTCTAAAAATAGATTCGAACGACAAGTCTTTTTGATGGAGGTGACCAATACTCGACCCATCCGCGTACACAGCCATTTGCACCAATACTCCTTTTCTACAACATTTTGCACCACTAGTTGGTTCTCAGAGCATAATAGTAAGGAAATATACTGAATCAATTTGCCATACTATCAACATCCGTAACATCCTGGCGAAGAACTTGATCGAAAAGTAGTTGATGACTTTTGACCAAGTCAACAACTTCAAGGACAATGAGGAAGATGAAGCTTTTCTAGATGAATAAAGCCTACTGCTAACATTGATAAGAGTAATACTGAATGCATACATGTATAAGTATTAATGGCACATGATGCTTGTGCCATATTCCCTACTAATTTGATACTAATCACTCATATATTGTACCCATGTAATAAACCAACAAACAATTAACCATTAGATGAAATTTAATGTTATGAATGCCAATCACCAGCGATGATTTATGTATGTATGTATCTATATCCACACTACAATTAATGTAATATAGATGTACAGTGTGACATGTTAAGCTGCATAATATTCTATCACATCAATACAACATCACATAACATATATAATATATCCAACAATAAGTAAGGAACGCACCATTCTTATAATAGATAAGTTTGCACATGCCAGCTTAGCCTGATCCTGATCAATCTGATCATAAGTAAATAAAAATAAATCAGTCTTCCCCACAGATCAAAAAATACAGTCATACAGATATTTATTCAAATATAGTGACAGTCAAAGAGTTCGAAGTATTCCTCCTACTTTTTCTATCTCAAATGCAAATGTTTGTAGATGTTAAGTGGTGTTTGTAAGAGAGTTAATATAAGCTCACACTTTCACTAACAATGAAATTAAAAACGCCTCACCTTCTTGAGATCCAAATCTTCCTCATCCACTAACAACGATTCCAGAATAGTGTAGCAACATCTGGATCCAGTATGTAATGATAGTACTGGAAGTAGCTTATAAGTAAACATATATTGGCTAAAATGGCACATTACAAATAGTCAGGCACTATCCAGAATATTTCTTATCAGTGAAAACAATATATTTCTTAATTATGACAATACTGTCTCCTCAATGCTAATGATGTGTCATGTCGTGTCTCAGGACTGCCATCACAATCTTATACAGGATAGAGCGACATGCACCAACTGAAAGTCGTTTTGTCATATTATAATCAAGACAAGTGACAGTGTTGGAATATAACACACTTTGGCTAATAAACCTTTCATCGCGTAGTTTTGCCATGCATGTAATTGAGACCGTAAAATAAATAAAATAATAATGATATATATATATATATATATATATAGAATCATTAGGTGATTCTTGGGAAGAAATGGGACAACCACGTGAAAATTATGCTAATTACAACATGTTGAAATTAAGTAAGCTCAATTACCTGAGTTACGTTAATACCATATTTAACGAATATTCTGAAGATGTAGAAGCATTTAAAGATTCATCAAGCAACCTATTGGGGAAGACGAAGCCTTATATGACAAAATATAAAACATAATTAATACAAACACCAAATAACACAGTAATCCAGAGAGACACTAAAATAATATTTCAGATCGATTTTAAAATCTAATAACAGATCATATACATACAGCATTGATTTAGACTATGGTATCAGAAGAAAAAAAATTATTTATAGAATAAACTCTTTCACAAGAAAAACTAAAACTCAATAGCGTCAACTTACATTGAGGAAGTTGAAGACATGTAAAACCCAATTGCCATTTCTCAGAAGGATCTGCGTATGCCTGTTAAAAAAATCGGAAGATGCCTATATACCTGTCAAACATCACAGATTCACAGTTATGTTCAGAGAAAGAAGTATAAGCGGTAAAAGAGAAAATTTAGAGAAATATATGAAGAATGTGAATCACTACAGCAATAAGAGCATTTAGAAGGTTGAGAAATGAGATTTTGGATGGGTAGTGCTCAACTCTTGCTTCTACTCATCTAACAGAAATCTCAATTCTCAGATCATAAACCTGTCAGGGTCATATCATCGTAAAACTTCAGTTACATATCAAGGTGTGTAGAAGAGAAAAAGTTTGTGAAAGATCATGCAAGACAAACCTGAAATCCCATCATTTTCCCAACTTGAGGTCCAACCACTAATGGTAAATCATACTGCTCAAGGATACCCCAAATGGTATCTTTGAAGTTTGGGAAAACGTGAATAAAAGTCAATGTCGATTTATGCCAAGGACCCTACAACACAACAAGCAACAACTGAAGAAAAGGAAGAACTAAGATTCACATAAAGAAAGGTAGAAGTAGAGATGAACAGATACGGAGGCACATTTTCATAACTAAGAAGTTTAAAACACAGTTCATACAGGCCTTGATCGTCTGATCATTCCCAATAGCCATAAGCTGAGGGAAACCTACAGCTAACAGGTTTCAAATTATGCTACTAGATCAGTTAGTAGTATACTGCATAAGGGTTGTGCACTCAACGACATCAACTTACATTTGAAAATGTTGAAGACATGCAAAACCCAATCGCCATTTCTCAGAAGGATCTGTACATACCCACTAGAAAATCGGAAGATGCCTATATACCTGTCGAAAATCCGCATTAAGTTCAGAGAAAGAAATATAAGCAGTAAAAGAGAATATTTAGAGAAATATTTCAAGAATGTGAATCACTACATATGTCCCCTATCAGTTGCATCACTTTGTTCAGTAATGAGAGCATTTAGAAGATTGAGAAATGAGATTTTGGACGGGTAGTGCTCGATTCTTGCTTAGTTTATTCAACTCAAATCTCATATCATAAACCTGTGAGGATCATATCATTGTAAAACTTCCGTTACATATCAAGGTGTGTAGAATAGAAAAAGTTTGTAAAGATCATGCAAGATGGACCTGAGAGCCCATCATTTGCCCAACTTGAGGTCCAATCACTAATGGTAAATCATACTGCACAAGGATATTTAAAGTTTGGGGAGACGTGAATAGTAGTCAATATCGAATTACGTAAAGCACCCTACAACACAACAGGCAACAAGTGAAGAAAAATCAGAACTGAGAAACACCTATACAAAAGGTAGCAGTGGAAATGAACAAACCTTTCAGATAAGGAGGCACATTTAATATAAAAGAAGTATTAATAATGGCTCAATATCAGGAAACCATGTAATTCTTTCAATAGGGTTCCCATTTTCCACATCCAAGAGAATATAACACCACCAGAACTTGAAGCTGTAGTTATTAGGTGAAAATTACTGACCTACAATGTAACAAGAAAATTTCAACTCCAAATCTAATCATGTGAATCTTTAAAAGAAGACACAATGAAAAAGAAGACACAATGAGAACCAATAGGTCCTATACTGACTTCATAATTTTCGCTAACAAAATCGAGGGGAGAAAAAAAAGTTTTATAGGTCCTACGAGAATTCATGTTGTCATCCAGAGCATAGTCATGTGAGCCAGACATTTTGTATGGACTTAGAGAGGTAATAGTTCAAAACCATTACAGCAGTATGCCTCAAGCTCATGATATACATGCAGTCTCAATGTATGAAGGCTGTTATTTATCTCCCTGTTACCATATCCAACAGGCCTCTCCCTAGTAGTCTTCACTCAACGGGAGTACTGCATTTATTATAATCAGATATGAGATGTAATCCAAGCAAGACTGACTGAATTGACAATAAAAAAAAGGTCTACCTCTTGATTAGAAGAAAGAAGCAGCCGCACAGTCTATTTCATTGAGATGGACATCATCACTCAGCTTCAGAGTTTAAATCAAACATAATGAATTGAGATAAAAACAAAAACAATTGAAAATAAAACTTAAAAGAGATTATTAGTTGAAGCATGTGAACTAACGATTTGAAGATCCTAATCGTTAAGTAAAAGTGGCCCTGAATTAGGAAGCGTAACTTCTTTCACTGGGATCTGCATTCAGAAGGATCTGCATATGCCAGGTGAGAAAATTGCTCTTACACACAATCATTTATAAACCGAAGGATCCCTATAACCTGCAAAACATCCCAGTAATGCAAGGCGTAATACATCCAACAAGCCTATCCATAGTAATCCTCACAAAACGAAAGTAATGCATCTATAACAGTCAGATACGAGATGTAACTCAATCAAGACTCACTGAATTGACGATAAAGAAAAGGTCTACCTCTTGAGAGCAGAAACAAGCAGCCGCATGGTAAATTTCTATGAGATGGAGATCATCACTCAGTTTGAGAGCCTAATTCAAACATTGTGAAATGAGATAAAAACAGTGACAAGTAAAGATAAAAGAGATTATTAGTTAAAGCATGTGCACTAACGATTGGAACATCCTGATTGTCGAGTGGAATGGACCCTGAATCAGGAAGCCTAACTTCTTTTGACTGGATTTGTGCTCTGATAGAAGGCTTTGGTGGCTACATAAAGAAAATTAATTAAAACAAAAACCTTGCAAATTACAAGTCTATGATGATATGAATGAATGAACATACAACCTTCCTACAGTTTTGACATTGGTAAACTCAACGGTTAACCAAATCAATCTTCATACCAATCGTAAGGAAGATGTTACACATAAAATACATGTCACAAGCCGGTTAAGCACAATATACAGGATTTTTTAAACTTCTCTCTTTCAACTTCAGACTTTCTAACTAGGGAGAATTACATATATCCCCTCCACAAACACCCTAAATAACATATATACCCAAACACATTTTTAAATTACATATATACCCACATCCCTATATTAAATATAATTAAACTAAAAAAAAAACTGTAAATATTATCTATTTTAAATATAACCAATTGTTGATCTGAAAATTTTGTTTAGTTCTGACAATATATACTGTTTTTGTTTAACTTAAATATATTTAATTTAGAGATGTGGGTATATATGTAATTTAAAAATGTGTTTGGGTATATATGTTATTTAGGGTGTTTGTGGAGGGGATATATGTAATTCTCCCTTCTAACTATTCAATCCTGTAAAAACAGCATAGAATAAGTGTAACTCTAGTTTCTAATTGTCTTCAATATACCAATTTAACTATTCAATGCCCTTTCTCAGAAGAATCTGCATATCCCAGCTGAGATTATGGCCAAACACATGATCTTTTATAATTTATAAGATTCATATAAACCTGCCAAACATCCCAGTAAAATTCAGAGGAAGAAGTATAAGCAGTCACTGAAAACATGTAGATTAAATATTTGAGAAATCTGAATCACTACCGACGCCCCATATCAGTTGCGCCCCTTTATTCAGCAATAAGTGCAATTAATAGATTAAGATATGAGATTGCGGACAGGTAGTGCTCATTTCTTGCTTCTAACTTCATTTAAGTCGAATCTCATTTCATAAACATGTAACGATCATATCCCTGTAAACCCTCCTGTTACATATCAAAAAATATCACGCAGGACAAACTTGATCTTGATAATTAAGTACTGTAGCCTACAGTCAAAATCATACCTGGATCAATACTGCCACTGATGTCCCCCCTGCACTATCTTTAAAAGAGGTAAATGAATCTTTGACATCCTTCGGGCCTGAAAGCAAAACACTTAAGCAAGCAAAACTTACGTTTTTTCAAATGAAATTACAGCAACAAAACATTAAGAGAATTAAGAATATAACGCTCAGAGCTGAGCCCACCCAAACCAGCAGGTTCTTCTCGATTAACATCCTGGCAAAGAACACAAATATTATGATGGAGGGTTTGGGGTTTGGAGGACAGAGGTTGGTGACGATTTATAAGGAGCGTATTTCTTGTTTCTAATAAAGAAAGGGGTTTGAATGGTTTTTACAGTTTTGTATCCTCTTTACAATAAACTATTTTACAGTATCAACAAAAATAC
The DNA here is from genome assembly GCA_963422505.1 of Pseudognaphalium luteoalbum. NCBI lineage: Eukaryota > Viridiplantae > Streptophyta > Magnoliopsida > Asterales > Asteraceae > Pseudognaphalium > Pseudognaphalium luteoalbum. The sequence continues at coordinate 2,509,737 of OY730192.1, forward strand.
ATTATATTTAGAAAGAATGAACTCTTACACTAGAAAAACTAGAACTCAATGACATCAACATATTTTTGAAAATGTTGAAGACATGCAAATCCCAGATGTCATTTCTAGAAGGATCTGCCTATGCCCGCCAAAAAACCTGGAAGATGTCTATCTACATGTCGAACATCCCAGTTAAGTTAAGTATAAGCAGTAAAAGAGAAAATATAGAGAAATATTTGAAGAATGTGAATCACTACATACGTCTCGTATCAGTTGTGTCACTTTCTTCAGCAATGAGTGCATTGAATGTCGAGATATGAGATTTTGGACGAGTGGTGCTCAATTATTGCTTCTACTTCATTTAATTCAAATCTCATATCATAAACCTGTCTGGGTCATATCATTGTATAACTTCCGTTACATATCAAGCTGTGTAGAAGACAAAAAAGTTTGTAAAAGATCATGAAAGGCAAACCTGAGAGCTCAGCATTTGCCCAACTTGAGGTCCAATCACTACTGGTATATTATACTGCTCAAGGATACCCCAAATGGTATCTTTAAAGATTGGGGAAATGTAAATAACCTCGATATCGAATTATGCAAAGCACCCTACGACACAACAGGTAACAAGTGAAGAAAAAGAAGAACTAAGAAACACCTATGGGAAAGGTAGCAGTAAAAATAAACAAACCTTCAGATAAGAAGGCACATTTTCATAACTAAAAGGTTTAAATAACACCGCCCCTAGCTAGAAAAGTTCAGGGTCTATGAGGTAGAGATTCATATCACTAGACCTGTAGTACTCTCTTCATTAATATACAAAAGGTAACAAAAATAACCTTGGGTTCCTAAAATATAAAAACAAAACAGCTAACACCTTGCGACAAACACTTAGATAAGCAACAAGGTAATATTGTTCCCGTGCTCTGAAGCGATTGCTTGAATTTATACTCATAAATAGAAACCAATCAAAAAAGTGCTCCACAAAACAGATCGAAACGTTCTGCCCTGCAATAACACATACCCCGTGGATGCAACCTCATCTCTCGAAGCCTGAAAAGGATAAGTAATGCCACTTGGAAAATACATCACTGATCATTAGAAATTAAGGATATTGAAGATATTATATAATAGATTGCAATTATACCCACCCATACAACATCTTTTAGATTCTAGAATGCTACAAGTGTCTGATTAAAGTGTGATCCTCTCAAGCAAATTTCACAAATGTCCATAGAACATCATTGAGTCATTGACAGATCAAATTTCTGGTTCTTTATGTGGTAATCATCAAGAATTGTACAGAGGCTAGAGGTGGCAATTTTAGACCCATTGTTTAATTATGAGTCAATTTGGTTAATATTTAGGAGGGGCTGGGTTTGTTGGGTCTCCTCCCCATTTTTGGATGGGTCTAGATGGGTTTTTCAATACAACCTCCAATTATGTAACAATTAACCAACGGGTCTAGCGGGTAAAAAAAAATTGCACCTCATTTCAATTTTTTCATTTTTCACTCAAATTAAAAAAAATTGGTAAAAAATCCGATGACCCGACCTGACCCGAGACCCATTAGACCCAGACCCGTTTAGACCCATCCTTCTAAATGACCCATCTAGATCCGGACCCATTTAGACCCAAACCCATCTAGACCCGTGACCCGACCCGACCCAAACCATTCATTTTGCCACTTATATACAGAGCTATGAATGGAGGTACTCTTTAAGTAGAAAAACTATGAACTGAAATGAAGGAACAGACAGGCATACAAATGCACCTAAACTCCCATAGATACCAGCTTAAATGAAAAATGGCATACTAACCATATACCAAAATACCATTTTTGAAGTTTCTATTATATCCACAGCTCTACTAAAAATACAGTCACAAGAACTTAAAGGTGTATTTATTAGGTGAGATATACTGACTTGCAATGTAACAAGAGAGATGAATACCAAATCTAATCATGTGAATCTTTTGAGGAAGATACAATGAGAACGTATACTGACCTCAGAAATTTCGCTAACAAACTTGATTAGAGGAAAATTTGTTTGAGCAGCTTAAACATATGAGCCAGAGAGACTGAATTGACGATCAAAGAAAGGTCTACGAAAGCTTAAACATGTTTTAGGGGCTGTTATTCATTCTCTTCTCTCTGTATACCAAAGCCCCGTTGCAAGGCGTAATACATCCAACAGGCCTCTCCCCACTAATCCTCACTAAACGAAAGTATTGCATTTATAACAATCAGATATGAGATGTAACTCAAGCAAGAGAGACTGAATTGACGATAAAAGAAAGGTCTACCTCCTGATTAGCAGATAAACGCAGCCACACTTTCTATATCATTAAGATGGAGAGCTCATCACTCCGCTCGGGAGCCTAAATCAAACATTATGAAATGAGATAAATGACAAAACAATTGAAGATAAATAAAATAATTAAAAAAAACATGCGGACTAACGATTTGAACATCCTGATCATCGAGTGGAATTGGCCCTGAATCCAGAAGCCTAACTTCTTTTTACAGCACTTGTGCTCCGTCTGAAGGCTTCGGTGGCTACACATAAAAAGTTAATAATAAAAAAAAGGTTACAAATTACAAGTCTAAGATGATATGAATGAATAAACATATAACCGTCCTGCAGTTTTAATTTCCAAACTTCCCTTTTTCTACTTCAGACTTTCTAACTACTCCGTATTATATTCTGTAAAAACAGCATATTGTCTTAAAAATACCAGTTTAACTATTGAATGCCCTCTCTCAGAAGGATATGCATATGCCAGCCGAGAAAATGACCCAACACACATGATCACTTATACATGGAAAGATCCCTATAAACCTGCCAAACATCCCATTAAAATTCAGAGGAAGAAGTATAAGCAGTAATAGAAAACACGTAATTAAATAAATATTTGATGTAAAATCACTACCATCATCCCTTATCAATTGTGTCCCTTCATTCGGAAATAAGTGCATTTAGAAGATTCAGAAATGAGACTGTGGACGAGTAGTGCTCACTTCATGCTTCTACAGTTCTACTTCATTTAAATTGAATCTCATATCATAAACATGTCACGGCCATATCACTGTAAATCTTCCTGTTACATACCAAAGTGTGTAGAAGAGAAAAAAATGTGTCCACTTCACTATCTTTTAAAGTGGTAAAAATATCTTTTACATCTTTTGGTCCTGAAAGCAAAACATTTAAGCAATCAAAACTTATGTTCTTTCAAATGAAATTACAACAGCAGAACAATTAGGGGCTCCACTATCAATTTATAATCTTTCCAGGGTAGTTAACTCCGTAATAAGAATGAAATGTGCAAACAATTGAAACAAAATAAAAAAATTAACAGCGAGAGCATGACGTACTGTTACAAGATTGAGTTTCTCCCTACAAACAACACCTCGTCTTTCTACAAGTGCACCCCTCAACTCGAATCAAGAATACAACACTCAGCGCTGGGCCCACCCATACCAGCAGGTTCTTGTCGATTGAGTTCCTGGAAGTGGATACAAACATTGTGATTCATTGATAACAACCAAGTACTACCAAAACTAACCATACAAGGATTATGTTAATTTAGTTTTTATATCGGTCTCGTTGCCAGTTTTCGAAGCCCTCGCTCTTTTCAGGACAGAATTAGCAGATTATTCTTGATAATATTTCATTATAAAAACAGCAGCTGTACGGTTTTCAACATAACTACGAGATGATAAAGATGCAAATCATACAACATGGAGATGGAGAAAGCAGAATATTCTTGATAATATTATTATAATGTAAAAACAGCGATTGTAGGTTTTTCACATAACTAAAGTAGTCAGAATTAAATATTCAATACCAATACCTATAAATACACATACTCAACGGAAATTGTTACCGGAAACGAGAGGATCGACCGGGGAGACGGGAAGGAGTGACGAATAGTGTGAATGAGTCGAACCTTTTGCGACGGTGACGTAGGATTGGAGCCTAACAGCTTGGATTCAAAGCGATGTAGCAGAATGAGAATGAGAGAGTAGAAAGGCGGGAAATATGTTGATGGAGGGTTTTGGATGACCCTATTTCTTTCTTGTTTTCTAATTAAGAAAAGGGGGTTTGGGATGGTTTTTATAGTTTTGTATTCGCTTTACATGTACGCGACAATTTATTACCGTTTACATTAATTAATTTATCTGCTTTACAAGTAAGCAACTACCATTTTTTTTATTATTAATTAATTCGCTTTACATGTACGCGAGAATTCTTTGGCTTATTTAATTTTTGTTGAATAAGTCTTCTATATATTTACTTTTGTTTTTCGCAACAAAAAAAATATACCGTTAAAAGGAGTAATTTTTTTTACTTGTGATGAAGATTATTTATGCATCTGCTTTACAAATACGCTCCTGTATAATTTATTATTATTAATTATTATTAATAATAATGAAGCACTATTTTTATTTTCCTTATTATTATTACTAGTTTAGGACCCGTGAAATTCGCGAAATCGTCCATGAAAAATATTTATGTTGCTTCATATATATTATATATGTACATCATGACTAAGTTTTATAATTAATGTACGTTAGGGGTCAATTAGTCACGGATTATAGCGGGTTTGGATGTATTTTTGGTACATATTTTTTTATTTTGCGAGTATGGGTATGGTGATGGGTTTTGGTAATATGGCCCAATTACCTATACTCGTATCCATAGTCATTTACCCGTATTCATACCCATATAATTGTTATTATTAATTTGAGCTTTAAATAATATATACATTATTATATATAAGAAGATAATATACATATCAACTAATGAACCTTATACCATACGTTTTTCTATTAGAATTTCCATAATTATTAGTACATTTTAATTTTGCATGATATGAAAACATTAAATTGTTTAATATCTTGAACGTACTGAAACTTTGAATAAGTTAATTAAATAGTTAAATTTTTATTTTTAACTTTTGAAATCTTGAATATACTATTAGGGATGATCACGGTTTGGCCGAAACCGACTTAAACGGCCGAACTGGAGTGATTTGGTTGGTTTGGGTGGTTCGAATATTAAAAATTAGGCCAGCGGTTTTTTTTAGCATAAACCGTTTATTTGGTTTGGTTTGCGGTTTGAGGGGCTAAACCGGCCGTTTAAACCAAACCGGACCGTATATAGAATATATACATTTTATAATTTATATCATTAATTAATTAAAGAAATAGATTAGTCCGTATATAAGATCTATGGTAATTATTATTTTGATTACGGTATCTACTTTCCATAAGACCATATCCATTAGCGGTAATTCTCAGAGATATTTTGAGTTTCCTAGGCGACTAATCAATTACCCGACGTTTTGTTTCCAAATCAAATAAACCCTATCTCTTATCTTTAAAAGCCCAGAACAGTCCTGAGTAATCTTCATCGTTCCTCATCCACCATCTGTGCCGGTTCTATCAGCCATCGATCTATAGGTTAGTTGTATTTTTCTTAAGCTAATACTATACGTTTCGTGCATATTAACTTCAAAGTTCTCTATTGTTATTTGTTAATACTCTAACATTCATGCAGAAAGTTTAAGCACCTACAACTTCAAAGTTTCAAGAAAGATACTGCTTCTTTTCCATGCAACAAATAATACTTAAAATACATGCAGTTTGCTTTGTCCAAAAATGATTATTTTTGTTTTGTTAGTAATCAAAGTTTATTTACAAGTGTGTTGTATTTGTGTAATCTCTTAATGATTTCCAGTTTATACAGTCATGTGGAAAAAATATTTATAGTAGCTAGTTAATCACATGACTACACGAACATGTAAAATTTATATATCTCTGTATAATGAACTGCAGATTCACGTTCGATGGAACACGAAGATAACTTTATTAACATTGATGATGATGTTGAGATGGATTCTGAGGATCCTACTCCTGGTACTGGTAGTTCAAGACGGAGGAAGAACACTTCACGTGTATGGGAGCACTTCATCGTGTTTCAAATTAGTTTATGGTATTTTAGTTTCATTTTTTCCCGTGTTTCAAATTTGTATCTTATTTCAACAACTATACAATTTTTTGTTCGGCTAAAGTTACATATCTGAGGATAATCAAAACCCGTGAATATATATCGAAAAATTGATGGGTAATACTAATGGGTACCAAGCGGGTACTGGGACGGGTATGTGTACAAATATTCTAAACGGGTATGGGTACAGATACAATAAAACATGCTCGAACCTCACCCGTTGCCATCTCTAATCCAAGGATTGGAAATTATAAATTGATAAAAGAATTATAATAATAGAAGGCGGTCGTATTGAAGCCATGAATTTTTTGAAATTGAAAAATAATGTGTTAGGAGGGTTTTTTTGGAAAATAATTAAAAAAGATTTTATGAATAGTTTGAATTATGGAAGAAATAATGAAGTAATTATTAAATTAAATTTTGCATAAACTAATTGGAGGAGCGATTTATAATTATGGGAAAAACAAAAGATTTATATTATAAATATAGAAGTGTGCATATTGTAAATATAGAAGGACATATTAGTCTTTAATTACATAAAAAATGGATTAAGTATGTCATTATTTTTATCAATGGTTAGATCTTTATTGTTGATCTCTATTTAATGGTCATTATTCTCTCAATATTTTTCTTTTAATATATAAATAAGATAGAAGATAGATTAATTACCGCTTTAAAATTATAATTTTCTTTTCAATTTCTTTGGGTCGAAAAACGATAATTAAATTAAAAAACCCTATTCAACGAAAGTTGATAAGAGCCAAGCTAGTACAAACAAGACTTTTGGAGACATTGTTGTGATGTGTATAACACTTCCTAACAACAATTTTCTTTTCACTTACGGAGCTGTATTTTTTTTGTAATTAATTAAAAATGAATTGATTATCAGCTTTCTAAATAAACGACTATATTATTATTATTATTATTATTATTATTATTATTATTATTATTATTTTATTATCATTCAAATTTAAATTAATTTAATTTTTAATAAATATAATATAATTGAAATTAAGTAATTGATTGCAAAATTATATTACATTTAATTTAATTTGTCCTTAAGCATTAAAATTATCTTGCTAACAAAAAATAAACCGACATTACTATTTCATTTGATGTCCATACAAAATTCAATTTACATATTTACCTTTGAATTTAAATTAGTTAATCTTATGATATTATCGTTTATATAGTTATTTAATAATTAATAATGATGGAAACTATAGAGATAATGAGCACCATTTGAGTCATATATTTGATGTACAATTGTTGTTATATCATATACTAGATAGATACCCGTGCGATGCACGATAATTTAAAATTTTCAATTTCTATTTATTAATGCTTTAGTTATCAACGTCTTATAACAACAAAAATACATGAAAATTGTAATAAAATAGGGATGTTAGTTCGTATCATAGTAGCATATCGAGTTTGAACTTTGACCTGTAATATTCAAGTTTGTTTGTAGGAGTTCTTTTTTATCATCATGATACAAAAATATCATATAAAAAGTTTACTCCAAAATTTACATGTTAAGTACTTATAAAATTACAATGAATGCTTCCTTAATCTTCTTTGTTTTGTTTATTGATCTCGTTACAATATAACACTATAATTAACAATTTTTGTGATGATATACATCAACTATAACTATAAATTATCAATGTTAATTAATTAACTTGTTGTTTTCCCGTATCCTTTATTATTAGAAACTATGTTAGACGAGTGCCATCAATGGCATCGTCGGTTCCCACTTTTCCTTTCGTCACTTTGAAGCAACCGATGGCACGGCTTCATCCTTGACTTTCTTCGTTTGAATTCTTAGGCTAACCGAAGAAGGAAACGAGTTTGTATGTGGGGCGAACTTAAATTTTTATGTATTGTTAGTTATCGTTTAGTGTATGTAAATGTAGGTATATTGGTAAATCTGGAGCCCGAAAAATAAAGGAAGAAATGATTGTTGGTAGTGTTTTATCAGTCTTTCGTTAGTTTTGACGTGACGCTGAGCTGGCACAAGGGAATAAGGAAGTGACGAAATCACTGTTAGAAATGGTGTTAGTAATTCAAAAGTATCATACCCAAATATGCATATGATGATTATATAAGTTCCCACAACTATGAGCAATTAGAGATACTTATAATATTGTTGAAATAAATTGGAGGCGGCAAGATATAATAATAATAAGGGTCAATTGGTGTTTATACATTCATATACAGCCATATAGGTAAGTGAATATACGTAAATTGCAAAAAGTATTTTTCAGATTAGAGAATCGAATGAAGTGCACTTATATTTTTCTGAACATAAAATCATTGACCACATAATTACTTGTAAAAGATATTTACACTTAATTAAACTTAAAGTGTGTAAGTTTAATTAGTTATCATCAAATCATGAAACACTAATAAGCAAGTATGTAATTAGATTCTTGATCTTAATATTTATAGTGTCTTCATCTCATCCTATATGTTTTACATATCCAATGTGGGATGTAAAAATAATAAAAAGTTTGTCCTACATAGGAGGAAAAAAAAACAAAGTTAAAGAAAAAAAAAAGTACTATAAAAACAAAGTCTCACAAATGAGAATTAGATCATAACCCGCAAAATTTGCAGGATATATCATGAGACTTTCCCATCAAATGAACCGGTGAAATGTATTCTACTCAAAAAAAGTACTTAATTAAGATTTTACTTAGACCAAATATTAATAATCCATGGCATCAAAATATTTGAAATTTACGTTATAATAAAGGGTTAATTGTTTGGTTATGTATCTAACTTTGCTCGTTTTACTATTGTATGTAACAAATTTTCAAAACATATATTATATGCAATAAACTTGTAAAAATCTCTATTGTATATCACAACCTTTAAAAATATCTATTGTATGCAATGAACTTATAAAAAATCTCTATTATATGTTGCGGGTTACCATGTGTACATGCCAAATTGAAAATGGCTCTTTAACATTGATTTGTGACGGCACGAGCAAACTCTAGCAGATCATTTACTACCGCACCATACGATAACGATTTTTTACAAGTTTATTGCATACAATAGATGTTTTGAAAGTTAGTTACATACAATAGCATTTTTTATAAGTTTATTACATACAATAAATGTTTTAAAAGTTTGTTACATACAATAGTAAAAAGGGTAAAGTTAGATACATAACCAAACAATTAACCCTATAATAAATTGCCGACAAAGGAAATAGGTTTATCGTGTTTAAGCTTTTTCATATGTGTGTTACAGATGGTACGACAATGTGTATGTAACATATTTCGAGCAACTAACTGATTTTTTATACGTAAAACTTAAGTTATAAACTAACTGTGACATAACATTTAGGCCAATTTACCCACAACTCTACGCATAAGCTTTAAAAATTAGTAAAAGTGGTTTGACAAAAAACTTAAAATCACAATATAATTAATGATGAATAGTCTAGTAGCATTGATATAGTACTTTAATCTAAAATCACAATATAGTTAATGATTAATAGTCTTGTAGCATTGATATAGTACTTTAATTTAAAACTATGAGGGACTATTTTAAGTTATGTCTCAATTCCGTGGTCTTATCCATAATTTGCTGAACGCCTTAAGCATATTAAAGTAGTATGTTTTTGCAAACCATGCGAGGACATATTAGTGGGTTGTCAACAGTTCGTGAATGGCCTTTAAGGTTTTTCCCCCGACGATGGTCCGCCTGAAATCTTATTAGAGGATTGAAATACTTAAAAAGTAATGATTACACAAAAACTAAGTAAACGATAACTCATGTGTAGGATATTTAAGTAAGTTATGATACAACTGATAAGTTACCATATTTTATAGTGTTTGTTGTACTGATGTCAAAATGAAATACCCACCGTAATCTTCAACTGCTCCTAACTTTACTATAGGCATAGCCATTTTTGACATATTAAGCGGATAAATTTGAAATTTCTGCAAATGAAGTCATACCACTACTAACCATTGACTCACCAATAGATTGTTGCAATCTCGTTACTCATGACATTGCTATTTCCTCACTGTTTGTGACATTCTTCAATAAGATAAATTTTTCAACTCCCTTTCGGTTAAGTTCAAATTAACTGAAACAACATTTAAGGAAAATATGAATCGAGTAACTTTATTTCGTAATGATGGTTAAAGTAGTATTGATTAAAAAAAAAGGCTATTTAGCTTAATTACTATATTCGATACGGAAAAATATATAAGAAAATTTTGATATTAAAGTTGGATGAAAATACCACCTTAATTTATAAACATATAATTTGAAAAATGAAAATATATTTGTAAATCATTGTATACAAAAGTCACCTTTACTATTTCAGAAGGACGAAATTTATCAATCCACGTAGTATACCGTTTAGCAAGTGATGTCCACATGCCATATATGATTTTAAAAACGTCACCTTTAGCTGCTGATCTTTTTATGTTGAAGTAATCATACAAATGCAAAGCAATCTTAAGAACTAATAGTTGAATTTGACTATCCGTATGATTAGAGTGCATTGTTGTCCTTAGAGCATCTCCAATAGTATATTTTCCTAAAACTTTTCACTATTCAAAAAAGCTTTAGAAAAAGCTTTTGAATTTTTAGTGTAAATTTTCTAGCAAAGCTTGAGATTTAGCAAGCTATAGGTATACTAGATCCTACACCTAATGAACTTTTGTACTATAAGACCACTCCCATCGGGGAGTGTCGGTTCGCGTCGGTTGGGACCGACGAGGCCGACGGCGATGGCACCGATCCGTCGGTTGCCTCGTCGGTTGTCCTCCTTCGATTTGGCGACGAGAGGGACGAGGGGGGGTGTGGGGCCCACGAGCTTTTATTGTTTTGTTTTTCAAAATCAAGCCGTTGAAAAAAAAAAAAATTTCTTTTTCCAACGGTTAGGAAACTAGCCGTTGGTTTTTTTAATTTTTTTTAAAAAATCAACTTTTCAACTATAAATACACCTTCCATTTTCCAAATAATCCACACCAAACTCAATTCAAATTTCATCCTTTTACTCTCTAAATTTTCACCACTTTCATATTTTCACAAAGTGTCTTCCGATTCCGATCTCGAAGATTTGCAAGCGCTTAATGACGTTTTTGATCTGGAGTACGCGATCAATGTTATTAATGTCATATCGTCCGAATCGTCCGACGACGAAGAGGAAGAAATAATTCCTCCCGAGAGCTCCACGTCGATACTTTCCGAGAAATCGCGAAGCAATGGGGCAACGATTGTTTCTGGACTACTTTTAACATACTACAGCTGCTTGTGCAGGGGGAAACGGCTAGAGCATATTATTGGGTCCAAAGACGAGGTACGTGTTTGCTTAGTTATTTAGTCTTTACAGCTATAAATTTACAGCTATAAATTTATTTAGTATTTATCCGGAATATATAAATTTCATAACTCAAAAATGCATGGCTTAGTGTTGGGTCCCTCAAAAATCATTTAGACCCAATATTCTGAGTTCGCACTGCTTTTCGTCAATGAACTGGATGCAGGGGTACATTGTTGTACGTTGACGATTCTTATTTGTTATCATGTTTCAATTGGAAATTAGGCTATACTGGGTGGACACGTTGAAAATTGAAAGCATTTGATGTGGCCGTAGTAGTTTTTGGGACAATAGGGGCGTTGGGTTTTAGGTGAGATTACCAGCCATATATTGGGTTTGGGTGTTGGGTTTACCATCGAGTGAGATTACCAGCCCTGTGTTAGATCACTAAGCAAACTGTCTGCTTTTGTTCACAATTTGTATCTGTATTGTAAAACAAATTCTCATTATCCAAAAGTAAAAATTTTAGGTGAGTATTTCTTAGTTTATGTGGTTGGAATATTGATCAGATGAATGCTTTCTAAGACTAACTTAATTCTACAATCTAATGTTCTCTATTATGAATGTAGTGTTTTAGCCCCTAGGTATTAGATTAACTGCTCTAATCAAATTTAGTATTTTCATAGCTGGTGACAGAATCTCATAATGGTAGGCATTATCAATGTTATTGTTGTTTTTTCCCCTAAGTTTGCCAACAATAAGCATGGAAATATGGTCTTTGCTGTTAGGTGTTGTACTAAGAATCATGAAGAATTATAAATAACAAAGATCTAACTAAACATGGTGAGATGACAAAGAAACTTGAGGCTGTTTAGCCATTGATGCACCTTGAAATAAATAATTTAATGAACACAATTATATTTACTTTGTTACCAATATCTATCTTAATCTGTTGGGGTGGAAAAACTGGTGAGGCGTATGGGTTGAACAATGGGTCAAGGCATGCTACTACTCCATGTTCTAAGACATGTTCAAGGTGCATGTTTGACTTCTAAAATTGGACCCTTCTAATTTTGAACTATGTTTTTGGAACTTTTAGGTGTCAAAGAACAATGAAGTAGAGACCTGCATTTTTACAAATAGCAAAGGGAACCGCATATATCACGAACGTATTATCTGTTAAAATGACTGATCACTTAGATAATGTGAGCTGTAGAAAACGACGAATCAACTACGCTCAGTTGGGCTAGGGATACCATTGACAGTGGCAACAACCTCAATCAACTAATGATCACATAAAAGTTCATAAATGTAGCTTTACTTTTATTGCTGCAATTGATGCTTACATTGAGGTATATCTAATTTGCTGAAATGTCATTTCCTAAGTTTTCTTTCTTCTAATTCTACCGGTGATCACTATGTGCCCGAATGTTCCAGTTTATTTTTTTCTTTGTTTGAATTTTCTTTCTTCATTAGGATAAGGGAGAAATCATAAAGCTTGGTGTTTGAAAGGTTGGATATGAAGAAATCAAAAAACTTACAGTTAGTTAGTGTACAAATTTTAACATTCGAACTTACCATTGCTAAAGTCCTTGGGGATGGCAGTGTCAAGTTCATTGAAGCCTAGGTCGGATAATAGCTCAAGTCAATCCAGTCATTCGTCTGTCACTTGATACCTACACAAAAAGTTTTTAAAGCAGTTAGGTAGAGGTGACAAAATTCGTTTGTCTCTTGTACATGATATGATGAATATACTTAACTTGAGTTAATGTAGAGGTGGCAAAATGGGCGGGTTGAGTAGGATGTTAAAGTGGGTTATTTTTACTATAACTATTGTTGTCCTTTTCTTACATAATTTTTGAATGAAAAGTAATCAACTGCACATGATAAGAAAATGATATAATGAATAATCTATTTTTCATAAGGATATTTAAGAGATTCTAGCACGAGGTCAGTTGCTACTAACAAATGATAAGCGAATATAATCATTTCATAGCCTGTAAATTAAAATGATTCAGTATCATGTAGAACTACTGCATCCATACAAAATCCTACCTCGAGGCTTTGAATTTTTTCCTCCAATATTGATACCAAGTTAAAGGTCTGGTACAACTCAAACACGAACACTGAGGTCTGGTACAACTTCAAGGTGTTTGCAGCATTTGTAAGAAATAAGCTACAGACTCTGCTATTATCACAGCTGACATAACATTTCAGTTCAGAGACATGCATGCCAACGCATTTTATAGCTTCATATCCAACCTTTCCAGATCCCAAGTTTATTCAGGCCTATATACATAAGAAAAAAAAACCATTAGTGATTCAATGAACATCAACAATGTTTTATCTGAATTGATATAGGTTCTGTAATGTTCTCAAATGACTATACCAATAATTACTTTTTATAACCCCCTTTCTTTAGTAGAGATTTCAAAAAATACCCGCCCGACCAAAACAAAATGTTGAACCTCACTGAAAAGGAGGTTAATCCACAATGTGATTTTCTTTTTATTTGTGAAATATAGCAATCCGTATTATGTTCTTCATTTTTTTGTTTAGATGTTAAGATAGTCAGCTAACCAAATTGAATAACACATAATAATATGGTTTAGAAAATATATAAATAATAAATATATGTCCAAATTTCCTCGAAAGTATTAACATTCCGACTCTTTATATATCTTGCATAATGGAAACACATGTGCATCATTCAGCTCTTGGAAGCAAAACACCCGGTCATAAATGGCACCTTTCCTCAGCTGTGTAAGTTGGTCTAAGCCCTCTAGAAAGTGATGGGTCACAATGGTTAGTTAATGAATCATGATGGATTTGAGTCAAAATGAGCCAATGCTTGATTTTGGTGGAGTTAAAGAGTTCGCAATGGAGCTTCATCCTTTGCTTGCCGAACTTGCAAAATTATTCAGTAAGTAATACAGATACAATTTTACTTTGTATCAATGCATATGTTATGCTCCAACCAATTGTAAATAACCTGTGTGATGAGATCCCGTTGTGAATTATACAGACGAGGTCCAAAATAAAGATATAGAGTTGCTATATCATTTACATTTTTTATTTTTAACCTATGTACATTGATGAGGTTAGTCTGTAGAATCGGATGTGTTTAGCTTGGGTATTTTGGTGATGGAAATTGTATTTGGGATGATGGAACAAGAATTCATCTCTCAAAAGCAGAGTGATAGCTAGCCATTTTAAGCATGTAAGGTAAGTAAAATAGTTACACTTTTACTTTGTGTGTAAAATCAGATGTTAAGTGACTGTTTTTTCTAATTATTGCTGCTATACATGAACGCTAAAGTTGTACATTAAAAGATAGGATATGATTTAGTCGGTTGCCAGTGCTTCAAGTGCTTCATCTAAATTTTCTCAATTACTTATTTTTATTCAGGAATCGGGATCAATCGTTAAAGTTCTATCTAATCTTACTAAAGAGCATTTGGATGTCTTGATTAAATAAGATTTCTATATTAACGTGGGGTTATGTGTGTGCTTATATTGAACTATAGAAATGTTAATTTAGATCGATAGAAGATGTTTGCAAGAATTTGATGTTTGTGCACTCCACATATATTATCTAGTTACAATTATCTCATAACTATGTGTTAACGTAAGAGTTATATGTTTAATTATTTATTTAGTTTTCATATAGTTTGTATTTTATGGCCGTGGCATCAATTTTTTTTTCAATCTACATAGGTGTACCATGCTAAAAAATGTTACCATCACTATCAGTTTCTATAAGAGATTACTGATATGATTAACCCATTTTGGGCAACCTGTTTGACATGTTTGAACTGTCTCAGGTTAAGCTAATTATTTGATTTAGACATAATGAATGAATTATAACTAGCTTTGACCCTTGAGAAGTTAGAAGTATATGGTTGAAATTGTAACCTCTAAGTAACATAGTTGGAAAGCCTCTTATTGTGATGGCGCAGGCTAGCTAGCCCTATGGCTTCATTAGTAGTTTTTGACTAAATTGTTCTATCAAATTCCAATGATGGTGTCTTTTATATCATATAGTGTCAATAGCATTTGTTAAAACTTATCGTAGAAGGTTGCAAGAATAGTGTAAAAGTACAGTATAACTTAGAGCATCTCCAATGACTATTTTTTTAAAGTTTTTTCTAAAGCTTTTTTGTAAAAAGCTATCATTCCAATGAGAAAAAGCTTTAGACCACTCCCATCAGTTACAGAAACTGACTGAAACTGATAGAGCCACGTCAGCGCTACGTCAGCTTTTTCCACAAACTGACTGAAATTGACTGACCACTCCCATCAGCACTCTGTCACTTCATTTTCTGGGACCCACTGACTATTTAATTATTCAATTTAAATTCAAAAATTCAAATAAACACAACAATTTAAATAAAACACATTTCATTAAAAATATAAAAATTACACATTTCCTAAAAATTAAAAGTACAATAATTTAAAAATAAAAAACTACAAATCCTAAAAATTTTAAAGTACAATAATTGAAAAAATAAACGTTACATAATCAAAGTACAACATTTTAACGGATACGGAAATTTGGTGGTAGTTGCGCAATGTGTTCGATTAGCGCGTTGTGGAGTTGATGATGAACGTCCCGATCGCGTAATTCCTTGTCCATACGCAATGAAGTTTCAACTCTTTCTTTCCACGTTTTTCTTGGCCTTTTTTACGGATCAGAGGGGTAATCTTCTTCTAGTTGACAAATATTTCTCCCGTTGTCCTCAGTGATCATGTTATGCAGAATGACACAAGCATACATGATTCTTTTGATCTTGTTGGTGCTATATGGCCTAGCCGGGTTCTTGATGATTTGCCACCTACCTTGAAGCACACCGAATGCTCGTTCCACATCTTTCCTTGCCGATTCTTGGTATCTCTTGAATCGAGCCTCGACTGCAGTTAGTGGATGTCTAAACGACTTAACGATAGTCGCCCACTCAGGATATATCCCATCCGCTAGATAATACCCTCTGGTGAATTGTTGTCCGGCAATAGTGAAGTTAACATGTGGAGCTCTATCTTGCATCAAATCGGAGAACAAATCCGATTGATTAAGTACATTTATGTCGTTGCTCGACCCTGCCGGACCAAAAAAAGCATGCTAAATCCACAAATCATAAGAGGCAACCGCCTCGAGCATGATTGTGGGACGCCCCTGATCACCTCTGGTGTATTGACCCTGCCATGCAACTGGACAATTTTTCCAGGGCCAATGCATACAGTCTAAGCTGCCGAGCATACCCGGAAAACCATGCAACTCGGCATGTCGTTGATGCAAATGTTGAACATCTTGTTCAGTGGGTTTCCTTAAGTACTCGGTAGAGAATAGATGAAAAATGCATTTGCAAAAATTATCCAAACACAAATATGAGGTTTGTTCATCCATATGCAAGTATTCGTCAAACGCATCCGTCGCACAACCATATGCTAATTGACGTATGGCGGATGTGCATTTTTGAAAAACATTAAAACCGGGTCTACCGGTACAATCTAAACGTTGATAAAAGTATAGAAAATAATCCGGTACCGGTTCTTGCGAGTATGAAACCATACGTTGACATATATTGATAAATAATGGCTTAAGATGACAAAAGGCCAGTTGCAAAATACATATGGTAATTCATGGCCATTTAGTTAAAAACGGGAGCTGGGTTTCATTAAAGATCTAACACGTCAAAAATGGGTCAGCTTCATATGGGTGGAACAAGTCGAGCTAGTTTAAAGATGAATTACAATTGAAACCATAACCCACAACTCCCAAATGGCCAAATTATACTTTAATATTCAACCTTTATACTATAAGGTCACATTAAGAATTTAGAATAAACATACTTATTAGATAATTTTTAGGGTTCCGATGGCACCTGCCCGGCTGCAACAGTATAGAAAAGAAGGATATGTATATAAAGCTCCTATACCATTGGTTATAGTCGAATCCATTGTATATCGATAAATAACAACTGCATCACACAGACAATGCATATGAAAGTAGAGTTGTAAGAATTAGTGTTTTACTTGGAACCACATACTTATATGCAGTATAATGATTTTAGTTCCTTAGTTAGGAAGTAATATAGAAAAAACACTCTAGATCGTTCCCAATAAACTGAAAACCTGAAGCTTGTTATTTCCAACATGTCTTGGGGCTTTCAAGATCAGTTATATTAAGACCAGTTACTAAACCAGCTCCTATAGCATGAGCTTCTAGTTACCTAACATAAGTACTGAGGAATTAATATGAAAAAAAACAACTTTAAACGGTAGGTCTTAAACTGAAAGGGTCCCGAATGTACCCATATAATGAAGTGGGAATACCTTAAAGCAATGCCTCCAAAACTATTTTCAGTCCGCAAGTTCTGTATATATTTCAAAACTTAGCAGTCGTACTCAAAAGCGTGAACAAAATCAAATACAATTAATAACATAAAATAGTGTGTGATTTAAAGCACACAGCATAAGAACGAAAAGTTATCAAGTCTGAAAACCCACTTCAACATCAAAAGAACATTGAAAAGACCCCCATAATTAGATCCATGTTTTTTTGGAATTGTTTACCCAATTTTGATGCTACCATCCATATCAGCACATCAAATCATAGAGTCTTTGATAATGTTTTTTTTTAAGAATTTCATCAAACAACCAGTTAGTGCTCAGTGCTGCATCAAAATTTAAGAATTCACAATATGACACTCCCTTTCACAAGTAATTGTTTATAAATAATTAGGGTGAGGTTCAAATGAGACTAAAAATTTATGTGAGACTAAGGGAATCAATGATATCATGTCACATGTACAAAGAGAATGTTCCATACTACAAAACCCATTTACCCCAAACATTAATTATCTCACAAACGACAAATCGAAAAATCATGAAACTTGCACCATAATTTTCAGCGTTTTATCCTCTTCGATTTGCCGTCCCTCAAGGCATACTTCCGAAAAAAAAAAAATTCATTTTTTTGGCGGGTTTCATATGTTACTAACACATGTGTTAGAGTGTTGCGTTTAGGGTTTAGGGTTTGGGGTTTAGGGGTTAGGGTTTAGGGTTTGGGTTTTGGGGTTTCTCCCCGAAACCCCAAAACCCAAACCCTAACCCCTAAACCCCAAACCCTAAACACTTTATAAAACTTGAAATAATAAAAGAAAATACACATTTCTAATTGATACGAAGTACCATAAATAAGGGCATGACTACCTTATACTCTAAGAGCATATGTTAAGCTTTATTAAATGAACTACGAAGTAAAATATTATAATACAAAATTCATTTGTTAAACTATTAATTTTCAATTATTATAAATAATTAAATAAAGAATTTTGCTAAATAAAACCCTTAGGGTTCTTCTTAAGAGATTCTAACATGTTTTAGAAGTTGTACAATACTAATAACTAACTCTCTCTCTCCTCCTGAATTTAGGTTGACCTTGAATTTTATTTAATTGTACAAGTAAAATATGCATGTTAATAAAAGCCCTTAGGGCTTCATTTAGCAAAACCCTTAAATAAATACTGCGTATCTATTCTATATTTATTATTTATATTTATGAAAATGAGAGTTCAATAAATTTGAATTTGATATATATATTCAACCGTGTATAATGCTCTGCGTATTTGTAAAGCAGTTAAAAACTTAATTAAAGTTATATTCAACCGTAATAATACGATGTATTCGCGTATATGTTAAGCAGATACAAAACTTATATATACAAACCAAACACCCCGCTTTAAAACAAAACCCCCCCTTCCTAAACCACCACCGTCCATTACTTAACATCACCGGCACCGGCGATGGTCTCTGCCGAACAACTGCTTTCCACCATTGAGTCTATGTTGTTAGGTTCCACTCCTCCGTCGCCGTCGCAAAAGATTCAACTTATTCACAATTTTCATCATTCTCTCCCATCTCTCCTCTATCTCATGTCGTTTTTGCTACTGATATCCGTTGATTTAGATAACGGCGGTCTTCGACAACGTCTGATTTCTCTTATAAAGGTAATTTTTTCCTTTGTAGTTATTTTTACCATTCTATGCTTTTTGTCAATAGGCTATTTTGGGCACGGTGCATAGTAAACATTTAGGCATTTAGCATAGTTAACTTGGGATGTAAGTACTGATTATATATTGCTATTTTTGTGTGTGTAGTAATTTCACTTAAAAACAAGTTTTATGTTCTGATTGGTCAAGATCTTTGCTTTCAGGCCCGAAGGATGTAAAATATATTTTTACGATCTTAAAAGTGTTATAAACTGAATTGATATTGCTTGCTTTGATAGCTATAAAGCTTAACTTTATTGAACTGGAAATGGGGCTATATATATAGCCAAACAATACAAAGAGACGTTAGGCCAATAAATAAACGTGGGCTACGAAATATTCAAACAAACGAACTCTCCTAATAATCTGGAATATCTAGCTAATAACTCAACCAACCTTTTACTTATTCAAAACACTAAAGACGACCCAATAATACTAAACGTGACCCAATAATCCTCCCATAAACTAAATTGCCAAACATGTGCAGTTAGTTTACTTCATGACTAAAGCATAACCCAAGTAGCTCTTTCATCTTCAAGTAATGCTCCAAATTCAAGGGCTTTGTCATACCATCAGCTAATTGATCATTTGTACTGCAATGCTCCAAGTTGATCACATTATCTTTAACCAAGTCTCGAAGAAAGTGAAAATCTTCATAATCAATATGTTTACTCCTCCCATACATAATTAGATTTCTTGACAGCTTGATGGCTGAAATATTATCACAAAAGATGGTGCCCTTCCCTCAACTAAGCCCAAGTTTTTCAAGCACCCTCATCATCCATACACATTGACAAGCACAAGCAGCAGCTGCAATAAATTCAGCCTCAGTAGTGGAAAGACTTACAACGGGTTGTTTTTTAGAACTCCATGCAACTGCTCTTGAACACAATTTGAAAACATAGCCCGATGTACTTTTCCTATCATCAAGATCCCCAGCATAATCTGAGTCATAGAACCCAATTAACTCTACTTCTTCTTTTCTGTTGTACAAAATTCCCATCTCCACAGTTCCTTGTAGATAGCGAAACACTCTCTTCATTGCCAATTGATGTTGCTCAGTGGGTGACTCCATAAATCGACTAAGCAAGCTTACTACATACATAATATCTGGTCTTGTAGCTGTCAAATACATCAAACTCCCCACCTTCTGTTTGTAGATAGTAGCATCTACTTTCACATGGTCCTCATTTCTTGTAAGCTTGCAACCAGGGACAATTGGATTTTTGACAGAGTTGCATTGGCTCATTCCAAATCTCTCCAATATTTCTTTGATGTACTTCGTTTGACTTATAAAAATTCCCACCGAATTTTGGTTCACCTCCACACCGAGAAAGTACTTCATTAATCCAAGATCTGACATTTCAAACTTTTGCTTCATTGAACGTTTGAAGGTCTCAAACATATCATCATTATTCCCTATAAAAATAAGATCATCTACATATAAACTAACTGTTACAAATGAGAGTGAGTAAACTGTTTTCTATATTTTATCAGTTAGCCATGTACACATTATATACAGGAGAGAATACCTTATTTAAGGAAGGTATTTAAAGCTAATACTAAACTACAACCTGTGATTAAGCTATCACAGTTATACAATAAGATCTATATATTAATTATTTCCACACTCCTCCTCAAGTTGGAGAAAAAATGTTAATCATGCCCAACTTGCTACAAATAAATTCTATCTGCGTTTTACATAGTGGTTTTGTAAGAATGTCTGCAAGTTGATGCTCAGTTCTGATGTGCACCGGCTGAATAGATGGAGGGTTTGATCGAGTTCCAACGACATGGTCTCTAACCAAGTGACAATCAACTTCAATGTGTTTGGTCCTCTCATGGAAGACTTGATTCTTGGCTATATGGATAGCTGACTGACTATCACAATAAAGCCTCATCAAATCATCGGTAATAACTCCAAGCTCTTTGAGAAGTCTTCTAATCCATGTCATTTCACATGACACATCTGCCATAGCTCTATATTCTGATTCAGCACTTGATCGAGACACAATATGTTGTTTCTTGCTTTTCCAAGAAACTAGATTACCACCGACAAAAACACAATATCCTGTAGTTGATCTTCTGGAAATAGGACAACCAGCCCAATCCGCATCAGAAAAACCGGATATTCTACCATCTCCTTCTTCAGTGAATGCACCTACTCGGCAATGGCCCTGATCTGAGTAAAGTATTCCCAAGCCTGGTGTGGCTTTGAGATACCTCAAAACGCAAAGAGCTGCATTCCAATGGCGTGTGTATGGATCAGACATGAACTGACTTAGAATACTTACCGAAAAGGATATATCAGGCCTAGTAACCGTTAGATAATTCAACTTCCCAACTAATCTCCTGTATCATTCTGGATCTTTCATGGGATTTCCGTCCTTAGGAAGAAGTTTTTCTAGTAGTAAGCATTGGATTATCTAGTGGTTTGCACCCTAATAATCCACACTCTGTAAGCATATCAAGTACATACTTTCGCCGAGACAAAAGAATTCCTTGTGGAGATCGGGACACTTCTATTCCAAGAAAGTAACGGAGTCGTCCTAAATCTGTAATCTGAAACTGAGATTGTAAGAAGTGTTTTAAATCAGCTATCCCCGTGATATCTCCGGTGATAATTATGTCATCCACATAGACTACAAGAATGATTCGGCGGCCCTGGTGATGTCTAAAGAACACTGAATAATCTTGAGAGCTGCGAGTCATTCCAAATTCTCGAAGAACATCGTCCGAACCATGCTCTCGGTGATTGTTTGAGGCCATATAATGAACGTTTCAGTCGACATACTTTAGATGCCTCCTCCTTAATAACAAATCCGGGTGGTTGTTCCATTTATACCTCCTCCTCAAGAATGCCATTAAGAAAGGCATTCTTGACATCCAACTGATGGAGAGGCCAATGATTAATAGCAGCCAAGGCTATACAGATTCGTACAGACGGCATCTTGGCAACTGGGGAGAATGTCTCTTCATAATCGATACCATATGCCTGAGAATAGCCCTTTGCAACCAACCGGGCTTTGAGTCGATGCAAAGAACCGTCGGGATTAAGTTTCACCGTAAACACCCATTTACAACCAATTTTACGCTTCCCTAAAGGAAGTTGCACCAAATCCCAAGTATGATTCCTTTGAAGTGCATCCATCTCCTCCTGCATTGCTTTAAACCATCCAGGGTGATTAAGTGCCTCAGTTATATTTCTGGGAACACGGTGGTTATCAATGGCTGTAGTGTAAGCACATGATTCAGGTGATAGGTGGGAGTAGGCAAGATGATTCTGGATAGGATATCTTGTAGAATTTCTTGTGCCTTTACCAAATGCGATTGGAATATCTGGAAATGGGGCACCGGGCGGGTTATATGGTTCAGTTTGGTGTAGTGTATCTTGCGGTTCTGGATCAGGTTGTGGTTCAGGGTCGAGTTGTGGTTCGGGGTCAGCTTGTTGATCAGGTTCAGGTGATGAAGGTGGAACAGAAAGTTTAGGGTCAGGTTGCGGTTCTGGTTCAGGTGATGAAGATGGAACAGAAGAGTTACCTGAGTCATGACACATCGGTGAGTTCTCTTGGGTCTCAGTTGCTTGTTTATAGCGTTGCCTGACATATACATTGGTGAATCGAGTGACTGTTTGTGTTGCTGGAGTCGAGGGCTTTGTAGTTTGAACAGGTATGGTGTAGACCGGAGGATTAAGAGATTCGGGTGGGTTAGGAACATGATTAAGTGACTCTGAAGGATCAGAAAAGTAAGAACTTGACTCGTTAAAAGTGACATCAACACTAGTAAAGTATCGGCGAAGAGTTGGGTTGTAGCAACGATAACCCTTTTGAACTCGTAAGTACCCAAGAAACACACATTTTATAGCACGTGGTTCAAGTTTGTTATGTCCAGGACGATTATCATGGACATAACACACACACCCAAAGACCTTCGGAGCCAAAGGGAAAAGGGTACCTTGAGGAAATAGAATGGAAAATGGGTATTTTCTTGTCAAGGACAGTAGATGGCATGCGATTGATTAGATAATTTGCCGTAAGAACCGCATCAGCCCAGAATCGTTGTGGGACATTATAGTGAATCATCATGGTGCGAGCAACGTCTAACAAATGACGATTTTTTCGTTCAGAAACACCATTCTGTTGAGGTGTATACGCACATGAAGACTCATGTATAATACCACGTTCATATAAAAAACTGTTAAAATCATTAGAGAAGTACTCTTTTGCATTATCAGATCTAAGTGTTTTAATGGAAACATTAAACTGTGTTTTAACATAAGCATAAAAGTCACGAAAGATAGAGAATATTTCATTACGTGATTTAAATAAGAAAACCCAAGTTGCACGAGAATAATCATCGACAAATGTAATGAAATATTTAAAACCATTCGTTGAGATAACTGGACAAGGTCCCCAAATATCAGAATGCACTAGCTAAAATAAAGTACTAACTTGACTCGACTATTTAGGGGGGGTAGGGACGACGGGTATGTTTTCCTAATTCACACGACTCACAAGTAAACTCGTGTACAGATGAAAAATCTGGTCTCAGTTGCTTCAAAATGGGTAAAGAAGGATGCCCTAACTGACAGTGAGCTTCCCGGATACTTGAATCACATAGGCGTGCTGATGGTGACTTCAATGCAGACAAGCGATAGAGACCCTGAGACTCAAAATCTGTGCCAATCAACCGGTTCGTCCCCAGTTCCTGAAAAAAATAATGTGTAGGATAGAAAGTTGCAAAACAATTATTTTCACGTGTAACTTTACTAACGGACATGAGGCTATCCGGGAAAGTAGGGATATAAAGAACAGATGATAAGTTTAAGTTTGGTAAGTTGCTACTGGATCCTATGCCTAGAATTGGACATGAAGAACCATTTGCGAGTCTAACGGGATTGTGGTTTATATTTGTGTTTAGGTTAGATATGATGTCTTTGTTCCCAGTAATATGATCAGTGGCATCAGTATTAACAATCCAGGATGATGATGAGCATGCAGAAAGAGAAGTTGAAGACATACCTGACTGTGTTGTATTAGCACGAGGAGTGGATGCAACCAGTCCAGAGGTTTCATGTCAGGTTTGGTAGATATCCTCTTCATCGGTATATGCAAGTTGAGCACGAGGAGGACGCGGGGGTGGTTGAGATCCAGGTGGCCGATTCGGACAGTTGTACTTAGTATGTCCGTATTCTTTGCAGTAATGACACTGGATATTTTTGCCATAATCATTCTTTTTGCTACTGCCCTTTCCATGATTTTTGACACTGGAAGCTACAAGAGCAGATTTGTCGGTCCCAGGTGGTTGTACTTGCGAGTTATCTGAGAACATTTCCCAAATCAGATGATACGTCGAGGCTAGGGATTCGGAGGCAGTGTGACTAAGTAACAACGGACGAGCACTTGAGTACTTAGGGGATAATCCAGAAATGAATGTCATTACATCCATTTTTGCTAATCGCTCCTCCTGAACTTTAACATCAGGAGTAACAGGAAAAAGGACATGAAGTTCTTTCGCTATCTTTGATATCCTGGTATAATATTCTGTAAGGTAAGATCAGAGTCACCCTGTTTGCACCTGAAATAGGAACCAAACACAAAATATGCATGGGAAAGGGATTCTTTGGCTGTAAAGGATGACTGCAAGTGTTCCCACATTTTCTTCGTGGTAGGATAATTTTGAGCAATGTTCAAGACTTGTGGTTCCATAGCATTCCAAAGAGCCATTCTAATCCCACTATCGTCTAGCTTCCATTCTCGGGTTTTCGGGTTAGGCGGTTCCTGGGTCAAGTAACCATCTTTATCCAAACTCTCGAGTCCCGTTTGAACAAACATACTCCATTGAGCCCAATTTGTAGAGTTTATTTTAACCGGTATCTTCAAAATAGCAGAATAATTGATAATTCCTGAAATTGTTGTCACTCGATTTGGCTTCATCTCCTCCCATGATAAAGTTTATAACTAAGGCCTGGAATAGTTATGCAAAGTAAAGTGACAACAGATATGGAAAAGCAAGCAGAGTGCAGGAGTAAAAAACAGATCTGGAACAACCACTTATTAAATAGAAGCAGAGTGCAGGAGTAACAGGATCAGAATTCTGAACACAGATCACTGGCATCGGCGGCAGATCAGCAGCAGTGCACTTTGAAAAACTAGGGTTCCGGCAAAGTCAATGCCGGAAAATATTAGGGTTCCGGCGAGATAGAAGGTGGCTGTGTATTGAGGATCAGGAAGGGAATGACAAGAATGACAGAGCTGAGAACAAAGTTGAGATCAGAACTTGTGTCTGGCAGCAGGTTCAGATTCCGGCAGAAATTCCGGTGACTGATAAAATTCCGGTGAAGTTCAGGCCATGATAGGCTCTGATACCATGTTACAATTGAGAGTGAGTAAACTGTTTTCTATATTTTATCAGTCAGCCATGTACACATTATATACAGGAGAGAATACCTTATTTAAGGAAGGTATTTAAAGCTAATACTAAACTACAGCCTGTGATTACTATCACAGTTATACAATAAGATCTATATATTAATTATTTCCACACTAACAGTTAGTATTTCACCATTCTTACCAACTTTCACAAACAAAGTCGGCTCACTAGCGCATCTTTCAAATCCTTCTTCTAAGAAATAAGCCTCTATTTTACTGAACCAAGCTCGTGGAGCTTGTTTTAGCCCATATAACACCTTCTTTAAACGATACACTTTTCCTTTTGATCCTCTTATTTTGTAACCTTGCGGCTGTTCTACAAACACTGTTTCATTTATTTCTCCATGCAAGAAAGCACTTTTAACGTCGAGTTGAAAGACTTTCCAGTCCTTGCTTGCTGCTAGAGCGAGAATCATTCGAATGGTATCCCAATGAGCAACCGGGGCAAAAACTTCAGTATAATCGATTCCCTCTTGTTGTGAGTATCCCTTAGCTACTAGTCGAGCTTTGTATTTGTCCACTTCTCCTTTTTCGTTCAACTTCGTTTTAAATATCCACTTGACTCCAATTGTCTTTGATCCTTTGGGTAATTCAGTGAGCTCCCATGTGTCGTTTCTTTCAATAGCTCGCATCTCCAAATCCATGGCTTCTCTCCATTTACTATATTTGACAGCTTCTTCAAAATAAATTGGATCATTTATAGAAGTAAACATAACTAGCTGCAGCCTTTCATCTTCATCTGACAAACCTTCACCACTTACATAATCTGCCATACGTCTAGGTGGTCTTCTAATCCTCCCTTGAACTGGACTTGTGTTGCCTGCTCCATCAGTAGTTGGACTCGAAGTACCTGAGTTGACATGTTCTTCGTCTTCACCCTCAGTAGGTGGTGCATCTGCATTAGTTGGACTTGAATTACCCGTATTATCTTCTTGAATCTGCTCATCTAACTCACTACTCGCAGGCTCTTTAATCATCATGCCATTTAAGGGTATCATGTTCTGATTCTTTCTTTTCCCAGTTCCACTTTTCTTCTTCGTCAAACACAACATCGCGACTCACAACAATTTTACGCGATTCAGGATCAAGCATTCGATAAGCTTTTGATTTTTGACTAATTCCCAAAAACACACATTTCAAGCTTTTGTTGTCTAATTTCTTTCTCTTCACATCATGTATATGAACATGGCCAATACACCCAAATACTTTGAAGTGTTCCACTGAAGGTTTCTGTCCACTCCATGCTTCTTCCGGTGTTTTATCTTTCACTGCTATTGTGGGACATCGATTTAGAACATGAACTGCCCAGTTCACAGCCTCAGGCCAAAATTCGAGTGGAACTTCTTTGTCAGTAAGCATGCATCTAACCATATTCATGATGGTGCGGTTTCTTCTCTCCACTACTCCATTTTGTTGCGGGGAGTAAGCTGCAGTGAGCTATCTATGGATGCCATTTTCTTCACAGTAGTCATTAAATATAGAGGATGTGAATTCCCCACCCCGGTCAGTGCGCAAGCAACCAATGGGATTGCTAATCTCCTTTTCTACCATATTCTTGAACCTTTTAAATACCAAAAATGCTTCTGACTTGGCATTTAAAAAATATACCCACATCTTACGACTATAATCGTCGATAAATGTGATTATATACCTTTTGTGACTGTTCGATTCTGGGGTAATCGGGCCACAAATGTCAGAGTGTATCAGCTGCAAATGTTGATTGGCTCTCCATGTACTTGATTTCGGAAAGCGATCACGGTGTTGTTTTCCCACAACACATTCGGTACACACTTCTAAACTTGCTTTCAAAATGGGCAAACCTGTAACCATTTTTCTGTATGCTAAGGTGCGCAACCCTTTCATGTGAAGATGACCATATCTTTTATGCCATAAGTTTGTGATTGAAGCAGATGCTGCTTGAAGACACTTTGATTTTGGTTCAATGATAGGTAAGACAACAAACAAAATGAACATGTGATTTGCTGACATATTTTTTTGCATAATCAAACCATGAACTGAATGGTAAATTTTGCAAACATTTTCTTCAATTAAAATGGCCAATTTCTTCTCCTAAAGTTGCCCAATGCTAAGCAAGTTATTTTTTAAGTCAGGAACGAAAAATACCTCTGTGATTATATGAACTCTGCCTTCAACTTGTAGTCGGATGCTACCTCTTCCCATGACCATCATCTTGGAGCCATTTCCTAATTTAACCAAGTCCCTGAATGATTCGTCTAGATCAAAAAAACATTGCTTATCTCCGCTCATATGATTGCTACAACCCGAATCTAGGAACCACAATGCTTCTCTTTTGGAGTTCTTCATTTCAACATAAGACATGAGCAACATTTTCTTCATCCTCGTTAAATTCAGCCCTCTCGACATAGTGGGCGTAGTTTGGACATTCATATTGAAAATGCCCCAACTTGTGGCAATTGTAACATTCAATGGTGGCTTTGTTAAAGCCTCTTCCCCGTCCTCTTCCTCATCCTCTATAACTTCCGCGACCTCGGCCTCTTAAACCGAACCTAACCTCCTCATTACCTCCCGATGATTCACCTGTTGTGACAACTTTCAGTGCTTGTTCCTCATCTGCTTTCCCCTGCATTCTCTTCTCTGTTCATGGACCAGTAAACTCCCATGAAGCTCGTTAATGCTTAAAGTATTGATATCATGAGATTCTTCGGTCGAACAAATGACATAATTGAGTAGTGCTCACTTGTTTGAAATTCTGAGAAAGTCTCATATTGGAAGTTTGAAATTCTGAGAAAGTCATGGTTTCGTGATATTGAGCCATTGTTTAAACTTCTTAGTTCCGAAAATGTGCCTCCTTATCTGAAGGTTTCTTCATCTCCACTGCTACCTTTCGTATAGGGTTTCATAGTCGTTCCTTTTCTTCACTTGTTGCCTGTTGTGTTGTAGGGTGCTATGCGTACTTCGATATGGACTTTTGTGTACATTTCTCCAAACTTGAAAGATACCATTTGGGGTTTCCTTGAGCAAATATGATTTACCTGTGTTGGTTGGACCTCAATTTGGGAATATGGTGTGCTCTCAGGTTTGTCTTGTATGATCTTTCACAAACTTTTCTATCATCTACTATTTGATTTGGAAAGGGAAGATTTAAAAAACTGTGACCCTGATTGGTTTATAATATGAGACTTGTGTTAAATGAAGTAGAAGCAACAAGTGAGCACTACTCATCCACCATCTTATTTATCAATCTGTTAAATGCTCTCGTTGCTGAAGAAAGGACTCAACTGATAGGGATGTGGATAGTGATTCATATACTTTAGATTTTGCTCTACATGTTCTATTTTACTGGGCGTGCATCTTTCACTGAATTTAATTGTGATGTTAAACTGGTTTATAGGCATCTTTTCATTCTTTTGATTTGTACATTATAATGTGTTTGGGCCATTTTCCCAGCAGGCATACGCATATGCGTCTTAGAAATGGCAATATGGTGTTGCATGTCTTCAACTTTTTCAAATGTAAGTATTTGTTATTGAGTTCTAGTTTCTAGTAAATTACTTTAGCCAATGTTTAATACTTGTATATGGGCATTATATATGCAGGATTTTGAGTATGTATCACATACATTATGAAGACTAGAAGTCTGCCCGCGCATAGCGGCGGGTTGAATAGTCAATATTCGATTCACATGTTGTATTGTTTACACTACTCATAGATTTTGTCTATGACAATTCTAGTTAGTGGTAATAAAACATGTTTTATTACTTAATTGTCGATTAGTAACGTTGAAAAAGATAGACAACCAAATGATAGCGTAAAAATAGACAACCAAATTCAATTGATTATACTTTTTTAGAAAAAAATACATACCAAATATAGAATTCGTTTGACTTTCCATAAATCTTTTAGAGAAAATAGGAATTCTTCAATCTTAATTAGATAAGGGTATTTTAGTCTATTTGATTGTTAGTAGGGGTATTTTGGTAACTTTCCTTCTTTAAACCATTAAGCTAATGAAGGAAATGACTAAATGCTTTATAAGGTGTAGAGATATTGACATTGTCAATCTCAGCTAGTGGCATTACAGTCAACTCCAGTTGGTAGTTTGTCTCTTATATACCATGTCCTTGCATGGGTCATAAATTCTTCTGTTGATGTATTTGGTATGTTTGTGATTTAAGAATGACCTTGTTTTTGCATGTAACAATTCTCGCATGGTAGTGCTTGTACCATTACCAATCCAACTCTACGGGTCTGCAGATTATGCTGCTTGCCTGGAGCAAATATCAGAAAGGTGTAAAAATAATCGAAAACAGCTCTGATGACCCTGTTGTGCTTATAATGCTAGTTAGTAGTTCTGACTTATCCTTCCTTTCTCTTCTTTTTCCCATATGACTGCACTAAGAATTTGAATTTCAATATTTATCTCTCTTCACATTGCAGCTTCTCATTGATAACACTAGTTACCCAACTCCCAACGTAACCCATTTTCCTGCTGAGGTTTGATATTGATTCCCCTGTAGTGTGGACGGTGTTACAGCCTTGTTTAACTACAGCTAGCGTTTTAATTAATGATGATTTGTTTGGCTTTCAGTTTCTGTATATCACGTTATATGGGTTATGTCCATTTTAATAACTAATTGTTACGTCAGATGTTGAAGGTTATTCTTGATATACTGGAACTGCTACCGTAGCCTGATATTAACTCAATGCTTCATGAGTTTGGATATCAGGTGAAGCAGTCCCAACTAAATTTAGATATTGAATTTTGATACGGTCTTTTGTTATTTATAAATACAAGTCACATTCTCCTAATTCCCAAATCACAGAGAAGTCGCATGGGCTTCATCTCAACCAGTGTAATATATGCTTCCTCTCACATGTTTATTAACATTATGATTTCACCTAAACTCAATTTTATATGCCATTATAATTGAATGTATATCATTCTTTATTTTGAATTTCTAGGATGGATAAAATACAAGCAATAGTTGCAGTGCCTCTTAAGTTTAAATGCTAACAGTCTAAGAATACCGCTCTTTGATTATTTATTTTCATGATCAAAGGCCTTTGAATATATATCTCAGCTGAATTTACAGCTTATCACTTTTGATAAATTTGTGTTAGTACTTAGTATCAAGTAATGAATTCGCAGCTCTCTAACCCTCTTATTACATACTTATGAAGTGACACTTTGCTTTATATGATGAATACAGGCAATAGCATTTGCTTCCATTTTGGTCCAGTTGCCACATAACTATTTAAACTCAATGTGTTATGCTATGCCAATTAAATTTCAAGCCGATTACCTGGTTAGAGCATCTTGTTAAAGATTGTGCAAAAAGTGATCAAGGGTTTTTTCAATTTTTCATAAGTTGCAATAATCAGTTTTGGCGAGTGTTTGGTGAAATCTGATTGTAATTCTGATTTAGGGCCAAGATGATAAAAAGGGATAATCAGGTAAGGACCAGCTGGAAGAAACTGATCATCGAGATGCTTGTGAAATTAACTAACTATGAAAAAGTTATCCACTTATTATATGTTGATCTCATGGCTTCAAGAAGAAAGATCTATGTGCTAAAGATAACATCATTGCTTGACTTGGTTATTTTGCAGGTCTTTTCAGATTTGGATCGTTCCGTTTGTAGGATGGTTCACAAGTAGGTTAGTAGTCACTCTTTTGATGCTAGTCATATGAACTTCATACTCTGGTGATAGATAATACTGTTAATACTTGAATCTTAAATTATTATTGTTGGTGTATTTTCGTCATTATGCTTGTGGCTTGTTAATCTGAAACAAACCGATGTAACTCTTTGAAATACTGGTGGTTAACTTTTAGTAAGCCTGACATAGGGATTAAGTGGATGCTTGAGTGAATGAATTAAATAATTTTTGATGTACATATACAAATACGTTAGTTTTGTTATCACCAATATATAAAAATATGAAAAATTTACAACTTAAATATACATCCAAAACATCTTATAAGTTCACGGTTTTAATCAGATGATGAACAGTCGCAACAGATGAAAATCAATTGTTCACGGTTTTAAGTTCTCCAAAACAGGGATTCCCATTACTTGTTGACCTTTGAAGGTGACAACCATTGCTTTGTTTGAAGCTGATTCTGTTAGTAGCAGTCATGCTGTTGCTATTTCGCTCATACTTGTGATGCCTTACATATTTTGTCTGTTTCAGTGTTTGAACCAATGCAAGGATACCAGGGAAAAAAACCTGTCTACCAAATGGTAAAATCGATATCTTTACTTCAGTTATTTTCATATCTATATGTGTTGGTCTAAGCCTTTCTAGGTTCACACTATCAGCTGATAAATGCGGATATTTTTAGTGACTTAAAAGATTGCGAAATTTGAAAGGAGTAAATTATAGATTTTATATACACAAAGTTGATCCTAATGTAATTAGTTCTTACTAATAAAAGAGTGTCCGATACGAGTACTGAAGTTATGTTAATTTTTGTGTACGAGCGATGTCGCACCCTCATTTGATTTAGAAGTGGCAAAATCGGTAAGCCAAGTTGATGAATGTGTTATAAATAGGTAATGTATTACTGAATAAGATTAGAAAACTACGTACTGTTTAGAATAATTGAACTTTCCAAAACAAAACTGTAAGAGCTAACTACTTTTGACAAATTTAATTTTAGAGTCTTTAATAGACTAATGTTTGGCATCATGATTAATGAATAGGTTAGTTGATTATATGAAATGGTATGGCTTTCTTGAAGTGTTATGAAGGGCATCTCCACTACTTGGTTTTGGTACATTGATGTCATTCCTCTTTGAGACTAGCATTGAAGTATTCAACCTGTACCAGTGATACTTTCAGCATTGAAGTGTCACGTGTTCCCCGGATAATTGGATAAACTTCTACCAGGCCTCTCTGGCTGCTCCTCGAGTTTTTTTTTTTAATTCTTTGTACTGATTTTACTTGGATTTGACCCGAGATTGGGATTTATTAGAGGTGGCAAAATGAATGGGTCGGGTAGGGTCTCTAAATGGGTCCGGGTCTAGATGGGTCTAAACGAGTCCGGGTCAAATGGGTCTCGGGTCGGGTCGGGTCATCGGGTTCACTTAACTTTTTTTTTATTTGAGTGAAAAATGAAAAAAATGAAATGAGGTGGAAAAAAAAACTACCCGCTAGACTCATCCAAACCCGTTCATTAATTGAAACTAGGGGTGTAAATGAGACGAAACAACTCATGAGCTACTCGAGATCAACTCGTAAAATATTCGAAACCGACTCGGTACAAGTCGAGTCGAGCTCGAGCTCGAACTACTCGAGTAGAGTTTCGAGTCGAGCTCGAGTATTAGAATACTCGGCTCGAGAGGCTCGCCAGCCTAATAGAGCTTGCGTTATTTTACAGTTTTACCCTCCATTTCAATATATATTAACATATTTACCGTATTATTTAATCAACTTCGAGTCGAGTCGAGTCGAGCAAAAAAGTACCGAGTCGAGTCAAGTCGAGTCAAGTCGAGCTTGAAAGTATCGAGTCGATTAATATTAATTTTAAATTATTTAATATTAATATTTTAATATTGCTAATCGAGTCGAGTCGAGTCGAGCTCGAAAGTATCGGTTCATTAGACGAGTCGAGCTCGGGCTTGAAAATACAAGCTCGATCGAGCTCGAGTCGAGTTTCGAGCTTCGAGTTTTCTAATCGAGTCGAGCTCGAGCTTGGCACTGTGTCGACTAGACTCGACTCGATTACACCCCTAATTGTTACACAATTATAGGTTATATTGAAAAACCCATTTAGACCCATTCAAAAAATGGGAAGGAGACCCAACAAACCCATCCCCTTCTAAAATTAACCAAATTGACTCATAATTAACCAATGAGTCTAAAATTGCCACCTCTAGAATTTATAGTATGTGAAAGTTTGTTCTGACCATACATACCTCATGTATGATCCCATATCATCTGATACTTTAAACCATAGTCAACATCTTTTATCCCATTTAGAGGGTGTTTCAGATGGGTTAATCTTAAGTGTTTATTTATTTATTGCTTATATTTACGGTGGATAAGTAGAAACAAACCCCTTTCAGAAAAGTGCTTATTTGCTTATTTCTTAAGGAATAAGCACATATTTTTTAAGCAGAAAAGTGTAAGCAATCCCAAGCACCCCTTATTTACGTGATAATGGGCTGATTTGGTTTATCTCATGTATTGTGAAAATCGTTTCCCACATTCCTATTTAAGTAATTATAAGAACAACAGAAACACTGCATATATATTCTTTGTGACAGGGAGAGGTCAACGCGCACCGCCACATCCATCACATTCTCACATGTTGCTATGAAATAAAACTGTATGTGTGGTCTCTTAACCTCCAAATAAAACATTCATTGTCTTGTATGAAATTATTCATGCAAGAACAAAGATACACTTATTGAATAATCCAATAAGTTGGAAAGTCAAATTTAGTTGAAAGGAAAATACCAAAAGTATGACCAACATCAATAAATAATATATGACATTTATGATCATATACAGATGTTCTGCATCAACAAGTTATTATTGTCAGTATTATTGATTATTGATTGTCAAATGTGGGTTAGCGTTGTTTCAATGCATTGTATAAGCCCTGGGTTGGTTCGACTATGGTTAAATTATGTTGCCAGTTTCTTAATAGCTCGTTTCCTTTGTCGATTGTGTAATCACGAGCTTTATTGTATTTCTCTCGCTTCTTCAACTTATGCCGAATAAGTTGGTTCTAATATATTTCAATTTTTCGTCAAAAAAAAAAAGTTAAAGCATTGATTGATCGCTACAAATGTTGAAATTAACAGTCTTACTATATTTGAAATTTTGGTAAAATATTAGGTTGAAGAAGTAAAAAATATTGAAAGCTAATGCGTCATTTATAAGAAAAATAAACTCGTAAGCTAATACTCTAATACCAATTTATATGAACTAATTCACTATCAAAAGTTAGCTTGTAGAAGATGGGACATTAAATTTACAACATATTAACCAATCTCATACTTAACGGATGCAGTATAGTAACGATATATATCATTAATTACTTTACACGTGTTATTATACATGTGCATAACATATGTGGTGGCGTTCGACAACCATCCTTTGATTCAAACGTTAAAGTGTCAATTCAGGGGATTAAAGTAATTAACTTCTATCTAATTCATGGAAATTAGTACTCCCTAGTCCGTACTAGCTAACTACAATATAGTCAAACATTTATCTCAAATAAGTCAAACGCAATTTATATACTCCCTCCGTCCCAAAATAAGTGTCTCATTTAGACTTTTAAAAGTCTTTCTTTTTCAACCTTGACTTTAAATATATTTGTTTGTGTTATATAATAGTTGATGAAAATTATACCAATGAAAATACATTTAAAACTCAATTCATTCATATATTTTGCATCAAGAATAACATAACACAATCCAAAATATTTAAGGTCAAAGTTAGAAAATAATGACTTTTAAAAGTCAAAATGAGACACTTATTTTGGGACGAAGGGAGTATCAAATTGTTGCCTGAAATGGAGGAGACAAGGATCCAAACACACCCAGTGACTATTGTACGGTGATTTTGTTTGGTGTCTGAATGTCATTGTTTTTCAACATAAATCTATTTCTCTTTATTTTATATGAATATTGAATATATATGTGCATTATCAAAACCGGCTATGAGAGATTTTATATATATCTAGTGTGTAGCATGCCTGTTCTAAAGTCATGAATGAGAAGAAATTAAAATTAATAAAAAAAAACACCAAAGATAAGTTTTCTTTATATATATAAAAGAAATAAATAATACTAACTCAATAATACAAAAGTGTATTATTCACAAAAAACTTCCAGCGAAAAACAGCCCAAATGGACCATCCTTAAAAACATACATGATGTTCCATTCACTTTGTAATTAACTGTACTAATAAGGAGTAATAATTACATGAAATCATCAAACTCAAAGCTTTCAGGAATCTCAAACTTAAACATACTGCAGTAAGTTTCTCTATCATCTTCAGTGCTGCTGCTGTTAACCAAAGTTGATGACGAGTTTATCGGTGTAGGACTTGACATGGGTGTCGATAAAACTGAATCCATGTTGAAGTTTTGGTGTGTAGGGTTGTATTTGTTTTCGATATTTGATGACGTGAAACTTGAGTTTTCTGATGTATGTGTCTTATATTGATCATTTTGACTAGAGAAGATAACATGATTATCTGGTAAACATGGGTGCATTAAGTTTTCTTCTACAATCTGGTTGTTCATGTTAACCAAATTTGGCGTAAAATACTGACTTTGAGTATCTTGATTCAAAAGCTGAGTGCTTTGAAGACTTGTAGGGATCAAGGTGCAGTTTGGAAGCTGTTGGTCTAGGGTTTGGTTGATAGAATTCAGTTGATTATTGAGAAATAACTGATCATGGTTTTCTTGATTTGATGAGGATGCTAATAGATTTGCAAGCCTTAGAACATCTGGATTTACGAGCGTCTGAAGGTTCAAAAGGTTTGAGAGATTGAATTGAGCTGAGTTGAGTATGGAAGAAAGGTCTAAAAGATCGAGACGAGGACTATGAGTCACTGGATCAATTCCGTTTCTGATTAGCCTTTTCCGAATGTGAGTGTTCCAGTAGTTCTTGATTTCATTGTCAGTTCTTCCAGGTAACCGAGCAGCGATTGCTGACCACCTATATATATATATATATGATTAACCAAAACATTAGATAATTGTTTTGGAACAAGTTAAGGAAATACTTGGATGGAATCATATGGTATTGTTCATTAAATTTGTGTTAAACTATCCATCAACTAAAAAACTGTTTTTAAATCACATAAAATTACTTAGATTGAACTTATTAAGTTAATGATCATTAAATATGAACACGTATTTGCTCTTTTAAAAGCAAAACTTGTTCCAAATTAATAAGCAATTTCAAATATTCAAGATTGAAAAAATGCATATGTAGGAGATGAACTTAATTACTTATTTCCCATCACACTGTGGAGTTGAATGATGCTTTCTTCTTCTTCAAATGAGAATCTTCCTCTCTTTATATCAGGCCTCAAGTAGTTTGTCCACCTAAGACGACAACTTTTTCCACATCGTTGAAGTCCTGTATAGACAAAAGGGTACAGTCGATCTCTTCATTAGCGAAAAATTAAGAACCAATATATATATATATATATATATATATATATATATATATTCCATTGAAATAAATATCATATAAACGCATGAATGACACTTACCGGCATTCTTTGGGAGCGTTCGCCAATTTCCCGGTCCATGAAGTTGAATATATTCCAAAAGTTTTATATCTTCTTCTTGCGTCCATGGTCCTTTCTTGAGTCCATCTTTATCACAACAAGGTGATCTTCCCATTTTGATTTTGTCAAATAGTTTCTAGAGATGATCCTTAAAGATACAAAAAAGCTATCGAGCACGTACAAGAGATTGAGATAGATCTGTCCAAAAGAGACGTGTTGAATAGAGATCAGTTAGATGATTAAGCTAATGAAAAGTGCAAGTTGTAGGTCCATAAGAGAAGATGACTTATGGTATATATATAGAAGGAAGGAAGGATGTAAAGGACTTATGTTGCAATAGTTATGAAGTCAATATTTGGAACCGCCCTGTTAAACAGTCAACATCATCTCTCTAGCTCTTTGTTTGTAAGAGGGTGAAAACTTGAAAAGTTGAAAAATGGATTAAAGCTGGAGATAAAGTGACTTGGTGGGGATGTAACAGTGTGAAGGTAAAGTATGATTGGATATTGATGACAAGTGTCAAGTAACTGATGGTATTGACGTTTTTGTTCATGTTTGACCTTTAAAAATTTGATGATCTTATGGTGGGTAAGGTTGTTATATCCTCTACCAGTTGCCATGAAATGTTCCCATATTAGTTTTCTTCTTTTAGCTTCCCACATAAAATAAAAATACTAACCCTTGATCGAATTCATTTGTAACAAGCTAAGTCATGATTTGGTTTACGTTTGAATTTCGTCACTAGGGACCCAATACCACATCAACGTGTCAACCTTTAATTAATTTATCTATATATACTTTTGATTTTGATACCCATCTTGAGACCACATTTAATAAACCTTTTTGGATTGGATGCAACAACTATGAATTGAATAGCAAACTTAAATTAAATGTTTATCTGTGGTATTAAATGCATATGTACTTTAAATCTTTAATATATATATATATATAAAAACAACACATATTTTGTGAAGAAGTTAATGTAAGAAAAGGAAATAAGGTAGAACTTATGATTACAAAGAAGTTGTCAATAGAGATTGCAATATACAAAACAGGTTGACACACACACACACACATATATATATATATATATATATATATATATATATATATATAATCAACATGATTATCAAGAAATAGAACATTTTGGTTAACTCGTTTATGGAGTCGCGGAACTGTAAAATATGTTAATTTCAAACGACAATAGCTTTCAATCCTTGCAAAGTTCTCAAATATGCTTAAATATAGGGATAAGTTCCCCGAAATGCAACCAATTTTGGTTCGAAATCTATTGTGTGTAATTAACTAACGTGTGGGTGTAAAAATGCAACCAACTCTTAATAAGGGTGTTATAATGTAATTTGCTGACGTGTTAATGACTTGGCAAACTCTCCGGATGCCACGTGACACGTACAACGAGCGACACTTCAGCAAATTACTTTAAAACACCCTTTTTGAGAGTTGATTGCATTCTTACACCCACACGTTAGTTGGTTACACACAATAGATTTCGGGTCAAAGTTGCTTGCATTTCGAGGACTTATCCCTTAAATATATGTTTCAAAGAGTTGTGTATACATGAATGAGTGATTCTATTATATATATATATTGTCTTCAAAAAGATTAATTATATAACGTTTATGATAATTATGACTACCCATCTCTAGAATAATTAGTCTACTTATGTTTGTGGAGTACGTCCTGCATTAACATCTTCTAGCTAACGCAAATGATATATATAATCATAGTATTATCTAGGATGCATGCTAATAGTCTAAAACAAACCAAGTACAACTAAAATTGCAATTTCATCACTTGGTCGTTTATTTCGATTTCGACTAGTTGTGCCGTACAATTTTAATATTATCATTGTATCTTCGAATAAAAGAAATCAATTATTGATTTTGAGACTCTTGTTTTAAGCCACGAAACAAAAGTCAACTAAGGTTTGATCATCACGTAGAAAACACCACAAAATTTCATGCAATCCAAAACCACATATATCACACGCAATGCATGCTTCCATACTGTAGTTGTTAACTAAAAATAAAATTATAATATATGTTATGTTAACACAATAAAATATAGGGTATAATATAATATATATTTTTATTTAAATAATTATATGAAACAGTTAGATTATACCTTAGGAAGATGAAATTTGAGAAACCACTTTAAACGGAACGTCATATAATTAGTCTAGTTCGTGAATTTTAACATTAAATGCTAACGAATCATCATGTAACTTTATCAAAATTGTTTTTTTTCTTATATATCCAAAGGAAGTAATAAACATATAAATTTTATTTCTTAGACGGGTTGAAATTTTTTATAAGTAAGTTGCCAGGTGTAGTTGACACGTGGTCAAGAGTGGGACGCTATATTTTCTGATGTCGGGGACCACTGAAATGGTCAACTCTCTAGGAAGGAACACGTAAGCCTTAGACAAGTGTCCTTGTTGATTTTGAAATATTTAATTAAATTATTAATCACAATATTACGAGTAATGGTTATGCTGAGAAGATTGCACAATGCACTAGCTTGGAGTCTTAACGCGCCTAATAACAATATATATATATATATATATATATATATATATATATATATATACACACGTAAATTATATATGAAAAAATAAATGCATAATATGTATGTATATATATTTTAGATTACGGAAATGATGATGACAAATTTAAAAGTTGTTAATAGGATAATCAAATATGTTTGCTATAGTTGAAAATTTCCTTATTAGTTCATAATTATATATAATATAATCAACTTGATGTTTGCATTTAATTCAGTAAAACTTTCCATCTTTTTGTGATGTATTATATGAAATTTCAAATTAAAAATGAAAATTTAAGTCTAATAAATTAATATGCGTAAAACATATCATTCACAACCCCAAAATGCAAAATGCTATAATTATCATTTCCCGTTAGGTTAACATGCATCAAAATTATTTATTGTTTGCTTTATTCTGAGATGATTTTGTATAGATAGTAGCATATTTCGATTCCAAAGTCGGTAAAAGTCAGGTGCTCAAATCAGCAACCATCTATCTAATTTTATGAATTATAACTTTTGAGGTCAAATATTATTTTATTCATATCTGTTGAATTTTATTACCACCAAAAGTCAAAGATATGATAAACAGCCACCTGGTAATATTGATTATTGATCAGTCTAGAAAACAATTTCAGCATCTTTTACTTATAGCGAAGGAGATCGATTAGATCCAAACTGCTTTTAGGTGTTCACTACATACATAAATTAAATACATATTTATTTATTTTACGTTGGTTAATTTCTTAAAGCCCGATTCTAGTCGATGAATTTAATTATTAATATTAACATATAGTTAATCAAAATTGTTTTCGTATTAAACACAAAAGCATTTTCAATTCATCGATCAGACTCACGAAAATATATCAATGTTGTTAACGATCATGATTAATAATTTATAAATCAACTTATACCCCACTCAAAATCTTAATCTCTTGACTGTTCCCTTGTTTGAAGATAATAAGACAACTCAAACCTTAATTACAATTATACTATATTAGTATAGTTTAAAATATATTAGACACTTAAGAATCACTAATGACTTATTTAAAGTGTACGTGTGCGTGGTACATACATTTCTTAATATCAATGAAATATTAATTCATACTCGAATTCATCGGTGGTAGGGAAAACGTGATCTCAACTTTTAAATAATTGGTGTAGTTTATATTATTCTTGTACTAATGAAGCTTAATAAGGTAATTAGTTGTCACATTATCTGTGTTGGTGTCAGAGTTGCCCTAATTAGCTTCCACATAATATAATCAGACTTAATCATCAGCTTTTATTTAATGAAAAATAATTAAATAATTGATCGATCGAATAGAATAATCGTGTACGTAAAGAGTTTTTCTTCGTTACTCCGTATATTTATTTGCAAGATTTGGTGACTTCATATCCATTTTTTTATATTTTTAATGTGTAAATATATAATATTTGCATGGTAGCTCGTTGAAGATCCATGCATGTGGATGTAATACTGCATTTGGTAAACAATGCAGTTTGATAAATATATATTTTATGGTGCGTAGGAATGTAGAGGATATCAAGAAGGTTCGATGAGTTTAATTTAATGTATGAACACACGTAACCGTTTATTAAGAATAATTAACCTGTAGAATTTGATTATTCTATCTTAATATTTTAATTTATTTTGTAATTCTTAGTCGTTAACATGCAAAATATATATTAGTTCGTTAGTTTAATTTTGCAATATACAATTGTTCATTGAATATTAGTTTACAATTAAGATTAATTAATCAGGGCCAATTTACGTACGTGGTTGGATTTCATGCAAATACGTGGGGTGCATGCATGACATCATTCGTGGAAATATGCATGCTACAAGATAATCTTAATACATCATTAGTCTAACATAAAACCATTTTAAATTTAAGAGTTCAAACAAATTTCTTTTTCGAGTTTTAAAATAATCTTCTCTATCTTTATATATTAAAATATTAATTATTAGTTATTAACTTATTATTATTATTATTATTATAAGTTGTCATTCAGGACTTAAGTTGTTCAATTCTCGTGTTTCCTAGCGTTGAAACAGGTTAAAAATGTGCTTATGAGATATAATTAGCTAGACAGGCAAGAGTGAAAATATGTTTAAGACAAAAGAAACGGATATCGGAAATATCATGCTAAGCATAATATAATTTTATTTTAAAATCTCTACTTCTACATAGTTTCTTTACAGCTTCGCCCGCGCATATGCATTGGTTAAGGCTACTTATTTAATACGTATTAATGTCTCAACCATAATCAAGAACTAATTGAACCTCCATAATAGTCTGATAACAATGAAGAAGTATTGGTGAATATATTACCTATTACCTATTACCTATAGTAAAAAAGAAAAAGAAAAAAACATTATTTAAACATTTGGGTGATAAGACGTTCCCTAAGCCGTCTGTATATCAACCGTTAATTAACACTTATAGGGTAAGAATGCATATGCATAATACAGTTATACAAGTAATGAAATTCATAAACTTAATTTCGATACAATTAATTTCTTCAAACTGAACAAAACCATGCAGTCACGAGTATAATAACCAATAATAATCAACAATACCCGAATTTCTAATTAATGAGATTTAGTGTAAATTGTTTATTGATGGCAGATATATATTTATCTACTACATCATGGGCCTTTAAAACTTGGGCTCAAGTGTTATGAGATAAATTGGTTAGATAATGGAGTGAGCACTTGAGCACTGCAGTAGTAAATGGGCTAGCTAGCTACAAAATAAGTGACATTTGCTGACTGACATTTTTAATTACTGAAATAAGAAACAGTCATTAAAGGTGATTTTTAGATTTTAAGAAACTAAAACAACGTTCATGAGAATTTTGTTACTCCGTAATATTTTTGGGGTACTAAATAGATGCATGTGCGTCCCACATGCTAATCCCGTAATTCCAAATGTAGGCGGTTGTTGCCGCTGCTCCGTTTACCAATTCGTCAAAACGTCACGACGATTCGTTATTACAGCAACATGATGGAATTCAAAGCCTTATTTTGCACTCTAAGAGGTTGCTTAAAGCTTCTAGCGGTAAAACCTAAAACCTAAAATTAACAATTTCATTATATATGTCATCTATTTCACTATAATTCAATAATATATTTATCAATTTTCGTTAATTAACCTCGTATCTTATTCAAAGTTTCTCCGTAAATATCATTCTTACAGCACATCTCACTGAATTAACACTTTGTATCACTCATAATCATTATTCATTTTGTTCTGATTTTGAGCGATCTCAAACAAAAAGGTTCATGTTTCTATCTAGAGCTTAAACGAATTAGAAATTTAGGACACTCAATTTTGCCTAATGTTTACTCTTAGTTATACTTTATAATTATGGCTTATATCATAGTAATTGATCACGAATTCTATTTGTTGAACATCATGTCATCAATTTTAGTATGCAGTATTTTTTATATTTAATTCAATGATTTATAATTCATCACTTCATAATAAGGGATATATTTGGTACCTGTATCACTCCTGGCAACCTAAAATTTAAGCGGATTTGCTTGGAACAACTACTATATCTAGTTTGTTTATGTTTATCCGTGATTGCATATAATTTACGAGCATTTGCGCAAGTGTTGATAAATTGCAGAAGTGAAATCGTGAAGTGTTTAACCCTTTAGTTGGTATATGGCGAGCAGGGGGATCTACAGATTGTACATGTGCTGGTCATTTGGTGTTTCTTTTTGCCACCAATAAATGTTTGTTATTATGTCCAAGTGAAAATAAAGATACGAAGATTTTTTTTTACTGCAACAGTAATTATAGTGATGTTCTATATTATAACGATGTTCTGGAATGCTAGAGTAACTTTACATTTGAACAAAGTCACTATATCTTAAAAGTATTTTGCATCCTGCAGTAACACGGACTTTTGCGCACGTTTTTGTGCAGATGGAAGCATGATCACAACTTTTCGGCCTGCTTACTTGACCGAATTTACAGAGAGGTATAGATGCGAGTAGTGTGGCTTATAATTTTCTTCTTTTTGTCTTTCAAGTTCGTTATACATCTTATTATCTGTATAAACTATTGACTTTAAACTCAAGATTTGTAACCAATTCATTTACAGCTTGCAAAAATCATAGGTTCAATCTTCTTGCATCAAGTGAAGTTGCTAATCATTGATAGCATGCCTGCTGTTGTTTCTGGGTTAGTCAACTTTGTTAAGGCCATTCTAAGCAATATGAAATGTAGATTAAAATGATTAATATGTTCATCGTGGTTTATATAGGGAATACGAACATTATTATTCTTAGTGAGAGTAATCTTTCTCAGTATTTCCTTTTGTTGTTGTAAATCGACAATTCACTTATAAAGTGCTCTCTAACTAATCTTCGATTTATGTGCTATTTGCAGGTCACTTTCCGAAAATTCAATAATATTTGTAGTGATGACAAGCCAAGTAAGATCTCAAAGCACAAGTTAAACCTCTTGGTTTATGTTCCAAGGTATGTAGGCATTGTTGAGTTGTGATTTTGTTGTTTTATTTTGACTATTAGTGATTAATGGGGTGCGTTAATTCATAAAGTACCACTGCTCTTAATAGCTCCACTTATGAGGAGGTAGTAAGTTCTATAATGTTATATGCATAGTTTTGGTGTTCTTGAAATTAATTGATTTAGTCGAATCCCTAGACAATGACATACCTAAATTGTATGCTCTTTCGCAGTTGGTTTTGCCTAAGTGTGAAGATTCATATATTCACAACAATTAGAAGCTCATTAGTGTGTTTTTTAACTACTCA
Source organism: Pseudognaphalium luteoalbum (assembly GCA_963422505.1). Lineage (NCBI taxonomy): Eukaryota > Viridiplantae > Streptophyta > Magnoliopsida > Asterales > Asteraceae > Pseudognaphalium > Pseudognaphalium luteoalbum. The sequence continues at coordinate 2,554,106 of OY730192.1, forward strand.
TGTTCATTCTAATTTGACCGTTCTCTGTTTATTTATTTTTTATGAACATGTTCTGAAATCCCATTAGTGTGTTTTTTTAATTAGGATATCAAAGTCGTCAGTTGTACCTACCTGCCTAGAGAAACCTCTTCCTGCTATTTGCAATTCGTGTACGAGTGTTCCTCTTCCTGGTATGTACTAAATCTTTGTATTGTTCTTTAATTGACATATCATGATCATTAAAAAATTCACTGGGAAATACTTTAGCCCGTATACCGAATTGAACCGTTAAAATGTTGAATAGAAAATACATCCCAAACGTACAATATGAGCCTAACGCAAGGATAGTTTTTAGATAGTTGACTTTATATTGTTCTTTAATTTGTATGAACATGATGTATCATACCTCTGCTTTTTGGGGAGCTAAATATATCTTATTTCACATGCATGCTTAATCTTTATTTATCTGTTGCAGATGGTGCTGTGCAACAATTTAATGGTGTTGGTCAACAATCTGCTGATGCTATGCACATTTTGATGATGCTTCTTTCTTAGCATACTTAGTTCTGAACAAAAGTCTTTTTTAATGTAGTGGGAGTCCTTTTAAGTTCTTGTTGAGCACATTTTGATGATGTTTGGACATGGATTATGAAATAAATTTGTCATTTATTTGCATTGTATTATTGTAATCATTTTATTGTTATTTATGTAAGAAAAATAGTATATCAATAAATAAATAAATCAGAAATATGTTCACTATTAGTGACTGAAACATCAGTGGGTATAGTAGTTGAATACAGATACCCAACACACCTTTTCTGACTAAAACTTTCTGTCATTAAATCCTAAAAATCGGATATGCGAAATTTTGGATAATTTGGAATCAGATAGCGGATTTGGGTACTTTTGAACACCTCTAATATCTATATTGTATATTGTGTGTGCTTGAATGGGTTGAAGTGACGAGTTTTTTTTATATCATTTCCTTCTGCACCAAGAAGAAAATACTGCATAATGATTTCCAAGAGTCGTCTTCAAAGGCTTTTCTATCCATGAATGTGTAACTGTATGTTATTAATTTGCACCACTTTCTTGTCTTGCATAGAAATTTTTTTAAAAAACATGTTAGCTATAACTTTTTATTTGCTTATTCAAAAAAACTGGCATACAGCCTTTGGAAAAGATATCAAAACTCTCGCATAACCTATTTGAAAATGCTTACTGGGATGATGAGTCTCTAAAATCAACTGGACTAAATTTGAGGTTTATATATATTGAAATCATATAAAATTCTTTTTACACCGTCGGGGGCTGACTGTTTTAAGTAACGATGTATCTCACCGTGACTAATTTCTCTTTTTTCTTCGAAATTGACTTGCTAGATCCCACAATAAGTTTGATCTGATTGTAACTAATTTCCTTTTTTTTCCTTGAAGGATAAGGAAAGGAATTCAAAAATTGTATGTTGTAGTGTATATTAGTGCTCTCTATAAACTAATGAAATAAGTGATTTTACATTCACAAAAATTTTACAAAAAAAATACTTAACAAATTGGTAGAGTTGGATGTGGATCAATCAAATTTAATTATGCTTTTTCTTTCATACTTCTCTTTTCTCAGTACAAGTCATTATGCGTTTAACTTTATGTAAAACTTCTGTGAGTAAATTATTTTTCTATAAGTATAATAATTAAGTACGGTTTCAGTTGAATTACATTGTATATATTTGTGAAGAAAATATGAACGACTATTTTTTTCTTCAAATATTTATCGATATTTAACATCACCTTTTTAAATTTTTTTACTTATTTTATGTTGATGGAATTCAAGCTTTATAAGATCTTTGCCGTTGTGGTAAACAGATTCCATATAAACGCCTCTTACAAAAGAAGTACTAATCAGCGGTTTTTGTTTTTAAATATTGTGCATTTATCGTGCATGTGTGGATCCTCATTCTTTATTGGTTGGTTATAGATTCATAAGCTCAAAACTGGAAAGAGCACCCATATTGGTAATGAATGGGAGGTTGGTGGTTCCTCATTCTTTGTACCTGCTACATGCCATACTTACTCTGTCATATCTCCTTGAGTCCATGCCCTATTGTTCTACTAACTTCTTTTTCCTTTTTCACCATGTTTTATCTCACTTAAACATCTCCAGGTAATTGTTTCAATTCCCTCATTTTCTCAAACTTAATTTTTATACTTTTATATAAGAGATTGAAAGGTGCTGATGCTTTGTTAGAAGTAGAAACAACCCAAAACCGTGAAATTAGACTTTACATGCTCTTAGAGATTTGTGGGGTTTTTGTAACTAAACTTCATATTCTTATAAACGAATTTTTATCTACTGATCTCAGTGTTCTTAAGAAGCTTCTATCTTACAAAGATATATGTTTGGCATGCTTCTCCGGTTCTTGTTAAGGCATTACTAGAGATGTATGTTTGGTATTTTTTTATGTGTTTTTTACTCATGAGTAGATTGTCAAATGTTGAAGGTAAAATGTCGATATCAACCTTGAAACCAAAAACTTTATGGACCTTACTATTGCAACTCAGCAAATCTGAAACCAAATTGAAGAGTTAGTGTTGACTTATTCTCAGGTACATGTTACTTACCATAATGTATTCCATGTTAATACAAATAGGGAATGAATCCAAGTGCACTTATTTATAGCAGTCACTTGCATGGTTCTTTTGCATGTGTAAGATTAAACTTGTGGCTTCTCTGATAGTGCTTACAGATTTTCTTTTCGTATTTTGTTTGAATTATATTATGGCGATGTTATCTCTACGTGCATAATTATTTGTGCAACGATTGTAAGTGGCATGGATATATTTTAGAGGTTGTCTGTATTGTGGGGTCCCACAATAACACTTGCTTACACAAATGTATTGACACAAGCTAAGAATTTCTTGACAAGCAGTTTGCGGAATAACATTTATCAAGTGGAAGATTTATATTACTTGTAATGTAATTGAAATAGAGTTGTAAACAAAACAAGAACACAAGAGATTCAATAATCAAAAGCCTCAATATTATTATTGAAATAATACGGATACACAACTGTATCAGGGTTACAAAGACAACCTTGAAGCTTTGTTACAACTTGACTAAAAACAATTGGCACACTTAGGCATACATTGATCTCTACTACACATTTGACTCAAGTACATACTTATAGACTAAATAACTTGTATAAAATCTATACAAAATCTACTTTACAATTGACAAGTTTTTCTAGGAAACACGCCTGCATTAAATGCATTACCATTCCTTGTCTGCAGCGTGCACTATTCCTCAAAAGCATGTCTGCAGTAGGTGTACTTGTGTTGCAGAGTTGGTAGAAAGCAGACCCACTAAGCAGCATTAACAGAAATACGAGCAGAACTATCTTTTTGAACTGGTAGAACTAATTCTTGCAAACTTTAGCACTTGGCAGCACTAACTTTGTAGATGCTTGGCAGAACTAACCATTGAATGACTAGCAGAACTAACTCTGGAAAATTTTGTTTTCAATAAATGAACAGAGCTAACTTCTACTAGCAGAACTAAGTCTTCATAGCCCAGCAGCACTAACCTTGAACAGACTTAAACACTTAGAATAATTTGACCTTTGATAAACAGAAGAATTTAGCCCAACAATCTCCCCCTAAACTTGATCTGTCCCAGAAAAGATTCAAGTTTCTACTTCATGATCTGCTCAAATTATTTCTTGAGCTCTGCCATTCTTTTCTTTCTTCTTTCTTCACTCTGAGCAGCATGCTTTTCTTGTGCTTTCTTATAATATTGTTGAACCTCATGTACCAGAGAAGCAACAGTATCAAGATCATCACATTTCATTGTGAGAGAAAGCATTGAGCTCAGATGACCAATGTTCCATGGGTATTCAGTCCCAATAAAGAAATAGGCAAATACTCCACTGTTTAACTGTACCATATGTACTCCATTATGAGAATAGCAGTACCATACCTTTACCCTTGAGGTGTCTTTGTAGAAGTCATTTTGCAACCAGGCATCAGATATCATCAATTAGGTATCAGATATCAACAATCAGCTATCTGCCTGGCACAAGGCCTATGTCTAGATTTAGGCAAATCAACAATCAGCTTAATAAATCATCAACGAGGCCTAAAAATCAGCAATCAGCTAAACAAATCATCAACAAGGCCTAAAAATCAGCAATCAAGCATTAGTAAATTCATCACTAAGGCCTCTATCCACTAATCCGCCAATGCACTAAAATATACAACATTAGATATACTAAATTAGGTTACTAAGTGCCAAATTAAACAATGAAAAATTTATCCCTTTATGTTTTAACAAAATCCTTATCGAACCACAAACCGAAATTTCCGATACTCGACAACGAAAACTAAATCGGATAAATAATACGTAAACATCAAACTTAGACAAATTAAGTGTATGATAATTTAATTCAAGAATATAGAATTACTAACTTTTAGAACTCAAGTATTAATCACTAAATTATCTCAAAATTTACCTTTTAAAATATAAATACTTACACACTTTTAATACAAATTAATTATACAACTTTTATACATATTATTTAACAAAAAAAATGATAATAACATAAATAAAACCATCTAAAATCTGCCCCCACCTTCTCAATTCAAAATCATTTTTATTCCCTATACACCTCATTACTACCTTCATTTTCCCAAAACCCACTCCCACACTCTTCTTCTTCCTCTCTCTAAAACACACACACAAACTCTCTCTAAACTCTCTCAAATTTCCAACCCCTTTTCAAAGAAAAATCCAGAGATTAAAGGTGTGTTTAAGCAATTTCAAGAACACAAAGGTAAACTAGAACACTAACACTTGTAATCTTTCACTTTCTTGCACTTCTACTTCATAAAACTCTGATTTTATGCCTTCTATATGGTTAAAATCCTCATAAAATGCTTGATGTATGTAGGTTATACCTCTACACATCAATATGTGTTAAAAAGAGAGGATAACCTGATAAAACGTATGATCGTTTAAGCTCTAGACTTTTTAGGTCTAATCTAGGATCATTGATAACAAAGATAATAATATGCAGCGGAATAAGAACAAATCAATGTTATCACAACAAGCCCCAATTTTATTTGATCAGAATAAAACGGTTATACAAATATAACAGGATCAAGAAACCTTGATCTTGAGGCTAAACAAACCCTTAGACGTCTACATTATGTGTGCACACTTTTTCCTACGTCCCTATGTCTCTTTATATACTAGAGATATTAGGGTTACAAGAAATCATAATTATACTAGGAAACTAATTAAAATAAAACAATTCATCTTTAATTCCTCAACTTTCATCTTTTATTTTGTCTCATCAAATTAATAATTCCTTACAATCTTCCCCTATTTGATGATGACAAAATATCGATCTTCTTGCACAAACTTCCCCTTAACTCTTGATTTCTTTTAAACCATGCCATGCAATAACAATAAGCTGCAAATCTTGATCTTCAATTCTTCTTTAGTCCACACTCAATAATATTAAGAAGTTGCGGAATTATTAAGAAAGTAGTCTCTCTCATCCAGCATATAGATAAATCTTCCATTTCTGAGAGCTATGAACTGTACACCTACCCTAACAAAATGTCTCCAATTACCTACTGCTTCAGCACATAAAAACAAATCTCCATACATCTCAGGCTCAAACATCATTTGTATCTATTCCCACACATGCCTTTCAAGACTAGCTTTAATGTTGAGACATGTATGTGTGACAACAGATCTAGCTTGTAATAGTACTAGTGATTATTGTAATCAAGTTTGTACAATTGATTTGGATTTGTAAATGATATTAGTTTGGTATTAATATTCGTTAAATTTATTAGTATGTTAAAGTGTTAGACGAATATCGAATACGATGTTACAAACTAAAGTCTGTGAGATGAGATCTCAAGTCGCAGAACTTAGTCATGCGAGATGAGATCTGGGCTCGCAGAGCTGCGAACCGAGTCAAGATGGGCTTGGTCGTGGGCTGCGAGTTGAACTCGACTCGCAGAGCCCATCGACCTGCGAATTGAGTTTGACTAAAACCTATAAATACTCAAATAGGTCAAAACGGTAAATGACTTTTGGCAATTCATTTTTCCAGAGAACTAAAACAATTCTAAGCATTAATAAGGTTAGGTATTGATCGATTAACATTAATTAATCGATACAAAAACTTGTTGATCAATCAATTCGCTATTATTCTTGCGAAACAAATCGTTCACATACTGTGAACCAAGTATTGAGGAATTCTGCGCCTTAATACCTAAGATAACCTTGTTATCGATCCACGTACTAGGGAATACAATTGGTAGCAGAGCTTTCGGGCTAAATACTTAGTTAGTTCGAGGTTATTTGGATAATAACAATAGATTTAGGGTTGTTGTTACGTTTATTCTTCGTAAAAACGACCAAAATCAGTCTCTGGAAGTTTTTAGTTTCGTAATCGATCGAAATCTTAGGGTTTAATCGATTAGAAAACTAAAATTTTCGTTTTAGGGTTTTTCAGCCGATTCTGCGAACCGAGTTCCCCTGCGAACTGAGTTCCCCTCTGCGAACTGAGTTCCCCCTGCGAACCGAGTTCCCCTGCGAACCGAGTTCCCCTGCGAACTGAGTTCCCCCTGCGAACCGAGTTCCCCTGCGAACTGAGTTCCCCTCTGCGAACTGAGTTCCCCCTGCGAACCGAGTTCCTGTCCTGCGAGTCGAGTTTCTGCGAAGTGAACTTTCTGATTTTTCTGATTGTTAATTCCTGAAACTTTTAAAATGTCTGACATTAGTAAAATGATCGAGATGGAGCACGAGGTTGGAAAATCTAATACTCCACCTAAGTTGTTACGTGTTGAAGACTATTACAGTTGGAGAGATAGGTTTGAATCTTACTGTAGATTCCATAATCTCTCAATCTGGATGTGTATCAAAGGAGGATACACGACACCCACCCAAACTGTTCAAAATGTTGTTGTTGTGGTATCCTATAATCTGATGAGTGAACAACAAAAGAAAGACTATGAGAATGAAAATAAAGCTCATTCTTGTATCAAGATGTGCTTATCTAAGGAAATTAATCATCAGTTAAAATCTTTTCATACTGCTAAAGCACTCTGGGAAGCGCTTGAGAAAAGATGTAAGGGAAGTCCACAAGTGCAAGCTAGCAAGAAGAAGCTTCTAAAAAAGCAGTTTACTTTGTTTAAAGCTTTTAAAGGAGAAACTCTTGATGCTTATGTTACTCGTTTCTACCATTTGTTATCTGAGATTGAAAACCATGAAATCACTATTGAGGAGGTAGAGAAAACCGACAAGTTTCTTGAGGGTTTACCTTCTAAATGGGAGATGTATGGTGTGATGATTACAGACAATAAAACCAGATATGCAACCATGACTCTTGAGCAGGTTATTGACAAGCTCAAAGGATATGATTTCACTAAGAAGTCAAAAGATACTGATTCTGATCATGTTCAGGATCCAGGACTGTATCATGGAAAAACTTCTATCTCGACTGCTTCTTCCAGTTCGACCACTGCTTTGTTTGTTGGTAATGCTGATGGAAAGGGTGAAATGATAACTGATGAACTGTGTTTTATTACATCATCTGGAAATGAAGCTAAAGGGGAACCTTCTGAGAAGTCACCTCAAGAACATCAAAAGATGCCTATGAGTGTGAAATCTGCTGAGCAGCAACTGTCTGTTCTTGCTTCATTTGTAGCTTCATATGAGAATTATATTGACTGTAAGATTAATGATCCAATTCTTTTTGATGAAGACTATGATCAGATAGATCCTGATTATCTTGAAGAAATAGATCTCCAGGACCAACTTGCTTTGTTGTCAAGGAGAGTTAAAAATTTCTTAAAGAAAAATGGAAGAAAGGTTGTTGGCAACAGATCAGGGTTTGATAAAACCAAGGTCAAGTGTTATAACTGTAAAAGTTACGGACACTTTGCTAGAGAATGCCAAAGACCTAAGGTAGAGACTGGTGAAGGGAAACAAGGCTCGGGAAATACTTTGCATTCCAAAGCCTTAGTAGTGAAACAGCTAGATGAGTCTTATGATTGGAAAACTCAGTCAGAGGAAGCTTTGATGGCTGAGATTGACGATCAAGAGATTGTAGCTGAGTCATTATCCTATATGCCCACTGATCCAGCTTTTGAAATAAAGGTGCCTGAGACTCCTGTTAAAGCTAATGTTGATGATGTGTTAGATTTGGGTTCAACTGAAGATTTGGATCCTGTAGATTTTGTAGCTAAGATGGCTGAACTGCAAACTGATAAAAAATGGGTATGCCTAGATCTTCTCTCTCTTGTTGATCTTTGTCAGTTAGTTTCTAGTTTACAGTCCCAAGTTAGTGCTTATGCTGATTCTTATAAGACTTTGACTGAAACTAATAATACCCTGTCATCTCAACTTAGCACACTTAGTAAATCCAATAAGGCTGTAAGATCTGAACTTGACCTAGCTAAGTTAGATATATGTAGGTTAAGTGATGATAAACAAGCCTTAAAGGATAAGATTAAGGCAGATGCGACTGACAAGACAGCTTTTAGAGATACCGTGAATGAGAAATTAATTATCATAGACGGTCTCTATATGAACATAAATGACTTGAATCTGTCCATTGTTAATAAGGATAAGGAGTTAGCTGATTGCAAAACAAAACTTGTAGCTCAGAATCGTAAGCTTGAGAGCTATAGAACATCTTAAATGGATAAAATGTTAGGTGTTCAGCGTAGTGTGAAGGATATGTCTGGTTTAGGTTATAATGATATGCCTCACCCATTCAATTTAAATTACACTAAAACTCCTGTAGTTATTGAGATGGCGGATGTTAACCCTGAGATGAAAGTAACTAATAAATCGGAAAAGGTAGAGGCACAGAAGAGTGTTATTAAGAACCCTTCATCTGATGATAGTAAGAAAATTTCTCACACCAAAGTACATTTTGTACCGGGTGGAGTAATTAATGATACTAAGACTGATGAAGTGGTTAATAAAGAACATGTCATTGAACCTTTAGTGCCTAAGACTCCGGTAGCGGATACAAAAGTTAGTAAGTCACGTAAACAGATGTCTTGCTTTAAGTGTCACCAAAAAGGACACGTAGCTTCTTGTTGCCCAAATAAGAAGTTGGAAGCATCGCATAAGTTTTGAATACTGAAAAGACACCGACTATTTCTAGTTCGATTGTAGATAGGTTAGGCTCCAAACCGGGATTAGGAAGCAAACCTGTAAACATTCTGAAAATAGATAGTAATCGTAGTGTCTCTCCACCTAAACCTAAAAGGGCTTATACTCTAAATGAAAATACTTTCAATAAGCCAAGAGATAAGACACCTTCGAGGTTTAGGACCCCAAGTAGAAACCATAGTCAATTTGAGAATGGCTCTACTTCGAGTGCACAGGGAACTAAGTATGTGCCTAGGAGGTTCTCTACTCATTCTCCTCATAGGACTAAGACTACAGATCATCAACAGTCTCAAACTCCTGTGAAGGTTACCAAGACTCCCGATGGGAATAGTTATGGTTACTTTAAGGAGGTTCAGATTGTAGATGATCAGGGACAATCCAAGACCGTAATGGCTTGGGTCCCTCTTGATAACTAACTGTGTACAACTTGTTATGTGTATGAGCAGATTGTGAACAAGGACAGCTGGTGGTATGTAGACAGTGGATGCTCAAGACACATGACAGGTGAAAGAAGTCTACTGAAGGACTTCAGAGAAGGTTTCAAGCAAAAAGTAAATTTTGCAGGAGACAAAGGAGGAGTAATTACTGGGAAAGGAAAAGTTTCAAATGGAACTTTAACTCTAGAGGATGTGAATTATGTTGAAGAACTAACTCATAACCTAGTGAGTGTTTCCCAAGTCTGTGATAAAGGTCATCCAGTTCATTTTAATGAAAAGGAGGCTTTAGTCCTGAAGCCAGGCTTCACAATCCCTGAAGAATGGATATTGATGAGGGCACCAAGGAAGAAGGATATCTATGCAATAAACATGGGTGTTCCTAATTCTTCAATGGTATCTACATGTTTACTATCCAAGGTTTCAGAAGCAGACGCGCTACTATGGCATAGGAGAATGGCACACCTAAACTGAAGAAAAATGAACTACATAACCAAAAATGGTTTAGTTTTGGGTGTACCGCAAAAACGTTTCGAGTCTGAGGATAAGTGTGTTCCTTGTATGAAAGGAAAGCAGCATAAGAAACCACACAAATCTAAGACAGAGAACTCAATCTCCTCTCCATTTGATTTGCTACATATGGATCTCTTCAGCCCAATAAGCAAAAGAAGCATAGGTGGCAAATGGTACTGTCTAGTTGTCACAGATGACTATTCTAGATTCTCGTGGGTATTTTTCTTAGGATCTAAGGATGAAACTCCAGGTATTCTAATTGAGTTTTTAGATCAAATTGAAAATGTATACAAAATGAGAGTTAAGTGTATTCGTAGTGATAACGGAACAGAATTCAAGAATTCGACGTTAGATATCTATTGCTTAAGCAAAGGGATAATTCATCAATTCAGTGCACCATATGAACCTCAACAGAATGGTGTGGCTGAAAGGAAGAACAGAACGTTGATTGAAGCTGCTAGAACAATGCTTGCAGATTCAAAGCTTCCGGTCATCTTTTGGGCAGAAGCAGTGAATACAGCATGTCATGTTCTGAATAGAGTTCTTACGATGAAAAAGCATAACAAGAATTGTTATAAGCTTTTGAACAATAAGAAACCAAACTTAAAAGGATTTGAACCCTTTGGAGTTGCTTGTACAATATTGAAAACTCGGAATCAAGCTAAATTTGGTGAGAAGGCTGACGAAGGATTTTTCTTGGGTTATATGCCTAATTCTCCAAATAAAAGGGTTTTCAATAAGGTCACTAGTCGTCTGGAGATAGTTTATAACATTGAAGTTACAAGATATACACCAGATGTGCATAAGGGATTAGATTGGCAATTTGACTATTCCAATCTCTTTCAGTCATTTAAAGTTCCCATAAGTGAATTTGTCAGTGATTCAAAGATTTCACAACACTTATTGAATGGAGACTTGGACAATGGTCTGTCTTCCACATCAAGTGTTTCAAAATCTGGAATCAGGACAACAGATGACTCAAATGAAGCTTCTTCAAGTGGGTCTCAATAATTTTCAAAGGATAAGTATCAAGAAACAGAAGATTCTGAAGAGGATCTTCAAACAACGTTTGATGATGTGCTTACTTCTTTGAACCATTTAAAGATCTTGAGAGGGCCTTTAGACGTGGATCTAGATGACAATTGACCACAATTGACAGGCGGAATCAATCAATTGCGTGTATTACCAATAAACACAAACCGAAACAAATATGATTAACAATGTAAACGAAGTAATAAGCTTGTATATATGAATTGGGAACGATTACAATGTTGCTTAGTCGACAAATGATGCTAGGGTTTCGTCAACCCTAGCCAAAAACCCGTAATTTTGTATTTATACTAAAATTCAGCCGACATGCGTCACTTGTAGAAGTGTCGCATGTGACCGCCTTCATGCGTCACTTACCTAAGTGACGTTATGCGTCACTAAGGCAAGTGACGCCTAAACTAAAACTTAAGTGTCACATATAACAAAAACTATATATTTCACTATTCAACTAAACGACACTTATTACAACTCGATAGACCAACTGACAGACACCTAATATGCATCAACAAACTTCCCCGTGTCTTCAGCTTGGTCTTCAAAATCTTCAAACTCTTTGAAATCGTTGAGTCTTTATTTCCAGCCAGCAGGAAATACACCACCAGTGTGTACTCCATTGGCTACGCAGATATCAATAATTTTCTGAAATTTTATCGCTTCGGCTCTATCTCTCTCTTTGAACTGAATCCTATTCTGATGTAGTCTTTTCATATCTTGTTCAGAGAGATTAATCAAACTCAAAGGGTCAAATACACAAAATCTATTTCTTTTTAGACCCCAAGTAGACCTCTTTTTAGGTTGAACAGCATCCCATGCTGTTTTTTCTTCAACCTCCACCTTGATGAACCAAGATCTATCTAATAAACTATTAGATAACTGCAGTTTTGAATGATTACTAAGAAGTTTGCGGAATAACACTTAGTAATACAATGAAGATCAATATCAATAACAATAACAGAATTATAAAAAGCTCCAATCTTATTAATGATATAAGATGAATACACTGATTTGTATTAGGGTTACAAAACCTTGAAGCTGCGCAAAAACTAATAACCTAATCTAGGTTAAGGATCTCTATTTATAAAACATAGAGTCCTGCTAAACAATTTCCTATAATTATGGAAGCAGTTACAGTCCATAATTATTCAAATTCTAACTTCCCTCCTATTCTAGATATAAACAGTGTTAACTACCACAACTATACAAACAGTGGTAATTACTATAACAGTGTTAACACTTGTACAATTTACTAGACTAGTATACCAACAGTGGTAATTAGCCTAAGCAGTGTTAACTGTTGTAAACAAGTTAACAGTGATAACACTAACACTTGAAACTATTACTAACAGTTGTAACTCTTGTCTTCAATCTTCAATAGCAGTTGTAATCTTCTACTAACAGTGGTAATCACTTCATCAACAGTGGTAATCCATGAAGACTTCATCTAACAGTTTTAACTCTGAAGACAGTGGTAACCAACAGACTAACAGTTGTAATACCAGTAGTAACAACAACATCAAAGAACTCTATTAAAATTCCTGGAGTTTCATCTTTAGATCCCAAAAAGAATACCCATGAGAATCTAGCATAATCATCTGTGATAACTAAACAATACCACTTGCCACCTAGACTTCTCTTGCTTATAGGGCCAAAGAGGTCCATGTGCAGCAGTTTAAATGGCGAGGAGATTGAGTTTTCAGTCTTAGACCTGTGTGGTTTCTTGTGCTGCTTTCCTTTGAGGCAAGGAACACACTTGTCTTCAGACTCGAAACGATTTTGTGGTACACCTAGAACTAACCCATTCTTGGTTATAAAATTCATTTTTCGAAAGTTCAGATGTGCCATTCTCCTATGCCATAAAAGTGCATCTGCTTCTGAGGCCTTGGATAGTAAGCATGTCGACACTATTGAAGAATTAGAGACATCCATGTTTATAGCATAGATGTCTTTCTTCCTTGGTGCCCTCATCAGTATCCATTCTTCAGGAATTGTGAAACCTGGCTTCAGAACTAAAGCCTCATTTTCATTAAAATGAACTGGATGACCTTTATCGCAGACTTGGGAAACACTCACTAGGTTATGAGTTAGTTCTTCAACGTAATTCACATCCTCTAGAGTCAAAGTTCCATTTGAAACTTTTCCTTTCCCTGTAATTACTCCTCCTTTGTCTCCTGCAAAATTTACTTTTTGCTTGAAACCTTCTTTGAAGTCCTTCAGTAGACTTCGTTCACCTGTCATATGCCTTGAGCATCCACTGTCTACATACCACCAACTATCCTTGTTCACAGTCTGCTCCTACACATAACAAGTTGTACACAGTTAGTTATCAAGAGGGACCCAAGCCATTACGGTCTTGGTTTGTCCCTGATCATCTACAATCTGAACCTCCTTAAAGTGACCATAACTGTTTCCATTTGGAGTCTTGGTAGCTTTCACAGGAGTTTGAGATTGTTTATGATCTAAAGTCTTGGGCCTATGAGGAGAGTGAGTAGAAAACCTCCTAGGCACATTCTTAGATCCCTGTGCACTCGAAGTAGAACCATTCTCAAATTGACTATGGTTTCTACTTGGGGTCCTAAACCTCGAAGGTGTCTTATCTCTTGGTTTATTGAAAGTATTTTCGTTTAGAGTATAAGCCCTTTTAGGTTTAAGTGGAGAGACACTATGATTACCATCTCTTTTCAGAATGTTTATAGGTTTGCTTCCTAATCCCGGTTTGGAGCCTAACCTATCTACAATCGAACTAGAAGTGGTCGGTGTCTTATCAGTATTCACTAACTTATGTATAGCTTCCAACTTCTTATTTGGGCAACAAGAAGATACGTGTCCTTTTTGGTGACACTTGAAGCACGACATCTGTTTTCGTGACTTACTAACTTTTGTAACCGCTATTGGAGTCTTAGGCACTAAAGGATTAATAACATGCTCTTTATTAATCAAATCATCAATCTTAGTATCATGAATTACTCCACCCGGTACAAACTGTACTTTGGTGAAAGAAACTCTCTTACTATCATCAGATGAAGGATTCTTAATAAACTCCTTCTGTGCCTCTGACAGATCAGGTTTAGCTACTGTTTTCTCAGAACTTACTTCAGTCATTTCAGTATCTTCTGGAAGCTTTGTGTAATTCGAATTGAAAGGAGGAGGTGTCTCATTGTAACCTAATCCTGACTTATCCTTTACACTTCGTTGAGCATCAAGCATCTTGTCCATCTCAGTGGTCCTATAATTTTCTATCTTTCTATTTTGCTCAACTAGCTTCAATTGACAATCAGCTAACTCTTTCTCCTTATTAGCTATTTTCTGATTTAAGTCTTTTAGATTAATATAGAGACCATCTATGATGACAGCTTTTTCATTAATGGTATCTCTAAGAGCACTCCTATCAGAAGCATCAGACTTAATTTTATCTTTTAAATCCTGTTTATCATCACTTAACCTACGCAAATCAATCTTGGCTAGTTCAAGTTCAGATCTAACAGCCTTACTAGATTCAGTCAATAAGCTAACTTGAGATGTCAGGTTTTTATTTGCTACATTTAAAATACTAACCTGTGATTGCAAATCGGTAACTAAATAACAGACATCAGCAAGAGTAAGAATATCAAGACATACCCTTTTCTTGTCTGTTTGAACTTCAGCCATGCGTGCTACAAAGTCTTCAGGAGTCATGTTTTCAGTTGATTCCATATATAGCACATCTTCATCACCTGCTTTAGCTGCAACCTCTGGCACTTTTACCTCACCCTCTGCATCAGTAGGCATATAGGATGTAGATCCATCAATTTCTGCCATGAAAGCTTCCTCAGATTGAGCTTTCCATTCATACGATCCATCCAACTGTTTCACAACTAAGGCTTTGGAAGCGAGAGTACTTCCCGAACCTTGTTGTCCATTTCCAGCTTCTACCTTAGGTCTTTGGCACTCTCTAGCAAAGTGTCCATAACCCTGATAGTTAAAACACTTGATCTTGGTTTTATCAAACCCTGATCTATTGCCAACTACCTTTCTACCTGTTTTCTTCAAGAAATTCTTTACCCTTCTTGACAACATAGCAAGTTGGTCCTGAAGGTCTATTTCTTCTAGATAATCAGGGTCAATCTGATCGTAATCTTCATCAAACATAATTGGATCATTGATTTTCCCTTGAAGGTAGTTTTCATAAGAAGCTACAAAGGAAGCAAGAACAGATAATTGCTGTTCAGCAGATTTCACACTCATAGGCATCTTTTGATGCTCTTGAGGTGACTTCTCAGTTGGTTTGCCCTTTGCATCACTATCAGATGATGTAAGAAGACACAGATCATCGGTAATCATTTCACCTTTTCCTTCAGCATTACCAACAAATAAAGCAGTGGTCGAGCTCGAGGAAGCAGTAGAGATAGTAGATTTTCCATGATAAAGTCCCGGATCCTGAGCCTGATCAGAATCAGTATCTCTAGTTTTCTTGGTGAAATCATAACCTCTGAGCTTATCAATTGCCTGCTCTAAGATCATGGTTGCATACCTCTCATCGTTGTCTTTAAGCATTATGCCATGCATTTCCCACTTAGACGGTAAACCCTCAATAAATTTGTTGGTTTTCTCAGTCTCTGTAGAAATAATCTCATGATCATCTAGCTCACTCAGCAAATGGTAGTATCTTGTGGTATAAGCATCAAGATCTTCTCCTTTCATAGCTTTAAACACAGTAAACTGCTTTTTCAGGAGATTTTTCTTGCCTGCTTTAACTTGTGGACTTCCTTCACATCTCTTTTTAAGAGCTGTCCACAAAGATCTAGCAGTATGGAAGGATTTGAGTTGATGATTGAGCTCCTTAGGAAGACTCGTCTTTATTGATGAATGAGCCTTGTTTTCAATCTCAAATTCCTTCTTTTGTGCTTCACTCATCTGTTGATAAGTGAGAACCACAATTGCATTTTCAACAGTCTGGGTAGGTGCCGTGTATCCATTCTTGATACACATCCAGATAGATAGATCATGGAATCTACAATAAGATTCAAACCTATCCCTCCAGCTAAAATAGTCCTCAACTCTCAACAATTTAGGTGGGACATTAGATTTGCCAATCTCGTGTTCCATCTCAATCATTTTGCTAAGGTCTGACATCGTGAAGTTTAAAGTTAAAATGTATTTGCGAATTTAGATAAGGTAAAAATCTCGACTCGCAAAACTCAGTTCAACTCGCAATCTCAGCTCGACTCGCAGAATCTCGGTTCGCAAGTCTCAGTTCAGATCGCAGTGATGTCAACTCGCAAGTGATCTCGGTTCGCAAGAGATCTTGGTTCGCCGAATATATCAACTCGCAAAGAGGTTCGACTCGCAGAATGTCGACTCGCAAGGATGTCGACTCGCAAGTTCAACTCGGTTCGCAAACTTATTCTGAAACCCTAATCTCGACTCGCAAAACGGCTGAAAATTATGAAATCAGAAATTTTTGGTATTTTTAGATTAAAACTGGAAATTTCGATCGTAAACAAACCCTAAATCGTCCAGAGAATGATTTTGATCGGTTTTACACTAATGCACGTCAAAACAATCCTAAATCACACGCGATTAACCCGAAAACTTCGAACGACACTCGTTATCTAGCCCGAAAGCTCTGATACCAATTGTAAGTCCCTAGTTCTAGGATCGATAACTTCGTTATCTGTAGTATTAAGGTGCGGAATCCCTCAATACGGTGTTATCTTACTAATAACGATTTAGTTCGCGTTTAGGTTAACCAATTGCTTTACTTTATACGTACAAACGTCAAAGCCTAGACTTTAGTATTTGTTTCTCTGGAAATACTGAATTCGCAAGAATGCAAAAATCCTGATCTCCAATGAGTTATCTCAAAGTTCTATATTTCCAGTTCTTATTTTTCACATATGAAAACATATATATATTCTCGTCTCAACTCGCAGCCACTGGGCCTGCGAGTTGACTCGACTCGCTACGCAGCCCAAGCCCATAATGAACTCGGCTCGTTTGTCTCTGTTGAGTTCTGCGAGTTCAGATCTCATCTCGCATCGCAGAACCTTGCGACTTGAGATCTCGACTCACAACAAACGTCTAAACAAATAACTCAACTCGCAGGAAATGTATATTGTTAAAATCTATATTCGTCTAACACTTTATCATAATAATATATTTAACGAATATTAATATCAAAACAATATCAATTTACAAATCTAAACCAATATATCAACATGATAACAATTACACTAGTCATATTGCAAAGCTAGATCTGTTGTCACAAACTATGTCTCAATAGACTCCCCCTTGACAATAGCTCTAGCATCTTTATCTTCATATTGTCTTTGGTTTTATGAGTAAATCTTACTACCTGCAAAAATCTTCATCTTCATACAAGTCTTAATCATCATTTGATAATCTCGTGCTAAGTCACCCCATGCTTCAGTACAAAAGATTCTGTTCTCATTTAACTTCAATAAATCTTTTCTTGACATGTTCATAAGATGACGATGATCATAAACTCTGAAGATCTCTCTTTCACCACCTTCAACCTCATCATCAGCTTCAATCATTACAGCTTCTCCCTTTTCTGAATCCACATGCCAACTCTTCATATTTCCCAAAATATCTTGAGGCATTTTCTTCAGTGGTATCTGCTGCACACATTTTATAGCTGGATAAATCTTCTTCCTTCTTCTTCTACTAGTTCTTTGACTTCTTTCTTCCAACTTAATTGTCTTTCCTTTCCTTGGCTTAATCTTTTCAAATTTATTAGCTCTAACCTCAGTCTTGATTATGTGTTCAACATATCTTCCAACAAAATCATTACTTGGGTTATTCAATGATAATCTAGCCAAATCTCTAATCTCAAATCTAGGCAAAGAACTAAAAACTTCAAGTTTTCTTTCAAAATATTGAACTTCATCAAATCTCTTAATAGCAAACAGTTTTAGATCAGCATCAAAATACCATCCTATAATCCCTCTTTTTGCTATACGCTTACCCGTAATATCAATTTCTGATATACCAAGCTTCTCTTTCTTTTTCTTTGGCAAAGGCTTGAATATAGGATACTCTCTTTTAGGTTTTTTTATCAAACCCGTATTTTCACGGGTCATTCAACTAGTATATATATAAAGGGAGTTGATGATGATATCATTAAGCTGAGTTGTCGGCAATCTCAATGCTTAAATTAAGTGTGATTTGATTAGATGGACTAGGTTTTAGAATTTACAGTAGGTGATGTAATGTGTAAGTTTATGCTCAAGCTCAGTTTAGGTTGGAGATTAAATTTAGGTATATTTGTTTTGAAGCTGAGTATTGAGACTTGAGTTAACTAGATTGAATAGTCGGTTTAGATGCGGTAACTTTGTATCGGTTGTGTGATATAAATATGATTGAAATTAGGTTATTAATTGTGATGAACGAGTTGTTGGAGATAGTGTTTGGAATTGGATCATGTGCTTTTGTTGTTTGAAGCTGCAACGTTTAGATAACTGGATGTTTGAGTGAATCGATAATATGAACATTGAGTACATTTTTGTGAGAAAACAAGACATGCTCTATGAAATAGGAGTAGAAGTCTACCAAAATTAAGTTAGACAAAATATGTTTTGGTTAATTTTGGTTTACACTTAGATAAGCGAATTTCAAAACTGATTTTTTACCTGTATATAATCGGATAATTAGACGAAGAATTAGAAACATTAAAGACTACATTCTAAATTTATATGGTGTAATTAAATAAATCATATCCAAAACGAAAAGGACGTTCAAATATGTTATTCATCCTTCAAAGACCATGATGATCGGCTGATATTATTTATACTCATGACTTCCCAAGAAAGAAACTGTTTCAGCTTTCATGGCCTTCTCAAAGAGGAAAGTGCTATAAGTTTATGGACGGTGGAGTTGTTTGATTCAACTATTAGATTTACTTACCTTCTTGTTCTTGACATCTGTTTATTGTTGCTGAAAGGCCTGGATCAGAGCCAAAAGACAGAAAGCTTCAAAAGGCTGACCGTGAGAAATTGAGGAGAGACCGTCTTAATGAACAGTTCACTGAATTGGGGAAGACACTTGGTATGTCTAGTATTTTTCTTGCTTGCTATTGTTTCTGAAGGAGAAATGCTCTTAGATGCTGTTAAATGGTGTTTCATCACTATTAAAAACAGAATAATAGTGTTTTATCTCCATGTTGTTCGTGTAAATGACAATTTGATCTCAAATAAAATAATATGGGCAGATCCTGAAAGACCTAAGTTTGACAAGGCAACTATACTTGGTGATACAATTCAGATGCTAAATGATTTGACTGCTCAAGTCAGCAGACTAAAATCTGAGTATGCCACACTCACCGAAGAATCTCGTGAGGTATAATTATTTGTTTTGCTGGCACGAGTTCTGTTGTGTATAGAGGTGTTACTTTTGAACCATTAACTCATAAATAGGTTGATTTGGGCTATGCATTTTCTTTTACTCCAACCAACCAAATGGGTCAAAAGTAAAAACAAATAGTAATAGCTTATATAATGGGTGAAAGTCGCCCAAATTGTACTGTCTCTTATGAGCTCCTAATCATTTGTATACAAAATTTAAATTTGTATTGGAATATAATCATTTATGTAACCATATTCAACACACTAATAATTTATAAAAAATGTAAATATTAGTACATAAAGTGTTTCAGGTCAACCTTACACTGGGTTGACCTGTAAAACCAAAATATTCACGAATTTTTTGACGATCTCCACTTTTCCAGCTATTTGTGTTTAGCAATTCCAAATACCCATTCTGATACCTGTTAATTAGAAGGTTTAATTTGAAATTACAAACAACAGTAAACTGTAAAGAGCTTACCTCCTGCTCCGCTAGAGGTGTCTTTTCGCAACAAATATAAAATTTGTTTCCCATTGCATACTTTTGCGAAAAATCGGGTTTATTGGCCTCTCCACATATCCTCATCGTAAAAACTCCTGGGCCTGTGTAATAAGTTTTTAATAATTAATTGGGGACCTATCTTAAACGTTCACTATATTCAAATTTTATTGATCTAATGTTCCTTATATATGCAAGTTGCAAAAGTAAAAAGGTAAAGTTTGTTGCAATTTTGTTTTCCGTTTTGGGTTTTGAAATGTACATATTAAAGGAAAGGAGATATTACAATGCTACTAATATTATAGAAGTTTATCAACAACGTAAAGGTTGTTACACTATTAGTCTACTAAGCTGAAACATTTTGTTATTTCCTAATTGGTGACAGTTGACTCAAGAGAAGCATGATCTAAGAGAAGAGAAAGCATCACTCAAATCAGATATTGAGAACCTTAACCTTCAGTACCAACAAAGGGCCAGGGCTATGTACCCATGGGGTCCTATGGAACAATCAGTTGTAATGCACCCCCCCCTTCGTACCCGTACCCTGTACCAATGCAAATGCCAGTGCCACCTGGTTCTATTCCTATGCATCCGTCCATACAACCATACCCCTTTTTTGGGAGCCAAAATCCCGGGGTTGTTTCCAACCCTTGTTCCACTTTCTTTCCGTCCGTTCAATATGTGTCTCCTCCAGTTGTACAGCCAACTACTAGGTCTCATGTCTCTAGCAGACAAGGTTCTAGAAACAAATCATCAGAGCATGGGGAGAGTGGAAGTGGAAAAGAGGATTTCAATGATGTTGCTACTGTACTAGAGCTCAAGACTCCTGGGTCTACTGGTGATCAGGTTAGCTATTGCACCTTGTTCAGTTCATTACTTCAAAACCTGATTTTGACCTTTGAAGCTGGAGGTAGCCAAATGGGTAATTTTTATGTGTCCAGACGGGTCGACCTGAAACACTTTTGTCCAAAAAAATCCTATTTTTCTATTTTATTTTTAAATAGATATGTAACCTCTCAAATAGGAGGTCACATGCTTTCAAAATACACATTGGGAGACTTTCCAGTTCAGCCCATTTGAGCCATTTCCTCTTAAGCTATTTTGATTTCACGTCTTCAATATGAGAGATGAAATGTATACAGAATCAACCCATTAATGAGTTGAGATTGCCAATTAGCCACATGTATTTCAAAGATTGCACAAATTGTGCAATCACACTGTTGCTTTCATGCAAAAGTATAATAAAAATTGTATTGAAGGAGCCATTTTGGATAGAAGGTGCTATGTGCAATGGCCATAATTGAACTAAAATTTCTAGAGTATCCATTGTGTTATTTTTATGTGTAGAAGTATTTGCACAAGAGACCAAATTCTGTGGTTGGAAATATAATCGTGTTATTTTAAATCGAGAGATGGCAAAATTAGTTTCTTTACAGCTCCGCCCTCGCATATGCATTGGTTAAGGCTACTTATTTAATACGTATTAATGTCTTAACCATAATCAAGAACCAATTGAACCTCCATAATAGTCTGATAACAATGAAGAAGCATTGGTAAATATATTACATATAGTACTCAAAAAAAAGAAAAAAAGAAGCGTTATTTAAACATTTGGGTGATTAGACGTTCCCTAAGCCGCCTATATATCAACCGTTAATTAATTAACACATAGGGTAAGAATGCATATGCATAATACAATTATACAAGTAATGAAATTCATAAACTTAATTTCGATACAATTAATTTCTTCAAACTGAACAAAACCATGCAGTCACGAGTATAATAATCAACAATACCCGAATTTCTAATTAATGAGATTTAGTGTAAATTGTTTATTGATGGCAGATATATATTTGTTTACTACATCATGGGCCTTTAAAACTTGGGCTCAAGTGTTATGAGATAAATTGGTTAGATAATGGAGTGAGCACTTGAGCAGTAGTAAATGGGCGGGCTAGCTAGTTATATACTCAAAAAAGGCCGGGAAAAAAGGGAGCTCACTTTTATAATTTGCCTTTGCCAAGCATAAACAGAACGCATTTATTCTTCTAAGACTAAGAACTAATTTCAACGTCTTTTGTATACCATATGTAAATCTGGTCAGTTTTGTGGTTGGAGGTTTGATAATCTTCGGGGAATAAGTTCAATGTCGTAGGCTATAACCTTGGAGTGAACCCCATGAGTGTAGCCGCAAGTTTGAGCAGAAGATTTTGTGATCGAATATGGTCATATACTCGTATTTCCTATTATGGTTCGACTTAATGGGTGGTTGAGCGCGCCTAGCCAACCGAAATATTACCTTAAAATATTTTTTAATTTATGAAACCGCAAACGGTCAACATTATTGATTAACATTAATCATTATTATAAATTCTACTCCGTATAAATCACCTCGGGAAACTGCACTAATTGTATTGCTAACATAAAACAATCCAATGAAAATGCTAGATGAATAAGCCAGCTTTTGGATAAATTCGGACAAAGTATACGTCGTGTGATATGCTGGCTAACTTTATTTCTATCGGTGGATCCTACTAATTAACCTTTTCAAGTTTGACACCATTTGTCGATAATGAAGTATTCAAAAAGATTACGAATTGAACCCGTTAAAATAGTATTCTTAAACTGATTATTTATTTATATAAATAACCGATCTATACATCAAACTCACTTTAGAATTAATTCAACACATAAATGATTGCAAAATTTGTGGCTGTCAAGCGTTACGTACTTGTTGAGTTATTGATAAGGTGGTCCTATAAGTCACAAGGTAATAATAAAAAACATTGATTGATATAAACCAAAAGAACTCGATTCAAAGCTTGAAACGAACGTCACCACCGAAATGTTGACCGTTCTTGAAAACTGCCGAGTATCTCCGCCGCCTGCCACCGTGGGCGAGCGGTTGTTACCGCTTACGTTCTTCGACATGGTATGGCTACTCTTTTTTCCGATCAACCAAGTTTTCTTCTACGAGTTTCCACACTCGAAAACACATTTTATAGAAAAAGTTGTACCTGACCTTAAACACTCATTATCCATCACACTTCAACACTTTTTCCCATTTGCAAGCAACTTAATTGTGTTTCCTAAGCAAAATAATTCAAGTGGTCTCCAAAAGCTCGAAATTCGCTATGTGGAAGGTGACTCTGTTGCGGTTACTTTCGCGGAATCTAGTCTTGATTTTGACGATCTTATAGGAAATCATCCTCGTTCGTGTGATCATTTTTATCCACTTGTACCAACATTAGGACGTGCTAAAAAAGTGTCGAATTACGTTACAATACCTCTTTTTTCAGTGCAAGTGACGTTTTTTCCTAACAAAGGGATATCAATCGGGCTCACGAACCACCACACGCTTTGTGATGCGAGTACACGGTTTAACTTCCTCAAAGCATGGACATCGATTGCTAAACATGGTACGGATGAGTTATTCCTTGCTAGTGAATCTTTGCCGTTATACGATAGAGTGATTGAATATCCCAAGTCTCTAGATGAAATCTATATGAATCAACGGGGAATCGAAGCTATTGATGAAGGATATCAGCCTCCTCAACTAGCGGGTCCTAGTGATAAAGTTCGTGCGACGCTTGTGTTGACACAAGCGCACACGAACCGGTTAAAAAACTTTCTAAGGACTAAAGTGCCAACACTTGATTATGTATCATCTTTTGTGGTGTCATGTGCTTTCATATGGAGTTGTTTTGCTAAATCGCGAGCTCGTATTGGAGAACACGATGGCGAAGATGATCTAGAACGGTTAATTTGTGCGGTAGATTGGAGGTCTCGTTTCGATCCACCAATTCCTCAAACTTATTTTGGTAATTGTGTAGGGCCATGTATTCCAATAATAAAAAGCAAACTACTAATAGGCGAAAATGGATTCTTGGTCGCTGCTGAAGTGCTTGGAAGGGCTTTAAGCGAGACGTTAAAAAATAAAGATGTAATATATAAAGATGCAGAGACGTGGATTGAGATACCGTTTGGACCAGGTAGGGCAATTGGTCTGTCCGGAACGCCAAAGATCAGGGTTTACGATGTGGATTTTGGATGGGGGAAGCCGAAAAAACATGAGACTCCTTCCATTGATCATAATGGTTCGATTTCTGTTAATGCGAGCAGAGATTCACCAGCTGATATTGAGATCGGTTTGTCCCTTTCTGCTAAACAAATGGATGCGTTTATTAGCATACACAAAGAGGAATTGAAGAGCACATTTTATGATCAAGAATAAGTCAATATATTAAGCTAGCTAGCACAAAGTATGAGCTAAATGTGCATGAACATCGCACAATCTTTAATTCATAAGTAATGACGCCTATTATCATTATCATTGTATATAAACTAGGTATAAAGTGTTTGGGTAATTTTGATGGTTTAGTCAAGTCATGGCATGTTTGTTTTTTTAGCATAATTTTAGGATGCATGTTTACCATTTCTAGCTTTAGTTGCATGAGATTAGGATTGCACGCTTACTTCAGTTTTGTCCACTATTATTATACAAGTATGTAGTCAACTCATTGAATAAAAATACAGAAAGAAAATTGCTCCAGATCTCTTTCTCCATTTTCATTTTAATCAACATAGCTAGTAAGTTTATTTTAATAATCTTAGATTTCCAACATTAACACCATATTCTTTTTTATATGTATTTTTGTAATTTTGTTTTGTATGATCTGTTGTGTTTTTTTTTAAAAATAAAATAAAATAAAAAATAATTGGTGAAATCAACTAAGCATTTTATTTCGGCGGGGGCCATGAAAATGATCGAAGGCTTCAGCTAAAGGTTGTGGATCAAGAGGGTTTACTGGGCTGGCTGGATATTGTGAGTTTGTGACCCGTTGACCACGTCACTTTCGTTGGGTCCGGTTAGCGTGTAGGCTATGTTGGTTTTTGTGTGCTTTTCAATGGTTTTAAAATGCAAGAAATAATTGAAGTGAGTTTCAATAACATATAAATATACCATGTACATAGGTTCAACATTGTTTTCCTTATAGTCCAGGTGGGTTCAAATGAGAATTGAATGAGATTTTGTGTGATTGAGAGAATCAATTTCAACTACTCACTTTCATCAGATACTTATTTTCACTATTCTTTTAGAAATTAAATATTTCACAAATGACAAGTTAAAAAATTATCAAATATGCACCATAAAATTCAGCATTTTATTCTTTTGGATTTAAGATTCAACATGCAATACTTTTGAAAACTTTTCTTATTTTATATTTCGGGAGAGAAACTCCAAACTTCAAACCCTAAACCATAACCCTTAAACCCCAAACCCTAAACGCTTTACAAAACTTTGAACCTTAAATCATACTAAACCCTACTAAAACCTAAATGCTAAACCCTAACCCTGAACCTAAACCCTAACCGCAAATCAGATATACAATCAATCACTAACATATTTGTTACTAATTTGTAAAATACACCAAAAAAACGAACAAAAAATTTCGTTGAAAGTTTGCTTGAGGGATGACAACTCGAAGAAGAGAAAACGCTGAACTTTATGGTGCAATTTCATGATTTTTCGACTTAACGTTTCTGAGATATTTAAGTTTAAAAAATGTGAAGAAATAGGTATTTGATAAAAATGAGTTGTTGAAATTGATTTCCCTATTTTTACTCAAAATTAGTGGACGCATTTGAAACCTATTTTTTTCTATTATTGTCCAAAATGACACTTCATCTGTAAGTTTCATTTCATATAGTTTTAGATTTTTAAGGACAATTATCTCATTGCCTCCTTATAGATCCACGTGATCACACCCTTCTATAGGTATAGGGTGGTGATATTCCACCATAAAAATTAATAATTCCATCATTACAGTGCATTAAGTGATTGATACAATCACTTAATGCACTGTTATGATGGATTTATCAATTTTCATGGTAAAAATATCATCAATCATAGGTAAAAGGTTTCAGAAAGAAAAATTGACTTCAAAAGGTATGGATCGATCATATATATGGTTATGATAATCGTGTTCATTAGTTTATTTGTTAGGTGTGTGTTCTTACTAAATATGTGATAGATAGAGTTCTCTTTCTAATGCGATTTGTGTTTATCACATGTCAATAAGATACGACGTACGTAGCCATTGATATGAAAAAAGTTCAACAAGTGATCAACAAATCAATAGGATTTATTGCTTTGGAGCGTATCAAACTCGATATTTTTTATTATCATGTGTATAAAACTTTCAAAATATCAACATTTACCTTCAATACTCATCAATATAATTCAATATTTATTCTTCTTATGCGTATATTAATTAAAAAATATATTTTCCAAAAGAATTATAAGTTTATTAGCCGATAACCCGCGCAATGCGGCGAGAATAGATTTGAAATTCGTGAAAAAAAGTGATGAAATAGTAGTTGAAAAATTGATATAAAATATACGACTTAAATCAATCAAATCAAATAATAATAATAATACGAAGTAATATGATGAACACCACTATAACAAATTAAAAAAGCACTGCATGTCTAAGATGTGTGCATTATAAATGTCATATTCATATGATTACATGAAAAAAATTATATAACAGATAAATGAAAATAAATTTGAACTTCAAATAGCAAAATCCAAACGCACGTGAATAGATTGGTATATTTTTCATGAGTACAAGTGCGTTTATATAGTATTAATTTTACTATGTTTTTTTTTTGTAGTGATTTTGTAATTGATTGAATAGTGAATGTTTTGATGTAATTGATTTTGTAGAGTTATTGTATAGTTGACTTGCTAAAATAGAAAGAGTCATTTGTGTTAACATTATTTTTTTATTTACGATTAAATAGAATTATGAGAATTTTCCATATGATATAAGGTCAACACTTGAAAATGCTTAATAAAGGGGTAGCGATTAAATACATTTTAACATCACAGAAAAACTCATTTGAAAAATATGCGATGGCTTGCTTAGCTGTTTATTCTGATTCGGTAAAGATAAAGAACAAATAAACAAATAAAATAGAGCCACCAAATTTGAATCTAAAACGTCGTCGTTTTTAAGCTGACCACAACTTAAAGTCCAAAGATTTTCAGTTTTTAGACTCAACCATTTCTTGCCCAAAAAGAATACTTCAAATGGCCACCACCAATGGGCTCTTAGCAGTTCTTGAAAAATGCCAAATCGGACCACCACCCAACACCGTCGGCAACCGATCACTTCCGGTTACTCTCTTCGATCTAGCATGGCTTCTTTTTCATCCAATTCACCAACTTTTCTTTTACGATTTCCCACATTCAAAAGCCCATTTTATCGAAACAATCATTCCTAACCTCAAACAATCTCTGTCCATGACTCTTCAACATTTTTTCCCATTTGCAGGCAACTTGATCGTGTTTCCTAGTAAATACAATTCGGGTCTTTCTAGAAGACCCGAAATACGCTACACCGAGGGTGATTCTCTTGCACTAACAATCGCCGAGTGCGATCTAGATTTCAACGATCTAAAAGGAAATCATCCTAGAGAATGTAACAAGTTTCATTCTCTAGTACCTTTACTAGAAGACGCGTATAAAGTATCCGACTTTGTGAAAATCCCCATGTTTTCGATCCAAGTAACGTTCTTTGCGAATTCGGGCA
This sequence comes from Pseudognaphalium luteoalbum, assembly GCA_963422505.1. Taxonomy (NCBI): domain Eukaryota; kingdom Viridiplantae; phylum Streptophyta; class Magnoliopsida; order Asterales; family Asteraceae; genus Pseudognaphalium; species Pseudognaphalium luteoalbum. The sequence goes on from OY730192.1 coordinate 2,581,716, forward strand.
TCACTATCGGGCTCACAAATCATCACACGCTTTGCGATGCAAGTTCAAGGTATGATTTCTTGAGGGCGTGGACTTCGATTGCAAAATATGGTACAAATGAACACTTCCTAGCTAGTGGATTTATGCCGTTTTATGATAAGGAGATTAGTTACCCGAAATCTTTAGATGAAACCGTGTTAAATCTGCCCGTGGTTCAAAATCTTGATGAAACATACAAGGCGCCTCGACTTGTTACCCAAGGTGATAAAGTTCGAGCTACATTTGTTTTAACACGAGCCCAAATCAATGTGCTAAAGAAATGGGTGCTAGTTCAGCTTCCATCACTTCCGTATGTATCGACTTTCACATTGGGTTGTGGCTACGTATGGAGTTGTGTAGCGAAATCACGTGTTCATGTAGAAGGAAAGAAAGGGGAGTATGATATAGATAGGTTCACTTGCGTAGCTGATTTCAGAAGTCGTTTAAATCCACCTCTTCCTCAAACTTATTTTGGCAATTGTGTTGGACCGTGTTTTGCGTCGACAAAAAGCACCGTCCTAGTAGGAAAAAAGGGGTTCGTTACTGCGGTTGAATTAATTCATAAGGCTGTACATGAAACGGTAAAGAGTAAAGATGTTTTTAAAGATGCTGAGACTTGGTTAGAGAAAGCCTTCCTACCGGTACCAACGATCGGTGTGGCAGGAACACCGAAACTTAATGTTTATGATGTTGATTTTGGATGGGGCAAGCCGGAAAAGTATGAAACCATATCGTTAGATTTCAGTGATTCGATTTCAGTTAATACGAGTAAGGATTCACCGGATGATCTTGAAATTGGTTTGTGTCTTCCTGCAAAACAAATGGATGCATTTCTTGCAATATCTAGAATTGAATTAGAAAGCATACTTAGTGAGCACAAATGAGCTAGGAAAGGGCAACGACATATCTACGATGTACCAATCTATAATAATTTTGTTTTTCTTAATTAATAATAGAGTCCTTGTGTCCAATATATTCAAATATCGAGCTGATTATGATGCTTTTTAGGAAAGGGCAACGACATATCTATTGTTTTTTATACATCCATCATAACTATATATTGCTTATGTGTGCTATATAAGCTCTTGATGTACACCTTTAATGAATTTATTAAAAATAATAGTACAACTATCAACACCCTTTTTAAAAATAGTTGAACTACGGTTAAAAAACTTGATTTATATGTTTCAATATAGATATCGACAACACAAGTACACAGCTCTAAATCATTAACGGGTTCAAGAATCTGCTTTGTGGGTTCAAAGTTACAGTAAAAGAAAAACAACATTGCTGCATAAATGCATAATACAATTATACAACAACAAAAATTGCAAAATCAAGAAGAATAGCCCTCTTTTCATATCACGTTGGTTAGGAAAATAATTGATAGACTTAAATTTGTAAAACTAAATATCGGATTGTTCTGTTTGAAAAGGTGATTAAATGAAATTAAAAAATGGAAAAATTTCAAACAATTATAAAATTAGACCCATTTTTAAATTTATATAAGTAGTCTTCTCTATGGTTACTTGTTACAACCATTAGAATTTAGAAGTACAACTTTGGAAGAGGTGTATGTACCTCAAATGAGACAATGCTCTACATACTAATCAAGTGTCGTTTATTAAAAAATTAAAAAGCAAATTTATGAGAGATAACTTCATTTGAGGGGAATGGATAAACGATCTCGATCATTGAATTTTGCGATCAACCGCTAGAATTCATTTTATGTAAAATACAATGCTACGAATTTGAGCTATCGATCCCATAAATCGACAACTAAGATAGTATGATTCTCATTTTCCTTAAAATGTAACTGATCCTCTCTATCAATGTCAAAATGCATATAAAAAAAATTACACATGATATATACATACTATTTATTACTAATCTCAATCTACCAAGTCAATCCATAATTAGAGCATCCCAATTATATACACTAGATCATAACCCGCAAAATTGCGGGCTAGATCATTGTATTGTATTCATAAGCAAAAGCAAATTAAAGTATTTTTTATGACATCTTAAGCTTCTCAAAATGTGTATATCATAAATTGAGGTATCTAAAAACTAAAAAGCCAAAACGTATAGTCAGATTTAGATCAAACCATTATTCGAGTTATCTGGTCACTCAAAAATTTTAAAGTTCACCTAATAACCGACACGATTAACCCATATAAGGAAATTAACCGACACAGAAAAGTAAGCCCGATATGCAATTAAAAAGAACCGTTCAGCTCCAATGGGTTATTCGGGCTTTGGGTACAAATGACACCCCTAATTACTTCTACTTGTAACCATGTAATATATGACCATCAACGTTGTTTCAAGATAACTTTCAAAACTTACATGTATTATTCAGAAAATGATAGACATCAATTTTAGATTAACCTGGAATTTCATGGGCTGTGCTTTGCACACCCTAAATAAGTACCTAATCTGTATACCAGGAACTTGTTGCAAACCATTAACAAATAAGAAATTGCAATATTATCTGAGTTACAATACCATCATAGCTACCACCATCAGTTCTTGCATTGTCATCCCCATGTTTGCTGCCATATCGTACCTTATATTGGTTTTTGAGTTGACCGATTTTTGACCTGGTAGATTATATATACTTAATATGTATAAAAAGAAGGACGATTCATGAAAAGAAGGGCATGATACTTAGTTAAAACAATGTAAATGTGATTGAATAGATAGACAACCACAACTTATAAAGTCTGAACTCATTATTTAAACATGACCTACTTCAGCCCTAAACATTTTTTGACCCGTTATCAAACCTGTTTAAACATCCCATCATGCAACTATAACATATTTACTAAATATGTTACGAAAGCTTAATACAAATGAGGCACCTACTGATATGCTCCAGTTTTTGCTGCCATGACACAAGTCTGAGCCTTCATTCTTACAACACCAAAATCGGCCACCTTAATGACATGTATAGGAAACACATAATAGCAAAAGCTGCACAATGGCCTTGATTTTAAGGAAAAGCTTTATCTCAGTCTTTTGAATTCGGTCTCAACTTTCTCCTGCATCATAATAGCATAATGATACATGTAAAAACGCTTTTTTAATTTTTTGAAAATAAATGTAAATATTGGAGAAATAAAAAAGAAAGAGATAAAATAACATAATTCTCGAATAATACCTTCAATATTGTTTGCAGCTGCACTTTCTGTTCTTCTTTTAGAATAAATTTCTCTTCAAGTTTCTGAAAGTGAATTAAAGATTAAGAAATGAAACCGAAAGTATGATTGGAAGGTCTGTATAAATGTACTCGAGAATGAAGAGATAGATGTCAATTGTTGCATGTTTTCTTCGAGTGGCTCTTCCTATGTTATAAAGGTGAAGGGGATGATATAGTTGGCGACTGCAACCTATTTATCTAATCACTCAGAGACTTCGAACTACTGGCACACAAGTGGGAATAGCCAAAATCAGAAAAGTTGAGTCATATACTTTTTATACAGCAATTATACTATTACCTCGTAAATTTGTGCTGATCACTTGTAAGTAGAAAGCATGCTCCCATCAAAATCCATGCAACCTATCAATGACCCACTAAAAAAGCATAAACAAAACATATATCGAACTTTGAAGCACATATGGATAGCTTTGGATCATTTGACAAAATGAAAACTCAAATGTTGCTTTCTTATTCAAATACGTGGTTTGGATAAGCACAAATATCAAAAAAGAAATCAAATGGTATCACATGATTTTCTGTAATGAACATTAAGATCCACGACACAAAAAAGAGACAAAAAACAAAGAAACAAAAACCTCAAATGTATTCTTGGTATCACATAATTTTATTGCTGTCAAAGACTATTAGTACGTACCTCTGTTGCAGTTGTAACCCTTTTTCTATACATATTCAAGCTCTCTAAAAATAGAGAAATTGGCCACATATATAAGACATGTAGACCGATTGAGCAATAAAAGAGGTTAAATCAAATTTTACGCTCTAATTATCTGATACAATTACTTTTTTAGGAAGATGCTGGGTTTTGGGTTTAACCCACTATTTTGATCCTTTACCCAACCCGTCCATTTTTCACACCTTTAGTTGTTAGCACTCTATACCTATAAAATGAATCAAAAAGCAAAGCCTCTTCTTTTTTATATTCAAATCTCCGCACCAAGTTGAGATTAAATAAATTTGACAATTCATTCTTTTATATACTAAATAATACGTATAATAAGTAAGCCATACTAATATCAATACTAATAACTTGTGGTTAGACTGTCAGAAGTATTCAAACATAAGGCTATCAAAAATGTGTTCATCTAATCATCTACGTACACACATCATAGTAATTTTAATTATATATCAGAAAGCACATGAAACATAGGAAAGGGATAGAAACCGAATGCATACCTCAGACAATAACATCTCAATTATAGTCTTCCCATGGTGACTAACCAATGTTTTGGATTGCTGGCTCATTACCCCTACAAGCTAGATGGAGTAATTGGAGAGTTACAACAAATGAAAGGCTGGAAAAAAAAATTAGCAACTAAGCAAATAAAGCCTGGACAAATCTGTTGCAAACGTGCAGTAGATTAACTTAACTGTGATTGGTGGTGACCATTTCAACCCAGTTATGGAAAAATGTGAAAATTACCAACCAGAAACCAAAAATTCTAATGCGAAAGTACTACGCATTCTTAAATTTTTTTAACCGGCTAGCTGCTGTTGCACAATTAGTAGTAAATGGAAGCCAAAGCTGCCACCCACAAGGTAGTTCAAGGTGTGAGTTATACCTGGGCCAGTTATTTTTTAGCCTGACCAATATCAACTAACACAACATTTAGCCATTCTAACCAATTACCAAAATCACCCAGCCCGTCCATTTTGCCACCTTTAAAACACCGAAAGATCATCATTAACTTACTTAGTATTCTTGATAGATATGATATCACTCAAACCATTATCCAAGTATGGCTCATTAGTAGCACCAAGATATACAGTCAACAAATCCAGGGTAGGTCCCTACGTATCTGGATCATGCAAATGAAAGCTGAGATGAGACATCAAGTACAGTGAACTCAAGAAAAGTACATCTGGATCCTTATTGAGTCTCTTGTACCCTTTTAAACTCCTAAATGATGCACCCGTTACAGAAGCCTACATAACAAAAAAAAGTAATCTTTAGGTATTGAATGTGACATTAATGGCTATATCCAGACTGTGGAAAGTGATACTTACACTGAAATAAGTATGGAGAGTAGTAGTACATAAACAAATTACAAAAGAACTATTTCAGCCAAACTAACATATATATAAACATATATAAAATACTAAAATGATTGAGCAGTTTAATAATCCAGTCCAAACATTTTATAACAATATAGAGTACCTAACCCAATTGCAAATTGATATTCATCAAAATCAACCAAATTTAAACTGTAACAAAAAAGTACCAATCTTTGACCTAATATCCTACCCACCAATTTCGTCACACCAGTCTAATAAACTTTAAAGTTATGTGTATATTATGCAAATCTGACTTTGTTGGGGGTAATGCACATATTTTGTGCCTAAAATTTTATTTAATAATTACTAATTACATCACTTCACTTACCTCAAGGTTGACCTGTTGGACCAGATCGTCACTGGTTTCAGTCTGATAATCAGTAGACTTCTACTTTTGTCACGTTACCGCATCCTATACTTATATATAGCTTGCATACAATCATCCTTGTGGCATTTGACTCAGGAAAAATCATGAAAGAAGAACGATATATATGTTGCCATCTTTGAAGTCACCTGTAACGAAGATTTTAGGACCCCCAACGGACTACCGATCACTTATAAGAGAAACTAATTCGTAATAATAAACTTAAACAATTCCAACGAATACCTTGTCGTTGATCACTTTACAGACCTGCAACAATATATTACTTTAAAAAAGCTTTTTCGTACGTTTCATAACTTCAAGAATGTAATCGCCTTTATTATTGTACTTGTAGCAGTTCTCCCAAACATATTGCACATATGTGTATTCATCCTCTAAAATTTTAAACTTAACACCACTTTCAAGGTTTAATATTTATAGTCCCGAAATCCATTTTGATGACATCCAAATAGTCTGGCGCGAGCCCATAAACTTTATTTCAAATGGATATGCCTGCAAATATTCCCGATTCTAAAATATGACCAACCAGCTCTGCAAAATAAGATACAAATGTACTGATATTAATATTGATATTAATAGTTATGGGTAGAAAAATGAACATAGAATAACCATAAGAACTATTTCATTTTCATTGAGCAGTTGGTGTATAAAAAATAAGGAAGGGTGGCAAGATGGGCGGGTCAGCGTGATCCAGTGGTCCAGGATGCAAGTCAACACAAAAATAACCTCCACATAGCAGTTGACTCTCCCTGAACCATAGGGGTTGGTGTTTGTATTGTTTATGAAAAGAACTTGGAAATAATAATGTAACCAAAAAATATATATAAAGGATTAATATCTTCTTTGGACAGAGCTTAGCATAAAGATCTGAGATTTAAGTCTCATATAAATAATGAGATAGTTAATATAAACACCAACTTTATAAGAGCTTACCGAATATTGGCACACATATAACCTCAACCGTTGGCAATAGAGAACAATGGCACTACAACACTACCTTGTCGTCCGAACCTAGCAGTCCGGCCAACTTTATGAATGAACATATCAGGATCTTGAGGAGGGTTATACTGCAACTAACGTAAGCATATATATGGTTGAAATTAAAAAATTTATCATATTCGAAGGAGGAGCTGATTACATGTTAACAACTAATCTTTCAGAAGTTTCATACTTTATTTAAAATTGACAAAACCTACTTGAAATGAACGGGTGCATCCCATGGTTGCTTTATTGGCTTTAATTTTATCTCATATAGCTTTAGACAAAGTTTCCCGGTTAGTGGTCATTGCAACAAATAAGTTACTTGATAGTTATAATTGATGTACATCATCATTGATCTGAATCATTTTAACCTTAGACAGAAAATTAAGAAATATCTGACTTAGCAGAAAATACATAATGTTATATTGTTATAAAGTTATTACAATGGTTAGACGTACCAGCCCTCTTAATACTTTTGGCAACTCCTCTAAGTGGCTTAACCAACTCGATTCTTTATGTAATTAACCAACTCCTCCAAGTGAATTACTCGGTACTGTTGCACGACTGCCGCTACAGAGAAGCAAAAAGTAACGAAGGTAAGACATTTTTCAAGATCAAGATTCAAACCTAAATATGAAATAACCATAGGATCATACAATATAACAAAATCAATCAGTTGTGATGTGATAGCTAAAAGTCGTTAGTAAATAAAAAGTTAACAAACTCAAGCATATTTGTTGTTACCTATGATCAGCCAGGCGCTCGTCTTTGATTGTACGCGGTTTAATACACATAAATTGGATGAGATAAGAATCAAACGATTCGAATACACTTGAGATTTATTACAACCAACTGGTTCCGATCAATATTCGCTCTGGTTCCTGGTTGTTAATCGTTTGATTTTTTTTGACCGGCCCAAGAACCTAGCGCCGTTTTGGTTACTGGTTGCTCCATGGTTTTGATTTTTTTGATCGGCTTTTGAATGACGATATGTTTTAGTTCCTGGTTGCTCCATGATTTTGATTTTTTATCGGTGTTTGAATGATGATACAAATACAAACGACATTTTTTTGGAAAGGGATGGATGCTGGATCAGAAGGACATAGTTGAAATAAATTAGGTAAAAAAAAATTAAGATTAATTAATCACCTTGCTAATGATAATCAAAGGTTAGGATTAATTTGACGAAGGTAGATTATTTCTTAAGGGTTGAGTTAGGAGAAGATTATTTAATTAGTCTTCTCCTTTAATAGACAAGTGAGATGAGATATGTAAAGCTTTTTCTAGAACTTTTCTTGTAAAGCTTTTTAGAGAAAAACTTTTATTTTATCAATAAAAAGCTTTGGAAAGTTTTTCTTCAATTAAATACAATATAATTTGAATGAAAAAGAGTGTAATGAATTTAGATTTTTTGAGTTATTGCAATCTCTTGTAATTATATTATATAAAATTGATAAAAATCTTTGTAAAGATTTTTATTGATGAAGTAAAAGCTTTTCTTTAAAAAGTTTTATTTGAGTTATTGCAATCTCTTGTAATTATATTATATAAAATTGATAAAAACCTATGTAAAAATTTTTATTAATGAAGCAAAAGCTTTTCTCTAAAAAGTTTTACAAGAAAATATTTTTAAAAAGCTTTACAGATGTATACATTGAGATTGCTCTTAAGAAACAACTATGTCCTATTCACTTTTCAAGGTGTAATAGTTTTTATGTAATTATTATGTCCTATTCATTTTGGTGCTTGATCTTTCTTTTGAAATTTGTTAACTTTTTCTTTTTTGATTCTCCTTGTTGAGTGTACTATGTAATCATTTGGTTCCACCTATCTTGATGGTTATAATGCATTGCCATTTAATATATATATATATATATATATATATATATATATATATATATATAGTTGGGGATCTAAAAAGAAGAAAAGTTTTATAGAGAAATCATTCCAATATTAGGTAAAGAGTATATTAGACATTTGTAATTTGGTTATTATTAATTTAATATCAAAGGGTATATTAATTTGGACATACATATATATATATATATATATATATATATATATATATATTATGATCTTAACTTGTCCTTATTTATTATTTTTGTTGTTAATTTACCTTCTTTGTTTACTTTTCAAGCTTCACCAGTTACTTGGTTAGTATGTAATTATTAAGGAAACTAACTAGAAAAACTATTTTATACATCAAAATTATGCTATATTGTATTTGTTTTGTAAACAGAAAGTATTGTAAAGTGTGGTGCATAGGTCATTCATTTTGTTATATTTATCAACTCCCAATTAATAATGTTAATTATTTTGTTTATATTGAATTTAGGCAATAATAAAACTCACCAAAAATGAAGAAAATTTTCGTCGAAAGCATGGGGAAAGTGAAGTTTGATGAAGATGAATAGATGAGATTGATTTTCCGGTTCTCATTATAATTTATATTCTCATTTGAACTCAACTCATATATTTCACAAGTGGCAAAATGAATGGGTCGGTCAGGTCATGGGTCTAGATGAGTTTGTATATAAACGGGGCCGTTGAAACGCCCTAATTTTTTTTATATAAACATATTCAAATCAAAACTGCATACTATTATTTTATGGAATATTATAACGTTTGACTCATCTCTTTGACTTCTCAGTCAAAGATACACACACACATTACAATTGACAAACTTTTCTTTCATTTGACTTCTGACACTAAACATTATTTCATTGGGCGACTTATACAAGTTCGTCATAACGATAATTTAAAAGAATAGGAGCTTATCTAACCATTTCATCAAGCTCCACTCCACGTATCGTCTAGCAATTTAGTCAAACCTTTACTCCATTGGTTCAATTGAACCACATACCTAAAACATAAACAACTAAACGGGGTAAGCAAAAGCTTAGTGAATAATATGAACAATTAAATAAATAATGAACCTTCACATTAACATATAATATGCACATATTACAATTCTAATCATTCATATAACTTCTAGGTAATTGTAGAGATCATTTGAACCTTTCTAACTAGTACCCTACCGATGAGTGGTAAGCGTACTATAACATTTTTTGTACTGTTAAGGATCCTTAACTAACTAACATCTGTCATAGCTAACATAAGTTAGCATTCTGTCATCTGTACCATAACATATCCATCTACTCACTCATGTAAATAATGGAAACACAACATAACCACGTGCAATGCACGTCTGCAGCTAAACTTGTAATCTGTCATGAAACTGATCTCTACAATTCCCAATACACGTAATTCACATAATCTTATATATATATATATATATATGTAACACCCCTCTTTCAGGATAACAATATTCTATTATTTTACTCGGAAGCATATATTATAAAATACAGTTTATTTCTCTATATTAAATATTATACATAAATAGTTTTTCATATTCAAAGCACACCAAATTCAGACTGTTTAAAATTACATAAGACGGGGTATTATATTTTACAAAACAAGGTTTATTACAAAACCAAATCAGAGTCTTCGAGCGCAGTCAAACATTCCTTAAACAACCTGCAGGAAGTAATTGGAGGGATTAGCACAAAGCTAAGTGAATAGAGTTATCACACACAATTCAACTTAGCATAACAACCTGTTTACAGCAAATAATCGTAAACACATTCTTTTTCAATGAGGATCGGTGGCTCTTGGGATATCATAATACCCGGGGATTCCCAAAGAACACTTAACGTCAATCTGTATGGCCATTACATAATAGACCGATAACTATTGGTTATTAAACTCATACACAGGTCTTAAACACAACAAATGAATCAAAACTTGTGTAATTCACATAATAACCAAAAAGTCCAACTACACGTTGACCTCAATAATCTGATACACATAGATTCACATATCACGTAGATTCATAATCAATAATACAGATTAACAATCGTATAATCAATCTACGTATACTTGTTGTAACCAAATAGTTACAACTAAATCGAAGGGTGAGTTCTAAATCCACTCACCGATACTTTTGTCTTCACAAACTCAAAATCCAAGTGTCACTTATCTTTTGGAGGATCTGAGAATCAACAATCAAATATAAGTTAGTAATCTGAATCATCAATACTTAACTTATCTAATATCCAGCACAAGAAACTCAACATAATTCACATAATAAGTATAGCTTCCTAAATATGTTCTTGTAGTCGTCAACATACTCATTATTATGCTATAACACTAATTTATCAACAGTACAACATTTTACAAATCATTTAAATCAACTTCTGAAATATAAAGTTGATATGCTGATAGAGGCTGAGAAGACGCCGGCTGGGCATCATGACCCGCCGGGTCGACCCTACAAGCCGCCGGCTTCACCCTTGGGCCGCCAGGTGAATTAGATTTTGAGCAAACAGAAGCTAATCGAGTATTAAAGGCTGTAGGAGCCGCCGGCTGGACCGACAATGTAACATCCTCGCGTCGGGCCTGGTAATTTTCTATTAAAATTGAATATTTTATTATTTTAAGAAATTACTTGTATTTAATTGTTCATTGAAAAACTTAGGTAAATAAGTCTCAGGACTTATTGTGACTAGTGAAATATTAGTTGTTTTAAATTACTGTAGTTGACAGTAAAATAAAATAATATTTCTCGCAAGAGATTTTACGGTTCCGGACAATAGATTTGGAACGGGTATAAAATACCCAAACATTTGGGTCGGGTTAATCACAGTCGACCATTATTTGGATTACTTCCAGATTGTATCTTACTTTCCCAAATTTGGTAACTCTTTCTTCCTAACCCTCACTTAATCACAAGAACACAACTACAATTAGATTAATCAAAGTGGAAACTGAAATTGTGAACTCTTACTTGCTTGTGATTATAAGTTCTTCTTGCAAGCATCATCATCTTCATCTTATTGCTCATCCTTCAAAGTGTAAGTGATGTTAAGTTTATGAACTTAAATTTTGATTAGGTCACATATGAAATTAATAAATTGAATGAGTTATATGTGTTTGAAGTTGATATATAGTATTAGCTAATGATAGTGAACTGAATTCTTAGCTCAAATTGTGATATGTTGCCATTGAAATGTGATTCAAGTTCATCATTGATGTGTTAAGAAATTAGCTTGAAAATTTGTAGTGATTGATGCTTTAATAAGTTGTTTGATGTTAACTAATTGATATGTGATACTTTCCTTGCAATTGAAGTATGGTTTAGTTGATTTAGCACTTGAAATTTTGGGTTTTGGAACATATGATTCGAGCTGCAGATTGAAGAACAGACCAAGGTTTTAGGGTCTGGACTAGCTAGCCGATCGGCTGAGCCCCATGAGCCGATCGGGTATGTGAAGTGAACCGAACGGCTAAAGTTAGCCTAACGGGTAATTTAGTTGAAATTTGTTACAGAACGTGACCTTGAACCAAAAACACTGAAATTTACATGTTAGCCGATCGGCTAACCAAGTTGAGCCGATCGGGTATAAGTGATGAGCCGAACGGCTACTTTTAGCCGAACGGCTAAGATAGATCAAAGTAATCACAGAACTTGACTTGAGGAAAAATGTAAAGGGGTGTGAAGGTGTAGCCGATCGGCTATGATCAGTCAGCCGATCGGGTAAGGGCTAAAACATTTTTCAGTCAGTTTTATTTCATGGTACATTCACATGTGTATAAGTGATATATATATTCAATGTTGTGTGATTACTTGTATAACAACATGATTCATCTGATGTTGTTGATTGATGACAAGTTATTAACTTGTGTGTTTTGTGGTATTTCAGATACACCAAAGGCTCAGTGAATAAAAGCTGAGTGTGGAGATTTCAAGGGTGTCGGTGAGTGGATTCAAAGCTCACCATTTGATTTAGTTGAAATCATTTGATTATAACTAGTAATCGTAGATGAGTTGATGTTGTTGATTATTTATTATATCTTGTTGATTATAAATCTATGTGCTACGTGGCCTTTGGGCATCAGTTGTTAATGAGGTCAACGAGTTGATGAACTGTTGGTTGGGCTAGTGAGTTGTTGTATGAATGATACAGAGTTGTACTTCATTTGTTGTGTGTATAGACTCTGTATCTGAATGTAGTAACCGCTAGCTATCGGTCTCGTCCGTATGGCCATACGGATATGGTTGGATAAGTGTTCTTGGGGAGCCTCCCGGGTATTATGGTTATCCCCAGAACCACCGATCCTCATTATGTTGTTGATTGTTAAGTGTAGTATTTGCGGATATTAGAAGTAATTAAGTGATGAAGCTAAGTCGAAAGTTGTGTGATGAATTTACTCACTTAGCTTCGTGCTAATTCCATGTTGTTACTTCTTGCAGATTTTGATACTTTGTGGGTAGCAAGAAGCTAATGAAGCATGCAGGGAATGTTTGAAGATTATTGCTACTCTGATCATATTTTGTACTAAATGAAATTTGTTTTAAGTAATGCCCTGAATAGTGTGGTGGTGTAATAGTTTTATTTATAATAACTTAACTATAAACTGTTTTGTACATTTCACATATTGTGCAGTAATAAAATATGTGTTCTAAATACCTACGCTTCCGGTTTATTAATATAATATTGTGTTCTTAAAAGAAGGGGCGTTACAGACAACACGCCGGTTTAGCGGCATAACCCGCCAGCTTGACTCTTCGAGCCGCCGGTTCTCCAACATAATCAAGAACCCGCCGGGTAGGGTACCAGACCCGTCGGCTTGTTCTTCAGGTACAACAACAGCAGCAGTTTAACCAAAACCTGCACGACCTAAACTTCAAAATTCTACCACTTTCAAGTGCTAAATCGACCAATTCAAGTTTCTAACCTTAAAGGAGTATCATATGGCACTAGTTAACATCAAACAATCTAAATAACAACCTTTAACACCAAATCATGCCATTTTCCTACCAATTTGCTAATTCACACATTTGAGCTCTAAAATTCTAATTCAAGAACAAAACATCAAGAACGATTGCATATTATATACACCAACTCAATTTTAACATCAAATAACATCATTAACCATGTTTACATCAACCAATTCATCATAATCACCATTACCCCAACAAAGCTTAGTTTATCAAGTTTAAAAATACTTACTTGAAACAAGAGTAAGAAGGAAATGATGATAATCAATTGAAGATTGATTACAAGAAATCACAGCTTGAATTTGATTCAAAGTTTCTAGTTTTAGGGTATAGTTTAAAGTTCAAGAGAGGGGAGGAAGTTTAAGTTACTTTCCTATTTAGGAAAGTTGCATAAATAGGTCGGCTAAGATTTCCACCCGACCCCGTATTCACTTAAAACTAGTCCCCTTATTAATCTATTGTCTGGAACCTAAATATTAATTGCGAGAAACTTATTTTATTGTACCGTCAACTATAGTAAATTACAACAAGCAACAATTTACTATTCACAATAAGTCCTGAGACCTATTTATCTAAGTTTCAAAATAAACAATTAATATCAATTAATTTCTAAAACAATTAAATAATCAATTTAAGTAGAGAATTACCAGACCCGACGAGAGGATGTTACAATATATATATATATATATATATATATATATATATATATATATATATATGATCACTTATCACTTATTAGCATACCACATCTTAGCAACTTTATACACATAACAGCTGAAACACATTGATTTATAAATAACTTTAAACATAACACTTCACAATGATAATCTGACATATAATATCGTTCGCAATGTACTTTACCCAATTGTGTAAACCCTTTGCTCAAAGGCTAATTAAAACACCCCTTATTCTATTTAAGAATATTATATTAATAAACTCGGAAGCATGAATTTAAAAATACATTACCTTAGTATACAAATATATATATATATATATATATATATATATATACATACTGTTTACATAATTGGTATTAAACTTTCAAGTCATTAAAACATTACAAAGGTACTCAAAATGGAGTATTATAAAATTCTCAAAACAAGGTTTATTACAAAACCATATCAGAGTTTTCAAGCGCAGTCAAACATTCCTTAAACAACCATTCACCTCCTGCACCCACTATTAATCAAAACATACCCTGCAGGAAGTAATTGGAGGGATTAGCACAAAGCTAAGTGAATAGATTTATCACACACAATTCAACTTAGCATAACAATATGTTTACAACAAATAATCGTAAACACATTCTTTTTCAATGAGGATCGGTGGCTCTTGGGATATCATAATACCCGGGGATTCCCAAAGAACACTTAACGTCAATCTGTATGGCCATTACAGAATAGACCGATAACTATTGGTTATTAAACTCATACACAGGTCTCAAACACAACAAATGAATCAAAACCTGTGTAAATCACATAATAACAAAAAGTCCAACTATACGTTGACCTCAATAATCTGATGCATATAAATTCACATATCACGTAGATTCATAATCAATACCACAAATTAACAATCTTATAATCAATCTACGTATACTTGTTGCAACCAAATAGTTACAACTAAATCGAAGGGTGAGTTCTAAATCCACTCACCGATACCTCTGTTGTCTCCACACTCAGATTCTAGTCACTGAGTCTTTGGGGTATCTGAAATATCATAAAACACACAAGTTAATAACTTGTTATCAATGAATAATACTTATGCAAACGAACACATTGTACAAGTAAATATTTCATTTTTTGAGAGTTTATTGTCTTTGAAATATATGGTATTATACATAGCATCCAAGTATCAAAATCAAGTTATCTAGACATAACAAAAGAACATATAAGACACAAACTGATTTGATTCTGACTTTGGTCCTAGCCGTTTGGCTATTATTAGCCTTAGCCGATCGGCTAAAGCCCTATACCCGATCGGCTAACTAAGCTAGCCGATCTGCTCTCATAGCCATTTCCAAACTTTATATTCTAACCCCAAGTTTTGTAATGGTTTTGTTCTAGCTTACATGATCGGCTCATTTTAGCCGTTCAGCTGACCAAACACACCCGATCGGCTCAACATGTATAGCCGACCGGCTAACATGAATATTTTCAGTGTTCTTATTTCGAAGTCAAGTTCTGTAACGTTTTTCAACTAAAATACCCAATTGGCTAATTTTAGCCGTTCGGCTACAACACACATACCCGATCGGCTATGATGGTTAGCCGATCGGCTAACAAGCTAAAACCCATAAACCTGCAACTTTGTTTCTGCATAACTCAGATCGAACTAAACTTACAATTCACCACATTTCTGTTACTAAAATCAATATAACAAGGTTTTCAACCTTAAAGGAAAAACATAGGTTACCTATCTAACCTCATATACATCAAACAATGCCATATTCATATCAAGATCATAAAACCCATTTAGGTCATTATCTTAAACTCACTATCACATTTAAGAACTTGAATTCACAATTAGAACCACATTAATTCAGTTTGTAAGCATCGATATCATCCTCAAATCATCATATACATTCAAGAAATCAACAATTTCATCAATTTTATATTTAACCTAACTAAGGCTTAAGCTCATAAAATCAAAAACACTTATCACTTGAATATGAAGATGATGATGATGAGTCTAAATTGATGCTAGGTTCAGAAACAAAGATTACAATCACAATCAATTCCTTTACTTGGAAATTCAGTTCTTAGGTTAGGTTTTCTTGAAGTATTTCTCAATTAGGAAGAAGAAAATGATCTTGAGTTATGTTTAGGTGTATTAGGTCGACTAACTCAAAACCCGACCCATTTAATTGTTCCCTTCTTCTTCTATTGTCTGGAACCTAAAAATCTTTCGTGAGAAATATTACTTTATAATACCGTCAATTATAATAATTTAAAACAAGTAATATTTTACTAATCACAATAAGTTCTGGGACTTATTTACCCAAGTTTCGCAATTAAATAATACTATCAAGTAATCCCTAAAATCATTAAATAATCAATTTAAAATTAGAAATTACCAGGCTACTGGAGAGGATGTTACACTAATGGGTATTACACAATCAATATTTACTTAATTCTCCATATTACTCACCTTGGCAATTTAGAGCATAATAATTCTTCAACGAGATGTCACCATTCCCTTAGTACCAAGAAACCAAAATATACATATACATATAATTTAACAACGTATTTAGAAATCTCATAACATCACATATAACTTTTCACTATTAATTCACCCTTTTATATGTTTTGACCCGTTCGATTTTCAAACTAAATTAACCACTACTTTATCTACTTATTCCAAACATCACTAATGATTATGTAAATCATCACTTTATCTATCAAATTATACTTCTCAATTCATCATTATAATTTAACTTCTATTTATGCATCTTACTACATTAAATAAGTACATTACAACACTTTTACTAAGTTTAATAAAAGCTGGACAACAGCTATTTAGTTCACCTTTCGACCAACTTAAAATCAGATCTGGGCACCAAGGTTATAACCAACAGAAAGTAGACTTTCTCACCTTTACAACAATATATCGCACATCAAAAACGGAGTTACGGTTTATCTTTTATGACTGTTTCAAAATGACTAAATTTCTGCACACAAGCTGTCCAAAAAACGAGTTTTAGCAATACAAACTTATTCAATTCAACTTTTAGTATTTCTCACCATTACAAACCTACAACTTCTTTGATATGCTTGGGTTCAATTGAAACAACTTTATATCATTTTAAACCATTCATTAGCAATTTAATACAACTTAGATTACCATCATACAATTTCTCTTATTTCATACATACATATACTTTAAAATAATGAGGTTATCTTTTAACAACAACAAGAACCACTCAATATCATCTACATCTCTCAATTTATCTACATACTTTACTAGGTGAAATTTTATTAATCACACATGGTTTACCTACTAAATTCTTCCACAATATAATTACTATTATGACTTCATAACAACTTAACACAATCATACAACTCTCTCACACCCATAAATCCATCAACCCCCAATTCTTATACTTAGGGTTTATACACAATTCATCAAATCAATAGATTAAAAAAGTTTAGGGAGTATTACACTTACCTTAATGATGAGGAATTAACAATTTAAGGTTCAATTTCACAAGCCCTAGCTTCAATCGTGATTTCTCCCTCTCTTTTCCTTTTGTCGCCAACACACCCATACCACAAAATTCTGAACTGATTTTTGTTCCAGAAACAACAAGAAGAAGAGGTCTAATTGATCATTCTTCACTTTTTACCCTCACATATTCTCTCTATTCACCTACACCCCTTATAATTTGCATTGTTGGCACATTTAGTCCTTCAACTCACTCACATGACATCTTTCACTCCACAACTAGTTTCTCAATTACATATTTTACATTTTTAAGCCACAAACTATATTAGTATTTTTTACCAAATACTTATTTAGTCATAAATTAAATATTACATTTTACACAAAATACATACTTACAAATTTTGGGGTGTTACAGCCAGGTTTAGATTGGTCATTTAGGAGGATGTGTCCAAACGGGTACGGATCAAATGGTCTCGAGTTGGGTCGACCAATCGGGTTTTCAAAAAAAAAAAATTGAGTGAAAAAAAAATTAAAATGAAATGAGGTTTTTTTTTTCTACATGTCTAGACCCGTTATTAATTGTTATACAATTGAATGTTATATTATATACTAATTTAGACCTATCTAAAAAAAATAGAGACCCAACAAATACATCACCTCATAAATATTACACAATTTGACCCATAAATAATCAAATGTCGTTGATTAAAAAATTTAAAAGCAAACTTATGAGAGGCAACTTCATTTGAGGGGAAAGGGACAAACGATCGGCGTTAAATTTTTCCATCAACCGCTTGTTGTCATTTCATATTAACAACAATACATTTACGAATTTGAGCTATCGATCCCATAAATCGACAACAACTAAGATAATATGATTCTCATTTTCATTAGATATGGAGTAACTGATCCTCTCATTAAGTGTCAAAATGCACATAGAAAAAGATTAAACATGAAGGATATACATATCATCTATTCATATATATAAAACAAAAGATTTCTTTTGTTTATGTGCCATTTATTTATCATAAGATGACATGTCAAAAATATAATTACTCTAAATTATTCTTCTAATTCTAGGGATGCCACATGGCTTTCCATGATAATTAATTTGAATATTATTATAAATCATTTTAAATAAGGATTAATAATAGTTTAATCCTCACATTTTTATTTTTTTCGTTTTAACCCTATACATTACTGTGCATTGCACGGGCTTAAAGACCTACAAATTTTTACAAATACATATAATACTTATTATTTATCTTCGTACAATTCATTGTGTTTTATTTGATACCATATATTAATTTCTACAATTTATTATAACAGTTTGATTACTTTATTAAATAGTTTGGTTTATGCTATTATTTATTTTCATTTCTCAATGATAATTGAACATTTTAAGTCAACAACGCTAATTCATTTGACTACTTACAAATAAACATATAGCTACAATATAATAACGACCGTACATTACACTGGCTAAAAGCCTTTTATTAAAAAGCATCCAAATTACGGCACATTATCAAATTATTTTTTCTTAAAAATTCTTCACAATATCTAACATACTCATTTTAACAGTTTTTTTAATTTAAATTCCTAACAAACTATTATCTTCTATTTTGTAAAGAGTCTTACTTCAATTTATACTTCATTGTAATAGTTTTTTTAAATTCATTACATTCAATAGATAATGATTTTTTATACATAAATAGTAAATTTATTTTTTTATTGATATCTCATACATTCAATTATTAAACATTATCATCATCAACTACCATATTTTAAAAAAATTAATCTTACTATGATATGTATATTGTTATATGTTACTACTAACTAATTATAATAAATTTTCAACATTCAACAATATTAATATAACTAAAAACTTAAAAATACAGGGTTACTTTTATTTTTTAATTACCTTGCATTGTAAAAGCTTAACAAATATATAAAAACTTAACATAATTTTGCAAGTGATGGTTGTTACCTTTGTCATTCAAACGTTGACAATATCGGGATGAAGTGGCCAGAGATATAAATTTCATACGCTCTTAAGTAAATGATATACTGTATCATACTTGATGTATCAACTGCTGAAAAAAATAAATACAAATCTATCCATTATAATTTGATTAATGTTACTATATCATTTTATTTCAATAATAATTGTGTATTTTGATTAACAAAATTAAACTGATAATAAATATAATTATATTTTATATGGTCGTGCATCACACAGGCTACATGTCTAGTTTTCTATATATACATAGAAAGCCTATTGCTTTTTTTGTTTGCCACATCATCACCATCCTTTAGTTTATTTAATTTTTTTCCTTGTAGTTCGAAGACTTATTTCACATTTACTTTATCTTTTTAATTTAAATCAAAGTCTTTAAAAAAATCATATCATTTCATCATTACTTAAACCACCTCGTTTCTTTGAATGACACATGTCATTTTTATAAATACTCATTTTAATATATATTTTAAATTCTTTTTTATATTAAGTAATCATAATTATTTGTCTAATTCTATATATACATGAAAAAAACATAACACCCTAATAAGATCATATTACATAATTTACAACTTTAAAATATTTAGTTAAATAATCTTTTAGATGAAGACATTAACACTTTAAAATATTTTGTATATAAACTTAAATACTTTTAAGCAAAAAAATACTTTTATGACGAAAACATTAATATGTATAAGAAAAAAATATATTTATTTTCGTAATGCTTTATTAACGTGTTTACTCTTTCTTGTTTTAATGTAACTCACTCTAGCTTATTTTAGAACCTAACACGTGCCCTAACTTTTCAATTTTATATCTTATTCATAATTGTAATTGTAATCTTAATACATGTATTATAAGAAAATACATGAATACCCTAAAATCACATACATACATATATACATACACTTTAAAAATAAAAAATAACCGATCAAATACTACTCAACACTAACATTTTTATAACAGAAAGTTGCTGAAAAATGAAATGTCAATTTAAAAGACATTAAATTTTGTTATATTAGAGATGTTTGATTCTCATTCAAATTACTCATGACGAACAAGTTAGCTTTTATTGAAAGACATTTAAACTTGTTCCTATAAAGAATCATAGCTTCTTTATAGAAAAACAAAAAAGTCACTTTTTCATATGTATTATTGATATATATTAATATTATATATGAGTAGTATATAAGAAGTCGTAGGCGTCTTTCTTCGTTTTTCATTAAAGATCAATCTTGAAGATAATATACATACAAAATTGGCATATCTCACCATCACATGACTTTCTAATCTTACTAGCACGTATATATAAAGATAGTTAAAGAAGATTTGCATAAATGTTAATCAACCAAAACCTGAAAATATTTTGAGAAATACTATGTTTACATAATTTTTACAAACAAAATGATATTGATGCATAAATAGATGAATCATATCAATTTTCATTTTCTCTTTCTTATTTCTCTCTCCCTATATAATTGGTACATATCATTTTGTATTGAATTTTTTCTAAGATTTTTGTAAGCATAGAACTCATATATATATTTAAACGGTTTTGTTAATTAACTATTAACTATACGTATAAAAGGCGATGGTCAAAGAATATAATATATAAATATATATTTTATTTTATTAATATTGGAGTTATAGCCACCAGCCACCAACCCCATTTTTCATTGATATTGATTATTGATAATAATAATAATAAAACCGCTTTTTTAAAATGTGAACGTTGCTTTTAAAGTTATTTAGTCCAAATGACTATCGATCGACTTTGGTCGCCCTTTTACACCCATATTAAAATGTCTTTAAATTAACTACAATTTGTTAGAGCTTATATATTGATATCATGTGGAAACTTTATCAGCACACATTATATTAAAACGATCGACTCATTTAAACAAAAGGGATGGCCGATGATATGCAAATTGAAGTTCTTGCAACCCTCCAGATCTCTCCACCTCCTGCCACCGTAGGGGCCGAGAGAACGTTACCGCTTACTTTCTTCGACATTATTTGGTTACCATTTTTCCCGATTAACCAACTTTTCTTCTACGAGTTCCCTCAAGATACAGATGATGAAGATTTCGCTTTAGAAATATTTCCCAAACTTAAAGACTCGTTATCCATCACTCTCCAACACTTTTTCCCATTTGCAAGCAACTTAATTGTGTTCCCTAAACAAAATGATTCAAAAGTTGCAAGAAAACCCGAAATACGTTATGTTGAAGGCGATTCTGTCACGCTTACGTATGCACGATCCACTCTAATGTTAAGTGATCTTGCAGGAAATCATCCTAGAGCTAGCAAGGTGTTTTATGAGTTAGTACCTCGATTAGGACACGCGAAAAAGTTGTCTGATGATGAAGTGGCAATCCCTCTTTTTTCGGTACAAATTACATATTTCCCTGGCCAGGGAATTTCAATCGGGCTTACTAATCATCACACTCTTTCTGATGCAAGTAGTAGATTCGATTTCATGAAAGCCTGGACTTGGATCGCTAAAACTGGGACAGACGATTTATTTTTATCTAGTGGGTCTACGCCAATTTATGATCGTGCGATCAAATACCCGGATTCATTAGATGAGATCTATATGAATCAACCAGGGATTAAAAATCTTGATGGCGAACATCAACCTGCTCATCCTAATAGCGATACAGATAAAGTTCGAGCCACAGTTATCTTGGAAAAAACAAAAATTAATGAGCTAAAAAAATGGTTATTGGCTCAACTACCTAATCTAGAATATATTTCATCTTTTTCGGTTACTTGTGCTTATATATGGAGTTGCATAGCGAAATCAAGTGTTCTAGCGGGAGAAAAGAAAGGCGACGATGATCTGGAAAGGTTTATTTGTACAGTGGATTGGAGGTCACGTTTAAATCCACCGGTTCCCCAAACTTATTTCGGGAACTGTGTGGGACTATGTGACACTCCAAAAATAGAAAGTAAGAAAATAGCAGGAGACACGGGGTTTGTTACTGCTGTTGAGTTATTTGGGCAAACGTTAAGTCGAACTTTAAAGAATAAGGATGGAATGTTTAAAGATGCCGAAATGTGGCTTGTGAGAGGGTATGATCCAACACCGGCTATTGGGGTGGCCGGAACACCAAAAATCAAGGTTTATGATTTGGATTTTGGATGGGGAAAACCGATTAAGTACGAGACAATATCGATTGATTACAATGGTTCGATTTCTGTTAACGCTTGCAAAGAAGCTCCAGATGATATCGAAATTGGTTTGTCTCTTTCTCCTAAACATATGGATACTTTTATTACCATATTTACTAGTGAACTAGAGAGGATTCTTGAGCAAGAATGAACTAATTTTTTGGTCCACTTGATGTGTTTAATATGTTTTTCCATAATTTTATCTTTGTCATGTATGTTTAACTTGTTTGCAATACGTACATAAGCTTTATGTGTATTCATAAGCTAGGATATGATCTTGTATTAATATATATGCTAAGTTTATGGCTCCATGCTACAAATTAAATGACATAGTGTTGGCTTGTGTGCAACTTCTATTTATGATCTTTAGTGTCAGGCAGATATATCCATTCACATATTCACATAATTTGGTAATAAAGACGTATATATTGTTGTCCATTCACGTACTGGTAATAAAGACTATCGAATTATGCTGTTATCCAATAATCACTTGATTAAAATTAGATATTCTGCATTTTTAGTTCTCTAAATTCTTAATATTTACATAAACAGTCCATGTGGCACGAATTATTTTCCAATTTAAATTATAAGGACTTGACAGTACATAAACAATTCAAATGTCGCTTATTATTTACATTTTTCACTCTTCAACCTATGATCATATACCCCATTCCTCCCGTAATATGGAATATACACAATTAAATTATACAAAGTAGAGTAAGTTCAAATGAGTATAACAACTTTAGGTGAGAATGAAGGAACCAACTAGAATATGTCATGTATCACAAAATCTACTTTTCTTACGTTTTTTAAACGTAAATATCTCTCAAACGATAATTTGAAAAATCATAAGAATTGCACCATTAAAATCAGCGTTTTATTCTCTTTGATTAGAGATGTGGCACGATATACTTTCGACGAACTTTTTTTTTATGGTTTTTCGGTGGGTTTTGAAAATAACTAACACATGTGTTATCTGCGAGTAACACGTGTGTTATCGGCGACTAACCCGTGTATTACCGGCGGATAACACATATGATACCGATGAGTAACACATGTGCTACCATGTGTTACTGGCTGTTAACACATGTGATATCAGCTAGTAACACATGTGTTACTAATTTCGCAAAAAATTGTAAAACTAAAAAAAAAAAATCATCGAAAGTATACCTTGGGAGATGGCAAATCGAAGAGAAAAAATGTCAATTTTTTATGGTGTAATTTTTATAATTTTTTGACTTACAATTTGCGAGATATTTGATTTTTAAAAATGTGGGGACATAAGTTTTGTGACACATGGCGTATTATACTTGGTTCCTCAATTCTTATTTAGAGTTGTTGTACTCTTTTGAACCTCACCCTATACAAAGTATATTAATATTAATAAAAACATAAATGGTACCTTTTGTATTAAAAATGGCATTCTTGTCTTTACTTTGTGTACAACCTTTTATAAATCAGTTTGCTAAAAAATTTATGTGTACAATTGGTAAAGTGAGTACTTTTCTTCTTTTTTTTGAAAAATAATACGGAGTACTTATTTTAAAAATAAAAGAAAATATAAATGTGAATACTCACATTGAAACGTATATTTTGATAGATTGATGGTGTTGGTGTCGCTAGCTCAAAAACAATTTTATATAACAGAGTATTATATGTCTGTTTGTGATTGTGAAATCATAGAGTATCAAGTCGAATTTAATACTTCTACGAAATCCAGCCGTTGAATTTTGGACAAAAAAAAAATACGGAGTAGAGCAACATTCAAATCGTCTAGATGAATGCGACATTTGGTTGTTTTCATAATCGATATAAAATCATTACTTTGTAGATCGAGGACGTGGTCTGAAATATGTGAATTAAATATTAAATTCGATTCCTAGCTAGCTAATATTGTAATATTTCAAAGGGGAAAGTATAAACAAATGTAATCGTTGTGACATACTCCGTGATATATTGTGCTGTTGAACTGCAAATTGTGTTCTTAGTTTTAATAAAATGACTATTTATGAATATTTTATAAAGTTGAATGATCAAAAATGTAAATATGTAATATCTTTATCGGTCACCTAAACATTTGTTTTGTGGTGTCAACATCACGGATACTCATGTTTTAAATAGCTTATTTATAAACTACTCTGTCACAAAATAAGTGTCATGTTTCAGTTTTTTAAAGTTTTCTTTTTTAACTTTAACTTTATATATTTTTATAGGGGAATGTTTAAATGAGAACCACTTTAAAGTTGAGAACTTTGAGAACCACAAAGAATACATGTTTGTTCACATGTGATAAACTTTAATCATATGTGAACATTGATGTACGTTTAATTGAAAAAGAAAAAAGTCAAAAAAATCCTAAAATTATATCGAAAAACGCAAAAAAAACAAATATATGTTCACATGTGAACGATAATGTGAACAAATCGGTTAAAATGTGTTTTTCGATATAAATTTAGAATTTTTTTTAACTTTTTTCTTTTTCAATTAAACGTACATCAATGTTCACATATGATTGAAGTTAATCACATGTGAACAAACACGTATTTGATGTGGTTCTTAAAGTTCTCAACTTTAAAGTGGTTCTCATTTGAACCTCCCACTATTTTTATATATGTTATATAATACTTTATGAAAAGTATACAAATGAAAATACATTTAAAACTTAATCCATTCTTATATTTTGCATCAACTATTATATGACACAAACAAAAATAATCAATGTCAAAATTGAAAAGGAAAAACGCAAAAAATCAACACCTGATATTTAATTTGGGATGAAAGGAGTATAATTTAGTGAAGCATGAACAAGTAATATATAATGACGTTTTTTAATAAATAATTAAGGATCTCAATGAGCGAACGCGGATCCAATTAAGAAACGAGGAGCGAGGCCGCCATGGCCTACCAACAATCGTTTAGTTTGTACGTATAGAGTAACTGAGTAAGCGGTATGTTATAAAATTTGTTAGCATAATTCAATTCATTTTATGTCTTTTAAAGTAGGATCGTAAGATTGGATTTAAAACTTACTAAAATACTCATACACGGAGTAGCTTATAATTTATCTTTAAAACTCGTGTATACACAAGTCATTTTAATTGTGTCAAACATTCTGAAAAATTGTTAAAAATATGATTAATGAAATTTACTTTGTTAGAAAATCAATGTATATGTATATATGAGTATATATATTGAGCAGGAGTCTTACACAAATTGTTGCAAGAAAAACAACAGAAGCTATATTAAAAAATCTAAAAAGGCATAATCAACTTAAAAGTATAACAAAATTCCACAAGAAAGTAACGATCATATTTTCCACTAATAGCTTTATCATAAATTTTTCTACAAATAACTTTAAACACTTAACCACCGATAATACAACAAAGCTAAGCAACTAAAAATTGAATCGTGAATTAAATTTTAAAGTGTGGTGATTCGTACACCACTGTTTTTAGCCATACATCACCATACATGAAATAAAGTGTTGTGTAACACCCTGCAATTTCGACATAATCATAAACAGTAATTGCATGCATTTCTAGGCTAATTCCTTAACTAAGAGTGAATTCACAACACATTTTAGAGGTAAGTCTAGCAGAGCCCAACTAGTTAATACACGTAGTATTACATATTTCGTAATTGTTATAATTGCGTACAAAACAATTGAAAATGAACACGACAAAATTTACGCCGTTGGTGAACAAAATTATTTGATAATATAAAATTATTAAATAACATTAACATTTATTAAATATTATGTTGATAATAATTACAAAGTATTTTGGATCGTACAACATATATTTCGTACGCTGTAACAACTTGAAACATATCCGTAAAATCAAAATAAAACAAAGTTACAATTTTATAACTCAACTAAATTATCTTCAAAGAATATTTCAACTAAAAATATATTCAATAACATATTTAAAAGCTTATCATTTTAAAATATTTTAATATTTAACGATCGGGTAGACGAACACGAGTAAAATACCACGAAATGGGGCAAAACCCCCTTCCCTTCTCTTTGTTTGACCGGCCAAACCTAACCCCCACCCATTTCCCCTCAATCTCATTTCCTTCTCATTTTACCAAACACACACACCCACACATCTCTCTCTTTTCTCTCATCTTCAACAACAACAAATCAACAACATAAGCAACAACATCAACACGAGCATCATCATCATCTTCATCATCTAAGCACCATCATCATTATTTTCGGGCCACACATCGATCCGTAAGATTTCACCACTTTTTCCTTGATATTTCGTGTTTTAATTACATATATTATCATGCTTTAGTGTTTTACCAATTTATTATGTCCAAAAACCCCATTAAAAATGCTTTAAAATCGAAATCTATTCAAAAATCACGAACAGCGGATCTCGGTTCGCAGAGCAGTCTCGGTTCGCAGAGCAGTCTCGGTTCACAGAGCAGTCTCAGTTCGCAGTCAACCTTGGTCAACATTTTTCAGCACTTTATAATATAATGTAAATATTTACCCAAAAGATAATACTTTGACATTAAAGTTTAAGAATGATATAAAAACTTGATCTCGGTAATAAAAGTACTATTACAAGCTAATTTTGTAGTCACAAAATGTGTCTCAACAAACGTCACCAACGGGCCATACTTGTTTTCTATTTTCAAACGAGATACTAAGCAAACACTTTGGACATAATCTAGTTGTGTGAGCACTAGCATGGATGGTTAACTTAGACATCCACATACTTATAAAATCTCATACGTTTAGGACGTTAGGAGGTTTCGGACTAGACTTGGGCTTTAGGCTTTGCTAGCACTCGCACTTTACTTAACTCAACAGGTGAGTTCACAACCCTTACTTTTACTGCTTCACTACTTTTGAACAGGGGTGGAAAACATAGTCAACTCTTTTGTTACCGGTGCAAACTTTTATACAACTGATTTGATGTATACTATACAAACTGTTTATGAATGCGGTTAAACTATTACAACTCTTGTTATGAAATGTTATTTCATACGAAAACTAAATTGAAACTCGCTGGAGAAAGACCAACTACACATTTTCGCTAACTATCTTTTATGAAACAACATTTTCATAAATACTTGAAAAGTCCCTACGTCTTGGGCACATATACAGAAAGTCCCTACTTCTTGGGCAAGGTTCCATCCTACGACTTGGGTGAAGGCTCTACTTCTTGAGCAGTGCGTCCTACGTTTTGGATGTCAGTCCTACTTCTTGGACACAACTTGAAAAGTCCCTACGTCTTGGGCACATAGAAAGTCCCTACTTCTTGGGCAGATATTGTAAGTCCTACTTCTTGGACAAACGTTTTAGTCCCTACTACTTGGGCAAACATTGAAAGGTCCTACTTCTTGGACAAGTTTTTCTAACTATACTTTTGGGCGACATCCCAACAAAACTTCATATCTGATGAACATTACTTGAATTGTTATGGCAAAACGTTAAAAACAATTTGGTTACAAACAATTTGGTTGATCAAACTTTCATGTAACACCCGACTTTTTCAACAACATATTTTATAATATATTTCGTTATAGGAAGCGCAAGTCCCAAAATATATGATCAACATTTACAAACTAACATTTTATACTTACAAATATAGATATATCAAAAGACATTTTCTAACTATTTAATTACATTACATTTTACCAAAACGGGCGTTAGGAAAACTATTCCAAAAGATTACAACCTAAAGATCAGAGTTTCGCCAGTTTAGTCAAACACCCCCTTCATTTCATCTATAATCCGTACTATATCAAAAGCTAACCCAAATCTGCAAAACATTCAATAACGAGGGGATTAGCTCATGCTAAGTGAATGGAACCGTAACCGACAGTTCAACCCACAAGCAACAAGTCTTACAACTAATAAACCGTAACAAGTAAACACATAAGCATGTATCGTCAAGAGGATCGGCGGTTCCTGTATGCTATTCTCAGTAACCACGATCACTGTATGTCATTCTCAGTGATCTACCGATAGCCTAATTACTACCTTCACAGAATTGGTTAGTTCTCAACTATATGTATCAAAGTAACCAAGTCAGGTACACAGTAGTAACCAGACCCAACCAACCAACGTTGACCTCTGAATCAACCACATATTCAACAAATTAAACAACCAACAATCAACAACCAATAACAATCAGCAACTACCAATCAACTAATCAATATCACAATATCAACCAAACAACAATAACACAATACATCTAAAACTATCCCGATTTACCCGTTGTAACCGAACCCATTACAACTGAGTTGAACCCAGGACTACAGTAACCACTCACCGATATTTCTGGCCTCCACTCAGTGGTCTAATATTACTGAGTCTTCTGTAAATCTGAGAACACAACCCGAAACATAAATTAGAAACTCATTTATAAATGATCTTAACTTTACTTATAAATATTGTATCCAACCTATAGGTACAATGTATTAATGATACCGCTAATCATAACAAGTACACAAGTTCATAAGTTATCATATTTGTCAAATTAAAACATGCAAACACGATCCTGAAAACTGAACTGGATCGCGTTCTGCAGTTCAAATCCTTCTGTAACCAATTTACACTGAGAAACGCGATCATGGGAAGAGGTCTGGATCGCGTTTACATGAACAATATCAAACTGACATGTTTTAACACTATGGAACGCGATCCTATCAAGGCGTCTGGATCGCGTTTCGAAGAACAAAACGTACAGAGATAGAATAACACATAGCAACGCGATCCGGACTAGGGTTCTGGATCGCGTTCACACGTTTTACAGCAGAGGTTCAGACCTGCAACAATTTCAGCTCGAACCAAAAATCAATTTCGCCAAAATGCTTATGTAATATACGAATTTAACATGTAAATGGCCTCTATCAACATGTATAAACATACAACAACAACAATAAACAATATCATCTAACACCAGAACTCATACATGCATCATCATCAAATCCACAAATTCATCAAACTCTAACTCAAAACTCAAACTTTAAAGAACATATACAATTCTTGCATATAATCATCATGTAAACATCACATATAATTGTATAATCACCATATAAACAACATACTATGATTTCTATGCTTCAATTCATACAAAACACATATATTCATCATTTACCTAATTTCTATAAAATAGGTTCAAGAACCCTAAAATACTTACAATCAAATGAAGAGCATGATGATGATGGTAGAGATAATCTGATTTCCTTAGCAAGATTTAACCACTAATTGTTTTTCTTAAATTCACTTTGAAATGGTGAAGAGATGAGAAAGAGTTTAGCAAAGAAGAAGAAATGGAAATGTTAGGTAAAGAGAAATGATTCGGCCTACACCCACCGCCCCAAATTTATCTGTGTTTTATTTTATCCCCTCTAATTCTATTGTCTGGAACCCAAAAATACCCGTGAAGCAAAATATTTTATTTTACTGTCAACTTTATTAATTTACAACAGGTAACTTTTTACTATTCACAATAAAACCTGAGGCTCTTTTACTTATTTGTTTTCAAATAGACCAAATAAAATATTTTCCCTTTATTAAAATGATCGTTTATTTCCAGGCCCAGAAACCGGATGTTACATTTCACTCAAACATAAAACCTGTGAATTCACTCGACCTCGTTGTTGACTTTTACTATGTTTTTCAAGGAATTAGCTGCACGTAAGACTACCGCTTGTACAGATGGAAACTAGGTGACTCGTGAAGCTTTAGGATGTCAATTTTTTAGAAACACATGGATTTCTTTTGTATAACTAATTTATTTTAGTCATATTTACGAAATCCACTTTTGTAAAACTTCACTATTTTTATATTTGAACGATTCGATGAATCGTAAAACTTTTTAACTATTACTCGTGGCATCTTAATATATATGTTCTGTTGTAATCATATGCTCTGATATGTATGCATGTACAATGTTGGTGTCATTACCCCCATACTTAACTAAATTCTTCCGCTAAACACAATCAATTTAAACTATTTTGGGGGTGTGACATGTTGTATGATGATTCGTACACCATTGTTTTTAGCTATACATCACCATACATGTTATAAAGTGTTGTACTATACAATAAAGTAAAACACATTTAGTGATTTATGCCTAAAAATAGGTGGTGTACGAATCACTTCTCCTAATTAAATTAAATGATAACGATATAACGTAGTTTTATTCATAGATAAAGACACTCATAAACCATAACATTGAGAAACAACCGAAATAGTTAATCATTATTAGCATACAGATTATCATTATATTTGTAATAAATACATGAGCTATCTAAACCACAACTTCAACCTTGAGAAAGATGTACAATAAATTGGAACGGAGGGAGTAATACTTATCCATCCTATCTCAAAATCGATCCAATTACGAAGCCATTATATTTCCCAACTATGATCTCCAACCTTGAGGAATTAGCAAGGCTATCTCCCATGTAATCAGTTGAGAATAAAATACAGATTATTTATTTCCTTCTCTTACATGGTCTCCCGGCTAGTTGCAATATGAATAGACATAGCTCTCAGATTGAAAAACAAGAATGATTTCTTTTAGAGGTAGGTTAACCTTAGTAGAGATTTTATTTTATTTTATTTTATTTTAATTTTTTGTGGGGGGGGGGGGGGGGGGGTGGGGGGGGTGTGGGGGGTGGGGGGAGGGGATGGGGAGGGTAAACATAACATGTCTTGAATAAATTGGAATGGGGCTCTTAAGAGTTATGGGGAGGGAGAGTTAAATATTGAAAGCCTTAAAGCTTCTAATTGGAGTCTAATTGGGAAGTGGTGGTGGAGGTTTAAAACGGAGGGGCGGACGCTTTGGCCTCGGGTCATATCTTGTATTTATGGGAGGGATGGGGGTTTTGGTGATGTTGACGGCGGTTTGGCTAGAAAAGGAAGGGTATGGGGAAATATTATAAAAACGGGTTTGATGATTGATAGGGTTGGGATAAATTTCTCAAAGTCATTTGGCAAAGAAATTAAAAATGGGTTGGAGACATTATTTTGGAAGGATTAGTGGGTACATGGGGTGGAGGCGTTTTGTGAGAAATGGCATAGGTTGTTTGATTTGAAAGATAACAGAAACGTCACAGTAAGGGAAAAGGGGATGTGGGAGGGTGACAATTGGATTTGGAAATGGGATTGGATTAGATATCCTAGAGGAAGGGCTTTGGGAGAATTGGATGAATTAAAAAATATTGTGGAGGATTGTAAAGTTAGTAGGGAGGGGGTGGATGAGTGGAGATGGGTATTGAGTAGAGATGAAAAATTTTCAAGTAAATATCTTAGAATTTTAATTGGTAAAAAATGTTGATGGATAGCAAGAGTAGGAAGAAACGTCATGCTGTAAGGTGGTCCCTAAAAGGATTTGTGTGTTTGTTTGGAGACTAAGAAATAATAGAATTCCAACTGTTGTGCCCACGTTGTAATGATGATATCGAGTCTTTGGATAATTGTTTCTTGAAATGCAAGGATGTGAGAGATTTGTGGATAAAATTTTTTGATTTGTGGGGTTTAAGTTTTAGTAACATTAATAGCAAAAATGATTTCATTAATTGTAATGGGAACGGGTCATTGTCAAGTCAAGAAAAGATCTTGTGGAGGGGCATTGTGTGAGCTACTTTATATATAATTTGGTCAACAAGGAACGAGAACGGTTTTACTTTTTAGGAAAAAGAATAGTAGAGGGATGGATTTGTTTGTGGATGTTCAAGTGAGGACTTATGCATGGATCTCGGCTAGATACAAGGTTATGGACATTGCTTTGAATAAATGGATAATGCCAGAGGTGGATCCCAGCTATTTTTTTGCTACGGTTGTGGTTTGCTGAGTTGTTGCAGCTTGTTAAAGTGGAGTGGAGGTGGTCTCTGGATGCTTAGGTTGGCTTGGATGGTCATTGTGGGGGTCAGCGTGGCATAATAGCATTAATCATTTTACGGTTTTGCCTTAGGCTATATGATTTATGTGGTGGGGTTCAAATGAGAATAGGAATTTGTGTAAGAATGAGGTTTAGGGGTTAGGGGTTAGGGTTTAGGGTTTGGGGTTTCGCCCCGAAACCCCAAACTCCCAACCCTAAACCCTAAACGCTTTACAAAACTCTAAACCCTAAATCATACTAAACCTTAAACTTAACCCTAACCCTGCTAAACTTTAACCCTACCAAACCCTAACCCTAACTCTAAACCTTAACCTTAACCACAAATTAAATGTATAACCAATTACTAACATATGTGTTACTAATTTGTACCACCAAAAGATGGAAGAAAAAAAAGTTGTCGAAAGTATGCCTTGAGGGATGGCAAATCGAAGAGGAGAAAACGCTGAATTTTATGGAGCAATTTTCATAATTTTTCGACTTACCGTTTGTGAGATATTTAATTTTTAAAAATGTGGAGGAGAGACAATAAAGTGACACATGACAGAAATCTGTTGGTTTCCTCAATCTCCCTCAAAATTTGTGTACTCATTTGAACCTTACTCATGTTTTCATTGTTTTGTAATGTGATTTTTGTTGTAGGCTTTGTTTTGTGAGCTTCGGTTTTATTTTGGGCCCCAAATTACGTGTTGTAACTAGGTTGCCATGCTTCTGGTCTTGTTTGTTTTGTTGTGTTCTAGACTACGTAATTTGTCTGCCGTTTTCAAAAAAAAAAAAAAGTGTATTTATTTGGGTTTATTGTTTCGTTATATTTTAAACTTTACAGTTTTTACTATTGTATGAGACATACTTTCATTTGTTATATTATATGTAATAAACTTATAAATATCGTTTATCGTATGTATATTTTCATTTTGGAAAAGGGAAAAAAATGAAATTTTCCTACTTTCGTCTTGCCTAATTAGAAAAGTTTGTATACAATAAACGATATTGATCTATAAGTTCAATACATATACAATAGAAATAATTAAAATTCCACTTATACAATAGTAAAAAATTAAATAATGAAATAATAAATCCTGTTATTTTTGTTACTCTATAATAATCATTAATAATCAGGGGAAGAAAAGAAAAAGATGAAAAGTTTGACTTGAAAAGCCCACGTACACTACATTCTAAAAAACCTAAAGAAGAGAAAATTACATTAAAAAAAAAAAACTAAAGAAGAGAAAATGCAATTAGCCACGTCCACCCATACGTTGACCGTCCTTGAAAACTGCCGGATATCTCCACCACCGGCCACCGTAGGAAATAGGTCATTGCCACTCACTTTCTTCGACATAATATGGCTACTTCACTTTCCGATCAACCAGCTTTTCTTTTATGACTTCCATCACTCTAAAACACATTTCATTGAAACAATACTTCCCAACCTTAAACACTCATTATCCATCACTCTCCAACACTTTTTCCCATTTGCAGGCAACTTAATTGTGTTCCCTAATTCAGATCCCTCAAGTAATCTAAGAACACCCGAAATTCGTTATGTGGAAGGTGATTCGGTTGCGCTTACGTTCGCAGAATGTAACCTTGATTTCGAAGATCTTGTAGGAAACCATCCTCGAGCATGTGATAAGTTCTATCCACTTGTACCTGTACTGGGTCGTGTCGTTAAAGAATCTGACTTCATGGCCATTCCTCTTTTCGCGGTTCAAATAACATATTTTGAGAATGTAGGTATCTCGATTGGGATCACAAACCACCATGTGCTTTGTGATGCAAGTACAAAGTTCGACTTCCTAAAGGCGTGGACTTCAATTGCTAGAGACGGGACAGATGAGTTACTCATAGCTAAAGGACCTTTACCGTTTTATGATAAAGTGATAAACTACCCCAACTCTATTGACAAAATGTTTATGAGCCAACCTGGTGTTGAAACTCTTAATGCAGAGTATCAACCCCGTCAGCTTATTAGCTCAAACTGTAAAGTTCGGGCCACGTTTATCTTGAGGAAAGAAAAAATCAATTTAGTCAAGAAATGGGTATGGACACAACTACCAACGCTAAGTTATGTATCAACTTTTTCCGTAGCGTGTGCATACACTTGGTGTTGCATAGCAAAATCACGACCCAAAACTGAAGAGAGTAAAGCAGAAGATGAGTTGGAACGGTTTGTTTGTGTTGCAAACTTCAGGAGTCGTATGGATCCACCACTTCCTCAAACCTACTTTGGAAATTGTGTTGGGCCATGTGTTGCGACTGCAAAGAGCATCTTGTTATCAGGAAACAACGGATTTCTTACTGCTGTTGAGTCACTAGGAGAGGCTATAAGTGAAACGGTGAAGAATGAAAATGGAGTGGTGAAAAATGCAGAATTGTGGTTCGATATGCTGTTCAAACTGCCAGCAAAGATTCCTGCCAAAATTGGAGTTGCCGGAACTCCAAAGGTGAAGATTTATGATATAGATTTTGGATGGGGTAAGCCAAAAAAATATGAGACTATATCAACAGATTGTAATGGTTCGATTTCAGTTAATGCACATAAAGAATCACCAGAAGATCTTGAAATTGGTTTGTCACTTCCAGCTAAACAAATGGATGCGTTTATTGCCATTTTTAATGAAGGCTTGGTAAGTTCATTCTTCTGAGAACACCAAATCATAGTCATGGTCTACAGTATCACGTCTCTAATTTCATGAAATATATTCATTCGTATGCATCTTAAACGGTTCATATATGCATGTCAAATTATACTTTCGAAATTTGAACAATAAATTAGAAAGTGAAAAAACATATCAACTCTATCTCAATGTAGACTGTATGTGATCCGGGCTTCATTAGCAATAATCATGTAAGCTGCATTACTTTCATGCGTACTTGTATAGCCAATCATTTCATTACTGCTTCATTTGTCTTTTGAGGTTCATTTCTTTCTTGTTGTTTCTTCTTCTCCCTGTAGTCAGGGTAAAGTTTGAGCTTACAAGGCCTTACGTTCTACAAAGATGATGATTATTCTATTTGAAAAAAGAATATATGGTTTACCTCTCAACATATTCCTTTAAAAGTTCTTTAGCCTGAACAAGCTTTGACAACAAATTGCGATAAACATCAAGGTCTCTGTCAACGCTTCTTTTAGGGATATTTAACGCTGCACAAAGCTGAAATACCAAAAGATGATAAAAGAAATGCACAAATCCAGTTTCAGTTTTTATGCATGACGTATGACAAATAAGAACCTCCATACATGGAAATTTTAACCCATTTCATTATGAGTGGGTCAATTTGGGTTGAGTTTAAACAGACCAAACACGAGAAATCATAAGAATAAGGGAATAGGTCAAATGAATTAAAAGGGTTGAATGTTGCAGTTTCTTTTCAAAGCAAACAAAGCTACTAATTCAATGATCTAGATTAATACTCTAGTACTCTAGATTATTAGTGGAATGATTATATCTTACTTATATGAGA
Source organism: Pseudognaphalium luteoalbum (assembly GCA_963422505.1). NCBI lineage: Eukaryota > Viridiplantae > Streptophyta > Magnoliopsida > Asterales > Asteraceae > Pseudognaphalium > Pseudognaphalium luteoalbum. The sequence goes on from OY730192.1 coordinate 2,617,908, forward strand.
ATTTAAAAACGGGCAAAGAAGTGTTTAGGGTCATTAAAATCCAACCTTGCTCGTGTTAACCCGTAGTAAAACATTCCATTTTAACATCAATCAATTTTTTCCTTGTTATCTGGCCCACCCGTTTATACTCTTACCTGTTTCCTATAATTAACCTAAATAGCTTTAAAAATGGGAAATTTTTTACAAAATTTGTACCTTCTCTAAGACGGTTGGTTCTGTTGCATTTGATAACTCAAGTAGACGAAACAAACCAACAGCAAAGAAGCGGCTGTAGCTGAAACTTCCATTACCTCCTGCTCTTTCGGCAATATCCTTCATTATACCTTCAATTTCTCCTTCTCTAGATGAAAACTCAACCAGTGTACCAGAACTCTGAGTGCGCGCCCAATCTTCCAATTTCTTTGCATCAACCCTGCAGTTTATGATACTCAATTGTTGAGTCCAAAAAACCCATTTACCAATTAGTCAATTCAGCTAATGTTTTATACCGAAAACTCAAACCGAAAAAAAAACAACGGAAATAGTTAAAAAGGAGACGGGTTGAAAGTCACTCAAAGTGTATATTAAAGGGTTTAAAACCCCCAAAATCATTTTGCTCCAAAACATTAGTTATTATTGAATTAATACGAACTAGCAAATCATATATGGAACAATGACTACCAAAATTCCTTTGACCTAGTTCTATGGAGGAACCCATCAACGAATAGGTTTTTGCAACGCCCCAACCTGAATAGAACCCACAACCATTTATTCCTACACCATGGATCAAAAATGAAACAATCTGTATAAACAAACCAAAACTCTGTACAATTCGTAAGGCCCCAACCAATGCACCAAACAAATTGAAACAACTACAACCCTGGTGGAATATTATAGGTTACCTGCAATCAATAACTAATGAAGGGCTTACGCTTCATAACCACAACCATGCGGGATAATATGTCACACTCAGCTTTCATAAGCAAAGCTAAATTTCAGGCGAAATGACGAGCAAAGTCAGAGGACGTTATACGAATTTTATTGACAGACCTGTATTGTTGAGGATCCTCATTTAGTGCATTGATATATGCCTTAAAGATGGCTTCCCTGTCATCATCGCTTGGATACCCTTCCATAAGTTGATCATAAACAGTCACAAACCCCAGAGCAAAAACAGGATCATAACGATATGTCTTCTTGTATCTCATTAGATGTTGTTGTACAATTAGCTCTTGGAGGACAGTGTTGTAGATACTGGGTATGGGACGCTTGTAAGCATTTAGAAACTTCGATTTTGTCTCGGATACAGGTGGTGCATCTAAAGACGATAAATAAATGTAAACACCAAGTACAAAAACCTCCAAAGAGCAACTAAAGTAGCATACTTGAAGAAAACGATATGAGCAGGATTATCTACATTTACAGGGAAAATATTGAGGATGAAAGTTGATTTTAAGTATACAATCATATCTACTACATTCTTTTCCACCTAGAAACTATAAAAGTTATGCCCAAAATGAGAAATTTGATAAACCTTGTAATTTTTATTATGCCATTTATCCTCAACTCAAATATATCAAGATTATTAATACTCTACTATCAGAACACCACACTGTTAATGAAGTTTGAAATTGGGAATGAATAAGATAGCAAACCTGAGCCGGTGGACATGCAATGAACAACAAATCGAGAAGTGGAAGTGGAAGTAGAAGGACGAAGGGTTAACGAATCGACATGGAAGGTTGTATGAACCCTAAAAGCATCGAAATTAGAAACCGTGGATCGAGTTGAAGATGGGAGAGTGATGATCTTTCTATCACTCGATTGAGTAATTTTAGAGAATGATAGTGAAGCAACAGCTGCCATGGTTAATGAATTGATATTATGGAATTAAATGAATAAATTAAATGTAAGATGAAACTGGTTCATGAGAAATTGGGGGATGGATGATGATAAATGAGGTTGGAGATTGGGGGAGACTTATCCATCATCCAAACACAAAATGAGTAGTTTGTAATTTGACATGTAGTCAACGTGCAACCGATACTTTGGGGGTTTTTTTGGGTGATTTACACCATCAATTTTTTCTCACACACTACTTTTCTGCTTTACAGTGTTGTACATTACAACACCATAAAGCGTGTTTAGTGATGTATGAAAAAAAATTAGTGGTGTACAAATCACCTCCTTTCTTTTACCATCTTGAATAATTATCCGTTTATGTTTGTACATTTTGATATTTAACCAGCCTCATAACACTTTTGTTAATAGATATAATATTTGATCGGTGAGAGAGTGTAATTAGTTGTCTTTTTAACGTGGACAGATAGAGTATTATGAATAAAGTTGAAATGATTGTAATATAACGAGGGGACGTAAGTACATAACCCGCACCATTGCGTTGAGCACGTCAAGCCTACATTTATTATTAAATTAAAATAGGATTTTGTTAAATAAATTCCTTAGTGATCTTCTTAAGTCTTTCGAACATGCTTTAGGAGTTGTAGTAAACGAATAACTAATTATCTCTCTCGTCTTGATCTCAGGTTGACCCTAAATTTTAATTTGTGGTACAAATAAGAAGAATGCACGTTAATAAAAAACTTAGGACTTCATTTAGCAAACAACTTTTTTTAATAACGTACATAATATTCCGTAGAAGTTATAACACATCCAATTAATAATTTTAAAAAAGTATATTATCTCCGATGGAAAAATCATTTCAAAACTTATTTTTTGTCCCACAGAGACCCATGAAAAGGTTTTTCAATAATAACTCAATTTTCACAAACGTATCAAAAAAACATTTCAAAGACTTTTTTTTTGCATAAAAAACAGTTAATAATTAAGTAGAAGATAATATAATATTCAAAATAGATTTACATTTTCAATGACATGTAGTGTGGTACATAAATAAACATGTGAGAAACAACCCACTTAGTCAAATACTTCTCCTAACGAAAATATTCACCAATATCAGCTAAAATTGTTTCTAAAGATAACTTTAAATACTCCGTGGTATTCAAGATTCAAGATTATTATTAATGCGAGTGAATTTGAGTTGTAGGTACAATAGAGGTCATTTTTACTCTAATCTAATTTAGTTATATATTTATAAAGGGAGCTGGTTTTGGTAAGTAAACTTTTACTTGTCACAAAGAAACGGTGCATTAACCAGTTGTATTATAGGCATAAACAGTTGTACTGTTTCCTTGTAACAAGTAAAATCTTACTTGCCAAAATCAGCTCCCATTTCTAAAACATATCATTCGCAATTTCTCATATACCACCTATCCACTAATCACAATATTATATTGGCCGTATAGCACGGATCCTCAACTCAACTCACATCACATATTTTGTTTATGATTAACAATTTAACACTCATACATCACTCATGACTCGTGAGTCATGAATATGATAACCATAGCCCATAGGTGGAATGAAGGGAGAAAGGAATCCGATAGAGGCCCGCTATCGAAGATTATTTCTAGGCCCAAGTAAATGAGATAAAACCATTTGGGCTGCGTATTAGCCTTTCGTTCAAATGGCAATTTGGACCAATTTCAAGTACATAAGATTCATCAAGTCCTTACTCATTGCCGTGATGCCGTCTATTAAGTCCTTACACATTGTTTAGCATTAGTATAATGGTACTAGTAGAATTTAATTGAATAATGTTGTGGAATGAAAGAACAAGAATAATAGATGAAGAGGAAGAGATGAATAGTATTGAATGATTAGTCACAAATGAGTACAAATGACAAGTATATATAGGGTGTAGGATGAGAGTAACCCTAACAAACTAAGAGGATAAATGGTGACTAGTCTACACATGATTTGATTTACAACACTCCCCCTTAGATAGTCGCCGTTTATAATACGCTATCGATTGCCTCGTTAAAAACCTTATCAAGAAAAACCCATTGGGATAAAAACTAGATGAAGGGAAAAAGAGTGCAGGGCATATAATACTCCCCCCTGAATTTAATGTTGTATATTTTTCAGGTGTCGAATACTGATCTTCCGAACTAGCTGCCTAAAAACTTTTGTCGGCAATGATTTTGTGAATAAGTCGGATAAATTTTTGCTTGATCGGACTTGATGAACATCAATGGTTCCATCCTTTTGTAGATCATATGTTGAGAAGAAATTCAGTAAAATGTGTTTAGTTCTGTATCATTTGATATACCTTTCCCTGATTTGCGCTTTACACATCGCATTGTCTTCGTATAAAATCCTGGATTTCTTTTATTGATTTGAGACCGCATCATGTTTTGAATCGTCGATCTTGAGTAAACACTTCTCAATTTATCATTATTTGACGACCTCCAAGAAATTGTGGTGTCTCCACAGGTGAAAAACATGTCATGTTTATGACCTTATGTGGATCAGACAAATGCGAAAAATACGACAAATACCCAACACTGACGTATCCATCTTTAACTTTAAGTTCTTTGGGTAAAATAATCCCATATCACGGGTACCACAAAGATAATATAATATATGTTAGATCCATTGCAACGTATATTGTTAGCAATGTCTATTAAAGCCCCAGATAGGATAATGATTTGTTTATATGGACATCCATATCATATTTATGCATATTACTCCCCCTTGGATGTCCATTGTTTAAAGGATTATGCCTCGTTAAAACCCTAGTAGATAAAATCCGATGGGAGAAAAACCTAGTTTAGGAAAAAGAATACATAATTCTTTTAATATGTTTTGGGATGTTGCCTCGTTAAAAACCTTGTCAGAAAAACCCGGTGGGACAAAACCATGGTCAAGGAAAAAAACATATATTGCAACATTTATTTTCTCCCCCTAATAATCACATCACTTGTGAATTTGTTGACAAATAATATCATGTCATCGAAATTTAAAAAGCAAAAAACTGACTTGTGTGATATAAGTCATGGATCTATCATCGATGATGTGGTGATCCTTAAGATGAAAAACATATTATGTTTACAAAGACAATGAGTGTCTTCCTATAGATAAAAAGTTATCTCGCCAACAAATGTGAGGTAAATGATTTTCAACTCTTTTATGACGAGTGGGAGATATCAACCTCTAATGATATTTGTCATCCTTCGGGGGTTAGAAGGATCGTCAATATTAAAATAATCATTGCATCATGAGGATGTATGACTCTTTATCCATAATAAAAGTTTATCTATACAAGACGATTCTTTCATATTCAGTTATGAATATTCATTCGCCTTTGTAATCTTGTAAGAGGTTCAAATGATGCATGAATTTCAAAATACTCATAGCAACTATGTTTTTAATATGGGCTAATATGACCATTTTAATAAGGATATTATCGTGCCCAAATTGATGATAGATCCATAGCTTGAGGCTTTACAAATAGTGAGATATGCATTTATCATATGTTCCTACCTTATATCATTTGATATAAGAACTTATTCAAATTGAATAAATGGTGTTCTCACGAAGCTTTCTAAAAAGCTTGAGGCTTCTTAAAGTAGAAGCATATTTGAGCATTTTATATCCATGAGAATTCAAATAGAAAATGAGCTCTAATTATCCAATAGACGCGATCCAAGTATTCTTATGTCATCAAACTTGTAAGTTATCAGATAGCAAAGAGTCTTAGTATCAATACTCTTGCCTTATATCTCATGGTCTTATTGCGCCTTTGAATAAAGACCGGCTATATAATAGGTTTTACACCTTTATGAAATGAACTATAAGTCCAAAAATCTCATACGAAGAGATTTCATAAATTTATTGCGTCTTTTTATATTGGCCAAATAATATTTGCAATTCTTTGCAAAAATAATTTCATAATCCTCAATCACAATAGCTAGCGCTATATTATAACAATGGTATTATCGACGTCGATTTCATTTGTATCGATTCCACGTTTTTCTAGACATGATATCATATATTGAGATCTCTTCATTACTAGAGGTTCTGATTGAACATTCATGTTTAGTTTCGTGAGATTGAAATGGGGTCTTTAGTTCCTCGATTTGAACATCTAAATAGATTGCTCCTTTTTTCGAGGATGTAATTTGGAATCGACTATTTTTTTTATCACGTTTCACGTGGCATAGGCTTATTAGCCAATTTTAATAGGAGCATTAACAAATTATCAATCAAACTAATATGTCTGACAATTATAAAAAAAATGAATCATCATTTGAACTTTGAGTTCATATTTGATTATATGAGGATCAATATTGTATATTTATAATTCATTTTGAGTTCCTTTTTGATCTCATAGTTGTGCGTTTTGTTGAGCATATGCCGCACAAACTAAAAAAATATCCATGATATATCTTTTTCATGACCAAAAATGGGGTGAGAAATCTTATTTTCATTGGCATGATGCGAACTCACATTATTACATGTATATTAACATGGCCCCAGATCATAAGTAGCATTTTTGCTCTCATAGTAGATGTTGATTTGCAATCAACTAAGCCTTTTAACAAAGGCAATTTGTGTATGAACTAATATATATTCAACACTTATTACAATCAACTAAAAACGTTGATGTATTTAAATTATATATACGTTCACTGCCATTATCAAAACAAAATTTGATATTCTAAAATAAGTGCTTGTAATCTCATTAGCCGAGTTACTTAGTCACACAAATTTTAGGATGTGATTTTCATGACCATTTAGACGATGCATCGATTTAAAACTCTAAATGGTCCATTATGTGGATATATGAAATACCCGTTTGTTGACTTCAGAATTTGAGGAAATGAGTCCCAACTTTAGTTCGTATAGATTTTTCTTGAGAGCAAGAATTATGTCGTGGAAACTTGAGGTTCCATTATCCATTTCGCATCATAATTGACTCGGGATAGTCTCACCGGTCTTGCCAATTATATTAATAGCCAAGGTCCATTAAACATGAAGTTTATGGCCATATGTGCTTCAATTGCACGTTTTATTTTATAATCAAATCCTTATAATATGACATAAAATCAAAGTCATAATATTTCAACATGAGGTGCATCTAGGTAAAGCATAAATTGCTTTTGATGGTAAAACCTTTCTTCCAAGTTTTAACATAATTTAATGGACCTTTCACCATTAAATATTATTTTCAAAGTCCTCATTGAGACGAGGGATATCATTGATTTGACATGATTATATAAAAGGATCTTATTATCGGTATTTATTTATTCTTCAAATTCCTTTGAAGTAAGATGAGTCTCAATAAAATAAATAAATTCACTAGGAGATAATTTGAGAAGCTTTGTTAATAACCGGTTTTCAAAATATTAACTTAATCAATAGAGATATCAAAAATAGTGAATACTAATTATGTAAAACTTGACAGTGTAACTACAAATACAATAAAAGAATGTACTAAATAAGAATGTAAGCAAATGAGCGACTAAACAAAAAGTCTTATAGAAAAGACTTTTAACATGAATTGGAAGTTTAAAACTCGTGAAGTTAATTAAAGCTTTTTTTTATGTTTAAAGGTAGTTTAAAATTGTTAAATTCCTTTTGTAAAGGAAAAATAAATATTATATACTTTTAGATTAAAAGGAAATAACGTAGAAAAACAAAATTAAAAATATCGTATGAAGATTTCATGTTAGTTAAGGAAAAATAATAATAGTTATGAATCAAAAGTCATCGTTCACTTTTTTTTTACGATTATATAGACATACATAATCATCCTCTGTAGAGATATATAAAAATATACAAGGGATTTGAAACCCTTTTTTTAGAATCTTTATGTCACATGTACTTAATTATCTGACGTAGTGACATATTCATTTACATATATAGAATGTATAAATAGAACTAAATGATTATGAAAATGATGATAATAGAACATGAGGTTCTACAAATATGATAATAAGAAGAGGTTATTTTAAGTATTGATTCTCTGAGAGATCACTCTGAGAATTTTAAAAATATATAAATGATTGATTCTCTTTATAAGAACATTGTAGATCTTGATGATCTTAGAAAGAAAACATATAATTATAACACGAGGTTATTTAATTTTGTGTATTCTCTTGAGGAGGTCACAGATCTTGAGAACCATCACAATAACATTATGTTTGATTCTTTTAAGGGGATCATAATAGAACAATTAACACTAACTTGAGGTTATGTTATTTTGATTCTTTTTAGAGAATTATAATAGAACAATAATCATAACTTGAGGTTATGTTGTTTTGATTCTCTTCAAAAATTAATTGATAGTCTTGATGATCTTTCAAATAACAATAACATGATGTTATGTTATTTGATTCATTTTAGTTAACCATAAGAATCATTGGAACAATAACTTGAAGAATAGTTCTTGATTCTCTTTATGTAATCACAATAGAACATTGGTTGTTCTTGTAAACTACGCAAGAGTTTATGAGACAAAAAAAATTATATCGATTCTTTTTCAAAGAGTCAATTCGTGTTGATAACGTGTTGTGAAATGAAAGAACAAGAATAATAGATGAAGAGGAAGAGAGGAATAGTATTGAATGATTAGTCACAAATGAGTACAAATGACAAGAATATATAGGGTGTAGGATGAGAGTAACCCTAACAAACTAAGAGGATAAATAGTGACTTATCTACACATGATTTGATTTACAACAAATACTTAATAATAGTAGATATTTTGATCATAACAGTTGGCAGTTTTACCACAGTGGAGTCGCTTCAATGTGGGGTGTATGTTTTAACACTAAAGGGATTGGGAACTATCGTACGGGTAACGAGTTACTATATTTGGAAGAATAGAAATGATAAGGTGTTCGGGTCTAAATTCTTGAGCATTCCGGTTCTATTTCAACAGATTCAAGTTATGTGTTTTGAGTGGATAAATAGAAGAATGATGAAAGGGGAAATGGAATGGCAAAAACGGGTTGATGATCCACTTGGTTGTTTACGTGATTGTGGAAACTGGCGAGGAAGAAACACATCTTGTATGCATGGGAAAAATCAGGTGTGCATTAAGTGGCAGACCTAGAAAACTTAGTTGTCGGTGATACAAAAAGTTGAAGTTCACTCTAATTAGTAGTTTATTATGTTTATTTAAATAATGTCGTGCACCGCGGAAATAAGAGTGATGTCAGTCTTAAAAAACCAATAACCTTTCAACTAATTTCACACTAAGTTGATTTAATTGACTCCTCACTTTTACCAAGATACTCATTATCTCTTCAACATTACCAAAACACTTATCTGACCAGCGAAATAAAATTCGACGGTGCAAGTATTTTCGATGACGTTCACGTTTTTCTTTTTGTTTAGATAAAGGTCCAACCAAATGATGACAAATGACAACCATCGAAAGATTTTTTTATGGTGCAATAAAAAGTCGTTGATGCCAACATCTAAGCCTTCCATGAAAATAATCAAACATTTAAACAAATTATGTGATATGAGTTGAGTATCCGTGCTATACGGCCAATATAATATTGTGATTAGTGGATACGTGGTATATGCGAATGGTATGTTTTAGAAGTACATAACTAAATTAGAGTAAAAATGACCTCTATTGCACCTACAACTCATGTTTGATTATTTCCAGCGAAATAAAAAATGGGTTGATGATCCACTGGGTTGTTTACGTGATTGTGGAAACTGACGAGGAAGAAAAACATCTTGTATGCATGGGAACTCATCAAGTGACGGACCTAAAAAATTTAGTCGTCAGTGTTATAGAAAGTTGAAGTTCATAGTTTATTACTCATGTTTATTTAAATAATGACGTGCACCGCATAAATAAGAGTGATGCCAGTCTTAAAAAACCAATAAACTTTCAACTAATTTTACACGAAGTTGACTTAATTGACTAGTGTCACGTGTCAGCGCTGCATAGGTTCGCCCACTGCATAAATATATGGTTGTGTTGGTAATTTGGGATACTAAAGATAATATATACTCCGTATATATTTTAGGAAAAAATCACCAAAATACTCTTTATCACTCTCACTTTTACCATTTGGTTGGACATTTATATAAACAAAAAGAAAAAGTGAATGTCATCGAAAATCTTGGAGCATTTAATTTTATTTCGCTTGTTAGACGAATGTTTTTGGTAGTTATGAGAGAATAGGGTATTTTGATAAAAGTAATAATGATAAACAGTATTTTTTTAAATTTCTCAACTTTTTGGGCCAGTGACGTTCATTATGCAGGCGAGATAGTAGTACTCATAGTACTAGTAGCATAAAGCATGTTCATCTTTGAATGTAGGTATTAAAAGTCATGATTGTATAGTTGGTGTTTTGAACTTGTGATGATGTCACAAAGCAAGCAGTAAATAAAGGCTGTCGGTGTATGTACACTTACGTGTTGTGTTAATATATTAATAAAATTTTATGCCATTTTTCAAAAAAATAAAACAGTAAATGAAACATAAAGGTAGAGAGAGGAAAAAATGTGAACGTTATAAATAATTTGATGTGCACATAGGGGTGTAAAAAAACCCTACCCGACCCGCACCCGACCCAATCCGAACCCTATTAAGACTATTCGGGTCGGGTTTAATAGGGTTAAGAAGTTTAATCGGGTTATACGGGTTAACCCGATTAACCCGAATGCTTATTAGGGTCGGGTTACGGGTTAAAATAGATAAATTTATGCGGGTGCGGGTTGACCCGATTAACCCGATTTAACCAAGTATCAATTTTTCTATTAATTTTTATAGTTAAACTTTTCTATAAAATAATATAAGTTGAATATGTTAATTTAACGTTGAGACATTTTTCTATATATATATATGAGTTGAAGACTAAAATCTAATTAATAATAGTAGCTAGCCATAACCATATAATAACATTAGTGTAAAGTGTAGCAATGTATATAAATATGATTATGGAGTACTGAAGATTTAGTATTGTGTATTAATTGTAACATAATTTGCAAGTATTCTTTCATCAAAGTGTTAGTGCGGTAACTGCATTCTTAAATTTTCAAAAGTTATAAGCAAGACTCAAATTTTAAGTATACTTAGACCCGCTTCGAAATCTAATACTTATATTCAATTTAAAACAAAACTCACTTTTACCAACTATGATTCTACTACGTATACATAATTCATGTGGTTTCAACTTCATATATCATTCAATATTTTAGTGTATTATCCCAAAATTCAAAGTCATCTATATATTTGTTTTAACAATTATTAGAAAGCTGTGAAGTTATACGGGTTAACCCGCTACCCGATTAACCCGACCCGACTAACCTGCTACCCGATTAACCCGAACCCGATAACCCGATTACCTAATAGGGTCGGGTTGCGGGTATATATTTATTTCTGAAAAACCCGACTAACTCTTATTAGGGTCGGGTTGACCCGATTAACACCCCTATGTGCATATATGAGTACAAGTAGATGATGCATCATATACATAACTTGAATGGACTAGAGTATTATTTACGTGGATAGATAGTCAACGTTTTCATAAAACATACTGAGTTAGACCAAATTTGAAAATAAATCATGATTTCGCCTAAATAAACGAACTTTTTGATGAATTCGGTGAAATATCTCTAAACCAATAAATACTCGTCAAGTGTCCCAGATAATTCGCCGGTCAAACTATTAAATCGCCGAAATTCCATTACCAAATTCGCCTAAAATTTTTCCAAAAAAATAAGAGAAATTTACGTGGATAGACGGTCAACATACATGGTTTCATAAAATATACTGAATAGTCAATTGGTTCAAAACCGAATATTTATTATGGTTTTTGGATTGGTTTTGGTTACCAATGTAGAAACCGAATATTTCAAATTAACCGAATAGTAATATATTTTAGTAATACTTTCAAAATATGTACAGATCACTCAATATTATGAATACTTATATCATTATTAACATTATTTATCGTTTATCATAAATTTCTCAACTATATCTTAATTTTGTCTTGCAAATTATTATATTTTTTTCACGAACTTAAGAAACGTGCTAATTAGTTTTGTTTTATAATTTGATTATTTTCAAATGTTTTGTTATTAATACATGAAAGCATAAACCAAATAGTAATTAGGTTCGGTCATGTTTGGTTTTTTTATATGTTTGATTCAGTTTGAATTAATGAAAATCGAAAACCGATCGGTTTCATCAATTAATTTTGGTTTAAACGAATTAACCGAATGAACACCCTACTTAAAATAAAAAGTTTTTTGAAGATTGTGTTTAGTGATATTGGGCTGGAGTTGGGGGTTGGAATTGGGGTTAACAATGCTTATAGGTTGAGGCTTATTTAAAGTAAAAGGTCAATATCCTAAAAGCCCAATGCGAAACACACCCAAGGTGACTTTTGAATAGAAGTTCAAGCCCAGCTCCACCACAAACTCAAGTTCCAACCGGTCATTACCAGACACACCCTTAATCGTTTTCAAATATCTACTCATTGTGAACCAGCAAAAGACTTATTTTAGTTGTAATATACCCCCCCCCCCCCCCCCCCCCGGTCCCAAATTAAGTGTTCTGTATCAGATTTGGAAGTCTTTTTTTTTTCCAACTTTGACCTTATTTTTTTTTGTGTTATATATTATTTAATGAAAATTCATTTAAAACTCAATCCGTTCATATATTTTGCATCAAGTAATATATAACAAAAACAAAAACATATAAGGTCAAAGTTGTAAAAGAAAGACTCATAAAGTCAAAACATGATACTTAATTTAGGACGGATGAAGTATTAGGATAAACCAATACAAATATTCGATCACGTTTGGAAAAGAATAATTCACTAGAATGATGTTTTGAAAAGAATAATGTCACTAGAATGATGTTTTGACTCGACTCATCATTTAAGTCGTCATTTTATATGATTTTTAAATTGAACTTTTAATTATTAGTTTATCTTCCCAACTTAGACCTCTCCCAATGGTGACGGAAAGTGACAGAAACTGACGCGTCACATCAGCGTCACGTCAGCTTTTTCACCCAACTGACAGAAACTGACAGACCCCTCCCAACAGTCATCCGTCAGTTTCCTGTCAGTTTCATATTCCATGGACCCACACCAATAAACTTAATTAAATAATACACAATAATTAAAATAAAAACACATTTCATTAAAATTAAAAACATTACAATCCTAAAAAATAAAAACATTACAATCCTAAAAAATAAAAACATTAAACTCCTAAAAATAAAAACATTAAACTCCTAAAAATAAAAACGTTACACGAAAAATAAAGTACATTTATTAAAATTTAAACTAGCCTAATCCGAGCTCGATTCTTCGTCTTGGTCCGCGGCCTCATTCTCGTTCTCTTCTTCACCTTCACCTTCACCTTCATCTTCATCTTCATTTTGTCGTTTTGTAGACATTTCCAAATTCTTCAACGACTTCTTTGCGTGCCAACTTAATAATTTGTAATTCCTTTTTGGAGGCCCGTTTCGGTAGACTTTTGCAAAGAAAACTCAAAGCCTTAAACGCCGCCTTTTTGGTGTTGTTTTTCTTAATCGTTTCAAGTGTGTCCGCGGCTTTTAGGGCTTGTGATTTAACCGCTTCGATGGCTTCGAGTTTTTCGGACACAACACTACTTCGTGATGAAGAACCGGCATCCGAAGATTGAGAAGTCTTTGACGCTTTTCGACCCGGTGGACGACGTATCGGGTCATTGCGGAACAAGGTCCTCATGTTGGCTTCTAGAGATAATGGGATGTCGTTCGAGCCAAGATCAGTGGCTTCGAATTCGATTTCGGGTTGGAACGGGCGTTTGTTGCTCATCACGCCTTGCTCGGTGAAGAACTTTGGGAAATGTCTTAGAACCTCCCAACAAATCTCGTAAGTAAATTTCCTTCTCTTTTGGTTGAGAAAAACTTTCTTGGCCGCATCCACTTCGTCTTTATCCCCGACACCGCTTTGATGGCAACCCTCCCTAAACTTTCTGTGATGGCCTTCGAAAGTTCGCACGTCGCCAGCTATTTTGTTCCATTTGCCCGTTAGTTGGTTGAGGTTACGTTTCATCGCGACAATCGAATTGTAATCCGATTTGACACTTCGCCAAAAATTTTCATTTGTTTGATTGTTTCCGATGATGCCGTTTTCGGAACAATGTATCCACCGTTCGGCCAAGATTCTCGCTTCGTCGTCGGACCACCTAACTTGAACCCGAAGTGGTGCGTCCGGATTTTTTCTTGGTTTTTTACCCTTTTTCTTAGGGGCCTCGGGTTGGGTATCGGGTTCGGACTCGGGTTCTTGTTCGGGTTGGAATTGGTTTTCGTGATCGGAATCGTCGGAGCTGTCGAGAAGGTTTTGATGTTGGGTTTCGGGTACGATGAAATTTTGAGTTTGTGGAGGTTGTGAGTAACGGGTAGGTGTTGCTTGGTAGCCGTGTGGGTTTGATGAGGAGGTGCCGTGGTATGTGTTTGGTGAATAATCCATGGAAGGTGTGAATTGCGGGTTTTGATACCACCTGGGATGTTGGTAATTTCTTCGTGGGTCGTCGGGTGACATTTGATACGGGTTTACAATTGGTGCAAAATGAGCAAAACCCGTCGGTGGAGGTTGATAGTTATTTGGATTTGGTAGCGGGTTGTTCATCAAGTTTTGCCACATATCGTAGTCAACTTGTTCTTGCTCATTTTGGTTTGATTTGGATTTGGATTTGGATTTGGATTTGGTTTTGGATTTGGAATTGGTGTTGTTGTTTGACATTTTTTGGTTGGAAGTGAAAGTGATAAAATATGAGAGAATTGGTGATGTTTGAGTGTGAAAAATGTGATAGATATGTGTAGTATTTATATAGAATTTTAAAAAAAAATCAGAAAAAAAAAAAGTATCCGTTTGATGTTACCGTTTTTTTAATTTTGTTTTTTTTTAAAGATCTCCAACGGCTAAATTTTTTTTTAAAAAAACTTTTTTTTTAATTACCTCTCGGACCCACCGGCCCCATCTTCCAAACCCAAACACCTCGTCGGAAATCCGACGGAAGAAACCGACGGACCAAACCGACAGCGCCGTGCCATCGGTGTCGGTTCCGTCGGTTTCAACCGACGGAAACCGACGCATGCCGTTGGTACATGTCTTAGTACATCATATTTATTAAAAAATCATCGTGCGATGAGATATATTTATATACTAGGTTTCAAACACTTCAAAAATAGTACGTCGCTTGTTTATAAATTTTGATAGAATCACTTTAATGATCATCTAGCCAAAGACAACATAACATTCGTGACCGGTCCTGTCTATGACCAACAACCGATTAAAATCGACTGATTAGTTAGTGTGAGTGTAGCGTTATATCAACTTTTTTAAGAACTGACTAAAACTAACTAACAACTGACTACGGCCAACCATAATACCGTCACTTCAATTTTTAAGTCCCATATATACCAATATACCTTTAATTTATATACACTAAAAAACTGACGTATACCTTTACTTCGTCGGATATCCGACTGAATTACCTACGATCCCAAACCGACGGACCTTATCAATGGTGTTGGTTTCGTCGGTTGGATCCGTCAAAGCAAGTGACTAACCATTGTGAAAAGTATAAAGTTGTTACTGAAACAACATTTAAATCATATATCAATATTTTTGTCGACATTTCATTGATTGATCTTTCCAACTCCATAGACTCCTCCGTTGTACTGTACTTGATTTGCCTTTCATTGATACTTTGAAAGTGAAACAGCTAGCTCCACATTTAATTGTCGCTCCCTAGCTTTATTAACATAGAATAACACGGAGTAATAAATAAAAGTAATAACTTTTTTTTTAAATTAAAATTTTTAAAAAATACAGCACATTACACATACTATAGCTACCAATCTACCATCGTATAATAACTTTCTTATTCGTATTGCATTTGAGTTCATTGGAATGGGGATGGCGCCCGCGGGTTGTAAGTACGGATATGTCAAACTCATCACCAGCCTGTGACGGTTTTTTTACTCGCAAACCCGCGAATACCCACTAGCAGGTTTATTTTTGCACCCGTACCCATGACCCGCGGATACCCATGGGTCGCAGGTAACCCGTGGGTTTTAAATAAGATAAACATTTTATCAAAATGTCGATTTCGATGAATGCTTGTAGAGAATCGAACGATGATTTGGAGATTGGTGTTTGCCTTATGAGTCCTGAAATGGAAGCTTTTGTTCGTCTATTCCATGAAGGCGGCATACGTTTAAGAAGATTCATCGATTTATTTTCGTATTTTTTTTCTTATTAATCCATTTGTAATGTTTACATGCTCGGTGAATAATGTATGGTTCGAAAGTTTATTCGGACGTTATTTTCTAAGTCGAATCTCTGTTTAATTTGAGACACATACATTAATAAAGAGGAAAAGAACATCAGGTGTATTTGCTAAAACTAGCTGATAGCTAGAGCTGGAAGCTTATTAGTCTTTCAGTTAAATGGATGACAATTTGTCCCAATTTCAAGTCCACAAGATTCATCAAGTCAAGTTTAGATATGGGTTTTGTTGAGTTTGACTCTACATTGCAGTCTATCTTTTGTACTTACACAAATCTTGTTTACTTGAGAAACGTTATATGCAAAGCTAATGGGCTCACATACCCCATCCGGAGGATAATATGTGAAATGTAATCTTGAACATACGCCGCGTTAAGGAGAGTGTCAACCAATTTTGAAAATTATGATCATTTTCTTGCAAAGTCTTCCCTCTGAAACTAGACTACGAGTCCTAGGGCCGACTCCAAAATTACAGTTGGTGAAGATTAAACTCGAGTCTAATTTGTAAAATCCAAAGCCTCACCGGTATATTTCGATAATAGTATATATTTTCATCATTGTATGTCAACAAACATAATCCAAATGTTTGGCAGCCGGAATCCTCTCTTGTTCCACTTTGTCTCATTCAAATGGATGAATGTAAATAAATAGATCCTAAAGTTGTTATTTAAACAGCCTTTTAATCACAAAATTAAAGCTAATTTTTTAATTATATTTTTTGTTTTTATCTCAATATATGTGTTGTCACATTTGGATGCTTGATTTTTCCAACTGCATAGACTCCCTCCCCTCCGTAGTAGCTGCCATTAAAAGTGAAAGGCCTGCATATTTATTTGTCGCTTCCTTTATTATTAACATTAATAATAATAATAATAATTATATATATATATAAATAGAGAGAGAGTTAGATTAAATGAGAACACTTCAAAAATAAGAACGGTGAGAACACCTCATAAATGCACAACTAGCCAACAAAAATTATTAGATTCGCAGTCATACATCTCAAATAAGCAAAGAAAAATAAATGCACACTTCTAAAAATGCACAAAAATCGAAAAAAAAGATTGATGCACGATTATATCTATAATTGTGCATTAATCGTTTTTTCGATTTTTGTGTATTTCTAAAAGTTCGCATCTATTCTAATCAATTTTTCTACACATATTTGAGATGTATGAGTGTTAATCTAATAATTTTGTTGGCTAATTGTGCATTTATGAAGTGTTCTTACCGTTCTCATTTTTGAAGTGTTCTTATTGGAACCTTACCCTATATATATATATATATATATATATATATATATATATATGTGGATCAATTTGGACCATTTGATAGGTCCTTTCCATACGATCTAATGGTGTATATTTAATTTCCATAATTCACTCCCCCCACATATTATTAAAAATATTATACCTCAATATATATATAATAAATTCTACAACTATAGCCATAATAAATTAACTAAACCCAATTTATCTAATATTTTACACTTTATAATGTTCTAATAATGAAACAAATTTTAACTACAAAATTTTATCTTAAAATAAAATCTATAAAATTTAATATAATACCACAAGTCTAAGTCTAACCCATCTATATTAATAATTTTAAAACGATGATCATATTTAACTACATGGCCTATAGTTTACTCAATCACATTACCATAAAATCAAACACATATATATAATGAATCAACAACTATAGCTCAAAATATATGTAATAAATCTTACAACCATAGCCATAATAAATTAAATAAACCTAATATATATAGTGTTTTATAGTTTATAATAAACTTAAAACAAAATACTATGGAGCAATTTGGACCATTCGATGGGTTCCTTTCATACGATCTAATGGTGTATATTTAATCTTCATATTTACACTTTCCTCCCCACATATTATTAAAAATATTATACCTCAATATATATGTAATAAATTCTACAACTATAGCCATAATAAATTAACTAAACCCAAGTTATTTAATATTTTACTCTTTATAATAAACCAATAATAAAATAACTTTTAACTACACAATTTTATCATAAAATAAAATCTTTAAAATTAATATAATACCACAAGTCTAAGTCTAACTCATCTATATAAATAATTTTAAAATGATGATCATATTTAACTACATGGCTTATAGTTACTCAACCACATTACCATAAAATCAAGCACATATATCTAATGAATCTTACAATTATACCTCAAAATATATGTAATAAATCTTACAACTATAGCGATAATAAATTAAATAAACCTAATATATATAATGTTTTATAGTTTATAATAAACCGGTAATGAAACAAATTTTAACTACGCAATTTTATCATAAAATAAAATCGTTAGAATTAATATAATGAGTACAGTTAAATTATTGAACATATTTTCAAAAATTGGTACTATTTAAAAAAAATAAAATCTAATACCATTTTACAAGCCTACTTCAAATCTAAGTCCAACCCATCTATATAAATAATTTCAAACGATGATCATATTTAACTACATGCCCTATATTTTACTCAACCTCATTACCATAATATCAAGCACATATGCCCTATATTTTACTCAACCTCATTACCATAATATCAAGCACATATATGTAATGAATCTTACAACTATACTCAAAATATATATAATAAATCTTACAACTATAGCCATAATAAATTAACTAAACCCAATACATCTAATGTTTTACACTATATAATAAACCTGTAATGAAACAACTTTTAAGTACACAATTTTATCTTAAAATAAAAATTCATTAGAGTTAATATAATAAGTACAATTAAATAAATGAACATATTTTTGAAAATCGGTAATATGTAAAAAACAAAGTTTAATACCATTTGACAAGTCTACCTCAAATTTAAGTCAAACTCATTAACCATATAATTTTATCTTATAAATTACAAAAAATAAATTTGAAAGTATGCGTTGTCACGAGTCCTTTACCTAGTAATAATAATGATAATAATAATAGTAGTAGTAGTGGTAGTGGTAGTGGTAGTAGTAGTAAAGTAAGTTATTTTTTCTTTAGAAGCATAAATAATAACTTTCTTATTACAAAGTATGTTCTAGATTAAGTAGACTAATCAAACATGATGACAACCCTAAAAAGTATATATGTAACACAATTAATATATCTTAATCCAAATATAGATTTAAACTGTTCACAAAGATGAACAAAAAATAATACCGTAACATATAATTAGATAAAAGCAAGGTAAAATCACCTACCTGAATAATATTTTAAACTAATTAAAAAAAGATTATAAAAAATTGAAAGTTTGTTGCAAAGTTTTTACGATAATATCCATATGGTATAACTAATTAGGAATAGACATTTATCTTTAATTAATTCTTATATATCGCTATTTGATGTAACTTCATGTTTGTTATATTTTGAAACAAATCGTAGTTGTAGCTATCCAAGTAATTATATAATTATTTAATCTTTACCATGCTTTACCCGTCTTAAAATAGGTGTCTATGATCGAATTTTCACGGAGTTTAACAATTTCACTGTTTTGTAATGAATATGACATTTTTACCTTCACATTTTGGACATATTTAAAGATATCAGATATGAATATATATATATATATATATATATATATATATATATATATATATATATATATATATTAAAAGTTAAATGGTAAAATTGATACTATAATATTTTAGAAGTAGACACTTATTTTAGTAAAAACTAAAATGCAAAAGTGTATACTCATTATACAGGGATATATTATTATTATTATTATTATTATTATATGTACTATGTACTATACAAGGGTCCTACTTTTTATACCATTAATTTATTTTTAAATTCATTATTCTGTATTTTTTCTATATTTTTTTAAATCATTTTTTCTTACATTTTGTAATTTTCTGTATTTTTTTCATTTTTTTAATCAAGAAATAATATGAAAAATGGATTTAAATGGTATATAGAGACATCCCCGTATAAACCAACCATACAATAAAAACCAACCAAATGTACATCATCATTATTATTATTATTATTATTATTATTATTATTATATATTTATGGGAAAAGTAGAATAAAAGGACTATACTTATCACTCATTCCTATTTAAGGTACACAACTTTAAATTTTTCAATTTAAGGTATCTAACTTTCAATTTGTAATCAAGTTAGGGACGTGAATTTCACAAATGACGAGTTGTCACCAAATTTCTTTTTTGTAAGTAACATATTTATTTAATAAATTAATATTCCTCGATCAATTTTAAAAAATATTAAGTATAATGGGAGATATTAAAGTTGAAAGTGGTAATGAGTTTTTGTTAAATTCTTTTTCCCTATTCAATATTTTTTAAAATTGATCGAGAAATATTAATTTATTAAATAGATATGTTACTTATCAAAAAGAAATTCGGTGATAACTCGTTATTTGTGAAATTTGCGTCCATAACTTGATTACAAGTTGAAAGTTGGATACCTTAAATTGAAAAATTTAAAGTTGTGTACCTTAAATAGGAATGTGTGATAAGTATAGTTATTTTATTATACTTTTCCCTATATATTTATATGTACTATGTACTATATAAACCAACCATATAATAAAGACCAACCAAATGTACATCATTCTATATTGAACCATAAAGTTAAACAGAGAATTGAATTATCAATCAAATTTTATGGCTTCTCCTCCTCTCTTAACTGTTCTTGAACAATCCCACGTATCACCACCACCAGCCACCGTAGTCGAACAATCGTTGTCGCTAACCTTTTTCGATTTCCTTTGGCTAACTCAACCTCCAATTCACAATCTTTTCTTTTACGAGTTTTCAATCGACGAAACTCAGTTCGTCGAAACTATCATTCCTAGTCTTAAAAACTCGTTATCAATCACTCTTCAACATTTTTACCCGTTCGCCGGAAACTTGATATTATTTCCTAATGATAAGAAGCCTGAAATTCGTTACCATGAAGGTGATTATGTCACCGTTACATATGCAAAATCTAGCCTTGACTTCAATGAACTAGTAGGAAACCATCCTAGAGATTGTGACCAGTTTTATGATCTTATTCCTCCATTAGATGAAAGTGTGAAAACATCTGAATTTCGAAAAATCCCACTTTTTTCGGTCCAGGTGACGCTTTTTCCACAAAAAGGCGTATCGATTGGTATGACAAATCATCATAGCCTTGGCGATGCTAGCACTCGGTTTTGTTTCTTGAACGCGTGGACATCGATATCTAGATCTAGTTCAGATGAGTCATTTCTAGCTAATGGAGCTAAACCGTTTTACGACAGAGTGATAAGTAACCCGAAACTAGATCAAAGTTATCTAAAATTTTCCAAGATCGATACTCTTTACGAAAAGTATCAACCTTTACGCCTTTCTAGTCCGTCTAATAAACTTCGTGGCACGTTTATTTTGACTCGTAAAACCCTAAATGAGTTGAAAAAATGTGTTTCAACTAAACTACCAACTTTATCATACGTATCATCTTTTACGGTTGCATGTGGTTATATTTGGAGTTGCATAGCGAAATCAAGAACCGATGATCTACAACTATTCGGGTTCACTATTGATTGTAGGGCACGTTTGGATCCACCGGTTCCATCAACTTATTTCGGGAATTGTGTTGGGGGTTGTATGGCGATTGCAAAAGGAACGTTGTTGACCGAAGATGATGGATTTATAACGGCTGCTAAATTGCTTGGAGAAAGTTTACACAAGACGTTGACCGAATCGGGTGGAATCGTGAAAGAAATAGAAGGGTATGAAGATTTGTTTAAGGATGGAGTACCAACAACTATGATCGGAGTTGCGGGAACACCAAAGCTTAAGTTTTATGAGACGGATTTCGGATGGGGGAAACCGAAAAAGGTGGAAACGATTTCGATTGATTATAGCATGTCGATTTCTATGAATGCTTGTAGAGAATCGAAGGATGATTTGGAGATTGGTGTTTGCCTTATCGATACTGAAATGGAAGCTTTTGTTCGTTCATTTGATGAAGGATTAGAATCATACGTTTAGACTCGTCGATTTATTTTCGTGATATATTTTTTTTTTTCTATTTTTTTTGTAATGTTTTACATTTTGGGTGAAATAATATACGGTTCGAAGGTTTGTTTTAGCTTTATTTCCTAACTCGAATAGTCGTATTGATCTAGAACTTTTTCCTTACTTGAGAGTTTGATTCAAACTTGAAAACTTCTTGATTTCTATAACAAATATATTATTTTAATATTAGTATAGGTCACACTTCGAATCACGTACGGTTTAATTTGGGCCACGTACGTACACGGTATGTATACAAATTTTAGTTACGATTAAGGAAGAAAGCGACATGATATGTTTAGTAGTTGCTGGTAATTCTTGGTTATCAACGTTTTTGCAATAGTTTTGATACGATTTCATCTAGAAAAGGTGGTGTGGGTGTTAGATTAGAATAATTGGCCTTCACGCTTTATTGCCGTCTATCTTGTATCAGCACGTACTAGAATCCAAACGTGACTGTCTAAACGTCTTATTTGAATCTGCCCATTCACATGCATGGATATATAGATGATGACTATGCATTTTGTCTTGTTTCAATTTACAAAATCTAGCTAGTGCCACTTTATTCGAATAAACTATTGCAATAGATATAATTTATAGAAGATATTTTCTGCACACACCGTTGTTTTCTTGTTCTCTACCTTCATGTCACATATTTTGTCTCTTTAAAAAAAATTTATACACAAAATTATTAAAATGTACTTCTCCGTTCCAAATTAAGTGTCCTGTATCAGATCTGAAAGTCTTTCCTTTTCAACCTTGACTTTAAATATTTTGGTTTGTATTACATATTAGTTTATGAAAATTATACCAATGAAAATATATTTAAAATCCAATCCGTGCATATATTTTGCATCAAGTATTATTTAACACAAACAAAAATATTTAAGGTCAAAGTTGAAAAGGGAAGACTCAAAAAGTCAAACCAGGTTACTTAATTTGGGACGGAGTGAGTATTATAATACGTAAACATGAACTATTAAATACATAATAAACAATATTGTCCAATCAATTAAACTAATACAATTAGAGATTGCATACATTATAATTATATTCTCAACGAATACAAAATTTCCCACATAGCTGCACAATCTTGGTTGTATACGGACCAAGATTGATAAATCATAGCTAATGGGTAATTTGAAATAAGTGCGATGTCTACTTAATAATGGATATGGACGATTTAAATAGATGAATAGTGAATATGAATATGAATGTGGATGAATAGTGGATCGAATATGGATAACAAGTTATCACCCATGGATTTATCCATTAACCCGAATAAATATATATATATATATATATACATACATACATACATACATATATAAATTTACATATCCACATACATCTAAACCATAAACTATTAATGTGTTATTGAATATATAGAGTCATAAATTTTAAAAATTTAATGTATATTTAAGGGTTTTTTTTTGTATTATTGATTTATAAATTAAATCGAAATGCATAAATCTTTATTTTACTTCCGACCATATAGTAAAGTCACAATCCACGATAGATGACAATCAAAACATGTGTAATTAACCTATAAACATGGATATATATTTGTTAAAATACATGCTTACTTATAATTGTAACCAATTATACTTCATTTATGACAATTGTTATATGCTCTTGTGAATAGATTTCTGTATGTTGCGTTATATTTATTTGTTTGTTACAATATTTATTGGTTTCATTCCATATTAGGAAATTCCAACGAACATCCATTAACCCGCTTAATCCATCGGATATGGATATGGATGGATGAATTGAAATTAAATGGATATGGATATGGACGAAAATATTTAAATGAATATGGATGTGGATATCATGATATATAAATGATGACTACGGATTTTTTCTGATTTCGATTTACAAAATCTAGCTAGTGCCACTTTATTCAAATAAAATATTGTAATAGATAAGATTAATGAAAACATGGACGGATCTAGATGGGAAATCTAAAAAAACAAAAACTCAAGGTAATTGGTGATTCTTTCAAAATTTCCACTCAAAATGATAAAAAAATAAAATTGCTGCTATTATATATATATATATATATATATAGAGTTGGAGGATCTAAAAAGAAGATAATTTTGATGGAGAAGAAGGAGAAGGATTTCTAGCCAATCATTTCAATTTTAGGTTTGGAACATGTAAATTGATATCTAAATTGGTTATGAATTTGGTGGGAATTGAATTAATTTGAAATATTGATCGTGGGTTATAATTTTGCCGAGAAAAATGGGAAGAGAAAGTAGAATAGTTGACCCTGGGATTGATGTGGTCTAAGTGGCAGTTATTGAATTAATTAAATTGATCAAAAATACTCTTAAGGGAAGCCCTTAGGGCTTTATTTAGCAATTCCCCTCAGTTAATCAACATTAATTATTTTGATGTGAATCAAGTTATTATAATTCAAATAGTGATTCACCGAATTATAATTTAGTGTATATCTATACGTTATTAATGAATACAATATTCGATGAATTGAAATTTATTGCTTTAAAATTTAGTGAATTAGTTTAAATGATGATTTATGCATCATTGTCTAATAACATTGAACTAGACAATGTTTAAAATATGGTTCGATCATGTATTTTGTTAAACCCTTTTGCTGAATCAAGGGGGTTTAATAACAATAAGGTAATCAAAAAGCACAAGGAAAAGGTGCAAAAGGGTAAAACGAGATCAGTTAATACTAGTAACCTGCCAAACGTATAAGTCGATGAACTTCCTAAATTAAACAGTGATCAAAAATCAGCCGTGATGCGAATTGGCTTCCAACACGTATTGGATCTCGTAATAGTGAAGTTACCTTTGAAGATAGGATATTAGTTAATTGACAACTACGATGTGAAAACCAACAAACTAGACGCGTTTTTTACCACGGGCATGATGGTAAGAAAAGAGTCATGTGTTATGAATAAATATTTCATATAATTGATACTTAATTCCAATACATTGGGTTTGCAAGAAGCATCATAGTTCGTTATTTATTGAATGATTGAATCACAGTTGGATAATTATGAATCATAGTTGGTTATTTATTGAATCATAGTGGGGTAATTCAGAATCATAGTTTGTTATTGACTGAATCATATTTATTTTTTGTATCAGAATCACAAATCTATATGTTTTAAAAATGTTTGGTCATAGAAATAACGCTAGTAATGGAAAGCTGAATCAATCCTAGTTTTTTTTGAATCATTCATATGTTGTCAACCATAAAGTGCACAATAGGTTTACTTAGTAAAATATAAGTAATGAATTAAAATAGTTTTTGTTGATTAACTATATTAAACATAATCACAGATATTGTTGTTTTCTGATTCACTATATTAAACCCTGAAATCAACTAACAAACTTTGATTCACTATATTAAACTCTTGAATCAACTAACAAATTTTGATTTATTATATTAAACCCTTGATTCTGAAGAACGAGTTGATTAAAAAATGACCTTAGTATAGAGAGTTTATTGAATCATTTCTGAAATTTTTAGGAATCGCAAATGTAATTATATGTAAATCAACATCACATAGTGTAAATGAGTGTTTTACCATGGACAGTAACGGTATATTGCATTATATCATTATTCACATCATAGAGAAAGAATGTTATCATTCTCATACATTAACACGAAACATATGGATGTCGAATGAATAGAACCATAAAAAATATTATCGCAACAATTATTAAATTAATTGAATGAACTAAACCATCAAAGTAACGAACGATTTACAAATATGACATCTTCGTTTGTGTGAATGAAAATAATTTTGTTTTGTAAATTAAATGAATGCTTCTTCATGCATGATTTCAAAGAATGCGTAAAGAAAACTTGAACTGATTACTGCAAAAAAATGATGGACGTGAGTTTGAAAGGAGTTCATTTAAAATAAATGCTCCTAATATCTCGTACTCAATATTGATTTTTCATTTACTAATAATATTAATTAATTTGAAAATTAAATTGACAATCCTACCCTTTGACTCACAATTTAAATGATTGGCTAAGATTGTTTCTCCCTCTAAATATACTTCTTTTTTATCCCCCTACTATATATATATATATATATATATAAAACTAGACTTTAAACCCGTGTGTAAACACGGGCCATTGATTTTTAATATGAAATCTCGTGTTGAGTACTTTTTTCTAATAATAAGTGTATAGGTTAATATGTATATTAAACATTTAGTTAGATTGATATTATATAAATATATTTTGTTAAGTAGAGATTAAAAAATTAAAAGTTTTTGAAACCAAGTTGGTGAATTAAAATAATTAACCTTTTAAAGTAATTTTATATATATGGTAAATTGAAAATAGAAACGTTAGAGATCGATTTGGATAATGTTTAACTAATAAATTAAATTTCTTTTTATATGTAAGTGAGTAGTTGTTTTAAAAAACTTTTTTATAAATAAGTTGGAGATTTTATTTTAAAATTTACTAAAATTAAAGGATATAATTGACAAATTGAAACCTAATTAGAATAATGACATCATATAGGTGTTGCATATATATATATATATATATATATATATATGTATGTATGTATCTGTTGTGGGTGTAATTTTTACTAACCTTATAGGATCCCAGATCAACATGACTCATAATTACTTGTAAGGATCCCGAACTGCGAGATACTAAGTTATATGCGGGATACTGAAGTTCGGATTATGCTAAGGTAAAATATAGTACTTACATATGATTCTGATTAACCTACTATGCAGGATCCTCAGGTATGAGTATATTATCTTTATTGCTATAACAATGTAGGAATACTTGTCGTTTTGATTACTATACTGCAGGATCCCGTTAGGGATGTTATCTTATATTGCAGGATCCCTGATATGTTATGATCCTGACTTATCTAAGTCTGTGTTGATGAAGTATCCTGGATATGGAATTAACGACCTTTACCTTATAGTAAATGTTTATTATGAGGATCCAAGATATCGAATATCTTGGGATCCCTTGCTACTAATGTTTCCACGTGTTTATTATTGTTTGACTAGGTCTTGATGGACGTGGGAAGGTAGCTCCGATTTTTTTGGATCGTATAATCATTGGAGAATATTTGAATTAAGAAGAGATTCAACTTGTGCGCATTACTTAGTCATATGAACGTTGGGACGCTCCACCATATCTCGGGGATGATCCCAGATATTTTGGGATTGAATGATTTTAGCTTATAATATAAATACGAGGCAACATGATCAAATTAGGTTATCTTTTTATACACCATTCACCACTGCTACACTACTTACACACACTTAAACGCTGACAAAACACATTCTCGACACTTAGATTGATTATCATCGTGCTCTTTAGTTTAATATTCATTTTTACTTCAATAAGATAAACATAAGGCAATGATCGATTGATCCTTCTCGAGGTTTTGCGCCGACGATCTACTATAGATCAAGGGTTTTCCTCGTACATCACTGTGTTCTAGTATCTTTCATTTAATTACTTAGCTCATTCATTGTTTTCAAACATATAAACTGCATTATCTCGGAGTTATCTCGGATTACACTTTGTTTTTTGCATTCCGTTTGTCATTAAACTCTTAATCCATCCAAATCACCTATTTATAAAGTCTTTATAATCGCTTTTAACAAAGATTTACATTCGTATTCCAAAATATCAAGCTTTCAACCGTAAACTAGCATTTCACGTAGAAATATCTTGAAAATCAATATAAGCACTACCTCACAAACTAGATTTGATCACTTATATGCTTTGAGTAATTTTTGACTAAAACAGTATCTATATAATTTATTTGTATATATAAGATTTCTAACTCCTACCCTGATTAAGAAGCAAATATATTATACCCGTTTCATATTTGACATACTTCGCACTATTTAGAATGTTATAAGAGTGTAAAGCAAATTTAATGACGAATAAATAAAAATATGTGGTGGTAATTAGTCCGCTCATCTTTATACTCTTGTTGTCAACATCCTAAAGTTGTAGAAGTTGCTAAAGTAGGTTACGTAATAGATGAAGGTGTAAATGTGTTAAGTTTTTTGCACTTTTTGTATGGACCATGCATTGGACAGCGACAAAACATTATTTTTATTCTTTTTCATTTACTTATAAGTAATTTTTTATCAATATTTTAAATTGAATAAAAGTTGTTAAGTCTACTTCAATGATAATCATAGTTTTCAAGCGAAGTGCATGATTTTAAACATTATTTTAATATGTTTAAAATAAGCCTAAAAATGTATGGATTGACATGTGTAAATGTAAGTCCAACACAGAAATTGTATAGAAGAATGAACTCCAAACATTATTCATCAACTAATAACCACTCCATATAAACCGACCTTAGGGTCCAATACACGGTTTGTAAGGCTTGGCCCATAAGTAGTGTAGTCGTTGTAACGTAGGCCATAATGGGCTTATCTTAATCGACACATTTTTATCATCAAGATCATGATCATTATTATTTATTATTATTACAAGTTTTTTTTACCCAAGTGTTGTGGCAAACTTTAAACAATGAAAATCTTTAGATGCGGGAATGTAATTCTTCTTAGGTTGTTGCTTGCTCATTTTGCAAAACTTAAAACGTAAAATGTTATTTTGTTTAGGCACCGTAGAGTGTTTACTAAAATAATTTTTGATTTTTTCAAATTGATGGTATTGGATTATTTTCTCTATTATAGATTTGTACTCAATTAAATAGCGAATTTAAATTGGATCATACTTTTAATTTATTCTTCCATGACTTTGATCTAAAATCAATTTTAATTGATTATGTTGAATTAATAAACTTGAAATGGAAAACACTAAATATTTTATCTTAACTATAAAGCTTTAAGAACTAAATTTTATAAAATCACAGGACTCTATATTTTGGATTAATATAATAATAATAATTAAGAAAAATTAATTTAGTCCTTTTAACATACCTTATAACCAAATTTTGTACCAAGGTTTTTTTTTCTAACCCCTATATTTGATTGTCTGATAGAAAAATTCACTCATTTTACAAGGGACTACAACTTACATTTCAACTCAATTGATAATTTTTATAACAATATCTATACACATTATAAATTGTTTTGCTATTTTCTTCGTAGCCTTACAAGATTAAAGATAGAAAAAGATCATAGTACCCCTACTTATATTAGAAAAAACTAAATCACCCTTTAATTGGTTATGGAATGAATATTAATGATTATTACATTCCATTTTTAACATCATTTTGAATTACATACTATTTTGTAGATTTGCTAAATATAAGGAAAATCCTAAAAAATTTGAAGCTCTTTAATTATTTTTAATCTAACATTGCAAATATCATTGGATATAATAATATAAAAAGTAACAATGGATCATTTCTGAATTCAATTCTCGAGAATTAAATTTTGTCGACATTCTTAATGATCCCAATAACTATCGGTATCTCTTTCATTAATAGTGTATTATTATTAGTTATGACAATTTATCATTTGTAACCGCTACATTATGCGGATAATTGTCTAGTAATTATAATAATTATACGCTTTGTTTAATACTTTTTTGAAAAAAAAAATTATACATCTGAAAAAGTTAATTATGTTATCTTTTGAATGTTTATTATACTTGTATGGTTGTGTTGGTTACTAGTTATATTTTATATTGCAAGATTATATATTACATATATAAATTAGATATATCTATTTATGTCTATCCCTAAATGTTATTTTTATGCATGTATGATGTAGTGTATAAAATGGAATACGGATGAAAACATTTTGATTCTACGTATATCCAGGAAAAACCCCTTCTAACAATCGTCGATTCGTAAAGAATACCGATGTTAGTAGATAATTCAACTCAATTGCAAGCAAAATTAGGAGAAAAATTTAATTTCTTCAGAAACACAAACCAAGTTCTTTACAATGTCACATGAACCCTAAATAACAACCAGAATTTTGAATCGGGCTTAAAAACATAACAGGCCGGCCAAAAAGCCCAAAATAAAAATCCAAATTTAACAAAATTAACATATAATAACTAGCGGTCGATTTGAACTTATGTTAAATGAGAATGATAATTTTGAGTAAGAATAGGGGAATCAATCTCAACTACTCATTTTCATCAAGTACCCATTTCCCCACGTTTCTAAAACTTAAATATCTCACAAACGGCAAGTCGAAAAAACATGAAAATTGCACCATAAAATTAAGCGTTTTCTCCTCTTCGATTTGTCGTTCCTCAAGGCATACTTTTGACAACTTTTTCTTTCCGTTTCTTGGGTTTATAAATTAGTACACATATGTTAGTGATTGGTTGTACATTTGATTTGTGGTTAGAGTTAAGGTTTAGCATGGTTTAAGGTTTAGTATGAATTAATGTTTAGGGTTCGTAAAGCATTTAAGGTTTCGGGTTTGACCCGAAATCCTAAACGCCAAATTCCAAATCCTAAATCATAAACGTACCACTTTAACATATGTGTTTGTAATTTGTGAAACCCATCAAAAAATTAAGAAAAAAAACTCGTCGAAAGTATGTCTTGAGATACGGAAAATCGAAGAGAAAAAAACGCTGAATTTTATGGTGCAATTTTCATGATTTTTCGACTTGCCGTTTGTGAGATATTTAAGTTAAAAAAATATGAGGGAAATAAGTATTTGATAAAAATGAGTAGTTAAGATTGATTCATTTATTCTCACACAACTTCTCTTTCTCGTTTAACATAAGTTCAAATCGACCAACCGCTAGATTTAGCATTAAACGCACTTGCAGCATCTAAGGGTAACAAATATATGTAACACAACATTTACATAAAATAAACACTTAGAAAAGAAAATACACCACAAATTATATATATATATATATATATATATATATATATTTAGTAAAATTAGTTAATGTAAGTTAAAAGAAAACTGAGGCGAGGTTTGTAAGCTGCACAAAACCACACATAAAAGAGAGGTAGATATATTAAAATCTCTCCTAATCATACGACTAACCCTTGAATGATTTGTTGAACCTCTAATATAATGTGGTGTCTCCATTGCATATGTTATTTGGCGAAACATTCATTTTTCTCAACTTTTCTTCTCCTTCTTCTTCCTCTAATAAGCTTTTCTTGGGAAGAAGGAGGAGAGATCTGTCCAAACTTTACACGTTTTCCGTTTAGAAATTTGATTGTTTCTTAAAGATAATATCGGAATCATCATAAAACGTCAAGATGAATGACTTATTCTCCCAATCATTTAAGCAATATCAAGACAATGACTTAGAGGCTGGTGGTGGTGGTGGCAATGATTCGGGGGATCTTGATGGTTTCTTTCAAGATGTCGAGAATGTCAAGGAAGACATGGCTGGAGTCGACAAACTCTATAAGAGGCTACAAGAGGCAAATGAGCAGAGTAAAACGGTCCATGATGCCAAAAATATGAAGCAACTCCGAGCCAAGATGGACTCGGATGTTGAACAAGTGTTGAAACGTGTGAGAGTCATCAAGGGAAAGATTGAGGCGCTTGATAAGGCTAATATCGCCCACCGCAAGCTTCCTGGTTGTGGCCCTGGCTCGTCAGCTGACCGAACACGTTCATCGGTTGTTAGTGGTTTGGGGAAAAAACTTAAGTCCATGATGGACGACTTTCAGTCCCTAAGAACTCGTATGAATGAAGAATACAAGGAGACTGTCGCAAGAAGATACTTTACCATAACTGGTGAGAAGGCAAACGATGAATTGATTGAAAACCTAATCTCTAATGGCGAAGGTGAAGATTTCATGCAAAAGGCCATCCAAGACCAAGGTCGAGGTCAAATCATGGACACTATCTCTGAAATTCAAGAAAGGCATGATTCCGTGAAAGAAATAGAAAAGAATTTGATGGAACTCCATCAAATTTTCTTGGACATGGCCGCGTTAGTTGAGGCTCAGGGTCAGCAACTGAATGATATCGAGAGCCATGTGAACCACGCTAGTTCATTTGTTCACCGCGGGACTGAACAACTAGTTGAGGCCCGAGAGTTGCAAAAGAGCTCGAGGAAATGTGCCTGCATAGCCGTTCTCCTTGTTATACTTCTTATTATCGTCGTACTCTACCCAATTTGGTTCCCAATGTTGATAAGGAGCATCTAAGAATTGACGAAGTAGATCGAAGTTGGGTAGGGGAAGTCAATTATGTTTTCCTGGATTTTGTTCGATCTCCTCATCATCGTGCCTGGAAAACAATGTGTGTTTATGTTCTCATTTTCTAAAGAGATGTATGAATGTATGATAGTAGATATGAATTCTTATTCAATCTAAAAAGAAAAGGACGGGTTAAAAATATATATTTATGTTTCTAATGTTAAATAAAGAATAAACGATATCATTGTCATATTTCACAACCCTTGGATTTTTGACTGTATTGGATATATATATGAATCTTACTACATCTGTATATGAGTTGCATAGACTTATGTTAAAGTTATGATGCTACGATCGATTTTTCTAATCGATAAAAATGAAAGCTTGCTACTCCAATCAAGGAAAGATGAAATAGAGACATAATAATATACTCTGAAATGCATGTTTACGAATGAATAATAATTTAAATAATTATTATCAGATGTACTTAAATTCAGAATATTGATAATAATCATTTTCACATATATGCGAAACCATCTAAATGAATTTAATTTTATTACCCTAAAATTAAAGCTAACAAATTAAATTAGTCCCGTTGGTTGACCAAACGGTCCACTCCTCCAAAATCTTCACTTTCCTTTTTCTTTTTCTTTTCAATTTCAAGAAAATCAGCTGAACACCACACCCTCTAAAACACACACAAAAATGGCACTATCATCATCGATCATGGCGGCTCGTAAAGCTGCAA
The DNA here is from genome assembly GCA_963422505.1 of Pseudognaphalium luteoalbum. NCBI lineage: Eukaryota > Viridiplantae > Streptophyta > Magnoliopsida > Asterales > Asteraceae > Pseudognaphalium > Pseudognaphalium luteoalbum. The sequence continues at coordinate 2,650,975 of OY730192.1, forward strand.
CTTTACTCAGAATTTCTTCATCATCTTCTTCTTGTAGATCAGCAACTTCTCTTATCCACCGCCGTGGCCTTGCTGGTTCCGCCGGTACAACCCACCTCACAATTTTTTTTATATAATTAATCAATCAATCAATATTATATTTAATGATGTTGTCTGTTTGCAGATCATCATGGACCAGCTAAAGTTGACTTCTGGAAAGATCCAATGAGTCCATCTAAATGGAAGGAAGAGCATGTTAGTCACTTACTTTATAAATTATGCTAATAATTGCTAGTCATACTTTTGAGATAATTGATGGCTTTAGGGTTTTAACATGCTGTTATTATTTAGGGTTATTTATTTATTTTAGTTTTTTTTGTGTGTGTGTGTGTGTGTTAAATGTGTGGTTTGATGTGTGTAGTGTAATGCTTGAAACTTTGAGAATGGAGTGTAGGGGAAAGATAGAATATTTAATTGAATTATGCTTAGTACTATATGAAAGATTTGATCTTTATCGTGAATTTTAGATACCGAAGGTTGGTTTATATAATTGAGATTTAAATCGTGATAATTTCATATTCTTAATAAGTATTATAGCAATGTTTCATACGACTACATGAGTTTATACATAATATGTATGTTTTTTTGCAGTTTTAAGAGTAAAGGTTTAATCTTGAAAGTTTGTTATGTCTCTACTCTAATATTGTTTGTTTGTGTGAATGCTAATCTTGTGGTTTGACATGTTCTCGTTAAAGGAAAGGGTATTCAGAAAGAATATTTCTTGGAATTGATAAAATTGAAGCAACGTGGATGGAAGTTGCTGGCTATGTTTCTTTTGGGATGGCTATCATAGAGTAATAAACCACGTGACTTTATGTTACCGTCTTTTTGTCCTAAAATTCGGGATCGTTTTATCTTTTACTTTTCATTATGTGTTCCGATTTGTTATCAATTGGTATCCTCATTATTACGTTTTGACACGTGGATGTTTGCATAATGTAATGCTTACAAAAAATTTAAGCTAAGCTTGATTGTAAATTAGAATATAATCCAATTAATTTTAGGTAAATTTCTAGGCCGAAATGGGTTCATGGTGTTCTTTAGCATCAAGATAGACCATTTGCAGATTCATTTACTTATCGCAGTGTAAAAATTTCTTAAATATGCTATATATATGTAATTTATGCTTTACACAATCAGGGATATAGTAAAGTTACACAAATGATGCGAGTATGCAACAGCAAAAAAAAGGACACCTTGCTGTTGTTAGAGGCTGATAGGTTCCCTAACTTAGTTACTTGGCTTGCAGTGGTTTATCAATTTTTAATGGCAGAAGCTTAATGATCATCATTGCACTCAGGATTCCCGTCTCTGTTTCTTTTTATATATTTTTTAACGATTTCGTCTCTCTTAGGAGATCAACTATACAAAATTTCAGGATAGTTTTATGCAATATACTCCTACTAAGTTTATGAGTATCTCTCTCTTTTTATTTCAGTTTGTTATCATATCCTTAACTGGCTGGGGTGTGGCTATCTATGGTGGATACAAGCTCTTCTCTGGAGGCAAGAAGGAAGAGGTATTCACTATTTCTTTTAAGTATTCTGATTTACACACTTGAATGTATATTATTTGGCACGGTACATCGTATTATAGAGATACGAAACACTAATCTACTATTTACTCTATATTACTAAATTAAACGAAAGCAAATTTGTTTGATTTTTATGTGCTATATAGATTTCAGTCATTTCACATTTTCACATATTCATCAAGTGTAGCATTATACTGTTCCTTAAAACCAAAAATGAAGTTAGTGATTATGCAAGTGAAGATACCAATAACAAACAAAGTTTTATAACCATCAAAAGATATAAGATGCCAAGCAAGAGCCCTGTGTCTAATGAGAAATTTGGTATCAGTGTCACTGATGCATGATATTTGCATTTCCATCATTTTGCTCCATTATTCTGCTTTTAAATTACTACTATATATCCATTTCAGTTTAGGAGGTTGACCTATCTACCGATTTGTTTTATTGTCAATCTTCATAGCTTGAACACACAAAAGTCAATCTTGATGTTTCCTTTTTAAGATATATATGGTTCAACAGTGGCCTTTTTTACCCCCTTGGATAAATGAGAAAGCAACTTGAACACATTAGTTTATGCCTAGTCGCAGTTTGATGTTCGAAACCCATGCTTTGATATGATTATAAAAGTCGATGTAGATTATGCACCCACAACAAGTAAAGGCAATTATTTCCGCGTATCAAAGTAGGACCAAGTCAACTTGAGAATTATCAAGCAACTCTATCCTCTTCTTTTTCTTATTTATTTTATATTAATTTTTGAATTTTGTTTTAATTATATATATATTTTAATTATTTTGTAAAGTTTTCAACCATCTAATCAAGTGAATCTTGATCAAAGTTCTTCAGTTGGTTATTATCTTAACAATATTTTGATAATTTTCTGAAGATTCTCTGTAAGTTCAGAACTCGGAACCTAATCATACGCATGCTGTCATTAAGCACTTTGTAGTTTGTACTACCTGATAATCATGAATCTATTATACGAGTATTATGATAACCTTGAACTGATATCAACACTGGTTCTATTACTGTGCTCCAAAAGTATATTTACGGAAATGGTATTTGTTTAACCTTCTGCTTGCTACTATAGCTTTTTGACACTTAACTTATTAAAGTATCGTGGTTTGTGTGTTATGCGTGATGCTCTAATCATCTTCTGTCTGGCAGGCCTATTATTAAGAAAGAACAATAAAATTCTAATCACATTTATATACCTAACTAATACTATTCACGTAATGTTGTTTTGACAAGGGTAAATCAATCAATCATACTTATGTTCTTATATAATCTGGTAACTGGGGTGACTTTTGTTTTGACAGAAACCAGTGGAAGCATGAATTTAGAGATTGAAACGGGTACAGATGTACTAGTTAGTTGTTTGCTTCGTTCAAGTGTTAAACATGAGAGAGTAGTAGTTGATATGTGCTCTAAATTTTGAGTAGCAGACGTTTATGCTCTAAATAACGTCACATATTTCAATAATGGCGTGCCTTCTGATATCTGTAATGTGTTTGTACTTGATCCTTTGGCAAGATTTGTGCAGCAATATCCAAATCGTGTTTATATGATCTGCACGTCGCCAGATTTTAGGTACAAAGAAGTGGTTTTGAAATGTGAAGTACAATGTTTTGATGAAGTCAAATTTATTTAGTAAAGGTACATGTAAAGTATATTGGACTTAATACTAGATGGAAATTAAACCAATGGAACTTGAATGTAAGTTACATTACTTAGCTTGACATTCATATTACCTTTTAGTTTAGCATATATTGAGAAGAAATTTCTTGCTGCGTAGAACTTGACTCCCCTTTTGAATGTGTATGCATACGAAGCCATTTTAACGACAAGATCTATGGTGCTGCACAATCCACATGTGACATACTTATTGTGGTTTCATGTTTTGTGATAGCTTGTTCATGGCTTCTCATACATCGTGTTTCAGCTGGTCATGTGAATTGATTCACCTGACGTTCGTACAGGTCATTAACAACAGTTGTCTCCGTGATCTTCTTTATCACAAAATGATTATTTCTTCTCACACTACGATTGGTAATGCTTGCATAGTTGCATATAGTAATTGGACTGAAAAAATGAGATGTATTTATGCTGTCTGGTCCTTTATAATAGCTCTGAAGCTAAACATTTATTTTGTGTGATTGCCTTGTACTCTTAGATACTCGTATAGCTAAACATCCAAGTGAAACATTCCCACTTACTAGTCATCTCTCTCTTTTAATCTTGTTTTTTAGCTCAACTCTTTGACAATATCAATTTGTATTGATCTTTCAGCTGAATAATCACCATTCTTGAGAAGATCACATTAAACACCTTTATGATCAAATAAGTTGCAACGGATTTGAGAATCAATTTTTTACTATTTTTACTTTTCTTTAATTCAATTAATTAAGATAATTTATGATTCTACTATAACGTTTGTACTAATAAAGGATTTTGGAAAGAATTGAGGTACAAATGAAAGAGTGTCATGTGTACAAAGAGAATACCCACATGTTAAAAAACCCATTTACCCCTTAACTTAAATATCTCACAAACGACAAATCAAAAAATTCAAAAAATTATGAAAATTGCACCATTAGATTCGGCGTTTGATCCTCTTCGATTTGCCATCCATCAATAGATACTTTCGATGAAATTTTTTTCCACATTTTTTTGTGGGTTTTACTAATTGCTAACACATGTGTTAATATTTGATTAAATATTTAATTTAAGTATATAGTTTAGGGATTAGGATTTATTAGGGTTTAATAGGTTTAGGGTTTAGGGTTTAGTAAGATTTAGGGTTTAGAGTTATATAAAGCGTTTAGGGTTTAGGGTTTCTCTCGAAACCCTAAACCCTAACCCCTAAACCCTAAACTCAAACCCTAAACCCTAAACTAGGGATGAACATTAGTACCACAGTCACAATACCGTATCGGAGAAAAAAATTCGTCGAAAGTATGCCTTGAAGGACGGCAAATCGAAGAGGATCAAACGTTGAATCTAATGGTGCAATTTTCATAATTTTTCGATTTGTCGTTTGTGAGATATTTAAGTTAGGGGGTAAATGGGTTTTGTATTCTTTTTGTACAAATGACACCCTCCCATTGGTACTTTCATACTTTCCATAATTCATTTACTGTCATGATCCCATCTCTGTACTAATAATGTCTATTATTCATATATAGATGAATAGCCTTGGTTACAAGATGATACATATTCTTCCATAACAAAGGTTGTTTAATTCAACAATTTCACTGATACATTTCGTCATTGCTCTCGATTCTTTTTTTTATTATCTATATTCATGAGCGTTTGATATCTAAAACTGGCTGACTTATGCTAACTTTTTTATGCATTCTGAATTGTGCTGACACATCTCAAGCTCTTGATGTCCTTATTGTTAAGAAAACTGATAAGATAACGACAATAAAGGACACAGATTTAGTTGACAAATTCCAATAGGTAAAAAGAAAACCACGGGCAATGAAAGAATGTATCACCATATACAAAAATATGAATTACATTTCTCTCCGATTACAAAAATAAACATTAATCTTTATATCTCTTGTAATTGTAATAAGGAGATTAATTTCACCAACTCTCTATTTTTTTTTTTTTAACGGGAGAAGTGAAATTATCATTAAAAACAAACTAGCAAGGAGCTAGAAACCAGAAAAAATAAAAATCTAGAATTACAACAAAAACATAATCTAGATTCTACTCGAAACTTTAACTGCAAAGATTGCAAAAATGTTAAAAAAAAAGCCTAAATCTAGAATCACCAACTCTCTATTTAACTATTAGCATACAAGCTTGCTTGTACTTTGTGATGCCTAAATGAGCTTGCAGAGTGCTCTATTTATTAAAATGGTTAATGGTTAAAGCATAAATAACTTGGTTTTGTCATACGTATTCACTAAAAGTTCAACCATCCAAAACAACAATAAATTCAACAATTATAATAATTTGTCGTCGGTTGTAATTTCTGAGATGATCTCTTTGAGGTTGAAACAACATCATTACCTGCAAATTGAAACAATAACATGATCAACCAATATGTAGCATGATAGTTAACAAAGTTACTTTAATAGGGAGATGTAGGTTACCTTTGGTACATATATTTACTTCCATAGTAGATATAACGCATTTCAAGAGAACCTGAGCGGTTCTTGTTGATCTTGAAAACAAAAGTTATATCCCTAAACTTAGGGGTGTTTGGATTAGCTTATTTATAAGCACTTATGTGCTTAAAAAATAAGTATGTCACCGCTTACTTATTTTTAAGTGATTATTCCTTAGTAAATAAGCAGATAAGCAGTTTTCAGAAGAGTGTTTGGATCTGCTTATCTGCTGTCAAAATAAGCAAATAAACAGATAAGTGCTTATTTAAGCTAATCCAAACACCCCCTTGATATTCTGAAACTTAAGAACACACGGTATACACAACATGACGACAATAGATCTCATATGTAGATCTAATCGGATGTTATAAAAGATAAAAATTCAGATCTGATTTCACCTAGATGTTCATATGACACAACAAAAAAGTCAACAAGATCAACTGTAGAACTTCTATTTTAGGATAAATGAATAGTCATCTAAACTGATTTGAATCCAAATGCATATTGAACAATTTAAATCCAGCTCAAGTATCTGACCAAAAAAGAAAACAGATAAAAATAAGTGATTGAGAAATGAGCAGAGAGAGATAAAAAGGGATTTAACAAAAATAAGTGATTGAACTACTTAAAATAACATTTATTTAATATCGGTTCGACCCTTTCTCTCAGACCCGACCCACAAAAAAACAGGGGTCTCAATTTTGAGGATGAGGTTTGAATAGAAGATAATCAAGATATCATAATTCCACCCAATCTCCCTGCTGCCCTTCAATTCACTACTGGCCACAATAAGAGAAATCATAAAATACGTCTTAATTTGCTCTTCGTATGATCAGGTAATTAAGCATTACTCATTTCTCTTTGTGCTTTTAAGTCCATAAGTTGAATAATTTGGCCCATCTTGGAAAGTGCATATGTTTGTAAGTTAGGGTTTATATCACAGTGCTTTAGGTTTTGTGCTAGTTATTAAATACTCCGATAATATGGTGATTTGTGTTTATGATACTACAGTTTTGGAAGTCTAGTGAAAAAGAGCAAAAGAGATGCTTAAATCAATGTTTTCATGCTGTAAAATTTACATATCGGAGACACGAAACAAGTCTGCCCTGGACTCGATTGAACGGGCCGCTAAATTGTTTCCGGAGGCAGCTATTGTGAATAAATTTGAAGATGAGACTTACAACAGAGTAGGATACACACTTGTCTCGAAATCGGATTCATCGGATTCATGTCCTTTGAAAAATGCTGTTTTCTCGATGGTAAAAGCAGCATTTGAAACTATTGATTTTGAGTTGCATAGTGGAAGTCATCCGCGGCTTGGTGTTGTTGATCATATTTGTTTCCATCCGTTAGCTTCAACGTCACTTGAACAAGTTGCTAAGACTGCCAAAGCTCTTGCTGTCGATGTTGGCTCTAGACTTAAAGGTTTGTTTTTTTCTCGTACATGATGTTTACAAATTCGTTATAGTGACATATCCTAGGTGATAACGTATGAGTAGAGCTGTAGAGGTGACAATTTTCATAGAGTTAATACTAATGAATGGGTTAATGTTGGTTGCTGTCTATCTCAAGCAATTTAAATAATAAGATTAATCAAAAAAGCATAGCTGAAAAGGGAACGGTTGAAATTTCAAATGGGTCATACAGGTTGCTAGTCTACTAAAGTCTAGTTTTATACCACATACAATCTTTAGATCGTTTTATTCAGTGATTTAAACTATTGAGGAGATGTCCCGTGCAGTTAACTGCACAGATACTGTACTGAAAAAGTATAAATGAGGCTCTTTTTAATGGCTGAAATATTACCAGTACTTCTTTTTACTCTAAACTGCATCTAAGATGCGTGCAGTTAAGTGCACAGATGTATCCCCTCGAATCATTAGTATTTTAATGAGAAACATGTGTATGTGCCTATGAGGGTCAACCAAAGTAGAAATGTATGGTGTTATTTTATTTGTGAATTTCTTGCTCATGTTGATAAACATAGCCTGCAGTCCCTACTTATACATATGGCGCTGCTCATAATGAACAAAGATCACTCGATTTCATTAGGAGGGAACTCGGCTACTTCAAGCCAAACACAGCTGAAAACCAGTGGTCAGGTGGATTACAGTCAACCATTTTACCGCTTGAACCAGATGAAGGTCCAGTACAAGCAGTTCAAGCCAAGGGTGTAATAGTCATAGGAGCAACCAAGTGGGTCGATAACTACAATGTTCCTGTGTTCTGCAATAACATTGGTACAGTTCGCAAAATCGCTAAAAGGGTAAGTGGAAGAGGTGGTGGGCTTGCATCCGTTCAGTCAATGGCACTGGTTCATGGTGATGTTATTGAGGTGGCTTGTAACCTGCTTGAACCAACTAAGGTCAGTGGTGATCAAGTTCAGGGTTTAGTTGAACAATTAGCAACAGAGGAGGGTGTGACCGCTGGGAAAGGGTACTTCACTGATTTTTCTCAGGAAAACATAATTCAAAGTTACTTGAAGTTGAGTTCTTCCTGACAATTTCACGAGGTGTTGATCAAACATGGAATTACTTATGGCTTTTAAATTTGACATTTATGCAAGTATAACTGGAATAGATTAGCGTTGTTGTTCATTCTTTTTCTGGTTATATACCATCATAAAAATAGTCATAGATAACGTACTTATGCTCTTTAAAATTCATGTTTTAGATATGTTGAGCTACAGTGGCCATTGTTGCAATTAGTTGAAATTGCCCAAGTTCAGGTAGTGAGGTATATATTTTTGAAATATACCCAGGAAACTATGACTTTCTTGTTTCAAGTTTGTTAGGCTGTTACTCAAGTCTCATAACAGTAATAATTGAGGATCCTAGCAAATTGTGAGAATAATCTTGTTTTCCTATGACTAATACTTTTTAGTGATTCGACTGAATAAATAGGTAAACACGGGAGGTTTTTCCCCAGGGTGAGTCTTTTTCGACTCAGATTACACGGCCTTACCGGGGTATCTCCGTGACCATCTTCAAAACCTTTCATTGGTTCTTTCCTCGATCTTGCAATCTATTTAATTTCGCAAAATCCTCCTGCTGTTCTATACACTGGTGAGTAACATTTAGCTATAGGAACACATGGAATATTTTAATTGACCCCCCTTTTTTTTAATATTATAAGGAATAATAACTAAAGACATACATGCTAAACAAGCCACAAACAGCAATGCACAAGTGCATTCAATCAATTCGAGATGTCCTTCAAAGATGCAAGCTTTACTTCACAAAAGCCTCATACAATGTGGAGTTATGTAGCAGATATGAATTACAGGGACCAAAGTTGCACAGATGAAAGTAGAAGTGATAAAACTGTAAATATGCTTAATTAAGTTAGTTTGAGAGTTTGTTAGAGTTGTTAGAATTGATTATAGTAGTTAACAGTTTAGCTGATATATATATATATATACATAGTGTAATCAGTTGTAAATATCTAATCAATTCAATAATATACACAATTTTCTCCAGAATGTTCATCATCTTCTTCCTCTCGATTCATCTTAATAACATATTCAAATGTGATGTGATGTTAACTAGTACGGAATTAGTTAAAGAAAAGTGTTGCACTAAATTTATATGAGCACACCATTCAAGAATAACTTTTATAAGCGATTTATTTTCAGAAATTACGAGTATCTAGTAACCAAATCATTAAGATTCTCATATACCGACAACTAAATCATTATCTTCATTTTAATAATTAATTCCACTATTTTGCTAATAATAACAAGTGATGGTGTATTATTTATGGGTATTTGTGTTTTCTTCTCTGTTATAAGTTTTCATTTTGTAAGCTAATCACACCTAATATGCAAAGTATGACGACAGACTTCAATAGGAGTAATCGTATAACAAAATACATAATGTTAATTGTTTTGTCTTCTTTCATAAAACGTATTCTTTTATGTCACGCTTCCTCATTGTACCTCCAAACTTTGTCCCCTTTTCTTTAATTTGTAACCGTGAAAAAGAACAAAAACTCAAAAGTCTCACTAGAACGTGATAGATATAAGAAAAATACTTTGTATAAGAAAACAAAGTTGTAAAATTTGTTATCTAATTAGTATTATTGTTGTTGTTTACTAAGTTAAGTTAGGACCCACAACAATACGAACTTCGATATTTGATTTTATATATATATATATATATATATATATATATATATATATATTAAGTTGAAAATTGTATCGTAACATGTACTAATTCTAGTTTAATGTTCAAGGTTTTAGATATTAGAAAAATTGGTTGGAGTTAAATATGTGTGATAGTTATAAAATTTGTTAGATATATGGGTTAGAGTCGTGAAAGATTATAGTAGAAGTAAATTTATTTATTTTTGTTATTTGAAATTTAATTTTTAAGTAGGAAATTACTTGAATGAAATACATTTAAAAGTTAGATAAAATAAATAATAGTTTGTGACAAAGATTGGAATTGGATCAAAATCCTATTTGGTTCAAAGGCTGCATAATTTTCTGTTATTATTTCATGTTCATTTTAAATTAATTGATTTTTGTTAATTTAATTTAACATATTAGTTAAGAATTTTTATTTGAAAATTATAAAATAATTAAGGGGTAAATTATTAAAGATAATCGCTTATTACAACAGTTAATTCAATTAATCATCACTGTATATACAGATTAAATAATAAACCGATAATGCAGAAAATGAAAACATGACTATTTGCGACACAATCTTAAAATTAAATATACCTGAATAAATTGATGGAAGAACTGATTGAAAAGAAGAATCGGATTGAATTGAAATTGATAGGCATATGAGATATATTGCTAGGGTTTGGCCATCTAAAGCCGGCCGAACTTGAATTGAAATTGATTGGCAGATGAGATATATAATCCAACTGGAGGTGCTAGGGTTTGGCCAAATAATTAAAGTCAGCCGGAGTTTTGGTTGTATGTTGTCAAATTTAATTTATAATATTTTGAAATATATATTTTTATTTATTATTTATATTATTCAAAAATGTTATCAAATTCATTATTAGCAAGGGTGTTAAGTGTATTTAATTTAGGGAATTGATCTCTAATTAGGGAGCCTAATCAAGAGTCAAGACTTGATATTGGTATCCTCTTTTAATTATCTTAATCTTAAACCCTTATAAAAGGTTTAACCATTTTTCTCAATGTCTTGCATATTTAAAGAATAAAAATAACCCGAATATCCCTATATTCAACAAAATAAACTAAATTACCCTTAATTAGTTTTAGAAAACAATCTATAATATTAATTAGATTTAGTTGATAGATAAAAATGTATATATTTAAAAGTACTCAAACCAATAATTAAACTGAATCATGAATAACGAATATTAAAATATACATATCCATTATAATAATGATAAAAAGGGTTAAGTATTTAGAAATGCATTTAACTTGTCCTGAATGTCTATTGTATGTATCATACTTACGGGTAGTGTATTTAATGCATCCAACTTTCAAAAACGGTTTATTGTATGTATTTTGATGACGTGTCATCTTCTAAGGACGCCACGTGACATCTTAAACGGACGACACATCATCAAAATACATACAATAAACCGTTTTTGAAAGTTTGATGCATTAAATACACCTCCCGTAAGTATGATACATACAATAGACATTCGAGACAAGTTGGATGCATTTTCAGATACTTAACTCTAATAAAAAACAAGATATTTATTTCTAACAACATACTCCGTATAATGGTATGTTACTTTGTTAATACTTTCTATGTTCGGTAAGTACAATATAAATATAAATAAATTATTGTTATATTATTAACCCATTATCTTATTTACAGAATTAATAGACAGCTCGAATCCTACTTGGCTACTTGTATTTTGGTATCTAGTTCACAGATATTCTTCAGTACTTTTTAGACTGATAAAATGCATTATGCATGTAATAATATAATTTATGACCCACAATGTACCCATGGACCGTGTATAAAAACATAGTAGTAATCCTAACTTCCAAACTTCACAAAGCAAAAATCAAAAAACCATGGAAGAAACTAATCACATGAAGTCTTTGAAAAGAGTTAACATCTCAAAGCCTCCATTTGAGTATAGCGATCTCAAGAAAGCAGTACCACCACACTGTTTCAAACACTCTATTATTCGCTCGTTTAAATCCCTTTCTCGCGACGTTTTCATGATGTGCATCCTTTTTTACACAGCAATAAACTACATCCCACTTCTTCCTAAACCCCTTTCCTACGTCGTATGGCCTCTTTACTGGTCGTTCCAAGCTATCATCTTTGGCGGTATTTGGGGTATCGGCCATGAATGTTGCCATCGTGGTTTTACTGGTCGTCAATGGTTAGACGATCCAATTGGTTTCTTGATCCTCACTTCTCTCCTCACTCCATACTATTCAATGAAATTTAGTCACCGTACACATCATGCTCACACAAATTCAATAGAGTTCGACGAAATTCATGTCCCTAGACTCAAATCTGATAAATTGTATTATGAAATTTTCAACAATCCAATTGGTGTGGTTTTACAAATCTTGTTTAACCTCACACTTGGATGGAATGCTTATTTATTCTTTAATTATACAGGCCGAAAGTATGAAGGGATTGCCAGTCATTTTTATCCAAATAGTCTTATATTTAACGACAGTGAACGTGGGCTAATTTTTGTTTCGGATATTGGGATAATTGTTGCACTTTATGCATATTATCGCATAGCGATGGCTAAAGGTGTGATTTGGTTTGTCTATGTGTTTGGAGCTCCCATCTTTTTGATGTGTAGTCTTTTAATGTTGTTAACTTATTTACAACACACTCATCCTTCGATCGCTCATTATGATTCAACCGAATGGAATTGGATGAGAGGTGCTTTATCGACGATTGATAGGGATATTGGTTTTTTGAACTATTTTGTGCACGATTTGCCACGTATTCATGTTTTGCATCATTTGTTTCCTACGATTCCTCATTATCATGCGATTGAGGCCATGGAGGCGGTTAAGCCGATACTAGGCGAGTATTACAATTACGATGATACTTTTATTTTAAAGGCGTTTTGGAGAGAAATGAAGGAATGCATCTATGTTGAATCCGAAGATGGTGAGAAGAAAAGTGGTGTTTATTGGTATAAGAATAAGAATAAGATCAAATAATTAGATCAGTTTTATACTATGATGATGCACTGTTTTGTTATTTCAGTTATTAAGTTATTGTTATGTACTAGGGATGTTATTGATTATGTGATAGACTGATACGCAATATTAATCGTTGTCAGTAACATAGAGTTTTTGTTAATGATTGTCCTTGGAATAATGATTAAATGGTTAGCTAATTCTTAAAATAATACGTATCTCTGTCTCTAATCATTATCATAAACCCTTATAAATTGTTTAGGGGTTTCCTTTAGAGACTTGAACTTTTAAAGATCGGAAATGACGAAATTATTTTTGAACAAAATTACCTATCTTTATATTTGGAAAAGATCATATATTTATACTAAATAATATGTAATGTCTTCAATAAATAATTAATTGAATATTGGAAATAACCCTATATCTCAACTATAATTTTTAACGTTGTTGGTTCTTTTTACCACTAACCAGAATCGCAGTAATAAAATCTCTAATAGTGTATGAAAAAAATAAAAACATGAGAATTGAAAATAGACTATTCAACCCGCCGCTATGCGCAGGCAAACTTCTAGTACATATAAAACATATTAATCTGCATAATAGACTATGCACCTTTCATATAGAAAAGAAATGGATAAATGATAAAAATTAGCTATGTACCGCCACAAATTGTTTCAAGTATGCAACCTACCTAATATATTGTTCAAGTATGCAATAAACCGTAAGAATATGTGCTAGGATCTTGCAAAGTTCATGTGTTACCGTTTCAAATTTTCTAGAGCTAACTAGACTTACACATCAGCTGCCACAACAATATTTTTGCCACATCATATGTACGGGTGACATCTATGTCACATCTAATGGTAAAAGGAATGTGTTGGTATCCAAATTATTTTTTATATTGAAAAATGATAATGGTTTTTAAACTACTACATACATACACTACATGGATTGATGGATATACATAATTACACATACATACCTAGGGGTGTCAATTTGGGTTGAGTCGAGTTGACCCGCTCGGGTTATCGGGTTGGCGGGTCAGAAGTAGTTGACCCAGACCTGACCTGATTTTCAAATCGGGTTGAGTATTTCAACCCAACCCAACCTTGACCCAACCTGACCCAACCCAGTTGACCCAATTTTTTTAACGAGATCAACATATTTTCAGGTCATTTTATGTTAATGGGTCAATTTCAGGTTAAATAGGTTATATGGGCCACTCTCAAAATTTATAATTCGTTATTAATAAAGATTAAAGTGTCTATTAGCTAGTATATTCATCAAAATCTAGTATAAAAAAAAAACAATTGATTCATTAAATTAAAATAAAACTTTTAAATTTTTAACCACATTTTTAATTTATTACTGTCAGTTTCATGTTGCATTTCGGGTCGTGTCGGAAATTGTCAGCCCTAACATGGTTTATGGACAAAAAGAAGTTCTAATGTTTTATTTAAAAATATAAATATAAATATTTTATAATTTTAAATTATTATTTTTTTATTTTCGGGTCATCGGGTTGACCTGATGACCCATCAGGTTACCCGAACCCAACCTGAAAAAAAAATCAGGTTATCGGGTTGGCGGGTCAACGGGTCATACCCGCTTATTTTCGAGTCGGTCTCAGATCGGGTCGGAAATTGCCAGCCCTATACATACCCACTATTTTTAGACCGTAACGCATAACCCACCAATAATGACAAGGCCACACAACCATCATCGTCAATTCGTAACACCACGTTTTTGTAATTGAAAATAAAAAATCTAAATAAAACCCCCAAAAGTACAAAACAAAATAGTAGCAGATCCCTTGGGTCGACGTCGTTCTCATCCACCGGAAAAACAGATCTGGCGGTGGTGGGTTTTACATCGCCGATAACCACCTTAACCGTCACTAAACTATATTCAGAGTCGTATAAAGTCTCCATCGATTATCGTCGGAAGCTTAATGAATTGTTGATGAGGAAAAGGTAGGTCAATAGGCTGAGCCACCAAAAAGACGACGGATTAGTAGTGGTAATCAGAAAATAAGCACCACCGAGCCTAAAGGCTGGCAACCAAAATCGAAAGATTCAGGTGCTTCGACGGCGGTTATCCCGGCTGTCCCATTTAGCAATTGATAAAGATTGTGTGTCGGAGATGGACGATGTTTAAGACCACCTCGATAACCTATTTTTACGAACATGGTGGCGGATTGTGGTTTGGAAATTATCCAGGATACATTTTCGATACATTTCCTGATGTTGTATGTTGAATGTGTAAACCCAATTTTGGGTTTTGTTTTGTTTGTAAATGGTATCTGATGTTATTTTCAAAAGATTTGTGTTAACCCAGAAATTTTGTTTGTGTTTGTGATTTTGATTTTGTTAGAATCTAAATATTGGGTATTTGGGTTTGATTAAATTGAGTGTTAGTGAAAGACAATTTTAATTTTAGGTTGATATAAATGAATATATATTTGACGAAATTCTGATAAAGATGATATATGATGAAATTAAGATCTGGATGAAGATGATGATCGGATGAAGGAAAGAAAATTTTAAAAGAAAATAAGAAAAATATTATTTTATTAAACACTCTTTAGCATATAATAATAATAACAAAAAGCCACCTCATATTTAAAAAAGCTAAAGGAAAGACACGTCATATTTTAAAGAAAACGTAAAATGCCAAATATTGATGTTTACCATATTACCCACATGAGTACAGATTTTTCTAGTTTGTTGTATACTTGAATAATAATTTTGGTAGGTTTCATACTTAGAATAATTTATGGCAGTACGTAGCCGATTTTTGTCATTTATCCAAAAGAAAGTCTACAGTAATCAAAATTACTAGAATTATATATTTCAATATAGAAAACTTCAGTTTCTTCTATTTTGTGAGAAAAGGAAATCAATCTATAATCAACCTTCAATAATAGAGATCCATAACAAAAAATCAGTTTTGGAACCACACTCGTCATTTCAGTAATATCAAAATGCCTACCAAATTTTGTGAAATCGTATGCTTTGTAATCCATGTAAGAAGCGTTGACTTGGTCGTCATCTTCCTTAGTTGCCATACAATTAATAGAAAACCTGCATCAGGTATAATGTCCGTCACAGGAAATTGAGCCTGATTAAATGAAAGATCATGATTAAAGACGAAGATAGTTGTTTTATGGAGATGACTTATAGTAATTGACGGTGATTTACACAACGATTATGTACTTGCAGAATATGATTCTGCCGGCGAAGATGCGGTTGCCGTCGGCAGTGCGATTGATGGAGTCTACGTTTTTCGGTGATAATGTGATTAACGGCTACATTATGGTTGTCGGAGCGGTTGTGGCTGGCGGCGCAAGTGCGACTGCCACGAGGAATCATCGAGAGAGAAATCGTGAATGCGAACAAACTTTAGGGTTTCAAATCAAGTGTTTTACGTCCTTTTGCCTAAATTGGGATCTATAATTAATATTTTAATTTACTACTTAAATGCTCCATATTTTATAAAAGGGTAAATGATAAAAATCGGCAACAAACTGCCACAAAATGTTTCATGTATGCAACCTACTAGATATGTTATTTAGGTATGCAATAAACCAGGAAATTTTGTGCTAGAATCTTTACAAAGTTCATTTTTATACCTTTTGAGGCTTAAAAAGCTTGATTAAAATTACACATCAGCTGTCAAATGAATTTATTTTGCCATGTCATATCTACACACGTATGAAATGAGCTATAAATCTAAAAAAAAGATAATTTAATATATTATGCTTTTTTTATATCTTTTTTCTATCATCTTTTTACTGTTAAGTTTTAATTAAAAAAAACAAGCAAAATTAGACATATGATATCATCTTGTTGACTTGTTGTACATCTTCTTCGTCAACATTATTACAGCAACAACAAAACACCAATGCATCAAGATTATTATCATCATCTTTATCTTTATTATTTATTATTAATAAGTAATAATTATTCGTACAAGAAACAAACAATATCATCAATCATCTTCATCATTATTAAACCTTGCCAAGAACAACAAACTCCGGCAAACATTTAGATCACTAGAGACGACCACTATCGCATCCGGCTATCAACCTATCAGTTATTGCATTGGCACTCTAGATCTCGAACAACGGTGCTTCACATCTCTAGCAGCGACTCTCTAGATCTCTGGTGTGTATGTGGTTAAGGAACCGTGATTCTAATTTCCCGGTGGTTTACAATTCTAGATTGATTTAGCCACTTATTATCCATATCATTTTTTAATAAAACCATTTAGATCTTCAACTTATTTTATATTGTTTTTAATTTTTATAGTATTTCTTGTTCTTTTCAATTTTGGTTTTCCTTTTATGTTTTATACTTTGATCAAACGCCGAAGAAACAAGAAAATGAAGAAGCTTTTTTCTTCCCCAAGATCTCCGATCAACAACTGTACATGTACAAATGACAAAATCAGGAATTAAATGATTTCAAATCAAGAGCTTAGCCTTCAACATCGACGGAGTTTCAGATCTACGATGGTGGTTGTGGTGCCATGATAGGGATGTCGATGATGCAGCAATAGCAGTAGACGAAGCAACCGGAAAAGCGAAGCCTGAAATTTTAATGCCAGATCTCACAAATACACAACCGGAATTAGTCTCATCTTCGTCACAGTATCTTCGGTAGCCGAAAAACAAGGTAAATGTAAAAGGACGACTGGAATCGGTAGTGGTGGTGCTTGTTGGGTTTTCTATTCCCAAACTAGATTAATATACGCAGCGGAATAATAACAAAATAATTAATCTAAGGCAATTAGGAAAATAAACCCTAAGGGATCTTAACTTGAATAAATAAAAGCAATAAAATAAATAAGAAATTACTAACCTTTGAGAAAACCAATTTCTCACGCGTAGACTAATAATCAAAACCTTTTACTTGGTGGCGAGTGCCCAAACTAGAACACCTCTAATGCTTCACACCCACGAACCAAGAGAAATTCCCAAACTCCTAGGGTCCCGACTCTAAGTCGTGTAAACTTTTACAAGGAGTAGGAATGAGAAAGAGAGAAAGAATTGAACTCTATTCAATTCTGGGATTCATCTGAAAGCATAGGGAAGGTCCCTATTTATAGTGAAGGAGGAGGCCTAGGGTTTTATCCCTTGGCTGATGTGGGACAAACCACCAGGAATTCCTACCGGCGGTTAGATCTGTTTCTAGAATATTCTATTGGTTCGTTCCACCGCCTTTACCCTTTAGACTCCAGCCGCCGGTTGAACCTTCCAACCGGCGGTTGGATCTACCTTCCAGAATGTTCCACTAATTAATCCAATAATTAGTTATCTCTCGTTTATTTCTCTTACTGTTCATTGAGGGCGACCCAAAAAGGACTCTACTTTTAATGATAGTCTTACCAATTTAGTTATGATCTTGGACACTATTCCAACAGTCTCCCACTTGAACAAGTCATCAACTACCATTGGTCTAAGCCTATTCCATTAACTAATTAGAGAGTGCCATCCAACGCAACTGTTGGTGCATCTTAGTGTGTCTGTCAGTTGGTCTAAGTCTGTAATGCGTTTGATATGTAATTACGTTAGTTGATAACGTTTTGTCTTAATTACATTTTGTGTTTTGGCGACACAAGGTCTTTGTGTCGCAACAGTCAATCTGGCGACACATCTTGTGTCGCATGAGTCGGCTTGGCGACACAGCTTGTGTCGCAAAGGTCAGATTAGGTTTAGTATAAATAGTCTTGTACGGCTCATGGTTTGAGGTTGACGAATTTGTGATCAGTGAGAGCATATTGTAATCATTCTACTTAATATAAGCTGATCGGTTTTGTGTTAATCAATCATATACTTTGTGTTTGATTAGTGTTTATTCGTTTAACATTTTGTTATCAATCGTGGGATTCCGCACTACGGTTGATTATTAGGGATTCGATTAGGTCCATTACAGGGGTCCTACAAGTGGTATCAGAGCCAATATCTCAGGATTTGGCGTTATTGAATCCATTTTGACAAGTTTCTCGGATAAATACAACAAGTTTGAGTTAGAATCTTCATTGACAAGTGCTTAAAATTGTTATTTGGTGTTTCTGGAAGATATTGGAGTTATTATTCGTCCTCCAATCGTAAATTTTCGTTAGGTTATCGAGAATTTTCGAATTTAGGGTTTTTTGGTCGCTGGTCAGCCGTTTCTGCGACACTATTCAGCGACATAACCTTTGTGTCGCGTTTAGGGTTACTGCGACATACTCCTTTAGTTTGGCGACATAAGCTTGCGACTCAAGCTTACTTTGGTTTGCGACATAAGCCTTAATTTAGGCGACACAAGCTTGCGACACAAGCTTGCGACATAAGCTTGCGACATAAGACTTGGTTTTTCTTCCGTGGCTTATTTTTGCAACATAATTAGTTTCCACAAAACAATCCGTCGCTTAAACCTTCGCGACACATATTTGTGTCACTTAACAGTTTGCTATTTGTGTCTTTGATTGTTTTGCAAGTTAATTAAAATGACATCATCTTCAGCACACTCCATTCAGTCAGTTGGAGCAATGTTGAAATAGAACAATGAGGTTGGATCCGGAAACAAACCTCCAATGTATATGCCAGGGATGAGTTATTCTGATTGGCGTCAACGCTTCGAATCTTATGTTGGATTAAATGACCCTGAAATGATGATATATTTAGAGAAAAGATATGAACGTCCTCTAAGAACAGGAGTCTTTAATGGTCCACCTCCTGAGAAGTCAATTAAATCAATGACTCCTGAGGAATGCAAAGCCTTTGATATGGAAAGGAAAACCCATGCTGCAATCACTATGGCATTGCCTCAACCCATTATGAGACAAATAAGGCAACATAAGATTGCATATGATCTTTGGAAAGCATTTGAGAAAAAGTGTGGTGGCAGTGATCAATACAAAAAGAAAAAGATTGATCTAATCAAGAAGCAGTACGAAGTGTTTGATATGCTTCAAGATGAGTCTCTAGAAGATCTGTGTAGCAGATATTCCCAATTGGTCACTGAGTTGATAGAAGGAGGCGTAGTTCTTGGGCGTAATGATGTAAACAAGAAGCTTCTAGATTCACTTCCAAAGAAGTGGCATACTCGAGTGTTATTGATGGAAAGAGATGAAGATATCATGGATATGGAGCTCGAAGATCTCATTGGTCACATTGAAGCTGAGCTTCTAGAGATGCAAAGAAAAGAGACCAAGGCTACTTCACATCTCCAAAATCCAAAATTATATGGAGTTGATGTTCCGGTATCTTCAAGCAAGCCTACTGTTACCGCATTCATCGCTAGCAATGCTAGTGGAAATGCTCCTACAAGTACTACATCAGGTGGTACTTATTTTCAGAGTTCTGGTGCCTCTTCTGGTGAAGATTATTCTTCCACCTTTTCAGCTTTTTTAGCTTGTGCTGGTAACTTTTCTGATGAAGACTTTGGTCAAATTGATCAAGAAGAATTGGAGAGGTTGGATTTAAAATGGAATATGGCTATGCTGACGAGGAGAGTGAAGATTTTTTTGCAGAAAACCGGTAGAACGTCTGTGAATAATACTGGTGAAAAAGGAATCGGTTTTAATAAAGGGAAGGTGAGGTGCTATAAGTGTCAGAACTATGGACACTTTGCTTGTGAATGTGAAAAGAATAAGACCCCATCTTCAGGTCTTACCAAACCTTCACCAAGTAAGGCAAAAGAGAAAGCCATGGTGTCTGCTGCTTTAATGCTGACAGAAACTCCATGGGACAACAGCTGGTCAGATGCAGCTGATGATGAAGACGAGAATACTGCGTTAATGGCTGAGGTTCATGAGCAATCTGAAGCAGTTCAAAATAGTAGATGGTATATCGACAGTGGTTGCTCGCGACATATGACAGGCGACTTATCTCTGTTATCTGAAGTCAAGGATTATAATGGGGGATACGTTGCTTTTGCCGGTGATAAAGGAGGAGTTATTACCGGACAAGGTACACTCACTAATGGGCAAGTGAGTTTTGAAAAGGTTAATTTTGTGGAGAAGCTTACTCACAACCTGCTCAGTGTATCACAAGTGTGCGACAAAGAGTACACTACAACATTTACTAAAACTGAATGCTGCATCTTGAAACCAGGATTTGTAATTCCTGAGGAATGGGTGTTACTGAGGGCACCTAGGCAAAAAGACACGTATATTCTAGATATGAAAACCGTTGAAACAACCCAACATACGTGTCTACTTTCGAAAGCTCCTGAAAAAGAATCACTTTTATGGCACAGACGTATGGGTCATCTGCACTTCCGAAAGATGAATTATTTGGTAAAGCATGATCTTGTGCGTGGCGTTCCAAAGCAATCCTTTGGAATTAATGATCTTTGTGTTTCCTGTCAAAAAGGGAAACAGCACAAGAAGTCCCATAAGTCAAAAGTGATCAATTCTGTTTCAAGTCCTTTGGAGCTACTGCATATGGATCTTTTTGGACCTGTTAGTAAGAAGAGTATGGGAGGTTCAAAATACTGCTTGGTAGTGACTGATGACTACTCCCGTTTTTCATGGGTGTACTTCTTAACTACTAAGGATGAAGTTCCTGAAATTCTCATTTATTTGTTTGACAAACTAGAGAACCTATGCAACTTGTCAATTAAGAAACTGCGATCAGATAATGGTACTGAGTTTAAGAATTCAACAATTGAGCTGTACTGTTTAAGAAAAGGCATTGATCATCAATTCAGCGCCGCACAAACTCCTCAATAGAATGGAGTTGCTGAACGCAAAAACAGGACACTCATTGAAGCTGCACGCACAATGTTGGCAGATTCTAAGCTGCCTATTTCTTTTTGGGCTGAAGCAGTAAATACTGCTTGTTACATTCTTAATCGGGTTTCTGTGGTTAAAACACATAATAAAACGTCTTATGAATTGCTTAACAACCGGAAACCTTCGTTACAGTTTCTTGAACCATTTGGCTG
The DNA here is from genome assembly GCA_963422505.1 of Pseudognaphalium luteoalbum. NCBI lineage: Eukaryota > Viridiplantae > Streptophyta > Magnoliopsida > Asterales > Asteraceae > Pseudognaphalium > Pseudognaphalium luteoalbum. Next base: position 2,672,728 of record OY730192.1, read on the forward strand.
TCCCTGCACCATTATGTACACGAAAGAAAGAGTTGCTAAGTTTGGAGCAAAGTCCAGTGAAGGTTTATTTTTGGGTTTTTCAAATAATTCTCCAAACAAACGTGTGTATAACTTGGCAACTAAGCGTATGGAAGAACACTATGAAGTCACGTGCTTTCGTTACTCTGATAATCCGGAAGGAAAGGGACCAACACATTTGTTTAATTATGAGGCAATTTTCGATTCCTTTAATCTGCCTAAGGAAGATGATGATATTGATCAGGTGGTCACATTACTTCATGGCCTTGATTTATCTTCTAATACTTCACAGCCATCTAGACCAAAGATTCCAACTGCCTCTGCTACTCCACTTCCTTCTCAACCAAATGTTGATGTTCCTGAATCATCTACTATAAACCAAGAAACATATACCGATGTTCCTGCGGTGTCTGATGATGAAGATGAACAACTTGAGAATTCAAGGGAATTTGAATCGGCACAGGAAGCCGATTTTACAAACTTGGACTCTGTCATTGTGCCTGACGAGATTCCTAGTTCACGTGCTAATAAGGACCATCCAGTAGAAAATATCATAGGTCCTTTGGATAAGGGGATTCAGACAAGAAGTCAAGTTGCTGCAGAATCAAATCCTGCATCCCCTTCAGACTCTCATGAGTCTGCTTCTCTTGCATGTCTTTCTGCTGAGGTTAAAACGTGTTTTTTATCTCAGGTGGAGCCAAAACGTACAGAAGAGGCATTAAAGGATCCACACTGGGTTGAAGCAATGCAGGAGGAGCTGCAACAATTCCAAAAGCTGCATGTGTGGGAATTAGTACCATTACCTAAGGGTGCACATCCAACTGGCACTCGATGGGTTTACCGAATCAAGAAAGATGACCGAGGAGTGGTTATTAGAAACAAAGCAAGGCTTGTAGTTCAAGGTTTTCATCAAGTAGAGGGTTTAGACTATGATGAGGTTTTCGCTCCTGTTGCAAGACTGGAGTCAATTCGTATTTTCTTGGCCTTTGCATCCTTCAAAGAGTTCATTGTTTATCAGCTTGATGTAAAGAGTGCTTTTCTGTATGGACAAGTTGATATCGACGTTTATGTCAAGCAGCCTCCGGGTTTTGAAGATCCATTGCATTCAGAATATGTCTGTAAACTTAATAAGGCATTATATGGTCTGCATCAGGCACCACGACTGTGGTATGAGAGGCTTGCAACTCATCTAGTTAAGAATGGTTTCGAAAGAGGTAGCATTGATAGTACGTTATTCACTAAAAGGGATGGAGAAGACTTATTACTGGTACAAGTATATGTCGACGACATCATTTTTGGATCTACCAAAGACTCCATGTGTAAAGACTTCGAACATCTCATGAAGTCTGAATTTGAGATGAGTGCAATGGGGGAACTCACGTTCTTTTTAGGTGTTCAAGTTGAGCAGTCTGCCAAAGGAATTTACATTCATCAGTCCAAGTATGTCACTGATATGTTAACCAGGTATGACTTGCTTAATTGCAAGACTTATGGAACCCCCATTGAAATCAATCATAATCTCGGACCGGCCATCGATGACGAGGATTGTAAAGAAAAGGACTATCGCTCTATGATTGGTTCTCTCATGTATCTGACTGCATCCAGGCCGGACATTGTATTTGCTGTGTCCATCTGCTCTAGATATCAGGCTAGGCCGAAGGTTTCTCATATGAAAGCAGTAAAGCGAATTTTTGGGTACCACAAACACAGGCCAACTCTTGGTCTATGGTACTCCAATGAAAAATCGTTTGAACTAACTGCTTATTCGGATTCTGATCATGGCGGTTGTAGTATAGATAAGAAGTCAACAACTGGTGGATGCCAGTTTCTTGGATCACGTTTGGTATCGTGGCAATGCAAGAAGCAGACGACGATGGCTACTTCCACTGCAGAGGCTGAATACGTTGCGGCTGCTAGTTGCTGTTCCCAGGTTCTGTGGATTCAGCATCAATTGCGCGATTACGGGTTACTTCTTACTATGACTCCTTTACATATTGATAATACTGCTGCTATTTCAATTACACGCAATCCCGTACAGCACTCTAGAACTAAGCATATAGAACTCAGATTTCACTTTATACGGGATTGCTATGAGAAACACTTGATAGACCTCGTCCATATAGATACCCTTAAACAGAATGCTGACCTATTCAATAAGGCCTTTTCTCGTGCCCGATTTGATGAACTGGTCAACATGATTGGTTTGCGCTTCTTTCAGCTTAAGAAGTAATTCTTTGGACTTGGACTATCTTTTTCTTAAAAAAAAAAAGGAACGCAATTGCCATTCTTTATACTTTTTAGTATAAAAGAAATGCACAATTGCAACATTTGTAAAAAGACGTTTAGTTGTGTCTGTAAACAACTAGGGAAATGATAGTACATTAGGGTGCATGCACAAAATGAAAATTTTAAGGTTTATCCTTGATGTATCAGTAGGTTTATCTAGCATAATTACCACAGCTTTTATAAACATTAGATTCATCATATGATGTACTGGTAGGCATGTTACACTGGCCTTTGAGCAATTAAAAAGTAATTATAATACATGTTTATTATCCTGTGGTCACCATCCTGTGATGTATGATTGAGTGTCTTAATTCCTTAATACAACTTGGCATACTTCCATGTTAGTTTATAATATGAAATATTTTGGGGGTATATACTTCTGTTTCCTCTGTTGTACGTAAGTACGGACCTGGTCTCAAGTTGTATATACTTAAAAGTTAAGCAAACGCAAATCAAAGAACTTGAAAAAGTCTTAAATCATAAGATACCTCACACGGTCGCCAAAATGGTTTGACCAAGTCTGGTTTTGCTTACACCTGAATCAAGCTACGTCGCTTTGTTGTACGTCCGTACAGACCTGTCACCGCTGACTTGATTCTTAAAAATGACTTTCCTCTATTTTATCTATCTTGGAAGATATGTCCTTGTCTAAATTATAGGGTTATGTCTATGGTGGGAACCACAGATAAGTATGCATACTAACAATAACATTTTTGCTCATAGCCGTAGATGTAACATGTTTAGGTGGTCAAACAATATCAGTAATCATCTTGGAATAATATCTATCAAAGGTGTTCTAAATATGCTAAGTAAATTTCAAGAGGTTAAATATACTGATAATCGAGATAACACTTTCAATTTACTAGTAATTGCATGTTATTCTAATATGATCCCTTAGCAGACAAAATAACTACGTCACCAAAAAGAAAATTTATTTAAGTTTAGTTTTATTTTTTATTTTTTATTTTTTCTCTTAAATTTGTATATTTATTTCTAACAAGTCCAACTAGTTACTCTTCCATCGGGTTCCAAAACTTGAAATTGAAAATCAAGTTATCTGGGTACTGCGACACAACTTTTGTTCTGCGACATAACTTATGTCGCCTTCTATGTCGCCATTTTATGTCGCTAGGTGGGGCAGAGGTATAAATACCTCACTCCAGTCGCTTTCTCTGTTTACATTTTAAGCGACACAAAATCAAAACCTGCGACACAAAATTCATCCTTGCGACATAAAACCTGCGGTGTTCTTCGCTTCCTGATTTCGATCGTCCGACGTTTGTTTTCGCAATCCACCTTGTGTTTCTTGTTCACTACCTTCTACTCGATCGATAGGTACTAGTTTTACCCCATATTAATGCTTATTTGTGCTTAATTCGTTAATGTTCTTTACGGTTTTTTTGGGGGTTCAAGTTTTTGATTTAATGTGACACGAAAAACACACTTCTATTCGTTAATATACATGTTTTCGTACTTCTGGTATGTTGACGTACCCTAGGGTATGTCTTGTTTTCAAAAACCCCAAAATAGAGGTTAGGGTTTTCTGGGTTGGGGCTTGCTGTTCGTCATTGCGACATAACATTTAATGTCGCAGGTTTTCTCAATTTAAATTTATGTCTCTTCCTCTAGCGACACAAATTTTATGTCGCTAAATGTCACCTTGCGCCATAAATTTTATGTCGCTAAATGTCATCTTGCGCCATAACTTTTATGTCACTAAATGCCTTCTTGCGCCATAAGTTTTATGTCGCCAAATGTTATTGCGACATATCTTATGTCGCCTAACTTACCTTAGCCTATTTCTCACTTGTGTCCAATTATGGTATAGCCATGGCAGGTGATTTCGTTCAGGACAACGGTGTTATACACTACTGTATTCACTGCTTCTGCCCAAAGACTATCATGTCTTGCACTTCCGCGACTACGAGGGTTCTCTTACGGTCGTGGAAGCTTATGTGCATTCAGGTGTCGTGATAGCACTCTTGCTTGATCGACTACCTTCATTTTTTGGTGGTCTGGTGGGATCCCTTCATTATCCTGGATCTTAGCCTGACCTTGTCTTGAATCTTGGCCATTTGTCTTGAATCTTGGCTTTTTGTCCTGGATCTTAGCCTGGCCTTGTCTTGAATCTTGGCTTTCTATGTATTAATAGTATCCGAGGATACTATTTAGGTTTAGGGTTTAGGGTTTAGAATGTGATAATTTGTAATCATAACTATGTATTCTTCTTAATTATCAATGAAACCCTTATTTTGCGCGAATTTGATTTCTTTGTGTATTATTTATGTGAATTTGCACACTGTTATGCGACGCATCTTTTATGTCGCATCATCTTTGCGACACAAATTTTTTATGTCGCTTGCTTGCTGCGACATGACTCTTTATGTCGCCTATATTCGATTAAATTCGACTTAATTGCTAAATGCGACATAACTCTGTCCGTCGCATTATTCTTTAGTGACACAATTCTTTGTGTCGCTTACTTTATGAATAATCAATTTTGTTCAATTAGCGACACATTCTGATTATGTCGCAGACTTTCTGCGCCACAATTTTCTGTGTCGCATACGATAACAAATTGATTTGTGTGTTTTGATTAAATCTGCTAACGCTAACTGTCTGCGAGTTTTATTTCTATTCTTTACACAGCAATTGCAGATGGTGATATTCTATGGGAGCCACGTCACAACATTGTGGCATTCTTGGACGATTCAAAGGATACGGCTGCACCATATAGGCCAATGGTGGCATTCCTACGCCGTTCTCGCATTTATACTGCTATCACTGCAACAACCACTATCTACAAGGATCAGGTGGCTCATTTTTGGGAAAACGCAGTGATCAACTCCGACCTGCCATTCACCAGAATTATTTATACTGTTGGCGATCGTCAACTTATTCTCTCCGAGCAGGTCATTAGGGAATTTTTTCACTTCGGAGATACTACAGAGATGCCTACTCTTTTTGGCAATGAGTTTATTGCCGGGGCTATGACACGTCTCGGCTATCCAGGAGTACCCAACGACCAATATCGCAAGGCGAATCTGCCTAAGGTCTGGCGATACTTGATGCATGTTATTATTGTTTGCCTTTCTCCTCGTAAGGCAGGATTTGATGGCATTAGTCATTCTACGGCTTCTGCCATGTTGGCTTTGATCTACAATAAGCCCTTTAACTTTTCTGGTTATATCTTTCGGGCTATGGTGGATAATCTTACCGCTGGGGATAAGCGTTGGAATTTATATCCACGTTTCATTCAGCTGTTTCTTGACAGTCAGCTTCCCGGCCTTCCTCAGAATGCTCGCGAACGCTTACGACCTACTCCCATGAACGTCCGAATCTGGACGGTTTGTGCGGCTGGTGCGAATGCGAATAGCAACTTTCCGTTATTTGGGCACATAATCAATGAAGCTTATGTTGCACCGCCCGATGATGGTTTTATGGATGTTTTGCCTGCACCTGGGCAGGGAATTCAGGAGGAGGAATTACACCTCCATGATGCTCAAATACAGGTCGATGATCTGTTATAGGAAATTGAGGATTTCCAGACTGGAGAACAGGCTGCTCAGCCTAATCCTGAAGTTCCAGTTACTGAAGATTCAGATGGAGGCTCTACTCCTGAGACTTCTCCAAGGGATATCCCCTCCGGAGATGCGTTGAGAAATATTCAACGCTTTGATCGTCGTCGTTACAAAAGAATACAACGTCGTATTCGTGCTGGTTCGAGTTATGTTCGTCCTGATCTGGGCAAACGACCACGAAGTACCGATCTTGATGATGAAGACTGGGTTCCACCTCAGTCTATTCGTCGTACTTCTGCGTCGTCTTCAAGGCCACGGGTTGATATTCCCCGTGTTGAGGTTCCCATTCAACCTTTGCCTTCGGTTGTTGAGGAATTGTTGAAAAGAATGGATCAGATGCAGCAGACTATGGATAATCAAGCTAAATTGCTTCAGTCTCAGGCATCGGTGTTGGAAGTTCAGGCTGCTCAGATTAAAGTTTTAGAAGAACAAGCAGCTTTGGTTCCTACTTTGAATACTAGGGTGTTAGAACTAGAATCCCTAGCTGTCGTTCCGGGGGAGTCAGGCCTGCGTGCCATAGAAACAACATCTAGGGCTTCAGCCTGAACACAGACAGATAATGTAGATGAAAATGTAAATCTTTTTGATAGTAATGAATCTCTTCGTTTGGATTATTTCTCTGTTGATGACATTCCAGGTCAACCAAGACCGTTAGCTGTAGACTTTTCAAATGCTAATCTATCTTTTATTCAGCAAATGGTCAATGAGGTAAATCAGGAATCTGAACCTGAATTCGAAACAAATGATGATGTTGAGATTGAAGAAGAGGAAATGCGTCCTGATGAATTCTATGACGATGCTCCTACAATCGAGACTGATTCTTCGGAAGATGAAGCAGAGCCAGCTGGAACTTCGCAAACTGTTCCAGAAACTACATCGGCTTCTGATACTACATCTACTTCGACCTCTGAGCGGCCTGTGATAAGTTTTATTCCTGATGTATATGTTCCCGTTACTTGCAAGACATATAAGGTTAGTGGGAATTATACAAGAGTTATTAAAAGCTGGAAAACCTACAAAGGTATTTTCATGATTAAAAGAAGCGATGGCATTCAGTATTTCAAAAGATCATTTAAGAAGCTGAGTACATTGCCAAAGGGAGAAATAAATCGTCTAGCTCAACTGGAATTGATAAATCCAACTAGGGATTCAAGAGCTGATTTTGTACAGACGGTTTTGCGTCGTGAAGTTAAGAGCAAAAGATATAATTTTATCAAACCGACGCTTGGTAAGAGATTCATATTCAAAAAGAAACTTGATCCAGTTACAATGCAGCCAATTTTTAAAATGCGTTATCCACCAGCTGATTGTTTAACTGAAATACCATTGGAGACAGTTCCATTTAACTTTCTAAGAAGATTTCATTATTGGGAACTCGATCCTCATACAGGCGAAGCTGTGTTCATTTTTGTTCTAGAATCTGAGCATCCAGAAAGAACTTCGCTTTATGGTTTGAAGAAAGCTCAATTTAAAGTCTTTGATCCTATGAGCTTGATCAATTTGTCACAGAAAGACTTGAGGAAGTTGTTTGATAATCCAATTCGCTTCAACGTAAGAAATGTTGTGAATTCGATTCTAGCTAGACAATTCCAGAAAGTGGTGACTGTGTGTGTTACGCATGGGATTCATGCTGGAGGCAGGTTTCCTACAGGATGGGCTTAATTGAAGAAATTTTGAAGACCAAGCTGAAGACACGGGGGAGTTTGTTGGTGCATCTTAGTGTGTCTGTCAGTTGGTCTAGGTCTGTAATGCGTTTGATATGTAATTACGTTAGTTGATAACGTTTTGTCTTAATTACATTTTGTGTTTTGGCGACACAAGGTCTTTGTGTCGCAACAGTCAATCTGGCGACACATCTTGTGTCGCATGAGTCGGCTTGGCGACACAGCTTGTGTCGCAAAGGTCAGATTAGGTTTAGTATAAATAGTCTTGTACGGCTCATGGTTTGAGGTTGACGAATTTGTGATCAGTGAGAGCATATTGTAATCATTCTACTTAATATAAGCTGCTCGGTTTTGTGTTAATCAATCATATACTTTGTGTTTGATTAGTGTTTATTCGTTTAACATTTTGTTATCAATCGTGGGATTCCGCACTACGGTTGATTATTAGGGATTCGATTAGGTCTGTTACAGGGGTCCTACAGTAACTGCCGAACTCTGATTCTTATCTTAGAGTTAGCCCTTTAGATAAGTGATCAACTATTCCATTGTTCTACTGATATCGTATGAATCGAGACATGATTTTAATCAATCTCAAATATCATGATTAGTTTTTCTGATTTCCGATTACATTGACTTTATGAGACTATTGAACCATCAACTTAGTCTTGGTCAGGCCTAGCACTTTGGAGTCAATCTTTAATCATCAGAGGGCCCAAGATATCGCTTTTCCCATTTAGGCAAAAAGGAACAAATAAATTTTGACTACATAGTACTAGTCAACTCATCATGTCATACCTAGCATACCCTTTATGACTGGCAGTTACGCACAGCGTTTGAATAGACTAAAGTATAACAGACTTGAAAAACTAGAAACTCAATGTATCTCCATTTTAAGAATAGAGGATATTATCATCTCAGAGTTACTCGTGATTTCAATCCATGAAGTAACTTCCATGAATGCGGGTCTCTCCTATACTTAAATCCCCATCAAGTACCCATGAGTGTTGCAACATTCTCTATGCCATGTCTAATCTCCATAGACAATCTACTAACACTCCATGACACTCTTGATTCACCACTTACTTCCAGGAGTGTGAACGATTGAGGAGGTTTGAATAAAAAACTGTTTTACTTGGGAAGTGGTGTCTAAACATGCAAAACTGAAACACAATGACAAACAATAGTAAATGGCAGAACTCCTTCCAATAAATAAATCTCTATTATTTAATCACCAAGTCTATATCAATTTCCATCATTGTTTACAATGTTTCAAAATCAAACTATCAACTAAAACTTTACATTATCTCTTAAGCCTATGCTCCTAGCATGCTCATCATGTTTGGACTTTCCAAGTGGCTTTGTGAAAGGATCAGCCGCATTATCTTCTGATCTTATACTCTTCACAATCACGTGTCCTTCTTCTACTTTCCTTCGAACAAAATGGTATTTTCTCTCAATGTGCTTTGACTTTCCGTGATCCTTGGGTTCTCCACTCAAGGCGACCGCACTTTCGTTATCACAGAATATTTCAATGGGGTCTTGAACCGTTGGAACAACTCCAAGATCTCCAATAAAATTCTTAATCCAGATGGCTTCCTTTGAAGCCTCGCAAGCCGCTATGTACTCAGACTCGCACGTTGAGTCTGCCACCGTATCTTGCTTGGAACTTTTCCATGTCACTGCTCCCCCATTTAGTAAGTATACCCAACCAGACTGTGAACGGCTATCATCTCTATCTGTTTGGAAACTTGCATCATTATAACCCGTTACTCTGAGTTCTTCTTCTCCATCATAAACCAAGAACCTGTCCTTAGTATTTCTCAGATACTTAAGAATATTCTTTACAGCTGTCCAATGACCTTCACCAGGATTCTGCTGATGTCGACTCACTAAGCTCAAAGCAAATGAGACATCAGGTCTCGTACACTTCATGGCATACATGATCGATCCTATAGCTGAAGCATATGGGACTCGACTCATTCTATCCGATTCTTCCTTAGATTTCGGACAAAGATCCTTACTGATCTAAAATGCCATGATGTAAGGGTAGATTCCCTTTCTTAGAGTTCTCCATTTTGAATATTTTCAAAATTTTATCTAAGTATGTGTCCTAGCTAAGTCCTATGAGACGTCTCGACCTATCTCTATAAATCTTTATACCAAGAATATATGCTGCATCTCCCAAGTCTTTTATAGCGAAACATTTTCCCAACCAATCCTTTACACTTTGTAATGTTGGGACATCGTTTCCTATGAGTAGTATATCATCCACATATAATACTAGGAAGACTACGACACTCCCACTGAACTTGACATATATACATGACTCATCTTCGCTTCTAGAAAATCCAAACTCTGTGACTTTTTCATGGAAGCAGAGATTCCAGCTACGAGAGGCTTGTTTAAGTCCATAAATAGCCTTTTGAAACTTGCACACTCTATTAGGATACTTTGCATTTTCAAAACCTTCCAGTTGTGCCATGAACACATCCTCTGTCAGTTTCCCGTTAAGGAAGGCGGTTTTGACATCCATCTGCCAAATTTCATAATCATGAAACGCAACTATGGCTTGCATAATCCTAATTGACTTTATCTTAGCTACTGGCGAGAAGGTTTCCTCATAATCAATCCCGTGAGTTTGAGTATAGCCCTTCGCTACCAACCTAGCTTTATAAGTGTGTACTTTCCCATCCATGTCGGTCTTGTTCTTGAAGATCCACTTACAACCCACCGTCTTAAGACCGGGTGTAGTGTCAACCAAATTCCAAACTTGGTTGTCATACATGGACTGAATTTCGCTTTTCATAGCTTCCTTCCACTTGGCAGCCTCAGGGCCTGCCATCGCTTCCTTGTAGTTAGCAGGTTCATCTAAGTCATTTAGTGTACCATCACTAATTTTATCCTCTTCTTCTACATGGTTACCATAATAGAACTGAGGAGGCTTGCTAACTCTACAAGATCTGCGAACGGGTAAAGATATGTCTTCAGGTTCAACAAGTGTTTCCACCTCTTGTTGAACGTCAGTGTTTACTGTAGGTTCTTCTTTGGTCGACTCTTGAATTTCTTCAAGATCTATCTTACTCCCACTGTCCTCTTTAGATATCATTTCTCTCTCAAGGAACACTCCTCTTCGAGCTACAAAGACCACATTATCCGCGGGTCTGTAGAACAGATATCCAAATGACTCTTGTGGATAACCGACGAAAAGACACTTTTCAGATCTAGAGTCTAGTTTGTCCTGAGTTTCTTGTCTAACGAAAACTTCACAACCCCAAATTTTGATGTGACCAAGAGAAGGACGTCTTCTCTTCCACATCTCATAAGGTGTCTTTGAAACCTTCTTGGTGGATAAAAGATTTAAGATGCGAGCGGCTGTTTCTAATGCATAACCCCAAAAACTTATCGGAAGTGTAGCCCGACTCATCATAGACCGAACCATGTCCAACAAGGTTCTATTTCTCCTCTCAGCAACTCCATTAAGTTGTGGTGTTCTAGGAGGAGTTAATTGTGAAACTATTCCACAATCTCTAAGATGATCTAGAAACTCGATACTAAGGTATTCTCCTCCCCTATCGGATCATAGTACCTTTATCTTTCTGCCCAATTGATTCTCTACTTCGCTTTGATATCTTTTGAATATCTCAAAAGTATCTGACTTATGCTTAATCAAATAAACATGTCCAAATCTACTGTAGTCATCAGTAAATGTAACATAATATCGATTTCCATCTTTTGTGGCGCATCGGAATGGTCCACAAACATCTGTGTGTACCAAGTCCAACAATCCTTCACCTCTTTCACACGACCCGGTGAATGGTGATTTAGTCATCTTGCCCAATAAACAAGATTCGCATACATCATCCGATTTGAGGTCGAATGATTCCAACACTCCATCCTTTTGGAGTTGGCCGATGCGTTTCTTGTTTACGTGCCCAAGACGATAATGCCACAATTTGGATTTATCAAGCTCATTAGACGAATAAACATTTAAAATCAAATTGCTAACATATTCAACATTTTCATATATGCCAATGTAAGGAGAAGCTTTGAAAATAAAACCACCATTTAAATAAACCAAAATATCACCATTCTCATTATCAAATGAAAATCGATAACCATCCTTAAACAAAGCATAAAATGAAATAATGTTTCTAGTCATTTCTGACGAATAACAGCAATTATTCAAATCTATCCTAACTCCAGAATTCAGCACGAGCTCATACTTTTCAATCTCGGTAACAGGCGTGATTCCTCTGTTTCCCATGACTAGATTAAGCTCCCCATGCTTCAACTTTCTACTTTCCTTTAGACCCTGCAATACAGTGCAAATGTGAGTACCACACCCTATATCCAGAACCCACGAATTAGAAGTTGTAGTATTATGGAGTTCGATCATGAACATACCTGAGTGAACACTCTTTTCAACCTAGCTATCTTCAAGGTCTTTCAGGTATTTCGGGCAGCTACGTTTCCAGTGCCCCTTAGTGTTGCAGTAAAAGCACAGTGCTTCCTTCAGATCATTCTCTGGTGCAATATCAAAATCAGTCTTTCTTTTGGACCCACGATTGAACTTTCCATTCGTAGTCTTTGCTTTCCAATTTGACCTCTTTCTTTTCTTTGTAGTTTGACCAATTGCCAACACAGGAGCTGCTGAGTTAGAGGACACATCATCCTTTTTGATTCCTTGCTCAGCAGTTTGCAGCAAATTATGGAGTTCCATTATTGAGCCTTCTCTCTCATTCATATTCATCTGATATGATATTACAAACTGATTGTAGACAGCTGGCTGACAAGACAAAATTATGGCAATGGAAAACTTTGTGTCAAACATCATATTCAATGATTCTAACTTATCAAAGTACCCTTTCATCTTCAAGACGAAAGCACAGATAGATGCTCTAGGTTTGGGTTTGCAAGCCATGAGTGACTTAACCACATCAAGGCGTTCTTTGCTCGCCTTTGCCTGGAACATTTCCTTAAGCTGTTGGTTCATTTCATAAGCCCAAGTATTCTCAAAAGTCTTTTGCAACTCGGGTCTCATGGAGGATGCCATGATACAAGACACTTTATTCGCATCATCATAATGTTTCCTGTGTGCCTCAATCTCCTCTTGGGTTGAATCTTCATCAATCACGGGAATCTGCTCATCGAGAACATACTCCTTGTTCTCGTACCTCAAGGTAAACCTTAGGTTACGCATCCAATCCATATAGTTTGGACCAGTCAGTCTTTCCCTTCCAAGAACTGAGAGAAGTGAGAAGTTCGAGTTGTGTGCGGAATTGGGGACGGGAGGATTATTACCATTTGTAGAAGACATCTATAAGATAAACAGTTTTAGTTAGTTTGAATATTCCTTAATTAATTACCCAATTACAAAATTAAGGATAGGATCCATATTTTAGATTCGTTTTATGAAAAGGTTTGCCGTAATCATATTGCGAATTTATTTTAGGTAGACAATGCCTTTGTCAATTTCATTCTCTATGAAACTCCTAGTTCTTTTGAGATTCATTGATTCTTATCAACGGCATGTTAATCTCGGATATGCTCATCTACCATTCATGACTGGTATGCCGAGGATCATGAACAAGATGGTGAACTTAACCATGCAAAACCCGCGTGGTCCCCGGCCCGAGTACGTTCGAGAATCGCGAGTTCCACATCACCTCTCAATATGTTCTCATATTAATGTGTCGGTAAACCACACACGCTCCATTAACAGACCATATGAAAGATGTGCGGTTTTCATGGATTAGCATACTATTCACATTTTAGTATCTAGAACGGGATTTTGTTTTTAGTACTTTTAGGTCATACTTTTGATCTTGACATCATCCTATCAAAAGTCCTCGGTAGCTCCATTGAACGCACAAAGAAGCGGAGAAGCAGGTCAGCGCGAAGCCTATTAAAAACCTAACTTCTTTAGGGAAGCTGAGCTACCCGCCTTATACCTCTCTTATAGTTTGTTCACTATGGGTGAGCCGATTTATCAATTGACTGACGATATATTTACATTTAATGATACATATAACTATAGCTCATAATATATGTAATGTCTCTCTTTAAACTCTTAAAGTCTACGGTTCTATTTTAAAACATTTTAAAATTTGAGGGTATATTTTAAACAATTCAAAATATAGGGTCTAAAGTGTAAATTCTGTTTACCAATTTAGATAATCTATTTCCAATTTATCTTTACCTACATACTATTGCAGATAATTAAATGCTAGTATTTATCAAACCTGGCTCTGATACCACTGTTGAGTTTTCTAATCCCTAACTAGATTAATATACGCAGCGGAATAATAACAAAATAATTAATCTAAGGCAATTAGGAAACTAAACCCTAAGGAATCTTTGAGAAAACCAATTTCTCACGCATAGACTAATAATCAAAACCTTTTGCTTGGTGGCGAGTGCCCAAACTAGAACACCTCTAATGCTTCACACCCACGAACCAAGAGAAATTCCCAAACTCCTAGCGTCCCAACTCTAAGTCGTGTAAACTCTTACAAGGAGTAGGAATGAGAAAGAGAAAGAATTGAACTCTATTCAATTCTGGGATTCATCTGAAAGCATAGGGAAGGTCCCTATTTATAGTGAAGGAGGAGGCCTAATGTAACATCCCCGACTTGGGCCTAGTAGAATTAAGGTATTTTTTTCTTAAATTATTTGCTATTTAAATAGTAGTTACGATTACTTGGCATTATTTGGATAATTTAAATTTATATGTCAAATAGTCAAACGACTTATTGTGATAAATAAATTATTGCTTGTTTTAAATTAATTTAGATGACAATATAATGAAATGTATTTTCTCGCAAATGATTTTTTTAGGTTCCAGACAATAGATTTAGAACGGGTATAATATTACACTGCAATATACTTGAACAAAAGGGATGTGTCGACCCTTACTTCCTCACTTCACTGATTTTGGTTTAGACTCATTCACAACTCAAGAACACACACACTTACACTTAGAAATCAAAGAAAGAAATCAAAGAATATCATCTAGCAACTTGTAGCTGTGATTTAGATTCTACATTGTCATCATCTTCCTCTTATTAGCATCTCCATTGTAAGTATAATTCTCCATTCTATGTATATGGTTAAATTAGTAGAAATTAGGTTGAATCAATGATGCATGTGTAGAAATTGGTGTTAGATGTTGTTGTTTAATGTTATACCATGTTTATTGATGATACTTGAGGTGAATTATTGAGTGAATTTGTGTTTCCTAATGGTATTTCATGTTTTGGGGTTTTTGGTTCGTGCATAATCTGAGTTGCAGGTTTGGTGGACAGGTTTGAACCTCTCAGCCGATCGGCTGAGAATGCATAGCCGATCGACTATGCTTGTTAAACCGAACGGCTAAAATTAGCCGAACGGCTATTTTAGTTCAAAAGGCGAACATCAACTCGTGTCTGAACCCAATGTCTTTGGTATGCATAGATTAGCCGATCGGTTGGTCTTGAGCCGATCGGGTACATTGGTTTAGCCGATCGGCTAAGGTCTCATAGCCGATCGGGTATGGGACCAAATCAGAATAGTTTGTTTGTGTGGTACTTTTGTATATATAAGTATATGTGTGTATATGCATATATGTATGCTATGCTAAGTAAAAATTAATATGTAAAAGTGAATGTTAATTTTGGGACATAATCATTATGTGATCCTTGAGATAGGCTACATTGTTGAGTTTCTAACTTATTAATCGTTTATGTTTCCAGATAACCCAAAGACTCAATAATATAAGACTTTTGAGTGGAGACTGCGATTGTAAGGGTGAGTGGATCTATGACTTACGATCTAAGTTAATTGTAACAATTTGGTTACAGCGGGTAAATGTAGTTTTACCGTTTTAATTACATATTGTCATGATTATTATGAATTATGTGATTGATTCAGAGGTCAATTGTGATTGGGTTGGGATACTATTACTTGGACAACATTAGTGCTTTGTACATGTGTTGTTTATTGAAATGATGTTGTATGAAGTAATAGTACCCAACTATCGGTTAGATCACTGATTTGGCCTTCAGTGGTTGTAAGTGTTGCTTGGGGGCCACCGCCGCAGTAGGGTTCCTCAAGGACCACCGATCCTCTTGACGCTAGTTGTTTATGATGCTTAGTTGTAAATAATTGTTAAATTGAGTTAGGTTGTTAGTTATTGTTCTATTCACTTAGCTTTGTGCTAATCCTTCCTCCTAACTCTTGCAGGTGATCTTTTGTATGTGGGTTGGCAAGAGTTTGGGAAAAAGAATGTTTGACTCCGCTTACTCTGTTTTGGTTAAACATGTTAATAGTTTATTATCATGTTGGATTTAATAACACTAAGGCGTAATATTTAAATATTTGTATTAAGTTAAGTGTTTGAATAATATTATGTGATTTGTACTTTTATTTTAAATGGTAAACCGTGTTGTAATTATTAAATATCGCTTCCGTTATGTTTTAAAAAAAATAGCCTTGTGAATTTGGTGTGCGTTACACCTAGGGTTTTATCCCTTGGCCGATGTGGGACAAACCACCAGAAATTCCAACCGGCGGTTGGACCTTCCAACCGGCGGTTGGATCTGTTTCCAGAATATTCTATTGGTTCGTTCCACCGCCTTTACCCTTTAGACTCCAGCCGCCGGTTGAACCTTCCAACCGGCGTATGGATCCACTTTCCAGAATGTTCCACTAATTAATCCAATAATCAGTTATCTCTCGTTTATTTCTCTTACTGTTCATTGAGGGCGACCCAAAAAGGACTCTACTTTTAATGATAGTATTACCAATTTAGTTATGATCTTGGACACTATTCCAACAGTGCTTCCGGGGGTCTCTTCACTGGTGGTATGTTTCGGTGTTGGTGGTGGTGATTTCCGATGAAAGGAGACGGCGGGGTTGTGATTTGCAGCGACAATGATGATTTTCAGTGGTGGTGATATAGATATAAATTTAATGAAATTGATTCAACCTTTTATTAAGGGAGAGCCATGAAGATTGATGTTGTATCGAGGATGAGTGGATGACGGTAACTTGTTGCTTTCTTGATGATAGGAAAGTGATATCGCGTAAAAAGTCACGTTTTTACTATAGATATCTCTCTCATTCTGGAACAATTCTTGGCACTTTAACTCAAAAACATTACAAATCTGTAATATTATGCCAAGATGGTAGAAACAAGATTGCATGATGAAAATCAAGCAAAACGGGCAGAAAACGAAGATTCCACGCACGTTTAAAGATTTCAGACATCAAAACGAGGTTTCAAGACCAAAGAGCCCATCACCAACATCTATCTGACCCAAGATGTTCGTTTTTAAATTACGAATCCAACAGAAGAAGAATCAACTAAAACGGACGAAGAACGAAGATTCTACGCACTCCGGAAGATTCAAACGATTCGTACGACACATCTAAAGTTCAGAGACATATTTTTGGGATTTCTTTTCATCAAAAGCTTCGTTTTTAAATTACAAATCCAACGCAAAAAGAATCAACGCAAACGGGTGCATAACGAAGAAAACACGCACGAATCGAGAAACGCAGCAACCGGCAGCAGACTGGTGCCACTGGCAGCCAGCCGCCGCCGCCAGCCAGCCAGCCGCTGGCTGCTGGTAGCCAGCCGCCGGATGCTGGCAGCCAGCCACCGCCGGCTGCCACTCACCCGCACGGGTTGCACTTTTTTGTCCTTCTTCGTACCTGGTGCTAGACCTTTTCCTACTTTTTGTACCTGGTGCCACTACCTTTTTCGCCTTTTGTACCTGGTGCCGCTACCTTTTCCACCTTTTTCTATCATGAGCTTTGGGGTGCTAACTTGAGCCGAATTTCCTCTATAAAAGGCAGCCCCTAGCTCTCATTTCAACACACCAACTCATACACAAACACACACACTCATACTTACACTCTCATTCTTCCATTTTCACTTCTCACTCTAAAAGTCTCTTATATTTTAGTCTAGGGTTATTGTAATTAATCTACGGATTAACATAGAGGTTAGAGCGAACGTTAGGAGATTCATCTTTGTACGTGTGAACGAGTTGTCTGTCATAATAATACGCTGCTGCGCATTTATTTCCGGGTGATATCAAAACCTTTATCATACTTGCTTTATTTCATATTTCAATTATGTATCATTGTCTTGTATGTGATTTGTCTATTGCCATGAATTGCGAGTACTCTATTATTGTGATTGTTGATGATGTAGATAATTATAAGTAAGGATGACGTTATATAATTAAGTGTACGACAATTGTAAACGTGATGTAACGGCCCCTATTCGACAGTTTATCTGATATAGTACTGGAAACGTTTTATACGGAGCACAAATGTATGGAAGTTGATAAACGACCGAATGTAGTTACATCACTGGAATCAGCTCTGGTTTAACAGTTGGAATTCCGAAAGGATAATACAACTTCACAACTAACTGGTATATCCTACGAAAGTCAATGCACAATAAAATAATGTTCGAAAACACGTTCAGATAAAATAGGAATTAATGACCTTTGTACCGTTAAGACTTTATGAACTTGAGTTTAATTTAAGGAGTACCCTTTCCGGTTATCCACGTGACTGCAACCTAGTAATTAGGACTTGATCAACCTTAATTATGGTAAGTAGTTATTTATGCCCATGACATGCAACAAGTAAGACACAGTGAATCCACTCGTTGTACATATTAGGTTTACATTTCTGCATCGCTTTACATTTAGTTAGTTTAGAGTGTCACATTCACCGTTAATTACTCTTGACCGCATGTCTAATGTAAGAAGCAGTCGAACTACCATGTAAAGTACACTGTCCGATTACTGAAAGGCATGGCCTGCATATGAAACACGTTTTTATAAACTGCGAATAATCTAGGGATGTATAACTGTTTGAAAAGGAGAACTCAAGTCATAAGTTGAAGTAACCAAACCCTAATGCATAAAACAAGACTTAGGAATAAGGATAACATCCTCGTGATTTAGATACCTTAAAACACTAAGCCTTACACAATCAGCGGTCAAAACATACAAAGTTATTAATCTACATGCTAATAAAATACTAGACTATTTTAGGGGTTAAGAAATGTCGGACCTATGAGACGATACGCTACTGATTCATGCACCTCGGCGTCAAGCCAAAATAGGTTGTTTATCTTTCAACTAGATAAGTATTGGAAGTTTGCGTATTGCTCCGATCAGAATCACGATAACCTAGTTCCTAGTGACATACCAATGGGAAATTTAATTGGTAGGGTTCTAGAGTTTACACCTGATAGTTTAAATCATTATATTAGTATTGCCCCTATTTAATCTGTCATCCTGAAACATTAATTATCAAAATCTCAGCAATCACATATTTATCTTTATCTGCTTTCCTGTAATTTACTTTTCTGCATTTTAATTACATGCCTTTAGTTTAAAACCCCCAAACCTACCTACTTTGTTTCATCCTAAATATCTCCTACCGAAAGCATCAGCTTTAATCTCCCACACGTTTGGATTCATAGAACGATCTTAGGTCATACTTACCGCTTACTAACCAGAGTAGGTAGTACGTATAATTTAAGCCCAGCAAAATATAAATTTTAAAACCCCTGTTGCGCCCGCATCACCATCAGAAATCGCAACGACACTGAACCGACGGTTGCGGGTGCAACAGAAAGATAGAAAGATTCAAAAATTAAAGTATAAGTCATGATATCGCCACGTAAGGGGGAAAAAAGCCACGTCAACGTTTAGTTAAATGTAAAATGCCAAATATTGATAGTTACCGGTCGATCAGGTAACTGGTTACCATGTTGCATATACGAGTACAAAATTCTTCTATTTAATGCATACCTAGATAATAAATATAGTAGGTTGCATATATGAAATATTTTATGTCAGTTCATTAGTTCATTACTGATTTTTGTCATTTCAGGCAGGAAAAGCTTCACTCAAACAAAAGCTTCACTCAATATTTTGTGGCACAAAGTAACAAAGATGGTTTTACTCATTGTATGACTTTTCAGACAGGAAAAGCTTCAGTCATTAAATGGCCTTAATTTTGTAGTGATATTACTATATATGTCATAAAGTACTCAACTCTAAGAAAATGACTATATTACCCTTACATAATTACTAAAGCAATCAACTATCATCTATATATAGAAAGCAATAACTATATATATGACCAAATAAGAAAATCAATGATGGTTTTAGGAAGATATGTAATTTGTATTAGTATGCATCGATGGTAATAATGTTTACTGAAAGAAGTTCACATAAGTCAAACAAAACTTCCAACGTTGATACATTTGCATGTTGAAAGAACCTCGTCGTTATACGCGAGTATACAACTAGTTGTTT
This sequence comes from Pseudognaphalium luteoalbum, assembly GCA_963422505.1. Taxonomy (NCBI): domain Eukaryota; kingdom Viridiplantae; phylum Streptophyta; class Magnoliopsida; order Asterales; family Asteraceae; genus Pseudognaphalium; species Pseudognaphalium luteoalbum. Next base: position 2,692,606 of record OY730192.1, read on the forward strand.
AAATGTGTTCCAAGCTTCACTTATTTTTCTCTCAGTTAACGGAAAACTTTCTATTTCTAAGTAAGAATCGTGTGTATTGATTACACTCAAAGCTTTCTTTATAATTAAAAACTAGTTTAAGACCCACAAAATTTGCGAGTTGACTTTATGATATGTCTTATATGAAAGTTTTATATGGATTTAACAAGTTTTTTGGTGTTGGTGTATGGTACATCAGTTTGTATTGTTTTAATTTAAATAAAAAATGTATTAAGGATTTAAATTGTGATAGATTATGGATTGATAAGTCCAAATAAATAAATTAATTATTAGGGATAATATTATGTATGATATTACCTTGTTATTTGTATTAATATTTAATAATACTATAATATTTAAAATCGTACGGATATGTTTTTCTAAATAAGCAAATTTACCGGTTCAGCAAGCAAATAATATTTTGTATCTAAAAAATAATGTTCTTTGCAGTGCATTGGTGGTTTTCGTCCATCTAAGTTATTCTCTGTAATTTAAATCAACAACCTATAATGCATTACTTTATCTTTTTGACTTTAACGAAAGATGACAAAACATAACAACTCAAATGCAGACTTACTGACTCGAATGACGTTGACACAACCTTTGAAAATTAAATGGTAAATTATTTTAGGGATGTAAATCAGAATATAGAGAAATTAATGAGAACATAGTAAATTAATTAATCAATTATTGATAATATTGTGCATGATACCACTTCCTTTTTTTTGTATTTGTATTGTTCTTTTATAATAGAACTATATTATGTATCGAAACTTTTAATTAGTTAAATAAAAAGTTAAATTTTTAGCTTTAAGATTTCAAATCTTGTAATTCGGTATTTATTTTTTTTGTGTTTTAAATTTGGTTGTATTTTCTGTAACTCTTTTTTTTTTTGTTTCGCCAAAGTTACATACATGGGATAACCGAAACCCACGAATAAATATTAAAAATGATGGGTAATACTATTTGGGTACCCAACGGGTATTGAGCCGGCTATCAGTATGAATATTCTAAACCAGTAGGTGTACATATACACTAAAACCCGCCGAAAATCGAACCGTTAGCATCTATAATCCAAGCATTGTAAATTAGAAATTGAAAAAAGAATTTAATTTTTATTTTAGAATTGAAAATAACTTGTTGTGGGGTGCAGAAATTTTAAAATAAAAAAAAATTATGAAGAGTTTGAATTATAAAAAATAATAATAAAGTAGTTGTTAAATTAAAATTTTATAGAGGATTATTTACAATTAACAAAAAAATAGATGACTTATATTGTAAATATTGAAGGGTGTATTTTGTAAATATAGAAAAGTATATTAGTATTTTAGTCACATAAAAATAGAATTAATGATGTCATTAAATTAATTAAGGATTAAATATTAATTATTAATCTCAATCTAATGACTAATATTCTTTAAAGATTTTTCTTTTAATATATAAGATAGATCTCATTTAATACTTTCTTACAAAAGAAAGTGAATCAATAATATTTTTTTAAAGTGTATTAAATGCAAAGTTTAAATTTATTAAATGGAATTTTAATTTTAAGATATATTTAACTTTGATAAATACACATAATTTTTTATTATTTTTTGAAAGATATGAGGGATTCAAATAGCATAAGCTAATAAATATTTGTAACATGATACATAAGATATTGATTTTTTCTTAAAGCAAAATAAAATATAGATTCACAAACATGATTTTATCATTATTATTTCTAAGGAAAATTCTATATTGGGGGCTGTAGTAGGTAAGCATTATTATATTATATATTATTAATAACTAGCATAATATCCGCGCGATGCAGCGGTGAAAGTGGTGACGGGGATGGAGGTGCGAGTGAATGTTTTAAAAATAAAAACATACCGTACTCCGTCCGTCACATTTTAAATGTCCACGATACTATTTTGGGATATCCCATTATAAGTGTCCACTTTGATATTTAACCAATCAAAAAAAATATTAGGAGGTAAATTTAATATTTGATGGATGAAAAGTGTAGTTAGTAGAGAATAAGTAGTAAATAAAAAATAATATGTAATGTGATAGGGGTATTAATGAAAGTGTAGTCAGTGGAGAATAAGTTGTAATCGATAATAGATAATGGGTTAGGGGTACATAATAAAAATGTTATAGATGAGTCAAGGGTAGTATAGTTATTTTGCTGTGTTGAGTACCATTTTAAAATAATAGTGGAGATGATTTATATATTGTATAGATATTACATTATTTATTGAATCATCTGTCAAATGTCAATTGTGGTGTTACAAAATACAGTAGGATTTAGTTTCTCTCGAATGTCATCTTTATAAGTAGTTGTCATTAGGCCTTTTAATCGAAGCGGACATTCAGCGAATAATTCGTGAACCGTGTGAACGAACGTGAACATAGTTTGTTTATATTCGTTTAATTTGTTTTGTTATATGAACGAACATGAATAAATTTTACGATCGTTTAATTATGTGAACGGATATGAACATAAGTCTCATTCGTGAATGTTTGTGAATGTTCGGTAACATGTTCTTTTGTTAACAAAAAGTAATAGATATTTGTATATCTTAGTTAATCCCATATAATTTCTTAATATAATAATAGTATCAAACATTTAGATATTTTCATTCTAAATATAATCGTATTAACAACTTAGATGTCTTATAAAAATATGTTAAAATTAAACATCATATTGTGATCGTTTTGTAATGATGAATTTGCATCTTTATGTTTCAAGTTATTTATTTATATATATATATATATATATATATATATATATATATATATATATATACATATATATATATATATATATATATATATATTCGTTGGGAGGGTTCAAGAGGGAAACATTTTTGGGGGGAAGGAAGTGTAATATTCGTTACGGAACATCTTAACTTTGTCAACATATATATCAAAGATAAAATTAATTTTACTCGTATATATTAATCAAAAGCGATGCTATAAAAATATATTCACTAATGAAATTTAATTTTAAGTCATAAGATAAGTTTATGAATATTTATTTAATAAAACATTAATATTCATCGGGGTGAATGTTAACTTAACTTTCATCACAATGAATGTAAAATAATAACATTAATTTAATTTTAACAATCATCGTGATGAATGTTAAGTTAACATTCGACACGAAGAATATTAACGATTTTGGATATAAAATTCATCAATTGATGTTAGAGCCTACAAAAAGAATTTATCAAGGAAGCTTAACATTCACAACATCGATTCTGATCAACATTTCTTAATTTCCCCTTAAAATGTTTAGCAAATGTATTGACAAAGTTAAGATGTTTCGTGATGAATGTTACACTTTCCCCCATCCCTCAAAAAAGACCCCATGGATCATATATATATATATATATATATATATATATATATATATATATATACACACACACATATACATAGGGGAATGTTCAAATGAGAACCACTTTAAAGTTGAGAACTTTAAGAACTGCAAAGAATACATGTTTGTTCACATGTGATTAACTTCAATCATATGTGAACATTGATGTACGTTTAATTGAAAAGAAAAAAAGTCAAAAAAATCTTAAAATTATATCGAAAAGCGTAAAAAAATAAATATATGTTCACATGTGAACGGTAATGTGAACAAATCGGTTAAAATGTCTTTTAAGACGTAAATTTATTATTTTTTGTCTTTTTTCTTTTTCAATTAAACATACATCAATGTTCACATGTGATTGAAGTTAATCACATGTGAACAAACATGTATTCTTTGTTGTTCTCAAAAATCTTAACTTTAGATTGGTTATCATTTAAAACTCCCACTATATGTGTGTGTGTGTTTTGTTTTTTGGAGTTTGTTTAACGTATTAATAAATGCATGTATTAAATTAAGTATTCGTTTGTTTGTGTCCATGAACAATTAATTTTCTTAGTGAATGAACATCAACAACAAAATCCATTCGTGTTCGTTCGTTTGTTCGATAAACTTTAACGAACGAATACAAACAAGCTTCGTTTGTATTCGTTCGGTTCGTTTACAGGCCTAGTTGTGATGGAACATAATTGGCATTACTTAACTGTCAATTTGAAACATCCCATAAAGTAATAGATAAATATATTACATAAACCAAAGACTAAATCAACAAATTAAAATTTTTATATAATAGTAACGCAGCTAAGAGATTACGTGTAATTATAACAGTGTCGACTTGTATAATTGTTTGGCTATTGACGAGCTCGGCAACTAAGAGTTTATATGTAATTACAGTAGTGTTTGAATTATATAAATTTTTAATTATCGATGAGCTCGGCCCTAATGTAGACGCCTCGAGTCCCTGACCCTTTTGATTTCTAATTTCCATAGGCCACAATGAGCGTCTACGTAAAGGTCAAGCCCATACAGTAACCAAATTCAAAATGTAAATTCTAACAGCTAGGAAAACAAACTTTAAAGAAAAGATGTTGCATTGATTTCTTTTAACTTTACAACTTGGACTTTTCTTTCGATGCAACAAAAAAGGAAATGAAACATCAATTTTTTATCTATAAAAACAATGTACATTTGTGCAAAACTAACTCACCTTCTGGTTGTTACAACAACGAACCCAATCAGGAAGGGCAACTTTTGCTTTTAAAATCTTCCGACAAAAGTTGTGCAAATAGTTCATTTAACCTCTTTGCACCAGGGCCAGGCCTGAAAACAGAATCATCACCACGAACCAAACAAGGGTCTGACCCATGTTCTGACCCACCAACACACCATGCACCTTCAGCAAACCGATGTGTACGACCTAAAAGTTCTTGATCAATCTTGTCAAGAACCACATCGTCCTTTGGAAACTTCCTAGCAAATGGTGCGCTACTATTGACCATTTTCTCAAAGTCTTTAATCGTCAAGTAACGTGGGTGCTGTTTTGGAGGATAGTCCCATGCAATGTAATGAAGATCATGGCTTATTGCAGTTTTAGTGAACTCATCGGTGTTGCATATAACTGTGTGAAAATAGCCTTCTGGGGACGAAACAAAGTTGGTGTAGTACATTAGAACAGTTCTCGGAAAATTATCCCATCCCCATATACAATATTCCAAGAAAGAGCGTGTTAGCATTACCCATGCGGAGCCTACAGAAACATACAAAACTAATTAATATAATGAGAAGCTATGTTAAGTGTTAACACTACAATACACATATGTTCCTCTGAGACACACAAAAATATGTATCCTGTTGTCTTACTTAGTTACTTGTAATCGTCTAAAAATAGGCTGGCATATATATAAACATGAATACAAGTCATAACAATTATCATGCTTTTAATGAAGATGAGACTTCCATTTATTGCTATTGTATGCACCCAAGACTTCTTTATCAAGTAACTGGTATTTTTTGCTGACGTGACAGCCATATAAGTCGCCACGTCACCAGTTTACAAATTATAAAAGGTCATATATACATACAAAAGCAAGAACTAAGAAGTTTGATACATATATCATAGAAAACTTTTGATGTTGAATACATACAATATAATTATGGATGAAATTCAATACATTTTCAGACACTTAAACCAATTCTGTCAACACTTAAAAAACGTTAAAATCAATTTCCCACAAACAATTTTTTCAGAGAAGAGGAAGCATGAACTTTACAATCCTACACTGGTCAAAACATCAACAAAAGTACATGCATTTAGCTAATTTGTTTCAGTGTAACATGTTAACATGGTACGTATATTTCATGCAAGTTCTAAAGCAACAGCAAAATATTTAGTCCACCATTTAATAAATGGTAATCCTCTTTTTGATTTTTATTAAAAGAGCAGCAACCTCACAGACCAAATATGACTACTGCAATCAATATAATTACCAAGGATCCTCTGTTTACTTATATGAGATTCAAAAATAGAGATCAATATACTATTCCAAACCTAAAGAACTTTACTCAGCTATTGAAGGTAGCTATCAATACTAAGTAATCCCCTGTTTTTAAAAGATGCAGGAAGCAATCTTAACTAATCCAGACTTCAATTGTATAGAACATATATTACATCTCGAGCCGCTAATAATAGACTTATAGGCCTACAATTTTAGGGTAATACACTACCTAAACAACCTTCAAATTAACTAAAATCATAGTCAAAACTATCAAGAACCTTACCAAAAATATGAAAGGAGCTCAGGATTAATATCCACAAATAATGTGGGAGAGATGTCACGATTATGTTAATGTATTGACCTTTTATGTCAACATCAAACAAAATACATTCTGAATTAATAATCTATGGCTAGTGGCTACTCGTATTATAGTTGTCATTGTCACCAACTGAAGTCTATCCAATTATATAAAGTTCCAACATAGCTATCAAAATATTAATGGAAAATTAAAAAAAACCTTATTACTTTTAGAGTTAAGGAATTAGTTTGACTTCAGAACTTAATATTGAAACAATTTAATTCTTAAAGTTAACAAATTAAATATCTCACCGGTGAGCAAATTAAATGATGTAGGAAGAGATCTACGTTGTGAGGTGATTGCAAGATCCGATTTCTTGGACAAATAAAGACCTGGATCAACAATAATTGGCTTTGCCCTCTGGTTCCTACAAAACCAAGCATATAAAATTAAGTATCACTGTTTCATTTGCATTATCGTAGCTAAGGCAAGTCGATTTTCTCTTACAATTTCCATCCAGTAAGCTTAGTGTGTTCAATAAAGTTGAGAGTTCTTGATAGATTAGAGAATACATGAAGCAAATCTGCAAAATAAAAAACATGACGAGGTTTAGATGGTTATGAAAGTGTGACAAGATATCAAATGGGATTTTTCCTTTCAATTGTATGCATATCCTTCCAAACGAATTTTAGGATTAACAAAGTATGATAAAATCCTAATAGCACCAATAGATGCAATAAAATTGCTAAACCACATGAATGCCATTTTTCATTTTTTTTCCCCATTACTTGATATCAATCATATCATAACTTTAAGTTAAGAATTACTGAGCATTGCTTCCACTTGTCACTTAAACAAGAATACATCTGTAGTTTATAACCATCCAAGTGATCCAACTTATACGATAACCATGGCCAATGTATCTCAATGGCTTCGATCTCCAACTTATTTCATCTAATGGAAATAAGGGTTCTGTGACTTCTGTCATATGATACAAGTCACTAATGTGATTAGAAGCACAGCATTACTACCTGGATTATCCAATTTGTGGGTCCAGATTCATTTTTCCTGACATTGTGTAATGACTACCTACATCTGATAATCGTATAAAACAGGAAATAATCTAATTTTTATCATTATTCTATATCTTTGCTGAATATATAAGAGCATATTTCTTGAAATTGTTTTTGAAAATTGACATCTAAAGTTTCAATTGCACATAAGATTTTATCTTTTTGAAACAAAAACACATCAGACACTTAAATATACGAAAACTATAAAAGCCCAAGTTTCAGGATACAATAATGATCCAAACTTTACTAAATAAAATCAAGAAGTTGAACCTGTTCACCTGTTGTGAAGAAATGAGTTAAAGCAGAATCTAATATGATACAACTATAAGTCACCAAGTCTAGTGGACATAAGGATACTTGTATATGCTATGACTATAATCACATTTTGATCATAACTCACATCAAGTTATAATCACGCATAATCGTATCTACATGAAGTTCCTAGGATTCTACGATATACAATAAAATGAAAAAGTTCACTTTGAAAGCATCTATACAAGTAGCAACAACAGGAAAGCATGTTATGAGTTGAACATAAAGGATTTTTAAACTCACCATCTTGTGTCACAAGTGGATAATCCGAAGCACTAAGATTAATAAACCAATCCCAATTCAAGCTTTCCTTCAATAAAATCGCAATCGCTTGAAGGGTAGTTGCAATCATTGTAGGGCCCTTATATGTCACCAAATTCGATTGAGCCATCACCCTAACATTCTCAACTTCATAAAAAGTTGGGTCATTCTTAACCGCCATCGTTAACTCTAACCTTTCTCGGGGTGGAGCTTCAAGATCCATATGCAAAATGTATTGATTTCTTGGATGATATATAGCTTGTAAAGTTCTCATCATTCTTTTGCTATCACCCTTTGTACCTGAAATAAGGTAAGCTAATCTAGGGGCTTTTTCTTTAGGAAAATCACTAGCCTTTTCGATATTCATCTCAACAAAATACCCACCAGAATCCTCTGAATTTGCAGATTCGAAATTTAACAAATCTTGATTGTATGGTGATGATGATGATGATGGTGAATAAAGCCCAAAAACAGCAGCTGAAATCAAAGTAATCCAAACAACCAAACTCGTAAAAAAGGGTATAATCCACTTTCTATCATTATTGTAAATCCTCCCTGAATGTATATGTTTCTTGAAATTTTTACCCAAAATTGACATCTAGGGCTTCAATTACACCAAAGATTCGATCTTTTTGAAACGAAAACACATCAAACTCTTGAAGAATACAAAATTGAAGATACCCAAGTTGCAGAAAACAATAAAGATCAAAACTTTACTAAAAAGAATCAAGAAATTGAATTTGAGTTGACTAGAATGCTCAAAAAGCAAGAATCTTTGACCCTCGGACAAAAAACAGAGACAAAAACAGTTTAATTTCCAAGCAAGTTTTTCGGTGAGTTGAAGCAAAGATTGTTTTTGTATGCCTAAAAAAGAAAGGGGAAAAAAATAAGACACAGAAGTATAATTAGGGCATGAAAAAGGGGGGGTTTTTAATTGAATGTGAGTAGATGGTTGCTTAGATTGAGGTGTATGGAGACTAAAAATATATATATACAGGTATTTATATTAATTGAATAAAAATAAAGGTTAACTTGTAGATTAAGGTGTTGAAATTGATTAATGACACCTGATTATAGAGTTAACTTGTAAATTAAGGTGTTGAAATTGACTAATGACACCCGGAGTATAAAACAAGGGTTCCTTTGGGGCTTTGGGCATGAAGTCATGAACTATGAAGTTTTAAATGTTTAAGGTTTGTTGTATACCAGTGAAATTTTGACACTCAAACATCCTCTACTTGTTTTTTATATTTAACTGAATTAATAATAAAAAATCAAAATATTAATGTGTTCAGTTAATAGGGTTGATAAGCATGAGATTTATAAGATAAACTATGGTTATGATGACAAATAATAAAAAGTGAGTACATTTATCAAAATTAAACATTTCTTTTTAATAATTAATTGCATTTATAAACTTTGAAGTTTTACATTCAATACACTCGAATTTCTATTATGTATACATGTTATTAATGGGGTTTCAAATAATACGATACTAGATCATAACCCGCAAATTTACGGGCGAGATCATTATACATTTTTCAAGTTATTATTAGTTTACAAACGTTAATTTTTGTGTGATTATGTTAAACTTGTTGCGATCTTATTAGCAAAAAGTTTATGAACCTAAGTACATAAATGAAAAACATGAATAATATTCGCTAGGTACTTGAACAGCATGTTCGCTTTGTAATTGAAATGTATGAAAAAGGTGATTGCATCACTTTGGCTTGTTGCCTTGCAACCCACATAGTACTGACAGGCTGAAGCTTTGCAAAGTATTCTGATATAGCTAGCCATGCCAACGTAGCTTGTCGTATTGTCAATATCTAATGAATTTCTAATAATGTCTTATAACGAAGATAATCAGCCTACACATGGTGAAGTTAACAAAATTTAGTAATGGGTTAAAAATGTCAATATAAATAATTGTAATTTAGTCATGCAATACAGCATAACAATAACAATAACAATAGGATATTATAGGAGAAATCAAAATAAAAGGGCACTACTAAAAGCTTTTATTCTTATTATTCACTTGAAGTTTCCTACACTATCAAATGGATGAACATTAACACGAGCTGGGGTTGTCCAATTCTTAATACCAATTGTTGCACATGTCTTCGATAGTCGCATATCATAAGCGCTAGCCACTTATATGTAACAATGCGGTTGCATAGATCAGCAAGTGATTGTGAATCTTTGAAACCTCTTTGTTGCTGCCATGGCAGGTGCATTTTCTCACAAGTTCAGGAGAATGTAGAAGTCAACTTTCACTATATGACACGTTGGAATCAAGCGCTTCTTGATTGCTATCCTTTAACACTTTTTTGAGAAGTCTTTATATAAGAGAGCCTGCCAAAATACACATCCGCAAACATAGAAATGGTGCATTGTTAATATTGTTCTGGATGGGATAAATTCAACCCACTTTAATGAAAATGGATTTATTTGGGCCAACTTGTACTAAACATATCAACGAAAAGTCTTAATCAGATCTAATAAGGAAATGGGACATATGGAGTCTAAAGGAGCCCATAACCTCCTAAATTGCATTCTTTAGAAAACTTGAATCATTGTTTAAGTAATAATAGCTTTAGTATTCATAACTAAGATATCAAAATCTATAAAGTTCCAAGACACAAATAGAAAGGTATTGTTGGATCAACCCAAATTACAGCTCAATTTTTATGACATCGAATAGGGAATTAGGGAACAAATCATTTAAAAATAAATTTTAAGCTATACTTATGATTGTTACATCGCACCCAGTACTTATTATGTGACTCTGATTGTATAACCCACTCCTCGGGTCTGGTAGTATTTTAATATTTTCTGACTGTGAACTATTATTTAACGTATCAGAAAATAGGTTCATTTGTTATTTGAAAATAAATGGGTAAAAGAGTCAAATAATTTATTGTGGTTAATAAATTATTAACTGTTTTAATTTAATTCAGTTGACAATAAAATAAAATAATATTTCCCCGTAAATGGTTTTAAGTTCCAGACAATGATAAGTACGGGGAATAAAAAATTAACCAATTATATGTTATACTCTGTATTGAGTCGGTTTAAACTCAAACTTATCTCCTGTATACATACATATACACGACATACATACATACATACATACATGAAGAAACTTTGAATCAATTCATACAATCATCAAATTGAAGCTCCAGAACTCGAATTCAAGCCTCAAGAACATATTTTATCATCTTTTAATCCTCCTAATCAAGTTGTAAGTCTCAATTCTTGAATTATGAACCCTAGAATTTTGGGGTTTTAGTGTTCTTGGTTATAATCCGAAATTAGGGTTTCAAAAGGTTGAATTAATATGAGTTAAGCTTTAATCACATGGATTAATCATCTCATCATCATCATAAACATGTTGTAAGTGTTAATTCTTGATTTTTATATAAACCTAGAAATGGGTTTTTGGGTATTTGATTGAATTAGGATGAGTAATGTTAAATTGAAGCTTATAATACTTGTATAGTTGTTAGTTAATGTTAAATTCATGATTATAAGTGAAACCCTAAGCTAGAATTGATATAATTGAATTATGATCATGGGTTTAGTTGGTTATTCATGAAGAGAAGCTTGTAATCATGTTAGAATGATTAGTTGATACTTGAATTGTGATTATAAGCTAAGCCCTAACTTGAATTGATGAAATTTGTTAAATTGTGAACTAGTTATGCAATTGAGTTTGATAAGCTAGTATTTGATGATTTAATATGGTTAATTATGACCTAGTACGGATAATGGTTGTAATTTGATTATAAAAGTATTATATTAATACCATCCATTGAGATAAATGATTAAAATGCAAATGAGTGGTTATAATCGCTATTATAACTTAATGATTTTAATGAATTGATATTATGAGTTGAATAATGAGTTATACATTATGTGATCAGTTACTAACTCATTGTTTATTTAATTGTATTCTTAGATATGGAGAAGACTAAGTGATATTAGACTACTGAGTGGACAACTGAGGTCGTCGGTGAGTGGATCTTAATCCTCAGTTTTACTTAGTTGTAACAAGTTTGGTTACAACGGGTAAACGTATTATTACTGCTTTGGATTTACCATGATAATTTTGGTTTAATAGTAATAATACTGCTGATAGACTGTTTAGTTGGATATGTTGATCTGGTTGAATCTGTGAATATGTGATCACTTGATATTTGGCCTTCGGGCATCAGTATTGAGGTCAATCTATTGGTTGGGTTTGGTTACTATTGTAAGACGACAGGAATTTCCTTGTACTTATCGTTAATGGGAAATTAGGTCGTATGAAATTAGTACCAAACTATCGGTCTATTCTGTATTGGCCATACAGATTGACGGTAAGTGTTCTGGGAGAATCCCCGGGTATTATGATATCTCCAGAGCCACCGATCCTCATTGATATGTTGTGTATTGAAATGTTATCTCATTGATATTATGTGTTTACTGTTGGTATTCTTGGCTGAAGGTTTCCCCAAGAACCATCGATCTATTGTGATGTTATTTGTTTATGATGATTTGCTGTAAATAAGGTTGTTATGCTAAGTTAGGCTGTTGGTTATGTATTCCCTCACTTAGCTTTGAGCTAACCCCACCACCCCACTTCTTGCAGGTTATGGTTTTGATATAACGGGATTGTCAATAAGTTGTTCCGGATGGTATGTTTGACCAAGCTTACTCTGATATTACTTTGATAACTTAAAGTTGTATTTGGAATTAAATAACACCCACTTTAGATATACTATAGTTTTTGAAATATTATGGTTTAGTTACATAATGTTCTATAACTTAATCGTTATATATAGTTTGGACTTACGCTTCCGATGTAAAATACATTTAAATAATGTTGTAAAAGATGGGGTGTTATACTTATGTAATGGTGTAAATAGAAGCAAGAGTGACACCCAATCTGAAAACATACTTAAGAAGTGTAAAAAAGAATTTGAGAAATAATGGATTTTTTACAAAGTTTTCATGTTAATGTATAATCTATATACAATCGTATTCAGTTTAATCACCTTTAATTCATGTTAAAACATCCTTTAATATACTTTTGTATATCTTAGCATACTTTAAAAACTCATAACTAAACTAAACTAACAGGAAAGTAGTCTTTTACAATTTCAAAGTCAAGATTGAAGGGTTCTTCCTCAACTTTCTTTACATAATATAGAAGATCCGCAATTCTCTAGAGATTTCTTTCCCTCTTTCTAATGCGAGAAAGAATTACTAGCACGTAATAAGTTTTGTCATCTTCATGTAAAAGAATACAAGAAATTATATAGCAGTATCCAAAAAAAAAATGTAAATGTCATTTTCATGTAAAATTATCTAAGTAAATTTTTTGAATACAACGATATAAAAGGTTGAACTAATTTTTGTCATACTTTCAATTGTTTGACACATTAGATCCATTTGACACATTCCCCATATAGCTAAACTTCTTAATTTGAACTATATAAGATCCCCACATGGACCTAATAGTAAATAAACGGGTCGAAGTAGCCACCTTTATAAGAATTAGTATGATTTAACTTGTACGTCATTTGGACCTTTGAAGGGTGACTTCACTGTCAATGACATATCTGTTTTTCTCTTTTCTCTAAAACAGAAATCAAATTTTACTTGTAAATATAATTAGCAGAAAACAATTAGAAACTAAAATAAAAGTTTAGGGATAGATATCAATGGTACCTTGATTATAGCCTCAAGTAAATTCTTTGCTTGCTCAATGTTTAACGCCATTGGCTCTAGGATAGTAGATCATAAAAAACTTCTTGCTTATCGTATTCAGCGTTGCACACAAGATGAGCAAAATCACAAAGACATGACGTAAACAATAGACAGTAAAATGTAAAACTAATGAGAGTTTGCAAAGATACCTCCATTCCGTAAGCTATTTGGGTCAGCTTAGTTTCAGATCAGATCATGCCTTTCCAATAAATTGAATCCCAACGATGGTCTGTTGAAAAAAGCCTTCACACACTTTGAGAACTCCTTGAGAATATCAAAATAATCCAGCCATTTACAGCTAAGTTACATAAATATGAGCATAGATGAAGAAGCATAGAACAGCAACCAACACTATCCAACACCACCTTATATCTTCAAACCCAACCCAAACCACCCAATACTAATTACTAACAAGCAGCTTAGCCAAAACGAAAGAGGTTCTACATCTGCACCTTTTAATAGGCAATTTTAGCCATGAGTTAGCTATCTCATTATCAATGAAAAACACAGGCTCAAATGTACACAAAATAAAAGTATCATTTAACACGAAATGAAGGCCAAAATAATAACACCAAGTAATGGATTATAAGACCCGTGCAAAACAATCATGACATTGGGGGTGACAATTTCGACCCATTTATTTATGCATGGGTTAATTTGGGTGTACATTTTGTAAAAGCGAAAGGGGTAAAAAATAGTAAAGAGCTGTTAATGTATCAATAAGCAATTTCTACTTCTCATTAAACACATAATCAACTTAAACAACTCCAAGAAATCTGATATATCAAAATCTAAAATATAAAAATCAACTAACCACCCATTCGTTTAACATTTGTTGAATAACCCTTTACTCTCGTTCCACCATCATCTCTTAACACATAGGAAAATTTTCAACTCTTAATAAACTTTAGTGTGTTCACTATATGTTTCATATCATGCACTTAAATCCACATCATATGGATCAGTGTTTGTAAGCATTTAAAATACACTTTGGAACAAAGTTGACCTGGTTGATGCATGTGAGATTAATGATCCACCATAATCAACCCTTCAAAACTAAATAGGTCAAAATTTCTACCTGTATATACCCTGAAATAATAGCTGCCCAATGATTATAAAAGTTACTTTCGATTTCCAAATCTGATACTATTGTATTAATCATTCTTTCAACCAGTTTTTAATTCCTGATATGTCATTACAGAATTAGTGAAACTCGATAAACAATAACACAAACTGATCGAAACTCACCAAGATGTGATAACTCTTATAAATATCTTTTAAAAAATCTTCATGACTTGAACACAAACCTGCATGAGTATAAAAAAGTTACTTTCGAGTTCCAGGTGTAATACTAATCCATTCTTTAAACCAACATGAATAGTGAAACTCGATAAACGTTAACACAAACTGATCAAAACTCACCAAGACGTTTATCCAAATGACGCTTAACCTTGAAATGCATATGCTCACAAGTGCTTATTATGTGACACAAATGACCTATCAATCTACTTGTTAGCTACAGTATGAACTGCACATAATTCCCTTTTGTTTCCTGACCATGTAATAACCATTGGTGTATGCAGCTTATCCTGATCACTACTCATTGGGGTACACATTCAGATACACCATCTTTAATTAACAAATATTCATATTTAAATCTTTAAAAGTCGATCTTGATCTACATATATATACAAAAATACCAGCATCTAGCAACTTGAACAGTGACACATTTTTCTTGATAAATTATCATTGATGAATATACCAATTATCGACACTCAAAAAGTTACTGAAATCATTCCAAGTATTAAAACAGCAAATATGGTTACCTTTGAAAGTGAGGTGCGAAATTAGTATACGCTCTGGAACCACTGATCCATATGTGGAATTCTTTGTTTCTTGCTTGTTTTGTAACATACCTGTACCTACTTATAATCAAGTTGGATAATAAAAAAAAGGGGCATAAAAGTAATAAAAAAAAGATTAATACATTCAGTGATCTATGAAATGCATGTTATGAGTAAATTATTGGACTACCTGTTGAGATGGTTGGCAAAAACTGCACATAGCAGACTTCACAAGTTTGTCTTTGGTATCCTGAAACATTATTAAAATCACAATCTATTAAATAATTATTTATGGTCTTATTGACATGGCTCTAATAAGCATTAACTGTATATATAACATGCATTATTCGGCGATAAGGTGCACTACCAACTGTGTGCTGACATACATGGCATGACTGACAACGGTATAACAGATTCTGGTTAATGCATGGATCACACCCTGCATCTCTGTTACATCCGGATATCGATAGAGAAATAGCTATTTGATCTTACCATTCATATCTATAAAAATTGGTTAATTGAATCAACCTTTTGCAGAAAATAATCAAGAGTAGTCCATTTGCGTAAAGTATAAAGGTAACAGAAAACATAGTTTTTTTCACTTACATGATGAATGTTGATCACTTAATTCAGTTATCGATTTAATGTACAGAAAACATACGTTTTCCAAACTATCAAACCTATACCAGCAATATTACATCCAAAAACTTGAATATTAGCTAAGCAACCAAACAAAAGATGATTAATTTTTATAATGGTAAGCATGGTTATAATCTTATTAATTTCTAAAAAGTTAAGAACACCATAATTGTGATGGGAGCAAGACCCGATGTAAGCATGGTTATAACTTTATAGCTGCCAAGCCATTCTCACACATTGCCATCATTATCAACTTCGATTCTTCACTCTCGTATCATTGGAACTACGGAATGTGTGGGTTTGGTTCCTGGAACCAGTCTTCTATCCGAGCAAATTGTATAGCCCCTGCACCAATAGCGATACAACAAATTTAGTATGTTAAATATTTTTTTCATTGTTTGTTCTAATACCAACCGAATATTATGGGTCCTGTCTCAGGAGAAAACATTATCATACGACAGCAATAATACGGAAACAAAAAATTGCTGACAACCAATTCCGGGTTTGCAAGTAAGCAACCAATTCCGGGTTTGTAAGTAAGCAACCAATTCATAATATTTAACCTAATCAGGTGATCAACATGATATAATAATCAAACAATATAACAACTAAAGTAAAGGAGAGAACCTTGTCATACGATCGGTCTGTGAACTGGATCAGAGGCATTACCTTGTGATTAATTCGTCGACGCTGCATTGGACAACGACGGGAGTGGTGTATCGCGGCGGATGCAAGGATTAATCACTATTTCTGCTCCTGAATCTTTCGCTCAACAAACCTTTGAATCCTTGCCATACCGTTTGGTATTCTTGTGTTGCCGGCAATTTTTTCGATGCTGGATCACGAATGTATTTGGCGTTTGAGAAGGGAAAGGTTTTGCGGTTCCTGCGACGTTTTATTTTTGGTTCCTGGTATCTGCGTCTCATTATTTTTGAGAAGGGAAAGGTTTTAATTGAGACCTAGCCATTTAACCATAGAGATTAAGATTAGTTAATCACAATGTTTAGATAAATCAATGGCTGAGGTTTAAGGGGCTAATCAAATTAAGGGGCAGGATTAACTTTGGAGAGGTTAATTTGTAGGTGATTAATTAATATAATCCTTCTTTTAATAGATAAAAAGGATAAAAAAAATTTTGAGTGTAATTAACACATTTCATTACACTTATCTAGAGTTTTCAGATTTTGTTTAGCATTTCCAAATAAACTAAAAGAAAAAATGTAAAGAAGAAATTATTTGGCACCGAAATATACCTTTTAATCATGGTGTTGACCATGTATTATCCAAAAATAATCATACCCTTTATAAAAACAAACACCACGACGTATATTTACAATAAAAAACATGCTAAAGGGAATATCATTAGTCCTTATACAAGATCAACACCTTCTTTACTTGTGGGTGTTAGAAGAAGACATGTTAGCATCTTAAATTTTGACACGTCATTGGTTATCATTCTCTCTTTCATATGTTATCCCCATTTCATTTCAATTTGATGCTTCTTCTCATGAACCCGTTCTTCCAATTATGGTTTGCTACAAGGTAAATCCTTAATTATCTCAACATAGGGTTTCATGATTTCTTCGATTTTGCATGAGTAAATGTTTGTGGAAAAGGCAATGAAGATAGCAAAATTATTTTTCGGTCACCCTATGAGAAAGGTTATCGAACGAATCTTGAGTGCAATTCAGTCCGTATCTTGGCGGGGCAACCCTTTGCAGCCATGGCGGTGGGCGGTGGCTGATCCCCTTTCTCGGTTTCCATAATTTTGCGAATCTGGTCCACATTATGTTAAAGATTGTAGTTCAATTTTGAGTTTTTTTTTTATTAATCAAACATCACTCTTCAAGGCCTAATATATTCAAAGAATAAACAGATTAGCAATTTTACGTGTTGACTATTGTTGCTCTTATTAAAGTACAAAAATGTATGGTTGATTTCGTGTTTCACATTCAAACAAAGCCTAAACGGCTAAACCCTAAATGAAGGAGGTAATTTGTACAAACACAAACCGATGGGGTGTTTGGGATTTGCATATATTGTAAGTACTCATAGCTTTACTTGTGTACTTTACAAAACCGAAGTACCTTTTTCCGTTTAAAAAGGTCCATCTTGGGGTTGCATGTTTGATACAATGCATTTAATTTGTAAATGGAATTTGAACCAATAATCAAGTGATTATGTTGCTCATTCTATATATGTTGGGTAGTGTTAGGCAGAATGCCATTTTTGACTATATTGGGTAAATCTTAGAAAAGGCAATGATGATGAATATTAGTGTGTCCTAATGGATTCGGGCAAATATGGGATTATCTGCATTTTGTGGAGCAACTTGGATAGCAATGTAAAAGAAAGAAGATATGAATCTTTGTTCTTTTACATAACAAAAAGTAAATTTGCAGCCAGTGTTGTGTTATCTTTGCTTTTCGGTTGCTTATAAATCTGAGCCTGATACTGATTTCCCTTAACCATGATCGAAAGTAGGAAAATATGAGCCTCCACAATCTATTCCTATGTATTGTTCCTCTTTTTTGAATTG
Organism: Pseudognaphalium luteoalbum; assembly: GCA_963422505.1. Classification (NCBI taxonomy): domain Eukaryota; kingdom Viridiplantae; phylum Streptophyta; class Magnoliopsida; order Asterales; family Asteraceae; genus Pseudognaphalium; species Pseudognaphalium luteoalbum. The sequence continues at coordinate 2,711,200 of OY730192.1, forward strand.
TTTTTAGATATGATCCTCATTTCATATTACCATCGGCAATCATAACCATTTTACATGGTAAACTTATAAACTTTCCAACTTTTTATGTACAATCGCACAAAATATATTCACATAGTCACCAATGAGAGTTGGGCACCATCTCCCATGGTAACTGTTAGGCACTATGATGATGAATTATAGTATATCAGATAGTTTCATGCAAGTTTGAGATTATTGCATCTTGATGGGTTAGTTTACACGCCTTGAATGTTTAGAGGCTTTTTAAGTTTTCCTGAACATAGATTTGTGGCTCCTTGGTGAATTTGGCATGTATGTTGGCGGGCTTACCCAAATTATGATGTGTTGCCGACTTGCAGCTATGGGTAGTGTCTCATCCCCATTTTCTGTTACCATATGTAGTTTGTTGTTGATTTTTATTGTCTTCTAACATGTTTTACATTTTATTACAGTTAATTATTTGCTGATTACAAAGGCCATAAGCCTTTTTAATAAGCAATCTAAGACAAAGAAAGGCGAGGCATTTACATTAGTCTAATATTGCTACAGATATTGCTTGGTCAGCCAAAGAAAGGTGAAGCATTTTAATTAATTTTCATTCAAATTCTCTCTTTATAGTCATATGGTTTAGAATTTGTAACACTGTAATATGTTTTTATTAGAGAAGTTTATGATCAAACCATGTTATAAATTGAAACGATGGTCATGATGTCAACAATTTTGATTGACACATAAAGTTGCATTATTTATTATGATAATGAATTAATATATTTAAGTTAAGGTTCGTGGTTGTGTTTTTATGTCTTTGATCAGACTTGGACTAAAGCTTGTTTGATTGTATTTATCCTTTAAAAATCTAGGTTCCAGGCAACATTGTTCTTTTGTGATGTGCATCATCTACATCATCTAAGTCTTAGATTCTAAGATGGGCATGGTTATAGTTCATTTTTAAGTTAGAGTGTGTCTACGTATAGTTTTCTAAATGTGTCGGAGAATTAAATCTGTTCATGCATGCCAATTCGTGTACGGCTTATGTATTCATGTCTTTCATTTCTAGGCATGGTACACCAACTATTGACATGATTATTCTTATTTAATTGAACAGAAATATAGCACAAGCTTTGTTAATGTTCATTACTGGTACATCAAATAAGAATAGTTTAAGTATGTTTTTCCAACACCAATTGTTATGTATGGAGTTTTACTCAATCTATTATTATTGTTATTTTTACGTCTTTCTATTTTTTGGCAGACACTGATGGAATTATATGAATACATTAAGTATTCCTGGTTGTCTTTGATGGACTATTCACTTCTATTCTATACTTGGGAGAGTGGAAATAACCGACTGTCCTTGATGGACTATTCATCTAACCGCCATATTCCTGATAAGTTAGGCTAAATCGTTGCTTAGACCCTATGTATGTATAGTAATCATATATTTTGTTAATGTTTTTAAATAGTAGCATTTCAAATGCTAAGCATATGAACCTTTTGAAATATATCAGTTTCAGATAAGCCAACATGGGCCGTCTAGTTGACTCCTATAACCTATTCAAAAGTATCACGTATATGTCGTTGTCACAAATATACGACATCACTAAAAAAATTACAATAAAAAGAAACCCTTTTTTTTCCAAGTTAGAATAACTAACCATTGCTTTTGTAAATATTATGATTATTACTTCCTATTACTACCTCCTTTCCAAATGTCTGGTTCTTTCATTTATGTTCGTGAATTTTCGATAACAAGTTTGTAAGCGTTTCGTTAATTATTTATTTGTTAACTAATAGTTCAATTTAAATCAATACATATTTGTATATCTTGTTTTAATCTAAGCTAAATTCTAAATATAATATTATTAACTGTTTAGATATATTTATATAATAATATATTAAACATCTCAATATTTTTAACTTACATTCACTCTTATATTCCCTCCACTCCAAAGACACCTTCACTCTCTCCATGGACTAGTTCAAATCTCTTGCTTTTTCTAACGATCGGAACAAACAAATGAGTTTATCTTCATGCAAAGTTGTGATCCACGTGGATGTCTTATAAAACTTGTTAATATATCAAAATTAAACATCATATTCTGATCGTTTTGTAATGTTGAATATCCATTGTCAAGTTATAATATATATATATTCATTTGTGTTTGTTGATGTTTGTTTAAGGTATTAATGAAGAAATGTAATTAAATTATGTATTTGTCCGTGTTCGTTTGTTTGTGTTTGTGAACAATCAAATTTTCTTAGTGAACGAACATGAACAACACAATTTGTTCGATTATCCGTTCGTGTTAGTTCATTTGTTCGTCAAAACCTTAATGAACGAACACAAACAGACTCTATTCATATTGGTTCGGTTTGTTTACAGACCTACACACTAGATATTCTTTTAGAAAAACTAGTGTTTCAAGTGTAAATTCAGAAATTGATGGGTATTTGGTGGGACATATGATTAGGGATGACAATGTTCACCCGATCCAGTGGATATCCATCCACTTAATGATGGATATGGACGATATAAATGGATGAATAACGGATATGGATATGGATGTGGATGAATAGTGGATTGGATATGGATGACAAGTTATCACTCATGGATTTATCCACTAACCCGAAATACATATACATATACATATACATATACATATACATATACATATACATATACATATACATATACATATACATATACATATACATATAAACCATAAACTATTATTGTATTATTGATTATATAAAGTCGTACATTTTAAAAATTTAATGTATATTTGAGGGGTTTTAATTTGGTATTATTGATTTATAAAGCAAATCGAAATGCATAAATATATCACGTTAAGTCAAGTTTTACTTTTGACCATATAATGAAGTCACAATCCATGATAGATGACCATCAAAACATGTGTGATTAACAGATATACATAGAGATACATTTGTTAAAATTTATGTTTACTTATAATTGTAACCAATTATGCTTCATTGATGACCATTGTAACACGTTCTCGTGAATAGATTTCAGAATCTTACGTTATATTTATTTTTTTGTTACAATATTTGTTGGTTTTATTTCATAATAGGAAATTTTATAACATTTTTTTGAATATCCAATGGACATATATTAACCCGCTTAATCAATCGGATATGGATATAGATGGATGAACTTAAATTAAATGGATATGGATATGGACGAAAATATTTAAATGAATATGGATATGGATATGACATCATCCGATCTATATCCGATCCATTATCATCCCTACATGTGATGGTAAAAAGAGGGGCTTTTATCTTCTTTTTTTTTTTCTACTTTAGTAATCTACAAAATTTGTATCTTTTTTTCATTAGGTAACGTCTATAGATTATTTTAAAATCAAATTATCATATTTTTTTACTTCAAATCATATATTTCAACATACAGTTTTCTTAGGTAAACACTATTTGAAATGCTTCTATGGATTTATGTTCATTGTACTCTTTTAGATAAATCATTAGACTGTTAAGACAATTAAAAAAAAGTAGTTGCATAATATTTTAAAAACTTTAACATTTTTTAAATATAACCTTATCTTTTTTCTTGATAAGAGATCATAGACTCAGGGGCGGAGCCAGAAACTACGATTGAGGGGGGTTCAATTTATCGTGAAGTAGAACCGTAAATAAATAATATATTAAAACAACGTAAAAAATGTTTCATTACGTAATACAAAATTGAAAAGTAAAAAATTCTTTTGATTGTACAGAAGACTTATATGTTAGACAAATATAAAACTTATTGTTAGAAATCAATTTCAAAGTTTTTCTATAGATTAAATTCAATAGTAACTTGTGTAATTTCTTATTCAAACATTAAATGCATTTTCTACTTTTTATATGAAAAAAGGTTTGATTATATGAAACATATAACCAACAATCATTTGATATGTTATTTTAGTTTTCGAGAAGTAGCTATTTGTAAAAATAAGGAGTATATTAAAATCTTGTCTTTTAATACGGAGTATTTATATTTTATTATTTATATATTCAGGAGAGGGGGGTTAGTTAATAACTATAAACTTCAAAGGCCAAAACAAAGTATATGATATAAGTTCAGGGACCTTAGATGAAAAGGATGACTAAAGAAGTCATCTTCCCCACCAAGCCGCACAAAACCCACCCGTAACTTCAAATTTTCCAACTTGCAACTTCTTTTTGCCATTAAAGCACAACTAAATATCGAACACACTACCATAGTTAGGGGGGCAGGCACCCTCTAGCCCCCTACTAGCTCCGCCACTGCATAGACTTGTAAATTTAGGACGTAAAGAGTATTTCGGGAAAATCACTATTGATGAACTGATTGTTAGGAGTAGGAGTCAAGATACATATTTGATTTACCCGACCCGATTCATTAGCTAAATAATTCAACCAAAAAAAAAATTCAGCATCAATTAAATTGGAACCACGTTGAATTCAATCCTAGATTCCCCACTCTATATTTACATTTTTTTAAAAGTTGTGTGTACATTCTAACAGTTGAATGTTTATTGAATTTTTTACTTGCATTTGAAGTAATGCATAAGGTAAATTTTCACATATGTATATGGCAACAGTATTAATATTAATGTTTTATATTATATTGTATTTGTGTGTAATACATACTATGTACTCCGTATTATGTAATACAAGTACGAAGTTACAATCGATGCTTTTAGACTATGGTGAATACTGTGAGGGGCTTCACACGTGGAACTTTCTGATCTCTTCTAAAAAATTACGGTTTTTAACCCCGTGTGAGAGTACACACTCAGAACACTCTTAGCATAATTATTATTATTAAGAATAAAATTAAGATTAAGATTGGGAGTGTTAAACCGTTGCCATCAACGGTTTCACCGCTTGGGAACCGATGAAACAAACCCAAACACACCTTTGGCACCAAAATGAATTTGATTTTGGGTTGGGACTCGGATTTTATTTAATGTATTTATTTTATTTTTTGTTTAGTGTATGTAAATGTATGTATATTGGTAAATGTGGAACCTAAAAATTGAAGTGATGAAAAGACTAATGAGGATTAGGAGTGTTTAATCAGTTTTTTATCGGTTGTGAATGTCATGCGTAACGCTAAATTGACACAAGTGAAGAAGCAGCCAAGCTAGGATTGAGAGTGGTCTTATATTATATTATAGTTAAGTTATACTTATATAGTTATATATATGACGTGACACAGATGTATAACTTTATTTATACAATTATACTTGTAGTTGTAGAACCGGGACTCAAACAGAGCCCATAAAATCTAGGCCCAATCCGAATTAATAGACTTAATGGGGCAGGTTCACGCCCCACACTGTTTGATTTTTGATTTTATATACGTACTATCGTATTATCATCATGTAATAACTAATATATTCAATTGAAAGAGAACTCAGGGTATTTTTAAGTTTTGAACACATTTGTGATTGTGATGTATGTATATGGAACACATAGTTTATGGTGTATACTTTAGTAACTCTACACACTTTAATGTCATGCATACATACAATCATTTTACATCTATATGCAAGCAGATATCAGGGCCGTCTTCGAGAGCGGGTGAGATGGTCGATCGCTCACAACTTCCGAAATATAAGGGTCTCAAAAATTATGTGTTTGTGTAATGTATATATGTATATACATACTAGCATAATACACGCGTTATGCAGCGAAAATAATATTATATTGTAATTTGTAATTATTCACTGACTGATTGACAAATTAGTTTTGGTGTTGAATCGACAACGATAGTTTCAATGGGCGGAACTTCTTAAAGACAAGGGACGGTTGTGGGCCACCAAAATTTTGAAGTAATAGTGTAATATATATTCAAATACGTAAGAGCAAATTTATCCTTCATAGTTTAGGGGCATTGTTAAATACAACAGACTAATTGCTACATATAACAAAATTAATGCATTACAATATCGTACAGTACAAATCATAATGCACATTAATTGATGTATATATCAAAATAATTGTTGTATATATCAGCTCCCTAGTTTAATGACCTTTCCAATATACAACAATTAAAAATATATTCCTCAACTGTGATCCCAATGAATTTATCATTTGGCCCGATCCAGTTCATGTCTATTCATATACTCTAATTCTTTTTTCTATTGCTTATCCATTCATGTAAAAAAAAATTATTTTTTTTGTCTTTGCTTATTTGATGTTCGACTATATTAGGTTCTATGCAGTATTACACAAATATGCATTATATAGATCGTTTTAGAATCTGCGTCGTTGTTTTGGCTATTAATTTCTACCCTAGCTACTTTTTACTTATATTTTAAAGTTAAGGTCATCCATTTTTTTATAATTTCAAAACTCATATAGTGTTATAGTTTTAGCTATTTTGATAATTTATATTAGAAGTTTGCTTGAACTTTCATGATTTTTAAAAGTTAATAATCGTCAAGACAAATTGTAAATTTTTGTAGCTTTTTCATATAGACTATATATGCGTATGCATTATCTATTACAATGAACATTGAAAGTTCATTGTTTTTGGCCTCCCTAAGAAAAAAGCTCAAGTTACGCCACTGATGATTTCATTTGTAGAATTCAAGATCCGGAATACGAAATGTGTGTTAAAAGTGGAAATATATAGCAAGATAAGTTACGACAATTTGAAAATTCGAAAGTTTTAAATTTAGAAATGTTGAGTCTTAGTTCTTAAAAGTTTCTAAGATAAAATATTAAAATGTATTATAAGTAGTTATAGATTATATATGGTTGTTAACTGTAAGAAATAAAATATATTATAGTTGTTTCAAAATTGATTGAGGCAAAATAAAAAGTTAACAAAATTTATTTATAGCTCGAGATAGAGCCTCATTTCAACGATCATTCGTCTTTTTGCCTAGAGCCTCTGAAAACTCAGCGACAGCCCTGTCAAGTGCATGTTTGTATGTACATACGAAAGATCCCGACCCTGTATCATATTTCAATGGTACATGTCTGTTCCACCTTCAAAGAGCATCAACGCCGATTACCTCCATTTTGCGACTTTGGACTTTATTTAATTACGCCAATTGTATCATTTAAATCAGTTGGTAAATTAAAATGAAAACATACGCAAGTTGAATTTCTACATGGTCTACGTACGCGAATTAAATATATATAGGTGGTTGTAATATTTATGATGTGTTCGGCTAAATTCACGTGATGAACACATCAAGTGTCCCACTTGTACTATAGTTAGTTGTATTCTAGGCTACCATTTCCATGCTAAATATACTTAATTCTTTGGATTCATACTTAACGCCCCTTAGCTCTTTTCTAACCAATTTTGGTACTTCGAGTTTTATTACGTTAATATAAATGAAAATGATAACAATAGTCCTTACGATCATCAATAATATTTTAATACATTTATTAAAGCTTGTATACACTCGATTTCCCTATTAAAAGATGACGATTAATGTAAAACCTCTTAATTATAATTATAATTATATTTATCGTACGTACTAATTAATTAACATCCCTCAATGAGTATACAGCTCAAAACTTTTAATAAGTTTTCATTTGATTGTAATTAAAGATAAACTTTACACTGCACAAACAAATTAATCTCCTCAAACACTTATATTTCAGAAAAAAATTATAATTATAATCGTACGTACAATCCTGCCAAACTAAAAAACATTGCAGAACTAATCAAATGATAAATATATTCAACACTCAACTAACAACAAACAGATCGAATCGAAGAGTAATAAATCAAAACTTATGTTTCATTGAATCATGAAAATTCGATTACAGATCAACGTACGTACAAAATGTGATCATGGCGTTGATCTAAATAATTAAAGTAATGAATCCCTATCAATGCTAAGATTTTTTTTCCGTCTTGATGAATTGAAATATTCGACCATAATCAACCCTTACATATCAATTGTAAGATTTAAGAATCGCCCCACAAAAGGTACACATAATAGCCTTCCACGATTTCCAATACAACGGGACATGGCAAAATCTGGTGGCAGTCTTCATATCGGCTACACTCGCTCCACCACCGCACCTAGAACAAAGACCGGCTGCTGGTTTACATCGCCTCACTTGTCGAGTTTGGTCCACCAAAAAGCAAAAGCACACCATTTTTGTTGGCCTTTCTTTTTTGTGTGTTATTAACTAATGGAATGATTTATGTGAAAGGAAAGAGTATGTGAAGTGATAGTAGTAGTAGAAGTAGTTGGGAGTTAAAAATGTGACGAAGATGTTAAATTGCGTGGTTAGGTATTTGTAGGCGTTATAAGGTGCATGCATCCAAAAATATGATTCGATTTGTTGGATACACACATCAAGTTGGGAAGATAATAAATTAAAATTGGTATACGAAATAAATATAATTCAACTAACTTCTAGTATAATGATTATTTATGATATAAATATAAAAAAGTTAATTGTTATTATAATTATTTTATTATTATTATTATTATTTACTACTACTACTAATTATTATAATTATTATCGGTAATGATTATAATATGGGTATTGTTAATGATCGATGTCAATTACAAAAATTAGTTTACCTGGTTCGTTAGTGATTCCACAACTGTTTTTTTAAATAAAACTAAATTTAGCAGATTGGAAAGTTTATTACGAGTATGTGTAACTATTAATGTATATTTTAAATTCTTATTGACATCGTCGTTATCATTTTCCTAATACTTGGTAGTATAAATGATGTGAGCTTTTTAATAGGCCATATGTTCACATATGAACATGGCAGATGTTTACATATGAACAACCAAATATACAACTAGATTATAAGCATGGGTGAATTAAAATTTCTAGTTTGGATTGCTTATAACCTACATACTTATCATTGTTCTTTGAGATGTTATTCAAATGTTATACTCACCAAAATTCGGTTTTTATTTTTTATTATCATTTCAAATTCCTAAAATTCAGCATTAAACATCAATTCGAATTGTTCACTCATACTCCATGCAAACTAAATATTGACGAGATTTAATCAAAAGAAGTATTGTCATGCAAGTAAATGGAGACATATTGTATGTAAGTAAATCCTTATCGGCTGCCGTTGTTACTTTTAAAACAAAAGAAGTCTGGATTTTAGCACATTGTATGTGGGATAATTGTTAGACAATAGCAGTGAAAATGCCAAATGTATGTATATATAGGGTGTGTTTGGGGAAAAGAGATGGAGCTGAAGCTGAAGATGGAGTTGGAGATAAAAACTAGGGGATGGAGCTGTGGCTTTTACTTAGAGCTGAAGTTGAAGATTTTATTTATTTATATGTGTTTGACAAACTAGCTAGAGCTGGAGATTATTAATGTAAAATGATATAAAAAATGGACATAATATTATATGACTCTAGGTTTTTCTAACTAAAATGGAGGGTATTATAGTAATTCAATAAGGGGATGAAGTTTCTTTGGAGAAGCTAGTTTTGAAAGCTTCCATTTGAAGAGATTATTTTTTTTATAGAATCATCTCTTAATTTTTTATACCAAACAACGTTTATAAATTTACAAAAGATGGAGATTCTCAAAATGAGAATCTCAATCCCCTAAAATCCCTTATAATCCTTTGAATATATGTTGCGAAACACACCCATATTCTGTTTATATTAACAACAATATGAGGGAATTGAGATATCAATTTGAAATTTAAAAAGATGATATCAATCTGGTCAAATAATGAAGATTTTGTGAGAATTTGATTTAAGATTTGCAAATGAAATCCTAATTTTAGCAAAATTATACATGTGGATAACTACAAATTTAAAGAATTTTAATTCAATTTCTATATACAATACGGAATGAGTACATTTATATTAATTAATATTATATTATAGATAAATGTTTATATGCTAAACATCAAAATCCTTCATTTAATCAATATATGTGTTTTTTTCAAATTCGATGATGATTATGATCATAATGATATGTCATATTTATAAATAAGTTAAATGTATATTGTATTAATATCTAATATCTATTACGAGTATTAATAGTTAAGAATTAACATCATTAATATCTTGTGGTGGCTTACATACTTTAAGTTATCTATTGATAGAAGCTTCCCTTTTTAATTTATATATTGTTAATGTCCTTCCGTAGAAACTAATAAATGTAATATCTTATTAATTTCAATTCAAATGTAAATACACCGGTCAGTTGACTCAACTAATCCGGATTAAAGGGGATTAGAGTGATGTCATTTGAAGGGCATTTGTGGTAAGCCAACACAAATTAGTCTCTCTAGCAAATTAATCTTCAACACTAATGGTACGTCTAGATTAGATTTGGGGCAAGATTAATGTGGCTGAATTTTTTGGAGATTATTTAATAAGCCCTTTCTTTTATTAGTAAAGTAAGATAAGATGCTTGAAATTAATAGTTATATAAACACAATGGTGGTCAATATAGTTGTATACATATTAAAGAAGTCAACACATAATTATATACATAACAAACAATTGACGCTTATTATTATTATTATTATTATTATTATTATTGTTTGTTTGTTTGTTTGTAAAGGGGTATTTACATATATATACCCAAGTTAAATTGTATAATTACAAATCTCTCTAAGTATGCTTAAAAAGTATTGTACATCATGCATTGAGTACTTGTGTTATGGGTAAATATGATATTCAATTTAAATTGGGTATACAAATTGGACAACTATGATATTATGCAACTTAATAATGTCATATATGAACTATGAAGTTCTTCTACAATGAGAATTAATAAAAAAGAAATTAAAAATAGAAAATAATTGTAAGACCAACTACTGTTTCGGAAATGAAAAGGATGACAAAGGAGTACTTTTTTAATGAGCATCTTCAATTGTATAAAACCCAAAGGTTTGTGTAAAGGGTTTTCATTAAAAAAAAAAATTAGTCCAAGCCAAAAAGATTAACTTAATCCTTCCTATATCACTAATATTGCGGGATGACATAAAATTTTGAGTGAAAAGTTTGAAAGAAAAAATCTATTGACATCGTTTCTTTTAAGACAAATTAGTCACTGTAGAAATTGTTTGATTGTCGATCGTAGAAATCGACTACCAAAATTGTTAGTAGTAGAAATCAACTCTCAATTTCTTCATAATTTTAAGAATATGCTAACTAGAAGAAATTGGAGAAAAAATATTAAACAAATTATTCAAAATAGAAACTAACTATCAACTAACATAAGATTCAACAGACCAGCTATCAAATTTATAAGTAATAGAAATCTACTCTATAAATTCATAGTTATACTAATATAGTAATATATGTTACCTCAGAAATTTGAATATATTAGGACGTATCATGTATAATATTACAAGAATTATGATAAAATTGAGAGTTGAATAATTTTAGTGTGATTTTAGTAGTTAATATCTAAAATATATATATATATATAGGTAGAGAGAGAGAGAGAATAGTTATGTTATATTTTGGGCAATTTGTTTAAAAATATGAAAAATAAAGGCGAACCCCCATTTGCCAAACTATAATAAAGGATCGTTAGAATTTTTTTCTACATTTTGACATATGGTGTCCCTATAAATACTAAACCCAATTTACGACTACTGGTGCACATACATACTTTGGTTCAATTAAACTGATAAAAGGTTGTTTAGCTTAAGATGGGCGTTGTTGATCATGTAACGAAGAGAGATAACTCGGTGTATGAAGTTGTTAAGCGAGCCCCATCATCCGAACCACCATTTACCCTTAGCGATATAAAAAGAGCCATACCACCACACTGTTTCAATCGGTCCCTATTTCGTTCTTCATACTATGTGTTCAGGGCCGTCTTCTTTTCCTTATTGTTTTACTACGTTGCAGCAACCTACATCATCCATATTCCTGCTCCTTTATGTTATGTGGCTTGGCCCGTTTATTGGATCATTCAAGGTACTCTCCAGGCTGGTATGTGGCTTATTGGTCATGATTGCGGCCATCACGCTTTTAGTGACTACTCATGGATAGACGACACAGTTGGTTACATTATACAAACATGTCTACTTGCTCCATATTTCTCTTGGAAATATAGTCACCGTCATCACCATTCTAAGACTGCCTCACTCGAATTCGATGTAGCTTATGTCCCAAGAAAAAAGTCAAGCCTCGATTATTCGGCAAGACTGTTCAACACCTTACCTGGCCGTCTCTTGAGGCTGGTCATCTTATGCACCATAGGTTGGCTCTTGCATATTTGTTTTAACGTTGCTGGCCAAAAGTATGATAAATTCGCCAACCATTTTGACCCCAAAAGTCCCATTTTTAGCGACAGTGAGCGAATTCAAGTAGCTCTAACTGACATAGGACTTGTCATAGTAAGCTACGGGCTTTACAAAGTGGCCTTATCACAAGGGTTCACATGGCTAGTGTTGGTCTACTTTGGTCCTTTGACTATATGTTATGGGCACTTAGTCGTCGTTACGTGGTTGAACCACACACACCCTTCACTGCCCCATTACGACTCCACCGAATGGAAGTGGCTCAAAGGAGCTTTATCAACTGTTGATCGAAATTATTTCAACACGATTTTTCACCATGTGATGGACACACATGTTGTCCACCATCTTTTCTCAACTATACCACATTATAATGCTGTAGAGGCAACAAAAGCAATCAAACCTATCTTAGGAGACTACTATCAGTTTGATGGTACTTCAATATATAAAGCTATGTGGAGAGAAACTACCAAGTGCTTCTTTGTAGAGGCTGATGACAGCAACAAAGGGGTCTATTGGTACAACAACAAGATGTGATCCAACATGTTTTTTTCCCTATTACTTGTTTCAGTTTGTATGCTAAAATTAACTATCGTCACCAAAAGCTCTTTGACTTAACGATATATGTACTTACATATGTGATTAATTTGGGGTGAGGCTAAGCCATATATAATTAAATTAAATATTAAAGGGGGCTATATATCTTTTTATTTTATAATAATAACGATCACGATATATGTTGTATACAAACAAAAATATTTATGATGAAGCCAATTTAAGACTTATTCATCATACACTCGAATTTCTAGTAGTAGTAAAATTAATTTTCATTGGATTGATTGGATATGTAACCAAGTACGGTTGGTTCTTTGCAAATGTAACTCTGTTTTTTTTAGCCTGTAGCAACTTGTTGAAAAAATGGGAAAGAGAAGAAAAGAAAAAGAAATTCTTTTTATCAAAATAACATTGAAGTTCCTGAACATAATAAGCCTTCAAGTTTTAGAATATGAGCATTTGCGGTTGCGATACCAATTAGACTAATAACCAATCAGTTAATGTTTGATATTGTCTACAACCGTGCAAATCCACTTGGCTGGAGATATGCTTCTTATTTTGTAGACACGTAATAAAACACAAATAAACCTTCAAGTTTTTCAATGTATATAAGTTTATTCTTATTCTTATTTATTGTTATCACTTATTTTATGTAGACCTAAATATAGACTTAACCACTGTACCTTTTCCACTGTACACACTAACGATCATACAAAAACATAACCGTCCGAAGTAAGTGTAACATCAATTCACAGAACGTACTTCATAAACTGTACACGGCCAGACCCAACCTAACCCGTTTCACACACAGCTAAAAGTTGACCATTTGATGGAGCTGAATCGGCTGGTTAAAAAAGTGAATAACGAAGAGTTTGACTGTTTAAGTGACTTGCATATAACTTAGAGACCAACTAAGTTTTCTTTTCATTTTTTCCTTCTTTTTTCCTCTCATAATTAAAATAGCGGGCTTAATCGCTTACGACGTTGACTCATAGAGTCACTAGTCGCTATCATACAATACTTAGTACCTTCAAAAGATCAAGCGTTCGAAACCCTACCTTGTATCACTTTAGTCTTTAGTTACACCATCACACCGTGACATTTAGATGAGTACTCTATCAATGGTTATAAATAAAAATGAAAACAAAAGTTAAGCTGAATTTCCGCATTGTATGAATTAAATTAGATTATATTTAAATATCTATATGTTAAGGTAGCTGAAATGTTTATGTTTAGCTCAATTCACGTGATGAAGACATCAAGTGTCCCACTTGTATGGCTATATAATGTATACCATTTACATGGTGTGTGTTTTCCTTTATTACTATGGTTATTACTATGGTTATGCATTTGATGGTTTTATTGAAACTTAAAGTCCACTAGCTGTTTTATGTCCAATTTGGTAATTTCTTTACACCAATCGACAATTGGTTCTTACGAGTTCTCAACTTCATGCGGTTCTCATTTAAACCTGATCAACCTATGAATATGTATTATGTTGGGCTAAATTCTTCTATTCTTCAAATGTCAAATTATTCTAAGTGTTTAAGTCTGTTCAAGATTAGTGCTGCTGGGCTATGAAGAATTAGTTCTGCTAGTGGAAGTTAGCTCTGTTCATTTATTGAAAACAAAGTTTTCCAGAGTTAGTTCTGCTAGCCTTTCAACAGTTAGTGCTGTCAAGCTTTTACAAGGTTAGTGCTGCCAAGTGCCAATGTTTGCAAGAATTAGTTCTGCTAGTTCAAAAGGATAGTTCTGCTCGTCTACATGTTAATGCTGCTAAGTGGGTCTGACTTTCTACCAACTCTGCAACACAAGTACACCTACTGCAGACATGCTTTTGAGGAATAGTGCACGTAGCAGACAAGAAAGGTCAAATGCATTTAATGCAGACGTGGTTCCTAGAAGTGTTGTGTTAGAAAAGTAGATTGTATATAGATTTTATACAAGTTATTTAGTCTATAAGTATGTACTTGAGTCAAGTGTAAGACAACAAGTGTGTATCAATCTGTCCAATAGTTAGTCAAGTTGTAACCAAGCTTCAAGGTTGTCTTTGTAACCCTGATACAATTGTGTATCCGTATTATTTATAATATTGAGGCTTTTGATTATTGAATCACTTGTGTTCTTGTTTTGTTATACACCTTCACATCAAGTACATTACAAGTTACATAAATCTTCCACTTGATAAGTGTTATTCCGCAAACTTCTTATTAAGAAATTCATAGCTTATGTCAATACATTTGCATAGACAAGTGTTATTGTGGGACCCCACAATTGGTATCAGAGCAAGTGTAAGCTTTGAATTCTGGAAGATCTTAGGTAAGAGCTGTGATCACTTAAGTTGTAATCTTTCTTAAGCTTGTTAGTATACAATGGCATCAGAATTTGTAGAAGGTGTTCAAGTGTCTAGGATTCCTATCCTTAGACCAGATGAATACAACATGTGGAGAAACAGAATTAAGCAACACATGTTGCTTACAGATTATCAACTATGGGACATTGTGGAAAATGGTCCAAAATACAAAGTTGATGCAAATGGTGTAAAGTTACCAAGAGTTGCACCAACAACAGAACAAGAAAGAAGGGAAAGAGCTACTGAACTTAAAGCTCTAAGCACTTTATTACTTTCTATTCCCAATGAATATCAAAGTGAATTTGAGCAGGTTGATGATGCAAAGGTGCTTATAGAAGAACTAGATAAGAGATTTGCAGGAAATGAAAGCACCAAGAAGAACAAAAGATCAATGCTCAAACAACAGTTTGAAAACTTTAGTTCTGTCAAATCTGAAACTTTGACTCAAGTCTTCAACAGATACAGAAAGCTTGTAGGTGAGTTAAAGAATCACAAGGTTGTCATAGACAAGGATGATCTTAACAGGAAGTTTTTAAGATCACTAGGTGAAGAATGGACTATATATATTGTAGGTCTTAGACAAAGAAGTGATTTGGATGACAAAGAGCTAAATGATCTGTACAATGATCTTATAGCTTTTGAGCCTGAGGTGGAAAGTAGGAAACAGAGCAGTGGTGAAGCACAAAGCTCACAAAATGCTGCATTTATGTCCATGGGAAGAGCCAAAACAGATCCAAAAGGATATGGGTCTGTATCCACTGTGAAAAGTGCAGGATCAAATTCACCATCTGTAGTACAAGAAAGATCTACAGATCAAGTGGTAGAAGCATTCTTTGCTAGTCATGTGAACTCTTCACTGACTAATGAAGAATTAGAACAGGTGAATCCAGATGATCTGGAAGAGATGGACATCAAATGGCAAATGGCTATGATCACCATGAGGGTGAAAAGGTTCTTGCAAAGAACAGGAAGGAATAACTTTGCAGGAAAGAGAGATGACAATGTGGGGTTTGATAAGAGCAAGGTAGAATGCTACAACTGCCACAAATTGGGTCATTTTGCCAGAGAATGCAGAGCTCCTAGGTAGGAAATGAGTGGTCAAAGATCTGGGGGTTATAATGCTGCTTACAATGGATCACAGAAAAGAACCATTGCTGTTCAAGAGTCTACACCAAATGCTCTTGTATCACAAGATGGTATGGGATATGACTGGAGTGATCAAGCAGAAATGGAACCACAGAATCATGCATTGATGGCTATTGGAGAGGAAAGCACATCAGATGAAGTCCCATATGAGGTACAGGCAAAATTATGTTTCAATGTATGTAAGAAAACTGTTAAACACTACAGGGATCATAATGCTAATATTTGCAAAGAACTTAGGGACTGGGACATTAGAAGTCAACACACAACCTTAGCAATAGAAGATCTAGAGAAACAAATTAAAGCATACCAGAAAAATGAAGAACAATATGATTATGATCTTAAGTATTCTCAATTTGAAAAGGATATGTTGCAAAATAGGGTTGATGAATTGATTAAGAAGCTAGCTGAAGTCACTGCTGAGAAAGAAAGTATCAAACTTACAGTGGCTGAGTTAGAAAATGCTTCTGAGAGTGTCCAAAATCTGATAAAGAGTCAAATCCATGATAAGATTAAAACTGGCCTAGGTTATAATCTTAACAATGTACCTCCATCTTACAATCACACCTACATGCCTCCTAAAACTGATTTAGACATGAATAAACTTAAGGAGAAAATGGTTAAAGAGGTCAAACTAGCAGATCCTGTTGCTGCATTGAAAAATGCAGATGATCTGGAAAAGGTTGAGATATCTGAATGGATTTCAGATGATGAGGTTGAATCTAAGGAAGATGTGAGAGTTCATTCAAATCCTACTTCTGTTACTGGGCTAGTATCTAAGTTAAAAACTAAGAAACTAGCAGAGGGTAAGAAACTATTTCAAGAAAAGGCTAGGATGAATTTGAATGAAAAGAAGAATGCTAGTACATCTGTTAACACACCAAAAAATGATAAAATTGTTGTTGTTAAATGTACTAAGTGTAATTGTTCTGCTAACTCATCACCAGTTTTAAAAATAAAGAAAGATTCAAGAGGAAATCAAAGAAATTGGAATCAAATGGTTTCTCAAAAACTTAGATCTAATTTCAAAAGGATTGATGAGAAAGCTTGTTTTATTTGTGGAAGATTCAATCATCTTCAAAAGGATTGTTATTTTAATCCAAAGTTTCAACGGGTTAAACAATCATCATGGACTAATACTGACAGAATTAACCATCAAAATTTCAAAACCAAAGTTAATTCTGCTAGTATAGTCAGAAAGTCAATGGCAAAAGTTAACTCTGCTGCACCAAAAGGAATTGCAAAAGAGTTAACTAACAATAAGGCCAACAGAACTAAGATGACAAAGACAAATTTTAACTCTGCCAAGCAAAACTACAAGGTTAATTCTGCTAAGCAAAAATTAACCAAAATTAGTTCTGCCAGGCAAAAATTGAGTGGTTCAGAAGTTAATTCTGTCAGGCCACTTAATGCTGTCAAGTCAAAAATTAGTTGGGTTTGGAAACCAACTGCTCTATCACCAGCATCAATTACCTTCAAAAGAGTTGATGTTGTTGACAAGAGAGGGATACCCACAACCAAATTGGTTTGGGTTCCCAAGAGAAACTGATCTTTTGTCATTTGTATGTGCAGAGCAAGAAGAAAAACTTATGGCATATTGATAGTGGATGCTCTAGGCACATGACAGGAGATAGAAGCAGATTGGAGGACTTCAAAGTTATTGATGGAGGTCCTGTTGCTTTTGGAGGTAATCCTAAAGGAGGAAGGATTACAGGCATGGGAAATGTCAACAGTGACAAAATGAGCTTTAATGATGTATACTTTGTTGAACAACTGAGGTACAATCTGTTAAGTGTTAGCCAAATTACAGAGAAAAAGAACCCAGTGTTCTTTAATGACACAGAATGTTGTATTCTTTCTGAGAAGTTTATTCTTGACCCCAAAATGATTTTAATGAAAATTCCCAGAAAGAATAACATGTACAGCTGTGAATTGGCTAAATTTGTACCCAAACCTGAGTTGAGTTGTCTCATTTCAAAAGCAACTGTCAATGAATCTGACCTTTGGCATAGAAGGATGTGTCACATGAATTTTAAAACAATAAACAAACTTGTTAAAGGAAAACTTGTCAGAGGTTTACCATAGAAAACATATTCATGTGATGACCACTGTGTTGCATGTCAAAAAGGCAAGCAACACAAATCCTCTTATAAGGCCAAGACAGTGAACTCTATTGACTCACCTTTACATTTAATGCATATGGATCTATTTGGACCAACAAATGTGAGTAGTATAGGTAAGAAGTCATATTGCCTAGTGATCACTGATGATTATAGCAGATTTAGTTGGGTATTCTTTCTTAGAACCAAGGATGAAACTGGAGAAATTCTAAGATCATTCATCATTAAGATTGAAAATCAAACCAACAGAAAGCTTAAAATCATTAGAAGTGACAATGGAACAGAATTTAGAAATCAAAAAATGGACAAATTCTGTGAATCAAAAGGTATAGATAGACAATATAGTGTTCCTAGAACTCCTCAACAGAATGGAGTAGCAGAAAGGAAAAATAGGACACTTATTGAGGCTGCAAAGAAAAGTGCCACAGATATGTTAGATAGTGTTGCTGGAGTTAGTACTGCTAGTATTGAGGTTAGTGCTGCTAGGGTAGTAGATGCAGAAGTTAGTGCTGCCAGTACAAAAGTTAGTGCTGCCAGTGCTATAGATAGTTCTGTTGGGCTTAAGGAACCAGAAATGGTTAAATCTGCTATTCCTGATGAAAAGGTTAGTGCTGCTGCCATACAGAGGTTGAAAAAGTTGCTGCAGATGCACTTTTAAAGGTTGCTAAAAGCACAGCACAAGGGAAAAGCTCAACTGGCATATCCATAAAAGAAATTCCCTCATCACAGGTGCAACCTACAGCTGATTTAGGCAAAGGAAAGGGTAAAGAAAAATTGGTTAAGCCTGTGAAGCCTATGAAAAGAAAAGCAATGGAGGATATAAGTGAAAGGGTTGCTAAAAACTTGCAAGCCCAGTTTGATGGAGAAGGAAGGAATACTTTTGTAGAGGTGGATATGGGCAATGATGTAAAGATCATGATGACCCCTGAGGAGCAGATATATTTTGATCATTTACTAGCAGATGGAACTCACAATGCTCAAATGGAGGAGTTCACTGCTGATCAAAGATTGATGTGGTATTTGGACATGCTTGAACAGAGGAGGAAGCATGAGGCACATAAGAGGAATGAGGAGAAAAGGAAAAGAGCACCCACTCAAAGGCAATTAAAAGATCAATATGCCAGGGTTGTTAAGAATACAACTGAAAGAACTCTAAAGGAGTTGATGAGTATGGATTTCTATGAACTGGAAAAGATATATCTTAGAATCCAAAGGGATATTGAAATGAGCACACAAAAAGCCCTGGAAGAGAAATCAAAGAGTGCAGTTGCTCAAAAGGTAAAAATACCAACTGCAGCAGAAAAGGAACTGCAAGAAAGAAAAGCAGAGATGGCAAGGGCAAAGGCAGAACTGGAAAGGAAAGAAAAGGAGGATCTGGATTCTCTCAAAAGAAAAATTCCAAAAGAAACCCCTCACTTCAAAAGGAGAAAAAGGATGGCTATTAGACATAATAAGAATGATGATGAAACAGAAGTACCTGCTGTAGTATCTTCTACATTTGAGTCTACTGAAGAGGAAGAGGTTGATTGGACATAGATCAAATCCATGGTTGAGGTTGAGGCTCCAAAGGTACCTATTGCTGTTCATTTTCCTATTATTGATTGGGTATGGGAAACAAATAAGGAGATGAAGAAACAGTTGAAAATCATAAGGGCAGGGGATGCAGAAGAAAAATTCACGTCCTTCTTCAGGTGCATAAAAGCCTTATCTAGAGATGACTTAGATGATATGTGGACTGTTGCAATGAGAAAGTATCAAAATGTTCAAAAGCACAGTGATGAGCACATAGTCTACAATAGTCTCTCTATTCTATATGAGATGGATCCTGAAAATGAATTCTACAAGGACACCACAAGGGCAAAGGGATGGTACTGCTATTCTCACAATGGAGTACATATGGTGCAGTTAGAAAGTGGGGTGTTTGCATACTTCTTCATAGGAACTGAGTATCCTTGGACTCTTGGTCAACTAAGCTCAATGCTCTCTCTCACAATGAAATGTGATGACATGGACACTGCTGCTTCATTAGTTCATGAAGTGCAGCAATATTACAAAAAGGCACAACAGAGACATGTTGCTCAAAGTGAGGAGAGAACACAGAAAAGAATTGCTGAGCTCAAAAGAAAGTTTGCAAACATCATGAAGTGAGAAACTTGGATCTATTCTGGGAAAGATCAAGTTTAGGGGGAGATGTTTGGGTAAATTCTTCTATTCTTCAAATGTCAAATTATTCTAAGTGTTTAAGTCTGTTCAAGATTAGTGCTGCTGGGCTATGAAGAATTAGTTCTGCTAGTGGAAGTTAGCTCTGTTCATTTATTGAAAACAAAGTTTTCCAGAGTTAGTTCTGCTAGCCTTTCAACAGTTAGTGCTGTCAAGCTTTTACAAGGTTAGTGCTGCCAAGTGCCAATGTTTGCAAGAATTAGTTCTGCTAGTTCAAAAGGATAGTTCTGCTCGTCTACATGTTAATGCTGCTAAGTGGGTCTGACTTTCTACCAACTCTGCAACACAAGTACACCTACTGCAGACATGCTTTTGAGGAATAGTGCATGCAGCAGACAAGAAAGGTCAAATGCATTTAATGCAGGCGTGGTTCCTAGAAGTGTTGTGTTAGAAAAGTAGATTGTATATAGATTTTATACAAGTTATTTAGTCTATAAGTATGTACTTGAGTCAAGTGTAAGACAACAAGTGTGTATCAATCTGTCCAATAGTTAGTCAAGTTGTAACCAAGCTTCAAGGTTGTCTTTGTAACCCTGATACAATTGTGTATCCGTATTATTTATAATATTGAGGCTTTTGATTATTGAATCACTTGTGTTCTTGTTTTGTTATACACCTTCACATCAAGTACATTACAAGTTACATAAATCTTCCACTTGATAAGTGTTATTCCGCAAACTTCTTATTAAGAAATTCATAGCTTGTGTCAATACATTTGCATAGACAAGTGTTATTGTGGGACCCCACATATTACACTTTACACTTTTTACAGAACTTTTCAATATGTTTAGTCCCTTTCAACTCAGTTTAATTTGGCCTAATTTTTCATAAGCTCAAAAGTTATAATCTTAGCGAATTCATGTCATATACCTTTATCAACATTTTCATTCAAGTAAACATGTCTAAGTAGTTTTTGACACATTTGATCCCAATTATTATATTATATGATGATATACATGTAAAACTTCTTATACATACAGTTATTTTACGAATCATCATACCTCTATGAAAAGCATTAATTTTAACTCAAAAATTATAATAAGTTTCATTTTTAGCACAAACAGATCGATCTTCTAAAATACCATATTTGTATCTAAAAAAAATTGTAGGAAGTATTCAACAATACAAAATACAAAATAATACTAATGAATCAAAAAAAAAAAAAATTCATCGAATCATGAAGATCAGATAACAAATCAACAAAATGTGATTGATCAGGGCTTTGATCTAACTAACTAAATCAACTCAATCCTTGTCAATGGCAAGATTTGTTTCCTTTTTATTTCTTTTTTTTCTATAGCATGTCATCACGAATTGAAATATTCGACCATAATCAACCCTTACATATCAATTGTAAGATTTAAGAATCGCGCCACAGAAAGTACACATAATAGCCTTCCACGATTTCCAATAAAACGGGACATGGCAAAATCTCGTGGCAGTCTTCATATCGGCTACACTCGCTCCACCACCGCACCTGGAACAAAGACCGGCTGCTGGTTTACATCGTCTCACTTGTCGAGTTTGGTCCACCAAAAAGCAAAAGCACACCATTTTTGTAGACCTTTTTGTGTTAATAATAACTAATGGAATGTTTGTGTGAAAGGAAAATGTTAAAGAGTATGTGAAGTGATAGTAGTAGAAGAAGTAGTTGGGAGTTAAAAATGTGATGAAGAAGTTGAGTTGTAAGGTTAGGTATTTATAGGCGAGTTGTAAGGTGCATGGATCAAAATATGGGCGCCATTGGTAATTCTGTTGGATTCAAATAATAATAAGCATACATCAAGTTGGGAAGATATTAAATTAAATTTAATATTTGGAATAAATTCAATGGAACTAACTTTTATACTATTGAATATTTATTGATTTATGATATAAACATGTTGAAGTTGGTCAACTGTATACCAATCTTGATAAATTTATCAAAGAAAATTTGATGTTTATTTTGAAGAAAAGTGAAATGTCATAAAAATTTGAATCGTAAATCAACTTATTTACAAAGTGCTAAATTCTTTGGGCATCATGTCTAGACGTTGACTTTTTTTGAAGGTTTTCCATAAATATGATCCAATTACAGTTGGGAATTTCCAACTGTTTTGAATATGAGAAGTCAAATGATCTTGGCCGTACACGTGGCAAAAAAAAAGGTGGATGATTTTTTGTGTTGCATTCATTTACTGCTGGACTCCTCTGGATGACAGTAATACAGTATGGGGTCAAGGGCTCATATTGAATGTTGATTCACAATCTCACGTCTGGAAGTATAACTTATAAAACATATTGTAATGTAAATGTTTTGATATAATTTGGAGTTAGCGCGTTTCAAGAGAATCAAACCTCCTAAACAAACAGCTAAGACCATAGCAATGTCGTAAACCTCGATACAACATGAAAAATATGTGACTAACTGAGATGCGTGACTTTAGAAAAGACTCCAAAAAAAGTATAAATAAACATAGATTCAGAAAGGTTGAAATATCAGCAACCTTAATCGCTCCATAAGTCCATATCATAGAGTGTCAGGCCCATTACATGAAACATGGTAAATCATAGTCACTTAGAAGTTCGCCCAAATGATGGCCCAACCAACTAATGTACATCCACCAAATATGACTCTAGTGATGACATTTTGTCACTGTAAACTACTAAGCTCATTCACAATGACAATTTTGTTGATGTAGTTAGTTGTTACAGTCTACATACAAGAGGTCCAGCCATTACTTCATACCTTCGCAGGCGGGACAACCATTAGAACGAGAACTTCTTTATCTGATGGCAAGCATGCAAGTCTACTGACTCCTATGTGGAATAGTGGCTATTTGGTATTGAGAGAAATGCATAGAAGAGTAAGTTCGCTATAGACGGTCATAACTTATGACCTAAGAGAAATTACAAGGCTTGCAACTTATATATTCCATTGCAAACAAGTATGATCAGCAATAGCTAAAACATGAACTGTAAATTTTGTAATTAAACTGTTGTATCTTTAGAACGCATGCCAGCTTGTTTGACTTTCAATCAAATTAGTGTTAACTCATTTTCCTATGAGTTCCAAGGTACTGAACTTACAATTAGAGACCGGTCTTGTAAAAAGAATTAAAATAAGTAGCCGCTTTCTGTACCCAGTTTAGAACCCTCTTCAACAAGTGCTGTTCTATATCTTCGCTCATGTCAGAATGCTGACATCATTGTTGATTTTGCAGCCTCACGCCTCATCTCTGCAGCTTTCCCACTGCCCCGGAAATACATGTAAACTTGCTGCACATCCAGAACAAACATCATGGGGAAAACAAGGAAATTACATTAAAAAACACAAATTTAATTAACACATTAAAAAAACAAAATAATATCTGAATTTTCTAAGACCTGTATGACCCAAATGCTCATCAGTGATTCAAGAGCAAAGAATGCAAATCCAATAAAGTAGAAGCTCTGCAAGTTTAGAAGAACAAAAAAAAAGGAATATTGGATGACGGTATTAGAAAAAGTAAAGAAAAAAAAAAGGATCTCAAAAATTGAGAGAAACTTACCCCAACGAAAGCATTAGAAGTTACCACATCAATTGCCGGCAAAATTCCACTATAATATATAACCACAAAACTAGCATTAGCTACATGATAGTAATTAAAAGCTACAAACAACAATCAAAGTGGTTTATATACCAATCCATTCAACTTCTTGTCAATCTAATTAGGTTATGTGCTATCTATAATGAGTCAAACATGTCAACCTATTACACCATCTTTCAAAACATTTGATTATTTCAAATGATGTACGTTTCGTAATCATATTTGACACAGAAAAAATAAAAAAATAGATCTGAAAGTGTTTCGGGTCAGATATGAAATAACTTGATTGAACATTAATTTAGATTGACAGACGTAACTTTTGTATCAGAATGAAACTTACGTAAGAGATTTCCCCTTGAAAATAATAGGAGGAGCAACGGCAGCAAATACACAAAAGGCAATGTGAAACTGCAATAAGAAAATGTACAGCATATTACACCCACAAAACCATTTCTAGGCTTGCAAAACATTGTTCCAATAAAGGAGCTCACCATGTAAGCCAAGAAGAACCATCCAAACTTCAGAGCACTATCAGTTCTGTCAAAACATAAATGTATTTGTCTCAAACTATATATTAAACAACTACAGCTCTCCTCCCAAAAAATACATTCATATATGTCTCATGCTTACTATTTGTCTCAAAATACTGAAATTTTCCCTGAACAATGATGAACCAGGTAAGGTGTTTTTCCTTGTGGTCAAAAATTTGGAGGTGACAACTTGATTACGTGTAAATGGGTCAATTTGGGTTAGTTGTATCTCGCACAGGTAAAAGAAAGAAAAAATGGCCAAAAAGGGGAACACGTCAAATGGGTGGGGGGAAAAACCCAAGTGTAATTTTAATTCATAAAACTCTATAAATCATTTTTGGGACAACACGAGTATGCGACCAGACCCAATTGGTTTCACAAAGCACTAATATTCAACTATCTGAATCCAAACAGCCCATTTTCGCGCTGATAAGTAATTTACATCTATGTGCATTAGTATTAATTTAGAGTAACAACAATTGTAAATCTACGATACCAGTGTATGCTGAGTCTATGACTACAAATTCTTTTACAGGGATACACTACAACAATAATTTTGTACTTTCTAAATATTATGAAAAAAGAAAAGACTCTGAAGATTTAATCAGACTACGTTCCTAGTCAAAGTCTCAAAGATTTTTTACTTGAGGTTCATACCTCATAGCACGATATAAAGGACGATACCACATGACATAAGCCCCTGGGACTCCTGATATCAAATAGATAATAGCAAGAAACCAAATTGTTGGACCTGTAACGAAAAACAAACATTGTTATGCTGACACTTAATAAAAAAAAAACAGCCAAAAATGAAATGTTAAGAAGTAATAAACCAACCTTCCCCTTTTATCCATGCAGTGGTCACTGCTACAAGATTCCATAGAAGGCACACCACAATACCTGCAAAATATTGCAAACTCATAAAAGTTCTCGTGATACATTCAAACATTTAACCCTTTATCTTAAACGAATGTTTCATAAATTACTTGAAAAAAGAACTCGCATCTACAAACCTAGAAAAGTTGTGAATGCAACATATTGTATATTCTGCAGATGAATAGGAATTTCATTTGGGATGTCATGATGAATAATTGGGAAAAATGGTGGCCAATTTTTATCCTCTAAAACAATTCCAGCTGCAAAGCAAGCATGATGTTAAAAAACTTCATTATGCATGGTACCAAGTTATAGATACAAAAAAAGTTTTCTATAAAAAACACATTACACCGAGCAATAGCATCCTCCTTCCTCTTTAATTCCTGCATGGATATGAAAAGTTAAGTAAACAATGATAGCATACTAACAGAAGATTGAAGCCCACAATAACACAACTATTTCTTTAGTAACTATTTAACACACAAATAACAAATTACAAACATTTCTTGTGCCACATTATTTTTCTATATTTGACCTAGACCGCCGCCCTGGCTCCGATGTGAGAGGATTGTCTGTCTCCACTACTAAATAGGACCCACATAAAAAGCTAAATTGAGGCGAATGGTGTGATACGAAAATGGGATTCTAATATTTCCAAAGAATTAAACCTAAATAGTTGCAACATGCATGCACCGATTTTAACAAGCTTAGCACTACTATATATCCACACACATCTGTTCTTAATTAGAATATCCAACCTGTTCCCTCCTTTTCAGTTCAGCCTCCTTGGCTTTGAGTTCCTTCTCTTTGGTCCTGAAATCCTGCACCCAAAAAAAGTCTAAAGTTTAGAATTCAAAATAGTTGACAAACCATATGTAAGTAAGATGGTGATCTTTACTTGGGTAGAGTCAAGAGGGATATCGATTGTTGCACCACGATCATAGCCAGCACGTTCGGGGGGAAGCGGTGATAGTCTTGAAGTTGCAGGAGGAACACTTCCATGAGCCTGACAATTCCATTATCGTCAGTACACTTCATAATTGTGTAGATCAATGTAAACCCATTAACTTTTGGGAGAATTTCATGTATAAGGAATCTTACTGGCATATAAAATGCACCTCCACCATACCCGCTCCCTTTAGTAGCTTGATTCTGAAAGAATCATATAAAACAGAAAGGTACATGTCATAATCCAAAGCGTGAAAATAAAAAAGAAATACCATGTAGTTAAACTTCCAACAAATATACAAGTAATGGCCATACGTCAAAACTAAAGAGCGAATGTGCACAATTCACTCTCGCTTTTAAAGTTCTGCTGATGTATATGTTAGCAAGCCCATAGGCGCCATAGTTGTAACAATTTACACAATTGTAGAAGAATAGCACTTAGGATATTGCACAACAAAAGTACGCTTAAAACATGTGCAGACAGTAGTATGAAGGGAAATGGGGTAGGGATTGGCAAAAAAGAGAAGTAAATATTAAAAAAAAACAATCTAAGATGCGTAAGTTGCTTTCATTCCAACAAGTAGAAAACCAACTGCGCCATAATTCTACGAATCTGGATGCAGACACATTAATAAATCCAGCTTTAGGTGATGTTACCTTCAACATGTGGTGATCTTATTCCACTCTAAGATTTCTAATGGTACACTAAGCCACACTGGTAAACCAAGACTCTTCAACATCATCATCCTTTCACAATCTTTTTGATCCATTTCTTAAAGACATTGTTTCTTTGAATCTACCAAATTGCTTTAATGCTAAGTTGCCAACCCATTGCTAACCAAATACATCACGCAACGATATGCATCTTTATATTGTTGAAAGGTTATAACATTATAATGTAGTCGGGCAAGCAGTCAGTGACATGATGCTTCCATGAATTGATGAAAAATAGTTGAGTCACTTGACAATAGAGTCTTTTCTCGATGGAAAAGCTTTGATTCCATGAATTGATGAAAAATAGTTGAGTAACGAAAATGCGAAATTCGGTAAAGTATAATGGTAATTATAGGAGTTAGCATTGACAAGTGGGTTTTAACTTTTCCATCATACATGAACAACAACAGCAGCAGCGACTAAATTAGGTTTTCGGATACTACATTTGCAATCAAAATCCAAAATCAGACATAAAATTAACAACATTTCATGTAATCAAATCATAAATCATCAATTTCAAGTCAAACCCCCTAAATAACAACATTCCACAGATCAAATCAAACAGATCCACAAAGCTAAACAATAGGTGTATAATAATTGAATCGAACGAATTGGGAAAATTTACCGCAAATGGGTTAACTTCTTCTTCGTGTTCTTCTTCGAACGGATTAGGATCGTAACGAGTAGCCATCAGTTAGTTAATCAGTCAGTTAAGTTGGTTAGATGAAATGATGAATGTGTGGGACACACAGATCTGGGGTTTTTAGAGAAGAACTGATATATCGATCTATCTGTCTATCGTAATAAAACGGATAAATACATATAGAATGGATGTACAACGTATGATGTAACAGTAAAAGGGGTTTTTGGCGGGTGAAGACTTGTGAGGTAAGATGAAGAGTGAATAAACAATGCGAGTATAATATTTGAGGTTTAAAGAAAGAATATTGTAATTGTAATGTAATTATATGTTAGGGTTCTAACTTCTAGTAGCGCAAATTCACAGTAAGCATCCACATGCTAAAAAAATGTTTACTTTATCTGAATGGTAGTAACAAATTTGATAAAAGGAGATATATGATTTACCAAAAAAAAAACCCTTACATTTAAGGATTACAACTTCAGTTTTGTTAAAAAAAGAAAAAGAATTATGCAACCAGCAACCAAGCATTTTGATAATTATGTCCCCCTTTTACTAAATTGATAATTGACAATGGCCTTGCATTCTTGAATAATAGTTCAATTTTCAACTCAAAATTCACATGAGCCCAACCAATCAGAAGAATTTTTTTTGATAAAAGGTAAAAAAGTCGAGAATGCAACTTTCATCTCCTATCAAACACCGACCCAGTATAGTGAACGCCGGAAACGGACGTTCAAGGTAATAAACTCCGGTACTTTGCCAGCCCGACTCCCATTGCTCTAAGCTACTCCTATTACATGCCCATAATTTTGCGGATATTAGCACAACAAAAATGTAATCTGGATAATCACAAACAATCCAATGTCCAACATATGAAGAACCAACAATTACACATAAATAATGGAAGTTAGACATTTACCAATTTAACCTTATGAACTGGGACAACCAGACCGAACTACATAATTAAATTTTCAATCTTGAAACGAAAATAACCATCAAATTTGGCTTGTCCTATAGACAATTCCCTTTGTACAAGAGTAAAGTGTGTTAGCCTAGCCATGTGCATTCAAAATTTCAGCTTTATTTCCACAGGATTTTAGAACCTTGGCACCTTTGACTTTGACCACCATTGACTTATCACCAGAAACAATTCCTAATATTATATCAATCAATCAATCAATCCCCATCTGATCTATTATTAGAAGACTCTCTTCTTATCATTTGTATCAAATCCTGCACCACTTCCGACATCGGTGGCCTAAACTCTGGCTCCGCCTGCAACACATAGCAAATTTCACATGGTTAAGTAATCATGACCCAAGTGCAATCATGATTCCCAGCAGATCAAGCAGGTTGATTAACGGGCCGAAACGGGTTTGGATCCAATACGTTATTAAAAATAATTATAAAATTACACTTTCAAAATAGTAAACACGCTATGAATGACTACTCTGTTTAATATTTTAACTTAAGCACATATGCTCCGTTAGTCATAGGACATGATGCAAATCAACCTATATATAGGTAAATGGGTTGCAATTGCTAGAAATCATATTGTATTAGTATTAGTTTATCGGATTATGCATAACAAACCTGAACACAACGTAATATAATATCTGCAAAATTTGATAATGATTTGACAGGGTATTCTCCATTGAGAGAAGGATCAACCATCCTTGATAATGCGTTGATATCGTGAAGTTGAGGTATCGCCCATCTCACCAACAACTGTTCCCCACGATGTCGTGCACTATAAATTTTTTAAAATGTAATCAAAATTATAGGAACAAAAGAGCCATGCCATAATGAATGTCAATATGATGATTTTATTCATTTTAGTTGTTTACCTGTCATAAGACATCCGTCCTGTTAGGAGTTCTAACATTACCACCCCAAAACTGTACACATCGCTCATAGAGGTATATATTCCCGACTCAAATTCTGGGGCGCCATAACCAAAGGCTGATAAGAGGTGTCCTGACAACTGCGTGTTGATAAAATATAATCTTTTTATTGTGACATCAAGAAAATGGTACCCACAAATGAATATGTTCGACGACCAAGAGTAGAGGTTACAAGATGTGTATGGTGAGCGGATTTTGTAAAGGATAAAAAGGTTCAGGGTGAAACGGATCATATCGCTATGGGTCACAAAAAGCAAGGGCCAGTGAGGTCACCTAACGTTAACCATATGCTTTTTGAAAATTCAATGCATCTAGTATGATTACAGGAACAATATTATAACAGTATAATATAATATTTCAATAAAACGGTTTTGGAGGTTGTATGCATTAAGACTTTGGCCGACTATCATCTTTCACTCATTGACCTTTTAGCTATATTATTACTATTTGACCTGTTTAAGATAGAAGACGATCCATTTATAAGTAAATGGGTTGAAATTGCTACATCTAACAAGAATTTGTTAATTTACCTGACTTACTGAGCCTCTGGATATTAAAGGGGCCAAACCACAATCGGAAACACGCACAGAGAGATCATCGTCAAGAAGAACATTCACGGACTTGAAGTTTCTGTGAATAATGGGCGGCTCACAGAACTCATGTAAATATCTAAACCAAGAATAACGAATAAAATACATTAGATCGTATATACATGCATAAGAATTAAATCTAACAGAATGAAAATACACTTGAAACTTACTGGGACACCGCTAGTCTCACAAAAATATAGATAAAATAAAAAAGAAGAATTAATTTTGAGATAAAAACACTGAAATACGTTTACTTTATTTGTAAATTTTAACCATACCATGCATGATCTCTATATTCAGGAATAAACTCTTATCACTTACTCTAAGGCTCTTGCAGCTCCAAGTGCCATTCGAATGCGTGCTTTCCATGAGAATTTCTTTTTATAATCATCATCAGAGTGTAGTGCATCTTGAAGAGTCCCACCACTACAGTACTCATATATTAATAGTCTTTGACCATGCTCCGAGCAGTAACCCATAAGTTCAACAACATTAGCATGCCGAATTTTATCAAGATTATTAACAAGCTCAATGAACTCTTCCTCCTTTTGTTGACTAATAACCTTTTTGTCAAACTTTTTGATTGCAAGCAACTACACAAACATTTAAAGATGGAATATGTAAGATTACGAGCTTTAATAAATATGCACATAAAAGTGATATTTGAACTGTTTATTGGAAGTGTTTCAGCTATTTGTTTGACATCCAGAATGCCCTTCAATATAAAAATTTACTTATAAATTGCGACTAATTTACTCACTTTGGGTTACATATTTCTAACGAGTATAAAAAACCTAATGGTCCAAACACTTCAAACGTGCCGAAAGTTGTAGTGTATATATCATAAAACCTCCTGAATCAATTTATTAAAAAAAAATAAATATTTTTGTAATCTATTTGACCCTAAACCTCCTAATTCATTTTTAATTCAAAAGAACTAACTGAAAGCCAAATTGATTTTTGGGACAGAGTGTATCAGGTCAACCCAACCAGTCTGGATTTGACCCGTCAAATAATTACCCATTTTGACCAATCACACAACCTAACCATTTTTCCACTTCTAATTCTACTGCACCACTTGAAAAGTCGTAAACTTATGAATGAGGTAGAGATGCAAGTTTCTTAGGTTGTCAAGCAATAATTTTCTTGTACCTTTCCATTAGGAAGTTCTGCCCTGTAAACACTCCCCAGCATTCCTCCACCAATAAGATTATCTGGTGAAAAACTGTTTGTGAACTGCTGAAGAGATGCAATCGTGTAACACCTAACAGAAGTTTTAGGCGGAAGTGGTTTGGTTGAGGGTGTTGCTGCCTCAACGGGTACAATAGGCTCTACAATAACTTTTTCGAATGGTAAATGAATTGGTTGTGATGTCGACACTGGCGGTGGCGGTGGTGGTGGTGGCGGAGGTGGTGGTGGTCGCATCGAATCTATATCAAATCTGGTCATGTCTATCTCCAGACTATCCTGCTTCGATATGGCAGCCAGTCTTTTCACATTCAAGTCTTGATTGGTTTGAGGCTTAAGACTCGGACCTGGTCTTCGTGGTGGTGGTGGTGGTGGCGGTGAAAAAATTTGTTTTTTCTCCTCCTTTGGCATCGCAACTGGCGCCACCTTTGGAACTGCTCGAAGAATAAGAAACTTAGTCATTCCATGACAATAAAATAGATAATTTGAATCCTGAGGGCATATCTTCATCCCCAAAGTTAAAAGATCCATACGGAAGTTTGTTATCATTTATGTAAATGAACTACTTATGACTAGAGGTGGCGATTTGGACCAACTTACTTATGACCGAGTCAATTTGGTTTGTTTTCTTGTATCACCAACTGGTCAAACGGGTAGAGTGAAAAAAGCTAGCTAAATGAAATAGGGGTTTGATCATATTTAAAACACAAACTATATATTTAAAATGAATAAAGTCTGATAAGAAGTGTTTTGAGTCAACCAATTACCCAACACAACCCATACCAAAAAGTCACCTATTTTGACCAGAGATCACCCGCTACCATTCTGCCACCTCTAACAAATTATGTCACGATATAATAACACTAACAAAGCAAACTAAAATGAGAACATTAGAATACCTTTATCAACTTGATTATTTGGTTGAGGAAACGGTGCATTTTCTATGAGATTCTCTCTGTTATTTGTGTATGGAGCTATCTCATGCCTCTTGGGTATCAAACCCGGAAGTCGTTTTCTTTTGAAGCATTTTGGGGTAAATAGTAGACACACTAATGCCACAACTATAAAACCAAATACAGATGCAATTGACACCCAAACTTTCTTTTTAGCGGTCCAAGATTTATTTGTGGTGAAAGAGGTGGAAGATGATGGACCACTGGCTTGTTGTGGTACTTGTTTACCAGGTGATTGCTTTCCGGGCGTTTGTTTAGGTGATGGAAAAAAAGGTGTCCCGGAGCTTGTAGGTGTGGCTGTGGTTGGAGATCCAGGTGGAGCTAATGGAGCTGCACTACTGGTACTGAATGAATTTCCCTCATTTCTGAGAAATAAAATAAAGAGAGTTAGTAAGCACAAGTGTAGTGGTAAGTGGTAACAACTAGAAAGGTCGGTTTGGACTACGTGTCGACCCAAAATTCTTGTTCTTCAATAAATTTATAAATCAAAAAAGATATTTTAGTGTCAAATTCATCAAGTAAATCTTATTTCATTAATAATCTAATATACTAATTAAGAAAAGAATTGATTTGAGGTTTTATATATTAAAAATATATGCACGTGAATATCAACGCGTTGGACATGTTTCATTTGAAGGTAATATTTTTAATGGTTAGATATAAAGCATAACCAGAATCGACCCATTTATAGGTAAATGGGTCAAAATCAAGCTTTGACACTACTGCATTCAGGTGAGCCCAACCCTACGAATTGAATAATGAGGCACCTGAAATTGGGAATGGTTAGTAACTTGTCAGGTATAGGTCCAATGAATAAGTTATTCGCTACATTCCTGCAAGGAGTAGATAAATACGTTGATCAAAGGTAAAGTTTGACTACGGTTACTTACATGCGTAAAAAGGTATCCTTCAGTAACGAAACAACAGGTGCCAATTATTATCATCAATGTTTCTGATGAATAAAATGGCTAAACATGCAAATTTGAAATTTACATGAAATTTTGCCAAAAAGATGAATACGGACATTCCAAAATAAAAATATAAAATTTCCTTTTACTGTAAATTAATGAGCATCCTGAAGTTCATAGCCAAGGTAATTGAAAAGCTTACAGGTCCTGTAATGGAAGATCTTGTAGAATATCTAGAGTCCCAGAGAGTTGATTGTTCTGTAAATGACTGCCCATGGACATGTTAGTTTCGCTCTTATAGATATATCTAATAAATGAAGTTGGCAAGTTTTCTTCCCATTTACTTGTCAATGAATCGATATGGGTCATGTTTTTACCTCAAACTAGTCAAATGGGTTTGAAATCATTAAAAGCACATCGTGTGCATACAACCTCCTAAAGAGATTATTATTGAAGACAATATTGTTATGGTAATTTAGTTAACGCATTAATCATGCACCACACAAAAATATAGACAATTATGTGTTGGCAGGTTCAACTCAACCTGACCTGACCCACTTTGACCGCACAAAAATTTTGCCTGTTTCAACCCAACCCCTTTTTTCAGCCTGTTACCAAACCCTTTTGACCCTTCCATCATGCCACATGTAGTCATGACCGTTTGTTTTTGCTAATAGGATTACTCACAAGGTCGTTAGAGAAGACAAACTTCCTAAGGATGACGGTAGTTCTCCACTTAACTTGTTGCTAGATAAATCTCTGCGAAGGCAAAATAAAATAAAATAATATCAGCCAAGTAAATATGAATAACGAAGACATTTATAAGAACTAATCCTGTAAAGATAACGGATCCTACAGATTGACCAAACCAGTAAGGCCTTGAAAGGAATCTGGTATTTCTCCAGACAAACTGTTATCATTCAGAGACCTGAAAAAGAAAAAAGGAAGAAAAAAAGAGAATATAACAAATGTGGAAAACATATAATGGATACAACTAGAGACAGAAGTTTGGCAGGTTGGGTGATGGGTTGAAATGGGTTCAGGGTTGAAATGGGTTCAGGGTCGAAACACATAATCTTTTGTATAGGTCAAACTGATCAGGTTAGGTAGATCTGAGATACTTATCTAGAATCTCTAAATTTGTTCTGAGTTCTTAAGTACGTCAAGTAATAAATGTAAAAAATATATTATATATATAAGAGTTCAATGTTTTGAATAACTTCCTGAAATTTCAAAACTATATTACCCATTTGACCCATTAGAGATAAAACATAATTAGAATTGACCCATTCAGATGTATAACAGGCGATATTTCCACTTTCAGATAAACTTACAAGGCTGATAGTTGTGCTAAAGAGGATAGGCTATCTGGTATGCTTCCAGTGAAGTTGTTATCTGCAAGAAAACTGCAATGGTAAAGATTATCATATGTTTAGTGTCTGTTAGCATCAGAAACAAGGTTAAAAATCCAAGCTAATGACAAAATGGTAAAGATTATCATATGTTTAACGCCTGTAACCATCAGAAAAAAAAAAGTTCAACTCCAAGCTAATTGACAACTTCAGTCCTTACGATCATTATAAATGTTACTTTAGACAAAGCTGATTATCGATTTCTGTCAGTTAACACTTTGAAGCAACCTGTGATAGTAAAATTGATAAAAATAATTTACATTTTGCTCCTGAAGAACAGTAGAAAAACTTACATAGTTGTGATGGTAACAGGGAGATCAGCTGGAATGCTACCCCCGATGGCATTATTGCTCAAATCTCTAAAAACAAGTGGAGTTATTAGTCAAACTACAAAAAAGTCTTGAAAAAATACTCATAGGACATACGTGAAAAAAGAAGTTGCCTACGATTAGTGCAACTCCCAAACACAAGGTAGCACACTATCCCAACGACCTCTGGATCAACTTACAACCATGGTACGTAAAATATTTTATTAAATGACCCATAACCAATCACTTACATGCTTTGAAGTGAAGAAAATGCTCCTAATGTATCACCCAATTCTCCTCCCAAATTGGCACCATGAACAGTTCTGGCAAAATTATACATACATATAAATAAATAAATAAATTAAACATTAGACAAGCAAAGAAGGATTCCCTTACATGGATATGATGTTCGTATTAGTAGCATCGCATGTAACACCTTGCCAACCCTCAGCACATGGGTCTCCAGCACTAGCCGTCCATCCGGGCAGAGGAGGTGATTTCAGTGCAGCATATAAATTATTTATTGCACTAACTGGACAAGTAAATATAGCACCAGAGACAACAATAAGCATCATTCATTCAATTTTTATAATTAGTTCCTAACTTCGGGTCATCTTATTACATCTCACATGAACTACAACAAAACTGATAAAAGAAACAAATTTTATAATCAGTTTCAATTACTTATTAGTTCTACTCTCACCTCACAAACTATATCTTTCACAAGCTTGTCCTTTCTAGGAAAATTATGCATCGATTTCATCAAAAATGAAATGAATTTCATGAGAAATTAAAATACAAAAGCACATCCAATTATCCAAACACCATCTCCCACAACCTTTTTTTATTAATAATTACAACTGATTATCTGATTCTGGTTTTGAAACAACAAATCCCTATACCCAAAAGGAATAAGACAATGGAAAGAATGACAGAACATCATGCTTCATTAAATCTAAATGAGACATTCTAGACAAAGAACAAAAGAAAGAAAGCGATATATGAAATTTTTAAAAGCCTAAGAAAAGTAATACTGCGTATGAACACAAGGCTAGACCAATGAGAATTCGGAATCACTGGAAAGTGTTACTTTCACCGAACAGCGACAATGATTCAATGACTACGAAAGAATTCCCCTGTTCCAAATTTTTAGTCTTCTAATAAGGTCTTCACACCCTAATTTAAAAGTTAACCATAACTAATTGTTAAGCAAAATTATTTTGATCAGTTCTATATTATGGTTACATAAATTAAGAAGTCTTGAAGTTCAAAATTAATTAAGGATACTTAAAAGCTAAACATGAAATTCAATAATTAGTCAAAAGAAGTGTCCTATTGGGCAGCACTCCAGTTCATCAGCAATAGATCTAGTTCATTCTCTCTCTTACACACAAAAACACACAGATACCTCATCTTTCCTTTTTTCATAAAAAAATAAAAACCAAAAAATTAGTTTTACAAGAAGACTTACCATCTGCAGGATTAGTAGCATTAGTAATTGGAGCCACAAAGATCAGTATAAACCCTAAAAACACCAACAAGTAAATAATAGATCTCTCCACACCCATTGATCCAAAAACTAGTATTTCTTCCAATAATAAAATATATATCTCCGCATATCCAGCTAACCAAATACAAAATACCCAATTCAACCTGCAACCATATTCAACAAAAATCAATCAACTTACATACAAGAATCTTGAATTTAAGCCCTATTGTAATCCAAATGTTAAGCAGATTATTAGGAAATAGTGGCATTGGATACAATGAAACTACACATAATAGTCATGTGGGTATTGTTTAGATTTTATTTTCTTTGAGACATTTAATCAAACACATGGTGGGTGTTGCAAAGATTTAAGCTTTCTTATTTGAAATAGAATAAGAATATAAAAGATTGATCACCTTGAAGAGGTGAGGAAGAGAAAGAAGAAGAAAAGGGGAAGA
Source organism: Pseudognaphalium luteoalbum (assembly GCA_963422505.1). Classification (NCBI taxonomy): domain Eukaryota; kingdom Viridiplantae; phylum Streptophyta; class Magnoliopsida; order Asterales; family Asteraceae; genus Pseudognaphalium; species Pseudognaphalium luteoalbum. The sequence goes on from OY730192.1 coordinate 2,748,316, forward strand.
GAAAATGTTGGAAAGTTGCAGAGATGACAGACAGGAAACAAAAAAAGATTAATTCTTTCTACTTTCTCTCTCTGGAAAGAAATTCTATGGATGCTCACTGAGTGTGTATGTGTGTGTGATTGTGTGGAAGTCATACATATCAGCTAAAAAGAAGTTTACTTGAAGAAAAGTGTCAATGGTGTGCCCACGCGCGGCTAATGTGGCGCGTGTACTCCTTCTAATTTACAGAAAACACCTACTGTTAAAAATTATAAATTCCATCACGTACGCAAACATTAGGGGTAATAAAGAGATCAAGATATTAAAAACATAGATTTGCATTGCATGTTTTAATTAAATAAATGAACATTTAATAATATATTTAATTCTTAAGTACGAAGGAAATATATTTTTATGTTTTGGGGAAAAATATTTTTACCTTTTTCCGATAAATTTAACAATTTATAAAGTTTTGAGCTTAAAAATAGTTTCATCATCATCATCTATTTTATAACTAAAGGAGAAGACCTTTAATTATTTGTCAAATATATACCCATATCACATCATACAAATCATATGTGTCATCACCATATAAAAAAAACTTGATGATGTGGATTTTCCTACACCCTTATTCCAAATAAGGTAATATTCAATTAAAAATTTATATTATAACTATTTTTATTTAATAAAGTAATTAATAAAATTAAATTAACACTATTTTGAATAAAAATAATGTGTCATATAATAACACTTATAACTTTTTATTATAGTCTAAATTCATGATATCCTTTAATCTATTTTTTCCTTTTAATTTTAATCTTTTAGTTTTTTTCATCATAATCTTAACTCTTATTTCTCTAACTTTCTCTTTTAAAAAAAAAAACTTTTAGTAAATTATGAGAACTTACTTTTAATGTAATTATATCTTTCATTAAAGTTTTGTTAATTTGAAATTTTTTTATTATCTTACAGATTATAGAAATTCAATTTCTATTATTTACTCGTAGTAAACTAAATACAAACTTTATGAATAGGCTGATGAAGGTCATCATCTATTTTTTAAAGAGTTTTTTTTCTATTTTTTTAATCTCACACAACTTAATTACAATTCAGTATGCGAATGGTAAGACGTGTATTTCTATTAATTCCATATTACTTTTCAAATTTATATAATGTGGGTATATATTTGATTGTTATAGAATGATTTATGTTTTGTGCATATATATGTATATTAGTAATTCAATAAAACGTTTAAATTGTTATAGTAATTTTTACAATTTATATTACTAAGACTATTAACGTACACATTGTTTATCAATTGTTGCAAGGTTAACATAATGTTACTATAGGAAACGGAAAGGTCACAATAACTAGATAATTTTTGTTAGCTAAAAAAATGTCAATTTATAACATACACATCTTTTTTAACCTTCTCATTTCATTGATATATTGTGGGAAAAATATGTTGTTATTAGTTCATTTTAAGGGGTTAAAATTTATAAACTGTCACTAATACCGATAAAAAAATTCCTTTTATAATCTAAAAGTTTCCACCATTTCATATATCATTTTGACTTGTTATTCACATATTACGACATTTTATAATGCTAGCCGTGCATCGCACGGGTTTAACACTAGTTATAGATATAGAGCTTCCTTTGAGGGCTTTTGGGGCCTTGAGTTTAAACTTTTGGTAAGTTGTAATTCATATATTTTACTTCTTCCGTCCCACCACAATTGTTCACGTTATTATTTTTGTTCATCCCAAATAAATGTCCACTTTCATATTTCAACCAATTGAAATAGACTTTATTGGGTAGATGTGTTATTTAATTGTTGAAGATTATAGTTAGTGGGAAATCCTAAAACGATGTGCAAAGTCAAAATGAACATTTTGACTGGAACGGATGAACTATTTGACAACACAATAAATATTAAAGTTTTTAGAAAAATAAATCTTCAAAAAGCCAGCTTCAACCCCTGCTTTAGCTTATTATTATCATCAAACACATTCTTAGAAGAAAGAAGAAAAAAAACTCACAATGAAAATCTTTCATTTTATGTCATCGAATATGCTCTTATCATTTATCTTATCTTTATCACTTATCTTTAATTGTACTATTCTCATGTTAAGTCTAAGTCTTCCTCATCTACGACCACTTACACTTAAACTAGTAGGTTTCATATGTCATTGGCTAGCCCTATTCAATGCAAGTCCGGATTATATGTTGACAACGAGCACCATATATATATATATATATATATATATATATATATATATATCGTTGAACAAATATTGCTGATTAGTTATTTCAATGTTAGTATCTTTATAAGGAAAATGATAAATACAACCTTAAAGACTGTTAATAAAACTTCAACACCTACATTAACATTTGTACTCTTACTATAATAAATATTATGATCGTCTGAATTTTAATTGACCCCACATGAATTTTTGTTGAAGTACAATTATTTTATGTGTGTTCAAATTGTTTATTGACAACCATTGAGACTGTCGTTAACAATGCCCTTAATCTATAATCTATTTACAACTTTTATTTTTACTTTTATGTGTTATGGGGACAAGCAAATTCTGTGTTTTGGGCCCTTCTCTAATTATTTATGAAATACTTATTAAAATTAATTACATCAATAATGTTGCCAAAGGTTTCTCATTGATACATAGTTAGTAAACTTGTTTTCCAAGAAGGATTCATTATAATAATATGTTTGTGCTTCTCTTTTTTAAATTATTTACATAACCGGATTAATTAATTATAAATTAATGATACATTACAAGACAAAAACCATGTAAAGTACATAAACTAATGACGCTTATGATTAACGGCTAGTCTAGAGACATCGTCATCGGTGACGTGTCAGGAGGGAGGGCTGTATTTGTATTCAAAAACAATTTGTCTAGTTAATTACCATTTGTGCTACATATTATAGAGTTCTTTTTTCTTTAACTAAACCATATAAAGAACATTATATTTAGCAATCGTAATAAAAATACTTGCAAATTAATAATATATACATCATACTAATACATTTTAATCATTATCTATATTGTTCGTCCAATTTATTAGTCCACTTTTAATTTTCAGGTTTAAAATATCTTACTCCCTCCGTTCTAATTTTACTAGTACCCAGACAAAAACACGTATTTTAATAAAATATAATCATCTTTCTTACTTTTTGATAAGATGACAGTTTTATACTCTACTTTTTACCTACTTTTTATCTTACATATATACATTAAGGGTAAAAAAACTTTATTTCATTACTCTGACTATAAATATGAGATGGAGGAAGTATATGAAAAATAAATTTTATCAAATTTACCATATTATCCATACTTGAAATTAATAATTACATAAGTAATCAATCTTTAATATATCAGTCAAGTTAACAACGTCAACGACTATTTCTTATATTATACTGTACTAGTTTTTATGCACGTGCGATACACGACTAATAATTATAGGAAGATGAAAAATATTGGTGATACGTACTTATATAGTCAAGTATACATAAATAATTAAACTAAGTACATACGTATTGATATATTACAGTTTAGAAGGAATGTATACCCTAACACTATACAAACAACATGATGTCTGGTTCATCGAAATGATTCTACAAATTAATAATGAGTGATAATGATAAATACCTTAATATTATCAAATACCGAATTTTCATGAAATGACATATTAAAACCCGTATTAGTTTTTTAGCCTGTTCGACGCACAGGATGATTCATATTCAATAATTCTCGACATTAATTTGCAAAAACAATTTATCGTGTATAAACAACACAAAACAACAATAAGCATGTTGATAGATGTAACACCCGATCAAAAAGTCAAATTTTCGCGTCAAATTTAAACTTTAAATAATTGTATTATTATATGCAATTACAACCAAGTGATCGAAAACTTCATATATTTTTATATAATAGACAAGGATTATTTAATAATCACAATTGAAACGAGCTGAGACCAAATTATATTTTTGTAATTCAAGTGAAATGTTTTCATTTAAAATATTTACGAAATAGTTTGAACAAAATTATAAATTTAACATATTAAATTTGTATAATAATCGGGTATGAATATACGGGTATTTTATACTGCGAATTGAAGACGAAGTGGGGGAAAACCCCCTCCCTTTTCCTTTGGTCAGCCGCCCCAAACACACCCTACCCCCCATTCTTATTTCCTTTTCATCCAAACACCCACACATCTCCATCTCTTTTCTCTCTTTCAATTATTCACCACCAACAACAACAACAAACAATAACTAACAACAACATCATCATCATCACTTGTATATTCGGAATCATCATCAACAAGAGCAACAACAAACATCTACCATCATCATCTTCATCTCCTTCATCTTCAAGATTCATCACCACCATCTTCAAACCCTCGATCTTCAAATCGTAAGGATTTCTTCACTTTTTCTTAAGATTTCTTGTTAAAAATACTTAATATATCATGTATTAACTTTATAACAACAAGATTCGGCCTAAAAATGGGTTAGATTGCGTTTTTGGGTGAAAACCCGTCGAACAGTTGCAAGTGTCGCCCACAGACCTGCAGTATAGCGTCACTTACTTAAGTGACGCATGTAAGTGACGCATGTAAGTGACGCATCCTAGTGACGCCTTTAAGTGTCGCCCTTGAGTGACGCCCGTAGCGTCACTTACCCAGTGACGCCCCTTAGTGACGCCTGTAGCGTCACTTCCCAAGTGACGTCAATCTTAAGTGTTGCCTATAGCGACACTTGCCTAGTGTCGCCTAAACATAAAATGCACATTTTTCACTAAGTGTCGAAACTCTAATTTTACCACCTAATATTACTCCGAAATGAAATTTCGGAGCGTTTTCACTAAAGTCACATTGTAGAAATAAAAATTTCAGAGCGCTCGACCCCAACCAGGGGCTCTGCCCCTTGGACCCCGCCAGGGGTTGCCACCCCTTGGACCCCGCTACCAGGGGCGCTGCCCCCGGACCCCCGTACACGATTTCTAAACTTAAGCAACAAGCGAATACTCGAACAACCAATTTAGACATACTGATTTGTCGATTACTTAAATAACCTTACGTGTTTAGGACACTAGGAGGTTACCATACAGCAGACACGCGTATCTCAGGATCGCCAACAACTCACGGGTGAGTTTCATAGCCCCACTCTTTCAACTGTTTTATTGTTTTCGGGGTGAGACGCATGCTCAATTATTGTTTTCGAATTATAATAATAAACCTTTATAATTCATACTTAATTATATTACTGTTATGTAATACAAATGTGTAATACTTAGAAATTACACCTATAATAATACCATTGAACAAAACCACTACTTAACCTACTTAGGTTATAATTATACCTTGGTCATATTGTCGCAAGACAATATCATGGAATACATTAGAACTAGTTAGTTCTACCCACATTAGACAACATCTAGATTTTTACAGGATTAGTTTTCCTTTTAGGAACTAAAACTGCTCATATATTCCAGGACTTTTAAATTGGAATTGAACTCAAGTAAACAACAACCGAGGATCTCAATATACTAGCTAGGCTGAGGCTAGGAGTATACCTTAGAAATATACGTTAGTATGGATTTCATATACTAATACCAAAACAAATAGGTGATGATTAATCATACCTAGGCTTATTGCAACACAACAAAATAGTTAAGTACTGTATATACATACTTAACTATAATAAATCACTTTCAGGTGCTACATGATACTCTATCTGAGGTATTTGTTAATTCGACTTATATATATATGTATATGTATATACATGCTTGTACTTCATCTCGAGCACTTGATGTCATCTACAATTTAGTTATGTATATAGGTATACATACACGTATACGAATACAATCACTCAAGTCAGGCATATTGTAGTACTGCTGGCTCAATTACTCAAGTCGGGCATGTCGTAGTACTGCCGGCTCAATTACATACTTTGTTTGCGAGCAATTCGGTCGATGCCAGTTGGGCACACAACGATGTCACGGTAAAGTGGGCACAAAACGATGCCACGGTATTGCAGTGGGCACAAGTACGATATCGCGGTAAAGCGATACAAATCGATGGATGGGCGAGCGTATGCTCGTGATCCACACACATTCACGGATGGGCGAGCTTATGCTCGTGATCCGCAACAAGTTAACGGGTCAGTGGAGTTTCCACGCGAGGCTGTTAGCTCAATCATGTCCGGGTTAGTTTATACTAACTGGTTAAACGGACACACAAACCATTTTCAATCATGTCCGGGTTAGCTTATGCTAACTGGTCAAACGGACACACTAAACATTTTCAACTATAGCTCTACGGAACACAAAACATTTTCAATCATAGTTCTACATAACTACAATTATTTGCAATAAGTCCGGGTTAGCTAACACTAACTGGTCAAACGGACACACTAAACAATCAACCATGGATCTGCGGGTCTACAATCAATTGTTGTTGGATGCAACGCACTATATATACTCAATCATAGTTCTGCGTAACTACAATTAATTGTTATCATATGACGTGGTCATACCATTACTCTATAGCTATTAGGCATGTACTGCCTCACGTTTATGGATTCACTATTACCTGATAGGTATCTAGGCATGGATTGTCACATTTCATTATGTACCTAGGTGCACAACTAAACCGATTTAGGTATGAGATACCTTGTAGGTTGTATACACATTGGTGTTACAACTTTATAACAATACATATTAGAATCGCAGATTCTGAACTACCTATCAAAATTTAAAAGGTTTTATACTTTATGTGTTAACTAACAAACCTATGAACTCACCAGCTTTATAGCTGACTCGTTTTAGCATGTGTTCTCAGGTGCCCAGCAGAATTAGGATTGTTACGAGATAAGCTAGCTCGAGTCGCATATTTTCAAACAATGGAGACCACTCTGCATTTACTTTTGCATTTTCAAATTATGTAATTGAAACTTCTATTAAACTCGCAACGTTGTAAATGTTCTACTTTGAAAAATGTATAATTATTTTCAAACATCTCATTTAGAGTCGTTCAATATGTATCTTACGCTGTGATATTTGATTTGGTAACACCCGACCTGACCGCTTTCGCAACCCGAAATTTGAGGGTGTTACAATAAACCACGTGAATGATGAGTAAAATATATAATTAATCAAAACAAATAACTTTGTATAAAAAAATATTTTGTTAGAAGATAAACTAATCATTTAAAAAGCAAAGAGTAGACAATGAAGTTTTTTCTTCATAATCACCTACTGATGAGCTTATCTCCATTACTTGTTCATTAAACTAATCAAATTTATCATGAAAATATGTAGAGAGTAATAAGATCGGAATGCATATAAATCTTTAATTTTTGAAGAATTATTAAGGGAATTATTAATTATATAGAAATATATATTAGGAATAGATATCATATGAAACAAGAATGCCTATTATTTAATTAATTAATAGGTTGAAATTATATTTTATTGAATTTATTTGTTGAAACATATGTGTTATATTTTTTTTTAAAGAGTTTAATAGCAAAAAAATAGGTGGGCTTAAATTTTTTTCAATTTAAATGACACATAGGATTTTTTTAGGAAGCTAAGGTGATGACACCTAGGATTTTTGTTTAGTTGTCAAAAGAATAAATATGACACATAGTAGGGGTGAGCATAGAAACCGATTAACCGACCCACAACCGAATTAACCGATTTAACCGACCCAATTTAACCGACCCAAAGCTTAACCGATGGTTCGGTTATTATAATTCCATTAACCGATTAGATCGGTTATGGTTACGGTTAAGACCCATTAACCGACCCTATTTAACCGAACCGACCCACCCTTAGTTTTTTTACTTATATTTTCATTATACAAATAAGTATGTAGTGTAAATAGGTAATATATGTTGAGCTAAAAAAATTTTAGAAAAGACAAAAATTTATTGAATAGCAACCAAAATATACAAAGATTCAAGCAGTGGATATCTATCTAAATAAATCTATCTATACAAACATAAAAACCACCCTGCATGACAGCACAATACTATTTACATTTCTACTAAAGTACCAAACTATCAGATTGTGACAGAGCCGAAAATAGCTTTCCAACCAAAACTAACTCCGTGATTATCCTGGCCTTCAGAAATTAAACAAGCATATAGATGCATCCGAAAAACCTTTACCCGCATCAATACATCCCAAGCTCACAGTAGCAAAAACTACCCATTTAACACCAATCTACTGCTACTTACAGTCATTGGATTAAATTGATAGATGCATACAATTTAATACTAAGTATCATAATGACCCGTTAGGAAACTCTCAAACTTTAAGCCCACTATTTAATTATGTAGTCCATTCCATTTTTATGTTACATTTAAAGTCACTTTCTCTTCTACCCGTAAATACAACCTTTAGAAATAGTGATGTTCTTCGCAAGATATCGACAACACCACCACAACTAGGAGCTCGATGATTCCATTACTTCATAATTTTTCCTTTTCAAGCGGTTAACCAATGATTAACGGTTAACCGACCCAAAATCTATCCAAAAACCGATTAACCATAACCGATTTAATCGAAACCGAACGGTTAAGAAATTTCCATAACCGAAATTTCGGTTTTGGGTTCAGTTAAGGATCATAACCAACCCAAACCGACCCATGCTCACCTCTAACACATAGGAAATGAGCTATCCTCTATTAGGTAGATATATATGTAGATATAAGATTAAGATTAATATTGATAAATCACACGTTATACTTTAATTAAAAGATATATACTCCGTATGATATTATTGAAAATGATGGCACTATTTAGTTGTTACATAACTTACATTTGGATAATATTAAATAAATATAAATCATTTTATTAAAATAATTTTGAGTCGTTTAAGACTTTTGCGTCAAATCACCTTGCTTAGACTAGTCCCAACTCAAAAATCAACTGACTGAAACTGACGGAGCCACGTCAGCGCCACGTCAGTTTTTTCATAAAACTGACCGAAACCGACAGACCCTTCACATCCCTGCTCCGTCACTTTAACTTTTGGGTCCCGCATTTACCAATTTACCTTCCATTTTACACACACAAAATTTAAAAAAAAAAAAAAACTGACAAATATGGAGCCTCGTCGGATATCCGACGAGCCTCACACCGATGGGCCAAGTGACAAAGCGGTGCCATTGGTATCACTTTGTCACTCTTCGTCAGTTGAAAGCCGAAGCAAACCAATGGTTTGCGTTGGGAGAGGTCTTATAAGACTCGTCCCAACGGGCTTCGTCGGTTTGCGTCGGTGTGTAACCGACGCCGATGGCACGGCTCCATCGGTTTGCTCGGTTGGTTTGTCTCGTCGGATAACCGAAGGGGCTGCGGTTCATTCGTGGGGCCCATTTGATGTTTTTTTTTGTTTAACCGTTGTTATATATAAATAAAAAATAAAAAAAATCCCCCAACGGTCAAAAGAGCCGTTTGGGATTTTTTTTTAATTTCACGACGGTTCTTGAGTAAGGCCTTTCGTTTTCCTTTCACATCATGTTTTACACGAAGTATAAAAAAAATAATTGATAATAAAAATATCTATTATAAATGGGTCTAGAGAAGCAGGTCCTTTTATGAGGGTAGAAAAAACAGATTTTAATCAATCAAAAAAATGCATGTGTCCCTCATTTCTTCCATTATGAACTATTTTGTAATATCGAAAAATTTAGAGATCTACTCGAAAAATTACCCAAAAATTAATAAAAAATTGCAAAAAATCATTTATTCAAAAAACCTAATAATATGAAAGATCCCATAAAAAATCAATGAAAAAAAGTAAAATGCAGTGAACAATATAAAATGCAGTTTACAAAGCAAAGTGAATAAAAATGTTGAAAAAAACGTAAAATGCATTGAAAAAACATAAAATGCAGTAAACAAAATAAAATTTATAAAATGATGAAAAACGTAAATTGGAGTTGAATTATCATAAAATTCAGTAATTTTTTTCAGATCTATTTTTTTAGAAGTAGATCGAAAATGCAGTATCTTACATGTAAAATGCAGTGACGTTTTTCTTATCTACTTTTTAAGATCCAGATCAACTTTTTTCATATCTATATCTAAAAAGTAGATCTACATCTACGTATTCAGATCTAGATGATAAAGTTGGTAGTGGACGACGACGGTGAAGACGAAGGTTTTGGTGGCGGCGAAAGTGGACGGTGGTAGTGGACGTTGAATGTGGCGGTAAGGTGGACGGTGAAAGTGAATATTAAGGTGAAGGTGGAGGTGATGTTGAACGGTAGCGGTGAAGGTGGAAGGTGACGATGACGATGACGGTGGTGGTGGTGGTGACAAGTGGTCGAATACGTTATTTTTTAATTTCAAAATATTCATGGCTTTATTCAATCACCCAATTATATAAAATTTTATACGATCACATTTTTTAAATTCGTTGATCAATTATAACCTTTAATTTATTTAGTGACATACTTAATCTTATTTTTTATGTGATTAAAAGACAAATATACCCTTATATATTTACAATATAAATCATTTGTTTTTTATTTAAATGTATATCACTACACCGTATTGGCCTGCAGTGATCATAAATGACTAAAGGTAGCAATCAGTTATCGGTAAATCATTGTATTGGCTTGCAGTGATCAGAAGTGTCGCTTGGTGGGCCACCGCGGGCTGAGGACGCTACAAGGACCACCGATCCTCTTAATGATGTAGTGCTTAGGTGTTATTTGTTGTTAATCATTGTTGTTGGGGCTAAGTCAACTGTTTGCAACAGGCTTATTCACTTAGCTTCGTGCTAATCACGTTATTTACTCCTTGCAGGTTTTGAGACGATATGGGCTAGGCAAGGAGGTACTGAAAGGTGTTTGACCAAGATTACTCTTATATTGTTTTGATTCAGTTTAATATGTTTTGTTACATAATGCCCAGAATACAATTAATGGTCTGCAAACTTTAATAATTAGTACATATAACTTATGTATCTTTTGTTGATAACATCATGTCATCTATGTTTATAATATATAAATGGGATGTTTACGCTTCCGACCTTTTAAAAAAAAATGGTATAAAATGGTGTGTTATAAGACTAATGGGAATCGTTACTTACTAAAGACTTTAGATACAATGTAGTGACTTGTTATAGCTTGAAGTACTTATGAGGTTTAAGTGTTGTAAAGATTTAAACATGAAAGGTTTACTTATTTGATGTTATGGATTTGAAATATGCTATATGAATATAACATGAGTTAATTACGATGGGACGAATACTGACGTGTTACTATTTGTAATTTCAGACAAGCAACAGGAAACTCAGTGATATAAAACAACTGAGTGGAGACTGGGGTATTTTGGTGAGTGGGATTGTAATCCTCGGTTCAACCCAGTTGTAACAGGTTTGGTTACAACGGGTGAACATACTTGTTATTGGTTATTGACTGTTTAGTCATCAGGGTTATTGTTGTTATTGTTGATTGGTTGTTTATATTCAGTAATGGCATGACTATTATGCATTATGTGATACTTGGCCGCTGGGCATATGTGTTTTAATGAGAGGTCAACACTGGTTAGATTTGTTGCTATTGTTTGGCTGACGGGGTTTCTGATACACATCGTTGATGGATGAACCATGGTCAGTGAAGATAGTTTCAAACTATCGGTAAATCAGTGTGATGGCATACCAGTGGTTTAAGGTGTTCTTGTGAAGGCTTACTCAAGAACCGCCGGTCCTCTTTAATGTTGTGTGCTTATGTGTTTATTTATTGTAAGATTTGTTATTTCTGGATTGAACTGACGGTTACAATTCCATTCACTTAGCTTTGAGCTAACCCCTCGATATTTAAGATTTTGCAGATTATCTTTGGGAATAGGGAATGTGCGTTTGGATACGGGATGGGATGTTTGACTACTGTTGCGGCTACTATGATATATTTTTTTAATGTTATGTTTTGGGAAACTCATATAACACCCAACCGATAATACTTTATTTTGTAATTATATATTTATAACTGTTATGTTTTGGGAACTTAAAAGATTTTTTTTGTAGAAATATCGGGACATGCGCTTCCAGTGTTGGTAATAATAATAAAATATGTTGTTAAAATATGGGGTGTTATACTAATACCCATTGGGTACCCAATTAATATTACCCATTTGAAACACCCCTCGTTCTTCTTATTATTATTATAACACGATTTATGACGGAAGCGTATGATTTAAAATATACTTCATTATTAATTAACACAAATACTGTATACATCATGTTGAAACTTTTATACATAACTAATTTAAACATGAAAACCAACATTACAAAATTACACAAAAGGGGTATTCTATTGTACCAAACTTTAGTTTATAACAAAATTTTATCAGAGTAGCACAGCTGTCAAACATTCCCTGCCAATGGCAGTAGCTTCCTGCAACCCACATTTCCAAATTATAACCTGCAGGAAGTAAAATAAAGGATTAGCACAAAGCTAAGTGAATGAATTCATCACATACAACTCAACTTAGCTTAACCACCTGTTTACCCCAAACAACCGTAAACATGTATTACAACTAATCAACAATATAGTAATGAGGATCAGTGGCTCTGGGAATACCATAATACCCGATTAGTTTCCAAGAACACTTATCCAACCATATCCGTTTGACCATAACGGACGAGACCGATGACTAGTGGTTACTATACACAGACATAGGTTCTATGCACACAACAAATGAAGCAAGACCCTGTGTCATTCACACAACAACCAACTAGCCCAACCAACCAGTTCAACCTGTTGACCTCATTAACAACTGATGCCCGAAGGCCACACATAGCACGTAGATTTATAATCAACTATGAATATTAAATACAACAGCATATCTACGTTTACTTATTGCAACCAAATAGTTACAACTAAATTAAATGGTGAGTTCTAAATTCACTCACCGATACCTCAGAAGTCACAACACTCAGCTTCTAATCACTGAGTTTTTGGAGTATCTGGAATATCACACAACGCACAAGTTAGTAACTTGTCATTAACAATTAATACTTATGTAAATAGATACCTTACACAAGTAAGCACAATATCAATCAATTTCAAACATAAGTAACAATACTATATATATATTATACACTTGATTTCACAAGTTATCATAATCGCCAAAATCATACATACAAACGCGATCCGGGTCAGGGTTGGTGGGATCGCGTTCCCCTTAAGAAAAGTTTCTGTCACCGAAATACATTAAGCAACGCGATCCGGAAACAAGAGCTGGATCGCGTTCTTCTTTAGAAAATTTTCTGTTAACGATTTGCACTTGGCAACGCAATCCGGGTTAATTCTTGGGATCGCGTTCCCAAGAATAAAACTCGTCCAGCTCAAAATATAACTGATGAACGCGATCCTGACTAGGGTTTTGGGATCGCGTTTGAGCTTGTTACAGCTCAAGAACAGACCTGTAAATACACAGCTCGAACCCAAATCTCATTAACACTTTAACTCAGTTACCAATTCGACTTATAAACCTTTCTAACATCAAAGGAACATCAAGCATGAACATATATCATCAACTAACCTCATATAATCAATAATCAATCAAATTTTCATACTCAATAAATATAACCCATTTGGTTGAGCCCTAAAATCATAGCTCAACTACTAATCAGTTTAAGAACTCATCTCTAATGCACCAATATCATGTATCTACCCATTTCAACAATAACAATTTTAGAGTTAGTTAGGTCAAATTGACACTTACAATTACTAAGAAGCAAGATGAAGGAGATGAACAAGCTAAAGAGGCTTATGAGGATGATGATTGTGATAAAATTCTTGAATCCAAACTCCAATTCAATTGATTTCACTAGCAAGCTAAGTTCTCAATTTCTTAGTTTAGGTCATTTGAGTTTAAGATAGAACAAGAAGTGAATTAACATTTTAGGAAAGTAACAAAGAGGGAGGTCGGCCCTCTATTAACCGACTTCAATTATTTCGGGTATTTTATATCCGTCTTAAATCTATTATCTGGAACCTAATTACCAATTGCGAGGAACTTATTTTATTTTACCGTTAGCTAAAGTAAATTAAAACAAGCACTATTTTACTATTCACAATAAGTCCTGGAACTTATTTATCTACCTTTCACAATTAAATAATAATATCACATAATTTATAAAATCATTAAATAATCAATTTAAAATTAGAAATTACCAGGCTACTGGAGAGGATGTTACACCATTGATTTTACGGATTAATTTGCGGGCTTCGATTATCCTCATATGTAACTTTGGCCGAACAAAAAAAATGCATAGTTGTTGAAAATACAATGCAAATTTGAAAATACAGTAAAAAAACGAAATCAAAATACTATAATCTATAGTATATTCAAGATTCAAATCTTAAAGCATCTTTTGGTCTAAGTTCTTTGATCTATTATTGCAATCCATAAACACATTCGCTATCCATATACTTGTATTATTCGGATTATATCTTATGTTTTTGCTTCTTATCCTAAAATTTGTGACTAACTGACTCTTAACGAACATTGATTATGTAACTTAGTCTGAATGTACATATATATAAAGGGGCTTAAGTATCTTTCATTTACGATTCCATGAATTTTGCGTGTCTTAAAATAATAATAATAATAATAATAATAATAATAATAATCAAGAGATATTCAGAGGAGGTGGTGAAGCGAGTGAAAAGCGTAAATAATATGGAAAATGGAAGCTATATTATATTATTAAATCTAAAATCTAAAATTATAATATAAAATGAAAAAGGGTAAGATTTCTTGAAGAATGATCAAAAGTGAAGGAAGTGAGAGAAGTCAATTAGAAGGTGATAAGTGTCATTCTCATTTAGCCACCACTTTTATCTATTTCCTCCCACTCTTTCTTATTTCTCCACGTTTATTAACCATTGCTCCCATCTTTCTTTCTTTCTTTATTTCTCTTTTTATTTTATTTCCTTATTTTTTCTAAAAACTTTTGTTAAAAAAATAAAAATAAAAAACATTTTGAACTTTATTTTTTTCTAACTTGTGAGAATTTGTATAACACTTATATAAAAATAAGTAATTATAGAAAACTTGTTAACATTTTTTTTTAAAATATCATTTTTAACAATAATAAATGAAAAAAAAATAGTTTTAACATTCTTTTAAAAAAAATTAATGTTTAATTTTTTGTTTATATCATAGATATTATATATTATGATGTAGATGAATATAAAAAACAAGATGCAATAAAAGTAAATTATTATTGTTCATTAACATAATAAACTATGATGCACTAATTTTCTTTGAATATGATGCATCGAGTATTTAAATCTCAAGAATCGACTTTCAAAATATACTATAAAACATAGTTATTGATTAAAAAAGTAGTGATTATAAAAACATGGTTCATCATAGTTATAAAACATGTTGGATCGAGTGTTTAAAATATCATGAATGGACTTTCAAAATATACTATAAAACATCGTTATTGAATTAAAAGTGATGCATCATAGTTATATATATGACGATCCAACTTTTAGGTATACGATATTCATTATTTGTGTATAAATCTTGGTGAATCATAGTTATAAAATATGGTGCATCATAAATTGTATATTACAAGTTATAATTTTGTTATATCAATATTTATTTTATTCAATGTATGAATATGGTACATCACATAAATGCTTTTTCTGTAATACTATATATAAAATTGTATTTACATATAATAACATGAGGTAAACAACAACAAAAAGGTTGACAACCTAAAAAAAGAAATATAAACAAGTTGTGAAAAGGTGGAAAAACGAAGAAAAAAAAGAGAGATGATAACAAGAACTTAAAAAAATGAAAATAAAAACAAAATAAAAAGGAAAAAAGTAATAATAATTCATCACAAGAATCAATATAAATGAAAAATGCTTTTTATTAACAAATAATTTTCTTGTGTATGTCCTAAAAAAATACTAATAGTAAGATAAAACACTAACTACTTCTTAATTATTTTCTCACACAACCAATGAAATGTATTCTTATACTAATCAATTTTTAAATAATTTTTACCCAACCAATGAATACTTTGCAAGTGCTAGTTCGTAATAAATTTAGTAATTTGAATGATAACTTAATTTGAAGTCCTTAGGTTACTGTTAGCAAAATCCATATATTTACTAAGTAATAATTTAATTATTTGTCGGTGTTAATTTTAATTTTCAAGGAGCGTAAATGTTTAATGCTTTCCTTTACCGTGCTTGAACCCGATTCCTACCACTTTCTTTTGATTTTATTTCACTCTCTTTCCATTAATTCATTATATCATCGTACTTGATTAAGTGTTACTGTTTAAAGTTAAACCTATTTGGAAGACATTTCACAATCTATCTTAACAACTTGGTCAATGTTTTCATGTAAAAGTGATACAATAATCTTAATCATTGTCCTATACACAATGGTTAGCAACTCTCAATAAGTAATATCCACCCGTTACAAATTAAATGTTCATATTTCTATTTTAATTCATCTCAAAATAAATATTAAGTTTTTAAATTTCAAACAATCAAAAAGTCAACATGAATATTTATTTGGTGAAAACGTGTGCTGATCTCCTATTTTCTTAAACTGTGTAAAAACTTATAATTGACTCTTTATTTGTGACAAATAGAGATATAGAGTAATAGTTTGCGGAAGATATATATTATGTCAAATTTTTGATTAAGACATCAAAGATATGCATTGTAGTGTTTTATAGTACAACATAGAGATGCGTAAAAGTTGTATGTGTAAAACAGTTCGTCGCATATCTCTAACCGATAAACACTCAATTAGAACTATATACTATTATCTTTCGACGTGTCTTATGTCTTATCTATCTATATTTACAAAACACAAATTTTCTTAATTTTTTAGCCATGCCACATCATCTCATTACCTTTTTCTAAAATCATACTAGTTATATCAAATCATCAAATCAATTTTTCCTTAAAAATTCATAAATATCTTACTCCCTTTTATCTAAAAAATATTAAAAATTTAAATTCCAACAAACTACTCCGTTCTGTTTTGTAAAGAACCCTAATTCGATGTTAAATTTCTACATCTCATACATTGCAATTACTAATATTATCATCATCAACTACCATTATGAAAATCAGTTTCAATAAAAAAAATTATGGAACTGATTACATTCTGTAAATATTGGTAAATATTACTATTGAGTTTCAATAATAAATTTTCAACTTGTAACAATATTATGACAATTATAACCTAAAGGTTAATTGTATTTTATTCTAATTGTCATGTATCACAATCGCTCAATAAATGTATGGAAACTTAACATAATTTTATAATTGATGGTTGTCACCGTGAGAAAGATGCAAAAGCGCCCAAAATCCAACCTCTCTTAAAAAAATGAAAAGACTATATTATACTTGATGTATCAACGGTTGAAAAAATAACTACAAATCCATCCATTATTGTTCTGATTGATGTTAATAAATGTCTTTATTCAAACCAACTCAATTATTTTCGTTGATTATTTGGACGTCTACGACTTAAAATATATAGTCAACTTATTAGCAAGGAAACTGCTCGTCAAAAGCAAATCTAAATGCTTTTCTAGAAAATAATAACGAAAAAGAAAAAGAGAGTAAATTAAATATGTGAAACAATTGATAATTTATTGACTAATACCAACCATTGTTTTTCTTGAGGACTCTAGATTAATTTCATACACATTATTCCTAACAAACCCGGATATAACATTATCAAAGACCATATTATATTATTATTTATTATTCTTTTTAATTGACTAATAATTTACAAGTTGACCATTTCGCATTGCGATTGTGATTGCGAATGAAGGATCGTGGGTTTAAAATATTGGAGATGGCCGTTGGTATGTATAATTATAGTTTCAATTTACGTATTTCCTTGAGTTGTCACATGTACATGTCCGTGTTTAACCGATTTAAAAAGAAGTGTAGTGAGTAGACATGATATCTGATTAATGAAATAAGTATATAGTCGAATATTCTAAAATTGTGTATATAGACAATCTAAGTGAGACGGAGGAAGTATCTTCTATTGATTCAATTTCTCTGGTTCTATATAATAGTTGCGTGTCGGCAAATGCATATGCTTTGGATAAATAAATCTCTTCAAGAATCTCGATAAGATCGTAAGGTTTAAACATTTGAGTTATTGACCTCTTGAGTTCATCAAGTATTTAAATACCGTAAAGTATTAATCGTACGTGTCGCATTAATAAGATAACGGTTTAATCCTTATTAAATGTACTGATAATTGCTGTTAAGGTGACACGTGGACCTCATTATCTTTGTTCATAAACAAATAAGGATGTTTTCTCGTGACATGACCAATTTATCCGATGCTTTTCCTGATCACTCCAAGATGTGCCATTAGCGAGGTTAGAACTTAAGAATTCTTGTGAGACTTTACGAGGGTTATATATAGTACGAAATGATATGGATAAAAAATAAAATACACGATAGTATTGCAAATTTTGTATATACATCAAAACAATGATAGTCTCAAAAGATGGGAGGAATATGACTTATAAAAGGTCGGTCTTTGTTTTTATGGTTGACCTTATCAACAAATACACTTCTCAAAATCGCCACTTTACCATTAAGCCCCTTCCTTTTCCTCCTTTATTATAGAATTTACCAGACTTTGAGAAATTTCCATCTTCCCCTTAGAGAATGGCTGTGATAGATTTGCTACACAACTCCTTAATTTATTGCATTAATCTTGCATACCAAATGACACACTTGTCATATGAACATCCTCAAAAGTCAAAAGTCAATCCAATTGAGGCACTGTAGACTGTGAATACACATACATTTATGAAGTCATTTCAGCTGATAAGTATATATCTTCTGCAGCATCTTTAAACTGTATGACACCTCACACCAGGGGTATCTTAGTCATTTCACATGTAGTGCCCTGAAGAGAAAACAAAGAAGATAAACCAAGGATCTCAAGAGAATACAAAAAGAGTAACATCTTAATCTACAAATTAAGAACAAAATAAATGATAAAAAATGTAGCCATGTTTTTTACTCATACCACATTAGGGGAACATTAGGATACGTTTGGTTTGTGTTGGGAATGACAACGGCTATGGGTATAATTGATGGGGAATGAGTAGGAATCTGGATATCATTTCCTGCGCTATTGTTTGGTTTGTCATTGTGTTTGAAATCAATAAAGTTCAAAAGAAAATGAATGGATGTAAAACCACCCCTTCCCTTGGGTTTGGATCTATGGGTTCAAACCCAACTTTTCATTCCCAATGCCTAAAACCAAACAAAATTATTTGAGAATCATTCCATTATATCATTCCAAACCCACGCCGTACCCATGAAACAAACATGCCCCTAGTAGCCATTTTGCATCAAAAACACACAACTATGAAGAAGAAAATCAAGAGAAACAACTTAAATTGCAACAAGTAGGGGCTTTGCAAACTTTAATAATCAGTTATCTGTCATTTAAGGGTAAATTAGCCATTTGGTAGTTGACTGCTGCTGCATACTAGTAGGAAGAAGGAAAAGGACTATATGGTGGCACAATGATAGGTTGGGTCAGGTCGGAAAAACTAGAATGAATTATGCATTTTTAATTCGTTTAGGGCAATTTTCGACCCATTTAACATGCTTGATTCATTCCCATTATATCTATTATCTGTCACATAAACATTTGCCCGTTGGAAAAAACACATTTCCAAAATCAATTCACTTAACCATAAATGGGTCGAAATGGTCAACTCTGCGGATAACATGAAAAGAGACACTTACTCTGCATATGACCAGTTCTCGATATGAGCCTTGGAAGACCACTGTGCACTGCTGCCTTGAAATGGTGGACCAATCACATCATGGCTCACAAGGGTGTCGCTAAGAAAGTCAGCTTGCGTGGCTAAAAGAAACTCACTTGCCAAGGAGCACTCTAAACTTTACTCGCTTCTTAACAGTACCCATCCTCTCATACCCAATCCCAATCTTACTATGCATCAATTTCATCGCCATATCTGAATTTCCTGCTTTCCTCAACGCATTGATCAGAACTGTACGAACCCTCCCAGGTACCTCCCGTCCTCTTTCAATAATCCCATCTGCCAATTTACACGCCTGGTCAACACGGCCTGCTTTGACCAAAACATTAATCATATCTTCACAGGCAGTTTCTATAACCAAACCCATGGGTGCTAACTCATCCAAAATCTTACACGCTCGTGACACTTTACCCGAAAGGCAAAGCCCAGTTGAAAGAACACGAAACGAAGCAGGTGTAGGAGTTATACCTTTATCGATCATTAAATCCCATATCTTCAGTGCTTCTTCATTTCTATGTTTGTTAAATAATCCGTTCATTATGATAGTGTATGTATAAACTGTTTGGTCACAACCTTCATTTTCCATCCGATTAAAAAGCATTAACGCTTCATCAACCTTCTCGTGTTTTACCAATGCATCGATAAGTGCATTATAACAATACGAATCACGACTACATCCATCGTTAACCATTTCCTCAAATAACTTCTCCGCCTCATCTAATCTCCCGGCTTTCCCAAATCCATCTATAAGACTTGAGTAAAACATTGCATTAACCGGCACTTTATTCTCCTTACACAACTCAAAATAATTAGTTGCCTCCTCTAATCTCCCGGTTTTGCATAGAACATTTACAATAACACCGTATGTGACCTCGTCGGGCTTTAAACCATCATTATTCATTCTTTCGAAAAGCCTAATTACCTCATCTATGTGCCCGCTTTTGGCATACGCGTCCATCAAAGCTGTATACATAGCAACATTAGTTTTACGACCCTTCTGAATCATATTTTCAAACAATGTATATCCTTCCATTGGCTTCCCATCTTTACAAAGACCACCAATCACTAGACTATAAGCATGTGGCGGAATTTCAACCTTTTTTTCTACCATTTCATTGTAAAGTTTTAAACAAGAATCATAATTATTGTCGGAATAATAAGCCTGCATCAAAGTTAAATAAGTAATCTTATCACGCTTTACGTTCTTTTCCTCCATTCGATTATATTTATCAACGGCATTCTTCGTTTTTCCACATTTACAATACCCTTTGATCATCGTATTATACGTTACTGTATCAGGTTTCACAACTCCAGTATCCATAACTTCAAAAACCTGTTCAGCAGACTCGATAAACATCGAATTAACCAAACCATTTATCAAAAAATTAAACGTAAACAAACTCGGTTCAATCCCATTTCCCTTCATTTCTTTCCATACCCATAACAATTCTTCAACCAAACCATGATTCCCAAATGATTTAATCAATAAATTTGCACACTTTACATTCATCAAGAAACCCTTTTTCTTAACCTCATTAAACACAAACTTAACCTTATCATAATCTTTACAACCACATAAAACATCAATCAAGAAAACATAACATTCGAGATTATGACAATAATTATACCCACCACCCTTCTGCTTACCAGCCCACTTGAAAAACCGGAAAGCAAGTTCGGGCCTGGTGACCCGACCTGAATTAAGAACATAAGAGACAAAATTAGGTGATAATCTTATGAACCATTTGTGACAAAAAGCATCCAACTTTAGTTCCATATCGGTTGAATCATCATCGTTCAAAATGTTGAGGATTTGGTCAACCCACGGTGAGGGCTTGGGATGAGGTGTGATGACGTCAGAGGTGTCATTGATGGGTTGAACCCATTCAGGTGGTGGGGGTGCAGTGGTGGTGAAAACCCATCTGGGGTTTGAGATGGGAAGTGGATTCGGGTAGGGTTTTAACCGGGTTCGAAATCGGTTGTAACGAATATTTCTGCCGGAACTGATGGAGTATGAGAGGGATTTCAGAAGGGCTTTTCTCATAGTGTGTAAGGGATTGAATCTTTGTAATTAATAATTTTGATCAGGGTTTTGATTTTTGAGTTGGGAATTGAGGGTTTTGCAACCTGCAACAGGGTTTTGTTTTGTGGAGTTTTCAAATAGATGAATATATAATAATCTTTTGGTTGAAAATATAATCAATAATTGGTCCTATGGCCTCTACTAGACTACTACTGGTTAGGACATTGGACCCTGAATCCAGTAACCCGAGTTCAAATCTCGATAGGACCAATAATCAGTGGTGTATCGTGTTTATTTCTTATTATGACATTTTTTTTTGGTAATTATCTGTCTGCATATTTGTACATCATCAATAGTGGTGTAATTTATGGCATGAGAAATATAAACCAACTTAAACTCAATGTTATGGACAATGTTAGACAGGAGTGGTGCAATTGTTAAAGAAGAAATATATGAAGTTTCTCCTAGGTAGATAGTAAGAAGAATTGAATTGAAAAGGTTTTATTACAATGCTCCATTATACCTCTGTCCATATGAATAGTGAGCGAAAGAAGAGGCTAGACCCTCAATTTTAAAATTAAGGACACGAAATAATAAATATGATAACAATCATCATTTTATTTAAGATGATTTATTCATATGTATGTATGTAGGGGTGGTCAAAATATTCGAACCCGAATTCGATATTCAAAAATTCGAAATTATCTGAATTTCCGGTATCCGAACTTTTGGGTACCCGAAATCCGGGTACCGAATTTTCAAGTTCGGGTAATGGGTAGTTATTTTCAAAACTTTGGGTAATTCGGGTATCCGAATATCCAAAAACTAGATTTTAGTAAATAATTTTTGAATTTATATTACTTATTTTATTAAATTTTGTAATAAATTGGTTTAGGATCCACAAAATTCACGGTAGTTTGCATGATAAAAATCTATATCATTAGTCAAGTGCTCAAGTGTATGTATATATCATATAACTTGTGACCAAACAAATATTCAATTCTCTATATAATTAGTCAAGTACTCAAGTGTATGTATATCAAATAACTTGTGACCAAACAAATATTCAATTTTTCACCACCTTCATTGGCTTCCATTTATTAACTATTAGTGAGGTGTTCGTATGTTTTATATAATTCTAGTTTTCATTTGTGGTTGAAGTATGATAAGGAGATTGTGTCTATCTTTGTTGTGCAAATTCGTATTTTATTACTATTCTTCTTCTTCGTATTTATAGTTGGTAATGTTGGTTAAAATGCAAAACAACACCTGATTGATTATGATTAGAATTATGATTTTGAAAACCCTAATGGTAAATAAAAAAAATGCTAAACAAGATTACTTACATAGACTTATAAATAGACCTAAAATTCTAATTGGTTGCATTAGATTGAGAAAAGTAAGACAAATTAATAGTTGAAGGAGAGATTTACACTTAAGGAGCAAAATTTAAGGATGATTAAAATATTAAAATAAAAAATAAATGAGAGTATATCTGTCTTTTAATTATTTATAAATTGGGATTAAGTATGTCATTAAATGAATTAATAATTGGATCAATCAAGTTGACCTCCCATCCAACGACCCTTTAATCCTTAGAGTATTGGGTAGGGAAATCTACCATCTAAAATTTCAGGTACCCAAACCTGAAAATGTATGCATTTACGGTTATTATTATTAACTTGATTAGAGATTAGAGAAGAGCTAGTAGCTCATATTTCTAATTTCTAAATAACGGCAAAGCTTTTAGTTGTTGCAACAACAAATACGATAAAGATAGTGGCTTATTGATAATGATGATGATTCAGTAATAAACTCCTATGCATTAGTTGCTGACTCGTAGCTTCCATTTTGCAATAGAATAGCAGTTGATTAGATTAACCATTAACCACTTTTTATCTTTCCCCAATCGATCAGAAGCTGATGTAAAGAATTAACTCTATTAATAATCAACAGTCACATACATGTAGGATAGGCGCATATATAAATCAACTGATGTTAACATATCAACCAGATATATATACAAGACGAAATCCAAGATATTTAGCTTTTATTATTTCCAACAGACTTTTAGTTTCAATGAGCAAGTTGTCCCCTCATCTCCATCAATAGTACCTTCTCTGATGCAATCTTGAGTAAATTCGTAACAGCCTGTCAAAACTTCTTCATTTGTATCAAGATCCACCAAGTTTGCTTCAATTATTAGGGAGGCATCCTTGGGTACTGCCAGCTCAGATCTCTTCAGCATAAGTGTGCCATCCTCTAAATCAGAACCAAAGAGTAATGCCACGTAGCAACCTTTCGAATCCCTATCACCATATTCATAAGAAAATTTACCTCCATAATAAGCAAATATATCTCCATGAACTCTACGATGCTTTCCTTTTATGAATTCTATCTTGATAGCAGCTTCTATTGCATCCTTCATTGCAATGTAATACATCACTGTCCTCCCATCCTCACCATCAATAGTAAGAGAACTGCACTTATTATTTTGAGTCTTGCCCCAAATATCTGACAAGTCCATTGTAAACTTGCTATTGAAAAGTTAGTAACATGCTTTCTTCTTCTTCCTCTCGGTAGTAATATAGAGTTCCATACGAACTTCAAGGAAGGAAGAGAATGGAACTGGACGACTGGAACTCGGATTGCCAAGGTATACAATCTGACCGTTGTACACGTCTATCGGATGACACCACTCAACGTTCAAGAGATGAACATAAGGAAAATCGGGTTCAAATAAGTGAGACCCCCCATCCGATCTTAACCCATATTTATCCGACACTGAAATGAGCCCAAAAAGCTTACCCCTTCCAAACCCATGGTCTTCTGTAATTAAGGGACGAAACGAAAACAACTCAAACCGTGAATTTCTTTCTGGATCCCTGAAGAAAATCATAACAACCACAAATTAAGAACAAAAAAGACAACAACTCTACAAGTAAACAAAAATTTAAAGAACCGAGAAAACAGTGTTTGTATAACATGAAAAACACTTGAGCAAGAAGAAGTTTATAACTGCCGAAGATTATAAGATATGCGGTTTGTTTGATCATCAGGAATTTAAATACTAAGTTAACAGGACCGGTTTGCATTAGAATGTCATGTCGAGTACAAGGACGAACGGTAAGCCTCACGGACTCATTTAGTGATTAACTCATTTTCAAAAGCATAATAAAAAGCTACAATACTTTATGCAAACCACCCTATTTTTACTTAAAATGTGTGGAATGAAATAAACTTACCTAGCACCAGAAACAAAAGGAGGAATAAACCACTTTGGTAGTGTTTCAACCGTTAGCTCTATGTCAACCCTCTTTTGTTTTTTTTATCGGGCTCAACGCCAACTTCTTCTGACACAGGAGCAAGTACACGTATATCGGAGAATTTATGTTTCACCAACAATTGTTCAGCCGCCCCACATATGATTTCCTGCACACAAAAAGGTTCAAAACCAGTTATTAAAATTGGAATTGTGACTAACTTTAACTGATTCAATAGTATGGTATTTTAAATGTTATCTTAACTTAATACACCCAATCCCATTTAAATAAAAAAAAAGTTAATATTTTCAAACACTTGCTTTCAAAAAAAGAAACACCAACCCGAGAAACCAAATTAAAAAAAAAAAAAAAAAACTGCTAGATAATACATACCGAAGTGATCCTCAAAAGATGAAAGCATTTATCCATCACCACTGCAGTTGCCTCACACAACAATATTTGCTGGTCTCCGCAACACATCCAGCCTGCCAAGACTTTCAAAGTTACGCTAAATCTCAACATAAAGAATGATGTCTTATAAAAATCAGATTACTTTTCAGAATATCATTGTATGAGAAAAAACATTGGTAAGTAAATATACAATGATATAATTTCTCCTAACCTAGCAAAATATTCAAAAATACACTTAAATCGAAATAAAAATGTCACATTTTGCTTTTTTGAAAATCATACAATTTTTTTGAAAATTAACTTTGGTTTAAAAGAAGCGCAAATTAAATTCAATATTGTACGAGAAAAACCTTGCTCACTAAATCATTGTAATCTTTAAATTTCTTAGTCAAATCGTAAAGGTATTTGCATATCTAATGTGGCAAGACTGATAAACACGAATCTTTGAGAACCTGAAAAAGGAAGTTGAATTATTAATGCAATAATAAAATTTACATAATCATATAAATCAAATTAGGAAAGTTAATAAAAATCAAACTTTTTTCTTCAAAATTTGTGAAATGTCTTTTTAAGCAAGTAGATTTAAATAACCAGTACCACAAAATGAGCCTGATGCAACACTTTTGGAGCAACACTTTTACATAAATGCAGCTTTTTATACAACATTGTTTATCAAAGCACCACTTTCAAAGAAAGTATTGTATGTATGCATATATATACATTTTCCCTCTTATCATTTTTTTAATGTAATATATGTAGTTCATCTCTTCGGTTAGATACAGCCTATTATAATCTTTAATACTGTGACCCATATAACATTTTTGGTAAGTTGAATATTTTTGGACTGAGATCCGCATGTACCTGCTACTGTCCAATACAGAAATTTGGAATGTTTTTTTGCTAGCTACTTATTTCAACAATTAGATGTGGTAAGTGGTTTTTCATCTCGATTTCAAATACTTTGTATTCGTTTCACACTTAATTTAGCTTTAGTTTTATTGAGTATTAGTTTTTATAGATGTAGAAACATGACAAGAAAGATACATTGAAATATAGCGAGAAGAAAGATACATTGAAGAAATAATTGGGCTTTCGGGTCTTACAACTTATTAAAATGTTATCCTTACTTTTCTAGACGTGTATGCGGGTTAAGGAATGGATGAAAACAGTCTTCCGCTTGAAAATTTTATAAACTAACCCGTTTGGGATAGAACACAACCCACATCGACCCGTCCATAAGTAAAATGGGTCGAAATTACCACCTCTAAGTTATTTTTATGTGTCTAGCTTATTGACATGTATTGGTGCTTGCAATAAAACTATCAACAGAAAGAGGCCATTGGTTGGTGGTTGTGCAGGCTTAATCTGTTTGGAGTTATTGTTGTTTATCTTAAACGGGTCATATAAAAAATATAGCTACATGGGGACATGTGGGATGGCATGAACGGATTAAATGTCTGCCAAAATCTGATTTCAAAATGCATACAACCATTTAAACTCTTTATTTTTTATATTTTATTATTGTACTAGTATTGTTTTTTTGATTATGGTCAACACCATACTTATATGCATAAAAAAGCCAGAGTTGGATGAAAGAGGTGTTAATGGAACCTGGCATGGCCCATACCGGATATTGACCTCTTTTGAGCCGAACCGTTTTTATCTAGTGTGCGTACGTGGATTATCTCTTTTGGCATTATTAACACGAATATTGTATGATTTATACCGATTCTTAGTGCTCAGAACATGTCTCAAAGTGCCATGATTGGCCAAATTCAGATTGTTTACAACTACCAAAAAAGACATCTTAACTAGAGTACGATACGCAAGCATGGGATAGGAAATTTGAAGATGTCAAGAAGACTAATTGATTGATTCCAAATTTATACAGGTATGATTTTAAATGTGACATATTGTATAGGGGAGTTAACTGTACGGAATTAGCATGGTTTTTGTGTCGACTGAAGTTGAACTTTGGCCTCTAAGATCAATAATCAATGTGGGCTTCCAATGAGATCTTAGGCTTCTATATGCCAGTTGCACCAATTGTACGTCTACATTTTTTTGAATGTCTGGTGTCTGACTAAGTTTTCTAGTGGTTGAATGTAAATATTGTACCTATCTATTTAGTTTCACATTAAATCTTTTATGAGTAGATTGTATGTTATTTACAGCTTGGTTATAAAAAATAGCACATATGTAATACGTTAAAATACAGCCTTTCTTGATTCTCCGCTGTTCATTTTGAACTCAACTTGTTACTTTGCCATGACCAAGGTATGATCATATTTTAGTTGAATTTGTCTTTGCCTAAGGGCTCTAAGCATAGACTTCTAAAAACTCCATTACAAGTCTTATTAAGTATTGCTTTAGCTTTTAATGTGTCACATTAGCCTTGATGCAACACTTTTATGGCTTAAGGAAACACTTTTTGAGTGTTGCTTTAGCTTAATTTTGCTGTAGTGAATGTTTGTGCTTAGTTAGAAACCGAACTAGGTTTTTTAATTGGTATACAGTCTAATTTTTTGTTATTTTGTTTCTAATTTTTTGTTATTTTGTTTCATTATTCTCAAATTTTCCTTACTTTCCCAGTAGTATAGTATGCTACATATCCAATTGTATTATTGCTTACCCTTAAGCATGGGACTAGATTACTTAAATCAACCCTACAATTAAGACTAAAAGTTCATTAAGATATTCGTCTTACCTCAGTAAACTCGAGTAAATGGAATTCCAACAAACGTTCTTCACCTTCCTCCCATTCTTCATATGTCTCCAAAATTAAATCTAAAGCCTATTGCGAAGCATATATATCTGTCAACTTGATATTCAAGAACAGGAAAGCAATAAAATTGTGTCCGACATGAGAAAGTTGTAACAACATTAGAACCAAAAGAAATTATCACCATGTCATCAGGAGGACTTTCGATAATTCTATGAATTTCAGCTCGCCAATGTAGTAGATATACAAAAGTATTTCCCTATATGTCAATGAATTTGAGCAAATCAAAGACAATATCAGTGTAAAGATTTTAAAACAATGAAACATACAATATACAATGGCATAACATCACTAGTTTTGGATGGACATCATTAAAATACCTCTTCTTCAACCATCTCATTTAAATTGAATGTACAATCAGCTAATCTATGGTTTTTCAAGCATGTATACCTGTTCAGAATACAAAATGCAAAGCACTGAATATGAGTAAGTATGAAACGTAACCTAAAAGTAGAGTATATCTTGGTGTAAAGTGTAAACAAAGTTTAGTTCAATATAAAATACTTTGGAAATTAAAATTTGATTTTACAGCAAGTTCATAGGAAATTGACATTTGCCACTTTAATCGTATTATTAATACTGATAGCATAAGTACAATAAAGGGTAAAAATTATGTTAAAAGCATGGGAATCTTACAAGAGAACACAATCAAAAACTGCTTCTGCACTGTACTCAAAAAACTTAGCATCCCGGCCTGATATAAAAGAAATATGTTAAATTTAGCATTTGTAAAGTCGATCCCGTTATAATATTGATGGATTGATGATTTGGGACACGTTTTATCTTTGATGGGTTAAGAAAACATATGCTTTCAACAAAAAACAAAACATGTCAAACGGTTTAAAGCTGGATTGCCTTATCAATGAAGGTTAAACGATTTTTGTAATACAATTATAATATGGGTAATCACCTAATTAGTTCACAAAAATAAATGAAGAAAAATCGAACAAATATCCGGTTTACCTTGTGCCACCAAATTACAACGATTTCTGACTTGGCATAACAGATTATACAAGTCTTCCTCTTCAATACTACAAGTTCGATATCCTGCATAAGTTGCTACAGGGTCTTCGTTCTTAAGAGATGGGTTCCACTTCACCACCCTATCAGCTACGATTCACCCTTCACGTTTGGCAGCCTGAAAAAGAAAATAGTATTCGATTTCTCATTTTTTTAGTAACATGTTATCAGTTTTGCTGCTGTGCAAATGTTACTTACAGCGAAGCACATTTCAACATACTCCTGTTGCTGTACAGGACTAACATACACAATCCAATCTGGTGTTTGCTTTTGAGTCCCGTACTCCCCCCCCCCCCCCCCCCCCCCGACATAAGACAGAAGAATTGAAAGCCATTGTTCATATATCACTGGTGAAATGCAACACTGTTGACAATAAATTTACTGGAAAAAAATTATTACTAGCCGATTGTTTTGATTAACTCAGAGCAATTACAGTACCTCAAAGCACTGAGTTCTATACAAGATGTGCTGAAATCTTCCTCCGTAAGTATAAAAGGTAATGTTTCTTCACCTTTTATCACCAGCTCTGTTACTCTATCTTCAATCAAAAACAAATTGTTCAATATGCCTTTACCCCATTTATCCAATTCTGGCACCTGAAATAAAAGGAATTATTAAACTCATATACTGTAAAATATGCCTATTTTATATAAAACAGGCAAAAAATGTAATTTCAAATATAATATATACATATAGAAGTAAAAAAAATTCAATATAATAAACATTCAAACACTTAGATCAACTGCATATATACCTCAAACATTGGTAAGGAGATATCCGTAGCAACTTTAGAATGCTTAAGCATATTAAGTAGCGTTCCACGGATAACTTCACGTCGGAAAAGTCCCACACAATTTTCCTCATGCAATTTGGGAAAGACTACTACTACCCTTTCCAAGGGAAGTTTTGGTGCCCATGTTTTTATACCATCTTTTAGCATCATATTAATGCTCTGCAAGGAACAAGAAGAATCTAAGGTGAGAATTGTAATGTATGTTTCTAAAAGAGTTGGAAAAGAAAAATACCTCAAGGAGCCATTTCTGTGATAACGAAAGAGGCAGAAAACCAACATCTTGTACCAAGTGTTGTTCGTCTATCATGTCAATGACATAGGTCGGAAGATTCTTCTTGATGACCTATAATAATGATAAAGTACCACACAGAAACATATAATTACACTACATAAATAATGTCCAGATTCTTCAAGCACCATGATAGACATTAGCATATTACCTCTCCAATATGTCTTGATTCTTGAATGTGTGAATACTTTTGTCTTAATTCTTCAGGGCGTTTTCTTATTTTAGGCCATAGTGTCAACACATTTTGGCTGTCATTAAGGGGAAAAAAAAACTTGTGTTACATAGATAGAAAATAAAGTAGTAAAAAAGTAGAAACAACATAGGAGTATACCAATTGTAATCACCAGGCTCCCCTCTCTGGCTGCCATAAATCAAAGCCTCTTCTTCGAAATCAGGAAAACTGTCTTTGAGTGAGGCATTAAATAGCTTTGAAATTTCTTCTTGAAAGCTCCATCTCTTATCATCATCCACTCCCTGCATTTCCAAACCACTACCAGAAGCTGCTGCCATTGTTGATATAGAATGTGCACACCATCTGTCATATAACAACAATGTGACAACTTTTACCGTAATATGTTTCAAGTATTACTGATTTTATTATAATTTATACTACTCATCAATGTAAGACAATATTGCGTAGATCGTCCATGTGGTTTGCACGAAATAACACTCCCGTCCTGTGATTTTTTTTACCTAAAGCATCCCTAAACTTGCAATTTTTTGCGTAGGGAGTCCTTTTGTCTAACGATTGTTAGTTTACTCCGTTAAAGGACTTTCAATGTAATAGTTTTAATAGCAGAGGTCATTAGTGTAATTTTAATTTTTTAATCATGATAATTTGTTAATGCCTTTTTTAATGAAATTAAGCAAGTTGTTTTTAATACATTTTGCAAGTTAATTTAACTATTTTGATTGACTTTTTTTTAATATTTATTTTTTGTGACAATTGAAATGACCAACTTGTTTATTCTAGTTTCCGATCCTAATCCAAATCCGAAATTTCTGATATCCGAAAATTCACGGATATCCAAACTCGAATATCCGAAATTTATTACTTTTAAGTTTTTAATTGAGAGTCGCTATAGATTTAGTTGCTAAGTACGTACAAGACCAAAATACTCTACGATTCTTCCATTTAGAAAGTATTTTAATCATTTCTAGATGTTTTTGCAAATAATTTGTATACTACGATGACAAAGTTACCTATTAAAATGGGAAATAAAAAAGTTTTGAAAATTTCGGATATCACATATCCGAAATATCCAGAAATTCTGAAATATACTATCCGAAAATTCGGATATCCGAAATTTTGGATATTTTCGGATCAGATTTTCAGATTACGGATACGGATACTTTTGAACAACCCTACTAAAAAGTGAAAACGGGCACAAGATTTGTGAAATCGAAACTAGAATAAACAAGTTGATCATTTCAATTGTTAAAAAAAATAGATAAAAAAAAATCAATAAAAATAGCTAAATTAACTTGAAAAAATATATTAAAAACAACTTGCTTAATTTCAACTAAAAAGGTATTAACAAATTATAATGATTAAAAAATAAAAATTACACTAATAGCCTCTGCCATTAAAATTATTTCATTGAAAGTTCTTTAACGGAATAAACTAACAATCGTTAGACAGAAGGACTCCCTACGCAAAAAAATTACAAGTTTAGGGATGTTTTAGGTAAAAAAAAACCACAAGGACGGAGAGTGCTATTTTACGTGCAAACCACAGGGATGATCCACGCAATTTTGTCTCAATGTAACTGTAATTGTTACCCTGTGACTTTATAAGAATAATAAGATCATCATCATTATCATAATCCCTATATATCATATAATCAACAACAATCGACGAGATGAGAAAGAAGGCAAATTATCTTCTTACCGATAAATAAATTCGACGTGGGATTGATTGCTAAACACGAAACTCGCGGCTTGATTAATAATAATAAGTTTATACAAATATACGTATGGAGTATCTCATCAAGAATCGTATTCAAGGTTCGGAGTTTGAGAGGGATTTGGGTAGGGTTTTTCTCATATAGTGTTTAAAGATTGAATCTTTGTTAGAGGGTGTTTGGTGTGGCTTTTGCATTCAGCTTTTGACTTTTAGCTTTTTAGATGATGCGTTAACATAATGCAGTTTTAGAGATAGTGTTTGGATTAGCTTATGGTGTAACATAAGGCATAAGGGTGTGAGAAGCTAAAAAGCCAGTATTTTATGGCTTTTCAAGAAGAGCTTTTTAAGGTTGTAAGAAGCTAAAAAGCAAACTGTGTTTGGATTGAGTAAACTAGCAAAATGGCTTTTTAATGGTAGCTAAATTCTAAAAAGCTAAAAAGTATTTCCTAAACGCCAAGCCAAACACCCTCTTAGTATAATTTTGATAAGGGTTTTGATTTTTGAGTTGGGAATCGGGGGGTTTTGGAACCTGAAACAGGGTTTTGTTTTGTGAAAATAATTACTATTTGAATCGTATAATATTCATTTGGTTGCAAATCAAGCAAAAAACCGGTCCTATGGTCTAGTGGTTAGGACATTGGACTCTGAATCCAGTAACCCGAGTTCAAATCTCGGTAGGACCTTTATTTTTTCCTCATTATAGTTTTACCTTTACCTTTATCTTTGTATATATAGTTATCATACTCCTCATTATAGTTTTACCTTTACCTTTATCTTTGCATATATAGTTATCATACACACAGACACAGACTATATGATATAACGGTTTTACCCGTATATACCTTTATAAAGAGCACGAGTCTAGGAAAACGTATTAGACAATAGTGCCATTGTTAAACAAGAAAATTATACGGGTTCTCCTAATAAGATAAGAAGACAAATTGATATGAAATGTTTTATATCTATCAAAATAATCAACTTTCAATTCTATATAGAAATGGTATTGTTTGCCCTAAGAACTAAATAATTTAACACTTTAAAACACAAAGTACATACGTTAATTTGCTAAAATCTTTATAATCTTCTAAACATGTAGATGCTGAGTTCAAGTTAGTGTGAATTAAAAGCTCTACTATGAGAATTTCCAGAACTACACGTCCAAACTATAAACCCCACACAATACCATCAGTCCTAAGGAAAGATCATACATTTTCTCGAGTTCCCGGACACAATATCATACACAGTTCATTGTCTAAATACAGTTTAAGAAAAATTTAAGTTCTCGGCTGTTCTTCAGAAAATCTTGGAAGTTGAACCAACGAGTTGACTCTTGTGACGCCTTCCAACCCGGACCAATTCTGATCTTCGGTTGCTCTCACATTGGTTTCATCCTTTCCTTCCACAACTACATCATTTGATTCTCTTCTATGAGCATTGGTGTTCTCTTCTGATGATCGGACTGTAAAATTTCGTTGCAAAAAAGGCTCGGGATTCTGGCCATCATCTGATTCGCCTGCAATACTCTGAACGGTAGCAGAAGAGAAACCACGTTCTTCATTATCTGATTCTGAATCCATTCTACCATCTAAAAACAAGCAAACTACTGCACAATCGTCCATTTTGGATGTTGGGTATTTGGATTTCCATTCACGGGCAGCTGAGTCAACGAGTATTCTTGCAGCTGATGATCGAGTTGGAGATGACGATACTATTTCTATCACTTGTTCATTGCTCAAAACATCCCAAATCTATAAAATATGCAAATGGTGGGTCATTTAATCATCAACGTATAAGCACGGAACTTATGATTCTCTAAGGAATAAATAAACAAAATTATCAACAAAAACATTTGTAAGAGTTGAAAGGAAAAAAAGAAAAAAACTGACTTAATTGTGAAGCAGAGTCCCTCGAATTAGGTCAAAAGCAGGTGGTAAATAGGTCATTTTAACTTAACCTTTTACAATCAGCTTTGTTGCAACTGACTATCCAAAAAAATTTTATTGTCCCCTAAATAATACGATAATCAGAATCTATGTATATAGGGTCAGTTCATCTGAGACCCTAAAACTTTTTTGAGAACCAAAGAGCCAATATGGGGCCCTTCAACATACTGCTAACCAACAAATACCTTGGTAGAAGATTTTTAAAAAACAATGCGTTTAGTTTACGTCCAGATTGTTTTTTTGATCGTCAAGTTTAAGAGGAGCTCAAACACACTTTCCCCTATGTGTGTATCCCATATAGATCTTAGCAACTCTTAGAGAATGAAATAGTACATGCTCATATAACTTTTTCTGAAATCTAGAGAATAATGTAGGTACCACAAAGGAGATATAAGGAAATGCATTTACTTACCCCATCTGATGCAAGAACGATGAACTTGTCACTCTCGGTGAGAATCCTATGAGAGACTTCAGGAATGGAGATCACTCCATATTCCTTTAAACAAAAATCTCCAAAAGCTCGTGCCATTGCCAACCCTGGGGCATCATCAAACGGTAACCAAACTCTTGACACCTCAGGTTCATCTTGTAATGCAAAAACTCGACCTTTACACCGTTTAATCCTTTCAGCTTCTCCTATAACCCAAAAGCATGTTAGAATAGTGAGACTTGATAATTCAAGAAGTAAAGGTAAAGAAGTTAGTTCATCGTACTCGGTAGATCCGGCTTTAGGTCAACAGTCAACTGAATTGCTACGAGTGTATTGTTCGTATCCTTAGATGCCATGATGGCTCGGGAATCTCCTATACTTCCAATGAAAAGATCCGATCCCTTGAAATAAGCGTGTCACAAGATAAAAAATTTAGACGCGGAAGTTTAAATTAGTTATTGAAGTATTCATTTACTAGTCATTTTTGTAAGGCATAAATGTTGAAAATGTGTCGAATTTCACCCAAAGTTCTATTTTAGGCATCCAAATCGAATGGGTTCTACTGTATAGATCAAATTTTCAATTATTGCTATTGTATGTATCAGATGACTTGTAACCACAATACCTGTAGTGGCAGCCGTATACGTTGTCATGTCATCCGCCACGTCATCAGTTCAGGAGGTTAGATACATACAATATCAATAATTCAAAATATTTTGATACATATAATAGAAACTAGTAAATTTCGGGTTAGCTTAGATAGATAACCTAATACTTGACCTATTTAAAGGGTGTATTTGATATTCAACAAACAATCAAACACTTTTCAGTCATCGGGCATTTAGCTTGGAATGAAAACCGATACCTGTTTAACAATGCTCACAGCAGTGCTGCCACTACAGAAACAATCCAAATTAGGATGGGATTTTAGTTCTTTATCCATCGCCTTATATGACTTTAGAAATGCTTCCCTATATGATAACTCAGGTTTATCCTCCTCACAATCAGCCTCTTCTAATCCAGGATCCCTGTTGCAACAAACAGAAGTGGACCGGTTTTTCTTCGACTCATAAGAATCAATATATGAAAACAGCTTCACTGGTAACGTATCACGAACTTTACGAGCAACAAGATGTCCATGGGGTCCATGACCATCAAAAACTCCACAAAATGTCACATCCTCAGCCATGAAATCCTGAAAATATATGTCATTTAAAACTAGACTCAAGATAAGAATTAAACACACAAATAAAACACTTACTTCCCACACAATCATTGCATCTTGATTAATTCCCTTACGACCCTGCTGAGTATATATACAAGCACTGCGGCTCTTCCCATTTGCAAAAATCCTATTGGGTATTGAGGATGTGTGCTGAAAGGCGCTCACATGTTCAGAAAATGTTTTCCTCGTTCTCTTTTGCCGGCCATTACTCCAACTATTCGATGAGGCACAACACCCCATTTTCACTTCCTCAAAACACTAGCCAAATATGAAGCAAAAAGTTTCTTGTGGATTCAGATAAAGATTCAGCAGACTTGGTCAACAGTCAAAATTCTTTGTAAAAGACGATCAGCTCAGCTAAACAAATCAAGAAAACAGTATCCGGGTCAATTGTTTACTCCTAATCAAAGATTAAAATGATTGCTTTATAACTAAAAACACGTATAAGCATATAATAGTTTAATGCATAGTGCATGTGAACAAGATTTAAATATTGCATAGATCATGTGTCCACAATAAGAATCTTTTATATAATATAAACAACTGGGAATTTTTTAACTATGTATATAAATCTAGATTTATGAAGACGGCAAGTAAAGCATGGATATGAGGAAAATAAACATCAAGAATCCTTGGAAATTGCCAATTTGACCAATGCATATGTGAACAAAGTCGTATTCTTGGTATGATGGTATCTTTAATATAAAGTGAAAAAGAACAAAACTTAGTTAATGAATCTAATCAAGCCGAACAGTTTAAGACAGGTGAAAGAACATATTCTAATTATGTTAATGCACAAACGAAGATATGACCACAAATTTTCTGTCAACTTGTAGCACAATTTAAATTTGTGAAGAGTGCCAACGATAACTTACGAATATGAACAGGTAAATTTGGTTGTGAAGTCAAAAATAGAAAGGAAAAAAAAAAGTCTAAATCATAACTATTTTGTGCTCTTCGACACCTCAAGTTTAAACTGCCAAATGCGAAAAAGAGAGTAGTATCTTCCCCTGTTTCTGCCAAATCCAGTTTCTTGAACTCCAAATCTTAAGATTTTGTCGGTTATAAGGAACCTAATTTACAGTAAAATGGTTCGAAATGCTAATTGCCAATAGGGGAGTCGAAAAAGGTTGGAACTTTTCAAGACAAAAGGCCAAAATCAAATTCATACATACCCACAAAAGATTTGCTCACATCAAATAGGCACGAAATCCAGCAAAACCAAGATCATTTCCATCATTTCTCCCATCAAACAAAATCAAGTTTTAAGGAGCAACAATAAACAGATCATCATTAACAGACAAAATAACACAAACCCAACAGATATAGCAGCAAAAGCTATTACCTTTCTCATTTGGATAAACTTAGAACACACATACAGACGTTCAAATTCAAGAAAGTAACCTACACCCAGTACAATTGAAGACAAACTTAACAAAACCCATATCATACATATACACAAATAAAACTATTAAAACAGTACTACTTCATCAAAACAAGAAGCTATAAACCCTAACTTAACATAACCCATTTTCACAAACAAGATGAACAAACTTAAAATTACAAGAAACCCCACAAAATTAGTAAGCTTAAGATAAACTTTAGGGGGAAAGGAGATACCTTGGTGAAGGGTTACAAACTGGGTGTTGATGAAGTGTGTGTGAAAATTTACAAAAGAAGAAGTAGAAGCATTGCTAGTTAATAGACAGTTGCATTGATTGCAAAAGCAAGATATAGAGAAGCTAGTTTTGTTTGAAGGGATGGGATTGATGGGATGTGATAATGTTTTTAAGAGTTTATTAAAGTTTTTACCATGGTCCTATAATGGTATTTGATGGAGGGATTCTTTGTTGATTGCTAGGCCACCATGTTTAATTGTTTAATGGAATGTTTTTGTTTATGTGTTTTATTTGATTCAACAAAAATAAAATATCTATACAAGGAAGAATTTACTTAATATAAATTGTTGGCTACAATCATATTTTTTTTAAGTAGTTTAAGAAATTACATTGTCTGATAGTGCAGATGACACTTTTATCCTTGTTTTTTACGCAGATTCTAAGTATCAATTTTGAGAAAGAGTATAGTAAGGGTTAAATGAGAAAGTTAATATGTTATTTATAAAATTGAACACTTATTTTAAAACAAACTAAAATAGAAAAATGAACGGGGATAGTAAGAGAGTAATAATTTTTAACCCATGTGATATTTTAGTTTATAGTCAAAAACGTCATAGTTTCTTTTACGAGAACTCTGCAATCTACACTACTTGTGTGACATATACGCTTAAAAAACGCATTAATTCACGTCACATGATGTACAATTAAAAATGATGTAGGAATAATTATTAGTCTAATAAAAATGCTCTACCTTGTCTATTTTCTCTCGATAATCTAGTAATCTTCCCTCCCATTACAAGTGTCCACTATTGACTTTTTGAAGTTTTTATTTTCCAATTTTGACCTTAAAAGTTTTTGTTTGTGCTATATAATAAATGATGAAAATTATATCAATGGAAATACATTTAAAACTCAATTCATTCATATATTTTGCATCAAGTATTATATAACACAAATAAAAATATTTAATGTCAAAGTTGTAAACAAGAGACTTTTAAAAGTCAATAGTGGACATTTGTAATGGGACGGAGGATAGAAAAACTTTTACCGTTAAACATTAACATAAGACTAGTAGTTAAATAAAATTCAGTACGTATAGATTGAAATGAAAATAAGTTGGATTATCAGAAACAACGTGTTTCAGTAAGTTTTGCTAATTTACACGTTCATTGGAGTTTCAAAAGCGCATTGAAATGATTGAAAAGAACAGAGATTGAAATGTATAAATAAAGAAATCATCATTAGCCAAAATCATCATAAAACCTTTTAAACTAATAATTAAGAAAAGCACTTTTATTTATTTGCAGAAAAACAAATTGTGTTAGTAAATATAACACGTCCTTAGGTGCACACTAATAACTGGGTAAAATTAAGAAACATTTGTACTGTACGTTTTATGCACAATAGGAGATGAGTCATTCCTTTTATCAAAGCATTATGTTATGATGATTAATAATTAATATTAATAATAATAATATATTATAAAAAAATACATACTTTTCATAGAAAAAGTAAAAAGAGGGAGTTTATGATAAATCAATCTAAGATTCAAGATTATATACAATCTGAATTCATCGCCGAAAGGCAAGACAATGCAATGTCATTTACATTATAGTTTTTTCTTTTAGCCAATTTATTATTTTTAAAAACATGGTAATACACATTATAATTAATCAACCTGTTCTTTCATAAATCGTATTCAAAATAGCTACAAACCAAAACCTTCTAATATAATGTACACAACTCATTAGGTGTTTACGCATTTAACTATAATAATAATTCTAACACTGGTTTTACAAACTTACGTGAAAATTTGATCCAATAATGATCAAAATTTGATTTAGGTTTATATCTTCGATTTAATATGTATATAAGAGTCGGTCCTAGAAGAAAGAAATTTAAAAGAGAAAAGGGAGAAGTAATCTGATTCATTATTTTATTACAATGATTCATATTTTATTATATATAAGTTTTGAATCATAGAAACAAGACTAAATCTTATTAATAAAATATTTAAGCAAAGTAATAAATGTATAATTGCAATAATAGAAATTTGAATCATAATACTTGTACCGTCTCATTTCAAGTTCCACTTTAATATTTTGGATTGTGCCGTTATAAGTGTCCACTTTAATGTTAACCAGTAAAAAATACTTTAATTGATAGATTTAATATTTAATTGGTTAAAAAATTAGTTAGTAAGAGAATTCTAAAACTTTATGAGCAGTTAAAGCAGACACTTTAAATGTGATGAAAAGAGTAATAAAATAATGAATCAAATCATTTCTTCTTTTTCGGTCAGTAATCTCCTTCTTTTTTCTCCCCTACTAATATATACATACATTATTATACATTATATAGTGTAAAACGCGTTTGTTATTCTTTTACATATGTTTATTTAACATAGAAGATGTATTCATCATTGAAGTGTGACCATACATATAATTATGAAGAATGCTATTGCATAAAAATAAATAATAGAGTATGTAATGTAGGTTATAGCAATCACATGATGAGATGACCTTTGGGTGCTCTTCAATCCAGCCATGCATTACACTAACTTCTAACTACTTTAAGATTAATTAAATATATATACAAACCATAGAAAGGTTTTATTTTTTAGATTTATATTTATATTATTTATATTAGTTAATATTAGAAGACACATTTGAGAGCTTATGGCTCAAATGATGATCAAATTATTCAAATCTCGCTTTTAGAGTTAATGCGTATATTTCTATATACAAACTATAAAAAGGTTTAATTTGATTTGTACTTTAATTATTATATTTAATATTTAATATTTAATATTTAATATATAATAATTTATATAATATCGTTATCTTTTTTATTATGTACATAAACAACACAGTTGAGAATTTATGGCTCACATGATGATTAAAGTATTCAACCTTGAGATAAAAACAAATGTTGCGGTAGTTCACTAGTTTGAAAGATACAAGAATGTGTTTCTGTGTAAATCAACAAATATAAGATTTGCATATTAGTTTATGGGCAGTGATAAATATACTTTGAGCTAAAAGTCATACACTAAACTTTTGCAAACTTAGTGCAACACTGCAACGGGTATAAACTTTTAATATATACTTTTACTAGCTTAAGACCTGCGGTTTCGCAGGATACACCATAAATATTTGTAATAATCATACGTGATAATTAGTAAGGAATGTAATCGAATACATTGATGTATGAAAAGTATAGTTATTTAGTAAATTATAACATAAAAGTACACAAAAGAGCAAAAATATATAAGAAGTATCTATGACTATAAAAAGATAAAAATTACACACCACATATCGAAATTCAGTGTATCTTAATAAAATTACTTCAATACGACATCTTGAAAAACACAATACTAACATTAAAATAATAAAATATGTTTAATACTAAGATTAAAGAACTTTATATGCAAAATATAATACCATACACAAATTTAGATTGTATAATTGTGTGATAGTCTTCTAAATGTCCATGTTATTATTTGCACTCTCGTTAATTTCTAGTATGTTTTTCCTAAAAATATATAAGTTAGAACTTAATCAATATCATTACTTATGCAAATATGTAACTGAACAAACCTCGATGCAAACTCATCCACTTATGGAATATCCTCATAGTAAACATTCTTGTGACTATTAAATAATTTGATATAATAAGTCCTTGTGTATAAGTATAAACATGTATTATGTATAAAATAACAAAATGTATTTTATTGATATTGCAAATATGGGCTAAGAAAATAGTTTATGAGTTAGTAAGTAAATGTATATCTTCATATAAGCGAACTTCGGCATATTTGAAATATTAGACGGCTCCCATCGCAAGGCGTCGGTTTGAGTCGGTTTATACCGACGAGGCCGACGGTGATGTTACTGTAGTGTCGGTTTGGTCCGTCGCTTTTTTTAGTCGGATATCTGACACATACTTTTTGTTTTGTTTTTTTGTGTGTATAATATTAAAGGTAAATTGGTAAATGTGGGACACAAAAATTAAAGTGACGGGTCACTGCTGGCAAGGGTCCGTCAGATTCAGTCAGTTTTTTAAAAAGTTGACGTGGCTCAATTGGTTTCAGTTAGTTTTAATCACGGATGGGAGAAGTCTTAGGATAGTCCCAATCGTGGTTAAACCCATCAATTAATACAACCCATCAATTATTAAGCTTCGGTTGACCCCAACTGAAAATATGTCTTCGAAAGGAACAAAAATGAAAACCATACTTAGAACTCAAAAACATCTTAGTAGGTTTAACACGTGTTCGGCCATATAAGTAGATTTTACAATACTGATCTTCATTATATGTTATGCCATTTACATATGAAACCTGAAATTTTGTAATATAAAGACTTTTCACTCTTGAAGTACGCTATCAAATTCGGTCAGCACCAGTTTTCTTATTGTAGTTTGGATCCTATTTTCCTATAATCAACTTATAAGTGATTAAAATGCTAAAGTATATGTAACAAAATATTGAAGTAAGAAAAAAAAATTAAAAATTACCATCTCATCTAGCAATATCATTCCAATTCGAAGTATCTTTTATGAAGGATTCAATTTTATGTATGCTTAGAAGTAGGATGGTTATTTAAATTTGAATTCTTTTATAAGAGTTAATGAAATGAAATTTGGATAAGTTTTCTATCTAACTTTTTATGTAACCTAATAATTGAAATAAAAAATATACTATTGTTGGGGAATAAGGATCACAATTTTTAACTCAAAAATATACACGGGGATTATCATCTCCCTTACTATTATTAATATGTGAATTTTTTTAAACTATGCTTATTGTATAGATGATGTAGATTAGTCTTAAAAAGATAAACCCATATATATTGAAAGTTATTTATATATGTTATATTCATGTGTCTCATAATACATGAGTTATCAATTGAATAGGGTATAATAATTTTGTCTATCGGATCTAAATAATTTATCATTTTAATTTTATTATATGTTTTCATTTTAGTCTCATCCTCAATTGAAAAAAATAGACTCATATTCTTGTATTTAAGTGTTGACACTACATATATGATTATGTAGTATAATCCAAATGAATTATTATTGTTATGATTATGATAATATACCATTAATGTACCAGTAGTAATAAGTCAGCTTAAAGTTATTGTTATATGTAATATTATTTTATAGTATATTACTACATTTGTTATTTATTTAACTAATATTAAATCTCTTTTATTAATTCAATTAGTAGTAGTAATTCAAATTCATATTCAAATTGGTTTAAGAGGGTTAATTATGTACTTTTAAGTAGATTAGAGGATTATGACATCACCAAATAAATGAATGAATAGATCTTCATGTTGACTTCCTAATTGGATGGTTAGGATTTTCTCCATTTGAAATTTAGTCAAAGATTCTTTTTAATTTAAACATTCTTATAATAATAAGAGTAGATAGATTGTACGAGTCAAAATTAACCGTCATTTGTTTATTAGGTTTTTTGATGTAACAAAACCAGCTTTTATTTTCTGATGAAAAAGTACCCTTAAAAACTGTTGATTATCTAGTTTTATTGAGTTATGTTGAATTGAAGAAAATAGAAACAGAAAAAGTGTTTCATTCATTGTATAAGGTTAATGGGCCACAAGTGACAATGTAGCACTTTAGATAGATAGATATGGACTATGGTCATAAAGATAATGCCCCTCTCTCCAAAAGTTTTTTTTTTTTTTTTTTGAAAATAAAAGTAGATTTAGTTTGAAATTAAAGAATAACAAGTCAACCCCACCTACAACTACAAGATCGACCACTGAAGACGATCATACTAAGTTAGATTAAAATTATAAATATGTCATCTATTTTAAGTAGGTAGTTGTATCAATTCTATATTCCTATGGAACAAAAATATGTCAAAAAAACGTAATACATCTATCATTCTTCTTGGTAATTCACCGAGTAATTCTCACTATTAATATTCAAACTTGTGACAAACTATTAGAAAAAGGACAACTTCAATTGCATGACTATAGGTAGAAGGGTTAAACCGACCCTCTAACGAATAGCATGCCTATAGGTAATTTTGATGGATTAAAAATAAAATACATTCTCTAATTAGAAAACCAGTTGAAAAAGTGTAACATTGAAGTATCTGATATCAACATTCTCTATTTTTTTTTTCTATTTTTTTTTCCTTTTTGTGAGTGTGCGCCCGCAACTAAAAGAGTTCGGGAATAGTTGTATACTTGCATATTGCATTACATCTTCTTATTAACGGCCCAAAATATATGGATCTAAGTGGGCTATTAACAAATCTACAACCCACTCTATTTTTCAAAAAAAAATAAGAATAAAAAAAGAACCAACGAGTTGCTCGAATTAAGTTTTG
The DNA here is from genome assembly GCA_963422505.1 of Pseudognaphalium luteoalbum. Taxonomy (NCBI): domain Eukaryota; kingdom Viridiplantae; phylum Streptophyta; class Magnoliopsida; order Asterales; family Asteraceae; genus Pseudognaphalium; species Pseudognaphalium luteoalbum. Next base: position 2,792,243 of record OY730192.1, read on the forward strand.
TTTGAAGATTTTTTTTTTAATTTTTTTAAAAATAACTAATATGATTTGAACCCCAAATCTTAAGTATGAACATGCTTGAAAGAATTTAAGGTCAAGGTATTAAACAAGTTTATTGTGTTTGAGTTCATAATCGAGTAACTTCAACTTAAAAACTCAGCTCATCAAAAAACTTTAAGATAATGAAATGAGTATTGATATCTAACAACGCCGAATTACTAATTTAGTAACTCGAACACGTAAAGTAAATAGAATATATTCATTTGAGCTCAAGTTGAGTAGTTATTACTCACGAGCAAAGTCTAAATTTGTTGACAGTTGGCACTCAATTAGCATACAAACACAAACTTAGAACCCAAAATTACCGTTAAATAAGATTAAAACACAACAATTATAATAATACTAATAATTAGAGCTGGCAAAATGGCCGGGTTGGGCGGGTATGGGCTACGGGTCAAAACGGACGCGGGTATAAACGGGCTTGGGTCTAATCGGGCGCGGGTCTAAACGGGATCGGGTCTAAACAGGATCGGGTCATAACGGTCTATTTAAAAATTTCATATAAAAACGTTCTAATTCATTAAGATATATATCTCTTCCAAAATAAGTTATACATTTTTAACTATATAATATAAAAAATATAACAAGATGACCACTCATTTAAATCCATTCATGATTTGAATTTTACCCAATTAAGCTCATTTCTAAAATTTCTTTAGTCCATAAGAATCCAAACTTTATGTCATTATACTCAGAATTACCCAGATGTGAAGCAAATTGGTAGAATTTATCAGCATTACTAATAATCAAAAGATGGAACGGAATATACTCCGTAATAAGACCTAACAAATGAATGGTCAAATAGGGGACCCGTAAACATGCAGCATATTAGTTAATTATGTTACTTTTGGGCTTCCCTGCCGGCCAATCCATGCAACATACCTAATCTTTATTTCTTATACTCAACCTTAATTACTGGGTTAATCCTATGGCTTAATTTAACATTTTAACTAATAAGCTAATTAATTACAAACATATGTTCCACCATGTCGTCTCCTTGATTACAAGAATCTATTAACAATTCCTTTTTACTAAGACAATATTGTTTGTTACTTTTAGTTTAATGAATATTATAGCACATTTCATAGCCTACTTCTATTTGCTAAAAAGGTTTGGAGTTTGTATTGATCTAATAGTTTCAATCAATCAACATCTAGCTAAATATTTTTAGGTTAACTTTACAATCAATGTGGGTATTTTACTTTCGTAGCGAAAGCCTCGTGCTCTATCCGTTTTCATATATGCATTTTATTAGTTGTACAAGTTGCATCATTTTTTCTTCTTTTTTATAGGCTTTCACAGTTAAAAAAACGTTCACCTTTAAAGTGTATTTTAGCAAAGTATTAGAGACTTTACAATGAACGAAGTATTAGAAACTGTAATTCTTTATTTTCCTAAAAAGGTTTCCACATTATCATGTTAATTTTAATAATATTGTTGCAAACTGTTAATAAGTGACAACGGACAACCCCAACATCCCATAATTTACTTGACTCACTCAGCGGTTATGATTACATAGGTATTAGGTTTTGAACTTCTAACCTTATGCTTATTGTGAGAAAAATGCCACCACCCATTATCAACAAAACTAGGTACCATTGGCAATTAATAACATTATAAGGAATTTAATAGCTCTAAAATAAGGGTATCTTACTTAGGATAGTATGTCCACACGGTTTAGTCATTTTTACTACTTCCAAACATGTGATGAATCCGTTGACCTGATTAAAAATGGTCAATTCTGTTCTTTTACGGTGTACATCTTGTTTTTGTTAATTTATTGCCACCACTTAAATTGAATGTAACGTAAATACGGAGTATATAATATTTAATAAACTTTTTTGATATATGGATATTAAATTCAACAATTATGATCGTAAAAGAATAATTTCCTATTATATATCAAGGGTATCATTTTTATTTAATTTAATGATTATTGATATTGATATGGTTATGAAAGCGTGAATATGTATAATTAAATAATTGATTGATACACTAATTTATGGGTATCTTTCCCAACTAGCTTATGAAAACTTATGAATTACTGTATTAAACTTCATTTCTTAAACAACTTTTTTGGTACTTTGGTATATGAAAAAAGTAGGGACTTGTTGAAAACCTAAACTTTATAAAAATAAAGTTATTTAAAGTAGCTTTGAAAAATTACTATAAAACTTATGAAAATTGTAATCACATAGATAATTTCAAATTTTATTTGTGTACACTTTTAAGACAATTTAAAGTTTTCAAAATCAATTATAAACGAAATATTCAATTATCAGCTTTAACTACAATCTTCTCGTTTTAGTTACAAATTGATTTTGCAAAAATACTCTATATATTTATCACGTAACTAAAACGCATATATGTACTCTTATGAGTTTTAGGGGTTCCAAAATGTGGTTGAAGCTTGTTAATAGTAAATGGAGAGATTTTGAATTCAGATGGTAGAGTAATATAATATATAATATAATATAATGGTGATGTATGTATAATTCGCTTTTTAAGGTTGTTTTTGAGTTAGGACCCTAGCTCCAAATTTGGGTATTATGCTTTGTTTGGGTTTTTGAGTCATCATGAAGACAAGTAGACTGGTTTCTATTATTAGAAGTATTCTAAATTATTAAAGCATGTTTGAATCTCAACTTAACATCATTTCGTATCTTTTATTTTTTATATATATACTCGGATTTCGATTAGCCATGTAATTAGATATGTGCAATTATCTCTGATGTGAAATGAGAGGGCATCTGCATTTTGTAAGAAATGTGGAACATATGTAATCAGTTATTTGATATTTGTTAAAAATCAATGTTTCAGAATGTAGTATTGTTAAAATGTATTGAATATGAGTAGTTGATAATAAAACGGACAATTGAAATTGTTTGCCCTTATTTTTCATCAAAATGAAATGGTTCGCGAGAATCTTACCCTTCCTTATTATCCTAATTAATAGCTCATCATAATCTAAAAAAAAAATCAAGTTATATTTTCCCCGTATCATGACTAATGAAGTTATTATATCGTTTTCTTCATTTTAAGATCTTGAAATCATAACCGTGCCTTTAAAGCATTTGCATCCGATCACACTTGCTAAAATAGAGATGAAGAAATTTATTTAGCACTTCTTTTATCCATTAATTCTCATGGACCATGAAATTATCTACTACATAATTAAGAATTTTGATACAATCTGACTTAATCTTGATGATCTTAGGCCAGAAGCATATTGTGAAATATTAGAGTTATAACAAGTTATGGACAGCGTCGATTTCCCACAAAGAATATTTGTATTCATGATAACTGAGCTATAACTAGATGATTCATCAACCGTAAATAACTATTGAGATTTTTTACTGGAGATAAAAGCATAGAAAAACTAGATAAGTCGGCTTAAATATCATCATTATTTTGTCTTTTAATTTAACGTGTGTACCAATCGACATTTTCAATTATCAGATATTATTCTAGAAATTAAAAGGAATGAAAATGATTAATAGTACATAAAGAGATTTAAAGTAGGTCTAACAATATGAAACTCACATACGTCATTTTAACCAATAAGATTAGAAAACATAAACTGTAAATTAATAAAAAAGTTAGATCTTTTTTAGTTCCATCTAATCATCATCTATATATATATATATATATGTATATATATCATTATTCTGAAGAGAAACATTACGAGTGCGTTTGACGGAAAACCCCTCACTAGTCTAGAGAACTTTTCTAAGAATAAGAAAAATTTTGTTCCCCTTTTTATAACTACAAAGTTGAAAACTACTTTAATGGTTTTATAAGTTTTCATCTTTACTCTTGTTTGGAAAAAGAAAACTCAATCCCTTACAACTAAATATGTTTTCTAGTTCTTCTATGCTTTTCTAGATAAGTAAAACATTTCTCATTTTATAGAGAAATTAGAGTCTGTAATTAAACGCGCCTAAATAAGTAAGCATATTGAGAAAAGTGTGATAAGCCTTTTAAACATATTCACCTTATTGCTTTATATTTTTATTATTTTATAATATCATCTTACATCTTACAAGACAAAACTTATCTACCTACCATCCAATAGTACTATGTTGTATATAAAAGTTAAACTCATCCAAGCCTCCAAGGTATGCAAAGAAAGTAGATATTATATTAAAAATAAAAAATAATAAAACTAAAAAAGAAAAATCCAAGAATAGGTTGTGTGTGTAGTGTGAAAACATGAAATTTAAGAGAGGGACATGTGGAGAGTCTCATAAGTGACCATCAAACACCAACATCATATCATCATCATCTCTTTAATTCATCCCCATTTCTCAAACTTACAAACAAAAGCACAAACCAAAACATCAGTCTTTCTTCTTCTTCTTCTTCTTCTTACATTGGACCGCTTTCTTATTCTCCTTAAATTCAAACATCTTCTGTTCTTCTCATCTCCTCAATTATCCCCCCCTTAATTTATTTCCTTTTCCTTTTTCCATAACCTCGCCGGAATCTTTCATTTCCGGCATCCGACAACAACATTCCCATGTGTTTTTCTTAACTTTCCTAATATAAGTTATCTTTAATTTTCATCATTAATTTACAAAATCTTCCCATTTTCTTACTCGTATCATCCAAACATAAAAACCCAATCAAATCCCATTTTCTACAGAAATTAAACCTCAACCTTTTCTTTTTTCTCTCCAGAAATAATGCAATCATCAAATCTTGAATGTTTCATGGACAGTACAACCCCTGTTGTACCATCTCAATTTCTTTCAAAGGTACGAACTTTCTGTAATTTTGATTGATTTATTCAAAACCCTTGTGTAGATTTGCTGTTTAATCATTGAAATTGTGATGAATTTTTTTAATTGTAGAGTGAAATTGCAAAGCTAAATAGGCTATGGCATCCATGGGATAGACAAAAAGTCGAGTTCTTTACTTTAAGTGATCTTTGGAATAGTTTAGATGAATGGAGCGCTTACGGTGCCGGAGTTCCGATCGTCACCGGAGACGATGAGACGATTGTTCAATATTATGTTCCTTATTTATCGGCCATTCAAATCTTTACTAGCAATTCTTCTTTGAACTATTTAAGGTAAGCTATTTATTTTCCAAATCATTTCTATAAATATTGTGAAAATAATATAATAATATACAGTAATAATTATTACGAGTATTATTGTTGTACGTTTATATTTATTGATTGATTTTGTTTGTTAAAAAATGATGTATGCTTGTTAGATTTGTTGGACATATTTGTTTTTTCGTTAAAGTTGATATTTTGTCACATATAAAAATAGTACTAATTCTTTTGTCTTGTGTAACTGTATTTGATGATAAAAAAAATCTGTTTTTTATAAAATATAGTTTTATGATGATGACGATGGATTCAAATCATATGAGCTATCCCGTATATTTATTTATTTTATTTAGAAAGGCAATTACACACCTTACTACTACAAATATATACATTAGTCTATAAAATAGTTGTTCCATAACTTAAAACCTCAACTTCATACTTGAAATGTTCACATTGATATCGCTAAACAAATGAGCAAATGTGTTTATAATATTGAATATGAAAATTCGTTTGTGACATAAATGAAGTTGAAGGTTGTAACTAAAACCAATAATAAAAACAAAAATTGGTATTTTTCAAAAAGTTGTTTTTTTAATTGTTGGTAAAATTGAAATTTCTATGTATGTGCTAAAGTATAAATAAAAAATTGTAACGGGAAAAAATATTGGAATTATTGGAGTGACGAAAATTTGGTCCTTGTTTTTTTGGGTTCAATATTTTAAGGGATAAAAATAAAAGTTTTGGAGAAGAAAAATCTAATTGGTATCGAAACATTATTAGTCAGAGGGTTAAAAATGAAATTTAAAATATATCAAGGACCATTTATATAAATATGTGACTTGCAAGAATTTATGGTTTTCTTTTTTCTTTCTTTCTATTTTTGTTTGGATAACGTGAATGGAAAAGTGAAAGGCATATTCCTTTTATGTTTGTTACTTATCCACTTCCTTAAAACAATTTTGGTTCGATAGACCCTATAATCTAACTTATCATACATAATATATACATTACACGAATATATACATGTCTATTACGAAACTTAAATCAACAACCTCTTGATTAAATGGTTCCCCACATACTGCTAGGCCAAAGATCATTTGGTGATAAAAAAATTTTTTTGAGAAAAATATCTCTTTTATGTAGGTACATCTTATAGTTTATTTAATTATATTGACATTCAAAGATATTAAAGTTTAAGGGTACTAATTATACTTTCAATCATACATGGTTCAACTGTTATCATGGTCACCCATACCTTGTAGGCTTGTAACTATAATTTATAACAAAATGTATGCATGTTTATCTAACAGTCAGTGGATTATACGATCATGAATAAGAAAAACACTTATCTAATTTGATTATCATAATTCAGTATTATTTGACCACTTCAGAAAAAAAATCCTATAATCCGCTATGTTCGCCATTAGTATTCGTATCAGATTAATAGTGATACTACCTTATTCTTTAGGGAAGAGACGGATTCAGAAACGAGGGATTCATACAGTGATTCCTTTAGTGATGAGAGTGAGTGCGAGAAGTTGTCAAGGTGGGATGGATGTTCATCGGAGGAAGGTGTGTTCGAACATGAGAGCTCTTTGCAATTTAACGACAGATTGGGTTACCTTTACTTTCAATACTTTGAAAGATCCATTCCTTATGATAGAGTTCCTCTTTCAGATAAGGTACCATTTTGATTTCGTTTCAACGACTTTACTTTTTGCCCATCAAACTACTTATCGATGACATAATCATTTTTAAAGTCATTTTTTTTCGACCGAGATTGTTTTATGTATGATTTCATTTCATGTACAATTTTAAGATATGCAATCTTATATTGTATGTTTATGTTTATATGTAGATTTCTATGTTATCTCAAAAGTACCCTGGATTAATGTCATTAAGAAGTGTTGATCTTTCACCGGCTAGTTGGATGGCTGTTGCATGGTAAGTTGACTTAATTTCACTCATGTAGTAAGATATTAATTAATTAATTACAAATATTTTTATCATGCCATTTAATGTAATTTAATCATCATGATGCATAACGGGTAATAATAGTGTAGTTATGTTATGTGTGGCATCAAATTAGTGTCACTAAAAAAAATGTTATTTTTCCACACTTTTTTATCCACTTTTAGAAAGTATGTAAAACTTAGATGATTTTCCACACTTATATATGTAAGAAAAAGAAGCTTGGAGATATTACAACTTTTCAACACTTAAAAGTGTGGAAAAGAATTTGTAACACATGATTTTTCCACACAAGAGAAGGGAGCTGATTTTGGCAAGTAAGTTTTTACTTGTCACAAGAAAATAGTACAACTGTTTATGCCTATAGTACAACTGGTTAATGCACTGTTTCCTTGTGACAAGTAAAAGTTTACTTGCCAAAATCAGCTCCGCAAGAGAAAGTGTGGATAAATTGAGTGTTACAAAAATTTTTCCACACTTTTAAGTGTTAACAAGTTGTAATATTCTCCACACTTTTAAGTGTAATTTTTGTTTTCTCACACTTTTATATGTGAAGATTGTGGTGATTTCCACACTTATTGATGTAACAATTTTCTCCACACTAATAAGTGTGAATAATTTCACATTTTTAAAAAGTGTGGATAAATGACATGTTTGTTGTAGTGTATGTACTATTTACAACTAGTAACCATAAATGATAAGTCTATATTTTGTTATATAAAAAATAAGAAATGTTGCACATTAAAATGTTAGTGTTAGTTAGCATGTGAATGATTTCGATTGATATATTATAGGTACCCAATATATCACATCCCAATGGGGAGGACCATAAAGGACTTGTCCACATGTTTCCTCACTTACCATACCCTTTCATCATCATTTCAAGGTATTTTGTGGTACAAGTTTTTTTGTTGTTATTTAGAAAGTATCTTTAACACAAAGCTTACAAAATACGCACGACTCCAGATACAGACAACGAAGATCATAATCACGAACCGTTGAAAAAGAAAGTAGAAGACAAGGAGGGGATCCGTCTACCCGCATTTGGACTAGCCACTTACAAGATGCAAGGAGACGTATGGATCTCGGGTGGGAATGGTAAGGATCAAGAAAAGCTTGTTTCACTTTTGAACGTGGCGGGTTGTTGGTTAAAGCAATTGAACGTGCAACATCATGATTTTAACTACTTCATCGGCTATCGACATTGTTTATGACCAAGTATATACAACCTTTTTCAAGAATTCGAGTGAACTTAATAGTGAGAGATATGATCGAGATTTACTACTACAAAGTCTTTGACTTCTCTTTTTTCGTCCTTTTCGTTTCGTTTTGGCGTACAGGAAGGATTAGGGTAAGGGAATTAGGACCAAAATGTTGGTTTTCTATTTTGCTGTATGCTCCTTTAGTGCCAAATTATAGATGTTTTGAAAATCATGTAAGGGATTTTTGTATATATTAGAGAAGAGGGGTCTAATTAAGGTTTCACTATGTATATTTTTGATAGTGTTTTACATTAACTTTGGGGAAATAAGTAAAATAGGGTTAACCTTAATTAATGTAAATTCATCATAAAAAAGAAACTGCGTTTAATTGATTTTTGTTTGCTCGTCTTTCTAGTGGTATAATGTATGCTGATTGTAAGAGCGTTAAGACGTTAAATTCATATTTATATCACTCCGTATTATACAACAAAAAATATTTCAACATTATCTCAAAATTAGATTCAGAGAAAAGTTTAAATTGTCATAGACTTTTGTAATAGTAATTATATGAACTATTCTACATTACTAATTTACTAAATTCGTTCACTATCTCTACACCCTTATAATTTGTTTCTCCATAGACTTTTAAAGAATGCAAATTACTACTAAACTACCCCTATTTAAAATGGAGATGAATGTACACTTCAAGTTGTCCCTTGATTTAATTTAGAAAGAATCTTAATTTATTAAAAACTTCCCTTGCTCTCTGTTAGTTAATTGCAAAGCCAACCTTTTGTTAAATATGTAACTGAAATAAATTTTACTACAAATAATCTGTTTTGAAATTACAAATTTTACAATGTTCTAATACATGACGACGTTATTTTTAAAAAGTATTAATAGAAGACTTTTAGAAATCCGATCTATATAAATTTATATCTATACTCCATAAATCTGATCACATATTCATTTGCACTATAATAATAAAAACTCTATGATTAATATTGAAAATAGTTTAAATGGTCAATTGACAATACATTATTCACATCATTATCACATCATTGTTAAAAAATTTACTGTTGCAATGTTCGTGTGATCTTCTAGCATAATAGACTTTTTTACACTGTTCATCCACGTGGTTTGTCTAAAATTTCACTCGTCGTCCTTGTACTTTTTTTTGGCACTGGTCATCCATGTGGTTGCTAGTTGTTGCACTCGCAGTCCTTATCACTAATGACCGTTATTTTTCTTCGTTAAAGGACCATCCGTGTAATTTTTTTTTCAAATTTTAAGTTTATTTAAATTTAATTTTATTTTAATTGTACTTAGCTAATTTATTTTTTGATTAATCAAATCAAATCAATTTAATTTAATTATTTTAATCAACTTTCTTCGTGACAATTAATTTATTCTATTTTTTAGGTGTCCCGATTCTATATAAACCCACTAAAATATAATAGTTTTTTTAAATAGTTTATACTTTTAATTTTGCATATCATCGTCGATTTCACGACTACGTATAGACAATTCTACATGCCTACATATATATTGTTAATAGTTTTGTATATTATAAACGTACTCAAATTGCATATTATCAACACGTAACATTTGTTTTTGAGTTAATTAAAGAAAAAATTGTAAAATACTAAATTGCAGTAACTACGTAACGTATAGTATTATTATACTCCATATGTTGAATATTATGTATTTTTTTTCCAATAACCGACACATATTAAATTATGTAAATTAGTAGAAAAATTATACTTATGGTACATGTCAATTTTTTACATTATTTTTTTTTAAATAAAATTATGTTATACAAAACTATTAGCAATATATATACATATACATATATATATAGGCATGTAGAATTGTCTATATGAAGTCATGAAATCGACGATGATATGTAAAATTAAGAGTATAAACTATTTGAAAAACTATTATATTTTTAAACTATTACATTTTTAGTGGGTTTATATGGAATCGGGACACCTAAAACAATAGAATAAATTAACTGTCACGAAGAAAGTTGATTAAATGATTAAATTAAATTGATTTGATTAATCAAAAAATAAATTCCTAAGTACAAATAAAATAATATTAAATTTAAATAAACTTAAATTTTGAAAAAAAGTTACACGGATGGTCCTTTAACGAAGAAAACTAACGGCCATTAATGACAAGGACTGCGAGTGCAACAATTAGCAACCATAGGGATGACCAGTGTCAAAAAAAAAGTACAAAGACGACGAGTTAAATTTTAAACAAACCACAAGGATGAACAATGTATAGTATTATGTTGAATATTATGTATTTTTTTTCCAATAACCGACACATATTAAATTATGTAAATTAGTAGAAAAATTATACTTATGGTACATGTCAATTTTTTACATTATTTTTTTTTAAATAAAATTATGTTATACAAAACTATTAGCAATATATATACATATACATATATATATAGGCATGTAGAATTGTCTATATGAAGTCATGAAATCGACGATGATATGTAAAATTAAGAGTATAAACTATTTGAAAAACTATTATATTTTTAAACTATTACATTTTTAGTGGGTTTATATGGAATCGGGACACCTAAAACAATAGAATAAATTAACTGTCACGAAGAAAGTTGATTAAATGATTAAATTAAATTGATTTGATTAATCAAAAAATAAATTCCTAAGTACAAATAAATAATATTAAATTTAAATAAACTTAAATTTTGAAAAAAAGTTACACAGATGGTCCTTTAACGAAGAAAACTAACGGCCATTAATGACAAGGACTGCGAGTGCAACAACTAGCAACCATAGGGATGACCAGTGCCAAAAAAAAAGTACAAAGACGACGAGTGAAATTTTAAACAAACCACAAGGATGAACAATGTATAGTATTATGTTGAATATTATGTATTTTTTTTCCAATAACCGACACATATTAAATTATGTAAATTAGTAGAAAAATTATACTTATGGTACATGTCAATTTTTTACATTATTTTTTTTTAAATAAAATTATGTTATACAAAACTATTAGCAATATATATACATATACATATATATATAGGCATGTAGAATTGTCTATATGAAGTCATGAAATCGATGATGATATGTAAAATTAAGAGTATAAACTATTTGAAAAACTATTATATTTTTAAACTATTACATTTTTAGTGGGTTTATATGGAATCGGGACACCTAAAACAATAGAATAAATTAACTGTCACGAAGAAAGTTGATTAAATGATTAAATTAAATTGATTTGATTAATCAAAAAATAAATTCCTAAGTACAAATAAAATAATATTAAATTTAAATAAACTTAAATTTTGAAAAAAAGTTACATGAATGGTCCTTTAACGAAGAAAACTAACGGCCATTAATGACAAGGACTGCGAGTGCAACAACTAGCAACCATAGGGATGACCAGTGCCAAAAAAAAAGTACAAAGACGACGAGTGAAATTTTAAACAAACCACAAGGATGAACAATGTATAGTATTATGTTGAATATTATGTATTTTTTTTCCAATAACCGACACATATTAAATTATGTAAATTAGTAGAAAAATTATACTTATGGTACATGTCAATTTTTTACATTATTTTTTTTAAATAAAATTATGTTATACAAAACTATTAGCAATATATATACATATACATATATATATAGGCATGTAGAATTGTCTATATGAAGTCATGAAATCGACGATGATATGTAAAATTAAGAGTATAAACTATTTGAAAAACTATTATATTTTTAAACTATTACATTTTTAGTGGGTTTATATGGAATCGGGACACCTAAAACAATAGAATAAATTAACTGTCACGAAGAAAGTTGATTAAATGATTAAATTAAATTGATTTGATTAATCAAAAAATAAATTCCTAAGTACAAATAAAATAATATTAAATTTAAATAAACTTAAATTTTGAAAAAAAGTTACACGGATGGTCCTTTAACGAAGAAAACTAACGGCCATTAATGACAAGGACTGCGAGTGCAACAACTAGCAACCATAGGGATGACCAGTGTCAAAAAAAAAGTACAAAGACGACGAGTGAAATTTTAAACAAACCACAAAGATGAACAATGTAAAAAAATCACCATAATATAATATGTACTCGATAAAAAACATATACAGTGATGTTCAAAATCACCATCACTTTTATGCCGTTGTTTGGGATATTATACTAGTTTTTTCAAAAAATGTATCGGTACCTACCCTTTAAATTTTTTAAGAAATGAATAATCTAAAATAGTAAAATGTGGTGTGTCCCAAATTAATGACTTTATTAGGTTATAAATAAATTTGGATAAGATAGATAGACAGGTAGCACCAATCCCACGTTAACACGTACCATGTTACATGAAGTGCACCCTACATGTTATATCGAAACCCAAACACATCATATCTTATGTTTGACTTTTTAGTCCATTTTACAAGGGGCCCTTGTCGACTTAATCAAAACTCTAATTAAATTAAATTCAGATCATAAATGTTACACCGCATTAAATACAAACTAATACCGGTACCTTTTTTAGTTTTTTTGGGACATCCTGGGCCACTCCCAACCCAAAAACTAACTGACTGAAACTGACAGAGCCACGTCAGCGACACGTCAGCTTTTTCAGAAAACTGACCGAAACCGACTGAAAGTGACTGACCACTCCCATCCCTACTCCGTCACTTTAACTTTTGGGTCTCGCATTTACCAATTTACCTTTCATTTTATACACACAAAATAAGAAAGAAAAAAAGAAAAAAAAAGCGATGAAGTTTCGGTTAACCGAAGATTGTAAGTGACGAAGGCAACCGACGAGCAACCGACAGGTTCGTGCCATCCCTGTCGGCTTCGTCGGTCCCAACCGACGTAAACCGAAGTATAGCGTTGGGAGCTACCTTAGAAGAAACTTGTTTCATCTTTTGAAAGTAATGATTGATTGATTGTTTTTTTTCCCGTTACTTTTTTTAAGTATATAACAATATAATGGTAACTTTAAAACGGAATAAACATAGTTATTTGGTAAATAAACAAAAAGATATAGATCTACCCAAATGGTAAATAACCAAACAAAAATTACAACCGCTTACCACACATTATTTAAACATTGTTTTTTACATATTGTCTTTGAGACGTCGAGATACATGAACCATATCAAAGATCGATTTGAAAGCAACAATACCATGATAATAACCTTTATTTTATATTTGTGAATCACATCACATTTCTTAGTTTCTTCGAAGGATGAATTAATTGGTAGGTGAAGGGTAGTAGTTCGGTGTTTGCAATCCTAATCAAATTTAAGAGTGGACTTGATGTCAGTCTCAGTTGACTTTATCAAAATATTATTGAGTCAATGGAACTGTTTCGTACAATTAGTTAATACGGAGTATCATTTTATATATTCCTAATATAAAAATGCTAAAGATAGACTGATATTATGAAGACTATGGTTAACCATACTATTTTCATCTTAAATTCAAATCTATAATCTATAGTTAATATGAATAAACACTATTATCAAACTTAATTAAGGAATTATGTATTAAAAATGAATGTTTATACTATGTAATTAATTCGTAAATTTTAATTGGTTGATTATAAAATAATAGTAGACACTTATTTATAACAACTCAAAATAGCAATATGAAGACATGTAGTAAGATGAAGGAGTAGCTATTAAAAGATAGTAACATTTTCAAGATGTCACATCAAAATTTTAATCGAACATTAACTCGTTAAGATAGGTAAGTGGTGAACGTTTGAAACTCTTTTATGGATAGTTTTATAACTCTAAACCTCTTATCTCTAAACTAACTTGTCCTCATAGAGACGATGCTACTTGATTATTTTATATTATAGTAATACATGATATGACATATATTGTTTTTCTTCTTTATATGCGACTAAAATAAATATACTTGCAGATAAAATAAAGTCACATACAAACCATATAGAAAATAAAAAAATAGACCCTTTACAAATTAGAAGAGAATTCGAATTGGGTCTTCTTTCACAAACCAAACATGTAATCACGCGTTCTCCATTAAAACACATACTTAAAACCTGATTTGTTGTCTTACATTCAATAATTATTGTTATTAGCATCCTAAAAGCACGTTTAATGAGATTTGAGAAGTATAAAAAACACCCTACTTATAGCCTAAAATTTGATAATTTGAGCTCCCAAGAATAACTAAGACCATGCGCAATAGTTCACATTGCACACCATCAAATTCACCTACAGTTATTTACCAATATCAATCAATAATTTAAAAGTTATATGAAGGAAAATCTTAACTTGAAATCTTATCGTAAAAAACCATAAAGGTTAAAAAGAAAATAGCGTTTACACTACTAACTAAGTAGTAACTAGTGTACGTACGTACTAGTGTATGTATGTTACAAACTTACAATTTCACGCACATAATTCTTGACTTTTAGGAGTTAAAAATACCGTGGACAACTTTATAGTCTGTGGTCGATCGATCTCTTCTTTCTTTTGGCATTTCTTGAACAATAACTTTTTTGGCAGTTGACACGTCACTCTATCTTTTCTACGACTTACACGTGCAAAAACCAGAAGTTCATCACCCCGTCACCGTGAATTACCGCCACCTGTTTTCATTTGTTGGACATCCGTATTTTATCAAATATGCTCTGTAATTTTAAACTGTATAACACTCTAAAATATAAAATGTGGTGTATAAATTAAAAGTAGTGGTGTATGAATTACCATCGGCATTTGTTATGAGGTGATAGCTAGAATAAGGGAAGCGGAGGTAGCTAAAATTCTTAAATTACGTAAAAGATAAATTTGTTATAGGTATTAATGACAACTTTACAATTTTTCCTCTTCAAAACTATAGATTTACACGCTCCTTCATTTTCTGTTGTATATACATTTTAAAATGTAACTTGACAAAGGTATACATTATAGAAAATAAATCTTACTTTATCATCAAATCTTACTTAATCATCATGTACAGCATAAGATGTACTATAGTTTTGATAAATATTGAGTTCAAACAAAACATCAATTGTAATATATCTGTATAAGATGTACTATAGTTTTGATAAATATTGAGTTCAAACAATTTTCAAAACATCAATTGTAATATAGTTACTCGTAAATGATTACGAAAGTTGAATGTCTATTAAGTTAATCAAATGTGTGTATATCTAATAATTTTCGACTTTTTGGATTGAAACAAACAAATCAGCTCGAAATATCTCTGAGATGACAAGCTCACGTTTATTGAATTTTTGTATATATTCATTTTTTCTGCTGTAAAGTGAGAGTACGTGAATCAAGCTTCTTTCATCAAGTGGCATTTATATGTTTTGAGTAAAGGGTAAGGTTCAAATGAGATTAAAATTTTGTGTGAGACTAAGGGAACCAATGATATTATGCCACATCTACAAAGAGAATGTTTCATACAACAAAACCCATTTACCCCAAACATCAATTATCTCACAAACGACAAATCGAAAAATCATGAAACTTGCACCATAATTTTCAGCGTTTTATCCTCTTCGATTTGCCTTCCCTCAAGGCATACTTCTGACGAACCGAAACCCCAAAACCCAAACCCTAACCCCTAAACCCCAAACCCTAAACCCTAAACGCTTTATAAAACTCTAAACCCTAAATCATACTAAACCCTAAACCCTAATAAACCCTAAACCCTACTAAAACATAAGATCTAAACCCTAAACCATGAACCCAGCTAAATCCTAACCCTAAACCCTAACCATGACCGTAAATAAAATGTACAATCAATCACTAACACATGTGTTACTAATTTATAAAACCCACCAAAAAACCAAAAAAATTTTTTTTTATCGAAAGTATGCCTTGAGGGACGGCAAATCGAAGAGGATAACACGCTGAAAAATATGGTGCAAGTTTCATGATTTTTCGATTTGTCGTTTGTGAGATAATTGATGTTTGAAGTAAATGGGTTTTGTAGTATGGAATATTCTCTTTGTACATGTGACATGATATTATTGGTTCCCTTAGTCTCACTCAAATATCATGGACTCATTTGAACCTTACTCTTTGAGTAAAATACACATTCCTCGTCTCTATCCTATGTAATTCATTCCACTCCCGCTATTTGAGCCGAAACTTTTACACGTTTCATCTCAATCTCTCATCCGCCCTCATGATAAAATACTCCCATATAATTCTAAGGCGTTTTCACCATTTGAGGGGCTGAGAGTGAAATTATAATCTGGATCAATAGAGTGAACCCACAAAAATCCAACTTAAAGATCGGGAGTGAAACAGATAACATACCCATAGAGATAGGGCATGTAATATACGTACTCTTTAGTTTTTAATCGTTCGATATTATTTAATAGAGCTAAATCAACAAACGATATGCATTGATTTAACTTTTTCGTTGAATGTAATTACACCCCACAACCATAATCATGATTAAAGTAAATATTAATAAAAATCCATTTAGAAGGTCCTAGCCAACCAATGATCCACTTTTGAGTTTAGATATTGCTCAAAAGAGTTTATGGGTTATCATGAAATTTAAATAAAAGTCCACTTCACCCATATGCATGTATTTTGTCAAAGGTGACAACCACTAACTATATGTCTATATACAACATTAAAAGTCATATATCGACATAAAAGAATGGATATATAGAAGTAGGACCAAAAACATCCCCCCCACCTACTAACATGTGTACTCCTTAATCATACTAAACTCTTTAATTTTATAAATCATCATCGTAATATATTGTGATGTCGTAAAGGAAAGTTTCAAATTTAAACCTCTATGTAAAAATATTGAAGGTGATCAGGGAGTTGGAAACCATCATATATCCCCTACTTAGATCATGTACATCTAAAAAAAACTCACCCACTCACCCTTCAAAAAAACCTGAATAAAGAAAATCTCATATGTTACACTATTTACATTTTGAAGGGTTAATTGGAAAATATATAAAATTTCAGATTTTTCAAGTTAAAGACAAAAGGACTTTGATTATTTCATGCATTAAAAATATTAGCCAATCAGGGTTCTAAAGAAAAGTAACCAATTAGAAGAAAAACGAAAAGCATATCACTAGTATGAAAATATAGCTAAGAGTTTTTTAACATTATTTATAAATGAAATAAGCCAAGATTTAAAGTACACTAAACTTGTAAGATACAAGGTTTGTATACTATAAAAAAAATTAACGATTGAGATTGTCTACCTCTTGTTTCGTTAACATGTTTTGGATGTCCTTGCATAGAAGTTGTGTATATGGAATTATCATACTTTCAAACGTCTTTTACTTCTTTACTGGGTTGGGCTTATGTAATGGCCCAATTTAGAAGCCCCTTAACTTAAATAAATTGGTTAATTGGACAAATCCATACTTTGCAAACGTACACACGCATAAGCAATCTCATACAAATAAATTCACAGTGAAAATGCCGTTTTTCAAACAACCCAATGAAAGAACTTCAAGCGTACGTCGTGCAGTAAATTCATTGTGGAAAGGCCTCGATAATCGATTGAAGTGCAGGAATCTTGATAATGTTGTGACGATAAAAACTCCTTTAACAAGTAGCTTATTCCATTCGCTTTCAGTTTGTTCTCTTCCTCTATAAAAATGTGAAAACATCACTAGATCAAACGTAAGGTGTGTATCGTCAAATAAATCATCTCCATTAGGACATTGAACGGTTTCCACAATGATAAGTTTTCGAGATTCCGTAGATAATGCTTCTCGACAATTTTTAAGCATCTTAATACAATCAATTACTCCAATTGTGCAAGATCCACTAAATTGCAAAAGGTAGAATCATATTTCATAGGATCAAGTGTTTCAAAAGTTTTAATGTATGTTTCAAACTAAATTTACAAGTTTATATATGTGAATTCTTAGGTAACAATATGTATTTGCTCACGTAACAAGCATATAAAGTTATCACATAAGCTATCAAAACGTTAACATGAAAGCTAACCTTCATAAAGATCGTTTCCTCGGTAGGAATGGCATCAAACATGTCTCCAGCAGGACCAGCAACATGGGTAACCCCAGCATATGTTGGTGCCGTGGAAATAACATGTGGTAAATCAAAGTTGATCCCTTTAAGATGTAGATGCGCTTTCACAATCTCTGATATCGCCACCCCAACGCCACCCCCAGCATCTACCACACTTCCTTTCAACCCAAGAAACCCTTGTAACCCAACATGATCGCGTGTGTAGTAATCATAGCAGTACATGCCATACCCTCGTTAAATACCCTATTGATCTCTGAGTTATGCAAACAAAAATCAAACAACCATTCACCATGTGTCATTCTAAAAGTCGTACCACCTTCTTTAATCGACTGACTTACTACATGTAGAGGCAAAACAATAGCCGGGTCTAGAGGCAAAACAATAGCCGGGTCCGTACACATCATAACCGATTGTGCTAATGTCATGTCAGGGTCAGATAACAACCATTTAGAACAATCATGTAGTGAGTAAAGCCAGTGGCGGATCTAGTAATTCGACTTAGACTATGCACCTTTTAATTCAAATGTTTTTTTTACTCGTATAATTTAAGTAGTTCCTGTTTATCGGTTGGTAACTTAGGTTCGAGATTTCAATTCACTTGTCAACTTATTGAACTACTCAATAAGTGAAGTAATGTACATATATTGGCGCACAAAAAAAAACGTAGCATATTTTCTGATTATGAAGATATGCTAACATATATATTTTTGTATACCAATTAATATTAGAATGAATTTGATCAATTTTATATAACTAATTGAATTCTGATAATCTAATGGGCTTTGTGTGGAATTTTTAAACTTTCAACGTTGGTTTGCTATAAATCATGCGTTTTAATTTCTTTTTTAACGTCCTATTATAACCCCTATTAAAGATTAAAGATTATAGATATCTCCGAGTGACAAAGAAACTCTATAAGCAGTCTTAAAGTTACGAAATCATTGTGTGAAAGCCTCGATAATTGATTGAAGTGCAGGAATCTTGATAAGATTGATACGGTGAAATCCTACCATCAACAAGTAGCGTTTTCCATTCCCTTTCAGTTCGTCCTCTCCCAATTGAAACATATGTAAACCATCACCAGACCAGATCATAAATATGGCGTGTATCATCAAAAGAATCATCTCCATGGAGACTTTTGACGGTCTCGACAATAATGATCATTCCAACGCTTTTCGACAATTGTTAGGATGAGATATAAATTAGTCCAATAGACTTTAAAATGCTTCAGAATGTCTGAATGTGGATCGTCCAGAACCTTTAGTAATTGTAGAGCATTGCTAAAAGACATGGAAACATAACCTCCTCAAGTTAAAATTTAAATCCATGTACCAAACTACCAAGTGAAGTAGATTTCAAATTTTTAAGATGGCATTACACATTTACGTTGAAACCAAAACCAATTTATATAAATATAGCTGATATCGATAATCAAATGAAGTGCAGGAACCCATCGTACTAAGAATGACCTCCTTCAACAAGGAGTCACCAACATAACCATCGCAAGTGTTATGTTATCCAATGCTTTTCCACAATGTTCAAGTATGTTTATACATTCTGTACGGCTGATTATATGATGATATCCTCATAGTTCAGTTCAAAATAGCTTCTCATGCCCGAGTATTGACGTTTTTCATTTTGCAAGATATGTCATTCTACAGTTAGAAAGTCAATACCTCCCGCAAAATGTTCAAAACATCATGTGCTTCCTGATACAAACAAGAATTTGGTTGGATGCATGTACCTTCAAATTTACAATCTTTCAGATGGCTAATGTACTTGATCATCAAGCACGTACAAACCTGAAGTGTAAGAAAATTGCACTAAAACGAAGAATATTAGTAGTCATTATCAGAGTCGTTTCCATCACTTTATGGATCATATACCTTATATTCTCCATCGCTGTTTTCAGCATCTTGGTTGCCTCCATTGTACGGAAAGATACCAAACAGATCTTGTAAGTAGTTCTTTGATATATACTCGTGGTTTGTATCTTTACAACCTATATGAATCTCAAGCAAAAAATAAAGATAAATATAAATATCAGGTCACAGTCTACTATTATATTATATTATATTATTCTAATTCTAATGAGCCAGTAGAAATTAAATATAACACCAATAGATGAACAGAAAGTTTATAAAAATGATAAATCGAAGGAACTTGCTCTGGAGTCACTACCTTTCCTAAGTAGCAGTGTAGTACTGAGGTAGACGGATAGGTTAATTGTGCATAAAAAGACAATCGACCTTGATCCAATTTATATTTTGAGTACCAACTTTATTTTCCATGATAAAAACCATAAAAGTTTATATAAAGATGGTAGCATCAACATCGTAGCATTTTTACCGGATAACTTGTATAGATTACCTTGAATTGGATATTTTTTTAGAGCTATAGGGATACTATGGGTGTAATTAATTACCCAAAATAGAAATTGTACCAAAGCAATTACCTCAAGATATATTATTAGAAGTGGAATGGAGATAATCTGAAGGATACAAGATGGTTCTGGTAAAAATTTAGTCCCATCACCAGCCTATTGACAAATACAAGATAGAATAATTAGATAAAATCATGAAAATAAAACAGAACTTTCCGCTTTGTGGTTCCCAAATGAAGATGTGACTACGAAATAGACAAGAAAACAGGCGGGTGGGCAGGTTTGGGCAACCGAGTCAAAATGGGTTCGGGTCACAACAGGCTCAGGTCATCACAGGTTCAGGTCAAAACAGGTTTTAATATAAAAAAAATCAAATCAAATAATTTATTTTTTCATTTCCGCTTAATAACTTCACAATATATCATTTATAAATATGATTATTTTCATTTCCTAAAAAGAATAGAAGCAGTCGTCTAAGACTAAATTTTGACCAAATAAACCAATACGGAGTACAAGTTATAATATATCTGGATGAAGATAGATTATTCGAGTCATTTAACTATAGTAAATATAATAATACTTTAATTAAAAGATATAAACATAACAAAATAGATAGAAATAATAAAACTTTTGATACAATATGAAAATACAAGTATGTTTATCTAGTTCTAAAATAACATAAAAGATGCTGGAAATACCAAAGTCGTTAACCTGTTTATATAAAAGTTTAATCTGGACATAGCACAATTAGCAGACTAAAAGCACTTTAACATAGACCTATATGACTATATCCTAATATCCCATAGTCTCCACAAGAATCGTCCCTCTGTATTTCCTGCAACAAGTTTTTTCCTTTAATTCATTTTTGTAAGAAATCATTTAAAAATCTCTGCCCATTTGATCCATAGCCGTTTCAAATTTCGCCCGATTGAACCCATTCCTACAATTTCGCCCGATTGAACCCGTTCCTACAATTTCTGCTGCCCAGAACCACCCAAATTCTGAGAATGTATACCCAAATTCGTCCGGTACATTGCATTTGGGCAAAATTTGCCAGTACTAGTACGGAGTAATGAGATAATTGAGATAAATGGTAACGATAAATTACCAAATCGAGTCTATCAGATGCATCAAAATCGTCATCTAAATTCTCATCTTCCATATCATCTTCTACATTGTCATCAATACCATCATCATCTTCATCGTTGTTCATTTCTCTCTTCAATATGTCCCTCATCTGCATAGTTACGTGTGGTCAAGATCAGACCGATTACATTATTCACAAATTAAAAACATGCATGTTTGACTGCAAATAAAAGCTCTAGAATAAACTCATTAACTACATGTTCCTTAATCACCGTTCAAGTTCCTTTTGACTTTTCAAGACGAGTGATTGACTTTGAAAGCGATTCTGTGTCTGAGTTTGGATATACTGATAGGAACCTCACAGCAACACATAATATAAAAATCTAATAGATATGCGGTGAGAACCAACCCATTGCTAACTGCAAAGTAAAGATTTCAGAAATAGACGCTTAAAATGTAATTCACAGTAAAGTGACCAAATAGGGTATCCATAAATATTCATATTTCCAGCTATACGTTGGAATTTCGACCCAATCACTTATTAGGAAACGCCTCCAATGAGTCAAAAGTAGCCAAAATAACACAATAAACCATTTGAATCATTTACTAATAAAAAAAATGGACTACATTTGTAAAACTACGGTTATTATAATCAAATTTGATACTAATAATTAATAATAAGTCGTCTAAATTGTTTTTGATAAGTATCTTTTGTAGCAATAAAACTTACCTGTTTTGACCCTGTCCTCAATCCTTATAAAGCCTCATCCATTCTTTTTGCCACCTTTATGTGAAGCATATAACTTACGCACACATCATTTGAGTTGAAGGCTTTCTGATCTCTTCCTGAATGTAATGATCAGCAACTTCAAAAAACTGAAGTGAAAATTGACATTTATTTGGGAAGACTTTAAAGGCACAGAAATCCTTCCATCTATGCTTCAAACTGAAGAAAAATTAGAAAAAGATAAGACTTCCTTTCAGTAATCATGTTCCAAGAAAAAAATATATTGAACTCCTTTTAAGATTGTATAACGGGCTTTTTTTATTATGCAAGGAAAATAAGGTAAGATCACATTCTGTATACAGAAAGAATTTTAGTTTTGAGATGTGTTTACCAGGAAGCTATGCCGGAACCGCATTACCTTCGTAAGGAGGGTGGTACTCTGTCCGAAGTCGATCCTCTGGTATCTGTTAGCGTTACTCCAATAAGTGAGCACAGAGGATATAGAGTAGATATCAAATATGATATACAACATGGGCTAAAGTTAAAGAGTAAAAAAAAATTAAAAACAAAAAAAAACAAGTTAAAGACGAAATACACACTGTACGGTATAAAAGTAAGAAAAGATACACCAAAGGTGGCAAGAACAAACCGTTCACATAATAACACGTCAACTTGTGTGGTGATTATTAATAACAGATCAAACCTAAGTACAAAGTTGGCTAAAATGACACAGGATATATGGATCAAATGTTGCTTAACGACATTCTTTAAACGGATTATCTCATTATTCATAATAATCAAATAAAAAGGTTTTGTGAGCAAGTTTAATGCATTAATCAAATACACATAATAACGAATATATGTGTCGGTAGGTCAGCCCAACCCACCCATTTGGACCTCTTATCAGTTACCCGTTTTGACCCAGTACCCAAGCCATCTAACTTGCCTGCTTTGCCAATCCTAAAAGCCTCGATGGATAAGTTGCATAGCAACATACACAGCAGTTTGTTGAAATAAAATACTCACATGCGAGACTCTGAATCTTTGCGTAGATAAGAAGCTGCTCTGAAGAGTAGCTGTAAATATCAAATGTGCAATTCAACTTGGGACATCCGCATAAAGAAAGTTAAGAACAAATTTATTCTAATTTGACTCAGCCAAAATTGTCAACATTGAGCATCCGAATCATATAATCATAGAAAAAGTTCGAGAGATAGAGAAAACTTGGTTAATACACCTTATATAGTAATTGCCAAGTTTAAGACCTTTACTGAAATGCTCAGATAAGAAATCCTTTAATTCATACGAGACACTCATCATATATTTTACATACAGCCATTTGGCATTCCCATTCATCTGTACCTTTTTGTATGCATTTCCACTCATCAAACTGGAACATGTATGGATGTTAAGGCACCAAATATCATTTAATCATAAATAGTACTAGTAACAAAATAGGGTATGAAGATGCACCAATATAAGTCTCAAAATTTTGGATTATATTAAGATACTGAAATCAATTGTGCGCCTTGGCTCTGTGTCCTTCGGCATTTACTCATAATAGTAATGTTAGAAAATCAGAAAATAATAAGAGGTCTATCTACTTATGATATAAACATATAATAAAATCGAAAATAAAAGATAAAAGAAAAGGACAGTTTTTGAAACTGGTTGATCGCACCTCCTAATGGTGTTTTACAACCCCCTCTTGTTTCTTTTACAGGCTGATATACATCGATGGTTTCAATCTAAAACCATTAACGCACATTATTCAATCAAAGCTTGTGGATAACAATTAACAGATAAACATACATAATTGTTCAGCTATTTGATGTCAAACGGAAAAGAAATAAGAAAACCCAGCCAATTCACATTGTAAAAATAACATAACATTAATTAATAATAATAATCTTACACCATATTCTCCGGTATGTTCTTTAATGAGAAAACAGATGGCAATAAATCATCAAATCCTCTTGCTCTGCATCAATAAGGCCACACTTTACTGCAGAATTGCACAAACGCAAAATAGATATAGATACAGTATAAAATTCAACAATCAACATTCTTGAATAAATTAAAAAAAAAACAGTCACTCACACACACACAAACTAGCAGGATTAGAAACAAACAAAAGTGAGCTTCCACATCAGCCCAATTTCTCTTCTTTTTCCGTGCAACATCAGCATGAACAGTAAGAACGTGCTGGCAGTCTACCATTCCTGAATTATTCGAACACTCATGTAAATATAATGCTGGTGAAGAAGCCAACAGAAAGTACTCAGTATATGGGTGGACCAGACAGGTTAGGTAATGGGTCAAGACTGGTTCAGGTCAATATCGTTTCTACTGATTTGACACCAATTAATTTTGCCCAATTATATATGAACTTTTAGAATATCACTAGTGAATTTAATAAGATCGCAAAACTATATTACTCCATATCACAATATTAATCTACATCAATTTAGGACATTGTATGCATTCAAAGTATACTTTGGATGACTTGTGACCCATTTCCATTTTAACTATTATATGTTTTAATCCACTTGACCCCTTGAAGATAAAACATAACCCACATCAACATATTCATAAAAGTATAAGTAAATAGGCTGAGCTTGCAACAACCTCTAGTAATCAGCTAACATGCAAGGAAAGCTACAAGCCTACAACCATTAATTTAAAATAGAAGAATCTTAGAGCATGGACATTTTGCTAACCATTAAAATAATATGCTTCCGATGCATGACTAACGATATCAGCATAAATTTCGTCTTCAGATCCTTCCGACATCTGTGTCTCATCTTCTTTCAAATGAGCAATCGCAGCATCAGAGCAACCAGTATCATGATCTACAATCGCATTATTTTGTTTTAATATCTTCAACAAAAACTGGTTACACAGAGAACGCTCCCCAAATACAGGATGCGAGTATGGATCTTCAGGGTGGAACTGAAGTTCTATAAAGTTTGTTGGCACCTGTCGAGCCAACAACCTAATGACTAATATAAGTAAGATTTAGTACAAAACTATTTAATTAAGCAGATATAATTTGATGAAATAATACCTTTGGAATGCCTTCGGGCTCACCAAGAGTCAGCACGGCATGTTCCATAGATGAAGGGTAACCAGGATAGTTAACTGCAAAGACCTTGCTGCTTGGTAAAATTCCTGAAATCCACCCATCTTCAATCAATCCCACTGGTCTTCTTAAAACTGCAAAATGTAGCATGTCATGAAGGAAAATGTAAATAAATAATGGGTATGTTGTGTCAGGTTGGATTTGCTACAGAATTTCAGAATAGGTCACTTAGCAATGTGAAAGTTTCACTATACGACGCCGAATAAAAAGTCAGGTGGCTGTTACCGGCTGAAAAAATCAGCCCAATTGTCTACAATCGGATAACAAGCCTAAAACATGCATTTATTTTTGTTAATTACTTACTATATGATCATACATCAGTAACAGAAAGCAGCAGGGTTAATCACCGTTAGCACGTATTTGATGATATACAAATATGAGCAACAAAAACCCTAATTTAAACCTTTACGAAAGAGATAAGAATGGTAGGAGCAACTTGCAAGCAAAAGGGGGAATGACAAACCTGAAACTTTATGTTTGTAAAGATGATCAACTGCAAATGCAATAGCAAAAGAGACCTCTGTTTACATGTGTAGTGACGTAAGCAGAAGGAAGTGAAAGAAGGAAACTTTACGAAACCCACTGGCCGTCCAACTTTATCATAAACCTGTATTACAAACAGTTAGGGCTTGAATCCGGGCTTACTTACTGACTTCATAAAAATCAACAATATTATTTATTAATTAATTGATAGATACTAAAAAACCATAAATATTAACCTAATTTGTACAAATGTTAATAACAGCTGGTTTCGATCACCCCCAATCTTTAATCTCTAAGGTTATCCAAAACCCTAATTCCCACAAAAACAAATAAATCATCATAATACAGAAGAAACCCTAAATCAAGAAATAAAAACCACAAAAACTAATTTATCATTATAACGGAAAAGTCGACCTTACCCCAAGCTTCTGCAATCATGGAGAACTGAATGCCATTAAAGATTAAAGAGAGTGATGATAGGAAATTGGGGATTTGGGGATGAAAGGTTTGAGGATTGCAGTTTGGTTCTAATTTCTATCTATATATATACGTATGTAGCGTATCAAAAACTCGGGTCGGGTTGGTTGCGTAAATCATACGCCGGGTAAATTTAACGGTAAACGCGGTAATAATTTGCGTAAATCAAACGCCGGGTGAATTTAACGGCAAACGCGGTAAAAACTTGCGTAAATCAAACGCAGGGTAAAGTCAAACACGGTAATAATAATAGTAAATAAGTTATTAAAGGTAATAACTACTCATACCACTACTAAGTATGAATTTAACTTTTAAAAATAACTCTTACTGCTACAAACAAAATCTTATCTTATGAATATTTATTATAAAGTAGCGATATTTTATGAGTATTATCTTATATACTATATCCGTGCTATTATAAGTGTTTATTATTGACTTTTTTAAATTTTTCTTTTTCAACTTTAAACTTAAATATTGTTGGTAGGTTATAATTTAATAGTAATGATAAAAAAAATTCATTTACATAAATTTAAAATGTCTATTGACAGTAATGTTATATTTTATGAGTATTATCTTATATACTATATCCGTGCTATTATAAGTGTTTATTATTGACTTTTTTAAATTTTTCTTTTTCAACTTTAAACTTAAATATTGTTGGTAGGTTATAATTTAATAGTAATGATAAAAAAAATTCATTTACATAAATTTAAAATGTCTATTGACAGTAATGTTTAAACAATTTAAAACATATATTTATTATATAAATAGGTATGATGTTAACATGACATAAATTGTAAAATTATTTTTGACATTAGATTTTTGTATCAAGATAATGGTATTTGACAACTTAATGCCGATTACAATATGTAATTTGAGTTAAGTATGTAGTAAAAGAAATCGAATTATCATGGAATTATATACTTTGTAATCGAAAATTGATTATGATATACTCCGTATTAATTATATTATTAATTGCATTAATAAAGTGTTAAAGTTTAATCAAAATGTCAAATGGTAGAATAGTCATTTGTTATTTGAAACTCTTTATAATATAGTACTCCGTATATAGATATAGATATTATATATATAATTATATAATATATTATTACATAATTTTAAAATTTTTACATGAAATCTCAAATCTATTATTAGTAGGGGGTATGTCGTATTTAAACTTCAATTTGACAACAAAATACACAATACAAGTCTTGTTTATAGATCTAGTCTTTATCTATTTATCTACACACTTTTTTAATGCATACAACGTTATCACTCTAAAATACTTAAAAACAATATACATGTACAAGGTACAACTCATATAGCTTATGCACGCAATATAAATATTATATATGTATAAAGTACAACTCATATAATATTATATTAAACACAAATCAAATATCTAATGAAACTCAATAATATATATAAAAACCAAAACGTGTACCGTCGTATATTGGATTTAACACGTAATTCGAATCGATATCTCAACAGTTAATCATTTTTTTTTTACCAATTTCAAATTTGTAACATGAGTTATCTGCGAGTTACCATTAAGCTTAGACAGATATACACATTTACACTAAATACAAACTATGAAGTTGAAAGTAACAAACAAAACAAAAAAAGTTATAATTGAACTTAAATGAAATATTTCATGATAACAATACGCTCATTGTAAAACCTTAAACTTACAACATTAGTTTGCTATACATCATTTTTAATGTCTTATTGTAACCCATATTATAGATTATTGTTGTAAGGTAATAATCTAATTGTTGTTGGTATTAGTGTTTGTGGTTATTATATTTTGCAGGAAAAGTTTTGGTGCCAAAAGTGGAACAAAAGAAACTTGTATTTGAAGACTTTGAAAGTTTGGGTTGTTTTTGTTCATATCAGAAGTTCAAGGGTTTTTATGTATTTTCTTTTTAGGTTTAATATATAAACGTTTTATTTTATGTTTTAGGTATTATTATTTTTTTGTTATTATCTATGTATTCTCTCTCGATCGGATTAGGGTTTCATCTCTTTGTATACGGCTATATATCATCTTGATACTTGGTTAGGTTTAGTATTGTGTGAATGATCTATATCTATTGATATAGAATCATTGAGTGTTTTGATTGTAAAAGTGAGATCGAGTCTTGGTTTTGTTTTTGGCCTTTGAGCCGGTTTGGTTTGTTGATTATTCAAGGTAATCGTTTGATATCTGTGTGTTCTGTTGTTCGATTACTATTTTGTTCATGGTATCAGAGCAACAACTCTAAATTGTTCTGGGTTTCTATTAGATCTAAATTAGGATTAGGGTTTCGTTTCTCTCGACGATTCTACTGATTCTGATTATTTGGTTTGTTTAGGTTCCGACTGGTTTCTGGTGGTTATATTTGGGCTCTATTTTTGAGAAAAGGAATTTTTGGCTTAAAACCCTAATTTCTCAAATTAGGGTTTGTGTTTTTTTCTGAAGAATCTTCTTTTTCTGTTGTAACTCTTGGCTGTTCCAGAGTTTGTATCAAGTCTTCCGTTGTTAATCTTATTTTTCTATTAAGCTTGCACGGAGTACTCTGTGAGAACGTTCTATATCTCTTCTCATTTATAGTATAATTCTGTGTTTGTTTGATTACTTGAATAAACTGTGATTACTTGATTATTTATGTGTACTAACATTTTTTGTGGTAGAAGAGAGGTCCCTAAGTAAGACCTAGAGTGGGATCCTCTTGAGAGATCACTTGTACGGATCCCTGCTTAGACTAACCTTTAGGGTTTTATTTGTTTCTTGTGTTTGGTTTATTTGATTATTCTGTGGTAGAAGTTGTTTTTATTGAGTATTAGTGTTATAAATATTTGTTAATTGTTTGTGTTAAAATTGTTGTTTATCTGTGAAAATGACTAAAGAGAGTGATAAACTACCTAGTAATGATAAACCTAGTGGTTCTGTTAATACTGAAATTAGTAAATTGGATTTTGGTGATCCACTATATCTGCATGCTAGTGACATTAATAGCACACCATTGATAACATTTAAATTAAAAGGAACAGAAAATTATAAGTCATGGTCATGTGCTATGGAACTTGCTTTACAGACTAAAAATAAGATTGGGTTTATTTATGGTAGTTTAGAAAGATCTGTTGATGATGATGTTTTGGGTAGGCAATGGAACAGATGCAATGTTGTTGTTTTATCATGAATTTTAGGGTCTGTTTCAGAAGAATTATATCATGGTCAAAAATTTTCAAAAATTGCATCTGATGTTTGGGAAGAATTGAAAGAAACTTATGATAAGGTTGATGGGTCAGTTGTTTTTAATTTGCATCTAAAAATTAATTCTTTAACTCAAAACAATACATTTGTTTCTGATTATTATCACAGATTAAATTCATTATGGAAACAATATGATATTTTGTTAAAATTGACAGCATCTACTTGTACAGCTGCAAAAAAAATTCATGATCATACAAGTCTATTGAAATTAATGCAGTTTTTAATGGGGTTGGATGATGAATATCAATCAATTAGAAGTAATATTTTGATGCAAGACCCACTTCTAAGTGTTAAAACTGACAGCATCTACTTGTACAGCTGCAAAAAAAATTCATGATCATACAAGTCTATTGAAATTAATGCAGTTTTTAATGGGGTTGGATGATGAATATCAATCAATTAGAAGTAATATTTTGATGCAAGACCCACTTCTAAGTGTTAAAACTGCTTTTTCAATAATATCAAGGGAAGAATCACATAGGAATACTAAGTTAAAAGAAAAGAAAATAAGTGGAGAATCTTCTGCTTTTTATTCAAATACTTTTAAGAAGATTGTTAATAATAAAGAATTAAAATGCAAACAGTGTCAAAGAACAGGTCATACAATAGAAAGATGTTTTGAGATTGTTGGATATCCACCTAGGAGTAATAGTTTGAAATGTTCTAAGTGTGGAATGACAAATCATACTGTTGATAAGTGTTTTGAAGTAGTTGGATATCCTGCTAATTTTAAAAGAAATGTCTCAAATTCTTCTGGTATTACTAAAACTGTTTCAAGTAATGCAGTTGCAGAGTCTGCAGGTTCTTCTTCTTCTTCTTCTTCTTCTTCTTCTTCTTCTTCTTCTTCTTCTTCTTCTTCTTCTTCTTCTTTGACTAATGATCAATTGACAAGACTCTTAAGTCTGCTTGATGATAAGTCTGTTCCAAAGCATTCATATGCCAATATGGCAGGTGATTTTTATAACATGAATATTTTTTTCAATTTGAATTTTG
Source organism: Pseudognaphalium luteoalbum (assembly GCA_963422505.1). Taxonomy (NCBI): domain Eukaryota; kingdom Viridiplantae; phylum Streptophyta; class Magnoliopsida; order Asterales; family Asteraceae; genus Pseudognaphalium; species Pseudognaphalium luteoalbum. The sequence goes on from OY730192.1 coordinate 2,823,113, forward strand.
ATAAGTTTTTTGTGTCTCATAAGGTTAATAAATCTGAAAATGTCAATTATGGATGGATCATTGATTCAGGAGCTAATCAGCATATGACTAATACTACTACAAAGGATTTTGAAAATATTGTTGATGTTTCTGAATTAAAACTTACAATTGGACATCCAAATGGTACAAAAGCTAAAGTTCATAAAATTGGGAATCTAAGGTTATCTGAACATGTTGTGTTGTATGATGGCTTAGTTGTACCTGAATATTGTGTTAATTTGTTATCTGTTCGTTGTTTGACTAGAGATAGCAAACTATTTGTTGGGTTTGATGAACATGCTTGTTATATTCAGGATTTGGTGTCCAAGAAAACCTTAGAGACTTATAATCAATGTGATGGATTATATTTGTTTAAAGGAATGACAAAAGGTAATATGTCATATAATGTTAATACTAAAAAACGGTTTATTAACTAAAACTATGTGGCATAATAGATTAGGTCATCCTACTGATCAGGTTTTAGAGGTGTTAAAATCTGGTTTAAATATATCTGAGTCTGTTTGTTCTATTCCTTGTGATGTTTGCCATAAGGCAAAACAAACAAGGGAACCATTTCCTTTGAGTGATCATACCTCAAAGGAATTGGGTGAATTAGTTCATCTTGATGTTTGAGGTCCTTATAAGGTTCAAAGTAGAGAAGGTTATAAATCTTTTCTTACTGTTGTGGATGATTATACAAGAGTTGTTTGGGTTTTTTTGTTAAAAAAAAGGAAGAAGTGTTTGATAGTATAGATGGTTTTTTTAACTTAATTAAAAATCAATTTAACAAAACTATAAAATGTTCTAGAAGTGATAATGGTACTGAGTTTACTAATCAAAGAATGCAAAGTTTTGTTCAACAAAGAGGAATAATACATCAAACATCTTGTGTTTATACTTCACAACAAAATGATATTGTTGAAAGGAAACATAGGCACTTGCTTAATGTTTCAAGGGCTCTTATGTTTCAAGGGGGGATTCCTCTAAATATGTGGTGTGAATGTGTGCTAACTGCAACTTATTTAATTAACAGTCTTCCTTCATCTGTTTTAAATGGCAAGTGTCCCTTTGAGTTGGTTTATAAAAGAAAACCAAATCTTTCCCACCTAAGAGTTTTTGGTTGTTTAGCTTTTATTACTGTTTTAAATAACAATGACAAGTTTTCTTCAAGAGCAGAAAAATGTGTTTTTATTGGGTATTCCTCTGTTAAGAAGGGATACAAATTATATAGTCTTGATAATAAAACTTTTTTATTTTCAAGAGATGTTAAGTTTTATGAAAGTATTTTTCCATTTAAGTTGAGGGATAAAGATCAAGACTGCAGTTTTGATAATGATCTAAATCAAATTAATTTTTTTGATTTTTTGTTTGATGACAACCAAATCTCAAGTCCCAAGGATGAAGGGAAAGATAATAAAGATAGTGATGGCAATGGAGATAGTATGCTAGATAGCTCATATGAGCATACTAGTAACAGTTCACCATCTGCAACACTAAATGCTGAAAACAGCTTCCCTGAGGGCAATCTTAATTCAAATAATGAAAATCAAAATGATGGTTTAAGTTTAAGAAGGTCACAAAGGGATACTACCATGCCAAAAAGATTTGAACCTTTTATTGTTGAAGGAAAAGTTAAATATGAAATAGAAAAAGTGGTTAATTATTCTCATTTGTCATATGATAATTTTTGTTTTATAAGTGCTTTGAATAAAAGTGTTGAACCAAATAATTATTGAGAAGCTTGTAAAAATCAGTATTGGATTGATGCTATGAATTCTGAAATGGATGCTTTATATAGAAATGATACTTGGGATCTTACAGAGTTACCTATAGGAAGACAACCAATAGGTTGTAAATGGGTTTATAAGATTAAATATAAGTCTAATGGTGAAATAGATAGGTATAAAGCAAGACTTGTTGCTAAAGGTTTTAATCAAAGGGAAGGAATTGATTTTGATGAAACTTTTTCTCCTATTATGAAAATGGTTACTGTTAGATGTTTAATTAATTTAGCTGTTAATAAAGGATGGGATATTTTTCAGCTTGATGTTAATAATGCTTTCTTATATGGTGAACTTGATGAGAATGTATATATGTCTCTGCCAGTAGGTTTTTTTGATGCAAATGATAAAAGAGTGTGTAAGCTTAAAAAGTCTTTATATAGTTTAAAACAAGCACCTAGAAAGTGGAATGAAAAACTTACTTGTGCTTTAGTTGAATGTGGTTTTGTTCAAAGTAAAAATGATTACTCTTTGTTTATAAAATTTGATAGTGATTTGTTTGTAGCTTTATTGGTCTATGTTGATGACATTGTAATAACAGGAAACAATGTTAATGAAATAAATAAATTTAAAAGTTTTCTTAGTTCTAAATTTATGATAAAAGATTTAGGAATATTGAAATATTTTTTAGGTATAGAAGTTTTGAAATCTGGAGAAGATATATGTTTGTCACAAAGAAAATATTGTCTTGAGTTGTTATCTGAGTTTGGTCTGCTTGGATGTAAACCTGTTAATACTTCTTTAGAATCAAATTTAGTTATAAATTCTTTTTGTAACAACAATATTGATCATTTACCTTTAGAAAATATAAGTGTTTATCAAATATTGATTGGTAAGCTTATTTATTTAACTTTAACTAGACCTGACATATCCTATGCTGTACATGTGTTAAGTCAGTTTATGCATTCACCTTTGAAGTCACATTTAAGGCATGCATTAAGAATTTTAAGATATCTAAAAGGTTCTCCTGGTAGAAGGATTTGTATCTCAAAGAATTTTAATGCAGATTTATTTGCTCATGTTGATTCAGATTGGGGTAAAAATATTATGTCAAGAAGGTATGTAACTGGATATTGTTTGTTTTTAAATGGTTCAATTGTTTCTTGGAAAAGTAAGAAATAAGCTACTGTTTCTAGATCATCTGCTGAAGCAGAATATAGAGCTCTAGCTGATGTTTGTTGTGAAGTTATTTGGATTTTAAAATTGTTAGATGAATTTGGTATAAAACCTATTATACCTATAAAGGTATTTGTTGATAATAAAGCTTCTATAAAGATAACTGCAAATCCAGTCTTTCATGAGAAAACCAAACATTTTGAGATTGATCTTCATTTTGTAAGAGAAAAGAATTCTGCAGGAATTATTGTAACTGGAAAGATTGATTCTGATGATAATATAGCAGATGTTTTTACAAAAGGATTGCCTGGAACTCAACATAAATTTTTGTGCAGTAAGTTGGGATTAAAAGATCTCTTTCACAATTAGATTATGGAGGGGTGTTGTAAGGTAATAATCTAATTGTTTTTGGTATTAGTGTTTGTGGTTATTATACTTTGCAGGAAAAGTTTTGGTGCCAAAAGTGGAATAAAAGAAACTTGTATTTGAAGACTTTGGAAGTTTCGGTTGTTTTTGTTCATATCAGAAGTTCAAGGGGTTTTATGTATTTTCTTTTTAGGTTTAATATATAAACGTTTTATTTTATGTTTTAGGTATTATTTTTTTTTGTTATCTCTGTATTCTCTCTCGATCGGATTAGGGTTTCATCTCTTTGTATACGGCTGTGTATCATCTTGATACTTGGTTAGGTTTAGTATTGTGTGAATGATCTATATCTATTGATATAGAATCATTAGTGTTTTGATTGTAAAAGTGAGATTGAGTCTTGGTTTTGTTTTTGGCCTTTGAGCCGATTTAGTTTGTTGATTATTCAAGGTAATCGTTTGATATCTGTGTGTGTTGTGTTCTGTTATTCGATTACTATTTTGTTCAATTATGGGTATGGATATTATGTAACATAAACCAATGGCTAAGTAACATGCAAATACCGAAACTACTTAGTGACAAAACATCAGGTATCTTGGAGTGACATAGAAGATCAATATGTAGACTTTACTTTACGAAATCATTGTGGAAAAGCCTCGATAATCGATTGAAGTGCGGGAATCTTGATAAGATTGTGACAATTAAATTCTCCTGTAACAAGTAGCTTTTTCCATTCGTTTTCAGTTCGTTCCCTTCCACCAGAAAAGTGTGAAAACATTATTAGATCATAAACAAGGCGTGTATCATCAAAAGAATCATCTTCATGGGGACTTTGGACGATCTCGACAATAATGACTTTTCCAGCTTCAGTCGGCAATGCTTTTCGACAATTTTTAAGTATCTTAATACTATTTTCATCGCTCCGATCATGTAAAATCCACTGAAGTGTAGAAGGCAATTAAGTATCAAGTATCATGGTTTATAAGATATCATTCTTAATACTACCTGCGTCCTAAAATAATTATTCAGTTTTGACCACTATAAATCTTCATTTTTCAACTTTGACTTTAAATAGTTCAATTTTAGTAAATTATTTTTGTGAGAGTACTAAGGAACTACTTTATTGTGGGTCCTATATTTTATTTGATTTTTTTTCTCTCTCTCAAAAGAAATAAGTGAAATAACATGACCCATTACTTTAGAGTTTAATGCCCCAAAATAATTGGGTGCATAACATCATAACCTTCTTTACACATTTTGCTTAAGATTACCAAAATACCAGTTGCATAACATCATAACCCTCCTTACACTTTTCTCCTCAAAATTTTATTTTTCCTTTCAAACCCCATGCTTTAATTAACACAGATACATACAACAAGAGAGCTAACTAACCTTCATGAAGATTGTTTCTGCAGGAGGAATAACCTTAAACATGTCACCGGCAACATGTGTCACTCCATCGTATGTGGGTGCAGTTGAAATGACATGAGGTAAATCAAAGTTATTCCCTCTAAGATGCGGAAATGCCTTCACAATCTCCGATATCGCCACCCCAATACCACCCCCAACGTCTACCACGCTTCCTGTTGACTCAAGAAATCTTTTCCTATACGTTGAAATTATAGCATATGTGGCAATCTTTGAAGTACATGTCATACCATCATTAAAAGTCATATTGAACTTTGAGTTGTTCGAACAAAAATCAAAGAACTCTTCTCCATGTGTTATTTTAAACGCCGTAATGCCATTTACAATCGATTGACTGAGCACATGCAGATGCGAGGACATATCTGGATCTGTTCGCATTATTACAATAGGTGGCTAATGTCATGTTGGTATCACATAACAACCACTTAGAGCAATGGTTAAGGGAGTACGTACTTTTTGTTTCTACGCCTTCTTCTTTTTCTTCTACTTGAGATATTTCATCAAACACCTTTCTGTAAACCAAGAACTTCATGAGTCGTTCTAGCCCATCAATGTTAATCGACGAAGAATCAATAGCAGCAGCAATTTCTGACAATGAGGTAGGCCAGTTGTGACTTTTTATTATATCAGCAATCCGCAGTTCCACACAACATCTCATGGCCGTACCATCAAGAGCTCCGTATAGGTACCGCCATATTTGTGTTTGACCTCTTAGTGTTGCATCAACCTCTATTTCATTTTGAGTGTCCATGGCTACACAATGAGTCCACTCTTTAATGAGTTTACAGAATGAAGACGTGAAGAGACATATATACATTTATAGGCAAAAGAGAGAATCTATTAAAACATAACCTACCTTGGATCAAATCGAAAAGATATCTCGTCCTAATTCTTGTCTAAAGAATGAGGGACATATTTATAACAAGTTCCTCCTTGAACGGAAATTATCTAACCTATGTACCCAAGTCGAATGATTTGTATATGACATAACATTATCGACTTTGTTAATCACGAGGATAAGGTTGATAAATCTAGATCCTAGGATGTCATCAATCTCAACTGAATCACTGTTAAAGTCAACATACTTAATTTATTTGTCATGCAATCAATCTTGTTTTGTATCTAATTAAATCACATATTTAGTAAAAGTTGAACCTACCATTTTTTTAGGGATGAAGTTCAGTTTTGAACCTTACACCGGTTTGAATGTTGGATTTTGATTATGGGTGGATGTATGGGTTTGGTTGGCATGCATTTTCTTGCAAGATATTATTTATCATTACCTAATGATTTGGCCCGATTTTTGGGTTTAATTTTGCAATATTTGTTCGGTTGTTAGGTTTGAAAAGGGTGATTGATTATATAAGATAGTTGAATCTATATTCATAGGGTGTTGATATCTACGACATTTTTTATTTATTCATACACCAAAACATGCATTGTAGTACTGTACAGTTTGGGTGTTGATATCTACAACATTTTTTATTTATTCATACACCAAAACATGCATTGTAGTACTGTACAGTACTATATCCTAATGCATAAAAGATGGTGTGGGAATCAAAAAATGTGTTGTATTTACTATATCCTAATGCACAAAAGATGGTGTGGGAATCAAAAAATGTGTTGTATTTATTAATACTCATATTCATATTGTTATTTCAAATTCAAATGTTTAGCCTACGTTGCAATTAACATCACGAACGTTCATGACGTTGACAACAAAATTACTAACAACCACATCGATCCGTTCAAGGATTATCGAAAAGTTAAACAGATTCAAATTCTTATTCCTCATCTTCCTCTCTTTTTCTTTTCTAACTACATACATTATGTTACCATTAGGCTGTCATTAGGTCACGAGCTCTAGCTCCAAAAGAAAAAAGTCATTTAAGTTATCTGATGTTAAGAAGAAATTGAAGGTGCAAGAAATATGTTTAATTTACAAAAAGTCGCATTTGACTAAAAAACCAAACTAATAACAGGTGCAACAAATATGTACAATTTACAACAAAATGCCTAATACAATGGTTTAAAAATCGCAACTCCCATATAAGGCTGAAAATAACATGCTTCCTAACTACAAAGTACAAACAGTGTGACTTTTCACACGAAAATTGCAGTTGGATGCATTACCATCAAGAAAACATAACTGAAACGAATGATAATTCCATTGAAACGGCAAGGTATTAGTACTCATCATCAGATCCATCATTTCCATCACTGTATTGATCATATATCTGGTATTCTCCATCGCTGTTTTCAGCATCTTGGCTGCCTCCATTGTACGGAAAGCTACCAAATAGATCTTGTAGATAGTTCTTCGATATATTCTCTTGGTTTATATCTTTACAACGTATAGAAATTCTCAAGCAAAATAATAGTAAAACTAATGTAAATAAGCATTGGGTCACATTCTAGCATTCTTCCTTCAACGAGAAAGCCCTATTCACAGAACTAAAATATGAACAGAAAGATAAACATCAAGGGAATTTGCTCCAAAGTCTTACCTTTCGTAACTAGCAGTGTTGTAGAAATATAGGTTAGTTGCACAAAAAAGTTAACTGACCTTAATCCAACTTCTTTTTTGACCCAACTTTATGTTCATTGATACAACCCTCAAACTGTCCAAGACTTTGATTCAAGGTTAAGATGGTCACACTTATTTGGCACGTGGGAATCATGAATAGAATAATTTTTTAAGATTCCAGGGTATTCAAGAGAGAATTAATTACTCGAAACAGAAACTGCGCCAAAGTTGTCTACCTTTTTGTGCAATTACCTCTAGAAATATTATTTAAAAAAAAAAGGTAACTGAGGTAATATGAAGGATACAAGATGGTTCTGGTAAATAATTAATCCCGTCACCAGCCTAAGAACCAAAGACAAAACATGGGAAGGAAGTATTAGAGGATATCATGAAAATTACAAGAATATTAGTTTCATGGATCCCATTTATATGATAATACGATTGTTGGTAACAAGAAAAAGGTTATATGGCACAAAAAGTTATCGAGCTTTACCGAATTTCTTCAGTCAGATGGTCTACATTTTCTATTACTCTAAAATGTAAGGAATTTGAGGTTTTTTTCTTTTTTCTTTTTTATGTTGAAAGGAAGAGTTTTTTTGGGTACCATGATGTTTCAAAATGTACTAAAAAAATGGGTGCACACCAGCAACCACTAAAAAACTTTTTTTTAGTGTCAAGATGCTTCAAAAGGTAAAATAGAAGATTCCTTTTTGGTGGGGAAAAAAAACCTTGGGTGCCTTTAATAATTTAGAAAAAAACTAGAGTACTCCAAGTGAGAAATTTGGTGAAGTTGGATACCTCTTTCTGCCATCTACTCAGAAAAATTTTGTATAAATGTATTGAACCTAAACAAAATGAAGTACACAAAAACATTTACCATATCAAGTCCCTCAGATGCATCGAAATCGTCGTATAAATTCTCATCCTCCATATCATCTTCTACATCGTCATCAACACCATCATCATCATCGTTGCTCATTTCCTTCTCTTCAGTATGTCCCTCCTCTGCATAGTTACGGAGGTCAAGATCAAACCACTCACATTATTTATTTTATATAAAAAAAAAGTACGTTCGATTGCAAAACCAAGCTCTAGAATTAACTTAGAGTGGTAATTATGCACCTTTGTTGACTTGTTGATTATCCTCTTCATTAACTATCTGTTCTTTAATCACAATTCTAGTCCTTTTTGACTTTTCAAGACGTGAAGATTTTGATTTTAATAAGGATTCCGCGTCTGAGTTCGGATATACTGAAAGGAACCTCACAGCGACACATAATATAAAAGTTTCATAGATGTGCGGAGGGAACCAACCCGTTGATAACTGCATAGTGAGGGATTTCAGAAACATAGTATATATAAATGAAAATTTAAAATAAACGACTGAAGATGGTATACCACTACCATAAAATGTGACTTTGTTCGCAGCTATATGTTGCAATTCACCAATCACTTACAAAAAATTGGGTCAAAAGTTGCCGAAATGTAATATTTACGCATTAAGCCTCTTAAAGCAATTTATTAACAAAATCGACTTACAATTTTTCAATTAAGATTATATAATTTGTGTTATCGTATTTGATACTAACTACTTTCAAAAGAAATCTAAAGCGTTTTTGACCAAAAGTGTCTTCCGGAGCAGAACTGCCCATTTTCACCCTGCCCGAAACCAGGGCCTACCGTCCTACCCAATTTGCCACATCTATGTGAAGCATATAACTTACAGTACAGGTCCTTTGAGTTGAAGGTTTTCTAATCTCTTGTTGAATGTAATCATCAGCAAGTTCATAAAGCTGAAGGGAAACTTGACATTTATATGGGAAAACTTTAAACGCACATAAATCCTTCCAGCTATGCTTCAGCCTGAGAAAAGAAAACGATTTTAAATTCCCTTCTGACATTCGAACTCTATTTCTCCTTTTTTTGTATATATGATAAGATCACAGTGTGCACACAGAAGGAATGGTATTTTAGTAATGTGTTACCCGGATGCTATGCCAGAACCACAATAGCTTCGTAAGGATGGTGGTACTCTGAAGTCAATCCTCTGATATCTATTGGTGATACTCCAATACGTAAGCAGAGGAAAAAGAGTAGATATACAAAATGCGCCAAACATATCTTTGATCGAAAAAAGCATTTAAGCTGCAAATTTAGCGACTCAAATTTCCATTAAAAAATTTAGCTAACAGTGACACAGGGTAAATGGATCAAGTATTGCCTGACGCCATGACACGTACTCAAATGTTATAATGAGTCCTAAAACTTTTTTTTTTTTGCAGAAATTATCTTATTATTATAATAAACAAATGGATTTTGTAAGCAAGTTTAAAGCATTAAGTATTTACAAAAGATTCGGACAAATTGTGTATTTTGACCCATAACCTTAGCCGTCCAACCTGCCTGTATTGCCAATCCTACAACCGACAACAGATATATATACACTTTTACACAAAACATCAAATCTAGCAGTTTATTGACATAGAAACTCTCACATGCGAGACTCTGGATCTTTGCGTGGATCATATCCTTTTCTGATCCAAAACCTTAAAAAGGGCCCATTTGCAAAATAATAAGCTGCTCTGAAAAGAAGCCTGCAAAAAAAGGTGTTATTCAATAAGAGACATCCGCGAAAAGTAAGTTAAGATTACATTATATTCTAATCTGACTTGCCAGAATTGTCAACATTGGCCGTATGATCATAGTATCATAGAACTCAAATTAAAATTACAGTTCTACTCTGACATGGCCAAAAGTGTCAACATTTTCTGTCCAAATCTTGAATACATATATATGATTTTGGTTAAAGTTGATAGTACATTTTAAGACACTTTGACCCATATAAATATGTAAGAGAACTTTGTAAACACACCTCCTTATATAGTTATTGACGATTTCAAGACCTTTACTAGACAAATGCTCGGATAGAGATTCTTTGATCCATATGGGACGCTCATCAAACATTTCACATACAGCCATTTGGCATTTCCATTCATCACTACCTTTTTGTATGTATTTCTCCCAATCTACTTTCTTAGGAACATGTATGAATATGTTAAGGCACAAAACATCATAACTCTGGAAAGAAGTGATAAAATTAAATAGGTTGAACAGTAAGGATATCTTTGATATTGAAATCAATTGCAAGGCTTGGCTCTATGTCCTTCTGGATTAACTCATAATATTAATGTAAGAAACTCAGAAAATCATAAGAGGTCTATCTACTAATAATATAAAGTATACACATAACAAAATCGAAAAGAAAATATAAGAGAAAAAGATTTTTTCTTAAACAGATTGATCATACCTCCCAATGGTGTTTTACAACCCCTTCGTGTTTCTTTTTCAGGCTATTATACATCGATGGTTTCAATCTAAAACCATAAACAGGCATTATTTAATCAAAGCTTGAAGATAACAATTACAAATTATAGATACATGGTTTTTTAACTTTCTAATATACAAATATAAAACAAAACCAATTCATATTGATTAAATATAAGAATAATAATCTTACACCACATTCTCCGGTATGTTCTTTAGTGAGAAAGCAGGGGGCAATAAAATCATCAAATCCTCTTGATCTGCATCAATAAGGCCACGCTTTTCTGCGGAATTATATAAACGTAACAGATATGGTAAAAGTTAATATACCCAAATTCAGTAAATCTTGACCAATTAAAAGATAACACTGGCTCACACACACATAAACATAGTAAGATTAGGATCAAACCAAAGTGAGGTTCCACATCAGCCCAATTTCTCTTCTTTTTCCGTGCAACATCAGCATGAACAGCAAGAACGTGCTGGTAGTCCACCATTCCTGTATTATTTGAACACGCAAAACATATGCTGACAGTGAAGAAGCAAACACAACGTAATGGGTCAAAACGGGTTCAGGAAAACGGGGAATGTTTATGGTTGACCTGTATTACGTTTAGCCCAAATTACATACGAATATTTAGTATAAATACGTAGTGGGTAGAATATGTTCACAAATACTATATTATTACAATATTAACCTAAATCGCTTTAAGACGTATGCACTAAAAATATAGTTTGAACAACTTGTGACTCGGTTCCGATACTATTATTATTATTACTTTTAATGTTGGCCCATTTGATCCGTTAGGAAAAACATAACCAAATTAGCCTATATATAAGTAAATAGGTCAAAATTGCAACAACCCCTAGTAATCAGTTAACAAGCAAGGAAAGTTGCAACCATCAACTTAAATAAGAATCATAAAGGTTGGACAGTTTTCTAACCATTAAAATAATATGCTTCCGATACATGACTAACGATATCAGCACAAATCTCGTATTCAGTTCCTTCCGATGTCTGTGTCTCATCTTCTTTCAAATGAGCAATTGCAGCATCAGAGCAGCCAATATCATGAACTACACTCGTATCATTACGTTTTGATATCTTCAACAAAAACTGGTTACACGAAGAACCCTCCCCTTGTACAGGAAGTGAGTACGGATCTTCAGGGCGGAAATGAAGTTCTATTTTGTTTGTTGGCGACTGTCGAGCCTACAATAAATGACTTGAATTAGTAAAATTCTAAAATGAAACTCTATAATAAGCAGATAGTCTGCTGCATACCTTGGTAATGCCTTCGGGCCCACCAAGAGTCATCACGGCACGTTCCATAGATGAAGGGTAACCAGGATAGTTAACTGCAAAAACTTTGCTGCTTGGTAAAATTCCCGAAATCAATCCATCTTTAATCACTCCCATTGGTCTTCTAAAAACTGCAAAATGTAGCTTGTCCTAAGAAAGGAGACATGTAAACATGGGTACGTCGGTTCCGGTTGCATTTTTTACAGAAGATTGGAATGTTTCATTTAGCGATGCGAACGTTTCACAAAAGTAATGATTTGGAATAAAAGGCAGGTGGTTGTTACCGAGAAGAAAAAAAACCGCCGCTAGTACCTACAACTGGATAATAAGCCTAGCTAATGCTTTTAGTTGTGTAAACTGCACACTATATGTATATACATCAGTAACATAAAACAGCAGGGTTGATCACTGTTAGCACCTATAAATAAAATGGGGAAAAAATAAATAGAGGTGGATAAATGTAAACAGCACCGTTCATTGGATACGTAACGCCTAATGCAAGTAATCTTAATTCTATATCAAGCTTTAAAGGGGTGTTTGGAATTGCTTATTTTATGGTGCTTAGATTCTTAGAGGTACAAATAACAATAACAATAATAAATTAGCAAAAACATAAATTAAGCAGTCCCAAATACCCTCCTAACTCAATTGGGTATATGCATATTATGATGCACTTGAAACTTATATAAATCAACTTAAATTCACACACACACAAAAAAATAAAAAAACCTAACTTTAATCTATACAAATGATATAAGAATAGTAGGATGCAACTTGCAAGCAAAAGGGGGGAGTATACAAACCTGAAACTTGATGTTTGTAGAGATATTTAGGACATATTAAACATTAAGCCCCGTTTAGCTTACAAAATGTTTTTTTATGAAATGAAATCTGTTTAAGGTCTGAAATTTAAAGGAATCGAATTCAAACAGAATTAAAAAATCTGTATTGCATTTGGTCTGTACATTTTATCAAGGAATTGAAATGTAAATATTAGTAAATTACTAAATTGCCCTTACCATATTATGTAAGGGGGTGTTTGGCTTGGCTTATACTTCGCTTTTTAACTTCTACATTATCTAAAAGCAAGGAAAATAGGCTTTTGATTTTTTAGTTTATTGACCCCTTCAAATTTTAAAAACTCTTCCAGAAAAGCTCATACAAACACCTTCAGAAGAGTTTTTTAGTTACAATAAGCTAAAATACCCTGTAAAAGTCAGGCCAAACACCCCTAACTTATAATATGCATTTGCACATTTAAGTATTATAATTATATAATCAAAATCAGAATTATTTATTACTCAAGCAAGAATTCAAAACACAACCACCACCATGGGAACATCATCGTGAACATAAGAACCACATCTAACTAAATCAGACTCATGTCACTACGATATCGAATTATTAAAACTTTGTTACTGTTGAACCATAAAACCCTAGAAATATAAATCGAAGAAGGAAGAAAGAAGAATATTAAAAAATGATGGTTGTTAAATAAATTACCAGCATGACTTTTAAAGCCCTAAAAATAGAAAAAAATGGCGGTGAGTGCCGTGGTGACTATGTCGATGGTGGTCGGTGTGATGGCGGCGATGGTTGTAACTACGGTGTGATGGATGCGATGGTGGTGAGTGGTGCGGTGGTGGTGGTGGTGGTGGTGATGGGTGCGGTGGATGGTGGTCACTGTTGTGGTGGTAGTGTGGACTGGTGGTGGGGTGAAATCAAATAAAGTGATATGGAGATAGTATGTGAGGGTATTATGGGCTTTTGTGGATTTGAATGGAATTATATTATATTGGGTTAATGGGTTAATACACAATTTGTACTTTGTGAAAAAATTTATATGAGTTACTGAACTTTAAAAATATTCAATTGTATTACTATACATGTTGAATGTGTCATTCCACCTATTTTGCTTAATTTTGGTTAAAAGTTTAGTGACCCACTTAAACATTTTTAGATTTAAGTAAAACAACGTCATCTTGTCTATAACAACTATATCAAAAGTTTGGTAACCTAATTGAACATTTTTACAAGTACGGTATCTCAATTGAACATTTTTAAAGTTTAATAACCAAGATAAACATTTTTATAAAGTATAATGACTTATTTGTGTATTAACCTAATTATATTCCATTACATGGAATCAGGTTCTTTCAAAAAATTCGGAAGCAAACACGCTATGGAATGGAATTCAGAATCCTTCATTATTCTAGCAACCAAAGGTGCGTAAGGGGTGTTTTGTATTACTGATTATCTCCTTATTTTTAAGAAATAAACACTTGAAAATAAAGATGATGTTGAGTCACTGGTCGCTGACCAACTCAATGAAATATAACTGTTGTTGCTAAGATTTGTACTCGTTGAATTCTACTCTATCTACTACAGGATTTGATATGCTGAGGAAGATTAAAACTCAACTATGTGTGTCGCTAATTCAGAACCTTCAGCGAGAGTTCTTATATCTTCATATGAATAAATGCAAAAAAACTCTGCCCGAATAAAAGCTAGTTGATGAAGATATTCAATTCAAGTCACTCTACAAGAGCACGATAACTCGCAGTGAGTGAGGAGGATTATTTTCATCTTCAGTGACTACACTAATAAAGCTTCTATCCACGTGCAAGTCAGTCTTACGTCAGCAAGTGCTTCCCGTATCTTTATAAATATCTAGGGGATTACGTGGCAGCAAGTAATTGGTGTTAAGGAATACGGGATATTCAAGGTAACAGAATTGGGACCACAGAATAATCGGTTTATCAGAGATCAAGCTAATCAAGCAGCAACACGTGTCATTTCAATATCTTGTTTTGAATGAAATATTTACGGGACATTTGTACTATAAATAGAACATTACGTTGCACTTAGAAACTTGTCGTTTGTACGTGTTAATTACTTGTTAGTCAGTGAGTAGTTTGTCTAAGCACGTTTAAGAGAGCAGCGAGTGAATAGTTAGCTGTTTGTCCACTACTATTCATCTCAGTTTGTAATAGATTAGTTTGAGTGTTTCATTTGGTTTAGTCTTGGCTATTTCATTCCGCAATCAATACTCAGTGAGTTTTATGATTAATAAAAGTCATAGTTCAAGCTACTATTGTTTTTCTATTTTGATTGTTATACTCTGTTCTCATCTGTTTGTGTTTGATCAATTAAAAACTTGAATAATTAATCTAGATAAAATCATAAAGAGTTTTAATTGTATTCAACACCATTCTATAATTAAATTTTACTTATTACGATTCCATATCACTAAACAATAGTGACTTAAGGGACTAACAGATGAAGACACTTACTTGTTTTTTAAATAAATAAGTGATTACAAATAAGTAATCTCGTACACTACTTCACTTCATAAAACAACATTACACAAATCGGTGACAATTAGAAATTATCAAATTCAAAAATACAGAGGAGCCTACCCAGTAGAAGGATTGTAGTAATCGCAGCTACTAGCTAGGGTTTCGGGTGATATTTCTTGTGCGGGGTGAGGAAGGTGCTTTGCATAAACTCTTTTGCTAACAAGTAATTAACACGTACAAACTTATATATAGTTATATACATATGATATGAGGAAGTTGTTTGTTTAATTAAAATAGATTTTTAATTATCAATTCCCAAAATTGAGGGAAGTAATTAATTACTTTAATATAATTTCAATTGTTAATGTCTTAACGCGGCTTCATGGTAGGATAAGATTTTTTAATACTTATTTATTTCTTTAATAAATTGGCTTGAAAAATGTACCCATGAAATGTAATTCTCCCATAAAATGGAGTGAAATGGAAATACAAACAAAGTGATTTCGTGATAAAACATATTTCTCACGTGTCTTGTATTATATGGTCTACCAATCAAAGGAAATTATCTCATTACATTTCTTTACTTCTATCTCCCCGTACCAAACATGCCTTAACCACATTTGACCCGCTATACAACCCGTTGGGCATTCCCACTCGATCAATAACTTTGTTGCTTTTAGTTAACCCATAAATGTAAAGGTGGCAAAAATATACTTACTGGTTATTTGTGGGTCAACTTGGTTAATATTTATGAGGTGATGAGTTTGTTAAGTCTCCCCCTATTATTTTAACCCAGTAATAACTAGCTAATATTATATTATATGTTACATTAAATCTCATTCCCAGGTGTTCAAGACTTCAAGTAGAATGGAGTGCAACGAACGTGATCACATGGGCTAGAGTCAGGCCCGGTCATAGGAAGGTGCCAAGTGAGCCACTACAAAGGGCCCAATATTTCTAGAGGCTTTTTTCATGTCCAATGCATATATGTGTTAGTAACTTCAGTCCGGTAAATATATTCAACTCAGCCCAATAAATAAAATCAACATATATGTATTTGTTAATACCCTCTCTTTTTTTGGTTAAAATAGTACCCCCGAGTCTTATCATTCTTATCAAACTTTCACAATCTAACTTTTATAATAAAAAATAACCTTACTTTTAAAACTTGACGTCTAGTATATAATAACCCGATTAGAACCAAAAGGATTTATAGAGTTTAGTTATTCTAGTCCATATTTTTATAAACTTTGATTACTCTAGAACACAATATGTAAAGTTAAGATTGATTTATGCAGACAATTCTATCATTCCCTAAAATTGAATATTTTGTGAAAGGTTGAATTTGAGACAATTAAAAACCTATACTTGAACTATCAACAAGTAAAAACCTTTATTTGATTATGCTAAGGTAATATTTTTTTTATTTTTTTAAAAAAAAAAAAAAAACCTTACAAAATAATCTTGTGTACACTCAAAGCATGAATGACCAAAGCTTTATATTTTTCCGCCAGCTCCACAATGTAGTTGCCCGAAAGTGCCGGTGCCGGTTTTGTCCGGGCTTGAACAAGGTCGATCATCCAATCCTCAATATACTTGACATTATCTCGATATGTGACATTAATTATCTCCATCTATGTGAATGAGAATCTCCAAATCCTTAATATCACATATATCTCCGATACTAACCTCCTTACTAATTAATGTCTTAAACGTTTTTTATATCCACGTAAAACGAGACACCTCCGGAAACATGACTATCAATGTCGCCAATCCTCCTCTAAGGCTATTTTTCCATTTAACGAATTTCTCATTCTTTTTATCCATATTTCCTTCGAACCCCTTTGATACTTTCACGGCATTCACTAACGGATACCTACCAACTTAGATTTTTCCTAAATTACACCTAACCAACTCACTGTAACGCTTTTCATAGCTGAGTAACTTGGACTTCTCCCAAAGTTTTCATTTTCTCCAAACTTACCGAAGTCGAACTTAGTGTTGTCTATCTCAAATCCGACTAAATATAAAGTGTGTCCATCAAAATATAACTTCACTTCTTTGTCATTTCCACCATCACAAGTCAATATCAAATATAAATAATCGCCTTTCGTACGACCATAAACTAACAAGTTTATGTGTATGTGTGTATTGATTATATAGTTCATGACTTCATTATCGTTGAATTCGATGTCTAAGGATAAATGTAAAGGGAAGGCAACTCGAAATACAAATGTAAAAAAGAGCAAGAAGCAATGATTTGAAAACCGGACCAGACACTAAACCATTTTTTTCCGGTTCCCGGTGTTTTTCCGGTTCCCGTTTCAATCGGTATGGTTTTCAAATACTACCAAAAAGTGGCTATAAAAAAGGCTGAAAAACACGCAGGCTAAGTTGCCTTTGTCGTCACGTCATGATGTTCATCGTTTAAATGTATGCAAGTGTGGTATCTTGGGAGTATTGTAGATATTAAACTAACAAAACAACTATAATAATATCTACAATATTACCATAGTTACCACACTCGATCATGACATGACGATGAAGGCAACTTGGCCTGTAGTGTTTTTTCGGTCTTTTTTACGGTCACTCTTTGTTCCATTTTTGCATATGTGTTGTTTCGAGTTGTCTTCCCTTTACCTTTATCCTTAGGCATCGAATCCGACGATAATGAAGCCCTGAGCTATATAATCAATATATATATATATATATATATATATATATATATATATATATATATATATATACTAGCAAACTTTAAGGCCGTGCAATTGCACGGCCCTCGTCTAAGAACGTTAATGTTAATTCTTCTACAATATTACATGTATATATTTAACGTTGACGATAAATTGACACAAATAAAGATTTAGAGATTGTTGACAATAGAATCTCATGTTATTAGTTCAAATGTGAAAAGGTATTTCAAAGATTTTATTATAATAAAAACATTTAAAACCTTAGATT
The DNA here is from genome assembly GCA_963422505.1 of Pseudognaphalium luteoalbum. Taxonomy (NCBI): domain Eukaryota; kingdom Viridiplantae; phylum Streptophyta; class Magnoliopsida; order Asterales; family Asteraceae; genus Pseudognaphalium; species Pseudognaphalium luteoalbum. The sequence goes on from OY730192.1 coordinate 2,841,242, forward strand.
GATAAGAGTTTGAGTTTATTTTTGTGTCAAATTTAAAGATAATACAGATCGGTACAACATATATGTTTGTTAAAAAGACATGTAAAACATAGATATGAGCATGACATATTCGAAAGACAATAAACAAACTTTGCTTAAAACGTGTCAAAATTAAATTGGGAAAACAAAATTTTTGATAAAAACAATTGTAAAATAAGATGTAGATGCATCACGTGATTTTTATTACTTCCTTTTTATTTAATAAAGTAACTAGAATATAACACGCGAGATTTGCAGGGCCATAACAGGAAAATGTTAATAAATTATTTATGAAATCGAAATTGAATTCATATAAATCAGATGTAAGATGTAATATTATAATTATTTAAAGATTACAAATTAATTAAAAATATTATGCAGGATGTATGAAGGTTAGAGAGAACTATGATTCTAAATCTGATATGCAGATTATCAACAACAGAGTTTGAGTAGGACTTCAGCAAAATGGAAGAAACTCTCATTACTAATGCCTTCACAACATGCACCACGGTTGAAGTCTTTCCGGTACCAGGCATCCCTAGGATAAGTGCGAAATCTCTAGCAAGTTGCCAATTTAGCCATAAGTATCTGAAAATTAGCACAATGATCGACTAACCAAAAATACATGAAGTTGAAACATTCAATAATATAGTAATAACCTTTACTATTGTTTTAAGCTTATCATTAATTAAGATCTTCTCTGACCAACTCTATAGGCTATATTTTTGACAGGAGTACAATTTCAAGACAAATAGGTGTATCAAAGTGACCGCATCTAACTTGGTGAAGCAAGCAAAATATGCAATTTAGATGGTCCATATACACATATATTAGTGCATGTCTTAAAGCATCACAATAATAATTGTTGACAAAATCTATAACGCTCGTATTAGCATTGATACACAGTTAAGGTGACAGTTATAGTAATATAAATCATAACAGTGCCATATTGTAAATCACAGTGAACATGATGTGTTGGTGATAACTCCTTTTCCATTGTAACAATTTCATTTTCTATGATTTCAAGTTGAAATTGTTGCACTAATTATGGGGAGCACAATATCCTAGCTTTGATCACCCACTTTATGTGAAGAATAACGGCCCATAAATCACAAAAAAGAATTATCATGCAATTATATGTTACAACTTTTTTGAGAAAAAAATAATCTATAATACCTTATCACAAAGATTATGAGTTCTTTAAGATAATGTCCAAATTAAGCATCATGTACCGACCAACGAATTTATTATCCACCAGATATGTAAAATAAAAATTCCACCCGTAAACCTAAAACTTTTTTTATTAAAAAAATGGAGCCACCCACAGAATATCAATTCGAACAAATAAGGTTTTTAAATGCTTACCAAAACCTAAAAGTAAGAGTTGTTCACTACTTTCTTGAAATTACTGTATTCACTACTCTACTGAAATATTTCTGATTTCCAAACACACACAAAAATAGTTTAATTATTTGTTTTACACGTAAGCCAAATTTGTAATAAAACAAAACAAAATGCAGCAAGATTTCTAAGTAATATATGTATTATCAATGAAGTTCTTGACAAAAAATCGGGTAATATAGGTCAAGCCAATGATTCATGATACAAATATATTATTCAAATGTATCATCTCCAGATTTCTTGAATTTTTCATTTTGACATTTCATCAAACGCTTGGTATACATGAAAGTGTTTGAAACAAAGTTGTTGCCAAGTATTGAAATACATCTTCCTTGCCTCATCAAAAACATTGTATGGCATCAAATAAACTGTAATTATGTTTCTCATATGGTAAATCCTAGCCAAGAAGAGTAAAGATATCAAGAATCATACAATGCTAAAGATATACAAAACATTCTTTGATATTTTTTGGAATCGTAGATGACAAATCAAAATTCACCAAATCAAACAACATCATACATGACCTATAACAACATCATTTACTACCAATCTTTAATGCAATATAAAATTAAAAGCCATGTACTGATTATAACTTTCGCTATAAAATTTTTGTAATATACATACCTTTGATTCGGTGGATGAAGCCATGAAGGAGTGGCTGAAATGTTTTTTGAGAAGATTACATACTTTTATTCATGAGGAAGCGTTCAACAATATTGAAGCAAATCAGAAGTTATTTTGGCCAATAAAAATCCCATATTTTGGTTTGTAAAGATGCTTGCAATATTTTAAATTAAATGTCGTTGAATGAATCACGGGATTTTTTTTAATCCGTGTATGGATGGATTTAAAATGGATTTTAATTATAGATAATTAAGCGTAATTATAGAGGTATTTAGGTAATTTAATGTGGATTTGAATTTGAATATGGATAATTAGGGGTAATTAAGTTAGGATGTAGAAACTTATTGCATGGACAAAATGAGGATACTAGATCAATGGTTATTAGTTAGTGAGGTTGATGTAATTAAGGGGTGTGATTAATTTCAGGGAGATTAATCATGGGAAGTCTACATAATTAAGTTTTTCTTATATAATAATAAATAGGATTCATAAAGTGTATCATGTATTCATTTCATTTTTATTTATATAACTAAACGTGGAGACTCTAACTATTTGTTAAATATTTACATATATGTCATATCATACACATTTTATGTGTCATCACTATATAAAAAAACTTGATGATGTGGAATTTCCTACACCATTACATTAAATAAGGTAATATTTAATTAAAAATTCAATTATAACTAATTTCATTTTATAAATTGATTCATAAAACTAAAATTATAACCCATTTAATCATGACATCTTTTAATCTATTCCTCCACTCTAATTTTGATTTATAAATATTATTTATTCTATTTTATGAGGAGTCGTAATTCAATTTTATTATATTTTATTATACTTTCTTATACCAGCGTTTTAAATTCTTACATAACATTTAATTTAATGATTTTTTTTCTACATAAAAAATAAATTCATTTTCTTACTAATATTTTATACATTGCAATGATCTACCATTATCATCATCAATTGTCATAATATTATACTATTTATTGTTCGTAGCGTGAAACTTAATAAACAAATATTTTTTTGCTTACGTGTTATCTTTTTAATTATTATACGATGACATGTCTAAAATATAATTACTCCTAAATTATTCTTCAAATTTTAGAGATGCCACATGGCTTTCACTTTTAAATAAATTTAATATTATTATAAATTATTTTAATAAGGATTAATAATAGTTTGATTCCACACTTTTATTTTTTCCCGTTTTAACCCTTCTAGCTTATATTTCTAAATGTTTAAACACCTTAACTTAGAGGTCGACCAAAATTGAATAATATAAGTTTATTATGAGTATATATGTTTTACTGTTTTACATTGATTACACAAGAGTCAAGTGCACCCTTTATCTCATTGTCATTGTCTCATTGATTTTATTTCATTAATAATCAAATTTCATTCATCATCAACTATATGTACACATTTAACGAGTTAACACATATTGGTAGATTGAAATGTTGAGTTGAGACAACAATTTTAGAAACTATTAAATACATGTTGCTTACATTAAAGTAGTATAACATGTGTAATTGTAATATTTTACGTTAGCATTTGTGAATATGTTGTATTTGTTTCTCATGCTTTTACTCATAAAAACTTTGAAGTTTTTATTTGCATAGTTTAGGTTGTTGTATATTATTTTCCTATTTTCAATAACATATTTATAGTTTTCAATTACAATACCGTCATTCATAAAAAAAATTCATAATATATAATAGTTTTGCATATATCACTGTACGATCACGGACTCAAAGACCTAAATTTTTTAACAAATACATGTAATACTTATTAATTATTTATCTTTTTACAATTCATTGTTTTTTATTTGACTCCATATATTAATTTCAACAATTAGTTATAATACTTTCATAACTTTGTTATAAAGTTTGGTTTATGTTATTATTTATTTTCAATTCTCAATAACAATTGCACATGTTAAGTTAACAACACTAATTCATTGAACTACTATAAATAAACATATAATTGTATTTTTTAACGACCATAATCGAACTCAAAACTTAGTTCTGTAAAAGTAGCTAGTAACATGGAGTATTATATTTTATTAATAGAAGATAAAAGTCATCTTTACTAAAAGCAACACATGACATGTTACTATTTGTGTACACTATACCTTTGGACAAATGTAAACTTTATAAAATAATTATTTGTTTAATAGTACAATTATACAAGTTAATTAAATTGTTACACTGGTCAATTGTGGCTTTTAATCTTGTATACATACGGATTAGGAACACTTCCAGGTCCCTTACGTCATAAATTTGACATTTTGACCATCAATCTCATACGGTTTATTCCAAGAAGGCACACCCGCACACCAATGAAGAAAAAACACAAATGGTCAAAACCTCATGACTACCAATTTTAATCACATATTTATACCGAAAACTACCCTTCATTGCACTTCATTCTTACCCCTTAAACCTTAATTACCATAACAAACATGAACACCATAGCAAGAACCACCACTCTTCGTCGTCTAAACCGTCGGTACACTGCCTACGAACAGTTAGACAAAACCTCAGGAGAGCGTCGTGGATGGAGAGCGTTTTCAACACGAAGAACTACAACTTTCGGTCAAATAAAGGCACGAAGTAGCTATGATACAACGATGTCTCCGGTTTACGATAAACGTGACCGTGCTAGAAGTAGGCATATATTTCTTCAAGGATATAAGCTTTCGATGTATACAACTCAAGAGAAATTAAACTCGGAAATTAAGCTTAAGAAAGCCATGGTTAAAGTTAAAACAGTGGTTGTTTCGATTCTCTCGTTCATGAGGGCTGCCTCGTTGAATAAATGCAACTCGAGAGCAGCCATTGCGGCTTCTTCACCTAGTCCCATTCATCGAAGTTTTTGAGTGATCAGTTCTTATAAAATGATTATGAGAGTTTGAGTACATCTTGTGTGCTCTATTTTGCGGATTATACTTCTTCTACCCGTTGTTAGGTGTATAATCGTAGTTATGTATATTTAAATTGTATGATTACATATATAATTGTAACCGATCTTATAATAAGATAAGAGTTCCATTTAAGTTCCAAACATTATACTAATATAAACATTTTCATATTTGTCTTTACTAAGCTTCAAAGTTCAAACCATATCATACAAGTGTCTGATATTAATTAATTAACCCTTCTAATGACATGCCAAATTACATAGGCCTTTGATTTATGAATCAACATTTAACCATACAAATTCACAAATTCAATGGAACCATTTCCCAAATATTGACACGTTTCCGGTCACCAATCCCTAAAACCACGAACCAAATCCCATATTTTGTTCCATAATCTGATCACACACTACCATCACCATGAGCGGAAAAGGATCCAATCCTTGCGTACGATGCATTTGTTCCTGTTGTTGTCTTCTATTTCTTCTAATCGGTCTTGCAGCTTGCCTTGCTTATTACTTTTACATAACCGAGAAACCTAAAGCACCAACGTACGATATCCAATCCTTTAATATCAAAAGCCTTGATGTTCAAGACGATTTTAGCCTCAAAACTGAATTTGTGATTGAAGTAAAAACTAAAAACCCAAACAAAAACATTGGGTTCATTTATGGGGCCGATAGCAATGTCTCCGTCTATTATAATGACGCTATCATATCATCAGGAAAGTTGCCTGCTTTTAAACAAGATCCTGGAAACACGACAACATTGAAGATTGCGTTAAAAGGGACAAGTAAAGATGAGTCGGGTAGCCTTCAAGACGATGCAAAAAACAAGAAAAACGAAGGGGATGAGATCCCATTGCTCGTACATGTGAAAGTGCCTGTGAAAGTTGTTGTGTTTGATGTTAGTCTTAAAGAGGTTATAGCTTCGGTATCATGTGATTTGGTAGTAGATAAATTGGAACAAGGTAAGACTGTAAAGGTTTTATCAAACGAATGTGACCCTGATGTCGAATTTAAGTAGCTTATACGTAGACTAGTAACCACATGTGTCGATAGTTGGGCGAGGAAGAAGTATCATTCGATCAATCCAATGGTTTAGATGTTTATAGGCCCGGTTAGAGATCGATTAATGCGTTACAGCCTATAATGTACTCACCATCGATGCAAGTCGTCTGCAAATCACTAAGACCATTTATGTGTAACGTGTTTAACTTAGTAAATTGTGACATTCGTTTATGTAGAATAGTTAGTATTTTGAAGGCATTCATAGAAGACACATTTATGTTTGAAAAATGATTGGTAAAATCTAAGTTTGTAAAACTAAAAATAGACCTAAAGATGTGATTGTTAAGTTTGAGAAATTAATTGGATAAGATAATGAGAGAGCAAAAATTCAACCAATCAAAAAATTATGTCACTTTTGGGTCTACGTAATAGTCCTATTTAGTATTCTCAAAACATTACTAAGTTACACATTTTTAGAAATGTATTTTTTAACGGTTCATTTTATGTTAAGAGATTACTTGGACCCATTTTAGATTTTTAGAGTCTTTCTGCTTGGACCCATTGAGGTCCAACTTGCTAAGCCCAATTCATGGCCCAGTAAGTCCTAAACAACTAAAATCAAAAGTTGAACTGAATCTTGAATTTTATCGACCATCTACTTCTTGATTGATTATATGTACTTTTGGGTCCAACTTGTTAAAGCCCAATTCATGCACCTTGTCTATTTCAACTTTAAAAGAGCTGTTTGTATCAAACTAAAGAGCATAAAACTTCTAAAAACTTTAAAAAGCTCTATGCTAAACATACCCTATAAAATAAATATAAAAACTTAAGGAGTTATATGAAGGGGTGTACGTGGCGTGGACGTGCCCTACCCACGACCTGCCCATGTAGGTTTGTCTCGACCATGTGTGTTTAAACGGGTTTATTTTTATACCCGTGTACGTTGGTGAGTCTGCAGTACAATGTAAACCCGTCGATTATATATTGTACAAATAAATTGCGAAGTATTCTAATACTTTATTATAGAAACATCAATAAATACGATATTTATCAATTTTTTCATAATTGTTGTGCAACTTTTATTATTGTAAACATTGATACGATTTTTAATTACCCATACGAGTTATTTCATTAAAGTTTTTTATGATAGCTATTATATACAAATATAGATTTGTTAAATCATGTGGATTTCTTCGCTAGTAATTTAAAGGGGTTTCACGGACTCATTGATCGCACTTATGTCCCTTCCGCAACCTGTCAATGAGTATTTTTTTCTACACTCGTATCCACGGATAAAATTTCACGGATTTAATCATCCGCATAGAGGAGTACTTGCAAGTAGTTACTTTTTTTCTTTCATATTGCCATCCTTAATACGAGTAATATGAAATGGCCATGATCAAATGGATCATGCGAGTTAAGCCGTCAAAATTCAAACCTCAATTAATTTGTGCTTAAATGCTTACAACATCTTACATCATTTCATTTAAAACAATCTTAATGCTGTATAGCGACTAGCTAATGTGGTTTTGACTTTTGACCATCATAATTAATACATAGTATTAAATGTTTGTTATTGCTTTGACTAAAATTAATGTCAGCTATAGCCTAGCAATTGACTAATCAAACTGGTGCAATAAATTTGTACAAGTATTCTATATATTCATATTTCATATATCAACCGAAAATAGATCGTAGCAAACTTAGGGTTATGTTTTTTGTTCACTCTCAATCTCATTGTAATCTTGTGTTGTCTTCAACTTTTGTTGGGGAATAACACCTTTATCTTATATTCTAATTATGTTTTTTGCCCAAAAAAGAAGAAGAAGCAAACTTAGGGTTAATTTCAAACACTGCTAAGATATTAATAGTTACTTTTATCAGAAATCAGAAAGACCAAAACTCTAACTTCAGAAAAAGAAAGAGATTTATATATAAAAAATAGTTGACATATGCTATCACAAAACCGTATACGTAACATGATAGAAAGTTCCTATAATTTCATCAATAGAAATAGCAAAACAAGTTGAATAGTCCCTAAACCTGTTATGCACAAATTGGTTAACTTAAATGCAACAATAAATCAATAATCATCATTTCTATTTAAAAGGTGTGGAAGGAGGGGGAGCTGCATTTTGAGTGTAAGGAGGCCCTCCGTAGGAGGGACAAATGATCTCATCAAGATTTGCAAAAGGGTATTTTATATGCACATTATTTTTTTACGAAAAATGCAGTGTTTTAAGATGCAACAAATTACACGTTTTTATGGGTTAAAAGAGATTCAAGCTGGGGAAATGGTGGAATTTACCAGCAGTGTGAAAGGAATAGCATGACGATGGATATCAGTTGCCCATCCATCCTCTCAAAATGTAATTGACTCTCGAAACTTTACCAATTATTTAATGCATAAATATCGAAGTCTATCCATTTAGTATTGGATAAGGAGTGGATTGCCATGAAACCAGAACGAAAATGCTTTCTAGTGTCATGAAAACATAACAAGGGTTGACTTTATGTATTTTAATCTCTATTTTTTAACTGATCCAGAATTGACTAATTTATATTTAAGTATTCATTAGTTTAATAGTTCTAAACTAATTATAATATGGTTTAGTGGTGGACTTTGTTTCCGTGTGTTAACCAATACCATCGTACCAACTCATTACGCATTATTGCTTTGCTATTGAAGAATTATTATTTTTATTTTTTATTACTATTCCTCTCTTTTTTCAAATATATAGCCAGTCTATATATCTATGAGAATTAAGAAGTGTAACATTTAGTTTAATAGTATATATTATCAAGTTTTTTTCTTATCAATCCGTCTCCTTCAAAATGATAGAATCATTCAAGATAAAAGTACAGTATTATTTTTTGTAATTCTTTTTATTTGTGATACATGTTAAAATGCTTTAGATACCTAACTAAACTCTACACCATAAATAACTCTTTTATAGGCCCGATCGATTGTTCTTATACACCATTTTATTATATCAATGATGGAAAGCTATTACTTATAACTAATATAAACATTTACCATATAATTTAATTAAAATAGTCCTGATATTTTAATTAGGATGGAATGTGACACCTATAGTATACAAATACTTATAACTAAGTAACCATCTGTTAAAGAGTTTATGGTAGGGTGAGCTTTAGATTTCAAAATCATTACGTTTCTTAGTGATTGCACATTATATGTTCGTGATAGATTCTTCTTGGTTATATATATATATATATATATATATATATAAGCAATAGCGGGTCAAATACTATATCTAAAGATGCCATATCCTTTTTCTCACGAAATCGATTTACTTTTCTACATTCCTTTCACATCTCTTACTTGTAATATATCGAATTATCGATCCTTTGTTAATACAATGAAAAGAATAAGAGAAGTAAAAAAAATGTATACAAAGATCCAACCAACGACGAAAACACACGTACATACAAAGGTTTTGTTAATAGCAGTTCTCATACTAGCAATAATAATCGTTTGCACGCGTTAATACTTAATATAGTATAATACAATAATTGACAAACCATCGGTAATAAAGATATTTAACCGTAGAGAGTTTAATCATTTTTAGTGACAACCCTCATTAACATCAACATTTTTTTATATATGATCAAAACCATTTTGTCGTATATCAAACCCACACTCCGCGTCAGGATTTAACCACATTATAATAAGTCAGGTTTGATTTTTCTTTTCAATTTTAGCTGTAAATAAAGAAAACCTTACACTACTCAATTAAATTTTATTCGCGACATGTATAAATTGATGAACATACTTTATGTATTTATGTAGTATCTATATTAAAATAATAAGTTACTTTTTGGATTTACAGTTTGGTAGTGTATATATAAAATTCATAATATAACTTCAAAATCTCGTATTGTACGAATTCAACTTTTATAATTGTATACTGTGAGTTTTTACCATGTTTTTTGCTACATAAGTTGATGAGTTTTTTTTTTTGGTAAATGTTATACATATAAAGTAAGTTTATTACATACAAAAGATGGATCTAAAACTCTAATACATATGGATACGTACAATAGTAAAGTTATAAAGTTGTATGCACTCCAAAACTATTAACTTTTTTATTGTTTTTTTAGATATAAATCTATAAACCTATAAAAAAAGATTGCCATAACTTACTGTTTGAAGTTTAAATTAACCTCGTTACAATATTTGTATAAAGTTGTGTTTAACAAAAGTAACTTATTTAAGAAAAATTAGTTAACTTTATGCAATACTTTTCTTATGAAAGTCTTTTATTATGGTGAAATTTATAAATTTGTTAGTCAAAAAGCTCAAGTAATCATGAAAATTTAATTGAAGTAAGTTATCAACAAAATATCATGAGATAATGAGTAATAAGAGATTACTTCACCAATCGAATACGAGGGTAATTTGGGAAATTTAAAACTTGATATGTATACTCATACTCACAATTTACAAATGATGCAATCATTCATGCTTGAATTTCAGTTTCACCAAAGTATAAAATAATGATTATTATGGGTCAATGAGATGGACATTCTCTTGTTGCAACTCAGCTGCCCTGCCACGTGTCCTATCAAAATATCTCAACTAACTCATGTTTATATTTGTAAATCGTAATATATAGAAAATCAAACTAGGACCTTTGTTCTTGGTTAGATACTTAGATATGTACAAAGATATATGTATAGCTTAAGATTTAAGTTAAGTTATTATATTACAATATATATATATATATATATATATATATATATATATATATATATATGTTTAATACGTATTTAGAAACATGTTTGTTAAACTTAAACCCACAATCTTAAGATTGATGAGTTATCGCGATCGATATTGCTAAGTGAATGTCCTTTTGTTATTCTTAACATATACTCCGTATAAATAAACATTGAATTCATTGATTAAGCTTTTTGTTCTGATTAAGAAGATCTATAAGTGTCTCATCATTAAGCATACATCATAGTTAAGCTTAACATGATATATGACCGGATGATAAAACGATAAACCAAAATATACTTTGATGGATAATCGAAGACCACTATAATTTAAAATGTATACATCTGAATTTAAATTTGATATATTCCGTTGTATCTCCAACAAATACGTTTAATACGAATAGTAATCCATATAACACCAGTTTTATGATGTTGCAGTGTACAACAACGTAGAGTTTGGTTACTTATCTTGTGTACGAATAAAAATATTATGACGTACATACGAATAATCGCCCAAGAAACACAACATAGGTTTTTTTATGCCACTTAAAAAAAATTACATTAAATTTGGTACAATATCATCAAACAACGTACTATATTTTAGTATAGTAGTTTTAACTTTAACTAGTCTAAACAATGTTTTTTAACTTTATTCTTTAAATTAGTTACATGTGTTTAGCTAGTTAAGATTGCCAACAATCATATATTAGTTGATCAAGTCGTGCATGAAAATATACTAAAAAACGAAAGGATAGGCTCATAAGACTACACATATACGACTATATTTTTAATTTAAAAATATAAAAATAAAATTATTTAGATATTTTATGTTAAACGTCTAACTTCAAAGAACAAAAAGAAAAGCGAGTATTTGTATTGGAGAACTAAGTGGAAAGTGGACCACCGATTACTGTTGAATTCTCACCGACTTTCGGTTGACTTTTCTTACTTCAAACCGTTTTTGCTCTTTTGTTTTCTTTGACCAATAATTGTTGTAGTACTATAATAAAAATCTGTTTTAGTATCATGTATATTGTACAAAACTTAACTCCACATTTATCCCTGTATAAAGATGATGTATGTAAATACAACATGGGCATACATCTGATGGATTGTTACTGTGTGGCTAGAAAAGTTATCCCGACAACGGAAAGGCGTTTAAGTCACCGAGTACAACAATAAGTTTGTGATCACACAATACATGATACACATATCCGTTTATAAACACACAAATACCGTATTACAAAACGAAAATGATTGCGGATGACACGAGTAAAGTTGCACTAATTAAAGGATCCGTTAGACCTAGTTAACTGGGACCAAATTAACCGAAAAGGACCACTCTTTTATACTCACGATATGCCAAAACTAGACGTAGTCAAGAATCATGATTTGTCATTGTTTCGTACGACTGATTCAAGACCTTCTACCACAATCAACGAAAGTCGGTTCTAATTTGAGTTCATATGGAGTTGTGGACTAATTAACCAAGCTATACACATTTTATCTAAAGAAAACACATGTAAGTACTGCTAACAACATAGTTGATCAGCTTCTCAAACGGGCCAAACCCATAATTTTAATTTATGTTTGAAAATTCTACAATCATCACCCCACTGCCACAAGTATATACATTAATCTACGAATATAAGTATATAACATTTTTCTTATCTCATGACTTGAACCCTCAACCTCATAGTTAGAAGGTCACCACAAAATATGATCACTTTCCGTTTGAAGCCGACATCCTTGTTGAATAATTGAACTTATAGGATTCAATTATTGTACACGAAGCATGTACATATGTAGTACCTCCACTAGACCACTACCCACCAAAGTGATGTACATGGTGTCAAGAATTTTTCAATGAGAGAGGGAATCCACTGCACAGGTTCCACGGTTGCACCCTTAATCAAGTGCTAGGAGCGTGTTTTGGGCATGAAATGGGCCATGGGTTCATTCTTCACGTTGGTGCCATGCTTTTTACACCAATTAATTAGTTGCAACTACTAATTATCATCATATCATATCTATATCTATAAATAAATATATGAATGAATGAAGTCAAACGTTAGACCTATACGTGTATACTGTATATGGTTTTGTAAAACAACCTACGATTGTTTGGTTGATGCCTTGATGGTCATTTGATTTAGAACCCAAGTCAATAAGAACATATTAATAGTTTTAAACAAGGTTGTCACGATCAGGATCTTATGTAGCATCATTTTTGTCTTTACAAGATCGGATTTCAGGAAATCGTATGTACTACCAAAAAATTATTTTTTTATATAAGGATATCTAAATTCTTGTAGAAAACTACTATTAGAGAAATTAATCTAACCTTCAAACTTTTATATTACAAAAGTGATGCAATTTGTCAACATACGGAGTATAATTTTAGGACGATAAACGTTTTAAAATAAAAGATGGTATCCTATTTCCAATCGTCGTTTTATAGGTTCTAGACTTTTTCTTAGGTTATATTTTGATACTATAATAAATTGATTAAATGGGGAAATTGAATTCGGAAACAAATGGACCATAAGTTTTGAGATAAGATTTGAATTACGCATTGGCCTTACAAGCCCAATTGCTAAAAAAAGTCCATTTGTAGGATCGGATCGTTTGACGATCTTACGATCTTAAGGTCAATCCTACCATCCTACTCTAATCCTACCATCCTACTCTAATCCTACCTCCTGACCGATATTACTATGATCCTGCACGTTTTCCCTTGGTAGCCACGTACGATCAAGATCACGATCTTGACAACCTTGGTTTTAAACACCTCCAATCAATAAAAAAAATTTTTAAATAAGTTCACGTACAAATGCATAAATAATTCCCCCAAAAGAAAGATTATATATATATATATATATATATATATATATATATATATATATATACACGTTACAAGAATACAAATCGCATTCGCAACATTAAAAGTACTAGCTAGCAAAAGTATGATGCTATAAATTAACTTTTTTAATTTAGTTTTTTTCTACTCCTTCGGTTGCATCTTAATTGTTCACCTTAGTATTATTGTTTGATCACAAAAAATTGTATAGTTGCAAAAAAATAGTTATGAAAAATTATTAAACTACTTATTTTTACCCCAATTTATTTAGATTTGAGATCAGAGGGGAAGGGAAGTTAAAGAGGGCAAGGAGGGCAAAGTGATCCACACCATCCATTCCATTCATCAATGGTCCAGATTAAGACAAGTCATGTAGGGACCATATTACAATTTCTTTTGGGCGGAGGGACTAAGGTGCAATATATGTTAAATTAGATGGAATGGGTAGCAAAAATGGGCGGTTTCATTTTACTCCCACTTTTCACAAAAACAAACACAACTCTCTCTCTTTTTCTCTCTACAAAACACACACACAACCAACACCTTCCACCACCTCCTTCATCGTTTACCACCCCTACCACCACCGCCACCATCGCCGTCATCGTCGCTCCACCATCACTACCACCGTCGATTCACCGCCACCATCGCCGCCAACGTCATTCCACCACCACCACCATCTTCGTAATCGGAGAAAAAAAGCGGAGAAACGTGGCGTATTTATGGCCGGAGAGTTTGAGGTGCGAACCACCACCGTTGGTGAACCGGCCACCACCAGACGTAACCAACCGTGATGTTTCTCCACTTCTTCCGCTGCTCCACGCCACCACCGCCTCTCCATCGCCACCACCGCTTTCATCATCATCTTGACAACACAACTACTTTGTAAAAACTTTTCGATTTAAGATGAAATAGACCTTGAAATTCGTAGATCTAAGATGTAAAAAGTAGATCTGAAAAGTAGATCTACTTTTTAGATCTGAAAAAAAAAATCAACTGCATCCTGCTTTTTTTAACTGCATCTTACGTTACTGCATCGTAATTTCAGTTGATATATTTGTACTAGTACTTATTTACTGCATCTTGTATTTTGTTACTGCATCGTAAATTCAGTTGACATATATTTGTACCAGTACTTGTTTACTGCATCTTGTTTTTGTTACTGCATCGTAAATTCAGTTGATATATATTTGTACTATTACTTATTTACTGCATCTTATGTTTTTTTGACATTTTTATATGTTTCTACAGCTTGATTTTATTTATGAAATCGAAAAATTACTAGTACTTGTTTACTGGATCTTGTGTATTGTTATTGCATCTTATGTTTTATACACTATATTTTATGTGTTGTAATAAAAAAACTACTAGTACTTTATTTACAACATCTTGTATATTGTTACTGCATCTTGTGTTTTTTTATACCATTTTTATGTGTTTGTAATATCATTATTATTATTGAGTTTAAAAAATTAGTAGTAATTGTTTACTGCATCGAGTATATTTGTTCCTGCATCGTGTGTATTTGTTACTGCATCTTACGATTTTTAGCAATTTAACTGAATCTTGCATATTAGCAAGTTTTCTGATTGAAAAAAAAATAAACAATTTTTTAGTATTTTCATGGGCAGTTTTTCGGGCAGGTCCAAAACTTTGTCATAATTGCAAAATAGTCTCTGCCCTCCCTTCCCTTTCCCTTTCCCTTCCCCCGTGAACCGTTCCCATTTATTTATTCATCTTATTTATTATCTACTTCTACTTATATAATAAAAAGAACAATATGTTCTAATATTGTGACACCTAATCATCTCTAATCATGTCACATGTCCATTAAATTAAATTATATATATTGCAACTAATGAAATTACATTTAAATAATGATAAAATCAAGTGTTTAGGTTTTAATATTATTCAATAATAAATTATCAAAATATAAACAAAATTAATTCTTTGCAACTGTTTGACACAACCATAAAACAAAAAATTGAGTTTTGGATGATTTAAGTAACCTTAATTATTTTATCATGTTCCTTATCATACCATACATTATCTTTCTTATGAACAACCATTTGTCTTATAAGTTACAACAAGTATATACTCATGTCACAGTTCACATATAATAAGTTTATGAGATTATAAATGAAAAGAATTCTATATGCTAACATGTCTTAAATTATAGTAGAAATGTTGTCTTCCATTCTTAATCTTTTAAATATATTTATATTATGAACAAAAGCTCAATTTATTCATGTCAAACTCATTTTGTAGCATTTTTGTTTTGCATCAGAAATACATCTTATAATTAGGACCCAACTTTTATACGTTGTCAATTAGTATGAACGGAACAAACATTAAAGAATTGTAATAGAACGTGATATTTATGCTTTTAGTCTTCCTATCATTTCATTTCATCATTCAAAAACAAAATTAAAAGTGTCATAGCATTTTTGTTTTCATAAGAAATATATTAATAAAAAAAATCAATTGATTCAACCGAACAAACGTCCTTAAAAGTAACTAAATACAAACCTCTCATTTATAACATACAGCTTAAAGTTTATTTTTTGGAAACTCAGAAGGTTGTGCGTAGCCTAGAGTCTGACTAGTTATCTTAATAAAATTTCAGTCAAACATTTTTAGATAGAAGGGTAAAATTAATAATTGACCCATCTATCTTATATCAAATAAATTTTTTCGAGGGAATTATGAGATGGATATGAGAATAATAAGTTTAATAATAGTACGCTTTAATAGTTAATTTGTTTTGAAAAGTAAACAAAAACGTACATTTTCGGTTGACCAATATATATAACTTTATTTCATTAATTATCGCAATTTAATGTTTTAATCTTAGATTTTCATTCATTGCTTAGGTATCACAACTTTGCACTGAATTTACATATCTACCCAATTTATAATTTGGTTGAACTAATTTCAATAGTAATCAACACAATGTTCTTTTGTAAATGCAAAGGGTAGTAAGAATTCCAAATATTATACCTTTTCAAATTACAGTTACTCCCTCCGTCCCATTTGAAATGTCCACATTACTATTTTGGGATGTCCCATTATAAGTGTCCACTTTGATATTTAACCAATCAAAAAAGATTCTAGTAGATGGATATAGTATTTGATTGGTGAAAAATGTAGATAGTAGAGAATCCTAAAACTACGTGCAAAGTCAAAGTGGACATTTGTAATGGGACAGATGGAGTATAATGTTATATTAACTAACATGATAACATGACATGTGTAGATTAAGTATATCTTTAGATTTAGTGAAATAAATGATATAGTACAGAGAATTTTGTTTATATAAATATCCATTTTCTAGCTAGATGGTTTTAGAAGTGTTGAGAGAACAAAGGAAGTGGGAGAACAGGCCAATGGAAAAAGGTTAGAGTAGAAGCAAAGACACTTTGAAAAAAATATTTAAAATAAAATGTGTGGGTCCTAATCATCTCTCTCTCTCCTGTTTCTCACTCTAAAAAATCTTTATCTTCTCTCATATAAACCCACCTCCTCATCACCCACATACCTACACCACAAAAACATACACACACTCATCACCCCCACAAAGTCCTCTGTCTTTTTGAGCCTCTTTTTATTCCTCTGTTCCAAATCTATTGCAATCTTCTTTTTAATCAATCAACTACCGAAGACAATCATTCACAAACAACAAATTTAATTTTGAATTCCAAAACTGTTTCTTTTTTTAAGCCGCTCGCTCTCTTTGAGTTTAATCATAAAGAAAGAAAGAATGAATCTTGTTTTTGCCTTTCATTCTTGCTCTTATAACACCCAATTTTACTGAAAAAGATCTTTACTTTTTTCCTTTTTACAAAAAATTAAGATCTGGGTTTTGAAATTTGACTTGTTTTCTCAATTGGGGGGTTGTTAAATCTTGAATCAAAGCTATTTTTAGTGCTTTAATTCACTGATTACCATCGAGCGAGCGGCAAACTCTGTTTTTCTCCCTCTGTTTTTGCTCTGTTTTCTTTGGTGTTGTGATTGTGATAATTTGTCAGATTGTTGAATCATCAATGGCTGCATCAGCTAGGGACAGTGGAAAATCAAAACAAGAAACTCACAATTTGACACAAATGGACTTTGATGACACAAGAGAATGGAAGCAAGTTTTTGATGAAGCTTCAATGTCTCAAACACACACAAACACTAGACCTCTTAAAAAAATCAAAAGCCCTGAACATCAATCTTCTTCTTCCTCATCTTCTTCAAAGCTTTTTCCTTTCGCATTCGATGGAAATAATGAACACAGAATCGAATCTCTACAACAGTTCAGATCAAATTCCTTTTCGAATTCGAGCCCCAATTCGAATTTCAATCATCATCTCCTGCCTTCATTCCCACAACAACAACCACCGCCACAAACAAACCCACAAATGATTTCTTTTAACCACCAACAACCACCAATGATCCACCACAACTTCGGGTTCCCGCCGTATTTTTCAGGCGAACACTCGGGTTTATCACAACAACAGTTACTTAATTATTGGAGTGATTCATTGAATCTAAGTCCTAGAGGAAGGATGATGATGATGAATAAAATGAGACCTCCAATTCAACCAATTCACACTACTAAACTGTATAGAGGTGTGAGGCAGAGACATTGGGGGAAATGGGTCGCTGAAATTCGTCTTCCGAGGAACCGAACCCGTCTTTGGCTCGGAACATTCGACACCGCGGAAGACGCCGCAATGGCTTATGACCGTGAGGCGTTTAAGTTACGTGGTGAAAATGCGCGATTGAATTTCCCTGAACGGTTTTTAGGTAAAACGAAAGACGAAGTGGGTCAGAATTCTGGCCAAGATTCTTCGTCTTCATCTCCACAAGTTACGGAATTGATCAAAGATGATGTGGAAAAGGTGGATTTTAAGGAATCAGAGGAAATTGTAACAGAGAATGATGCGAACTTAGAAACAGGGGAAGGGAGTTCGGATCCGGTTTGGGGAGAAATGGCGGAAAATTGGGATAATTCGGGCTGGGGTCCGGGGAGTGCCGTGTGGGATTCACTCGATTCCGATAACAATTTGATGTTTGCTTCAAATTTTAATTTTGAAAATCTTCATGAACATCAGGAGGTAGAACAGGGGAGTTATGATTTCTCTGTTTTTGAACCACAAATGAATTCTTTCTATTGAGAGATGAAGTTTGATTTTAGTAGTGGAAATGAGGCTGCATATTTCAAGCCTTGTTTCCACAAGTAATGTTAGATGATGAGTATGATTTGCATTTGGCATTTAGTACTTAGTAGTAGTGATTAGTACTAGTAGTATTTTAAGTACAAAAGGGCAAGAACACAAGGAGACAGTTTTGTGATCTCTTTGTTCTAGTGAGTCCCTTCAATCTTCATCAACATCAAGATCTAGTTTTTTGATCTTCAAATGATGCAAGATTTTAGTTTTCCCCCCCTTTTTCGGTAATATATTGTGTACTTTAGTTTGTGTATAATATGTTATTATTGTGTAGTAGTAAGATTTATGTTGTTTTTGTTTCCACCTTTATAAGTTTTAAGATTAGTACATTACAAAATGATACACAACTTAGATATGAGTTGCGGAGTAATTTTTGATGTACAAATAACCTCCCATATGAACGATTATGCGAAAATTCTAAGACAACAGTTCAATTCTCGAATAAGAAGCTTTCTAAATCGACATTGACTTGACAGTCCAGTTACACATTGTGAAACTTGACTCAAATCAAATAACAACTACAAGCCAACCTAATTTGAAGGTTGATGACACTGGCTTGCAATTAAATTTAATTTGATCGTTTGGTTTTGGAAATAAGAAATTAGCTGCCAAGTGCATACAACTATACTCACCTTATTATTAGCATTAAATCAGATGACGTTTAAATTTGGGAATTTGATAGATACAACAAATTAATCAATACATCAAATTGTACCGTTGTTGTTGAAGCTCATGGTAAAAACAGACTAAAGCATAAGTTTGTACGGTTGTTAAATATGTTTTGTGAAAAAAATGAAAGTGATGAAGTGAGATTATGTGTGATTCATTGTATGGATTAAACATAAAGCCTATATTTTAAACATATTTAGCATTATTCATTTCGAGTAACTTGTGTATCCAGGAAACTTTCAACCATTGTTATTGTATGTATAACATCGTTACTCCGTTAGTATGACATGGTGAATGACGTGGTTGCATACATGGCTGCCAGCACATGACCGCAACAACTATACATGATAAATTCGATATATGGTAAATTACAAAAAAACCTCAAAGATATATGGTTAATTACTCAAATACCGTAATTGATCAACTTCTTGGAATATAATATGAATCAATACATCTATACAAATTATAAAGTACTCTTTGTTATTGTTTATGAAAATGTCGACATACAATAGAATATTTCTATCATGGTCTATGGCTTCATCAACGATGTTTATAATAAAATTGTCAAACATTGAATAATATACTACCTCTATTCAAATGCATGATAACATATATGGGTTTTATATATTAACCTCGTGATTAATTCGAAGACGGCAGATGAATTTAAGAAAACAATGGATTGTGTACAACTTGCAATGTATTGTTAGTGTAAGAACGATCAAACGTATTTCAAGCTTTTTTTATGTGTATATATAATAAACTTATACACTTTAAAGTATGAAGACGACACATCAAATATCCGTGTGATATGTATAAATTTTCTCTCGGGTTTGGAAAACGACGCACGTTTCGTTAATTTTTATGTACCCTCGTGGCAACTCGATAATGATGCAGTAATTTTGGAAGTAACATGAAAATGGAAGAAATCCTAGGTTTTTGATGAGTGTGTTTTCGATGATGATGATGATGTTGTTGTGTTTGTTTATTTTAATTGAGATTGCATAAAAATATGGCTTATTTATGTGTATTGAAGTTGTGGTCCTTCATCGAATGGAATACCTTAACCATATGCCTTTTAATTTCATCATTTTTATATTTAACCTTATCTTAAACGTCAATCATTGTGAACTATAAAAAATGATTAACGATAATGTAGTTTAATAAAAATCTAAACGCTAGTTTAAAACAATTAGGATAGCTGTTTTAGTGCATTCTTAAAATATTTACTCCGTATTAATTATACAACACACACGCTAATGGACAGTAGTATGCTTATGTTATTCATTAATATTTTATAGAAGATGTAATAAGCTAGAGTGTTACACGTAAAACATAGCAAACGGTTCACTAGTGAAGAGAAATGGAGGGGCATAGACTATATTGCAATTTTGACAAAGTTTTGGATCTATATGAGAAATTGACCAAAAAAGTGTACAAAAATTTGTTCAATCAGAAAACTTAATAATATGCAAGATTAAAAGTGTGTTTGACAACTCCATTTTAAGGGATGCTAAAGGATTCTAGTAGATGGAGATTTCAATTTCAATAATCTCCATCCCTAATTATTTCACAATCTTTGTTTGACACTTCACAAAAAATATGGCCTCTAAAAAATAGAATCCCCTAAAGAAGAATCTCCTGGAAGTAGCTTGTACAAGAATCCACATCTCCTAATATGAAAATGATAATATTGCCCTTTTTTAACCATTTAAAAACTAAAGTTATATAATTTCATGTACATAGATGTCTTTTTACATTCATAAGCTTCAACCCCAACTAATTTACCAAACACTTATAAAAATTAAAATCTCCACCTCCATCTCCGAATATAAGCTCCAAATTCAGCTTCAACATTCCATCTCCATCTCCGGCTAATTTGCCAAACACACCCTAAGTCAAAATACTAAATAGCGTAAGATGCAATACAAAATATACATGATGTATAACAAATATACATGATGCAGTAAACAAGTTATTATAGTTTTTAAAAAATTCAAGAATAATACCAACATTTACAAACACATAAATATGTTAGAAAAAACATAAGATACAATAAATAAGTATTAGTAGTTTATTATTATTTCAGCACATATATAATTATAAAATATAAGATGGCGTAACAATATACAAGATGGAGAAAACAAGTAATAAGAGTAGTTATTTTTCGATTACAAAAATAATATTAAGTTGTTTTTCTTATAAATAATGTTAAATTTTATAAAATACTGTTAAAATATACCAGATGCATTAAACAATTAGTAACACAAATCTACGTTAATTGCATTTAAAACATAAGGAGCAACATAATTTTTATTTTCGAAATAATCGTTACAAACCCGTAAATCAAATCCGATCTGTATTTTGTTCCCGTTCGTGATGAGAATTTATGAGTTGGACATGTTATTTAACAAGCATGTTTATACCCGCGCGTTGCGGCGGAATTTGAAAAATTAAAGTTTTTATAAAGAACATTAACTATATAAGTTTATTATAATCCCAAACATGGAATAAAATAATTGATCTTGATAATAATTTGTTCATTGTTCATATGCATTATAATATACAGAGTAATTAGATTTGGATAAACAAAGTGAACCTCATACATGTAAGCTAATGGTTTATTTAATATGTAAGAGGTTGTAGTTCTTTTTAACATATAAAGCTAATTACACTAATATGAGGTTAAATATATACAAAACTATTCTATTCCATACTGTGCATCTCACAATCCAACTATTAATATATATGCTGTCAGGATTTTCTTAAAAAAAAATAAATAAACGTAAATAACGATCAAACAAAATCGACACTTAGTGTTAAATAAATAACATTGAAACATATATTTTAGTTATGTCGAGTTAAGAGATTATAAGAAAACACATTAATTAATTAGGTGTTTGAATACTTATGTAAGGTAATATGTATGCAATTTACAAAACACAAAATAATATATACTCAATGGTTATTTATAATTTTTTAATTTATTTTTGAAGGGTAGAACACCCAAGTTGTTTTTACCCGTGATACGCAATGGTAATTTATAATTTTTTAATTTATTTTTGAAGGGTAGAATACCCAAGTTGTTTTTACCCGTGCATTGCGACGGAACGGAAAGATTAATCAATTTAAATGAATATATTAATACGTGTGGTGACTATGAGGAATAACATATCAAAATATATATACTTAAATACCAATTCATACGTGAATCTTACAATTAATTATGATAATGTTGACGTCAAACTTATATCTTATATTGAAATTCATAGATTGAACAAAACTAAATCAATGCACAAACATTAAAATACAAACATCAACATATTAATTTATATACTTAATCTGTGTTTATTAGTATAATTATACATAATCATTGATCGTATTGAGTTGTTAAGGTGAAAGAGTGTACATAGTTTTTATTAATATAATTTAGCAGTACTACTAACCATTTTATGGCTCACTTCACGCACCTCTCACTCTATGACAACTTGTAGTCTTGTACTATACACTTTCAGAGTCACCTAGCTACCATTTACCATAAACCATATAGCCATACCTCATAAACCACCCATCGTTCATATATATCATAATATAATTAAATTTTGAGAAGCAAAATGAAACTCATGTATACATGCATGAAAGTTAGAATAATTACTTAACGTCCGATGATGAAAGAAAAAATGCTCCGTAGGGAAGTCGTTTCCATCTATGATAGGGTATTCATGCCAGTTAGACGTCAACCTTGAAATTCATCACTATTTAAGAGGTTATAGTTGTGTTAATTTATGAGGCTATTTCTTTTGATATGAAGCTAAACATGTACAAAGTATTATCTTTCAATCGTGTATCTCACGATGCAACTATGTACCCGTTGTTTTGCACTTTCTAGTTTGATTAAAAAGTACTAACTTAACTTTATTTTGTTAATTTGTCTAATCACATTAGAATTGTTGTTTTGAAAATCGAACAGGTTATCAAACTAATCATTTTATATCTCTCCCCTATAAAACATAATCATGACTTAATCACTCATTGACACAAAGCTAATGGTGTAACTTGTGATCAAATGAGTTGTCATTGTATTAAAAAACTTCCAAATAATCATCAAACAAAAAAGAAAACCTAGCATTAAATAAGAAACATCTAAAATTTTCTTTTAGTTATATCGAGTTAACTGGTTAATTCAAATAAAACATTTGAAAGTATATTTAGATAAAGTATAAACAATTTATGAAAAATATAATTAGAACTATAAATAACATATAGCAATCTATATTGTATTTAAATGATAAAGTAAGACACTATACATGGTAAGGTAAAACAGTTTTTGTTATTATTTGAATAACTTTGGTGAAAAAAATTTAATATTCATTCAATAGTAAACTTCAATTCACCTCCTCGTGAACATAGGAGACTTCAATTCTTACAAACTTGCAACTATATATTTTATTGTTATCAACTTGATTTTTCAAAAATATATTTTATTGTTAATAATTGATTTTGTTTTTTAACTTGGCCACATTGTAAAAAAGAAAAGAAAAAAGAAATAGATGAATTAAATCCAAAATCTCACAAAAAATTACATCTCTACATTATCAACATTTTTTTTAATTCATATTATATCCTATCTAAATACTATATTTTATTTAATTGTTACTATTCATTTAATAGTGTTTTTCATTTACTTCCTAGTAAATGTTAGAGTTTCTAATTTATCATTATTGTTCATCTTCCACTTTTTCAATACTAAACAATATGACATTATTAATATTGTCTAAGTTGTAACTATTGATTACTAGTGGGGACATTTTTACACAAATAATACAAAAGGGTACGAATTCGAACACCTCCATAACTACAATCGTTAAGTATATCTCACATTATAAATAGACAACTTATTGTTATATGGTTTAGATTTTCAATTATCAACCTTTTACCACAAAAATAATATGACATTCTAATTAGATTAAAATCACTTGATGTAAATATTGTTATAATTATGTCAGATGCAAAAGATGTAGAAGTTTGTTTCGTTAACAAAAACTTGACTTAATGTTAGGTATGTGAGAAGTATATTAATCAAGAGGTTGTGAGTTCATATAATTCAAATTTCGTGGGAGACATGTATATATGTGTAATGTATATACTTTGTGAGTTGTAGTTCATAAGTCTTTTTTTTAAAAAATAAATTAAGAATACTAATTCGTACCAAAAAAAATGATTTGATTTTCATATCCAAGCTTTTTAGTTGTTTTAAACATTTACGGAGTATTTTTTATTATTGACTACTGATCATTTTTGACAACATCTTATTTGTTAAGAATATTAAGCAATAATTAAAGAAGATTAGATAGATTAGTAAATATTAGATGGACAAGAGTGGGCCCAATCACCGGCCCATGAGATCACTGTTCCATTTTCTTGATTTTGACGCCACCATGATAATTAATCGACTTTGTCTGCTAAGATTAAGACTAATTACGGAGTATTTATTATTATCGTTCTAACTTAAACTAATCCATTTTTTATACTTCAAAAACATTGTAACTAAAAAAATATCAAATTATATAGAGGAAACATGATGTTATCAAAACTTTATTTAGCCAATAAAATTGTATGATTTTATTGAATTGGCTAAAACTTAGGATATAATGAGATCATAAATAATTATTTAATAATAATAATAGTAATCCTTAATCTTATCAGAAATAATCATTAAATATATAATTTTACAGTGACAAAAAAAAATAATATTCATGAGACCTAATTTTTGAATTATATAAATATATTTGATATTTCATGTTTAGTTTTAACATATTTACTAGGTGAAAAACTCGTAACAACGCGGATTCAAAATTTTGAATTTTTAAAATCTAGCTTTTAAGTTTAAAGAGTCATATATTTGTAGTGTTAAATCGACTTAACTTAACACATCTTGGTTGATGAACTCATCGCGTACATGTATGCCAATAACACTCTGATCAAATTGTTGGAATTACTTTTTAAATATGATATATCTATCAAGAAAAAAAATCATACAGAAAAACTAAATTTACGAAGTATAATTTTATACTTTGAAAAACGGTAGATAACATATAGATCTTAAAAACAATTATTCATAACAGTTTAGTGAATGTATACGTGATTTGAAATATTTTAAATGCAAACAAAATTGCATACCTTTTAACTCATATAAATCATTACGTAGTAGAATTTTACGATACACATTATTTATCAAACTATAAAAATCAAATACAAATCATATGCCCATGTATATACAGAGAATTGAGGTCTGGTAATTAGATAAACGAGGTCGTAATTTTTCATTCTATCATAGTTTATGTAGATGATGGACATAAATATGTCAAACTTTAATGAAAATCAAACTAAGTGCACAATTGGATGACAAAATAGTACTTATAACTAAGTAACCTTCATTAGAAAAGGTTAAAAGTTCAAATTAACTTTGATTTCAAAATATCGCAAAATAATTATAATCGTATTAAAAAGGTTTTCGCATTGCACGGAAGATGTAAAAACTTTATTCTAGCTTATATTGTTGGTTTAGAGGTTCAAACAATGGATGAGAAATATCTTGCGTTTTTTTAATTGAGATAATTAATAATTAAGGTGTATGTTGTCATTTGTTAATTTTATATCATAATTTTTTGTCATTTACTAATGCTTAACTTTAAATGATTAAGTATCCAAAATGATGCTTGTTGGGATAAGTTGGGGCTACTTGTTTGAGTTAAAACTATTAAAGCCTCCATTTATCTGATCAATACATTATTCTGATTTTTATTTATTTTATTATATATTAATATTTATAATTGAATATTAATTAATATTTTTGTAAATTAGTTAACTTACCAATAGATGAACTTTTAATCGAACTTACTAGAACATGAAGACTTGAAAACTAATGTATGATAAAATTCTGAATCTGATGTATGACCATTTAGATATTTTAAGCACTTTGTAAAACATCTTATCAAAACCAGTGAGCTTTAAACATGTGTCACCAACCAGCTTGTGATATATGGCACTTGCATTAGGTGGACACATGGTCCAATGAGAAAGCAGTTGTGGTTGAGTTTTATATTTTAGGGTCGTTTTAGTGCTCATTAAATGTCAAGCACCAAAATGGACTTTTTATATAAAAAATATTTCGGGTTAGAATTATCATCTTTTTGGTCTGTTTAAGGATCACTTTTAAAATAGAAATACAGTAGCCTACGATGTCAATGATCATTTATTATAACTTAATTTTACATGGATTTGTTAGTTTGATCATATAATTTTATGATATAAATGGAAATTAGTTACGGTGTATTTATTGAAACTTACATTAGACATAAGTTAGTCAAAGTGTAAACATATACTCAATCTGTCCCATAATAAATGTTCATTTTTTAAAGTTTTTCTTTTACAACTTTGACATTAACATATTTTTGTGTTTGTTATATAATACTTGATGTAAAATATATAAATGAATTGTGTTTTAAATATATTTTTATTGATATAACTTTTATTAGTTATTATATAACAAAAAAAATATATTGAAGATCAGAGTTGAAAAATAAAAATTTCAATAAGTAAAAAATGAGTACTTATAATGAGACGGAGGTAATATTATGATTTTATAAACACTGTTTTTAAGAAATTACGTGATATTGCTTCATAGTAAATTATCATTATGAACATAATATGCTTATCTTTTATGAATCGAATACATAGTGCTTATTTAGGATTAGAAGAACTTTCAAAACAAGATCATTGTAATACTTAAAATTTGTAAATTAATAACGTATATTAGGACTATACGTCGTTATGTCTTATGTGATGATATGAAATATTTTTTGTAATTGGTTAAGTAGTGAATATACTACGTCATTTTTAAAACAATGAATTTGCAATAGATTAGTCATAACATTGAATTAACGATGGTAAGCTAGCTCATCGGACCATTCAAGGTATATGGTGATGAAGGAAATGAATGGACGAGTTTATAGAGTCGAAAAGAATATTAATAAGAAACCGGATTTGTGTTGTTCTAAAATTAAAATCCTCGTTTAAGAATCCAAAACTTTATCATAATAAATATGTTATCCTCTATGTCCAATTTAAAATGTCCACAATAATATTTTGAGAAGTCCCATTATAAATGTCCACTTCGATATTCAACCAATTAAATAAGACTTTAGTGGGTATGTTTAATATTTTATTGATAAAAAATGTAATTAGTGAAGAATTTTTAAAACTATGTAGAAAATTAAAATTGACATTTTAAATTGGACGGATGTAGTACAAAATTATTATGAGTAATAGGCAAAAGTTGATGTCATATTTTTTTAATAAATAAATAAAAATAAATACGTATAGGAAAAAACAACCAATGGGCGGCTGGGAATAGAAATGCAAAGACAAAAAGACATGGTGTGCACCTAACCTTAATAATGCTCTCTTTTCTTTATTTGGTGTGCAATCAAAAAGTCGGCCCCTTCAAGCACGTGAGACAAAATTATTTTCTAAATCCACACTGTTTTAAGATTATAAGATTTTCAAACCAAAGAAAAAAATTTAAAAAATGATCCCTATAAATACTTTATTATTTGTATAATAGTTATAAAATAATATAAACTATGGGATGATTATTATCATCCAACATATTAAAAAGTTCAAAGATTAAATGTGCAAATTCTTATCAAGGTTTAGAGTTTTGCTACCGTTAAGTATATGATATATGCAGAGTTGCATAATGCAATAAAAATACGTTATACATGTATATAATGTGTCTGAGGCCCGAGTCCTTTCTCACCTTTGATTGTCTAATCGGTACGGAGGTTTTATATCTTTGTAAAAATACGTTATGCTCGTGTAAAAATAAATAATCATATATGACTTTGAATCTAAACATTTTTGTATCCTTGTAATTAATCAACATGATTTTTTTTTTAACATTATATATAGGTTTTGACATAATTTAAGATGATCACATGAAAAAGGTCAACACGAAATCTTACAATTGCTAACGTATTTACATACATATTACATTGTTGTTAAGTTTGTAAGAGTTAAATATTCCATTTTATAATTGGTAGCTTATCATTATGAACATTTGTTACCATATTTTTAATTAGTTTAGAATGGCTGGTGAACGGTGACCTTCTTAGCATATTTAATGTCGCTTTCGAATACCAAAAATAAGTTTATTGGAAGATTTGTTATGGGGTCAATTCCCTTACGTTGATTTTGTAAGACCAAAAAAATCTCTATCTCTACTTCTTATAAAACATATCTCACTCTCTCTCTTAAATACTTAAAAAAATAATTATGTACAATGTACAACTTACAAGAGTTATTCACTATACAAAACTTTGTGCTTGTACACAATGTACAACTCATAAAACTTATTTACAATACAAAACTTTATGCTTGTAAAGTTGTAAATGATGATATTTTTTTTTTGTTTTAAGTGCTATTCATCATATTGCCTCATATTATTACGAAGACGTATTATTATTTTCTTTGATCTAAGACGTATCATTCAAATCAATATCTTAACACTTTATCATTTTTTTTAACTTATTTAAATTTGTTACCGCTGCATCGTGCGGGTTACTGGCTAGTATATTAAAAACTATATTATTGCGTAATATATATTAGGGAAATTAAATAAAATGCCCTTTTTTCGACGAGTATATATCGTTTTGCCCCCCCGAAATTTTTTTTGACGAAATGCCCCCAGAAATCGCAAAAGCAAATTTGCTTTTGCGATCCAGTATTTGCGTTTTGCGACCCCGATCACCATGCCCACGGTACACGAGATCGCAAATCGCAAAACCTTATTTTGCGATTTGCGATTTACCTCCGGACCCAAGTTTTTGCGATCCAGTGATTCTGACGTTTGCGTTTAGCGACCCCGATCACCATGCCCACGGTACACGAGATCGCAAATCGCAAAACCTTAATTTGCGATTTACCTCCGGCCCCAACTTTTTGCGATCCAGTGATTCAAACTATACAAAATATATGTAGTAAACTAAATTCAAACTATACAAATCTAACCTCCATCAATATTTAAACGTTGTTAAATGTGAACTAATACATTGTTAAATGTGAACTAATACAAATCTAACCTCCATCAACTTTTCGTTAAATGTGAACAATTCAAACGAAGCTGTACAAAACCGTCTACAACATTTGGATCGAAATTAAACTGTATATCTTAATGAACAATTCAAAAAAAAAGGTTGCACACCAAGTGTTCGACGAAATGTCCCAATGAAAATTCGGGTTTAAATCTACTAAATTCAAAAACACGCGGTAACTTTAGCAAATAATATACAAAAACAACACAATACCTGAGATGAATCCATCATTTATGTTGAATCCGGAAATGGTGAGCCGTGGCGGTGGTGATAGCCGTGGCCGAACACCAAGTGGTGGTGAAACAACTTGCGGTGGTGAGCCGTTTATTATGGCAATCGTGTGGTGGTGGTGCTCGCGACGGAGAATGGTACGGTGGTGGTGGTGCGACGGAAGTCGATCGACGGTAGTGGTGGTGTCGAAGCCTACCTTTTCCGGATACAAACGAGTGACGGTGGTGGGGTTTTGGTCGGGATATTGGTGGTGGCCCGACCTAAAGTGGTGGACGGGGGATCGTAAATCGCAAATCTTGCGATTTACGATCGTGGTTCGATGGATTGGGTTGCGTACGGAAGGGACGATCGTATGGGGGTTGGGGATGAATGCGTGGTGTGCGATTTGCATTTAGGGTTATATTTCTATTTACTTGGCGGTCGCAAATCGCAAACCCACCCTTTTTTGCGATCCTGTGCATTATTTAACGATTACCGAGCAAGCAAACGCAAACCCACCCGTTCACCGAGCAAGCAAATCGCAAATCGCAAATGGCAAAATGTTTTTTGCGATTTGCGACCCACCTGTTTTTTGCGATCTCGTGCATTATTTAAAGATGACCCGTTCACCGAGCAACCAAACGCAAAAAATGAGCCATTCGCAAATCGCAAATGGCAAATTGTTTTTTGCGATTTGCGATTGGGGCCAGAACTAACAACAACTCGAATACGTTAACGGGTTCGCAAATGGCAAACACAGGATCGCAAAAGCAAATTTGCTTTTGCGATTTCTGGGGGCATTTCGTCAATTTTTTTTTCGGGGGGGCAAAACGATATATACTCGTCGAAAAAAGGGTATTTTTTTTAATTTCCCTATATATTATATTAATGCATATGTAAAAAATTGTAAAACCGTGATGTAGGAGCACGAGTGATGTAGGAGCATGAGTGTATATCGATTTAGATTGTATTCGAACAAAATTATCGATAAAAGAAATATCACTGAACTATGTGACTCGAAAAATAAGATATCACAAAATAAGGCGTCTAACATTGTACTTTATGGTGTACATTGAGCAAAACTTGGAGGACTTTGATTGATATGTAAACCTATAATATTATGAGTAATCAGTATTGAACTTTTATTAACCAATATAAAAGGAAACGATTGTTAGAACATTTGCAATGGTAATAAGGGTTGTGGGAAGTTGTGGGTGTCACGTCATTACGATATTTTCATATTTTATAACCCTTGCAAAGTTGCAATGGTTACACAAGGTTGTGGAGGGTAGATCACACTGAATTAATTTTACCTATATCCTTATAATGCATTCAACACCTTCTTTCTTAAATATTTAAAAATCATTTTCTATGCACAACTTATAAATCACAAAAATACACACAATTATCACACATTATCTACAATTAACTATAATGCATGCAACTCTTAACACATATACAAAACAATATAGTACATTAAAAATTAAAATGACAAATTGCATTGCTATATCTACCGATTTAAAATTATTTTTGTCAACCAATTTTCTATCATTTCACAGCATCGCGCGGATAAACTGCTAGTTTAGACTAGAATAGAAAGAAAGAAAAATGGAAAAGAAGAAAATTCCGATGCGGGTCGACTTTAGGATTTTTTTCACCCTTTATCTCAATCACAATGCCCGTCCGCCCACCCACCCACCCACCCACCCACCATAACCCCATTGTGAGCGTGGTGACGTTCTAAGATGAGAGACAACTTAGCCCAAAACAGACGCATTCCAAATAACAACTTCTAACCTCTTATGTTTTTCTATATTGTTTCAATTTTTACTTGGAAGCAATTGAAGGCCCATTTCAATAATGGGCTCTGTATTATGAGTTGTGGACTTGTGGCCCATGAAATTGCACAAAAAGTACTATCTGGATTATAAATTAAACCTTATAATTAGCTTTGAAAATTCTCTGTATATTTATCATAATCTATGCTTGAACTCCCTTATCGCAATCCTCCCATACTTGTATTCTCTCTTGACGGGAATTAATGTGTAAATAAGACTACAACAACCATACATAGATTTCCCCTCATTTAAACCGGGAAAATGAAGGATCGGACATTTTAATGGAACAAAATTCTTACAGATGATCGGGATGATAGACCTGTAATGAAAATATTTGTATCATAATAGCTAGGAGTAAGGTTAAGAACTCGGACTCTATTTTTTCGTGGTAACTTAATCATGCACCATTGAAAATTTCAATTTCAATATCAATATGTTTGATTTATTAATGTTGAATCAGGTTAATAGATGGACGTACATCACTCACATTTAAAAATTTCAAGTCGAATCCAATAATAATATAGTGTTGAGGTCGATTTCAATAAAAAAAATTCTTGAAAAAGCCTTTATTTTAACTTGAGCTGATGACTCGACTTGATTTCAATGTTAAAATATTGATAAGTATGTTAATAAATGTAACTACTAATAGACTCAATATCTTCGAAATTAAAATTAAAATTAAAATACTTATTAAAACTAAAGAATTACATGGTGGTAAACTTGAAAATGTATAAATAGATACGGAGTAATAAAAAGCTACCAAAACAGAATTTATTCATACCGTTACCATTCTTCTCCGATCACTAAACCCTAAAACCCCCATATTCTTGATCTTTCTGATCAAAATCAAACACCATTCTTTTATTCAATTGATGATTAATCAACAATGTGGACTCACAAAGACTCAATGAATTCAAACCCACGAGGATTTCCGTTTTCCACCCCTCAGCCGGAGAAAAAACGGAGTTATTCTTCAAATACATATTCATCTCCGCCGTACCAAATCCGTCCACCGCCATTGCCGTTATCGGAAAGGAAATATAAGCCGCCACAATCCAACAGTAGTAATATGTTCCATGTCATTCATAAAGTTCCCGCCGGCGATTCACCCTACGTCAGAGCCAAACATGTTCAAGTATGTATATTTGTTTTAGGTCTAACTTTCTGATTAATTTCTAAATTTATATATGTTTACTGAAAGACTTGTGGAATTCTGTATTAATTAATGGGGTTATCAAGAAGAAAAAAAAGTACGGAAATGAATTTGAATTTTAGTTAGTTTGACTTGAAAAGGTCAAAGCATGGGAATGTAATTAGATCATTTTGAAATTTTTGACTGTTTGACCATTACGATCATAACTAACGGATCTTTATTTTGTTATGAACACCAAGTATTTGTGAAAATGTCTAAGTGAGTGACTGTGAACGAGCTTGAAGGTAATTTGTTTGATTTTGTGATTTGTGTTGATAGTTGGTAGATAACAATCCAAGTAAAGCTGTATCATTGTTTTGGGCTGCTATAAATTCGGGTGATCGAGTTGATAGTGCTTTGAAAGATATGGCTGTAGTGATGAAACAGTTGCATAGATCCGATGAGGCAATTGAAGCGATCAAATCTTTTCGTCATCTGTGCCCACAACATGCACAAGAGTCCCTTGACAACATTCTTCTTGAATTATACAAGGTATATTATCTCTTTTTATATTGTAAATACTATTAATTAGGCTTTGGCTTTTGTTCAAACCGGAATTTTGCATATTGTACTTGAGGAATAATGTCCAAAAAAGTGCAATAGTTGGCAAGAACGAGCATGTTTGGGAACCGGGTTGCAACTTAAACAAAACACGCTCCATTGTTTGTCCCTAAATCTCTCATTTATGCGAATACACACCGTCTCTTCTTTTGCATTTTAGTAAGAACATTAGTTTGCTTGTAACTAAAGACTAATCTAGTATGAGAGTTTTTTAACACGTTAATTTTGATGTTTATAAACTGATAGTCTGAATATGTTACCAGAGATCAGGACGGGTAGACGAGCAGATAAATTTGCTTCAGTCAAAACTTAAGCGTATCGAGGAAGCTACATCCATAGATGGAAATCGAACGAAGCTTGCCAGATCACAAGGGAAGAAAATACAAATCACAGTCGGACAGGAGTATTCAAGGTAATATCATATACAGCATTTACCTTCCTTTTTTTAGAAAATGTGTCTATATATACATCTATTCTCATTCCCTTTGTGATGATTTCTTTAAATTAAGCAGGTTATTAGGGAACTTGGCATGGGCTCACTTGCAGCAAGACAATTATAAATTAGCAGAAGAAATATATAGGTACTTGGCTTATTTTGACCTCATCTTTTGTTTGCCAAAAAGAAATGATAGATAGATACTCATTATTTATACTTTCTCATGATTCTTAAAAGTGCTTATTTCTGCCCACCATGGTGTTATTTAGCATGAAATTTGAATCTTTATGATGCAGGAAAGCGCTGTCTTTGGAACCAGATAAGAACAAGAGGTGTAATCTTGCAATTTGTTTGATGTATATGGGGAATATGACCGAAGCCAAGTTTCTGCTGAGTACAGTCAAAGCCTCAAACAGAAGTCGGGATGTGGATGAAGAGTCGTATGCAAAGTCTTACGATCGTGCAATTCAAGTGTTGGATGAATTGGAAATGGAGAAAAAGTGTCACACTGGGAACCTGATATCATTCTCATCTTTTCTTGATAGAAACAAGGAAATTGATTCAGCTGAAAAGTTGACTAAAGGAAAACGCAGCGATTCAGATCCTGGAATTAGGAAGTCGTATGTTTCTCCGTCTCCGGTCAGTGGCACAGCTAGGGTTCCGTTCACGCAACCTAGGAGACGGGACTGGGAAAGAGCTGATTCTAGTGGTGGATGTTTTAGAAAATTACATTTCGAGAAGGCTGCGGAAGTTAAGAGTGAAATGTCAGTAATGCCCTCAATAGAATCGCAAAGCCTTTCAAAGGTCATAACAGATGTTGGAATAAAGAAAAGTTGGGCGGATATGGTGGAAGAAGATGAGCAGAATATGCTTGCAGATAAGTACACAAATGATGAAATTGGTAATGAAAACAATGAACAGATTCTGCTTGAATCCAACAGGAGTTGTTATGGTGATGAAAATGAGGATTGCAACATAATGAACGGAAAGCTTAATTCTTTGGGCATGCAGGATGGATATCAATCGCAGCCAGGGACTGCCACGAGTCGTAGAAGTCAAATGGTGAAGCGATCCTTGACTTTTGACCGGAGTCAAAATGTTAATGAAGATGAAAACTATTGGTGTTGTTTGCCTGTACAGAAGGAAAACATGGGCTATTAGAGCTCTGACTGTGTCAATGGCAGATTTTGAGTAACAAAAGTTAGGTATGCAGTTTCTTATTGAGTTGTCTGTGCTAATCTAGTATCCTCTTTTTGTAAGTAGTGAAGCAAACATGTACACGTCATATGAAATATACTAGTTGTTCACTAATAACAGTCTTGCTGGAAAGTTGGTTTGGCATGGGTGGTTGGGAGTTGGAACTAACTCAGAGTATGAAAAGCCCTAACTAATTGAACTAGGGGCGTCGTTGAGATTAACTTAGCCTGAACCGGCTCGGTTCATCAGTAAAGCTTGCGCCCATGTGCTTGTCTAGACTAAGGCTAAATCGCAAGCATTCACTTTTTTATCCAAGGTGGTATAATGGACGGGTCGGTGACATTTGCTAATGGGTCAAAATTGATAATTTTTAGTTGAGTTTGATACCTATTGAATCGGGTTGGGACGCAAACTATTTTGTGTATTTTTATTTCTCCATATAAAAAAGTTAACATGTTAAATATCTTTCCAAGATTATTTCATCAAAAAGAATAATTTGAATTCGTCTTGTTTGAACCATTTGACCCATTTGACCCATCCACTTTTTCGCTTTTGTTGTTTCTTGTTCTACCCACATAAAAATGAAGTATATCAATAATCAAAATTGACCTATCTTTCAGTAAATGGGTTGAATTTGTTACCTGACAGATTTCTGTAGACGGGTATTTGACTATAATAAGCTTGTCCTTTGACTCGTCTTATTAAATTTAATAATCATATATCGATTCAACTTAGAAAAAAATGCTACATTAACAAAATTTACTATGTATTTTTCAAAAATCATTGCTACAGTTGCATCATATTCTAATACAGAATTAGTAATTTGTTTGGGATGCTATTTTATTGAGCATGTGATATTTTTTTATACTATTTGCATTAAGAATCTTGTCATGGATTAATTATATTCGTACCACTTTATATATCCTAGCTACCAAAAGCATTGATTTTTTAATACTTTGCCTCTTGAAAGTGCTCTAAGACCAAAATATACGAAGGATAAACACAGATATTAAATTATATCATTTACTCCGCCCCGGATCACCGATTCTCTAAATGTAACTGTCATTGGAGCTGGGATCTCTGGCCTACTCACTGCCCGGGAGCTTCTCCTAGAGAAGTGCCAAGTTGCAGTTTTTGAAAAAACAGACCGACTCAGTGGAACATGGGTTTACGACCCCAGAGTTGAGGCTGACGATGTTCTAGGCCTAGACCCAAATAGATCGACTGTTCACAGCAGTTGTTACTCATCTCTCCGAACAAATCTACCTCGGCCACTAATGAGCTTCTCTGATTACTCATTCGAAGACAAAACATACGGTGATCCGAGAATGTTCCCTGGTCATCAAGAGGTTCTATATTTTTTTCAGGATTTTGCTAATGAGTTTGGAGTTATTGAGGTGATTCGGTTTAATTCGGAGGTGGTGCGTGTTGAGTCAATGGATAGTGGATTTGTAGTGGAGTGGCGGATGATGGAGGTGGATAGGGTGGAGGAGGTGTTTAATGCAGTGGTGGTTTGTAGCGGCCATCATACTGAACCTCAAGTTGCTAATGATATTCCTGGTAGGTACATAGTATGCGTGTTAAGTCATAGGCTTGCCGTTAAAAAAAAAAGAAAATTGTAATGCCAAATTTCTCTTCATACGAAGCGAGAAATAGTGACGCTTCTTTTCACTCATAGAAAAGCTCTATAAGTGAAATTTAATTTATCTTGTGGAGTTGTGGTGACTAATTCATGGATGATAAGTTACTATTCTTAGAAAGTTTGATCCTTTTCCAGGTATCCAGGAATGGCCACAGAAACAATTACATAGCCACAACTATCGTATTCCTGAACCTTATCGAGAACAAGTTCGTATATAAAAGTTGAACCTTTTGTCTTAACTACTGCTCTGTTTTTTACGAATAAATACATGTGTTATAATGTTTTTAAC
This sequence comes from Pseudognaphalium luteoalbum, assembly GCA_963422505.1. Lineage (NCBI taxonomy): Eukaryota > Viridiplantae > Streptophyta > Magnoliopsida > Asterales > Asteraceae > Pseudognaphalium > Pseudognaphalium luteoalbum. The sequence continues at coordinate 2,878,222 of OY730192.1, forward strand.
CCAATGACCGCAGGTAGTGGTTGTGATTGGGAGTCAGTCGAGCGCCTATGATATATCTAGAGAAATTGCAAAGGTTGCCAAAGAGGTTCATCTCTCGTCGAGATCTTCAACTGTCAAGGTCTTGAAGTTGGATGGATATGAAAATATGTGGCAACACTCAAAGGTACTTATATATATTTTTGAATCTTCACGTGACATTAATCTGTAATATATCAGTAACACTGACTAGTCCACACACTATATTTGTCATTTATCCGAGTCTCAAGTTATATGGGAATTATATTTATTCATTTCAGTATATTCTTAGTAAATCAACCGTCGACTTTTTCAATAGATCAATCGTGTTTCTGATGATGGAATGGTTGTGTTTGAAGATGGACAGCCTATCAAAGCGGATACTATCTTGCATTGCACAGGGTATGAACTACAACAAACACTCATTTATACCAAAAACCTTCTTTTAGTATCTAAGTTTGTATGTAAAAAAGTGACACTTTATAAAAAGTTCTTGTTGTGATTTACTTTAAGCTAGATATAAGTTCCACTTCCCATTTTTAAAGACAAACGACATGGTACATGTCGACAACAATCGTGTTGGACCGCTCCACAAACACGTGTTCCCCCCACAGCTTGTGCCTAGACTTGCTTTTGTTGGATTAATTTTTCGTACGTCTTTCATATAACCTTTTATCATTCTCTCCTTTCTTTTGAAACATTTTAGCGTACATTTGATTAATAATTCTTGATTGATATTGTTATATGTACGTGTAGATCACCGCCTTCTGTTTCGAGTATTTTAGATGCAATCAAAGTGGGTAGCACTTGTGTTATCCGGTAAGATAGTGTTGCCATCAGAAGAAGAAATGTTAGCTGATGCTTGCAACCACTATCGAGAGATGGAGGAATTCGACATCCCAAAGCCTTACACTCATTCACTACATTACCAGGTTTTCATTTACCCTTCATTTATTCATAGTAGTAAGTAATGTTAACTACTTTTTGTTACCCTTATGAATTCCACTTTGATGGTCAAACAAGTGACGTACATTTTCTGACTTCAAAATGGATGGTTCTGAATTCTGATGATGACAGTTCGATTATGTAGACTGGTTATGCGATCATGTAGGGTTGCAAATCGAAGATCGACTTAGAGATGCAAACCTTTTTGAGCAGTGGATCTCTCGTTCGAATGGATTCAGAGAAGCAACTATATATGATCTCCATACTTTTGATATTAAATCAAGATTTATTCAAGGAAACAGGACCACAAGCAGCAAATATTAGTGAAGTATATCATATTTAATCGAATTGAAGCTATTAATCTCTTATATATTATGATATGATCCATGTTTAGAATTGCGTAAACGCCTGAGTAGCTTCCATTAGATTACATTAATATATTGGAAATGTTGATTTTTTTTTTCTATTTATCTATATCAACTTGTCGTACTTGTTTAAGGTTAACGTGCACATGAAGTATGAAGTTATATTGATTGATTCAAAACAAATACTTTAATAGACTAATTAGTTAAATTTTGGTACTTAAGTCGCACATTTTAGGATTCCTAGTTGTACATGAACAACTTATGAAGTAATTCATATTAATTTGTGTAAGTTGATTTGTACCTGTGAATCGGTAATAGTGAGGTATGGGTGTCCATGAAACTGGGAATGATGATGATAACTACAGCAGAACGTATTCCGAACTGACTGATCATGGTGATGATGATTTGGAGAATGTACGGAACAAGCAGAAGCAGCAGGATAGAAGCAAGAAAATAAGGAAGTATGTTTCTGCTTGTGCTGTTTTTGCAGCTCTCAATAATGTCCTTCTTGGCTATGGTACAAGTTAACTCCAAATGCTTTCTTTAATTATTGTAAATTCAAACCTTAATGATATTTAGTGTATTGCATAAACGAAATTAAGAGTCGTTTTTTATGCATATATTTGAACACCAGTATTTCATCATATTTTTAAACACCGGTATTTCATCTAATTTTTGAACACCAGTATTTCATCATGCATCAAATACAGTTTTAGGGAAAATTAATGAAGTCAAAATAGTATATATTATGATTCAAGAACTTATTGTCTTGTGCGCAGATGTTGGTGTGATGAGTGGAGCAATAATATTCATCCAGGAAGACCTAAAGATTACTGAGCTTCAAGAAGAAATACTCATTGGTAGCTTAAGTGTCATCTCCATATTGGGTAGTTTGGCAGGAGGAAGGATCTCTGACGCTGTTGGCCGGAAATGGTCCATGGGTCTAGCTGCAGTTATCTTCCAGATTGGTGCAATTATAATGACCTTAGCTCCATCATACGAGTTTCTAATGTTAGGTCGACTTCTCTCAGGAGTTGGCATCGGTTTTGGTAGCATGATTGCTCCTGTGTATATCACCGAGATATCCCCAGCGGTCTCTCGAGGTACATTCAGCTCATTTCCTGAAATATTTATAAACCTAGGGATTCTATTTGGCTATGTGTCCAACTATGCATTTTCGGGCCTTCCGTCCCATATTAATTGGCGAATCATGCTTGGGGTTGGATGCTTGCCATCGGTATTCATAGGGTTCGGAATATTTGTAATCCCAGAATCACCACGGTGGCTTGTGTTGCAGAACCGTGTCGATGAAGCAAGAACAGTTCTGGTGAAAACAAACGAGATCGAGGCAGAGGCGGAGGAGAGACTATCTGAGATATTAGCATCCGTGAATGCGGGATTAGGGAATGAAGAAACAGCCGTGTGGCAAGAATTGCTAAATCCAACTCCTGTGGTCAGGAGAATGCTAGTAACTGGAATTGGACTCATGAGTTTCCAACAAATCACTGGAATCGACGCAATAGTATACTATAGCCCTGAGATTCTACAAAGTGTGGGACTTGAAGACAAGTCAAAGCTGTTAGCTGCAACTGTAGCTGTTGGGATCTCTAAAACCGCCTTCATTATGGTAGCAATTTTAGTCATTGATAAAGTTGGGAGAAAACCGTTGCTATATGTGAGCACCATAGGAATGACATTTTGTTTGTTTGGTTTGGGGATAACTCTTTGGTTGTTTAACCAAGGGTCAATCGGGGTAGCACTAGTGATACTGTTGGTTTGCGGGAATGTGGCTTTCTTTTCGGTTGGCATCGGTCCAATTTGTGTGGTTATGCCGTCGGAAATATTTCCGCTAAGGCTACGAGCACAAGGGTACGCGTTAGGAGTAGTAGGGAACAGGTTATGTAGTGGTATCGTTTCAATGTCGTTCCTATCTGTTTCCCATGCCATTTCGACAGTTGGGACATTCTTCATTTTTAGTGTATTATCGGGGCTATTTGTTGTATTCATTCATAATCTCGTTCCCGAAACGAAAGGAAAATCGTTGGAACAGATCGAGGTGTTGTTTCATAAAGAAGATGATGAAGTCGAGTTTTCAGATACTCAAGTACTGTTGGTGTAACACCAATAAAACAATAAACTGTAAACTCATGGAATCAGGTAATTGATAGCGTTACTCCTCGATCAAGATGGCGTAATGCTTACAATAATATTATTTCATTTGTCATTTGAAGTACGATTTAATATATTCTTGTGTGTAACGTTTTTAAATCTTATTCTTGTAAGAAATTGTAGTGAACTGTTTTTCACGTGTTTGTGATTATATAATTCGTAATAGGTTTTCATCAAGTATATGGTCAAGTTGATTAATTTGAAAAATACAATCAAAGTTGACTAAAACCTCCATGTTAACATTCTTTTAAATCAAGTTAAGTATAATATATAAATCTGACCATTTAAAGGCATCTTTAACTTATGTACTAAAAACTGCATCAAATTTGGTGTAACAAAGGAATTTTTCAGGAATATATTTGCACTAAATGTGTTTCATCTCTAACGCATGCACTTAATTTCTGCACTAAAAGTACTTTCAACATTTACACATTGTCCTTTAAACTACTTTTACATTATATTTTACTTGTATTTCAATTAACATTTCAAACTATTAACTTAAATGTTAAGTTTATTTATTTACTTTCGTAAAGTTTCAATTACATAAGTTCTTTGCATGAATCAATGTTTAATTCAACATAATTTATTTGAAAATTATATTTTATTGTTTTAATAATCATGTTATATAATCTAATGTTTATAGTACATAAAAAAATCATGCAAATAAATAAGCTTTTTCAAGTTTTGTACTTATATAATAACAATAATTTAAACATAGAGTTTAAAATGAAACATTGTAAATTTAATGCAAAATTTAGTGTTGCACCAAATCTGGTGCAAAATCTTTCAAAATTTGGTGTACACTAAACTTTGCACCTAATTTGATGACTTGATTGGAGATGGATAACTTGTTGCAAATTTGATGACTAAGCAATTGTAGTGGACTGTTTTTCATGTGTTTGTGATTATATGATTTGTAATAGGTTTTCATCAAGTATATGGTCTTGAAGTTGATTGATTTGAAAAATACAATCAAACCTCCATGTTAACATTCTTTTAAATCAAGTTAAGTATCATTTATGTTAAGTATATAACATATAGATCTGACAATTTAAGTAAAGTATAGATAAAGCGACTCTAGCAATAATTCAATCTTCATATTTAATTAATGGACGAATTAAGATGCTCCGATTAGATGTCACACAAAAAAACTCAATCCAAATATATTTTATTAAATATTTAAATAACTAGACTTTAAACCCTACGGCATATTGAATTTGTAATTAGTTTTGAACTTTTGACAAGTACGGGCATACTGATATGATAAAGATTTATATTGTTTTATATGAGTTGAATGATATGCAAGTTGCAAGTTAAATTACTTTAGCTAGTATGTATATAAAGCATATTGTTGGGTAGATAGTATGCTTGTATTCTATAGCATTTAATTTAAAATAAGGCAACGAACATTGAATCGTAAAAGAATCTAATTATACATAACGAAATCAAAAGTATAAAAAAAATTGAAATTAACAATCATAAAAGTGAATAAGTTAGAATTCTTTGTAAATTACATTAGTCGTCTTATTTTTCTGGTGGTCATAGTCCTTTCTTGGTTTTAAGTCGTTGAAACTATGTTATGAAGTTATTGATTTATTTTTGAAAGCCAAACTATAGAAGCAACTTTTTTTTAAACAAAATGTCGAAACTTGAAATTTTATCTATAAAATTGAGGTAATATTAAACGGAATATCAATCCACGGATTACAATAGTAGTTACAACTTTAAAATGATAATAAAAGATAAGCATACAATACGTATATAATTAACTCAAACTGTCGTCGAGAAGTTGAAATCATACCAAAGAAATCGGAGGATAGGAGGCTCTTGCACAAACGTGACATGACTCTATGCCCTAGCCATCACATGAAGAACAAACGCGCACCAAAATATCACCTTAATAATGCGGTGGGGAATTTGCATAAGTGAATCATGCAATTGTTGGACTCAATTGTGAAAGAGAATTTGAAGATGCCATTGAAGATACTCAAACCAATCCCTTTTCTCTTGAAAGATCCAGATTTGGGTGCAAGAAAACCTTGAGATAAATATTAATAAATTAAGTAGGTACCTCGTAACTAGTCTTTTCTGTAGATTTGACGAAAAGAAAAGTCACGAAACTTTCAGATGAAAGAAGAATAGTCATGAAGGAGAGGAATTGAAAGTATTTTTACATAACGTTGAACACCTTTCAAATGTGTAATAATTTGCCAAGAAAACAGAGTTTGAATTTACGACTACACTTCGACAAGAATTTATTTTTTACCTAAAAAAATTATGATAATAAGCTATTTTGTAGTAGATATGGTAGATTGTGTATGTATAGCGATTAAAGCAATTTATAGCTCACATCGATTAACAGCTAACAATTAAAAAAGATACGCACAACAAATTAACAATTAATAAAAAAATCATGTTGAGTGACAAATGAAATTTATAGCTAGTAAAATGTTATAATACCTCTTGTCATCACGGAACGCATCCTAAGTTAGAAAACTAAAATACATAGATGTTTAAATCATAAGATATTTATATCTCAACTCTCAAGTATAAAAAAAAACAACCTTCGTAATTGGGCTAACCCAGGCCCAGCAATAATATGATTAACATTTTGTTACCCTGTTCTGATCCGACTTTTATGTGGCAATTAGATTCATCCACATTGGGCTACACTAACTTAAGGGTCGATTTTGAAGGATCTAAAAATCAACGACTATACATGTTCAAGAAAGAATAGAACGAATATTGCCATGAGCAGATTAAGAAAAGTTAAGTCACTAGAAGACTCAAGTACGTACTCAACTAATTAATGACCATCTGCCCTTTTCCTTTGATCCAATACCAAAACGCCTCAAGTCCAAACATACCAAGTAGTACCTACGTACAGGCGGTGTTGATTATTTCTGTTGCTGGAATTGGATCGTTTCCTGATGCATCATCATCATCCTAGGATTTGGCACTTGAATCTTTGCTAAGTTGCGTGTCACATTTTTTGATTCATCAGACTCATCATTTACTTTTTCATTGTCATTCACTCCAAGCTTGCCATCCCATTATTCACTCCAAAGTTGTTCACGCCATCAATCACTTCAACCCGGGCAGGATTGTTTCCACCTGAGCCTTCAGCCGGAGGTAACCAATGCCATATTCCATTATCGTCCCTGATTGCTACAACGCTGAAGTTCGGTCCATACATCACACCTTCCACCGTGTCCTCATCTAATTGCCATTATATCCCACATTCCCACTCATCTTTAATTTCTTTGTGTAACTATTTTAAGAACAGGAAAAATAAAAACGTTAGAGATCAATAAAAATGCAAGGATATATATGTTGAGATGCATTGAATACAATTAGTAGCTCATGCTCATCAGTTCTGTAATCTATTTATATGCCAAAAAGTAGAGTTTTACATAAAAACAACATTGTACATATGTTTAATTATTTATCATAATCATTAAGCCCGGCCATCATGCATGTTTAAAACAGTGGTGATACAATTGAACCTATCAATATAAATCATCACTGAAATCAAATTCTGAGACCAAACTGATCGATTATAACAAGTTTTATAGTTAATATATATATCCTTATTTAGCCTTGATTAATGTTAATTAGTAATTTTAATAGCAATTTCTCCCTGCCCTATTCACTATTATTATTGTTTGTATATAATATATAATAATAATAATAATAATAATAATAATAATTATTATTATTATTATTATTATTATTATAATTATAATAATTATAATAATAATAATAATAATAATAATAATAATTATAATAATAATAATAATAATAATAATATAATGATAATATAATAATATAATAATAAACCAGTTTACATATAAGAAAAGGATCAGGGAGAAGGGGAGTATTGAGGAGCAGGAAAGGCAGCTCCATCTCCACCATTCATTTATGATCCAATGCTCCATATGATGGCATGTCACTCCCGGATGTGTTTACAAATACATTTGGATGGAGGGACCTAATTGCAATTTACATAAATATGTGTTGAAGGGGTAAAATTAGGGCACAAAGTAGGTCAGCTCATTTTTCTTCTATCAATTCTCTCACTCTTTTCACAAAAATCCTCTCATTTCTCTCACTAAATTCACACACACATAACAACCACCACCACAACCAACACCCTCACCTCCAACACCATCACCACCATCACCACCACATGTCACCGTCGCCACCACCACTTGTCACTGCCACCACCACCACCTGTTACCGCCACCACCATCTTCTCCGGCGTCACCACCACCTTCTCCGCTGCCACCACTACTTCTCCGTCTCCAACGCCTTCTCCGCTGCCACCACCTTTTCATCGTTTACCTTCAATGCTACCACCACCGCCACCACCACCACCCTCACCTTCATGTTCACCTTCACCATCCATCTTTTTTCGTCACCTTTCAACACCGGGCACCACCACCTTTTTCCGTCACCATCCACCACTACCTTTTCCGTCACCGTCCACCACACTTTCACCTTCTAGATCTGAAAATGTTGATGTAGATCTAACTTTCAGATCTATATGTGAAAATAGTAGATCTAGATCTACTTTTTCAGATATAGATCTAAAAAGCTAGATCTAGAAAAAGTAACTGCATTTTACGTTTAGGTTGCTGCATTTTAGATCTAATATGTAGATATGGAAAAAATCTCAACATTTTAAGTTTTTTCTCTTACTGCAATTTATATTTTTCTTACTGCATATTTCTCTTAAATGATTATTGTATTATCATATTCTTATATTGCATTTTATATTTTGCAAGATCTGTTTTTTCCGAAATCAAATCTGAAAGTAGATCTAGAAAAAATCGCTGCATTTTACGCCATTCTACTGCATTTTGTGTCATTCTATTGCATTTTATGTTTTACAAGATCTATTTTTTTCGGATTCAGATATGAAAGTTGATAGAAAAAAATACCTGCATTTTACATCTTTCTACTGCATTTTATGAATTGCAATCCAATGTGAAATATAGTGCATTTTACGTTCATAATGTTGAAGAAAAATAGTCTACTGCATTTTATACTACACAAGTGCATTATGTATAAACACTGTGATAAAACAAGAGAAAATAAAGAAACCCACAGAATAGTATACTGCATTTTATACTAAAGTGATGTATTTTGTTAGAAAATTTCTTTATGAAAAGAGAAAATTTTAAAAATAAAATAAAAGAGTCTACTGCATTTTATAACAATGGAAAAAGTAATAAGAAAAAATTAAAAGAAACTAAGTCACTGCATTTTGCGTCCTTCAATTGCATTTATAAAAAGAGAAATAAAAATCACAAAATGGTCTACTGCTTTAAACATAAAATGTAGTACGAATAATACAAAATGCAGTAAAAAATAGTACCAATTTGATTCCCATGAATAACGTTTTTTAATAATAATGTTATTTTTTAATTATTTATTTAATTAATTTTCGAGCATATTTTCAGTCAGGTCCTTAGCTTTTTTTAAATTGCATATCAGTCCCTGATGGCAGCATATGGGGGGACCCGGGTGACAGGTGTCACCTTCTGATTGGTCAATAATCTGCTTTTTCTGCCCTCCAAAAGTGGTCTGCTCCTCTGAACCCCACCCTTACATATATTATGAAAATTATATCAATACTCAACATAAATAAAAATAATAATCCTAAAACTAGCTCTACGTACGTTTTTTTATGTACCTGTACTTAAACTATCTTTACACTTTGATAATACAAGGAACAAGGGTTACCTCAAAAATTGATATTTGAATGAAACAAAGTCACTTTTGTACGCCGTTTATGTAGAAACTAACGAAAACTTTATTGAACAATTCGAATGTGATTACAAAGCTTAATAGAAATCGAATACAATGAAGTACTTAAATAGGAAAACTAATAAAACCCTAAACACTAAACGGGCTTACACTAAACAAAACTAATACGGGCCTACACTTACATCTCCCTCAAACTCACAATGCTAAAGCTCAATGCATTGTGAGTTTGCCAAACAAATTTCAAATTAAAATCAAAACTATGACAACGAAGTGATACTAATCGAATGCGAAACCAAGCCAATCCAATGCAAAACCAAATCTAATACGATGTGAAACCAATGCCAATGCAAAATCAATGCCAATACTAATGCGAAACCGAACCAATGCCAAGTCGAAACCATTCTAATGCGAAGTCGAACCAAAAAAGTATCAATGCAAAATCAAAACAAACTGAACCAGAGCCATACACAACATAAACATAACTAGAGCGAAATCATAGTGGAACCAATAACCAAACTGAACAGAGTACTCAAAGACGAAACATGAGCGGAAGTCAAACATTGTTGAACCAACCGAAACCCAAATATTGAACCAAAGTCGATTCAAACTGTACGGAACTTGCAAACCGAATTAAACAAATTTCTTTTTACCAAACCAGATGAAACAATGCCAAACAAGAATAAAGTAAACTGAACCAACGGAAACCAAACATTATTCAAAAATTTCAGCAACTTATCAGGTAATTTCGATAATTTATATCTCTTAAAAAATACCTTCAATCGAAAATCCGAACGGTGAAATTACATATCAATGTGTTATGAATCTGCAGTACAAAAATCTCAAAGATCTAACGGTTAATGACTTCAGTACGCTAATTCTTCCACAGCTGCGCTGAAAGCGACGAACAGAAAACAGCAGCAACTTCAATAAATTTCTGGCAAATACTCAAATCTCCGATTACAAATCCTAACGGCCAAAACCTTGATATACATGTTTAGAAACTACAGTACGAATTTGAGGGTGATCCAACGGCTCACGAATCTCAGATCTCAATTCTAACACAGCGACACTAATTATGACGAACCAGAAAACAAAATAATAGAAACGAAACGAGCTTAAACCAAACGGGATCCCTCCGGATCGTCAACAATTAGCCGACGACCGGAGGATAACTAATACTAATTCACGAGATCGTATACCTAAAGCTCAGATACCATGTAAAAACTTACGACAATATTATTGAACAATTCGAATGTGATTACACAGCTTAATAGAAATCGAATACAATGAAGTACTTAAGTAGGAAAACTAATAAAACCCTAAACACTAAACGGGCTTACACTAAACAAAACTAACACGGGCCTACGCTTACAGTTTAATTCACGTGAATGAAACAATGGTGGTTCGTGTGGTATTTTTAATGTAGAGATGAGATCATTAGTGTACAATAATTTTATAAAGAATAGAAGAACCAATAAGCATGTTCCACATAGACAAAGAGAATATTCCACATATACAAACCTATTTACCCCCCAACATCAACTATTTGCACAAACGAAAAATCGAAAAATTAAGAAAATTGCACTATAAAAATTTAGTGATTTCTCGTCTTCTATTTGCTGGTACTCAAGGTATACTTTCGACGAGTTTTTTTTTTCTTTTTTGGTGGGTTTCACATTTACAAACACATGTGTTAGAGTGTTAGGTTTAGGGTTTTTGTCAAAACCCCAAACCCTAAATCCTACTAAACCCTAAACCCTAAATTAAATGTACAACCAAGCACTAACAAATTAACCCTACCATCTAATACTGTGATAAATAGTTTTGTAACCTTTAATTTGTTTTTTTTAATAAACCTTTAATTTTGACTTCGTTGAATACATGACATCAACAAAACGATGAATCAATACTACAATATTCAACATCAAAAGTGATAAGCTATTTGAAGAAATATCGTTTCATTTAAAAAATGATAAGGAAAATCTATGGTCATTGGGTATTGATATACACAACAAAATTTTTTTGCATACAACAAATATACATTATATTACTTTGCAGTACTAAATCAATATAGATATAAATTGGTGTATGAATAAAAATATTTATTATTTTTATCACTAGTCTAGTCATGGTTCACTTAGATTGTTGTGGTTTATGATTAAAGAGTATGATTGTTATTTGGTAATCAACTGTTAATGCATGTACGACTACGGATGTACGATATTCGATCCTAATAACGTCCCTTAGATATGAGTGGTATTTAGTCAATGTATCATCACTCATCAGCATTGTCATTGGTATAAACTTTCTCAGTCAAATGATCGAGGTACACTTTGGTGCTTGCACTTATCACTATACAACAATAAGTATTTAATTCGTGCTTCCTTTTTCCAACTTATAAGTGCCGATCTGTTGAGCTAACCCGAAGCTCGTTACCTTTTCTATTTATTTATCAAATTTTGGCTTTAAATTGAAATATAATTAATTTGCAACCAGTAGTGAAGCCAATAGGGGCTAGGGGGAGCCGTGAACAAATTCGGGTATCGGGCATACCCGACCCGACCCGGGTATTAGTCAACGAGAATGAAACCGGTTTGTTGACCGACCCGACCCGACTCGGGTATTTTACCGGGTTGTTGACCAATTTTCGGGTTTTTTCCGGGTTTTCAACCGAGTTTTTGACCGGGTTTTCAACCCGACCCGGTTTGAACCCGGGTTCAACCCGGTTTTGAAAGGGAAAAACCCTACCCGGATCCCTACCCGCCGGGTACTCAAAAAACCCGCACCGGGTAGGGTCAAATCCGGGTTTAACCGGATCGGGTTTTCAAGTATTCGCCGAGTCGGTTTTAAAAACCGGTTTTTTTTAACACCTCTAGCTAGGGGTGCCCAGCCTCCCTAATCAGCCCAATATCATTAAACAATCTTAGCCCTGTCTTAGCCCAACTACCCAAGCCCATTAACCACACTTCAATATTATTAGTCCTATAACATTTGACTCTTCAAATTTAGAAACATATATGGCCATAAAATTGAAGTATAATTATATTAATTAATCCTATATTCATGTAAGAATGCTTTATTATATTCTTTTTCTTTTTAAGTTTTTTGACTTTTATTCCTCTCTAGATCATCTTTAATAGTTATTGCTACTGAAAATTGTGATGGACTTTTGATTAATTATCCGTCAACTTCAATTTAGCTTTTGTTTTCTTAACCATTCCCCACAATGTCTTTAGGTTTTCAAAACTTTAGAATAACAAGTCTGTAACAATATGTTATATAACTCTAATAATAATAATATGACTAAGAAGTTGATGTATATATTTTTATGATTCTAATCTCTTATTATTGTTGGTTAGAATTTAAATTGTTGGCTACATATATAATTGACTTTTTGTATGTTTGTAGTTCACAACAGACCGATCAGTGACAAAGCTTGACCACTTATTTAGGGGCCAAAATCATTTGACATAAAAAAGAATATGCTTTAGCATAGAATATTAATTTAGTATGCTACTAAAATATTAATTAAACTTTGTTTTTCTTTCCTAAACGGTGTTATTATATGAATAAGGTTATTAACATGCATAACTATACAACTATGCTTAACTAGAAAATCCATTTAACTTATGTTGTTAAGCATTAAATCGTAATTATTATATACTTAATTTCTATGAGATATTGAAAAACAAAAGCATATAGAAAATTGATAATAGTGAGATTAGCAATTACTTCATTATTTTAATTATATACTAGATCATAACCCGCAAAATTTACAGCCTACACCATAAAAAATACATATGATGGAATAAAATCATATTAGTTATCATATTGACCGACCCATCCACAATTCCACATATGTAATACATATGTGCAAGCACGAATAATAATTCGAAATGTAGTTAGTGAAGATATATATATATGCAAGGAATCTAAATAAGTAATTTAAGACTTAATAGATAGTATTGATAATAGTAAATAGATTATAGTAAGCAAATTTGTATAATCAAACCAAAATTACACCCATAACAAATTTATAGTCATGACCTTCTTGGTCATTTTACTGGACATTTATACACACTACACAAGAGCGTAAATACATTTCATCATTTCAGTTCATAGGACACCCATACACTACACAACAGCCTACACTTACATACTTCTAGGAACTTTTACAGCCCCAGACAATGTTATTCGATCGTGTACTACAAGCCAAATACAGACATCAGAATACCCATCTTCAACCCTGGCTAAGTGTTATGCGACCCGTTTTATGCTAAACGTGTTACCGCCACTGACTTGGGATCATTCACCCATAGATCCCACTTAAAATCTTCCATTTTCAGTCTTACTTGTATCCACTCGGAGATTCTAAATTGCACTTACAGCCCCGCTCCTATTTAAGTCTTCTTTCCATATACTTTATTCTCCCTGTTTTTTCCAAACTAAATATGCCTTGACCCATGTTACCACTTACCAGTACAACCGAAGAAAAATTTATGAAATAAATGGCCACAAACAGTAAAAATGCATACAATCAACATTAAGACAAAAGCTTTTGAAAATTGGAAAACAAATGTAACAAATAACCATTAGGATGGTTAACCATAAAACATCTCTCTATATTTACCCAGTGTCCGTATTATTTCTAGAATTGCAGTAGCAGTTGCAACATTATCCTGTTAATATCATACACAAGAATAATTAACGAATGGCTAGTAAGTAAATAATAAACCAGACGCAGGTAACAAATTTTCGTATATATCATGTATAAACATATTCCTATAGGTTGATTTAAGACTATATAACATACCATGAACTCATCATGCATAATAAAATGGATTCATTGGATATCTCTCCTACTACAACTTCGAGGAGATCAGCTCTATGAGGTTAGCTACTTTTTTAAAGACAATAAAGAATTTAAAATATAGATAGATCACCTTTTACCTTATCCTACTATAGTGCTATTCCTAACGGATTTGCGTTTATGTTCTAGCCGCCTTAATTTCCAAAATAAAATGTGCAACACAAACCAAGAAGAATTATGCAAATGAACAAACCTTCTGTTCAGATAACGTTTCTTTGTCTAGGGAACCATTAACATGGTTGGGGACAACTGCAGCTTTACCCGGCTCCGTGATAATCTGCATAGAATTTATTTTTAACAATGAATCAAGTGAAAGTAAATGAAAACATAATAGCTCGGTCATCTGCATTCTGAAAAAGGTGTGAATATTAGATTAAAAATAACAGATCAATCACCTAGTATTCTAGCACATACAACCCTTTACGTGTGCCATTACCCACCCGTCAGACCTCCCCACTATACCAGTTCCAGTGTTCTTGATATCTAGTTTTCAGTTGAAGACATTATTGAATGTGTGTCTTCAAATGTTATCTTTTACAAACGTGTGAAACGCATCATGATGAAAGCAAACTTAGTTGTACATATGAATTAACTGACCCAGAACCGTTATGATAAACGAATCACCCATTGCAAACCACTCATCACTTGTACGAAACTGCCAATGTAGCCCAGTCACGAGGATAGCGTACCACATGTGGGATACAATCTACAAAATATGAAAAATCAAATAAGATGAATAATTTAGCAAGAGTTAATGCAAACTTGAGTCAATCCAAGGACAGTACCAGTTACAGTTAGACCAAGAAAAATTTTCATCAGTGGAACATTTTTCAGAAATCCATTATAGAGTCCTACACCAAGAAATGATGCAATAGAGGTCACAAGCTTAACACGCCCCAGAAACTCAGATGTAAACCCGACTTTATTTCTTCTGGAAAATATTAGTTTATACATCAAAAAAGATGGTGACACAATTACATAAGTCTTGCAAATGTTGTAGAGGTGGCAGATTTGACCCATTTTACTAAAAAATGAGTCATTGCGGGTTTCATCTCTAACGGGTCAAAATTTTTTAAATAATAATTATTAAGGAAACGGTCAAAGTTGTCCAAGTAGTCATGAATATTTAAATAGCTTTGAATATAAAGTCCTTCGAGTTGACCTATTTCAACCTCTTGTTTTGACCCGTTACCCAACTTGTTCACTTTCCCAATTGTTTAAAACAGTAATAAAGAAAAGGAAGATTTGCATAACCAAGGGTGCAACATACGTGAAGTAGAACCGGGCAGATTCTGAGTGAGGAGTTGCTTGCCATATAAAAATAAACAATGTGGGAAGAAATACATGGGGTTGTTTGATAGCTTGCCACAACTCAAGGATACTATCTTTTGAGGTATCATAAAATCCATAAGGACCCACAATTACATTATGTCCCCTTAATGGACCACGGAAACATTGCTCTTTGACTAATACATCAACTGTAGATGTCAACAAAGGAAGCAGCACCGTAAGACCAAAACCAAACCTGCAAAATTTATATCCTTGTTAGAAATAAATGACGGTGGAAATATGGGTGAGTTGATTAACGGGAAATAAATGACGGTGGAAATGTTGGTGAGTTGAGTAACGGGTCAAAACATGTTCAGGGTAGAAATAAGCTCGGTGGGGTTGACCCGCACACTTTATACCATACTTCATTTAATTTTGTAGATAATACTCTGTAAATGTCTTTATTTATGATTACAAAAAACAGACGGAAAAATTGGTACACTAAATATTCAAGATTTAGAAAATATAGCACAAGTGCACTTCTATACAAAAAGTTTTGACATGTGCACAAGTGCACTACACTAAAACCACACATGGATCATCGATGAATAGGATCGTACTTCTATACAAAAATAGAATATGACACCAAATATTGGATATAGAAGTAAATTTGAAAAAAAATGTTCATTGAGTAGACGTGCTATTTCAAACCCGTCAGGATAGCCTAATTCACAATAGCATTCCCCACAAAATATACATGTCTGCAAAATAATCATTTGACCATTAGTATGAATTATGAAACCTTATATTTCTAAAAATTAAGAAAAATGTTCTCAAAGTTTGATCTTTTATGGATAAAAAGAGCACTAAGATCACAACATGAGTCTATCTTATGAACACTATAATACACTGATGGGAAATCCTGCAATACTTGCCTAACCATACCCTCTGGAGCAGTTTGCCATTGGGTTGAATCAAAGAACACTATAATAATATTTTTTATGATTTCAAGTTTTCAACTTTCAAAATGAAATTTTTAAACAGATGCATGAGCACAAAAAGAACCTGTACATAATCTTTCTTCTCGGGGACCAAGTGTAACACTCTTGTTCATAGCCCTTCCTTTTACCTACAACAGAAAACAATTTATTTTCAAAATTCTCATGTTAAAGCAGAAATTTTTTGGTATCTCTCGAGTTTAAACCTTTTCTTGTTTGCTTAACATAATTAGGATATAGATAGAAATGATAGATACCAAAGCACGAAACATAGGGCGTTCATCACCAGTAACTTTATGCACCTTAAAAGTTTCCACTTTGTTTAATGCTGGTGAAAAATCATAAACATTATTAACGAATTGCTCCTACCATCCATTAAAATCACACACATAAACTTTTTAATCCAAGGTGACTAAATCTTCAACCGTGACAACAAAGTAATCTAGAATCTTCAAAATTACATTACAACATCATAACTTTGGCAGACCAAGAAAGCTCAATGATACAAATCCAAGAACCATAATTCATCTGAAAGTAAAATGACTACCTCTGAGAGCCGACAAATTTACGAAGTCAGGATTTTGATGTATTGTCTCAATTGCTGAAATAACAAAGCTTTATTAGCCATCATGATGCATGCTCAAACCTTAAAAAAATAGAGCCGATTTCCATTAAAGTCCAAAACATGAATTCCAGATACCATCCGGTTTCAAAACCTAAGTATCAACTCAATATTTGAAATGTATTCAATAAGAACGATCATTGAACGTTTTATATAACCTAAAAATTAATTAGAACAGAACGATAACAACAGGTTATTAAACATCGAGCAAATAACATGGAAGTCGAAATATTTAACCTAGTAGGTCGATTTGACGGAATAAGCAGATACAGCGCCAATAACGGTGAAATTGGCCGGAGACGATGCAATTTGGACGGAGCGGTTAGCCGGAGACGACGCAATTTGCCGGAGCGGTACTGCCAGCGATGACGCAAGTAGCCGGAATAGTGAGTTGGAGACGATGTACTTAGTCGGAGCTGTGACGGCGTCGTTGGACGGTGAGGATGAATCGCCGATCGAGAGGGAATGTTTGCGGTGTTATACTATGTTGTGTATTGTTTTTATCGTTAATTACAAGTAAATGTAAATATCACATTCTAATTAGAAAGCATTCATAATATTTACACTAATTTTCACAATTAATATTGGCCACAAATATTCTGCATGTTTGAATTTCAAATTCAAATCCTATTGAATTGGATTTGAAATTTCCTGATATTATTATATAATCAACCTAGTGATTTATTGGGTAATCATAGTTGGGGTTAGTAATTTATTACAAAACTAATTTAAAAATGATTTGGCTAATCAGTTGGTCTTTTAATAGTGAAGAGGGGTAAGGAAGTCTCAACCATTGATAACGATTGATACTTATGAATAATAAAATACTTTGTAGGAGTACTTTTAAGAGAACTTTATTGAGAGGTTAGATCATAACTATATTTGTATTATTATCGCTATTGTCTTGAAAATAAATTACCACCCCAAAATTCTAGCTCCGCCCTTGTTTGCAACTAAAAGACCGAACTATAATAACGTTTCGGAGTTTTATAAATCGAATATATTATCATGTTTATTGCTTGATATAGTAATTAATTTCATAAATCAGACTGGGTAGTCCCATTAAATCTTACATTGTAAACTTTCAAGTCTTTTTTTAATTATCAACTTGCAATTGTTTAAACCTTTAAAGTTTAAGACATTAGATACGACGTGTGAAATATGAAGTGTAATTTATATATATAATAAGTTCTCTACTTGCTTAAGCAAAAACAATTACTTTACTACTTCGATCAGATCTAAAGCCAAATTGTTATTCCAATTCCAACTTGGGTTTTACTCCTCAACTCATGAACACAAAAACCCATCAAGAAATTGGTCTTTTGGTAAGTAGTTAAGTTGTACCTCTTATATTGTACATAAAGATCCTAAACTAGTTTAAGCAAAGGCGAAAAATGAAGTTATACTGTTATAGTATGCAATGATATGAATTTAAAGAACCCATGAAGAAATTCATCTTTTTCAAAGTTGAGTTGTACCTTTGGGATTTTGGGATTGTACTATACCTCTAGGTGATAGTGAAATATGGGTGCCCAACAACAAACTGGGAATAATGATGATTATATTGGAACAAAGAACAAGTACAGAAGAATGGATTCTGAGTTGACTAATTATGGTGATGGTGATTTTGAAGTTGTACAGTACAAGCAAACACAGCAGGAAAGAAGCAAGAAAATAAGAAAGTATGTTTTTGCTTGTGCTGTTTTTGCATCTCTCAACAATGTCCTCCTTGGCTATGGTACAAACTTGATTTCTTTTTCTTTTTTAATAACTTGTGCATTTTACCACTACTGTGTAGTTTTATATGGGTAAGAGTATTTAGTTGGTTGGTCCATCATCTAAGCAGACTACGTGATCACATGATGGGTCAGCTATAAAATCAATCAGCAGTATTATTTTTCACATCTAAATGTATTCATAAGTTTTCTATTTCTTGCATATTGATGAAGTCAAAATGTATAAAGTTTGGATCTTGTAAATTGATTTTGCAGATGTTGGAGTGATGAGTGGAGCAATCATATTTATCCAAGAAGACTTGAAGATTACTGAGCTTCAAGAGGAAATACTAATTGGTAGCTTAAGTATCATCTCGATATTAGGTAGTTTGGCCGGAGGAAGACTCTCAGACGCCGTTGGCCGAAAATGGTCCATGGGTCTAGCTGCAATCATCTTCCAGATTGGTGCACTTATAATGACCTTAGCTCCTAGTTTCGAGTTTCTGATGATTGGTCGACTTCTTGCTGGAGTTGGCATTGGTTTTGGTGTCATGATCGCTCCAGTCTACATCACCGAGATTTCCCCTGCGGTTTCTCGAGGTACATTCACCTCATTTCCTGAAATATTCATAAATTTTGGGATTCTATTAGGCTATGTTTCAAACTATGCATTTTCGGGCCTTTCGTCCCATATAAATTGGCGAATCATGCTGGCTGTTGGAATCTTGCCATCGCTTTTCATAGGGTTTGCGATTTTTATAATCCCTGAGTCACCACGGTGGCTAGTCTTGCAAAACCGAGTCGATGAAGCAAGAATAGTTTTGTTGAAAACAAACGAAATTGAGTCCGAGGCGGAGGAGAGACTATCAGAGATATTAGCTTCCGTGAAAGCTGGATCAGGGAACAGAGAAAAAGCTGTGTGGCGGGAACTGCTAAATCCAACTCCTGTTGTCAGGCGTATGCTAGTAACCGGGATTGGAATCCTAAGTTTCCAACAGATCACTGGAATTGACGCGACAGTCTATTATAGCCCAGAGATTCTACAGACCGCGGGACTTCAAGAAAAGTCAAAGCTTTTAGCTGCAACCGTAGCTGTTGGGATTTCGAAAACCGCATTTATTATGGTTGCGATTTTAGTCATTGATAAAGTGGGGAGAAAGCCATTGCTGTATGTAAGCACAATTGGGATGACATTTTGCTTGTTCAGTTTGGGGATTACTCTTTTGTTGTTTAAGGGAGGGTCTATTGGCATAGCGCTAGTGATTCTGTTTGTTTGTGGGAATGTAGCTTTCTTTTCGGTTGGAATCGGACCGATTTGTGTGGTTTTAACATCGGAGATATTTCCGCTAAGGTTAAGAGCACAAGGGTTTGCGTTAGGAGCGGTTGGGAACAGAGTATGTAGTGGGATCGTTGCGATGTCATTTCTGTCAGTTTCTCGTGCCATTTCAATGGCGGGGACATTTTTTATTTTCACAATAGTGTCGGCTTTGTCAGTTGTGTTTGTTCACAAACTTGTTCCTGAGACGAAAGGGAAATCATTGGAACAAATTGAAGTGTTGTTTGAAAAGGAGCATGATTGGCGAGAAGACGAAGTAGAGCTTTCTGATACTCAACAGTTGGTACAAAACCAAGAAAAAACAAATTTCATTATATGAAACATGTAAAGTAAGTCGTCCTCATTTTGTTATATATTTCTCGAAAGTGATGAACTCTTCGATATGATTTGGAAACCAAACTATAGTTGTAATCGATACTGTTACTCAAACATCGAAGCCACCTTTCTTTGGAACCACTATTTCTTCCATTCTCAATGTCTTATCCAGTATTGTACTCTTTTTCGGGTTAACAAGGTCGCTCTTTGACTTATTTAAATAATTTCAAGATGCAAAATTTGCAAAAGTAGAATGAAGGTAGTAAATGCAACCCTTTACTCCTGAATGAGTCAACTTGGGTTGTATTTGACACCAAACGGGTCAAATAAAGAAAGTTATCTAAAAAGTTATCTAAAAAGTTATCTAACGCATTCATTATTATTTATTAAACATATAAGTTTATAAGAAATTTTGTATTGATTAAAACCAACGTTTATCTATCAATACGCTCTTAAAATACTTAGAATATCTCTGGAAACACAGAAAATTTGTATGGGTATTATGGCAAAAGTTTTTTAGGGTTAAAACCTAATTTGCATAAATACTCGTCTCGGTTCGCAGGTTCTGCGCTCTGTGGACCGACTCGGTTCGCAGCTCAGCTTGGCCCAGCGAATCGACTCGATTCGCTTCGCAGCCCTGCGAACTCACTCAATTCGCTTCGCAGGTCATGGTCAGCTTTTGATCAACATATTTCAGCATTTAATATTTAACTCTAATATGTTTACCAACCAATATTTTTCATTACAATTCAAAACCAATTTACAAACTTGACTACAATAATCTCTAGTACTATTACAAGCTAGATCTGTTGTCACAATAACATGTCCCAAAAATCTACTTGTTCCTTAATTTGATAATACCAAAATGCCTCAAGTCCATACCAAGTAGCACCTACAGGCGGTGTTGATTAATTCTGTTGCTGGAATTGGATCGTTTCCTGATGCATCATCATCATCCTAGGATTTGGCACTTGAATCTTTTCTAAATTGCGTGTCACGTTTTTTTGATTCATCAGAGTTCTCTTATCATCTAAGTTTTCATTGTCATTCACTCCAAGCACGCCGTTGATAACAATACTTGCCTTCTTCCCATTATTCACTCCAAAGTTGTTCACGCCATCAATCACTTCAACCCGGGCAGGATTGTTTCCACCTGAGCCTTCAGCCGGAGGTAACCAATGCCATATTCCATTATCATCCCTGATTGCTACAACGCTGAAGTTCGGTCCATACATCACACCTTCCAACGTGTCCTCATCAAATTGCCATTGTATCCCACTCATCTTTTCTTTGTGTAACTACATTAAGAATAGGAAAAATAAAAACGTTAGATATCGATCATGAAAAATGCAAGGATATATGTTGAGATGCATTGAATACAATTAGTAGCTAGTCTTGCGATTTTACAAAACTTTTAACGGCCTAGCTCATCAATTCTGTAAATTATATTTATGCAAAAAGATGTAGACTTTTACATAAAAACAACATTGTATGTTTAATTATCTATTACTGATAATCATTAAGACCATCATGCATGTTTAAAACAATTGTGATACAATTAAACCTAACAATATAAATCATCACTGAAATCAAATTATGAGACCAAACTGATCGATTATAACAAATTTTATATAGTTAATATCCTTATTTAGCCTTGATTAATGTAAATTAATTAGTTATTTAATAGCAAATTTCTCCGTGCAGTATTCATTATTATATGTATATTAATAAACGAGTTTACATATATTATGAAAATCGATACTCAACTTAAATAAAAATAATAATAATCCTAAAACTCTACGTACGTTTTTTATATATGTACCTGTTAGTAAACTATCTTTATAATTTAAAACAAGGAACAAGCCAGGGTTACCTTAATAACTGATATTCGAATGATCGAATGTTAGGGTTTAATTTGTTGTTTGCGAATGAAACGAAGTCACTTTTGTGGTTTATTTAATTGCGAATGAAACAATGGTGGTTCGTGTGATATTTATAACCTGACGTACGTGAATTTTCTGTTAGGTTATCCCGATACGTAGGGAATACGTTATCAAATCCAATTCATGCATGATTTTAACTAGCTACCCCTTCTTCTTTTGCTTTTTGCACATCTAACCCTTTTAAGTTCTATTCAAATTAATACTAGCATCAAATACTTACTGTGGTAATTGAATACTCCGTAGTTCTTAACCTTTGATTTTGACTTCGTAGAATACATGACATGCATCAACAAAACGATGATCAATACTACAATATTCAACATCAAAAATAGTAAAACAGGATGAACACGAAAAAAACCCAAAAGTGATAAGCTATTTGAAGAAATATCGTCACATTTACAAAATGATAACGACAACCTATATATGGTCATTTGTCGGTTGCGTAGTTACATTGTTGTGCTTTATGATTACAGAATATGATTATTTGGTAATCAGCTGTTAATGCATGTACGACTACGGATGTACGATATCCGATCCTAATGACGACATCCCTTATAAATAAGTGGTACCAAGAACTTTAGTCAATGTATCATCACTCATCAGCATTGTCATTGGTATGAACTTTCTCGGTACACTTTGGTGATTACTGATTGCACTTGTCACTTATATAACTATTATAACTGCCGATCTGTTGAGCTAAAGCGAAGCTCATTACCTTCTCTCTTTTTTTTTATCGAATTTTAGCTTTAAATTGAAATATGAATAGTTTGCAACGAAAAGACCGAACTATAATAACGTTTCACAGTTGTAAATCTCTTATATTATCATGTTTATTGCTTGATATAGTAATTTCATAAATCAGACTGAGTAGTCCCATTAAATCTTACATTGGTAACATTCAACTGATTCAAGGTTTTTTTAATTATCAACTCGCAATTGTTTAAGCCTTTAAGGTTTAAGACATTAGATACTACACGACGTGTGAAATATAAAGTTTAATATATAATAAGTTCTCTACACTTGCTTAAGCAAAAACAATTACTTTAATACTTCGATCAGATCTAAAGCCAAATTGCTATTCCAATTCCAACTTGGGTTTTACTCCTCAACTCATGAACACAAAAACCCATCAAGAAATTGATCTTTTGGTAAGTAGTTACGTTTTACCTCTTAAGCATAGGCGAAAAATGAAGTTATACTGTTATAGTATGCAATGATATGAATTTAAAGAACCCATGAAGAAATTCATCTTTTTCAAAGTTGAGTTGTACCTTTGGGATTTTTGGGTTGTACTATACCTCTAGGTGATAGTGAAATATGGGTGCCCAACAACAAACTGGGAATAATGATGATTATATTGGAACAAAGAACAAGTACAGAAGAATGGATTCTGAGTTGACTAATTATGGTGATGGTGATTTTGAAGTTGTACAGTACAAGCAAACACAGCAGGATAGAAGCAAGAAAATAAGAAAGTATGTTTTTGCTTGTGCTGTTTTTGCATTAACAATGTCCTCCTTGGCTATGGTACAAACTTTATTTATTTTATTTTTTTAATAAATTGTGCATTTTACCTCTACTGTGTAGTTTTATATGGTTAAGAGTGGTTAGTTGGTTGGTCCATCATCTAAGCAGATTACCTGACCACATGATGGGCCTGAAACCGTTTGATGTGTGGGTCAGCTATAAAATCAGTCAGCAGTATCATTTTTCACATCTAAATGTATTCATAAGTTTTCAATTTCTTGACATATTGATGAAGTCAAAATGTATAAAGTTTGGATCTTGTTTATTGATTTTGCAGATGTCGGAGTGATGAGTGGAGCAATCATATTCATCCAAGAAGACTTGAAGATCACTGAGCTTCAAGAAGAAATACTAATTGGTAGCTTAAGTATCATCTCGATATTAGGTAGCTTGGCAGGAGGAAGACTCTCTGACGCCGTTGGCCGAAAATGGTTCATGGGTCTAGCTGCAATCATCTTCCAGATTGGTGCACTTATAATGACCTTAGCTCCTAGTTTCGAGTTTCTAATGATTGGTCGACTTCTTGCTGGAGTTGGCATCGGTTTATGGTGTCATGATCGCTCCAGTCTACATCACCGAGATTTCCCCTGCGGTTTCTCGAGGTACATTCACCTCATTTCCTGAAATATTCATAAATTTTGGGATTCTATTAGGCTATGTTTCAAACTATGCATTTTCGGGCCTTTCGTCCCATATAAATTGGCGAATCATGCTGGCTGTTGGAATCTTGCCATCGTTTTTATAGGGTTTGCGAATTTTATAATCCCTGAGTCGCCTCGGTGGCTAGTCTTGCAAAACTGAGTCGATGAAGCTAGCAAGAATAGTTTTGTTGTTTAAGGAGGGTCTATTAGCATAGCGCTAGTGATTCTGTTTCTTTGTGGGAATGTAGCTTTCTTTTCGGTTGGAATCGGACCGATTTGTGTGGTTTTAACATCGGAGATATTTCCGCTGAGGTTAAGAGCACAAGGTTTTGCGTTAGGAGCGGTTGGGAACAGGGTGTGTAGTGGGATTGTTGCGATATCGTTTCTGTCAGTTTCTCGTGCCATTTCAATGGCGGGGACATTTTTTATTTACACAATAGTGTCGCCTTTGTCAATTGTGTTTGTTCACAAACTGGTTCCTAAGACGAAAGGGAAATCATTGGAACAAATTGTAGTGTTGTTTGAAAAGGAGCATGATTGGCGAGAAGACAAAGTAGAGCTGATACTCAACAGTTGGTACAAAACCAAGAAAAAACGAATTTCATTATTTGAAACATGTAATGTAAGTCGTCCTCATTTTGTTATATATTTCTCGAAAGTGATGAGCTCATCGATATAATTTGGAAACCAAACTATAGTTGTAATCGATACTGTTACTCAAACATCGAAGTCACCTTTCTTTGGAACCACTATTTCTTCCATTCTTGATGTCTTATCCAGTATTGTACTCTGTTCGGGTTAACAAGGTCGCTCTTTGACTTATTCAAATAATTTCAAGATGCAAAATTTGCAAAAGTATCATGAAGGTGGTAAATGCAACCCGTTTACTCTTGAATGAGTCAACTTGGGTTGTGTTTTACACCAAACGGGTCAAAATAAAAAAAGTTATCTAAAAAAGTAATGGGTTAAACTGGTTGAAAGTTATAACCAATTTTTTTTTATTATTTGTTAAACATATAAGGTTATAAAAAATTTTAAGGATTAGCAGATCAAACCAACTGCACTGCCCATTTTGACATGTACCAAAAAGTTACTCGTGTCAGCCCAAAATCATTTTGACCCATTACCCACCCATATTGCCACCCTAATGTGTAAAAGGAAATTTTCTGTTGCACCAGGCAAAGCAGAGCAAAACCATAAGTTTTATATGTGGTTTATATCGACAATTAGCAAAACATGTATAATTAGAGCCTTCAATAGTTCAATATAGGATGTAGAGGAACACAAGACCTTACAACTAGAAGAAACATCAAAATCAGTTGTGCCAATTTCAGGAAAGTCGCTTTTATATGTTAAGTTTTACAATCTTATATCAAACAATTGATATATTGATATATACATTACAGTCAATACCTTATTGGTACAATGATATGTATTCCTATATTAGCCTTTAATGTATCTTAATTAGTCATTAATATTGCTATAAATCAACATGGAAAAAGTTTATAAAAAAAACTCGTCTCTGAAACCATTAGGGCAGGCACTCCAATGCTCAAAAAGGCTCTTACAGATCTTCTTAAGTCGATCTTCAACCCTTAATCCTACTTGAGCAGCTAACCAGTCTACATATTCAAACTGTCATCAAGACCATAAAATTTAAAGTTAGATGGGCAAGAAAGCAATCAATAATCAACAAAAAAAATAATCGTGATGTAAACCTGAAAGTTTAGTGAATGACTGTATCGCTTCGGGATCCCATTTTTCTCCATTTCTCGATAGTGTTTGTGAACATCAGCCAACATTTCGTCTTTTGATGGTAACAATATCTTCCCAGACATAACAACTGCTACCCACTTTGATTGCAACTCAAGCATTCGAAACAAAACACCTTGATCTTCACAATTACAAATAATATAAGATCATACATATGTTTTCTGAAATGGAAAGAGTGAAAAGAGTAATAAACGACATACTGTATGTTAATCCAACAAAACAGAGTTTAGGTGCGAGTTGAGGAGGGAACACATGTTTGTAGAGTGGTCCAACACGATTATCGTCAACATGTAGCATGTTAATTGTTTTCAGAAAAGGGAAATGAAACTTATACCTAGTAAATACAAAATCAATATCAATACTTTGGTGAATTATTAACATAAAAACTTAGAAAACATAACATGAGTAATGTGGGAAAAGAGGAGTTGTAGTCCATACCCTGTGCAATGTAAGATAACATCCGCTTTAATAGAATCTTCATCTTGGAATACGACTGTTCCATCATCAAAAACACGATTGATCTGCTAAAAGTTTCAAATATCATAACGTTTACATTTAACTACAATTTAATTTTGTTTATGTTGAGATAAATAAAAAAAGTACCCTCTGATGTTGCCACATATTTCCGTAACCATCCAACTTTGAGACCTTAATGTTTGAAGATCTAGACGAAAGATGAACCTCTTTGGCAACTGTTGCGATTTCTCTAGATATATCAAGTGCACTAGGCCCACTCCCAATCACGATCACTACCTGTCATCATGTCAAAAATATCAAGTTACTTTAGAGGTGTCAAAATGGACGGGTCCGACAGATTGACTAATTGTTCAGAATGGATTCTTATTAAACAAATTCGCAAACAATACTTACATGGGCTATAAGTAATTCATATGTCAAATACAGTTAAGATTTATTGTTGCTAGCACTAACAATACATTTATATTGCATTCGACGCATTTGACCTGTTTACAATAAGTTTGACCATCTAGTCATAAATCATAACCAAATGAAATCGGATGAATATGAAACATCTAACTATCCGATTAATCAAAACAAGCAAAAGGGAAATTTACGTACTTGATTTCGATAAGGTTCAGGAACACGATAGTTGTGACTGTGTACTTGTTTCCCTGACCATTCCTCAATACCTAAATCCATTTTTTCCATACAGTCATTAGAATGTATATTGCTTCAATCGATATAACTCGTTTTGTGCAACATGTAACAGTACCCAATATCTGTATTACTAGCAGCACAGATCATTTAAGACAAAATGAAATATATACCTTTTAAGTTTTAACATACCAGGAATATCATTGGCAACTCGAGGTTCGGTATGATGTCCATTACAGACCACAACCGCATCAAACACATCATGCTTTATCGAACCCACTTCCATGATTCTCCATTCAACGATAAAGCCACTACCTTTTGGCTCAACACGGACCACGTCGGCATTAAACCGAATCACCTTACTAACTCCAAACTGTTTAGCAAAATCTTGCAAATACTTTAACACCTCTTCATGACCAGGGAACATTCTTGGATCACCGTATGTTTTGTCTTCGAATGAGTAATCAGAGAAGCTCATTAGTGGCCGAGGGAGATTTGTTCGGAGAGATGAGTAGAGACTGCTGTGAACAATGGGTCTATTTGGGTCGAGATTTAAAATGTTTTGGGGTTCCACCAGTGGGTCGTAAACCCATGTTCCACCGAGGTGGTTCGACTTTTCGAAGACCGTGACTCGATGGTTGTCTCGAAGAAGCTCACGAGCGGTTAGAAGGCCCGAGACACCGGCTCCGATGATGGCTACGTTGAGAGAAATTGGCATGGTGGGTTGGGCGGAGTTAGGTAGGCTGGTCGGAAATGTTGGGGTATGTTTTTTACATTTTATTTTTTTTCACACTTTATTGGAAGTGTTTATTTGGTTTTCATAGAGAGGTACCTCAAGGCAATATTAAACATACTTTAATTATCTATATATACCGGTACATATAATGCATGTTGGTTATTTATTTTTAGAAACTTTCAAGAACTAAAATTCAAAACACTTCTTTATTTAGTTGATTTAATTTTCATTTTACATCAAAACTTTATTAGTATCACGTTTTTTCACTTTTTACCAATTGTTTTATTAAATCTTGAACTCTACATACAAACAAAATACCGCTATTAATTCATTATTATGGATAATCATGCGATCATCATTGATTAACTAATTAATCATAAAATAATATATATCGTTGCATAGCGTGGGTATTATGCTAATTTTTTTCATGTATATTTATTATTAAACACTCATTTCCTATATTTACCACTCATATTAAATTAGATTATTTCAAGATCAATTATAAACATGAAAACTTTGAAATTAATTAATATTTTAAATATAAATAAGGTAAAATAAAGCATTACCCTTATGATTTAGGACACTATTTATCAAAATCATTATTGGAATACCGTTTCTCTAAATTTTAACCATACAAACACCGAAGGGCTCTTAGCCTAGCGGGTATGAGAGGAACCCTTCAATCTAGAGGTAGGGGCTTCAAGCCTCACTTGAAGTGGTGAATTGTAAATATTCGTGGTGATTTAGATTGTATGGTTGTCGTTCTAACAAAAATTTAACCGTACAATAGCCTTTCTTTTTAATGGCAAATAAGTATGGATAAACTCGAATCAATCATCAACAATGTTGATGATGATCACGCAAATTACATATTGGCAATTTGCCCTAGAAAATATGAATTGATTGAATTAAAAGATTTTGTAAAATGTGGTGGGTTTAAATTGGGCCTGATTGAGTCAAGTGGTGATCTTGCTTCATCTAGAACTGGTGGGCCTTTAGGGTTTAGCCCTTTTAACATTGTATCTAGCCATCTAGGTAGTCTTCTAAATTATTAAATGTCAATGTTTCATTGCAATTGCAATACTGATTACTGAATACATTGTAAATCAAATTTATTTTGTAAATCAAATTTATTAAACTGAGTTATTGTCAAGCGTACAGTAATTAAAATTTAATACGCATTTTACATACACCAAGTTAGAAAGTTTTGGTGAGGTCGTACACTTAAAGAAATAAAAATGATAACGAAAATTTCAAAAGGCTGTCAATAAAATTTATATCATGAATTAATATATATACTCATAAAATTTTGTACCTTCTGAATTTTAGTTGATCTTCATAATTATCAATTAAACTACAACCAATTTGTACAGATTATTTACAACACTAAATACTATATATATAACAAAAAAAACATATTTTTTAGCCATGCCACATCATCTCATTATTATTTTTTTCTAAAAGCCTTTACTCGTGCCAAATCATCAATTTAATTTTTCCTTAAAAGTTCATAATTACTAGCATTTTCATCTTAAAAAAATTAAACTACTACCTTCTATTTTGTAAATGGTCCAAATACAATGGTATTATAATCACTAATCACTAACCATTATAAATTGTTTAGGTATTTTCTTTATTGCCTTAACCATTTAAAGATCGAAAAAGACATAATTACCCTTACATACAACACAAAAATAGCTAAATTTGGAAAACATTTGCATTTCTAGAAATAAATCTTACCTACTAATTAAATACTGCAATTTTTTATTATAAATCCTCGATTAAATTATGTCTACATTATTCACTTATCCGTATTAGTTACTTAAATTTACTTTTAAATAACACTCAATCCTTCAAGGTTTGGTCTAAAAAATGTGTTATTATCGATAAAGTATTATGTTCTTCAATCTTTTCAATGGGTTCTTGTCGCACGGGAGGTGATTCACTTATAATACGAAAGAATTCAATAATTATTTGGAAAATTGAATACTCACATTATCTTATAAAATCATCATCATTATCTAGATATTTCATCATTATTGTCACTTTCTCGCTGCTTGCGCGGGTCGATGCTAGTTATTATAATCACTTTTTAAAATTAGTATATCTCATACATTGCAATTACCGAATATTATCATCATCAACTACCATATTTTAAGAAAATCACTTCTATTGAAATATACGATATTTGATTACTTTTCATGCATATTGTTATATGTTTTTATTGAGTTTCAATAATAAATTTCCAACTTTCAACAATACTAATACAAATAAAAACCTTAAAGAAACGTATGATTAATTTTATTTTATTTAAATTTTCATGTGTTGCAAGGGCTTAACAAATGTTTTAAAACTGTACATAATTTTGCAACTGATGTTTATTACTTTTGCTATTCACACGGTGACAAGATCGGTGTTACCGTGAGAAGTGAACAGAAGCCATCTCCAACAATGTTTTAAAACCCGGGTTTTTAGTCGACCCGAAAAATTGTTATTTTCTGGTCGGACCGGTCGGACCGGTTGGACCGGAAGGTCGGACCGGATTTAATAATAGTATACAATAGTAATATTTAGTGAGTTTTTTATTTTTTTATAATTATAAATATAATTATTAATTATATCATGTATAATAATTATAATCCATAGAGTAATAAAGGGTGATGACACATCGATTCTCTTGTTATTCTTGGAATACACATCAATATAATAATTATATAATCCATAGAGTAATAAATGGTGATAACACATCAGTCAAAGATTCACTTATTACCCTTATTATTCTTGAAATACACAATCAATAAACATTCCCTAAATATAAATGATTAAATGTACATAGAAATTAAAAAAAAACAAAACAAAACAAAACATGAAACCCGGGTCAATGTGTGTTTCCGGGTCCCGGTCCGACCGGCCGGGTCAACCGGGTCGTTGACTAGTCAACATATTGAAAAACCCGGTTTTAAATGGCCCGAAAAACTCTAAAAGTGCGGTCCGACCGGTCCGACCGGTCCGACCGGGCCGGTCGAACCGGGTCTTAAAACATTGATCTCCAATCATCTTCATTTCTCCATCTCCAAAAATGCAGAAAAAACATCTTTTTGGAATATTCCTCCTATAAAATGTTTCTTTCTCCGACCATCATACTCCAAAACCCAACTCCAAAACATATTTTATTTTAAATTATTCTACCAATATAAAATTATTTGAATATTTACGCTAAATAATTAATAGTAGTTTATTTATATAATTAATACAACAAAATTAAAATGTACAATAACGAGTACATTGTACTTCAACATTATCTCTTAAATTCCTTAATTTCATAAATGTTCGATAAGTGCATTTCGAAGTTCAATGTGGATGTCTTTTGTAATCGTATTTTTATTAATAGTTGGTTCATTGAATTATTTGAGTGAATTTTTCGATATGAAAAGAAATGACGATTATGTTTCTAGATTTTGTACTATATTGTAATTGTACTATTATATCTTTTGATGTTATTATTTGTATTTATATTAATAGTAACTAATAGTAATAGAGAGTACATGTTAAATATAAGTATATACATATTAATAAGTTAATTAAAATATTCAATTATAATGATAAAGTGGTTTTGAATGAGAGGTAGGAGTACTCCATAAATATGGAGTAGATTTTCATTTCTTCAAAAAATTCTTCAAATTTGGAGTACTCATTGGAGTGAGTTTTCTTCAAATTTGTTACTCCAAATCTTCAAATATTAGAGAAAAAAGTGATTATGAAGTATGCTATTGGAGATGGTCTAAGGAAGAAACTACATTATATTTTATGTATAATCAGTTGAAAAATAAGGACAAATCCATCTATTATAATTTAATTTATATTATTAAGGATGAAATTGATAGTCGTTTAGTGTGACGTGATGGAGCAAAGAAACAACATGTGGGATGTGTTAGCTTGAGTTGAAGGGCATACATGTGAAATCATTCATATATGGCATCCCCATCTCACGTGACGTCTCTATCACAATCTCCCTTGTCTCATTTAGTTCACACTTTTTATTTATTAATAATATTTCAATCCAATCCCAATTAATTCAGAATTCAGAAACATGAATTGTACTACTTTGGGTAACATAACAATAATAGTTAACATAAACAACCTAAACCAGTTTAAACTGGAGTTCAAGCTAGATCCACAATATATATCATTTAGAAAATCATTATAATAAATAATTAAATAATGAAATAAATCAATAATTGGAAAGTCGAATTCTCTTCAAGTGGATTTGGCTGGAATCGGTCATTCCATCAAGATTGTTACAGACTGGAATATTTTATTTCATTCTTAAGAAATGCAGATCGATTCCGGTCCAGTAAATATATATATAATAAATAATCAAATCAAATCAAGCACATATATATATATATATTATACAATAAAATGCAGTCAAAGAAATCTAATATTTTATTGCGCACTTTGATATCGCTCATTTTGTACATATATATCTAACGCGATATCATTGTTTTTAGGTTTGTTTTTAGCTAACTTTTAGAACTTTCGGTACTTAGTTAGTATATTTTGGATTTCCAGGTTAACGAGTTGAAGTTTGAAAGATTGGTGATAATTTGATGTTGATTTGGAGCTGAAATGTCAAAGTCGTTGCTGGAGCCAAAATCTCAAATAGCAACGCGATCCAGACAGATACCCAGGATCGCGTTGCATAGTGCAAATCAATGTCAGATTTTCCAAAGCATAGCAACGCGATCCAGACTCCTTTACTGGATCGCGTTTCAATGTGCAATTCCGTTACAGAATCTTCCCAAGGCAAGTAACGCGATCCGTCTCAACTATCCAGGATCGCGTTCATATGAAGAAAACTGAGATTTCAGGATCGCGTTCCATACCGGGATCGCGTTTGTGAGCGGTTTTGCAACAATTTGAAAGATTTAAAATACGTTCTCCTTTCATTAAAAACATAACTTCCATTCCAGAAAACACTGGAGACAAAAATTCTCTTAAACTTTTGAAGCTTTTCATCACTATTGAAGATCTTTCATTGTGCTAATCATTTTGGTTACTACGGATCATCACGTAATCATTGTAATCATTCGTCTTTCATTTTTATTATATATAATCATGTTAGCTTTGATTTCAATTATCTATATTGAATTTTCTGTGGTAATTATGAGTGGCTAATTCTATAAACACTTGTTTGGATGAAAGGATTAATGATTAGGGGTGTTAACTTCTGATATTCATGTTCAATCAAGTTACGTTTGATCGACTTTCTTACGAATTAGGGTTTCAATCTTAAGTCTGAATTATGTGGTGAACTAATGAATGATTATAGCGGATGTTTATCATTCATATGTTTATTATCAATTGTTTGTCAATGAATGATTGAATTTGATTGCGAACGCAGAAAAATTATAATTCAGATAATTAGACTTAAATTTGTAAGTAAATGATCATGGCGAATGTCTTTCATAGATTGAATTGTAACATGATAGATTGAGATTAAAGTTTAGGTTATATCGAATGTTAAATCTAACTTAATTGAGATGGACATGAACTGTATTTAATTTGTTCTAATTGAATACCCCGAAGTCATTAGCGAATTAATCCAAACAAGTGTAGTTTCTAGTATTTGGAAAAAGTTAAACAAATCATCCTGACTCTTCCTGAGTCCATTAGCCTAGTTAGATTAATTGAGTTGTTAAGTAAGGTGACAATTCGGTCACACAAAAATCCAAGTCTTTTATGTACCAAGTTAACTGCATTTAACTTAAAGTTCTCGATTACATAGTCTCTGTGGAACGAACCAGTACTTACTGTAGCTACACTATACGCGATAGGGTATACTTACCTTAGTTGTGTAATAGTTCAGTGTCAGTATTTATTAGTTTATTTTATAACTCGATTTTACACATCAAGTTTTTGGCGCCGTTGCCGAGGACTTGTGTGTTTGAGAATTTAGATTTAGTGTAGTTAATTGATCCTTTCTTTGAATTAAATTCGTAGAAAGTTATTTTTAAGTTAAATTGTATTGCGCCGGTGCGTTTGACGGTTTTATTTTCTTTCCTTTTGCAGGTTTACTTAGGTAGTGGATGAGCACTAGGAATTCGGGTAACGAAATCCTAAGTCCTTTGTCTGATCCGGAGAAAACTACAAAGAAGAAAAGAAAGAATAAATCAAAGAATAAACCGACAGAATCAACTTCAAGCCACACTGAAAGTGGATCAACTTCAGCAAATAAAATCTTTGAAGAAGAAGTTTTTGAAGAAGAACTTGAATCGAGATTCGAAGAGGAAGTAAGATCTGAAGCAGCACCAATGGCTGACGAAAATGATACTCCCATGATCAATAGGACTAGGACTGTTGCTCCTACTCCGGGTTCAGCAATTCGGAGACCACAAATTGATAATAATTTCTCACTAAAGGGCAATCATTTGCAAATGCTTCGGGATACTCAGTTTGATGGGAGGGTGCGATCCGATCCGCATAAGCATATTGCTGACTTTTTGGAGATTGGTGAGAATTTCAAGTATGGTCCGAACACGGAAGAGGCAATCAGATTAAGGACCTTTCCAATGTCTTTATGTGGGGAAGCAAAGATTTGGTATCAAGAACTCGAACCAAATTCTATTCAAACTTGGAACCAAATGAGGGACGCTTTTGTTGGACGTTATTTTCCACCAGCTTTGGCAGAAAGGTTATTGAATGCGATTCGAGGTTTCAGGCAAAATGAAAATGAAACTTTGGTGGAAGCATGGTTGAGGATCAAAGAGTTGCTTAGAAATTGTCATGGCCATGGTTTGTCAAAGGCCGAGATTATAGAACTCTTTTACAATGGTCTTGACATTCCATCATCTGCTGTTTTAGATTCTGCTGGAGGGGGACTGTTCATGTATAAAACTCCCAATGAAGCTTGGAAGATTATGGAGGATAAAGTTTTGCAAAGTCTCAATTGGGCAAAAGATAGTAGAAAACCAGCCCGAAAGACCGTTGCTTTTGCTGAAGGAAGTGGTAGCAATTCTGATAATTCTGAGATGATGAAAGAACTTAAAGCTATGTCTACCAAATTCGATAATCAATTCAAGACTCTCAAAGGAGAGATCAAAGAGCTTCGTGAAGGATGTGGAAATTGTGAAGGAAATCATGCAACAAATGATTGTGATAGTGATGATCAACCTATGAGAATGGCGGATGAAGATGTAAATTATTTGCAACAAAATAATTATCAAAGGGGCGGATTCCAAAACCGGAATTCGGGAAACTTTCAGGGTAATTATCAAGGAAATAGATATCCTCGACAGGGTCAGAACTACTACAATCAATTCCAAAGAGATAATGTTCCACCATCAACACCACCACCTGTTCAACAACAAACAACACCCGAATCTGCTTTAGAGAAGATGATGAAGGAGTTCATTTCTAAACAGGATGTTTCCACTGAGAGATTGAAAACCCAAATGACGAATTTGAGGTTAAGTGTGGATCAAAATCAAAAAAATCTGCAAGCCTCAATTCAGGATTTGGAAAGGAAAATGGACCGCTTATCTGAAGGGCAAAGTAGTAGACCACCCGGTGGTTTACCGAGCAACACC
Source organism: Pseudognaphalium luteoalbum (assembly GCA_963422505.1). NCBI lineage: Eukaryota > Viridiplantae > Streptophyta > Magnoliopsida > Asterales > Asteraceae > Pseudognaphalium > Pseudognaphalium luteoalbum. The sequence goes on from OY730192.1 coordinate 2,913,935, forward strand.
CAACCGAACCCGAGGCCCACATCTTCTAATAGTGGAACAAAGCCACATCAGCCACCACCGGCCCGAAATGAGCATGCAAATGCTATTACCACTCGTAGTGGGAAAGAGCTACCACCACTTCCGGTAAAAAGGGCCAAGATTTCTAACTCTGTTTTGCAGGATAATGATGAAATGGAAGTTAACGATGAAGAAGAGGAGATTGTTCAACCTACTTCTGTTCCGGTTTCACCAACACCTCCGGTAACACAACCGGTAGTGAAGGCGTACAAACCGAAGATTCCATATCCTCAACGCTTGAGGAAGGAAAAGACTGCTGCTCAGTATGGAAAGTTTGTGGACATGATAAAGAGCATACGGATCAATGTACCATTGGTGGATATTTTAGCTGGAATGCCGAATTATGCCAAGTTTATCAAAGACTTGGTGAGCAACAAGGAAAAGCTTTCGGAGGCATCGGCTACATTTCTGAATGATGAGTGTTCTGCTATCGTTCAGAACCAGATTCCACCCAAATTGGGGGACCCGGGAAGTTTTATTGTTTCCTGTACATTAGGAAAGTTTATGACTTGTGATGCCCTAGCTGACTTAGGTGCTAGTATAAACTTGATGCCTTACTCCCTTTATGCAAAATTGTCTCTAGGATCCCTTAAACCCACACGTATGAGCATCCGATTGGCCGATAGATCATTCCAATATCCCGTTGGGATTGCGGAAAATATGTTAATAGAGGTTGGACCTTTTACATTTCCTGTTGACTTTGTGATCCTTGAGATGAAGGAAGATAGCAAAGTCCCACTCATTCTAGGACGTCCCTTCTTACATACTGCTGATGCTATTATTCATGTGAAAAACAAGCAGTTGACCTTAGGAGTGAGCCAGGAAAGGATTGCTTTCACGGTCGATAAGGCCATGAAGCATCCTTATTCTACTAACGATACTTGTTTCAGTATTGATGTCATAGATGAGGCTTTGGATGAGGAGTTACAGGGATTACTTGGATTGGATGCTGAATTTGCTGAGTTGTTGGAATCTGTTGATAAGAAAATGACTGAAGAAGAGTTACTTGAAGCAGTGGAAGTAAAAGATGATGAAGAGCAACTAGCTGAAGAGAGCTTTGAGGAGCTAAAGAGTGAGGATTGGTTGAGGATCAAGACTTCACTGGAGGATCCACCGAGAGACTTGGAGTTGAAACAACTCCCAAGTCATTTGGAGTATGCATTTTTGGAAGAGGAAAATCTCTTACCGGTTGTAATTTCTTCTAATCTTATTAATTCTGAAAAATGCATGTTACTTGATGTGTTGAGAGCTCACAAGGGTGCCTTCGCTTGGCGTACTTCCGACATACCTGGGATAAGCCCATCTTTTTGTAAACACAAAATAAATCTTTTAGATGAGGCAAAACCCGTTGTTCAAAGACAACGGAGGCTTAACCCAAATATGAAGGATGTTGTCAAAAAGGAGGTGGTTAAATTGCTCGATGCGGGTATTATTTACCCCATTTCTGATAGCCCTTGGGTGAGTCCTGTCCATTGTGTGCCTAAAAAGGGTGGTATGACCGTTGTGACAAATAACCAAAACGAATTAGTTCCAACTAGGACAGTCACGGGTTGGCGTGTTTGTATTGACTATAGGAGATTGAATGATGCTACCCGGAAAGACCATATTCCTTTACCTTTCATTGACCAAATGTTAGAGAGATTGGCCGAAAATGATTTCTTTTGCTTTCTTGATGGGTTTTCGGGATATTTCCAAATCCCTATAGACCCTAAAGACCAAGAGAAGACTACTTTTACTTGTCCATTTGGTACATATGCTTATAGGAGGATGCCTTTTGGGCTTTGTAACGCCCCAGCCACCTTTTAAAGGTGTATGATTGCTATATTTCAGGACATGATTGAGACTTCCATGGAGGTTTTCATGGACGATTTTTCTGTTTTTGGAAATTCCTTTGAATCATGTTTGTCTAACTTAGACAAGATGCTTGAACGATGCGAGAAGGCACATTTAGTTCTTAATTGGGAAAAGTGCCATTTCATGGTTAAGGAAGGAATTATTTTGGGACACAAAGTGTCAAGTGTGGGAATTGAGGTTGACAAGGCAAAGATTGATGTCATTTTCAAGTTACCTCCACCCGCAAATGTAAAAGGGGTCAGGAGTTTCTTGGGTCATGCGGGTTTTTATCGTAGGTTTATCAAAGATTTTTCTAAGATCACTAGACCCATGACCAAATTGCTTGAGAAAGATGTCACGTTTGTGTTTGATGTTGAATGTGTGAAAGCTTTTGAGACTTTAAATGATAGGTTGACTAATGCACCCATTATGGTTTCACCCGATTGGTCTAAACCATTTGAATTAATGTGTGATGCGAGTGACTATGCCTTAGGTGCAGTTTTAGGACAACGTGAGGGAAATCATTTTAGGCCAATTTACTTTGCTAGTAAAACGCTTAATGGGGCGCAACAGAATTATACAACAACTGAAAAAGAATTACTTGCTGTTGTGTTTGCTTTCGATAAGTTCAGGCCCTATCTTGTATTGTCCAAAACTGTTGTGTTCACCGACCATTCAGCCCTAAAGTACTTGTTTTCAAAACAAGATGCTAAACCTAGACTCATTCGTTGGATTCTTCTTTTGCAAGAGTTTGACATTGAGATCAAGGACAAAAAGGGGGCTGAAAACGTTGCCGCCGATCACTTGTCAAGGTTGGAGAATCCAAACCTAGACAAGTCAGGCTATACTGACATTGATGATTCTTTTCCGGAGGAATTCCTTTTACAGGTAGGTGAAGCTGAAAATGAGGAGGAAACACCATGGTACGCCGATATTGCAAACTATTTGGTTGGAGGTGTTTTGAGAAAAGGCATGACACATCAACAGAAAGGAAAGTTTTTCTCTGATTTGAAGTGCTATTTTTGGGAAGACCCACATTTGTTTCGGGTATGTGCCGACGGAATGATTAGGAGATGTGTTTCCAGGGGTGAAACGAGGAGAATTTTGGAAGAGTGCCACCATGGACCAACCGGTGGGCACTATGGACCATCTGTTACAGCTAAGAAAATGTATGATGCTGGATTCTATTGGCCCACGATCTTTAAAGAAGCACAAACTCTTTGCCAAACTTGTGATTCATGTCAAAGGGTAGGCAACATCTCAAAAAAGGATGAAATGCCTCAAACGAGTATTCAGGTTTGTGAGGTATTTGACATTTGGGGAATAGATTTCATGGGTCCATTTCCAAAATCAAATAAGTGTGAATACATCTTGGTAGCTGTGGATTATGTGTCAAAATGGGCTGAAGCAATGGCCGTGTCAAAGAATGATGCCCGAGTAGTGATTGACTTCTTGAAGAGTTTGTTTTGCCGATTCGGTGTTCCTAAAGCCTTAATAAGTGATCGTGGAAGTCACTTCGCGAATCAGCAACTCGAGAAAGTTTTGAAAAAGTATGGAGTTCAACATCGGTTTTCTACCTCTTACCACCCACAAACTAGTGGTCAAGTGGAGAATACAAATAGAGCCTTGAAGAGAATTCTTGAGAAAACAGTCAAAGACAACCGGGCTATTTGGTCGAAGAAATTGGATGATGCTTTGTGGGCGTTTAGAACCGCCTACAAGACACCGATTGGAACCACACCATACAAGTTGCTTTATGGAAAAACATGCCATTTGCCGGTTGAAGTGGAACATAAGGCTTATTGGGCTCTTAAGAACTGTAATACAGATTTGGTTGAAGCCGGTGAGAAGAGAATGCTCCAATTGCATGAGTTAGATGAGTTGAGGTTGCAAGCCTACGAAAGCTCCAAGTTGTACAAGGAAAGGACCAAAGCGTTGCATGATAAAAAGCTTAAGATGAGGAAAGAATTCAAAGCAGGAGATAAGGTGTTATTGTTTCAATCTCGGTTTAAGTTGAAACAACCAAAACTAAAACCAAGGTGGACCGGTCCATACACGGTGAAACACGGATATCCTTCAGGTTATGTTGTTCTTTCATTGTGAACGGTCACAGGCTGAAGTTATACCATGAGGAGGATGCCGATTGCGAGTGGGAGACACTTGCCATTTACCCCAAGGACAAGTAAATTCGGGGTCGAGTCTAGCTTTGGACTCGTAAATAAACTAAGCATGGTATGGTATATCATTTGTATATATATATATTGTACTATTAGTATTATTACTCTTTTTACTTAATTTGATTTCAAAAAAAAAAAAAAATTGGTTTAAAGCTGCCAAACGCGATCCATAGACAACCTCAGGATCGCGTTCCATAGTGGTTTTTTTTGTGATGAACGTTTAAAGCTGAGAAACGCGATCCGGACGAGACTTTGGGATCGCGTTCACAAGTGAAATTCGTTAACAGAATGTTTTGCCAAGAAGAAACGCGATCCGGCTATGGTAACCCCGGATCGCGTTACACAGACTAATTTGTTGAATGGGCGATTTCAACTGAGAAACGCGATACGGCATTGTTTGTGGATCGCGTTCGTTACTTTTGTACCGGCTACTGGGTTAAATAAAACAGGTAGAAACAAAACAAAACACACACATTTTTCTTTTGTTGCTACCAACACCCAAACACACAAAAAACCTAAACACCAAAATCGATCATCTTCATCATCTAACAAGATTTCTTTAAGTTTTATTCACTACTCACTAATGGCTAACTTCCTTAAGGTATTATCATCCACCAATTTTTGTGTTTAATGCATACATTTTGGGGGATCTCCAACAATTCGGATTTAGAAGAATTTAAGTGTGGGGATGTTATGATTACTTGTTTTTCTTCATTTTCATGCTACATTGTTGCTTCTAACTTGTGTACTCCATTATTTTGTGTTTACATTGCTAGATTGTGATGTTTCCAAATTAGGGTTTATGCTAGTTAGTGGGTAATCCGAATTGGGGGAATAATTGATGGTATTTGGTGCTAGTTTGCATGAACCTTTACATACTATGTGTTTTAATGGTCATTTGTTGATTAATTTCAATTTGTGAATAGATTGTGAACTAGGGTTTATGACATTTTGGGGAAGAAGATGAAGTTGACTTTCTGGGTCAACGTTTGACTTTGTTTTCATTGACTTTTGATTGTAATGCATTACTTGTTATTATTGTGTGATTATTATGCAATTTTCAAGTATATGTTTGATATTAGAGTTATGAAACTTGTGAATTTGGTTTATTTGATGGAGATGATGGTATCTTGTGTACATTTCATGTAATCTTGATTATCAGGCTTGTTTGGCTTTGAATTGTGTTATCCGTTGCCATGACTTTGTTTGAAATTAGACTACATGTTATATTTTGGCGGTTTGCATGTTCCATAGAATAGTTAAGGGTGTGTGTATAGAAAACTCGGTTATTAGTTGTGGGATCCAAATGTTATGATCAATTGTGATCGATGTACAAGTTTTGTTTGGCCTATATGCTTTAGGAGATATAGTTTAGACATTACTCGCTCATTTTGTGCCTCGATGACTAACTGCGGTTTTACTAACGCTAACATTCCTGGAAACATATTTTGTGTTGTGTGTTTGATGTTTCAGAGAGGTCGAAGTAACGACAAAGAACAAGGGTCTAGTTCTAAAGGAAAAGGAAAAGCACAGACTTTATCGTTAGGATATCTTTTGGATCCGGAGAGATTACACCCATATTTGCAGTTTACAAAGAAAAATTGTGGGGGGAAGTTTGCGATGTACACTGAAAATTTGTTGGCTTTAAGAGGTAAAGATATTGTACATCCGAGAGTAATCAATTGGCAGCCATTGGAAGAAGCGGGGCTAGCAACATCATTGCGACACACTCTCACTCAATCGGTTAAATGTCGATGGTCAGGTAACACTTATGATGTGAAAGATTGGGAAAGATTGTTTGCTATTAAAGAGCCAATTTATGCAGAGTTGTGTTTAGAGTTCTTCTCAACGGTGGAAATACATAGGATAAAATCTGTGAGAAATCCATTGTTGTCGTTCCGACTAGGGGGTGAAGATCGGGAAATGAGTTTGATGGATGTGGCTGAGTGTTTGGATATATATATGATGCTGATGTGCTTGAAGCACCCTATTTTGAAGATTACATTTTTAGGGGAGAATGGTTGGATGAATCCGCGGTACCATTGGAAACTATGTGGCGTAAATTAAGTGACGCCCCATACGATTCATCGGGGAACAACGCTTCTAGCAATCTCAGAGACATGGAGCATCGCTTAATCCAAAAATTTATTGCTCATTCTATTGCTTGTAGAGGGAAAAATACAGAAAAGGTAACAGCCCCAGATATGTGGTACTTGACCAGAATCAACAAAAGAATTCGGGTTTCTATACCATATTGTGTGGCGGAATTCCTGACGACTTATGGGAAGGGAAGAAAGGATTCCTCCAAGCTTGCTGGAGGCCATTATGTAACCTTAATTGCTAACCACTTTGATGTGAGATTGAAGGCAAAAAAGAACCCTTTGACTATAGTGGAAGATAATTCGTTACCTTTATCCATTGAGATGTTCTCAGCCGCCAGGGCAGTTTCGCAAGAAAGGAAAAAGTTCATCCCTTGGAGACCGACAAAGAAAAGTCTTCGTGATGGTACATCGTCACAAGCACCACCGCAGCAAGAAAGACAACGAGCTGTTTTTGATGAAGAAATGGAAGATGTTCCACATGAGGGTGCGGGATCACAACGTCCGGATACACCTGTTTGGTTCCAAGGCTTTGTTAATCGATTTGATAACTTTCAGATTCAAGAAGAGAATTTTCGGGAGGAATCTACATATGAATGGGGTGTGCAACGATATTTCAATGATTGGCAAAGGCATAACACGCAGCGCATCTATTCTGATGAGGAAGATGTTTTGCCCACTCCTTACTACCAATTCCCACAGTGGGGTGCGCCAGGAGCTGTTAACCCCGTTCCTGATTATGACCGGCAAGCTGCACTTGAGGCGCTCGAGAGGCACCAACGCGGAGAAGTTCAAGAGCATACTCAGCATGGGTCATCGGGACATTGGCTATTTGGGGATTAATTTCCATTGGATCATGTTATGTTATCTTTGAACAATTATTTTCTGTTTTGAACTATTTTCCTCTTTATGGTCGTTTAAGACTTTGTATGTTGATATCTAGGATTTTGGCATAAACTTCTACATGAGTGGCATTTAGGTACGGTTTGTACAATGCCATCTTATTCTACCCAGTTGATTTATAAGTTATGCCCGGTTTTTATGGTTATTTTGTTAGAGTGCTGTGCGGAATTGGAACCATTTGCATATGCTGGCAGTAAGTTCAGCGACAAAACACGCATGGCATATTCATCATTTTTCTGCAACATTCCCCGGGAAGTACTCGTTTCCTTTTTCTTCCCGCATTCGTGTATATTACATATTTTAGTTTTGTTGCATTGGGGACAATGCACAACTTAAGTGTGGGGAGGTTAAATTCACTTGGAATTTGTTTGTCCTCATAAGTTTAGTTGCTTCATAAATTCATAGATAAATTTTAGCGTACATATATATCTAACGCGATATCATTGTTTTTAGCTAACTTTTAGAACTTTCGGTACTTAGTTAGTATAATTTGGATTTCCAGGTTAACGAGTTGAAGTTTGAAAGATTGGTGATAATTTGATGTTGATTTGGAGCTGAAAAGTCAAAGTCGTTGCTGGAGCCAAAATCTCAAATAGCAACGCGATCTAGACAGATACCCAGGATAGCAACGCGATCCAGACTCCTTTACTGGATCGCGTTTCAATGTGCAATTCCGTTACAGAATCTTCCCAAGGCAAGTAACGCGATCCGTCTCAACTATCCAGGATCGCGTTCATATGAAGAAAACTGAGATTTCAGGATTGCGTTCCATACCGGGATCGCGTTTTTGAGCGGTTTTGCAGCAATTTGAAAGATTTAAAATACGTTCTCCTTTCATTAAAAACATAACTTCCATTCCAGAAAACACTGGAGACAAAAATTCTCTTAAACTTTTGAAGCTTTTCATCACTATTGAAGATCTTTCATTGTGCTAATCATTTTGGTTACTACGGATCATCACGTAATCATTGTAATCATTCGTCTTTCATCTTTATTATATATAATCATGTTAGCTTTGATTTCAATTATCTATATTGAATTTTCTGTGGTAATTATGAGTGGCTAATTCTATAAACACTTGTTTGGATGAAAGGATTAATGATTAGGGGTGTTAACTTCTGATATTCATGTTCAATCAAGTTACGTTTGATCGACTTTCTTACGAATTAGGGTTTCAATCTTAAGTCTGAATTATGTGGTGAACTAATGAATGATTATAGCGGATGTTTATCATTCATATGTTTATTATCAATTGTTTGTCAATGAATGATTGAATTTGATTGCGAACGCAGAAAAATTATAATTCAGATAATTAGACTTAAATTTGTAAGTAAATGATCATGGCGAATGTCTTTCATAGATTGAATTGTAACATGATAGATTGAGATTAAAGTTTAGGTTATATCGAATGTTAAATCTAACTTAATTGAGATGGACATGAACTGTATTTAATTTGTTCTAATTGAATACCCCGAAGTCATTAGCGAATTAATCCAAACAAGTGTAGTTTCTAGTATTTGGAAAAAGTTAAACAAATCATCCTGACTCTTCCTGAGTCCATTAGCCTAGTTAGATTAATTGAGTTGTTAAGTAAGGTGACAATTCGGTCACACAAAAACCCAAGTCTTTTATGTACCAAGTTAACTGCATTTAACTTAAAGTTCTCGATTACATAGTCTCTGTGGAACGAACCAGTACTTACTGTAACTACACTATACGCGATAGAGTATACTTACCTTAGTTGTGTAATAGTTCAGTGTCAGTATTTATTAGTTTATTTTATAACTCGATTTTACACATCACACTTTTTTTCTACAACCTATATATGTATTTATCAATGTCAATAAGAATTACTCCACATCGCATGGTAAATCAAGTTAGTTATTCTGATTAATAATTTTGACGTTAAATCATTGTAACTGAACATGTGTTAGAGATCAATAAGTTAAATAGTCCTGATTGGTTAATTAAAAAGAAATAATAAAAGGCACGGACGGACACTTGTGATTTGCATGTGACATTATCTAGCTACAGGGTGATGATAATATCTTGTATTGTAGACTTCATACAAACCACCAACTACATATATCGATCTCCCTATAGTTTTGCACATGCCAAACAATTGATATTTTACATATGGATAACATATTGGTCCTACGACCATATATGCTTTATGCCTTTATATAATTTAATTAATTAAACACATTATAACTTATATTTGATGGGTTTTAACGGTGTTAAATATTAAAATATTAATATGCGGAAAATAATAAAACAATATTAAACCCATTACCGCGATCCAAATACTTGTGTTAAATCAATCAACAACTAATTAAACAAGATGAAAGAACGCTTATAGTGACTTACTTGGTATAATCTATCTTTTGCTTATTGTTTGGAGGAGTCAACGCGTTCGTACCAATACTAGTCATCTTTATGGATAAATTTTGACATTTATCGATGACAAGTTGAGGAAATATTAGACCTTTTTGTAAGACTCATGAATTAATTAATGATATATATACTCAATATAAAGTGATACTCGTATTATGTACCCATTGTTTCACTTCAAAATTTATTTACCATCAAGCATTCGATTGAATTTTATTCTATGATTACATTTATGCTACAGAGTATAAGTTTGTATACAGTAGATCTTACTTCATTTCTTACCATCTTTAGAACCAAAAATACATATCTAGAGTTTTATAATATTTCTTACAACGGGAAGAAAGATATAAACCATCATGTTCTATTTAACAAACCACGATTTATATATATTTATTTATATTTGGAAAAAGAAGAAGATAATAAAAATAAATATACACTAAAGAAAACAAGAAAGGATGCGAAAGGTTCGATATAATCCAACAACATGCAACAACCAAAACCATACACAAGGCCCAAACCCACACCTGCACAAAAAGACCAAAAGGCCCCCACAACCACACACCCTAGAAAATAATAAAAAATAAAAGCGCGCTCTCTCTCCCTTTGGAGAGGGGCTGCAAAACACCCTCAAAAACAGCACTAAATTACAATACAACCACTTGACTAAAAAAAAAGACACACCATTAAATAATACCCACATACAAAGCCAAACAATACCCATACCCATACCCCTCAACGGTTACTTTTTTCCTTTTCCATCACTGAAAAAAACACCAACTGCTAACGGCTACATTGGTGTAATAGGGACATAGGGCTTAGGTTAAAATTACCATTTTGACCCTAGGATGAGAAAAGGGTTAATATGGGTATCCACTTTTTTATTATTTTGGAATGTCAAATTAAAAGGGTTGAAAACCATGTTTTTCTTTTTGTTGTGTTTCATTTGGGAGAATAACCACCGAACCTTTCCATAAGCATTTTTTTGGTTAAGGGGTGAAGTTAAGACGGGAGGTATAAGTAGCTTTGACCGCCCAATTGCCGGGAATGACATCTCTCGCTGATAAAGTCCGTTTGGTGGAGAGTGTAGTGAGTTTGACTGAAAAAGGTCCTTTTAAGGGTCCTTGAACGATCACCCAATTCGCACCCCAAACATGCTTCATCTCTAGCCACTCGGTTGATTGTGCCTGTTTAAACCATTTTAACAATGTGCGTTAGCAAATGAGTTTACATTTCAAAGGTTAAAATGAGGTTGGATTTTGATATAGAAGCTTTTAATTTCAATTTATAATTAGTAACGACAGATCAAAGCCCACTTGTGATATTTTATTATGCCCAAATTTTGTTTGATCCCACATTGATTTTGTTATTGATTAATCTTATAGATTATACTTTAGTAGTACTCTGGAGAAAAAATGCAGTACTTAATTAACAATGTATCATTAGTTAATTCAATTTAATAATAATCTTTTAACACATATCATAAATGCAAATCTCGAAATTTATGAAAACTGAATATCGTTAAATGCATCTTATCGTATTACTCCTGAACAAACATATAAAAAAGGTGGTGATATGTACATTACCAATTTTAACCACACACCATCAAATATACTACAAATTATTGTATTGTGCAACATTCCGATGCATAAATAATGGTTTACGATTAAAATTGGCGGAGTACTAATAACAATCCATAAAAAAAATTCTTTAAAGTTTTGAATTTTTGATGGAGTGATAAGATTGGATAGCTAGTAGATGTAGTGCAAAATAATTGAAGAGGAAAATGGGGAAAATGTTGGCTGGAAATAAGTGGGGGCATCAATCAAACAACATAAAGGTAAACACTTCATCAGAACTAACTACCACTAACGACTTTAACCATCATTAATTGAATTATTAAAAATATTTGTTTAGATACTATAATTATAAGTAATTATTAATTAATTATTATGATACTGTATTTATTTTGAAAGGCTGAAAGCCATGACACATGATTCCCAAAAAGTCAAAATAACATCAATTTAAAATACACTTGTACTTGTTCAATTTTAAGTGAGATCTAGAACTCCCAAAATAACCAAACCAATTTTTAAGCAAGATATGGTTTAATAACTTGTACCATATGCTATAAAAGGTTGTACATTAAACTAAAAAGAGTGTATATTCTGTACCCGACACATTCAGATTTCAACATGCTTCTTTTATGCAAGTGTGTGTTGTGTGTTTTAAAAAAGCTGATAAAAATAAAGTATTTTCTTTTGACTATTTTGCTATATTTTTCATGGTAAAGTTTGGATTCACAACTCACATTGTTCCAATTCCATGTTTCTTTATATGTATGCATTTTCTGCCATAACTTTACTTTTATATATATTTAACTACTTGTCACTTAGAATTTGGAATGTATGCCATTTTGATCATATTATATAGTTGTTTCATTATATTATATATCTTATCTCGTGAGTGTAATCTTTTTGACAGGACCAAATGTAATAAAATATACCTCTCGAATATGCATCGATCCAACATCGCCATCTCCATCCTCAAACTCGACTAAAAGTGATAGCCAATAGTTTGTTGATCCTTCGTTCACATGAAACGCAATGTTCTTTCCCGGGTATTTGCATGGTGTCCTGCATTTCATTTTCGTAATTTTAATAGTTTTTCGATAAAAAGTACTCTAATTTTGTAATAAAAATATTCATAAAAGAATTAAGGGGTTGTTTTTGTCATTCTTAAATAGTAGTGGGCGGTTTACAACCATTAATAAAAACACCAAACCCCTATCAAGTAAATACCATAACCATTAACAAAAAAAACACCAACTCACGATTTTTTTTTTTTAAAAATAAAAGACCTTTAAATACAAAAGGGGTGCGAAAATACCGGCGATACATGATATTCAGTACACCACGGTTCCGAAGTTGGTTGCGATCACCGGCAACCGCCATGCGACCGAACGCCGCACCACTTAAATCAAAATGTGTGTTGCCGCCGGAACAATAACCGCCGGGACATTCGTCGGTGATTATAACGGTAACCGGCCGGCGAGAACAAATAGATTTGTCTAAACACTTGACCTTATAACAAGCCCCACATCCTTCACCTCCTTTAAACAGAATTGGACTTACTGCTCCTACACGCGCCTTGAATGGCTTCACGTCTACCAGTGACCCGTACCCACACGCGCCACCTACGCGAGTGGAGTTGAATTGTTAGTCAATAAATTCTCATGTACAAGTTGTTGATGCATGAACCACTAGTTCCAACTATTGTGTAACTACTGTAACATTTTTCTATACAATGACTAAAATAAAATGTCACTTTATTTCTTAATTTTATTAGAAAACCACCGTAATAACGAAATTGTGTTCTCGAAGATAACATGCAAAATGTGAAACCGTTAATATAACGGTTTAAAACATGTTTAGTGATATGCGGAGAAAAACATATAACATCCGAATCATTAGTGATGTTTATATAATTTAGTCAAAAATGAATAAAAAATTAATTATAGTACTGATAGTATATCTAACAAACTTTTAACCATGTTGTCATTTAATTGCATGTAACGTACCATAAAAAGTCAGTTACATACATTTATATTTAGAATTGACAATTCAGTAAAAATTCGTTATTCATATGTTAATTTAATACAACTAGCCAAAATATATAAAAGGAGTCAAACTAACCATTGCTACCATCGCCTTCAGGGCTACCGTACCACGTGGCAGTAGCCGGAAGCCAATGTGAGCTAACCGAGTGGGCAAGGGGCCCACCGGACACCGCTGCGACGAAAGACATCAAAACACAGCATATTTTCACAATGCTGGTAAAATTGTATGTAGCAAATACCATTGTTGTTGTTGTTAAGAAAAACACAACCACCTTGTCGGAAAAATTTCCGGCCGGCGGCGGAGTACACGAGGTACAAAAATAACAAACAATTTAGAGAGAGAGGGAGAGACAGAAATGTGAAAGACAGTGAGTTCCACAGTGTTGGGGACTGGAGGTATTTAACGAAGTAAAAAAAAAAGAAGACAAATATAAACACGGGGTATGAATTTATATAAAAACAGCTTCTTCTAGTCTTAATTTCCATTTATGTCCTGATTGATGAAAGCTATTTACAGTCGTGCCATTGTGTACTTTTGTGTGGTGGGTGCCCACGGTAGTTAAGGCGTCAAATCCGGACTGTTGATTCGTGGTAGTGTCGGTTGGATCGGGTCGGGTAAACTTTTTCCTCTTTTCCCTTACTATTTTTTTAACAAAGCCCAGTTCATTGAGATTTTTAGATAGATAAGTATAAAAGAGTACTAACTCCGTCTATAAGCGAACTGAACGTTCGATGAACTATTCGTAAACTGTTCGGTGGGAAGTTTGTATGTTCGTTCGTTTCGTCATATGAACGAACATGAACAAACTTTTACGTTCGTTTAAGAATACGAACGAACATAAACATATGTCTCGTTTGTTCATTTACATTCGTGAACGTTCGATAACATATTCGTGAACGTTCGGTTAAATGTTCATTATTAAATAATAGTGTTATTAAATTAATACATACTTGTATATCTTTTTTTGATTAAGCTCAATTCTAAATATTATTAAATATTTAGATATTTTCATTTAATAATATTAATTTAATATCTAGATATTTTTACCTCAAATTTCCCTCTAATATTTACCTCTACTCTCCCCCTCCGCTAGTTCCAGATCTGCTGCCCTTACCTACGATCGGACCAAGCAAATGAGTTGGATCGTTTGTAATGTTAAATATGCATTACAAAGTTTCAAGTTCTATAATATACATGTGTAGATGTGTATATGTACGATCTTTATGTTTGTTGATGTTCGTTTAAGGTATTAACGAAGAAATGCATTAACTTATGTGTTTGTTCGTGTACGTTCGTTTGTGTTCGTGAACAAACAAATTTTCTAAGTAAACGAACATGAACACCAAAATCCGTTCACTTATCCGTTCGTCTTCGTTCGATTATTTGTCATAACCGTAATGAACGAACACGAACACACTTCGTTCATGTTCGTTCGGTTCATTTACATGCCTACTAGTAACTTAATTAAAATTAAGGGGAACAAGCTAAATTTCAAGGAGACATATAATTTGTTATTTTCAAAGTATATATTTATATGCATGACCTAATGTCTTAACAAAAGCTTTTAGGATTCATTTTTTAATTTTTCATGGTTTGTTAAGTTATGGTTAATTAGTCGTTAAAACTTAAAAGATGTGTTAGATATTCTAAACCCGTTTATCTTTATGCTTTATTGGGGTTAGTGATCACGATGCTTCCTTTTTTGCTTGACCATTTTTCTTGATTACCTCTTTGTCAAATAAATAATTCTTAAAAATGTTGTAGCCGTGCTCTATATGTATTGGAGTAATAGTTAGAGTTATTGTTTGATTAAATCATCTACATTCTGTTTGAACATGGTCTTAATATATATAAGAGCATAAACCCAAAAAAAAGTTTAGTCTATATATAACTTAGACATATCACTTATATATTTAATCTCTTTGACTAAATAAGTGGTGTGACATATGAATGGTGGATAGTACGTAAGTTATTTGATGTTACCGCACATATATATTCTATAAATTAATATTCATTAAAACTATCGTTGTTTTAACTAGGGGTGACCATAGCCGGTTTGGATCAAAGCTGAATCATAAACTTTGGTTTTTGAAAACTTAAAACTGAAACTGTTCGGTTTTTATGTTTCGGTTTTGAATTCGATTTTGGGTTGGTTTTTGGTTTTTTCGGTTTTGACATTTTTTGGGTTTGGGCCAATGAAGTCCATTAACTTTTGCTAGTTTCTTATTGCCCAACAAATTAATTCAAACAAATCATAGTAATGTATCATATGTTTACAATATCTTTTTAAATAATCCAACTTATTGCGATTTAATTTATATGAATGTAAAGTCTTTATTATTTGTAAAATACAAATTATAAAGTTATAATCGAAAAAATAAAATTTTAAGTATATGTTTTTCTACGTATGGTTCGGTTCGGTTTTTTCTGCCGGTTTTTTTGTAAAAAACCAAACCGGTACTCAGTTTTCTATATATCAAAAATAAAACCGCCGTTTATTGATATAGATCAATTTTTCGGTTTTGATTTCTCAGTTATTTTGGTTTTTAAATCGATTTCGGTTTTTCGTGTTGACCCTAGTTTTAACTATAATCTCAATAGGATACGAGTCAAACATAACGGTTTACAAAATACGAATGAATAGTGTTTGCCAAATGTGTGAAAGAGTCCGTAGTATGTGTGTGGAATTGGAATGTGAAAGCTATTGATGGTTGCAACTACTACTCGGTCTACTATATGTATTGGGCTTTGTGACAATTAATATTTGAGTTGGATTGAATTTCTATGGCTTTGAAGAATGCAGTAAAACAAAGAAACAAAAGTATTTACCAGTTTACACTTCCACGTGCCACATATATTTGGGTCGGATTTGAGGGTCTTAATTTGTTTTATTTTGTTTCACATGAGATAAATATGAAATTGAAGGGAGGATAAAGTATGATACATTGATACTTACGGAACTTTTTAATTAAATTTGAGTCATATAATGCGTGAAACGGATAAATAAAAAAGCGTCTGTAAATTTCCTCTCGACGAGTTTATTATATACAATGATTGAAAATTGTATTGTACTCACGCAATGTGACGATATAAGTAGTAAAGTTGGGGTGGTTTATATGCGATTTGCGGTATTTTGTTGGTATTCAGTGATATCTAGCCATGGTTGAAGTAGCCTGCGATGGTTGTAAAAATTACATACATCTCTCTCATAACTTAATAATTATTCCATATCCATACGTCTATAATATGTTCTTAGTATGTTAATAATATTACACTCTTTATTAAAATATATATTGGATAAATTTGAGCATTTAAGAAAAAAAACCCAACTTATGTAGTGCCTCCACTCACCAGTGACCACACTTACATTTGGAGGGGTCATCAGGCATTAAATGTTTTGTGATCACATTATTATCCATTAGTGGACCACTCATTCTATTCACAAAATTTATACATCACATAGTGTTCACATGACCCTTTGCACTCATATAATTGGATAGTTTATGAAACTTTACATATATTATTAATATATTCATGCATCTGACTTTGAAATATCCTTCCGAATACATTCAATTAAAACCATCTATTGTATGTTTTAAAACCGTATATTATAATTTCTATACATATAATAGTAAATATTGTATGTTTTAAAACCGTATATTATAATTTCTATACATATAATAGTAAATTAGATGTATACAAAAAATAATTTTAAAACTTGACTACAAACGATATAAAGTTTCAAAACTAATTATATATAATATTAAAAGATGTAAAAATGGATACATCGCAAAACTTAGGGTGCATTTAGTTACGGAAAATTTCCCTATTTTCTAAGTAATTTCTGTAAGAAAACTAGAATATTGAAAAACATGTTTATATCCAATTTTTCTAAAAAACTTTTCATAGAAAAAGGAAATTTTCACTTTCGTTCTTATAACTAAAAAAGTGGAAAACTACTTTTTTTATGGTTCTTTAAGTTTTTATCTCTTTTTTCTTTTGGAAAAGGAAAACTATATCTCTCATATTTGAATGCATTTTTTAGGTTTTCTGTACTTTTTCAGAGAAGTAAAATACTTCACACTCTCTATAAAATAGAAAATGAAAAATGAAAGAATTTTTCAGTAACAAAACTCACCCAATAAGGTCCATGTTAAAATAGCGTTTCATAGAAGTATTTGCAATGTTTAAATATAATTTGAGGAGCATGTGCTCATTAAGCATTTATTTAATGGCTCTAGTTCATAAAGTTCGATTTATGGACAAATTCTTGTTACAAATATAAATTGTCCTTCTAAATAATAACTACACACTACTATTTTCACTGATTTTAGTTAACTATCTATATGTTGATGATAAACTATAATTGAATGACTAATAAATATATACAAGTCTTGTTATTTAGTTATTTTATTAGACATAAACTCATGCTCAGAATAAAATATAAGGTAAAGTGGTAGTTGTGCATCGTGCATTATAACAAGCTAAGACAAAAATGAACCATAAAACACCATTATGCTTTCAAACCCTAAATTTGTGAATCATGATCAATCACTACATCAATGTTGTTATTCTTTTCCATTTTCCAAATTATTTATGTATAAATACTAATGTGCTAACATCATTACTTAGCCTTATATTACTCGTATTTGAGTACCCATCTAATTCGGAAAGATTTTAAAAACTGTAGACGTTTTATTACAGATTTGATGAATTTTAACTCTTTCGATTCATCTAACCTTTTTGTTTTAGTAGATTTCTTTTACGCGTTTGATTGGTTATTAGTTACATACACTCTAATATAAGGCTTGTCTATCTTTCTATATGAATGAAAATAAGTTTTATTTGTCATGCAATTCAAATCTACAAAATATTTTTTTTTTCTTTAATAACAACTATACTTCAGCAAGTTTATGTTTCTTAACATGGTTGTCCGACATACCAAGCATCTAAACCTTTAAACCATGCTTTTAATAAAAAGTTACCTCCTTCATTAAAGGGACTAGAGGAAAAGTAAACTTTCATAAAGATCTTTTGATGCGATTGTCCCTTTTTAAAGTAATCAAAACTAATTGAGTGTGTGTAAGTTGTATGCATAAAATATAGACTTTTTGAGACCAGCAACGTGTTTGACCCATTTCAACCGTTTGGGATACAACACAGCCCAAATCGACTCATTCACAAGAGGGGTCCAAAGTGTCAAAATTTTAACCAAGAGTTGAAAAACTACAAGCATAAATGGTTTTGTGGCACCAGCCGGTAGATCAAGATAGTACAAAAACACACAAGCATTTTACAAACCAACTGAATGCAATTCCTCCCTAACATGTTAAGAAAGCAGATAATGGTATAGCTTATATGTGCATCTAGCCAAAGAGCCACAAGTCCCTGAGTTTAGTTTCCTACACAACATCAAACTTGGGTATTTAACAAAATTTACACTAAACATGTTTAAATATATTCTATTAAACGTTTACAAGAATTGAACATCTTTCCTGGTTTCAGTTTGTTTGGATGTGCAGATAAAAGAAACCGATAATTTTGCTTGCCACTGGAGCTCTCCCACATTGGCACGTAAGTTCCTAAAATCTTCGCCTGCTTCCCTGCAAGCGGACACAAGTAGTCGTAAGCTAAACCATTTTTGTAATGAAGACAATTTTAGTAATTTCTAATCAAACTATATAGACCTCGTGCATGGAATCAAGTTCGACCCAATATCCTTCAAACTAAAACCAACCTTATAAGTAAATGGGTATTTAAGCTACCTGATTACATCTCCAAATATCATCTGGTTCCATAAACAGGGCCGGCAACAACATAAGCGGGTTGTTTCACGTAATTCCTCAACACTGGATAATCTTCAAGGGTAGCATAATCATCATCACTATCATATTGTCTTTCTTGATGCGGCCCAAGAGCTTTGAGAATCAGAGCCAAAAACACAGACAACCCCTGCAGTTAAGACACAAAACTTTGTTTAACAAAACCTACTATTAGTCAAATTTACCAAGCCGTGAGGGAAACGATACTAAACAATCAAAATGGAAGACAATGTTAGAAATTATATTTAACCCCATAGTAATTTCAAAAAATATATTATATTAAGAAAAAGACAGCTTTTAAAGATGTACATACTTGAAAATTGCATACATAATAACAAATCACGTTGTGATTTTTCATTCTATTCTACAATAAAAAGAGGAAAAATATACACCCTTTGGCCATGGAATAAAATCAACCACATGGAAGGGATCTCATTCCTTCAAAAAAGGCCCATAACATTTCATTAGACAAAACAAGAGCTTTTTTGTCATTCCGATGAAGTGGGCCCTTCCATTCTCAACAACCATAGGATACGCTACATTAGTTGCTTTGTATGGTTGTACCATAAAATGTAACATTGTAACTGAAAACAAAAACGCTAATAAAGAAGCCAAAATGGCGGTGCAGCATGTGCAATTTTGTAAAATAGTATATCATAAAAAAAGGGTGATAGAACTTTTTAGTACAGCCCAACAAGGATTCTACGTGATCAATCAATATCCTTCATCATAAAAAGAACTTTCAAGTTGAAAAAAAAATATACGAACAATTAACAATGTTTCTTTTACCCGACAAAAGCACATGGACTACAAGATAAAAAAACATGTGAAAGCGTCAAAGACGTATAATCTGCTTGAGTAAATAGTACGTATATATGGAAAGAAAGATACGAATGTGTCATTATATAAGATCAAGCAGATAAAGTAGTCATAGTGACTTTTGTGATAAACAGGACGATACTGCATGTGTTTGTGTACGAGAAAGGGGGGCACATATGTAACTCCCCAAAGCACAAAGTCATAAACTGACCCAATGATCTCGGATTTCAAATTAAAAAAAAAATGGTGGAAGTACCGAAGTAGTTAGTATCCCAAATCTATAAGCAAAGAAGGTGTTAAAACTTTTCTGCAGGGTACCTGAACTGCAACAACAGAGAAGCCAATCCATTTACACATCTCAAAGTTGCCTTTGATAAAATCCTTGAACTCGTTGAAGTTTCCACTTGGGTCTTCTGGGAAATCCTGATATGATGAAGAAAGTTAACACTATATTTTGGCATATTGTGGCACTTAGTGCAGTACAATTTTATTTTATTTTTTAAAAAAAGGGAGAAAAGGGATATAAATCAAACAACAGTTCTACAGATTCATGATTACAAAGTACCTCTTCCCAGTTCCGATTTAGAAATACATCCATTGTTACTGCGCCTTCAAGCATCAAGAACAAAACAATAAAGACCAAGTACTATACCCATGTTAAGGACGTCAATGGTATAATGATTACGACTTTATCAATAAACATATCAATCAAATAACTTCAATGAAATATTTTAGCATGTATTTAACATGTCGACAATGTAACTCAAAAGTCTAAGGGTGTATAGATGTGTGTGTGAAGTGATTATAGTGTCTTGAGGAATCAGAATCAGAATCAGATAATTAGCTGCTTAAAGTTTAAGAATTACATAACTTTACATATGTTACGATAAGCTTTTTCTTACGAAAATCTTTAGCTGATTTTTCAAATAAAAACTCATCGTTTTGACCCTAAATAACTAAAATGATCAGTTCATCCTAACATTAAGAACCGGTAATTATGACTTCAAAGCACTAATCAGTTTAAGCTTAACAATTCTCTCATCCATATACCCCTGCATCTAACATAGCTGCATTTTATATGTACAGGTCATCAAGCTGAATGCATTGAGTACATGCCTACAAATTATCTGAATCTCTATAAATTATATTGAGGGTTCAGTTATTGACTGCTGAAAACTGTAGCTAAGTATGTTCGTATAATACAACTACAATAACATCCAGCCTAACACGAATGAGAGTATCGTTTAAATAAGGAGGATACACAATACAAACAACAACCGTTTGCTGTCTCTGCAGCAATATGACCTGAGCACGTGATCACACACAAGGTTGCACCAAGTCCAAGCATAGTGTACATGAACCTGTATCGTTCAATACGCAGCAAGAGTAACGATAATGATACGTAATCTCAACTTTGAAAATGTATCAAATTTTATTATTAAATTCTAACAAATGAGAAAATTCTTGAATCACTAAAACTTAAAATAGATGTACAAAACCAACTAACAATCTGGAGACCCCATAGATAAAAGTTGAGAATGACATATATGCAAAAAGTTGAACTTTTTGACTTGAAAAAAGAAGAAGTAATCATTGTATTAGTAGTTTATACATTCATTCATAACCTTATATACAGACAAAAATGTGAACTTTATGAACTAAAAATGAAAAAAAAAAAAAAAATTATAAAAATAACTATATACCAAGGAGCAGGGAAATCAAGATCATGAATCTGACGATGCCATGCTCTGATCATCCAAATTGAATAAATAATCATGGCCATCCCAAACATTCCAATAAACGAATTCACCAGTTTCAGTAACGCTTGAATGCAACTCCTTAACATTCTAGTCATTTCTTGAATATATAAAAAGGTAAAGTGAAATTGGGATCAAGAATTCGAGTGTTGTTGAACCAAAATACAAAACCCTAGGAATTAGGGTTTGGATTTTGGGTGAAAATTGAGAGTGATTGACTGACGGGCAGCAGGTAGCAATTGTTATGCAGGGAGTTGGAATTGTGTATGTATGAATAGACAGATTTTGAGGAGTAAATTCTTGGATCGGATTAACAACGCCGATCAAAGGAGTTCTTGAAAATTGGGTTATTGTCTGATTGTAAATTCAAGATTAAAAGATTAAACTTTTTTACTTGATAAAGGGTTAATTAAATAAGTTGACTCTATTTCTATAGTCAATTTCTAATATTTGGATAACATTTATGCAGTTTTACAAATAATAAATTTAGCTTTTTGGGATAACAAAAATGAAAATTTAATTTTTAAGCCATGAAATACTGGTATATGGGATAACAAAAATGAAATTTTAATATTGGGATAACAAAAAAAAAACTTAATCGATAGATTTTTGTGTCGTAGAAAATATCATGCTAGCTTTACAGTTTATACACCAACACTAGATCCACTTTTGTGTTATGTGATTTGTAGAAATATAATTTTGATTAAATTTATGTAAGAACAAGTTCGTCAACGATTTAGCCTACCTAACTTAGAATATAACGGCAAATGCAAAGTATTGACATCAATTGGTACTGGCAATATAAGTCTAGAAGCGTAACTTTAGGTGACTGAAACTTTAAAGAGTATTTATCAAATAATTATGGATTTGATAATGGACCGAACAAACAAACACAGTGAATCCATCTAGACATAGTAAAAAAAATTAACCGGGTAAAATAAACATTCTTCTTCATTTCAAAGTGAAACACTCAAACCATAAAAGAAAATATGTGTTGCTACAAGTTCAAATCTTTGTAGTAGTATGCTCAATCTTTATCCTATTTAGTCTTCGTTTATAATGACTTTATACATTTTTCCTCTGTAATACCATGAGGGACTCTATTTTTTTTTCTTTGTTTTTTTTCCTTTTTTTTTTTTTTGTCAACACTTTATATTTTAATGATACATAAAGTGAGATTTATATTTGTGTATGAAACTTTTTGCGTAGAAAATATATTTTCTTCGCAGTGTTAATGGTTAATTATTTTCAGTTTTAGCATGTATTTAATTAACCCTTTAATTTTAATTCATATTCTAAACCTTAATAAAGGGTATTTTGAATTACTAAAACTCTAAAAGTGCATCACCAATCGATCTATATAATTTGCTAGAACGTGCGTACATTAAATTTTTAAATAAAAAATCAAATTTGTCTGTTTAGACTCACGTTCGTTTAGTTCATAACCCAATTCTACCCGAATTCTTTTTTACTAGGTAATTTTATCAGCTATAACATTAAGTAATTGAGTCAAGATTGAATACAAAACTTTTCTTTTAGCTAGTTGAAAACATTGAAATGCTTACTTATCTAAGTCTATACGCAAATAAGTTTAATATGGATTGATATACCATGAACCGGTTAAGTTCATCAAAAATTAATATATTGAAAGTAATATTTTATCCTTTACGAAAATATCTTTCAAATTTCATTATGAGCTATCACTAAGTGATGATCTACTTATAATTTAAGCTAATAAAACACTTTTAAAATGGAAAGGATAAGATGTTATTAATAAGTGTATACAACAAATTTTTTATACATACTTCAAATGTAAATTTATATATTAGAGTATAATAATGCGCATAAAAGTTTATGTACGCATGAAAAATGTAATGTATATATTAACTCGCTCAATGAATAGCGTAAAATTTTATTGATGAATACACCAAATTTAGAATGGAGGAAGTAATAAAATTACTCTGGTAAAAGTTATCGAGTAAAAACACACTTGGGGCTTTGAGATTGATAAAGATTTAGGTTATACAAACACCTGAACCGCATTAGCAACTTGCGAAAATCGAGTGAGGCCCCAAAATCATCAAAACTTGAAAAGATACATGGCAGGTGTGTTGACGGAGCTCCAAAAAAAGTCAACAAATTGGGCTAAAGTAATAGATGAAATAGTAAGATTAGAGAAGAAAATATTCCCTAAACACGAATCACTTGCTCAATCATTCAATGATGAACTCAACAAGAAAAACACCGGCTTAATTTACATACAAATTGATGGTGATATTGGTGGGTATGTTATGTATTCATGCCCTTCTTCTCTTTGTGCCATCATCACTAAACTTGCAGGTATAATACTATCATCTTTTATTATTATATTTTATTTTATGATGATTATGTGAATATTTGATGAAGAATCGGATTATCCAAACCCTAATTTGATCAAGCTGGGACGTTTTCTTGGCTTAAAGCAGGTGACTTTACATGCTATTTGTTGTGCATTGCCAAAAAGTTATGATCTTTAAGTAACTCGGATTGTTTTAGATATGCCACTGTTATTAGGTTTAAAATATCTCACTCAGTAGATTTGCAATCCTGTTATCTGTAAGGGATTTGCCTTAGGGGAATCTTGATAAGATCATGACATCTCTTTATTATAATAATGAAATTGTTTATAGACTACTAAATAAATAACTCAGAAGAAATCAAATACAACACAACATAGCAAATATCCTTTCTACTCAATTGAACCTCACACTTGTATATAGTTATATATATAGCCACTTTAATAACTCTGCTTCAACCATTATACGTAAAGTATTGTTATTTGTTATTATCTGAATCAGCATGTCTCTGTAACTTGAACTTTATCATATGTTCTAGACTTCTAGTGGCCAATGTTAGCTGCTGCAAGATGCAGCTATTATCGTTGCTGCAATGTAAGAAGCGACAGCGTTTCGTTAATATTCACTTCCTAGACGTGTTAATCTGAAAGCGTGGTTGTTAATATGGAGTAAGTTTGTGTGTGTATCATTGTTGCTGTTGATACATGGTCAATGTTAATTTGAATGAAGCTAAATCGGTACCAGTCACCAGACATAATTCTGACTGTAATGTTCAATGGCATGTGATTGTCTTTGAATGATAGCCCATTATTATATGCAATGAGTAGAGATGGACATTTCAGCCCAACTACTAATTAATGGGTCTGGGTTATGTTTTTATCTATAAAGGGTATCAATTAAAAGGGAACACATCCAATGGGTCGAATGGGATGAGAGTCATCGAAAGTGTAGTCCAATGCATAACATGGTCAGTGGTCATAAATCGCTATTTTGAATATAGTTGGCGTATTCTGGTTGTAGTTTATGTTTTGTTATCATATTTGACACATTAAAAAGGATGTACAGGTGTCTGGTTGTCGTCCCGGCCTGCCTCATTTGACCCCTTACCCCACCTGCACAGCCCGCCTATCTTGCCACCTCTAGCTACAAGATTAAGAAAATGATCTTTTTATTCTATTATATTGCTTTCTGTTCCAAGAGCTCTTATCTGAGTGTTTGTGCTGATTTGTCACCAAGGTTTCTCTGTTTCATAAAATGTATAGCAGTTCCTATATTGATTGAGTTTTTTGGTTATTTTGTTTACTACTCCGTAATAATAGTGAAGGAGAACTATAGGCGACAGGGGCATGGAGAGGCACTAGTAAAAGCAGCAATAAAGAAGTGCAGGAGTAAACGCATAAACCGGGTATCGCTTCATGTGGACCCTTTAAGAACTTCAGCGGTGCTTCTATACAAGAAACTTGGATTTCAAATCGACACTTTGGTAAAGAGTTATTATTCTTCAGATCGAGATGCGTATAGAATGTACATAGACTTTGATAACGAGTAGCTAATAACCATGGGAGTTCAAACTGTTTATCAGTACAACATGTATGATTGATAAGTCTTTTTGATGATCTATATAATCAAATGATCTTGTTAAAGACGATTGCAGAGTTGGAATGTGACTCGTAAGCAAAGAATAATATATTTGAACTTCTTTTTATATATCATAAGTTTATAATAAAGATGATTAATTACATAAGCATCCTATTGTCTAATGGGTTTTGGACCCTTTAACTTTGTAATTTCGATATCAATCTGTCGTATATGTCATGTTTATTATCAACTATCTTACTATGTACATGGATTATCCAGGTTAGACAGTTGATGAAGGCAAGACTGTTATTTCAAGGCACCCAGAGTGTGCCATCAAACAAATCTGTTGGTTTCCTAAATCCTACTTTAATCAATCTGTGACCAATTTCAATTGCCAGTTTAATGCCTAATTTATAATATGAGTTACATCTTAATATCTCATCAAAGTTGAATCTGATTCTGCAAGTGATCAAAATACAATGTACATTTTTTTAAACATTTATGTCCTTGTGTTTTTATAAAATCAATTATGCAAGTAATTTGATACATCCAGTTCTAAAAATTTCAAAATAGTACTAATGACATAAACGACAAAAGGAAATAAAATAAAATAAAATATAAAGGGGAAATGTTTTGTTTCTGTTTTACCACTCAATTTCTTTCCTGTTTTATTTATTTGTTTCCAGAAAGAAATCGTTTAGTACGGATGAAGGTTTGAAGATGATGATGATAGCAGCAACAACAACCACAACGGTTCATCTTCCTCAAAGATTTCGCATTCACACAAGAAAAAGAGTAGCAGCTCCAGTTATAATCAAATCCATCCCAACCCCCTTTCAAAACCATCATCACATTATCCAAACAAGTTCTTCATTCAAGCTTTGTTGCATCAACAATGATAACAACCACAAATCATCTCAGGTTTGGAAGAAAATTTAACCCATTTTCTCTATTTGCTTCTGAATTCATATTTGACCTAGTTATTTTAGTGGAATGTTAAGTTAGAAATTAGAAAGGAAAATTTGTTGCATCATAGTCTATTTTTACTTGGGAATTCTTACTATATTTATTTAGACTATAAAAGGTTCAAACTTTATGATATCTTCATAAAGACAATACTACCCAAGTCCCATAACTTGAGTCTTTTGACTTTTGATGGTCAAAATGAAATGTCAACCTTTGTGGTTGCAGTACAGTGCTGTATAGATTGGCAATATAACATAGTATGGGCTAAGAAACTAAAGTTTCAATTCAAGAAGTAATATGCATAATCTTCAAATCATAAGTATCCAACTCTATTACTCTAATAATGTGATACAGAAGTATAGGCTTACCGCTTACATACTATATCTCTTTCAGCTGGTGTTGAATTCCCCCGTTTATCGATTCTGAAAAAAAAAATGTTTTTAATATAATATATGCAACAAAGATTTTGAAATCCCATATTTGAGTTGGTATCTTTGGATCATCGATTCTACTTGTGTAAATAGCATGGGCGTTAACTGTTCATTGTTGCAGGGTTTTTCAGTCCTGAAAACAGACCACCAATGTGACATTGGAAGCACATGGAGCACTTTGGCCTTTTATATTTTTAGTTTACACATCCCTCTTAGCTTTGGAGGACTGTCTGTTGTTGCACAACTACTTCATCAAAATGTTCTTGATCCTGAAACTCAGGTGATTCAACATTTGTAGCAAATTTATGTTTTTGGATGTCAAGTGAAATTGCATTATTCTCTTTGTGTTTGCTTTGGAACACTTTATGTCCATCTTTGTACTGTTGTAACAAATTAGGACGTCAAATATGATTAGCAAAAGTTTCATCACGTCAATATTGGATCATTAAGAGAAAATGATTTTATAGGATTTATGCTTAATATATAAATATACTTTTTGATAGTTCTGGCTCAATCACTTAAGATATTTTTCTTTTCTGTACCCTTTTGCCCATCAAAAATAATATATAACCTGAACCGATTTATTCACAATCCCCTTTGGTTTAAATGCCTCTAGTTTGAACTTTAAACTTTTAACATCATCTGTTTGGTAACATTACCTTTTTCTTGACAGGTATTATCACTACTTCTAATACAAACTTTAGAGTTTGTTGCATTTATGTTGCTGCTTTCATTCTCCGAGAATTCGTTTAATATTCTTAGCTTCTTTGAAACAAGAGTGTTTCCCAAGGAACGTAACTGGTTACTAGCATCCGTGCTTGGTCTGGCTTTTCTTCTCGCATCAGTCTTCCTTACATCAGTTGTAGGCGACAAGTTGATTGGGCCTAAGGTTAGTCTCGAAACCATCAATCCATATTAGTCTTAACTCTTAAGAATGCGTCATTCCACAGAATTAGGGAAGGTCATATTGGATGATGAGCACTTGGGTTGGAAACTATCTAATGGATTTGGGTTATACGGTCATTGTTAGCATGGGTTGAACACACACACCAGGTTGGGTTGGGTTACAACAGTGTTTTTCCACTATTAGACAAAACTCAGTAAACATTTAATTTAAGATGATAAAAAACCCAAATCGACCCATTTACTTAAGATAATGACATCGTTGCTGCTGTGATGCAGGAAGTTAACAACCCAATTTTGAAGGAAATTCTTTCGGGTGGGTCTCTCACAGTCATCGGGTCTACTCTTCTTTACTGCATTGTCACTCCACTTCTTGAGGAAACTGTTTACAGAGGATATTTCTTGACGTCTCTTGCCTCGCGAATGGAATGGCAAAAGGCGGTTGTGATAAGTTCGGTTGTTTTCAGTGCCACTCATTTGTCTACAGACAATTTCTTACAATTATGTGTTATTGGGGTTGTTCTTGGATGCTCTTATTGTTGGACTGGGACATTGATCTCTCCTTTTGTTATTCATTCACTATATAATGCCCTTATTTTATTTATCACCTTTACATCTTAATGTTATTTGATTTTGAAACTCTTATAAATTGGGTTATGTACTTATGTGTTTAGATTAACTTAGGGTGTGTTCCAGAGTCCTATTTTGTAGGGAAAGGAAGGTGATAAGCTGTCAATAGTTTCAATTTTCTAAAATTTCCTAAAATGACAAATAAAATAAGATAATTCAAACACTTTAGAAGATCATCTTTCAATAAACCAATTTGTTGTTATTAATTTATGTGTAAAAAAACTGTAAGGAAAAAAAATGGAGTATATAATAGCATAGGGGCAAATATGTAAATGTGAGGAGTATTGATGCTTTATTCAAATCAGCAAAAACTTGTTTTACATGGGTGGGTCATGGGTGTGTTTCTAAGTAAGTGGTTTCTATTTTGAGGGCTTTTAGAAATTTATTTTTGGGAAATTTGCAATTTTTATTTATGTGGTTTTCTGTTTTTGCTAATTTTGTCCTTTTACTTTTTTTTTCGCTTTTTTTATCCCTGTGGTTTTTAGTTTTTGCCGATTTTGTCCCTTTACTTTTTTTTTCCGCTTTTTTTATCCCTGTGGTTTTCAGTTTTTGCCGATTTTATCCTTCTGTTCAATTCTTGTTAAAAACCCCCCATTAATTGCCATCACGTGCCAAACATGTGAGGGAATTTCCGTCAATGGCACTTCCCAGCTACAAATCAAGAAGAACTTCAATATTTTATACTCGTAATCCATTGCTCTAAGAGTTGCTTCGAGATTGTTTCGTGCCCTACCTGGATTATTAAGGGCACGAAACAATCTCGAAGCAACTCTTAGAGCAAGGGATTACGAGTATAAAAGATTGAAGTTCTTCTTGATTTGTAGCTGGGAAGTGCCATTGACGGAAATTCCCTCATATGTTTGGCACGTGATGGCGACTTAACGGGGGTTTTTAACAAGAATTGGATAGAAGGATAAAATCAGCAAAAACTGCAAACCACAGGGATAAAATCGGCAAAAACTGAAAACCACAGGGATAAAAAAAGTGAAAAAAAAAGTAAAAGGACAAAATTGGCAAAAACGAAAATCCACAGAGATAAAAATTACAAATTTCCCTTTATTTTTTTAAAAAGAATTCTCACTTTATTTAGTTTAAAACATAGATAATTTTTTGGAGGAATTCAAGCTCATGAACTTTTAGAGTCTCAAGCCCCTAGAAGCATCCATAACAAAGATGCCAAACACACCCAATATACTTGGAACAACCGAAATAAAAATTATTATTTTTTATGTTATTCAATTCGTTGGATTTTTAATCTGGATTGAATATTAATATTTTAATTCAAACCAATCTAATAGATTTATGGATATATGAATAGTCAATAGTAATACACAAACCCTAATAACACAATAATCCATTTCTTTTAAAAATGCTATAAATATAAATTCGGTTTGTCCCCTTGACCCTATGATCCAATCATTAAATTATGGTAATAAACTAATAATAATGAAAAAAAAAAGGAAATCACGTGGACTATTTGACCAGCTTAGCTTAGGATTAAAGCAACCCAAAACCTATATATATCCACACAACTCTTAAATTAAAACCCTCACAAAAAACCCAATTCAAACGACAAATTCGTAAAAAAAAACAACCTAATCAATCGTTTATATGGCGAATCTAGAGTTTCTGATCTTGAAGAACTTTTCGACAATGATACTGAAAAGTTGGATGGGGATGGTCAGCACAGGGAAGATGATGATGATGATGTCAACGGAGATTTTGCGGATATAGAAGCTCTTAATTACGATGATCTTGATAGAGTTTCAAACTTCCAGAAAACCCAAAGATATATCGATATCATGAAGAAAGTTGAGGATGCTCTTGACAAAGGGTCGGATATGTGGATGAATCAAAGCATGGTTCATTTGGAAAACGATCCACTGATTGTGGATTGTAATGCGTTGTTGGTTGACATAGAAAACCAGATTGTAATCATCCACAACTTCATTCGTGATAAGTATCGTCTCAAGTTTCCGGAGCTAGAGTCTCTGGTGCACCATCCTATCGATTATGCACGTCTGGTTAAGAAGATTGGGAATGAAGTCGACGTAGCCCTTGTGGATCTTCGAGGACTGTTGCCATCAGCTATGATCATGGTTCTTTCTGTTGCGGCGTCAACCACCCCTGGCAAACCACTTCCTGAAGATGTTCTTGAAAAGACCGTTGAGGCATGTGATCGAGCTCTCGCGCTTGATGAATCAAAGAAGAAAGTTCTTGATTTTGTTGAAACTAGAATGGGCTACATTGCACCTAATCTTTCCGCCGTTGTTGGGAGTGCGGTTGCTGCGAAACTGATAGGGACAGCTGGTGGTCTATCGTCTTTAGAAAAGATACCAGCTGATAATGTCCTTCTTTTGGGTGCCAAGAAGAGGAATTTAGCCGGTTTTTCTACTGCGACATCTCAAGTTCATGTTGGTTACATCGAGCAAACGGAGGTTTTTCAGACTACACCTCCTGCTCACAAGATGCGTTCGGCTCGGCTTTTGGCAGGAAGGTCAACTCTTGCAGCACGTGTAGACTCTGCAAGCGGTGATCCATCAGGTAGCTTAGGAAGAAAATATCGTGAAGAAATCTGTAAGAAGATTGAAAAGTGGCTAGAGCTACCTCCTGCAAAGCGACCTAAACCGCTCCCCGTCCCTGACTCTGAACCTAAGAAGAAAAGAGGTGGTCGTCGTCATCGGAAGACCAAGGAAAGATATGCTATGACGGACAAGAGGAAACTGGCAAACAGAATGCAGTTTGGAATACCTGAAGAAAGCTCATTAGGGTTTTTTTCCTTTTGATTGTGTTAAATTCAAGTAAACATGTTTAAATTGCCATCTTTACTCTTAAATCCACAAATTTAAGTTGGTCTTTTTTGGTAGATATTATCCTTGGTATATTGTTTCTCCCGAGGGCATGGTATGGCTTTGTTCTTGGTCTTGAATAGCAGAGCAAGTATACAAGTATTAGTAGCATAACAAAAATGCGTTCCTCGTCATTAATATGTTTGCTCGCGGCAATTGTGGCCTCTCGGGAGAATCGATGACTGCATCTTTGATGCACTGCTAGTACTAGTTGGGGGGAGTATATCCAAACATCCACGGAAGGCCCATGTCTTTGAGTACTAGGCTGGCTGCTTTGGTTTCTCTAGAAGATCCAGTGATACTTTGGTAACCATTGTTGTACATTCGATGATGAGGTAATTTGAGCACTTACAAGGACGATTCGTCTAACTTGCTATCCTTTATTCTCTAAAGCACCGTGATTTGTATAAAGTATGCACTAAAAATAAGGGGATATGAATTTCTATTTCCTTGATTTAAGCTCTCCTGTTTAGACAGTTTATAAAGGCAGAACTGTGAGTTTAAGGCACTCAAATTGTATTGTTTAGGATACCATATCAACACCAATTTCATTATAAATTTATAGTCGTCGGTAATTACTAGTTGACCAATTTCTGTTTCTTAATGCTAGTTTAATGCCCAACTTATGACATGAGTTAAAATCATCAAAGTTAAATGTAATCTCTGAATATGTACATTTTGTATGTACATTTTTGTTATTTGGTTCATGAACCAGAAAAAGAACGTGTAACGAATTGAATTTTGCAGAGAAATCGAACTTTACAAGAATGTTCATTTGTGTAATTTACATTATTTATATTATTGTATTGTTTTCATCAATTATGCGATTCATTTGATACAATTCTAACCGAATGAACTGAATAACAAAGTTCTAATAATAGATGGGGTGTTGTGTCTTGTGCAGTTCTGTTTTTGTTGTTTAACAAAGTTCTAAAATAACGACATAAATAGATAACACCAAAGGTTTTAGGTGTAAATGAAGGGAGTATAAGTGTATATATATGCTCTAAGCTTGAAGGGTAATAAATATAAATGATTTGTATTGTTTCTGTTTTACCACTTATATCATTTCTTTTATCACTTCCAGGAAGAAATCATTCGGTTATAACGATGATGATAGCAACAATAAGGATAACACACCATCTCAGGTTCCATCCTAATTTAACTTAGAATCATTATTTCTCATATAGTTTATTTCACAAAATTTCTTTTTCACTCTATGTCTCTTATGATTATTATTGTAACTTTGTAAGTTTGTAACATGCATCAATTGTCATAGAATTCAATATTGCATATTTGGGTCAGGTTTTTGGATGATTAGTTTTAGATGCAGGTGTTAACAACTGTAACGTGTAACAGGATTTCCTGGTCCTGATAACAGACTTCCTATGTGACAGTGGAAGCATATGGAGTACCATGGGATTTTATGTTTTCAGTTTGCATTTCCTCTTAGCATCAGAGGATTGTCTGTTGTTGCACAACTACTGCATCAAACTGTTCTTAGTCCCAGGACTAAGGTGATTCGAC
Organism: Pseudognaphalium luteoalbum; assembly: GCA_963422505.1. Taxonomy (NCBI): domain Eukaryota; kingdom Viridiplantae; phylum Streptophyta; class Magnoliopsida; order Asterales; family Asteraceae; genus Pseudognaphalium; species Pseudognaphalium luteoalbum. The sequence continues at coordinate 2,946,630 of OY730192.1, forward strand.
ATCTAAGAGCACCACAACTTTTAGTTTCCTTTTTCCCTTTATGTTATGCAAAATGTGATCTGAAGTTCATTTTTTTACTCTAATATGTGCAATCTGTAAGTATATATTTGTATCATTATAATTAATTAACAGTTTAATATCTGTGAAATTCTTATTTTATCATTCTTCAACAGGGATGATAGATTTATGATTGACAGTGACACTTTCATAAACTTAATTTTTGAAGTTTCTAAGGAATGTGGTCATTTGCAAAATAATGCAAGCAACTGCGGAATACAAAAGTTAAATTCTAAAATTAGAAATAAAGGTGGCAAAATGGGCGGGTTGGGTAACTGGTCCAATCGGAATTGTATAGGTTGAACCAGAATACTTTATGTTCAAAACTTTTAGTTTCTTGTAAAGCATTGGCCAAGTCTATTTTGGACTTAAACATCTTTGATGTTTGACCATCTCTGTTCATTTAACAGGTATTGCACTGATTATGATACAAAGTTTAGAGCTCGTGGCATTTGTGTTGGTGTTACGATTCTATGAGAACTCGTCTAACATTTTTAGCTTCTTTGAGACAGAAGTGTTGCCCAAGGAAAGGAACTGGTTACTGGCATCTGTAGTTGGTCTCGGGTTTCTTCTTGGAATGGTCTTCCTTACTTCACTTGTAGCTGACAAGTTGATTGGAACCAAGGTTAGTCCCAATATCATAGATGTGGACAAAAAATGTTTTGGGTCAACTCGACCCATATAGACCTGTAATAAAGACCCTTCATGCTTTGACACGTGCCTATTCATCTTGCCACTTTTTGTATGATCTATCACAAGTGAAGAATTATCTTTGATGAAGATCAGATTTGAATTAGATTGTGGTTAAGAGGCTTTTGCCCAAATGAAAAGGCCACAAAATATATATGCAGTTAAGTCTCCGTGTTGGTTCCAGAGCCGTTTAGACAAATGAGGCAACCCTAGGCATGAAGATCTTTATATATTTAACAAACTGGCACCCTCATATTCAATTATAAAGTTCGACACAAAGACTGGAAAGTTCACAGAGATTGCAACTCCCTCTTCACAAGGACCTCGAGACATAATGTGTTCGAGGATCATCGTTCATAGAGGCTGCATTCATTTTTGCATGACATGTCATGACTTTGTGGGTAGTAAAAATTGTTATGTGATGAAATTTGTCCAGCTGTGATGCACCAAATAACAACATAATTTGTGATTTCACTCATGGTCGTTAATAATATAGGAAGCGATACAAAATTCATGGGCGATACTCAAAGGCGGTATCAGCGTGTAGGCACTGTGGGCCTTGGCCCACACTAGGATTCTTAAAACTTTTACAATATATTTAATAAGTTTAGATAACATAATAATTGCCCACATAGCAAAGTGGTAATGTCCGTTTTGTTCTAACGAAAAGTTCTTCGGCTCGATTCTAGTTCTTTCCATTATTTTTCTTGCTTTATTATTTTATCTTCTTTCAGCATGTTTTCAGGTCCTTTCCATTTTATTATAACTTTTTTTCCTCCATTCATTAAATTATTAAATAATTATAAAAGAAATACTATCATTACCAAGCAAATAGTAAACTCACATTCCAGATTAGTAATTTATATTCATTTCCGCCATAATCAAAGTCTCAAAAATGTCTATTAGCATAAATAAATGCATTATATATATTTTACACGGAACCTGTGAAATGAAGACACATATAGATCCACATATAGATCCACATTCCTTTATTTATAAATCTCCTATACGATTTTTTGTGTTGAGAATCAAATTCAATCGAATTTTTTTTCGTTTCAATTGGATTAATACTAACATAAATTTAGGTTGGTTTATTTTCAACCATTACTTGAAGAAAAAAAAAATCAACTCGGAACCTCAAACATAATGTGACGAACATCCTACAATCCGCCCCCGTTAACAAAAATTTCTAGTATCGCCCCTGGTGATACTGGCAATATACAAAGTGCTCAACATGTAAATTCGCATGATATTTGATATGTACTTGATTTTTAATGTGTAAAAATCACAAATTATTTTGTTATTTGGTGCATCACGTTTATTTATTTGTTTTGACATTGTGAGTTATTGATATATCGTTTTTTTCATTTTGATATTTAAAAATTCACGCTTTGAAAAGTTAGAAGCCTAATGTAAATGGTAATAATACACTCATTTACACATAGCCAGTGTTTTAAGACCTAGTTCGACTGGCCCGGTCGGACCGGTCGGATCGCATTTTCAGAGATTTCTGGGCCAAAAAACCCCGGGTTTTTTAATATGTTGACTAGTCAATGACCCGGTTGACCCGGCTGGTCGAATCGGGTTGGACCGGGACCCGGACCAGCGCATTGACCCGGTTTCATGTTTTTCTTTTTTTTTTTACAATTTCTATGTACATTTAATAATTTATAATTAGGGAATATTGACTAATTGTGTATTTCAAGAATAATGAGGGTAATGAGAGAATTTTTGACTGACGTGTTATCAACATTTATTACTCTATGGATTATATAATTATTATATTGATGTGTATTCCAAAAATAACAAGGGAATCGATGTGTCATCACTCTTTATTACTCTATGGATTATAATTATTATACATGATATAATTAATAATTATAAAATAAAAAAAATCACTAAATATTTCTACTGTATACTATAATCAACTCCGGTCTGACCTTTCGGCCCAACCGGTCCGGTCAGAAATTAACACTTTTCCGGGTTGACTAAAAACTCGGGTTTTAAAACATTGCACATAGCTATTAAATAAGTGATTAAACTAAATAATTTATTGTTGGTTATTTCTAAAGTTGTACGTATAGTCAGAGTTGAGTTCAAATGAGTACAACTTTTTTGTTGAGAATAGAGGAACCAATGAAAATGTGACATGTGTCACTTTTTTTCTCTTTCCTCCACATTTTTAAAAATTAAATATATCTCAAACGGTAAGTTGAAAAATTATAAAAATTGCACCATAATAATCAACGTTTAATTCTCTTCGATTAGAGATGTGACAAGGTATACTTTCGACGATTTTTTTGTTTTTGGGTTTTATAAATTGTACAAAATTAGTACCACATGTGGTACTCGCTAGTACCACATGTGTTATTAGCCGCTACCACATGTGGTACTCGCATATACCACATGTGGTACCAGTCGCTACTACATGTGGTACCTGCCGCTACCACATGTGGTACTCGGTTTCCAAACCTATCGAAAAACGAAAAAAAAAAGTTTGTCAGAAGTATACCTTATCACATCTCTAATTGAAGAGAATTCAATGTTGATTATTATGGTGTAACTTTTGTGATTTTTTGATTTACCGTTTGAGAGATATTCATTTTTTAAAAATGTGGAGGAAAGAGAATAAAGTGACACATGTCACATTTCCATTGGTTCCTCCAATCTCACTAAAAAAACTGTATTCATTTGAACTTTTGTCCGTATAATCATTAAATTAAGAAATTAAAAATAGCACATAACCCGACCCAAACTACTTTAACACAAACTCATTTAAAAACCGGTCATTTGGATTGGAATCCGTTTTGATCTATTACTCAATCGATTGATTTTGCTCATTTACCCCAACCTTCATAAAATGCAACAAATAAAAGCCTTCTCATAATTAAAGATATATGATATATGATATAACCTAAATGTTAATGTAAGTATTGCTTGCATATGCAAAGGGTTTCAAACTATATTTGATATAGTGTAAAATGAATAACAAATTGTGTTATTAAACTATAGTTATCAAGCATTATACATTTATACATGTGAGATACCTTCGAACTACTGTTAGATATGAAGATCATTTTTTTTTATCAAAATGTTAAATATTGAAAGTATAAGGAAACTTAAAATTATTACGGAGTATATAGTTTTCAATGCATCATCTTTTTCGTACGTAAAGATTAAGTTTAGCAATAAATGACGTTATTAAGCTCCTTCATCAGAGCATCCACAACAAGAGCTTTTTTCCAAAGCTTTTTTATTAAATTGTGTCATAGCTTTTTTATGAAAAGCTTCATAAAAGCTTTTGACCCAAGGAGAAAAAGCTTTTCATTATACAAAACCATTAAAGATCAATAAAATAATAAAGATAGATAATGCAAAGACCTATAAAAATCTCAACCTATAGCTCCTACTATCTTCCATTTTATATTAATTTTAATGGTTTTGGATGGATGAAAACCTTTTTCTCATTAGGTTAAAAGCTTTTCTAAAACTTTTCATAAAAAAACTGACACAATTTAATAAAAAAGTTTTGGAAAAAAACTTTTGTTGTGGGTGCTCCTAAATTAGATCTTTAAGAAAAACTTACGCCCCTACATTTTCATTTGCAAGTTTGTTTACTAACAATTGAATAGTTAATTTAAAATTTAATGCAAAAAACTTACAGCGATTATGAATCATCTATACTATCTCTTACAGGGCACTGAAGCTGACATCATTAAGTTGATATGTCATGTTCTTAACAATGTTTTGAGGCTGATTTGGCAGCTCCTGGTGAATTCGCTGACCTAATGATGACATCATTAGCCCAAAACCTCTATCCACCATCAATTTAATCCGCCCCAATGTTTTGTATTGTAGTTTTATTTTCATCCGCCCCAATATTTAATTTAGCGTGTGTTCCCAATAACCTTTTTATGCAGCGCCTCTCCTATCAGATTTTATTGGGACACTCCTTCACGCCACCCTTGATAACAGTGCCGTCGATTCAATACCTCATCATCCATCATCCATTTAAATTGAGCTTCGTTCACTTACTAATTCATCCCACACAGTCTTCGCACCAGCCCAATTGTTCTAAGGCTAACGATTTTACTTACAAGTATTCTATAAATTTTATAGGGTGACAAGATTCAAGCGACCGTCAAGAATGTTTTGATTACCTTTTTTGAAAGACTTTTGGAAGAAGGTATCGTTGTCATACTAAGCAAGTTTGGTGTAGGTGCAAATACTGGAAAGTACCCTATGGTGAAGCACAAGTATAAGTTGAACTTTTATCGTGCTACTACTGTCAAGAGATGCCTTAACTTCAATGGTCCAAGTTATGGTTTTAATTTTTTGCCCTTTTGTGAGATTTTGGAGCATTTGGACGATCCAGATTTACCCGTTGGTAACTTTCATCTATATTTACAATTTATTTTTATTTTCTTTACCATCATATTACATAATGAATGACGATATGTATAAATTTTTTGCAGATGTTATTGGTTGTGTTATTCACTGTGGTGATTTGGCTATATATGATAAAGGCGACGGTAAAGAAGGAAAGCGCTTAAGTTTGGATCTTGAAGATGCACAGTAAGAGATAGTATAGATTTGGCTTATCTACTTTTTTTTTTCTCTTCTGACTAATATTTGTTTCAGTGGACTGAGAGTAAAATGTACTCTGTGGGATGTTTTTGCATAACAATTTCATGACTACGTTACACTCGCCCCAAGAGAAAACCATGTTGTGATCATTATGCAGTTTGCTAGAATCCGAAAATGGAGAGGTACTTTACAATCAACTCTGATATTTGTATACATTCGGTTTTTCCTCTGTTTATATACTGAATCTATTTTTAAAATTTTGCAGGAAACCCTTCTTTCCAAAATGCTTTGTTTAGCACTAAGTTGTGGATTGATGATGATATTGCTGAAATTGTTGATTTCCGGCAGAGGTACATTTTTAGAACCGGAACTGTTTCCTCAAGCCAAGGTGGAAGTGCTCTTTCTAGCCAGATGGTTTACTCTCTCCGTGAAGAATTTCTAAGCCAGACTAAAAGAGGTGCCATCGATGAGATCGTAGACTCCGCTGAAGTAAGACTTTATCACTAATCCGCATCACTCTGTAATATTTTATTTTTTGTAATGAAGCTGACATCATTAAGCTGATATGTCATGTTCTTAACAATGTTTTGAGGCTGATTTGGCAGCTCCTGGTGAATTCGCTGACCTAATGATGACATCATTAGCCCAAAACCTCTATCCACCATCAATTTAATCCACCCCAATGTTTTGTATTGTAGTTTTATTTTCATCCGCCCCAATATTTAATTTAGCGTGTGTTCCCAATAACCTTTTTATGCAGCGCCTCTCCTATCAGATTTTATTGGGACACTCCTTCACGCCACCCTTGATAACAGTGCCGTCGATTCAATACCTCATCATCCATCATCCATTTAAATTGAGCTTCGTTCACTTACTAATTCATCCCACACAGTCTTCGCACCAGCCCAATCGAAACACAAAATCACTAGCACCTGCAATGGAGAACGACGCTTTCAACTACATTCAAGATTTGGACACGGTTAAGGATTCATGGAAAGTGAAAGTTAAGATCCTGACTTTGTGGAAGACGACTTATCAACTGGATATGATCGTGATGGACGAAAGGGTACACAACACTCCTTCATGAGAATTGGTTACAGTCTTTATTTTTTGTGCTTCTGTTCTAAGGCTAACGATTTTACTTACAAGTATTCTATAAATTTTATAGGGTGACAAGATTCAAGCGACCGTCAAGAATGTTTTGATTACCTTTTTTGAAAGACTTTTGGAAGAAGGTATCGTTGTCATACTAAGCAAGTTTGGTGTAGGTGCAAATACTGGAAAGTACCCTATGGTGAAGCACAAGTATAAGTTGAACTTTTATCGTGCTACTACTGTCAAGAGATACCTTAACTTCGATGGTCCAAGTTATGGTTTTAATTTTTTGCCCTTTTGTGAGATTTTGGAGCATTTGGACGATCCAGATTTACCCGTTGGTAACTTTCATCTATATTTACAATTTGTTTTTATTTTCTTTACCATCATATTACATAATGAATGACGATATGTATAAATTTTTTGTAGATGTTATTGGTTGTGTTATTCACTGTGGTGATTTGGCTATATATGATAAAGGCGACGGTAAAGAAGGAAAGCGCTTAAGTTTGGATCTTGAAGATGCACAGTAAGAGATAGTATAGATTTGGCTTATCTACTTTTTTTTTTCTCTTCTGACTAATATTTGTTTCAGTGAACTGAGAGTAAAATGTACTCTGTGGGATGTTTTTGCACAACAATTTCATGACTACGTTACACTCGCCCCAAGAGAAAACCATGTTGTGATCATTATGCAGTTTGCTAGAATCCGAAAATGGAGAGGTACTTTACAATCAACTCTGATATTTGTATACATTCGGTTTTTCCTCTGTTTATATACTGAATCTATTTTTAAAATTTTGCAGGAAACCCTTCTTTCCAAAATGCTTTGTTTAGCACTAAGTTGTGGATTGATGATGATATTGCTGAAATTGTTGATTTCCGGCAGAGGTACATTTGTAGAACCGGAACTGTTTCCTTAAGCCTAGGTGGAAGTGCTCTTTCTAGCCAGATGGTTTACTCTCTCCGTGAAGAATTTCTAAGCCAGACTAAAAGAGGTACCATCGATGAGATCGTAGACTCCACTGAAGTAAGACTTTATCACTAATCCGCATCCTTCTGTAATATTTTATTTTTTGTAAACAACTATAGTGAAGCTGTAATAAAGTTTATCACTAACCTTTTATTTATTCGGCCCATGGTTTGTGTTGTTTTGGCTACTATAAAGTCTTTCGAGATGGAGCATGGATGGTTTTATGTGGCATGCAGAAAATGTAAGAAGAAGGTGATTAAGAATTCTGATGTTGTTGTGTTAGAGGAAATCGATGGTGAAGCTGAAGAATCTGTTGATGATGGTAGACTGTATTGTCCAAAGTGCAAAGAGATAACAGCTTCTGTCTACCCTAGGTTACTTTACCTCTTTATAGTTTCTACGTTTTTGTATACAACTTTACCATTTATCCCTTACACATGTCTGTACTCTTTCTTTATACATTTTTAAGGTGCAGGCTAGAGTCCAAGATTCTACCGGTACAACCTCCTTTGTATTGTTTGATCGTGACGTTACCAAATTATTACACAAGCAAGCAGTTGATATACGCCAGAAACATGCCACGGTTAGATGCCATCAAAGATTTATTAAGCATTTTGATTGTACGAATCCTCACCAAGCAACCTTTTATTGTTTCTCAATTAGGATGTTACTTCTGAAAATTTTCCTTCGGAGTTCAATCAACTGTTACAGAATGTTTCTATTCAAGGTGGATGTGTCGAGTTATAACACAAAAATAGGTTATCAGGTATACACGGTGTTGAAAGTGTGTCAAGATCCTTCCATTGTGACTGACTTTCTGAACAACAATCCAGACGATCAGGTACCTGTATTATGATGTGTTGAATTCTGAATTCGATGATATAAAATACATTTACATTATTAACTTTACATTTGGTAACTCAATTGTTAGGATGGTGATCAAGAGATAGATGGCAAGCTGGCTAAAACCACTGATTCCCCATAAGGATTTCATGAGAATAAGGTGCAAAATAATTTTTACTTTACACTATAATTGTCATTTAAGTTTCGTGAAAACATAGTTTTTATGTTTACATCTATAATTGTCATACTGTTTTTATGTTTACACTATTTAAGTTTCGTGTTTTCTAGCTGTCGCATGTAAGTTTGTTTTCATGCACAATCTATATTTTCATGTGTTACTTCGTTGTTAGGCTCTTATGGTATCTACTTTCATTTGCCATTTCGATTTGACTATTATATCGTTCTAATTAAACTTGGAATGTATTATACTTCTATCCTTTTAATATTTATTCTTAATATCATTTATATATGTTGCGTTGGATGATTGACACAAAAAATATACATAAGTAAACGTCCCTCAAAGTTAATAATATACATTGCTAACTATGGTTATTTGAATACCATACAAAAACAATTTAACACATAGCCATTATAAAAATCTTGAATACCTTTCTGTCAAAATTTCTACAATGATTTATTTAATGCTAATTTCTAATCATATGTCATATTTTTTTCAAACACATTTTCTTTCTATACACATTCTATACATAAAATAAATAATAATCTGTATTCATTTAATTTGGTTCTAAAAAACCCCGTGTTTTCACGGGTCATAAACTAGTTCAAAATATAACTGGCAAAACTCAATCCTATTGACCTTAATTAATTTTTTTAAAAAAAGGAATTGATAATTGATATAACAGCTTACACATCAAACTTCCAAAAAAGTTGGAGTGTTTTTAGGTGCATTTGTCATTTCCCTTTGTTTTATACAGGTGTAAACAAGTCGAGCCGCTTTCATTCGTTTGACCATCAATACCATGCGAATGGTATTAACCACATCGATCACTAGGGTCCAAGCACTACACCAGCGATATAAAAGAAACACCTATTTCTTTTCGTGATTACTTGAATTTATTTAGTTGTCGATAGTCATAAAAAAGTTGCCGTTAGTCATAAAAGAAACGCCAATGATTGTCATTCCTCTTTGTTTTATACAGGGAGTAAACACGTCGAGCCGCTTTCATTCGTTTGACCATCAATACCATGCGAATGGTATTAACCACATTGATCACTAAAGGTCCAAGCACTACGCCAACGATATAAAAGAAACACCTATTTCTTTTCGTGATTACTTGAATTTATTTAATTAGTTGGAGTGAGATGTCAACATTGCTAATCGAAGAAACATCAACATGGGCTTTGTTGTTTATGATCATAATGAGACATTATATCATCACATTATAATTTTTTGGTTGGGTAAATATGATATATGTTTGTATATTTTAGTGTATTGGCGGATTAGTGGACACGAGGTAGGTGATGCGGAGTGCATACCCGGCTAAGTTACTAAATACCGAGCTCAACCAAAATTGCGGGGGTCAAGGGGGCCGCGCCCCCTTGTGAGGTCCAAGTGGCAACGCCCCTGGCGGGGTCCAAGGGGCGGAGCCTCTGACTGTGGTCCTGCTGGCAGGTCAACGGGTGGGGTCAAGGGGCAGCGCCCCAAAACCTCAACGAAATTGACCACATACGATGTATCCGGAAAAATGTCTAGGTTCAATGAATCTAGAAAAATAGTTATGAAAACTGTTTTGTAACCCCCATTTTGGTGATCATATTTTATGCAATTCATTCATACACAAAAGGACACATTACACTAAACCACGAAAACTTTGATAATCTCTGATCTTATCTCAAAGTAAAATTCGTGAGCCCGGGCATCAGTTAGGGTCGAATTATTGCTTTTGGAAAGTGAACGCCATACACGATTCTAGAGTATATCCGGATTGAAATCAAACCCTATTTCACAAAATTCCCCAACAATATCTAACTTAGTATTACTTTGTTCTAAATTTTCTTAGCAGTAACTAAGTTGTAAATCAACACATAATAGCTAAAGACGTGAACGTACAAGAAGATGGCTAACCACAATATATAGATGAGTACTAAGTTATTAACAAGACCCGTGCAGCGTACGGGCGGCCAAGATTTCTAGTTATAATAATAACTGAGATTGAGATACGTCAACATGTTAATTTGACCATTAATATTTTAAGATATTAAATTTTTCGTTATATAAGCTCGTATGATGTAGAACCGCTTTTTAAAATATAGTTATATTTTATTTGTAAACATCACAATAGATAAATGTTGTTAAATTGAATGATGCATTAATCACTAAAAATAAAGATTATCAGTAACATGAATTAATAACTATAAAAAAAACAACGAATTTGAATCGGCAAACATAGTAATAATAATAAACATATAGAAAATAATTAAAACTTTCAAATAACTTTAATAGATGATTTGCTTATTTCCGTATTGTTAAAAACGAGCTATTTTTACCCGCGCGTTACGACGGAGCATAACAAATTTATAATTTTAGATTAGTATTTTATACGCGCGTCTTGAATAAAGTATTAAGATATATATATTTATATATATAAATAATAATTATCATACATGGTTTCGTATACACGATTACAATAAAGTTCACATCAATCTTATATTGAAATTAATAGATTGAACAAATTGAATCAACGTACAAACAGTAATCTATGAATGTCACATATCATATTAACTTGTTAACTTGAAAGAGTGTCACAGTTTTAGTGGGGATAAAATTAAATTTTCACTTAAAGTTGTTATACGGAGAAACATCATTTATTTAATTTGTATTTATGAAACCCAACAGACATAAATTTAGTCAACATTAACTATTGTTTGATTTTTCGTTATATACAATTTGGTTTTTATGGTGAGGTTCAAATGAGAACGAGTTTTTTGATGAGAATAGAGGCATCAACCAGAACGTGACATGTGTCACAAAACTCACTTTCCCCCATGTTTTAAAAACTTAAATATCTCCCAAATGATAAGTCGAAAAATCATAAAAATTACACCATAAAAATCAACATTATTTTTTCTTCGATTTGTCATCTCTCAAGGTATACTTTCGACGAATTTTTTTTGGGGGTTTGACAAAATTAGTAACATATGTGTTAGCTGCTGGTAACACATGTGTTAGAAGCTGGTAACACATGTGTTACTCATTTTCAAAACTCACCAAAAAATGAAAGAAAAAAATCATCGAAAGTATACCTATCACATCTCTAATCGAAGAGAATAAAGCGCTGATTTTTATGGTGTAATTTTTATATTTTTTCGACTTACGGTTTGAGAAATATTTAATTTTTAAAAATGTGAGGGAGACAGAATAAAATGACACGTGTCAGATTCCTGTTGGTTCCCAGATTCTCACCCAAAGTTGTTGTACTCATTTGAACCTTACTCTTAGTTTTTAATGCAAACCAAATCAAATCGAAAGTCACGATGAAAGTTACTGATAATATTTTTAGTGAGTGAAATTTAACTTATGACTTAAGATCAATAAGTGGTTATATTATTATTATTTTTATTTTTTCTGTTAATTCATCCAATGACATTACAAATATTGTATTGTCTTAGTGACTCATTTATACTAAGCTTATAGTGTAACTTGTGATCAACCGATTTACCTATTCATTTAGTATTTTTTTTGTAAATAATAATTAAAAATAGCATTTTGCTAACGAAAGCCCTCAGGGCTTGCGTTAAGAATTTCACACATGCATTAAAAATTGTACTATAACCATAACGAACTCTTTGTCTACCCTTGTGTAACACCCCCAAAATTCGTTAATTTAGTTTAGCGGAAGTATTTAGTTAAGTATGGGGAGTGCCACAATACACAGTACATGCATACGTATCAGAGCTTATGATTACAACAGAACATAATATATTAAGATACCAAAAGTAATAGTTACAAAGTTTACGATTCATCGAATCGTATAAGTTGAAAAGTAATTAGGTTACAAAAGTAGATTTCGTAAATATGACTAAACAGCTTAGTTATATAAAAGAAATCCAGTTGTTAAAAGTTGGCATCCTATTCCTTCGGGGGTCACCTACATTCCATGGGTGTAGGATATTTTACATGCAGCTAATTCCCTGAAAAACATAGTAAAAGTCAAAAACGAGGTTGAGTGAATTCACAGGTTTTATGTTTGCAGTAGTTGAATCAAGTTTGTAAGCACGGTTGTTAAAACCAATACGTTCACAAATAGTTATTGCCATAATAGTTAAGTAAACATTTTGTGGAATGTTATCCAAATATAGTTCGGTTGGGATGTTGCCCAAAATACAGTTTGCGTTGGATGTTACCCAAAATACCGTTTACGTGGGATGTTACCCAAAATACAGTTTACAATACGTTGTTGGTCGTTCTTCAGCGTTTCCAAAACAGTACCGGTCATTCGCCGGTCTAAATACGCACGGGTCGTTCTCCCGTCCAATTCGGCCAGTCGTTCTCTTGCAATAAGTACTGCTAGTCATTCTCCAACGAAACACAGTACCGGTCGTTCTCCGGTCGAAAGACGCACGGGTCGTTCTCCCGTCCACTTGGCCAGTCGTTCTCTGGCACTAAAATACGTTGCTGGTCGTTCTCCGGCGTTTACATAAATACCAGTTTTGTTGTAAGGGTTCAACAGTTCAAAGTACTCAAATCGTGCGAGTAAACAAGTATGATAACAATCATGTAAGCAAAAGTAGTTATGGCAATCAGTAAAGCAGTTGACTATGTTTTCCACCCCTGTTCAAAAGTAGTAAAGCTGTAAAAGTAGGGGCTGTGAACTCACCTGTTGAGTTGAGTATATTCGAGTGCTAGCAAAGTCTAAAGTCTAAGAAGTCTAGTCGAAATCTCCTAACGCCCTAAATGTATGAGATTTAATGAGTACGTGGAGGTCTAAGTTACCATCCATGCCAGTGTTCGTACAACCAAGTTATGTCCAAGTGTTTGTTCGATGTTTATGTTTGAAGTTTTGAAAATGTATATTACTCGTTGGTGATAGTTTGAAATCGATATTTCAATATTATAAGTGTGTTTGTAATGTTTATAAAGTTCGTGTATCGTATCGTATGTAAATATTCGTTTCCGGTTAAGTTCGACACTTAGTAAAAAAAAAATGATTTGCAAGTTTTCTGTTTTATGCGTCACTTAAGGGTGTCACTTGCCTTGGGGGTAGCGACACGTAGGAAGTGTCGCATAAAATGGTAAGTTCTGCATTATTAGCGTCAATCGAGGAAGTGACACATATAGGGCGTCACTTAAACAAGTGATGGGTACAAGTGTCGGGTCTAAATCAGTATTCGAGTATAGGCGTCACTTAAGCTAGTGACGTATGGAAGTGTCAGTGTAAGTGTCGAAAAAAGAGGGTTTGTAGCGTCACTTGGCGGAGTGACGCAAAAAGAGGGTTTTATGCGACACTTAGTGCGTCACTTAAGTGACGCTACACTGTTTTTGGGCCTGATACGTCACTTAGAATTGTTCGTAGATCAGTTTGTAAAAACGAGATTTAAGCTTCGATTTGGACATAATCAATTGATAAAAACACTAAAACATGGTATATTAAGTATTATAAACATGAGATATCAAAGAAAATAGCAAGATTTAAGAGTTTGCGGGATTATCAGGATCTTACAAAGTTATCGCATGAGAAATCCGAGAAGATAGGAAGGTAGAGCTCGACTCCGTGATCATTTTTCTCTAAATGAGCGAGGTGATTTGATGCGTTTTTGATGTAGTTTTTGTGTGATTTGTGTGGTGTTTTAGAGAGAGAATTGAAAGAGAAATGGTGTGGGTGTTTGGTTGAAAATGAAGAAAGTGAGAAGGAGGTGGGGTGGGGTGGGTGTGTTGGCCGATTTTGGTGCCAAAAAGGGAGGGGTCTTATCCCAAACTAGTGGTATTTAACCTGTGTTCTTTAAATATCAGTTTATTTTAAATTGGTAAATTTTAAATACATTTTAGGATATATTTTGGTTGAGATATCTTTATAAAAGTATTTTAACTAAGTTGAAAAGTTATAACTTTGTTTTGTTACAGAAATGTCTCGAATTTGTTTCAGTTTACGAAATACTTGTTAAATATTATCAAAATAATATTTAATAGACGTTAATGTTAACTAATAATTTCATATTATTAATTAATTTTATTCACCAACAGTCGTATATTTTTGTCGCGTTGTTTAAATCGTTCTGTACATAAGTACAACTAATTATGAATAAGTAATACTATGCGTATTAACTAGTTGGACTTTGCTAGGCTTACCTCTAAAAGTAGTTGTGAATTCACTCTAAGTTAGGGAATTAGCCTAAAATGCAAATGTTTAATGTACGTAATCGCATTTAAATTGCGGGGTGTCACATTCTCCCCCTTTTAGAGAAATCTCGTCCCGAGATTTAAAATCAAGTCGGAACGCCCGTCGCGTATGTTTTCCGTTAACAATAATAATAGTTTGTGTGGCGCTCTAAGTTGCCATAAAGTTCTAATGGCTCATGTATACTCGTGGTATAGTTGATAAGTTGTTCGTTCGATAAGTGGTCAAAGTTTACCAAGCGTTAGGTTTGAATCGACATTCAAAAAGTGAAGTGTTTAAGTGTAATAGTTTGTTAAAACATACCAATGTTGGCGTAGGGATCCGGTTGTGAATCTCTTGCCCCTATGATGTAAGCACGTCCGCGAGCTGGTTCTCTATTAACGACGCAGTTGTTGTTATTTTGGTTGTTGTTGGCGTTGTTGAGCTGTGGGCATTGGTTTCGGTAGTGTCCTTATTCGCCACACTCGAAACAGCCAGTGTTTTTTGCCCAGGGTTTGCTTGAGTCGGAGGGTTGTTTTTACATGAATGGGCCAGATAGTAGCACAATGGACTTTTATAGTCAATTACGTTAATTAAAACACATCTATATTGTACTTTTATAGTCAAATCGAGTAGTATCAATTAAAAGATAGTAGCACAATGATTAATAAACAATGATTAATTAAGTGTTTTGAAAGTTTTATAAAGTAAAGTATATGCAATTTACGAAACATACACTTTAAAAATTTATAGATAAAATATCATAATCTATATTTTTTGGTTTTGTATGATAAAATAAAACATTAAAATTTTATGCTAAAATGATTTTTATGTTTATTATAGTTCATTTTTCTGTTTTAGAAAAAATGAAGACGGATGAATCCGGGATGATATCTTGTTTTACTACACGCATCACACAAAATACGTAAGAAGAGGAGTCACGTGGGTTTTGTTACTATTATTATTATTATAAATATTCTTTGCAAAAAAAAACGCAACCGAGATTCGAACATGAAACATCCCTTTCATATGATAAGACCTTACCAACCAACCATAGAAACAAATTTGTTATTTCTTTGTAACATAAATACATAAACACATGCAAAGCTAACTATTCATTTAACAATAAACTTTACCAATTCTGGTAAATGTAGAGTTCTACAATGAATACATTTAGTACATTTTAAAAGTGCCATATATAATTGACCATGAGTGAAATCTGAATATTGAGTATATAAATTGACATGAGACAGTGTATTTTTTTTCTCTACTTTTACTGCATTCTTTGAAAATTAAGGGGATGTTTGGCAAACCAGCTGTAGCTGTAAACTTTAGATGTATGTTGTAGCTGTAAGTTGAAGCTGTAAGCTGTAACTTTATTTTTATATATGTGTTTGGAAAATAGTTGTAACTATAACTTAAAAAGGTATAAAATGACATAAAAGGACATCTTCAACAACAACAAGAACCAGTGGCGGATTCAGAATTCCAAGTGACCCGTAGCAAAAAAAAATAATCATAGTATTAAATAGATAACTTTTTCATGAACAAGTACGATTTCATTAGAAATTAGTAGTTTTTATAGTAAATAACATACAAAATGGACTAATCATTTATCAAATCAGTAGCATAACTTGTTTGGACCCGTAGCAATAGCAATAAAATCAATATTTGTATAAACATTTACACTTCACGTGACAAACGGACCCGTAGCAAGCGCTACCCCTCCGTCTCTGACAAGAACACCCAATACAATAGGCTTCCGGATGGACCTCCGGTCAATATGAAAGAATATACTATATATGTAGAAGAGTGCAATTATAAAAAGAAAAACGTAACTAAAGAATAAGTGTAAATTGACGTAAAATAACATTGAAAAGTTTTAAATGATAAACATTGCTTAAATAGAATAATGTAAAGAACTTATTTATTTTTTGAACTAACCTCAGGGCCGGCCCTGGGGCAGGGCGGAAAGGGCTACCGCCCAGACAGTGAACGAGCGGCATCAAATGTATGTACCGATTTGTAATTTAGTAGTATATAAAATCCGAATTTGAACAATTTAATCCAAGTATTTGATAGTTTTACGTGTATAAAGTATATGTTACATATTTGAAATAAGTTTAATTGAAGTCTTGAAAGAAAAATAAAAGCTTAAGTTCGTGTTTTAATGATGGAAACGATTTACAGATATGTCAATTGTCAAGTATGGAAAATGAAATACAGGTCCCACCACTATTTGCTTTTATAAAACATTTCAATAGTTTCCCCCAAAATTATATGAATGTACACTTTAGCCCCTTAACTCCATAGTTTAACATTTCTAGTTTTCTATGCTTTATTTGAAAGGATAAAAGCATTTTTACCATATTAGTACTTATTGAAATCTACATGTACATAACTTGATTTTCGTTTTACTTTAATGCATTTAAAATCAATTATTTCAGTTATTATGCTTGTAGTTGTAGATAGTATCGTATGCCTTGAATTACTTTTAAGTTTAATAAAAAGTATAAAACATACGAGTAAAAATTGAGTATGTTTTTTTACAAAGAAAAATGTAGGGGCATATTTCATTCTTTACGTCAAGGGCATCAAAAACCTCAGAACCGGCCCTGACTAACCTAATCATCAATTATTGATATATAAATAAATAAATAAATTAGTTATACAAATTACAGAGCAACATCTTGGCCTAAAAAACAAATCTTAATATTGTTCTATGATATTATGTAATTTATTGAAAATATTATAAGATTACTAAAAGAAAAAAACTTGTTCTGTATTATGTAATTTATTAATAGACACAAATATTACAAGATCCAATGATGGTCTCATTCGACGTGTTCTCTGGCTAAAGCATCTTGTTCGAATTCATCATTATTCACTTGACGATGGGGTGGACTTGGTGATTTTCCCGAAGGTCTGGTCATGTTAAGTTTAGTGTGAGAAGAAGAATTGAAGTGTAAAATGTGAGAGACGGGTTGAATTAGGATCTAGCATTTGGTGGTAGGGATGAAGTTATGATGATGGTGATAAGCTTGGTACACACATTAGGGAGGAAAGGATATGTGTTTTTTATTTTTAAGATCTTACTACGTATTATATTAGAATGTTTTTTATTATTCATTGATATTGAAAAATATCGTATATCGAATGAATTATAAAGTAAAGTTAATGAATAAAATAAATATGTAAATGAAATTTATTCAATTTAAGTGGGTGAAGACCATTTACGAGTTTCGAGGACAATGTTTGTAAATCGTTTTTTTTGAGATGATAGTTTGTAAATTGATGTAAATTGCATGTATCATTTATTGAATTTACTCGATTTTATACTTATATTTTGATTTAATAAAACAATGGAAAAGTTATATATATATCTCCTCAAACTCACAGAATATCAAATATGTCCAACTATTTATGAAAATTAGAAAAGTTCAAAAAATAATGGTAAAAAAATGAAGAATGGAGGAATCAATAGGATTTCTCCATTTCAAATACTCATTTCCACCTCTCTTTTTTCAAAGCTAAATATCTCACAAACCGTATGTCTACAAATTATAAAAATTACATATTCGGAATCAACGTCTTTTTCTCTTTGATTCTAGATCTAACAATATATACTTTCGACGAATTTTTTTTTCCTCTTTTTTTTTGGTTTTAGAAACTTTTAATGTGAAATCACATGTGATTTAACACTAAAAAATAATCATACCCGCTTATATTTCCGATTAAACTTTAAATTCAAATCATTGATGATGTAAAGAGATTAAGACATGAAAAATTAAGGTGTAATCACATGCGATTGAATATCAAACTATCAATCACATGTGTTTAAAGAGTAATAAAATACGAATTTTCAAATCATTGACTAAGAATTATACAATCAAGTAAAAATCAAGTTGAAATCATACATGAATTATCATATATCGGTTTTCTCATCAAATATCATTTTTTAAATGAAAATCATATGTGATTATATGCAAAATCATATGTGATTATATAACAAATCACTTGTGATTAAGTGTACAAATAACAATCACATGTGATTTTTAATGAAAACTATTGTAATTTTTAATTTTTTATTTATAACTATTAACGTGGGTGAATATTAAGTTATAATTACGTGTTAAGTACCAAATACCATGAATAAATAATCGTGAACAAATTTTAATTTTTTATCATAAATCACATGTGATTATATTGTGAAATCCGGTAAAAAAGCGAAGAAAAAAAACGTCAAAAGTATATCTTATGACATCTCTACTCGAAGAGAAAAACGCGCTGGTTCCGAATATGTAATTTTTATAATTTATGGATTTACGGTTTATGAGATAATTAACCAAGAGGGTAGAAAAAAGAAATGGATTTTGTAGAGAAATAGAAGAATCTTAGTGGTTCTTTCATTCTCTACTTTTTTAGCATTTTTAAAAGAACTCACCTCTATGAAAATATCATATATATACTAAAATTATAAACTTAAATATAGTATAACTTAAGTACTAAATTACTGAAGAAACTTGTTAATTACCATTATAACCTTATTCAGTTTTTTTTCTTTTATATTTCTCTTCGATCTTAAAATTCCTGAACTCTACCTCTGAATCCTTTTCATTATTCCATTCCATTCTTACGACAAACAAAAAAAAAGTTCACCCCATCAACTGTTGTTGGAAATTCGGTAATGCAATACGGATTACAGCAGTTAGTATGGCTTTGTATTAAATTTTACTGTCACTTTGTTGTTAAATTATTCGAAAATGCTAGGACTACTTACTTCTTAGGTACATGATTCCTATACTATGTTCATACTTATTAGATTTTTTTAAGTAACAGGCACACCACAACGTCTTTAGCAACAATTTCAAACGACAATATTTTAGTATGATTGTGATAGGTTCAAGAGTTGGGATTTATGCGTTCAACTTTAAACTCATTACTAATAGCATAATAGCCATCTCCTATTTTCCCGTATTTTATTAGCTTCGTTTAAGCCCGTTGATTAGCTTTTAGGGTTTTGCTAGTTTATTATTTAAGCACCTCATTGTATCAGTTTCTATCAAAACTTTTGTAATCGTTTTTTAGTATTCAATAAAGTTGTCGTTAGTTTCCACATGGTATCAGAGCTTTAGGTGTTGTGGGTAGAATTTTTACTAACCATGCAGGATCCTGGATTAATTATTATGCTGAGTGTTTATAAGGATCTTGGATCGTTCTTGGAATAATACAAAGCTTACGATCAGGACAAGAAAAGGTATGATCTTGACTTGCTATATTATGAAGGATACTCATGTATGTCTATATTATCGTCAATATTATGTTAAAACAGGGATAATAGTCATTTAACCTTACTATTGAAATTGTTATATTTCAGGATCCCGGTAGGTATATTGTCTTCTATTTCAGGATTACTAACTTATAATTATCCCGAATATAATTAAGTCTGGGATAATAGAATGTCTTGGACTTAGTATTATTTTGTTTATTTTATAATAAATGCTTATTATAAGGATCCCATATATTATATATCTCGGGATCCCTTTATTACTAATATTTCTGCGTGTTTATCATGTTTTGACTAAGTCATGAGGGATGTGGAAGTAGTTCCGATTTCCTTGGATCGTATCAAGCTGAAGGAATATTTGAATTACGAAGAAGGAAGTCAACACGTGTGGAATACTCGGTCATATGAACGTTGGGACGCTCCACTGAATATCGGAGATGATCCCGGATATTTCGGAATTACCTGTTATCGATTTGTAGTATATAAACGAGGCTTGAATGATCGATTAGGCTAACTGATATTCATCACTTACATTCAATTACACTCTCTGCAACTCGTTTACACTCTCACACTTCACCATTTTCACACTTAGACGATCATTCTTGTGCTCTTTAGTTTGTAACTTCATTTCACTCAATAAGATAAACATAAGGCAAGGATTGTTTGATCCTTCCCGAGGTTTTGTGCCGGCGATCTATCATAGATCAAGGGTTTTCCTAGTACATCGATGTGTTCTTGCGCTTATCATTCATTTACTTTATCAAATTTGCATTCTTTATCATAGTTACTGTATTATTCCGGAATTAACCCGGATTGTACTTATTTTTTTGCATTCATATTGGTTTATTGCATACAAATTCATCATTTACAAAGTCCTTGATTGCATATTTAGCAAGATTTAATCTTAAGTTAACCCGTATTGACAAAGTTACAAGTTTTCATCTCAAACTATAATTTTCAATCAAATTGTCTTGAAATCAAATCAAAGCACACTATCTCACTTTACTAATTTGTTCATTGAATTTCCTTGTGTAATTTTTTGACCAAAACATTAGGTATAGGGTCGTGTGAATTAATCATCCTCCAGTTGTCGACTAATTGTTGACGATCCGGAGGGATCCCGTTTACGTTTGTTTGAACTCGTTCGTTTTTTCGTTGTTTTATTTTGGAATTCGTAATAATCTGTGCAGCTGTAGGATACTTATGATCTGAGATTTATTAGCCGTTGGATCGTCCTAAAATTCGTACTGTAGCTTATAGACATAGAGATCTAGGCTTTGACCGTTCAGATTTGTAATCGGAGATTCGAGTAATTGCCAGAAATCAATCGATGTTTATGTTATTTTCTGTTCGTTATTTAGTTTGCAGTTGTGGTAAAAATACTCTAGAGAGTTCGTGAGCCGTTGGATCTTCATGAATTTTGTACTGTAGGTTCATAACACATAGTTACAAGATTTGTCCATTCGGATTTATAAATTGGATGTGTCATTTGGGAGATATAAATTGTCGAAATGCCTTTTAATTTGCTGAATTTTTTGGATGATGTTTGGGTTCGTTTGGTTCGGTTTATCAGCTATTGGTTGGCGCTGTTACATCCGGAATATTAGTTTGCTTTGTTTAGTTTCATTATTTAGCTTTTACTCAGTTTGTTTTGGTTTTGCATTTATACTTGTTTGGCTCGACTTCGCATCGGAATGGTTTCGACTTACCATTGGTTTGGTTTCGCATTGGCATTGGCATTGGGTTGGTTTTGCTTTCACTCAATGGTTAATGGAATTCGCATTAGTGTGTCTCATTTTTAGATTCAAGTGTCGGCATCAACATTCAAGGCTTCGCTCCATTTTTCTTTGTTTCGTACTTTAGTTATTTGAAATTTGCTTGGCAAACTCACAATGCTACATCAAAATTATTAGCATAATAGCATTGTGAGTTTGAGGGAGATGTTAGCATAATAGCCCATCTCCTATTAGCCCACATTCTGTTAGCTTTGTTTAAACCCGTTGATTAGCTTTTAGGGTTTTGCTAGTTTACTATTTAAACACCTCATTGTATCAGTTTCTATCAAGACTTCTGTAATCGTGTTTTAGTATTCAATAAAGTTGTCGTTAGTTTCTACAAATACTATTGTATGCATTCAACTTTCATACATTTTATTATATAAGATGAACCTTGTAAAAACTGTATTGTATACTCCAAACTTTTATACCTTTTATTTTATAAGGTGAACATTCTAAAAACTTTAAGTAATATGATATATAAATTAAACATTCTAAAAAATAATCAGAAAAGTTCATCACATAAAATATATAGTATAAAAGTTAGGAGCAGACAACCTTTTCTCCTCCGCTGCTCTTACAAAGTCGAAGATCCTCATATTTGTTTTTCTGGGTGATGGATGACAATATGACATTAACAATCCAATTTTGAAGGAAATACAAATTAAGTTGAAAGAAGATTGTTTTTTACTTGTAACTACCCACAATTATTGGTTACACTGGATTTTAAGTACTCGTTTCTTTTAAATTCCTGGTTGATATGTAGCACTTAAAGAGGTTTTTTGGTTATTATCTATCATTATGAACTTATTTCTATGTTTCTTTTTAGAAAAAAAAACAAAAAAGAAAGAAAAGAAAAGAAAAATGACGAATGCATAGAATATGAATGCAATATTTTACTTCCTTCGTCTCAAATTGTTTGTCCACTATACTATTTATGTTTGTCCCAAAATTATTGTCCACTTCTAAAAATAAATATGCATTAATGACTAAATTTCTCATAATACCCATAACTTTACAACTATACATACTTCAAAGAAAACAATTTAATTAATGATCGATGGTTAAATTTATCATTATATTAAGGTCAAAGCTGCATTTAATGTGATTTTCTTAATATGTGTGTTTTCAACTTAGTGACAAATAATTTGAGACGGAGGAAGTATGTGAAATTTTAAATTTATGCAAAATTTTGTGTGGTCACATGTAATTCTACATCGAAAAATGATATATTTATCTTTCATTAATATGGATGTATGGAACTAAATAATATCAATATTAATGTGTCTATATAATATTCATTATCTATATTACTATGTAAAACATGTGTGACAAAGTCTTACAGGATAAATAATAAACTACTATAAACTACTATTTTACCTTCTACGCCTACTATCAATATACAACTAGATTATAACTCAGCAAGTTTTGCGGGCTAATTCGTAATTTTGATACAAATATTTATATTATAATTTATTTTAGTGAGTAAAGCTTAAGTCGACATATTTTTGCTGATGGCACTACAAAAATGTTTTGAAGTGAAATAGATATGTTTATCTATTGATAGTAGCTTTGGAGATATATTATTAAAAATGATTTATAACATTGAAAATATTAATTAAAAACTAAACAACAAAGAGACAACACATAAGGATAAATGTTTAACATGGTTAACTTAATGTGCAACGCTCAAACAATC
The DNA here is from genome assembly GCA_963422505.1 of Pseudognaphalium luteoalbum. NCBI lineage: Eukaryota > Viridiplantae > Streptophyta > Magnoliopsida > Asterales > Asteraceae > Pseudognaphalium > Pseudognaphalium luteoalbum. The sequence continues at coordinate 2,969,971 of OY730192.1, forward strand.
AATATATAGAAACTATAAAGTTTGCAAGTCATCGTCATCTTCAATAATAATAAGTTTTTCATATTAACCGTCATACCATCTAACTATCGTACAAAACCGATTCATAAAATTACACGTACATATGATATGACATTAAAAAACTTACCAAGTAGAACATATTCAATTGACCGGCAATTTTATAATGATCAAGGAATATGATACTATCAAAGTACTCAAATCCATTTGTTATTCTTTCAGTCCAACCATAATAGTGAAAATATACATTGATCATCATAGTAGGTGGAATCAAATTCCTTGTTAAAAATATTATTAGTTAATGATTAAAAAGAAAAAAGATATCCATATTATTAAAAGATGCAATATAAAAAAGTGGCTATCTTACATAATAATTATTTGAATGATCATCAACAACAACTATTTTCCTTCAATACCATAAAGCATTAAGTGCATATATCATGCCATTTTAGTGATATATTAACGGTTCCCCTATATTTGTTTGACAGCTATCACAATCATCTACAACTACACCCTACGAATAGTTTTAAAAAATAATAAAAATATATATAATTACACCTCACAAATAGAAATAGACAAAAAATAACATGCCCACAGTTATAATAATTACGGTAAACTGTTCTAAAGCATCCTTCACCAATCTTATTAGTAGGGTCAAAATATGAGTATCAATTTGATTTGCCGAAGACTACATAACCCGTATGTAGTTCAAGTGTGAATTATACCATTGAAAATGAAAACATACAATAGATTGAGATGACACTCTCAACCCATTTAATTACGAACTAATCAAGTTGGATTATATTTATATGAATTTAAAAAATTCAGCTGAAAAGGCGATGCGTTCCCAAATTCTTTATAAACCCACAACATCCTAAATCGTTCTTATTATAATTATGTAGAATCTTATTTTTTGTTATGCTAAATTATGTGTAGATTTAAGCACATACATGTAAATCAAATATTTTGGTGGATTTTAGAAATTACAAACACATGTAAAAACCTCAAACCCTAAACCCTTTATTATATCCTAAACCATATATCATACTAAATCCTAAACCCTCTGAAAACCTAAACCCTACTAATAGTAAAGCCTAAACCCTAAATACTAACTGTTACCCTAAATCAAATATACAACCAAACAATAACATATGTGTTAATAATTTGTAAAACCCACCAAAAAGTGGAGAAAAAAACTCGTCAAAAATATACCTTGTGATATTAAATCGAAAAGGAGAAACACACTGAATTTAATGGTTCAATTTTCATAATTTTTTGATTTGCCATTTGTAAGATAATTAATTTGCAAAAAAAAAAAACTTCAATATTGCCATTAATATATCGCCAAATAATAAATAACTTACCAAACTAATATTTTAAAAAGTCAATATAGGATCATTATAGTCTTTTAGTTATATTCTCCTCACTATTTAGGTAGTCATATTTTTAAAGGCTAGATCAATGGTTCACATTTAATTTAATAAGTCATTTAAGAGTTGAGATTAACTTAGACTACCTAATATCATCATAGTAGGTGGAATCAAATTTCTTGTTAAATATATTATTAGTTAATGATCAAAAAGAAAAAATACATTCATATTTTTAAAAGATGCAATATAAAAAAGTGTCCATATTACATAATAACTATTTGAATGATTATCAACAACTCTTTTCCTTCAATACCATAAAGCATTAAACGTTTTAGATATTGTAATGCATATATCATGCCATTTTAGTGATATATTAACAGTTCCCCTATATTTGTTTGACATCTATCACAATCATCTACAACTACACCTTGCGAATAATTTTAAAAAATAATAAAAAGATATATAATTACACCTCACAAATAGAAATAAATAAAAAATAACATGTCTAAAGCATTCTTTACCAATATTATCAGTATGATCAAAATATGAGTATCAATTAGATTTGTTGAAGATCGAATAACCCGTATGTAGTTCAAGTATGCACTATACCATTGAAAATGAAAATATACAGTAGATTGAGATGACACTCTCAACCCATTTAATTACGAACGAATCAAGTTGGATTATATTTATACGAATTTAAAAAATTTAGCTGAAAAGGCGATGCCTTCCCAAATTCTCTATAAACCCACAACATCCTAAATCGTTTTTATTATAATTATGTAGAATTTTTTTTATGCTAAATTATATGTAGATTTATGCACATAAATGTAAATTAAATATTTTGGTGGGTTTTACAAATTACAAACACATGAAAAAACCCCAAACTCTAAACCCTTTATTATATCCTAAATCATATATCATACTAAATCCTAAACCCTGTAAAACCTAAACCCTACTAAACAGTAAACCATAGACCATACTAAACAGTAAACCCTAAACCATAAATCCTAACTGTAACCCTAGCTCAAATATACAACCAAACAATAACACATGTGTTAATAATTTGTAAAACCTACCAAGAAGTGGGAAAAAAGCTCGTCGAAAATATACCTTGTGAGATCTTAAATCGAAGAGGAGAAAATACTGAATTTAATGTATAATTTTCATAATTTTTTGATTTACTGTTTGTAAGATACTTAATTTGCAAAAAAAAAAAAAGAAAAAAAAAAGAAAATCAAATATTCAATATTGCTATTAATATATCACCAACCAATAAATAACTTACCAAACTAATATTTTAAAAAGTCAATATAGGGTCATTATAGTCTTTTTGTCATATTCCCTTCACTATTTAGGTAGTCATATTTTTAAAGGCTAGATCAATGATTCACATTTAATTTAATAACTTATTTAAGGGTTGAGATTAACTTAGACTACCTAATTTACATTCTATTATAATATATAGTGTAGATTAGATACATGAATCAATACAATTAATTATAAACTTTCAAAAATTATAATCAATCATTGTTAGTTTCAAAACTATGTAACTTAAAACTATAACTGATAACATATCAGTATATATTGATGTGTTATCAGTATATATTGATCGGTTACAGTTGTTTTGATACATATGTGTCTATAAAAAATATAATGCAAGTATATTTTTCTTACAGATTATAACCGTCTTTATACTAATATTATAAAAAGTTGAAAACTTATATCAAAATATCAATAATAGGAACCAATTATTATTTTCGTAATATTTTTAGTAATATGTTATCTTGAAATTTGAAAAAGTGATGGTGTGTAATGTAGTGTACTACTAGAATTATGATAAAACTTATACTCACTCCGTCTCACTTTTATTGTTCACTTTTATCTTTCGATGTCTTTCTTTGACAACTTTGACCTTGAATATATTTGTTCGTGTTATATTATAGTTGATACAAGTTATACCAATGAAGATACATTCAAAACCCAACTCATTCATATTTTTTCATTAAATATTATATACTGCAAATAAAAATATTCAAGGTCAAGTTATCAAAGAAAGACTTCAAAATTCAAAAGTGAACAATAAAAGTGAGACGGTATTATCTATTATGTATATTTTTGATGGTTCATTTCTATAATCTAAATTCTAAAATTAGCCGATACTTACATTTATATTTTTAAAACTTTTTTCAATAAAGTAATTATAAAAGTTAATCTATTATTACTATAAAATAATTCGGTCCGTATCTTTAAAACATATATGTTACTATTTTACCATCTTAATTACTACAACATATAATACATGCAAGTAATACAAATATGTGAAGCAATGATTATTATTTTTGTCTTTTTGATAAGATAAATTTTGTATCCATCAAACTTAATAGCCAGGGTAAAATTCGTAATTCGATTTTTAGAATTTTATATTATTATAATTTGGGTTTATATTACAAGCCGAGTCAAGTTAGCGAGTTTGATATTAGAGGTACAAAGTTTAAAACTTAAACGCGATCTGGTTTTATAAAGGGATTGACGAGTCAAAAATAAGTATTCTTCTCGAAATGATTGATATAACCCCTTTAGGTAAACGACGCATGCAAGTTGTTAGGTTAGATCATTTTATTTTTAAAAATAAATATGTGTAAATTCTTTCTCATTATTCAATTGGTCTACCTAATTATGTAAATCAAATTATGTAAGATTTGTATAGGTGTAGCATAGCTCATAATTTAGGGTGTGTTTGACAACAACGGGCTAGAGTTGGAGGCTGGGCTCGAGTAGAGCTGGGACTTGAATTTCTATTCAAAAGCCACTTCAAAAAACTTCTTATTTAAGGGTTTATTTTTTCAAGAAGTCCAATTTTATTAACACTGTCAAACAAAGCTTATAACTCAGGATTATTAAAAATTAAAGCTTAAACATCTAAAAGCCCTCCTAATTCTTTCATCCAAACTTACCCTTACTTTAATAAATAATTAATAAAATAATATATTAGTGGGGAGATGTTTGACTTTGACCGTGATCTTAATTGGCGTTGAAGTAACGCAACCGATACCTATAAAGGCAGTCATTTCACACCGTCTTCACTATCTTTCTCTTATTTCTCATCCCTATACTCTGTTATTTCCTTGGCGTCCGAGTTTTCCTTTCCTTTCCTTCCTTCAATCTTACTTGGTTTTGAATTTAGGGTTTTTTTCCTTTTGATTCTGCCAATTTTCAAAAATTAGGGTTTTTTTCCTCCGTATTCAGGGCTTTTTAATATTTTTTTTAGAGTTTTTCATCTTTTAATTTCGTTATTAAAACCTTCGAATTCAGGGTTTTTTTCTTTTGATTGCAAGTCTTCGAATTTTGGGTTTTTTGTTTTGATTCTGCCAACTTCCAAAAATTAGGGTTTTTTCTCCAAATGCAGGGCTTTTTAAAAGATTACGGATTTACCATCTTTTGATTTCGTTAAAACCTGTGAATTTAGGGGTTTTTTCTTTTGATTTCGTTAAAGTCTTTGAATTTAGGGTTCTTTTCTATGGCAAATCCTAAATTTAGGGTTTTTTTTTCTGTTGATTGTGTTTAAATTTTGGAAATTAGGGTTACCGAAAGAAGAAGATAAATAATAAGTTCACTGACTATTACTGACTATTGAGTGCTTTAACTTTCATGGTAATGGAAAGCATGATATGCTTGGGTAAGCCATTATCTTTGATGTCTGTAATATTTCAAGTGCTTATTTCGTTTTATATTTATCGTCTTTTTTTCTTCTTTCATTCTTCTGGGCCTTGCAACAAAGCTCAAATGTCTAGAACAGATATTTTCAAGCAAGCAGGGAGAGAACTTAGTTTTACCCATGGCTGTTGTGAAAGATCATCAGACAAAGGTCCTAAACACACATCTTTAACTCTGTACATGCATGTGCATGGATCCATAGGTTATAAATTCGTGCTTTAGTCTTACCATTATTTGAATAGATCGACAATGATATTGAGATGAAAACATATGACAAGCTGAATATTCTGATCATGTGGATACAACAGGTACTGATTTTGTTTTATCTATTATCTTATCATAATCTTATAATCTGTGGGCCTGTTTTCAGTTTTTTGGTAATGTGCAAGTAATTTTACTTAAATATGATGTTTGTAGGAAATATTTTACTTAAATATGTGCAAGTAATTTTTCTTTTTTTCTTTGCAGGTTTTGATCTAGAGATCATATATGGCGGATACACGTAATATTCCAACCGAGATACTAGTGTTTCACATACTATCAAGGTTGCCGGTTGATTCGATACGCCGTTTTAGGAGTGTTTCCAAAGAATGGCATGCCCTCCTAAGAACACGCATGCTTGCCGACATACACAGCAACCACGTTATCAAAGGCCACGTTCAGCTCCCTCCCAAACTTCTCTTCTTACATACAACACAATGTGAGTTCGGCACTATCGACTGTGAAGCACCTTGTAATGTTTTATCCCAAAGGCTGACGACTTTGCCATTCAAAGCCAACCGAGCGGTATTTAAGGTTATAACTTCTATTCATGGATTGGTATGTGTAGGCATATTGAAGAGTGAATGTGATGATTTTTATTCTGATTTAATCTTATGGAATCCAGTGACGGGTGAGCATAAGTCCTTGTCTAGAACGAGTTCTCCTCCCGAGGGTTGTCTTGATAGGAGAGTATCATTCGGGTTGTATTATAGCTCTTCTGAGGATGACTACAAGCTCTTATGTGCAGCAACATATATGCCAAGTTTTCACATATACTCATTGAAATCCAACTCGTGGCGACAAATCCATTCTACATACAAGTTCAATAATATAAACTCGCCCTTTAGTGAATCTTGTAGTAGTACTTGGTTGAATGAAAATCTTTATATTTTTAACAAACTCGCACCCTCATATCCAATTATAAAGTTCGACAAACGACAAATCGAAAAATCATGAAACTTGCACCATAATTTTCAGCGTTTTATCCTCTTCGATTTGCCGTCGCTCAAGGCATACTTCCGACGAATATATTTTTTTCATTTTTTTGGTGGGTTTTATATGTGTTAGAGTGTTGCGTTTAGGGTTTAGGGGTTAGAGTTTAGGGTTTGGGTTTTGGGGTTTTCCCCGAAACCCCAAAACCCAAACCCTAAACCCTAAACGTTTTATAAAACTCTTAACCCTAAATCATACTAAACCCTAAACCCTAATAAACCCTAAACCCTACTAAAACATAAAATCTAAACCCTAAACCATGCTAAATCTTAACCCTAAACTCTAACCTTAAACCCTAATCATGACCGTAAATAAAATGTACAATCAATCACTAACACATGTGTTACTAATTTATAAAACCCACCAAAAAACCGAATTATTTTTAATCGAAAGTATGCCTTGAGGGACGGCAAATCGAAGAGGATAAAACGCTGAAAAATATGGTGTAAGTTTCATGATTTTTCGATTTGTCGTTTGTGAGATAATTGATGTTTGAGGTAATTGGGTTTTGTAACATCCTCAATTTGGGCCTAAGAGAAACAGATATTTTTCTTTAATTTTTATATGTAATTTATATTATTATATGTGTTTGATTGTAAATTTAATAAGAAAATAAGTTTCAGGAAAAATTGCGACTAGTGAAATATTGTTTGTTTTAAATAAATTTATATGACAGTAAAATAAAATAATTTTCTCGCATTTGAAATTTAGGTTCCAGACAATAGGTTTAAAAGGGGTATAATATTATACTGTGGGTTAAATGTGTCGGTTTAATAAAATAGGTGAGGCCGGCCTAATTTTTCCCCAATTTCTTGTGTTCTTCATTTTGTATTTCAAAACCCTTTCATAAATCAAAATCAATACAAATGGCTAGTGAAATTATGCAAGATATTACAAGATTAGAAGATTGAATCCTTAAGCTCATCAATTTTTAATCTTCTTCTTGCTCTTCATCTTTGTAAGTATTTACTTTATGGTTATTTAAATTTGCAATTGATGTTAAGTTGAAGCTATGTGATTTTAGTGGGTATATGATAGGATTCATGTTTAATGACATGCATATATACTTTACAAACTGATTTGGTGATGATTACATGAAGAAATTGTTAGATTTTCTGAATTTGAGCTTGAATGTGAAATTTTTAGGTTATGAGTGATTTATATGAACGGTGATGATTTGATGATTGAAACCATGTAATATGATGTTACTAGGTGTTATGGTAACTAAATGTTGGTAAAAATTCGAGTACATAACTGAGTTTGGTCGATTTTGTGATTTGTGGTTCGTAGGTGATGTTGCAGAATTTTGGTTAAGTGCAGGTCTGAAAGACAGTGGGAATCCGGCAGATTCATCTTGAATCCGGGTGGATTCCTCAACCGGATTCTATAATAAAGTTCTGTCCCAGTTTTGAATCTGAAAATGATTGGAATCCGGCGGATTCTATCTGAATTCGGCGGATTTAATTGAATCCAGGCGGATTCATTTAGAATCCGGCGGATTCATACTGTGTGACTGAATGTTTTTGATTTACACTTCATAATGTGATTTAGCTTGTACATTGTGATTATATAACTTAGTATATGTCTGATTGTTGATATTAAGTTATAAAAAATATGAAATGAAGTTTGACTCGAAATTTCTTATGTGTTTCAGATACAACGAAGACTCAATAAAATCTTTGAGTTTGGAGTTGGAACGAGACAGGTGAGTGGACTAATTCTCACAGTTTAATTTTGGTGTTAACAGTTAGTTACATTAATCTTAAGTTGATAGTATTGATTGATTTATTGATAAGTTGATGATAGAATTATTGATTGAACTTGTTGATTGATGGATTAATTGTTTGCTAGTGAATAATTCCATGATAGGTTGGAATGATAGAGGTCAATTATATTGGGTTTAGTTGCTATAGGTTAATTTTTATGGGTTGGATGAACATTCGTTGTGAATTAGCCCATATTAATTAAAGATAGCAATAAACTATCGGTAAAATCTCTGTATTGGCCTGCAGTTGATTATTTAGTGTTCTTGGAGGGTCACCGCGGACTGTGGACGCCTCAAGAACCACCAATCCTCTGTTTGATTGTTTCTTATAGTTGATTGTTGCGAATTGATTGTTATACTAAGTTAAATTGTTAGACTTAGTTTACTCACTTAGCTTTGTGCTAATCCCCCACAATACTCTTGCAGGTTAAACTTTTGGAAAAGTTGGGCAAGTTATGGTTATTTGAAGAAATATTTGACAGCTGGGTACTCTGATCATTTTGTGGGCTAAAACTGTTCTATATATAACATCCAGTTAGAATATTTGTTTTGTAAATATGTTTTGTAATCATATTGCAAATTAATATCGAGAATTGTTGAACATGAATCATCCCGTGCGTCGAACAGGTTAAAATTAATACGTGTTTTGATATGTCATTTCATGAAGGTTCGGTATTTGATAATATTAAGGTATTGATCACTACCACTCATTATTAATTTGTAGAATCACTTCGATGAACCAGACATCATGTTGTTTGTATAGTGTTAGGGTCTACATTCATTCTAAACTGTAATATATCAACACATAACATTAATTTTTGAAGGAATTATTAATTATATAGGAATATATATTAGGAATAGATATCAAGTGAAACAAAAACGTCTATTATTTATTTGTTGGAATCTACGTGTTATAATTTTTTTTAAGAGTTTAATAGCTAAAAAATAGGTGGGTTTAGAATTTTTTTTAATTTGAATGACACATAGGATTTTTTAGGAAGCTAAGGTGATGACACCTAGAATTTCTGTTTAGTTGTCAAAAGAATAAATATGACACGTAGGAAAGAGGCTATCCTCCATCACTTATATAGGTAGATTAGATAAGATTGAAAACCTCAAAAAATGATTTAAATATATTGTAAATTTATTTTTACTCTCAAATGTAATTAATTTGACGTCCAAAATCTTCGAAATTCAAGTTTTGGTTCATGCATATCTCATATTAAAGTAATACGGAGTATCTTCTAAGTCTATATAAAAATATATTTCCCCCTTTTTTATCAACTTACACCAATATATATACTCTTCTTTCCTCCGGTTTTTATCCATCTCTGCATTCTTATTTTCTACCTATTGTCAATTTTAAATGAATACCCATGTTGAAAACAATAATTAAAGCAATAAAACTCAAATTATTGAAAAAGGTTTGCTTCCCTGACCTTTTTAACATTATATATTTTTGTTTATTTTTTTATAAATGTATGATTCTTTAAAGGGTGGTGATATTTCCAACACTTCTTTTGATAAATTCACCATACATGATCAATACATTGATAAATTTATCAAAAAGAGTAATGGAATATCATTACCCTTCTTTGAAAGTCATTTAATTATGTAAGTAAGCATCCTTCATTGTAAAAACATTAACATACTAATCCTTTTGAATGTTTATTTTATGTTTTTTAACTGTTTATCCTTTTAACATTGTTACATGAATAGGTTATCATCATCTTATATTTAATTTATATAAATAGTGCAGGTTTTAGAACTCCTCCTTCTGAACATCATTATGATCCAAGTTTTTTCGGAGGTTTTTTAATTATTTTTTTTTATAGTTATAATTATTATTATTATTATTATATTTATTATGCTTATGATTACTCCTATTATTTTAACTACTTACGTTAACTTCATTGTATTGTATTATATAGATACGTGTACATATAACTTTTAACAATTTATTATACTTTATTTTTAATAACTTTTTATTATTTCTGTAGATGACGTTACTACATCCCACTTCATTGAATAAAAATACTGAATCTAAGAATAAATATATTGAATCATATAGTAACACAAAATTCTTCTCCCTCTTCTCTCCTTAAAAAACTTTCTTCGTAGATCCTACTAATATGATAACATCAAACAATTACATAAAATGGGCATCAGACTCAAGCATAAATGAATTACACATTTAGCCCAACAATAACAAATACTACAATAAAAAAATAAATCCAGAGCACCCGATTATAAAATAAAAAACATACACAAAACAAATAGGTAAAACTAAATAGTCATGTAGATATTTAGGAAAATTATAGACTTATGAGAAAAAATAATACAATCATAATAAAATTATACGAAGAAATTCATATAATAATAACAATATACCAAAAATGTGTATAAAAAAACATAAATATAAGATGTAAGCGATCAATGGACTACATATATGTACAATGTAAAATATTTTTATAACGTACCGATGTATCAAATGTAAAAAATAGACAAGCCCGCGCTGTCGCGGATCTTAAACCTAGTTATTATTAGATTACAATACAATTGAACGGTATCTAAAGATGATGATATTTAGGAAGTTTATTATCTATATATTCTAGACTCCGTATATTAGGAAGTTTATTATATATTTATCCTTTACTTTACTTTGTATTATATTGAAACACCCCGAAAACGTGATCATTTTTTTTAACACTTTTGACAATGTCCCACATCTACTCCATTTATATACTTGATCTATTATAAAGTTCCATAGCTAAAATGGGCTTTTAAAAACTAAAATATTCATTTTCTACATTGATACGCGATCCTGGAAAACTTTTGGATCGCGTAAGCACTTGAAAAACTTTTTGTTTCAAAAATACACTGTCATACGCAATCCAGGAAAGTTTCTGGGATCGCGTAGCTAAGCACAAAATTTTCTGATCACAATTTGCACTAACTCACGCAATCCAGAAAATTTTCTGGGATCGCGTGGCTATGCCTATTTCTGAAAGTCAACTTTTTAGCCAACTTCAAATGCGCATAACTTTTTACTCGTTATGAATTAAGACATGAAATTTTGCAGGCACCTTTACTATATCAATAAGTAACTTTCCACATTTTCACTTTTTTTCAATTTCATATTTTATCGGGATTTGAACCGTAGACGAGTTTTAGGCCATTTTTTACCAAAATCTTGACATACTAACTTTCAAACCACTCACATTCTAATTCAATGCTTTTGACCATACTTTTAACACATTATTTACAATTTATTACTGCCATAGCATTTGACTATATTCAAGTATAACTCAATTTTGACTCGTAACCTCATTGGTTGCCCATTACCAAAATGACCCGATTGGGTCTTTGACCATATTGACCCACTTTCTTGGTCAATTCTTACCCAATTGACTTATTTTAGTCAAACTAACTTACTAATATCATCAATTAACCTCAACATCAAAATATGACACTTTTGACTTTCATAACTTAAAATTTCTCATTTCACATTACTTTCACACTTTTCATACATTCAAGCTTTTAACATATAAGTCTCACCATGACTTTAACTTTTAACCATAACTTTGACTTTCAACAAACATCATGTACCATTTCAAGTGAGACTTAACATTCTTTACAAAACTTGGTTAGTGTCATAAACTTTACAAACGGGGGTGTAACTATCATATCTACAGCATGATCAAAAAGGGATAAGACTTGTTACCAAAACCGAGTAACAAGCTCCACCACTAGCATCTAACGTGTCCCTTGCCCAAGTTACCCCTATTCACACTTGGCTCACCTGAAACATGTTAAACATAACACATAAGCAATTGCTTAGTAAGTAATGGAAGCTTTAACTTAACATAAACATCATCACATTAAGGCTCCTTAAACATCATCATGCTAACTACTACGAGTTAACATTAATACCGAGCTAATGGTCATGATCCATTACTCGGAAACCGTCAAGCTAATGACTCGATCATTACTTGACTCAACATTCATATCCATCTATTTACCTTGATCTTAATTAAGCAATTTACTTGACTTTACTTCACTTTCTTGATCACCTATACATATAAACACATAGCATGATCAATTAACATAACACTTTACTTTCTTTACTAAAGCTCATCATTTAGGTGTCTATTCACTAACACCTATCTCATCACTTTCACTTAATCTTATAACTTTAACTTAATCATACAATTAAGGTGCTAGACCTCTAACACCTATTTTAAATCATTAGTGTTCCATACTTTAACTTTAACTTTCTAATCACATGTAAATGGGTATTCATCACTTTTTCATTCATGATCATCATTGATCATCATCAATTCCATCTCAAATCATCATTATACATACATACATAACTTATACATACCCATTTACACATGAACATGATTTCTTTAATTAAATTAACATCAACTAATCATAATACATAACTTAAAAACATACATGAAACACTAATTAAGCTAATTAACTAGCTTTCATACACTTTCAATAATCTAAGGTTTATAAAATTGAAACCCTAACATGAATTGAGCTTGTAGGAAGATCATACATACCTTATACAATCTTAATTAAAAGTTATAAACCCTAGTTCAACCAATTCCTCCTTCAATTTCTGCTTTTCTTCTTCCTGGACTTGTTTCACGACACATACATACACATACGCGTTTTTAATTTTTTTGTCTGGAACTAATTAGAATATGTAGGAGATAAGGTTTTAGTATTTTACATTCTGCCCCCCTGAACCTTGCTTCTTTACACACATAGTCCCTCTAATATACCTTTTCTTATTTGGTTAGTCCCGCTAACCCAATTCTAACTATCTTGTTACCTTAAACTTTTAACATATTAAATACATATAAAACTAAAACATAAACGTATTTTAATAATTTAAACTTACATATTTTACGGTCGTTACATATATAAAAGTCGATCAATATACCTCACCAATTAAGATGATCTACAGTAATTCTCAAAATCCGGCCTTATATAACAATATACTAGTATTCAGTTTAAATTATGTTTAGTGTATGTATGAAGGATCATCATATCATATATAAATATATGATTGTTTTATAGCCGTGCTAAGCACGACCATGATAATTCACATTAAATTTAAAACTATGTACATGATAATTAATATTTATTTTAAATAATGGCTCTTAACAATTAACCGTTATATTTTAATCCTATTATCAGTTATCAAATATTTCATCACACAATATTTACAACAAATAGTCAAACTTACTAATATAATGACATAATTATATTTTGTTTTTGTACATTTACAGCATCCCAACAAAAAATTATATAAAACAAAAATAGTTAAGAAGCTGAAGGTATTATACTGAGATATAAAAAGTTATTCAAAAGTAATTGTGAACAAAAATAAGGAGTTAGAATGATACACTAATATTTAAGCAAAAAAGTCATACACCAAATTAAAAAGCTCGAGGTATCTCAAGTATATTTCATAATAATAATAATAATAATAATAATAATAATGTTTTTCTTTGAACATCAAAGTTTTTTAAAAAAAATTATCTTTCATATTTTTATTAAAAAACTATCTTTAATGAAGATGCTTTTATCATTAGTATTATTAATTTAGTATATCATAATCACCGATGACACCAATTCATCGATATTCCTTATTCATATCTATCTTTTAACTTGTACCATGTAATATAAATGTAAAATAAAAATAAAAATGTTCGCTAAAAATATTACTCGTACACCATCAAATATACGTACATATTTTCATTTAGTTATTCAAAATATACAAGGCATTTAATAGTATGGTGTGATTGTCCATACACCACCTTTTTATACATGTACATCATCAAATATACTTTATGATGTATATTGTACAATACTGTAATACACATTTAATAGTGTAAAATGTTAAAAAAAGAAGTAGAGTATGTGGCAAGATCTTCGAAATCTAAACAAGTTGTAAGTTGTTGTTGTGTTGAGTACAGATATGGCAGATGATGAGAACTCGATCAACGCTCCCAATAATGTCTCTAGAAATGAAGTTCCTTCTCCTGAGACACTGAATAATAGACATGGGCAGACCGGTACTTCATTTTCAGCTCATGAGGATACTGAGAGATGATTATGTATTGCGATTAGAGGATGAATTAATTACACTTAAAGGATTTTGACAGCAAGTTTTGCAGGAACAACAGCAGCAACAGCCTCATGGTACTTATCATCAGACATCCGTGCAATTCTCATCTGGGCCTTCTGGTTATCAGTTACCTGTGTTTCCACCACAGCTACAGAAAAAGGTTTGCTCTTTTAAAACCTTCAGGTCCAGTAATCCTTCAGAATTTCAGGGAAGTACAAATCCTACAGTTACTTTGGACTGGTTAAGGGATGTTGAGAGGAAATTCGAGGTTTGCCAATGCGAGGAAGAAATAAAGGTTCCCTATGATGTGCAATTGTTGAAAGGACCAGCTATGACTTGGTGGGATTCCATTACCGCACATTTAACTCCACAACAGAGAGCCTCTATTCGATGGATTGATTTTCATAACGAGGTATGTAAACAGTTTTGTTCAGAGTTTGACATGTCCAGGATTAGACGGGAATTTATGGAACTGAAATTGACTGACCAAATGACTATGGATGAACTTATTACCCAATTCTCGGAAAAATTGCGATTTGTTCAACAATGGGTTCCAGATGATAGGACGAGGATTGACCATTTTGTTGGAACTTTACCCCCATATTATCGGGCAACTGTAAGATTGGCAGATACACTTACCCAGGCTTTTCCTTAGCTCGTTCGGTGGATAGTGACATACGAGCTTCTGATGAATTGAACAAGGATAAGACTATGCAGCAGTCTAAGGGCAGTTCATCGGGGAATAAAGGAAATCAACAAAATAGAAGATTGAGTTTTAATGATGCTTCAGTTGATAGAATCTCATGGTGTGTGAATTGTAAATCAAGACATCCTGGACCATGTACATCTGAGACTACAAGATGTGTAAAATGTGGATTGTTTGGACATGATATTAGAGATTGTACTTACCCTCGGAATGTGTGTTGGAATTGTAAGAAAGAAGGTCACAGGGCAGGGTAATGTCCAGAAAAGGTGAGACAAGGTTCAGGTTTGGCTGGAAGTTCGAGTTCGGGTTCTGCGTCATCTGTGGGACAAAAGAGAAAGAATGTGCCGTCGGCGACTACTAGGGCATCCCGGATGGCTGTTGAAGAACCTGTTGAGGTTAATGACATTGAAACAGGTATAGTTAATGTTAACTATGTTTAAACTTGTATTTTATATGATAGGGTATTATAGTGTTTAGATATGTGGCAAATTTGGAATGGTTGGGATTAGGATATTGGGTTGATCGGGTATAATCAGATTTGAGGACGAAATCTTTTAAGGGGGGAAGATTTATAACATTCTATTTCTGGACCTAGAAATAAATGGTTATTTAAAATAATGAGAAATAAATTTTATTTGGTTAACTTGAAAATAAATAGGTAAAAGAATTACAAGATTTATTGTGACTAGTAAAATATTACTTGTTTTAAATTGTTGAAACTGATGATAAAATAAAATATTTTATCTCGCGAATATTTTTAGGTTTCAGACAATAAGTTAAGAAGGGAAATAAAATATACACTAATTAATAAGGGAGTCGGTTGTGAGACCGACCTTATTTCTTCTAAAATCTTCTTTTGTACTTCATTTGTTCTTATTTCATAAAAACACTCTCACCAACCATTTCAAAGAAATCAAGAGAGATTAAGGAAGTGACTTGTGTTTTGGATTTAAAATTGTAGAAATCAGACTAACATCATCTTGCTCATCATCTTAATCTTCATCTTCATCAAAAGGTAACTAGATTCTTGAAGTTATGTGAATGGGTTGTGTAGGTTAATGAGTGATTGAAACAAATTGAAGTTTGATATGCTATTATTAGGTGGTGTTTGATGTTATTTGAGTATTAGAAACCTTATAAACCGAGTTTTTGAAGTTATGGTGAAGATTGGTTCGAAAATCAGACATCAACAGCGAAACTCGCAAAACTCAGTTCGTCTTGCGAAGCGAGCTGAGTTCGTCTTGCAAAGCGAGTTGAGACCTGCGAGCTGAGTTGGGTTCTGCGAACCGAACCATGTTCTGCGAGTTGAGCTCTGCGAGCCGAGTTGAACTCTACGAGCTGAGTTGCGAACTGAGATTCTGCGAATCGAGTTGACTATGCGAACTGAGACCTTGCGAACTGAAATTTTAAAACATTATTTCGCAAATTTTGAAAATGCGTGTTTCGGGGTAACAGATAAGTGACAATTTTATTAACTCGGATTAGGTTGAAATTCGGATGGTCACTCGAAAATGGCCTAATGATCCAGACTCTATTCTAAGAGCGTAGGTAGTTTTTGGCCTTTCGGGGTCATCTAGGGGTCGAAAATGGCATTTTTCCGTTTTTAAACATTAGTTCGGGACTTTCTGATTTCTTATCTGATTGAACAGTTGTTTGCTTAGACTTGAGGGATTACTTGATTTGATAAATATTTTAAAATAATGATTATGGGATGAGTTACTAATTTGTTATTATTTGTGTTCTCAGATAAGCAGAAGGAGACTCAGAGATATAAGACTACTGAGTTCAGAGACCGGGAATATCGGTGAGTGGTAACTGTAGTCTTCGGTTCAACTCAGTTGTAACAGGTTTGGTTATAACAGGTGAACAATATTGTTATTGGTTATTGACTATTAGTCTTGGATAATGTTATTATTGTTGATTGGTTGTTGTTCTTATTCCATGATGGCATGACTATTATGCATATGTGACTCTTGATTGGATAATTGAGATATGATTATTCAGAGGTCAACGTTGGTTGGGTTTGTTGCTATTGTTTGGCTGGCAGGGTTTCTGATACACATAGTTGATGGATGAACCCCAGTCAGTGAAGATAGCTTCAAACTATCGGTAAGCCACTATTGGGGCCGGCAGTGGTTTAAGGGTTTTTTGATTGGCTAATCAGGAACCGCCGATCCTCTTTGACGCTATGTGTTTATTGTTGTTTCGTTGTAAGATTTGTTATTTCTGGATTAAACTGTCGGTTACAGTTCCATTCACTTAGCTGTGAGCTAATCCCACCATATTTAACATTTTGCAGATTTTGGTTAGACGACGGGCTGGGCTAAGGATACTGGATGGGATGTTTGACTATTACTGCAGCTACTCTGATATTTTGTGAACCTTGAAATTATGTTTTGGAAAAATTATATAACACTTAATCGTTAGTACATGGTTTTGTAATTATATATATAAGTGTGATGTTTCGAAAAGTTAAACATTTTGGTATATGTAAATATAATATATATGTTTGGGACTCTCTTCCGATGTTTATTAATATAATATATGTTGTTAAAAGTCGGGTGTTATAAGTTGGTATCAGAGCATAGGTTTGGGTGAATTGGACATTGGCAAATGTTCAATCCCAAATCTGTTTGGTGTTAGTCAAACATTCCAGTATGTGGGATTAGCTAGCAAATGGGTATTGATTAGTTAGTATGTTAGGAACTAACGATTAACGAGTTGTGAGTTGTTGTTGTGTTGAGTACAGATATGACAGATGATGAGAACCCGATCAACGCTCCCCATAATGTCTCTAGAAATGAAGTTCCTCCTCCTGAGACACTGAATAATAGACATGGGCAGACCGGTACTTCATTTTCAGCTCATGAGGATACTGAGAGAGATGATTATGTATTGCGATTAGAGGATGAATTAATTACACTTAGAGGATTTCGATAGCAAGTTTTGCAGGAACAACAGCAGCAACAACCTCATGGTACTTATCATCAGACATCAGTGCATTCTTTAAAAAAGTATACATATATTTAATTTATAACGCATCAACAAAAGCAATTTCATCACATAAATATGACTAACATAAAAACATCTTGCATGCTTTACACAATTCGATAAACAGCAAATATACTATATATAATTTGAAGAAGAAAAAAAAACAGCTATATCCATTCCGTATGATGAACGATTACGTTTTCAACAATTGCTACATCCAAAACAGACTTCCCGTTCTTTTTTATCCTCACTCCATTCATATTACCTATCTAAAAAGAAGCAAATCACGAATTATCAAAAATATATATTATATATAGGAAGTTATAAATTCAAGATCCTCTTGTTGAAAGAACAAGCTGTTAAAATCTAAACACCATCCATAACCTTAAAATGAAGGCAGAACAACCATCGTCATCCTTATTTAATAATCATGGATTGTATACATAAGAGACACATATTCGGTTTTTAATATTCGATAAAATAAAGGGAAATTTGCAATTTTTGCCACTGTGGTGTTGAGTTTTGACCGATTTTGCCATTTGAGAATTTTTTTTTGCAATTTAAACCCCGTGATCTTTAATTTCTGCAATTTTTGCCCCTTCCTCTAACTTTTGTTAAAAAAAATCGTTAAGTGTTGTAAAATGACAAAACTACCCTTTATAAACAATTTGTAATTAATTAAAATACATACATATATTCTAATCTATATTCTTTGTAGCTAGTGCACACAAACACAAACCCTATTCTAATTCCTATCTTCTCTGTAACTTAAACACCACGACCACCATTACCACCTAGCAACCACCACTGTCGTCGCCACAACCACCATCGCCACCCAGCAACCACCGCCACAAAAGCCACTACCGCCACCCATCAAAGGAATTATAATATTCTATTTACACACACAAAATCTCCATCCAAAATCACAAACGAGATGTAATTACAAACCATAAACCACAAATAAAAAAACACATGAGCTATATCACCTGAATTTGTTTCCAATTGATCGATAACCAGATCCAAAGAATTCTTTAATCGAATGGAAACCAGATCCGAACACGAATTTAATTCCATGATCGAATCGAAAGAAATATGGGCTCGCGTCGGAGCCACCACTGCAAATCCGTAATCGAGAAGAAACATCGACGCCGAAGAGAGATATAGTGGCCGGATTTCAGGGGAGTTTTCGTTGTTTGGCCGAAAAAAAAACAAGATGGATGCGGCGTAACAGTGGTGTAAACCAGGGCACCAAATACCCACTGGATCTGGTCGGAACACTACCGGAAAGTGCATTCGATGTATCGCACCACCGAAACCGTTTTCGTCGGAACTCAACACCGCCATAAATTCACCGTCTCCATCTATCTAACAGTTAAAAGATGAGAGACAACCAATTCAAATGGTTTAAAGCTTGTATCTTTTTCTATTTTGTTGGCATCAGACTTCAAGGTTATGTCGTTTTTATATTTGTGTTTTTTTCTTGATCTTGATATGAACATATTGATGGGTTATGGTTTATGTAAGTTTTGATTTTGATAAAGTTGGTGAAACAGACAAGTCTGAATGTGATATAGGATTTATGTGAGTTAAATTTTTGATGACGTTTGTTTGAATTTAATTATTGTTGCGGATTGAATGACTTAGTTAGAATCTTTTTCTCTGTGTTCCGAAAAGGGAAAAACTAAAATTTGGGTATGAAAATGGGAAAGAGCAAGAAAATAGGAAGAAGAGAGGGATATTTTAGTAATTTGGCTTGACTTAACGGATTTTTTTAACAAAAGTTAGAGGAAGGGGCAAAAATTGCAGAAATTGAAGACCACGGGGTCCAAGTTGCCAAAAAAATTCTCAAGTGGCAAAATTGGTCAAAACTTAACACGTGGTAAAAATTAAAAATACTCCGATTACTAGTTGGGTTAAGTAGCACTCTGCCTTTCATCAAGATACGTCATGGCCTCTACTACTGAAAATTCAAATCACAGAAAACCAAATCTAATAAGTAGGAGTTACATGAAAAGAAAAGAAGACGGAACCCCCGAGTATATGTTGAAACTTCAGGAGAAAAAAATACGAAGATAATTTGGTATATGAAAGAAATGGTAAGAACCTTTTGTTGTCTTGAGTGCTTTTCTTGCTTTTACAAAAACACAGCACCTACATAATACACAAACCACAATTGATCAAATCTGAAGCAAAAGACAAAATACAAGCGGAGAATCGAAAATATAAATATAGAGAAACGACTATGGTTAAGTTACAACAATGTCTACAAAGCTTGTAGAAAAATGATACATGCATGCATCTTCCTCCATACTTTGCTTCCACTACTGCCATTAACAAATGAGCAACAATGTCGTTGACATCTCTAACCATCTAACCTTTCTTGATTCTTGATCATCTGCTTTGATTATGTATACCTAAAAAACAAAGAAAAAAATCTTGACGAGATACATGGCGTGCTCGGGCAAAGAACCAAATATTGGTGTGGGAAAAGTTTAAAAGAGAGAGAGAGTAGTAATTGGCGAATAAGCTCTCTACCGATACATTAAAATTGCTTTATTAAAAAGGAAGATAGGTTAGATGGTTTTTTAATATCAGTAAATAGTGTCTTACTATTTACTGCTGAGGTGGCTTTTTTACAAGAAGTCACAGTGAATCATGGCATCTTTGTATATAATAGGTAGGTAGATAGGTAGATATGCTTGTTCTTAAAGATTAAACGCCCAACTCTATTTTGCTTTAAGATTTGAAATTTTGTATATTATAGTTTATGGTATTTCGGTATCGTTTTTTTCGTGTTTCAAATTTGCGTCATATTTACAATAACAATTTTTTTTGTTTGGTCAAAGTTACATACATGGGGATAACAGAAACCCGTGAATCAATATGAAAAATCGATAGGTAAAACTCATAGAAAATTGTATGTGTACATATACACTAAAACCCACCGAAAATTGACCTGTGAGCATCCATAATCCAGCATATAGAAATTGATAAAAGAATAAAAAAGGCCACGACAAATATATTAAAACCCACTAGAACCCGACCCGTTGTCATTCATGATCCAATAATTGCGACTCGTTGGCTTTTATAATTCAAGCATTGTAAATTAGAAATTTATAAAACAATTCAAGAAAGATGCGTGGTGGTATAGGTACAAATACAATAAATCCATCGGAACCCGACTTGTTGGCATCCATGATTCAAAAATTGTAAATTAGAAATTGATAATAGGATTCACAATAGGAAGTCGTATAAGAATTTATGTCACTGAGTGACGAAATAAAGTAATAAATTTTTGTGGAAATGAAAATAACTTATAAGGGTTATTTTCAGAAAAAATAAAATAAATAAAATGGTAGAAAGAATTTGAATCATGGAAGAAATAATAAATTAGTTTATAAATTAAATTTTTTATAAAATATTTAAAGAATTATCTAAAATTAAAGAAAAAACAAAGAATTTATATTCACATAAAAATATGATTAATAATGTCATCAAATAAATTGAGGGTTACATTTTAATTGTTCATCTCCATTTAATTGCCCTTATCTCTCAAAATTTTATTTTAATTTATAAAATAAAAATCAACATAAAGATATACTCCGTTAGAAGATAGATAGATAGGTTGAAAAAAGATAAAATAAATATAATAGTCTTCTAATGATTGCTCTCATTGCATAATTTGCATATGCCTCTCTCCAAAATTGGAATATAATTTGATTCCCTCAATCTATCCACACGCTAACCGCATCCAACCCACCCAATCGACGACCTACATTCCACCATTCAACTAACTCATTATAATCCAACGGCCAATAACCACTTCCCTCATTTATCATCTCCTTTTTCAGTTTCTCTGTTAACTCAAAAACACACACAAACACAAACACGTACTGATTCTATACATACACAGAAATTATATCCATCTATGGAAGCAATTTATTCGCTTTCAATCATGTCTGGAATTCAACAACAACAAGCGTTTGGAATGGTTGATCTTATACCTCTACGTTTCCCTAAAAATTCTATACAGTCTTCACCTCGAAGTTGTAAGTTCACGATTTGAATTCAGTTAGGTATATTTTAATGATCAATTGTGCAATTTGTTTGAAATCTGGTGTTGATTTTGTAATTATGGATCTCTACGGTTTCAATTTTGTGTTGATTGTGGAATTATAGATCTCTAGGGTTTCAAATTGTGCATTTGCTATTTGCGATATGAAATTTGGGGAATCTAGGTTTCCTAGGGTTTCATATTGAATCAAAGTGTGCTTTTGGTTGTTGCCGGTTGAAATTTGGGAATTTTAGGCTTTTTAGGGTTATGTATTGGATGGCTGGGCGTGGTAAGGAGTTAGGGTTTGTGGAAAGAAATAGTGCTATTAGTTTAAAAGAAAAGTTGGCGAGAACTGCGTTACGAAATGTGAGATTGAAGGGGCATACTTATGTTGAACTTAGGAAAGATAATAAGAAGGTTATCTTCTTTTGTGTGTTGTGTTTGTCACCGTGTTATAGTGATTCGGTGCTGCATGATCATTTAAGAGGGCAGCTTCATAAGCAGATGTATGAAGCTGCTAAAGCTACGTTGTTGAAACCGAATCCTTTTCCGTTTAATGATGGTATGCTTTTCTTTCATACGGTGTCTAATGAAGACAACCGGTTACGACAACCTTTGAATGTTGCAAGCGAGAGGAATTTGTTGCAAAAATGGAATGCTGATGAGAACAGTCTTGCTATCGTTGCGGTTGAGCAAAATGTTTCTGATTCTGAATTTTCATCTGAGGAAAGTTTGGATTCTGTACGAGGGGATGAGAGTTCAGAAATTGATGATTTGATAATTCCGGATGTATTACACAAGGATAAAATATCTGACTTAGAAGTGAGAGAAGTTGGGGTTGGGAGAATTTCTGTTAGGTACTATGAAAATGACGGGGTATCAAAGGGAATTAAGAATATTTGGTGTGAATGGCTTGGGAAAAGTCCTCCGGTCGATGATGACGTGATTCCGTGTCATGAATTTGGGATTGTGTCATTTTCGTTTGACTTTGACCTGGGTAGGAAGGGGCTACTTGATGACTTGCAGAATTTGATTTCATCAAGTTCTAGACGAACAATCGAGGGAAACAAGGATGGTAACGGAAAGAAGAGGAAATTGCTATCTGACACTGAAGATAATAATGAATCTTTGAGCAGCCAATTTGAATCTTCTGGGGAAGAATCAGGTAGTTCTAGTTCGAAGAGTGTTTTAGATGTATATGATGATAACTCTCTGCAATTGAGACTCTTCCCAAGTAAATGTGCAAGGAAAGAAATCAGGACACGTCAACGTTTAGCTTCAGAAAGAGTGTGCGACATTTGTCAACACAAGATGCTTCCTGGGAAAAATGTCGCAACACTTCTTAATATGAAGACTGGTAGAATCGCTTGCAGTAGTAGAAATTTGAGTGGGGTACCTTTCTTTTCATAATCTTTATGTTATCTTATTTGAAAGTTATCTTTCACCTGACCAAGCAATAATAGTTGATATATAATTATGCAGGCATTTCATGTGTTTCATATATCGTGTCTCATACATTGGGTCCTTTTATGTGATTCTGAAGTTTATACAAAACAGTTGGTTGCTCCTGAAGTAAAGAAGAGATATAGGAGGAAAAAAGGAGCAAGACTTAAGAAAGTTGAAGAGGAGGCTAGAAAACAAGTTTTTTGTGCATTTTGTCCAGAATGCCAAGGTACTGGTGTGGATATTGAAGGAGATGAACTAGAGAAGCCAACTGTCACGCTTTCTGAGGTCAGTGATGTTATTTTCTTGTTTTGAGAGCTCATTTTGTGAAATTAAGAAAAGACCGTGAATTCTGGTGGTGTTTGTGGATTTGCATTATGGAATCAACTAGTGTTTGGATATGCTTATGTTTTATGAAGTAATACTGATGAGATAAGTAGCTGTTAAGAGAGTTTGGTAGGTTCTGATTGTGTATGAAACTAATAAATAAAATGACCATGGAGGACAGTCTTGTGAAATGGAGTAGTTAGGCTGTATTATTTACAGTGATCACTTGTTAAATTTTCAATGAATCAGACAATCAGAAGTGGTATCTATATATCCAAATACCTTTTTATGCTTCTCTTTTGTTTTCATTTATTTTTGAGGTATATACTCCGTCATGAATGAATATTTAAATGATCCTATTGTTTTATTTGTTTGTTTCAGATGTTCAAGTATAAGATGAAAGCCAGTGAAGGACACAAAGAGTATATAAAAAACCCTGAATCGTTACAGAATTGCTCAACTGGCTTTTATTTTCCTTCTCAAACCGAAGAAGCACTAGAGGTTCTACAATTCCTTTTCATATTTCTCTACTTCCCTTGAAAAGATCATAAGTGATTCTTATGTTGGTTTTTATTTACAGGAAAATGCGTCACCATTGAAGTTGCTTCGATTTTATCATGCTGTGGAGTAGGGCTTGTTTTGTTGTCTCTCCTAGTTATCCAAGTAATTAGTTTTCTTCTATTGTACACATAAAACATGGTAGGCTCAGGTTATGTTAGATTGCTCATTCTAACCAAACATAGGATAATAATTTGCTCTATTGAAGGATGTAAATGCTGCTGTACAAAGCATCTATGCTGAAAATATTGTTGAATGCTTTTCAAATAATGGAATTTGAATTGAACTGTCTTGGACCTTTTAGTTTACACTTGAGAGACTAAATTAGGTAATGTTTTAATATGGGAAATTGTTCCACAACTTGAAGGTGACTATGTAATGACATAAGCATCAAATAAATAAAAAATAAAGTAAAAAGATCCTTTAGTGGTGTTCTAAAATGGTAGTTTGTATGAAAAAAAAAAACAAAAGGACAAACAAAAGCATCTAAACCAGGGATATATATTGATGACATTTACATGTTATGATCGACTGTCTTCCCGATACTGATTTCATGGCAGTTGGTTTTACATATTATTAGCAGATATTCTAAAAAAAAACCCTTTGACATCAGCTTTCTTTTCTCGTAATGGTCCCTTGCTTTGTTATCTCTCTAGTGGATCATGAACCTTTCGACCTGCACCAGCAACCATGTAATTTTGATAATTACTGAAATTTGCCATACAAAGTATGCTCTGTACAACTTGAATGTAACCACATCGTTCATATTGATTGCCATTCTTGATCATTTCATCATTTGTACGATAGTGTAGTCAGTTTGGAGGTTACGAAACAAAACTGTGACAAACATGTGGTCTATTTGGAGGTTACTAAAGCGAAACTGTTACAAACCTGTGTATCAACAGCATGTTTTAGTCCCACAACATCCCCTTTGCGTTCTAGCTCTCTTACATAAGTCATGAGCGATTCATACTCATCGTGACAGAGTATCTGAATCAAGCAATCAAAAAGGTAAGTGTCTCTTTGCAGTTTATAAATATTTTTATGATTGTAAAAATGAAAAGTGTATACCAATTCTTTCTTTTGCTCTGCAAGCTCTTGACTACGTTTATAGGCGTGGATTCTCTGACTTAACATCTGCAAGCTCCTTCGTTAGATAGCTATTGCTCTTTCTGACAGGTATTAAATCTGTCTTTAGTCGTGCAATTGTAGCTTTACGTCCCAATTGAACCCTCTTTATATCCTCAATTTCATCTAATTAAATCTGAATTGAGAACTTTAGTTACACCAAAGGTATAGTACCACGAAAATGAATAATCTTTAAAAACCAAAGAAGAAAAACATTACATTTATTTTATGCTGTATGGATTGCCTATATTCCACACCTCGCTTTGAGTTTCACAATTAACACGTGCTTCGGGTTATGGGCCGGGTTCTGGTGCACTGCACACTTCTCTTGTTTCCTTGACATTCTCTATCTGGTGATAGAATTTCGTTTTGTCTGCTCGTTTTTTGTTGCCATGTTGGATCCTTTGCACCATACCCTTGATCTTTGGATGGTAAAAGAAATAAAAGGTTGTATAAATAGAAACAATATAGATTTATGCTTAGTAGTTGATCAATCATACCAGATCTTCTTGCAAATATTCTTTGGCAACTTCTTGCAAATATTCGATGTCCATCTTCCCTTTCTTGATCAGCCTTTTTTTTACAACATTTCTTATTCGGTCATATAAGTGTTTGAGCATCTTTGCCAGACAAATGTAAAGCCCCAGTAGTTCTTGGTACTGAATAAACTGGCAGACTAGGATTGACTTTTCCTAGACCATATTCAAGATTATTGATTTTCCACATCTTCGATTTTATATGCTCATCAGGACGTGTGAACTGCATCATTTTCTGGTTTATTTGATGTTCATATCCCTATCAACCAATATAGCAATACAATGATGAATCATCTTTAACAATCTGTGCAGTTTTTTTATGAATCATGAAATCCATGTACAATTACCTTTTGTAGACCTAGTTCTTCGGTGAAACGTAAGCGAGCAAGATTCATCAACTGATATTGCTTGTCAGCCTCTTCAATTCTTTTTCGAGTTCCTCAGGAGAAGGTCGAAAGTTGATGAGATACAAACAATGAATGTGGTTTCTCATCGAGTGAATTTCCTTTTGTTCTTCCATTTGAGTCGGTGATCAACTTGTATAATTCTTTCAAGAAATGGAATTCAGTAGGAAGCTATAGTTCTAAGTAGTAAATACTGTATGTTGCGGACATACATTTTTCTTGGTGATCAAAATTTATAGCTAGCTTAATACATATCTCAATTTTGACTTGTTATTAACACATACCAAATGCACATGAGCTATAAATTAAATCGAATTATATGAATGAATAAAAATTCACTTAACTAATTAACATACATCCATATAAACTCTGGCATAACAAGAGTATGCAATTTTGGAAAGACTGATAATGCTATATGTAATTTTGTGATTTACCGATTACGTAGTATTATCTAGTATATAATACTGTTATATTATATATTCTCGTAACAAGTTCAATATAAGTTGATAAATTCAAAGTTGGATACATATAATGAAATTTCGTATCTTGGATATTACATACGGATTTGAATCAAGATCGACTAAAAAGTTAACTTCACAATTTATTTCGAGGAAAACTTGGTGTTAACATTTTCAAGTTCCTTTGTTAGAAAATCAATCTTCCTTGTCACGAGTCCCCATTGCGCTTCAAGTCGTCTAACACTTGCCTTTTCAACCAAGACCTCCTTCGGTGGAGCTAACATAAAGTTGGGAGTTCCAAGTTCACTCAATATACTTCTCTGAGCTACAAATGTACGTAAAGCTTTTGTGTGACAAATCGAATATCAACCAGTTTAATACTTTGATAAAATCCTATTAATTTACAAAAGCATGCAACATAAACATAAGTTCAATTTACAAACTATCATCAATCTTTATCTTTAATCTTTAAACTTTCACTGTATATAAAGCAATACCTACTCTGTCTTAAAATCAGATTCAACAACATTTAAACTCTGAATTGCCCTTACACATTCACTTGTTATCCCAATCTTTCTAAAATGAGCCACTAAATTATAAATCCAAATCATTAATCATAAACTTTGCACATGCTCAAAGTGAATCTTTAACTTATCATTTCAATAAATTAGATCTTTCAAAAGATGTAGGTAAATATACAAAAGTGTAAAAATAAACCATCTATAGACACCATGATTTATTACTTAAAACCAAACCTTGAAAATTGTTGATTTGTTTCAGGTTGATGTTATAAATTGTCACGTTTTCCGGCTTTTCTAACTCACAATGAAATGATACTATTTTCTATCATTTGACAAAATATAATGTGATCAATAAAAAGCGTGAGTCAACAACAATCTAAGTGTTTGTTAAATTGCTAGTATTGATCAATGTCTTAAGTACCTGCAGTCTTCTCCTTAGTTTCCACGTCCTGCAACTTTACAAGGCTCTCCCTTAGATGATCAAATTCAAGCCTGACACCCATTCGGATTGAATCTAGCGAAGGCGGTTCTCTTCTCACTTCGGATCCGGATCCTGGATCGGATTTTGGCATCGCATTGAGTTTGTACAGCTCTTGGAATGAGAGAACCGGTGGAGATGATTGCGGTGGACCGGCGACGGAACTCGGAGAGGTTTTTACGGATCTCTTCTAGAGAAGCAGGCTTTTCAGTGTTAGGGTTTGAGCCAAGGAACGAGGTACGGCGAGGCTGTTGAGGTGACGGCGTCGTTTGTTTCAGACTGGATTTTACGTCACCGAAATAAGATTGTGAGGATTGATTCTGATTTTGATTATTGTCATCGAAATTAGAAGATGAAGAGAAGTGAAGTGAGGAGGTAGTGTTTTGAAGGTGTAGGTGGCGGTGTCTGTGTGGACGGAAACGGAGGTAAATCGCGGTGGCCGCCATGGTACGACGGTGGTTACCCGGTGGTTTGGGGTTTCCAGAAACCCTAGTTGAAGACGAAGTGATTGTTCCTGGCTCCTCGCTAGTAGGGATGGGCCGACAAGTATTTGAGATTTTAAAATATGATTTACGGATTTTTAATTTCTTTACTATTCATACACTACTCCCCAAGTCCCTAGCCATAATTGTCTTTATTTACGTATGCAAAGGGAAAAAATATCATGTGATCCACATCAATAAAAGCTTTCTAAAACTTTTTTCAATGACACATACCATAATAAAAGAAAAACTTTTTAATAAAGCTTTTAACTCCAGCTTTTTAAAAACTTTTCTTTAATGTGCACTCACAATCAAATAGAAAAGCTTTACTTTAAAAGCTTGAGAAATCTTAAACTTTTTAAAAGAAAAGCTTTTCTAAAGCTTTTATTTTGCAAAAAAGCTTTAGAAAAAACTTACATTGAAGGTGCTCTTACGTTAACAATACATTTACTTTTTTAAGGTTATGTTTTATTTAAAAAATTATCAACATTTAGAAAATGGCTTATAAAGCATACAAAGTTTACTGTATATTTTACTCCATAAAAATCATATTTGAGGGAATTATATATTAATATTTAGATAAAAGAAACGGTTATGTTAACTAAATAAATGATACACCCAGGTTAATTAATATTTGCAGTAACATTGTATATGTATTAATCATACCAGATGGTTGAGTTCTTTTGTAACAAACGATGTCATTCCATCCGATTTCTTTGAAGACAAAAGTTCTTCGTGTCTATCTTCCCTTTTTGGCATTGCTTTTGATCCGGTCTTATTTGAACATCTTTGGTAGGCGGATGTAGAAAACCAGTTGTTCGTGGAACTGAATTAATCAGCATACTAGCTAGGCTCGAGTGCATCTAGATGACGTTCAAGATTGCCAATTTGCCGCATCTTATATTCTATACTCCTCTCTAAACGATAAAACACCGATAGCTTTCGGTCTGTTCGTCGTTCGTGTTCCTGTTAAACAATGTAGCAACAAAAACACATAAAACATACATGAGATCGGATATATATCTTATGGAATGATGAAGAAACACAAACTTCACATGAACACCAACATCTACAGTTACCTTGTGCAGATCTAGTTCTTCGTTGATACGTAATCGAGCAAGATTCATCAACTGATTTTGCTTGTCAGCCTCTTCTTTTTCAGCTTCCTTAGTAGCACATTCCTCTCGTTTATCCATTTGACTAAACGCCCCTAATTCTTCTAAGAAACCGATTGCAGTAGCAGGCTGGTATTACTAACTGAAACTGATGAGTTTTGCACAAAGTATTGGAAGCCAATATATGTTGTGGTTTAATCTTGAATATATAATATGGTTTTGATTTTGATATAAATTATGAAGTATTAGCAGAACTTGCACCCCACGGCAAGAAGATGAACCATTTCGGTCGATCAACTCACTATATTATGAACTCTACTTTATCCTACTACCCTTGAACTGATCATCGAAGCTAACAAAGTGTTTAACTCACCATTACGTACTAGCTAGTTTCGAATTATTATCCCTAATGTGATAGATCGATACTTGGACGGTTCGACATAAGTTTTAAGAACCCAAAATTGGATGTTCTACAAAACATAAGTCGATAAATTCAAAGTTGGATACATATAATGAAATTTCGTATCTTGGATATTACATACGGATTTGAATCAAGATCGACTAAAGTTAACTCCACAATTTATTTCGAGGAAAACTTGGTGTTAACACTTTCAAGCTCCTTTGTTAAATAAAAAATCTTGCTTCCCACAAGTTCCAATTTCGCTTCAACTTGTGTAACTCTAGCGTCGTGCATCATTAGATTCGTCTTCTTAACCTCAATGTCTTCTAACAGCATCTAGCGAATCGATCAAGGAATTCAAATTACATCAGACAACTAACGTTCAATTAGAAATAAAATTAAATAATATTGAATCAAGAGAGGGAAAAACGTTACATTTATTTTCTGTTGTGTAACTCGCTTCCTCTCTGTATATTGCTTTGAACTGTGGTACAAATCATAACTAGACAGTCTAGGCCCAGAGTTTGGTAGAGTGTAAACGTCTTTCTTTACCTTGGATATTTCTTGATAAATCTTCTTTTCTTCGGTCCGTTTCTTGCTCCCATGTTGGATCATTTGTGCCATGTTATGGATCTTCAAATTGCAGATGAGATTAAAGAAACGGTTATATGTGTTAATTAAATAGATGATATATATATCCGGATTAATTAATCAGTATTTACAGTAACGTTGTTTTATTGATCATACCAGATGGTCGAGTTCTTTTGTAACAACTTTACATGAACACTAACATACATGCATACATGCATGAGATATATAAATATTAAGCACAAACTTTACATGAACACTAACATCTACAGCTAGTTACGTACCCTGTGCAGATCCAGTTTTTTGATGATACGTAATCGAGCAAGATTCATTAACTGATTTTGCTTGTCAGCCTCTTCTTTAGTAGCACATTCCTCTCGTTCATCCATCTGACTAAACGCCCCTAATTCTTCTAGGAAACCAATCGCCGGTATTACTAACTGAAACTGATAAGATTTTGATACGAATTAGTATGAAGTATTGACAGAACACGGCAAGAATTATGTTGTAGAGTAATTTTTAGTGTTGGGTGCCTGTGGGCGGGTAGGGCTCCGGGTAAAAATGGACTCGGGTTATATCTTAAAATCTAGTCAAAAATTGTTTTAATTGATAAAAATACCTCGAAAACAAGTAACACATTTAGTAATTAATTTCGTTATGAATCTCTTGGACAATTGTTATTCGCTAGTTAGATAATGCCATTAACAATCAAGTTTAAAGGATAATTTAGCATTATACAATCTCAATTAATTATTTAAATAAAATTTTATCTAAAACTATATATTGAAATAAAATAACTATAATAACAATATCTTTTACTTAAAATCTATCATGTATGTATGGGTTTAAAACCGAAAACAATGACTTTAATGATGTGATTATTATCAATTATAATCATCCGGTGGATTTGGTGAGCATTTTATAATGAGAGAAATTTCATATAAAGAATAATCAAAATTCATTATAACTATGTTTTTTTCTCAAATAAAGAGAAAAAAGTTACCAATAAAAATAATCATAATAGTAATACTTAATAAAATAATAACAATAAAATAGAAGGTATCTATGAAAAGTAAAAAGAAAATTAATAATTCAAATGAGAGGTTTTGTCAAACTCCATTTATATATTACATAGAAATCCTTGTTAAGCTTCCTTTATAACGGATAATGTGTAATGATAGTTTCATTTTGGAAAATATTTCAGTATTCATGAGATATGTTCATTTTCATTGAATGCCAAATTTTAATTTTTTATAATTATAAATGTATTAACCAATCAAATTTCTAAATTTCATCAAGTTTTCAATTAACCAATCGTATCATACAATTAATTAAATTTTATCAACAACTTTCTAGTAAGGCTAATTATAGAATTACGAAAAAATAAATAAATTTAAAAACCTCAGACAATAGGTGTGTAAAGACATTGTTTTTTAGGATTTGTGTGGAAGAAACTTACTATCGTCATGTATATCTTATACTAAAATGCATGCTAAAACATTTTAGTAAAACATGTATATTGAGTAGGATGATGACACATCCAATATGTTGAATTAAAAGGAAATTTAGATTGTAACATAATATAGCAAAAAATTTAATGTTTCAATATAATGTTGTCAACAAATTAATTAAATGAATTTTAAAAACCTCAGGATGAGAAACTGTGTGATTAAACATGTGTGAGAAAAATCATCTTTTTAGGATTTGTGTGGAAAACTTTATTATCGTCATGTATATATTCAATTAAAATGCTTTTTATTAAATTTTAGTAAAATGAATTTTCATATCAAGTATCTACGCATGTATCTTGTGTATAACGATGATGCACATCCAATATGCTAGATTTGATGAAAATTTAGATTATAAACATGATATAGAAAAATTTCTAAAATTTCAATATTAGGATGTTAGCAAATTAATTAAATAATTGTTGATTTGGATATACCTTTGATGATAAATTGTAACACGTAATTAATCATTCATATGTCATATTTTCCTATTTTATGGTCTTTCTACTCTATACATATGTATTTTCTATTTATTAATCATCATATCATATTTTATTTAATAATTAAGTATATATAGATATAAGCATTGGGGATCAGGTAAGAGATTAGCGATTGATTTTTAGACTAAAAATCGTTGTGATTATTATTAAGCCTTTTTAGATCTAAATTCTTTTATTTGTTTATTATTAAGCTTTCTAGGTATTAATTTTTGAAAATTTATATTAGATTGCAAAATAAGCGGGAATTTATTTTTCAAAAGATATTATCAAGGGTTTTCTATACAAAAAAATATATCAGGCATATCTATACATCGGTTAATTGAAAGTTAGATGAAATCAAAGCATTTGAATGGTTAATAAATAAATTATAAAAAACCTCCAGATGAGGAAACCCGTGATAAGGTATATGTGAAAAACATCAATTTTTTATTTTTATGATCGTGTGGAAGAAAACTTATTATCTTCCAAAATATGTATATTATATTAAAACGCATCCAACTTTAATTTGTTGCAAACGTTGTTATTACATTCTCATTCAATAAGCTCTTTGGAATACGATATAAAATGTTACTTTACATAGCACGTTTAAAATTTGATTTTCTATGTTATTTATATATTTCACTTATGTTGCGATATTAACTTGCAAATTCTTTTAACAAATCTCAAAACATTATAGGATAATGTTTATATTGTACATCCGGAACTAACATTAGATGTTTTACCATTCTCATTTTAATTTTATTAAATAAGATAAGATTGGTATTTATGATTATGATTACAATTATATGCTCGGGTTTACATCTAAATAGTTTAACACATAGATTACTAATGTTTTCTCAAGTACTCATATTTACATATTTACAAAAATGTTACGTATGTTTAATTAACTAAATTTTTTACTATAGCCTCTGTGTATACACGGGTTTATAATCTATAATCTAATATATATTAAAAGAAAAATCTTAAGAAAATAAGGACCATTAGATGAAAATCAACTATTAACATCTAACCCTTAATTTATTTCATGACATCATTAGTTCTATTATTATATGACTAAAAGACTAATGTACCCTTCTGATGTCTTTTCATTAGATTTCTTTGAAGACAAAAGTTCTTGGTCAACTTGTTGCAAATACTTTGTGTCTATCTTCCCTTTTTTGATCAACCATTTTTGGCATCGCTTTTGATCTGGTCTTATATGTGTTTGAGCATCTTCTGTAGGCAAATGTAGAAAAACTGTTCTTCGTGGTACTGAATTAGATGGCATACTAGGCTCGACTTTATTTAGACCCCAACATTCATAATTCAACACAAAGATACTCTAATAAACTAGACAAAAGTAAACATCTCAATCATTATGTCACCTTAAGAACCATAAATTTAGATCAGCACACATGAAACTCGCATGCTTAACGGTGACCTGCATTCATCCTAACAAATGTAGTATATCAGTCACCTAGAGTCGAAACTAACTAGCGATTTGATGAGCTATGTAAACTTTTGTAAACATAAAAACCAACCTATTAACATATATGCATAACCTTAATTGATCCTTACCATAAAATCTCAAGGGGAAGACTGAATGTAGAAGGAAAGTGTATCAAAACACAACTGATTTTCATATACCTTATTTGAGAGAGAGAACATAAGATGTAGCATAGAGGAACAATTTTAGGCAATAACTGTCGACTAATTTGTTTCAGATATGGTGGCTTACAACTCGTGTCTCATGTCAGGCAATTTCATTCGTGTTATTGCTTCATTTTAATAATGTAAGTATCTACTGAAACAAACTAACAGTCGAATCAGGCAGATAACAATTTCTTGTTAAACTAATAGACTAACCTCATCAATCCTTCCAAATAAATACTTGAAAAATTCAAAAAATCAAGCAATACCAAGTACAGAACAAGCATACGTACATATTTTCCTATTATGATCGGCTCCAAAAGAAAACAAACTTAAACAACTGCTTCTGAATATGCTACAGGGTAGCATCAATACAACTCAAATGTTTTATAAAGATGTGGCATGCAAAACACGTATAATGATTATACTTTCAAAAAGCTCAAAAATGATCCAGAAACACTCAACAGGAGACAACAAACCTGGAGGGGCAATGGTTCCATCTACCTACAAGCTTTCTTAGGCCTATAAACAGAAGAGCAACAATAACAAAAATCATGATCAAAGACAGAACCAATAAATACTAAAACAGATGAGGAACTTGAATTAGTGGAATAGGAGGATGAAAAAATAGAGGTTGCAAGATACAGGTAGGGGAACTACAAAGAGATGGTTGCAGATTAGTACCAGCTTTTAAATATACATATACCCTACCATCTATCTACTTAATAATAATATATTTCAAACTAAAATTGTAATCGACAATTAATACTACTAAATAGGCTACTAAAATATCCATTCATATAATTAACTGAACCCGTTTTACCTTTAAACCCCAACAAGTGAAATTGACGTATGACATAATGACATGATACGACTTTCACTCTCCAAAAGCAACACTTAGATCCAGAAGGATCCACGGATGGCAACAAAAACTATGAATGCCTTTAAGTCCAATCCTTGAACAAGCATTCATAGACCATAGACCAAAGACCATGGAAAGAATAAGGTAGTGAAAAAAAAAAAAACTAATGAACAGAAAACACAAAAGACCAGACAAAATGAGAAGAAGCGAGATCAACATAGAATCAGAAATAGATATACCAACACATCACTCGATAGCCAACCATATTAGCAGGAATTCACGTACCACTAAAGGAACCTACAGACAGAACATAATCCGTCATGAAAGCTCACACACAAGATAAATCAAGTAACCAAATACTAAGAGATAGTGACAAACAAAAAAAGATACACTGATAATCCAGACTAGAAAGAACAACAGACCAATCATTTCAGTTATGAAACTGAAAACGACAGGTGGTACTGGCTCCTACGAATTTTCACTTCTTCCAAATAAATACTTCCACTCTTGAAAATGAAGAAACAACAATAAGTATACCAATAAGTCTAAAGATGAAAAGAATCGAATAAATTTTAGAAAAACCACTAAATAGGGACAAACATGACTAGACCATGGAATTTGGCAACAAATTATCCTACGAACAGAACACATTGTACAAGCCTACATGCACAACACAGTGAGAAATTAGAAAATAGACAGAATAATAGCAACAAAAAAGTGTATGTGCTGATTATCCACTAAAAACGAGAAATCCAATAGGTTTGAGTGCTTCCTAAACTAGTGGCAGCAACAACATATCTTCACGCATCTAAGTAACACGAAAGAAGAGTGGAAAGGCAGATGTAACAGCAATAATGATACCCAAGACAAGAAGAGACGAAATTAGATTAATTATAAGAAAAGTAAAGTCATGAAGGATGACTTATACAGCTTTATCCAGTAACGCAGGAACTAACGTCTGTAAAGAATAAGATCACCTGCAAGATGCAGCAAGGAGAACACAAGCCCTTGCTACTAAAATGAAACTGCGATAAAAAAATATATAGTTTGCTTATCCATATATCTAGCAGTGGACCTAGAGCTGAATGAAGTGACCACTTATGACTCATTTGCCCTTCCAAAATAAGCAATCAAACTTCAATATAAAGAAAACACCTGTCGCCAAATTTCCGTAAGCATCAGAAAACACCTGTCGCCACCCACAAAATGGGAGAACTGATGGCTAGTTATGCGACGAGAAACGATGGACGTAATTAGAAAGTCTAATGTAAAGCTTTCTAATAAAGAGCCATAGTGCAAAACTGATAGAAGCTTCAACTTTATCCTCTTCATGTACTTCCCGTAAGCACTCTCTTGCTTGAGAACAGCCGCAGAAGGGGGAAGTTTTTTTTATGCAAAAAGGCCATATTCATTAATTAAATGAGATTTCTTAGACCTATTAGCACAACAAAAATGATCTAAAACTCGCAGCATGTGATGTGACCTCATGGTATTTGCCATCAAACAAACCTGCAAAAAAACTACACAATCTGATCATGCAAAACTCAAACTTAGGGGATATTGAGAGATAACATGATAGGAGGAAACAACATCAGTAGTCCTATCAACTTCATTTTCGTCTGACCCCCAAGTGACATCAATGTACACATCTGCATCTAAAAAACCCATAAAAAAATGAAGAAGCATATGTAACAGCAATGAGCACACGCCCATGAGTCAATGACCAGAGTGAAACAAAATCAGATCAAACATCTAATAACCGAGATCACAGAAAGAGACCTACTAAGACACCTTCAGCTGCTAACACAACGACTCCAGGACAATTTTTTAGAAGGTAATGACCAAAAATACACAAATTGAGAAGAAGCAAGATTAAAAATAGAGTCAAAGAAATAGATTTACAAACACCTCACTCGATAGCCAACCATATTAGCAGGAATCCAAGTAGCACAAAAGAAACCTACAGACAAAACACAATCCGTCATGGAAGCTCACACACAAGATAAATCAAGAAACCAAAGAGTAAAACAGTGGCAGGGAAAAAAGATATGCGCTAATAATCCACACTAGAAAGACCCATGACCTAATCAATTCTGTTATAAAACTAAAAACAATGTTATTTGGTACCGGCTCCTATGAATCTTCACTTCTTCCACAAAAATACTGGCACTCTTGAAAATGAATAAATAACAATAACTATACCAATACATCTAAGGAAGAAAAATGACTGGACCATGGATTTTGGCAGCATATCCAATTGGTTTGAGTTCTTCCGAAACCGGTAGCAACAACATATCTTCGCGCATCTCAGTAACACGAAAGGGAGAAGAAATCATATTAGATATTAGAAAAGTAAAGTCATAAAGGAGGATGTATATAGCTTTATCCAGAAAAACACAGGAACTAACTTCGGACCTTCGGTGAAGATCAACTAAAAGATCTGCAAGATGCAGCAAAGAGAACACAGATTAGCCGTTGCCAGGACAAAGGAACTGCCATAATAATATATACTTTGCTTATCTATCTAGCAGTGGACCTAAAGCTGAACGAAGTGGCCCCTTATGACTCATCGACCCTTGCAAAATAAGCTCTCAAACTTCAATTTGAAGAAAAAAAAGAACAAGCATAAGTCTACACCTGTCGCCACCCACAAAATGGAGGAAACCGATGGCTAATTAGGCAACGAGAAACAATATGGACTTAATCAGACAAAGGTGTAGTGGAAAACTGATACGAAACTTTAACTTGAACCTCTTCTTTTACTTTTCGTAAGCACTATCTTGCTTGAGAACACCCGCAGAAGGGGGAAAATTCTAAGGCAAAAAGGTCTTTCTTAGACCAGTTAGCACAGAAAATTAATCTAAGAATTTATAGCACATGACAAAAAGAAAATTATCATGAGAATCTGATGGTATTTGGGACCAAACAAACCTGCAAAAACCACACAATCAGATCATGCAAACTCAAACTTAGGGGAAGATAACATTACAGGAGGGGGGAAAACAGGCAATTCAAAAATCCACAAGCAACATCAGTAGTCCAAGCATCTTCATTTCCCTCTGGCCCCCAGGCCCCAAGTGACATCAATATACACATCTACATCTACATCTACAAAACCCATGAAAAAAATCCCCATGAGTCCATGACCAGAAACAAGGTTAAATCAAAGATCAAATAACAGAGATCACAGGAAGAGACCTTTAAGACATCTTCAGCTGCTAACACAAGGACTGACATGCCCTGCACAATCTTCACAAAACAGAGTCAGCATAATGATCCTAATATAACTTATAAAGAAATTTTTACAAACTAATATCATGTAAATATCCATTAAATTCACGAGCGATTAATTCTAAGGAAAATTGTGCGAGTGCAGGTCACCATATGAAGAGACAGATAGCCAAGAATAGACCATTGATTTAACGTAAAATAGTCCCACTCAACTTCTGTTCTATGTGAACATCAGGTCACATCAATACATCCATGTGCATCTAAGCATGACTTAAGAAAAATAACTCTACGAACAGAGCAGATTGTACAAGCCCACATGCACAACACAGTGAGAAATTATAAAATAGACAGAATAATAGCAACAAAAAATTGTATGTGCTGATTATACACTAAAAACGAGAAATCCAATAGGTTTGAGTTCTTCTAAACAAGTTGCAACAACAACATATCTTCACGCATCTCAGTAACACGAAAGAAGAGGGAAAAGGCAGATGTAACAGTAATGATTATACCCAAAACAAGAAGAGACGAAATTAGATTAATTATAAGAAAAGTAAAATCATGAAGAATGACTTATACAGCTTTATCCAGTAAAACGGGAACTAACATCCGTTTAGATCACCTGCAAGATGCAGCAACGAGAACACAGATAAGCCCTTGCCACTATAATGAAACTGCGATAGAGATATATTTTGCTTATCCATATATCTAGAAGTGGACCTTGACCAATTATGACTCATCGGCCCTTCCAAGATAAGCCATCAAACTTCAATATAAAGAAAAACAAGAATAAGCATCAGAAAACACCTGTCACCACCCACAAAATGGAAGAACTGATGGCTAATTATGCAGCGAGAAACGATGGACTTAATTGGATAGTCTAATATTAAGCTATCTAATAAAAAGCCATAGTGCAAAACTGATAAAAGCTTCAACTTTAGCCTCTTCTTGTACTTTCCGTAAGCACTCTCTTCCTTGAGAACAGCCACGGAAGGGGGAATAATTTTTATGCAAAAAGGTCAAGATCAGTAATTAAATGAGATTTCTTAGACCTACTAGCACAACAAAAATAATCTACAACTCGCAACATGTGATGTGACCTCATGGTATTTGACATCAAACAAACCTGCAAAAAAACTACACAATCTGATCATGCAAAACTCAAACTTCGGGAAACAACATCAGTAGTCCAATCAACTTCATTTCACTCTGACCCCAAGTGACATCAATGTACACATCTGCATCTAAAAACCCCATAAGAAAATGAAGAAGCATATGTAACAGCAATGAGGACACGCCCATGAGTGAATGACCAGAATGAAACAAAATCAAATAAACTAGATCACAGAAAGAGACCTACTAAGACACCTTCAGCTGCTAACACAAGGATTCCATGGACAATCGTTTTAGCAGGCACTGACCAAAAATACACAAAATGAGAAGAAGCAAGATTAAAATAGAAACAAAGAAGTAGATTTACAAACATCTCACTCAATAGCCAACCATATTAGCAGGAATGCAAGTAGCACAAAAGAAAGCTAGAGACCACACATAATCCATCATGGAAGCTCACACACAAGATAAATAAAAAAAACCAAAGAGTAAAACAGTGGCAAGGAAAAAAATATGTGCATTAATAATCCACACTAGAAAGAACAATGACCTAATCATTTCATTTACGAAATTGAAAACAATGACATTTCGTACTGGCTCCTGTGAATATACACTTCTTCCACAAATATACTTGCACTCTTGAAAATGAAGAAATAACAATAACTAAACCAGTAAATCGAAGAAATTACAGAAAAAGCAGGAGATAGGGACAAACATGAGTGAACCATGGAATTTGGCAGCATATCCAGTCGGTTGGAGTTCTTCCGAAACCGGTAGCAACAACATATGTTCACGCATCTCAGTAACACGAAAGGGGGGTAGATGTAATAGCAACAATTATCCAAGACAAGAAGAGAAGAAATCATATAAAATAAAAAAAAGTGAAGCTTTATCCAGAAAAACACAAGAACTAACTTCGGTAAAGATCACCTGCAAGATCCACAAGCTGCAGCAAAGAGAACACAGATCAGCCCTTGCCAGTACAAAGGAACTACCATAATAATATATACTTTGCTTATCCATATATCTAGCGGTGGACCTAAAGCTGAACGAAGTGGCCATTATGACTCATCGACCCTTCCATAATAAGCTCTCAAACTTCAATATGAAGAAAAGAAAGAACAAGCATAAGTCTACACCTGTCACCACCCACAAAATGGAGGAAACCGATGGCTAATTAGGCAATGAGAAACAATATGGACCTAATCAGACAGAGGTGTAGTGGAAAACTGATAAGAAACTTTAACTTGAACCTCTTCTTTTACTTTTCGTAAACACCATCTTGCTTGAGAACACTCGCAGAGGGGGGGAAATGCTAAGGCAGAAGGGTCTTTCTTAGACCAGTTAGCACAGAAAAATTAATCTAAAAATTTACAGCACATGACAGAAATAAAATAATCATGAGAATGTAATGGTATTTGGGACCAAACAAACCTGCAAAAATCACACAATCAGATCATGCAGAACTCAAACTTCAGGGAAGATAACATTACAGGAGGGGGAAAACAGGCAATTCAACAATCCACAAGAAACAAAATTACATCAAACATCAAATAACAGAGATCACAAGAAGAGACCTTCTAAGATATCTTCAGCTGCTAACACAAGGACTGTGACATGCCCTGCACAATCTGCACAGACCAGAGTCGGCATCATGATCCTAACTTATAAGTAAATCGTTACAAACTAATATCCTGGAAATATCCACAAACTTATTTTTTAAATTCATATTACCACCTTCGACTAAATTGTTTTTTACATTATTATAAATTATAAAACTTGAAATAACAAAGAAAGAAGCTTAAATAAAATAAAGAAAAGAAGGAAAGAAGGAAAGTTGCCTCATATTGGTGTAGTATCGGAGAAACTCGAAATACAAGAAAGTAAGAAACTTGTGGCCCATCGTAAGTAATTAGGGCTTTTTTTTTGTTTTATGGTGAAAACACGGACAGGAAGAAGAAGAAGAAGGGAAAAGGAAAATGGAGATGAGAGGATCTTGTATGGAATTTCTGGATTAGGGCTTCTTTTTTGGATTACTGTTAGTATTATATAGGTATGGTATGTATCAAACTGGGTCGGTGGAGAATGGCGTCAGTCAAACGCAACTTATAATTGAGTCAAACGCGATAATAAGTTAAAATCGCGTTAGTCAAACGCGGATTATCATTAGCTCCAGGGCCGTAAAGTTAAAAAAAAATAGCGCTGATTAAACGCAGTTAATTATTAAGTCAAAGACGGTAATAAGTTAATCGCGTTAGTCAAACGCAACTTAATATTCACACTCAAGTTATTACTTCATTTTCATAGAGTTTTTATTATTATTATTATTATTATTATTATTATTATTATTATTATTATTATTATTATTATTATTATATTATATGTAAATATAAATATAAAATATAAACTCCAAATATATCATAACTATAACTATTTGCTTTCAATAAAGGAATATATTTCAATCATGATTTTTTATTTTTTATCTTTTTTCAATCAATACAATTTGTTCTAAGTGAATACAGAAAAGATTAATTAGAAGCATGAAAATGTTATGTACTCAGGCATAGGCATGCAAACAAGAACCAATTTATTTACAGATACTATGTTATGGTCAGAGGTCACTATGGATCAGTTTCCTTGATCATCGCATTACAAGTCTTAAGTTTGATCGCCAGCTATTCCTGTAATGTAACCGTGGATCACTTCGACACTGGTAATCGCCTTCCAACATAATCGTCCCTGAATGTTTTATTGTCATTCCATAGCCTCATAAACCCATCAACCTAAAGTATACAAATCACATTTTATTGTATCGGTATGAAAATTCACTACAACTATGCAATCAGATCGAAAATTATACATCAATCATTTACTGTGAACAGACCTGAGCATCACATAGTTGTTTTAGCTCGGTAACATCTCCTTTTCGTGCAACTTCTTTCACGTATGTCATTAGTGATTGATACTCATTGAAACATGGTTTCCAAATCTAGTAAGTAGGATTGAATAATTAGCATAAACTTCAAGTTCAGGATATATTAATGGCTGCCAAACTAAAAATAGTACAAATTAAACAAGTTATACTACCAGTAGTACTATATATATACCATCAGTTCTTTCATTTGCTCTCCAAGCTTGTAAGCGCGATTATAGGCTTCAACTCTTTTTAAATTAACATCTTCAAGTTCCTTCTGTAAGCAACCGATCTTCTTCCTTACAAGTCCCAGATCCTCTTTAAGTCCACTAACTCTTACTGTACATCCCTTTCGATCCTTTCTTATCTTCTGATTCTCATCTAACCGGATCTAATTAACAGAAGGAACTAAATCATATCAAACGACTAAAATAACAAAACACGTACTGAAGGGATATGTACATTTCTTATATGTTTTATGGATCGCTTCCATTCTGTATCTCGATTTGATCCTTGTAAACGTCTGTGATAATGCCACTTTTGAAGGGGCCCGGGCTCTGTTGATGGTTCAATGTACATTTCTCTAGTTTCATTTATGTTTCTTAGTTCTTGATATATTTTCAACTCGTCTGCCCGTTTCTTGTTCCCATGCTGGACCATTTGCACCATGCTCTCGATCTTCATGATAATAATGAAAAAATGCAAAAAAAACATCAAATAAGTTAATTGGAACAACATGATCAAAAGGGTCCACTTTTCTTTACTATATATCGATCTTAGATTGGTACATTGACTCGGGGAGCTACGCCAACTTTTAGCCTAGATTGATATCATTTCGATCTCTTACAATTTATATTTAAGATTTCACCAAACGTACATACCATAACGTCTAGTTCTTGTGTACCAAACGATGTCATTCCGTGTGATTTTTTTGTTGCCATAAGTTCTTCTTGAACTTGTTGAAAATACCGTATGTCCATCTTTCCTTTGTTTATCAGTGTCTTTTGGGTACGCTGTTGAACAAGTGTTCGAGTACTCGGAATGTATTCAGTTAAACGTAAGAAACCCATGGTTCCAGGTACTGAATTCTCTAGTAGATAATCTTGACTTAATTTATATTCAGTAAAATACTCTTTACGACACTGAAACCATGATAACTTGTCGTTTATTTCACCTTCTTCTCCCTAGCAGCCAGAAAACAAAGAGGCATACATGAGATATACAAATTTATCCAAACAAAAGTACTAAATGAAGTAAAATTCAGAAACACTGAAATATTATAATGGTTGTATATGTATACCTTCAGTTGAGCTATTTCTTCTATGATACGTAATCGAGCAACAGTCATCAAGTGATACTGTTTATCACCCTCTTCTTTTTCGATTTCAACAAGTGAAGGTCGAAACTTTACAAAATAAAAATGATGAATGTGATTTCCTGTACCTCCATCTTGTAACCGGAAACCGGTATCATCATCACGTTCGTTGTGTTCTTCCATTTGACTTGAACACTTAATGAGTTTGTTTTTATTTTATTGTCTGATTTGATGTCTATGTCTATTTGCAGAACTTGTTAACTTGTACCCCACGGGCCACGGCAAGAAAGTCAACTTGATTACCTTATCATGACCATTACTCATTCAAATTGTTTTTATAATTAGTTGTGTTTGTTGGCCACTTGAACACCAAAATCAAAGACGAATTAGTCAGTTTGCAATAGTTTAGACGTAGATATTTCGATGGTATGAGATCGAGTGCTCTAAACTCTGTCCAAAAGTTGAATAGTTCTATGAGTGCTCTGAACAGGGTAGGACATGAAATATGGATTTGATATATATACTTGTGTACAACTAAGGTTTGACTAGAATGAATCAAATTTAAATTTATTAGAATCGGAGGGAAGGATCTCGGTGTACTAATTTAATCTTCTATCTATATATCTATATTATCTTATTTTATACCGTATATTGAAAGAAAATTTTTAAAAAGGATAAAGATCATTAGATATAGATAAACAAGTAAAATTTAACTCTTAATTTATTTCATGACATCATTAATCACATTATTATATGATTTAAAAGACAAATTTTCCCTTTTACATTTTACAATATAAATCATTCAATATTTACAATATAAATCATCTTTTTTATCTTTCATTGTAGATAATCCTTCAAATATTTTATAATTTATTATTTATTCAATAATCCGAACTTTTCCTACAATCTTATTTATTTTATTTTTTCTAAAAAAACCCAAATAAAATATTTTCGATTCCAAAAATTTCATAATTTTATTTATAAATAAAAATATACCATACTTAATCCCATTTTTGTGTTATTAAAGACTAATTCTAGACTTCAAACGGGTATGTGTACCATACTATATTTACAATATAATTTTTTTATTTTTTCCTTAATTCCATATTGCTCCTCCAAATATTTTATGAAAAAAATTAATTTAGTTACTACTTCATTCTTTCTTCCATAATACAGTATTTTTTTCTAAAAATGTTATTTTTCAATTCCAAAGAATTCATAGCTCCAAAACGACCACCTTTAATTTTTTAAATTCTTTTATCAATTTTCTAATTTCCAATTCTTGGATTAGGGA
Source organism: Pseudognaphalium luteoalbum (assembly GCA_963422505.1). Lineage (NCBI taxonomy): Eukaryota > Viridiplantae > Streptophyta > Magnoliopsida > Asterales > Asteraceae > Pseudognaphalium > Pseudognaphalium luteoalbum. Next base: position 3,014,795 of record OY730192.1, read on the forward strand.
TGACAACATGTATGGTTCGAGCGGGTATTATTGTGTATGTACACATACCCGTTTAGAATATTTGTACCCGTACCCGGCCCAATGCCGGGTATCCAATTAGTATTACCCATCGTATTTTTGGATTTAATCATGGATTTCGATTATCCCCGTGTATGTAGATTTGGCTAAAAAAATGTTTAGTTGTTCAAAATACAATGCAAATTTGAAACATGGTAAAAAATAAACCGAAATACCATAAAGCTAACAATTTAACTATTTAATTAACTGGTCAAAGTTTAAAACACAATCCATCACGACAGCTCATACTCAAGATGAATCAAGAAACCAAAGAATAAGATAGCGGCAAAGAATAACATACGCTAAAATCCACACCAGATAGAATGGCCTAATCATTTCTGTTATGAAACTGAAAACAACAACATTTGGTACTGGCTCCTATGAATCTTCACTTCTTCCACAAAAATACTTGCGCTCTTTAATATGAAGATACAACACTACAAGTAGTACCAAAAAGTCTAAAGAAGGACTCAAAGGAATTACAGAAAAACCATTGAGATAGGGACACACATGACCGGACCATGGAATTTGGCAGCAAATAATCCTACAACAGAGCAAGAAATCAGATAATAGACAAATCAATAGCAACGAAAATAGTATGTGCGGATTATCCACTAACATAGACCTTTCTAATAAAGACGTATGGTGCAAAACTGATAAGAGACTTCAACTTTAGCCTCTTCTTTTACATTTCGTGAGCGAAAACATCAGCAGAAAGATAAAAAAAAAATCAATGCGAAAAGGTCCAATTCATTAATAAGCATTCTAAGACCCATTAGCTCCAATAAAATAATCTAAAATATTCACAGCATATAACAGAAAGAGAATGATCATATGACAGCACCACATAGTATTCATGATGATATGACTTCATGGTGTTTGGCATCAAACAAACATGCAAAAACTACACAACTAGATAATGCAAACTCAAACTTGGGGAAATCGAGAGATAACATCATAGCAATGATTAAGAAGCATATGTAATAGCGATGAAGACACCCCCATGGATCCATGACCAGAATGAAACAACATTAGATCAAACATCAAAAAACGGAGATCACAGAAAGAGACCTACTAAGACATCTTCAGCTGCTAACACAAGGGACTCCATGCTGCACAATCTGCACATAACAGAGTCAGCATAATGATCCTAATATAACTTACGATGAATTTGCCATAAACTGATATATTGTAAAAATCCATACACCAACCACGATATAATGAGTAGGTAATTGAAAGGAAAATAGTGCAACTGAACGTCACCATATGAAGAGACATCCAAGAAAAGACCATTATTTTTATATAGAATAGTCCAATCCACATGACCCTTTCTTAGACCTGGTAGTATGATAGCACAAGTTAAAACTGACATTAAATCATGGGAAAAATGATCATGATAATCAATCTCTAAAACCAGCACATCTGCACATGGTGATCATGTGACCACGGTGCTTGGCAGCAGCAAACTTACACATGAGAGAAACTATTGAATCAAATGAACATGATAAGAGCAAGACACGAAAAAAGTTGTGTTCTAGTGGGCACCTGCAACATCAATAGTCTCAATCATCTTCTGTTCTATCGAAACATCAGGTGACATCAATGCATCTATGGGTATTTAAGGTCACTTAAGAAATATAAAAAGCATGTGTCAGTTACACCACATTAGAAAATAAGATCAGAATAAGAACGTACCAAAACATGTTCACCTGTCAACCAAATGTATACTAACATAATAAACTACATTGCCTAATTGGACAAAGTACATACGGTTTATACGAGCGATCAGTAGTATCTTCATTAACAAGATGAGTCCATTTTGTTCTTCCACTGCGACCAAAATGTTTAACCTGCATTACTTTCGGTAACCTCTTCCTATCCATCTTATCCTCACCAGTTGGTACAGAGTAATCACGTCGTATAATCTCATCAGAACCAACCGTTCCAGCAGTATCATCTGAATCATCCTGAAAGAAAGCACCTTTATGATAATACCTCTGCATATACCTCCATTTTTGCTTCAGTGCACCATCTGGTTTTGGATTCTTCCTCACCCACTCTTCCCTCTCTTCCTCAGTCATATTCCTAACTCTCTTAATCTCTTCCCTCTCCTTCATCTCCTCTCTGTCTCTTTTAGACCTTGCAATTTGGCGTAACTTCAAAGCTTTGATTTCTTCAGCTACATTCGACAACTCATCATCCGTTTCCACATCACCATCTGTTTCCATTTCCATATTCTTTTGTATCTCCATATCTTTACGTATTTCCTCAACAACTATACGCTTCGTCTCCACTTTTCTTTCCTCGGCCCTTATCTTCATCAACTCCTCAAAAGCGCGTTCTTGTGCTTCAATCTTTTCACGTTCAGCAATAGTATCTCTTTCACTTCTTGTTACAAAAACAGGCTTCATCATAGCCATAATTACACCCATCTGCTCATCCTCCGAATCAGTCTCATACTCATACTCAGACTCCTCTTCTTCAACAATCATCACTTCTCGCTCCCTCTGAAGCAACTTTTCCCTAATCATTCTCCTCCGTTCATAAACGGCATCCTCATCATCTTCCACAATCTCCAACCTAGCATCATCTTCCTCATCAGTCTGTCTAATACGTATCTTCTGTCTATCATCCAATGTTTTTTGGCTAATCTAGACAACCTACGATCATAGCCCTTTGTAATATCAATATCTTGTCTGTTAAGAAACACTTTTGATCTTGATGTTCCAACATAGTTGGTGTCGTCATCAACAGTAGTATCATGATCTGATTCTGCCCAGACTGGTAGTTTACCAGGTCAATATCTTGTAACTTTTGGTTGACATGCATTATTACCATTTATTGCTATACCACTATAGCTAACCATCATAACAGATTGAGTTAATTTAACAAAGAAAAACGAATTAGAATACAACTAAACGTAGAGCGAAATAAGAGATCGAATGAAAACTTACGTGGAATGACAATTATCGGAATCCTAGCGTTAAATTAGGGTTTTTTTTCGGTGATTGAACTGGCGTAAGGGGAGGGAATGAAAGTGACGATGAGTCGGTGGTTTTTTTTTCGGTAATTGAATTGGCTTATAAATTACTACGGAGTATGTCTATTACTATCTATATATAGGTACGTATGTATAAATCGGTGGTGGGTTTGGAATGGTATAATTAATGGTGTTAGATATTACAACATTTTTTTTTCAAACATTAAAATTCTGCATTGTAGTATTGTAGAATACTGCTCTAGAATGTGTAAAAGGTAGTGTATGAATTAAAAGATGTGTTCTATCTATCATTAGCCATAATTAAGTCGGACGCGGTAATAAGTTAAAATCGCGTTGGTCAAACGCAAGCTGGTCAGTAGTGCGGTAATCAGTAAAAACTGTGTTGATCAAACGCAGGAATAAGATAAAAACTTAAAATTGCGTTGGTCAAAGTTCTAATCGTGTTAGTCAAATGCAGGTTATTTTAAATAAATTATTAGACGTTAACCCGTGTGTGTATATGGACTGTTGATTTTTTATATGAATTCGAATAATAAAGTCCGTAAGTTAATATGTATATTAAGCATTTAGTTGGATTCATGATAACGTTTTTTTTATGTAAATGGATGTATCGATTGAAAAATTGAAAGATTTAAAAACCAAGTTAGTGAAAAAGGTTAATTATTTTAAATCTATATTAACCTTTTAAAATAATTTTAATTATACTCAGTGAATTAATAAAGAAGCATTACAGATCGATTTGATGGTCATTTACTTTATATTAATAAAAGAGATGATGGTCAGTCCAGATGACAAACCTTCATCGTAACAAAATGATCATAGTAACTGTTTAAAAAGTTATTAATTGCTTGAACCATGCACACTGTTATTCATCAAACTTGCATAATATACTAGAAATTAAGACAGTTGACACTGTTTACAATATTAGAGTATATTTCACATTAAAAGATCAGGAAATAGTATTGTTATGAAAAGGTTACATGCGAAACAACGATAATCAGGATACTTTGTGCGTAACCGTTACACAAATGGTTTGTTGGGACGTTGATAATGGTCATTTGGAACGGTGAAGTGAGGGTGTTATATATGTGCAACGGCCGCTCCACAATAGGAACTGCATATATCTTCTTTAATCAACTTTTCGACATCAACTTTCTTTATGAACCCTTCAACCTAACATTCACAATCATAAAACCTTAATTTGATGGTCATTTACTTTATATTGAAGTTCACTGTTTATCATATTTGAAATCCCATTTAGATCTTTTTTATACAAGGTTATGTTCAATATGACATTATAAAGTCAAATTGCTACAAACTTAGCTATTTAGTCCCATGATATCCAGTTTTCCTGCAAGATCGTTCGCATTTGTCTTGAGCGATTGATACTCGTTGTACAATGATTTCTGAAACATTCATTAAATATATATGAATCGTGTTCAATTGAGTTTATAAATAATAATTAAATATGTGTATGTTTGTGACAATGAAAAGCATTATATATACAGGAGAGGACGGATTTTGGTGAAATAAAAATGATGAATAATTTGGTTTGGTTCTTCAATCTTCTATTTGACTTGGTGACATCTAATTTTGATGCTTGAATGGTTGAGTTTACAAACTAAACACTTCGATAGGGAATATTAACCATTTGTTGGTGAATAATATATACATGTTGTTGACTTGTACTTGTTAATTGGTAAAAATATTACTACATGTTTTTTTAATGTGTCTCTCGCGACACACGAAAAACGATAAAGTATCTTCATTTTGCGTTTGATGTCATTAACTTAATCTGATATATACTTTTCAGTGCATATATTAATTACAAAATTTATATCGGAATTATAAAATTTATATCGGAAAAATTACAGGCTCATTATCTGATTAATATTAACGTGTGTCACGTGACATGTTAATAGCACATGATATACTGTAACTTTTGACTAAAAAATCACATAAAAGGGTGCAGGAGATATACTACTGTGGTACATTTTTGTAACGTTAAGTTCAATTCAGGTAAACATAATAAGACAGAAGATGGTAAAACAACACAAGAATACATAAATTCGGCTAAGTGAAGTATCCACCTGTGCTGTCTGCCACCTTTCACGTCGAGTATTGATCCCAACTTGATTATACGAATTTGGAGAACCAAATAAAGGTGATTCCAAGTTGCCCAAAAGCCTTCCGGATACCATTTCTCTAAGCATCCCAATTGTTGGACTGTGAGCAACCGCACAATCCGTACTCATATCACCACGTGCAGCTGGCACATACAAACATGACGGTGCATGTCGTTGGTAGCCATGATATGTTGGGGTTCGAGGCCTTGGTGGGACCGCCAAATCAACAGTTAGTCCTTTTTCACTGGTTCCTTTATTTGTGGTTTGGTTTGGTCCATATAAGGGTACAATGGTCTTCTCTGAGACTTCGGTTTTGCATATGGGGCACGTTGCATTTTGGTTTTCGAGTGTTTCGGATGAAGTTTCTTGGTGCTGAATCCATTTGTAAATGCAAGGCCAGCAGTAGAGGTGGCCACAGAGTGTCACCACAGGTTCTTGAACAGCGTCCAGACATATATTACATTCAAAGATGCCAGAAACAATGTTTTCGGATTCATCTAACATTTTAGCCATGAATTTGTCCTTGATTTGGTTCACTTCGTTTTAATCTATAACTGATTAATGGATATAACGGTTATATATAGGCCTTAGAAAGTGTGTTGACTGTTGACAAATTACTAAACAGTAGTCATTTCTCTCACAAGGGAACATGAGTAAAAACAAAATTGCAGTCAAAGTAATTTGGAATAATTTAATGTAAATAACAACATAGAAGTATATGCCACAAATCTTATACAAAGTCAGAATATATGTCAAGACTTTAAGATCAACAAACAATCCACGTTGTTTAATTAATTGATGTGACATATCTAAGGTTACTTCTGGAAGAAAAAAACTCATTTTTAAGAAATGGTGTATACTAAAACACACTTTTAAAGCATAAGCTAGCACTTATAAGTATGCCCATGTTTCGAAAAGTTTGAGCTAATATGTGAAGTTTAGGTAATCAGGTAAAAGGATGAAATCCCAATTCTTCATTGAAAGATTTGTTAATAAAGTTGTATGCTTTTTTCAGATATGATACTATTCAGTCAAAAATGAAATGATCATTTTACCAAGTATTTATGTTAACAAAAGTCTTCGTAGTGTTTTTGGCTACGAGTGATGGAGCGACCCATACGAACCCTTCGAGCAGTAAGTGATGCCAACAACACATCGACACTATTTTCAAGTGCTTCAGCCTGTTTATCCAAACCTAACGAGCTAAACTGTGAAACAAGATGTAGCTCGTCTAGTAGCCCAATTGCGGCTGCTGCTGTACAAGTTCGGTCCCATGATGGTTGGGGCCTGCAATTCAAGTCCACGTAGATTATTACATTAGTAAGGGTGACCTTGGTGGACCGAGCAACTTGACCTGCGAAGGTCTTAGAAGGATGAAGATTTTGATGGAAACTATGTGTAGATAAATTCATTATAAGTAATGAATTAAAATGGATCTCGGTCAAATAGGCTGTTTTTGCCGTTTGGTATGGGTTTGTTGTGGGTTGAGTTGACTCATAGTTTTTTCTCCAAGGAAAGTATAACTGCATTACAAGTACCAAATGCGATTGAAAATTCAATATTATTCTAATTATAAACTACATTTTGGATAAAATAATTTTCATAATTCTATGCAATAGAGAAATATACTTTTGGGCGACTTTTAACCCAGTTCTTTTTTATTTTGAACTTACCAGTTGATTTGTTAGATTGTTAGTAAATATAATACACAAATAATACTACTAACTACAAATAAAAAAGAAATGCAAATTGACCCATCTTTACGTGACCGGGTCAAAATTTCTCTTTCTAAGGGAAAATACATCTTACCGAAGTTTATGCATTGCAGATGCACCTGTGGTAAGTGATATGGAAGGAAGATTGTCTCCCCATACTGTATTCGCTTGTTCCTGAAATAAAATTCTCGTGTTACCTATCCTATGAAAATTACAATCATTTGACAAGATATAGTATAGTAAACATAATGAAGTCACTTATCAATTAACAAAACTACCCTCTAATAATGACCGCAACAGAAACCCTTATTGACTAAAATCAATAACATTGCTTCGATCAATACATTTCGGCCATTTAAGATTTTGACATGTTTGTTATAGACAATAATACTCAATTATTTGATATGGAGTAAAATTGGAGAGTCCCATAAATCAGAGAAAAAATATTTTCACAATAGTGTTGCATGCAAATAGTATACAGTTTTACCTGCAAACGCCTAAACATCGCAGCTGAATTGCTCCATGTACCATCAAGCAATATAAAGTTCAAGGTTTCACCCGCATCTATCTGTGAATAAAATCAAGCATGTTATCAATTAGATTATGAATTGCCGAGTGTAAAAATATATTTAGTACTTTTGATCAAAAAATATAAAACCAAACTATAAAGATTGAAGAAGAGTACCGAGTGTGGTTCAGAGCTATTTGATGTATATCCAGCAAAGCTATCCTCTACAGACTTTGTAGGTGCATTCTTATTTGGATAAAGGCACCAAACGTTGTTTCTTCCTAAAATTGTATCGTAACACGTTAAGAAGCAAGGTAATAACTTTAGCAATTTCTCAACAAACAAACTATATTGTATCATTTTACCGACCCGAATGCATAAATGCATTCCACATGATTTCTTCATGTTCGGCTATACCAAAGACGCATAATTTGGCTGCATTGATACCAAATACTTGCCATAATAACTTCCCTGTGTTGTTTTGCCTCAAGAAATCCTACAAAATAGCATGTTTGCCTTAAATGATGACGACAAAAGCGATTGGTAACCATATTGGTCAATAGGCTTTATACGTACCTTTGGATGCATATATAACCAAAAGCGTATCCGATGCCAAAGAGACCAAGGTACAACCCTCGAACACATGCAGTCTTCAAGAGGAAGCCAACACTATAAAATTTTGACTAATGCTTAAATATTGAAAATTGTTTGAAATTGACCAAAAACTTTTTTTTGTAAGTAATAAAGTAAATAAATAAAATAGAGATTTGACGTTAAAGTATTGAGGAAAGAGGCATCGCATACCCTTTGACAAAGGTAACCTCTGCTTCCAAGTAAACGACATGCTATTTGTCTAGCAGAAAAGAAATGGAGCTTTTGTTCGGAATCATCTAATGCCCTATATTTTGCTCTGTGCTTTTTATCTTCTTGAGTCTTAAAGTCCCCCTGCATTCTGACATGATCATATAAGTTTTCCGCTGGTATTCTAGAGAAAAGCCACAACAAAATTTAGCTAAACTAGGTTGCTTACAAGAAACTGTAAAAACAAGAGCACCTCCATAAGAAGTAATGATCATTTTAGAGTGTTAGACAAGACCTCATACCATATCTATCAAATCACTCGGTGAAAATAATCACTTTTTCAATAAATGGGAAAAAAAAGTTTCTAGAAATTTGCTTTCTCTCTGTTGCAAACATATAAGAATCTCACATCGCATGACCAACAAGAAACACGTATAGGTGTTTTTAGCATACATCTCAAAAGTTAAAGAAAAATCACACATTGCTTAACCTCAATCGAGCCCACATTAATGAATATATAGTATACGCTCAACATTCTATGATAGTATGATACTCCCTAGTCCATCGGTCCATCCATCTTAACAAGATATAATAACTATACAACACATAGTATAATCAAAACATGTATACTAAGGATCAAGTACCTAAAGTGGGCTTATCAGATAGGACCATTCTTAACCTCACAAGCTCAACCCAATTTTATTAAATCAATTATACATACTTTCAGCAAGTGGAGTACTGACAACTCATATCACCATTCATCAAGATTTTAGATATTACATTGTAATTGATTATAGATATAAATGATAAGATAACATATTAAACAGACAACAGCCATTAATCAAATTTGAACTATAATCATACAAATTCATACTCTATAAAAGAAAAAAAAATCCACATAATGGAAATATGGATTAAATTCTTGATGTTTGATACCCTTCATCAAGAATTTAGATTTTAGATTGTAATGGATTATAGATTGGATTAAATGTTATACTGAGTAACACCCATTATTCACAATTGAACATAAACTTATAAAAATCTAAACTTTATTTAAAAAAAAAAGAGAACTATAAAATGGAGATAGGGCTTAAATTCTTGATACCTTTAATTTACCACCAAGTCCACCAAATTTCATCTGGGCATCACTTTCTCTCGCTTGAACAACCATTTCATTAACAATTTGATCCACTTGGGTTGGTATTGGGGAATCAGTACCCCAAGCTTGCCATTCTTGTAAGCTAATAGTGGTGGGTCTTGCATCAACGGTGAGGTCACCGGAACAGACGGTGGTTATGGGTGGCGCAGCCATGGTGATGGTGGTGCTGGTGTGTAGGAAGGTGCGTTTTGAGAATCTGGGTATGGTCAAGGCCCTAAAGCTTGCAAAAGTGAACATAGTTCTTTTTTACTTGTTAATGGGTTTAAAGTTTGCTTCCAACATTATAGAAGTTATAATTCCAAGGCCCAATTAGTACGGGGAAAAAAATTATAGCCTAAATCTATTTTATAACGTGGACACTTTAAAATAGATCGAGTGGACAAGTGGTTAAGTACCTAAGTTACCATATGAATGGATTACTCTCTAGTTTAATACCTCTCCCATGATAGATTTGTAGTGATTTAACGTAAACCAGTTAAAACGGTTGGTATTCAACATTTTGGAGGGTTTATGGAGATGATATATGTTATAAGACTGCAAATATTTCGAGCATTTGATATATCACTTCAGTTAAGTTGATGCACTGTGTTTGAATCAAAGTGCAAAAAGTTGTGCATTATAACACGTATTAACATCGAAATTGCTTTTGAACATTTCAGTAGGATTCCTTCTCACTTAAAATCTTCCTTTATATTATGTGGTGTCTAAAGGATATATTTGGGGTAAAAGGTTGACAACCCTGATCAGCCCACAATTGACTGTCAATTTCATAATGTGAAGAGTATACTTGACTCACTTAGTGGTTGTGGTTATGGGGTGGCAGAGTATGAAGTATGCACCCCTGACCTTATCGATAATAAACACCTTAAAATACAACTTGCAATACTAGTAGTTAAATCTTTGATCAATAGTCAATACAAAGGCAACGTTAAGTTCTTGAAAATATTGAGAGCATATATGAAGTTTGTTTGTGAATTTGAAATAATTAAATAATTATTATTAATAATAATAATAATAATAATAATAATAATAATAATAATATAATAATAATGTATTACTTTCTCCTCTAAACCTCACAATTAAAAATAAAAATATATATTATTACTTGATACTTTTGATGCATCAAATCAAAATAACATAAATCAGGTGAGTTATACGGAGTACATGTTTTCAATCATTCAAGAGTATGTCTCACTACTGTATATGAGGAAAATAATCGACAAGCATTAAAGTCATGACATGATGGACCATGGTCAACAATCGAAAATAGGAAAAGGACCATTTTTAATTTTACTATCAAATGATTACTTCTTAATGCTTCCGTATTTAAGTTGGTATTTATCCGCATTAAATTTAATTATATTATATTACATTATTATGATCATAGAGGTAATATGTCGTATACAATATAAATGTTCGAATCATTACTTGATACAAATACAATAGAGTTCAACACTAACGTATCCTACACTAAAAAAATGTTGATAAATATAATAATATATGTCTTGTATGGAGCAAATTAATCATCTATCCTAGTTGAATCGATTCACTCGTCAAATTAGTGTACTCAAATGTATTTATTAAAAGGTATTTGACCTAGCGATATCATGATTACCCTTCCAATTAAGAGGTTGAGGGTTTGAAACTTAGGGATGAGACAAATGCATATGTTTGTGAATTAATGAAAAAAATCTTGATAGTAGGATGTGTGCGTACTTCACCCAAGTTTCATCCTGGTTATGGATATATCATACAGGTTCTGGTCCATAAGCAGTGACAATTGCCCTATGAAAACTCACTTTCGCTACGGCTGCGATTGGTTCCTTAACCAAGTCATCGCTTATGAGTGGCCGTCTCATTCTTCAACAGGCACACAGTTAGAGCCATGGGCTCCTCCCACTGCTTATAAACTTACGGTTTCATGTTCTATTTCACTCTTCGATGGGGTTCTTTTCACCTTGTCTTTTCTAAAAAACAAAATGATGTATTTTAGAGTAATGTTAAATAGGTCTAATTACACACACCTAAATGCATGCCTAATTTCCTAATTTGTTGAATCTTTATCGCTCCTAATCTCATTCAATCAATTTTTCAAATCAACCAATCACATACATAGGTCTACCGATTTATGCGTACCAATCATTTTCATATATTTTATACGTATAATTATTATATTATAGAAGTATGTGATAGTTAACAATTTATTTGTGTTTTAAGAAGATGTATGACTAGCTAGCTATAATATATGATAGTGTGATTATAATTACATACATGTATTTTGTCTTGTCATATATGAATATAGTTGTAGCAAAGGTGAATTTGAGAATGTAGAAGGTGAGGTATTGTACAAAGGTCTTGATTTTTCATGAGGCCTAAATTATCAAGTTTTAGGTTGTAAGTAGGATGATTTTGTACTTTTTGATCTCAATAAACGAAATTTATGATGTTAAATACGATAATTATTGAATGTAAGGAAAAAAAATCAAGTTTTATGTATGTGTTTCGATGAAGGACATGTGATTATAGGTCTGGTTTGTGGAAGAAGACCATTTTTCAAATTTTTCGTTAATTTGTAAATGGCTTATTATTTATGTGTGGCACAAGGCACCTAAAATCAACGAGACGACCATGAGTTGTAGTGAAGAATGCGAATTTCACAAAAAGTGGGAACACGAGGACTAAACATTCCAAAGTGACATTAATGTGGATTAGTATATATGCATGTTATGTAACGTATTATTCAGGGTTAAAGTACAAAGGTCGTGTCTAGAGTAGATATGGTTAACTCGTACTTGTTTACATTAGACAACATATAGTAGTATTTAGCTTCTAAAAATATCAATGGATTCTAATAATGATTTACCAATAAAATCTAACGATGATACAAATTAAAAAAAGCTCTATTGGCTATTGTTATTGACCGTACATAAGTACTATACGACACATAATTATATTTAAGAATGGGACATATCCCGTATTGCACCAAACGTAATTATAAATATACATATTAGCAAGGGCACTAGCAAATTACAAGGTAGTTATAGCTCACAGTGATAGCCAATGGTAGTGTAGAGTCGCAAATGGAATTGGTGATGATAATTTGGTGTAGTCGTTACTAATGTTGATCGACATTGACCTTCAACAGTAATGATATTCTTAGGGTCTTGTGTTATAAATCTGACCCATTTAAACCCCTTTAGACTGACTTGTTTCCGTTAGATAATGAATGATACGGAGTAATATATTGATTGTGCTCTTATGATGATTACATAAGATGGCTATTTAGACTATTTATAACTTAGGAAGCAAGCTACATAATCTTAACTCTAAAAATCTAATGGACCCTAATTCACAATCAGATTTGGGCCAACTAATATAGCTCTCTACTTATTTTAGTATAACATTGCAATTGTTGAAAGTTGAAACGACTACAACGTTTCATAAATGGGTGACACTCAATTGCACAAGATCAAATGCAGAAAAACTCACACATAAGATAAATCATGGTGTTCGACTTTTACTCCGTATTATTTTCCTCACTACAAGATCGAGATCGTAATATCGGATTGATGTCGTAAGATCCTACTCATACACTCTGATCTCATAATTGTGTATTATATAATACATCCAAGAAATCAAATGGATGACAAATTAATTAAACTTAAATAGTTTAAAGACCATAAAATTAACTAATACTTATTATAGGGACTTGAATTACCATATTTATTATTAAAGATATGAATTTTCATGTGTTATATAATTTTAGTTGAATGAGTGATTAGTGTTACATGTACTAATTGATTAAATGATAAAACTATAAGCCAATGACGTGTAGCTCAGTTGGTAATAGGTGAGGGTATCTTTGTCACAATAAGCACAAGGTCAGAGGTTCAAACCCTGGCACCCCCATAACCACAAGCGCTGAGTGAGTCAGGTATGCCCTCCACATTATGGAATTGGCAACCGATCTGGGTTGCCGATTATCAACCTTTTGCCACAATAAAACTATAATAATTTTATTAGATAAAATCAACTCATTTATATTTTGTTAACTAATAAATTTATGTTAAATAAGATCGGATCGAATTGAAATCGTAAGATCCTAGTTCAAAATTGACGTAAGATCAGGATCCTAAACAGATCATATGATTTTAAGATCCTATACAAGATCGTGATCGTTTTCATTTATGAAGATCGTAAAATTGTAAGATCAATATCGAGATCTTAACTTCAATCGTTGTAACAAAATATTTATATTATCCGGAATATTTTAATTTTATTTTTGTCATCAAAGAGCATTATTTTGTCATCATCTATTTGGTGGACCCAGATCTGATTATATCCATACGACCCCACTACGGCCACTCCTCATAACCCTAACACCTACTTCACCTCCCCGTTATAAAAACCTGACGTTGACGTCCTTCCGTTAGATCACCGTTAACTTCACAAACAGGTCCTACGTGGACACTGGCCACGTTCCCAATGCCCCTTGGTAACCTTCACCTATTTAACACGCGCGTACCCCACACACACTCTTGACTACATTTTATAACACACTTTGACGTCCACTAGTAATAATAAAAACAAAAGATTCCACCTTTTTTATTTATTTCTAAATCTGTAGCTGTAAACACTTGTACATTAAGCAGGAAAATGTGTACAGTGATCTGGATTTGGTTAATTAAAGTATGTAAAATAATTAAAGATTTCTTTTGGCGCGTAAAGATTTGTTTACTGACAGATTTATACGTTTCATTTCCCGCTTTTTCTTTAATTTATTATTTTTAATTTTTAACGCCACTTTTTATTGTATTTGTATTTAATTTAATGTAAAAACTAAAAAGATTGAAAGTGCTTCCTTTCCAGCAACCTTTCTTAATAAAAATACCCATAATATTTGTTTGCCACTTACTTTACTATATAAATATAACAATGTATCTAATATATAACAAGTTACTTACTATTAAATGACTTCTATTTGTTAAATTGTGTAGTTATACTTTTTGCTCAACTAAGATATATCAGGTAGCATAAACCAAATGATTATGCTTTCAAAGTCTTACATGAATATGTTTTTATATGCTTCTTACATTTGAAAACACCATAGTTTATTTCTATAATCATTATGATTACAAAATTAATATCTTACATATAAATGCTATTCTTTATGTCACACTGTTTAGTAACTAATTAAGTATCAAAAAATTTAACCTAATGTGTTTCATATTGAAAATATTTACTATTTTAACAAATATAGTATTTGTCTTAAAAACTTTTCTACAAATATTAACTAGAAAAAGGAAAAAGAATCGAAAATAAATAAAATTACTCCACAATTCCAAAAGAATTTCTTTATCCTAAAGAATGAATGATTTTTTTTTTCTTTTTAAAAAGTAAAAAAAAAACATTTACTCCACAATTCCAACCTTAAATCACTCTCACACACACTCACTCATACACAGTGACCACTTCTGCCCACGCTTGCTCCGCCGCCGTACTCCGCCGTGCCACCACCTCCTCAAATCTCAACATCTCACCCACTCTCACATTCTTTCAAGCTCTAACCTGTAACTTCAACTGAAAAAATGAGGGGTATCTAACAGTTTTCAAAGTTGTTGTACATACGGCACAACCACTTGTACGGTAACATTTCCCCTAAATCTTACAAAACCCTTGTCACATTTCCAATTTGTATCTCAAAAATCATTTTTAAAGCATTTTGTATTAACCCTTTTGTGTGTTTATATATTCATCTGAAATTAGTGGAATTTGGCCTTCTTCTCAAACCCATTTGGTATTTACTTTTACTTTTAGTAAAAAATAAAACTTTATTGAGTTTTTGTTGTTCTTGGTGAAGATGGGTATTAGGGTTTAATTTTCTGAATGAGTGATTTTTGACTTTCTCAGGTCAAACCCAAGTGGTATTTTACTTGGATTTTAGTAAAGTTTAAAACTTTATTGAGTTTTTTTGTTGTTGGTGAAAATGGTTTTTAGGGTTTTATTAGTGGTTATGTTTATTGTACCTGCTATGAGTCAGCTACCTTCACAGGATATATTAGCATTACTTGAATTTAAAAAAGGAATCAAACATGACCCAACTGGGTTTGTACTTAGTTCTTGGAATGAAGAGTCTATTGACTTCAATGGTTGTCCATCTTCTTGGAATGGGATCATGTGTAATGGTGGTAATGTGGCTGGTGTAGTTCTTGATCATCTGTCATTATCAGCTGCTGTTGATTTGAATGTCTTTGCAAATCTTACAAAGTTGGTAAAACTTTCGATTTCCAATAATTCAATATCTGGGAAATTTCCAACGAAGTTAGGGGAAATGCTTGAGTTTCTTGATATATCGGATAATTTGTTTGATTCGACGTTACCTCCCGATATTAGTAAAGTTGAGAGCTTAAGGAATCTGTCTTTAGCAGGAAACAACTTTTCAGGCTCTATTCCTGATTGGATTTCAGGGTTTAGCTCAATACAATCTTTGGATTTGAGCCGTAACTCGTTCTCTGGCCCGATTTCACCATCTTTACCAAAGTTAAACAATTTGGTTTATCTAAATTTGTCTGTTAACGGGTTCACGAAGACAATGCCTAAAGGTTTTTTGGATATGGGAGCTCTTGACGTTATTGATTTGCATGGAAATATGTTTGATGGTGATCTGGATACTCAATTCTTGCTCTTAACCACTGCTACTCATGTTGATTTTAGTGGGAATTTGCTTACGAGTTCTTCAAGTCAAAACGGGAAGTTCTTACCTGGGATTTCTGAAACTGTTAAGTACTTGAATCTTAGTCGTAACCAGTTAACAGGGTCTTTGGTTAGCGGTGGGGTGGCACAGATGTTTGGGAGCATAATTGTATTAGATTTGAGCTATAATCAGTTTTCTGGTGAACTCCCAAGTTTCAATTTCGCTTATGATCTTCAAGTCCTTAAGCTCTCGAATAACAAGTTCTCGGGGTTTGTACCAAATGACCTTTTAAAAGGTGATTCGTTGGTTTTAACCGAGTTAGACTTGAGTGGCAATAACCTTACAGGTATTAATTTATTCATTTTTTATTGTTTACTGAATTCTAATACTGCTTGTGTTTGGTTTTATGCTTTTTGTGTGTGTATGTTTCTTAATGTTGAAAATTAAATGTGCAGGTCCAATTAGTATGATAATGTCGACAACGCTTCTAGTTCTTAATCTATCTTCCAATGGGCTCACAGGTGAGCTTCCATTGGTGACCGGTGGCTGTGTTGTTCTTGATTTGTCAAACAACAAATTCGAAGGAAATTTGACCAAATTGGTGAAATGGGGGAACCTAGAGTTTCTTGATCTTAGTCAGAATCGGTTAGGCGGTTCTTTCCCTGAGGTCACTGGTCAATTCCTGCGGCTTAACCACTTGAACCTTTCTAGTAATTCTCTTGATTCATCCGTCCCAAAAGTAATCACGCAGTTTCCTAGACTCACGGTTCTTGATTTAGGGTTTAACCAGTTTGATGGACCATTCCCTAATGGTTTGATATCTATGCCTACTTTACATGAACTTCATCTTCAAAGTAATAAACTTTCGGGTAGTATTGATTTGTTCCCATCTTCTTTTGTATCTAATGTATCCAACATTCGAGTTCTTGATATTTCTGATAATCAACTCGATGGCGATTTTCCTGATGGACTTGATTCGTTGACCGGACTTCAGTTTCTTGATATCTCCGGAAACAATTTCTCGGGTTCTTTACCGTCATCTTTGACTGGACTCACGGGTCTTGTCGCTTTAGATATATCACAGAATCATTTCACGGGTCCATTGTTAAAGAATTTGACTAATGATTTAACGAGTTTTAATGCATCGTATAATGATCTCTCTGGTGTCGTTCCTGAGAATTTGAGAAAGTTTCCCGAATCTTCGTTCTTTCCAGGGAATTCTGACTTGCAGTTTCCAAATCCGCCTGCTGGATCAAACACCCGTGGCTCATCCAACAAGAAGAAACCGATTAAAACCATTTTTAAAGTTCTGGTGATTGTTGCTTGTGTTATCGCTGTGGTGATTTTGATCCTTCTAGCTATTTTCATTCATTACATGCGGATTTCGCGGCGGCCACTTCCACAAGAAGTTGGGACGAAAGACGTACGCCGCCGCCACAACGCCCCTGGAACTGTTGGTGGAACGGTTGTTTCCGCCGGAGATATTGCAACTTCACGAAAAGGGTCATCATCAGAGACCATTACTCCTGAAAAGATTGGTGGAGGTGCGGTGGCGAGCTTTTCTCCATCTAAAAACAGTGGTTTCTCTTACTCGCCGGACTCTGGTGACTCGTATACAGTTGAGAATCTCTCTCGACTTGATGTGAGGTCACCTGATCGGTTGGCGGGTGAGCTTTACTTTCTTGATGATACTGTCTCGTTTTCACCTGAGGAACTGTCACGAGCCCCAGCTGAGGTTTTGGGAAGAAGTAGCCACGGGACGTCATATAGAGCGACACTCGATAATGGTTTATTGTTGACTGTCAAATGGTTAAGAGAAGGGGTTGCAAAACAGAGAAAAGATTTTGCTAAAGAGGCCAAAAAGTTTGCGAATATACGCCACCCGAATGTCGTTGGCTTACGAGGGTATTACTGGGGTCCCACACAACATGAAAAGCTAATTCTTTCAGATTACATATCTCCTGGAAGTCTTGCAAGTTTTCTCTATGGTACTAGACTTTTTCTATAACTTGATTATTAAATTAATTATGTGTTCACAATTTGATTAAATTGTCCATCATGATTTTATATTTTATATTGGTGGTTACTATTTGAGCTTTATACTACTGCTATAGAGTCGAAGATTTTAAATTGTTGATCAAGATTCTAGCTTTGTAAAATGTTCATAAAAGTTTAAGCGTTTGAGGTGTTGATCATGATTAGTCTTTAAAGTGTTGATCAAGATTTTAGACCTTAACACTGTTTATTAGGATTTTAGGCTTTAACACTGTTTAACAAGATTTTAGACTTTGCCACTGTTTAACAAGATTCAATCTGTTAAATTATCGATCAAAGTTTGCATTATAAAAATGTACTGTTGATCAAGATTAAATCCTTTATATAGAATTGTTACTCAAGAGTATACCCATTTAGGTTGGTTGTCATTTAAATAATATTTTTTGGTGCAGATCGACCTGGAAGAAAAGGGCCGCCATTAACATGGGCTCAAAGGCTAAAAATAGCAGTCGACATAGCTCGTGGCCTAAACTACCTACATTTTGACCGTGCAATTCCACATGGAAACCTCAAATCAACCAATATTTTACTAGACGGTGCAGATCTAAATGCCCGTGTAGCTGATTACTGTCTTCACCGTTTAATGACTCAAGCAGGAACCGTAGAACAGATTCTCGATGCAGGAGTGCTAGGGTATCGTGCACCCGAGTTAGCTGCATCCAAACGCCCACTTCCTTCTTTTAAGTCAGACATTTATGCATTCGGTGTGATATTGTTGGAACTTTTAACCGGGAAATGTGCAGGTGATGTTGTGTCTGGTGAAGATGGTGGTGGGGTTGATTTAAACGATTGGGTTCGGTTGAAGGTGGCAGAGGGGCGTGGTGCTGATTGTTTCGATTCAGTTTTGATAACGGAAATGGGAACACCGGCTGCAGATAAGGGAATGAAGGAGGTTCTTGGGATCGCGTTAAGGTGTATACGGCCACTTTCTGAGCGGCCGGGGATCAAAACGGTTTATGAGGATCTTTCGTCTATATAGATGGCTAGTTTTTGTCTATCTTTTTTTGTTTTCTTTTAACTTAGATTTTAGAGATTAGAGATTGAACTGGTGGAATCAATAGTTCATTGCTCCTCCCCCTTTTTTTTGGTAATTTCTGAAGGTATTTTCTTCCTTTTCCCTGGAAAGAGAATTAACTAGTGTTTGAAGAAAAATGAGGAAAGTCATGGTGGGTTGTTTTGTTATCAGATTTACCAAAAGGAGTTGGTTTGGTTTATTGGCATGTTTGGTGGAATTTTGGAAAGGTTTGGACTTTGGATTGCATGGGCTTATTTTGTCTCTTAAACTTTGTACATAATAAATGCTGTTTGGATAAAAGTTTGTATATTTATGCAAAACTAAGATAACATAAAAGTAATAGTTGTCCTTATTTTGTAATTTTCCTTTAATTGGATCTATCTAAAGTTCTAAACATATTTACGTGATATTTAAGGGGGAAAATTGAGTATTATTTTACAAAAGTAAACATATTTGCCCTTCTTTCCAAGCCAATGTCTCCTTTTCTCATTAGATTTTTTTTTTTAAATATATATTTGTGATGAAAAATAATGCAGAAAGGCAGAAAAATAGATCCGTAATTAAGAAAACAATAAATGGGTTCGTATCTGTTTCTGCATTGTCTTCTGTTCTTCCTATTGTCTCCTGGTTTCTTGGTATCTTGTTCCACGATTTCATGTAATAAAATTTTCGTTTAATAATTCCTCTTTTTTCAACAAAATTTTTCTCGTTTGTGTTTATGAATCTTATAATTTTTCTGGGTTTTTTTGATGATTTTTAAATCTTGATAGATAACGCGCTTGAATCACATAGAGGGACTACACGAAATCTTCTTCAACAGAAACAATGTATGTTCTTTCCTTTCTTGATTCCTATAGAAAATGCATCAGATTTTCGATATTTCATTTCGTTCACGCCTTGATAAAGAAATTGCTATGTTTGTGATATGGTCGTCAATAATTAACCTTTCGGGATATGTACATTAAACGTTGAACCTTTTAAGAATAATGTACAACCTAGCTATGATACGAGATTAAAGATCAGAAGACTTCGATTTACAACTTCCAAGTTAAACTTGTATAATTTTGAAACATTTCTTGGCAGCTTGTCCGGTAAACTTTGAGAACGAGAACTACACAATTATAACAAGTCAATGCAAAGGACCGTTATACCCTCGCGACCCATGTTGTAACTCGTTTCTACAAATCGCTTGCCCTCATTGGGAACAAATTAACGACGAGAAAACCAATTGTGCGTCGACTTTATTTAGTTACATCAACGTGTATGGGAAATACCCACCCGGGCTTTTTGCTAGCATGTGTAAGGGAGGCAAGGATGGTCTAAGTTGTGAAAAGGTCGAGAAATCGACTAGCCATAGTTCCCATAGTAGTCGGGCTATAGCCACATCGGTTCAAGTACCATCGGTAATGATCATGGTTGGAGTTGTCATCTTTGTACTAAAATTGTATTAGTGGACGATGATGATGATGATTATGATGTTAATGACGCGTTCATATAATAGTACGAGTCTAGTGAGTCATTTTAACCCACTCAACCAATTTTTTGTTTCTTAATTTATAACTTTAGTTATGTACCCACTGATTTCTTATGATAACAATTTCATTTTTTTATATATCTAAAATATTATAGAAAATAATGCCATAACGTAAAATACTTAAACTACTTTTAACAATCGAGCATAACTCAAGTAGTATTGCCACTGCAAACGCTTAAATTATACAAATATGTTTTTCAACATATGTGGTTGATTAGTGAATATGTGATTTGCCCGGTATTGATGCTTCTTACGAGTACGATAAACGAGTACCACTAATATATAGTACAAATTACACTTACACTTAAACTACTATTGTACATGCATAAAAGCATAAAGATTGAAACAAAGGTATTGATATGTGAGATCATTGATCATACATTATAGTATATACCTAATTACCTGTAAACAAATATATGTTTGTATGAGGTCCAATGAGTTTGCTTTTGTTTTGTGGTGTAGGATGGCTATTGTCAAAACAAACGGTTGACAACTTGAATAATTGGTGGGACATTTTTTTAAGATATGATGTGTGGTTATTTGTCACTTTCCAATATTGCGTAGCCAAACATCATTTTGTACTTATTTAATTTATCAAAAACATAATGTCACATGTAATTAAACATAAATTATAATTCAAACTCACTTAGATGGTTGAGCAGTAAAATTAAGCTTCCATTTATTGTATGGTGTGCAAAAGTAGGTTTAATTTAAAAGATTAAAATTGAAAATTTACTTTATGTTATACATAAGATATATAATAATGACACATTTCTAGCAAATACTAGTAGTAAATTAAACAATGGCGTTGATTTATGATAAGTGATAACACAATTTTAGGTGTAAGATTGAGATTACTTAGTTATACTTCTTAAAGGATAGCAGGTAGGTGGTATGATACTTATTTTTAGGCGTTTATTCATTACTCGTACAAAATAAGCAGATAAACAGGACTAATATGAGTGTTTGAAAATATTTATTTGCTGTCAAAATAAATAAATAAGGAGATTAACGGGGTAAGATATGTATTTATTTTTAAGGCACTGATAATCTTATTTTTTATTTAATAGCAATAGGTACAATAATCTGACATTATCAGTTATAAACTGCACGTGAGTCGCACGCTGTGTACTTGGGGCAACATTATTGACAAACCCAAACAAGGAAGATATCAAATTGGACACAATCAGACTATAATATGTTTAAGTTTTGTAATTGGTCTACTAAATCTTATACAGTTGTAATTGTATTAAATCAAAATCCTTATATTATCTGAATTAACGTATAATTAGCATAGAATAAGTTAAAGGAGTCATTATACACCATTAAAATTATCCGTACAACACTAAATATGCTTTATTATTTTATATTGTATAATATTGTAAAACACAATTAATGATGTATTAATAATTTTTGATGGTATACGGATTATCACCTATAAATAAATATTAGCGGTACTTACCTTTTTGATAACGGGGTGATATTAGTTTTTATTAAATATAAATATATATATTTTAGAAAATAAAACTTTATATAAAAATGGTATGGTGACTATTTGTCCACTCTCTGAGTTATTATTGGTGCTGAGGTACACACAAAATAAATGGACGGAGGACATTGGTGGATTGAGACACGTGAATTACTCTCTAATTAAATTTAATATCTAACATTTAATTTGATAAATAATAATGAGTTGATAACACAAGCCTTTGGCATGATGAAACCAAATCCAAATGGATCCAAATCACACATAAGTTTACACCAATCATCAATATCTATCTAATAATCAGTCTTCTTTCCTCAAATTCCACAAATTGATCTCGAAAATCTTCATCGATGTGCGGTTACAAGCGTTTCTATAAACCGCAATCCATCAAACCTCGGCGCAAATTTTTCCGAACAACAACTCGTTTTCTCCATCGAAGAATCTCCTCGGTCTTGACTCGACACTCCATGCTCCTACAACAATAAAATCGACGAAAATCAAATTGAGAAAGAAAAAAAAACAGGCCGTTTCTGAGTTTTCGGAAACCATACAGTATATATTACAAACAAGTTCTGTTTACAAGGACTAATGTTAATGGTAAAGGTTGATGCCTTTTTAGCTTTTACACTCGCAAATCCTCGAAGACGGCTCCGATATGAAAGGAAAACAAAAACAAACATTTTAAGGTGTGAATATTTTACCTGATGAGATGTTTGGCCGTTGGAGTTAGTAACAGAAATAACGGTTGTAGCTGAAGCGGCAGCCATGGTGGCTACTAAAAATCCAGCAGGCGTCTTCATTTTTATATTTTTATTTATTCAGTTTCTAGGATTTGTTATTGGGCTGAATTGTGAAGTTTGAGGTTGTTATTTATACATGGGAAAAGGAGGGGTGCATTTTGTTTTACGCGGCAACCAATTTATTTTTATTCAGTTTTTAGGATTTTTTTATGTGTGATATTACGGTTATGCCCATTGCCCTTTGTGGGATTGCTTACGTATTTGTTTTTGTTTTTGACTTTTTTCTTTATAATGTATTTTGGTGTAAAAAGGATGTCGTACATCTTTATAATTTTATTAAAGAAGGTAATAATATAATGATGAATTGGTGACTAAGCGTTTGTTTAATATGTGTTTATATATATCGATGATGACAAACAGAGGTTAATAACCTTACAAGTAATGGCCAAACAATTAGTGTTGCTTTTAAGAACCAAAGATTGTGTCAATTGTAAGATATAAGATTCCAAATGCAGACTGTATTTTAGAATAGCACATAGAGTAGTAGCTAAAAATTGAGTAAATATAAGATATTGAGTTTTTTCACTAACACATAAAAAAAAATTTACCTCTCTAGTCAGCCTCCCGGGCTGGACACAAATCAGAAACGCCAGCGAAAACGTGATCAAGGAGTGGGAGAACGCGTTCTCCGACTTAACGGTGAAGGGAATCCCTGCACTATGTAAGCTTTAAGTTATCAATATGGAAAATGATTGGTAAACCTAAAAATGTAAGCTTAAATATAGACCTGACGATGTGATTGGTAAGTGAAAAAATTGATTAGGGGTCCTACTTTCTATACCATTTATTTATTTTTAAATTCATTTTTTTATATTTTTTCTAAATCATTCGTTCTTACATTCTGCACTTTTATTTATCTTTTCTGTACTTTTTCATACTTTTTTTAATTTTTTTAATAAAAAATGGTATGAAAAGTGAATTTAAATGGTATATATATACAATCCCTTGATTAGTGTATTATGCTTCATTATACGTTATTTTTTTAAAAAAAAAAAATTGTCAATTTATCATATCTACAAGTTCTTTTTTTTCTTTTTGGTGAAGAAAGAAACATGGGCACCAATAATTGTGAGACACGTGATCGGATAAAATGTCATCCGATCTTTTTCCAAAATGTTTCAACTTTCAGAATTGTTGATGCTATGATCACCAAGTACATACCTTCTTTTTGAATTATTTTGATGTTATGCCTAGAAATGCATATAATTATGTGTGAATTTTTATTGTGTGTACATAATTAAATTGATCTCCATTGTATGCACGAAATTATTTTTTAATTTCCATTGTATGTATATTTGTGAGTTGTCAACGTGTGAAGATGCCACGTGTCGCCGTATGAATGAGAACACATCACAGACACAATGGATATCAATAAAAGTTTCGTACATACAATGGAGATCAATTTAGTTACGTGCACACAATGAATCACGTATAGTTATATGCCTTTCCAGACACCTGACCCTTATTTTTTTATCTTAATGATTTACAAAATAATTTATTGTTTGAAAGTGTATTAAAGTTTGCAGTTTACACGACTTCAATAAAGGGTGTTGATATATACAACAAATTTTTTGATACATACACCAAAACTGTGCATTGAAGTGTTGTACAGTACTGCATTAACCTGCATAAAATTTGATGTGTGAAGCAAAATATTTGTTGTATATATAAAGGGCCTTCAATAAAAGTCATATAAATTGCTAGACGCAAGGAAATAATATTTAAAATTATAAGCAGGGAAAATTTTCAACTAGGCTATAGTTGAATAAAAAAATATACAATGAATAAGTATTCTTTATAATTGCTGATGTTTGAATAAAACAGTTATAGTTAGATTAGAGTTTAGATCCGAAGCAGAAACGACAAATTATATATGAAGTATGAACCATGCAATTTTTGAGATGTTGATCGATATAAATTTATATTTTTGGTGCCTACTCATAACTCAACTGTCTAGATTAAATAAAAAACAACCACTCTTATGATTACACGTGTATTGGTTGGCAACTTGGCATCTTCATTGAGGTCAGCCACAAAACCAAAACAAAATCATATCAATATATATATATCATTGGGTGGGAATAGAGAATTCTTTTAGATGAAGTGTCTGTTGCTATTATTATTACTAGGTAAGTAGTCGTGCGATGTGGCGGGAAAGGTAAAAATTTAACATTATATTTATTGCAATATATTGTATTTCTTGCTTAAGTTCGAAGGATTGTAAGTTATGTACAAAAAGACATAAGTTAATGTACGTTTAATTAATAAAGATAATCAAGTCACTATTAAGAAATTGAACCGTAAGTATATATTCATAAAAATAGAAATCACAAAGAAACAGGATCAACAAAATGCAGCTCCGAAATTTGGGTTCGAGCTTGTGAACCAATACATGCCTGCGGACATGAATGCAGCTCCGAAATTCTCGAGGTTGTATATGCCTCGTTTTGCTCCAGCTCATGAATCTTCCAGAAATTTTATTTTTGGAACAGATTGAAATCTGTTTCTAATTAATAAAATTAATTTTTCGTACCTTTATTAAATAATAACGATTTGGCAAAATCGTTTTTAGTTTTGTGAAGATTTTAACTTGGTGAACAAGAATTTGTTTCACTATAAATAATGATCATAGCTCTTCACGCATACACTCTGCAACTCGTTACTCACACATTACTACATCACGGCTTCAACCGTTGTACCCTGAGAAACATACATGAATATGTTTTAAGGGAATTGTGTTAAACACAAGCCTCAGTTTTGATATCCTTACGTTTCTTACCTGTTTTTGTTACACTTAAATTTCGTTTTTCGAATACTTGTTCCTACACTTTATTCGTCATGTAAAACTTCATAATACACCACATTTTTGATGTGTAAACGCCATCTAGGTTGAACTTTTTATCTAGCTTCACTAATACCTTTGTACAGCTACGTGATATCCCTCTGATAATGCCACGTAAAGTTGTCCATGCCAAAATACGTATTTCGGTAGATACTCGTCAACATTCAAAATTGTCTGACCCTATGCTTTATTAATTGTCATATCAAACCTAACACGTACATGGAATTGCATTTTCTTTTATTTGAATGGGAAAGTGTCATCTTCGGACGGGCAAAGAGGGATTCTCGGCAATAACACACTTTTTCTAGCATGTTGACCAATAACTATATCTATATTTGGTTGGAAACTTTTGCATATCAATCATGTGTTACATAAGCCATTTGATGTTTCGATATTTCGTAATAGAATTATAAGACATCCACTTTTGAGTCGTAGTTGATGAGAGGGAAAACCACTTACATTTAGCGAGTTCAACAAGTCCATCGAGTAGCAGTTGTTCTTGTCATCTCCCGCTTCATCAAAACTTTAGTAACGTTTTTCCTATCTACAAACTATTTCAATTAACTTATCATTAATGCCATAACATTTTCACTTTTGGTTGCAATATAGCTCTTGAAATCATATAATCAGAAGAATGTGTATTAGTTTCCAACGAATGAAAGATCATATTGATCAAAACATTTATCGACTTATCATTTTCGATGTATGGAATGAATATTTCATTAGGTATGTTGATAAATAGCTTCTTCGGCCCCATCACCGACTTGTAGCAGGAAATTCGAAAACCATGGATCTGTAAGTGCTCTCATGTTATAGTCAAATGTTTTTTTTTAATTGTTGACCAAAGAGGTGACATCTGTATGCTCGAGTCTACATATTGATGAGCTCAGGTGACTCCTGTAATGTGAGTATGATAGTCAAATTTGCAAGTGCAAAGTGCACACCATTGTTATTTAAATAAGTGTTATGAATAGAATACATATGTATTTTATAAATGGGTTGATTGCTTTATTGAAGGGGTAAATTAATGAAAAAAATAGCTAAAGGGGGAACAAATCAAATGGGTCAAACGATGTGAAAGTCACCCAAGTCCTTTTTTAATGCACATAAAACCATATATCTTGTTTCATTCCTAGCTTTAGATTGCGATAGTAGTGTTTTTGTAATTATTATTATTAGTGTCTTCACTATGTATATGAAAGTTTAAAATTTTTTGACAAAATAGTGTTGGTTAAGTTTCAACCCAACCTCGCCTATATTAGAAAATTGTATTCATCCAGATCCCCATCTGACCCGTTAACCAACCTGCTAGTACAGGAGTCATTGCCGCAATTTAAGTCAAGAGACCATAGGGACATGTTGATCGGTCCAAAGTAATTATAGTCAGAGAGCAAGTATTATAAAAGTCATAATGGTAATTTGGGTATGGACTGGACTGAAAAGCTATATCATGACATTTTGAATCTACTTGTTAAGTTTGATGGTCAAAGTTTTTCCAATATAGAGGATAAGAGTTTACAAAAGTGGATCTATTTGACCACTCTTTGCCAAAATGACCACATTTTCCAGAAATGATGTGTTTTGAAATTGAGTGAAATAGCAAAAGTCAATTTTGTATATTTGATATAAAAAAACATTATTGAAGATTTCGATCATATGTCATTTTGTGAATACTGAATGCTTAGGAATTGATGATATTTGCTGCAGTTTGACTTTGCATAGTCAGTAGTGGATATATATATAAAAAAATCAGAACTGCATTAGTGTTTTATTTGATTTTGGATACCTTGATAATGATTTAGAGAGCATTACTGTAGATTTTAAGAGCCTGGAAAGGGGATAGAGTGAAGAATGCAGGGTATCGCTAACTGGTTAAGTCAACTTTAGGAGAAAATTGACTTGTTAGAGTTAACACATTGATTATTAAAAACGAAGGACCCAAAAAGTGTTTCAGAAACAACCTGACCTAACCTAGTCCATTTTGATCCATATAAAAAGATTGTCATGTTTTGGCAGTGTGTAAATTTCGAGTGTGATGTGAAGATCATTTCTAGGGATGAACATGATTTGTTCATAGTAATATGGAATCAACAGTTGATGTCATCCTTGCTGGGTTTTTTTTGTATAGAGCTATTTATCAATAGTATTGTATTTTTCACAGTTTTTAACTCTTTTCTTATTTTAAGGAATTAAGGAATGTCGCTCTCTAAAATATCATGCGTTAGATGAGCCAGTGGTAGATATTATATTACTAAGTGATCCACTTGCATACAATTCATTACAAATTTGCAAGTAATTAACACCTTCTTATGGAGGATGTTGTGTATATGCTTAACATTGACCAAAAGTTAATGTCATCTAGAGATTTTATTAGAAAACATTTGGGCCGACCTGTATCTAAAAAGTAACTCATGTAATCCATTTTACTACATTTTTTTTAAAACAACAAAACTTAAAATAAAATTCTCAAAAATGTACATCCAAATATCCAATGATTACATATACATTCACCAACACACTCGCTAACCATGAACTCTTCCTCTGAACTAATAACAATTGACCCTAACACACATCATGATAAAGACTCAAATATATATCACATTCACAAAGGCTTATTACTAGTAGGGAGTTGATAAATACAACAAATAAAGTTGATTCATACAACAACTGTACAACAGTTATTGCATATAGTACAAGTACTTAAAGCATAGTTATGGTGTATGAATAACTTTTATTTATTGTATTTATCAGCTCCCTTACTAGTATGATCCTAGACACATTATGACCTTCCAAGTATTCTTTAACATTCGTCTACTGATCGAATTCTTTGCAATAGTGTTCATTTTGATTATTAGTGTTAACCACGTAATTCACGGAGTATAACGAATCGGACCAACCCAAACCCGCACTCAAGCTATCCGATACTTGATCAAATGGCGCCATCCGTGGGACGCGCAATAAAAACCTCGTGTCCTTGTCGTCGAACGAAGCGGTGGGTCAAATTTGACTCATATCTGTAAGTTTTTTACCCAAAAATAATTGAAAAACACACGCTGTGTTATAGGGCCGAAGTGTATCACGGTATCGTTTTGAACCCCATCTGGTTCATTTTATTGTTTCTCACAAAACAGTTATAATTTATAATAATGCTTACAAAAAGAGGAGTTTTAACACACAGCTCATGAAAATTATTCGGGTACAGGTTTGTAAATCCTTTGGCCCATTTCATTTTCTTTATTAAATTTTGCTCAGCTGTGGTGTTGATTTAAAAAATAAAAAATAAAATTCGGCCCTGTTATTAACACACGGACCATGATTTTAATTACTAATATTGTTGCTCAGATCTATCTATTTGCTACAGATAAAATCTAATTGGTTTTCCACTAAGCATTTTCTGTGCACATCAAGCTTGTACAGTACAAGTTGTATTAGCAAGCATATAGTGAATAAAAAAATCCTTTAATTCCTTGACCGATTTATGCTGCTCATGAGTTATATATGTAAAACAAATTTGAATACAAGGAATTTAATTACTTTATGGTGTGTTTAAGCACATTACTAGTATGATCCTAGACACATTATCTGATTTTGTAAGTTTACATCACGCGAAAATATAGTAGAAAACGACAATAAATATAATATAGTAATCATTTTTCTTCGTCATCTAAGAAGTATAATGATGGATTATAACTTGTGGAGAGATTTTGGTAAAAAATAGAAATTGATTTAAGGGTGGGTGAATGGAGAAATTTATATATGGAGTGGAATGAGGGGGAAAAAATAGGAGGAAGTGGGGAAGTGAAAATTGTATATGATCATGGATGTTAAAGGCGGGAGGATTGAAGACGAGAATTGTAGGAGGGAACATTTGAGTATTAAAGTTTAGAGTAAGAGAGACGTGGGGAGTGGGAGAAAGGGTAGAGGTTGAAGGCGGTTATGGCCTATGGGTATTTGAGTATTTCCAATAATAGAAACTAAGAAGATATAGAGTTTCTAAAATTAGTAGCCCTACACTCATTATAATATACTAGTACATAACCCGAAAACACTTCATTTTAAAACTAAAACTCTAATAGAGGTATGTCATTATTTGTCATGTAAGTATACATAAATAAAATATTTGCACATTAATAGAGCAATTTCGGTGTTGCGATGTAGAATGAAATTGCTTTTCCAAACACTTCACGTGCACATACCGGCCGGTATAGATTCGTTAATAATTTTGTTAGCATTTATTTACATCCACTTGTAAGAAGTTTATTATTATAGACTATACAAAACCATAAGAAGTTACAATATTCAGAATGATGAGAAATTTTGACACATTATTTTTCTTTTTTATATAACATAAGATTGGACATTCTTATTTTTAACAAAATATAAAACAAAAAGAAGTAACGATGGTTTAAGGGAAGCCAACACACCAATTCTAAAGCCATAATGTAACATTATTGTAGTCAATTGTTTCTCTATTTCTGTAATTTATTAGTTATAATTTCAATTTAAGCACTAAAACTCTTTCCATATACAATAAATCTATTTCCACATAAATGTTAATTTAATGGTAAAGGGTAAATGTGTAATTTCCGATATCCATTTGTTAAGTTTAAGTCAAAAAATAGCAAATGCTTAATAAGGGTATTAGATTATTGAAATATAGATACAGATATATTTTGAATTTTGAATTTTGAGTAAAGAATAAGGTAAAACTAAATATGTTGAGAATCAATAAATATAGATGTATACAGCAGGACTGGTCGGTGGGAACATTAGTGGGTCGATTTTACATTATTCTTTTATTTATTTTTATTTTTAATAGAGATGTATATATATGTCTTATGTGAATGTATTTTTTAATCCTAAGTAGTGTAAAATAATTATAAATTTTAAAATTCGATTACAACTTTTTATATAAAAACCTTTTGAAGTAAATGGTTGATAACGAGACGACTTTATGAATAACAAATTTTGAAGATATAATTTGCAAGCATGTTTGGCAAAACTAACCGATAGCTATACGTACGAAGATATTATAATCTTATTTCATCTAACATATATGTATGTGTGTGTGAAAAAAATGTAAATACTAGACCATCCACAATGGAGGTCCATACAAATGTCCATGTCTATGTGGAATGAGGAGGTGGAGTCCATACATAAAACTTGCATTATTTAGGGAAGTTTACAGGATGAAGTCCATACACATACAACTAAAGTCCATGCACATTGACAAGGAAAATGGAGTCCATAGCATTTAAATATAACTTAAATAATCAAGTAGGACTCATTTATGGACTTTATGAAGTTTATAGGAGTATAGTTATAATTTTATAGAAAGTGGTAGGGTATAGAAAGCTGATGTGGCATGACGTGGCATGTTATGAACTTGGTAAAGTCGATAACATTAGAGATGGTCTTAGTGCTATTTGTTGTTATATATATAACAAAAAACCCAGAAACGTGTTTGCATGATTTATGGTAAAAAGGAAAAAAACAACTTTAGTATTAGATTTAATTGTATAAATTAAAACTCAATCCAATAAATGCTGTTACGGAAATATAGATTGAGAAGAAATAATTGAAGAGCCACAACTCATTTCTTGGAAACTAAAGGGTGCAGTAATTACTAGGGGAAATCTGAAAGACATTTTAATCTTATAAATTGTAGTTTAATTAATTTATTTACTCATCATGATCTTCATGTTTTATAGCTAAATAAACTCATTCTCCAATATAATTCTAAGTAAAAACAATCATGCCTTGTGGTCCAAAGAAGAGGAGAGCTTTAAAAAGGAAGCTTTTAGCTATGATTGAGATAACTTCAAACTACACCGAAAGAGATATACGTGAAAGCATCGTTAATGACGACATCTTACTTGAAAAGTCTCTTATTGAATCCACCACGAAGAAAACTGAAGTACTCGAAGAGTCTTGTGTCGTTGAGTTATTCGAGCCTGTGTTAACAGAAGCCAAAGAAAATGAATCATTTGAATCTGTTGGTAATGATCCGGTTGTTCTTCACGGGTGTTCAACTGAACAGACCTTTAAGATAGCTGTTGGTGCTCAAATCATTGATCAGGAGTCTGTGATTGAACCCGTCTTAACAAAAACTGAAACAAATGAATTATCCAAGTCTGTTAATGATGTCGACGTATATGAAACAGTTGTTTTCGCTGAATCCTTGGATGACCGAATTGTTGAAGAAGAGGCTTTGATAATAGAACACATGTCAAAAACCAAAACCAAAGAAATTGAGTCATCTGAATGTGTTGGTGATGATCTAGTTGTTCTTCATGACTCTTTAACTGAAGCACCCTCTAAGAATTCTGTCGGTGCTCAAATCATTGATGAGTATTCTGTGATTGAACCTGTGTTAACAAACACTGAAACAAATGAATCATCTAAGTTGTCTATCGATGTTGAAGATGTCTTATCTAGAACAGTTTTATCTGTGGAACCCGTGGATGATCAATTTGTTGAAGAAGAGGCATTGGTTGAACACACGTCAAAGGACACCGAAGTTGACACTATTAATAGCAATGTTGGTGATGTGGTTGTTTTTCAAGTCTTTAAATGAATCAACCTTTACAATAGCTGTTGGTGCTCAAATCAGTGATAAGGAGTCTGTGATTGAACCTGTGTTAACAAAAATTGAAACAAATGAATCATCTATGTCTATCGATGATGAAGTTGTTCTTGAAGGGTCCTTAACTGAACCCATCACCAAGAGATCTGATACAGTTGAATCTGCTGATGATCAAATTGTTAATGAAGAGGCTTTGATTGAGCAAGTGATGTCAAAGAACAGTGAAATTGACCTAAGTTCTTCTGCTGAGCCACCTGAGATGGTGAATAATTCAGTTGTCACCCTTAGAACTGCTCTTGAAACTTTATCTATGGAATCAGTACCAATGCAAACTCAACCTGGAATAGTCACACTTGAAATCACTTTAGAGAAAACCAAAAGAGGTATACGTAAAAGCATCGATAATGACATCTTTTTAAAAAAGTCTTACATTCAACCCACCTTGAAGAAAACTGAAGTACTCGAAGAGTCTTGTGTTGTTGAGTTATATGATCCCGTGTTATCAAAAGTCAAAGAAAATGAATCATTTGAATCTGTTGGTGCTGATCTGGTTTGTCTTCATGAGTCTTTAACTGAAGAACCCTCGAAGAATGCTGTTGGTGCTCAAATCATTGATCCGGAGTACTTTGTGATTGAAGCAGTCTTAACAAAAACTGAAACAAATGAATCGTCTAAGTCTTTTGATGATGAAGCTGTTTTTGATGGGTCCTTTACTGAGCCCATCACAAAGTCTTTTGATGATGAAGTTGTTTTTGATGGGTCCTCTACCTCTATCATTTTGGGATTATGCTCTAGAGACTGCTGTACGCATTCTCAATATGGTTCCAACCAAGAAGGTTGATAAGACACCACATGAATTGTGGCATGGGACGGTCCCTAATTTGTCTTACTTAAAGGTCTGGGGATGTGAGGCGATGGTAAAGAGAGACATGCCTGACAAACTCGAGCAAAGATCTATTAAGTGTATCTTTGTAGGATACCCAAAGGAAACGATGGGTTACTACGTCTATATCCCTTCTGAACACACTGTCAAAGTTGTGAGATATGCGGAATTCTTTGAAAAGGATCTCGTACTTCAAAAAGACAGTGGGAGGGCGGTAGAACTTGAAGAAATTCAAGAAGATGCATCACCTTCTGAAGACACTAGTAGTCATCAAATTGAACAAGAAAGTCTTGAGGTTCAAAATGATGATGAGGTTCCACTTCGTAGGTCCAATAGGACTATACGTGCTCCCGAGAAGTTATGTCTAAATGTAGAAACTGAGGAGCATGTATTAGGGGATTTAAATGAACCTAAAAACTTCAAAGTTGCATTAACAGATCCAGAATCTGCAAAATGGCTTGAAGCTACAAAAGTGGAAATGAAATCCATGAAAGATAATCAAGTTTGGAGCTTGGTTGATCTTCCACCCAATGCTCAAACCGTTGGGTGTAAATGGATCTTCAAGAAGAAGACCGACATGGATGGAAATGTACACACCTATAAAGCTCGTCTTGTAGCGAAGGGTTATACTCAAGTCTACAGAATTGACTATGAAGAAACCTTCTCTCCTGTGGCAGACATTCGAGCTATTAGGATTCTTATAGCCATAGCCGCGTACTATGACTATGAGATTTGGCAAATGGATGTCAAGATTGTCTTCTTAAACGGTTATCTAGACGAAGAGGTCTATATGGATCAACCTGAAGGTTTTATTGACCCATCTCATCCCAACAAAGTATGCAAGCTTCAAAGGTCCATTTATGGATTCAAGCAAGCGTCTAGGAGTTGGAATAAACGGTTTGACGAGGAGATAAAAAAGTTTGGTTTTACTCAAAACCAAGATGAGCCATGTGTATACCTCAAGGCTAGTGGGAGAAATGTTACTTTTCTGATCTTGTATGTCGATGACATATTAATCATGGGAAACAATGTTCCAATGTTACAAGATGTAAAATCCTATCTTGGAACATGTTTCGCTATGAAAGATTTAGGAGAAGCGGCATTTATACTCGGAATCAAGATCTATAGAGATAGGTTAAAGCGGATGATTAGTTTAAGTCAAAAAGCTTATATTGATAAAATCCTAAAGAGATTTAGGATGGAAAATTCCAAGAGAGGGAATATTCCAATGCTCGAAAAGCTTGACTTAAGTAGTAAACAAGGTGCGTCTACACCTGATGAGGTGAAGCAAATACAAAATGTTCCTTATGCTTCGGCTGTAGGATCCATTATGTATGCTGTGAGATGTACTAGGCCTGATGTTGTGTTTGCGCAAAATATTGTAAGTCGGTTTCAACAGAATCCTGGAGTGAGACACTGGACTGCTGTTAAGAACATTCTTAAGTACTTGAGATCTACTAAAGATATGGTTCTGGTTTATGGGGGAAATCCTGCAGCTGAGCTTAAAGTAACTGGTTATTGTGATGCTGGGTTTCAGACTGACAAAGATGATATGAAATCTCAGTCAGGATACGTCTTCACCTTAAATGGAGGAGCAGTAGATTGGAAAAGCAAGAAGCAAACTACTACTGCCATGTCTGCAACAGAATCTGAGTACATTGCTGCCTCGGAAGCGGCCATGGAAGCTGTTTAGATTAGAAAGTTTATTTCTGGGCTCAGCGTGGTTCCCTTAAATAAATCATCTATGGAATTATATTGTGATAATTCAGGTGCAATCATAATTGCCAAGGAACCTGGAGTTCAGAAAGGTGCCAGACACTACCAAATGAGAGTTCACTATGTTCGAGAACAGATCGAACTAGGTGAAATCAAGTTACTCAAAGTTCGCACAGAACATAACTTAGCTGATCCGTTCACTAAAGCTTTATCGAGAGCAAAGCTTACTGAACATGCTGAAGGCATAGGACTTCGTCTAGCTAGTTATCCCATGTAATTCTGTGATTAGTATTTGGATATGAGATGTAAAATATTTTATTTATTAATGAAATAAAGTACTTAGTATGTTTATTTTATTTAAATATTATTGTATCTCATTTTTGCATGTTTAATCCTTGAATAATTTATTATTATTCAAAATTATCCAATGTCGATTGACTCTATGGGAATATAGTCAAACTAAGACATATCTGAGTGATTAGTCAGAAAGGGTCTCACTAAACTCACATGATATTCATACAGATGCATATCGGATTCCCCAAATTATCGAATTATTGCTTTATGGATCATCGTCATTAAGGAATATTCGAAAATGATTATTTACTGAATCCTTAGACTTGAGATGCAAGTAGGTTCAGCGTATATGGATTGCATCTTCTTGATATGGTTCTAACTATTCGTAAATGGTAGTTACACAGGACTATTTTCAGAAGTGTAGTGAAATGCATGACTGACACGTGCAGTCAAAACAGAATTTGTTCCTTCAATAAGTTATTGAAGAATGATACTTCTAGGCCGCTCATTAGGTATTAATCAGGTGTGTGTATGGCCATACCAAAATGAAATCTAGATGTGTCTCGATTCATTTTGTAATCTTGATTAATTACATGAAATGAGAAATAGAACAGTTAAATCATGAAATGACATTGATCCATATTCATGATTAACATTAGTATCTGAAACAAAGGGATTGTAAATGTTGAAATCATTATCTGAGACTTTATGAAACGAAACTCAGAAATTTCTGGGAATATTGGAGTGTTGCTAGACGCTAACCAATGTTATTGCTTAAGACATGTTCAAGTGGGAGCTGTTGGTATATGTACACGACTTAAGCATGTCCGAAAATTAATGAGCCTATGGGGTCACACGCGTTAACACGTAGATACCGCTTATTTAACCAAGTCGAATTAATTAAAATAACTAGTTGAGTTATTTAATTAATTTGTGATTATTTAATAAAAGTTATTAAATCAAAGGGTTCAAAGTGAAACTTATGAATTATTAATCCTAATTGTATAAGGATTATAATTATTTAATTATTAATAAGTTGTTATTATTAATTGGATAGACTAATAAGTATAAATATATGATAACCCTTTGGAAAAAAGGTACCTCACCTTTCCTTTTGAGTTCGGACGAAACAGGGAAAAAAAACTCAACCGACAACTTCCTTCGGTTTTGTATTCGCAAGGTCGAAAGAAAAAAAAAACCCCAAGGAGTTTTATTTGTTTTTGTCAAATAGAACAAAAGGTGAAGAGGTATTAAATTGGTTAATTGAACTAGCATTCGGGTGGTGATCGACAACGTGTTGTGTGTGCGATCGTAGAGGGTTTTACCAATTGTGAAACCTATTCGTTTATTAAACGATTATTTGGAGCTACCTAAAAGGTACACGTTTTTTATCTTAACTAATTATAAATACGTGTTTATTCGCTTCCGCAATTGTATGACAATTTGTTATAGTTATTGGCTATATTCTAACACTTACCAAATGTTGTATCTTTAGTGGTGTATATCTATCACATATATTATCTAAACAATAATCCCATAAATAGTATATCTTGCCTTTGTCACTGTGATTTCGAGGGTATTCATCGATCACAATGTTATATTTTCTTGCATCAGTTTGTAGCTCATGAGACCCACCAACTAGTGATTTCTAACAGTAACAGGATAGCATATTAATGGGTGATTTGATAGTGA
Organism: Pseudognaphalium luteoalbum; assembly: GCA_963422505.1. Taxonomy (NCBI): domain Eukaryota; kingdom Viridiplantae; phylum Streptophyta; class Magnoliopsida; order Asterales; family Asteraceae; genus Pseudognaphalium; species Pseudognaphalium luteoalbum. The sequence continues at coordinate 3,051,759 of OY730192.1, forward strand.
ACATTTAGGTGATGGAATTTTTCCATAAAACTTGATATAAACACAAGGGTCCAGCTTTAAGTTAGAAAGCATCATATAGAAAACAGAGATAAACAAGGAGACTGGGGGAGATTTCAGTGAGCAGATATTTACCTTATTTACAAGTATGTCAAGTTCCGTTTGATACACTGACCTGTCTGACCTGTATGACATGTTTGAATACATTGACCCGACTGACCCGGATGATCCAGGTGACATGTTTGAGTACATTGACCCAACTGACACGTTTAAATATACTGATCTGTCGTACTCATTTGATCAAATATTGACGTGTTTGACCCATTTGAACACATCCTTTTAGTGTAAAAGGAAAAACTATATTTCTTGAATTGCTATTGTTTTAAGAATTTCTCTTGTGTTTAAAAGAAAACTAAAATTTAAATGTACAAAATTGTATCCGATTCCACAGACTCAAGAAAGAACGCATCTGATTCAATGCATTAGTGGCATGTTCATGAAGTTTGGTTAAGGATAGCCCGAAACATTTAGTGGCTCGCTCATATAAAGTAATATAGTTTATTGTAGATACACTACGTCAATACATGATTATACTAATATCATTTGTGAATATTATTATATAGTATTACTAATAAAGAACCTTATATTTAACTGTATTAAACTCAATCCAATAAATTGTAATAACTAGTAACAAATGTATCATTTCACGGCTGTAGATTGAAAAGAGATAAAAAAAATAGATACAACTGATCATCTGGAAACAGAAAGGATCTAGTAATTACCAGAGGAAAAATGAAGAGACATTAGAGTCTTATAAGATGTTGTCTTCTCTTCATAAGCTTCATGTTTTAGACCTTGAAAGACAAACAATCATGCCTTGTGGTCCAAAGAAGAGGAGAGCTTTGAAAAAGAAGATTAAAGATATCCATGCATGTTACACAAACCCTGAAGGTGGAAATTTTGGTTATGTTTCTGTACTTCAGTACATAGATTGAACTGCTCAAGAAAGTTAGTTTTTTTATGAATTATTTTGTTTTATTATACTGGTATGCCTTTGAAGTTTTCTTTGTTTTTTTGTGTGTAGAAGAGAAAATGGCTGCAGCTGCTGAGATGGCTTTAATCAGACACACGTCAGAGAACACCAAATCCAATAAGTAGCAATGTTGGTCAAAGTTCTTTTCGTAAGCCACCTGTGAAGGCGAATCGAGTTCCCTCCGGCGTGCTCTGGAAATATTATCTTTGGAGCTAGTACCAATTCACACTCAACTTGGAATCTTGAAAAGGCCAATTAGGATGCCTAGAACACCACCAGTGCATTTGGAAGACTTTTATTGTACCCAATGAATTAAACTAAAAACGTAAATTTTCAGCAGATCGACCCTTAATAAGGAGTTCTTTTGTGCTTTTGACTTTGTTTTTCATATAAGGGGGTTTTAGTTTGGAACGAAAAACTTGAAGTGACTGCAAGTGTTAAACTACTATTTTGATCATTTTCAAGTAAAACTACTATTGTCTTTGCACAACTCATAATCTCTACTGCATTTACAACCACATACAGAAGGCATAAAGATATAAATAAACATATACTAATAATTAAGCGAGTAGCTAAAGGCCAAACCTAGCTAAATCAATTTCAGCTTCAACTTAATTTTCAATTTATATGTCGGTATTTTTTGACTTCATAGTCCTGTTTGTCTAAACTTGTTTGGACTACCATTCCCATACCCCCACCTTTGGATTTTTTCTTGCAATCCTTGCCAAAGATTGTTTCTTGAACTTGTTGTCTTGCCATTTTTCATGTTTAAAGGTATTATATTATCTATCGGACTATCACCACCATTTTCTGGACAACCACCGGTGTTTCACACTACAAGGATCCAAAAATACATGCTGCTATGAAAAACTAAAACACATACATAAAGGTTTAGGAATTGATATCGCCTCAGTTATAAACATTTTTGTAGGTGTTACCCCCTCATTTGAACTTACTATTATCTCAAAATCACCCCAACAATATGTTTGTGTGCATTCTGCTTTTTTGTTTGATTCCCTCTAAGACCATTAAAGATTCTACTAGTAAAATGTTTTTTAGTTCTTCAATTTATGGATTGTGTGGTGTTTATAATTCGGTATTACAGTCTGATGAGCAAAATGGACGATTTGGTTGTGACATTTAGGCTACCAGGGTCATATGTTAAACACTTATTATATAAACACAACCAGCTTTATGTTAAAAAGGAGTATAAAGAAAACAGATCGAGATAAACAACGAGACTTGGGAGATTTCATTGAGCATACGTTAATCTTCTTTACAAGTATGTCAACTTCTGTTTGATTACGCTGACCCGTCTGACCCATCACCCATTGACACGTTTGAATACATTGACCCAACTGGCCCGTTTGCATACGCTGACCCAGCTGTTTCATGTGACACGTTTGAGTCCTTTACCCAACTGACAATACAATGATACGCCGTACCCATTTGATCAAATATTGAAGTGTTTGACCAGTTTGAATACATATATCTTTATATAAAGTAAAAACTATATTTCATAATAAATTGCTAATGTTTTGAGAATTTCTTTTGGAGTTCACAAGGAAAAAAGTGTACATCAATGTATCTTGATCCATAAATTTAAGAAATAACACATATGATCAAGTAACTATTAGATGTTTAATGATTGAAATTCTCGATTTGGGTTGCATATATCAGGTTGGAATGTAAACCGGATGACTTATAAATTCATGTACCTGTATTAAACACAACCCAATAATTGATTGTAAAATAATAATAACTAGTAACATGGGTATCATTAGGCAGTTGTAACAAGATTATAATTAATGGAAAAAGATTAAAAGACATCACATAACCAATTTGGAAGCTAAAAGGATCTAATAATCACCTAATAATAACCTGAGAGAAATCTGAAGAGACATCATATTCTTATAAATTGTTGTTTTGAACTTTTGATCCTTTCATCATCTTCACATTTTCTAGCTTATTTCTGTAACATTAAACAAGTAATCATGCCTTCAGGTCCAAAGAAAAGGAGAGCCGCAAAGAAGAAGAATGACACCATTGCAACAACTTCTGCAAATCCTTCAGGTTATTGTTATCAACTTTTTTTTATATTTATTCTTTCATTGAGTTTTAGGACACATTGTTTACTATTATGGCGATCACTTGGTTGAATGTTCAATATATTGCTTTGATAATAGAAGAGAAACAGGTTGATGTTGTTGAGCTGTCCACTGTTGCAAGCAATGTGTGCGAAATGACCATTGGTGATGATGTGAATATTAAAACTGTTACAGAAATGGATATGAAGGAAAATGAAGACAAGGAATCTTTGATTGAACCCACCTCAGAGAAAATTGAAAGAATTGTATGTGATGATGTTTTCAAATGTTTTTTGCAAGACCTGCCTGTTTTTGGTAATCCAATTTGGTTAGATGCGCTCAAAAATGCTCAGATGGGCCTAGAAGGTAGTGGAAATGGTCTTTCGCTTAATGATTTAAATGTGAATGCAGTATCATACGCAAATGAAACTGAAGATCCTTTTGTTGAGTCAGTTTTGAAAGAGGTTCAAGATTCTTTGAAAGAATCATCTGAAATCACTAGCCATGAGCCACCAGCAGTTGATCAACATGTATTGATCGATAATGTTGTGTGCAGTGATCAAAAGACTAACCATGAGTCACCAGCAGTTAATCAACCTGTATTGAATGATAATGTTGCGATGAGTGATCGAAAGACTAACCATGAGCCACCAGCAGTTAATCAACCTGTATTGAACGATAATGTTGTGTGCAGTGATCAAAAGACTAACCTTGAGCCCCCAGCTGTTAATCAACCTGTATTGAGCAATAATGTTGCGTGTGCTGATCAAATGGATGTTTTTGGAAGTGTAAAGATACTGGTGAATGTGTTGGCTCGTCAATCTGCTGAAATGAAGTTGCTTGCTGAAAAACAGATAAATATTTCTGAAGAAATCATTCTGAATCTGTCTAAACTTATGGATGAGTTAAATTCAGGCAAGCTAATTTGAAGATGCTCTTTCTGAAATCTTACCAGCTTTTTACCTATAAATTTTACCACTTTTTTTTATATTTAAAGTTTTTCTTATGTTTTGATGAATGAAGCACTTTTAATTTAAGTTCTTTTAATGCTAGATTATTATGCATGTTAATTTTTTTATTTTATTTTGAGTAGTTGGAATAAGTTATTCGATCTGGCATATTATTAAATCTTGAATCAAACTATGTAAAATGGCCCCATTGTGTTCTGCTTTTTCAAGGTATCATGATCTTTTACTGAGTGATTAAAGTAATAATGGTTTCTACTTGTAGTAGAAATTTTAAGCAACAGCTTTTAAGTTCTTTATTAATCTAGGCACAGTTTATTCTCAATTAAAATCATAAAATCTCTGATTACACCCTTTTTTTTCAAGTGATATATCACCGATTACTGATTAAGTTACTATACATGTTCAACGATTGCAAATCAGATGTTTTACATTTGGGTTTATAACTGTTTTGTTTCCTTTTTCCCTCTTGCGTTTGACAGAGATGCCTAATCGAGTAACAGGCGTATCAAAAGACACAGCCAAATTTGGCAGCCAAACTACTGAGCCTGATGTCCTTATATATGAGGAAAAGGAACATTCCAAGAGTTTTGCTAATGAAAAGGAAACGTTTTCACCTCCGAAGCCTGAGGACAGTGGTTCGAGTTATGAACATAAGCCCTCATCTTCACCAAATGATCATAAACAGTTCATTCATGGTCTTGATTTTGAAGAAGCATATTTACATGAACAAGTCGTTGATGGATGTCTTCTGGTAGATGAACATCTTCCACAAGAATAGTTTGTTGCTGGTCATTGTTTTGATATGATGAGATTTTGAAAAGAGGAAGAAAAAAAGGGCTTGCTTTTTAAATTCACAACTTTTTTTATATGATGGTTGAGGCAATAATACTTATAGGTTCATCCTCTGCAACAACTATCTAAGTTCAGTTATATACACTTTGGTTTATGAGAACTTGTGTCATGGATTTTGTTTACTTAAAAGCATCATATTCTATTGTTTTACTTTTTTTCTATTTGCTTATGCTTACGAGTTAAGAAGTTACTTATTTCACCCTTATGTTATGTACATGTTCTTGTATATATTTTTAACAAATCGTCCCAAATTTGTATGATATACTATGTATAAGAGTCCCATACGAAAAGTTCTACCAGGTTATATCCGACAGTGACTAATGGAGATGTACTTAAGTTAGTTGGTACGTTAGCTAACGGTTAAGTTTCGGATAGTACGATTGTAACGTGATGATCGATTCACATTCACACATTACAAGTAACTACACAGCATTATTAGTTGGCCATTAGCAATTACGGATTGAAAAAATAGAAATGTCCGTAATTAGAACGTATACAAATTTTTGAATCGTAGAAAAGATAAATCAAAGAAGTGATATTTACACGATGTACTTTTATTTTATATATATATATATATATATATATATATATATTCAGATAAAATAATACAAACAATACAAACGAAGGTATCATATCATACGGGCAAATATATATATATATATATATATTTGACCAACATAAAATCAACTTGTAGATATTGGTCAAGTACGTAAAAATGCAATTAACTATGATTTGATATTCATAGTGTGTAATCAATTATTCGAGTTTTTATTTTAAGAAACTAGTTATTTATAAATGGAGTAATAATAAAATTTTATGATGGTTAATTTGAATACTACCTCTAGATCTCTAATTAACTTTGATCGATCGGAAGAAGACAACGAACCCAATCCAACATAAGGAATAAAAAAATCATGCATCATTTTAAGCCAAAATTGAATAAATAAAGCAATATCCATTGATATAAAACTTACATAATCTTCGAGATTTGGTAAGCCAAAAGTGGTCGGTGTTTTTAAATTAACACGATATCATTAACACTAACACCTCATCTATTTCTTCAACAAATTGTGTGTTTTCATAAAGATTTGATCTTGTATTCTTGTGTTTCATCAACTAGCACAAAATTTAATTTAAACGTAAATGTGTCATTGTGTCACTACTCACTTGGAAATTATCATTATAAATTATACATTACATTATATTTATATAAAAATTACTAAAAGAAGTGGAACTTAAAGTTGTAAAAATGGATTAATTAATGCAATACTTATCCAAGCTCTTACTTCAACATATTCTTTGGTTCACATTATCACCAAACAAAACAAAACAAAATAAAGATCAAATATTGATCTTCAATCTCAATTCAATCATCAAACCCCATATAAAAAACGTTCTCTTTCTTAAACACCACACCATCATACATCACGAACCTTCCTCTCCACATCAATAAAATTAAATATAAATAAATAAAAAGTTAAAGTTATTATTATTATTATTTGTATACAATCAAACCCCATACTTTTATTGCAAGTGTTGTTGGATCACTTGTTATCTTGTTTTGTTGGATGGCTTCTGGATCTTCAAAAGGGTTTGATTTTGCATCGGATGATATTCTTTGTTCATACGAAGATTACACAAATCAAGAAACTTCAAACGGCAGTCACTCCGATTCTGCAATCACCGCTAATTCTGCTAAAGTATATAACTTTATGATTCTATTTGTGATACCCGTATTTGTTCTTCATGAATCTTGAAATTGAAGTTGTGGTCTTATGATTATTAGGGCTTTTTTTCTGTTTTTTGATTTGGGTTTGTGTTAATTCTGCTAAAGTATACAACTTTATGTATGTTTTTGTCGTACCCATATGTGTTCTTGTAGAATCTTAATATTTAAGTTATGTTTATATAATTTTGGGGTTCTATTTTGTTATGCCTGAATTGGGTTTATGTTAATTCTGCTGAAGTATATAACTTTCTGTATGTTATTGCCAAACCCATGTGTGTTCTTGATGAATCTTGAAATTAAGTTCTATTTTTATGACTTTTGTATCTTTTCTTATCTGTCTTGATGATTCTAGTTTGTATTAATAGATAAAGGGGTATTGAGTTTGGCTTATTTTGTGAGTAATCTATGTGTTTGATGATTATTGAATTTATAGATCAATTTCGTTGTTAAACTTTACTGCTACACCTACCCTGAGGTGGAGTTTATTAAAGGCTTATGTGCTTATTATAATTTGAAATAGGCTGATAAGCTTATCTAAGATTGGTTTTTTAGTAATTTACTAAGCTCATAAACTGTAATATGAGTATTAGATTATCTGAACACCCTATGTTAGTATTTTGGGTCGTTGATTTAATGAAGATATGTTTTTTCTTGCTAGTATGATAATCTCAATAAAAAAAAGTATAAATGAATTATAGGTTATATTGTTGATGTCGATGGAAGTTTCAGATTATCGTGTCGTTAACAACATATAATTTTGTAAATGTGAAACTGGGAACTTACTTTTTGGTTCTAAAATTCATTTTATCACAACTTTTATTAGCAGGAATTTAACAAAAACAGAATGGCAAGAACATCAGTCTTCCCGGCATCATCTTACAGTCCACCGGATGATTCTAGTAACCAAGAAGTAATTATCTTGGCTGTTGAGAGGTCAATGAAGAAGTACACTGATAATCTTATGCGCTTTCTTGAGGGGCTTAGTTCACGTTTATCCCAATTGGAGTTATATTGCTACAATGTTGATAAATCTATTGGCGAAATGCGGTCTGATTTGACTCGTGATCATGAAGAGTCGGATGCAAAACTTAAGTTTCTCGAGAAGCATGTTCAAGAGGTAAGTTACCAGAAATCCAACCCATTTACTTATGAACAGATCGATTTGAGTTGTGTCTTATCTCAAAAGAGTGAAATTGAAAAGGTTAGATAAAAATGGAACAGGTTGATTGTAGTTGCAACTTAAAAGAATGTCATCAATGCATATAATCATCTATGCCATTTCATTTAAATATCTAGATCATCGTTGTTATAATATTGTTTTTTTAATCACATTTGTTAACATATCACATTGAATAACCTAAGTGATAGCTGGTTGCTAAACAATGCAATGAACCTTAATCATGTTATTAACTTATGGAAAAATGAACAAAAGTTTCTAATTGCCTTATTGGTCAACCCAGACCGTTTTAACTCACTCACTCTCACCTTTCACCTAACCATATACCTTCCATATGCAAACTGGTTTTAATTGGAAACGCCTTTTGTGTAATTATCATCGATCCAGGTTCACAGGTCTGTACAAATATTGAGGGATAAACAGGAACTGGCAGATACCCAAAAGGAATTGGCAAAGCTTCAACTTGCGCAAAAAGAATCATCTTCTAGTCATAACTCCCAACAAAAGGTGGATCGACCTTCAACACCTGATACCAAAGAAAACGACAATTCTGCAGATTCTGGTCAGCAATTAGCTCTTGCACTGCCCGGCCAGTTTGCTCCACCCCAGCCGCAAAGGATCGCACAGCCGATGAGTCAACCGCAGGCATATTACTTGCCGCCACATGGCCACACACAACTGAATCCAACCCAGTATCAACAGTCTCAAGTTCCACCACCGCAACAGCAACTGCCACCACAACAGCTGCAACAGCAACTGCCACCACAACAGCTGCAACAGCAACTGCCACCACAACAGCTGCAACAGCAACTGCCAACACAACAGCTGCAGCAGCAGGCACCGCCTCAACCGCAGTTGCAGCAGCAACAGCCACCTCAACCGCAGTTGCAGCAGCAACCACCGCCTCAGATTCAGTCGATGCCACCGTACCCACAACAGTGGGCCCCACAAGTGCAACAACAGCCGTCGAGACCGTCATCGCCTCAGGTTTACCCTCAGTACCCCGAACAGATTCCAAACAGTATGTCGATGCATATGCCATACTCCGCCGGGCCTCCACCTGCCTCTAGCCAACCAACGACGTACACGTACGGTGGTCCTGCTCGAACAACACAGCCGCAACAACCACCACCACAGCATCTCGAGCCTGCATACGGACAGCCAGGTGATGGTTACCCCCCGAGTGGGCCACCACAAGGGAATGCGTATATGATGTACGATAACCAAGCGGGCCATGGTCACTTCCCACAGGGCGGTTATCCTCCAAATCCCCAACAAACTGGTCCGGCTGGTGCTGCCGGTGGTGGTGGTGGTATGATGTCGCGTCCTGCACAGCAGTTCATGCGTAATCATCCGTACAATGAGCTTATTGATAAGTTGGTTAGTATGGGGTACCGCAGTGATCATGTTATGAGTGTGATTCAGAGGCTAGATGAAACTGGACAAACTGTTGATTTCAATGCAGTGCTTGATAGGTTGAATGGACATCCACCGGGAGGATCACAGAGAGGATGGTCTGGATAAACAGAGTACGTTCCATTTTATCTCTTACGATATCCATGACTTATTGTTTGTGTGTCTGTGAGCTTTTACTATTTATGTTTAGAATAAATACTAATGTGATTTGTCATGGCGATGCGTGTATGGACGGAGGGAGATATTTTTAGTTTTGAATCTCTCTGTCGCAGCATTTTACGTTTAGTTTGTGATAGACAATGGTAGCTGCCTTTTTCGTGACTGGTGTTGTTCTGTGACTTTGTGTATGTAAAGTTTGAACGTTGAGTAATAAAAAGCCTTCATCTTTTAGTCGGCATTTGGAAGCTGGTTTCGTTGTGCTTGTGGCTCATCTTCGTTTTTTCCGCTCATTGTTATTTTAATTGTCACTGGTTGTTGAACTGATCCAGATAACTAATGCGACCCACCGTGCCCAATTTATGTCCTGAGTCCTGGTACCTGTCCCTGTCTTTGGTGCAATTAGCAAATATTGTTTTCATGTGCACTATTTGATGAGATCATAACATGTGATCCCCATGTGGTATGTGAGTGCCAGTAAACCAATGTAGTCTTATGTAATGAAAGTTTCATATTCTTTGTGTAGTAGATATTAAACATGCTATTGAAACCGGGCTGAACATCTACTTCTATAAATGAGTACCGGATTAAAATGCTAGATTAAAGTGATCAAAAGTCCATTCTCTTGAACATCCTGTGAGATGTAATTAGTTGACAAAAGCTTGCAGTTGATCTGGTGCGCACTTTATAAAAATTGTGGCCCTAAAAAGTTCACCTTTCAGGATTTCTAATACGTGTTGAAACTATAAGCACTTGATACACTTATTTAGACATTATACCATGTCTATGTTCTGTTTGCCAGAAAGTTCGTGTGTTATAAAACGTACAGTAATGTCATCACTGAAACAGTCCAATATCACTGTATCAGTATGAGTATTTCAAAGAATCTAGCAATGAAATGTTTGTTTATATTCGGTTCGTCTAACACATATCTTTGGACTCTAACCATATGCAAGTCGTTAAAGAAAAAATGTGTACATGCTGGCATGAAAACCAAAGATGAATGTGGAATGAAACCAAGGCCGGCCCTGGGGCTGGGCGGTCGCCAGGTCGGGCGACCGCCCAGGGCATCGGAAAAATAGGGCATAAGATGTTTGAAGGACTAGATCTATGTATATTCGAATTTGAAATTTAGTGGTATATAAAAATCATTATTTGAGCAATTTTATGCAACTATATGATATTTTTAGATATAAAAACTATGTTTTAGATGACTAAAATCAGTTTATTGAATTTCTTGAAGAAATTAAGAGCTTAAGTTTGGGTTTCATGGAGTCCCACTGATAGTTTAAGTGAAATTTTCTTCAGATTCCCCCACTGTTTATTAAACGTATAGTTTATCCCCTCGTCTAGTGTTATTTAACCGTTTCACCCTCTATTTATAGTAATAATAAAAGTGCCCCTTTATAGTATTATAATCGGTATCTTGGATTAGATTACTTGGTAATTGGTAATTTCATAAAAAGTAAACCATATCATTATTACTCCGTAATCTTAGGCTTAAATATTCTTTTGAAATTAATTTATGAAAAGATAGACATTGAAATATTTTGAACTTATATATTTTTGTAAAGTTTATCTCGCAAGTTTTCTTTAGATGTAACCTATTACTTTTTTCAGTAATAATTAGCGTGTGGATGAAGAGCCTATCTTGACTAGCTAAGTTCGAAAACTCTAATAGATATTCCCTCTATCTCAATATAATAGTTCATGTTACATTTTAGGGTTGTTCCAAAATGGTTGTTCAGTATTAATATTAAAGGAAGTTTGATCGAAATTACAATATTACTCTTACTTGAATATATATTATTACAAAATTTAAAGAAAACGGTAATTAATTAATTAAGGATAAAACTGTTATTCTATGAAAATTAAGAAACATGAAAGCAGTAGTCATTATGTTTTTCTTTTAAACTGTTTGTTTTTTGTCGGTTGACAACTATTTTGAAACGGATGAAGTAGTTCACTATTTGGTTACGAAAAATGTAAGGGCATATATCAATCTTCACGTCCAGGGCATCGAAAACTTCACAACCAGCCCTGAATGAAACCATACATGAGTGTGAAAGTTAACTCCAACGAGAGTAGATTGTTAGTTGAATGCTTGAGGATCTTAATTGAACGCCTAAGGTCAATCATCATATATAAGTATCTACAACTCTACAAGGGGCAGTTGCCCCTTTTATAGAAAGATATGTATTACTGATATATGAATTTTTTACCTCCCTATAGAACAAATTAATGATATTATTATTATAATTGCCTTCGATTAAAAAGACATTGTGTTGCTGTAACTTCTTGATCGAGTTACTCGAGGTGTAATTCGGTTGGTTTCGAAGGGGAAGATTTTTTATACTCTATACATGAAAACATATATAATTATTTCACGTGTTAACCCCAAACTTTAGGTGAGATGTATGAATCAATCAGCGTTGTTGCTATTAGTAACAATCTTCGTGAATGAATGATTTTAATTAGGAGGACTAAAGTTAGATATAGCTAATTTAAAAAGTGTTAGGTCTTATTAAAGTTTCAATGTGATTCTAACTACTTGATTAGAGTTGATTTTATTAAATTTATATTTACTTCATAAGCATTTTATACTATAAACTTATTTAATTGAGTTGCATGTTATCCCTTGAATTTTTTTTTTTTTTAAAAAAGGTCCGAGTAGAGCATGTGGAGACTGGGGCGGGAAGTAGACTGAAATCTGTATGCCTTTGAAGAAATTGGGGGACAAAAGTTGAATATCCCATTCTTCTCTACTTTTGGTGCACACTAGTTCTCTTTAAAGTTTTTTAAATTAAATTGAAAAATTATAAAGGAAAATGGATTAATTTATTTATATAATCAAAAAATCGATTTAAAAGTATGAAAAGCAAATTTTCGCTTTTTATTTGTCTTCTCTCTTAAGAAAAGTTTTGCCAAAACATTATAATATACATGAAATAAGAGAAGTTAGATGTAGGGTTGATAACTTGTGTATTGCTCGACTTCACACGTATGGACAATGTATTGGTGGTTTTATGCATCTCAACTCTAATTGTCATGCCAAAAAGTTTATCGATTTCAAAGATTGATCTGATAGCAATGAGAAAAAAATTGAACACGTTTATTGAAGAAGTTAGTTAGACTACTCCCATTTACAACCAAAACCAAACCCAACTATCCATCAAAATTTTAATTTCTCTTTTCCACTCATCCAACCCAACTTTACACTCTCATTAGCAACCCACCATAAACCTTTTTTTTACAACCATAATATAAAGTTGATTACACAAAGTACAACTCAAAACACCAAAACATTATAATAATTACTGACCTCGGGTACCAAATCCAACCCATCAACCCCTTGGTTGGTGAGGTTTTTATTTTTTTTATTATTACTTTTGTGATCAACCATGAAATAAGTCACCAATGGCAAAAGTTAAGTCGATCAACTTCAAGATCAAAATACAAAAAAAATGGCCAATAGATTTTAGAAACCCCACACTTTTTGCTGATAAAATGTTGATAATCAGCAACTACGCACAATTAGTTGCCTATTCATAGTGTGATGAGTACTTCTCACTAACTTAAGTACTCAATATTTGTGGCTATGGGCGCCAATATTTGAATCCCTAATCTTGTTACTTTTATGACAAAAGATGACACTAATTAACTATAAACTAAATTACAATGCTTAGATACTTGGTGTTACAATCTCATATCTTTACTTACACAATTTAAGAACAACAATCTAAAAGCACAAAATCTACCATAAATTATCCGATACGTGACAAAAAATCTTGGCTAGATCCACAAATGGTTATCACTTATCATATTTTGGAAAAAAACTCAGAAAACCAACTCATACTCATCACCACCATATCACATGGCTAATTCCAGGCTCAATCTAACATTCTAACCTACCAATTTACCAAAATACCCTCCACATTCAAATTCCCACAATTAAAATTAAAACCCTCCACGCGTTCACGCGCCCTTACCACCACCTTCTTCATCTTATTCTCTGCACTTTTTTAACTTACGCACAGAAACCCTCTCATATTACACACACTAAAACCTATACGTACACATTTTATATCTATCTTTTTCCCCAAAACTCACAAACTCAAAACCCTAATAACTTCAACTTCAATTACCACAAAAAAACAACCAGATCCAATGGCAGGCCGCCACCGTACACAACCGTCAGCAGCACGGCAACATCCACCGGACCACCGTCCACCGGACGTAACACCGTACAACATAATTCCAATCCACAACCTCCTTGCCGACCATCCGTCTCTCCGATTCCCCGAAGTACGAGCCGCTACCGCCGCTCTACGCGCCGTCGGGGACCTCCGTAAGCCACCGTTTGTACCGTGGCAACCACACTACGACCTACTCGATTGGCTTGGCGCATTTTTCGGATTTCAAAACCCTAACGTTGCAAACCAACGTGAACATTTAGTACTTCATCTTGCTAATGCTCAGATGCGTCTGCAACCACCGCCGGATAATGTTGATACGCTAGATCCGTCGGTTCTCCGGCGCTTTCGCCGGAAGCTGCTTGGTAACTACACTCATTGGTGCTCTTTTCTTGGCCGAAAATCGAATATCTGGATCTCGGATACTCGTCGTGGATACTCCGAATCGGATAATCGACGTGAGCTCTTATATGTTTCACTGTATTTGCTTATTTGGGGTGAGTCTGCGAATTTACGATTTATACCTGAATGTTTATGTTATATATTTCATCATATGGCAATGGAATTGAACAAAATATTAGAAGATTATATAGATGAGAATACAGGTAGGCCTGTTTTGCCATCGTTATCGGGTGAAAACGCCTTTCTAAATCGAGTGGTTACACCGATTTATGAAACTGTTAAGGCTGAGGTAGAGAATAGCAGGAACGGGACTGTGCCGCATTCGAATTGGCGGAATTACGATGATATAAATGAGTATTTTTGGAGTAGGAGGTGCTTTGATAAGTTGAAATGGCCCATTGATATCGGGAGTAACTTTTTTGTTACAACGAGTAAAGGTAAACGAGTTGGGAAGACGGGGTTTGTTGAGCAGAGGTCCTTTTTGAATTTGTTTAGGAGTTTCGATAAGCTATGGATTATGTTGATTCTGTTTCTACAGGCTGCGATTATAATCGCTTGGAAAAATCCGAGTGATTATCCATGGCAGGCGTTAGGGGAGAAAGAAATTCAAGTTAAGGTTTTGTCGATTTTTATTAGTTGGAGTGTGTTACGATTTGTGCAATCTCTTCTTGATGGTGGGATGCAGTCTAAACTGGTTTCTCGTGAGACGATGTGGCTTGGTGTTCGGATGGTATTGAAGATAGTGATCTCGGCTATCTGGATTATAATCTTTGTGGTGTTTTATGCTAAGATTTGGGAACAGAAAAACCATGATCGTCGGTGGTCTGCTGCTGCTAATCAGAAAGTGGTTACTTTTGTGGAGGTTGCTTTGGTGTTTATGATCCCTGAGATTTTAGCGTTAGCTCTTTTTGTTCTGCCATGGGTTCGCAACTTTCTTGAAAACACAAACTGGAGGATCTTTTACGCAATCACCTGGTGGTTTCAGAGCCGAAGTTTTGTGGGTCGTGGACTAAGAGAAGGTCTGGTGGATAACATTAAGTATTCCCTTTTTTGGATCGTGGTTCTTGCCACGAAATTTTGCTTCAGTTACTTTTTGCAGATTAAACCAATGATTCAACCGACTAAAGATCTTTTAGACCTGAAAGATGTGACTTACGAATGGCATCAGTTCTTTGGTAACAGTAACCGGTTTGCAGTGGGGCTTCTTTGGGCACCCGTCGTTTTGATTTATCTGATGGATATGCAGATTTGGTACTCGATTTATTCTTCCGTAGTGGGTATGGGAGTTGGTTTGCTTAACCATTTAGGTGAGATCCGAAACATGCAACAGTTGAGATTAAGGTTTCAATTTTTCGCTAGTGCAATGCAGTTCAATCTCATGCCTGAAGAACAACTGTTGAATCAAAGAGGGACTATTAAAAGTAAGTTGAAAGATGCTGTTCATAGATTGAAACTGAGATATGGGTTTGGTAGACCGTTCAAGAAACTCGAGTCGAATCAAGTTGAGGCTCATAAATTTGCAATGGTATGGAACGAGATTATTTTGACATTTAGAGAAGAAGATATTGTTAGTGATCAGGAAGTCGAGCTACTTGAATTACCACAAAATACATGGAATGTTAGAGTGGTTCGGTGGCCGTGTTTATTATTGTGTAATGAGCTGCTTCTGGCTCTTAGTCAGGCAAAAGAGCTGGTTGATGCTCCTGATAAATGGCTTTGGTACAAAATGGCTAAAAGCGAGTATAGACGCTGTGCTGTTATAGAAGCTTATGATAGCGTAAAACATTTGTTGCTCACGATAGTAAAGCTCAATACGCCTGAACACTCAATTGTCTCAACTTTCTTTCAAGAAATTGATAACGCAGTCAACATTGAAAAGTTTACAAAAACATTTAATATGGCTTCACTTCCCAAGATTCACGCGAAGCTGATCACACTCGTTGATGTTATATCAAAGCCCAAGAAAGATTTAAACATAGTGGTTAATACGTTACAGGCATTGTACGAGATTGCTACACGGGATTTTTTTAAAGATAAGAGGAATATGGATCAGCTGAAAGAGGACGGGTTGGCTCCACACATGCCGATTTCAGGCAGCGGGCTACTTTTTGAAAATGCCGTTGTGTTGCCCGACTTAGAAAACGATAATTTCTATAGACAGGCGAGACGACTGCACACAATTCTTACATCCCGAGATGCAATGAACAATGTTCCTGTGAATCTTGAAGCTAGACGTCGGATTGCTTTTTTTAGCAACTCATTGTTTATGAACATGCCACATGCCCCACAAGTAGAAAAGATGATGGCTTTTAGTGTCTTGACACCTTACTATAATGAAGAAGTGGTGTACAACAAAGAACAGCTTAGAACTGAGAATGAAGATGGTGTGTCCACTCTTTATTATTTGCAGACGATTTATGCTGATGAGTGGAAAAACTTTTTGCAAAGAATGAGACGAGAAGGGATGAAATCAGACGACGAGTTGTGGACCGTCAAGCTCAGGGAGCTTCGGCTTTGGGCATCATACAGAGGCCAAACGCTTGCCCGTACTGTTAGAGGAATGATGTATTACTACCGCGCACTCAAGATGCTTGCTTTCCTTGATTCAGCTTCCGAGATGGATATTCGTGAAGGGTCACTGGAACTCATGTCTATGAAACGTGGTGATGGTGGTGGTGGTAGAGTGGAGGGACGGGGCATAAGTAGAGCGGACAGTACTGTGAGTACGCTGTTTAAAGGCCATGAATATGGAACAGCTTTGATGAAGTACACTTATGTAGTTGCATGTCAAATTTACGGAACTCAAAAGGCGAAAAAAGATCCACATGCAGATGAGATTTTGTATCTTATGAAAAACAATGAAGCACTTCGAGTTGCTTATGTTGATGAAGTGCCAGTACGGGACGGGACAGAGTACTACTCTGTTCTTGTGAAGTATGATCAAGAAATAGAAAAAGAAGTTGAGATCTATCGTGTGAAGTTGCCAGGCCCGTTAAAGCTTGGGGAGGGAAAGCCCGAGAATCAGAATCATGCCATGATTTTTACTCGAGGAGATGCTGTTCAGACTATCGACATGAATCAAGACAACTACTTTGAGGAGGCACTTAAAATGAGGAACTTACTGGAGGAATACAGACGGTATTACGGTATTCGTAAGCCAACTATCTTAGGTGTCCGTGAAAATATCTTTACAGGCTCAGTTTCTTCACTAGCTTGGTTCATGTCAGCTCAAGAAACTAGCTTTGTGACACTGGGTCAGAGGGTTTTAGCAAACCCGTTGAAAATTCGTTTGCATTATGGCCATCCGGATGTTTTTGACCGGTTCTGGTTTCTAACTCGTGGTGGGCTCAGTAAAGCATCGAGACTAATCAACTTAAGTGAAGATATTTTTGCAGGATTTAACTGCACGTTAAGGGGTGGGAATGTGACTCATCATGAGTATATTCAAGTTGGGAAAGGAAGAGATGTTGGTCTTAACCAAGTTTCCATGTTTGAGGCAAAAGTTGCAAGTGGAAACGGGGAGCAAGTTTTAAGCAGGGATGTGTATCGTTTGGGTCATAGGCTCGATTTCTTCAGAATGCTCTCATTTTACTATACGACCGTTGGATTCTTCTTTAACACGCTGATAATTTCGCTGACAGTTTATGCGTTTTTGTGGGGCCGATTGTATATGGCGTTGAGTGGGGTCGAGAGTTCAGTGGCAAACAATGTTAACACAAATCGAGCACTGGGAGCAATTTTAAACCAGCAGTTCATTGTGCAACTCGGTCTTTTTACTGCCTTACCGATGATAGTTGAAAACTCTCTTGAGCTCGGGTTTCTATCTGCCATTTGGGATTTCATTACTATGCAGTTGCAACTTTCCTCGGTTTTCTTCACTTTCTCTTTGGGTACTCGTGCTCATTACTTTGGGCGGACTATTCTTCACGGTGGAGCAAAATACCGGGCAACAGGACGAGGTTTTGTAGTAGAACACAAGAGATTTGCTGAAAATTACAGGCTATATGCTCGTTCTCATTTTGTAAAGGCAATCGAGCTTGGGTTGATACTCACGGTCTATGCTGGCTACAGCCCGGTTGCTAAAGGAACGTTTACGTATATCGCATTAACCATCTCGAGTTGGTTCTTGGTGTTTTCGTGGATCATGGCACCGTTTGTGTTTAATCCTTCTGGTTTTGATTGGTTGAAAACAGTGTATGATTTTGATGATTTCATGAATTGGATTTGGTTTCGAGGGGGTGTCTTTGCTAAACCTGAACAGAGTTGGGAGAAATGGTGGTTAGAAGAACAAGACCATTTAAGAACTACTGGGTTTTTCGGGAAGTTATTTGAGATCGTTTTGGATCTACGGTTTTTCTTTTTCCAGTACGGGATTGTTTACCAATTAGGTATTGCTGCTGGAAGCAAAAGCATTGCAGTCTACTTGCTTTCTTGGATATACGTTGTGGTGGCTCTCTGTATTTACTCAATCATAGCGTATGCTCGTGACAAATACTCTGCTAAAGAACATATCTACTACCGGCTCGTTCAGTTTCTCGTGATCATTCTTGGCTCGCTTATAATCATTGCGTTGATCCAGTTCACACATTTCAAGTTTCTTGATTTGTTGACGAGTTTGCTGGCTTTCGTTCCGACTGGTTGGGGTTTTCTTTTGATTGCGCAAGTACTGCGCCCATTTCTACAGAATACTTGGATTTGGGGTACGGTTGTTTCTGTGGCTCGTATGTATGACATAATGTTTGGAGTGATTATTATGATCCCAGTAGCATTTTTGTCTTGGATGCCTGGTTTCCAGTCTATGCAAACGAGAATTCTGTTCAATGATGCGTTTAGTAGGGGTTTGCAGATATTCAAGATCATTGTTGGAAAAAAATCTAAAAGTTGAATTGGTTAGCTGAGGTAAATACTCTTTTCCAGTGTTATTCTATTTTGTATATCATATGCTTTGACTGTTTGTTGTTACTTATTACTATCACTTATACCATTTCACTCATATGTTTATGATGACAATTTGCTAGTTGGGATGGTTTGGGGTTTTCTTTATAACTTTTGATCAGGACAACACACCTGACATTACCTCTGTACACTATATTATGCTTTGACTTTACTTGCCAAAAGAACTACCCTAAATTGGTATATATTTTAGTTGGAGGGAAACTGATAGTTATGTAAAAAGTTGCAATTAGTATGAGTGAGATGTACATAAGATTTCTGTTTGCAGACTAGAATAATAGATTCCAATCATGGTTTACGTAAATGTAAGTTTGGCATTCAAAGTCAAATCGGCTGTCACTGAAAGGAATTAAATTATATCAAAGTTTGAGACTTTTGACAAGTATTTTTCTGAAAGTTTGAGTTCGTTGATGTTATGGCACTATTCTTGTGCCGCCGTAGTTATAAAGTTGGATAGGGAGTCTGATATACGAGTAAGATAAGGATCCCAATAATGTCCTGAATTATTGCTTCATTGTTTTAATATTCTCACATTCCTGGATTTTAACACAATGTGTTTTTCCTTGTTTCTTGTATTGTAGGTGTGACAGTTGGATTGAGTATATCTTTTGCTGTGTAAACTATGTAGTACATGTAAAGTGGCAGCTGCACAAGTAGTCCTCTTTGGTTTATTGGGTGTGGAAGCCAAATTGTTTATGGTAATTAGGTACGTTTCTATTGTTGCTTGTATATCTACCACCCATCTAATTCCTATGTACTGCTCATTTAGGTAGTTCATTGATAAAGTTGAACTCGTTATTTCATGTTTGTAAAGACGAGTAATATGCTTGACTGTGTTTGAAGTCTCGTCCTCACTAAAGTCAGTTTATGGCTCATTTTAATTATGAACCAAGTTTAATAAAAGTAGCTGGCTAATCTTCTTAGAATGGTACTCATTTAAATTATGAACCAAGTCTAATAAAAGTAGTTGGCTAATTATTTATTTCCTTTTTGGACATGTTTTGCAGGTTTGAGGTTTGACATGAGGGAAATAGATAACATAGAGGATTTGAGGTACTGTAGTGACTGCTTTCTTTTCTCATTAGTTATGTAGATGACACCAGTGATTTTTTTAAAATCTTTGTTAAAATTGCAGTCGTGAAGAACCAAGACTCATTGTGATGGCTGGGGCTGTTTTTGTAATATACTTATCCGATTTCATGATGCGTTTATTCTAATTCAATTGAGTAGTTATTTTCATGTCAAGTTTGTCCTGTTGGAGAACAATTCTCTTTTGATCACTGCATGTCAAGATTGTGTCTAGTTATCATGTTAAGGGTAAATGAAGAGGTAGAGTTAAATTGTAAAACCAAAATCAACCTTACTTGACTACTTGAGTTACTTGAAGTTTAAACCTTAATATCACTTATGTTATATTATAGATGGCCCATATTTACTCATTATAATAAAGAATATATGAGCTAGTTCAGTCAGTATATCAACAAGGATATTTTGATAAATGTGATACACATGATATATGAAAACTTGGTACAGATTTCATGAGAACATGGCTAGGGATGGCAATGGATCGGATATAGATCGAGTGGAGCTATATCCATATTCATATCCATTTATTTCTTTTCATCCATATCCACTAAATTTATAAATCATCCGTCCACATTCATATCCGCTGAATGTAGCGGGTTTATGGATATCCATTGGATATCAAAAGAATTGTTAAACATCATGATATTTTTGACACAAATTGTTATAAATACATATAATCTATAGTTTTTACAAAGCTCAAAACACTTATTTGTTGTTTCTTGGTTTGATAGACACACTTTGATTGTTGGTTTGTGACTTTCAATTGTAATCAAAAATTACTTGTACGGTGTTTTATTTGGATAGAGATGTAGGAATTTCGATTTATTGAAATTATATGATGAAAATGACGAGTGAAAAATAAATATTTGTTATAAATTTTTATGTATAAGAATGATATGCGTAAATAGTTATATATATATAGGGTTAATATGTTTATAGTTTATGTATATGTATATGCATATATGGATTTCGGGTGTAATGGGTGAATCCGTGGATGATAAATTGTCATCCACATCCGATCCACTAATCATCTACATCCATATTCATATCCGTTTAAATCCATTTTGATCATCCATATCCATTTTAAAATGGATGGATCGGATGGATGTCCACCGGATCGGATATCGATTGGCATACCTAATCATGACAATTGACAAATAACCATAAAATACATAATACTCGATTTAAAAACAATAATCAAGCATGATCAAACAAGAAAGTTTATTCAAAACAAAATCATGAGACATATAACTTGACCACAACCGAATATGGAATAAGTTACTTGAAAATACTGTTCATCGTCACAGGAGTATTTACCATTTTCTGTATCTACAAATTACTAGGGTGCGACCGATATACAACAAAAATTTGTTGCATACACCAACCTAATGCTTTAGGGTGTTTGTACTGTGAGCTTCATCGATTGTACAGTTTGGTGTGTGGATAAATTTATTTGTTGTATGACTTGTAGATCATCAATTCCCTTACCGAAATAGTGTTTTACTGTTACGTGTCGAACATTACAAAACCAAACATCAGCTTCCAACACGATACTGGTCACAGTCGGTTGCACCATATCTACTAAAGTTTGAAACTAGACCATGGACCATTCTACCAAGAGTTGTCTTGAACGTGTTTGACCCATTTTTGTCATCAGGGGTTTTTCCATCAATCGTTGAACCCACTTCAACACCCTTCATGTAAGCCCGGCAAGCTGCCAAAATCACGTGCGCACGGCTATGGAAGTGTCCAGCGACAAGATCCTCAAAATGCTGAAAAACCATTATATCTGATGTAAATATCCCTTGCTAAAAAACTATGATATCATACTATAACATTGGTCAAATAATGTCTATTAACAACTTTGCACTTCTAAACTAAAAAAAAAAAAAAAAAAGTTATATCTGTGTATTGAGCTTTTCAAAACTTGATTGGGTGACCGAATTTTGTACAACGTGTTAGGCATATATGATGCCACGTCATGGGTTTACAGATGAACTTTTCAAAAAATTTAAAGCTTATGATAACATTTGGGTGTGATTTGGGGTATATAAAGTAACAAAGACACTGTAAGTCTAATATTGTCATAAATAAGATGAAAACGCAGTAAATCAGGATGGTATGGTAGACATTACCTTTGGGGGTTTCCTAAGTGTATATATCATTGTCTTCAAGGACAAAATAAAGGTACTTTCATTATATTCCTTTGACTTCTGCTGTCCTACAGCTCCAGGATAACTTCTATGATATCCCGGCTCGTTAAAAAACGGCTCATCATTTAGGATTAGTGCCTGTATCGACACTAAAACTTGAAGCATGGTTGACTTATTGGGTATCCACTTTTCAGTCCCGTGGCCCGTCCAAGTGTTAAGAAGGCTAAGGCACACTTTTCCACAATTGTACAAGTTTGGATTTATCCGAAGCCCACCAGAGTAGTAATGAACCATCTGCAACCCATAAGCCAAAAGTCAAGAGAACGGATTTCGATAAAGGTGGCAATTTTGACCCGTTTACTTCTATGAATGGGTCAATTCGAGTTACGTATGGTTTATCTCTGACAGGTGAAATAGATCAAAAGCAGCCTACTTTCTAAAAATTGTGTAAAACGCTAAAACCTCATGAATCATTTATCAAAAATTTAGATTGCAATTGTTATGATACATATTTCCAAATCATATTAGACAGATAATAAGCGTCTAGACAAAAAAACCGTAGAATACATTAGCTGTTTTGACCCATTACCCATAACCATCTGCCCCGCCCATTATATCCACCTTTGATTAATATAAATATATATGATAACAAAAAAATTATGTATGAATATATACCGGCGGTGTATCGGGGTAAGTAGGATGAAATTGAATATCAAAGACAAAAAGACCATCGTGATACGGTGTGCCTGCAGGTCCTACAATTACAGCCCTCAAAAGATCCATTCGTGTTTCATACACCCTAACAAATATAGTATTTGGCAAGTCCTTCTCGAGTATTTTCCACTCATCTTGAATTGTCTTTGTCCACCCCCTTGGAGGCTACAAACAGAAACAGTCTAATCAAAATTTAATGAGTAAAATAGTAACATAATTTACTAAGCATTTGATATAAACAGAAATTACCTGCTGTCCTTGAAAACCAGTAGAATTGTAGTGATGATCAGAAAAATCACTAACAATATCGAAAGATTTGAAGTTTTCAAACTTTTTATTTACTTCATCTTCAGTTGCATCTTCCTTCTTAGCTTCAGAACTTGACGCTACATTTGATGGGACCGAGGAACTACTGCTAGAAGCAATATCATTACTTCTGCAAACTGGTATCTTTAAAACTTCATGATCGTTTGGTGCTTCTTTAGTACTTTTGACAGATGGGAAGTCGTTCAACCAGGAGAAAGATGCTTCGACGCCAGGAGGTGCATCTAATTTATCAAAATGGGCTTGCATTTTTGAATAATGAGACTCCTCATCTTCTGCTTGATCAAACATATAGTCATCATAATAATCATATGCATCGTCTTCATCATCAATCATCTCATCATCATCGTTTTCATCGCTAGCCTCACTTGTCTCCTTCTTAACATCCTGGTCGACGAATAAAAAATATTGCAGCATTAGATTTATAGTACAATAATAGTTTTCATGTAAAAAATACATTTTTTTCTATCATCATATCTTAAAATAAGTGCTATACTATTGCTCAAATGTTTAAATCACTCTTTAGTTAAATCTCAAATACAAATCAAAACTTTTAGCAAAAGTAATTTAGTAATTACACCTTATATTTCTGCATACATGAACATATATAATATGTATTTATTTATATAATTCATCATGCAGCGTTTTCATAATCCATTCACATATTCATCACAGTTGTAAACGAAAATACATCAAAATCAAAACATAATACGATGAAATGCGGAATCATATTGCGAAGAAACGTAACAAGATTTCATGAATATTAATTATGCACGTAACACAAAATAAATAAAACATATATACCAGATCATCGTTATTATCATCATCGACTTTTACTTTTTTAATAACAGTTGATTCATTGGGTTCCATCAGCGTGTTGATTTCAACAGCAGCTTCCATTTCAATACACGCACTAAAATAAAATTATTATATTTAATAGAATAATAACACAACGACTTATACGAGGAATAAGATCAAGGAAGTCTTTAGCGATTGTTGCTAACATACGCGTGAATCCCACGTCAAATAATTTTTATGTTTCATTTATTTATTTCGAAAAGATATCTTTACTAAAAATAAAGGACATGATATATATCTTTACTATATTTTATGTCAAAAAAATAATATTGTATTTAAAACATTTATTTAAACTGAATATATGATATGATTCCATCATATTTATAGATTTACCAACAAAAAAAAAAACTCGTTCAACAAAGATGTGAATTGAGGTGGATACTTATTAGAAGAAAAAGATACAATAAAGGATTTATAAGTATTATTACTACACTATTTGGTGACATTATTGTAACAAAACTTCCATGCAATTTCATGAAAATTTCATAAAATAAGTAGGTTATTTAATTAATCTCAAAGATACATATATATTAGTCAAGTATATGTAAGCTAACATGTTTTGAGGTCGTACGTTCCTAGAAATTTCAATTGAGACGAACATTGCGTACTATTGGTGTCATTAATCTAATCTAAGGTCAATAGATCTTCAATAAGTCCAAACAAAAATCACCAAATTAATTTCAGGAATAACCTAATCTAAACTCCGTACTAACTAGTGAACGATGCCTTTAAAGAATAATTTCAGGAATTTCACTATTGTGCATGACAATGAGGTTACATAGAACACTCCTAACCCGTGACTAAAAATGAATGGGTCAATTTGTGTCATTTCAGTGTTACATTAACACTTTCTCAAACTAAATAAAACTGACTAACCGGTGTTAACAATGACACTGTCACTTCAATATCAACATCTCACATTTACCAATATACATTTAACATATTTTTATACACTAAAAAATAATCAAACCGGCGCATTCCATTTTACATCGTCAAACCTACGGATGCCCAACTAAAGAGGACATGCCAAAGGTGAGGATGTGCCAATAGCGTCAGTCTGATATTGGTCAACCGATACCTTGTTGAGAGTGACGTAAGTGGACAGTAATAGGTGATTTAGTGAGGCTCGTATTTGAGCCATTCCAGTCTATGAAATTACACATCTTTCGTTCTATAGAAAGATCGGATCTATCTAGGCCTTTGCAAAGTGCCAGAACCGACTCGAACCAGCCCGTACCGAACCGAACCGGGAACCGAGAAAACTACAAATATAAGAACCGAGAACCGTACCGTTGAGAAGCGATTCGGTATGGAACGGTACAGTACCGGTTTTCACGTTGTAAATTGCCCAGAATTGCGCAAACCGGCCCGAACCGAATACCGAAAATGCATAAAACACATAACCGAACCGAAACATGTATATTCGGGATGGTTCGGTACGGTACCCGTACGATTTTCCGATTCTTTCGGTGGCCTAGATCTAGCTTTGATAACGGGCCTATAAAAAGCCTTGATAATGTATATATGAGTAGGCGTGCACAGAAAAACCGAAAACCGAAACCCGACCCGGTCAAACCCGAAAACCGACCCGGTCAAAAACCGGTTTTTCCATAAACCGGTTCGGGTTTAATAAAAACCGCCGGGTTTAAACCGGTTTGGATATTCCCGTTAGAAAACCGGGTTAGGACTGGTTTTTTTAAAACCGGGTTGAAAAACCGGTTTATAAACCCGTTTTTAACCGGTTTTTCGAGCTGAACGTTATGTTACCGTTTGGAGCGTTTTTTGACCGTTTTTTTGCCCAAAAATTTACCAATTTGCCATCCCAAATTCACTATAAATTTATGCATTTAGTTTAGGTTCAAGCACACAATTCTTACACTCATACATTACTCAAAAACACATAAAACGCTCTCAAAAAATATACAAACTTTTCGTTTCAAAAATGTCGACTCAATGTTCTTACACTTCTCACAATGTTGGTTCTTCAAATGCACCAACGATTGTTCGACAATTGCCTAACAAAAGAAATCAAGAGGTGTGGGGAATGTACGACAAAGTGTTGATGTCGGATGGTACAATTAAGCCCATTGTAAACGTTGTGGGAAATTCTTAAAATCCGAATCCAACACAACGTTGAAAAATCATAGTGAGAAGCATTGTTCGGGACTCAAAGGTAATCCGGAAGCAAGTGGTCAAGCTTCAATGGCACGAGATGGAATGATTTTTACATATGATGCGGAACGATGTCGAGAAGCTTTTGCGGGTTTTGTAATTCAAGAAGCTTTTCCGTTCAACCACTTTGATAACCCTCGGTTTACTAGGGTGGTTCAAAATACACTTCAACCGCGATATAACAATGTAAGTCGTACTACTCTTAAACGCGATGCCCTTAAATTGTGGAAAGAAGCTAAAAAACAACTAAAAATCGGTTTTGAAAACTTAAATACAAATGTATCATTAACAACCGATGTTTGGTCGGCTCCTCATGGTTTGCCCGGTTCGTACCTTTGTGTTACCGCACATTGGGTTGATCCCGCAACTTGGCAAATGATGAAACGTACCATTGCTTTTGAAGACTTTGAGTATCCTCACACGGGTCAAAACTTATTTTACATGTTACGAAGTGTGATTAAAACTTTCAAATTGGAAGAAAAGGTTTTCTCAATCTCTTTTGACAATGCGAGTAATAATACACTCGCCGTTTCAAAATTAATACTAAAATACGCACCACCATTGAAGGGCATTTTTTATCATAGTCGATGCGTTGCACACATCATTAACTTGGTTGTGCAAGCCGGACTAGCGGTTGAAGAAGTAGACGAAATAAAAACGGCTTATAAATCTATGTTGCAAGATATTTTTCAAAAGGGCAAAGCTAGATACAAATCTTATATGAAATTGTGTAAGGAAACGAATTCTATTTTTTTTAACCCCTAATTGGGACATGCCCGTTAGATGGAATTCAACTTACCATATGTTTGTATGTAGTTTACGCCAACAAGATTGTCTACAAGTTTTTCATGATCTTCTTGTTCAAAAAGGTCTTCAACACCTTTTCCAATCGCATATTGGGAGATTATCAAAAAGATAGTTGGATTGCTCAAACTTTTCAAAACCGCGACTACTTTATTATCGGGTGTTTATTATCCAACTAGTCATTTGGTGCTTAATCAAATTTGGTTAATGACTACAAAATTAAATGATTACCTATATGAAGGTCATTTATTTGAACAAATGGTGGCTCTCATGAAAGAAAAACTAAGAAAATATTTTCAAGAAATGTCACCGGTAATTACTTGTTCCGCCGTAATGAACCCATGTTTTAACACAACCGGGGTGGAAATGCTTATCGATAACATTTGTCACAATTTGGATTTGAATGAGGTGGACCCAATGTTTTCGGAAAATGCAAAAATGTCTTTTAATAAAAGTTTACAAGATTTATTTGGTGTTTATTTTAAAAAATATGGTTCAACATCAAATGTGCAATCAAATTCGGTTAACACAATGTTTTCTCAATCTTCTTCCTCCAATGCGATGCTAAACTTATATAATAGTTTAAGGCAAGAAAATAATAAATGGGCAAGGGGTGAAGGTAACCAAAACACCTCTAGCGAATATGGGAGATATACCGGAACGGATTTTTTATCCACTATTCTACCCAATGAGTTCGAACAATTTGATATTTTGGCTTGGTGGAAAGAGAGGGAATCTCAATTTCCCGTTCTAACCATCATGGCCCGGGATTTACTAACCGTCCAAGCTTCTACGGTAGCTTCGGAATCCGCATTTTCTCTTAGTGGTAGGGTATTATCCATACGAAGAACAAGACTCACACCGGCCTCCTTAGAGATGTGCATTTGCTTGAAGGATCACTTAGACGCCGCGGAACGTATACAAAATGTTTCTAGTCTTGAAGGTGAAATGGAATATGAAGAAGATATACACAATATGGAGGTGGAGGAAGGTTTGACATTATCACTTTCCGACGAAGAAATTGCTCTTGATCACGCTTCGCGCGAGGCTACATCCGAAGAAGATTTTGACTTTTGAAGACATTGAAGATGTTTGAAGACTTGAAAATGTTTGAAGACTTTGAAGAACTTTGAAGGCTTGAAGATTAACACAACTTTGAAGATTACTATAATTATGAAGACTTTTCGCTATTCGATAATATTTTCAAGAAGACTTAGAAGACTATTGTTTAAGTTATTGTTGAATTATGTTTGTATTACTAATGTTCTTCGACTTCAATAAAAAAGATTTGCTCCAAACATTGTTTTTCCTTAAAAAGCCCAACGCTCGAACCACTTTGTTTTGGTAGTTGATAAATGCAAGGAAGTTTTTACTAGATACACGGAAAAGTACAACTCTTTATGCTTACAGTACCACTTTTTATGCACATGTTTCCTTGCATTTAGTAAAAATTTCCTTGAATGTATCAGCTTACTTTGAATTTTATAGACTTTTTTAGATTCAATAATTTTTTAAAGAAAACTTAGAAGACTTTTGGTTATGTTATTGATCAATTGTGTTTCCATTACTAATGTTCTACCAATTCAATGAATTTTTTTTAACCCAAACGTTGTTTTTCCTTAAAAACCTTAACGCTTGAATGTGTATGAATTATATAGACTTTTTGAATTCAATAATTTTTTTAAGAAAACTTAGAAGACTTTTGGTTAGCTTATTGATCAATTGGGTTTCCAATACTAATGTTCTACGAACTCAATGAAATATTTTTACCTCAAACGTTGTTTTTACTTAAAACGCTTAACATTTCAACGAATATTGAATTATATAGAGTTTTTCGATCCAATACTTTTTTTAAAAGCCTTTTGGTTTAGTTATTTATTAATTGTGTTTCCATTATTAATGTTTTACGAATTGAATGAAAAAAATTTGGTGAAAACATTCATTTTCCTTAAAACGCCTCGCATACGAACGAAAATACGATTTAAAAAAAAACCGGTTTAAAACCGGGTTATAACCCGAACCGGTTTGGACCCTACTCAAACCGGTTTGGGTCGGGTTGGGTTTTGAGGGTGCCAAAATTGGGTTTAACCCGAACCGGTTTTGACCAACCCGGTTTTGACCAAAGTTGACCAAACCCAGTTTTGGGTCGGGTCGGGTCGGGTTTTTGGTCAAACCGGTTTTTGTGCATATCTATATATGAGTATATAACATTATAACCTCTATGGCTGATAATATACTTGGAGCCCATTTCACCATTTCATTAGCCCATATCACTTCATTATTTTTTAAAACATAGTATCATAACATCATTAGCAATTTAGCATAGCATTAGGCATTAGCATTAGTTTAAGCAATAACCGTATCATAAATTACTCAAATCTTCTTTTGAGTTACGTATTACTCCTTCTGTCCTAAATTAAGTGTCTTGTTTTGATTTTTTAAGTTTTTTTTTCAACTTTGACTTTAAATATTTTTGTTTGTGTTATATAATACTTGATGCAACATTTTTGAATGGATTGGATTTTAGATGTATTTGCAATAGTATAATATTCATAAAGTAATACATAACACAAATAAAAATATATAAGTTCAAAGTTGAAAAAAAAAATCTAAATCTGATTCATGACACTTAATTTGAGACGGAAGGAGTATTAATTAATCATTATATTATTTTTAACACGTCGGTTTTCAAAAATAAATAAATACTTGTATGGAGATAAAAGAATTTCCAATAAGATATGTTAAATTTTTCTCGTATTCATCTTAAGCCACGTATCTTTTCTCATTTATTTTTACCTTTTTGAAGTATCATTACTATTTAATTAGTTTTTTTTTTAAAAAAAAAAACGAAAACAAACAAAATAGCAACCATTGTAAATTTTTTACCTAAAATAATATATAAATAATTAATTAAGTAATTAATATTCGATATCCACATAAGTTAAAAGAATTATTATAGTACATGTATGTAGATTATTTAAACAATAGTAAATTTCATAAATAATGGTCATGTGTGGTTTATAGAAATTTACGAAAACTGTCGTTATATTATTTTTTCATCTTTTTGATTTGATATGTGTACGATTTATTTAAAAATATCCCTTGTCTATCCACTAATACTATGATTAAAATATTATTTCACCGTTTAAATTATAACTATCCGAAAATAACAAAATAACAAGGATACTTAAATCATTTTAGCTAAAAAAACACTTTTCGTACAACACGTCAAATTATCTTAGTAAAGAGGTGAAAACAATATAGACAAGTTATTTTGTAAATAAGTAAACCACGTGGAAGATTTATATAATTATAATTACTCTTATAAAATTACCGTCTATCCAAACCATTAAACAAGGATATTTAGACTCCTAATTCCTCTCCAACTAATCTCCCCACGTCATCTGTTTTCCCGCTAAATTTTCACACCGTTTTAAACATTGCAACTTATTCCCCGAACAGTTATAGATAAGGCATCATGATAGATGTTTATTATTTAGATATATACATGTAATATATAATATAATAATAATTAAGACAAACATGAATAATATTATAGGTATCAATTCATAAATTCTCATATCCTAAATTCCCGATCCCCTTATTTTACCCCATAGTTATAAGTAAAACAACCAAAAAGTCCTAACGTCGCATAATCTCAACTGAGATTCATGAAAATAACCGCCAACCGCTTACTTCGCATATTAACCGCAAACCACTGTTATTTCTCATCCTTGTTATTTGTTCCTTGAAATCGATTCATTCCACTCTACAACTGGTACGATTCCATAATCCTTAACATTCAAACTTTTTTTTCTAATACATAGTTGCATACATATATTTATATTTCGGATTACCATATTCAAAAATAAAAATAATAAGTAAATCAAAGTAACATCAAAATATATATATATATATATATATATATATATATATATATATATATATATATATATTTCCTTTAATTGCAGATTATATATAGTCGCTTTCATGAAAATTTGCTAGAAATAAAATCTTTTGTTTATTATGTCATGTGTTTGCGTGGAATTATTAATTTATATCATATGTTTAAGTTTGCAGAGTTGAAAAAAATATGAGGTTTGTGGTATCATACTTGACACAGTAATGCATTTGTTTTGTAGACCCCATTTGGTTATTCGTTAAATTATATGTTGGTGTTTCGATGTACCCCGTGTTAAACATTACAATGAATATGCGCTCACTTCATCTTCACCCAGATTTTCGTCAATATATCTACTCAAGATTGTGGACGAAAATCATTTTCAAATGATTGTAGGAGGGTAACTCTTAATGACTTTTTATTCCTAGAACTTCAAATTACGGTATTGCTTTGTACTCTATATTATCCGATTACTAAAAAAAATTGTTCTTATTTAGGAGACTGAATGCATCTCTTGCAAGTTGCAACTATCAATTCAAGCCATGGTATTATATAGGTTGCTACAAATGCACTTGGGAAGTTACTTATAATGATGCCATGATGGTACTAAATTCTGCATTCCTACCAACTCTGCCCACACAAGTAATCAAAATTGTACATGCAAGTATAAAGTTGTGGCCCTAATGTAATTTCCCTACTCCCAGACAACTAAACATTTGATAATCTATGAACACAAGTATTTGTTTAAGTGTATGCTATACTAAAATTGTTACTTAAACTTCCCTTATGTAGATGTATATAAAAAGGGAGTACTATGTGTACAATTCACATTAATGCCATATATACCCTCATGTTCAAATTATCCGTGTATCGCACGGGTATAATCTGGTTTAAGTAACAAAATTACATTCCCAGAATTGGGCTCAAAACATTTTATTAATCCCGCCCAATAAACACTTCCCGCGCGATATCTTATTCCCGCCATAATCTCCCCCCAAAAATCAGCATCATCTATAAAACCCTAACCCCATTCCCCTTTCACTTTCAAACCCTAAATTCCCCAATTTTTATGCTTCCAAATATCTCTTTGTATTTTTCTCTTTAAGATCTGATCGGCGGCAATGGTGGTATCATTAGGTCCCGGAAAGTTTTACGGCAGCAGTCTCCCTAGGCCCCGAATCTACACCGACGTCAAATACAACTCCTATCGGGTCGACCCGCCCGTTCCAGTGCTTGATCCGTTTATGTCGTGGGCGGAAGAAGCTCATTGGTCAATGGGCGGTCTGTCCTTTCATCGTCATCGTCTTCAAGGTCGGATCGAAGGAAACGTCGAAAAGCTTCGAAACCAAATCGAAAAAACAATCAAACAGAAGGAAACCCTAAGCCCTAAAAATAAAAAGTTTGTTTCAAAATCGAAGCCGAAGTCTGCTGAAAAATTGGGGAAAAGAACGAAGGCGGTGGATGGGAGCCCTTCGCCACCGCCTGCGCCGATTGCAATAAAGCGAAAAAGAAGATATGTTGGATTAGTTGATGAAGACGATGAAAGTAATGAGGAGAGTGAAGCGGTTAGGAAGTGGCCTGTCAGGAAGTTATCAGATGAGTTCGATCTCGTTGCTAATGACAAAAAACAGGGTGAAATCGAGACGATTGCGTCGAGGACTCGTGGTCGGAAAGTGGGAAGTGAGCAGAGTGTTGTGAAGGTGAAGAAGAGGTTGAGGAAGCTCAGTGATGGTGGAAACGATGACGTGTCACCTTCCAGAAGCTCGCCTAGGTTGGCAAAGCGTGGTTAGATTATTGTAGCGAAAGTGTTTGATGAAATGTCTGAACCAGTTTCAAGTAGTTAAGTGTTTGATGAAATATTAGATTTAGTATATTTGGGTTCAGGCTTTTATCTATGTTATTGAAACTATGGGTATATGTTTTTATAAAATTATTATATTATTAGATACTTTGTTATGATGGTTTGCAGTATGTGCTTATGAATTAATGATATGCATGGTTTTTCTTTAGTATAAAGTTTTCATGTGTTGGTATACTAATCAATATGTAAATATGTATGATTTAACTTTGTTTCAAGAAGATGAAACTTGACACAATTGCTACAAGTATGATGGCTACTTACTCAAAATCTAAAAACCTTGCAAACGCTATAGTATTATTTCAATCAAAATCATACTAATACTGTAAGTTTGTTTCACCATCTACCATTACAAATACTATTCATATTTCCTGTAACTGGTTTATAGGCCCTATGTATATTTGCTAATCTGCATGTATGTTGGTTAATAATTCGATATGTTTCGGCTCTCTTCCATGGAACTATACCGAAGTCATCGTTAAATTCCTCCATTCCTTCAACTAAGAACTGCCACGCAAATGACCCAGCACCTGCCCCTTTTTTCTTTGCAGATTCGTATATAACATCAAAGACTACTTTGTAGAATTTGTCTCGTTGTGAAGGGTCAAACCCTTTGTTTAGATCAGACAACCCGAATTCTGTAAACATGACAGGCTTATTGAGCACTTGTTCTGCGTCTTCAATGTGAGAATGCATCCAATCTGCCACAAATTTTAGCTTTCCCTTGAGACTTTTTCTTTTGAACCTATAGAAAACGTTCGTTGTTATTAAGTATAAAATCGCAATGCTTCAAATTGATACACAATATATAATGAAGTGAAACTTGTGTATTGAACTAATGACGATGAACATGTTCACTTCATATTACACCATTTAGATGAAATAAACTTACGTAAAATATCGGGTAAATGGATTATAAGGTACCCAAGTTTACCAAATTTCCATTGCATGAGGTATTTAAGTTTTTTAATGCATCAAAAGGAAGATTTTTTTATCTTTAGATGCATCAAGACACAGAAAAATGTTTTTTATTCAGTTCTCGGACCACATTATTCCCTATTTTTTACACTATCAAAGAGCTTGAAGCATCACGGCACTAAAAATTTCATTTTTTAAAATTAAGAAAATAAATACCTTTAATTTTCATATTACCAAAATGAGAAATTTGGATACCTTTTTGTGCTGTTTACTCTGATATATTTGACTATAAATCAATTAAAGTGATTGTATTATTCTTGATGAAGATGATGAAAACGT
Source organism: Pseudognaphalium luteoalbum (assembly GCA_963422505.1). Taxonomy (NCBI): domain Eukaryota; kingdom Viridiplantae; phylum Streptophyta; class Magnoliopsida; order Asterales; family Asteraceae; genus Pseudognaphalium; species Pseudognaphalium luteoalbum. The sequence continues at coordinate 3,085,849 of OY730192.1, forward strand.
TACCATTGGTCAGGGTAAATATGAACTGAGGCAAAGTCAATAGCCGAGGGTGCAGAGTTGCGAATAAAATCCACACCCATATCAGCTGCCCAAAATTCTGGATTGACTGTCTTTCTCTTGGGACTTTTGCGACCATAAAATCCTTCCAGACCAACTGTCAACAGATGTTTATTATCGATTGACTTTATAAAGGTCGACATTTCTTCTATCCAGTCCTGTAGTTTATAGAAAACCTCATATGAATAAATGCAACACCTTTCATAAAACCTCAATAGACAAAAACACAAAAACCAAACCCAACACGTTTCACCCAATTGTTAGAAAGTTGCCATTTTGATCCGAATAGATCCTATACCCAGCCCAAACCTGCCCACCCATTTTGCCACCTTTAAGTTCATATACGATTTCTTTGATTTGTCATCACTTTGTATGAGCTACTGTGTTCAAGACTCGAGAGATAAATGGGCATACCTGCAATGTGTCACCAGAAGGGTCGGTGATGCACCGAGGTTCATTGATCAACTCCCAGCCAAAGATGGTAGGGTCATCTCTGTATTGGAGTCCCGTGATCGTGTTCTTCCTGGTTAAAATACTCTGCAACATTAAAAAGAATAACAGCTAACGATGAGTTGTGGTTGTATATTAATCACTTAAGCTAAGCGATGTGCATTTTGAAAGTGGTTATGCCAAATTGAATAAATCAGAATTAGGTAATCAGTTGTAAAAAAAAAAGTGTGTACTAAACTACTAATGTCATTTGAATATTCATACTAAGATGTTTGCCTGAATGATATGATTATTTAAGAACTTAAGTAGAACTGTTTATTGAAATGGGAATGAAAGTCTCTGAATTAGGTTCAAAGAAGCGATAAACACATCATGTTTCACACTTATATGTTCAGTTCTATAGTTAATGAAATAACTGATATAATGAGATGATTAGAAACAGAATCAGTTTATACAAAGATTTTACATTGATTATCATATAACTAGTTCCAAAACGCAAATCCAAACACCATAGTCATTAAGATTACCCTAGTAAGTTGATAACAAAAGCAGCTTAGACATTAGACTAATAGTCACACTAGCACTCCTTCACAAAATTTTAAGTCAAGTCATATGTTACAGTTATTATAAATCATAAGGTTTTGTAGATCAGGAAAAAAAATACTGGTACCTTGACATAGTTTTTAAAATATATACGAATTGATGGATCGTAGAAGAATGAGTCATTAGAAGGGCTCAAGCCAACACCTTCAGTCCATGCCCATTTGACATATTGAGTCTTGCCACCATATGCATCCAAATTATTAACTAAGCTTAGTAGAAGCCTTATCCCAACTTCTCGCGCTTCGGCAATGACATAATCCAACGCCTACCATAGCATCATCAAATCCAGTTAGTTGCAATCAATTCCAATATAAAAACAACTTTAATAAGCGCATAGTTGGTAGTTGTCTCTATAACAAGTAACAAGTTAACACCATTACTGTAATGCACAGAGCTAAGAACTCAAATTTGAGATTTTCTCTTCAAAACATAATATTTAAACTGGAAGGTCAACCACGTGAATTGACGATGCTAATTCAGAAGACAAATATTTCTTTAAGGATTATCAATACATGACTCCATGCCTCCTACTGCATCTATCGTGTCCAATCAAATAGAGCAGATATTCAAATTTCCAGGTAAGAAACATTTGATATATGGAATCTCATGAAAACACAAACCGAGAACGTAATCATCAACGTGACATCACACAAAGTAAAAGACAATAATACCTTACGATGAGGCAGAAAGCTAAAAGACACTAATAAAATTTGATTTAAAGTGTTTCTAAATTTGGAAAGTTGTGCGGGTTGAAATAATCTGATGACTTTTGGATAACTTATTTATTCAGTATCATCATCCAACACCTACCATTACGAAATGTTCCAACTAACACAACTAAATTTAGGGTTTCAGGAAAAAAAACACAAAACTGAGATCATCAAGAAATTGAACAACATAATCATCCTCAGTGGTCATACATAATTATTAAATAAGATAACACCTTTAACATATTTCATAAAGTAAAACCAATGATTGATCTCAAATAAGACTACTTTCTTTCTTAATTTTTTAAAACATACTATGATACTTGCTAAAATCAGCAAGTTTTCCACATGAACAAGTTGTTTCAACAAACCTAAATCTTAAGACTTTTCGGTTGTTAATATCTCCATATACAGAGACGGCGTATGGGTAAGCTAATTCTTCCAGCTTCAAGGCTAATTAGACTTCGAAAAAGCCGGTTAACTCAACTACGAGCTTACCAATTTGACCTTATGGACTTATATAAGCTATAAGGTGAAGCTTTGAAGCTCTTAAAACTCAACTTATTGGCTTCTATAAATTTTGATAAGCTCCGGTAACAAATAGGTTTAGCCAAACTAAGAACACAAAGATTATGTCATAACAAACAGAATGAAAACATAACAATATGCATAAATAAATCAAATTGAATTGAATTAGGAATAATAAGAGAAACAAAAGAATCAAATACCTTAAATGTCTTTTCATCAAATTGTCCAGGTGAAATCTGAAGGGCATTATAATCACCATCATTAAAAGCCCAACTTCTACAAACAGTTAAACCCATCTTAGCTGCAGCTTGCAGCATTGCCCTAATTCTTGGACGGCTATCATCATGTACAGCATGGTCCATAAACCAATATGAATTCCAACCATTTATATAGAACAATTTACCATCCACAACAAAATTAGTCCCATTTCTCTCCACAAAACTCAAATTTATCTCATTCTTGTATCTAACAGACAATAAATCACCAAAAGACATATAAATAAAAGCGATGATTGATGCAAACCCAAGTATTGGAAAGAACACACCATTCCCACCCACCATTTTATATCCGGCTGATTTAACCATCAATTTTCTTGAAAAAGATTTCAACTTTATAAATCAAGAATGTGTGGAAAACCAACCCTAATGAGGGTTTGCGATTTGATTTGGATCTTTATGTGTTTTCACCCAAAATCTTTGGAAACCCGGATGGAAAGCAAGGTATTTAAAGATACCCAGATCCCCTTTTTTCAAGATTCTTTACTGAAAAACAAAAATCATGTAAACTAGTACTCATAATCCATATATTATTATGTGTAATATAATCTTCTACTGTAATCTATATTCTATATTCTATATGCATGTAATATGTAATTCTTTATAAAAAAACATGTAATGAAAGGAATGACATCACACACTGAACTTGAGTGGCTTTTTGTGTGTGATTATTGTATGAGTGATTCTTGATTTGTTGTTTCTGTTTGGAGAGAGGAAAGAGAAAAGAGCGGTTATTTTAAAGTTAATGCGGATATTAAAAAAAAAAAGAAAACTGGATGTGAAGAGTACCAAATATGTTTCCAATGCGAAATCTGATTATTAATGGGGTGTGAATATTGTTATATTTAGTCCTTGGACAATGGGGAAGGAAGGTGGTGGTGTGTAACTATCACCAATGAGATCTTATTTCTTTTTCTTTGTTTCTTTTTTTAAAGTTGTTTGAACCTAATTTTGTGCTAAAACATTGGTCTTAGAGTATCCTTTGACAGGTTATACAGGTTATAGAATCTTTTTTGTGCTGTGACATTTTAACTTTTTAAGGGGAGTATTAAATACAAACGATTCCTAAGATAAAGAACGGTAGAAATTAACATATTATTATAAATTTTAAAATTAACAATGCTTGATCATTCAAGTTTGGGTTAATTGGTTTGTTATATATTAATTTTGAATTTTTTATTTATGAGTCAAACTTTAAACTAAATTTATTGCATATATGAAACTTGTAGATATCGTCTATCACATTTAAACTTTTCTTGTTTTAAGAAGCAAGTTTCCTTTTTTGGTCTACAAAAATGAAAAGTTTACATACAATATAAGATATTTACAAGTTCAATAAGTTTAATAAAACAAATGAAAATATGTCTCATACAATAGTAATAAGTATAAAGTTTAATATTCCCTATGTCTCACCATAAGTGTCCACATTACTATTTTGGTTTATCTGAAATAAGTGTCCACTTTCATATTTCAACCAATCGAAAAAGATTTTGATGGGTAGATATGTTATTTGATTGGTGAAAAGTGTAGTTAGTTAAAACTTCTAAAAGTGTATGCAAAGTTAAAATTGATAATTTACTAAGGCGGAGGTAACACATAACAAAACAATAAACCCTCCAAGCTTATATGAAAATTGTTAAAACCTTTATACTCTATTGATTTGAGATGATAATTATATTTGTGTACGCGCAGAGATATACTAAAAATTTTGTCATATAAAAGTTGTAGTGTGTCATATATAAAAGTTGTTTATATTAAATTTAGATACACAATAAAAGTTGTTTATATTAAATTTAAGTTGTGTACTTGTGAATCATATTTTAAAAAATTCATATAAAAGTGAATTAAATTATGATAATTTTAGTTTTACTTTTTAAAAAAGTAAATAAAAAATATCGGAAGGTCGGACTTAATTTGAAGGTCAAGAGAGGCAGATTTATCCTCAGTTATTGACTTTTATGATTAACGGTCCAAATTTAATGCATTTTAATAATACTATAATTTACGTCAGTTGATTCACTACATCTTATTTTACGTTTGAAATACAGTGAATTTGAACCATTGATTAAAGAATTCAATGGCTGAAATGGGGAGATGGGTTGTATCTTGCTCCTCAAACAAGGGATGCCCTTCTTAACCTTACCCATATATTGAGTTTAAAAATAAAAGAGTTTGTTCATATTATTTTGATCATAAGAAATGATTCTACATTAACACTTCTCTAAATTTTTATGCTAAGTGAATCGTTTATTCTTATCAACTTGGATTTATACATTAAATGGTAGAGGATCTAAGGGAAATGCCTCATTGAGGAGAAAGAGGAGAATGTATATTTTCACTGCATTTTAGGATTAAAAATTTTGTACTTTACGATAATTACTGTATTTTAACAACACTGCATATTATACTTATAAATTCCACTGCATTTTAACACTTATAATGTTATCTCAAAATACACTAAAATAGGTCTGAACCTTACACAATAAATAAAATGGAGTATTTCTGCTTGAAGTGTATGTTTAAAGATCCATTATATTCGTATAGAGCAAACAAAAAGCTGAATGAGTTAATATATGAATAATTATTATGCATTTATGTGCATCAAATAACATTATCTAACTACAAACTGATCATTATGATCAAAATATAAATATAAGTTTATATAGTTATATTTAATTATAATATCATATATACAATTACTATATATTACTAAGCTACATTATGTAATAGATATAGATATATATATATAATATACGAGTAATATATAAGTAAAGGATATTAATGCAAACATAATTAATGTACTCAAACCATATCTTAAACCCTTAAAAAGAAAGGGTTTATTCCTTTTTTTTACCTTAATATTTAAAGAATGAAAATTACTTGAATGCCCCTAAATTCAATAGAATAGACTAAACTATCTCTAGCTACTTTTAGAAATAATTACAGTATTACTAAATAATTTCCATAAATTTAGGTGTACATTTAGAAATAACCCAAACTCATAAATAAAATGAATTTTGAATAAGAGAATGCAAATATTCATATACACCATTAATTTAAAAAACTAAAAAATTTAAACAACAATAATGAAATTTAGTTTATTATAGAGTAATACTTATATAATGAGATTGAATGAAATAGGTACCCCGCTGCTTTGCGCGGATATCTGCTAGTTCATTACAATAAGTGCAACACTTTTAAAGCTATAGGATGTTTCTCTTGATTTCGATATGTAAGTATCAAACTCTACGTTATTAAATGTCAATATGTCATATTCGATGTGAAATTTTGTCAAGCTCCTACGAAGTTCGTTCTTTGATGCTACTATCATCACCGAAAAACCAATTTCAAAAACTATATTATTTTGAAGGGATGTGTCGAATGACATCCGTGTTATCAACTACGCATTATATATAAGTAATAATATTTACACTTCTTATCTTTTAGTATTTAGAATCTACATGATTACCACCTTGATAGATGATGGGGACATCAGGAGATTTATTAAAAATTCCACTGAGGTCTTAGCTCAGAGGTCGGGGAGTTTTCCACTAATGTGGTTTCTTCCTGAAGGTGATGAGTTCAAATCTCGCCTAAACCATTTCACCTGGGAGAGGGGTAGACTCCGCGGCGCGATACCTATATAAGACATGAGAGAGCAACCCCTTTAAAGCGTCGTCGAGATTATGAACTATGTAGCAGTTCGCATATTAGGGAGTAATCGTTTGTGGAAGATGAACGGGTAGACCAAAGGTTCGTCAGTGATTCCACAACTGCCCTAAAAAAAAGGATCTACTCCGTACATGATTAATCACTAATTTTAACCTAACACTGTACACTATAAAATTGGATGTTCTTATAAACACGTAACATATACTACGTATTTTTTAATGTTGACAATGATGGAATGTTATCAATTTACTCTAATCAATCAAAATAACAATATTAACGCCCGTTTGAGTGTTGTGGGCAGTATAGAATTCTCCAACATCAAAACTAAAGAAAATAATTTAAGTAACTCATACTATAACTATTATAGTTAATCATTTAATTGTAGGAAGTGGTAAGTCAACTGCCGCAAATCACGAGCATAAACCACATAAGTAATCAATCAAATAATCAAAAACCAGTCACATCTGCCACGTTATTTATGCAATAATCACGGGGTCAAACCTACAAGACAAAGTCAAATCCAGGCCACCAGGTTTACCTATTTGTTATTTGGACGAATCACCTTTTGCTAATTAATTAAAGCACACAATTTGGGAAAAACAGGATATCTGTTCTTCCACTCGCTTTCAAAATTAGTCTCTTCTTTGAGCTATAAAATAAAATTTCCGTCTCTCTTATTTTATTTGTAGAACAATATACTATATCTACGATATGATGATGATTTTATTATTATTTTTTTTATTTTGAGGTAACCCTTATAACTTAAAGAAAAATAATATCAATAATGCGTATTTACTGGGGTAGAAGCGACAACTACCCTTTATGCATAATTTTAAAGAAAAAACTAATGATATTTTGAGAGTTTTACCCTTTTATAAACCTATAAAAACAAAATAAATACAGAGTGAATTGTTCTTGTCTTATCTATTTGAATTTTCTAGCTCCATCCATACACTTCACCTGTGGGTAATTACTGTGATCTCATTTTCAACCCACAATTTTGTTATACAATTAATTGAATATATTGAACGAATATTTACAATTAAAAAAATGATATGTTTGTAAATATAATATTCACCGCTATTTCTTTGTTTTACTCATCCATGTGACCATATCTAACAAGTAAAATATAACCAAAAAGAGTACATACGATAGCAACCAAATTCCCTTCTTTAATCATCAACATACTAACTTTTCGACTAATCTCCACCGTTAATTTCTTCCCTTCCATCACCACTGACTCCCTTGGTTTCCCAGAAACAGTCAACAAAACTATAACACAAATCCACGTCACCATTGTCGCGGGGACCACCACGGCCAAAGCGGCCACCATTGATAGAACACCAAAGATCATACCTAAAGCCATCGAAGCGTAAATAGTAGGCCACCAAAACAAGGATGAAGATGACGTTGTGATGGCGCATGCATACCACGATAATACCGAGTTAAGGAGATTCCATGATGATACTAGGATAGTAGTTGCCAATAAGAACACAAAAATAGTTGTTCGTCTTTTGTTAATCAATCGCAAAACAAGTTGAGAGCTCAGTACGCTGCTATTACGTGTCATTTGTCGCTCTACGTACTTTTTTTAGCTTTGTTTTTTCTTCTTAATTTGGAATGAACTTCTGAAAACTTTTGGGGTTTGGAGTGGTTGGGTGTGTTTTGCCTTTTTGGATGGGTTTTATGTAATGTGACATGGCCGGCCAGTTTGAAATTGGTTGCTTGTTTGGAATATTGGTAAAAGTTGGATGGCAAACCAAGCAAAGGATTCAAATAAAAACCAAGTTGACCAGTTTTATAAATGTGCCGTTTTATAAGTTTGACTTCTAGTGAGGTATATATATATATGGGTTTCTTCCCGGAAAAGGAACTATTAATTTACTTTTTTACAACATTTGTCCGTATCAATATATTTTTCCTCATAAAAACGAACCACTAATTAAAAAATAACAAAAAGCTATCACTACCGGATACAAAAAAAATGTATATGTCACTCGGTGGATTTGATTAGATTGTCATCACTTTTACTCTCTTTATAATACAACCTTATCTACGTGACACAAATCCACTGGATGACATATACATTTTTGTTTTGGTAGTAATACCCTTTTTTGTTGGTTTTTTAATTTATGATTTTATCTTTAAGAGAAAAAATTAATCAATACTCACAAATTTAAAAGTGATTGAGAGTGTTTTTTTTTTTTTGTTGTTTATTTTGGTAAAAACCCGTATATATATAGTTCGTTTAGGCACGTGTAATGAACAAATAGTCAAATATTGTATGTGAATTGACTGCTTTGACTATATATATACAAGGCGAGGTTAATGAGAAAATGATAAATATGAAGAAAATATATGTATCATGAATTATTGAATACTTGGTTGTTGTACACGTGTAGTCTTGTACTACGTACTTTGAATAATAAGTTAAGAAAAGGTTAACCAAAAAAGATGTAACGTGTAGAGAGGAGCATCTTAACATGTTTGGGCAAATTAAAAGCTTATATAAATAAGAGGTGGACGTGTCACACTCAAGTCAAATTAAAGCTCCAATTAAGCAAGTATTAAGGCAAAAATAATTACTTTACTTACGGAAACATATTCATTACCAACTTGGAGTACAAAATTTCATGCTCTCAAGCTAGCTAATGTGAAAAATCAAAGGAATAAGTTTGAGAAAGTAACATAAGTGAAGAAACAAGTGTAAAATAAAAAGATTGTCAATAAGCATATGCTCAATCATTTGATGAATAAAGCGGATGTATTTTCACTAATATTCGATATACAAATAACTATGAGATTTTTCATATAATCATCATAAGAACTTCTTTTTATAGATCAATCTAGTGTAGTGTAGTAGGTCTAAATTTAGATTTATGTAATTAGGCATATATATCATTACTCATCTTAAATAGAAAAAAGAAAATGAAACTGACTCTCTGACTGTTCTTACCGACCGATCCCACGGCTACCATGGGAAAGACGAGATTGAACCGATGACCCATGCGTCTTCCACTAATGTCCTTCACTACTATACTACCAACGCGTAGATGTGTTTACTAGATAGATATATAATAAAAATAGAAATTTAGGATATTTTTTGAGCAACTTGGCATTAGAAGTTTAATGTATTTATCCTATGAAAACATAATTTCAAATGATAATTATGCAAATTTTATTATTGTATGTACTATACTACTTGCTATATAGAGATTGACTTGGCTTTGATAGAGTCAAAAGTTTAATTATTGGTTAGTTATCTGACTATCTCAAATCTTACGTAATATTTTGATGGGCTATTTCATTTAAATTTTTAATTCGCAACCCAACGCAGGCTTATATGTTGGGTTGGGCTTGGTGAGATGACCTAGTCACATTTAAAATGCCATTTCTACTTTTCTAGTGTTAGGCAACAGAATTTGGATTTTGGGTCTCTTTTAAGTTTTAACCAAGTTAAGTTAGAAGTTGTGTTGTCATTTCCTAACGATGATAATGTATGTGATTATATATTTGCTGAAACAATGTTGCTTTGACTAGTATCAAATGAGAAGTTGTATTACCATGAGCACATTCAACATCAAAAGGCCGGATCCATACGACGAAAAACGAATTCTACTGTTAATACAAACAAGCATTAACGGCGATCTTGATCGTACTTTGCGTCTTTGAACGTCAGCTGCCCAAGATAATACTTGAAAAAAATCCTTTTCTTGTAATACTTTTTCAAAAAAAAAAAAAAAAAACCTTTTAAAAGTTAGTTGTACGGTGCACGGTGCTGCACACACGTTTTTCCCTGTAGTTATAATGAATAACATAATTTTTTGTCTTAGTAATATAAGAACGAATTTGGATCCACCAACATTTTTTTATTTATATTTAGCTCCCATCATGAAATTCTATATGAAAGTTGACATTGGTTCCATGATTAAATCGTATATAGATCCATGTCTAAGTCTTTAATACTTCATTCGATAACAATCCATACATACTTAACAAGATTGAAAGTAATACATTCTACGACGACAATATAATGAGCGAACACATCGTTGATGTAGCAAGTGGTCCACCTAATCAACGACAGCAACCGCTGCCTCAGCTGCAACCAAAGACGCAACTGCAGCCACAACCACAACTGCAACTGGAGCAGCGGCAATTAAATCTACCTAGTCGAGATCTTCTGGATGGTATTTTTTTTAGGTGTTTTATGTTTCGATATAAGTTGATTTAACCATAACTTCTAATAATATTATGGTTGGCAAAACTCTTACAAACTCCGTTAAGCGTTCACATTATTATTTTGATTTGTCTCAAAAAAAGTGTTAGGTAAACGTAATAGGTTATTGGTTAGCAATATACTGATTGCACAGATCAAACCAATGCATAGATAGTATAATGACTTTACATGAAATTTCTTTGAAGGAACAAATGAAGACGACAATAAGAAATGTTTTAATTTGTATAAAGCATCAATAAAGCGGGATTACGAGGCTGCTAAAAATATCATTGATGTCACCCCAGAGATGGTACGAGTTAGCATAACTGAAAAGGATGAAACAATACTTCACATCGCAGTATCAGGAAAATCAGTCCTGTTGGTGAATTATCTAATAGAGAAGATGAATAAAGAAGATTTCAAACTTCAAAATAGAAAGGGTGAAACCTGCCTGCATATTGCAGCCATTACTGGAAATGTGGAAATAGCTAAGATGTTAGTAAGTAAGTACGAGTGTCTGATCGATATCCCTGACAGCAGTGGAAATACACCACTCTACACGGCCGCTTTATATAGAAAGCATGAAATGGTGAAATATCTGTATGATCAGAAATTTCCAAATACGAATGGTGATATCTCGACATATGAGTATCAGAGCCGTGTCCTTGTGCAATGTGTGGACGCCAATATATTTGGTAAGTAGTACTTGGCGCTTAATTTTTGCATTTTAGCTTCGTGTTCTATCATAATCGCTATATTTGGTTATTATTATTATTTGTTACTAATATTATTATTAGAGACGGTATAACAAAATTTGAATTTACCAAATTGGTGGGCTCAAGTACATTAATTGTGACCGGCCTTTTCTTAGAATGATTTTTTTATTTATTACGGGTAAACTGAAGAAGTTTTTTCTATTCAGTATTCAGATAGTTATATGTAGTATGTATGCGGCCTAACCGTGATATTCGTACCTGAGACCTCTTGTAAGGACATCAGGACGTCTTACCACTATATTGATGGTTGAGTAATTTGTTTATCACGTGATTGTCAAATATTTTTCTAGATGTTGCATTAGACATGGTGAAGGAACATCCAGAACTTGTGGCTAACACGGATGTACTGAGACTATTGGCTCGGAAACCTGATGCATTTTTGGTTAGAAAACCTAGTCACGCCTTACAATTGCTAAGAATCATTTTGACAAAGATTGGGGAATTGCCCCGGGTCAAATTTGATACAATACTAAGAGGGCCGCCTATTTATAAGACTAACGTAGAGGAAATACCAATACTTCATGAAAAAGATTTGCAAGAAGTACTGTACCTACTAAGAACCATTTCGGAGAAGGTTGAAAAGCAGGGTGCAAAGAACAAAGATGCTAACATTCCAACAGAGCCCATATACGCTTCCCAAGTACTATTTCTTGCTGCAGAAGTTGGTAATACGGAATTTGTAAACGAGGTCATTGAGCAATATCCACATCTATGTCTGGAGTTCAACGAAAGTGAACAAAGTATCTTTCATGTTGCTGTTTCATATGGTCATGAGGGTATCTACAAACTGTTATTTGGAAAAGCTGCAGACTCAATACGTGATACGATAATTTCTGTGGAAGATAAAAAAGGCAATAATATGTTACATTTAGTTGGGGATAAGACAATGGGCAATAATGTACATAAAATCCGAGGAATGGGTCTGCAATTGTATCCAGAAATATATTGGTTTCGGGTACAGCTTTCTCTTCAGGCTTCTACTCTGTTAGCTATGCACTTAAAGATAGTAAATTTGTATTAATAAAATAAGCAGAATTGTTTTCAAATAACATATATATCTTTAAATGGTGAACTATTCATATAAAAAAGTCCTATTAACATTTATCAAACTGCATTATTGATAGACAAATATTGCTGAGTAAATAAAGACACCCATTGGTTATTGACAGACAAAATACCGTAGTGTAAATAAAGACAGCTATTTGTTATAGAGGATAAAAAATCTCCCAACTTTACATGAAATGGTTGATAACAGATGATTTAATCATATATTGATAGGTCGATAATGCAAGTGATATTAATCTTTATGGTGATAGGATATAGAGAGAAAAATCCCTCCTCATCTTCAACAAAAGAAGAACGCAGCTGGTTTAACACCCCAGGAAGCCTTCATCAAGAACCACAGAGATCTGTTTTCTAAAGATGAAGAGTGGATGAAAAACATAGCTACTCAGTTAATGGTGGTCTCTACACTTCTGGCCACCATCTCTGTTGCAGCATTAGCTGTATTTCCTGGTGGAAATAACCAAAATACTAATTTTTTGCTAGTCCAAGCTACCACTTTCCAAATTTTCGTAATAGCCGATTCCTTGTCGCTTATATCCTCTGCAATTTCAATCTGCATGGTCTTATCTATCCTTGGATCTAATTCTAGTGGATATGATTTCATGCTTTCGCTATCCAACCAGCTGATCATATGTCTATTATCAGTTTTATTCTCTATACTGACCCTATTCATCACATTTCTAATAAGCCTTTTCTTAATATTCACAAATTCTTATATATGGCTGCCAATATTTAGCAGTGTTGGTACTTTCTTCCTGCTCGTATATTATTGGTTCTCAGAGTATAATATTCTAGGCCGCTTTATACGTGGTTTTAGAAGAGAATTCTGACTATTGTGATTTCGTTTCCAAGTTTCATTTGAATTGATCTATTGGATAAGGATATCAGTTAATTGGAAGTTGATGAAATTGTAATGTATTTTCAAATGCGCGTTTTGTTATTATTTTGGACCATAATATAAAGGTAAAAACTGTTGTATTAATAAAATGGACTTTGCTCTAATCATGTATTGTTAATGCGACCTCCATCTTTGGCCTTTGAAATGCAGAATTAGAGGGTCCTAGCCGATTGTCAAGTTTTTGGGTGTGTTTGAGCTTCTGTTTTCTTTCCTTTTCTAGTTGGGTTCATCTCATTTTATAGATTGTAGAATGAAGTAGTATCTTTGTTCTTTTTATTATTCTGGTTTAAAGATATAATATAACAATGTTCTTGTCCTAAAAATTAAAAGTGTTTATGAAATACTTTCCAACAATTCTTTCGTGTTCATTTACCTTGAATCAAAACTCATCAATTGCATACTACATGACAGACTTAAACAATGAAGTTTCCCATAACATGTATTTAGCCTGGCGATATAAAGTTAGTCCAGAAGTTGCGTAATCACACTCCCAACAACCACTAGTGTATGTGATATTTGTTACAAAAAAATGTAGTTTCATTTGCTAGTATCACACTTGGAATGATATAAAAACCATGGGCACGTACAACATGAAATGTATCCATATGCGAAACACGAGTACTATTGTAAACAAGCATCCGGTCAATACTAATCGTACTTTTCTCTCCAAGAATACACTAAAAACAACACCCAAGAAGTTGCAAGTAGTGTATCACCAATAAGTTGTTTAGGCCAATCTTGAGCCAAATCTTCGAGTCTTCGTTCAAAGTAAACTCGCCACAACGCCATTGACAAGTGAAGAATCACACATCCTTTCGCGAAAAACCCTTGAAAGTCACGATCTTTAACAAATGCAACCATAAAATATATAAACCCAATGCCACAAAGAAGCAACCCCACGAAAGAATGAGAAGTTTGTATCAACAATTGATCATGTGGTGTGGACCCGGATAGTTTTCGAGCTGTTTCAATACCATGACCGAAAACCGATATCTCATTGAGGTAAAACATGATCAAACCTCCGCAAGAAATCGCGATCGATGAATGTAGAAGACAAATTACGAAGAACCCAGATGAATCCATCGATCAATAAACAAAACCCAGATTTTAGATTCTTGAATTAAGCCCGAACTTGGAATAAAAATGTGTGCTTTTTTGGATACATATTTGGGGAAATAGGAGGATATTTGTGATAAGATGTTAAAGGTTTATAGAAGAATAAAACCCTATTTGGTTTATGATTTTTTAGGTTGTGTATTGTTGATGTGATCTGAAATTGGGATTTGAAAATGGAATTGGAAGTATCGATGCGAAGATGACGGAAAAAGAAATGTGAATGGAGATGCATTGTATTATGGGTCGGTTGTTTGTCACTTTATTATATTTTGTTACCAACTTGCAAAAAATTGTTACTTTCAATGCTTTGACATGAGCATGAAATGTAAATAAAACGAAGATAAAAAAATGTATTACTTTTAGACATAATGGGTGTGTTTGGCACATAACTTATTGAGCTTTTTAGAGGTTTCACCTTTTAGTTTCAATAAGTCTCGGCTAATAAGTTTCGTTTGGTAACACAATAAAAATGGAGCTTCATGAAAAAAATAAGCCTTGAACTTTAAACGGAAAACTTTTAGAAGTAACTTTTGAATAAAAGTTCAAGACTCAGCTTTAACCACAAGCTTCGGCTCCGACCTCAGCCCCAACCTCATCTCTTTGTTGACAAAACATCCATAAAAAAAGAAGAGTAATTTACTAAAACCTGATACATAACATACTTAGAGCTATTCGGTCTTAGATGACGAAATTCCAAGCTATACCAATAGATTTTTTAGGCGAGCTCGAGATTAAACTGTGTGCCTTGTAACCGCGAGTTTTAGCGTAGTAAGATTTACACCATGCGGTGCTGAAAAGTATTTAAGCTTGACTAGTTGACTGTAGTAAGTATTGAATTGATTAGTAGTACGGAGTATCATTTTTGTTTGATGGTTATAAAACTCATATAATTATTACCCGTGATATTTACTTCGGTTTGTCGAGTTGAGTACCATTACATGTAATTACATTTTACCAAAGGGTTCTTAACTTAGCGAGATAAGAGAGACCTTTCAACCAAGAGGTTGGGATTTCAAGCATCAGTTAGAAGAATTGAGTATATATATTCGTGAATTTTGTGGTTGTATGTTAGGTTGTAGGATTGTCTTTCTAAAAAAAATTGTAGTTACTATTTATAATCATGATAATCAATTAGCATTTAGCATATCTATTAATTGGAAAAAGAAAAAAAAAACTGTTTATGGGCTAACTTCATCCAAGCTTACGGAAAGTGTAGTAAAAATCGATATTTATTAAGTGGAATCCAGATTAAAACGTTACTTAACTCAAGCAATCAATGTCTTGATTTTATGAGGTGAAGTAGAAATTGTAGAAGTCTTGAGGTTGGAGCATGGACGTTATGGGCACCAAATGGACCAACAGAACACTAGATATATTATATTCTTAAAAAACAAATCGAAGATCTACTTGATCGGATATAAATTTGAATATTGTACGAGTATTAATTAATATCATACGGAGTATTATTTTTATTTATAGCGTTTACTTACTATTACTACTTCTCTTTGATACATCAATACTTTTAAAAATTTTAAAATATATATATAACACAAAATATAGTTTATAAAATCTCCACACCAATGTTTTGAAAACCGGTTTTCAACTTGAATCGAAAAGGGGTCCGATTCCGGTCAAACCGGTCGGACCGCCAACTCAAATCGGCCCAAAACCGGATAAATTAAAAAAATTTATTAAAAATTTAAAATTGGTTGGAAACCGGTCCGGTCCCAGGGAACCATCCGATTAGGCTCAAAACCGGTTTACTACCGGCCGAAAACCCTCCATTTTCTGGTCAAACCGGTTGGACCGAACCGGCTCAACCGGTTTTCAAAACATACTCACACTATTCAATCACCGAGTGATCTGTATCGATCCAATAAACTAAATACATGCTAACATTTTCAAAACAATAGTGTTTCAAACTGAGTTATACATAAATTTATTATGCCACATAATAATAACTTTTACAAATTTACAGTCATGCATTTAACGGATTTGAAAGACCAATAATACAATAATAAAAAACTCTTAATAAACAAAAACAAAAAAGAATAAATAAATCCAACCACTATATCAGATTCTCCTCTAACATGAACAACCTCAATAGTACCAAGCTAACTCAAGTTCGGCAAAACTGAGTACATGACATCAGTCATGAAACAATAAGTATTTGCTTGTTTCGTATGTGGTGCATTTATGTTGTTTGAGCAAATAAAATCCATGTCGGCCCATTTACTTATGAATGGGTCGATTTGGGTTCTTTTTCATACTCAAATGGGTCAAAAGTCACCCAAAGTGTAACTTTCATGCTGAAATCTCCTAAATCATTTTCTTCAAAGAAGTGTATCATTCTTGAACTAATATAGGCTTTGTAAGCATATTTAATACACAAAATGTCAACGCAAATTTCTATTTTGGGTAACTAACTTATTATAATCCAGATGAAAAATCATCTGTTCTTATTCTCTTTTTAAGGCAAGTACTTGAGATAACAGGTTTTCAGGCACCACTATATTGGTGCTACATTAGTTTCAAATCAAGAAAGCGAAAATCAATGTGATCAAAAAAGTTACTGGTATGTCGGCTGCCCAATCATCATTTTGACTAGTTACTGAATCAATCTCCTGTAATTTTAATTTATGAAAGTTGGTTACCCTTGCACTTTTGAGGACCCAAAATTGGTTGGTACATTATTGTTAAAACGTAATTTTGGATCAACCCAGCTTAGCTCATTTTGACCCGGTACCCAACCGCCCATTTCAAATTGAAAAGCTATAGCAACAGACACACTTACTGCAAGTTCACCGAACTCAGATATACTGAGGTCCACTCTGTTGCGGGTAGCATCAAGAAGTGCCGCAAGATGACGGACTGTAACAAAGATGAAGGCCAACAAAATGAAAGCACAGTAAAATCCTGAGATGTTCCCTCGATACAGACTTGACATCTGAGCCAACTTTAAAAACCTGAGCGAAATCTTGTGGACGGAGGATTTGGAGGTAACAAGTGAGGCGGAAGAGGACACACACGAGGAAAAACACCACTGTTCTGTACAGCCATGAGAAGAGTTCCAAAATGCATGCTACTGTATCACTCACTAAAACAGTTCGCAAGAAGGGAATAGTAGTGACACCCGAACTGTACCACCAGATTTTGTATGCACTCTCAACAGCAAAACATCGGAAAACGAACATGGAAGGATTTAAAGTGATCTCTGCATTTATAAACAAAAACTACTTTTCAAAGATCCATTTAAGTTTGATAAGTTGAACAATTCTGTTACTCATTAGATATTACCACTTAATGAATCTTATTTCAAACGATCTTTATTTATATTTATTGCTAGACCAGACAAAAACAAACCCCATAGAACTGCATCTACTCAATTAAATTTTGGTCTCACATTTGTATGTTGTATCTAATTAGATCATTTTGTGATCAAGGCCTATAGCAGTCAGATTCACCACCAATGGGTAGCTGTCTTCTTTAAAAAGAGAGTCATAATAAATCTGTTCTAATAGTCAAATTCATATCCAATTTCTTAGCACTAATCATGTTCTTTTCATTTCATTCATTGACTCCTTCAAGTTAAACAAAATATATTTATTATTTCAAATCAAGTCAAAGTGTCCAACTCAGAGATCCAGAAATTTATTAATCTTACCAGTATCAAGAAAGACAATACAATCCGTAGATTAGTAAAATATTAGAGCAAAATGGTCCTAACACATGATGATAATAACAGACATATAATAGAAACTTCAACCATTTCATTTTGTTTCACCCATCAAGTAATTCAACTCAAATCCTAAACTTTTTCAAATCAAGTCATAACCAAAAATTCAAATGTAATAAACCTCTGCCTATATTTACTAAAAACACAAAATGATATAACCTTAACAACCCATTCATAAGAGTAGTGACTTACTCAAATCACAAATGGAGACAGAGTTGTAAAATCTGTAGACGAGTCGAGAAAAGAAGCAGTGAGTACCAGAAAGATGCTTTAACAACCGACTTTAACGACCTTTTTTCCTTCTTTATACTATTTTCTCATTGACTGCCCTTACTTATCAGTCACGATGAAATTGGCAAGGCAAACAGATTAGACTTGATACTCAAGACAACTTACAAGTAGCTGCACTCACTTATTGCCGATCCTCCAGCTTAAGCAATTTTTATGGGACAAACTACATAATATAATCACCAGAGATGAGATTTTAATGCATTTTTTTAAGGAACTGGTAGCCATCCAAAGCATATCGATCATAGAATCCTGAAATGTAACCAAAGATACGAGCACAATTGCTTATCCATAACTGGCTCCCAAAACTAGAGCACATAAGTATGCTCAAGTGTTTTGCAAGTCAACAAAAAAGTTATAAAATCTTTATTCACCTTCTTTTAAAGGAGAACCGAACTGATCTGGTGCCCTGCGTTGCAATCCCCTGCTCATACCAAGATGGATTTCCCAATTTGACCTGTTCAAGCATGCATTTATGCTGTTTAGACGAAAGTCTCAGAAGAATGAAAGAACATCATTCATGCAATATGTAACCTAAGAAGTTTGAACCTTATTGAAATATGAGGAAAATTTGCATACCATTACATAGCAACAACCTGTAGGAGAGGGCCTCGACAGTTTCTCACCAATTGGAATTTGAAAAAGTCACCATTGGTGTGCTGCCAATTACAGAACTCCAATAATACTCGGATGTTAAATCAACATAGATGACTTCGACACTTCGAAGTCGCAGTTGTTTGACTATCGATTGTTTAAACTGTCAACCTACACAAACAACTGTATGTTAACAATCAATGATAGGATGGATCTTTACATTATTTGTTATCAGTTATAAAAGTTACAACTTACATTTCCTGGAGTGTCCATTGTATCAACATATCTTGAACAAGAAAAAAGCTTGACTATCACTTGGAGTAAGTACAATATTTGTATCAAAAGTTGCTTCCACGTTCAGAAGGTAGACAACTAAGATCATACTAAGCAGTGCTTCCATCCCTTTAGAATGGTACTAAAATTTTAACATTCCATAAAGACAAAACCAATCAATCTTGTACACAGATAGATATTATGGCGCTTCCTTCGTTTTGCAAGCTTCTCACTTCGATACACTTTCAGAAACATGGACTATTTACTTTTGAAGAGAATTTCAGGCCTAAGATACTTTACTCTAACTCATTGGTACAATACATGGTAATCATGAATTCAAATTAGCATTGAGTTTCGATCCACAAGTTTTCGGTCAGTTATACGAAGGCATTTGGAGATCAATTATAATAACAATATAACATTATAACCTACATGCCAAATCAGAAGTTGCATTTGTTTAGATGGAGGGTGTACTTTTTATTCGAAATCCAGTATATTACATTGCTGCAATGATTATGTGACAAAGAAGTACCAAATAAAATTATTCGAGATGAGATTCTAATGCATTTTATTAAAAAACCGGTAGCCATCCAAATCATAATGATCAAATAACCAGGACACGTAACCAACGATACAAAGCACAATTGCTAATCTATAACTGGCTTTAAAACCTAGAGCACAATCAAGTATTTCACAAGTAAACGAAAAGGTCAATAGAAGATCTATTTACCTTCTTTCAAAGAAGGACGGAACTGATCTGGCGCCCAATTTAGCAACGCCCTGTTCATACAAAGACAGATCCAATTGCGGCAATAAGACCTGTTTCAGGCATTCATTAATTTTAGAGTGAAGTCTTC
This sequence comes from Pseudognaphalium luteoalbum, assembly GCA_963422505.1. NCBI lineage: Eukaryota > Viridiplantae > Streptophyta > Magnoliopsida > Asterales > Asteraceae > Pseudognaphalium > Pseudognaphalium luteoalbum. Next base: position 3,105,960 of record OY730192.1, read on the forward strand.
AAAGAATGAAAGAGCATCAATCTGGCCATGTGTAACTAACGGAGGTCAGTAAGGCCAAAAAATTAAAGCATTATAATCGATAACATGACATAAGTATTTAAAAACAGAATAGAAATGACAGCATGAATAACACCAAGACGTAGCAATTTCGATTCACTTACTAACGAGTGGGACGATTCGGATTATGACAGCTCAAACGAGTAAAAAGCAATAACTTACAAGTCAACGAGTCTAAAATCAACCTAAGCGTACCTTTAGAGTAGATAAGCCAACAAAGCCATTATATTCAAGAAATTGGATTTTTACTATAGAAACCTTCTCAAATACACACCTCAGAATGAAAGAACATCAATCAATCATGCCAGATGTAACTAAATTTAAAGATCAAAACTTTGTCAAACAATAGAAAAATAAAAGATAAAGCATTATGATGAAAATTTATGGCATGAAGTTAAACACATAAAAAGTGCATACAGTAATTAGCACCCGTATCTGCAATGTCACGTTATGAACAAGGTTGAATCTTGACGTAATAATTTCATCATTCTTAAGGCAGAATACTAGTAGTAACATTTAATAATCAAGAAAAAGAGAAAAACACTAACATTATTTTTTTTATGATAATTTAATGGATTGAAGAAGAAAGAATGCAGTGATTATAGTAACATACCAAATTCAATGGCGTTTGTTGAATACATACAACGGTTCACATCATCATCATCATCATCATCCTCATCGTTCAATCTATTAATGTGTCTAAAATTAAAACCCTAAATTTAAAATTAATAAATTGGGGATACTTACAGATACAGTGGAACCCTAAATTAGAGCGAGTAGAATAGAAATTGGTGGTAACGGAATGAAAGAATACCGTGGTGTATTTAACTATTTATACGTATTGATGGCGTTAAGTCTACGCTAAGGTCAAAGTCAAAGTGACGGTCAAAGTCATACGCGCTTTCTCACTTTTTTTCTTTAATTTAATATCTATACTAAGATCATTTGCAATCATAACATCATAGAGCCCCTTTTCCTCATGTCACGTCAGCATAACACCACAACACTATTTCAAAATATACTATCATAACACCAGAATGACCATTTTCCCCCCTTGACCCCATCACTTTCCACATCATTTTTATTTATTTAACAAAACAAAAACAATTTAATTAAAAACAACATAATTAAATAACTAAAATAGGATATAATTTAATTAAAAACACTAAAAATAATTAAAAATAATACAACTAAATTAAAAAATAATACAACAATCTTAATTAAAAACAACACAATTTAATTAAAAAACAATACAATACAATTAATTAAAACACACAACACCTAAAACTACTTATTCTAAAAACCAAATAATTAAAGATTACAAATAATTATTCATCCTCTTCATTCACAATAGGTATGTTGCGATAGTTTGGTGGAAGCGTCCAAATGTGCTCAGTGAGATCGTTTTGTAGTTGGTCGTGAACCCGTTTGTCACGTATTTCCTTGATTCTTGCTTGACTATCCGCAACACGAGTCCTAAAAGTATGAAATAGATGGAAGAAATGAGTGTGGAGTGTGTGTTTTGAAATGGGTTTAGGATGTGTATTTATAGGAAGTAAAAATGAAAAATAATGAAATTTTAAAAAAAGCCGTTGGGCTCTCCAACGGTAAAAAAAAAACATTGTTTTTTTTTCATCACCACCAACAGCTATATATGTATGTATGTGTTATATATATATATATTTATTTATTTTAAACCAATCACAAGGCAAAGAAAAAAATAAAAAACTGATGTGGGCTTCGCTTGTACGCCCGTTCTCCCTTCGTTCTTGGCTACACGACACCCGAGAACGCCACACACCGTGCGTCTCGACGTTTTGGAGCTCCAAAACGCCCCCATGCTGCCCATACCGAATGTTCTAATACTAACTACTATTAAATGATAATGATACTAATTTTATTTATTCTTATAGTATATTAAACGTAAAGTTTATATTATTATTATTAGAGTCAGGTTCACGAGGGCACGGGTCTAAGGAGGGAAAGGAGAACAGAGATCGAACCAATCAGCTTCTACCACATGTCATTAACATTAGGGATGTTTTCGTCCTTTAACCAGTTTTAACATGTGCTGACTGCTAACCTATCTAACCGGACTATTTAAAATTATTTTGCGTATACAAAATCACAAACAAATTGATTTTCATATTCCGTATTTTTTGCGATTGATACAAATCACGTTCAAAAGATAGATATACATATACTCCGCTCGTATATCAATCGCATATTCATACACTTTACATATATATCGCGATTACCTAAAACTACTTATTCTAAAAACCAATACAACATTCTTAATTAAAAACAATATAGCTATTTAAAACACACAATACCTAAAACTACTTATTCTAAAAATCATATAATTAAAGATTACAAATAATTATTCATCCTTTTCATTCACAATAGGTATGTTGCGATAGTTTGATGGAAGCGTCCAAATGTGCTCAGTGAGATAGTTTTGTAGTTGGTTGTGAACCCGTTTGTCACGTATTTCCTTGATTCTTACTGGTCTATCCACAACATGAGTCCTAAAAGTATGAAATAGATGGAAGAAATGAGTGTGGAATGTGTGTTTTGAAATGGGTTTAGGATGTGTATTTATAGGAAGTAAAAAAGGAAAAAAAATTTTTTTTTAAAAAGCCGTTGGGCTCTCCAATGGGAAAAAAAATTTTGTTTTTTTTTCATCACAACCAACGGCTATATATGTATGTATGTGTTATATATATATATATATATATATATATATATATATATATATATATATATATATATATATATATTTATTTTAAACCAATCACAAAGCAAAGGAAAAAAATAAAAAACTGATGTGGGCCCCACTTGTACGCTCGTTCTCCCTTCGTTCTCGGCTACACGACGTCCGAGAACGCCCCGGCGAGAACATCGCACACCGTGGGTTCTCGGCGTTCTGGAGCTCCAAAACGCCCCCATGCTGCCCATACCGAATGGTCTAATACTAACTACTATTAAATGATAATGATTCTAATTTTAATTATTCTTATATTATATTAAACGTAAAGTTTATATTATTATTAGAGTCAGGTTCACGAGGACACGGGTCTAACGAGGGAAAGGATAATAGAGATCGAACCAACCAGCTTCTACCACATGTCATTAACATTATGGATGTTTTCGTCCTCTAACCAATTTTAACATGTGCTGACTGCTGACCTATCTAACCGGACTATTTAAAATTATTTTGCGTATACAAAATCACAAACAAATTGATTTTCATATTCCGTATTTTTTGCGATTGATACAAATCACGTTCAAAAGATAGATATACATATAATCCGCTTGTATATCAATAGCATATTCATACATTTTACATATATATCGCGATTATAAATACAAAAGCGACATACATACACCGTTCATATAGATCGATCACATAAACAAAGTTACACAACAAAATATACAGTTATTTCGTGAAATTAGAAACGATGTCGACTCGGACATCTATGATAACAACTTCAACCAAAGAGAGTCGAATTGATGCTACAACTCAATTGATTGAACAATCACCTAGAATTCAACAATAGACGTAAGGTGAAGAATCTAAAATGCAGTACACACAAAAATGTAAAATGTGGTACACATTACAACCTAAAATGCAATATACACAAGCACGTAAAATGCTATACACATTACAACCTAAAATGCAGTATACACAAAAACGTAAAATGCAGTAAACATAACAACCTAAAAACGCAATTAAAAAATGTAATATGCAGTACACGCAAAAACCTAAAATGCAGTACACACAAAAACGTAATATGAAGTACACGTAAAATGCAGTACTCATAACAGCCTAAAACTCAGTACACACAAAACGTAAAATGCATTACACATAACAACCTAAAATGCGGTATACACAAAATCGTAAAATGCAGTATGTACGAGTGACGATATCATTTGCTTTCTTCTTTCACATGATCGCTTTTGAAATTTTAGGAACATATCCGAACGTTTCCTCTACCAATTTCATCTTATATCTGACTTAGAAGAACGTATACGAATGTTTTAACGCTTATATATGAAAGTTTGATTTAATTTTGATAAAATTAGGGCGGGAATTTAGAGCAAGTATGAAATTGAGAGAGTGTGTGAATTGAGAATGGTGGTGTGTGTTTTGGATCGTGAAAGAGAAAGTGAAATTAAATATAACCAAAAAGAAACAATCTGACCGTATCTGACAACACATAAGGATGGAGATGTATGTTACACGTGAAATGACAAACTTGCCCTTCGTTCCTATTACCATGTTACACTTTAGTCTATAACTTTTGAACCAACACCTAATAAGCCCCTGCTTTTCAGGATGAATTTTGAACCATAGATGAAAAAAATGAAAGGTTAGGATCCCCTACTCTCCTTTCTATGCAAAATAGGACTGCTCTTTTGATCTTTTAAGTTATTATTATTATATATAATAATTGTAATACTTTTATTTTATTTTTTTTGGAACAGCAGAAGCATTTAATTTCAATTATATTTATTATTACAATATTATTATTGTTTTTTTTATTATAAAGTTTTACTAGATACAAGACCTGCGATAGCGCGAGTGATTCAAAATGCTTTTGGTCATTTATATTTTTAAATATATATATATTCTCAAAGAGATATTTTTTAAAAGATTTTAGTTTTGTAGTATCATTCAAGGTTCCCTTGTTATCATAATAGAAAATAATAATAATAAGATACCTACCGGATCCTTTTTATTAATTTTGATTTAATAAATATTTATAATTTTAAATTAATTAAATATTTTAGGGGGATTATGACCTATTTTATTGGTTTAGGCCGAAATTTTTTTAGCTACTACGTATTCTTTAGATAATTAATTCATATTTATTAATTTAATTTATTTCTTCTAAATTTATTTAATATATAATGTATTATTATCTTTATCTAATCTAATTAAAATATAAAGGGGGTTAAGTGTAAGTATTATCAAATTAATCTTAACCGTTGAATCATAGGGAAAACCAATTAAGGGACGGGATTACTTCAAGCTATATATTTGCTTTAAGTATATGTAATATTCCGTACATAGATAGATATGATTTCATATTAGTTTTTTAAATTTTTATTTAAAAAGTTATATTATTATATCATTATATGCATTATAACTAGTTTAAGTTTTACAAAAGGTTAACAATGTAAATGTCCAAAGGATCTGTCTGAGCACATTATTAATTCATCTGTCATTTTATACATCTTGTTTTTATACTCCGTATACTATAGGAATTGGATTTAGACATCCAATTTCAAAATTGAAATAACCAATCATAAGTCACTATTTAGCTCATTATTTATTTATTTTATTTTATTTTTGTAAAAGAGAATAATAAAGTTTGGATAACGTAACGATGCAGTCTAATCTAATTTAAAACTAAAAGAATTACTATAAATTATATTCACTATCCTCTTTGTTCTAATCTCGGTGATGAAATTAAATATTAAAAACTATTAGATGTTAGACCCGTGTATAAACACGGGAGGTCGGAAGCAAACTATCTACATATTATTTATGTTAAGTCTCATTATCTACTACTTTAGTATCGGTTTTGGTAGTTTTTCAAGTGATAGATTATTACATCCATTACCTAAAATTATTTACGGAGAATTTGTACACCAATTCTTTTCATGTTGCGTATTTGGCTTTGAATACTCTCTAAAGTTATTTATTAGAGGAATAGAGGATAAGAAATTAGATAATCATAATTTCAAATTAACCTGAATTAACTAAACAATAATTATACTAACCTATATATTTTTATCAATTAGTCATAATCCATATTAAAGTGTAACTTTTACAACTTAATAGTAAAAAAGTATAAACATTGGAGGGTTTTTTTCATCTTATAACATGGAGTATTAAGTACAACTTATATGCTCACATAGATTCCCAATTGACAAACCGATAAGCAATCACTCTAAAATATTATTTTTAAAAAACAAAACTTTTTCGAATCAACAAACTTATATGAAATGCTCATTTTCAACATATGATAAAACCATATAATATTTTTACCTATATTAATAATACTAATAGAGTAATGATAATAATAGTAAATTAGTAGTAATAATAACAATTAAGCACGGCTCAAGTGGTACAATCAAATTATTCAATTGGTTATGAGATTTCTATTTTACAAAATATTTCAATAGCAAAGGTTTTCATTTACTATTAGTTTAAACTTGTGCATACACATATTTAAATATAAACATGACAATGACAATATAATATAAATTTGACAATGGTAACTCAAATAATATATTATCTATAAACCCGGGTATGTAAATGGGTCGTCAATGAAAATGTATAATACTTAAAAAAAACAAAAAGAAAAACATAGACACACATTGAAAAGTGTACGTTAATTATATTTATTTGAAACATTTGATGTGTATAAATAAATTGGACATATTCCATTTAATGTGTTTAGTTAAATATATATTAAATAGATAATGCAAAAATTGAATGAAAATATGTTTGTTCAATTATGTCCAAGTATGTTTGTTCAATTATGTTTATCAAAAATAAGTACGACCCGTTGGTGAAAGTTTGTATTAATAATCCGTTTAGACATTATTATTAAGTTTGTTACGTTGTACATTATATATCGTATGTTGCTAACAAATTATTTAGTTCTTAAAAACCTCAAAGGTCAAAGTTGGTTAACTCGTTGGTCAAAGCTGGTCAAGCTAGTCAAAGTTGGTCAAACTGGTCAAAGGTGGTCAAACCTAGTCAAAGTTGGTCAAAGGTGGTCAAACTTGGTCAAACTGGTCAAAGGTGGTCAAACCTAGTCAAAGTTGGTCAAAGGTGGTCAAACTGGTCAAAGGTGGTCAAACCTAGTCAAAGTTACCAACTAAGTCACCCAAACCCATTTTTGTTACCATTTTCCAAAATAGTAAGTTTGTCGGTTTTTAGAAATCGAGCCCCGTTTTTGTTGACTTGGTCAAACTTAACCCGAAAACTTTTACCCGAACCTTATATGTGTTTATGGACCATAAAAAGTTAGTTTGTCTATTTATAGCAAGCCTGCAAGTGTCGGTTTTTAAAGTGTTACCAAAATCAGTCCACTATCTCATTTTCCAGAAAATACACTTGTTTGTTGAATTTTTAATAAATTGTAAATTCTGATTTAACTCCCAAGAAAATTTTCAGTTATTCCTCTACATGTTAACCACTTCCAGTAAATTTTCTATGAATTTTAGGGTAGCCTAAGTATTTATCAAAATTGCATGTGTCCTCTGAGGTCCAACAGTTGACCAATCTGGACACATGCATGAAGATTGAGTTTTTGGGAAAAATCTACAACTTTTCAAGAAAGAGCTATCAGTACAACTTTTGTAGCTAACAAAATTCTTAAGATTTTGGCGGTGGTTTCAAGTCATTTGGAGTTGTGTAGCTCAAGATATGGTCAAAACCATATGAACAAAGTTTCTAACTTTTCAGAGCAGATTGTATATGTGCTTTTATATAAATTATTTAAAATATTATTCGAGCTCAAAAAGATATGAGGTTTGAGGAGTTTGAAAGCTAACATCTTGAACTTGATTTTAGACTATAAAAATGTCCGATTTCATGAAGAAATGATTTTTATAAAAATCGTGGAAGTGGACCAAACTTTCTGGACAGAAAGTATATCTTACTTTTGATAAATTTCAAGTTAATAAAAATGGTTTTTGAGCATGGTTCCTTACACAAATTGTTGAGTGAACTTTAGATACATGTTAATCAAGTAAAATAAGAGTGTTTAAGTGTTCTTACAATTGGGTTTTGAAGAAGAAATGCAGAGATGGATTGAGGAAGTCTTGAGCTTTAATTCCTTGCAAGAATCTTGAAAAATGGTGATGTATTGTGGTGGTGGTTAGTGGTGGCCTTGTGGTAGTTTATGGTGGTGAAGATGGTGGTTTGAGGGCTGAGTTTATCTCAGATTTTTAGTGAGAGAGAGAGAGAGTTGTAGAGAGAAGGTGGAGAAAAGGTGTGAGTGTGTGAAAGAGTGAAATGAGTAAATGCATGAAATGTTAGTGGTCTTGTAAGAGAATCACAATGATTCATTTTTGCATGAATTTTTAGAGGTGGAGAGAGAGGTGGCTGGTCCCCCATGGGCCCCCATCTGATTTCTTGTGTGATTTAATTAAATTCCAGACTGTGTTTGCGTATTTTGGTCGTTTACTCGTTATTTCATTAAATCGTTAAATCGCGTAACGTTTTCTTTCGTCGTTTAAATTAACGATATAAATTTGGATTATTTTTCATTAAAGTATTATTAAAATACTTATTTTTAGTTGTCAAAATATTTATTGACTTTAGTTTGGTTACTGGATTCGATTCGCGCGTTTTTACTGCATTTGTCACATTTTAATTAAAACGTCTAGGTTTTTCGTGTATTATTATATAAAAATAATAATATATGATAAATAACTTCTAAAAATAGATTTAAGTTATTTATAGAAAGGTTTTCACCAACGTCGTATAGTTTGTCGGACTCCGTCCGGTTGTTTCGCGTAATATCAGCAAATCACGTAAGCGTAATATAAAACAATTACGTAGGCGTATATTCACATAAATATACAATTAGTTACAAGTATTTAGCCTAAATCATATCTAAATAACGTAATTAGAGTTTCGGTTAATTTTAAAAGTTAACCTAAATTGCCGGGTGTCACAACAAATCTTAATTCTGCCAAGCAAAGCTACAAGGTTAATTCTGCTAAACAAAAGTTAACCAAATTTAGTTCTGCCGGGCAAAAATTAAGTGGTTCAGAAATTAATTCTGTCAGGCCACTTAATGATGTCAAGTCAAAAATTAGTTGGGTTTGGAAACCAACTGCCTGTCACCAGCATCAATTACATTCAAAAGAGTTGATGCTGTTGACAAGAAAGGGACACCCACAACCAAATTGGTTTGGGTTCCCAAGAGAAACTGATCTTTTGTCGTTTGTATGTGCAGAGCAAGAAGAAAAGCTTATGGCATATTGATAGTGGATGCTCTAGGCACATGACAGGAGATAGAAGCAGATTGGAGGACTTCAAAGTTATTGATGGAGGTCCTGTTGCTTTTGGAGGTAATCCTAAAGGAGGAAGGATTACAGGGATGGGAAATGTCAACAGTGACAAGATGAGCTTCAATGATGTATACTTTGTTGAACAACTGAGGTACAATTTATTAAGTGTTAGTCAAATAACAGAGAAAAAGAACCCAATGTTCTTTAATGTCACAGAATGCTGTATTCTTTCTGAGAAGTTTGTTCTTGACCTCAAAATGATCTTAATGAAAATTCTCAGAAAGAACAACATGTATAGCTGTGAATTGGCTAAATTTGTACCCAAACCTGAGTTGAGTTGTCTCATTTCAAGAGCAACTGTCAATGAATCTGACCTTTGGCATAGAAGGATGTGTCACATGAATTTTAAAACAATAAACAAACTTGTTAAAGGAAAGCTTGTCAGAGGTTTACCAGAGAAAACATATTCATGTGATGACCACTGTGTTGCATGTTAAAAGGGCAAGCAACACAAATCCTCTTATAAGGCCAAGACACTGAACTCTATTGACTCACCTTTACATTTACTGCATATGGATTTATTTGGACCAACAAATGTGAGCAGTATAGGTAAGAAGTCATATTGCGTAGTGATCACTGATGATAATAGCAGATTTAGTTGGGTATTCTTTCTTAGAACCAAAGATGAAACTGGAGAAATTCTAAGGTCATTCATCATTAAGATTGAAAACAAGAGATGGATAAATTCTGTGAATCAAAAGGTATAGATAGACAATATAGTGTTCCTAGAACTCCTCAACAAAATGGAGTAGCAGAAAGGAAAAATAGGACATGATATCGCTCGTTTTGTACATGTTTATCTTTAGCGATATCATTGTTTTGTGCGTTCGTTTTAAGTGGACTTATTGAACTTTCGGTACTTAATTAGTTTGAAATGAATTCTAGGTATCAAGGTTGAAGGATCGAAGTTTGGATGGCATTTGGGTGATGATTCAAGCAAAAATATGGAAAGTGTTGAACACGTGCGGTTACACCAAAGCTGGTTGCTGGAAAATGCAAAGAAGCCGCCGGGTAGAAGACACTAACCGCCGGGTCCTCTTGAAACCCGCCGGTTTTGTTGTTCAACCCGCCGGGTGATTTAATTGGTCCATCACATTTTCGTAGCAGAAACATTCGTCCTCATGAATCCTGTAGAAGCCGCCGGGTTGTTTGTTTTAGCCGCCGGGTCTCCTTTTGCCTTTAAGCCGCCGGGTCTTCGTAACAAGCAACCGGGTTCCCCTGAAATTCGAATGACCCGCCGGGTCGTTACCACTAGCCGCCGGGTAGTTTGGGCGGCAGACCACTTTTTATCCTTGAAAAGCACTTTTGCTTTTGGAGAGACACCAACTTTTTTACATTCAGCTTATACACACGAAAAATACCAAAAAAAATGGCGATTTTTGGGTTGTGAAAGATTTCTTCCATAATTCTTGAAGATTTGCTTAGTCTAACTTATTCCGGGTTCAAACATTCATCATTCCAACTTTGTAATCACTCGGTTTGCACTTTTCATTCTAATATAAGCATGTTTTCTTTGATTTCTTTGATGATAAGTGTGTGTGATGATGTTAGTATGATTGTTGGCTAGATTTTTGTCATACTTGCTTGGATGAACTAGTTAGTAACTAGGGGTGTTATATTTTGGTGTGAGTTTATGCTTCGAGTTTGAGATTCATCCACAAATTTGTATGTAACTAGTTTGATCTTGTTAAACTTGTCGGTATTTTGGCTAAACAACTTTGGCGAATGTTTGTTGTTTAATAAAAATATTTGTTATTTGTATAAAACGTATGAATGAACCATTTCCGCGAACGTGGATGATGTTACAAGTTAAATGAGCTAGCTAGCATGATATGAGTTAGCGACAATGGTGAATGTTTTTCGTGTGGATGAATGATAAACTCTTATAGCTTGAACTTATGTTTAATCTCCAACTTGTGTGTTTGAGCTTGATGTTATTACATTAACTTGTTTGATAGCTTGCTAAGGGATATAGCGAATGTTTCCTTGTTAGTAAATTGTTATCGGCTATTTGTCTATAAATGGTCGAACTTAATTATGAATGTGGTTTTGGAACAAGTTGATGGTTAAGGTCAAATATGCAAGTAGGTAGCCATGGCGAATGTCCGTTACTTGATTAAATCATAGGTTTGTCGATTGAAGTTGAATCATTAGGCGATGGCGAATGTTAAGCCTAGGTTTGATGGAAAATTGTTTGCATAAAATAAACCGGTTTTAACTTTACACCCCGAAATCACTAACGATCTAATCCAAGCAAGTATAGTTTTTAATATCTGAAAGTACCAAACAATTAACCCGACTCTTAAGAGTCCACTTGCCTAGTTTAACTGAAAATTGTAGTTTTAAGCATCGTGGCAATTCGGTCACACCCAACCACATTTTACTTTCTTTTATCTAATTAATCACATTTAACTTCAACCTCTTAAACTTAAGTTCCCTGCGTTCAAACCCGAACTTACCCAACTATACTACTACACGATAGGGTCCACTGCCCGGTTGTGTTCTGGTCTAGCGCGGTACTTTCTTGTTTATTTTACAACGATAAATTTAATAACTAGATTTTGCACATCAAGTTTTTGGCGCCGCTGCCGGGGAGCTTAGCGTTTAATTGAAGTTAATTTAAGTGAGATTGATTGATCCTTTCTCGGAATTTATTCTTTGAAAGTTACTTTTTTTTGTTGTGTTGCGCCGGTGCATTTGACGGTTTTATCTTTTGTGCTTTATAGGTTTGATTTGGTAGTGGATGAGCACAAGAAGTTCGGGCCACGAACTACTTAGTCCCTTGTCCAATCCGGAGAAAGCCGCTAAAAAGAAACGAAGGAGGAAGCCAAAGAATAATCCAACGGATTCAACTTGTAGTCGCACGGATTCGGATACATCTTCGGGAAACGTCTTGATCGAAGAGGTTTTTGAAGACGAGCTTGTAACACCTGAGCACGCGGAAGAGGTTATTATAATTGAAGACGATATGGCGGATGAGGATGATACTCCTATTTGCTCGCGGGTTAGAACCGTAGCACCGACACCCGAGTCGGCCATACGGGTTCCGGATATTGAGAATGATAATTTCTCTTTGAAGGGGCATCACATGCAACTCATTAGGGATAAACAATTTGATGGAAGGGTGCGGGCCGATCCGCACAAACATATTGCGAGTTTTCTTGAGATTGGGAGTTGGTTCAAGTATGGGCCAAATATGGATGAGGCAATTCGCCTACGGACTTTTCCTATGTCTCTATGTGGTGAGGCGAAGATATGGTTTCAAGAATTGGAACCAAACACCATTACATCATGGGACGAGATGAGAGAAGCATTTGTTCGGCGGTATTACCCTCCGGCTTTGGCCGAAAGGTTATTGAATGAGATTAGAGCCTTCAAACAACAAGAAGGCGAAAGCTTGGTAGAAGCGTGGTGTAGGATGAAGGAAATGTTGCGAAATTGTCATGGCCACGAGTTGAAAAAGAGGGATATTATTGTGTTGTTCTACAATGGTCTTAACATAAATTCGGCTAGTATTCTTGACGCTTCGGGAGGTGGTCAATTTCTTTATAAGACACCAAACGAAGCTTGGAAGGTTCTTGAGGATAAGGTGATCCAAAGCCTAAATTGGGCTAAAGATAAAGAAGGGAAACCGGTGAAGAAGCATGTTGCTTTTGTGGAAGGAACAAGTGGTAAGGATGGAAGCCCCAATGACTCGGCAATGATGAAAGAAATCAAAGCATTATCTTCTAAGTTTGATGCTCAATTCAAGACACTAAAGGGTGAAATCAAGGAGCTTCGGGAAGGTTGTGGTAATTGTGGTGGTAACCATGCCACGGCAAATTGTGCACAAGATGATTTACCAATGGTGGGAGATGAGGAAGATGTAAATTTCCTCCAACAAGGAAATTACCAAAGTGGAAACTACCAACGGGGTGGTTACCAAAATAGGAATTCGGGAGGTTATCAAGGAGGAAGCTACAACCAAAACAACCGATTTTCTCGACCGAATCAACCGTACAACCAAAACTCAAATCAAAATTACAACCAATCCTCGAACCAACACTACAACCAAAACCAACACCAAGGTTCTTCAAGAGACAACAACCCACCACCGGTTCAAAAACAAGAACCTACTTTGACTCCTATGGAACAAATGATGAAGGAGTTCATGACTAAGCAAGATGCTTGCACCGAGAGGTTAAAGACCCAAATGACGAATATAAGGCTTAGTGTGGAACAAGGGCAAAAGAATCATCAAGCCTCCATACAAGACTTGGAAAGGAAAATGGATAGGTTGTCCGAGGGGCAAAGTAGTAGGCCAACCGGTGGCCTACCAAGTAACACGCAACAAAACCCAAGACAACAACCATCATCTTCTAGTGGAGGGTCAAAGCCATACCAACCACCGCCCGCAAGGAACGAGCATGTGAATGCTATTGTTACACGGAGCGGAAAGGAACTTCCACCACAACCTCAAGCCAAAGACAAAAATGTTCCTAACTCTTTTGTGCAGGAATTTGAGGAAGAGGCGGATGAAGAAAATGTTGGTGATTCTACACCAACGGATGCACCGGTGTTACCTACACCGGTTGTAAAAGCGTACAAGCCAAAGATTCCATACCCTCAAAGGCTAAGGAAGGAAAAGATTGCGGCCCAATACGGAAAATTTGTGGACATGATCAAAGGCATCCGAATCAATGTGCCTTTGGTTGATGTACTAGCCGGGATGCCGAACTACGCCAAATTCATCAAAGATTTGGTGAGCAACAAAGAAAAGCTTTCGGAAGCTTCGGCTATGTTCTTGAATGAAGAATGTTCGGCTCTTGTTCAAAACCAAATCCCACCAAAGCTTGGTGATCCCGGGAGTTTCATCATTTCTTGTACTTTGGGTAAATTCATTACGTGTGATGCATTAGCCGACCTAGGGGCTAGTATTAATTTGATGCCTTATTCTTTGTATGCGAAATTGTCCCTAGGATCCCTCACCCCCACACGTATGAGTATTCGTCTTGCCGATAGATCTTTCCAATATCCCATTGGGATTGCGGAAAACATGTTAATTGAAGTTGGCCAATTCACCTTCCCGGTAGATTTTGTCATCCTAGAAATGGAAGAGGATAGTAAGGTACCGTTGATTCTAGGAAGGCCATTTTTACACACCGCGGACGCCATAATAGGAGTCAAAGACAAGAAATTGACTTTAGGAGTAGGTGACGAAAGGATTGCCTTCACGGTCGACAAGGCCATGAAGCATCCTTATTCTAACGATGACTCTTGTTTTAGCATTGATGTGATAGATGATGCGGTAGATGAAGAATTGGAAAGCTTGCTTGGATTGGAATCGGAACTTGTTGACTTCCTAGGGGCACATGTTGAAGCAATGACCGAGGAGGAGTTGGTCATGAGCATGGAAGAGACAAATGATGAAGAAGAGCTCAATGGTGAGGAGGCATTTGAGGAGCTTAAAAAGGATGACGATATGAGGATCAAAACATCATTGGAGGATCCACCACGTGATTTGGAGTTGAAAGAACTCCCAAGCCATTTGGAGTATGCCTATCTCCATGAGGAAAATCTCCTACCCGTAATCATTTCCTCCTCCCTTGTAAATGATGAAAAAGTTAAATTGTTGAATGTACTCAAGGCTCACAAAAGAGCTTTTGCTTGGCGAACATCCGACATACCGGGAATAAGCCCATCATTTTGTAAGCACAAAATCAATTTTGTTGATGATTTTAAACCCGTTGTTCAAAGACAACGGAGGCTTAACCCCAATATGGTGGATGTAGTCAAGAAAGAAGTGATTAAGCTTCTTGATGCGGGTATCATTTACCCTATTGCGGATAGCTCTTGGGTGAGCCCGGTACATTGCGTGCCAAAAAAGGGGGGCATGACCGTTGTGGCTAACGAGAAAAACGAAATGATACCCACACGGACGGTCACGGGTTGGCGTGTATGCATTGACTATAGAAAATTAAATGATGCTACACGGAAAGATCATTTTCCCCTCCCATTTATTGACCAAATGCTTGAAAGGCTAGCGGGAAACGAGTTTTATTGCTTTCTTGATGGATTCTCGGGGTATTTCCAAATCCCAATAGACCCCGAGGATCAAGAAAAGACCACTTTTACTTGCCCTTTCGGCACTTATGCCTATAGGAGGATGCCTTTCGGTCTTTGCAACGCCCCGGCCACTTTTCAAAGGTGCATGATTGCCATTTTTCACGATATGGTTTAAACCTCCATGGAAGTCTTCATGGATGATTTTTCGGTCTTTGGCAACTCATTTGCATCATGTTTAAAAAATTTGGATAAAATGTTGGAGAGGTGTGAGAAAGCCCACCTAGTGTTGAATTGGGAGAAGTGCCACTTTATGGTACGTGAGGGTATTGTGTTGGGACACAAAGTGTCGGGATTGGGTATTGAGGTTGACCGAGCAAAAGTTGATGTTATTGCTAAACTACCCCCTCCGACTAATGTAAAAGGCGTTAGGAGTTTCTTGGGTCACGCCGGGTTCTACCGTAGATTTATTAAGGATTTTTCAAAAATCACCCGACCGATGACTAAGCTACTTGAAAAGGATACGCCCTTTGTGTTCGATGACCCTTGTTTGAGTGCATTTTCGACCCTTAAGGACCATTTGACCCAAGCACCCATAATAGTTTCCCCCGATTGGTCCCAACCATTTGAGCTTATGTGTGATGCAAGCGATTTTGCCCTAGGAGCCGTCCTAGGACAAAGAGTAGACAACCATTTTAAACCTATCTATTTTGCTAGCAAAACATTGAATGGGGCCCAACAAAACTACACCACGACCGAAAAAGAGTTGCTTGCGGTTGTGTTTGCCTTTGACAAGTTTAGGCAATATCTTGTGCTTTCAAAGACCGTTGTATTTACCGATCATTCGGCCCTCAAATATCTTTTTGCCAAACAAGATGCAAAACCGCGTCTTATTCGTTGGATTCTTCTCTTGCAAGAATTCGACATCGAAATTAAAGATAAGAGGGGTGCCGAAAACCTTGCCGCCGATCACTTGTCGAGATTGGAGAATCCAAATCTTGACAAGCAAGGCGATACTAACATTAATGACTCTTTCCCGGAGGAATTTTTGTTTCATGTAGGTACAAGCGAGGAGGACGAGGATGAAGCACCTTGGTATGCCGACTTAGCAAATTATTTGGTCGGTGGAGTTTTGAGAAAGGGGATGAGCCATCAAGAGAAAAGCAAGTTTTTCTCGAACCTCAAATATTATTTTTGGGAAGAACCGCATCTATTCCGGGTTTGTGCGGATGGGATGGTGAGGAGATGTATATCGGGTGGTGAAACTAGAAAAATTTTGGACGCATGTCATCACGGGCCCACCGGTGGACATTATGGCCCTTCGGTCACCGCCAAGAAAGTTTATGATGCGGGTTTCTATTGGCCCACGATTTTCAAAGAAGCAAATACTTTATGCCAAACGTGTGATGCTTGCCAAAGAACCGGAAGCATCTCTAAAAGGGATGAAATGCCACAAACTAGCATCCAAGTGTGTGAAGTGTTTGATATTTGGGGCATCGACTTCATGGGCCCATTTCCTCCATCTTTCAAGAATGAATATATTTTGGTGGCGGTTGATTATGTGTCCAAATGGGCGGAAGCAAAGGCGTTGCCCACAAATGATGCTCGGGTGGTGATCGACTTTTTAAAGAGTTTGTTTTCTCGATTTGGGATGCCTAAAGCGTTGATTAGTGACAGGGGGAGCCACTTTGCTAATGCTCAACTTGAAAAAGTGCTTAAAAGATATGGGGTAAATCACCGGTTCTCGACTTCCTACCACCCACAAACGAGTGGTCAAGTCGAGAACACAAACCGTGCTTTGAAGAGGATTTTGGAAAAAACGGTGAAGGACAACCGAGCCTTATGGTCCAAGAAGCTTGAAGATGCATTGTGGGCATTTCGCACCGCCTACAAGACACCTATTGGAACAACACCATATCGGTTGCTCTACGGCAAAACCTGCCATTTACCTTGTGAAATTGAGCACAAAGCTTATTGGGCACTCAAGAATTGCAACTTAGATTTGGTTGAAGCGGGTGAGAAGAGGATGTTACAACTCCATGAGTTGGATGAGCTTCGATTGCAAGCATATGAGAATTCTCGCCTTTACAAAGAAAGAACCAAAGTTTTGCACGACCGAAAGCTAAAAATGAGAAAAGAATTTAAGGCGGGTGACAAAGTGCTTCTTTTTCAATCCCGATTTAAGTTGAAGCAACCTAAGTTCAAGCCACGTTGGACCGGCCCTTATACGGTCAAGCACGGTTATCCATCCGGATATGTGGAACTTATCGGTTCGGATGGTGGAGCCTTCATTGTAAATGGTCATCGTTTGAAGCTTTATCATGAGGAGGATGTCGGAAGCGAGTGGGAAGACCTCGCGACTTACCCTAAGGACAAATGAATTCGGGGTCGAGTCGAGCTTTGGACTCGTTAATAAACAAAGTGTCCAATCGGGTCAAACCCGTTTTCATATCCTTTTTATCCATTATAGTAATTCAATGTCTATAATATTATTACTATGTTATTCTTCTTCTTTGTTTTCTTTGAAAAAAAAAAAAAAAAAAAAAAAAAAAAAAAAAAAAAAAAAAAAAGGGGTTTTGCTTTAAAACGAGAAAGAAGCCGCCGGGTGAAACACAAAAACCGGCGGTTCATTAAACTACACGGCGGGTCAGGAGGCAACTATGCCGGGTGAATTAATTTTTCACCACTTGTTGTTAACAGAAAGATTTGGCCTTTTCAGGCCTCTAGGAGCCGGCGTGTTGGTAGTTAACCCGGCGGGTAGTATTACCTAGCCGGCGTGTTGTCTCACCAAACCGGCGGGTATATTTTATCTTTCGACCCGGTAACTAGTTGCGACCCGGGACCAACCCGCGCCCAACCCGTATGAAGCCGGCGGGTCATTAACCCTACCCGGCGGGTCCCTCGCTATATCTGCGATTTTTACACTCGATTTTTACCATTTTTTTCACCAACCTCCATTATTTTTATTTCTTCTTCTCCGACTGCTGCTAAAACTCGACTTTCCCCACATAATTTCGAAACTTTTACACTCTTCTCATCACTAATTCTTGTTTCAATGGCTCCTAAGGTATGGATTAACATCTTTTTACTTGCGATTTGTGGTTTTAATTCTCACATTACTTTACATGTGGGGTTTTGCAATTGCTAAGTGTGGGGATGTTTAATCTTATCCTTTTGTTGTTGTTGATTATGTATACATGCTATATAACTAATTTCCTCCATGAAATTGTGTTTAATTGCTTGATTTGGTGAATTTTGTGAATTAGGGTCTATGTGAATAGTGTAAAATCCGAATTTTAGGGGTGATAAATGATTGAAGTTGTTTGATTTACATGTTCTCTCTGTCACATTGCTAGTATTTGCTCATTTCATGATTGAGTTCATAATTTGAAATTTATTTTAAGTGATAGGGTTCTTGTTAAACTTGAAGAATTTGATAATGGTGATGTTTTGGGTATTATTTTACTAGACATAATCATTGGTTGTAAGACATTACTTGAAACTAGTTTATATGTTTGATACTATGATTATTGAAAGTTGAATGAAATTGATGAACTTGGTTGGGATGTCGGTATATTGTACGAATTATTGTGTAATTGTGATTGTAAGTCTAGCTTAACTGAAATGATGTTGATTAGGCATTACTTTTAGCTCGGTCTAGTTTGATATTGGATTACACATTCTTTGTACATGGGTTGAGTTTGTAATTTGAGATTTGGGTATGTTGAGCATGTTTGATTATTAATCTAGTTGAATTGCTTGCTACCTTGGTTTTGGGCTAGTTATTTATTTGGGGGAGGTTACGATTTTTGACATATTATCGCTCCTTTTGTACACGAGACATGCCTATGATTATGACTAATGCTAACATTTGTTTTGTGCAACGTGGTGTTCTCTTGTGTTTGTTTTTGTCAGTTTGGATTTTCCTCACGCAAATCGCGCAAAACCAATGCTTCCAAGAGAGCCGCTGAGACTTCCACCTCTCAATTGCAAGATGAGGAGGAACTCCCACATGTTGGTCCTGAGGTTGCAGAAGCCCTCTTTATTCCTGCTAACGTGCACCCATGGCTACGATTTGACCAAAGATGGGTGCATTACGCCAAGTATGCCAGAAATTTGTTCTCTTTGTTAAAGAAAGAATTTGAACTCTCAAGATACGTCGAGTGGGAACCTCTTGAAGCTGTCGGGCTCTCTCAGCCAATCCGAGATCTTCTCATTCAGAGGTTTGAGTTTGGGGGAAATGTTTATGAGTTCACTGAATGGGAGAGAATATTCAACATTAGGGAGCCCGTATTCAAGGAGCTATGTTATGAGTTTCATGCCACTCTGATTCTGCAACGAGATGTAACTTCTGCTACCGATGCAAACTTCATGAAGTTCAGACTAGGAGGCGAACCACGCTCCCTTTCTCTGAGGCAACTTGCGGAATGTTTGGGTATCTATTCCCAAGCTGAGCTCGACTATGAATTTTTTGATGGCTACTTGATTACTGGGGCTCGAGTTCAGGCCACTCATGAGTTCATTGAGGGAGATTTCTGGGAACAGTTCAGTGGGAGGGAGTTTGAAGCTAGCTCAGTCTCGTACAAGGACATGAATAATGTCCATCTTCGTGTCATCCACCGTTTCATTACTCACACCATCGCCAACAGGCGTGAAAATAACGAGAAAGTGACCCTGGCTGATATTTGGTATTTAAGACAGATCTATGAGAGGATCCACATAAATTTCCCGTATTGTGTGGCCCATTATCTAGACACGACCGCAGGGGGTTTGAAGGACAAAAGTCCTATTGTTGGTGGTCACTTTGTCACCTTACTTGCTAAGGGTTTGGGTGTGAATTTTGGAATAAGGCCTGCTTTGACTCCAGTGGATCGAAATCAGAAAAGCATTGGTTACCTCATGTACCATGCAGCTAAGGCAGTGGCTAAAAACAAAAAGGGATTCATTCCCTTTCCGGAGGAGCCAGCACCCGAGCAATCTCGACAGCCACCACTGAGACGCCAAACAGCGCAACCGCAACAACAGCAAGGGCAGGATCAACCATCTCTTTTTGATCTTATGCAGGGTATTCGAGGAATTCAAGTGAGCACTAATGATTTCCGGAATGACTTTAGCGAGTTCAGGACTGAAGTAACTGATTGGCAGCAACAGATGGACTACCGGGTCGGAAACGTTGAGTACCAATCCGCATGGACTGCCGATAACCTCAACTGGATTGCTGATCAGCAGGGGTACCAAACTACTTACGCCCAACCTTTGTACCAATGGGGCACCCCTGAAGCTAACCAACACCCACCACCCGTGTATGATCATCAGACAGCCTTGGAGGACGCCCAGCGAAGACACCAAGAGGATTTCGAAAGGCAGTTGCGGCGGGAACAAATGAATCGTGATGCTCCTTCCGGTTCTCAGAATTGGAACCCATGGCCACAGGATCGCGACCAGCAAGATGGGTCTCAAGGACCAAGTTCAGGGGGTTGGGGATGGCCCTTCTAGTTTGGTTATTATTATCTTTATGCTTTAAGTTTAGAGTGCCTGCGTGCCTCATTTGTTAAACAATTTATTTCATGTTTCATTACTTATCCTTACTAGTATTTTGAACCTCTTGCTTTGAGTGACATTTGGGTACCGTTTTGTACAATGTCACTCAATTGCAATGCCCTTTGTTTATTTTATTTCTATCTAGGTAATAGCTACAAGTTCTTGCTTGTTGGATTTGGAACACGTGCGCCGGCTGGCAATAAGTTCAGCAAATGCACTCGCACGTCAAACAAACCCCCGGGGAAGTTCTCGTTCCCTTTACCCCTTCGCACTCATAATTTTTATGCCATTTTTGCATTGAGGGCAATGCAAATCTCAAGTGTGGGGAGGGTTTAAATTCACTTGAATTTTATTCTTAAATTGTTTGTCCTCCTAAGTTGTTGCTTCAAGATATAGGACTAATATTAGTAGACGAAGCACCAATCAAGTTAATAAGTCTAACACTAAACTTCGACAGGGGATCTTCCCACTCATTCAGTTGGCTTACTCAACTTGATTATCCCTCTTGCTATAAAATTTTTTTTTAAGAGATGTGTCATAAAAAGCAACCGCATAGGGTGAATCGCATGACTAGCACACTTGTAGCCCCCACTATAAATGGTGAGAAATTCGAGCCTTATTGAGAAAAACACTTATCTTTAGTGTTTACATTATATGTTGCTATGAGTGTGCCGGTGATAGTAGTTTGTTCTAGAACTTGCCCTAGTGATGCATTTCGAGACCGCTGTGGGATCATAGAAATATGATATAGGTGGGGTCAAAGACGAGGAGGTATTCTCAGGATTTGGAGCTTAATTCTTATAGTTTTGACTTTCTAGCCAATTATTTAGTTTGTGTTTGATCTTTTATAGATTGCACAAGTTTACTAATCGGCCAAGGAATCTTGACTATTTTGGATCCTATTTTCTGCTTTACACCAATTTACGTCCAGTTCACCCAGGTCGTTGGCACTCATTTTTAGTGCTAAGAAACCCGTAGACACTTCCACATACACTCCACTAAAATGCTAGCCTAAATTTTTGCATAGTCATGACCCGAATCATATATTTTTCTTGAATGTTGCCTAATTGGAATTTTAAATGAGTTTTATCTAAATGTGACTTAAATCGTTTTTAAGTGGGATTCTTGTGTTAAAAGTCTATAATTGAGATTGCATGAAATGAAAATTGTTTGAATGTAAAAGTTAAATGATTGAAGTTGAAAGCAATAAAATTAATGAAAGCTAACAATTGAGCTTAGTCTAGGATTGGATGATTGTAGTCAACTAAATGGCCTTTGAAACTCTGAACAAGTAGTTCCCGAGGGGTGTTTACACCTAGCCACTTAAGGCCTTTATCCGGTCTAGGATGGTTGGTCCGAAAGTTCGCTACACAGGGTTCATAGAAAGTCATAGAATGCAATTACTCCAATCAAAATGTGTAAACCAATTCGAGTTACTGAGTGCAATTTATGAATACGAATTGTAGGTGAAATTGAAGTATAAGTTTAATGGATGTGGCATGAGAATCCTAAGTTTACTATTGTCACATACATAAACCATTAGGTAGCGTTTCCACATTTTTAATGGGTCTTGACTACCACTTTTCACCGATTACTGTGTCTATCTTACCCAATTCCATATTTAGCCTACATGTGTTACAACATACGTTTAGAGTACCTCCTTTGAGATCTCACTTGGTGCTCACGCCAAGACGGTGGAGATTTGATCCTTGTGCAAGCCTATGGTAACATTGCATCACGACTTGGCTTGATTGAGTGTTACATCAATTACTTCCTTGCCCTGTAGTTCTATAGGTTGAGAGTGAGTGATTAAACACTTATCCTATTGTGAGGTGCTAGGTCGTGCATTCGGGCTTGACAAATATTTCATCCCAGGTTTTGCTAATTTTATAATGTTGCTAACATGATTGCTTTGGTGATTGATGTTAGTATTGTTTTGATAAGCCTAATCTCCATTTCTGAAAATGCAAGAGGGGGATTGTGAAATTGTAAAAGACAGTTTTGCTTGAGGACAAGCAATGTTCAAGTGTGGGGATATTTGATATCGCTCGTTTTGTACATGTTTATCTTTAGCGATATCATTGTTTTGTGCGTTCGTTTTAAGTGGACTTATTGAACTTTCGGTACTTAATTAGTTTGAAATGAATTCTAGGTATCAAGGTTGAAGGATCGAAGTTTGGATGGCATTTGGGTGATGATTCAAGCAAAAATATGGAAAGTGTTGAACACGTGCGGTTACACCAAAGCTGGTTGCTGGAAAATGCAAAGAAGCCGCCGGGTAGAAGACACTAACCGCCGGGTCCTCTTGAAACCCGCCGGTTTTGTTGTTCAACCCGCCGGGTGATTTAATTGGTCCATCACATTTTCGTAGCAGAAACATTCGTCCTCATGAATCCTGTAGAAGCCGCCGGGTTGTTTGTTTTAGCCGCCGGGTCTCCTTTTGCCTTTAAGCCGCCGGGTCTTCGTAACAAGCAACCGGGTTCCCCTGAAATTCGAATGACCCGCCGGGTCGTTACCACTAGCCGCCGGGTAGTTTGGGCGGCAGACCACTTTTTATCCTTGAAAAGCACTTTTGCTTTTGGAGAGACACCAACTTTTTTACATTCAGCTTATACACACGAAAAATACCAAAAAAAATGGCGATTTTTGGGTTGTGAAAGATTTCTTCCATAATTCTTGAAGATTTGCTTAGTCTAACTTATTCCGGGTTCAAACATTCATCATTCCAACTTTGTAATCACTCGGTTTGCACTTTTCATTCTAATATAAGCATGTTTTCTTTGATTTCTTTGATGATAAGTGTGTGTGATGATGTTAGTATGATTGTTGGCTAGATTTTTGTCATACTTGCTTGGATGAACTAGTTAGTAACTAGGGGTGTTATATTTTGGTGTGAGTTTATGCTTCGAGTTTGAGATTCATCCACAAATTTGTATGTAACTAGTTTGATCTTGTTAAACTTGTCGGTATTTTGGCTAAACAACTTTGGCGAATGTTTGTTGTTTAATAAAAATATTTGTTATTTGTATAAAACGTATGAATGAACCATTTCCGCGAACGTGGATGATGTTACAAGTTAAATGAGCTAGCTAGCATGATATGAGTTAGCGACAATGGTGAATGTTTTTCGTGTGGATGAATGATAAACTCTTATAGCTTGAACTTATGTTTAATCTCCAACTTGTGTGTTTGAGCTTGATGTTATTACATTAACTTGTTTGATAGCTTGCTAAGGGATATAGCGAATGTTTCCTTGTTAGTAAATTGTTATCGGCTATTTGTCTATAAATGGTCGAACTTAATTATGAATGTGGTTTTGGAACAAGTTGATGGTTAAGGTCAAATATGCAAGTAGGTAGCCATGGCGAATGTCCGTTACTTGATTAAATCATAGGTTTGTCGATTGAAGTTGAATCATTAGGCGATGGCGAATGTTAAGCCTAGGTTTGATGGAAAATTGTTTGCATAAAATAAACCGGTTTTAACTTTACACCCCGAAATCACTAACGATCTAATCCAAGCAAGTATAGTTTTTAATATCTGAAAGTACCAAACAATTAACCCGACTCTTAAGAGTCCACTTGCCTAGTTTAACTGAAAATTGTAGTTTTAAGCATCGTGGCAATTCGGTCACACCCAACCACATTTTACTTTCTTTTATCTAATTAATCACATTTAACTTCAACCTCTTAAACTTAAGTTCCCTGCGTTCAAACCCGAACTTACCCAACTATACTACTACACGATAGGGTCCACTGCCCGGTTGTGTTCTGGTCTAGCGCGGTACTTTCTTGTTTATTTTACAACGATAAATTTAATAACTAGATTTTGCACATCAGGACACTTATTGAGGCTGCTAGAACCATGTTAGCAGATGCTAAACTACCAATGACCTTCTGGGCAGAAGCAATTAGCACTACTTGTTATGTCCAGAACAGGGTATTAGTTGTTAAGCCTCACAACAAGACACCTTATGAATTATTTTTAAATAACAAACCTTTGGTTAGCTTTCTTAAACCATTTGGATGTCCTGTTACTATCTTAAATACCAAGGATCAATTAGGCAAGTTTCAAAGCAAAGCAGATGATGGATTCTTTGTTGGTTACTCTTTTCAAAGAAAAGCATACAGAGTATTCAACAGTAGAACAATAATAGTGGAAGAGACTCTAGATGTGACCTTTAATGAACACATACCTAATTCTTTAGGAAAAGGTCCAACACATCTGTTTGACATTGATGCATTAACCAAATCTTTTAGATATGTGCATGAGTCATCAATTGCAGGTACAAGTACAAATGTGAATAGAGGTACATCTACAGGTCAACAAACAAACAAATCACCACAATTTGTTTTGTTTCCAACATGGCTACCTGACCCACCTGCAGTACTTGAATCCTCCACCCCTGATCAACAACAGAGTTCAGAACCCATTTCATCAAACTTGGATGATAATGGTGCATATGATGATGGAAATGCATCATCAAATCCAGAATGCTCTCAACAAGAAGAAGCATCAAATGAAGATGCATAAGAGGAGCAACAACCAACAAGGTTGGAAGTGTCAGAATCAAGTGGTCAAATGATTCAAGAAGGCACAGATCTGGATCAGAATCTTACCAATTTGGAATCTGGGATAGAAATGGCAGCTGGTCCACAGTATCAAGCTCATAAAAGCTACATGCCATTGGACAATGTCATTGGAGCAATTGATGCTCCTATGCAAACAAGAAGGTCATCTAAAACTCTTGATGAAAATGCAAATTTTTCTTTGTTTGCTTGTTTTCTGTCACAGATAGAGCCCAAGAAAGCAGTTGAAGCTTTGAAAGATCCAAGCTGGGTTGAAGCGATGCAAGAGGAGCTACTTCAATTCAAAATTCAAAATGTGTGGACTTTGATGGATCTACCCAAAGAAAAACGGGCTATTGGTACCAGATGGGTATACAGGAACAAAAAGGATGAGAGGGGCATAGTAATTAAGAACAAAGCTAGATTGGTTGCACAGGGATACTCACAAGAAGAGGGTATTGATTATGATGAAGTATTTGCACCTGTGGCAAGAATTGAGGCTATTAGATTGTTCTTGGCTTATGCTTCTTTCAAGAACTTCAAGGTATACCAGATGGATGTAAAGAGTGCATTCTTAAATGGGAAGATTGATGAGGAAGTGTATGTATGCCAACCACCAGGGTTTGAGGATCCCAAGCATCCAGATCAAGTGCTCAGATTGGACAAAGCACTTTATGGACTGCATCAAGCTCCTAGAGCTTGGTATGATACTTTGTCTGTGTATCTGTTGGATAATGGATTCAAAAGAGGTGCTATAGACAAAACCTTGTTCATCAAAAGAATTGAAAATGATATCCTACTAGTGCAAATCTATGTAGATGACATTATTTTTGGTTCAACAAGGGACAGTTTGTGCAAAGAATTTGAATCTCTTATGCATCAGAAATTCCAGATGAGTTCAATGGGAGAATTGACTTTCTTTTTAGGTCTTCAAGTGAAGCAGAAAGTAGATGGATTCTTCATAAGTCAGGATAAATATGTTAAGGACATCTTGGATAAGTTTAAACTCAATGATGCAAAGATTGCAAGCACACCAATGGAAACACACAAGCCATTACTTGCAGATCTTGAGGGGGAGAGTGTTGATGAACATCTCTATAGATCCATGATAGGTTCACTGATGTATCTCACCTCCAGTAGACCAGATATCATGTTTGCAATATGTGTGTGTGCAAGGTTTCAAACAAATCCTAAGTTGTCTCATCTTCATGGTGTGAAGAGAATTTTTAAATACCTAAAAGGTCAACCAAAATTAGGCCTATGGTCTCCAAAGAATTCTTCCTTCAATCTGGTAGCATATTCTGACAGTGATTATGGGGGTAACAATCTGGACAGAAAGTCAACTTCAGGGGGCTGTCAATTCTTGGGAGATAGACTAGTATCTTGGCAATGCAAAAAGCAGACCACTATGTCTATTTCAACAGCAGAAGCAGAGTATGTTGCAGCATCAAGCTGCTGTGCTCAGATTCTATGGATTCAGAATCAAATGCTAGACTATGGTTTGACTTTTCTAAATACTCCCATGTATATTGATAATACTGCTGCTATAAGTATCATTAATAACCCTGTGAAACACTCTAAAATAAAACATATTGAAATTAGATATCATTTCATAAGGGATTGTAATGAGAAGAGATTAATTCAAATTTTTAAAATTCATACGGATAACCAACTTGCAGACCTGTTCACAAAAGCATTTGATGTTGGAAGGTTTACATTTTTGGTTACTGGTATAGGTATGATAAATAGCTCATTATGATCATTATTTAATTTTAAAATGTTTTACACATGGGGTTTTACTTGATAATTTAGCATGTTACAGCAGATATTATAAGATTCTCAATATCCAATACTCTCATGACTTAGTTCTGTTAGTATAGATAGTGATTATCTTATTTAGTTCTGCTAGTACATTTTAATTCTGCTAGTTATGTTGTGTTTTTAAGCTAACAGTGCAGGGTTAAAGGCTTAAAGGTTGTTAGTTCTGCTAACTCAATTTTCAACAATATTAATTTTGCTAGCATAAATTAGTTCTGCTAGCACTATTAATACAAAGGTGATGTGGACTTGTCCAAGTGTGAAGAAAAGTTAAAGTTACTTCTGCTGGAGTTAATTCTGTTAGAATTAATTCTGCTAAAGTTAATTCTGCTAGAATTAATTCTGCTAAGATTTACTTCTGCTAGAGTTAAGTCTGCTAAAGTTAATTCTGCCAGTAACTTTTTCAACTTTAATTCTGCTAGTGTTATTTTAGGGCTTGAACGTACTGTTCACTTTAAAAGGGTATTTAAATCTGCCAAACACTACACTTTTTCAATTCACTTGCATTTTTTTATCGAAAATTGAAATTACCTTTCCAAAAACCTCCCAAAACCTCTCAAACCTAACTTTCAAAAATGGCATCTTCATCTTCTTCCTCCAAAACACTCGATACTGGAGATCAACATAACGTCTGCGGCTTCCTTCTCAAGCCACAAGGCTCAGAAGATTACCATGAAATCATTGATTTCCTAAAGTGCACCTCTATAAGGTTTGCACTTACTGTTAATCCCACCATTTTTATTTCACATATTAACAACTTCTGGACATCTGCCGTGGTGTCAGAAGTAGATGGGGTTAAAAATATAACGGCAACAGTAAATGAGAAGTCTATCATTATCACTGAAGCTTCCATACGTGCTCATCTTCTCTTAGATGATGCAGATGGTATGGAATGCTATGCTACTTCTCAGATACATGATCAACTAGTGTTGTATGGGTATGAGGGGGAGAGGACAGAAAAATTAACATATTACAAACAACTCTTCTCTCCGCAATGGAAATTTTTAATCCATACCCTACAACACTGCATTTGACAAAAGAAAACTTCTTGGGAGCAGTTTAGCAGTAACATAGCTTCTGCTTTAATTTGTCTCGCCAATAATGAAAAATTTAATTTTTCAAAATTAATCTTTAATGGAATGGTAAATAATCTTGAGAAACCAAAAGATAAATTTTTAATGTATCCAAGATTTTTACAACACATACTTGACCAGGAAATCCAAGATCTACCGAGGGAAGGTGGTAGATTGATCCTCTCAAATCTTTCCAAGAAAATATTTTCAAATATGAGAAGGAATGGAATAGTCAAAGGAAAAGCCTTTTCTGGGAAGGTGACCAATTTAACAAATCATATGTTAAACATGCCTTCCACTGTGCCACAGGAAGTAGAAACTCCCACTACTTCTCAACCAAGTGGCACAGTTACTAAAACAAAAAGAACAAGGGACCCAAAGCCTACCAAACCAAAAGCTAAAAAGGCTAAGAAATAGGCAACTGAGGCTCCTCTTCCTCAATTGCCTAAGTCCAAAAATGATAATGAGGTGGTCACTAAGGAGCAGAGAGACCATATGGAAAGGGTTGCCACTACTGTTGCTACCTCACTAGGAGAACAGGACAGTGGTACTGGAACTAGGACCCAATCTATGGCAACACAGGATGTAGAGATGCCATTGGATTCCTCTATTGCTGAGGATCCAGTGGATATCAATATATCCAGTGGTCCCAGGTGCCAAGAAACCACATTGGGGGCTAGTGATGCTCAGACTAGGTCTGAGATATTAGCTAAATCTTCCAATGATCCATTAAAAGAGGGTAACACTTCTGGCAATGGTGAGGATAGCTTAACTATAAAGGAATTGACGGCTATATATACAAAATTGTCAAAGGAAGTGGAGGGTCAGAAGGCAGAGATTGCCAGATTAAGGGAGATGGTGAATTTGTTGATGAAAGAAAGAGATGAATCCAAAAGCATAGCTAAGAGTAAGTCAACTGGACTGAAAAGGATGCTTGTTGATGAAAGCACCAGTGATGAGGACAATGTAGATCAATTTTAGTTTACTAGTGCAGGAGAAACAGAAAGGATTGACATATCTGAGGAACAGGCTAATGATATTCTGGCTGAAGAAGAGCAGAAATTGCAATATGAAAAGGATCTTGAAGATCTTGAGAAGCCTGCATATGATGTTGTAGAGATTGAGGAAAGCATTCATGGAGATGTGAGTGCAGAGCAGCTAGGAAATGTTGTAGGTAGTCTGATTCTAGAGGTATTAGATGAAGATATATCTAAGGGTGCAAAGAAAAGTGCCAAAGATATGTTAGATAGTGCTGCTGGAGTTAGTACTGCTAGTGTTGATGTTAGTGCTGCTAGGGTGGTAGATGCAGAAGTTAGTGCTGCCAGTACAAAAGTTAGTGCTGCTAGTGCTTTAGATAGTTCTGCTGGGCTTAATGAACCAGAAATTGTTAAATCTGCCATTCCTAAGGAAAGGGTTGGTGCTGCTGCTATGACAGAGGTTGAAAAGATTGCAGCAGATGCATTATTGAAAGTAGCAAAGAGCACAGCACAAGGGAAAAGCTCTACTGGCATATCTATCAAAGAAATTCCCTCATCACAGGTGAAGCCTACAATTGATTTGGCCAAGGGAAAAGGTAAAGAAAAATTGGTTGAGCCTGTGAAACCCATGAAAAGAAAGGTGCTAGAGGATGTGAGTGAAAGGATTGCTAGAAATTTGCAAGTCCAATTTAATGAGGAGGGCAGGAGCAGGTTTTTGGAAGTGGATATGGGAGATGATGTTAAGATCATGATGACTCCTGATGAACAAATCTTCTTTGATCACCTATTAGCAGATGGAACTCACAATGCACAAATGGAAGAGTTCACTCCTGACGAGAGGCTAATATGGTATTTGGACATCTTGGAACAGAGGAGAAAGCATGAGGCCCATAAGAAAATGGAGGAGAAAAGAAAAAGGGCACCTACTCAGAGGCAATTAAAAGACCAATATGCTAGAGTAGTGAAGAATACAACTGGAAGAACTCTAAAGGAGTTAATGGGTATGGATTTCTATGAGCTGGAAAGGATCTATCTTAAAATCCAAAGGGACATTGACATGAGCACACAAAGAGCCCTGGAAGAGAAATCAAAGAGTGCAGTTGCTCCAAATGTTAAAATCCCAACTGCAGCAGAAAAAGAACTGCAAGAAAGAAAGGCAGAGATGGCAAGGGCTAAGGCAGAGTTAGAAAGAAAAGAAAAGGAGGATCTGGATGCTCTCAAAAAGAAAATTCCAAAAGAAACCCTTCATCTCAAAAGGAGGAAAAGGATGGCAGTCAGAAATGATAAGGATGATAGTGAAACAGAAGTGCCTGTTGTGGTATCTTCTACATCTGAGCCTACAAAGCCTGCTGAGGAAGTGGTTGATTGGACACAGATCAGATCAATGATTGAGGTTGAGACACCCAAGGTACCTATTGCTGTACACTTTCCTATTATTGATTGGGTATGGGAAAAAGATGAGCAAATGAAAAAGCACTTAAGGATTGTGAGGGCAGGGAATACAGAAGAGAAATATCAGTCCTTCTACAGATGCATAAAGAACTTATCTAGAGATGACTTAGATGACATGTGGAGCATTGCAGTTAGAAAATATCAAAATGTTCAAAGGCATAGTGATGAGCACATTGTCTACAACAGTCTCTCAATTCTGTATGAGATGGATCCTGAAAATGACTTCTACAAGGATACCTCAAGGGTAAAGGCATGGAACTGCTATTCTCATAATGGAGTACATATGGTGCAGTTAAACAGTGGAGTGTTTGCCTATTTCTTTATTGGGACTGAATATCCATGGAACATTGGTCATCTGAGCTCAATGGTTTCTCTCAAAATGAAATGTGATGATCTTGATACTGCTGCTTCTTTGGTGCATGAGGTTCAACAATATTATAAGAAAGCACAAGAAAAGCATGTTGCTCAGAGTGAAGAAAGAAGAAAGAAAAGAATGGTAGAGCTCAAGAAACAATTTGAGCAGATCATGAAGTAGAAACTTGAATCTATTTTGGGAAAGATCAAGTTTAGGGGGAGATTGTTGGGGTAAATTCTTCTGGTTATCAAATGTCAAATTATTCTAAGTATTTAAGTCTGTTCAAGGTTAGTGCTGCTGGGCTATGAAGACTTAGTTCTGCTAGTAGAAGTTAGCTCTGTTCATTTATTGAAAACAAAGTTTTCCAGAGTTAGTTCTGCTAGTCATTCAATGGTTAGTTCTGCCAAGCATCTACAGAGTTAGTGCTGCCAAGTGCCAAAGTTTGCAAGAATTAGTTCTGCCAGTTCAAAAAGATAGTTCTGCTTGTATTTTTGTTAATGCTGCTCAGTGGGTCTGCTTTTTACCAACTCTGCAACACAAGTACACCTACTGCAGACATGCTTTTGAGGAATAGTGCACGCTGCAGACAAGGAATGGTAATGCATTTAATGCAGGCGTGTTTTCTAGAAAAACTTGTCTTTGTAAAGTAGATTTTGTATAGATTTTATACAAGTTATTTAGTCTATAAGTATGTACTTGAGTCAAGTGTGTAAGATAGATCTGTGTATGCCTAAGTGTGTAAAAATTCTTTAGTCAAGTTGTAACCAAGCTTCAAGGTTCTCTTTGTAACCCTGATACAGTTGTGTATCTGTATTACTCAATAATAATATTGAGGCTTTTGATTATTGAATCACGTGTGTTCTTGTTTTGTTTACAACTCTATTTCAATTACATTACAAGTTACATAAATCTTCCACTTGATAAGTGTTATTCCGCAAACTGCTTGTCAAGAAATTCTTAGCTTGTGTCAATACATTTGTGTAAGCAAGTGTTATTGTGGGACCCCACAATACTCACAGTAAGTTATGTTGTTAGTCCTCCTGCAATTGACTTCAGATCATATTAGATCACCTAGTTATGTTGAGATTGATGATGATAATCTTGAGTTAGTCAACTGTGACCCGTTTATCTGAGCTCTTTTTCTTTTTTCTGGTTAGTCTTTGCATTTCGTTCGGTTAAAATGTAGTAGATGATAAAGTCAAACTAGATGCATTATCTTAAACTAGTTTTCTTTAGTTGTATTAACTAAGCACGATCTGAATTAGCTTATGCAATGGTATATTAGTGTAGTTTATTGCTGATCTCACAAAGTCTATAACATATTCATGGTTGAGGGGGTAACGAGACCCAACAAAACCGATTATTCTAAAAAAACTTGAGAAGCACAGGTACTAGTAATGGGTAGATCAGATGGAGTGCATACCATAGCCCTGAACAGGAAATGCCATGTGTCCTTTTGACGATTACTTGTTAAGGTGCATTTACAATTCAATTATTTAAATTTAAAGGCTAGCTGTGACATTTTCTAAGTTATTGGAACATTAGTTTATATGCCAAAAGAGATATATTAATGTTGTCTGTTATGGAGTATATATATGTTTCGTAAGGTATTTAATTAATGTTGTCTGTTATGGAGTATATATATGACCTCGTATTGGGTATGTCAACTATCTTCTACCTTTCTCAATGAACAGGAAATGGCCCGACTTAGTTTAGCAACCCGCAAACGTATGCAAGGGAGACAATCATTAATATCAGCATGGTGGAACCAGTTGATTAGTGTGGTAGTTTGGTTTGTTGTTTTACTATACATGTTGGTAGTCATATATGAATTAGATAGACCACGTGTTCGATACTCTATGTCGAGTAGAAATCGAGTTTCTATATTGCATAGGTATGTTTACCAGAGTGATACTATCTCCATATCGCAAGTTAGGATGACTCGGAGGTGTTTCAAGAAGTTGTGTTACATGCTTGAAACATTAGGCGGATTAAGAGCAACTAGGAATATGAACATTGATGAGCAAGTATTGCATTTCCTTCACATTTGTGCTCATAATGTAAAGAATCGGCATATGATATGTGATTTTTATCGTTCGGGTGAAATAATTAGTAGAAATGTTGCTCGAGTTTGCAATGCGGTCATAAGATTACATCCATATTTACTTAAGAAACCCGAGCCCGTGCCTCATAACTCTACCGATGAAACATGGAGATGGTTCAAGGTATAAGTAATTTTCTATAAATGTTTATTACTAGTATGAAAGTAATTAATAATGTTAAATGATATTTTTTCTTATTTGATCTAGAATTGTCTAGGAGCTTTAGATGGAACATATATACAATGCTTGGTGCCACTCAAAGATAGGCCTAGATATAGAACGAGAAAGAATGATATAGCGACAAATGTTTTAGGAGTTTGTTCACAAGATTTGCAATTTATCTACGTGTTACCGGGATGGGAAGGGTCGACCGCGGATGGTAGAGTTCTTAGGGATGCTCTTCTTAGACCAAACGGCTTAAAAGTTCCTAGACCGGGTATGTAATTAAATATTTAGAGGTATAAAAGTTGTTAAATAAGTTGTTGAGTGTCTATTAACTTAAATGTGAATGTTTAGGTTATTACTTAGTAGATGCGGGATATACAAATGGAGAGGGTTTCCTTGCCCCTTATAGAGGCCAAAGATATCATTTGAATGATTGGCAAGATGGATACCAACCAACAACACCTAAAGAGTTATTTAACAAGAGACATTCATCCGCAAGAAATGTTATAGAAAGGTGTTTTTGGTATTTTGAAGGCAAGGTGGGCAATTTTAACGGACAGATCCTATTATCCCATCAAACAAAAAATAAGGATCATAATGGCATGTTGTCTCCTCCACAATTATATACGACAAGAAATGTCAATTGACCCGATTGAGAGTGATTATGCACCGGACGTGGGAAACGGAGACCTTGGGCATGAAGATGAAGATAATATTACTTCTGTTGGGACCACAAACGAATGGACTGCATTTAGAGATAATTTGGCAGAAACTATATTTGAATCATAGAGTCCTACCCATTAATAAATAGCGTTTTATATTAACTTTTATTAGAACTTTTATTATGAGCACTATTATATGCGATGTAGGTGGTATAAAGATGACTGATATTGTACATGGTTTCTTATTCATTAAGGTGTTTTAAATTGCTTGTTTAATATTTTCTTATTGATTGTTATGTATGTTACTGCTGAATCGTATATGCTTATGTATATAGAATTATTTGGGCAAGGGGTAATATGTGGCATACTCTTCCATACTTCTGCTAGCGTTGATTACACAATTTGGGACCACTGTCACCTGATCGTAGGCAACTTTCGGGCAGATTTTTGTGATCTGTTCTGATTACTGTGTTTTATAAAACATTATTATGTGCAGACTTTGTGATCTGTTGTGATTACTATGTTTTATAAAACTGGGAATGTGCAGATAGATAACGTTATTATGTGCAGGTTTCATATATGTTTTAGGATAGTAAAGTAAGTCACGACTATGAAGAACCATAACAGAAACTATCGTGGATGGAGAAGTGTTGAGGATGCGAAGCTTGTCGAGGCGTTGGTAAACATGGTAAATGGTGGAGGGTTTAAAGCGGATAATGGCTTTAAATCTGGATATCTACAACATCTTGAACAATCATTTAAAGAATCGCTCTCAAACTCTGGTATTTTAGGTAAACCGCATATCGAATCACGCATAAAAAGGATGAAGAAGGATTGGCAGACTGTTTATGACATGTTGAATGGGTCCAATACTAGTGGATTTGGTTATGATAGCGTGCATCATTGTGTGACGGCTGATACTGCAGTTTGGGAAACTTACCTTCAGGTATTCATTTTCATCTCTACTTTATAATTTAATTTTTCTCATCTCTACTTTATAATTTAATTTTTGTCTCAATGTTTCTGCTTCAATCCATCAAAAACCTGAAAGCCCATACTACTAGATACAACACTTGTCTAATTTTATTATTTAGATATTATTACTAATATTCTTACATACATTTGGTATAATTATAGCTATTATTGATGTTTACCTTGAATGTGCTTACTGATCTAAATTAATTTCAAGAATAAATGCCACTATGAGCAATTTTCAAATGCCATCTATCATAATCTTATTCATGTATTCGTCTACTTCCTTGTATATGTATGAACATCTGGGTGTCTAATAAGTAGTAATAATTTTCATGTCAAGCTGCAATTACAAAGTACTATCTTCTGTAATGGAGTAGGTTCATAAGGAGGCAACCAAATGGAAAAATAAAAAACTGCCTCACTATGAAGATTTGTGCTTGATTTTTGGAAAGGATCGAGCTCAAGGGAATTTAGCAAAAGATGTTTCTGAGATGGAAGAAGAGGTGAACATAGAAGAGCAAGAATTGGATGAAGGTTCTAGTGAGGTGACAGAAAGTGCAGATGAAACTTCGAGTGCTCGTGGTAAGAAGAGAAAAAGTCGAGTGAAGACTTTGGTTGATGGATTTCATGAAGTGGTTACCTTACTTGGTGATCGTCTCAAAGAAACATCGGCAGAAATGAGTGAAGGTATAAAATTTGATTTGGAATCAAAAAAGAAAAGCTCTTTAGTCACTTTTGAGCTCTCAAGGATGGTTTCTTTATCTCAATCGGAGAGGTTTATGGCAATCAAAAAGATCAAAAGTGACCCTGATAATGTGACAACCTTTTGGGATTTGGAAGAAGTAGAAAGAGAGGCTTGGGTGAGGTTTATGTTGGATGAATGAACATCGATATGAAGAAAAAAAGAAGATTCCGACTTTGGTTAGTATAATCAATGGATTAAGATGTAATATTGACTTTTGGGTAGTAGTTAAATTTTAGTATGCTTATTTCTTTTGTCAAAAGTGTTTGTCATATGCTGGCTATAACTATCAGTTTGTTGAACTTGTTCTTAGCCATAAGTGGGCTAAAACATTCTGGTACACTTGATGAACTTGATGTTGATGTATATGCTTGAGTGATCTGAACTTGAGTTGATAATGAAGCTATAGTTAGCAATGCTCATTTGTTGGTTTGACCCAAATATACAACCTGGTCCAAACCGATTGGTCATTTACACGCTCGTTTTTGCTGCTAGCTAGTCGGATGGATTGAATTGTCTCATATAGTCTTTTGGTCTTATTAGGCTGATTACGTTTTTGGCTTTTGTCCTTCTGGTCTATGTTTATGTGTAGAGTGTTTTGCTTAAGCTCCCGGTTTACATCTTGTAGTATGCGTTGGCTTTAATTTTTGTTTTGCTTTGTATTGTACTATTGTTCTTTTTTGTGTGTTAATAATATTATTTCTTTTATATATATATATATATATATATATATATATATAATTATATAATATCAAATAAACCAAAATAGGTAATCATATCATTTGGCATTATGAACATTCCAATTCCATTGACATTTTAGTTATGAACCAAACATGCATATGTAAGGAATGGAATTTGAATTCCATTCCATTATGCCAACTAAACGCATCACAAAATTCCATTCATTTAAATTCCAATTCTTTGGAATTTCAATTCCTTTGGTAAATTCCAATTCCTTTAAAAACATTCCGCGAACTAAACGGGACTTACTATTATTTCTGCATGTGGTCATGTTACAATGTGAAACTTTGACAAAAGTTGTCTAAAATGGTTGGAATGGACTAGCAAATCAGTTGACCAAATAACATACAAAAAACATGTTCTAAAACTTTTCTACTACACTATTCATTTACCATACTTCAAATGAATAGGTGGGGAAGCTTTTGTTTTGGAAAACTTGTTTTTCTTTATTTTGTTTTTGACAAAACACATTAGTTTACATACCTGAACCTGTTTCTAAAATGATTAACCATTCAAGTTTAGATTTTTATTGGGACCCATTGTCTTTTTATTTATGAAAACAGAACAAGTGTGCATGTTATGTTTCTATGCAAATAACCAAATAAATGAATGTAACCGAAAACTGTCACTATGAACTCAGTCTTACACTTGTGTAGAGATATTTTTCTGTCAATTTTAAGAAACCGGCGGTCCATGGTATTGATCTTATCGGTAATTGAGGAAGTTTCTCTTCTGCTATCTCATCTTGTAGATGCTCGAGATGTTCTATAGTCATCTCCCATTCCCGATCATAAAATGAAATAATTGATAATTCCTCGTTTATATCCTTTTCAACTTTCTCTAAGCAAATCTGACAATCATATAAAAATGAGACGCACGTAAGCTATTTTGCCCAAATTTGATGCGAAGAACATTTAATAAGTAGTTTCTCCTACAGATATAAGGGTATGTAGGAAGGAATTACAACTGCACTAGTTTTAACAAATTTTCGTGTAAATAATGCATGTATGCTTAAAAGTTTTTCCTTTTAACTGTGTAAAATTTTTACAACAGTATGTATCTGAGTATGTATCTGCTTATTGTTCATTTTTACATTACAATCTGACTCAACTTGTTTTCCAGTGTCTGTAATCCCACGAGATCACATTCCTTTGATTCTTCCATTTGACCCTGTGACATCGAGATCAATATATCGTGTTAAGTAAGTATACGAAAATTAATACATAAACAACAGTTTGCTTAGATTAGTTACGTTTTTAACCAACCTTAACGGAAGCCGATTCTTGGTAATGCGTGAATGAGGGAGGAGAGGAGTATATGGTTAATGTTGAAAACAAAGTATTTATAATTGAACTTAGATGATCAGTTTCTAGTACTTGCACCCCACGGCAAGAAAATAACCATTCCACTCTTTTTTAATGGTTCTTTGGGCCGGGTTCAATGTTGTTGATCTTCTGGCAATATTTTATCTGTCAATCCAAAAGCCCATTAGTGAGATGTTCACTCTTATTTGGATTAAGAAATAACTACCCATATAGATTGTAGGTCACTATTATAATTTTCTTATGGGTATAAATTTTTTTTATAGAAACAAAGTAACTTATGACTATGAGTTGTTTTTCATATCGAGTTAATATTGGTTTGTAAACTTTATGAGAAAATCCTGCTATATCTCCTGCTTGTCTTCAGTTTGACTGAATGCTTTTTTTATATTAGGTACTTAGCATGTATTATAAAAAGGTGACTGTGCTTTTGGGTGACTTCACTCTCAACTAGTTACTAGTTTACCAGTTGTAGAAAAAAATTTCATATATTTATTTTTAGTAATATAATATGATATATGTTGTAATCTCTGTAATATAAATAATGTTATCCGATCCTCAAGTCCTCAACAGATAGTAACATCATGTAAATCACTTTTAACTTGTAAAACCCTCACTACCATTAGTCCATTATAGCTAGAACGTCAACAATATGTTCTTTTTTTCTTCTTCTTGTTGATTCCTTTTGTTGTATTTGGGTGCCTTGTGTATGTCATATTGTTTTGAGAACCAGTTCGAACCGGCCCACCGGCCGGTCGGACCGGTTGAACTGTATCCGGAGAGAATTCCGGTCCATATAAAACCGGTTTTCGAGGGATTTATTAACTGTAGCAAACCGCTGATTTTTACGGTCGGATCGGTTGTTGGACCGACTGGGACCGTTTAAAACTGGTTTTATAATTTTCCCCCCCTTTTTAATGTATCTAACAAACAAAACATATTTCTACAAAGCATCTTCTCTCAATTTTTGATTTGTTCGTTCCCTGTTTTAATTCGTACCACTAATTATGTACAAATCATCTTCTTCCAACAAAACTTCTATGTCTTCATGGTTAAACCCTTCTTCTTCACTTACAATATCTTAGAAATTGAACTACAAATCATGTAGTCTTCGGTGAATTCTATGACGATCATCGTTGTTGGAATCAGTTTCATCTTTTTGTTGAAACTACAACATTCCAAACATCATCTAGAGTCTAGATAGCCCAAATCATTTCAGCAACTTATAACATCCCCTCCATTCACACGTACGTAGTTTATTGGTAAACATGTATTTAAAAACTTTTTGTTTTGAGTAAATTACTCAAATATTGTCCCAAGTTTCACTAGTAGTCTTTTACAATTTTTAGTTACACCAATCATCTCTTATTTATAAAACTTGTTACAAAAATAGTCCTTTAGACGATTGTTAACTATCTGTTAAAAATACCATGTGTGATATTTTTTATTATTCTAACATCAGAATTCAGAAGATCAACAATATTGAACCCGGCCCAAACAACCATTTTGAATTGTTATGATTTTTAATTCCAGTATATGTCAAAGTTAAATATCTATCTATCTATTCTATATCTATATCTGAATTTATACAATACCCATACCCTTATAAAAATCATAACTCCAACGAAAAGTTGAACTCAAATTATTTTTAGAAAGTCCTCTACTAAGTCCTTATAAAACTTTAATGGCCATAGAATGCAAACTAGTTGACATGTTTATGTTCTCAACCAAATCAAAAGTAAGCAATGAAACCATAGGCCTTGACATACGCTTCGAACGACCAACGACCGACAAAATATCCGAAGACAAAACCGGTTCTGATTCACGTACACCATGCCATTTAGCTTGCATATATTTGAGCTTGCGCCATGGAGCAATATGCATTTTTCGATCTTTCATACACTTTTTTGATGCTAAGCATAGAATTTTGATCAATGATTCAAGTCTTTCGCTCTTCCCAACATATATTTCGGGCAGCCGGCTTATGAGACTATTGTATTCTGGACTAGCTTTAACCATCTCGAATTCAGCTCGAAATGTTAACTCAATAATTACTCTTATAACCCCTTTTTTAGAATTTGATGTGTCCACTACTTCTATATAAGTGTGTTCACCTGAAAAATATTTGCCAACAATAATCATTAACAATTAATTTAGACATTTGATCAAATAATTAATCAAACATTTTGTCAAAATCGTGTACCTGCTGGAATTTGTTTTAGATTCACCCACTTGGCCTTGCATATGCCAGAGTTGTAGCCAGCCTTTCGCAATCGGTCAGATATCTCCTTTTGGAAACACATTCGACAACCATCAGCCGCAGTTTTGCTACAATCACAGCCACCTACCGTCACAGATTTCATCTCCTTTACGATGTCTTTTGTTGCCTGCCTAATTTTCGACTCGAATGAACTAGTCCTAAACAGAGTTTCCTGCAATAATGTAGCAAAAAATTCATAAATATACGCCACTTGCTCAATTAAGAAACTCCGAAAATTCACCTGTTATATTTAATCAGATAAACAGTCTCCAAATGAATATTTACCGTGAG
Source organism: Pseudognaphalium luteoalbum (assembly GCA_963422505.1). Taxonomy (NCBI): domain Eukaryota; kingdom Viridiplantae; phylum Streptophyta; class Magnoliopsida; order Asterales; family Asteraceae; genus Pseudognaphalium; species Pseudognaphalium luteoalbum. Next base: position 3,146,205 of record OY730192.1, read on the forward strand.
AAGTTGTTCTTGTGACTCCCAGAACAATCTGTTCTCCTCAGGATCACCGGGATTTTCATCTTCTTCTAAATCGCCACTATCATAACTCTCGCCCGAATTGCATGAACCTCCTGATGAAAGTTCGCTCTCTTCAAGAAACTCGAAGATCATATCGGCTATATTTTCATAATTGTTAGATAATTGTGTGTTGTGATCGGTCATATGAGCTATTTTGGTGGTTGTTCGGGCCATTTGTTTATGTTTAAGACTTATGGATTGAACCATGTTTTTGTTGAATATGAATACTTTTGCAAAGACATCAAGTGGCATTTATAGTAAAAGTTTTATGGAGTGCGTGGGCCTCACCTGTATGACGTGGACGAGTTATATGCTTCGTGCACACTCAGAAATGTTCTTTTTTGCCAAGTTGGATCATGATTACATATAGTAAAGTTTTTTATTTTATTTATTTATTTATTTATTTATTATTATTATTATTATTATTATTAAATTATTATTATTATTATATTTAAATTAAATCATATATACTTTTTATATGACGAGTATAGTTCTTGTTGGCTATATAACTGAGCAACCGAAGTTGCAAATTAAAATATGTTTGGACTTTTAACCTTGGGTTTTTTAATGTTACTACACATATTCATCCGTTATTATGTCAGATAATCAATCTTCTCAAAACAAAAAGAGATTTTCATTACAACCGGTGTTGGTACTTCTAAGAGATGTGACATGTGATTTATTTGCCTTAGCGCAAACTATAATAGGAAACGATGTTCTAGTACTCGATCTAGCTAGTAGTCGGTATAGTACGAGGACCCAAGTTCAATCAACGGGTTGCAGCTTTGGGGCTGCCAGTTATAATGTGTGTAGCTCAACTAGTATCGCAGAAGCGAATATAGTCACTATTTTTTAATATGTTGACACTCAACTTATTAGTTAGTAAGCGATCGAGTCAAATTTAAACTCTAAAAGACTTTCACATACTGTAATAATAGGGGCCGGTAACGCATCCAAACCCTCAAAGTTTAGTAACACTTGCAGATTAGTGTTATGTCTCTTGTTTACACTTTATGCATGACATCATTATTTGCTTTATGTTATGTTCGGCTTTATGTTTTTTAAGGAATAATTAAATTAATGGCCATAAACTATTTTGATTAATTTAATCACACACTACTCAACAAATACAATATGGATAATTAAGCATGGTATAGCATATAAACTATTTTGATTAATTAATTAATTACACTACAAGTACTTTTCGATCTCGATATACATATACATGTCAATGGTCCAAACTCGAAAGCGCTTTATATTTGTTTTTTAAACTAGTTAGATCGGATGTCTTTATTCCATAAGATAATAAATAAATAAACTAAATGTTGGAAAAAGAAAGAAAAAAGGTACTTTAATTATTAAAAAGTGTAGTGATTTTTGTTTAGAAACGTGTTTATTATTAAAAAATATATTCTAAAGCTTGTCCATTTGTTATGATTAAGATTATTATTGGTAGCAATTGCTTTCCATACCCATTTAATTACTTTGTCTTTGTCATCATAATAGTTTAACCTTTATCCTTTTTTCTAGGCTCGATCGCAAAAGAACTCGAGTGGTAAAAGAAGGTACGTTTTGTTATTTTTTAAACTTCATGTAATAACATTATTATTGGATGCATCCTTAAAAGTTAAAATCACTACTCATTCACTTTTCTTATTTAAAATCGTTAAGAAAATTATTCGTTTAGAGAATAATTTATAGAAGTTGTAACTTACGAGATTGTTGGTAACACTTTTCTTATTTACAATTGTAATATTTTATACAGTTTACCATGTAACTTTCTGATAAATACACATTTAGTCTCTCGATCCTTTTAAAATTTAAATTTAACAGCACCTAATTTAACTGTAACATTTTCCCTATTTTCCTTCAAAGTATAACTGTAATTGCAATTAATGACACATTTTCTGATGTACTAATCATATATTGATTTTATAACAATAAAATGAAGAAGGTGAAAACAACCCTATTTTAAAAGGCTAAAACAAATTATAAATAAATTGAGAAATGAAGATACGGTTAAAATAAATTTATGATTGTGATTAACAGGTTAGATCCAGGTCAGCTTGGCCAATAGAAAGGGATGAGTGACTGGTTCGGATATACTCAACATGTTCGAATATTCTAATTAATTAAACATAGTACTATTTGTTTAAAGCCAAATTGTTTTTTTAATATATTAAAATAATACACACTTGATTTATTGTAATTTTTCGCGGAAACCAGACTAGGTGACGTGTGGGGCTCACTGGCTTAGGATTGGTCCGTGTTTTGTCTTCTTCGATTTCATTCATTGTTGTTCTTAAATTTTTATTACAAAGTTACAATAATTACATTAAAAATATATACAATAGAATATAATAAATACTTTTGGAGTTAATAATGGTGGAGATTTGTACACGATCACATTTTGTTCATAAACCATCAATTATATTTTTCACTATCGTACAACACAATATTCTAAACATATTTGACGGTATAAGGTTAAGAAGATGTAGTATACTAATAATTACATCTGACTAATCGGTTATTGAAAACTCAAGACTGTGTATCTACTTGGTGTACTATGTGTGAATCACTGAGTTATCATGATATATCTAAGTTTTGAGAAAAAATATGCATATGAAGTTTAGTTGTGCATCAAAATCTGCTCTACCTTTCTGTCTTTAAAAAATATATATTATATTTTTAATCTTTAACTACATATAAAACCATTCTAGTTTACTTTTTAATCTTAAATTTCAGCAACCTTTTTAAATAGATGAAATAACATAGAATGATTTACTTTACTTATCAATGTGGGACAACTCAATGTATATTATTCAAAACCAAATGAAATGAGTTGATCCAACATTGGTTTGTAAATAAAATATTTGAAGCTTTTTTTCTCTATATAATCCAAGCTCGATTCATTATATTGCATTATGGATAAAGTAAAAAATCTTTTTAAGTCTTAAAATTTATCTATGCAACTTCAATATCATACATTACCATTGTCGACACCAACTCGACATCATCTTCAATTAAAACCTTCCGCTACATGATGCGGGTATAGTGCTAGTAGTATATATACATTATGATCTATATACTATACCTGTAAAAGTTTTTCGTGTTAACCTTCCTAGTTATACTCATTTAAGTATAGAAATGTGCATAACTCGGGACCATCTGAAAAATCATTGCAGTAGACAAAATTAAGCTATAGAACCTAACACGAATAATTCAAATATAAATAAATAAATTGTACATTCGAAACCAAACTGTGGACGACTTGAAATAATTGGTATAGTTAATGTTTTGATTCCTAGTACTAGTACATTCTCTCAACATATCCGAATCGAATCCACTTGAAAACTATGGATGGGGAATCAAGGATGTGCTTGTTTTGTAACAACCCTCCCTCAATCATTTTAACTAATGTGCCCAATTATACTTTAAGCATCATTGGCAGGCGGATCTAAACGGCAGTCGGTCGCCTCTCCAAAAATCTAAAATTATGAGGAAAATAATTTATTTAAGATGATTAGCCATAATTTAGGAATTTTAACTCACCAAAATGATAGAAATAATTTTTTTTGTCCCCCATATAAATATTCACAGCTCCACCTCCGATCTACGCGATTATTCCTTTTGAATGTTTTTAATTCAGATTGTCACTTCTGATACTTGAACAAAAGTTTCACTGAAAGTAACGGAATATGTTTCTACTTCATTACAAGAGAATCACACATTATTTTCAACTAAAATCTGAAAGGTAAGTTACATATAAGTTAAAGTGCATCGCTCTAGTTTATTTTAACTTACTTTTTCACTTTTTGAGGTTTTAGATGTATTTGTGTGGTACACATAAGACTTTCACCTTCATTAACCTTTTCACTTTTTAATCATATTATATTTTTATATATATCATATATGATAAAACAAATAATAAAAACAAGTAAAAAGATAAAACCTTCCATTAAAGTAACGTCATCTAGAACATTAAAAAACATTTAACTGCCATAATTGAGCAAACTTTGGATAACTTGGTACTTTTCGGATATATTTTTTATTTGCAGCGCAGTTAGTAGCCACATAAATTTCCAATACACTTGGTTACAGTATCATAAAATAACCGTGTTATCGATATCCACATCTATTAGTACGATAGATAGATAGATAGATATAAGATTTCTTATCTTATATAATGCAATAATCATAAGTTGTTTGCTAATTAAATTACGTATGTTTAGAAATGGTCAACAAAATGTTTCTAACATAAATTCATGAGACAATCGGTAGAAATAGCAAAGTTTTTCATATAACAATATTGAAATTTGGAATGTGATCATAATATATCAGACGTACACATGGAACAAAATTACTGTAATTATAGAATGGAGGATCACATTCTTTGGTTAACAATTTTGCGCAGTACAAGTTTAGATAGTAACAGATTACTATTGATGGATATGAATATTAGGTAGTTTTGCAAAAGTGTCGAATATGATACGATTTTATTAACGTAACGAGTTGATAGCTTGTATGACTAAAGTTGCACAACTAACAATGAAGTTATACAACAGTTTCGCTGTAGCTATTGAACAATTCGTTTGACTTGTGTTGATATTGTGCAACGTACGGAATCTATCATCACATCTTAGTTGTTACGCTGACTTATATTACTATTCGATAAATCGTTTTATCTTCTTTCCAACATCTTTATATTATGTATCGTTTTTGTGACAACAAGGGTCATCTATTAAGCACAACAAGTCTAGCTTGTTCGTAACATGTTTGCCTATAAGTTTAAACATGACACCAAAACAAGCACAAGTTTTCTTCCATTAAAAAGGAAACAAATCAAAACAAAAGGCATTGCAATAATTTATTATCACGTACTCCTGCATTATAAAATTATCGGAATCGGAATTATTATCGTAGGAGATAAGTATCATAATGTAATAACAATATTTAAGTGAAAAAGGTGCTTATATAATCTGTACTTTTTAGATTTGGTTAAAAGTAAGCAGGACCACATGATGTCATGTTTGATTCACTTCAACCTCACACTCAATTTTATAACGTACTTATATACCTAGTGCCTAGAATAAAAGTTAAACAATTTATATTGCAAGCAAATTTGAAAGTTATACTCGAAAAGAAAAAATAGGCAGGTAATTTGTGAAAAAGTTGGGACACGAACCCATAAGGCCATAACCCACTACGGAGTCATTGTAGATTTGTAAGTATTTTAGACCAGCCGATTATTTATAGGTAAAACTGAGAAATATTTATTAGGTGATGGGTTTATTGGGTCTCATTTAATTTTTTATGGGTCTAAATGGGTATCTAGTATAATCTTCAATTACATAACAATTAAACAACGGTTTTAGCGGATAATTTTTTTTTTTTTTTTGAACACCTAATTTCTTTTCATTTTTCACTCAAATTTAAAAAAAATTTGTTGGAAACCCAATGGGTCAACCCGACTTGAGATCCGTTTAACCCGTCCTCGTAAATGACTCATCTAGACTTGAACCTGTTTAAACTCAAATCCATCTAAACTTGTGACCCAATTTGACCCGACCTACTCATTTGGCCTCTAATAGGTGTAGCCCATCTTGATATGGATTGGCCAAATGGACCAATAGTATTAACACTGCATCCACTACATGATAATAAGCAAAGTGTCCATAACATGGATGTGTAACCTATTGGACCGGAAATGAATAATCATCATACATTAATATTAATATATATATATATATATATATATATATATATAGGGTAGTGATCAAGGGGAAAGTGACAAAATAGGGGGAAGTAAATCTGAACCATCAATTTCATCAGCTGGAAAAAAAAGGTGGAGGGGTAGTTTCGTCCATTAAAAAAAAAAGAGATATTGGATGAATATTGTTACGCTCTTTACGTAACACAAAAAAGAACTTAGGGTTTCTATTTGCAAAATTGAGTACCTGAAACAACAAATTCATCAAATAAACATCATCAGATTCATCCCGATAAAGTATAAGGAGATGAAGTACCACTCAAAATCACCAATTTCAGCAAAATTAGGGTTTTAAAATCAAATCCGATTAACAAACACCAAACATAAGGTCGATTAGTGAACAAGATTCGTGATAAATACATCGATTGAACCAAAATATATCTTTGAAGATTCGATTGCATCATGAAAGACGAGAAGAACTGAAGAAAAGTACCAATGTCCATCAAAAGTCGATGAATCATCACTCAAAAGTTCATGAAGTTCAAATTGGTAAGAAATACAAATATCAAATCTTTTGAGATTTTGTTTTCGAGTCTTGTATTCATTAATAGGATTGTGATGTTGCTTAGATAATGAATTGGAGATGATTATTGTTAATATTACATAGGATGAATATTATATGTATTGTACTGTATATATTGTAAGATCGTATTGTTGTTGAGATGATGAATTTTATATTAGTAATAAACTTATATTTTGAATATAACTCAGGGATGTATTGCAAAATATGATTTAGGAAGCATATTTTAAAGTGTTGATTTGGTAGATTTGCATGAATCTGAGTTGCTACTATTTGTAAATCAGTAAGTTAAACTATAAATTTTCAAGATAAAAAGTACAAATTTTCAAGATGAAAAGTATGCTAAACTTGGATCTCAAGACTCCGTTTATTGTTGCTATCATTTTTGAAATCTTTAGACGTTTTAGTGTTGATTTGTTGGATTGCATGAATTTGAGTTGGTTAAGCTTGAGGCTAATTATGCAGATACGAAGATTCACCATGAAGAACCTGAAAGTGGTCTTTTGTTGATTTAAAAACTTTACAGTCACTTGGTAGTGCGGTTCTAGCACATTTCTTATTCAATGAGAAATTGTAGAAAATGGGAATACTTGGTTGTGTTCTATGTATAGTGTATTGACTGTTATTGTGCTTCACGCTCCTGGATAACATACCATAAGTTCTGTTTGATTTTCTATTCCCTAACTAGATTAACATATGCAGCGGAAAATAACAATTAATCTAGAGCAACTAGGAAACTAAACCCTAAAGGACCGTTACTTAATAAAGCTATTAACAATAACAAAATAAATAGATAAACGAGAAAATACTAACCTTTGAGAAAACCAATTTCTCACGCGCAGACAACCTTGCAGAACCTTCACGCAGACTCCTTACTCGACCTTCCATGCTTTGGATGGCAAGTACCCAAAATAGAATACCTCTAATGCATCATACCCATGAACCAAGAGAAATTCCCAAACTCCTAGGGTCCCGACTCTAAGTCGTGTAAACTCTTACAAGGAGTAGGAATGAGAAAGAGAGAAAGAATTGAACTCTATTCAATTCTGGGATATTTTGAAACCTTGGATTAGGCCTCTATTTATAAGGGGAGAGGGAGCCCAGGGTTTTATCCCGTGGTCGATGTGGGACAACTGAATTCATCCTCCAACCGCCGGTTGGACTTGATTCCTACCCAAGTAATGATACGTCTACACCGCCTTACAAACTCTAACCTCCAATCGCCGGTTGAACCCTCCAACTGCCGGTTGGAACTTGCTTCCAGAATGTTCCTTTTAGTTTAATATTCAATTAATAAACTAACTAAACATTCTCATTGTTTCTGTTAACTTCTTTTAGTTTCTAATTAATTTATCAACTATGATAAATTAACAAACCAAATAATTAACTTATAATATTAATTCCAATTAATATTATCTCTCTTATTGTTTCTCTTACTGTTCATCGAGGGCAACCCAAAAAGGATCTACCTTTAGAATAGTCTTACCAATTAGTTATGACCTTGGACACTATTTCCAACAGTCTCCCACTTGGACAAGTCATCAACTACTATTGGTCCGTCTCTATCCTAAGTAGAGGTGCCATCCAATGCATCTGCCGAACTCCGATCATATCCAGTGACATTCCTTTTTAGATAAGTGATCTTATATTCCTTTGTTTCAGATATCGTATGAAACTGGGACATGGATTTTTTTTCTCAATCTCCAGATTCAAGATTATGTTTTCTGATTTCCGATCAATTTGACTATATGGACTACTGAATTGTACAATCAATTTAGTCCTGGCTTGGCCAAGCACTTTATGAGTCAACATTTAATCATCAGAGGGCCCAGGGATATCGCTTTTCCTCTCAGGCAAAAGGAACAAATAAATTTCGCATACACAACACTAGTCAACTCATCATGTCATACCTAGCGTATCCTTTATGACTGACATTTACGCACAGCGTTTGAATAAGCTAAAATATAACTGACTTGAAAACTAGGAACTCAAATGTATCTCCATTTTAAGAATATAAGATATTATCATCTCAGAGTTACTCGTGATTTCAATCCATGAAGTAACTTCCATGAGTGCGGGTTTCTCCTATACTTAAATCCCCATTAAGTACCCATGAGTATTGCAGCAATCTCCATGCAATGTCTAATCTCCATAGACAATCTACTAACACTCTATGACAGTCTTTATTCACCACATACTTCCTATAGTGTGATCGACTGAGGAGGTTTGAGTAATTCTGATTACTCTGGAAGTGGTGTCTAAACATGCTAAACTGAAACACAATGATAAATGATAGTAAATGGTAGAAATCCTTCCCATAAATAATCCCCATTATTTATCACCAAGTCTATTCTAGTTCCCATCATTGTTTGTTATGTTTCAAAATCAAACAACTAAAACTTTATCTCGTAAACCTATGCTCCTAGCACGTTTACTGATCGTGTGTCCATCATAATCATGTGTCCCTTACCTTCCTTTGAACAAAATGGTATTTTACTTCAATTAACATTTCATTAGGATTCGTTCTATTGGAACACCTCCAAGATCATCAATAAAATTCCTCATCCTTATGACTTCTTTTAAGTCTTGCAAGTTTCAATATACTCAGATTCCCATCTGTTATTGTATCTTGCTTTGAACCTTTCAAGGTTATTGTTCCCCCATTCAGTAAGAATACCCAACCAGACTGTGAACGAATATCATCTCTATCTGTTTGTAAACTTACATCAAAATAATCCATTACTCTAAGTTTCTCCTCTCCACCATAATCTAAGAACCTGTCTTTAGTATTTCTCAAAGACTTAAGAATATTCTTTTATAGCTATTTATGACCTTTGCCAGAATTCTCCTGATGTCAACTCACTATGCTCCAAGCAAATGAGACATCGGGTCTTGTATACTTCATGGCATGTATGATCGATCCTATAGCCGAAGCCTATGGAACTCGACTCATTTAGTCCAATCTTTTGCAGTCTTTGGACACTAATCTTTTAGCAATCTTTATGCCATGATGTAAGGGTAGATTCCCTTTCTTAGAATTCTCCATTTTAAACCTTTTTAAAATTTCATTCTAAGTACATGTCCTGGTTAAGTCCTTTGAGACGTTTTCAACATATCTCTGTAAATCTTTGTACCAAGAATATATTGTATCTTTCAAATCTTTCACGGCGAAATATTCTCCCAATCGACTCTTTACACTTTGTAATGTTGGGATTACATTTCATATAATACCAGGAAGACTACAATGCTCCCACTGACTTTGACACATATGCTGGACTCATCTTTTCTTCTAGAAATCTAAACTGTTAGACTTTCTTATGGAAGTAGAGATTCCAGCTACAAGAAGCCTGTTTAAATCTATAAACGACCTTCTAAAGCTTACACAGTCTATTAGGATACTTTGCTAACTTTCAAAACCTTCCGGTTGTGCAATGAACACATCCTCTGTCAGTTTCCTATTAAAGGAAAGTGGTTTTGACATTCATCTGCCAAATTTCATGACCATGAAATGCAGCTATTGTAAGAAATATCCTAATTGACTTTATTTCAGCTATTGGTGAGAAGTTTTCCTCATAATCAATCCCGAAGGTTTGAGTATAGCCCTTCGCTACCATCCTAGCTTTATAAGTGTGCATTTCCCATCCATGTCTATCTTCCTCTTGAAGATACACCTACAACTCACTGTCTTGAGACCGAGTGCAGTGTCAACCAAATTCCAAACTTGGTTTTCAGACATAGATTGAATCTTACTTTTCACAGCTTCCTTTCACTTAGCAGCCTTAGGGCCTGCCATCGCTTCCTTTGTAGTTAGCAGACTCATCTAATTCAATAAGTGTACTGTCACTAATCTTATCATGTTCTTCTTTATGGAAATCATAATAGAATCGAGGAGGTTTGCTAACTCTACAACTGCGAGCGGGAAAGGATATGTCATCAAGTTCAACAGGTGTCTCCACCTCTTGTTGAGTGTCAGTGTTTACTATAGGTTCATCATCGGTCGATCCTTAAATCTTTTCAAGATCAATTGTACTCCCACTGTCCTCTTTAGATATTATTTCTCTCTCAAGAAACACTCCCTTTTGAGCAACAAATATCTAAACGACTTCTGTGGATAACCGATGAAAAGATACCTTTTCTCATCTAGCTTCTAGTTTGTGCTAAGTTTCTCGTCTAACGATAGCTTCACAACCCCAGATGTGGATGTGCCCAAGAGAAAAAACTTTTCCCTTCCACATCATCTTTCTTGGTAAGTATTAGATTTAAGATATGCGAAACTGTTTTTAATGCCTAACTCCATAAGCTTATTAGAAGTGTTACCTGACTCATCATTGATTGAATCCTTGTCTAATAGGATTCGATTCTCCTCTCTGCTACTCCATTCAGCTACGGTGTTTTAGGAGGAGTCAATTTGTGAAACTATTCCACAATGTCTATGATGATCAAGAAACTTGATACTAAGGTCTTCTCCTCCCCTATCGGATCGGAGTACCTTTATCTTTCTGCCCATTTGGTTCTCTATATTACGTCCTAACACCTTTTGAACTTTCAAAAGTGTCTGACTTATGTTTAATCAGATAAACATATACATGTCTACTGAAGTAATCAGCAACATAGTAGCTTTTTCCATCTTTTATGGCGCATCAGAATGGTCGACATACATCCATGTATAGCAAGTCGAACAATCCATCACATCTCTCATATGACATGTGAATAGTGATTTAGTCATCTTGCTCAATAACCAAGATTTGCATACATCATCCGATTTAGGGTCGACTGATTCCAACACTTCATGCTTTTGGAGTTTGGGCGATATTCTTTCTTGTTTACGTGCCTTAGACGATATAGCCACAATTTGGATTTGTCAAGCATTTTAGACAAACCATCATTTAAATTCCTTTGCCGACTTATTCAACATTATCATATATGCCTTTGCAAGTAGACGCTTTATCATCATTTTCATTTCAAAATGAAACTGATAACTCTCTTTAAATAATCATGAAATGAATCTATGTTACTTGTCATTTCTGAAGAATAACAGTAATTATTTAAATGTATCCTAACTCCTGATTTTAGCATGAGCTCAAACTTTCCAATGGGCGTGACTCTCTTGTCTCCCATGACTAAGTTGAGCTCTCCATGCCTCAGACTTGTACTTTCCTTTAGGCCTTGCAATATGGTGCAAATGTGAGTACCACACCCTATATTCAAGACCTACGAATTATAAGTCGTAGTTTTGTGGAGTTCGATCATTTATATACCTGAATCCTTTTGACCTTATTGTGGGTCCTTCAGATATTTTGGCAGCAACGCTTCTAGTGCTCCTCTGTGTTGCAGTATAACATACTGATTCTTTTGGATCATTTGCCGGTGCAATTTTTAGATTCAGTCCTTCTCTTAGCCCTACGATTGAACTTTCCATTCGTAGCTATTCCAGAACTTTTCCTTTTCTATGCATTGTGACCAATTGATAACACAGGAGCTGCTGAGCCAAAAAGGCACATCAATCTTCTTGATCCTTTGCTCAGTAATTTTGGAGTTCCATTATTCAGGTCTCTTTCTCATTCAAAACATTTGACATGAGGTTACAAACTGTTAGCAGACAGCTGGCTGACCGGACAGTATTATGTTCACCATAACTTTGTTTCAAACATCATAATATTTTCGGTGAGCTTTAATCTCTTCTTGGGTTGAATCACTATCAATAGTGGGAATTTACTCATCGAGAATATACTCCTTATTCTCGTCGGGAACATACTCCTTGTTCTCATACCTACGGTTTCACAGCTCATCAAGAACATACTCCTTGTTCCTTAGAGTGAACCTAGGGTTACATTACCCGTCCATACATTTTGAACCGGTAAGTCTTTCCCTCCCAAGAACTGAGAGTAGTGAGAAGTTTAGGTTATTTGCTGAATTGGGAACAAGAGGAGTATTACCATTTTCAACAAGATATTTTGAGATAAAACTATTTTAGTTAGTCTGACTATTCCTTAATTAATTACCCAATTTTCTAATTAAGGCTAGGATCTATATTTTTAGTTATATGAAAAGGGTCGCCGTAATCATATAACAAAATACTTTTGTCTATTTCATTTCTATGAAACTCCTAGATCTTTGAGATTCATTGATACCTATCAATGGCATGTTAATCTCATTTATGCTCATCTACCATTCATGACTGGTATGCCGAGGATCATGAACTAGATATTGAACTAACCATGCAAACCCCGCGTGGTGCTCGGCTCAAGTACGCTCGAGAATCGCGAGTCCACATCACCTCTCAATATGTCCTCATATTAATGTGCCGGTTAACCACACACGCTCCATTAACAGTCCATACGAGAAATGTGCGGTTCTCATGGGTTAGCATACTATTCACATTTTTCTATAGCTAAAACGGAATTTTGTTTTACTATTTTAAGTCTACTTTTAATCTTGACATCATTCTATCAAAAGTCTTCGGTAACTCCATTGAACGCACAAAGAAGCGGAGAAGCAGGTCAGCGCGAAGCTTATTAAAAACCTACTTCTTTAGGGAATCAGAAAGACCCGCCTTATACTCTCTTATAATTTGTTCTCTATGGATGAGCCGATTTATCAATTGACTGACGATGAATTTAGACTTAAATGATACATATATATAAATCATATTATATATAAGGTTTCTCTTAAACATTTAAGGTTCAGGGTTCTATTTTAAAACATTTTAAAATTGAGCATATATTTTAAACCATTAAAATACTAAGGTCTGATTAGTAAATAAATTAACTGTATACATATATAAGTCTATTATACATATATATTTAATTTAGTTATTTGGACAAAATAAAAGACAATTTTATTTCCAAATAATATAATTTATCTACATTTTGTATTGCTAACCTTATTAAGCCTACGCTCTGATACCACTGTTTGGTTTTCTATTCTCTAACTAGATTAACATATGCAGCGGAAAATAATAATTAATCTAGAGCAACTAGGAAACTAAACCCTAAAGGACCGTTACTTAATAAAGCTATTAACAATAACAAAATAAATTGATAAACGAGAAAATACTAACCTTTGAGAAAACCAATTTCTCACGTGCAGACAACCTTGCAGAACCTTCACGCAGACTCCTTACTCGACCTTCCATGCTTTGGATGGCAAGTACCCAAAATAGAATACCTCTAATGCGTCATACCCGTGAACCAAGAGAAATTCCCAAACTCCTAGGGTCCCGACTCTAAGTCGTGTAAACTCTTACAATGAGTAGGAATGAGAAAGAGAGAAAGAACTGAACTCTATTCAATTCTGGGATATTTTGAAACCTTGGATTAGGCCTCTATTTATAAGGGGAGAGGGAGCCCAGGGTTTTATCCCTTGGTCGATGTGGGACAGCTGAATTCATCCTCCAACCGCCGGTTGGAGCTTCCAACCGCCGGTTGGACTTGATTCCTACCCAAGTAATGATACGTCTACACCGTCTTACAAACCCTAACCTCCAACCGCCAGTTGAACCCTCCAACCGCCGGTTGGAACTTGCTTCCAGAATGTTTCTTTTAGTTTAATATTCAATTAATAAACTAACTAAACATTCTCATTGTTTCTGTTAACTTCTTTTAGTTTCTAATTAATTTATCAACTATGATAAATTAACAAACCAAATAATTAACTTATAATATTAATTCCAATTAATATTATCTCTCTTATTGTTTCTCTTACTGTTCATCGAGGGCAACCTAAAAAGGCTCTACCTTTAGAATAGTCTTACCAATTAGTTATGACCTTGGACACTATTTCCAACAAGTTCGATAGAAGAAATATGGGATTTAGCTACATAAAGAGTGAACCAATGCACTCTCATTAATCATTTCTTGATTATTTGTTCATCCTTATAACATACTATAATTATGGATCATATGGTATTTGTGGTTTTAACTTTTCTTTTGTATATAAATATAGCAGTAGATGTGGTACCCTTATGGTGTTATACTGGAATCATTGTATGGGAGACTAATATGATGATGTATATCGGCTTATGTTCGATAAATGGTTCATTGACGGTTAGTGACTTTTTGAAATTTCTATATATCGATCATTATTATTGCATCTACATTTCTTGGTAGTATGAGTAAGCTATGATTTAGAGTTCGATGAGGCCTTTCCAACATCAGGTAAGATTCATCCTGATGCATGTTAACTATTTTTACATTTTTATATTCATTACACAAATGTGTTTAGTTACTTTAAACAAATACTGATCTTATGATATTATACTTTGAATGAATAGCAAGTGAAAATGCGGATGAAGGTATCATGAAATTATGCGCTTTCCTAAAATGTTTGTATATAGCAACAAGAAATATGTCAGAATCAAAAGCATCACTTTGGTTATGTAGTTTTCATTTTGAGAGATATGGAAACATACAAAGGTCAAAAGAACTGGACCGTGGATTTTAAAATGTAGGACACATACAGAATATTTGAATTAAATCGTTAAGGAACATATATGCGATAAAACTCCTGCTAAGTGATTTGAATCTACTTAGCAAGAAGTTCCGAGAGAGATGGCATATGTTGCTTTACGTTATTATGAAGAACGCAAGGAAAACATTGTTTGTTGGAACATTGTTAAAATGTACTTAAAACTAAAGAATATCAGTATTATACTACTTAGCAACCTTGTTTGAATTTATTGTACCTTATTAATGTTCATACGTACTAAGAACTGTTCACCATGATCATTTTGTAGATTTCTTATTATTTATAGATATATGCATTGAACTCTTTGCTTTTGGTGTGATTAAATTTATTGTCACATTATGAATATTACAGAATCAAAATCAATAATATAATGTTACTAATAAACTTTCAGTAATGATTAAAAATTAGTTGATAATAAAGTTTTTTCATGAACTAATAGTTAATATGCTTCAAAATGAATATTAATTGTAAACTGACATAAATGATACATAAAACATTGCAAACTTTATTTATATATGTTGATTCATATTGAAACGTCCAATTTTTTTTTATATATACATCAATTTCATCTTTGACAACATTATTTAATTACTGAAAAATGTATTAGGTCCGTATAATATCTCTAGTATCATTTCATAACTTAAAACATAAATTGTTAGTACAACCTTATTTTAGTCATATACTCCAACTAGAACAAACTTGTTTTAGTCATATACACTAGCTAAAACAAAATTGCTTCACTCCAACTAGAACAAGCTTGTTTTAGTAGTAAAACAGACTCAGGTTTTAGAGCCAATTTCAAACGCGCATAAGTTTTAAACGGTAAAGAATTTGATCCTGAAAATTTGCAGGCACATTTATATCATCAAAATGAAGATTTTCCTTTTTGTACTTTTCCAATTTTCACAATAACACGGGATTTGGACGTTTGACTCATTTCGACACTAAAATGACCATTTTAGTGCACTAACCAAATCTCAAACCATGAAGGCTGAGATCTTGGGCTTTTGATCACACTTCATACATATCAAAACAAAGTCGTAAGGCTTTTTACCACACCCTTAATCTTTCTCTAACCCGTTTTAGACTGTAGGTGCATTTAATGACCCAACTTGACCCTTTTTGACCCGTTGGCCCACAAAAGCTATGTTGACCCATTCACTAGCCAATCACAACCCATAATTGACCAATGGAATGTTTGACTACATGTCAACACTCCATATCCAAAGAAAACACAATTGACCATTGATTCACTTTAATTTAAGGTATAACCAATCCTTTCATCCATAAACACATAATTAAACCCATTTCATAACACTATCACTTTAAAACTTCAAAAATCATAATATACATCATTTACAAGTGTCATTGACTTTAAAAGTCAACATATTACAAAAATGCTTATGTCATGGCTCACCATGACTCACTTTTAAAAACATGTCTAAGGGCAATTTACATAAGCTATATCTAAACGATACTTCAAAGAGAAAACTCGCCATACACAACCATCGGTAATCCACGGTAACCCTCCTTAGTCGCCTTCGCTTTTCCTTGACTACTTCCACCTAAAACATAAAACACTTAAACAATAAGCACTCTTGCTTAGTGAGCATATAAGCAACTTAATCAAATAATTTATAACATAGCTACATAAACACTATGCTAGCAAAGCTAGCAACTCTGAATCATAAACTTCATATCACTATCGTATGATTATGCCCACCTCTAGCTCGGAAGCTATCCGGTAACTTGCACAATCATAATTCATATAACAACAATCATTCAAGTCATAATAATCCACAATTAACAATTTAAAACAAATAAATCACAATTATCTTCCACATGATTGTATGATCCTCTTACTCGGGAGTAATCCGGAAACATATACAACCATTTACTTGATTAATCCTTATACTACTCACCTTTGTCTTGAATTGATGATTCACAAGATAAAACCAATGGTAATACTTCCAACTTCTTAGCACCTATTCACATATCACATAGCAACATATTTAAATTCAATGAAATCATAGCTCTAAACTAACAACCACTCGTAAACCCTCCCCCACATTGATTAACCTAATCAATTTGTTAACGCTTTCACTTAAATCATGTTCTATCATAATTCTCATACTCTAATTACATCATAAACCATACTTTTAACTAACTAACACTAATTCATAAGTATTTACCAAAACCCCTCAATTACTCAAGAACACTTATAACAAATTAATCACTTTTAAGTTGTAATTTCATCATTAACTAGCTCAAGAACACTAATAAACAACAATTCTAACAAATTCTAACCCTAATTTCGTATAAATTTCACTAATTAAACCAAACCCCATGGAAACCCCTCAAAACCCAAAAACTAGGTTAAAAATCTTAGAAGGAATCAACTTACAATGATTAGAGATGAAAAGGAGATGATTACTTGAAGATTTCTAGGGTTTAATTTGATGTTTGAAGATGGAGAATGGTTCCTGCGATTTCTCTAGTCTCTGTATGTGTTTTCTGGAACTAATAGGAAGAAAATGGGATAACCACAACACAAGATACGTGTTTGTCTATTAAAAACCTTTCCTCATTTAACTACACAGTCTGGAACCGAGAAACCGTTTTACGTTTTCGATTGTATTGTATCATTTATGTATTAATAATTTATAATAAAAATACATTCGCGTACGAAATTAAATTCCTGAAATTTGGAATGTTATACATATAAAGCTCTCCAAATTAATTTCCAATTTCTCCAAGCCACTTTAGTATCAAGTATATGACATCCTTGGTAATGGACTTGAATGTACTTGATAATGCTATATACTTGATATAGAAAGACTATTTGTATTCAACCATCTGCTCATTAAATTGCGATGTCTTGTATGTTGCATATTTTTATAAACTTGATTTTAAAATTTAATATGTACGACATTCAGATGGAGCAATTCATCGAAAAGAAACATGTTTCTCACGTGTAATTCATTGATGGCTTCTTTGGTATGTTCTATCCATTTCTGTTAATCTAGATTCACGATCATTTTCTTCCAAGATATGTAGTATTGTTTCTCTATTTGATATCAGTGAAAGTCATCACTTAATAACATGTATCAATCAATGAATGTTATGACTTAATATTCATCTACATGAATGTTATCACCTAGTATCCATTTGGATGAATGTTATCACTTAATGTTTATTATCAATGAGTGTTATACTTAATATTCATTATCAATAAATGTTATCACTTAATGTACACGCAAATGATTGTTATCACAATATATTTATCGATTGAACGTTATAACAATTGAATTTAAACTATAACAGTTTTAGTATAAATGGTATCACTTAATCTTCATCCAGATCAAATTGATGGTGAGATGGACACTTCCCCCATTCCCTTAAATATGTCGTCCGCTTGAAAATTAACATATATCGATATACATCACTACGATGTTAACTTATATTAAGATGCATCACAGTTCATACTATAAGAATTAACCGCTCATATGTTAACATGTATGAATATACATCAATACGATGAAAAATATGTTAAGATGCAACATACTATTAGTACTCATCAACTCGTATGTTAACATGTATCGATATACATCACTACGATGTAAACCAATTTTAACATGCATCACAGTGCATACTATTTGTACTCATCAACTCAAATGTAAACATGTATCAATATACATCACTACAATGTGAACCAATGTTAACATGCACCGCAGTGCATACTATTAGTATTCATCAGCTCGTATGTTAACATGTATCAATATACATCAATACGATGTAAACTTATGTTAAGATGCATTACAGTGCATACGATTAGTACTCATCATCTCGTATGCTAACAAATATTGATATGCATCACTACGATGTAACCTTATGTTAAGATGCATCACAATGCATACTATTAGTACTCATCCGTGTGAGTGTGAACATATATCGATATACATCACTACGATGTAAACCAATGTTAACATGTATCACAGTGCATACTATGAGTACTCATCAACTCGAATGTGTTTATGTATATATATCACAACGATGTGAACCAATGTTAACATGCATCGCAGTGCATACTATTAGTACTCATCAGCTCGTATGTTAACAAGTATCAATATACATCAATACGAATTAAATTTATGTTAAGATGCATCACAATACATACTATTAGTACTCATCAACTCATATGTTAACATGTATCGATATACATCACTACGTTGTAAAGCAGTGTTAACATGCGTCGCAGTGCATACTATTAGTATTCATCAGCTCGAATGTAAACATGTATCAATATACATCAATACGATGTAAACTTATGTTAAGATGCATTACAGTTCATACTATTAGTACTCATCATCTCGTATGCTAACAAATATCGATATACATCACTACGATGTAAACTTATGTTAAGATACATCACAATGTATACTATTAGTCCTCATCCACGTGAGTGTGAACATATATCGATATACATCACTACGATGTAAACCAATGTTAACATGCATCACAGTGCATACTATGAGTACTCATCAGCTCACAAATATCAATATACATCACTACGATGTAAACTTATGTTAAGATGCATCACAATGCATACTATTAGTACTCATCCACAAGAGTGTTAATATATATCGACAGATACAAATGTTAACTCTTCTTCCCATGCAAATTACTGTTACACGACCATCAAAATAATCACCTGTAAAAAATATTCATAGTAAAGCAGTAGGTAAGACAATTTGAATCTTATTCTTGTTAAAAAGCAGGACAATTGGGATCTGCAAATCTGAAAAATACTCTGCAAAGATATGATCGCCTAGATTGTAACAAGAATAGGTATAATACAAATGAATGTTAATTAATATTCTTCCAAATGAATATTATCATTTAATATACAATATAATGAATGTTTAGTTATAACCATCGCAAGACTACAACCCTTTAAGCTTGTTGAGCATCCATTAGTTGTCAAGTACGCCACATTTTCATCCAGAACCTTTGTCTTTCAATTGAATGGCATTTCATCATAGACTATATCTTTGAAATCTAGCAACCTTTCACCATCACTCTATTGAAGTTGCACAATAAACTCCATCCCGGAAAGGTAGAAGTTACATATCTTGTGGGGTCGTCATTTTGGTGAGTACTTCTGAAATCTGGCTAGATAATTGATTTTTCATGAGAGCGCTGCATATGTATGTAGTTAAAAAGTTAACACAAAATTTTAGAAAAAACACATCTAATCTAGATATATAAATGTACAACTTGTTCAAATAGTGGGTTTAAAATATTCAATATAAGTTATAATGCTCATATAAAGGCAGAGACGAGTATGCAAAAAATCACGTAAATAAGTAAAACACCACTCAATACATCACCACTTAATACAACACCAAAAAAACCAGAAAACCAACTAAAGAAGTAAAACGCACACCCCAATAACAGCTCCTCTTGAACTATGACACCGACATGCTCCTCAAATGCAAAGCTTAGAAATCCTGTTACAGATTCGAATGTGCGAAAAAAGTTGGAATTGCACTAGCAAGTCATCATTCAAGATCAAATGATTTTTGAGCAAATGAACAAACAAGTTTGTTTGGTCGCTTCTAAGCTACCCTTAAGGCAACATAACAAACTATCAAAAAAATATACAAAATAAATGCTTGTGATATATATAAAAAAACTCATATGAATTTACGTGTTGAAGACTAATAATGGTTATAGTATTACCCTTCGTTATCAGAAGCAAATATAAGCCATACTAATAAAAGAATGTTATTTGTTGGAGTAGCTACATCCATGATGTAGGAAATGTATCTAAAGCAAATCACTCAAGAAAAAATGTGAGATGAAAAGTGGGTCAAAATAAGTTCGCGACGGGCCAGAGAACAATTCGGTCCTGTAGCGTTGTGCAAACACTTGAAAACCCATAATATGATGCAAGTTCAGTGATTAATCATTTCCATGGGTAGTGAAATGATAAATTTCTCTATAGAAGTTCTGTTCTTTCATGACAACCTTCATGGAAAGGTTAAATTCCATTGTTTTAGCAATACAACCATTTCGGGGCCAGCAAGATGTATACACATATTACAAAACTTTAATAAAATTCTACAAAAATATAAAAACTATAAATAACTAATATTCATCATGGGTAATATTATCATTATTTTAGTTTAGCATCTTGAACAAATAAGTTGAAGCATCGCAGACTATTTTTAAGATAATTTACAAGTAGATTAATGAACAATTAAATTCAATTTATAATGAAATGTTGGTTACATGTTGTCTCACAACACCTTAATCATACATACCGTTTCAAAGTAAAGAATCAAGACCATCTCCCATGACATCCTTTTATTTAGATAAATTACTAAAGGACATTACTTAAGGCTTTCCAACTTGAGATGCATAAAACAAGAAATACTAATATGGCGTCGACTGATATATTATCATCTGTACTCAACAAATTCTTTGGTTAGCAATATCAAAATTTACTAATAAGATGAATGTAGCTAAGTATTCGTTAAAATGCTGGTGAAGAATGAAGATATAAGTATTTTTAGATCAAGATATGCTGGTGAAGAATGAAGATGCTTTAGCACAACTAAAAAAATGGATGTGTTGTTGCTTTGCATTGAAGGTGGATAAGGGTTTAAGTCAACGATCGCCAACATACTTTCCTTTTTATTTCGAGATCACCAATCAACCGGTGTTATTACCATGATCACCAATGAACTTTCAAAAAATAAATTTCTTTGTAATTTTTATTGGCGATCTTAACTCCGTATTAAAAGTATGTTGGCGATCTCCAACCCGTAGGTAAAAGTAGATTGGTGACTTCGACACGAAATTTGAAAGTTCGTTGGTGATCATGGTAATAAAACCGGTTGATTGGTGATCTCGGAACAAAAGAAGAGTACGTTGGCGATCGTTGACTTAAACCCGGTGAATAATACATTAATTAATCGATGTTTATCTGTAACTGGAATTATTCCTTTTTATTTATATTAGATTTTTAATATGGTTGAGCAATGCTTGTTAATGCGTAAGACTCTTGCAGATACAAAAGCCTCTATTCGTTGGGAGTTCTTCATGTTTCGCCAACTTGATCAGAGGATCCCAGAAAATGAAGTACACACTCCTGTTTTTGTCGCATTATTTATCAGAGGTGGCAATTGTTGGCATTATCCAAAAAGTGCCTGGTCTAGTTGACAAAAACCGGCTTTGTACAAAGTTATTATTAATCTTTTGTATTAATTGTTAGTGTCGAATAAATATAAGATGTTTTATGGTACCTTAAAAGTACTCTTTGGACCGTTTGACCCATTTTTCTCTTTAAGATAATCTTTCTGTTTTGGGTTTAAGTCAACGATCGGCAACGTACTCTCCTTTTTGTTCCTAGATCACCAATCAACCAGTTTTATTACCATGATCACCAACGAACTTGTTAATTTCGTGTCGAAGTCACCAATCTATTTTACCTACTGGTGGAGATCGCCAACATACTTTTAATACGGAGTTAAGATCGCCAATAAAAATTACAAAGAAATTCATTTTTTGAAAGTTCGTTGGTGATCATGGTAATAAAACCGGTTGATTGGTGATCTCGGAACAAAAAGGAGAGTACGTTGGCGATCGTTGACTTAAACCCTTTTGTTTTTACCTTACTAAACATTTTACAGGATAAAATGTTTACTAAACCAACCGCTTATTGTCTGACGCTGCACAGCTACTGCATCAAAGTGTTCTTAATCCCGAGACTCGGGTGATTCAACATCTAAAAGCACCACAACGGTTAGTTTCTTCTTTTTTCTATTTATCTTATGCAAATTGGCAATTATGCTCATTGGTGGATGTCAATCGATCTATAAGTACCAAACTTGTGCAGTGTTCTTATAATGTTAAATCTCAAAGTGGGTGATAAATATTTGATTAACAGTGACGTGCCACCGACTTAAACTTTCAAAGTTATTTTAAGAATTGTGGTCATTTGCAAAATAATGCAAGAACTGTGTATGTGGAAAGTTACATTCTCAATATAGGAATAAGGGTGGGAAAATGGGCGGGTTGTAATACCCTCAATTTTATATAAGGATCATAAGTTAACTAATTTAGTATTCATGGTAGCTAAAATGAAATAACTTTTAAATGAATAAATAATAGAATGACTTTGTGGGCTAAAAATAAACTAAGTAAACTAAACAAATACTTTGAAAGGCTTTGACTTGGTAATCTAATTAAGCCCATCTCTTGTAACGTGGGTTATATCTTGTCAAATAACACACACAATTTCACAATGGTAACTCAATTCACCTTGCTATATCTAACTCGACATAATTTTATTGACTTGTGGTTTGGAATTTCTTTTTGAGTTTCTTGTTTCTGTTTCTATTGGAGATGACCTACAGCATTTATAAGTGAAGATCATAACTGAATGAACACACGCACTCCGCCACTCGTGATCATGCCGGCAACTTTGGAAGAATAGTTTCATCCCGTTGTGAAATTGTGTGTATTATTTGATGAGATATAACCCACGTTACAAGAGTTGGGTTGAATTAGATTACCAACTCAAAGCCTTTCAAAGTATTTGTTTGATTTACTTATTTTATTTTTAGCCCACAAAGTCATTATTTATTTATTTAGAGGGGAGTTATTTTAGTTACCATGAATACTAATTTAGTTTACTTGTGATCCTGATAGTTATATAAAATCAAGGGTATTACACGGGTTGACGGTCATTTTTGTATGGGTTGAACCAGAGTACTTGCCGTTAAAATAATTAAGTTTCTCATACATTTGATAGGTCTAGATCGGAATTTAACATCGTAGATATTTGGTAACAGTTTCTTTTTTTAACAGGTATGTCACTGATTATGATATGAACTTTAGAGCTTACTGCATTTGTGTTGCTGACTTGCTGTTACGTTTCTCTCAGAATTCGTTTAACATTTATAGCTTCTTTGAACCAGGAGTGTTGCCTAAAGAAAGGAACTGATTACTGGAATGCGTAATTGGTCTTGGGTCTCTTATAAAGTTGCTCTTCCTTACTACACACGTGGTGGACAAGTTGATTTAGACCAAGGCTGGTCTCAATATCATAGATTTGGACAAAATTGCTTTGTGTCAACTCAGCTCATATAGAACCCTATAAAACAATTGCATGCTTTGACCTGTTACCACTTCGTGTATTGGCCTATTACAAGTGAAATATAATATATAAAGAATATCAGATTTGAACCACGCGGTGAATTAGATTTATAGCTAAGATGCTTTTGCCCAGATGAAACCCACTGAATGTATATGCAGTTAAGTCTTTGTGTTGGGTTAATTAAAAGCGGAGTTAGATGAAAATGGGGCCAAACATGTGAAAGTCGTACATTTACTTAAAAAAAAGCGTAAAGCTTGTTGAGTAGTTTTATAATAAAATGTGATTATTAGGGGAATAATATAGTTTTTTGCAATGATGATATTCAACACATCAAATTATGTATAAAAAGCTACACTAGAACACTCCTCTTATATTTTCTTAGCTCATTTTGTCTTATAGTGGATTGGCCCAACCTAACCTTTTTGACCCAGACTTGTAAGTTACCCTATTTGACTTGAATCTGTCAATTCCGATAACCTAGTTTATAATTTTAGAGATAATGACACTCCTTTTGGGTATTTGAGCTATGCTACTACTCATTGGGGCCCCAAAACTTGACAGGTTTTATAACAGGCTGTGTGAAAATGGGTAAATTTTGGCATGGTTGCGATAGGTCAGGTCAAGTTTGTTTAACCTACCAACAGACATTTGGATATAGGTGTATGTGAAGGGTGTGTTTGAAAAGGGTTGTGTCGACCTGAAACACGTTTTCTTCAATATTTATAGTTTTATAGTAAGAATCTAAATTTTATGAGTATAATGGTTAATGGGGTTATCTGCATTAACACTTAGGTTGATTTAGACCCGTTTCCTTGTTAGTTATTGCTTTTTACCCCTTTCAGCTGTCATAATCTTATTCGCCCCACTCATAAGTAAATCTATCGAAATTACCATCTCTTGGTATTAGCCAAGCTGTCATTTCTGTTTTATCAAAAAGCAATACTTATGGCATGCTCTTGATTATAATGCTTTAGTTATACTTTCAAGTTTTGTATACTGGATGACCTTGTGTCCCTTTCCCTATCCCTGCTTCGGTCTACTTTCTATACTTACGTGTTTTTTATTCTTTTATCTTTTTCCGAGTTCACCCACCCTAGTTTTGTTAGTGACATTTTTCATGATTGATGTTCTTTCATTCTTTGCATGAATCGGGTCAATTGGGGCAAACCGTTTTGGTATGAGCAGGGCATTGCAAAACTAGGCACCAGATCAGCTCCCTTCTCCTTTGACAGAAGGTAAATAGAGCTTTTAATAACCTTTTTGCTATCTTGTGAAATACTTGAACATACCTACGTGCTCCAGTTTTGGGAGCCAGTTATAGATACGCAATTATGTGGCAGGAAATCTAAGGGATCATCCTTCGTTTTCTTTTCAGTTAACCAAATGAACATTTCTAATTTTGAATAAATTAGGAATGATAAAACTTGTATTTTCTATTTAGTTGGAATAACCATCTCGACCTTTTCCTTAGCTAAGTTCTCCGCTTTAGCCATTTGACCTGTGGGAGTTTAACTTATATGAAACAAACATATATTCGTGTAAATGGGTGGAATTCTCTCTCCAACGCTGTAAAGTTCACTGATGTGTTATGTGCTCTGTGTTCTAACATGATATCTGCAGTTTGCCAGCTGGTTTCTTGACGAGAGACTTGTGAATTGTGGAAGGAAGTGACCGGGTAAGGCCAAAGCAGAAAAGAGTTTCCAACGGGTCAAGCGTTGATAAGGCATTTGTTGCATGTAAGAGTTTTATTTACGCAGGCAACACAAATGCACCACATAAGTTACAAGCAAATTTGCATTTCATGATGCTAGGAATCATTAGTAGTAACCTTTGTCGAACGTGCAAAGCTATTTTTGTTATCTTTGGTGCTATTATTAGAGGTTGTTCATGTTAGAGGATAACCTCATAAAGTAGTTGGATTTTACAGATTTTGATTTACACTACGCATCATGTAAATTTGAAGAAGATTCATAGTCTCCAAAGTAAACAAATGCAAACAATGTGAAGTGAAGGTATAACACCCCAAACTTTTGAAGACATTTTTTTTTTTTTTTTAATTCGAAAGCGTTATCTCATTCAATAAAGTTTATATCATTTATATAAAACTTCAAACCTTACTAACTATCATATGATTACAAACTTAGTTAAATATATTTACCAAAACACATATTCTAACTAGGTGTTGGTGTTACATAAAACAGTTTAGCCCACAAAATGATCAGAGTTTCAACCATCAAACATTTCTTCAATAACCATAACTTGCCCACCTTTCCCAAAAGTTAACCTGCAAGAGTATTGTGGGGGATTAGCACAAAGCTAAGTGAATAAACTAAGTCTAACAATCTAACTTAGTATAACAATCAATTCGCAACAATCAACTATAAGAACAATCAAACAGAGGATCGGTGGTTCTTGAGGCGTCCTCAGTCCGCGGTGACCCTCCAAGAACACTTAATAATCAACTGCAGGCCAATACAGAGATTTTACCGATAGTTTATTGCTATCTTTAATTAATATGGGCTAATTCACAACGAATGTTCATCCAACCCATAAGAATTAACCTATAGCAACTAAACCCAATATAATTGACCTCTATCATTCCAACCTATCATGGAATTATTCACTAGCAATCAATTAATCCATCAATCAACAAATTCAATCAATAATTCTATCATCAACTTATCAATAAATCAATCAATACTATCAACTTAAGATTTATGTAAATAACTGTTAACATCAAAATTAAACTGTGAGAATTAGTCCACTCACCTATCTCGTTCAAACTCCCACTCAAAGGTCTAATTTTATTGAGTCTTCGTCGGATCTGAAACACACAAGAAATTTCGAGTCAAACTTCATATCATATTATTTATAACTTAATATTAACAATCAAACATATATTAAATCCTATAACCACAATGTACAAACTAAATCACATTATGAAGTTTAAATCAAAAGCATGCTGTTACACAGTATGAATCTGCCGGATTCTAAATGAATCCGCCCGGATTCAGATGAATCCGTCGGATTCAGATAGAATCCGCCGGATTCCAAACATTTTTCAGATACCAAAATGGGACAGAACTTTTTTATAGAATCCGGTTGGCGAATCCGCTCGGATTTACCAGGAATCCGTCGGATTCTGGATGAATCCGCCGGATTCTCACCATCTTCCAGACCTGCACTTAACCAATTTTCTGCAATTTCACATACGAGCCACAAACCACAAAATCGACCAAACTCAGTTATGTACTCAACTTTTTACCAATATTTAGTTACTCTAACACCTAATAACATCAAATAACATAGTTTCAAGCCTCAAATCATCGTCATTCATACAAATCACTCATAACCTAAAAATCTCACATTCAAACTCAAATTCAAAAAATCTAACAATTTACCAAATAATCATCATATAATCAACTTAATAAAGCTCAAGAATCATCATTCAATCATCAAACAACTAATATCTAAATCATTCAAGCTTAATTCAATCCACACAAGAATTTAACCTAATTTCATCATTTAGATAACAAGAAACTTACTTACAAAGATGAAGAACAAGAATAAGCTTAAGATGATGATGAGTTTAAAGATTCAATCTTCCAATCTTGTAATATCTTGCATAATTTCACTAGCAATTTGTATGAATTTTAGTTTGAGATATTTGATATACAAAATGAAGAACAAAATGAATTTGGGGAAAAATAGGTCGGCCTCACCTATTTTCTTAAACCGACCCCCTTTAAGTCACTGTATAATATTATACCCCTTTTAAATCTATTGTCTGGAACCTAAATTTCAAATGCGAGAAAATTAGTTTATTTTACTGTCATCTAAATTTATTTAAAACAAACAATATTTCACTAGTCATAATTTTTCCTGAAACTTATTTTCTTATTAAATTTACAATCAAACACATATAATAATATAAATTACATATAAAAATTAAAGAAAATACCTGTTTCTCCTAGGCCCAAATTAAGGATGTTACAAAAGGGTTTTAGTTTTTTTTGCCAAAGTATGCTTCTCATATTTCACAATGCATTCATGTGATAAGAAATGAATTTATGTTGACAAGTTTCTAGTCATAGCTACATTTATCTGAATTCAGCACAATGAATTTAAATAATTTGTTGCTTCATTTGAAAGGTTAAGTACTAAATTCATTTACATCTATGTCAATAGTAATCATCACAATATACAAAGCTATTTTTTGCAAAGCAATTTCCCTTTTCAAGATTATGTACAGTACTAATTTATATTTATACAATCATCATCATCATCACAATATACAAACACAATTAAAAATATGTTTTGTATATGAACTTTCCTTTTTCGAACATACTATTGATATTTTCTTTTATAAACAAATATTACGTGTCATAAATATATAAATATATAATTAGTTTAATAGAAACAGAAATTAAAAAGTACACATGTCAAATTATTTGTTAAGAATAAGAAAATATAATACATAGAGAAAATGTGTAAAAGGATTAAGGAATCAACAAAATTTTCATGTTGATAATGTTTCTTTTTGTAAAATTTATCAAAACATGATTAAAAGAACGTTGTAAACGAAGTTTTAACAAATACTCCGTATGAAAACACGTAAATGATACTCCCTCCATTTTGACTGTGTCAAAAGTTTTAGAATTCTCCAATAAATACAATATTCACCAATCAAATATTGAAATAACTAAAATCCTTTTTGATTGATTAAAACAGAAAATTGACACTTATATTGAGACAAGTAAAAATAGAAAGCATATTTTTGACGAGTAAGAAGTAATAATAAAATATAAATAATTATAATTAACTTTATAATATTAGTGTAGTTAGTAAGTTGGGTTTAAATAAAATAGTTCATTACTTAGATAAAAATAAAATATGGAGTAGTTAATTACTCCGTATACATCGTAGTAAAAAAAAAATAAAGAAAAAACGCGTATGAGTTTGACCTTTAGTTTGACTTTGACATCAGCTTTAAAATAAAGCTACCGATACCTATAAATCTACACGCCATTCATTCACTCTGTTATCACCCATTTCTACTCGCTCCAAATTAGGGTTTCGTATTCTGCAAGTACCATCTTATTAATATTGAATTTAGGGTTTTTATTCGGTTGATTTATTGAATGATTATGATGATGATATCCACCGTTGTATTCAACAAACAAATGCTGGTATGTCTAAATTAATAATAATATTGTTAGGGTTTCTGTTTCTTTTTCTTGATGAATAATCATAATTTTATTTGCTTACTTGATTGACTTATGTATCATGAATAATGAAATTATTACGTCAAGATGCAACCTTTTTATGCCATTTTGATATTATGCGATATTTTTAGTTTTTGGGATATTTTTCAAAGTTTGAGATATTTTTGTATTCTTTCTGCAAAATTATGTATTGTCACTCAATAAACCCTGATTTGGTTTGGTAGGATTCTTGAAAGTTGTCATTACTAGTCAATATGTATGTATGCCTATAAGGTGTTTGATCAAATGCCATCTTATGAATTTATTTGTAAAATATACTTCTATATCGTTTAAAAAATCTAAACTTATTTCGCTTTGAAATGTGAACACCTCTCTTTTTTAGTATTAAAAATTATTTTGGGAATGTCATCTATGCACAAGTCAGTTTGGAACAAGGTTTTTGAGATTGGTAATCTTACTTTCACTTATCTCATCTGGTATATTATTATTTATTTATTTTCTTTATTATGGATTAACTTTAAGTGAAAAAATGATATCCGTTGAAATTTCAGCCTTGCAAATATTGATAAGACAGGATTTACGTTTCATCATGGGACAATGTATACCAATCATATGCTCAGTTGGGTCAATAGATGATCAAGCAGCTTTTAGATTCCAATTTTTGACATTCATTGGGGAATAGTTGTCTATTATTATGCCTTAATATATTACCCATATATCTCCTCTTTCAAGGTTGTATCATGGGACCAAGATGGAAAGATATCTGTTATATAAAGATCACTCGAAAGTCTACCAGAGCTCACATAGAGCGACCGAAGCAAAACTGGGCACCAGATCAGTTCTGTCATCATTTGAAAGAAGGTAAATAGGACTTTAATTAACCTTTCCGTTGACTTGCGAAATACTTGAACATACTAATTTGCTTTACTTATCTAACAGGAATCGTAGCAAAACAAAATTATGGAGCTATATAACAAAATTGCAGGGTTGTTACTGGTGGGCTGGGCACCAGTGAACATTTTCAGGATTATCATGACAAAGCTTTAAAGCATGGGCAGGGATCAAGTGCACCCGAAAGGTCTGTCCAGATTTCAGTTTGAAAAGTGTGAACCTCTATTTGCAAGTATTAAAATCTATTATGGGAATGTGATCTATGCACAAGTCAGTTACGAACAAGGATATTGAGATGGGTATGTTTACTTTTACTTATCTTATTTAGTGTCTTTTCTGCTATTGATTTAGTTAGGAACATGGTTACTATGTACTAGTGGGAGAACGGTAAATTAGGCCTGAGGTAGTATCGAAATGAAAAGCTTCCAAAATGAAGGAACTGCCATGATTTTTAATTTCTTTGTTTTCTTTTTGGGAACATTCCAAGTTATTGATTTGAGTCTAAACGATTGATTCATCTTATCTTATAGAAGGTCAAAATGTTACTACAATTTCAATGGGATGGAAGAACTAATATATGTTCAGTTCGATCACTGGATGTGTGTTACCAATAATGCAGACGAAGTTGTTGCTTTGAATGTGGTTAAATACATTAGTTATTCTCTGTTTTACTGTAACTAGAATCTTTCCTTTTCTATTAATATGGTTGAGGAATGATTTTTAACGTGTAAGACCCTTGCAGATACAAAAGCGTCCATTCCCTTGGGATTTCCACATGGTTTGCCAACTTGATAAGAGGATCCTAGAAAATGAAGTAAGCACTCCTGTTCTTGCCATTTTATTATAGAGGTGGCAATTGTTAGCATGATCCAAAAAGTGACTGGTCTAGTTGACCAGAAACCCTCTTTGTCCAAAGTTGTATTTTTTGTATTGATTGTTAGTGTCAAATCAGATTTACAGAAGTTATCTACGTATCCTCTTCTTCTTCTTTTTTTTATTTTTATATGTTTTATTATTATTATTATTATGGAGCAAGATGATATAGGAAGTTTTTTACTTTAAAAGTACACTTTGGACCATTTGACCCATTTCCTTTTATGCTAATCTTTCTATTTTACCTTACTAAACTGCTAATAGGATAAAATGGTAACTGAATTAACCCCCTTTATACGATTTTAGTTTGCATATACCTCTTAGCTTTGGAGGATTGTCTGTCTCTGCACAACAACTGTATCAAACTGTTCTTAATCCTGAGACTCCGGCGATTCAACATCTAAAAGCACCACAGCATTTAGTTTCTTCTTTCTATTTATCTCTTGCAAAATGACAATAATACTCTATTTTTATCACTATAACTAACGTTTATGCTATTCCTGAACCTCTTATTATATTAATCTTCAAAGGGGATGATAAACATTTGATTGACTGTGAAACTCTACCAACTTAAATTTTTAAAGTTTTTAAGGATGATGGTCGTTGCAAAATAATGCAAGTAACTGTGTATGCACAAAGTTACATTCTCAATGCTATCCCGGAACGTCTTATTATATTAATCTTCAAAGGGGGTGATAGACATTTGATTGACTGTGAAACTCCACCAACTTAAAATTTTATAGTTTTTAAGGACGGTGGTCGTTGCAAAATAATGCAAGTAACATGTATGCAGAAAGTTACATTCTTAATTTAAAAGAAAAGGTGGGAGTCTGGGCAGGTTTCTCAAGTAAATAGATTACTTTCCATTCAAATTATCAAGTTTCTCATAAATATTTGCCTGGTCTAGTTCGAATTTTGACGTTGATATTGATAACATTCCCTTTATTAACAGATATTGTCACTGATTGATAACATATCCTTTTTAACAGATATTGTCACTGATTGTGATACGAACTTCGGAACTCACTGCATTTGTGTTACTGTTAAGGAAAGGAACGGGTTACTGCCCTGCGTTATTGGTCTTGCGTCTCTTCTTAAGTTGGTCTTCCTTGCTACTCTTGTAGCGATGAAGCGTGATGCTGATAAGTCCACTCGATATAATACAACTTCCGGGGCCTTATGGGACAAGTTGATTGGGACCAAGGATAGTTTTAATATCATAGATTTGAACAATATTGCTTTGTGTCAACTCAGCCCATATAGAAGGTTACAAAAAAAGGTTACATGTTTTAACCTGTTACCACTTCGTGTATGGGGCCTATTACAAGTGAAATATATTTTTTAATGAATATCAGATTGGAACCACGGGGTCAATTAATTTGTAATTAAGATGCTTTTCCCCAAATGAAACCCACAAAATATATATGCAGTTAAGTCTTTCTGTTGGGTTATATTAAAAAGTGAAGTCAGAGGTCTACGGGGTCAAACAAGTTGAATGGGACAGACATGTTGAAATTCGTCCAAGATGTACCTCTAGGTGTTAGCCATGCTGTCATGGCTATTTGTCTTTAAGCTACCCTTATGTCATGTTATACTTTCAAGTTCAGTGTACTTGATGACCCTGTTTCCCTTTCTCAATCCCTGTTTCGTTTATTTTCTACTTTTCTTTTAATCTTTTCTCCAACTTCACCGTAGTTACTTAAATTACATGTGGCATGATTGACGTTGTTTTTTTGTTTGGAGACTTCAATCTAAACTTTATAAATGCATGAAACCGGTCAAATTGGTGCAATCCGTCTTGGTATGAACAGGGCATGGCAAAAATGGGCACCAGATCAGTTCTGCCCTCCTTTGAAATAAGGTAAATTCAGAGATCATAAACCTTACCTTTGACTTAAAAAACACTTGAATATACTTATGTGCTCTTGATTTTGGTTATATGTCTGGGTTATATGATCAATATATACTTTGGATGGCAGCCACTTCTTAGGAAAAGGCTTTAAAATCTCATATCCAATGATTATATCATGTACTCCCTCTATGTAAACAAATGCAACATTTGATTTGGCACATAGGTTTATATTATTTTTGGTCTCCAATAAAATGTTTAAGATGTCCCTTCATTATAATGACAATTAACTTGTGGATGAAACTCAATGCTAATTTGAACTGATGATTACCATTTACTTGTGGGGAAAAAGTTTATTAGGCCTGAAAAATCCCTTCAAAATCAAATAGGACATTGTGGAAACAGCCTTTGATTTAAAAGATTGTCTTTAATTCTGTATAAGTCAAGCACTTCGCTTTATCTAGATGCTCGTATGTTTATTTGTGTGGCATGGTACGGGATCACCCTCTGTTTATTTTCAGCTTACCAAATCTAGTGTTATTTCGAAGAAATCAGGGTTAATTGAACTTATATATCCAAGTATTCCCTGTTAATGGTCAAGACATCTCATAACCCATGTGCCCATTTTATGATGTCAGTTACTAGAAGTAACTGCTAGAAAATTTTGCTTGCAACATCTGTTCATAGTATCTTTAATGCCTAGGTAGTTAGGTACATACCGATACTGTGTGCTGAAACAGTTTAATTCTCTCTGACACACATCTAAAGGTGAACTTTGTTTGTGAGAGGCGTTGTCATTATGTGCAACTTTGGGTCAGTTTCTTATATAAGGTCCGTTGAGTGTAGCAGTTGCAGTTTATGTTGCTTTCACTTCATATGGATTGGATACAGTAGAGGTGACAAATGGGTCAAAACGATTCGGGAACACTTTTCTGTCCAATGGTTTCAAGTTTCACAAATAATTGATGTACCAAATAATACTAAACAAGTAGTGATATTAATAATATAGAATACTATATAATTTGTTTGGCTAAGCCAAACTAGGAGGTTGAAAACATTTGAATTACACTTTGGGTGACTTTCAATTGGATTTACCTGCTCAACCTCTTCCTTTTATAGCTGAGTTTTCTGGTGTAGTCATTTGACCTCTGGGAGTAAGAATCTACTCCTTCAAGTAGATGGTTGGAATTGTCCCTCCTATGTTGTATAGTTTATTGACACATAAACTCTGTGTTCTGACATGTGATTTGTGCTGTTTGGCAGCTGGTTTCTTGACAAGAGACTCGAGAATTGTGGAAAGGAAGAAACCTGGCAAGGCCAAAGCAAGAAAGAGCTTCGGATGGGTCAAGCGTTGATTGGTTTTTGTTGCAATTGGAAGTTCTATTTACAAAAACAACTCAAATACTTTATGTTTCACGATGCTCGTGATCATGACTTGCAACATTCAATAGTAACACATATCAAATTGAAGGTTAAGAATGAGAAGATAAAAGATGTATTCAAGGGTTTTGGTATTGGCACCATTCACCATTTTGACATCTTCCATTTTCAATCATCACTTTACTTTTCATTAATTTTATATGACAGAATTATATATAATAACTTCTGGCATTTTTGCTGAAGAGTCACATGCAAACCTGAAAGTTGCTTCTCACACCCATGTTTTTATACTGAAGTATCATTTCCTTGTTTTGTGAGAACAAAATCGTTTAAAGAGAGCATGTATGTTAGCTGACAATGGGTCATATAGGTCTTATAGTTACTTCAATAAACATATATGGGGTGACCCGTATGATAGAAAGTATTTAAGATAGTCATGATCGTAATCATGTCATCCAAACACTAAAACCTTAAGATAGACTCACATAGTTTTATTGCCCTGTACAGATATATCAAGTATCACAATTTAGCTTCTCTAATCTGTCATATTCGCAGAAAAAAATATGTCCAAAAGCACCACACACATTTATACTTGAATGAATTGATGTGAGTTATGATTTATCTCTATGGTGTTAACATCAGAACACTATATGACCCATTGTCAGTAAAAATGCCCAAACACCTGTAAGACTAGAGAATGTTGTATAACGACTTTTTAGTCAATTGGTTTGCTTTAATTCCTTTCGTCTTTGAACAACTTTTGTGAAGGAGGAACCCAGTGATAGTATGCATATACGTTGAAAACATTGTTTGTTAGGTACATGTAGGAATGGGTGTGAAGCGTTGCCATTATAGACTCAAGAAAGGGAGGATGGACTTCAAATATCTGCAACAGGTTCAGGAAGAACTTCTGCCTCTGTCATTCTTGAAGTAAATTTTATACAGAGTAATAAAATTAAAGACACACATTCGACAGAGAATCATAAACACACGTGTGGTTTAGCTCATGATTGCCAACAATCCACTGATCACAATAAATGAATAATTACTTACAAAATCCAAAATGCTAGCTAGTCCCTTATAAACATTCTAATTGCATATCAAAATGTTACTTGATGAGCAGAGTATACTAGAACACAACTAAAGAACAACCCATAGCGCAATACATAAACTTGACAACCGAACAAACATAAAGTAAGAGAAAACAAAAATATTGCAGAGCTGCTCTAATATCATGAGTAAAAGAGACATCAACATCAACTTTGGAGAATTAAACAAAATCAAAAAGATACATAACAGACTCATATGCTCTTAACTAAGATATTTTGCCCCGATTAGAAAGTAGTTGCAAATCCCAACTAAGCAACAAGAAAATCAGCATACACATTTCAAAAGTCATCAAGATCCAAAGTAAATATAACATGTTTTCCACTAGCAAAAACATCTTTCGGTCTAATTTATATAAGAAAACAAGATAAGAAACTAGAAAAAAAGAAGATTTTTGTTCTTTCTGGTTTTGGTTATTTGGAGTACGCCTATTCATTTTCCTACTTCTCTTTGTTGCGTAGGCGTGGCTTACGGATTTAGTTTGCTTTCAAACGGCTTTTTCGGCCTCAACTGCACCACAACAAGAAACATGTCGACCCATATAACATAACGAAACAAAAAAAATGAAAATAAGAAATCAGTTTCATATATACCTTTACCAACATAACTAATAATCTTTGCCTACAACAAAATTTGTATCATATGTAAAACTTGTACTGTCATTTCACAACCGTTTATTTTTCCATAAACAAGTCTTTTATAATTCTAGCATCCGACAACTCTTTAATATATCAGACTGGTAAAACTCTCAATCGAATAACTATATTAACAGAATACGAGCTGCTGTAAGCGCTGTTGCGCGAGTACTGTATCACAAAGGAGTTGATGACAAAATAGATTTTAAGGGGTTAATAACCTGGTTGCTGTGGCCACATTTTTTCTTCCTGCAATTCATTGCCTTTGGATGAAGACGAGCATAACACCTGCATAGAGGTAATGTAACTACAAACGTTTAACTACAAATCAAATCAACAAGTACAAGAACCAAACGAATGCGATTGTCGTGAAACCAATTTCCTTCAACCAAGCAGTAACAAAAAAGTTATCACGGTGAATATAATTCATGTTCTACACGTGAATATCAGCTGAAATATAACTCTTAAGGATATAAACATGCAGAAATTCTTTGTAGAAAATGTCAGTAGTAAACAACTATGTAACCAGTGAAAAAAAACAGTTCACAAAGTTAATTGTCGTGTAGCTAGAAATTGATATTGGAACTTGTATCATCACCTCATGCAAATATGCAATCAAAACAGCAAGAGTAGGCAACCTTAAAGTTCTAATACCAATAAACATGTTACATATTTGAGTTTATAAAACGACCAGTTTCCTAATCGAACCCTTTTAAGAGTATTGAATGTATCAGCACACTACCACAGACATAAATGATATCAAGTCACCTTGTGAGTTATCAAAACGATAACTTGTTGAAACAAATTCTTTTAAAACATAGTAAATTTCATATTCATGATCATGACTATATATTGATAAACGCAAGCATATAAAACCAAAAAGATATCAACTCACTTGCGGCAAATCTTCTTGTTTTCATTGTATTTCCTAGCTAATGCTAACAAAGAAGGAGGAAAGTTATGAAAGTCTCCTCTTCCTCCTCCTCTTAGCCTCAACACCAAATGCAGAGTTGATTCTAAACACAAAAAACATGCATCATTATTAAAAATTTAGAAACAAATTATCAGAATACAATTAAATAGAAGGATAAAAAAAATACTACATAAGACAATCATCATCATAATCAATATATTATTACCTTTCTGGATATTATAATCAGCAAGAGTACGACCATCTTCAAGCTGCTTTCCGGCGAAGATCAGTCGTTGTTGATCCGGTGAAATACCTATATATCATTATTATTTAATTTAAACAACATTACATGTGCATGAACTTGAAATATATGTATACTCTCGTAATAATTATACAAAAGTTAATTTAAACAAACGTACCTTCTTTGTCTTGAATCTTAGCTTTGACATTATCAATAGTATTGCTGCTCTCAACCTCGAGAGTTATCGTCTTTCCGGTTAGTGTTTTCACAAAGATCTGCATCTTTTCTTTCTTTCTGTTTGCTGATGAAGTTGATTGATGAGTACGTAGGTGTTAAGTTCGGGTTTTATTTATACTGATGATGATATGTTGTAATCTTTTCTTGAGCCCCAACTATTTTGTGTAACCGTTTCTTGTATAACCGTTCTTGAGGCCCACGTTTATTTCTTGAGTCCCACGTTTCCAGTCGTTGCATGCGTACATATAATACGGAGAGATGTAATTGCTCCTTATTTACTCCGTATTATTTTACCGAATAATGGATAAATAATGGTCAAATTTACATAATTCCCCCTTACTATGAATAATTACTAAATAACCCCTTCTTTTTATTTTGACATATATATATATATATATATATATATATATATATATATAAAGTTCAAAAAAGAATGGTAAAGTAAGAGAGAATGGAGGAACCAATAAGATTGCTCCATTTCAAATACTCATTTCCACTTTTTTGTTCAAATTTAAATATCTCACAAACCGTATGTCTACAAATTATAAAAATTACATATTCAGAATCAGCGTCTTTTTCTCTTTGATTCTAGATCCAACAAGATAGACTTTCAATGAATTTTTTCTTCTTCCATTTTTTGGGGGTTTTAGATACTTTTAATGTGAAATCACATGTGATTTAACACTAAAAAATAATCACACCCGCTTATATTCCGATTAAACTTTAAATTCAAATCATTAATGATGTAAAGAGATTAAGACATGAAAAACTAAGGTGTAATCACATTCGATTGAATATCAAACTATCAATCACATGTGTTTAAAGAGTAATAAAATACGGATTTTCAAATCATTACATAAGAATTATACAATCAAGTAAAAATCAAGTTAAAATCGTACATGAATTATCATATATTGGTAAATTTCTCATCAAATATCAATTTTAAAATGAAAATCATATGTGATTATATGCAAAATCATATGTGATTATATAACAAATCACTTGTGATTAAGTGTACAAATAACAATCACATGTTATTTTTAATGAAAAATTATTGTAATTTTTAATTTTTAATTTTTTATTTAAAACTATTAATGTAGGTAAATATTAAGTTATAATAACGTGTTAAGTAGCAAATACCATGAATAAATAATCGTGAACAAATTTTAATTTTTTTTATCATAAATCACATGTGATTATATTGTGAAATCCGGTAAAAAAGCGAAGAAAAAAAATCGTCAAAAGTATATCTTATGACATCTCTAATCGAAAAACGCGCTGGTTCCGAATATATAATTTTTATAATTTATGGACTTACGGTTTGTGAGATAATTAAACCAAGGGGGTAAAAAATAGAAGTGGGTTTTTTAGAGAAATGGAAAAATCAGAGAAATGGAAAAATCATATTGGTTCTCTAATTCTCTACTTTTTTAGCATTCTTAAAAGAACTCACCTCTCTCTCTCTCTCTCTCTCTATATATATATATATATATATATATATATATATATATATAGCATAACGGATAACGACTCACATTTCAAATAACAGGCTTTGTACCTGGAATGCAACTAACTTGTACTCGTATTTATCGTGTATACCCAAATTAGGTTTGCTATTTTTAAAGATCAAACTTTCAAAAATGGTGTTTCAGCGTATTTAGTTGATGTGTTGCTCGTTTAAGATGTCATGTGATATCCAGAGAGTTTGACACATTATCAAAACATCATCAAAATACACTAAAATGCACTTTTTGAAAAAAAATTATTCTTTAGAAACAGCAAAGTTGCATTCTTAGGTATTAAGACCTTAAATAACTGTAACTGAAATATATGATTCTATTAATAATTTTGGTATAACTTATTAACTTTTTTTTGTATAGTTTTAATGTAAACATAGAAGCAAACAAGCAAAGTCTGGTGTCTAACATTAATTTATAAGTACCCGTGATATATAGTTATTCATGGAAACATGCAGTGGCGTAGCTAGAAATTTTATATTGGGTGGTCCAAACGAAGTAATATTAGAAATGGGAAAAAAATGATATAATGTAAAATACAAAAACTTTTAAAAAATCAATTAGATAATTTTAGTGCCACACGACGCTCTTGTACATTATTAAAATCATCTAAACCGGATGCCCTACTCCTTCAATGCTAGGAGACTCGGAACCGGCACATAAATAGGTGTTTTTCTATGACGGTCAAATACTAGAGGGTTTCATCCAAGCCAGAAATCTCAACAATTTCTTTCTCGTTATAGAGAACTACAACAAGATTATAAAAAAGAAAGTCATGATCCACTCTATCACGCCTTCTATTTTTCACAATTTTCACAATTATTAATTACGTCGACTAAATTTTAACACATCGCTAACTTTAATAACTTGCAAAATACGAACTCTAGCATACAGTATAATAATAATAAGAGTATGAGACAATAGATGAAACTTTCAAAGAAGAATTATAAAGTCGCCCAAACCAAAATAGGAATTTTAATATGGTTGCGGTTCAGAGGGGCAGGGACATAATGAGGAGCAGTGAAAGCTACTTTTTGACCAACCAAGGACTGACACGTGTCAGATGTGTCCCCACCTGTCAGGCCGTCCATGGGCTAATTTGCAAATTCAAAAAACTTAAGGACTTGCACGAAAAATTGTCCAAACTTTTTAAAAAAATCTTAAAAAGTTATTTATTCAAAAAACCTTATAATATGCAAAATTTCATACAAAAAATAAAATGCACGAAAAATATAAAATGCAGTAAAGAAATTAATATGAACAAAAAAGCTGAAAAAAGCGTAAAATACAGTAAACAAATTAAACTGAATAAAAAAGGTGAAAAAATATAAAATGCAATGAAGAAAATGCAGTGATTTTTTCGAGATATATTTTCTAATATCAATTTTTTACCACCTTAAAACTTAAAATGTAGTAAATTAAACGTATAATGCGGTAACTTAAACGTAAAATTCAGGTGACTTTTCAAGATCTACTTTTCAAGATCTACTTTTCAGATCATTTTTCCACCACATAAACGTAAAATGCAGTAAATGTTTTCCAAGATCTACTCATTCATATCAGTTTTCCATCACCTTAAACTCAAAATGCAGTAACATAATCGTAAAATGCAGTGATCTTTTCGGATCCACTTTTTTTGATCTAGTTTTACACTTTCATATCTAGATCTTTGGTGGTTGATGGCGACAGTGAAGGTGGTGGTTGATGGTGACGGTGTCGGAGGTGGTGGATGGTGAAGGTGATGGTGAAGGTAGACGATGAAGGTAAAGGTGGTGGTATTGTTGTAGGTGGACGATGAAGGTGGAACAGCGGTGGTGGTGGTGGTGGTGACGGAGGAGCGGTGGAGCGTTGGACCGGCGGTGGTAGTGATGAAAGAACAACGGCGGCGGAGATAGTGATGGAGGTGAAGGAGGAGCGGTGGTGGTGGTGGTGACAGATGAGCGGTGGTGTTGGTGATGGATGAGCGGCGACGGTGGTGACGGATGAATGACTGCAAGTGGTTGTTATGTGTGTTAGTGTGTAAGTGTAGGTGTGTGTGTGTGTTAGTGTGTGTGATTTTGAAAAGAGAGAGCATTTTGGGTGTAGGTGTTTGTGGATGAGATACAACTGACCATGCCCAATTGTTTCCACGGTTTACATCAATAGAATGTAAAATACAATTTAAGTCCCTGTTAGATTATTAGGGTTTCGATACTTGGATTTCTGAGAGTCGTGTATTCACTTTCAGATCAAAGTATTTCGATGGTACAATCGAAATCTTCAATCGGATAAAACTCGAAATTTCGTATGAACTTTGAATGTGTATATTATGAATTCTTGTACCAGAAATTCGAATAATAGTTAAACCAATATAGAAAACGGAGATATAACTGTCATTCGACAGTTAACCAAACTACCCAAACCGGGTTTCGGACCGGGTTTCGGGTCGGGTATCGGGCCAAATAAAAACCGGGTTTTATCTCAGCCAGGGGCTTTGCCCCTTGGACCCCGCCAGGGGTTGCCACCCCT
Organism: Pseudognaphalium luteoalbum; assembly: GCA_963422505.1. Lineage (NCBI taxonomy): Eukaryota > Viridiplantae > Streptophyta > Magnoliopsida > Asterales > Asteraceae > Pseudognaphalium > Pseudognaphalium luteoalbum. The sequence continues at coordinate 3,187,560 of OY730192.1, forward strand.
TGGACCCCGCTACCGGGGGCGCTGCCCCTGGACCCCCGTCATTTAGGGGTTTCGCCCATAAATAATCAAAATAAATTCAAACAAGCGTGTACTTCGCACCATCCAAACTTGTTCGATATTTGTTATAATTATATTGGTTTTACAAATTAATCCCATTACACTTAAATCATCATTAGTGACATAAATCACCAACAGTCCCTCACCCTAATATAATTTCACATAGGTCCTTGAGTGACATGTATTGATTTTGTCCGTTGATTAGTAAATGGACGGGTGAGATGAAGTCTGCCCCTCCTACTCTTCCTTAGCATGCTTCTCCTCTTATCCTTTTCTTTTTAATATTTAAAACTATTAAAGAAGAATAATAAATTGTTACTTAGAAGGAAAGTTAAAATACTACTCATGAATATATATTAATATGTGCCTATGTGGATGAATCGCCAAGAGTAGGAAATTGTTAATAGGGTAAATCTATTAAGTGGGCTGATAACTTTTTAATCTTGAAATATTGGGTGGGCCCTACCTTTGTGAGGCTTAGCATTTTGGGTGGGCCAACAGTGTTTCGTTAAAAAAATATACTATTACATCATGTAAAAGACACCATTTTTTTGATTCAAACATAAATTTTATGTTTCACAATGTTTGTACTGCGAGCTTTAATAATTCTACAGTTTGTTGTATGAAGTAATTTATTTGTTGTATATATAAACTCCCATTATGTATACCTAGCTCTAAAAATAAGAAATTGTGGGTGGGCCTTGCCCTTCTTGGGTAATGTGGCTACGCCACTGGAAACATGCATTTTCTTTGCAAACATACTTGACTAGTCTGTATTTTTCACAAGAGTCCATTTTTAGATTCTTTATGAGTAATATATAATTTGAATTTTAATGTACACGCTTGCACACCCACATACAAGCATTGGTGAAAGCACTTACGACATGTTCTTGGATCAAATTTGGGTAAAATAGCTTTTATGTGCCTCCTTTTTATTTGAGTGTTAAATTTGCTCACAGAAAGATGAAAATCGAATAAACTATGAACTAATGAGGTTTTCATAGCAAATGGAGCGGATGACATGACATATCAAGTATCTTCAAGGAGATCTAGGTGATGAGAAACATTAATTACCGATGAGATCAATACCATGGCCAGCCGCCCATCCGGTTACTTACATTGGAGTATTGGACAGACGGAAATCATGCCCAAGCACTTAATTTCATAGGCACCTCTGTTCGTTTAACTATTGTATGGTGTCAATTGGTTTACTTTCCTTTCCTTAATTTATTAGAAATTCTGTACAAATGATAGTTTAGGTGTATTTTGTGTTCTACTTACTTGATAGTAAACAAAGTTTACTATTAAGGAATGGAATTCTTATGAATTTAACACCTTTATTGGTATTGCGCATAATGGCATAGAAACATAACATGCACACTTGTTCTGCGCTTCTGTTTTTTAGTAGCCAACTCTGTTATTCATCAATAGAAGAAAAATGTGAAACTTCATTATCTGCTCGGCATGAATATCTAAACTTGATCGACTGGGTGAACCTTTTAGAGGAAAATGTTCTACTTACCTGGTGGAACTTCAGGGCCGGTCGGTTGTTGTTTTTGGATGCCCTGTGCGGCAACTACAAAATGGGCCCTTTAACCTTAAACATGTATGAAGTATTCGCTTAGAAAAGTTAGCTAGTACGTTATATAGTGATTAATTGCAATTTGTCTTCTTCTTTTGAATAAAGTAGATTACCATTCAAAATAAACAATATACGATTTACAACATCACCATACCACTAAGCTACTATGAAATTTAGAATAAATATTTTTTATTTTTATTTTGAAACATTGTTATATCCAAAATTTATATTTTGCTATCTAAACACTGTAATTAACCTTTTAAATAAAATTATATTTGTTATAGTCTAAAGTCTAAAATGATCTAAAATTTCAAGATAAAAGTTTCAAGCTTTATGCAAATATCGAGATATATAAAAATTGACATTAAACAATTAACTAAAAGATGAAGGGGTTAACATGTAACTCTTAGTATTTATAGGGTGTTGAACTGAAAAGATGCACAAAAATCAAGACTGGAGTCGTCTTCTTCCTCACCCACACCTCTGTAATATTTTTCCTCCATTAAAACTCAAAACGCAGCTTTGTTACAAATTATATTTTCGATAATTAGTTCTTTGTTATGTTAAATGTGCATATATCATCACACAATACCTTGTTTGGTTGCTTAAATCGTCAGAAAATTAATGCAACTCACCGTAAAGCTTTAAAATTTTGGGACCCCTCAAAAGTTTTAGACCCTGTGCAATTGAGCACCTTGCACATGCTCAAATCCGACCCTGTTATAACAACTTTAAAAATAAATGGTTTACTATTATAATATATACAAGAAGATAGATACATAAGGTATAGATATTTCATATCTATATATAGGATAAAAACAAATTCTTTGAGAATTAAACGAGTTATCCTTTGTTCAATGTTTTGAAAACCGGTTGGACCGGTCCGGTCCGACCGGTTCAACCGGATTTTTTGGGTTTTCTGGCCGGTTCAAAATCGGTTTTGACGAAGGTTTGACTGGTCAATGAACCGGACGGTTCAGTCAAAACCGTACGGTTCAACCGGTTTTGGCCGGTTTTGAATTTTCTTGTTTAAAAAAGGGTTTTTGACAGGTTTTGGGCCGATGGGGCCGGTCCGATCGAACCGGACCCCTCACCGGTCCGGTTCGGTTTTAAAAACATTGCCTTTGCTTGACTTTTGAGTTCGCTTATTTCTCGTAATCTATCTCTCTTCAAAACCCCAAACGGCTACAATGTATTGAGTATTACATATCAATTATTTATAACAGTTACATGAAACTCTAAAACCTAATGGATTTGGGCTCATCTACATAATTAGGTTAAGCCCAAATACTATTATCTAATACTATTTTGAGCGGTGAAGTCGCGAAAGCTCAAATTGAATTTGAAAACAAAAATAAAATAAACTAAGCAATAATTAATTCGTTGATGAATCATGAAGAAACAAATCTTCAAGCACAATAAAAACAGATACGTATAAGCAATTATTAATTTGTTGTTGAAGACATCCGACACGGTAGTAAATTTTCAAATAGCATCAATAAAAGCTAATGGGCAGCAACGACAATCAGCAGGCGATATTAAAACTTAATATGAAGAGACGTAGTAAGACAATGATGATGGATATAAGATCCAGAACATACATTAAAAGGATTAGAGAATATAATAAGGTTCAAATGAATACATAAACATCGGTCAGAACTTGAAGAATGTATATAATAAGACCTGTACGTTTAACAGAAAATTAAAATAAAATGACGTGAACAAATCTAAAGATATAGTCCATCAAATTTTATGTGTTTAATCCTAGACACGTAAAATCAAGTTGACCACCAGTAGTAAAGATATTACCAAAGATATAGTCCATCAAATCATGCCTCTATAATTACCAAAGATATAGTCCATCAAATCATGCCTCTATAAGATCACTGATGGAATCAACATCCTTTTGGCATTTTTTTTTTACCAATCCTGCTGGTCTAAGTTTCAACTAAACCGGCAACTCGCTCTCAAAGCGTTTCAAGAACTTCAGAAAATTTACTTTTGAATAGGGTAAAAGTGAGGCAATGTGATATCTATTAGTAACTAGCTTCTTTTCTTTCAACATTTGTAATACTTTGTACCTAGGTTTTACCATTTCTCCAAATTTGAACCCAGCTGTTGAACACGAGTGGCCATCGAACCCGCGGCATACCCGTCTTCTTTCATGAAAAAATTCAACCCTTTTACAAAATTTATCTTCTGAGTAACACAAACAAATAGGATTAATCCTCAACAAAGTAACTATTCTCATGTGTTTAGTTTGTAAATTTTGTTGGTCATACTCTGTCGTTGGTATGTAAACTAATTCCTTGATTTGATTTTTTTATTTTATTATATCTATTTGTTGTTCTAAAGATATGCATGTTTGAAAAATTATAGAAGAATTATAGGTAACTTTTTTAAGTTTTGTTGTTTGATAATGTTTTTCACCTCTAGTTTTTCTTATAATTTTGGATTCAAAAGAATGATGTTGTGTTGACAGAAGAAACCATGTTTTCCTTGAATCAAGAGTGAAGCCAAGCTACCGATATGTAATAGAATTTTTAGTAAAAAAGTAGGGCATGACATCACTCGGATTGGGATACTTGAGGTATGTCCATAATCCTTTGATGTCCGATTTTAGTTATTATGTGGGTCTTCTTTTATTCTTTAGATATTCTTGAATTTGTTTTTGGATATAGGGGATTGTTTGATCGGAAAGCTCGAGCAGGAGTAGGACATTCCATACAATTCTGATTCGCTATATCGATAAAGCTATTAAACTATTGAATAACCCTCAATTTTAGAAAGGTTTTCATAGGAAGGCTTGATTCAATCTTTATCTTTTAGTGACAAGCGATGTGAGCGTTCTTCAAATATATCAACTTATTGTTGTAGGTTTGCTTTCTTGGTATTATAGGGGTTGGATTGAAAGGCTTTGTTGTAATTTGTAAGTTGCTATTTTCAAGCTAATCATAAAATAAGTTTTCATATGTATTTGATAACTTAATTATAGAAAAATAGAAAAAAAAAATGAAAAGTATTGAAATGATGGGGTATATCTTAAAAGTTATTGGTAGACGATTATATTGTATAATAGTTAGTTTTCTGGTAGAGTTTCATTTGACTTCAAAGTTTTCAAAGTTTTAATTGCAGAATGTATAAAATCAAATTATGAAGTCGTGTTGTTGTAGGTCTTTACTTAGTTATCAATAAAATAAATCGAGTTGATATCAAATATATTCATTCATTACTTGATAGAACAAAATAAAAATCAATAACCTACAAACAACGAAAAACATACACGGTTGGGGGGCAACCTCATTTTTATTTGTTTCTTTCAAATTTTTTTTAAAAAAAGAACGATTTAAAAGCAATTAAGTTCATCATCATTCATCATTGGGTCTGATCTAAAAGAAAAACAAAAACAAAAAATCGTATTAATATAAAAGTTGTCGGCCTTATTTAGATTTTCTGCTCAATCCCCTTGTCGTGGTTGATCAGTACCTTGTTGTCCATACCCTTGTCATTGTCGATTGACACCTCTTTCTCCATACCCTTGTTGTTTTGGTCATCAATGCCTGTTGAGATCAACACCTTATCCTTGACGCCCTTGTCATCATTAAACACTTGTCCTAGGTTTAAAAAACAATGATTATATATGAGAAGTGTCCATAAAAAATAATGATCCTATTCAAAAACAAACAAAAACATTTAACATATGGAACAAGAAGAATTAAACAAGTGGACGGATCCTACGAGATGACTCTTGATCCTCCTCCACGGTAATGGATGGAAATAGATTATGAAGTTGAATCAAAGGACCATGACAAGTCATCATCAGGGTCGCACCAAGAGTACTGGTTTTGAGTCTTTTCACAAAGACCGGGGGATGTGATAGATTTAGGTGCTTTAACGACTTTGCTGAAATGCCTACATCCTTCAACTGCATGTAATTAAATACATACATCGGGTCAAACTTCACAAACGAATGGAAACAAGAAGATCGAATTATATATTATATTATTATTATTATTGAATAGATACATAATTATGGGCTCATATGAATTGAAACAATTAGTTACCTCTTGTTCCAACCTGGAATCGTCCCAATTTGGTTGTTCAACATTCAATTTAGTCTTGGCATCAATCTTCTCGTTTACGATTAATGTCTTCCTCTTGTTGTTTTTGCTGCTTGTCACCGGTAAACCTATCCGCCATTGCTTTTATAAAATATAATAGATCGATTTGTATGTTGTACGAGTTTTACACTTTGACCTACCTCGTACTTGGGCTTCTTCTTTTCCTTTCCTTAGTAGATGGCCTGGCCCAATTAACTATTCTATACCCAATAAGAAACGTAAAACTAGCAAGAACACAAGATTAAGTTTCAGTGCATTGTTTTATGGAACACGAGTTTGTTGTAATAAACTATATTGTTTACTTATATACTTTACTTAGTTGAACAAGATATTTGCTAAACTCCAGAACGAATATGAAGAGAAACATGCCACAATTCAATAATCTTGTCTCTATTAATTCCAAGTTACAATTCATCTCCTTATGTTTTGGTAACATTATTTACTTATAGTCAACAACATTTATCCCCAGCAGATCACAAAGATTATCAAACCGGCCTCTTTAACTACAATGACCCGAAATTAGTAGTCAACGTTTTCTCTAGCTTTATTCTTGGGCAAAAAGCTGATACATGTAACCTACTATTATTTATGCCTTCATAAATCAAAGGTTGCAAACTTATAATTTCTTACCAGATCATGCAGTTACTACCTACTCATCGGTCGCAAAAATTGGTAGAGAGAAGACACACGTGTTGCACTGTTCGGTTACAAACTGCATTATTCGGTAACTAATCATATATATGGTGTACATCTAATGGTTTTAAATATAGTAGGTTTCATATATCGGTATGAAGGTCAAAGCACATCATTGAGCACCTTGCACATGCTCAAATCCGGCCCTGTGGAACTTTCAAATAGCAATTCAAAGTAAAATATAGAAACCTACCGCACTCAATCCCTTTACCTTAGTTCATAACTTTCTATAAAACTTTGAGAGTCTATGTGGGCAAAAACATTCCCCATGTAAAAATTTGAACAACCTTTTTATTCAGCTGAGTTGATTTATGCATTTCTGTATGATTTGTTGATGATATGTATTCATAATGAGAATAACTGTAGGAATCGTCATAATAGGCTCAAGAAAGAGAGGATGGACTTCAAATATCTACAACAGGTTTAGGAAGAACTACTGTGTTAAATGAAATCGGGTCAAAAGCCAAAGCATGGAACACTAGAGCCTTAACCATGTGGTATGTATTGATAAATTAGAAGAAAAAAGTTCTTTACTTTTATCACGTATTGTTGTCTTTCGACATCCTGTTTGTAGATAGAGAGCCCGGTGAACAGAATCCTACATGGCGGTAATAATCGGGCAGACGAACCAAATTTTCTCACAAATTAGAAAAGCTCACAGAAACAATAGAAATAAACACTGCACCGACAGAACCTCGTGTCATATATAACTCATGAAGATTTAGAATTGCGGGGGGGAGGGGGCAAGAAGTCAAGCTGCTAATGAGTACCAGTATTAGAGAAGCAGCATGCAACGAAGGTATTGTTTTGTACCTCTATGAATTCCATTTCTGTTTATTATATAGTATTACACATTACCAATGGCTTCATCCACATTTTTCTGTCATTAGCTTGCGTAAAAAGATGTTGAAGAAATTTATAGGGATCAAAAGGACGTACTGCTAGAGGGAGTCAACTTAAAGCAGATCGAGAACAAGTGACAAAGAATGTTAAATGTATGTAGAGGGTAGTTGAAAAGGTTTACTTAAAGAGAACGAATGCATATAAATGTGTTCAAAAGAATGAGGAGCAGACTAAGAAAACGGTAATGCTCTCAATTGATATTCCAGAATATAAGAATGATAACCCATTAGAGTTCAAACCAAGACAGCTGCGATGAGCTATAATGTGGACAAATGATGAACAAAAGGGATGCATTTACTTGTTACATAGAATACCCAAAAATGGCTCATATAGTCCAAAATTAGGATGAATATTTTAGCAGTTTATTGCATTAGAATGATCTTTGGAGTTGGTTGGACCTGAGACTTGGACTAGGTTCTAGGTTGTCATGGGATTTTTCTTTTATATCGTTTTATAATTCACATTTGGTTACTTCAGTAGTACTGTAATTTTTTAAGTATAGATGAACCAAAATTACCTGATGATAAACTGATGCAAACCCATTTTTCTTTTAGATCAAACTATTACACATTTCTATTACCAAAATAATATTATTCTTAATTTGGCCATATCTATTACACATTTCTTTTAGATCAAGAATTGGGCCAACCATATCGAGATAGGCTACATCCACACCCCACACGAAGATGTGTTGGGCTTATGGGCTTGTGTCCCAAATTTCTAACATCTTTACATTCTCACCTGCTTATTTGCAACCTACTATAAAGCCAATGGATGTTTTGTTAGGAATTGCAATGGAAACAAACAGTCAATATGTAATCACATTATTGGAGTCCGCATTGTGTCTCTGTATCTATATTACAATGAACTTTATTTTAGTTGAGAGCTATTTCTATATACATTTACCACTCGTTTCTCAAGTCTCTTATTTATCATACAGATACTATATATTACTAATGATCAAACTAATAACTTGAGTAGTAGTAACTAAAACACAGTGAAAATAAAGGAAGTAGAGACGTACATTCCATAATGAATCATAAACACACATGAGGTTTAGCTCATGATCGCCAACAATCACTCTGCAATAGTAGTGTATACTAGAACGCAACTAATAATTTGACCAGTAGAGTATACTAGAACACAACTACAAAGCAATGGGAGCTATTTTCACTTTGGTCAATAGTTGCAATTGCTTTATGATATCCAACAACCAACTGAGACCTTACAACAAAAAAACGCAACATGAATCCAGTAATCATAACACGTCAAAAGTTAAGGAACCTCATTAACAACAGCTAAAGAACAACCCATAGCGCAATAGATAAACTTGAAAACCGAACAAACATAATGTAAGAGAAAACAAAAATATTACAGAGCTGCTCTAATATCATGAGTAAAAGAGACATCAAACATCAACTTTTGAGAATTAAAGTAACAGAATCAGAAAGCCATATAACATACTCATATGCTTTTAACTAAGATAAACTATTTTGCCCTGTTCAGAAAGAAAAAATTGCAAATCTTAACTAAGCAACATGTTTTCCACTTCCAGATCCAACCTAATAACCCCGCTTGTTCGTGATGTTCTGGGGTAACTTTTTCAGCCTCAACTGCATCACAATAAGAAAGCATGCCGACCCATTTAACATAACGAAACAACAAAAAAATGAAAATAAGAAATCAGATCTATCAGACTACAACCTCAAATTAACATAATATAAAGAAGTTGATGACAAATAATACAGATTTTAAGGGCCCGGTTAATTACCTGGTTGTTGTGACCACAGTTTTTCTTCCTGCAATTCACTGCCATTGGGTGCACACGACCATCTTCAAACTTCTTTTCTGCGAAGATCAATCGCTGTTGATCCAGTCGAATACCTATACATCATTATTTAATTTAAACATTATACATGCATGACAATTATCAACTTAAACTATTTATAATCATCAAAAACTAGTAATATAATATGATTATACAAAAATTAAAACAAAGGTGCCTTCTTTGTCTCGAATCTTAGCGAGGACATCATCAATAGTGTCACTGCTCTCGACCTCGAGAGTTATGGTCTTTCCGGATATTGTTTTCACGATGATCAGCATTTTTCTTCTTCTTTCTGTTTGGTGATGAAGTTGATTGATGAGTACGTACGTGTTTATTTGTTAGGGTTTTATTTAATCTGATGATTTGAAAAGCCCAATCCAAATCTTGATAGTATTACAGTATAGAAAATAAGCCCAAATTGTATCCCTCGTATGGAATTTACATACGAAATATTCAAAATTTATGAGATATCCAAAACCGAGATATCCAAATTTACCTTAGTAGCCTCTGGTTCCTCTTCTTTTAAATCTGATTCTATCTTTTTTCATTTGTTTGTAACTTTAATTGTGATGAAAAAGTGTACCGATACGTAATATTAGCTCTTTAAGAGCGTTTATAAATAATAATAAATCTTTATTTATTATAAGTCAATAGATTCCTAATACTTAAATGACTATATATTATTTGGGATTAGTTTATGTGTGTATTTGGAATGCATTTTTACTTGTATTCAATGTTTATTGTGTGTATTCAACTTACATTTGTAATTTTTATCGTATTTAACTTTCAAATATATTATTATTTTAATGTATTATGGTGACATTGTCGTTCATTGAAGGTATCATGTAGCATTCAAATAGTTTGACACATTATTAAAGCATCATAGAAATACACTAAAACACGCTTTTTGAAAGTTTGATTTATTAGACACTAACCCCTATATTGTATTGTAGACATAGTTTGAAGGCAAAGTAACAATGAAAATATTAGAACATTAGATTGGTTAAGAAATGACATTAAGATATTACACTAAGTAAACATGCTTATTCTAAGAAACTTGATGCGGCTGAGGATAATTTGTCGCCGCTTAAAAAAAAATTTTGTACCGCTCTTGAATTTATGATATATTTTATGTTTTTTTCTATTTGATATATTGTACTTCAGATTTAGGTACTTGATTGTTAATTGTTGAATCGAAAACATAAACCACATCGAATTAACTCGAGTAAGAATTTTTTTATCACCGAGTGCATACTCTAGTATGAATCTAGATCCGCTACTGTATATAGGAGAACCAAATTGTGGTGTGTCAACTGTCAACTGTCAAGTCGACCCATAAAGAAGGTTAAAAAAAATACACGTTTTGACGGCATGTTACCACTTCGTGTATGGGCCTATTACAAGTGAAATACGGAGTATATTTTATAACCAAAATTTCAGATTTGAACCACGGGGTCAATTGGTTTGTTGGCTATCATGATTTTGCCCAAATGAAACCCACAAAATATATATGCACTTAAGTTAAGTTAGATAAATATGGGGTCAAACTGTCAAATTGTAGGGAGAATATCTAGTATCTGAATATAAATTTTATTACAATAACGAATCATATACAAGTATAATATATATAGACTGAGGTTCAAATTTGAATGAAAAATTTGATGAGAATTAAGGAACCACGTTAAGTGTCATAAAATCTATTTTCTCTCACTTTTTATAAACATATATTTCACAAACGGTAAGTCAAAACATTATAAAAAATACACCATAAAAATCAGAATTTTTTCTCTTCGATTTGCCATCTCACAATATATATTTTTGACAACCTTTTTAAGGGTTTTACAAAGTGTACATTATTAGTATCACATGTGTTACTAGCTGGTAACACATGTGCTAGTTGTTTTCAAAACCCACCAAAAAATGAGATTTCTGATCGAAGAGAGAGAAAACGTTGGTTTTTATATATGGTGCAATTTTTGTGATTTTCCGACTTAACGTTTGAGAGATATTTAATTGTTAAAAACGTGAGGAGAAGTGGGTTTAAGGACACATTGTTATTGGTTCCCTCATTCTCACAAAAAATTGTACTCATTTTAACCTCACTGTACATATATATGAAGGTGTATATGATTTCCTTAAACAACAACATACATAAATAAATAAATAAACAAATAAAAGGAGTAGAAAAAGGGTACCAACAAATGATTAGTCGAGTCTTGTGTTTGACAAGATTCCCTTGAAATAGATTCGTCATTTACACGTCATTTGATTCTCATAGTACAATGGTCGAAACAGTAGTACTACACTTAAAATCACTTCTAATTAGTCTTACTCATGATTTAAACCTCTTATATGGCTTATTTACTGAAGAATTAATTTAAAATAGAATTGACTTCAAATGAATATGAATATTTTGGCGTGAATAAAGATATCAATTTTAGTAATTCATATTCATCGGATCTTAATTTTCCCACGCTTTTAAATTTTAGTATAAAATACCGCTTGTTGAAACTTATAAAAATTACACCATAATAATCAACTTTTTTTCTTTTCGATTAGACATCTCACGTTGTATTCTTTCAACGCATTTTTTTTCATTTATTAGTGGGTTACAGAAATTGAATAATATACTATCACATGTAATTTTGTGTAATATCTCATGTGATAGTCGTTTTCGAAACCCGCCAAAAAAACGAAGAAAAAAGAATATTCATCGAAAATATACCCAAAAAATGTTGATTCTTATGGTGAAATTATTATCAGTTTTCTACTAGCCGTTTTGTGATATTTGATTTTTAAACATGTGGGGGAACGTGAGAATTTTGTTAAATGACTTTTGTACTCTTATAAATAGAGCTCTCATTGGTTTCTCCATTCTCATCAAATATATATGTACTTATTTGAACCTTAATTATTTAAAATAGGCCAAAATGTATATTAGTACCCTCAATTGGCTAACCGGACCCTCTATTACCTTGAAATATTAATGGTGTAGTATGGTACCCTCAACTTATCAACTCGGTTGGATTACTGCCTTAATTAATTTTTAACTATACCTTAACTATGTTTAGAATCTTCTCCGTATTAAATTATATTCCATCTAAATTGATACTTTAAACCTCGCCTACTCTCTCTGTATTTCGTTATATCTGAAATAGAATCACTCAGATTAGGTTCACTTCATTTGGAGTACTAGCTATATATGCTTATGTTGGTATTGAATCGTACATGTTTTACTTGCTAGTTGCAACAACTTTTACAGATTATACATGAACTAAAAGTGAACACCCTTAATTGCTCTTTAGCAATTTATTTTGATTTATAGCCGGAAGATAGTAAACAACGGTATGCATATATGATACGATATTTTCGACTGGTTTTACATGGTTTTTGTACATGTTTTGGAAAGTTGATAACAATGTGAATCTGATGTCATAATTGATAATCAAAAAAAAAAAAAAAAAAAAATCTCTAATTACAATTTATTTTAAGTGTGCGAAACACGACTCGGAACAGAGCTACTATACCAGTGTGGTGCCAAAATTGATTTAAATTATAGATAATAACTTAGATGGGCGAAAACCACTAACGCACTGCAAAGAGTGTTATTTTTTTAAATACAAAATAGTATTTACATACGAAACCAGTAAATTTGCTTATTTGAAGAAACAAATAATATTTCAAATAAGAAAAGGTAAATTGTGACTTCTTGAACCTTACAAGTTTACCAAATGGAAATGTTTGGATTGTTATCAAAATATATATTTGATGGTGGTATAAAAAATTACATATCATATATTTGATGGCCTTTTCTTTTATATCGTTTTAAATTTCACATCTGATTACTTCAAGGCTAACATTTTTAGTAATTTTTTTAGGTATAGATGAACCACAATTACATGGATGATAAATTGATGCAAACCCGTATTTCATTTAATCAATCTATCACACAGTTTTATTACCAAAATAACAGAATTCGTTATTTTGGCCATATCTAATTATCTATTACACATTTCTTTTAAATCAAGAATTGGGCCAACCCATATCGAGATAGGCTACATCCAGTAGACCCCACACGAAGATGTGTTGGGCTTATGGGCTTCATGTGTCCCAAATTTCTAACATCTTTACATTCTCACCTGCTTATTTGCAACCTATAAATCCAATGGATGTTTTATTGGGAATTGCAATGGAAACAAACAGTCAATATTGGATCACATTTCGGAGTCCGCATTGTGTCCCTTTATCTATTTTACAATGAACTTTATTTTAGTTGAGAGCTAATTCTATATACGTTTACCACACGGTGTTTATTTAATCTGATGATTTGTGTAATCGTTTCTTAAGCTCCAGGTTTCGGTACTTGCGTACATATATAGTATAGGAGAACCTAATTGTGGTGTTGTCGGCCCAAAAAAAGTTACATGTTTTGGCGGCCCGTTACCACTTCGTGTATTACAAGTGAAAGTACGGAGTATTATTTTTGAGGTTTTGCGGGCTTTAATTTCTTTAAGATATCATTTATCTATTTAATCAATTCAAAATTAAAATCATTTTAATCCCAAAGTCAACCTTGTTACTTCCTCTCCCTTTTTTTCTCGGCAAAAAATAACTACCTACAACTTTTCAAATTAGTTATTAAACCTCTAAGAAATTCACAACCAATTTTTTGAATTTATTGTTTACATTCCCCACCAATTACAACACCAAATCGCATATTCGAAACACTAATTTAATATCCACTAACATACTAATGCATTTAATTTGTTAGTGTCTACGAGAAAACATACATGTTGTACCAGTTACAAATATGTAAGATATATAGATCACAGTAAGTAAGCAAATGTTAGTGATCAAAGTAAATAATGAAATATTATGGTCTAGTACTTGCATGTTGACACCCAAAAAACTGTTCTAACCGATCTTGAAATTGTATATATAATTTCTTTAAAGTTTGGAACATGTAATAATTGATATGTAATTTGGTAGTGGAATGAATTAAATTGAAAAATTAATGGTGGGTTATTTTTTGGACAAGAAAAAATGGGAAGAAAGGTTAACTTTGAAATTTGGGGGTATTTGACATTCCTGAAATAAGTACTTATCTGCTTATTTGTTTATTTTAACAGCAGATCTAAACACATTCTTGAAAACTACTTATTTACTTATTTACTGAGGGATAAGCATTTAAAAATAAGTAAGAGGTCACTTACTTATTTTTTAAGTACATAGATACTTAAAAATAAGCTAATCCAAACATCATCTTAATATGGTTATCATGGAAGTTACGTGTTTTGATTTTGAATTAAATAAATTAAGTAAACTATCCTTAAGGAGAGCCTCTAAGGCTTTGTTTAGCAATTTCCTATTTTTTAAATAAAATATCATATTTGAACCACGGGGCCAATTGGTGGTTAGTCACTTAGTTGGTTATCATGGTTTTTGCCCAAATGAACCCCACAAAATATATATGCACTTAAGTTAAGTTAGATAAATATGGGGTCAAAATGTAGGGAGAATATATCTAGTATAGATTTCATTGCAATAACGAATCATATACAATATTATAAAGACTCTAATTCAAAAACATCGCTAAGTGTCATAAAACTCATTTTCTGTCATGTTTTTAAAATCAAAATCTCACAAACGGTAAGACAAATAATTATAAAAAAGTACACCAAAAAAATCATAAGGTATATTTTTGACAACTTTTAATGGGTTTTACAAAGTGTACAATTTTATAAAAATGATATGATATCTAGTATATATATAAATCAAAATACCATAGAGATGGTTGAGCTTGTGATTAAACTCCCTTATCAGTAATTAACGGTGTACATTAGTTTTAAATATTTACACTAAACACCCTAATAATTATTTGTAAGCTTTTCATTTTTATATATAATTAAAAATAAAATAAATATAATTTTAAATATTTTTCCGGATATATATACCGCATGGAAATATTATTTATGGATATATATTGGATCCACCATTTTGATAGGTTAACTGAACCGTTTTTCAACAAAAAAATCTCGGTAAAATCCTATAATAAAAAACGAATAAAGTAAATATATAAATATATTACAAATTACAAATTAAAACCGGAATCCTTCCTCGCAGATTTATCTCCTGTATTCGACACAAAATCCGCTTGGTAAGTTTCTATAAATTTTCTCTTATATTAGTTCATGTGAAAACCTTTATTTCGTGATCAAAATCTTTGTCTAAATTTCTTCTGGCCTTTGTTACAAAGGCCAAGTTTGTAAGTTTAGTTATAATTTTGATTTGAATGCAATTAGTGAAGTGGTGTAGTATATATTTCAAATGTTGTATTATCAGTCTAAACAAGAGATTTTATATATTTCAAATGTTGAATTATCGGTCTAAACAAAAGATTTTAGTTGCATACTAACACAACAAATCAATAGCTCCTTTAAGTTTTAACTTATAAAACAAATTTTACAAACTTAAATGTCATGGTTCGTGTTGTCACAGATTCTTTACCTGGTATGATATATATTTAAAAATTAACAAACATATATATGAGTGACTGAGTGAGTAATAAACTAATAAACATCTCGTTAATGGGCCTTCTGGCTTGACAGAAAATAAAACTGTACAAAATATTAGTAATTGCCAAAGATAAACAGCCCAAATATGAAGCCCAAAGAACCATTCTGACTTGTTGACTTTCTTGCCGTGGTGTGCAAGTGGTAACAACCCATCGAATTGACATTGATACTACAAATAGATTAGATCGATTTCATCCCTGATCTTCGTGTTTAGGCTAACTTTTGTTTGTGTATTAATTTTCTTATATATATATAGTTAACACGACATTTTAATTCAGGAAAAAACTCGATGTCGCAGATTCAAATGGAAGATCCAAAGGAAATTGATGTAAAACAAGTTGAGTCACATTGTAATATAAAACAGTGGGAAGGGTCATATAAGTTATATCAGTTGATGACTCTTTCTATTTCTTGTATCATTCAAGAAATCGATAATCGCAAGGTAAATCTATATACCGACAACCGTCGGTGAAAGTACTTTACAAGTTTTCTTCGGATACAAATCTGGGCAAAATAGCTGACGTGTGTGTGCCTCCTTTTTATTTGATTGTTACATTTGCTTACAGAACGATGAAAATGATATAAACTATAAATTACGGGATATTTCATTTTATGATGGGCGAATGGAGCAGACTAAGCGACGTATCAAGTATCTACAAGGACATCTAACAAAAGAGAAAACGCCTCAGTTACCGATGAGATCAATACCGTGGACGGCCGGTTTCTTAAAATTGACAAAAAAAGATGCCCATACAGATGTAAGACTTGAGTTCATAGTGACAATTTTCGGTGTATTTTGGGTTACATACATTTATTTGGTTACATGCATAGAAACATAACATGCACACTTGTTCTGCAATTCTGTTTATATGAATAAAATGGGTCCTAATAGAAATCTAAACTTGAATTGTTAATCATTTTAGACACAGGTTCAGGTAGAATTAGGAACGAGTATGAAACGTTGCCATAATAGGCTCAAGAAAGAGAAGATGGAATTCGAATATTTACAACAGGTTCAAGAAGAACTTCTGTCTTCACTGAAATCGGGTCAAAAGCCGATACATGGAACACAAGAGCTTAATCATGTGGTATGCTTTAATTTAATAAAATAAAAAATCGTAATATAAAAATGTTTTTTTGTTACTTTTTATATAATTGTTAACATTTGTTGATTTTTCATCTTCATTCTTAAAGATGAAGAGCATGGTAAACAGAATCCAACATGGCAGCAATAATCAAGCAGACGAACAAAAAATCTGTCTTGAAATTAAAAAAATCCAAGAAACAATTGAAATATACACTGCACCAACACAACCTGACCTTGATGGATACCGTCGACACTTTAGAAAATGGGGAGACGAAAGGAGAGCGGCCGCCAAAAGAGAGTACTGCCTTCAACATATCTTGAAGGTTATTTTTGGTAGCTCTACAAATTCCATTCCTTCTAATTGTGGAATATTATATTATTAAACATACTTATGGTTTCATCCACATTTTCTATCATTAGAGTGCGTTTAATGATTTTGAAAGATTAGAGAAGTATCAGCTGACTGCTAGAGCGAGGCGACTTAAAGAAGATCGAGATCTTGTGAGAAAGAATGTCAGATGTATGGAAAGGGTACTTGAGAAAGTTTACATAAGGAGAAAGAATGCATATAAATGTGTTAAGAAGAATGAAGAGCAAAATAAGATAATGGTAACATCTGCAGTCCTTTATATTTCTGATATTTTTTATTTTGCAAAAGTACTTGGGGGAAAAAATAAAATATTGTAGGTAAACTAATTAAATTGTGAGCCTTTAATACAGGCATCAGATCTTTATGAGTATCCGTTGCCCGTGACAAATGTGAAAGCAAATGTGAAAGAACTAGCGAGAAAAGGGGATTTTGTGGGACTGATGAATTTTCTCAACATCTATGAAGGTTTGCCCACTTAATCTGGTTTATAATCACTTATATAAATATCTCTTTGACTTATAGTAAGGTTTAGGCTGTTCTGTGAATCTTTTGTTCTTAAAATAGTTCACTCAGATTACATTCAGTTCATTTGGAGTACTATGTTATTTGCTACTTGATAACCTTTATCCATCATCATATTCATTTTGTATTTTCGGTTTGTTCCTTGCTAACTCAAAAATTGGGATTATTAGGTGAGAAGTGCACGAGATGTTTACATTTGAGACGATGAAGTTGATTTCCTGCTGGTGGATAGAAGATAGCCGTATAATGTTTTATTTAACGATTATGGATGGTTTATATGAATGTTTACATCACAAACAGATGCTACTTTTGGTGTTACATGTTTCTTTTTAGTTATGCTCTGATGTCTCAATTGATAGTCCAAAATATCAGAAATCTATGCAATAACAGTTCCAAACTAATTCAACTGAAAGTAACTACTAGCTATCATGTGGACAAATGCTGAACAAATTCATGTAACTAGTTAAAGAATAAAACAAGTCCAACAGTGTATGCTGTTGTGTAAGTCTCACCCAATCATGAGTTTTGATTTTATGTATAAAAAAGACTACCGAAAAATGGTTCTAAAAGCTCAAAATTGGAATAATATGAATTGCCAATATCTATGATTCTATGAATTCAACATGAATAGGTTAGCATTTTATTGCATTAAAAATGAAATGAAGACCAAAAATTGATTATGGTTGCTATTGGAGTTGGCTGGTCCTGCCATGGCTCTTTCGGGCCTGAGACCTGACCTGGGTTGTGGCTGGTCACGTCTGATGGGCTGAGCTGATGGATATATTGTTCATTATTATACTTGTAACCCCAACATTTGATTACAAATATAAGGTTTTTTTAAGTTAGTTCAGGTGTAATTAACTCGTAGAGTTGATAAATCTCACAAATGTGCTTCTGGTTTACATCAACAACATCATATAAAATTCAGAAAACTTAACAATAAAGACATTGCGACTGAGGCCGCACTCAACATATGGAAAACCAACGAGACCTCCTACGCAATTAATATTGCTCTTCATAATCTTCTTGTGAGTAATATCCAACCACTGAACAAACAACAAACAACAACCAACAGTTTCTCTAACCTCTAGAGTACACTGCTCAGGAAAATAAATCAGTTATCTACAGGACTGAAATGATCATGGCAACTAATACAAATAGGAGAATCAGATAGATTTCCCTTGCAGAAAATTATAAATCAATTACAAACTGGTGCTGACTTTGGATCTGCAGAACTAGTTCTGGTAGTTGCAGAACAAGAATCCTCTGCATCTGATGCTGATTCTACTGTCAATGAATCACTTCGTCTACCCTGTAACAGAAAACAAACCAAATTCTAAAGAGAGTAGATTTAAGAAATTACTCATATTCAAGATACTTTAATGCCCGCCTTTACTCAGTGCGTGGGTGTATCTCAACATAAGAATCAGCTTACTGTTGAGCACTAGAAACTCTGATTATTTGACTTGGCAATCAGGATACAACATTATTCACAACCTGCAAAGAAGCTCAAAATAACTAGAAAACAATCTAGAACATGACACATGCAGGAACCACCACGCAAACCAACTATCCATCAACACTGGGACCAAAAAACAGAAACAAGCTTACAAGCAAAAAACAAACTCATCATTCAAGCACTCACACACAAGGGATATCAAGAAACCAGATAATGAAAGGAATGTTATAACAAGGTTAAAAACTCCAAGGACCTTGGGCAGGAGCATATGATGCAACTAGGACTTGGCAAGTGGTACTAGTTATAATTTTCCACTAACTTGAAAAGTAAACAAAGAATAGTTTAGACGAAGTGTTTCATGCGGATCACTAACATAACATGTAATTCTCTCCTATTTTAATCAAGAGGATCAAGTACTTCTAAGCCTAATACCCTAAATTTAAAGATTAATAACATTTACCTATTACTCTTGCATACATTATGTTGTAAGCATTACCCGGCATATTAGCCAGGTACACAACAGATACTCAGCACAAGACTTCATTGCAGGCTATAATTTCTGTCACAGGAACCAATTCTCATCAAAGTAAGTGACCACCATCCTGCAGTAAAATGAATAATGTAAGCATGTTATGCAAGTTCACATTTACATCCAAAAAGAGAAGATGACTACAGCCTCAAGTAGCCAAGAGTCATCTTTTCCCACCGAATGATATTTGGATAGTAACATATAAAGTGAATAAAAAATCGCAGATCCTTAACTTTCTGTGAGATTGCAGGTCTGTAGGATATACAGTTCATTCCCTGCTTGCCAACTAGTGATATGTTCAGAAAAATTGGTTTCAACTTAGGGTGTGTTTAGTTGAAAAAAGAAGTGGTGATTTTCTAGAAAAGTTTTCTAAGAAAAGTGAGAAACTAGAAAACGCGTTCAAATTAGGTATTTTCAAGAAAAATTTTCCGGAAAAATGGAAAACCACCTTTACAACTTATAACTTGAAAATAGAAAATATGGATTTCCAATTCTCCACTATTTTCCTTTATATTACTCCCCCCACTTTTCCAAAATTTTCCAAAACCTTTTAAACTTAGTTTTTCCAAAATGGAAAATTAATAACATTTGAACACATTTTCCAAATTTTCAACACTTTTTCAGATAATGAAAACTCTTTTCATATTTGGAAAATTAGAGATGGAAAATTTTGAAAAATTTTCCACAACTAAACGCACTCTTAGGTTCTAAATTGCTTTGCAGAACCTCCGTTCGTCAAATTGTATAGTTTCCCCACTCTCCATAAATTTTAAAATTACTAGAATGCCATCCACAAATTTTGAAATTATTACTAGATAAGGGTCCTGTGAGTGTCAAAAGAAAATGAGTCAATATCATACTAGAACGATATAATTCCAGAATACTTCTATAAAATATATTTCTTTATTATCCAAATCAGAGAACTTGAATGTTAACCCCACTTAGTTTTTGGGACAAGTTCTACTTCTGCAAATACAGTGATCTGTCCAACTGTTTCTACGACAGCCACAAAATTTGTGATCCACAAGTGCCTTAGATCAGGAACTATCTACGATACATATACGATCATCAACATATTAAAGAACAGATTTAGGTAGTCAAGGCTATGAATATCAAGATTCCAATAACCAACTTAAGATATGAATGCTTAAGACACAAAAAGAACTACCACCCAAAAAATCATATAATTTTCAAAATTAACAGAAACTTACTATGATACCTCAGAAAAGATCTGTACGTAGTTATAGACGAATATATACTTAACAGTTTCTAACTCCGCAACAAACTTGCAATACTTCAATTGACCATCAATAGAAGAATGCGTTGAAAATTTATATTCTGTGTTCTTCATATAGCCTGCTGTAATCTGTTAAGTATAAGAGTTTGACTTCAAGATGCACAAGCTGTTTTGAAATGAAAGAATCAAATAATCATAAGTAGCTTACACGGAATTTGGACTCCTGCAAATTTTCCATTGAAACCGTAATCGCGAGTTGCTTTACACAATAGCCTGAAGTACCTGCCGAAACAGATAACAAGAAGACAAGTTTGAGTCAACCACATCACTAAAGGGCCTACACTATTGGTTTTTTTAAGATCAAATTCTGCAGTCGATGGAAAACTTCTTCCACCCTGTAACAACAAAAAATCCACCCTGTAACAACAAAAAAAACAACCAAAATCTAAAGAAAATTCTCACAATACTAGCCATGGATTCACTTCGTACTTACCCATCACTACTTTCTAAAAGTCATGATGGGTCCACCTTCTCTTCATCTATATTAACCAAACACAGTCATCCCTAAGATTTCAACAGATCATTCGTCACTGCAACCAAAATTCAACAATTTTAAATAAGAATAGGCAAGTCATGCGGGTTGAGTAGCAGGTCAAGACAAGTCATCTTTTAATACATTACCAAAATGGGGGAGCATTTGAGGCAGCTTCTTTTCGAGCTCTTTAAGTAACTTCTCAAGTTTCTGATGCCACTCATCAAATGGAAATACACAATCTTCACCAACACTCCATGGTCACCCGCATACATTTATATAGCAAGTCCAAGTTTGTTTGGTATATCAAAATTGGCAAAACTAAATTGACTGAAATTCAGAGACCTACAACAAAACTAGCCCGGGTAGTTACAGAACGAGGTATTCTACGTCCAATCCTGATTCTACCGTCGATATATCACTTCTTCTACCCTGCAACAAAGTAACTGAACTATATAGCTGTGGTTGAATTTTTGAATCCCTGCTTATCAAGGAACTTTTAGCAGCAGGACATATATATTTGAACTTTTTTGCAGCAGGACATATATATATTTTTAAGGTTGAACCAGCACTGACAGAAAACATATGTTGTAAAGTCAGCGTTAAATGTGGATATGTGTACATCTCTAAAAGCAATGTTTAATTCCTAGCTTTTTATTAAAGGAACGAGTGACTTACCTGCGGGTAATAGTCGAGGTCAACCAATTGCAAAGCTCCATGAATACTTGCAGGACCAGAAGA
The DNA here is from genome assembly GCA_963422505.1 of Pseudognaphalium luteoalbum. NCBI lineage: Eukaryota > Viridiplantae > Streptophyta > Magnoliopsida > Asterales > Asteraceae > Pseudognaphalium > Pseudognaphalium luteoalbum. The sequence goes on from OY730192.1 coordinate 3,209,796, forward strand.
AAAATTCTTGAATCTGTGCATATCATATTTCAATTGCCATATTACAGCTATCTACCATATATGGTGGTCACAGATTAAACATTGATATTGCGTCATACCAGTCTTGAACATCAAAAAATTGCTGTGGTTGAACACATCTATCATTTTGTGGCAATTAAACAAGCGCGATACTTTCACTCTAAGCCCTATCAATTATGTCTCTCTTATTTCATTAAAATCGTCGAGTACCTGTAAAGCCTACTAAACAAAATTTAAAGATTCATAACATATACTAATCTTACAAACAATATATTCTAAAAGTTACCGGACATATTAGACAAGTACACAATGAACACTCAGCACAAGACTTCAGTGCAGGCGAGAATTTGTCACTGGAACCAATGCTTATCAAAGTAAGTGACAACCATCCTGCAGTATAATGCATAACGTAAGCATGTTATGAACTAGCAAGTTCAAAGTTACATCCTAAACAAGAAGATGACTACGGCCTAAGTAGCAAAGAGTCGTCTTTTCGAGTTCACTAAATAAACCCACCAAATGAAACTTGGATAATATAAAGTGAATCAATCACTGCATATCTTTAACATTTTATATCTATGATATGATCATTTTCCCTAATTTCACAAAATTCCCAAAGGATTTACATGACCAATATAAACTGGCAAACAAAGTATATAATTCCTGCTACTATAGTAAGTAAACCTTTCTTATCAGTCTTCATCTATATACTTGGCCAACAACAGTCATCCCCGAGACTTCAACAGATCCTTCGTTCGTCACTGCACCAAAAAAATACACCTACTACTATACTTGGTTATGTTTTGGATATTTTCGAATCGTTTAGTTTCCTAAATGTAATCCTTTCTGTGTTATTCTCTCTTAACGTAAATTGCAGAACTGGAATATTCATGACCAGGAGCTACAAACTTCTCTACCAGTGAGTCCAAACGATTTATTTGTTTAGGAAATGACTGAACTAAAGGAATATATAACACAGTTACAAAAAAATTGCCAATTAAACTTACCAATATCATTATCTTAATCCATTTGATAGTGACTGTTGTACCTCAACAAGCCAATGGATGCATGCTCGGGTTAATGTCATTCTGCACAATCTCCATGAAATTAAAGGTATGCCATTTCTTCGCCTGAAATAACCAACAAAAATAACAAATAAAAACCCATTAAAAGTAAACATAATTCAGATGTAAACCCAATATAAATAACGGAAGGATGAAAATGCACCTCAATGGCACACTACTGTGGATCCAAGATATTAACATCAAGGTCAACAATTTTCTTACCAGTCCCATTATCCATAGATATACGTCACTTGCACACTTTTCCCACAAACATTATATATGAGTAGAGTTTACACAATACCAAAAAGCAAAAACATCCCACAAATTATAGAGGATATATAAATCGAATAAGCACCTGTTGTATCCGTATGATCAGAATTACTCGGTTAGCGAAATGTTCTCCTCTCGATAGATTCTTTTGCCCCATGGCATTGTCGATCTATTCAAATAAGGGTAAGACCAAAGCAGAAATGTATAAACTATGGATCCAAAAACATGCATGTACAATGTTAGTGATGTGTAGTTAGGACCTTTGGTCTGATGATCTTTCGCAGCAGTAATGGATAAGAATAAGTTGTCTCCCCGCTTGCTTTCTAAATCAGCAAGTGACTTGAAAGCTTTGCTGCATGGCCCTGTGAGTGTCAAAAGAAATGAGTCAATGTACTGTGACAATTCTAGAACATTAGTATTCCAGAACACTTGGTGAAGCATATCTTTTATATCTGAATCTGAGAACTTAAATGATAACCTCACTGAGTTTTAGAGACAAGTTCTACTTCTTTATTGATAGTGAGATGTCCAAGTGCTCTTATATGAGTAGGATATGCAGCTTCTACGACAGCCACAAAAATTTATATCCACAAGCACCTTGGATCAGTAACTATCTATATATCTTTAATATCAAAATCTGAGAACTTAAGCATTAACCTCACTTAGTTTTAGAAACAAGCTCTACTTCTGTCTTAACAGTTAGATGTCTAGGTGTTCTTAACGTATGCTTACTTCATTATGGTAATTGGTGAGCATGAAACAGCACCACCACCAGCATATACAGATGAACATTAATCAATGAGACGAGTTAGATATAATCAATTGCTGATAATAAAATTTCGATCATACCTGATTCAAGGGGGTCTCACATTGGCCAGGGGAAAGGCATTTCTTGAATATGTTTTACAATAGTTTGACATCATTCAATCAACAACAAAAACATAAAGTATAAAATAAAATAAAAAATTAAAAACACTATTTTCATAGAGCCAAAAAAACCAACAAAAAGAAGCCCTAGTTTTAGAAAAAATTAACAAAGCCCAGGAAAGAAACCCTGAATATAAGAATTTAACAAAATTAAAAGAAAAATCCCAAATATCAAAGATATTAACAAAATCAGAAGAAGAAAAAACCCCTAACTTCGAGAAAGTACACAAAATCAACAGAAAAACCCTAATTTTTAAGAATTTGAAGAAATTATAAGGAAAAACCCTAATTTTAGCATAATCAGAGGGAAAAGCCCTAATTTCATAATATTTAACAAAAACAAATGGAAAACCCCCGATTTCGACAAACTTAACAAAATCAGATGAAGAAAGCCCTGATTTTTAAGAACTCGAAAAGATTAAAAGACAAAACCCTATTTTTAACTGAATCATAATAGAAAGCCCTAATTTAGATTTATTTAACAACATCAACAGAAAAACAAAAACCCAAGATTTTGGGAAAAGGCTCTAAACTGGAATACTTAACGAAATGAAAGAAAAGGTTTAAATGCTTCTAGAATTTGATGGAATCAAAAGAGAATTTAAATAAAATCAAAAGCCCTAAGAATGGAAGAAAGACTCACACAACCAAACCCTGGAAGCCAAACGGAGCGATGTAATAACGAATGATGAAATTGGGATAGTGAAGGAATGTGTAATGCCGCGTCTATTTATAGGTTTCTATCAGCGTACTTTTTACGCGGGTCAAACTTAGTCAAAGGCGGTGACAGACACAGACTTCCCTTCTTTAAATTACATTTCCATTCATTTACTCTGCATTTTTATTTTTATACACTCTAATAAAACCACTTCCTATGGTGCGGGGTGTTGTGGGGCGTTTTGAACATCACGTCAGCGTCAATATCACGTAAACATGTGTAGTGGTAGTTCAAGAACATTCACAACGCCCATCATCACCTCTAGGACCCATAATTTTAATTTAATTTTTATTTTTTAACAAAAACAAATACATTCAATTAATTAATAAAAATACAAAATAATTAACAAAAACAAATAACTGTCACTAATTAATAAAAGTACAATACAATAATTAAACAACCCACACAAAATTAAAAATAAAAGTACATAAAAAAATACGAAACAATTAAAAATAGAACAATACAATACAATAATTAAGCGGGAGGTAAAGGTAAGTGTCACACCCCCAATTTCATGCTTTGCGGAAGCGATTGTTTTTGGGCGTGACTAATCAAATATCAAGCACAAAGATTAAGCAAACGACTCTAAATGAGACGTTTTTGAAAATACATTACATTACAAAAGTAGTATAAGGTTTTAAGTCGTAAGTATAAATCATTAGTGAGTTCGCAAAATGAATCTGAAGATTTTAAATACATAATCACAGTACAAAAGATAATGTGAGTAAAATCTTCATAAGGGTGTATGCATGCGACTCGTACTAGCTTAGCATATAAGTAGATCCTGCTGGGCCATCCTACTGTGGCTGAGTACCTGAGAATGCATCACTAAAACGCGTCAACCAAAAGGTTGGTGAATCTCACAGATTTGTAGTATATAGTAATAGAAAATCCAACACAGTTCAATAAGTAGAAACAATTACACCAATTGTAATTATGTAAGCAGTAACAATTACACCACGGTAATTAAGTAAATAATATCAATTACACAACGGTAATTCAGTAAGTAAGTATCAATTACTCCACGGTAATTCAGTAAGTAAGTATCAATTACACAACGGTAATTTAGTAAGTAAGTATCAATTACACCACGGTAATTTAGTAAGTAAGTATCAATTACACAACGGTAATTCAGTAAGTAAGTATCAATTACTCCACGGTAATTCAGTAAGTAAGTATCAATTACACCACGGTAATTTAGTAAGTAAGTATCAATTACACAACGGTAATTTAGTAAGTAAGTATCAATTACACCACGGTAATTTAGTAAGTAAGTATCAATTACACAATGGTAATTTAGTAAGTTAGTATCAATTACGCCAAGGTAATTAGGTAAGTAAGGTCTGCCATGAGCCATCATAGTCGAAGCTTAACAAGTCTGTAATTTGCCCCTGTGAGTGCTAATCCAAAAACACTCATACGAAACGAGTAGAAAATACCTGTTTATACGAGTACGGTTCGTGGTGGCGCTACCACCCCAGGCGGGGATTGTCAATCCCATATGGATCCATATACTAAAACTCGCGCTTATCCCATAACTAATAACTATGATTCAGAGGACTTCATTGGATTAAGACGTAACTCATGCAAGTCTGTAAGTCTGTAGGTCTGTAAGTCAGTAAGGTCTGTAAGTAGTTAAGTCTGTAAGTATTATGTTTGTAGAGTCGCAAGTCTGTAACGTAATCAGTTTATAAAGTAGTAAGTCTGTAAAGTAATCAGTTCGTAAATTAGCAAGTCTGTAAAACAGTAAGTTTATAAGTCGGTAACTTGTAACGTAGTAAAGTAGTAGTCAGTAAGTTTGTAAGCAGTAAAGCCTGTCAATACGTCGGTAAGTTTGTAAGTTGGTAAAGTCGGTAAGACAATATGTCAGTAAGACTATAAGTCTATAAGACTGTAAGTCGGTATAGTATCAGGTCTGTAGAGTAGTAAGTCCGTAAGGTAGTAAGTCTGTAAAGTAAATTAGTAAAGATAGTAGTTTCATGTGTTCAAGTAAAACAAGTAATGCATCTCCCCCAAAATAGTAAAAACTGTAAAAAGGGGCCGTGAGACTCACCTGAAGAGCAAGCAATCCTAAAGTACGTGAGTTGTTCCAATGGTAATCTCCTAATGCCCTAAACATGTGAGATTATAACGAGTAAGTGGATGTTTAACTAAACCATCCGTATAAGTGTTTGTGTTTGAGTTTGTGAAAAGGTATACGGCTCGTTGGTGACGGTTTGTAATAATAATTTCAAACTATTATTATTGTACATGATTTGTTGTACTTATAAAAGTTTATGTGTTTCGTGTGTAAGTCGTATCGTATAAGTTTAGTTGTTACTCAAGTTCGTCACATCCGTTACATTTTATTTCATAAGTTACGAAATTTGGTACGGGTCTGAAAACTGAAATATGCCCTTTTCGACCCCTAGACGACCCCGAAAGGCGTAAAAGCGCCTAGGCTATGGTACATAGCCTTGATCATTGGGCCGTTTTCGAGTGACCGTGTGACTTTTAGCCCAAACCGTTATAATAAATTTTTCATCGAGAAGCTACCCTGAAAATGTGAAATTCTTCGGCATTTTTACAAAAATTGTTCTGTTAGAGTATTCCAGCCGTTCGGCTGTGAAGGTCCAGCCGTTCGGCTATGGAGGACCTAGACGTTCGGCTGAGGAAGTCCTTGCCGTTCGGCTGAGGAAGTCCAGCCGTTCGGCTCAGGAAGTCCAGCCGTTCGGCTCAGGGACCAATTGCAGGTCTGTTCGCGAAATCAGTTGAGAAAACGAGTATAGATTCGATTTTTGGACATAATCTACTCAATGGAACAACATTACATGATGATACAAGTATATTAAACTCGAATTTAAAGAAAGTTGTGAAGTTTTCTTACGTATTAAAAGTGGAGCTGTGTGAGGTTGATGATGATGAACTGGATGATGATGATCAGGAAGAAGAAGATGAATATGATGATGATGATGAACCGGATGATGATGATCAGGAAGAAGAAGATGAATATGATGATGATGATGATATTTGCACTGATGTTGTTGTGGATTGTTGATGTTGTTCTTGGAAGAGAAAAGAAAGAGACCGAGAGAGTGCAGAGAAAGAGACTGAGTTGTGTGCGTGTGTTTGATGTAGCCGGCCAACTCCAATTATTGGAGTTGGTTGGCTCCCGCTTACGGTACAAAATACCCGTGTTCTTGTACCCGATCGAAAAGTAGTATAATGTTTTCAAATGATAAATTTCTAAAAATATAATCGTTTATATTTTTAACCGAAGTATCTTATAAAAATACTTTCAGTGAGATATAAAAATATATCTTTGCTTCAACTAATTTTGACAGATGATTTTCAGTGTACAAAATGTGTTTAAATTTGCAACCAAGTAAATAATTATTATTTTCGTCAATAATACATTATTTAAAAATATTTTTCACCAACGTCCGTATTTTAAGTTTCTGCGTTCTGTCAGATTTATATGTTCGTGATTATCAAATAATCGTTTAACGTTATTATATATATTTATATATATAATACTTGTACACTTCAGTAGTTTGAGTATATAATACTTGAAATAAAAGTTTAAATTTTGACCAAATTTTATGTCATTTTTGACCGGGTGTCACAGTAAGCTCCAGATGTTTGGTGGAAGCGTCCAAATGTGCTCGGTGAGATCGGCCCGCAGTTGGTCATGCACTTGTTTGTCACGTATTTCTTTTATTCATGCATCTCGGTCTTTCAAACGTTGCCTAATATCCTGTCGAGGCCGGTTAGCGGGTCATCGATCATCTCTTGTTCGATAGCATAAATTAAAAAGCCGTTATCTTCTTGGATCATGTTATGCAATATGACACCAGTGTACAATTGTCTTCGCATCTTGTTCACACTCATAGCTCGTGCCGCAATCTTTAAAATTGCAAACCTGCCTTGAAGTACACCGAAAGTCCTTTCATCATCTTTTCTTGCACTTTCTTGAAACCTCTTGAACTTTGCTCGTTTCTCATCAATAGGGGAGTGATGGGCTTTGATAAGTATACACCAATCCGAATAAATATCATCGGCAAGATAATACCATTTTGTGTAGTGATGTCCATTGACATCAAATGATGCGGGTGGACCGGTGTCATTTTAAATGGAATCAAACAACAGAGACTGATTTAAAATGTTAATATCGTTCTTTGAACTCGCCATTCCAAAAAATGCATGTCATATCTACATGTCATATGAAGCAACAACTTCAAGCATAATGGTCGGGTGTCCGTGATCACCCCTAGTGTACTGACCTTTCCATGCATTTGGACAATTTTTCCATTGCCAATGCATACAGTCAATGGACCAAGCCTTCCCTTAAAACCATGTTTCTGCTCGTGTCCTCTATAAAGTCGAGCAATATCATTGGCATTCGGCTTCCTCAAATACACCCGAGAGTATAAGTCGAATACACACTTACAAAAGTTCTTAACGCAGTCGTTTGACATGGGTTCACCCATTTGTAAGTATTATCGAACATATCGTCGGACATTCCATATGCCAATTGACGTATGGCGGCGGTGCACTTTTGTAGCATGCTAAAATCAAGCCGACCAAGTGCATCCAGCTTTTCCTTAAAATTATTAAAGTGGTCGAGAATAGGTTCAATAGAGTATTCGAATATACCTTGTACGATTCGTGTAAATAATTCCCAACGCATACGAAAACGTCGTTTAAACAAGTTTGGAGTATACTTTGGGTTCATGGAAAAATAGTCGTTCCACAAACGTTCTTGAGCACCTTCACGATCTCTTGAAATATTGATTCGATTACGGGGTGGTCTCGAACTAGAACCGGCCTCGGCTTCCTTCTTTTCTTCTTCGTCGATAGCTTGTAGAACTTGCAAGAGAAGTTCATCTTCCAAAGAGGATTCCAAAATAAAATTTATTGAATCCATTGTGTGTTTATGGTATGAATTGAGAGTGTTTTTGATAAGTGAATTGTGATTTGGGTGTGAAAAACTAATGTCTTGTGTATGTATATATATAGGTGTAGAAAAGTAATTAAAAAAAATTGGCATATATTTTTTATATTTTTTAAAAAACCTTAACGGCTATATTTTTTTATTTAAGTTGAAACGGTCGAAAAGAAAAAAAACATCGACAAATACGTGGACCCCACAAGAACGCCACCCTCTTCTCCCGTGCATTCATGCTCACCGCTCACAGAACGCCGGGCCAAAACGCCCCGTTGCCGGCGTTCTAGGCCGTTCTCACTCGGTTTTGTGACCAGAACGCCAGCGTTGCAGTTGGTCTCAATATAATAATAATAATACTGTACTTACTTTTACGACCAATAAAAACATGGGTTTTGTTCATAAAAAATCAAATTAATACTCCGTATATAATTTATATATGAAATGTTAAATATGTATAAAAAAGACTCTTAAATAATACAAGGGAAATACTAATAACAACCCTAAAGGCTGTCAATAAGATATATATAATGCATTTATTAAACTCAAAATTTTCTTATTTATCCAAAATTATAATTAGTACATCTATTATTTGTATTAAATTTATTGAAACTTTCCTTTTTTGATGATGTATTAATTGAAATATTTGATTATAAAGAAAACTTTAAGTTTAATAACTGCACTATTTATGTTTTATTGACAAGGCTGTCATTAACATTTCTCATAACAAAATATGATTTTTCATAACAATTTATAATTACATCATTGAGGAAACATAATAAGAAAAATGAAAAACATAAATTGCATAAGAGAAATATTATATCCGTACAAATTTTACAAAATTTTTTTTGCAAAATGACATGTCATATGTAAGTTGATGACAATAAACACTAAATATCAAAATATGTTAACATTATCAACATTATTACAAAACATTAACAATAGTGGCGAAGCCATTCAGTGCATACTGGTTGCACGTGCACCCAGTAAATTGATTCCATCAAATGTAAATGTTTGTATTTTGTGGATGATATTTTCACTTAATTACCCTTGTGCCACCAATTGGCAATCTTATTAAATACAATATTTATAAATAATTAGGTGAGGTTCCCGCGACAACGTGGGTTTTCGACATTTGATTTTATAAATTGTGTAATAAAAAGTTAAGTCAAATGAAATTATACAGTGAACCGGATTTTTATATAATATAATCGTCAACCAATAACATCTAGCATATATTCTATCAGTTTGGTACGGTTCCGGGTTTTTTTTTTTTTTAAGTTAAGTTATTAAAAATACATGTCGGTTGTAAATTATATATTATCTAATTTGTAAACATTTTAGTTATAATTGTTGCCCATTTTATGAAGGGGCGGATAGTCAAACATTAATCAATGTAATATGCATATAATAAGAAGGTGGTATAGAATTATTGTAACCTATAAAATAATTTTTTAAAACTTAAATTAACTATGAATTTAGTGTAACTCAAATAACTGTATTTTGTAATTCAAACTTAAACTTTTATCCAAATCAAACATTGTTGTGATCAAATATACACACATATATAAGCTATAAATAGACTTTTAATAGCAATAATAATAATCCATATTCGTCAACTTGATCTTTGTAATATGACATATGATTGTCTAGCTTAATGTATATTATTTAAGGGATTATTAGTTAAAATCATAAAATATTTTAGTTACATTATTTAAAGGATTATTAGTTAAAATCATAAAATATTTTAGTTACGATTTTAACGTATTCATGATATTACGATTGTTTGATTAAATGGATGATCAGTTTTTAGTTTAATAATGTTGATAAAAAAATTCATGTAATTAATCAATATATATATAAATATTTAAAATACAATTGGTTTATTTATAAAAAAATATAGATAATGTCATGATATTTAAACTATAAGGACTAAAAAAATAGGAAAATATTGGAAGTGTCAATTTCAATTGTTGTGGGTACACGTTATAAAAATTGAAAAATGAATGAAATAATTTTAACCGTAGGATGTTTATGAATGGAACCAATTTAAGGTGCAGATTGTTTTATTGTATTATGTTTTATATATATATAAAGATGGGTGCACAGCTCAAAATTTATCTACTTTGCTAATTCTAGATTGACATTTATATTTTATACTCTCATTTAAGTTAATTTAAAACACACATTAAATACTATTTACAATTACAATTTATATACTACGCATCTTCTTCTTATTATATATCATCACTTTCATATATTCAATGCTATCACTTTTATTTAAGAATCATTATTTGTGATTAATTTTATAATGTAATTTATATTTAGTTAATAATGATTAAATTTACTTTTATCCAAAGATTCAGATGCTTGAACATAAGGATTTATAATGTTTTTGATTATTCGAGTTATTAAGTACTTGACTTACTATTGATAATGAGTTATGTGCTCACTTAACTATTATCTCCGTCCCATTTAAAATGTCAATATTATTGTTTTGGGATGTCCCATTATAAATGTCTACTGTGATATTTAACCAGTATAAAAGGACTTTAATGAGTAGATTTAATATTTGATTAGTGAAAAGTGGAGTTAGTGGAGAATTCTAAAACTACGTGCAAAGTCAAAGTAGACATTTTAAATGGGACGGAGGGGGTATATTCCTGAGAAAAATTGATCACGAAAATTCGATCGAACATATGCCCAATTATACATTTCAATTTACTGCAATGATAACTGATAGTTATATATAGTTTTTAGTGGAACCAGTGATACTCGAACTTATTTTAATTTGACATGTTATCTTACCTGTCCATGTTATTACGTAAACATCAAGTGCCTCCGGTGAACAAAATTCCTGGCTCCGCCACTGATTAACAAAATACTTCTTGTTGTCATTACTTCTCTGGAGTGAATAAAGAACTGTCAAAGCCTTTGTCGTAAACATATTTCGGAGTTTGGTTCGTATAAACTAATTTACATATAAACTAATGAATTAATGGCTATAAGTTTATAAGTATACGGGTTAATCGGGGTGACCCGACTAACCCGATTAATATATAAAACCCTATTTCAACCTGACCATAATAGGCTTATTAGGGTTCTGATTGGTCGGCTGCTGGCCGGGTTATATTTTTTGACATCCCTAATATAGATAAGGTTATATTTGAGCGAAATTTGGAAAGTTGTGTTATTCTTGTGAAAAATTTGGATATGATAAATGAATTCGTAAGTGAAGCCTCGATTGATTTCACTATATCTCCAACACTTTTTTTTTAAAAAAAGAAAAAAAATAAAGAAAATAAAAACTTCCTCAAAAAAGGTAGCAAAATACGATACAATTTTGTAAAATATTAAATGAGGTAAACAAAGTAGTATGCGTTGGCGATGTTTGCATCCAAACCAAATTTAACACATTGATATGGGCAAAAAATAAGAAATTTTGGCTTAGAATAAAAAATAGTTATAAAATGGTCCCATAAAAAATTTTGTAGCAAAGAAACTATACGATTGAGCTAGATAAGTTGAATGATGTTAAATTGAAGCGAAATTTGAAAAATAGTGTTATGATTGTGAAAGATTTGGAATGATATATAAACTAGTAGAATGATGCCTTTTTTTTTATATCGTTTTAACTTTCACATTTGATTACTTCAAGGTTAACAGGTTTAGTAATTTTTATTTGTATGTATAAATGAACCAAAATTACTTGATGATAAATTGATGCCAACCCACATTATTTTTTTAGATCAATCTATTACGCATCTCTATTACCGATATAATAGAGTTCAATATTTTGGCCCAATCTATCACACATTCCTTTTAGATCAAGCACCCAATACACCCCAGTACCCCACACGCAGATGTGTTGGGCTTATGGGCTTGTGTCCCAACTTTCTCACATCTTACACTTTCAAGTTTCACCTGCTTATTTGCTAGCTATAAAACCAAGTTACCAAGACATATATAAATGGATTTTATATCTTTATTGAGTGGGTTTGGTTTGTACTTGTGAGTGTGGGTTTAAAGTGAATCAAACATGACCTCATGTGGTCCTCCCACCTTTTAACCAAATCTACACCCTTTCCCCTTAAAAATATTTATATTACATTATGATACTTATCTCCTACTACAATAATTCCAATAGTTTTATAATGTTATATACTACTTTATATTACACTATGTTTTGTATATGTTTTCTTATTTAAACAAACTTACTTTTTCCCTCTTCTTGTTTAAACTCGAAGGCAACTTGTTTAAACTCGAAGGCAACGTAACATGTTGCGAAAAAGACTTGCAACTCATGTTGTGCTTGATTGTTGGGCGATGGCTCTTGGCGTAAAGAAAAGGATACAAAGAAATTGATATTGAATAGAATTTGATAGACTGATTAACCGAATAAGGATACTAGTCGGTGTAACACGTGATGATGAATTCTGCAAGTTACACCATATCAACACAAGTCAAAGCTGATACAATACCTACAGTGAAACTTGTAAGACTTCATTTCACATGTCAATTAGTTATACTACTTCAGCCAAACAAGATTTCTATTCGTTACGCTAAGAAGATCATATTTGACACTTTTGAGGAAGTACGTAATAGTCATATCCATCACAAGTAATATGTTACAATCCAACATCTTATATGCGGACAAATGTATATATTCTTGACACTTATGTGCATATAATCAACTTTAAAAAAAAACTAGATATTGATATCGATATTACGGTTATTTTAATACATCTAACCAAGTGTTTTGGAAATTTATGTAGCTAAATATAATTGGTCTAGATAAAAAAAAAATGGTATATCGTACCAAGTTATCCAAAGTTGGCTCAATTATGCAGTGAAATTATATTTAATGTTGTAGATGATGTTACCCTAATGGAAACTTTGATTAATTTATTTATTTACTAGAATATGATTAAAAAGTGAAAAGGTAAATGAAGGTGAAAGTCTTATGTGTACCACACATATATAGATTTATTTATTTATATCTTGAGCCCCAAAAGCGAATAAAGTAAGTTAAAATAAACTAAAGTGATGCACTTTAACTTTTATGTAAATATACCTGTAGATTTTTACTTTGAAAATAAGTAAATAAGCAATTTCAGTTTAAACCCGGTTTGAAATAGCCTATCTAATCTAACATATATGATAGTTCATATTAATTATGTGGTACATGCTAATGACCGATTCATAAGTTACATTTATCCGTAGCATAATTATTTTCATAGATTTACACATGACATATCAAATGTACCCGTAAAAAATATTACCCCTAACTTATATGTGGCTCCGCCTATGGTATATTTACCATTAATTGATATAGTAACAAAAAGAATAATGGATATGTCACAAAATATACCATCACAAACGTATTGTCGTTCTTTATAAATAAACTTAAACACAAAATCCCTAATATTACTAACAAAATTGCAGTTAACATCAGTAGCATTGTTTAAACTGTGATATGTAAAATTGCATTCATACGGGATAATTTTATTACTCCGTAACATTTAAGAGGAAATGAACAAGAAACTTGTGATTTTACATAATCAACGTTGTCACAAAATATATGTGTTACAATCTGGTTGGTATTATTCAATCATAGCAGTGTCGACACTTATGAATTATATTTGTATACTCTGTTTCAATTGGTTAAAAATGAATATGAACAATTATTGGGACACTCTAAAAATGAAAGTTGAACAATAAAATTGAGACGGAGGTAATATTATTTTGTGGACGATGAGGTCATGAATAATGATGGCATCAAAGTTTACATTTTGACACACTAAAAAGAGATGACACAAGTTTCAACTTTTATTAGCCATTTTACACGAAGAAATACAAATTTATGTAACATAGGCCGTCTAATTTAACCCATTTATCTTACTTATGTGTAACATTTTGCTGATCGAAAGTGACTTCATAAGTGACAAAGTGAATTATATACATTAAGAAGTAATCAATATAACTACCAAAGGATCATCGGTAATTTGGTATATAACTCGTGTGGTAAAAAAAAACTTTGTTGGATTTATCATCACCCATATAACTATATATATACTGTGATAACGTTTTCATCTATGAGATTGGAAGTTCAAGTTTTGAAGATAAGATAATTGTATATATTCATGGATTAAAATACATATTCGTGATAATGGAGTGTGTGAGTACTTGACTTCCTAAATAATATAAAATGCTTACTAACTATTACAAATAATTTGGTCCATTAAAATGTTGTGACAAAATTGGCATATCCTAGATGCTGATCCATGCACGGTTCAAAACTTGATTCGAATATGTTGAGAGAATGTACTAGGAATCGAAATACATATAAGCTCTTACAATGGGCAATGGGTCCTCCTTGTACCAATTACTTAGTTCAAGTAGTCTATCTATAGTTTGATATGGAATATATAGTATCTTTATATTTAAATTATTACTAGCATTATTATGTAATTTAATGTTTATCTAATAATAAGAGACGACTATAAATTATACTCGGTAATAGGTAACTTCATTTAAAAAAACAACTTATAGATGGTCTCGAGTCATGTACTTGCGTATAATTCTACACCTAAGGTGAATATACAACACGAGACAGAAGAAAAGGAAACATACTTGTGTCGATCTAACAACCACAAAGTTGTGCAATTTAAACACATTACCAATGTATATATTTGTGCTCAGTTATCGCGATTTACATTCCAAAATAAAATAAAATGTAGAAGTACATCTGTACATATATACACATAATCGACAATTACTACTATAAATGTGGTAATTTTATGCATCATACTAATTTATTGATGCATATGTGTTTTCAATTTTCAAATGTAAAAAATAGTGATCCCGTAGGTGTTAACATCTGCCGCTTGTTTATATAAAGAGTGTGTGTGAAGGAGAGATATATACGGAGTAGTATTTTTTATTTTTTCCCTACTAAACCAAACTTCATGTTTATTTTGTGTAAAAAAAAAACACGTCTAAATAACCATAAATCTAAATGATACAGGTTAGGTACTCTTTAGTGAATGATTAACAGAATAGTCACCCCTAAAAAACAACATCTATTAATAAAACTTAACGGTTAGATACTTTTTAGTTAGATACAATTTGTTTTATACATTTCTAAACATCTTAACGAAAACTTTTATAATAAATCTAAAAATGCAATCAATATTCAAGAACAGCATCTATTAAATTGAAGAGGACAAAATATGAGCCCCACACATCACCTAGTCTGGTTTCCGCGAAAGATTAGGATAAATCAAGTGGGGATTTAATTTTAATAAAAAATAATATTGTTATATTAAAAAAATAGTAGTATGTTTAATTAGAATATTCGAACATGTTTGAGTATATCCGAACCAGTCACTCATCTCTTCCGATTGGCCAGGCTGACCTGGATCTAACCTGTTAATCACAATCATAATTTCAGTTTTAACTGTATCTTCATTTTATTCTATAGTATAATTTGTTATTACTTTTTTATAGTTGTTTTTATATATTTTTTAATAAGCTCGAATAGTTAAATACATGCTACGAATGTTAGACCTTCATATTTCCCTCAAAAATAAAATATTGTCAATACTAAAAAAACTATGATACGAAAAAAAAGTTATCAATATGATCGAACATACTTATTTTCATCATGTATTATTTTGGGCTAGTGAAAAATACAACAAAAAACTTGATACATACATTAACTTTTATTCTTATTGATGCAATATTGTACAACACTGTAATGCATATTTTTGGTGTATGCATGAAAAAGTTTATTGTATATATCAACATCCTTATTTTGAGACAGGGGGAAAAATCTTTTAATCATAAAACAAATTAAATGCATATATACTATATATATTTTCGACTCAAGTTCAGAATTTCATTAGTCCTTATACAAGATCAACACTTTCTTTACTTGTGGGTGTTAGAAGAAGACATGTTACTATCTTAAATTTTGATACGTCATTAGTTATCATTCTCTCTTTCACATGTTATCCCTATTTAATTTCAATTTGATGCTTCTTCTCATGAACCCATTCTTTCAATTATGGTCTGCTACAAAGTAAATCCTTAATTATCTCAACATAGGGTTTCATGATTTCTTTCATCTATACAAACAGAAAAGCGTAGAAAAAGTAATACGATTATGACAAAGACAACGTAATTAAATGGGCAAAGAAAGCAATTGCTACCAATAATTTGTAATCATAACATACGGACAAACTTTATAAGTTTTTTATAATAAAAAGCGTTTTCTAAACAAAAATCGTAACACTTTTAATAATTAAAGTATTCATTTATCTTTCCTTTTCCAATATTTAGTTGATTTTTATGTTGGGGAATATGTAGAGACATTCGATCTTATACTAGTTTATAAGATCTAGATTCATTGTTTGGGACAAACAGATACTCCATCAAGCTTTCTCCTATCCACATGTCTATCTAGAAAAGTACTTTGTAGTATCTTAATTTTTTTCCCTCCATGTTCAATATAAAGGCGACGAATATAACATAAACCAAATAAATTAGAATGTCATCGACAAATTTTAAACAAGAGATTACTAAGATAAACCAAATAAATTAGAATGTCAACCATAAATTTTAAACAAGAGATTACTAAGATAAGTGTGCGTCATACTGGAAAATATGATCATTTTTGCAAATTATTAGCTCTAGAATAGAACTAGTTGAGATATGTGTATAAGTAAGGATGATTGCGAAGTTCCAACCTGTTGCTATTGAACTTGTCGAGTTCTAAAATCTAAACACTAGGCCATCATTCGTAGCTACTCTGATTTGTACTTTAGTTTGCGTTAAGTCAAATAAATTACACACAATCTCGATCTTAATTAGGTAACTACACCTGATTCCAATAAAAATTACTTTCAGTCAGTTGTAAGAGGATGATTTTGTGACATGATGACGGATGAATACACCTAGTTAGTGGTGGAGACAAAAGAAAATGACTAAATGGTGTTGGCCATCCCGTAATGACCCAATCAATTCAAATTGTGTGGTAATTTATGCACCATCTTTTTAGCCATCCATCATTAACTTTGGTAATTTTTGATCATATTATCCGATCCCTATTAACAATTGGTGTTTCCAATAAAGGGTAAAATGGTCAAAATCCACTAAGTTATGTGATGATAGATAAACCCAAACTGAATCACACTTTGAAGTTATTATTTTAAGCAATGCTATATTGACTTAAAATACATCTTTGAAACTAAACCTACTTCATTCATCAATTCATGCATCACTTACACATTGTTACTTTCTTAATCTTCACCTATCATTATTCTATCACATCGCGTTTTAAGTTTTTTCTTTTATTTAACTTTATAGGTTTAGCTATACACATCATTATTTTTTTCTATTTTTATTTTATTTTATCATATAGCCGGCCCGTCAATCGATCTACAATCGCTTATTGCTTTTATTGTTCCATTTGACAAGATTTTGAGATACGAGTCCATGCATGTTTTAACTTCTAACTTCGGTTGTTACAAAGGCTTAGTTATTGCATGAAGTTTATAATTTGTTATACCTACAATTAAGTAGGTAGCCTATAAAATTTAAGATGGTAAACGGTAATATATACTCGTATATATGAATAAAAAGACCAAAAAAACTTTACTATCGTCATAATCCAACTAGGCAAAAAAGAACATATCCAAGTGTGCACGAAGCATATAACTCGTCCACGTCATACAGGTGAGGCCCACACGCTCCTTAAAACTTTTACTATAAATGCCACTTGATGTCTTTGCAAAAGTATTCATATTCAACAAAAACATGGTTCAATCCATAAGTCTTAAACATAAACAAATGGCCCGAGCAACCACCAAAATAGCTCATATGGCCGATCACAACACACAATTATCTAACAATTATGAAAATATAGCCGATATGATCTTCGAGTTCCTTGAAGATAGCGAACTTTCGTCAGGAGGTTCATGCAATTCGGGTGAGAGCTACGATAGTGGCGATTTAGAAGAAGATGAAGATCCCGGTGATCCTGAGGAGAACAGATTGTTCTGGGAGTCGCAGGAACAACTTCTCACGGTAAATATTCATTTGGAGACTGTTTATATGCTTAGAAAAATACCAATTCGAAATTTTGGAGTTTGTTAGTTTGATGAAGTGGCGTATATTTATGGAAATTTTTGTTACAATATTGCAGGAAACTCTGTATAGGACTAGTTCATTCGAGTCGAAAATTAGGCAGGCAACAAAAGATATTGTAAAGGAGATGAAATCTGTGACGGTAGGTGGCTGTGATTGTAGCAAAACGGCGGCTGATGGTTGTCGAATGTGTTTCCAAAAAGAGATATCTGACCGATTGCGAAAGGCTGGCTATAACTCTGGCATATGCAAGGCCAAGTGGGTGAATCTAAAACACATTCCAGCAGGTACACGATTTTGACAAATTTTTTAACTAATTATTTCATCAATTTAATTTCTAAACTAATTGTTACTGATAATTGTTGGCTTATATTTTTCAGGTGAACACACTTATATAGAAGTAGTGGACACTTCAAATTCTAAAAAGGGGGTTATAAGGGTAATTATTGAGTTAAATTTTCGAGCTGAATTTGAGATGGTTAAGGCTAGCCAAGAATACATCAGTCTCATAAGCCGGTTACCCGAGATATATGTTGGAAAAACCGAAAGACTTGAATCATTGATCAAGAATTTATGTTTAGCATCAAAAAAATGTATGAAAGATCAAAAAATGCATATTGCTCCATGGCGAAAGCTCAAATATATGCAAGCGAAATGGCACGGTGTACGTGAATCAGAACCTGTTTTGTCTCCTGACATTTTATCGGTCGTTAAGCGTTCGAGCCGTTTGTCAAGGCCTATGGTTTCCTTGCTTACCTTTGATTTGGTTGAGAACATAAAATTGTCATCTAGTTTACATTCTATGGCAATTAAAGTTTTGTAAGAACTTAATAAGTAGAGGGCCAAATATTTTGACTCTTTGAGTTCATTTTTCGTTGGATTTATGAATTTTGTAAGGGTATCGGTATTGTATGTATACAGATATAGATATAGATATAACTATATGTAATGTAATATTATTAGGAGAGGTTTTGGTAGGTGAGAAAAGTAAATGGGTTTATTTAATTATGTCACTTTGTGGTAGTACTACTTTTGGGGTTGTTGAGAGAATAAACAAATTAAAAAGGTTTACCAAATATGCTTGTAAGCAAGGTTGTTAAGATCGGGATCCTATGTAGAATCGTTTTTGCCTTTGCAAGATTGGGATCGTAAGATCGAAATCGGGATCGTAGATCCTAACAAAATATGATTTTTTATACAAAAATATCTAAATTCGTGTAAAAAACTACTATTAGAGAAAATAATCTAACATTCAAATTTTTTATATTACTGAAGTGATGCAATTTGTCAATATATATTTCTCGAACGATAAACGTACTAAAACAAAAGATAACAACATAGTACAATTGCACCAAAGTTTGAGAGCATATTACAAATGAAAATTCATAATCGTCGTTTTAGAGGTTCTAGACCTTTTCTTAGGTTAATTTGATAATAAATGGGGAAATTGAACTTGGAAACAAACGTATGATAAGTTTTGAGATAGGATTTGGACTACTTATGAGCATTACAAGCCCAATTGTGAAAAAATAGCCCATTTGTAGGATCGGATCGTTCAACGATCCTACAATCTTACAATCGATCCTACGATCCTACTCTGATCCTACCTCCTGATCGATCCTGCACGTTTTCCCTTGGTAAGATCGTACGATCCTACGATCATGATCGCGATCTTGACAACCTTGTTTGTAAGTTTTAGATGACTTTTTTTCTATCTAAATTCTATAGTATTTAAATATATGTATAGACTTTTAATATTTGGTGTTGCTAACAAAATATTTAGGGTGTGTTTAGTTACTGAAAATTCTTCATTTTCTCAGAATAATTTTATAAGAAAACAACAAAATTGGAAAACTTGTTCAAATTCGAGTTTTCTAAAAAAAATTAAGAAAAGGAAAATCATTGTTTTCCTTTTAATAATTACAAAGTTGAAAACTACTTCTGATGATTTTCTAAGTTTTTCATCTCTACTATTTTGGAAAATGAAAACTCCTCCCTTACAACTAAACACGTTTTCTAAATTTTTCATGTTTTTCTAGAGAGGTAAAACAATTCTCATTCTTAATAGAAATGGAAAAAGAAAATTGAGAAATTTTTCTGTAACTAAATTCGCCCTTTAACTTCGACAGATACTTAAATTAAAAATCATAATATATATCATTGACGTAGGAGTATCATGTATCAATCAATATAACATATGAACGAAGTTTCGGTTTGATTCACATTGGAAGGTAAACGTGCGGGAGTTGATAAATGTGTGACTTTGACATAAAAATAATTACATTAAAATAAAATCTATTATTAACGATCAAATATATGAAGTATAAATTATATTCGTTAAATTGTCATTGGAAATTCTTACATGAAATGCGTAATACTAATTGCATCGGCGGAGCTAAAAATTTACTTTTGAGATGCTGAACTTAATACAATCTTTTTATAAACTATTTTTATAATGGGCAAATATTATACCTTTTGGGACAGCTGCTTATAGTGTCTCGCCTTTATTAATAGGTTATTTAGTGTGCAAATAATCAAATAGGCGACTACAATAACAGTATAACACACAAAATTCTTTTCCACTTAACCTTACAAACAAAATGTTTAATTTTAAATTTACGAGTTTACCATATGTGAAATTGTATTTGTAATTTTAAATTGCTTTTATAAGAGCATATAAGGCAACATAAAGCGTCCAACAACAACAAAGGAACCAACAAGAAGGCAAAAACGAGGTAATAATTAATAAATAGTACTCGTAATATACTATTGAGTATGTCTTCCCGATGACGAATAATTGGTGGAAAACATGCAACATATATATATATATATATATATATATATATATATATATATATATATATATATGCAAAGGTCATAGGTTCAACCTCACCTTCATGTTCCTTTAAGTCTTAATCACGAGATTTATCATTTTCATGTTGGACGTGAGACTTATCGGTATGGGGTAGCTAGAGGGTTGGGTTTTACCTTTTCTACGGAGTATTTTTTTTATTTATTATCTTTACTATTGATTATCGACGTACCGTCCTATAATGGTAGTGAGGGTTGTACAAATTAAAAGTTCTATGTGATGTTACTATCTATATGAGGATAACATTAATTACATCGCAAAGATTGCAACATTTATCATATTATAATGCTAAAGATATGAACTTTTTTCTACAACTTGTAACTAGTTGAGAGTGAAGTCACCCAAATCACAGTCACCTTTTTTTATATATCATTTCAAGTATAAGTTAAATATATTTAATTATTTATAAAGTTTACAAGCCAAATTTATAATTCATATGGGGTAATGGGCTAATAGGCTAATGGGCTTCTGGCTTCACAGAAAATTAGACAAAATACTGCCAGAAAACCAACAACATAGAACCCATATTAGAACCATTTAGACTTGTTCATGTGCATAAACATTAATTACAGGTATTATCATATTTTAATAAAAATTAAAAATGATTGAAATGATCATTAGCAATGTTGACTTTCTTGCCGTGGGGTGCAAGTGCTAACAACTGATTTAAGTTAATTTACAGATACTCTGTTTTCAACATTAAGAATAGGCTTCTGTTAAGGTTGGTTATCAATGCACTCACATTTCATCCTTGATCTTCAATTTTTAAGAAAACTTTTGTTCGTGTATTCACTTTCATTAATATAATTTACAGGATATTTGATTTCAGAAAAACTCGATGTCACAAAATCAAATGGAAGAACCAAAGGAACTACAAAGCATTGGAAAACAAGTTCAGTCAGATTGTAATGTGAAACAGTGGGAAATGTCATACAAGTTATATCAGTTGATGAGTCTTTCTATGTCGTGCATCATTCAAGAGATCGATAAGCGCAAGGTAAATGTAGACTTTAGCCTTCCTAAATCTATTGAAATACTATACTTTATATGTTATTAGAGCATAGACACATTAAAACCTTACACTAAAATAGTGTAAAAAGATAATCTTATCTTTTACGCATACAATTTTCCAAATTTGGCAAAGAAAGTAAAGACTGCATTTCTTGCACACTCTTACAACTTTCGGTTTAAGTCTTTAGAAATGTTCTTTGGATAAAAAATAGCTAGCTGACTTGTGCTTCATTTTTATTTGATTGTTACATTTGCTTACAGAAAGATGAAAATGTCATAAACTATGAATTAATGAGGTTTTCATATGATGATGAGAAATTGGAGCGACTGACCAAGTATATACAGGGAGCTCTAAGAATAGAGAAACCCCACTTACCGATGAGATCAGTACCATGGACCGCCGGTTTCGTAAACTTGACAGAAAACGATGCCCAAACACTTGTAAGAAATGGGATTAAATTGAATTTGACCCCCTGGTTTCTTTATGTGATTGTTTGCATAGAAGCATAACATCCACATTTGTTCTTCACTTCTGTTTTCAGTAACCAACTCTGTTTTCATGAATAAAAGACATATTTGAAACTTGGTTATCCGCTTCCGATAAAAATCTAAACTTGAATGGTTAACCCTTTTAGGAAAAGGTTCAGGTAAATGTAGGAACGGGTATGAAACGTTGCCATAATAGGCTCAAGAAAGAGAGGATGGACTTAGAATATCTGCAACAGGTTCAAGAAGATCTTCTTACTCTCATGAAATCGGGTCCAAAGCCAAAGCATGGATCACAAGAGCTTAATCATGTGGTATATGCTTTACTTAATTAATCCGAACCAAAATCTAATTTCGTTACATCCTTCTAATAATATAACATATAGTATTGTTGTCTTTCATTATCTTGTTTGTAGATGAAGAGCCTGGTAGACAGAATCCAACATGGCAGCAATAACCGTGCAGACGAACAAAAAATCTTTCACGAATTAAAAAGGATCCCAGAAATAATTGAAATATACACTGCACCAACACAACCTGACCTTCATGGCTACCATCTACATTTTAGAGATTGGGGAGGACAAAGGAGACGAGCCGCTACTACATACTACTGGCAACATGCATTGAAGGTATTTTTGATACCTTTATAAATTCCATATATTTTTGTTATATAATAATATTATGCATTACTAATTGTTTCATCCACATTTTTCTGCCATCAGCTTGCGTTAGACGATGTTGAAGAAATTGAGAAGGATCAGAAGGGACGTACTGCTAAAGTGAGGCGACTTAAAGCAGACCGAGATCAAGTGAGAAAGAATGTCAGATGTATGGAGCGGGTACTTGAAAAGGTTTATACAAAGAGAAAGAAAGTATATGCATGTGCTTGTAAGCATGAACAGAAAAATGAGGTAACATCTACAATTCTTTATTCTTGTCAATTGTCAGAATATTTTGGGGAAACTTAATTGTTTATTGGCAAATGGGGTATCTAATTATATTGTGTGGCAAAATTCCAGGAATCAAGTTATATTGGGTATCAATTGCTAATGACAAATGTGAAAGAACTAGCACGAAAAGGGGATGTTGTGGGACTGATGCACTTTTTCGACATGCAGGTCTGTGATGGTTGCATATATATACATATGTAAAAGAGCTCAGAGTTTATCCTTGATATATCTCATTTTCTATTGCAAGCTTTTAGTGTGTAACACATACGATATTAAATGTCCGAAAAATCTTTTCCGCAGAGTCAAATGGAAGAATCTAAAGAATGTAATCTCATGGGATTACATTTACAAGATGGAAGCACAGGAAAACATATGCAGTCAGATTGTAATGTGAAAGAGCGGGAAGTGTCTAATGAGAAGCCTGACTAACCATATCAGTTAAAGAGTCTTTCTACGCATTTTATCATCAAAGAAATGGAGAAGCAGAAGGTGAATGTATTCGATCAGTTCAACTGATAACTATGCCTTCGTTTTACGTTACATTTTTAGTTGGTAGCTACTGTGAACAACTATTACCTTTTAGTCCATGATTTGAAGATCAGTTCATCCAGATCTTTTGGGTTTTAACTAATCTAAAACTTGTGAATTTTAGGCTGAAGAATTCATGAGGCAGAGAAGTGGAAGTTTATTTCAATCTAGTAGAGGACAACTAAGTAACTATAATCGAACCTGGTTTTGATGGATATTTAATTTTGATATCATGAACTGAACCAATGTTTGGTTATATATATGTATTTTATAATTGTTTTGGAAAGTAAGTGTGTATGAATGTTTCATTTGATAATTTAAAAATCAGAGAATTATGCGTAAAGAAATAGAGAGAAAGCGTTCTCAAATGACATCCAAAAGCAATTTGAATAAAATTTTATTCATTTGTTGTGATACAAATTAAAACATATCAACGGTAAAACTATTTAAACATGAGATTAATTCAAAAAATACCTTAAATTGTTCACGAATTATTCATTGAACGTTCGATTCGCTTACAGACCTAACCTCAATGATCAAAACATATAAATTTTTACTTGTTAAATAGCTACTGAAAATTTTACAATAAATGTTTAATAACACACTCATCGGTCGTAGTTATGGAGTTTTTGGTCTTGAACCTGAAATTTGGTACTATTTGAGGCAAGATGTCTTCACCTTACCAATTGAGTAACACGTAACTCAAAATGTGTAATAATAATATTATTTTTTTAACAAAAAAAATGTGTAATAATTAATAGGTCGTTTGTGTGCAAATAATCAAATTGGCAACTACAATAATACAAGAGGGCATTGCAATTCTTTTCCACCGTAACTGAAATGAAGTAATATTAACAAAAAATAGGTAATAGTATTTGTATATTTATTTATACTATGGTTTTTTAAATGGAAAAGTACAATAAAAGGTACTCTATTTATCACCTAATCCTATTTAAGATATTCAACTTTATTTTTTTCAATTTAAGGTATCAAACTTTTAATTGTAATCAAGTTAGGGACACAAATTTCACAAATGACAAGTTATTACCGAATTTTTTTTATAAGTAACATATCTACGTAATAGATTAATATTTCTCGATCAATTTTGAAAAATTTTGAGTAAAAAAAGAGATATTACAATTTAAAATGATTATAAGTTTTTGTTAAATTCTTCCTCCTCACTCAATATTTTTCAAAATTGATTGAGGAATATTAGTTGATTAAGTAGATATGTAACTTATAAAGAAGAAATTCGGATATAGCTCGTCATTTGTGAAATTCAAGTCCCTAACTTGATTACAATTAAAAGTTTGATACCTTAAATTGAAAAAAATAAAGTTGAATACCTTAAATAAAATTAGGTGATAAGTAGAGTATCTTTTATTGTAGTTTTTGTTAGGAAAATAATGTGGTAAAAATTTATTTGTCACAATATAGATTTGATGAGACAAAATGTAAACCGATTAGGAAACACAAGTTGGAACTCTTACTGCGCAGCGATGAAGAAAAATCCGGTTCTCACTATCTAACCGTTGAATCATCTTGAAATTTGAACTGTAACTTCATAACATATAGATGAACATTCTGACCAGAGGAAATTTCGATCTGAGCTTTCGATTAACAGATATTAAATGTCGAAATTCATTACAGAAAGCTGTTTTAGCTTCTGGAACAGTAGCAGCAAGCAGAAGTAAAACAATCACTGTGTCTTCGTTATCCAACGAATTCTTGTGATTTTTGGATATGTTATAGATGGCATATTTCTACATTGTATCAAAATTTCATAGTCATTGGATGTTTCTACAATGAGATATGGAATTACAAATTATCTGCTGATCGATTTTTGCTGCACGAAGTCAGAAAATTACTGCACATTCGTTAACCGTTGGATCGAGCTGAATTTTGGATATGATGTTAACGATACTTTGATAGACTTCTTGTAAAATTTTCAGCATGATCCGAGCTTTCTAGAGGGAGATACACCCTTCAGAATCTGCTGCAAACATAAGTTAACGCTGCTAGTTATGCATTCAGTGTTGCTTGTCGAGCGTTAATGCTGCTCATATAAGGTTAGTGCTGCTCGTACATTAGTGTTGCTATTACACAGTTAGTGCTGTTAGCACAAAGTTAGTACTTTCACAAAGTTAGTGCTGCTAGCATAAAGTTAGTGCTTTTACATGGTTAGTGCTGCTAGCACAAAGTTAGTGCTTTTACATGGGTAGTGCTGCTAGCACAAAGTTAATGCTTCTAGTGTACTGCAAGTAAAGCAAGTGGGGCAGACAAACTTCCTTAAAAGGAGGGAATGCTTACTATGTGGAAGATCATGCTTGTACTTTAGTTAGGTATGCATTAATTATACTCACATGTAAAAACAACTTTAAATATTATAATATTTAAAGTTGTTTACTTTAGAAGCATGCTTGTAATAGTAAATTGTGTTTCCAATGTAAGTATGTGGGATTCTATAAATAAAGAAACCCATATACATTTAGAAGTGTGTGTTATCATAGTTATGAATCTGTGATAAACCCGATCTCAAACATTGAGATCGTTAGCTCCAAGGTTTCACTGTAAACCCCGATACATAGTAGATGTATCTGTCTTATTAATCTAGTTGATTAATAAGATTGGAGGTTATCTCTAAGGTTATGCACAACCCCGATACAAATTAAGTGTATCCGTCTTGTTAATTTATTGGCAAGATTAGAGAGTTGTAATGTTTGCTCCAAGGTTTACTTGTAAGTCCAAATACTAGATAGAGTATTTGTATTATTATTTCACTAATAATAATATTGGAGCTTTGCTATTGAAAATCTTTTTGGTGTTCAATTATGTTTACTTGTAATTCTTTTGCTTGGAGTTCAAAATGGGACCTCACACTTTTCCCTTCATAAAACAACATATAATAAGAAAAAATAACAAAGGAATCAACAAAAAGAAAAAATATACAGCAACGGATGAGCCAAAACAAGGAAATAAATAACATATTATTGACGTATATAATGTCCTATGTATAATGGTAGTGAGGGTTGTACAAATTAAAAGTGTGATGTTACTATCTATATGAGGATAACATTTAATAACATTGCAACATTTATCATATTATAATATAGTAGAGTTCTAATGAGTATAACAATTTAGAGTGAGAATAGAGGAATCAATCCCAACCACTCATTTTCATCAAATACTCATTTTCTCTACATTTTTGAAACTCGAATATCTCACAAACGGTAAGTCGAAAAATTATGAAAATTGCACTATAAAATTCATCGTTTTCTCCTCTTCGATTTGCCGTCCCCCAAGGTCCGACAACTTTTTTTTCTTTTCATTTTTTGGTGGGTTTTACAAAATAGTAACCCATGTGTTAGTGATTTGTTGTATATTTAATTTGTGGTTAGGGTTTAGTAGGGTTTGTGGTTTAGGGTTTAAAGTTTTGTAAAGCATTTAGGGTTTAGGGTTTGAGGTTTGGGGTTTCGGACCCTAACCCCTAAACCCCAAACCCGAACCCCTAAACGCAACACTAACACATATGTTACTATTTTGTAAACCCATCAAAAAATGAAAAAAAAAAAGAGTTGTCAATAGTATGCTTTGAGAAACGGGAAATCGAAGAGGATAAAAAACTGAATTTTATGGTTCAAATTTTATAATTTTTCAACTTGTTATTTGTGAGATATTTGATTTTTTAAAAAATGGTGGAAATGGGTTTTTTAGAAAAATGAGGGTGTAACACCCGCTTTGTGATTCGAGGGTAATCTGGTAATTTCCCTTACTTATATATTTTAATTGTTATATTTAAATTATTGTGTCTTATATATTTTGGTTAATAACTTACGAAATTTGGTCAAAGGATTAATTGTGACTAGTGAATTATTGACCAATTTAAATAGTTCTAGTTCGCAGTACAATAAAATAGTTTTCTCGCAATTGGTATTTAGGTTCCAGACAATAGAATTAGGACGGGTATAATAATTAAATCACAGAGTCGGTTTTGTGGGTTGAGGTGTTAATCCTCTGCTTCTTAAGCTTTCCCTATGTGAAATCCTTGCAAGAACTAAAAACCTACATAAATTTAAACAAGAATTCCAACCAAATTAGAAATCCGTAACAAGCTGTGATTTATTGATTCTAGCTTGATTTCATCATCATCTCCCACTTAAGAATCTTCAAAGTGTAAGTACTCATGGCATTTTATCAATTTCTTGAATTCTAGGTTTTGTATGATTTGGTGAGAAATTGAAGCTTGAAAGGGTTAGCTTGATAGTTATAGGATCATTACATGATTTGATTGAATGTCATCAAACTGATTTCATGATGATTTGTTTGTGTTCTTCAAAGGAGAATGAATTAGTTAGGTTGAATAATGAATTGAGTAACTTAGGATGAATTGATTCATGTAATTGATATGTGTTGTTTATAGTTAGTATTGATGTTAAATTTCTGCTGAAATGCGTGTTGGTATTTGAATTTGATAAGAATTGAGTTGGGTTTCGTAGCTGTGTAATTGCAGCTAGAACAGGTCGCTGGAAGGTGGGTTTTACCCGACGGGTAAACCCACTACCCGGCGGGTAGTTCATCCAAAGGTGAACCCGGCTGGTAAACGGGTCACCTGGCGGCTCGTAGAGGCTTTAAAACTCAATTAGGTTCTGTTACCACCTAGACTAATTCACCCGGTTGATAACCCGGGAACCCGGCGGGTGGAATGGATTACCCGACGGGTAATGTGAGAACCCGACGGGTACTAGCTGATTTTCAGGAATTTAGTGTTTTGACATTTAATGATTTATGTTGGTTCTAATATTGTATTATAAATGTGATCTGTACTATTGAATGTGGTAATACTACATTACTTGATAACTGATATATTTACTGATATTAAGTTAATGTTACATTTGATTAAAATGTATGATTTTGGAATGAATTACTAATTGTAATTCTGTTGTGTTTTCAGACACGCCGAAGACTCAGTGATTTAGTCAGCTGAGTAGTGGTAAGAAGTTGACAGGTGAGTGGACTTGTACTCTCAGTGGGATTTATTTGTAACATATTTGGTTACAACAAGTGAACATATTTGCTATTTTGATTGTTGAATTGTTGACTATTGATTGATGAAATACACGTGTAATATGTGATGAGTCGCCTTATGGCATTTGGTGATTCGGAGGTCAACGATTGTTGGGCTGGGTTACTACAGGTTAGTCAATGTGAGATTTGTGATCATGTGTTGAGAATGGAACACATATTGACTAAAGGTAGTAACCAGCTATCGGTAAATCACTGTATTGGCCTGCAGTGATCATAAGTGTTGCTTGGTGGGCCACCGCGGTCTGAGGGCGCCACAAGGACCACCGATCCTCTTGGTGATGTTGAGTTTATGTGTTAATTGTTGATAATTAATTATGTTGAGCTAAGACAAACTGTTTGTAACAAGTTTATTCACTTAGCTTCGTGCTAATCCCGTTGTTACTCCTTACAGGTTTGACTTGAATGGGACTGGGCAAGGAGTACTTGAAAGTGGTTGACCATGACTACTCTGATATTATTTTGATACTTTATATTGCCCAGATACTCTTTAATAGTTTGTAATTTGACAGATAATATTATAGTATATATAATGTTTTGGTAAATGACGTCATGTCATTTATTATATAAAATGAATGGGATTGCGCTTCCGACGTTGTTTTAAAAAAAAAAAAAAAAAATGTGTGGTGTGTTATAAGTTGGTATCAGAGCATAAGTTTGGACGAATTGAGCAATGGTAACGTGTTCAATCCCAAACCCAGTGGTATTGGTCAACATTCCAAGTTATGGGGATTAGTTATGAAATTGTGATTGGTTAGTATGTTAGTACTAACAATTAACAAACTGTGAGATGCGTTGTGATTATAGGAATGGCTGAGAATGAGCAACCAGACCCTACCCATAACCATGTTTCAGAGACAGATGCGCATCCAGATAATCAGGGTACTTCTCATTCGGTTGGTGGGGAAACAGATCAGGAATATATTATGCGATTAGAGGCTCAGGTATTAGAGCAGCAAAGGCAGTTGACTGATTATTCTCAGCCACAGACTTCAGGTTATCAGCATATTGAGAGTACTGCTCCACCTATTACATCTACTTTTCGGATTCCTACATCTGTTCCATATATTCCTCAGCAGCAATCTCAGAGTTATGGATTTCAGGCTTCTGTTCCATTTTCTGCTTGTGGATCTTCTGGTTTCCAGATACCTGCATTTTCACAGTTGCAGCAGCAAAAGAAAGGTTGTTCTCTGAAGACATTTATATCCAGTAATCCTTCTCATTATTCTGGAAGTTCTGATCCCACTGTTACCTTAGACTGGTTAAGAGATGTTGAGAGAAAGCTTGATGCTTGTCACTGCGAGGAAGAAGATAAGGTGCAGTATGCAGTACAACTGTTAAAAGGTCAGGCTATGTCATGGTGGGATTCTATCACTGCACCGTTGACTCCACAGCAGCTTAGTACTATTAGATGGCCAGACTTTTATGCCGAAGTTTGTAAGCAATATTGCTCAGAGTTTAACCTTGAACGTGTTAGACAGGAATTTCTTGATTTACAGAAGACTGACCAGATGTCCATTGATGAGCTTATTAGACAATTTTCTGAGAAGTTGAGATTTGTGCAGCAGTGGGTTCCAACTGATAGAAACAAGATTGACCGTTTTGCGAAGACTTTACCCCCTGAGTACCGTACCACAGTGAGATTAGCAGGTACACTTCCCCAGGCTTATGATTTGGCACGTTCTGTAGATAGTGATATTCAGGCTAAGAGACAGCAGAATAAAGAAAAGTTTCAACAGAGGCCACGAAGTGATTCTTCGAGCCGAGGGAAGCAGAAGTGGCAGGGTGCACAACCTAGTAGGAGGATTAGTTTTGGTGGTTTCACTTCTGATAATTCTTATTGTACTAGATGCAAGTCTAGACATACAGGGCCTTGTACTATTCAGACATCGAGATGTGTTAAATGTGGAATATTAGGACACTCAGCTAGAGATTGCACTTATCCTAATCAGGTCTGCTGGAATTGTCATAAGGAGGGTCACAGAGCTGGTGATTGCCCTGAGGTCAGGAGACAGGGATCGGGTATGGGTGGTGGTTCCTCTTCTTTGAGCCAAAAGTGGAAAAATCCGCCACCAGCTGCTAGCCGTGCATTTCAGATGACAGTTGATGAGGCTGTTGTCACTGAGGACGTCATTACGGGTACTTTTCTTGTTAATTCTGTACCAGCACGTGTTCTTTTCGATTCTGGAGCAAACTGTTCATTTATATCTGTGAAATTCTGTGAAAAGTTAAAGTTGACTCCCTCATTAATTGTGAACCCTATTGAGGTAGAAATAGCAACTGGCAAAATGGTTCCTGTTACCACTTCGGTGACTGGGGCTAATATTATAATAGAGGGTCATGATTTTCCTGTTTCATTTCTTCTATTACCTATTCCCAGTTTTGATGTAGTGTTGGGTATGAATTGGCTAAGTCAAAACAAAGCCAATATTGAGTGTCATAAAAAGTTGATAAAAATCCCAATTTCCGATAAGTCATATGTATTGGCTCGCGGAGAACGGGAAAAAGGCAGCATTCCTTTAATATCAGTATTGAAAGCTAGAAAATCTTTAGCTAAAGGTTGTGAGTTTTATTTGGCCTATGTTGTGGATACCAAGCTAGAAAAGAAAACAGTGTCTGATGTCCGGGTGGTTTCGGAATACCCGGAGGTTTTCCCTGATGAGTTACCTGGTTTACCTCCTGTTAGGGAAGTTGAGTATCAAATTGATTTGATTCCTGGTTTCTCTCCTGTAGCTAAGTCTCCTTACAGATTAGCACCTTCTGAAATTCGTGAAATGATGACTCAGATTCAGGAATTATTAGATAAGGGTTTTATCAGGCATAGTTCTTCTCCCTGGGGTGCTCCTGTTTTATTTGTGAAAAAGAAAGACAGTACTCTTCGAATGTGTATTGATTACAGGGAACTAAATAAGAGAACTGTGAAGAATAAGTATCCTTTACCCAGAATTGATGAGTTATTTGATCAACTGCAGGGATCTTCTTATTTTTCTAAGATTGATTTGAGATCAGGTTATCACCAGGTACGAGTTCGCGAAGAAGATATTCCTAAAACTGCTTTTCGTACCAGGTATGGTCATTATGAGTTCTTAGTTATGCCGTTTGGATTAACTAATGCTCCTGCCGTGTTTATGGATTTGATGAATCGGGTATGTCGTCCTTTTCTTGATAAGTTTGTGATTGTGTTTATTGATGATATTCTAATTTATTCAAAGTCTGAGTCTGAACATGAACATCATTTGAGACTTGTTCTGGAAACTTTAAAAAGGGAACATCTGTATGCTAAATTTTCAAAATGTGAGTTTTGGTTGCGGGAGGTGCAGTTTTTGGGACATGTTATTTGTAATGACGGGATAAAAGTGGATCCGTCTAAGGTTGAAGCAGTAATGAATTGGAATACACCTAAATCTCCTTCTGAAATTAAAAGTTTTCTGGGATTGGCGGGTTATTACAGAAAGTTCATCAAAGACTTTTCTAAGATTGCTAGCCCGTTGACCAAATTAACACGTAAGAATGTTAGATTTTAGTGGGATGATCAACAAGAAATAGCTTTTCAGACTCTGAAACAATTATTATGTCAGGCCCCAATTTTAGCTTTACCAGATGGTTCTGATGATTTTATTGTTTACTGTGATGCCTCTCATGTTGGGTTAGGATGTGTTTTGATGCAAAGGGATCGGGTAATTGCTTATGCTTCTCGCCAGTTGAAAACTCATGAAAAGAATTACCCTACGCATGATTTAGAACTTGCAGCTGTTGTATTTGCATTAAAGATTTGGAGGCACTATTTATACGGCACTAAATGTGTGATTTGTACTGACCATAAGAGTTTGCAGTATATGTTTACACAGAAAGATTTAAATATGCGACAAAGGCGTTGGTTAGAGTTAATTAAGGATTATGACTGTGAAATCCGATATCACCCGGGTAAAGCTAATGTAGTAGCAGACGCGCTGAGCCGAAAGTCATCTTCTGATCGGGTATGTTTCATGCGTTTAGAGATTTCTTCTGATTTGATTTCTCAATTAAAAGCTGCCCAATTAGAAGCTTTATTGGATGTTAATTTGAAATCTGAAATTATGTTGAAACGAAAGGAATTGTTAGTTGATGATTCTCGGGGTTTGAAAACCTTTCAGTCTCGAATTTGGGTTCCATTGATTAGGGGACTTCGGGATTTGATATTGTCAGAGGCACATAAATCTAGATTATCTATTCATCCCGGAAGTACAAAAATGTATAATGACCTGAAACCTTTATATTGGTGGCCTACAATGAAAACCGATGTTGCACGTGTTGTGGAAACTTGTCATATATGTTCTCAGGTAAAAGCAGAGCATCAGAAACCATATGGTTCATTGAGACAGCTTGATATTCCCGAGTGGAAATGGGAGCATATTACTATGGATTTTGTCACCAAACTTCCCCGAACGCAAAAAGGTAACGATATGATTTGGGTAATTGTTGACAGATTGACCAAGAGTGCTCATTTTCTGGCTACCAGTGAGACTGCTTCTTTGACTCGATTGGCCCAGTTATATATTCATGAGATAGTTTCGAGGCATGGGATTCCGTTATCTATTGTGTCCGACAGGGATTCCAGGTTTATTTCTGGGTTTTGGCAGAGTTTACAGCGGGAATTGGGTACCAGAGTTAATCTCAGTACGGCTTATCATCCCCAGACAGATGGTCAGACAGAGCGTACCATTCAGACGCTGGAAGATATGTTGCGAGCTTGTGTGTTAGAGTATGGTGGTTCTTGGGATTCTCACTTGACTTTAGTAGAGTTTGCTTATAATAACTCATATCATTCTAGTATTGGCATGCCACCGTATGAGATGTTATATGGGCGTCGCTGCAGAACGCCTACTTGTTGGTTAGAGGCTGGAGAAAAGCAATTTGCTGGTCCGGATATTGTACAGATTACTGCTGATAAGGTTGCTATAGCTCGCGAGAAATTGAAAGCCGCCAGAGATAGACAGAAACAGTATGCTGACCCACGCCGGTGACCTATTACTTTTGTTGAGGGTGAGTTAGTTTATCTGAAAGTTTCCCCGTGGAAAGGTGTGATTAGATTTGGAAAACGTGGAAAATTGGCCCCAAGGTATATTGGTCCATTCAGAATCAGACTGGTAGTTAATGATCAGACAGTCGCCTTAGATCTTCCTTCTGAGTTATCGGGTATTCATGACACTTTTAATGTTTGTTATTTGAGGAAATGTAATGTGGAGGATCAATCCCAAATTCTTCCATTACAGGACCTTAGAGTTGATTTTAGTCAGAAATTAATCGAGGAGCCTATTGAGTTAGTTGATAGAAAGGTGACTAAGTTACGTAAGAAAGAGATACCGATGGTTCTGGTTAAATGGAAACATAGTTTGGGAGCGAACCTTACTTGGGAGACTGAGTCGAGCATGCGCTCACGATACCCTCATTTATTGTGTCTAGCGAGATTTCGGGGACGAAATCTTCCTAAGGGGGGAAGATTTGTAACACCCGCTTTGTGATTCGAGGGTAATCTGGTAATTTCCCTTACTTATATATTTTAATTGTTATATTTAAATTATTGTGTTTTATATATTTTGGTTAATAACTTACGAAATTTGGTCAAAGGATTAATTGTGACTAGTGAATTATTGACCAATTTAAATAGTTCTAGTTCGCAGTACAATAAAATAGTTTTCTCGCAATTGGTATTTAGGTTCCAGACAATAGAATTAGGACGGGTATAATAATTAAATCACAGAGTCGGTTTTGTGGGTTGAGGTGTTAATCCTCTGCTTCTTAAGCTTTCCCTATGTGAAATCCTTGCAAGAACTAAAAACCTACATAAGCTTAAACAAGAATTCCAACCAAATTAGAAATCCGTAACAAGCTGTGATTTATTGATTCTAGCTTGATTTCATCATCATCTCCCACTTAAGAATCTTCAAAGTGTAAGTACTCATGGCATTTTATCAATTTCTTGAATTCTAGGTTTTGTATGATTTGGTGAGAAATTGAAGCTTGAAAGGGTTAGCTTGATAGTTATAGGATCATTACATGATTTGATTGAATGTCATCAAACTGATTTCATGATGATTTGTTTGTGTTCTTCAAAGGAGAATGAATTAGTTAGGTTGAATAATGAATTGAGTAACTTAGGATGAATTGATTCATGTAATTGATATGTGTTGTTTATAGTTAGTATTGATGTTAAATTTCTGCTGAAATGCGTGTTGGTATTTGAATTTGATAAGAATTGAGTTGGGTTTCGTAGCTGTGTAATTGCAGCTAGAACAGGTCGCTGGAAGGTGGGTTTTACCCGACGGGTAAACCCACTACCCGGCGGGTAGTTCATCCAAAGGTGAACCCGGCTGGTAAACGGGTCACCTGGCGGCTCGTAGAGGCTTTAAAACTCAATTAGGTTCTGTTACCACCTAGACTAATTCACCCGGTTGATAACCCGGGAACCCGGCGGGTGGAATGGATTACCCGACGGGTAATGTGAGAACCCGACGGGTACTAGCTGATTTTCAGGAATTTAGTGTTTTGACATTTAATGATTTATGTTGGTTCTAATATTGTATTATAAATGTGATCTGTACTATTGAATGTGGTAATACTACATTACTTGATAACTGATATATTTACTGATATTAAGTTAATATTACATTTGATTAAAATGTATGATTTTGGAATGAATTACTAATTGTAATTCTGTTGTGTTTTCAGACACGCCGAAGACTCAGTGATTTAGTCAGCTGAGTAGTGGTAAGAAGTTGACAGGTGAGTGGACTTGTACTCTCAGTGGGATTTAGTTGTAACATATTTGGTTACAACAAGTGAACATATTTGCTATTTTGATTGTTGAATTGTTGACTATTGATTGATGAAATACACGTGTAATATGTGATGAGTCGCCTTATGGCATTTGGTGATTCGGAGGTCAACGATTGTTGGGCTGGGTTACTACAGGTTAGTCAATGTGAGATTTGTGATCATGTGTTGAGAATGGAACACATATTGACTAAAGGTAGTAACCAGCTATCGGTAAATCACTGTATTGGCCTGCAGTGATCATAAGTGTTGCTTGGTGGGCCACCGCGGTCTGAGGGCGCCACAAGGACCACCGATCCTCTTGGTGATGTTGAGTTTATGTGTTAATTGTTGATAATTAATTATGTTGAGCTAAGACAAACTGTTTGTAACAAGTTTATTCACTTAGCTTCGTGCTAATCCCGTTGTTACTCCTTACAGGTTTGACTTGAATGGGACTGGGCAAGGAGTACTTGAAAGTGGTTGACCATGACTACTCTGATATTATTTTGATACTTTATATTGCCCAGATACTCTTTAATAGTTTGTAATTTGACAGATAATATTATAGTATATATAATGTTTTGGTAAATGACGTCATGTCATTTATTATATAAAATGAATGGGATTGCGCTTCCGACGTTGTTTTTAAAAAAAAAAAAAAAAAAAATGCGTGGTGTGTTATAGAGGGGCTGAGATTGATTCCCTCATTGTCACTCAAATTCATATTCTCATTTGAACCACACCCTAATATAATAATACTAAAGATTTGAATTTTTTTTTTGCAACTAGTAACTAGTTGAGAGTGAAGTCACCCATATCAAAGTCATCATTTTTATAAAACATGTTTAATATAAGTTAAATTTATTTATTTATTTATATTTATATATAATAGTGGTAGTAGCAATAATAGCAGTAGGAACAACAGCAGTAGTAACAATAATAACAATAACAATAAGAATAAGAATAATAACAATAAGAATAATAGTAATAATAATAATAATCTTTATATATATATATATAACAGAATACAATGGAGCAATCTGAACCTTAGATTGGTTCCATCCCTAAAGATCTTATAGTTAAAATTATTTTCTTCATTTTTTTTTCAATTTTTATTATGTGTACTCACAGCTATTGTAATTGACACTTCCAATACTTCCCTATTTTTTTAGTCTTTATAATTTAAATATCATGACATTTCAAGTGGTAATTTATAAATAAACCAATCGTATTTGAAATATTTATCTATATTGATTAATTACATGAAATTTTTTATCAACATTATGAAACTAAAAACCGATCATCCATTTAGCCAAATAACCGTAATATCATAAATACATTAAAATCGTAACTAAAATATTTTATGATTTTAACTAATAATCCTTTAAATAATGTAACTAAAATATTTTATTATTTTAACTAATAATCCCTTAAATAATACTCCATCCGTCCCAAATTAAGTGTCCTGAATCGTATTTGAAATATTTATCTATATTGATTAATTACATGAATTTTGTTATCAACATTATGAAACTAAAAACCGATCATCCATTTAGTCAAACAACCGTAATATCATGAATACATTAAAATCGTAACTAAAATATTTTATGATTTTAACTAATAATCCTTTAAATAATGTAACTAAAATATTTTATTATTTTAACTAATAATCCCTTAAATAATACTCCATCCGTCCCAAATTAAGTGTCCTGAATCGTATTTGAAATATTTATCTATATTGATTAATTACATGAATTTTTTTATCAACATTATGAAACTAAAAACAGATCATCCATTTAGCCAAACAACCGTAATGTCATGAATACATTAAAATCGTAACTAAAATATTTTATGATTTTAACTAATAATCCTTTAAATAATGTAACTAAAATATTTTATTATTTTAACTAATAATCCCTTAAATAATACTCCATCCGTCCCAAATTAAGTGTCCTGAATCAGATTTGGAAGCTTTTCTTTTTTAATTTTGATCTTAAATATTTCTTATTAAATCCATATTATATTAATAAATATTTGACTATCCGCCCTTCATAAAATGGGTAAATGTTATAACATAAATGTTTACAAATGAGATAATATATAATTTACAACCAACATGTATTTTTAATAACTTAACTAAAAAAAATCAAAAAACCTGAACCATACCAAACTGATAAAGTATATACTAGATGTTATTGGTTGACGATTATATTATATTAATATTCGGTTCATGGTACAATTTCATTTGACTTCAACTTTTTTATTACACAATTCATAAAATGTCAAAACCTCGCGTTATCGCAGGATTCTGTGAATTTGTAGACAAGCACGAGATAGCAGGATTTTCACATAAAAGGTCACAACCTAATACTCCGTATTTATGATCTATTGGGCTTGCTAATGGGCTTCTGGCTTGACAGAAAACTAACTAGAAAATACATTCATACTACATGAATACACGGGTATGAGGAAAAAAGTTTGTATTAAAAATCAAGTAAAATATTTTGTAAGCATCATGTATAGAGTACTTACGATTGAATTGAATACCAAAACAATAAAAAGATGGTCTTATTACCAATACTAATAGTAACTTTTAATTTATCTCATCAAAATACCATGATCATTAAAATTCTGGTTCTTACCAAATAACCCTCTCAAAACCAAAATAGAACAGAGTACAAAATTTCAATAGGATAACGAACTCTATATGAACCCATCTTTTGGTGGGTATGCACAACTAAGAAGTATACTAACAAAACCAAAAATATTTTTTTTATCGGATAAGATGATGGTATTAACCCTTAAATGTGTGTATGTCCGCCACTGATATGAACCATGTCAAAAAAATAAAAGAAGAAAAGAACAACCAAGACGTTTAACTCAAATCCTATAAAGAGCATGTTGGGTGAGTACTCGTGATCCATCTCGTATCCAACTGGCCAAATTCCATCCCAAATAAATTATATAGTACAATAGACACTCGAGATCCGATACAACCCAAATTGACACCGTTTGAAGATAATGTTCAACTACGAATAGGAGGTTAGCATAACTTTTATGTCAGCAAGATCTAAGCTAGCTATATTCGGATCACAGAAAAAGCAAGATCTAATCTAGCACAACAACCATGTACATCAATAAGAAAAAAAACGCATATGACACCATATCCTACTGCAAAATGATTTAGATCAAGTCATGCACCAATTCACTTGGCATAACTTTGCAATTGGCCTACTTGACCCACCCATTTTGCCAACTCCAATGAATACCTTCAATTTGCCAACTCCCTGGAGGCTATTAACTCTGGCCGCTTCTCAAAGTGGGGGATCCAAAACCTAACAATGGAGAGATACATCCATTGTTAGAGAACATGCTACAACCTACAAATTAGCATCTTAATTTTCAATAAGTACCTTATTTAGGAGTAGCTTCTAGCAATTTTCTATTGTAGTCAGAAAAATCAGCTACTTTCATCACAAGATGCTCAAATATTCGAGATTGAGCTTTATAAACTAAAGAGTTTCTGCTTCATATCCATTCTGAACCCTTCATAATGCAAATACACATTAAATCAGTTACAGTGACTTTAGTATTGACAGTCAAAATCAGTAAAATAAAGGCTATAAATTCCATGGTTTTCCAAGTCATAATCATAATAATAACATTAATCCACATAACCTTCTAAAAGATCAAACTCAATAAACATCTCAAGAAGCACACAATGTTGCTGAGAAATCTGCCCCGTATATGTACAACTGAAAAATAGCCTCCAAACTCCAAAGGTATCATTTCCACCATATATTAAACAAATAATGAAAATTAAATATCCCGCAAAACACTTGCAAATAGATATAGATCATGTTAGTTCATGCGAGCAGATTATGATGATTCTTTATGTTGAAGAATCTTGATTCCATATTCATCCCTCCATTTCACAAATCTTCATCATATCCTCAACTCAACATAACCCACAAACTAAATTAAACACGGACACTAATAGTAACAGATATAGAAGACCATAATACACCTCATGTTTCTTTGATTTCGATATCCAAGTTGCTTAATCGGCTCACAAAAAGCAAATTCGTCTCCATCATTTATTTCTAGCACTACTTGTACCTGTTTAAGAATGTTAGAAATGGATCAGACCCAAACTTTAAGTAATATGAATTTTTAGAAAAGAAAACAACTTGACTAAACTATAAAAAAGATATACAGTATGATATTAAGAAATTCATATTAAATATAAGACCAATCCTTCATTCAGGTGGAAACAATTTCAGAACTCAATTTACTTACTAAACTTGAAATTAAAAGAATAGCTTTTTTTGTCATGGATGCCCAACTACACACTGAATGCTTCACAGATTATTTCCACGGATGTCAAAAGTTGCCAAGTAATACATCCCTCAACATTTCACCTATACCTGAAGAGTTCAAATCATACTTGACCAACTACACTTCAAGATAACAGTAGGGCTATTAGTAGTACCAATCAAAATAAGTACCGAAGCAAACACACACACACACACACACACACACACATATATATATATATATATACATATACATAATTGAATAGTACAAGATCAAAAAGAAAATTGTACCTTTGAAAGTTTTTCTCTTGGGCATTTCATCAAACAGTTTATGCGCGCTACATTAGCAAAACAAACAACTTGAAGAGTAGTAATTTATATTAGGAAGCAAAATTCACAAATGCAACGTAACTACTATATTAATGAATTTCAGTGCCTACTATATCACAACTCACAATACCTTCGAATTCAATAAAATCCGCTATTAATAGCTGATACAATCTCTTTAGATATCACTTAAGAAATGAAAAGTGATTACAATTAACAAAGGAATCACTGGATTAAGAAAGTAATTCGATTGTAAATTGTATGAATTTAGAGTTACACGAACTCAATTACAAGATAGAGAAAAGGGGAAATGATCAGACTGATCTAAGACTAAAAAACTGAATGACTTCTTACCCTAACAACCTATTTATATTGACTAACCAATATAACTAAGTGATCACGTGCTACACATGTGACTGATTTTGCTATCACCCTATGTCACTCACGTGACTTACAAATGGTGTAACAATAGCAGATATTAGTTAGCTATTTTAAAAGATCATCAACTATGCGTACAAAGGTAACTTAGCCACTGTTATACAACATAACGTTTCAGTGCCTCTTCTCTTCTTCCTCTTGAATCTCGAACATTTCCTGAAAGTGAAGCTAAAATTGAATATCTTACTTTACCAAATTTAGCTTAGCCATTGTTATATTCGCCGGGTATAGTCGTTACTTACCAAAAAGAAAATAATATTTATGGGTAGTTGCTACTATTTCGGTATTTCCTAATCCAAGTAAAAGTGAATATTTTACTAATGGGCTTCTGACTTGATGACAATTAGACAAAATATTGCCAGAACATCGAGTAAAATCTCAATTTGGGTTTCTTTTTAAATGTATGGAAAAATACATGTTTCTTTCAAAAATAAATTCCCAACATATGCCATTTTCATTTTAATCAAATACAAACAAATTTCTCTCACATTCTTTCTCTTCTCTATCCTCGTTACTCTTTTTTCTCCTTTTCTTTTTTTTTTTCTTTCTAGAAGATTAGTGATTATATTGTTTGGACAATACAATTAAGAAGATAACAAGTTTTTTTAATTGTAATACACGTTTACCTTCTCGTACTTTTGGGTAGGAAACATATTGGACATTTGTGTAACCGATTAGAGATGTTAAAAATAACCAGAGTTCGAAAAATCAACTCGGCTTTAATTGAATTCGGCCTAAACGTATTTACTTATTCGGTTATCGAATCCAAATAACTTGGACCCGATTCACACATACTTTAAATCAGATTATGGATAAATTTGCATGAAACTGGTTAATCTGAACAACCCGAACCCCAAGATGGTACTAAATTTACACTATGTTCAACTCATGAATGTATAAGATTTCATTTATTTGGGTTAAAACATATTACCCGAATCTGAACCTGGTCCAAATAACTCGATCATGAATAATCTGAATCGTATTCTGTCCGATTTATAGATAAATTATAAACCTGAAAAACTAAATAACCCGACCCGAATAACCTGAAACAACAAAATCCCTACTGTAGATAAGAAATGAAAATATGTTTTCAGTTAATTAGAGTATGTACGTTTCTTCATGCATTAAATAATTAAATATTAAATATAATAATAATAATAAAATATAAATATAACATACAATGTAAAGAACTAAAGATAAAAATGGTATGTTTCTCGAAAATATCTATGCCTTTAAAATCGAACTGAATATTATTTTGTGAGGTCCCTATAATAACACTTTGTAGTTACAAATGTTTTAACTAAAGCTATGAATTCTTAACAAGTAGTTTGCGGAATAACACTTGTCAAGTAGGAAGATGTATTGTGATTTGTAATAAGTATGAAAATAAGATTGTAAACACTGCAAGAACACACTTGATTTTCACTAGTCAAAAGCCTCAATATTATTGATGAATAATACGGATACACAAATGTAGCAGGGTTACAAGAAACCTTGAAGCTATTACAACTTGACTAACTATTGGACAGACATACCATGCTACACTTGATCTACCTCTATGTATATATATGACAAAGTACTTTACTGCAAGTACATGCTATTATACTAAAACTTGTATAAAATCTACATACAATCTACTTTCTTGAAACCAAGTTTTCTACGACCCACGCTTGCATTAAATGCATTTGACTTTTCTTGTCTGCAGCGTGCACTGTTCCTCAAAAGCATGTCTGTAGTAGGTGTACTTTGTTGCAGAGTTGTTGTGCAGTGATCCCACTAAGCAGAACTAACAGATAGACGAGCAGAACTATCTTTTTACACTGGCAGAACTAATCTTTGCAGATATTGGCACTTGGCAGAATTAACTCTTGAAATGCCTAGCAGAACTAACTTCAAATGTACCAGCAGAACTAACTCTGGAAGACTTTGTCTTCA
Organism: Pseudognaphalium luteoalbum; assembly: GCA_963422505.1. Classification (NCBI taxonomy): domain Eukaryota; kingdom Viridiplantae; phylum Streptophyta; class Magnoliopsida; order Asterales; family Asteraceae; genus Pseudognaphalium; species Pseudognaphalium luteoalbum. The sequence goes on from OY730192.1 coordinate 3,252,606, forward strand.
ATAAATGAACAGAGCTAACTCCACTAGCAGAACTAAGTCTTGATAGTCCAGCAGCATTAACTTCCAACAGACTAAACACTTAGAATAATTTTATGTTGAATGATATGAAGAATTTAGCCCAACAATCTCCCCCTAAACTTGATCTTTCCCTGAATAGATCCAAGTTTCTCACTTCATGATATCTGCAAACTTTCTTTTAAGCTCAGCAACCCTTTTCTGTGTTCTCTCCTCACTCTGAGCAACATGTCTTTGTTGTGCCTTTTTGTAATATTGCTGCACTTCATGGACTAATGAAGCAGCAGTGTCTAGATCATCACATTTCATTGTGAGAGAGAGCATTGAGCTTAGCTGACCAAGAGTCCAAGGATACTCACTCCCTATGAAGAAGTATGCAAACAATCCACTGTCTAACTGCACTACATGTACTCCATTATGAGAATAGCAGTACCATCCTTTTGCCCTTGAGGTGTCCTTGTAGAAATCATTTTCTGGATCCATCTCATATAGAACAGAGAGACTATTATAGACAATGTGCTCATCACTGTGCCTCTGAGCATTCTGATACTCTTTCATTGCAACAGTCCACATATCATCTAAGTCATCTCTAGATAGAGTCTTTATGCATCTCCAGAAGGACATAAATTTTTCCTCTGCACCCCCTGCCCTTGTGATTTTCAACTGTTTCCTCATTTCCTTATTTGTTTCCCATACCCAATCAATGATAGGAAAATGAACAGCAATAGGTACCTTGGGAGCTTCAACCTCAACCATGGATCTGATCTGTGTCCAATCAACCTCTTCCTCTTCAGTAGGCTTTGTAGGCTCAGATGTAGAAGATACCACAGCAGGCACTTCTGTTTTCTCAGCATTCTTATCATGTCTGATAGCCATCCTTTTTCTCCTTTTAAAGTGAGGGGTTTCTTTTGGAATTTTCTTTTTAAGTAGATCCAGATCCTCTTTTTCTTTCCTTTCAAGCTCTGCCCTAGCCCTTTCTATCTCTGCTTTTCTTTCAAGCAGTTCCTTTTCAGCAGCAGTTGGAATTTTCACATTAGAAGCAACTGCACTCCTGGACTTCTCTTCTAGAGCTTTCTGTGTGCTCACTTCAATATCCCTTTGGATTCTTAGATATATCTTTTCCAGTTCATAGAAGTCCATGCTCATCAACTCCTTTAGAGTTCTCCCAGTTGTATTCTTAACAACCCTGGCATACTGATCTTTTAATTGCCTTTGTGTGGGTGCCCTTTTCCTTTTCTCTTCTGCTTTCTTTTGAGCCTCATGCTTTCTTCTTTGCTCAAGCATATCTAAGTACCACATCAATCTTTGATCAGCAGTGAACTCCTCCATTTGAGCATTGTGAGTTCCATCTGCTAGAAGATGATCAAAATATATCTGCTCCTCAGGTGTCATCATGATTTTCACATCATCACCCATATCCACCTCAACAAACTCAGTCCTACCCTCCTCATTAAACTGGGCTTGCAAGTTTTTAGCAACCCTTTCACTCATCTCCTCCATCACTTTTCTTTTCATTGGTTTCACAGGCTCAACCAATTTTTCTTTTCCTTTTCCCTTGGCCAAATCAATTGTAGGTTTGACCTGTGATGAGGAAATTTCTGAGATAGATATACCTTTTGAGCTTTTCTCAAGTGCCGTGCTCTCTGCCACCTTTAAAAGTGCATCTGCAGCACTCTTTTCAACCTCTGCCATAGCAGCAGCACTATCCTTTTCCTTAGGGATAGCTGATTTAACCATTTCTGGTTCCTTAAGCCTAGCAGAACTATCCATAGCACTGGCAGTACTAATTTTTGTACTGGCAGCACTAACTTCTGCATCTGCTACCCTAGCAGCACTAACCTCAACACTAGCAGTACTAACTCCAGCAGCACTATCTAACATATCCTTGGCACTTTTCTTTGCAGCCTCAGACACATCTTCATCTAGCACTTCTAGAATTAAACTACCAACTACATTCCCTAACTGTTCAGCACTTACATCATTATGTATGCTGTCATTAATCTCCACCACATCATCAAACATCCTTTCTGTTTCCCCTGCACCAGTGAACTCAAACTGATCTATATTTTCTTCTTCACTGGTGCTTTCATCAACAAGCATCCTTTTCAGTCCAGTTGACTTACTCTCAGCTATGCTTTTGGATTCATTCCTTTCCTTCGTCAATAGCTCTACCATCTCTTTTAACCTGGCAATCTCTGCCTTCTGCACTTCCACCTCCTTTGACAATTTTGTACAGGTATCCATCAATTCCTTTATAGTAACACTATCCTCACCATTGCCAGAAGTGTTACCCTCTTTTAATGGATCATTGGAAGATTTAGTCAATGTCTCAGACCTAGTCTGAGCATCATCAACCCCCAATGTGGTTTCTTGGCACCTGGGACCACTAGATATATTGATATCCACTGGACCCTCAGCAATAGAGGAATCCAATGGAATCTCTATATCCTGTGTTGCCATGGATTGGGTCCTAATTCCAGTACCACTGTCCTGTTCTCCTTGTGAGGTAGCAACAGTAGTGGTAGCCCTTTCCATATGGTCTCTCTGCTCCTGATTGACCACCTCATTAGCATTTTTGGGCTGAGACAATTGAGGAAGAGGAGCCTCAACTGTCTGTTTCTTAGCCTTTTTGGCTTTAGCTTTGGTAGGCTTAGGGTCCCTTGTTTTCTTTGTTTTTGAAACTATGTCACTTGGTTGAGAAGCAGTGGGTGTTTCTGCTTCCTGTGGCATAGTGGAAGGCCTGTTCAACATGTATTCAGTTAAATTGGTCACCTTCCCAGAAAATTCTTTGCCTTTGACCATCCCATTTCTCTTCATGTTAGCAAAAGTTTTCTTTGAAAGATTTGAGAGAATGATTCTACCCCCTGTTTTGGGTAGATCTGGGATTTCCTGGTCTATGATATGTTGTAAAAATCTTGGATACATTAAAAATTTGTCTTTGGGTTTCTCAAGATTGTTTACCATTCCACTAAAGATTAATTTTGAAAAATTAAATTTTTCATTATTTGCAAGACAGATGAGAGCAGAAGCTATGTTGCTGCTAAACTGCTCCCATGAAGTTTTCTTTTGTGAAATGCAGTGTTGTAGGGTATGGATTAAAAATTTCCATTGTGGGGAGAAGAGTTGTTTGTAGTATGTCAATCTTTCTGTTCTCTCCCCCTCATACCCATACAACACTAACTGATCATGTATCTGAGAGGTAGCATAGCATTCCATACCATCTACATCATCTAAGAAAAGATGAGCACGTATGGAAGCTTCAGTAAGAGTGATGCTTTTCTCATATATCTTGGCCGTGATAGATTTAACCCCATCTACTTCTGACACCACGGCAGATGTCCAGAAGTCATGAATAAGTGAAAGAAAAATAGGGGGGTTAACAGTAAGTGCAAACCTTAAAGTTGTGCACTTTATGAAGTCTATGACTTCATGGTAACCATCGGATTCCTGTGGCTTGAGGAGAAATCCACAGACGTTGTGCTGGTCACCGTAGGTAAGAGATTTGGTTGATGAAGATGAAGAAGTTGCCATTTTTGTGAAAAGTTAGGTTTGAAAAGCTTTGAGAGGTTTTTGGAAAGATATTTTCAATTTTCGATGAAAAGTGCAAGTGAATTGAAAAAGTGTAGTGTTTGGCAGATTTAAATACCCTTTTTAAAGTGAACAGTACGTTCAAGCCCTAAAATAACACTAGCAGAATTAAAGTTGGAAAAAGTTACTGGCAGAATTAACTTTGGCAGATTTAACTCTAGCAGAAGTAATTCTTTCTTAGCAGAATTAATGCTGGCAGTATTAATTCTAGCAGAATTAACTTTGGCAGATTTAACTCTAACAGAATTAACTCTAGCAGAATTAATGCTAGCAGTATTAATTCTAGCAGAATTAAGTCTAGCAGAAGTAACTTTAACTTTTCTGCACACTTAAACAAGTCCACGTCACCCTTTTATTAATAGTGCTGGCAGAACTAAGTTATGCTAGCATAATTAATATAGTTGAAAATTGAGTTAGCAGAACTAACAACCTTTGAATATTTAATCCTGCACTGTTAGCTTAAAAATACAATATAACCAGCAGAATTAAATTGTACAAGCAAAACTAAATAAGATAATCACTATTTATACTAGCAGAACTAAGTCATGACAGTACTAAATATTGAGAATCTTATAATTTCTGCTGTAGCGAGCTAAAGTATCAAGTAGAACCCCATGTGTAAAACATTTTAAAATTAAATAATAATCATAATGAGCTGTTCATCATACCAATACCAGTAACCAGAAATGTAAATCTGCCAACATCAAATGCTTTTGTGAACAGATCTGCAAGTTGGTTATCGGTGTGGATTTTAAAAATCTGAATTAATCTTTTCTCATTACAATCCCTTATGAAGTGATATCTAATTTCAATATGTTTTGTTTTAGAGTGTTTCACAGGGTTATTAATGATACTTATAGCAGCAATATTATCAATATACATGGGAGTATTTAGAAAAGTCAAACCATAGTCTAACATTTGATTCTGAATCCATAGAATCTGAGCACAGCAGCTTGATGCAGCAACATACTCTGCTTCTGCTGTTGAAGTAGACACAGTGGTTTGCTTTTTGCATTGCCAAGATACTAATCTATCTCCCAAGAATTGACAGCCTCCAGAAGTTGACTTTCTGTCCAAATTATTACCCCCGTAATCACTGTCAGAATATGCTACCAAATTGAAGGAAGGATTCTTTGGATACCATAGGCCTAATTTTGGTTGACCTTTAAGGTATTTAAAAATTCTCTTCACAGCATGAAGATGAGACAATTTAGGGTTTGTTTGAAATCTTGCACACACACATACTGCAAACATGATATCTGGTCTACTAGATGTGAGATACATTAGTGAACCTATCATGGATCTATAGAGATGTTCATCAACACTCTCCCTCTCAAGATCTGCAAGTAATGGCTTGTGTGTTTCCATAGGAGTGCTTGCAATCTTTGCATCACTGAGCTTAAACTTATCCAAAATGTCCTTAACATATTTATCCTGACTTATGAAGATACCATCTGCTTTCTGCTTCACTTGTAGACCAAGAAAGAAAGTCAATTCTCCCATTGAACTCATCTGAAATTTTTGATGCATAAGAGATTCAAATTCTTTGCACAGACTGTCATTTGTTGAACCAAAAATAATATCATCTACATAGATTTGCACTAGTAGGATATCATTCTTAATTCTTTTGATGAACAAAGTCTTATCTATTGCACCTCTTTTGAATCCATTAGCCAGCAGATACAAAGATAAAGTATCATACCAAGCTCTAGGAGCTTGATGCAGTCCATAAAGTGCTTTGTCCAATCTGAGCACTTTATCTGGATGCTTGGGATCCTCAAACCCTGGTGGTTGGCATACATATACTTCTTCATCTATTTTCCCATTTAAAAATGCACTCTTAACATCCATCTGGTATACTTTAAAATTCTTGAAGGAAGCATAAGCTAAGAACAATCTAATAGCCTCAATTCTTGCCACAGGTGCAAATACCTCATCATAATCAATTCCCTCTTCCTGTGTGTATCCCTGTGCAACCAATCTAGCTTTGTTCTTAATCACTATGCCCCTTTCATCCTTTTTGTTCCTGTATACCCATCTGGTACCAATAGCCCGTTTTCCTTTGGGTAGATCCATTAAAGTCCACACTTTTTGAATTTTGAATTGAAGTAGCTCCTCTTGCATAGCTTCAACCCAGCTTGGATCTTTCAAAGCTTCAACAGCTTTCTTAGGCTCAATCTGTGACAGAAAACAAGCAAACAAAGAAAAATTTGCATTTTCATCAAGAGTTTTAGATGACCTTCTTGTTTGCATAGGAGCATCAATTGCTCCAATGACATTGTCCAATGGCATGTAGCTTTTATGAGCTTGATACTGTGGACCAGCTGCCATTTCTATCCCAGATTCCAGATTGGTCAGATTGTGAGCCAGATCTGTGTCTTCTTGAATCATTTGACCACTTGATTCTGACACATCCAACCTTGTGGGTTGTTGCTCTTCTTGTGCATCTTCATGTGATGCTTCATCTTGTTGAGAGCATTCTGGATTTGATGATGCATTTCCATCATCATCTGCACCATTATCATCCAAATTTGATGAAATGGGTACTGAACTCTGTTGTTGATCAGGGGTGGAAGATTCAAGTATTGCAGGTGGGTCAGGTAGCCATGTTGGAAACAAAACAAACTGTGGTGGTTTGCTTGTTTGTTGACCTGTAGTTGTACCTGCATTTACATTTGTACTTGTACCTGCAATTGATGACTCATGCATATATCTAAAAGATTTGGTTAATGCATCAATGTCAAATAGATGTGCTGGACCTTTACCTAAAGAGTTTGGTGTGTGTTCATTAAAGGTCACATCTAAAGTTTCTTCCACAATTCTTGTTCTACTGTTGAAAACTCTGTATGCTTTTCTTTGAAAAGAGTAACCAACAAAGAATCCCTCATCAACTTTGCTTTGAAACTTGCCTAAATGATCTTTGGTATTTAAGATAGTAACAGGACATCCAAATGGTTTAAGAAAACTAACCAAAGGTTTGTTATTTAAAAATAACTCATAAGGTGTCTTGTTGTGAGGCTTAACAACTAATACTCTGTTCTGGACATAACAAGCAGTGCTAATTGCTTCTGCCCAGAAGGTCATTGGTAGCTTTGCATCTGCTAACATGGTTCTAGCAGCCTCAATAAGTGTCCTATTTTTCCTTTCAGCTACTCCATTTTGTTGGGGAGTTCTAGGAACACTATATTGTCTATCTATACCTTTAGATTCACAGAATTTGTCCATCTCTTGATTTCTAAATTCTGTTCCATTGTCACTTCTAATGATTTTGAGCTTTCTATTGGTTTGATTTTCAATCTTAATGATGAATGATCTTAGAATTTCTCCAGTTTCATCCTTGGTTCTAAGAAAGAATACCCAACTAAATCTGCTATAATCATCAGTGATCACTAGGCAATATGACTTCTTACCTATACTACTCACATTTGTTGGTCCAAATAAATCCATGTGCAGTAAATGTAAAGGTGAGTCAATAGAGTTCAGTGACTTGGCCTTATAAGAGGATTTGTGTTGCTTGCCCTTTTGACATGCAACACAGTGGTCATCACATGAATATGTTTTCTCTGGTAAACCTCTGACAAGTTTTCCTTTAACAAGTTTGTTTATAGTTTTGAAATTCATGTGACACATCCTTCTATGCCAAAGGTCAGATTCATTTACAGTTGCTTTTGAAATGAGGCAACTCAACTCAGGTTTAGGTACAAATTTAGCCAATTCACAGCTGTACATGTTATTCTTTCTGGGAATTTTCATTAAAATCATTTTGGGGTCAAGAATAAACTTCTCAGAAAGAATACAGCACTCTGTGTCATTAAAGAATACTGGATTCTTTTTCTCTGTAATTTGGCTAACACTTAACAGATTGTACCTCAGTTGTTCAACAAAGTAGACATCATTGAAACTCATTTTGTCACTGTTGACATTGCCCATTCCTGTAATCCTTCCTCCTTTAGGATTACCTCCAAAAGCAACAGGACCTCCATCAATAACTTTGAAGTCCTCCAGTCTGCTTCTATCTCCTGTCATGTGCCTAGAGCATCCACTATCAATATGCCATAGGCTTTTCTTCTTGCTCTGCACATATAGATGACAAAAGATTAGTTTCTCTTGGGAACCCAAACCAATTTGGTTGTGGGTGTCCCTTTCTTATCAACAGCATCAACTCTTTTGAATGTAATTGATGCTGGTGATAGTGCAGTTGGTTTCCAGACCCAACTAATGTTTGACCTAACAGCATTAAGTGGTTTGGCAGAATTAACTTCTGAACCACTTAAATTTTGCCTGACAGAACTAAATTTGGTCAACTTTTGCCTAGCAGAGTTAACCGTGTAGTTTCGCTTAGCAGAACTAAACTTGGTTAACTTTTGCTTAGCAGAGTTAACTCTGTAGTTTTGCTTGGCAGAATTAAAGTTTGTATTGGTCACTTTAGTTCTGTTGGCTTTATTTTTAGTCAACACTCCTGCACTTCCTTTTGGTGCAGCAGAGTTAACTCTTGCCTTTGACTTTTGGACTACACTAGCAGAATTAACTTTTGTTTTGAAATTTTGATGGTTAATTCTGTTAGTATTAGTCCATGATGATTGTTTAACCCGTTGGAGCTTTGGGTTAAAATAACAATTTTTTTGAAGATGATTGAATCTTCCACAGATGAAACAAGCTTTCTCATCCACTCTTTTAAAATTTGGTCCAAGTTTCTGTGAAACCATATGATTCCAATTTCTTTGGTTTCCTCTTGGAGCTTTGTTTGGTTTTAAAAGAGGTGATGAGTTAGCAGAGCAATTGCATTTAGTACACTTAACAACAACAATTTTATCACATTTAGGTGTGTTGACAGGTGTGCTAGTATTCTTTTGCAAGTTCATTTTAGCCTTTTCTTGAAATAATTTCTTACCTTCTGCTAGTTTTGAAAGTGCCTTGAACTTGGATCTAGATGACAATTGACAGTAATTGATAGGCGGAATCAATCAATTACACTTGATGCTAACAAACACAAACCGAAACAATGATATTCAATCAAAGAAAACTCGTTTATTAGCTTGTATTGAGTATAGGGATCGATTACAGAGATACTAAGTCGACAAATTGTGCTAGGGTTTCGTCAACCCTAGCCGAAAACCCGTAGGTTTCTATTTATACTAAAAAGTTAGCCGACATGCGTCACTTGTGTAAGTGTCGCATGTGGCCGCCTTAATGCGTCACTTACCTAAGTGTCGCTATGCGTCACTTAATCAAGTGTCGCTATGCGTCACTCAGGCAAGTGTCGCCTAAACTAAAATACGAGTGCCGCACTATACAAAAGCTATTTTTCTATTAAGAAACTAACGACACTTATTACAACTCGATAGACCAACTGACAGACACTCAAAGATGCATCAACAAACTCCCCCGTGTCTTCAGCTTGGTCTTCAAAATCTTCAAACTCTTTTAAGTCGTTTAATCTTCACTTCCAACCAGCAGGAAATACACCACCAGCATGTACTCCGTTGGCTACACAAATATCAATAACCTTTTGAAATTTAATCGCTTCAGCTCTGTCTCTTCCTTTAAACTGAATCCTATTCTGATGTAATCTTTTCATATCATGTTCAGAGAGATTGATCAAACTCAACGGATCGAATACACAAAATATCTTTCTTTTAAGACCCCAAGTAGACTTTTTCTTAGGTTGAACAACATCCCATGCTGTTTTCTCTTCAACCTCCGATTCTACATTCATAATCTCCGAATCCGTATCTGGTTCCGATTTTGGAATAAACACAATTATAGCTTCACCAGTAATATCATCATATTCCCAGTACTCCAACCTATTCAAAAAATCTATCGGGATGATCTCCAAAGGTATCTTCTGTAGACACTTTGCTGGTGGATAGATCATCTTCACAATAGGTTGACGAGTGATCGGATCAAGCTTCTTCTTAAACTTGTACCTCATACCCAACGTCGGCTTTATCAAATTATACTTTTTACTGTTCATCTCACGACGTATGATCAACTGAAAGAAGTCTGCTCGTGAATCTCGTGATCGGTTGATCAAGGGTATCTGAGCTAACCTTTGAAGCTCACACTTCGGCAAAGTACTTATTTTATAAAACTTCATATTGAAGTACTGAATGCCGTCACTTCTCTTAATCATAAAAACAGAGTTGTTCTCATCAAATTTCCAACTCTTGATTAATCCCGTGTAATCAGATCTAACTTTGTAGCTTTTACACGTAACCGGTATCTCGATAATCGGTTTGAGCACTATATCCGGTTTTGTTGTAGAAGTTGATGGCTCGTTCGTCTCTTTTTCTGATTCATCTTCAGACGAATCCGATTCTATAATAGGTGCTTCATCATAACATTCATCACTGTGCAATTGCTCCCCCTCGACTTCAACTTCATCATTTTCCTCAAAGAAATAATCCTCTGCTACAGGATCATTCATTTCCTCTTCCTCAGGCATCATATCATTATCATTCATCAAGTTTTGCAAATAAGTGAGATCTACGAATGAATAATCTACCGCGATAGGTCTTGCCTGACCTTGAACCTCCACGAAATAATCTAAACTAATATTTTCATTGATAGTAGAAGATGGAAGTACATTTTCTGGTTCAGGGGAAGGAGTTACATTTGTTTCTATTTCCCTAGAATTATCCTCCCCCGAAACAAGTGTGACTGACTCCAATTCTAACAACCTAGAAGACATAGTCGTTATCTGTTGTTGGAGAGAGTCCACTGTGGCAGCTTTAATCGCTAAGTCCTTAATCTGTGAAGCTTGAGCTGCAATGATCGCCTGTTGATCATCAAAACGCTTGGACAAAAGCTCCAATTGAGCCAAAACCTGCTGAATAGAAATGGTTGCAGGCGGAGGAGAAGTCTGATGAGTTGGCTCCTCAAGGACAATCGAAGTTCGCTGGCGTCGACGTAAAGGTAACTCAGCATAAGAAGGCGACGACCCAGCAGGACGCTTGCCAGGATTTCTCGGAATATGAACCCGACCAGCCGAAATCCGACGCATAATACGCTTAAAGCGTTGGGGATCAGCCAATTGAATCCCATCTAAAGCTGATTGTGGTGGCACATCACCCTCAGAATCGGAGGAGTGGGCCCACCATCATCAGAATCGACCTCAACCCGATCAACGTGCTCAATATCATCGAGGTCCTGAGCAATATTAGCATCAACTAAGTCGTCCTCGTTGACCGGAGGCACGACATCATCCAAAAATCCATGATCGTGCGGCGCAACGTAGTTTTCGTTTACCACGTGCCTGAAGAGTTCACGATCGGCCAAAATAGGCTCGCCCTTTGGTGCAAGCTTGCAGTCATTGAAGACTCGCAGAAGCATGGGCGTTGGAACCAAAAGAGACCTCTGATCTGGGGCAATACCGAGATCCAGGTCATTCAACAGAAGCTGCACAAACCGAGGATACTGCAGCCATTTGTCTTTTCCGGCACGAATATTCTCTACCATGTTGCCGAAGATATAACCGCTAAAGTTGTACGGTTTGTTGTAAATCAAGGCCAACATGAGAGATAGAGTAAGATGGCTGGCAGCATCATAGCCTCCCTTTCTCGGAGACAAGCAGACGATAATAATATGGCACAAATACCTCCAGACCCTGCAGAGGTATGGCTTCCTGAAGTCGGAAAGCTGGTTAGCTGGATAACCCATCCTTTGAAGTCCCCCATAGATAAACGTGGTGGGGAAGATAGTGGGCATCGTGGAGTTGTCATTGAACTGTAACACCCTCCTAATCGAGTTCTCGGTAATCTCGATTTCCTCTCCAAACATATTCGAGACAATCCGAGGAACGTCACCCTGTACCCTGATCACCGCATGATCATAAAATTCCTCTATTTGGTTCATATATACCGGGGTCGATGCGGTGATGGCGTAATATATCCTTGATCGGAGAAGAAAGTCGATCATAGGCCGAAATGGAGCCGAGTTGGCATGTGTAGATTCCAAGAATGCCGTGATATTGTGACGTGTGTTCGTGCGGCGGTAATAGTTCTGTAACTCGGCCATCTGTAAGCTAAAAATACAAAGAAAAGTAACCGAAAACGTTAGAAAGTTAGCCCGAACACAGAAAGATTGGAAAACAAAGTTTGACTTTAGGCGTCACTTAGGGTAAGTGACGCATGGCCACTACCGTCACTTAGGAAGTGTCGTAATGTACAGTGTGTAAAATTGAAATCAATGTGTAGCGTCACTTATTGGAAGTGACGCTATCAAGCGTCACTGATGTAAGTGACGTTTGAAATTGGTGGTTTAAAGTATACGACACTTGCAAAGTGACGGGTGAAGAACATGCGACATTTAACCTAGTGACGGTATCCTAAGTCAGTCACTTAAGAAGTGACGGTATAAGTGACGGATATAAATAAGCGTCACTTAGACAGTCACTTGGAGTAGTGACGCATGTAAGGGCGTCACTGGGAGGAGTGACGGTTTAAACAATTAAAACAAGTATATGCGTCACTACGTGAGTCACTTAAGAAGTGACGCAAAATCAAGCGTCACTTGTGAAGTGACGGTATAGGTTACCAAATTACCAAAGAGCGTCACTTAAGGTAAGTGACGCAGGAAGTGTCGCAACGATGAAGATCATCGTGCACTGTTCATACCCAGTTTCAAAATTTTAGGGGTTTTCAACAACAAAGTAACTGGGGTGTGCGCAAGGTAGAGACGAATAAAACACACCCATTATTACATCAAAACACTATCACACAAGCATGTAATCAAACGATTTTCAAAGAAAACCCTAACCGTAACCCTAACTTAAAATTACAGTAAGATTAATGAGAGAAAAAGGTTAAGATTGGTACCAAATGATTCGTAGGAGTGAGGGGAATAAGAATATGGCAGTAGAATGCAAGGAAACACCGTAGAATGCAGAATCCAATCAACGAAAAACGCACAGATCGAGTGACGCAGAGACAATCCGAGTGTCGGTATGTCAGAGCTAGTGACGGTATATGAATTTGAAAAGTGGTGAGGTTGAGTGTCGTGGGGAAAGGGTATTTATACACCGACCCTTGTATGCGTCACTCAACCCGGCACTTATAGTGATGATTAACCCGGCACTGGCTGCGTCACTTATGAAAGCGTCACTGGGAGCGTCACTTATGAAAGTGACGCGTAGTTCCTACTTAGTGAAAAATTTGTGAATTTAGCGATTTTCGCGATGTGCTTTCGGTATTCAAATTTGAAAATGTAACTGTAACTTGGATAATAGCTAAAATGACACTAATTTAGAGAAAAGAAAACGTATACAAGAAAATGTAAATTAACAACTATTCTTATAACAGATACCACATGTAGGTATTGAGATAACGATCCGTTAGATCAGAGATAAGGGAACCTCTTCACTCTATTTATTTAAATTTACCACTAGAGAATTAACACATTCTTTTTGATGACGGAGTTGATAAAGTCTGATTAGGGATCATATCGGAATAACATGCATTTATTAGGAACAGTAAGTGTTATTTCAATCATCAGTATCTTTGTCCTCTTTAAATTTACTTGACATACTAAAAACACTGCTTATAAAAATTATTTCAAAACGATTATTAGTATATTTGTCCACTTAAACATGTGATACGTACAACTAAGAGGTATTTTATTATTATTGGTATGTTTATTTCGCTGTGGTTCCCATCATAGATATACATCTTAACTTAAAACATAGACCATGTTTCCATTACAGATAGAATATAAGAAAATCAATTTTAAGAATCAAGTCAGCGGTGACAGGTCTGTACTTACGTACAACAAAGCGACATAACTTGATCCAGGTTTAAGCAAAACCAAACTTGGTCAAACCATTTTGGCGACCTTGTAAGGTATCTTAATTTTTAAAGACTTTTCAAGCACTTTGACTTGTGTTTGCTTAATTTTAAAATATATATTAACAGAAACCAGGTCTATACTTACGTATAACAAAGGAGACTGTCAATATATACCCCCAAATGAAATCATATAAACATCTTTCACAAAAACATGTCTAGTATAAGTAAGAAATGCTGACTTTTGTCGTACATCTAATAATGTTGTACCACTTGAAATAGACAATTATTGATTAAGCTTCTTAAGACTTCTCAAAGTGTTTTGTATAACATGCCTACTAATATATCGTATGATGAAGATAATGTTTATAAAAACTGTTTTTAATACGTCAGATAAATCTACTGACACATCAAAGATAAACCTTAAAAATTCCATTTTCATGCATGTCACCCGATGTACTATCATATCCCAAGTTGTTTACAGACACAACTTCAACGTCTTTTCAAATGTAGCAACATTGCATTTCTTTAAAACTAGAAAGGATAAAGAGTAGCTGTTGCGTCTTTTTTTTTTTTTTTAATAAAACATTGCTTTAAACATATCCAAGTCACAAATTACTTTTTCGTTGTAAAGAACCTAAGACCGATCATGTTGACTAATTCATCAAATCGTGCTCTAGAGAAAGCCTTAGTGAATAAGTCAGCATTTTGTTTCAGGGTGTCAATATGGACAAGGTCAATGAGGTGTTTCTCATAGCAATCCCGTATAAAGTGAAACCTAATTTCTATGTGTTTGGTTTTAGAGTGTTGTACGGGATTGCGTGTGATAGATATGGCAGCAGTGTTATCAATATGTATAGGAGTTAAAGTTAAGAGTAACCCGTAGTCGCGCAGTTGATGCTGAATCCAAAGAACTTGAGAACAGCAGCTAGCAGCAGCAATGTACTCGGCCTCAGCTGTGGAAGTAGAAACCGTAGTCTGCTTTTTGCATTGCCATGACACCAAGCGGGTTCCAAGGAACTGACATCCTCCTGTCGTAGACTTCTTATTGATGTTGCAGCCACCATAATCTGAATCGGAATAGGCAGAGAGAGTAAAGTTCTTCTCATTGGAGTACCATAGACCTAGTGAAGGTCTATATTTGAGATAACCAAAAATCCGCTTCACCGCCTTCATATGAGAAACCTTTGGTCGTGCCTGATATCTTGAACAAAGAGAAACAGCAAAGACGATATCAGGTCTTGAGGCAGTGAGGTACATAAGAGAACCAATCATCGAACGATAATCCTTTTCTTTGCAGTCCTCATCATCATCAGCAGGTCCAAGATTATGATTGAGCTCAATGGGAGTTCCATAAGGTTTACAAGTAAGCATATCATATCGAGTCAACATGTCATTGACATACTTTGACTGATGAATATACATTCCTTTGGGTGACTGCTCAACTTGCACACCAAGGAAAAAGGTGAGATCTCCCATTGCACTCATCTCGAAAGCTGACTTCATGACCTCTTCAAATTCTTTACATAGAGCCTCATTCAACGACCCAAAAATGATATCATCGACATACACTTGAACCAGTAACAAATCATCTCCTTTTCCTTTTGTGAAAAGAGTGCTGTCGATGTTGCCCCGAGTAAAACCATTGTCCACCAGATGAGTAGCAAGCCTCTCATACCATAGTCGTGGAGATTGATGAAGTCCATACAATGCCTTATTGAGCTTATAGACATAATTTGGATGCACCGAATCTTCAAAACCTGGAGGCTGTTGAACATAAACCTCCGTATCAATTTGACCATAAAGGAATGCGCTTTTAACATCAAGTTGCTTGACGCGAATCCCTTTAAATGATGCAAAGGCCAAAAAGATACGTACGGACTCCAATCGGGCGACAGGGGCAAAAACCTCATCATAATCAAGTTCTTCAATTTGAGTATACCCTTGAACTACTAGTCGAGCTTTGTTCCTCGTAATAACCCCTCGATCATCCTTCTTTACTCGATATACCCATCTAGTGCCTTTTGGATCGGCACCCTTGGGTAATGGAACTAGTGTCCACACTTGCAGCTTGTGGAATTGCTGCAGTTCATCTTGCATGGCCTCGACCCAGGATGGATCTTGCAAGGCCTCCGAAACTTTCTTCGGTTCTGTTTGGGAAAGATGGCATGAATTAACAGTTGCCATAAATCCCAAAATCTGATTAGCTGAAGTATCCGTATCTTCAGCAGATTGCTTCGCCTGATGTCTTGTTTGAACAGCAGAATGGGGATCACCAATAATGTTTTCAACTGGGTGATTCCTATGTATCCGGGTCACTGGAATGGCATCTGGCACAGGATTTAATTCCAAGTTGTTCAAGTCACCTTCAGTGGCCGAAGCATCTTCGTTCTCTTCATTAGTGAAGAAACGAGAATAGTCCATATCTTCTTCATCCTCTAAGAGAGGCATGTCGGGATCATCCGGAAGATCCGCGGCATTAACAGTGTTTGATGAAGATGGAATGGTTGTAGTTGGTGGTATGAGTGTAGGTACAGATGCAGAAGAAGTAGTAGGTGCAGGCATTTGTTGTGTTGGAGTAGGTGATGTAGTGGATGTCGTATCGGGAATCAGATTGGATGTTGTAGGAGGAGAATCAGATGATTGTTGAAAAACATCAAGTCCATGAAGCATTGTGAGTAACTCTTCAGTGTCATTGTCCTCCGGTACATTAAAGGAACTGAACAGTTTCCCATAATTGAAGAACCAATCCGGACCCGTTCCTTGAGGTGGTTCCGTATACCGTAGGCATTTGACCTCAAAGTGTTCCTCTATCTCGTTTGTTGATTTATTGTAAACCCGTTTGTTTGGAGAGTTGACCGAATATCCGAGAAAAATTCCTTCAACGGCTTTATCACCAAACTTAGGGACACGTTCTTTGGTAATCATTATCAAACAAGGACATCCAAACGGTTCCAGGAACTGCAGATTCGGCTTGCGATTGTTGAATAGCTCATAACACGTTTTATTCTTCTTTTTAACCGAAAGAACCCGATTCAAAACGTAGCATGCAGTATTAACTGCCTCGGCCCAGAAGATAATAGGTAATTTAGAATCCGCTAACATAGTACGAGCAGTTTCAATAATTGTCCTATTCTTCCGTTCAGCAACTCCATTTTGTTGAGGTGTTCTCGGAGCACTGAATTGATGTTCAATACCCCTAGAAGCGCAAAATAACTCAAGAGTTGAATTCTTGAATTCGGTTCCATTATCGCTCCGCAGTCTTTTCACCTTTAAGTTGCACAAATTTGCCAACTTATCCAACAAGTAGACCAAAATTCCCGCTGTCTCATCCTTTGTTGTGAGAAAGTATACCCACGAAAAACGTGAGTAGTCATCTGTCACTAATAAACAATACGAGCGACCACCTATGCTCTTTGTAGAAACAGGACCAAAAAGATCCATGTGCAGTAGTTCTAATGGAGCATTTATGGAATTCACAACCTTAGACTTATGGGACTTCTTGTGGAGTTTGCCCTTGTGGCAAGAAACACAGTCATCCTTCAAGGCGAAGGACTGTTTCGGAACTCCACGAACCAAGTCGTTGTTGACTAGGAAATTCATTTTTCGGAAATGAATGTGTCCCATTCGTCTGTGCCAAAGGAGTGATTCCTTTTCTGAAGCTTTCGAAAGGAGACAAGTGTACTCGCTGGTTGTCTCCACGGTTCGCATGTTCATTACATAAGTGTCATTTCTCCTAGGAGCACGCATTACCACCCATTCCTCTGGAATGACATACCCCGGCTTCAATATGACACACTCAGTCTTTGTAAAGGATGTGGTATAGTCCTTATCACAAACTTGTGATACACTTAACAGATTATGTTGAAGCTCGGCCACATAATTTACATTCTCAAAACTAACCTTTCCATTGGTTAGCGTTCCTCTCCCCGAAATCGTTCCTCCCGTATCTCCAGCAAAAGCAACATGTCCTCCCGCGTATGGTTTAATATCCACTAAGAGAGACACATCACCCGTCATATGTCGCGAGCAGCCACTGTCCATGAACCATTCACTATCTTTTATTCGTTCAGACTGCTGCAACACAAAAAGTGAGGAGATTAGTGAGAAACGGTGACCCAAGCCTTTACAGACTTAGGTCGACCAAAGTCATCAACAATAAGCACATCAGATAAAACTTTATTTTTAAACAAATCAGATTTTGAATCTGATGTGTTATTATTGATGACGTGTGAGTCTTTAGTGGACTCCTTTATCTTCCAAACCTTTGATAGTTCGGGATTTGACTTTGAAATAGTGTTGGGCTTTGGTTTTAACAAAGGATTTTGCCCAACACTAACTACTTTCTTATCAGATTTGGGAGAGTCAGAGTGATGCCTAGGAGGTGATTTTGCAAAAGAATTTCTGTAGAAAGATGTCCTAGGCATATCTCTCCCATACCGCTGATGAGAAAGTTTGGGACAATCACGAATCAAATGTCCTTGTTTCTTACAGTAGAAACAAGAACGAGTCTCTTGAAATTGTGGAGACGGAGGATTTACCACAGGAAGTGACGAAGCATTTTTAGAACATGAACAGGTTGTACACGTTTTAGATAATGCTTGTGTTGGTTTAGAAGTTGAGGCATAAGTTTTATCAACATGTACCTTTTCACTTGTCACCTTTTGTTTTAAAACATTTGTCGGTGACTTTTGAAGTTTCACATGTAAAACTCTATTTTCCTTTTTATTTTGAACCTTTTTTACATGTTCAACTTTCAAAATCTGTTTTTCAGGTTTAGCCTCAACCTTCTTAAACTCAGGATATTCCTGATCAGTAATATCCTCTATCTCAACAATGTCATCAGTATGAACTTGAGACTCATTTGCAGCTTTAACAAACTGAGGTAATGGATACTCGTGCCTCTTGTTTTTCTCCGTTGTCAGTTTGTTAAGCTTGGCTTCTTTGGCCTTAATACCATATAATTTGGTATAATCGACTGAAATCTCTTCAAGACCTTGTTTAGTAATTGAGGGACAATATTCAGCATTAGAAGGTGGTGGTACTTGATTATAGCCAAGACCTTCCTTCTTTTTGCCAGTTGTCCCTTGCTTACTGACAATCTCATTAAAAACTTGTGTTGCGGATGTTGAACCCAAGATTTTACTTTTATGATTTTCAAACTCATCTTTTAAATCAGATAATTCTTTAGTCAACAATTCAATCTCAGTAAGATAACTTTTAATTGCGTCTTGTTGGCTAAAGACCTTTGCTTTAAAAGTTTCAGTATCTAATTTATGAGCTTCAAGATGTTGTTCATAAAGTTTTTCATTTTCTAATAAAAAATTATTAGATTCATTAAGCTTATCAATCTTATCCCGCAAATTTTGATTATCTTTCTGATAGATCTCAAGAGATTCAGTCAAATTAATACACGAAACACAGTTAAATGGCTCAGTGGGTTCAGTAGATACCTCAGGTGTGATATGAGCCATAAGACATTGAAACTTTGCAGCTTGAGCACTCCAATCAAAAGCGGTTGGCTCAAAAACTATCAATGCATTATCCACATTCAATGATTTAGCTTCTTCTTTCTCAGTTGATTTTGGTGGATCCGGCTTAGTAAGACCTGACGACGGCATCCTGGGTTTCTCACATTCCCTTGCAAAGTGACCAAGGTTCTGACAGTTGTAACACCGAACCTTGCTTTTATCAAACCCAAACCCAGTCTTCCCATTACCGTCCAAGCTTTTCCTGCCTGTTCTTTGCAGAAACTTCTGAACCCTTCTGGAAATCATAGTTATATTCCAGTTTAAATCCATTTGCTCCAAGTCATCATCATCCAATTGAGCATAGTCTTCTTTGGTCATTTCCAAAGTAGTATTTGGTTGAGTAACCAAATCTTTGTAAGAACTAAGAAAAGCTGTATAAATTGCAGCTTGCTCTTGAATTGCTGGTGATGATGAAACCTGCTGTTGTGTTCCTTGATTCGTGCAGGTAGTGCCAAAAACATAAGCTGCATGAGTATCCCCAGTTGGATAGGATGAAGGATTAGTATCCGATATGAATGCCATTCCTCCATAACTCTTACCAGTGTTTACTTGACTTCCATAGAGTGAAGGATTTTGTACGAATCCAGTTGACTTGCACTCCTTCTTCTTCAATTCCATAGCATGGGCTTGAAGAACTCCTATAAGCTGATCCAGAGTCATCCCAGATAATTCTTGATTTTCTTTCAAGAATTGAACTTTCACATCCCATGCACTTGGTAAAACATCCAATAACTTTTTGTTAATCTCAAGTGCAGTGAGAGTATATCCTCCTTCAGTCAATTCACTCACTAGTTGTGAGTATCGAGTAAACAGTCCAGACGTCGTCTCATTAGGTAAGGAGTCAAATAAATCATACTGTTTTTTAATTAATTCCAGTTTTGCCTCCTTATATTTCTCATTTCCCCCACACCTCGTCTCTATCGCTTTCCATAAATCATAGGTTATGTCATGAGTTTTAAACAGTCTCATGACATCCTTTGTCAAACACATACAGATAGCTGAATGTGCTTTCCTTTCCAGTTGATAGTCTTTCTTCTCCTGAGGAGTCATAGCAGTGAAAGATTTGGGTGGAGGAACACCGCGATAGTTTCCTTCAGACACAGGAGCCTCGTATCTTTGTTTTAATGGACCCCACAACTCCGGACAATGAAAATCCACAAACTGTTCAAAACGATCCCTCCAATAAGCATATTCCATGTCTGCTGTAAATAGAGGAGGTTTATTATTTGAACCAATATCATTTCCCTGTTTTAACATTTCTCGAATTCCTCTAATATCTTCCTTGTCCGTTGTCATTGAAGATATACCTGAAAATGTATGCAAAAACAAGAACTCGAAAAAAGTTAGTACTTAAGGCGTCACTAAGTAAGTGACGCACTGAAGTGTCGCGACGACTAGCGTCACTAGGTAAGTGACGCTATCGAGTGACGGGCGAGGTGACTGATGACACTAGAAGTAAGTGTCGCTCAATCAAGCAAGTGACGCACTCAAGTGACGTACTTGAGTGACGTATTAAACAAATAGGCGTCACTAGTAGAAAATGACGCAGTAAATTAAAAGGCGTCACTAAAGGAAGTGACGCGAGGAAATCAAAAGGCGTCACTAAAAGAAGTGACGCTAAAATGTCAAGTGACGTGCAACAGTGACGCACGTAAGTGACAGTGGATTAGGGTAGACGACACTTAAGTTAAGTGTCGTATTAACCACAAGTGACGCGTTCAAGTGACGCAGCCTAGTGACGGATCGAGTGTCGCAGTAAGTGACGCAGCCTAGTGACGGATCGAGTGTCGCAAAACGGCTGCAAAATCCCAAAACCCTAAAAAATTCGAGTTTTCGTAAACCAAACTCAAATTCGTTGATCCCTAATGGACGAAACCTGTTGATATTGATGAATTTCGACTGTAATACTCCTTTGCACCTCAAAATCCGTAAGAATTCGTGATTCTTGAATCAAGCAAAAACCGAAATCAATTCTAAATACCTTCTAAAAGTCAATATTATCACCGCAAGGCTCTGATACCAGTTGAAAGTGCCTTGAACTTGGATCTAGATGACAATTGACAGTAATTGATAGGCGGAATCAATCAATTACACTTGATGCTAACAAACACAAACCGAAACAATGATATTCAATCAAAGAAAACTCGTTTATTAGCTTGTATTGAGTATAGGGATCGATTACAGAGATACTAAGTCGACAAATTGTGCTAGGGTTTCGTCAACCCTAGCCGAAAACCCGTAGGTTTCTATTTATACTAAAAAGTCAGCCGACATGCGTCACTTGTGTAAGTGTCGCATGTGGCCGCCTTAATGCGTCACTTACCTAAGTGTCGCTATGCGTCACTTAATCAAGTGTCGCTATGCGTCACTCAGGCAAGTGTCGCCTAAACTAAAATACGAGTGCCGCACTATACAAAAGCTATTTTTCTATTAAGAAACTAACGACACTTATTACAACTCGATAGACCAACTGACAGACACTCAAAGATGCATCAACAAGTTTCTTAGTCTTTAACTTAGGCACTAGCTTAGTGACAGAAATAGGTTTTGAATGAACTTGTTCATCTTTCTCAGATTCAACCTCATCATCTGAGACCCACTCAGATATTTCTACCTTTTCTAGATCCATTTTGTTTTCACTCAGTTCAGTAACAGGATCTGTTTGCTTAACCTCATCTATCATTTTCTCCTTAAGCTTACTTATGTCTAAGTCAGTTTTAGGAGGCATGTAGATGTGATTGTAGGGTGGAGGTACACTATTGAGATTATAACCTAAGCCAGTTTTTATCTTATCATGAATTTGGCTTCTTATCAGATTTTGAACACTTTCAGAAGCATTCTCTAGTTCAGCCACTGTGAGTTTGATGCTTTCCTTTTCAGCAGTGACTTCAGCTAGTTTCTTAAGTAGCTCATCAACCCTATTTTGCAGCATATCTTTTTCAAAGTTAGCATATTTGAGATCATAGTCATACTGTTCCTCCTTTTTCTCATATGCCTTAATTTGTTTCTCTAGATCTTCTATTGCTAGGGTTGTATGTTGGCTTCTGATGTCCCATTCCCTAAGTTCTTTACAGATACTAGCATTATGGTCCCTATAATGTTTAACAGTTTTCTTACATATACTGGAACATAATTTTGCTTGTACCTCATATGGAACTTCATCTGAGGTGCTTTCTTCTCCAATAGCCATAAGTGCATGATTTTGTGGCTCTAATTCTGCTTGGTCACTCCAGTCATACCCCATACCATCTTGAGAGACAAGTGCATTTGGAGTAGACTCTTGAACAGCTACAGTTCTCTTCTGAGGTCCATTGTAAGCAGCATTGTAACCTCCAGATCTCTGTGTACCCATCTCCTGTCTAGGAGATTTGCATTCCCTGGCAAAATGACCCAGTTTGTGGCAGTTATAGCATTCTACCTTGCTTTTATCAAACCCCACATTATCCTCTCTTTTTCCTGCAAAATTGTTTCTTCCAGTTCTTTGCAGGAACTTCTTCACTCTCATAGTGATCATGGCCATCTGCCATTTTATGTCCATCTCCTCCAGATCATCTAGATTTATCTGCTCCAATTCTTCACTGGTCAGTGAAGAGTTCACATGACTGGCAAAGAATGCCTCTACAACCTGATCTGTAGTTCTGTCTTGTGCTACAGATGAAGAGCTTGACCCTCCACTCTTCACAATAGGCACAGATCCATATCCTTTTGGATCTGTTTTGGTTCTTCCTATTGACATAAATGCAACATTCTGTGAACTCTGTGCTTCACCACTGCTTTGCTTTCTGCTTTCTACCTCAGGTTCAAAGGCTATAAGATCATTGTATAGATCATTTAGCTCTTTATCATCTAAATCACTTCTTTGTCTTAGACCAACAGTGTATATTGTCCATTCCTCACCCAATGATCTTAAAAACTTCCTGTTTAGATCATCTTTGTCTATGACAACTTTGTGATTCTTCAACTCACCAACAAGCTTCCTGTACCTATTGAACACTTGAGTTAAGGTTTCAGATTTGACAGAACTAAAGTTCTCAAACTGTTGTTTGAGCAGTGATCTTTTGTTCTTCTTTGTGCTCTCATTTCCTGCAAACCTTTTATCTAATTCCTCCATGAGCACTTTTGCATCATCCACCTGCTCAAATTCACTTTGATATTCATTAGGAATAGCAAGTAATAATGTACTTAGAGCTTTGAGTTCAGTAGCTCTTTCTCTTCTTTCTTGTTCAGTGGTTGGTGTACCCCTGGGCAGCCTAGCACCATTCACATCAGTTTTGTACTTAGGACCATTCTCCACAATGTCCCATAATTGATAATCTGTAAGCAACATATGTTGCTTAATTCTATTCCTCCACATATTGTATTCATCTGGTCTAAGAATAGGAATTCTAGACACTTGAACACCCTCAACAAATTCTGATGCCATTGTATACAAACAAAATTTAAGATAAATTATACCCTGAACAGATCACAGTTCTTTCTTTTCTTCCTTAATTCAAAGCTTACACAAGCTCTGATACCAATTGTGAGGTCCCTATAATAACACTTTGTAGTTACAAATGTTTTAACTAAAGCTATGAATTCTTAACAAGTAGTTTGCGGAATAACACTTGTCAAGTAGGAAGATGTATTGTGATTTGTAATAAGTATGAAAATAAGATTGTAAACACTGCAAGAACACACTTGATTTTTACTTGTCAAAAGCCTCAATATTATTGATGAATAATACGGATACACAAATGTAGCAGGGTTACAAGAAACCTTGAAGCTATTACAACTTGACTAACTATTGGACAGACATACCATGCTACACTTGATCTACCTCTATGTATATATATGACAAAGTACTTTACTGCAAGTACATGCTATTATACTAAAACTTGTATAAAATCTACATACAATCTACTTTCTTGAAATCAAGTTTTCTACGACCCACGCTTGCATTAAATGCATTTGACTTTTCTTGTCTGCAGCGTGCACTGTTCCTCAAAAGCATGTCTGTAGTAGGTGTACTTTGTTGCAGAGTTGTTGTGCAGTGATCCCACTAAGCAGAACTAACAGATAGACGAGCAGAACTATCTTTTTACACTGGCAGAACTAATCTTTGCAGATATTGGCACTTGGCAGAATTAACTCTTGAAATGCCTAGCAGAACTAACTTCAAATGTACCAGCAGAACTAACTCTGGAAGACTTTGTCTTCAATAAATGAACAGAGCTAACTCCACTAGCAGAACTAAGTCTTGATAGCCCAGCAGCATTAACTTCCAACAGACTAAACACTTAGAATAATTTTATGTTGAATGATATGAAGAATTTAGCCCAACATATTTCTTTTGAAATAATAACTAAACATGAATGATGATATGTTTTGTGTTTTACCTTTATTTAGTTTAAGCATAAGCATAAACAAAAAAGAAAGAAAAGAAAAGGGAAAAAAATGGAAAAAAGAGGTACGTTGACAAGAGAAAGAATGTGAGAAATTTTGTTTGTATTCAATTAAAAATGGAAATGGCATAGATTGGAAATTCATTTTTGAAAGAAACATGTACTTTTCCATAAATTTATAAAGAAATCCAAATTGGGATTTTACTCCAGAAGATCAATACCATTGCCCGGCCCAAAGAACCTTTTTTCTTGCCGTGGGGTGCAAGATCTAAAAAGTGATCTAAGTTAATTATATAAATAAGTACACTTTGTTTTCAAAGTTAACAATTACCAATTTAATCCTCACCTAGGATCCCTCATTCACGCATTACCAAGAATCGGATTCTGTTAAGGTGGTTAAAACTGCACTCATATTAAATTCGTGATCTTCTTCTTATTTAAGCAAACTGTTGTTTGTGTATTAATTTCCGTATACACAAAATTTTGATTTCAGAGAAACTCGATGTCGCGGGGTCCAATGGAAGGACCAAAGGAATGTGATCTCATGGGATTAAAAATCACTGGAAAACAAGTCGAGTCAGATTGTCATGTAAAACAGTGTCAAGTGTCATACAAGCTATATCACTTGATGAGTTTTTCTATTTCTTGTATCATTCAAGAAATCGATCAGCTAAAGGTAAATCTATATTTTAGCCTTCTTAAATCTATTCAAAAACTTACTATAGTGGAGTATATCTTATAAGATCATTTTCAGTGTACATACTGAGAATTTTACACATTTTAAAGAAAAAACTTTTAAGCATACATTATTTTATACGAAATTTTGTTAAAACTAGTGCAGTTGCATTTCACTTCGTCTACTAATTCAACACTTTTAAGCATATCCAAGTTCAATTAGAACCTGCATACCCTTATATCTCTAGGTCAAAGTACTTATTAAATGTTCTTGGGATCAAATTTGTACAAAATAGCTTACGTGCGCCTCATTTATACATGATTGTCAGATTTGCTTACGGGAAGATGAAAATCGGATAAACGATGAATTAATACGGTTTTCATATTTTGATGAGAAAATGGAGCGGTCTATACGACGTATCAAGTATCTACAAGGAGAAGTAGCAAAAGAGAAACCTCCTCAATTACCGATCAGATCAATATCATGGACCGCCGGCTTCTTAAAATTGACTGAAGAACATCCACGAACACTTGTAAGTCTTGAGTTTATAGTGACAGTACGTTTTCGGTGTACGTTGGGTTACATTCATTTAATAATTAATAGTAAACGAAATTTCATGAGAAATGAAATGGGATCCTTCTGAATTTGACCCTGGTTTCTTTATTTGGTTATTTGCATAGAAACATAACATGCACACTTGTTCTGCAATACTGTTTTTCAGTACCCAGCTCTGTTTTCATGAATAAAAAGACAAATGGGTCCCGAGAAAAATCTAAACTTGAATGGTTGATCATTCTAGAAACAGGTTCAGGTAGAATTAGGAACGAGTATGAAACGTTGCCATAATAGGCTCGAATTCGAATATCTGCAACAGGTTCAAGAAGAACTTTCATCTTCACTGAAATCGGGTCAAAAGCCGATACATGGAACACAAGAGCTTGGCCATGTGGTATGCTTTAATAAATCAAAAATAAAATAAAATTGTTTTTTGTTACTTTTTTATATAAATTTTCTATATATTGTTGATTTTCATCTTCATGTTTGAAGATGAAGAGCCTGGTAGACAGAATCCAACATGGCAGCAATAATCGGGCAAACGAACAAAAAATCTTTCACGAAATAAAAAAGATCCAAGAAACAATTGAAATATACACTGCACCAAAAGACACCAGCACGGAAAGGGAACGAGCCGCTTATATGCAACATGAATTGAAGGTATATTTGGTACCTCTATAAATTCCATTTGTTTTTTGTTCTATAAAGAAGATCTAGTATTTTTGGTACCTCTATAAATTACATTCTTTTTGTCTATTATATAACACATTAGTTACTGTCTAACGGGTTCATCTACAATTTTGTGCCATTAGCTTATGATAAACAGCGTTGAGGCAATGAAGAGGGATCACAAGGAACATACTGCTAAAATGAACCGACTTAAAGCAGAACGAGATCAAGTGGAAAAGAATATCAGATGTATTCAGAGGGTACTTGAAAAGGTTTATGCAAAGAGAAACAGAGTATATAAAAGTGCTTATAAGCATGAAGGGCAAATGAAGGATGTGGTAATTATCAAATGCAGTTCATTTTCTTTGCTCAATATATACATTGTGGAAGAGATATATATATATATTATTGACAAAGGGGATATACATCTCACTGTGTGCCAGGAATCAAGTTATAATGAGTATCAATTCCTCATGAGAAATGCGGAAGAACTAGCACGAAAAGGAAATTTTGTGGGACTGATGCAATTTCTCGACATGCAGGTATGTCGTATGTGAAGGTTGCATGATGATCTAATTTATAATCACTGATATAAAGAAAAAATAACTCATTAGGTGCAGTGGTTTTGATTGCATTATATTTTTGAAAAATGAATTCACTCAGATTAAACTTTTTTTATTTGTATACCCCATGCTTCCGTTTAGATTACATGTTAAACCGATAGTCACAACAATTGTTAGTGAGGATGCATGAATTTATAATAAACATCCTTACTCTATAGCCATTTCTCTTGTTCTTTACTAATAACTAAATAATTGTTGTTATTAGGTTGAAGAATTCATGATCAGGAGGCAGTGAGATCGATGAAGTCGATTTACAGCTGGAAGATAGCAGAATGCCGTATGAATCTATATATGTAACCTAAGCTATATTTATCGCGACGGTATGTAAATTCACAGGCTCGGGTTACGAGTCTCGACCACCAGGTCACGGGTTGCAGCCATCACATATTTAGACCTGTAAATATTAGTACTACTCAAGAAAGTAGAGATAATAATGTTCGGGTAGATAACGGATGAAAAGATTTAGTAATAATGTTCGGGCAGATAACGGATTTAGTTGTCTCAGGTGGCAATTCCCTTTTGGTAACTCATATTACACTATATTGTAACCGGTAATTTTACGCCACATCTCTGAAACCAGAGCCGAGCAACTTCCATGTAGAGAGTTGTGAGAACGTTAGTCTCATGTTGTACTTGTGTTACGATAAGTGTAGCTAGTTTTTGTACATGCTACTAAGCAATGAACACGTACTAATATTGTAGTAGACAATAATCAGGAAGAGGTTGTTGGTCCCTAGCTTACACTAATGTGTATATTTTATAAGGGTTATGACTTATGACTGTTGAAATATTATTTCTTTTTTATGAATACATAAAAATAGAAATAATGCATTACGTAGTTATACCATATGTATCAAGAAATTGAAACTTTGGCGTACAAATAAAAAAGATTAGTAAATGTGTTACTTTCATTTTACTAAATATATATATCAATAAGCATAATACCCGCGCTATGCAGTGGAGTGTAATATATTATTGTAATAAGCCAACGATAGTTGTATATTTTAGTTATTATTTTATGATGTATTACTTATGATAATATATCGATAATGATAATTTAATTGAAGTATAGAATTAGAAATAAGAAAGATGAAGGAGTTAAGAGTACAAATTAAACATTTTTAATATGAAAGTGTTGAATCTTAATTTTAAGATTTTCAAATATAAAGTATGGAAATGCATTATATGTAATTAGAAAAGCACCTGCACGTTGCGGCGGTGAAGATTCTAACAAAGATAAAAAAATGAGTGATCAAGTGTTTACATATAATGTGTTTGTACCAGAGTATTGCCGATTGACCTTTTGAACTAAGAGCATCTTCAATCGTAATATATGGCAAAGTTTTAAGGGAGAGAGAAAGTCAGGTGGCATAGTTGAATGCATTACAGGACTACCAGCTAAACTTCCGTTTTAAGACGAGTTTGAGTCTGTACATACTCATCTTTAACACTCTAAAAGTGGGCCCCTCCAATATATATTTACAAAATATTTCCAATATATACTTTTCTCTGAACCTCTTTGTATTATCAAATAATAATTCATTTTCCATTTTTTCAATTTAATGTGATTGTATAAATCATGTACATGTGGCTTTGTATTATACCCTTGAAGGTATAAATGTAAAACTTTCCAAAATCCTATATTCTTTATAGATTTAGATAACTATAAATAAAATATGAAGAAGATTTTAATTTTCCAAATTAGTATTGATTCTCCTTTTATGTAATGAAATATAATTAAAAATCGAACGTGACAAATGTGGAATCGAATGTAATTTGCATGAACTTATATGGTTGAAAGTCTTGAGAAAATTAATTATGTTTGATTATGTATTTTGACTAATTTTTTTTAACAAAATGTACATGGTTTATGAGGGAAGACTTTTCCATTCATTTCTATTTTCAAACAAAAATCATACTGAACTTTCCAATTCAATATTTAGTTACCAAAATTGAGTGACGAATTGTTTTAGTTAGCATATGAGTCGAGTGAATGAGGGGTAAAGTCGACATTTCGCATCTTAAAACTGTAAGGCATAAAGTAAATGGGCTGAACTCTTTATAAGGTGTATAGAGTAGTAGGGTACCCGCGCAATGCTGGGATACCGAATTTATAAAAGGATGTTATTTTATGATGACGATAATAGTAGTCACCATGTCAAACCGAGAAGGCATATAAACGATAAAAGTTTAATAGTTTATGTAAATAATTGTGTTGCTTTTGATTTGTTTTCTTTTTTTATCCTTAAAAAATGTATGGGTTTGATTGTGATTAGTTTTGTTTTTGGTATGTTGGGGAAATTGTGTTAGCTGTAGGAATTAAGTAAATAGATGTAGTTATGTTGAAGAAGTAGGAATTAAGTAAATAGATGTAGTTATGTTGAAGAGTAGTTTTGGAATTTTGATTATTTAAGAATTCTAATATTCAATACAAAACATGCTTTATAAGTAGTTATAGATAAGCGTGCCCTAGTATAAAAAAAATTTGAAAATATATAAGAAAATGCAATAATATATGTTACATAATGTGTCTTAAATAGGTCTTAAATATATAAAAATAGCAGTCATAATTTAATAAGTCGAAAACGTAACTGCCAGAATTATTTATCCTTAGAGTGTTCTTTAAAGCAAATTATTGAGCTAACCTTTATATCGGATATACTCTACGGCAGATTTTCCTCGATTGCTATAATTATGAATGTGTTTAACGTCCATTTAATCTCTTATGATATTGCACATAAATAACCGGGGTACAATTGTTAATATCCGCTACTTTGTAACGCACTTACTACTCTCCTTCACTGAAAATGCACCAAACGTGAATAATAATGTAAAAATAGTGGAGGAACAAAATGTGTACGTCTTGGCTAACTTAAAGAAACATGAACGTCAATATATATAACCCCACCCATTTTCTTCGGATGATTGTCGATGGAAAGATCATTCAAATAACATGAAGTGTTTACATTATATATACTAGCAGAATACCCGCACATTGCGGCGGTACTCTTTAAACAAAAATGGTTGTGATTTGCAACGATATGCAAAAAGTATCGAAGGAGCGAGAAGGCGGTAATAACCGAGAAGTTAAGAATAATGTTACATGAAACTAAGAATAATGTGAAGTATGTATACCAATAACTATAAAATGATTTGATAGTTTAGTACCAAACTACCAACATAGCTCAACTTAATTGTAGTTGTTAATCCTCATTCTGTATCCTATGTATACACATATGGGTGTCAACATTGTGAAAGGTTGATGTTAATGATTGGCTAATTTTGCTCATAAGTTATTATAGGGTTGATTTAGATTTTTAGCCATGACTGAATTTATAATGGATTATTTTTAGGAAGTATCACACACAATGCCAACTAAAGAAACTGTTCAATGTGAAAGCCTCTGTAGATTTACTTTTCCTATATTAGTGGAAGAGTTGGTGATGTGAGTTGCATATGTTTAGCAGTATAAAACAAAAGATTTATGTTACATTCCCCTTTTTATACGTTTATTTATTTTAATTATTTAAGATCTAGATATGTATTTGGTAAGATAAAGACAAAAGATTTAAATGTGCATGGCTTGAAAATGGGAGTTGATAAATACAACAAATAAAAGTTATTTATACATCAAAACTGTGCTTTGAGTACTTGTACTATATTCAATAAAATAGTTGTTATATGAATCAACTTTATTTGTTGTATTTGTCAACTCCCCTTCAAAATTATGTGGTATGAAACATGGTGGAATAAAATAAGGGGAACCAATTGTAACTGTCTTGTAAGTTTTCTCTATTTTAATGAGAAGAAAACGTACGAACCATTTCTTTGATATTAATGGATCATTTAATTTGATAGTTGATGATATGGAAGTATTAAGTGAGGGTAGTATAGTAAATTGTATTGTCCCCTAATTAAGGAGATTACAAAGGGATTAAGACTTATATGCCAAATGAATTATAAAGTAATATAGATATAGATATATACATTTATAAAGTGTTTCTTCATTTTCTTCATTAGCTTAGGATTTTTAAAAATGCAAATTACTAAACTACCCCTATTTAAAATTAGAGTTAATGTACAAATTCGTTACTGTACTTTGCGAAAATATTTATGTGGGTTACTCTACTTTTAAAATATGCAATTGGATTACCGTACTTGTAAAAATGTTCAATTAGGTTACCAAACTTTTGCCATAGTTCAATTAGGTTACTCTACTTCTAAAAATGTACATAACAATGTGCAATTGAGTCACTAATGATTGTAGCAAAAATAGGCGTGGTGACACTTTTTGAAAGTAGAGTATGAAATTGAACATTTTAAAAGTACACTAACTCACATGAATATTTTCGCAAAGTACAGTAACAAATTTGTACATTAACCATTAAAATTAAAGAGACGAATGTACCATGAATAAATTGCAAGGTCAACCTTCCATTATATTCAAAGATATACTTGATTCTTGATTTAATTTTAAAAGACCCCTAAATTATTAAAAACTTCACACGTTAGTAATTTGTTGGGAAAATTATATGACATGAATTTTATGTCACATGATAATAGATTTGATGAGACGAAAATGTAAGTGATTAAGGAAATAAGTTGAAATTCTTGCATCCTAAAAGTAGTAGAAATGGGAAGATGGAACTAAATTGGGAGGATGGAGCTTTTTCATAGTTTCCACTACTAACACAAATAATGGGAGCATGGAGCTATAAATTGGGAGGATGGAACTTTGTCATTTCCACTGTGTCATACCCCATCTAAAGCGGAAAGAACGGAATGCAATCATGATAGGATCACAACACATTATTATAAAGAGTCTATATCAAAATAAAACTCCAATGTGTTATGATACTTGTAACATGAATTGTGGTTCACGCTACGCGTAAATATCAACAAGGAAACAAATTAGCAAACAAACATCCCACAATATAAATGTTAAAGCAAAACATGCCTTTCTCAAACCACCAAAATACTAAAACCAAATGTCATATGTCTTGAAGTAACACTTAATGCAACCTAATCGGTCGACTAAGCTTTCTTGTCCTCAATCTTAGTTCCACTAGTGCTACCTGAAAAGATATGCTCAAAAAGTGTCAACACAATGGTTGGTGAGTTCCACAGGTTTATAAATGACACAAAATAAACATTTGTTGTGATAAAGATACGAGTTAGGAGTATGACCAAATAAACCCTGTGAATAATGCCATGAAAATGTACACATAGGTGAAATAATGTAAATGAAACACCTCAACACACTGTCATGACCCCACGAAGAAGTATGACCAAACAAACCCTGTGAATGTAGTAGCTACCCATAATGGCTTTAATGTATACATAACATATAACATTAGGTACTAAGGCCTTGTGAAACAACATGACTTTAATGTATACCAAGAATAATGTATACATCAGGTACTCACTCCCGAAAGAGCAAAGCCTTACAATGATAATGAATCCAACAACCAAATGCACATACTTCACATAGTGTCATACATTTCATGCAAATGTCCAAAAACGAAAACTAATACGTTTCACAGCAGAAAATGGTAATAAAACGTACGAGCATACTTTTTCCCCAATTTGAAAATAAGTAAGAAAATGGGGCCGCAAAACTCACCTTAAGTATTAAAGTAAGTGTTGCCCTTAACTGTATCACCAAACAATCCCGCAATCTACAATAATCATATAATGCATATGGGTCACAACCTAGACATAACTATGTCCTTCCATTGTATCCCAAGTTCAAGTCATTCCTACATAAAGTTTTTTCACATCCCAAATCTCAAAATCAAGCCTATTGTGAAATTCATATTCTGTCCAGGATTTTTTTGTACCACTTTACCGATTTTTAAACACGACTTAATGAAATCATTTGACTCTACAATTTTAACCAGTGACACTTCAATATATTTAGAATAACCTGTAATTTTTCCAAGATTAGTTTTAATAGTTAACTATTTTTAAAAATTCAATAAAACAATCTGCTCAGAAATAACGACCTCCGCGTACCAAAAAGTCACAATTTATTAAAAATACTTAAAAACTTACAATGATTATAATATTTTTAAATAAAATATTTAACACTTTAAAAATACCTCAGTAAAAATTTCAAGACTCAGTTATTAGTTTAACCTACGTTTCAAAAATCGACAAATCAACCAAAATCAGGAATTGAAAAACTCAGAAATGACACTCGATCTTGTAAAATAGTTTTGACCGACTTATACTCAACATTTAGCCATGAAACCAATGCCATTTGAAATTAGACTCAAAATACTTAAGTTTAGACTCAAGCTTCATCTAAAATCATTGTAAAATGACCAAGTTACAATTCCCTAAACCTGACACAATAATCTGTCCAAATTAGGGTTTATGTTCCAATCCAATTCCTCGCATATCTACATGTCTAAATCGTTTATGTAATCACAAAAACTCATTCCAACAAATATTATACTAGTTTTACCAACCTCCAAATGATCAAAATGATGGGATACTAATAGAATGATTCGAAAGAACGATAATAAACGAAAGGATTGAATATACGTACAATGATCAAGATAGAGTGAAATATTATACCAACTAACGATCGAGTACGCGAGAAAACCTCCTTAGAATCTGTCAATACATGTTTATAAGCCCCTTGATCACGTTTTAAAAGAAAGAAATCAGTAGATATAGGTGTTTGATATCGAAAACTTACTCACGAATAAGAATAACGAAGGATTTCGGTTGCTAGATTGAATGAGGAGATCAAAACTTGAGTTCTTGGGGTTTGATTTTTGTAAATAGGGTTTAGGGAGGCTGAAATTCGTTTAGTAGGGTTTCCATTCGTTTTTGGGGTTAAAACATGTTTATATACGAACTTAAATTAACCAAAAGTTTCAGAAAATTTGTAATACACTGCAGCAGTTTACAAAACAATTTTTATAAAATAATCTGGTTGGTTTCAGAGGCCGAAACCTCTTGAATTTTTGTAAAACATTGAGATCTACAACTTTTTAGTTTTGGTCGAAGCCTGAAAATGACTCTATTTAGGTCAAAACGGCCTCTAAAGTTGACTGCGAAATTAAATCAGTTTTCGGTTTAGGTTTTTATTTATAGCTTTAGGGTTACTTGAGTTTGCATGGGTTTGGGTTTGGAAAAAGGGTTGGGCTGTCCAGATCCTCCAAATGGGAATTTATGTCAGTTTTCTTTGGGCCAAACAAGATGACACAAAAACTTAGGTCACACGGTCCAAAAATAATTGATACTTTTTGTTTGTTTTACATTTTGCTTCGTATCTCCTTCGTTATACGTTCGTTTGTGATGATTGTTTTTGCGTTGGATTCATTTTTCAAAAACGTAGATTTTGATGTAAATAAATCCATGAAATAAGTCTTACAATAAAAATGAGTTTTTAAAGCTTGAATTACAATTACGGTTTGGTGACGGTTGTCACACACTGCTTGTTCAAGATTTCCACCGCTCGCCCATTTACAAAGTCTCCACTGCTAGTAATGGTTTCCACTACTCTTATCAATTCCTTCGTTTTCACTGCTAGTGTCAAATACAAGATAATGATGTCAAGTGGGTCTGTGTGTTACCTAATCTGTAATAGTGCAGACCATGCTTTAAAGTCTTAGACCACTTGGATACATTTATTTTTCATACTTTTATTGGGAAATCTTGTAAAGGACAAATATATCTATACTCCCTTATAAAGGGTTTCCATCCTTTCTTTATAACCTTACATTTTTCAAAATGCAAAATATCTATTATACCCTTATAAATATTTAACCTTTTTATATCATCAATCAATCAATATATACTAATAATTCAATTACTACTAACACTTACTAATTTACTAAATAATTAATGTTAACTATTTACATAATATCATACACTTATTTTAATCACTTTCTTCTTTTATATTAAACATTTGACTTTATTAAATTGAACAATCGTCGAAACAAATTCTACTATTATTCACACAAAATAAAAATAAACAATTGAGAGATCAAATCATCCCAAGATATTGTACAAATTCTATAAATTACTCATGATAAAACGTCACTGTAGATCGTCAATGTAGGCCAACATTGCTAACGATCACCGCCAATAACTATTACCGTCTCTTTCATTAACATTATTGTTAGTTATCATCATCGATCACTACTACAGTTTTCTAATTTGTGACCGCTGGATTGCGCGGGTAATTTACTAGTATTTAAAAATAGATTTCCTTGTCCTTAGAAGTATGGAGACATGTGGTAGGTTTGACTTTAAAGTAATTGTATTTCCAATGTAAGTCTAGTGGGTTTTCATAAATAAAGAAACCCATAGACATTTTGGTGGGTGTGTGTGTTCTTCCTGGTTATCAACAGGCACACCACGATCTCATAAATTGAGTACGTTCCCCATGTATACGCGGATAATAGTTTTAGCTCTCTAAGGTTGTGCACAACCCGGATACAAAATTAAGTGTATTCGTCTTGTTAACTCTTTGACAAGATTAGAGAGTTGTAATTTTAAGCTTCAAGGTTTTCTCTGAAAATTCGAATACTAGATAGAGTATTTGTATTATGATTTCTTCAATAATAATATTGAGACTTTGGGTATTATATGAAAATCTTCTTTGGTGTTCTTAACTTGTTGAAATTCTTTTGCTTGGGTGTTTAAACGGGACCACTCAATTGGTATCAGAGCAGTGTCGAATCTATTCAAGATTTGCAAAGATCCACCCCAAGAAAAAGATGTCATATAATAGAAGATTGAAGAAAAACAAATTTCACAAGAACTCAGACCCAAAAGAAGGTCACTTCCTTATCAGATCCAAAGGTTAGCTAAAGACTACATCAACAATTATGAAGCTTGAAGATAAAGTGTTCAATTGGTATGTTCAACATTTATACGTCTAGAATGGTGGGCTAACATTCTGAGATGAGTTAGCATTCTTATGTTCATATTAGTTGAAGATTTTTTTATTTTTTATTTATTTTATAAGTGTTGTTGAAGATCTTAGCTTCAAATCTGTTCAAACCAAACTTTCTTTAACATGATTAGGGATTTGCTAGATTTCCCTAAGGTTCTTGTAATCCAGATACAAAAGAAGTTGTACTGTCTTGTTAAAGAATGGTGATGCAAAACTGGGTGACAACTATTCAACATTGGGTAGCTGATGTTTAAGGGGAGATTAAAAACTTCTAAGTTAACAACTTGAACATGTACAAACTGTTCATGTTAACTTTGAAGGAAAAGAGTTCTATAGTTAACAAAGAAACTTGTAAATAAGGGGAGATTGGAATCAGTTTACAAAAAGTATTTTGTCTTCATCAAATAAGGGGAGATTGTTGGGAAAATTATTTGACATGAATTTTATGTCACATAATAATAGATTTGATGAGACAAATGTAACTGATTAAGGAAACAAGTTGAAATTCTTGCATCTCAAAAGTAGTAGAAATGGGAGGATGGAACTAAATTGGGAGGATGAAGCTTTTTTCATAGTTTCCACTACTAACACAAATAATGGGAGGATGAAACTATAAATTGGGAAGATAGAACTTTGTCATTTCCAAGATTTCCACTGCTCGCCCATTTACAAAGTCTCCACTGCTAGTAATGGTTTCCACTACTCGTATCAATTCCTTCGTTTCCACTGCTCGTGTCAAATACAAGATAATGATGTCAAGTGGGTTTGTGTGTTACCTAATCTGTAATAGTATACATACAGACCATGGTTTAAAGTCTTAAACCACTTGGATAGATTTGTTTTTCATACTTTTATTAGGAATCCTTGTAAAGGACAAATCTATATTTATAAATAGATTTTCTTGTCATTATAAGTATGGAGACATGTGCTAGGTTTGACTTTAAAGTAATTGTGTTTCTAATGTAAGTCTAGAGGGTTTTCATAAATAAAGAAACCCATAGACATTTTAGTGGGTGTGTGTGTTCTTCGTAGTTATATCAATATGCACACCACGATCTCATAAATTGAGATCGTTCCCCATGTATACGCGGATGATAGTTTTAGCTCTCTAAGGTTGTGCACAACCCGGTTACAAATTAAGTGTATTCGTCTTGTTAATTCTTTGACAAGATTAGAGAGTTGTAATTTTAAGCTTCAAGGTTTTCTCTGAAAATCCGAATACTAGATAGAGTATTTGTATTATTATTTCTTTAATAATAATATCGAGGCTTTGGGTATTATATAAAAATCTTCTTTGGTGTTCTTAACTTGTTGAAATTCTTTTGCTTTGGTGTTCAAATGGAACCACTCATAATTTTGTAATGTTAACCTTTTGGTATATATGTAACTAAAATAATCTTTACTAGAAATAATATTTTTTGAAATTATAAATGTGACCATGTTATTTCTGATATGTGACGAAGTTATTTTTAAAGTGCTAATTAAAGACTTATAGAAATCTAATCTATATAAATTTATATACACTCTATAAATTTAACCACTTTATATTCGGTTGCATTAGAACAAATACTCTAAAGTTCTTAGCGAAAATAGTTTAAAGGGTCAATTGACAATACTCCGATGGAAATATATTATTCGGAAATAATTGATCACATCATTTTTTATCATTGTTAAAAATTTTAACACTGCAATGCGCAGGCGATCCTCTAATATGTGTGTGTGTGTGAGAGAGAGAGAGAGATTGATTGATTTACTCTATAACAAGTCAGGTTAATTAGAGTGTCAAATTGCATGGGTGTGTTAATTAAATATATATATATATATATATATATATATATATATATATATATATGGTGAAGATCCAATGAGAACTTGATCATAGTGAGAACTCTGAGAACTAATTAAAAATAGGAATTAGCTTGACTCTTTTAATCACTGCGCACTCATCTTTCACACCTAGACTTTTATTTTCAAAATTTAATTTACCCCATACGATTTAAATTGGAGATTTCCTTATCAATAATTAACATTTCAAAATTACACTGACATTTACTTTATCTTTTTCGTGCTCTGGTTTCGTTATCCTTCTTTAGCTGAACCCCCAAAATAAATCCTGAATACACAACTACGATTTCTGACCCAAATCGATGAACCAAAACTTTCACTATAACTGGAGATGAGGAACCACCGACGACAACTATAACATCAACAATGACGATTCCGTACACCGGTTCTCTATTTACATCGACGACGACACAGTGAATCGTGAAGACGTTATTTCGTAACTATGCGATTAGTGAATGTGTGGAAATCTGCTATTTTTAATGTATTTTATTCTTTGATACTTCAATTTATGTTATATAGTTCTTCGATTACCAAAATAAATAGAACAAGAACTAATTGCATGAATGCATATATTTTTTTTTATGTTGGGATAGATGCATAATCGGATCTTATTGTCTATAATTATTATGTTTATAAGTTTATATTTGTCACACCCCCAATTTCACTAATGTGGAAGCGGGTCGGATCGGGGCGTGACTAATCCGGTAATCACAACACATAATCATAAGCAAACGACCTCTACATGAGACATTTGAAAATAGTTATTACATAACCCAAAATAGAGTGTTTACAATATTGCGAGTTCGCAAAACAATTTCATTACATATTTAGTAGTACAAAAGCAATGCAATGAAAATCCATATGTTGAAAGTATGCGACTCGAGCTAGGATCCTGTGGTCCAATCCTACTGTCTTCTTGTACCTGAGAATGCACGCTAAAACAGTCAGCTATAAAGCTGGTGAGTTCATAGGTTTGTTAGGAAAAACAGTATGTTGTGTGACATAAGTCACAAAGTAAGTTGTAATGTATGAAAGCCATACATTCGTAATACCTGTGAGTGAGTTAACAAAATCTTGTTTAATGGTATAAACCCAAAATAGTTTTCTTGTATTCTAGAATTCTCGAGTTTTAAAGTTTTAGTTTCTATTTTCTAGCGTTCTTGATTCTGTTCTAGTTTCTATTTTCTAGCGTTCTGAATTCTGTTCTAGTTTCTAGACCCTTGAGTTCTTGAGTTCTAGTTTCTTGTTTCTTGAGTTCTAGAGTTCTAGTTGCTTGTTTCTAACGTTCTTGATTCTGTTATAGCTTCTAGTTCCTCGGGTTCTTGGGTTCTTGTTTCTAGTTTCTTGAATTCTTAAGTTCTTGTTTCTAGTTTCTTGAATTCTTGAGTTCTTGTTTCTAGTTTCTTAATCTAGAGAGTACACACAACAGTACTAGCAAACAAATAAATCACATTTAATAAAACACATAATGTAAATAATAAAACACACATAGTTTCTTGCATTCTTGAGTTTTATGATCTTGCACATAAGTTCTTGATCTTGCAAGTATGGTTCTTGATCTTGCACATAAGATTCTTGCACACAAAGTTCTTGTTTCTTGAAAATGCTGTTTCTTGTTCCTAGTTTCTTGTATCATAGTTTCTTGAGTCCTTGAAACCTAATTTCTCGAGTTCTTGAAATCTAGGTTCTTGTAATCTAGAATCTTGCATCTAAGTGGGTTTCTTGTATTCTTATTCATAGTGTTCTTGTATTGTGACTTCGAGTATTCTTGTATCCCTAAAAGGCAGTCTATCGTTGTCTTGTGTTCTTGTATCATAGTCTAGAGCAATCTAGTATTCTTGTAATATTGAGCAATAGCCTACGAGGCTTCCTATTCTGTCAATAGTTCTTGTATGTGAAACTTATCATGTTATAAGGTTAAGGATCCTAAACGTATAGGATAAACAGTTGTAAAAACAATTTACAATATTCGTTTCATAAAACAAATTTTATGAAAAATAACGTGCATGCATTCTCCCCCCAAAACAGTTATAAACAGTTTAAAAGAGTGGGGCTATGAAACTCACCTTTGGGTGTTAGCGTTCCTAAACGCGCGTGTGATCCAAATAGTAACCTCCTAGTGTCCTAAATACACGAGGTTATATAAGTAAGTGGACGTTTAACTAAACTATCCGTATAAGTGTTTGTTCGATTAGTTATGTCCAAAGTATTCATTAACTGTTTAAGTTCAAAGTTTATAAATCGAGTACGGCCCGTTGGTGACGGAATTGAAATTATATTTCAAAACATAATTTGGTTTGTTTTCGTAAAAACATTCGTCGTGTGTATATATATATATATACAATAAAAGTTGGTTGTTAAACTGATTTGACAAGGCTGCACCGTTTTGGCCATATCTCCCTCATACTAATTCGGATTTAGGCGATCCAGGCGCCCAAACGACCGTCACTCAGAGGGCTACAAATCTACAAAATATGGTTTGCTGGAATATAGTACTTAGCCGATCGGCTAAGGTTTCTTAGCCGAACGGCTGGGGAAAAATTACCCGATCGGCTGAATGAGTATAGCCGATCGGCTGGGGATGATTACCCGATCGGCTGGAGCATAACCGATCGGCTGTGGAGTCGTTGCAGGTCTATTTCAGCTCTGTTCGAGCAATTTACACAGCAAACAGATTTCGGTTTCGTTTATGGACATAATAAGTTCATAAAACACTTAAACATGATGATATAAGTTGTATAAACTTGAAAACTTAAAGAAAAGTGTAGTTTTCTTACGTACTAAAATTGGGTACCGAAAATGGTGATGAAGATGATAATGATGATCACGATGATGATGAAGATGAAGATGATGACTATGGAGTTCTGCTCCTGCCGTTGCTTGTTGTTGATGATGCCCGAAGATGATGATGATTTTTGGTGGTGATGAACCGAGAGAAAGAGCAGAGGAAGAAGATGGATACGTTGGTGTGTGTAAATTATTGGAGTTGGTTGAATATCACCAGCTCCAATAATTGATATTAATTGGTATTTTCGCTCCGTGTTCATATACCCGATCGTAAAGTGGTATAATATTTTGAAATGATAAATTTGTAAAAATATTTTCGAATATACTTTCAATCGAAGTATTTTGTAAAAATACTTTAGCTGAGTTATAAAATATAACTTTATTTTACTTTGGTTATACGGATAGTTTTCTCGTGATTTCAGTCGTGCAAAAATATGTTCAAATATTTTCTGAGTAAATAATTATTATTCTCATTAATAATACAATATTTAAAAAAAAATGTTTTTCACCAACGTCCGTAATTGAGATTGCGCATTCTTTCAATTTGTTTGTATGCGATTATTAATAATCATTTTATGTTATATATATATATATGCTATATATATAATACTTGAATACTTGGTATTAACTCGTATAAAATACGAGTATTTGAGGTTTAAATTAGGCACAAATTTTACCCTTTTTGACCGGGTGTCACAATATTAGATTGCATATAATTCTTCTTAATCTTGTCTTCTTAATTTCTTAGAATCAACAGATGCATTCACATATGCAATTTTCTTAATTTTGCTACAACTGTCTCAAAATAAAGATGATAAAAATATGAAGTTAGTGATATAATTTGTTTGATTGAAATGTTAATTATTGATAAGGAAATCTCCAATTTAATTTGTATGGGGTAAATTAAATTTTGAAAATAAAAGTCTGGGTGTGAAAGATGAGTGCGCAGTGAATAAAAGAGTTAAGCTAATTCCTATTTTTAATTAGTTCTCAGAGTTCTCACTATGATCAAGTTCTCATAGTTCTCACTATGATCAAGTTCTCATCGGATCTTCACCCTATATAGGGGAAGATCAATAGGGAAGTAAAAAAAATGGGGGAAAGAGGGAAGCTTGTATGAGCCACACATTCTGGTCAACACAAAAGTCAACGCGGTGGCAAACTTGTAAATAACTTGAAATCCCCTCCTAGATCGTTAACATGCATTTCAAAAGCATGTTAATCAAAATCAGATTTTCAGCATGTTAACATCCATTTACGATGAATGTTAACGCATATACATTATTATACACCGATGAATGTTATGTTATCACATTCAATTGTGTATAATAACATATATAAATTAATATTCATCGTAAATGAATATTTAAGAGTATTAAGTTGTAATTTTGATTAACATGCTTTCTCTTAACGGTCTGGAAATTTTTTTCAATCTGTAAAATTCAATTGGAATGACAATCGTAATTCGATTATTACTTGTTTATAAGTTTTATATGATCAAATTCGTTTAATTTTATTGTTTTCATTGCCAAATCAAAATTTTCTCAAAAACCCAAAAGTTACTCTAATATTCATAATTTTTGATGAATTCGAATTATGACTAATTGAAGATATATGTGCGATTGATGAATTCGAAAATTTATAACGTTTTTGATTGATGAATCTTTGAATTACATGCTTTAATTTGGAATTTTAGATGAAAATTGATTTAGTGGGTATTGTGGATGAATATAGAAAAGGAAAAAAAAAATGAGTGATTGAGGTTTGCTTCCCTCCTTCCCCCAATTTTGAAACTTCCCTCTTAATCCTTCTTTTATATATATATATATATATATATATATATATATATATATATATATATATATATATATATACACGCGCGCGGAGTTTGCTTCGAAATATTAGCATACAAGTAGCTTGTATAATATATGTCCGTAATTCTTGCTCCATTTACAATATTAGAACTCTTAAATTATAAATCGATATAAAATAAAAAGTATTGCATTGTGTCATTGTAGGTTCGGATTTACTAGTTCTGGACGGATGGTGTCATACTGTCATTAATATGTACCTCCTTTGGGCTTTTCTTAGCTCCCCACAGAGGTTCTTCGTTCTAATGCAATTAATTTTTATTTCTGTTTCATTGGGGTCACTGAATATTGCATACAATTAATATATTATGCAAGTTAAGAATTCTATACTAAAAGGTAAGAATAAAAATGGTACGTCTTAATTGTCATCGGTCATCACCGCGGTTTCATTCTTTTGGTTCATTGATTTACTGTTGGGAATATGTGTGTTTTCTAGTTTTCATGGCATTTGTTTTTCCCTTCTTCCTTTTTGGTGTCTGCCTGGTTGTGATGATAATGTCATTTAAATGTGGCTTTGGAACCAATTAACAATTTGATTTCAAAACAACATTGGGCAAGTTTTTGAAAAAAATAGCGCAAAATCAAGGTAACTATGTGGTGGTCATATATATCTGTTTTCTTGGATTGTGGTCCACATAAATATCTATACAGTTTGGAATAAGAATAAGAATTTCACGATGAGCTCATGTGGCTTAAACCTCCTTTATAACGTTTATTACAGCAGTACAAGTACCTACCACTGCAACAACAGTTGCGATCAACAGAATAATTACAATTAGCATCAATTCGGCCCTAAAAGTGCGGAACCCAATTACTATCTTCAAGTAACACAGACAAGGAAGCAATATAGACAATAAAACGCTCACAAAT
This sequence comes from Pseudognaphalium luteoalbum, assembly GCA_963422505.1. NCBI lineage: Eukaryota > Viridiplantae > Streptophyta > Magnoliopsida > Asterales > Asteraceae > Pseudognaphalium > Pseudognaphalium luteoalbum. The sequence continues at coordinate 3,295,716 of OY730192.1, forward strand.
GCCCCAATAAACGCCATCAAATGGCCAAAAAAGGGAATCACTAACGCCACAAAGAGGGTGCTAATCACCAGACATGTTCGAATCACACAACTCCTCAACATGCTTTCTTGAAATGGAAGCGTCTCTTCCATCATGATCGCAATTGGCGCCACAATTAAGGGATATTTGGTTGGCGGGATTATAACTGTGGACCATATTGCTATTTTTGAGCTTATGTGTTTTGTGGGAAGATTTAGAGTAATTTGGGATTCTAAGTGTTTCCCAAACATTAAGTAACCTATTATCGACATCAATGCATAGACAATAGTGCTGAGAAGGAAGCACACAAGCATAACCTGCAGTTGTGGATGATTGCTATTAAGAATTACAGTTAAACGGCACAAACATTGAGCCAGACCTTTGGCTTATAATTTGAAACAGACATGGAGGGAGCCAACATTTTTTTTCCCCCAATGGTACGTACAATTTGTCATATCAATTTTAAGACTGAATTATATAACTGTCATCACTTAAATAACTGTTATCCAGTGTAATATTAAGATCAACGTCTAAGGTATAATTCAATTAGCCTTATAGTAATTTAATCACTTTGTATAGAATAGTTTCATTTGTATGTAATTGGGTTGTGTCATACCGTCCTGATCTGGAAAATCGTACAAGTTAAATAGAAAGTTAACAAGTTAAAAGCGAAAGAAATTAGAGTTAATTACCTTTGGAAACTGTGTCTTTTTTTCCATGGAATTGCGTATTGTTGGGAATACAGCATGGCCACAGTAACAAAAAGTAAACAAACTTATTGCAGTTGGCAATCCACTCCAGTTCCATAGTTCGCCGCTTTCATGGAATCCAATTCCATCGAAAATGGCACCCCATAACACAGCCAACATAAGAATGACTGATGATATTACCCCACTTACAGAGACATATGCCAAAACCCCTAAATCTCTAAACCATGTAATAGGCAATACCACTACACCGCCTAACAACAGAAATATCGTTTTGCCTCCAATATTATTTCCAAGTATGTTTACATGTGCCTTAGGATATAACTTAAGCAGGTTGTCTGCTTCCATTATTAAAAATTCTACAGACACTAAAAATAGTTCAACATACAAAATTGTTGAAATTAACAGTCTTCCTTTTCTCCCGAAGGCTATTTGACCTACATCTGGATAGGTCTTTATACCGGAATCCGTATTCATACACCTGTGCAGAAGGACTCCGGTATATGAACACAAGATTGCTACTAAGAGTAGCAACATTAAGCCTAGCCACCCCCCTTTGGAGAGGGCATACGGCACACAAAGTATACCAATACCTGAAATACGCAAAACAAAAAAGTTAACATTTTTTAGTTAAATTAAAATTGTTTCATAACGACAGTATTGTAAGGGTTTTATATGGTTTTTACCACATAAGGTATTAGCTGTATTAAAGCATGTGGTTCTGAAGCTTGTGCCTTCGGTATGCTGTGTTCCTTGTACTTCCATAACATTGTTTTGGCTCTCCATTATGTAATAACCTGAACTGTTAGGAAATCAAATGACTTATTAACGGTTAAACGTTGTTACAACAAAGGTGAGTCTCATGAACTACTTTAAGCCAAATTGATTTGTTCTTTGTTTCATTTATGGATCTCCAAATTATCACAGTAAAATCTGTTTATCAGTATTTGATCTTGTAATATATATGCCGTCTTAATTTTTATCTATGTAACCAGTACTCAGTGCTTAATTCATATATATATATATATATAGTGGGAGGTTCAAATGAGAACCAACCCAAAATTGAGAACTAAGAGAACTAATTATAGGCCTTTGATCAAACTAATCATCAGATAAAATAGAAGATGACATAAATGTAATTTTTAAAATATTTCATCAGATTTATCATGAGGGATTAAGGGTAATTCTAGAATTTTTTATTAAGAAATTAAATACAAGTTATTATATTTGCTGGGCTCCATTTATTTCGCAATTAAGCTTCCGTCTTTATCTCACACCTTCTCTTTCTCCATACACGTTCAAGATTTGCAGATCTCACAACATCCACTTTATGGCCATTTTCTCAAAGCAATGGATCTCCATATTTCAAGCCACTGCACATACATGTACTTTATCAATGTGTGTTTGATGTTACTAAAAACCGTACCCCAATTATAAACTCAAAATAATAGGGTTCACTTGTGAACATCGCGATTATTCATTTGTGAACATCACGATCTTGTAGATGAATATGGCTTAAGAGTCCATCAAACCATGAAGAAATGGGTAACGGCTGTTCACAAGTGCACACGGATGTTCATTTGTGCACACGGCTCACATGCATATTTAACAACCCTGAAAGTTTGATGATAATTATAATTGGTTTCTTGTGGTCACTAGAATTTTGTTCATCGCGAATTGATAAAATAATATGAATAATGAATGAATAATTTAATTGAATGTTTGGATTTCAAAATCACAGAGATGATGAAGATGATACGAAAGAGAGAGATGAAATATATAAAAATCCCAACAAGGGTGGGACTTTCAAAACTAACGATTCTAATAAAATCAAATAATCAAAATTAAAATATGTATTTTTACTTTTATACCCTTGACTATATATGGTTCTTTTAGTTCTCAAGTTTGGGTTGGTTCTCATTTGAACCTTCCCATATATATATATATATATATATATATATATATATATATATATATGTCAAATTGTTATTATGAATGTTGCTTTGATCCCTTATTGATTATGATGTAATGAGCTTGATGATATGAAATCGAACAATTACCCATCATATTATATCCGTATTCATTCAATTTAGTTTTCGATTGATTGTAATGCAACTGCATCTCATAAATTCCATATATAATTTTCTCGTTTGTCACCTAAAGGTGACAGCCAACATTCCCATTCAAAACCCAGTTAAGAACTATTAAACTTAATTGAAAACTGTTCATTTGAAAGAAGGATTGTGTACCTTAAAATTCACGTCAAAGTTGAACCGAAACTCAAATAGTACTTGAAATTCTTTGCTCTTGAATTCGATTTACAGATAGTATTTTTTGTTTAAAAATACTATACGTAGTGTGGTTTATTTATATAGGGAGGATTTGATAAATATGTTGGGTAATCTTGATGGGTTAATGGAGTGGGTCACTTTAGTCATGAGTCGATACTTGGATGCTCCATTTCGTATATGAATAAAGAAGTGGGATGAACGAGTTACATGGGTATGAGAGTATTATGGAAGACCAAGCAATTCTCCACATGTTTTACACGTGGCCATAGTGATAGTCTTTTATTTAGTTGGCTCCTGTTTAGTAGGAATATTGGTCCACGTTTCTTTGTTTAATTAGTAGTTTACTATTTTAGTATAAATAGAATAGTGGGTAGCAAGTTGTATTGTAATCAGTTTTCCATATTTTGCCAGTAATATACATATCAGAAAGTAATACATGAGAGTCAATTTGTGGTAATTGTTATGAGTGTGTTTGTCGTGTGCAAAAGGAAGGCTGATTCCCAACAAAATATGTGATCTATACGTATTGTCGTCCACGTTCATGTCATGCATTAGGTAAGGCTAGTTGATAAAAATATGTAACCAACTGCACGTAAATAATAACGTAAAAAATGGAGGTACAAATGTGTCTTAGCTACATAAAAGAAACGCCATTTTATTCGGATGATTGTCCATGAAAATTTATTCATTCAAAGAGTACATACTTATAAGTAACTAATTAAATAGCCTTCGGTTAGGTGATCATCTTATTCAAAAGAATCAATTGCATCTGTTTCACATATATAGCTCATTGCATCTTGCACTTTGATAATATACTAGGTGAAGAACTCGCGACAACGTAATTTTCAACATTTGATTATGTAAAATTATACTTTTAAGATAAAATAGTGTCAATATAAATTTGTATTGAATGAGTTATGACCTATATTTCAAAGTTGATTTGTCAATAATAACAACTTCATAATCTATAGTTTTTGCAAACAATAACCATAAGATTTTGGTTTAATTATTTGTTATTATTAATTATATATTTATTTATATGACATATATGAAAAGTTTTAGACAGCTTGCAATCTTCAACTAAAGGTGGTTTATCATCTACAAAACAATTCCTCAAAATATTTTAAATACGAATTAGCAATTATAAAAATTAAGATGTAAAACTAACTGAACAAAATGTACATCCATTTGTCAAATATGTACAATGTATCCAACCATAGGCAATTTTAAGTTGCAATTAAACATCACAAGAATACTACTATTACTTTTTATCACTTCCTGCCTAATTTATACACTCTAACACAATAGAAACTTTGACCCAACTTACATTGTTTGTCTTGACCTTTTAGTCTATTATCAATTCTATAACCATCTAATTCTAGTTATATTAACTTTTTCCTTTGCTAATTCACTTAACTCATTCCATGCTTTTACTTTGAAAGAGGTTTTTTTAACCCCGATCGTTGAGGCTGAGTCTAAGAAATTATATTTTAAATCGTAACTAGATTATGAAGGCTGATACTGTGATTGAGTACGGAGAAAAAAACCTATGCTAATCGCAACATATATGATTTGGTGGCACACAAACATTAGTAGATGATCAAAAGGAAGGAACTAACTTACATAGTTATGAGAAAGCTATCTATACATTGAGATAGAAATTAGAATTTTGGGTCACTACAGTATGGACAATTTCGTTGCACAAAGTATTTCATCAAATGTGAAAGCATTTAATCCAATACATACAAGTTAATAATATATCATAAGTGCCAATTAATGCTAGCTCGATCGAAAAATCATACAAACTCACATCTTTAAAGTTAATATAAGATGCAATTCAAAAGCAACATGAAATATCAATGTGAGGGTACTAATAATCAGCTAACACTCTTGATACTTTGGTAAGTAACCCACATTTAATTTTAGAAGATCCATACAAAACAACTTGCTGACAAACTAATCGAGCAAAGTATTTACTTGAACCACATCTTTGCAAAATCACTTGTAACTAATTCCATCAAATCATTATCGTAATTTACTAACATGAAGTTCACCTTAGAAAGTAAACAGCCGACAATACCTCCTGTATTGTCTCCATGCCACCGGCCGCTAAGTAACCCTCATCTTAAGAGTCTAAGTTCATCTTTCGGAGTCAAATTTAGCTTTTAAAACTAGTAAAATTTAACTTTCCACAATTTAAGTTTTAAATAAGTAAAAAACGAATGCTTAAATACATTTTTAATGGAGTCCTATTTTACGCCTTTATTTATACGTTTAATTTCGTTGTTATGATGTCAATTTTTATTTTTGAGAAATTCTATACAAAGTTTTAGGAATAAAATTTAATGTAAATAATTGTTGATATTAAAATACGAATAAGCAAACGAAACAATGAAAAATCAATGGAAGTCAAACCTTTAGACTCAGCCAACGACTTCACAAATCTAAACTTGCTATTTAGAACTTGAAACCCGACATTCGCAACTCCGACCATCGAGTTTGTAGTGACATATTTTGATATCTATAATTTTGCGTATTATTTAAATAAAGATTCATGTTTAAAAAATAATATTATTCGTGCATTGTTATATAGTTTTTTGATTCAAAAATGTAATATTAGTTATCGAATGCGCGTGAAACAAATAAATTTTTTCCGCTACATTGTGCGGGTATTATGTTAGTATATTATTAACGTATCAACTTGTAATGTAATATAATTTATTTGATGCGTATTCTCGAGCCGAAAATAAAGCATGAGAAATGAAATGAAGTTACGACGTTTTCATGTTGTTTAAATGTACAAACATCATAAAATTGTATTACTTAAGTGATTTTACAACTAGGGTTATTAGGGTTAAAGTGGTAATTGTATAAAACACAAGTAGTTTTCCTTTTTAATCTGCCCATATTTGGATGGAAAATATTTAAAACAAAATCTCTGGTTGAAAAAAGAAAAAAAAACCTCATCGTTTTTTTTAATTATTGTTGATAATTTAACCAAGATTTAGCATAACGACATGCAATCTGACAAATCTACTAGAGAAGCTAATAGAAGAATAACTTAAGGAGCTAATTGAGAGAAATGTAGTAGAGAGAATATATATATAGGAAAAGAACAAAAAATAATCATTTCATCGTGTTCTCTGATGATCGAGATAACCAAATGACGATATATAGTCAGTCATCTTTAGAATAGAAACGTACACCTAATAATTGATTGTAACATATTTCTTCACATGTGTTGGTTAACGTACACCTAATATTGATTTCGGCAGATTAATTTCTTCACATGATCGAGTTGTTAGTTTGTTACACTTGACGTTCATGTATATAGGTGTCGTACATGAGTTGTGTAAGTTGTTTAAATAGTCGTGGTCCTTAAGATCATTTGCTTAACAGCTAGGGACCAATACATGCCCACAATCCTTCTTAGGTAGTATGGCGTATTGAGTTGACACTCCTAATATATACACTAATAGAATGGACCTAAATTTTCTATTGTGGGTATACACAATAAAAGGTTTTAGAATGTTTACCACATACAATAAAAAGTTTGAAAGTTGAGAGTTAAGGTTTTAGAATGTTTACCACTTACAATAAAATGTTTAAAAGTTCAGAGCATACAATAGTTATAAGTCCAAAGTTGACAGCATAACGAAACAATAAACCCTAATTATAAATATATGTGCGATTAGTGAAATAATTAAAAATTGTTTTACAAAAACAACAATATCAACATTACTTATGTACATCAGTACATAAACATTAAACATATGATTAGCAAAATAATCACAACAATTTTAAAATGTCATGTACATAAACAATGGATTCAAACACATTCCTATACATAAACACTTAAGCATTAATCGTATATTCTAATTAATTACATTAAATATAATGATGATTAATACAAAGTATCTCTATAAGTTTTAATACTCACATTCTGTTTGCAACTTACCAAATTGTGTAGATACAAAGTAGTAAGAACACTTCCTATAATCAAAATTTAATCAATGTAATTTACGTTCTATGTTGATTAGTGTTTATGTAGTTTTAACTATTTCTCATGTGTCTTTATTAAATATGTATAGTATCCGACTGCAATAAATCATATATTGACTATCATATTATTATGCATATTATCTTGGCTTGATTTACGACCGAAACTAAACACGTAAAGACTCTGCTTCTCTTGGCTTGATTTTTATGTGTTTGTGTTTGGTGAATCGTGAATGTAGTGTTATATATGGTGAATGACCCATATGGAATGAAATCATATATTATCTTGACTTGATTACATTTTTTTAGCAAGAGGAGTTAACATATTTTTTTAACTCAAAATGGATATTTAGGCGACCCACTAAAGTCGCTCATTATTTCTAATCTGATTCCATTCACAAACCAATATCCGGGGGGAGTTTAACCAAAGCATTTGTGGTACAAACATAATTACTAAATCCAAGTGTCGTTAAAAATATAGACCTAACTAAAGTATGTTTTTAATTTTTCTGTTATAACAAAAAGGAAAATTGCCGGAATCATCCCTGTATTTGTCTAAAAACTCCAAATCCGTCCCTTATTTAATGAAATGTTAGTGGGCGTCCCTATATTTGTTATTTCGTTTCATTAATTATCCCTCCGCATAACGACATTAGTTTTTTCTGTTAAATAACAGCATGTGACATCAATGTGAGGGTATATTTGTTGGGTTTTCTATTCCCTAGCTAGATTATCATAACGCAGCGGAATAACAATAATTTAATAATCTAAGGCATATAGGAAACTAGGGCCCAAAAGGATCTTTAACTTTAACAAATAGTGCAATAAATAAATTGGATAAAGAAGAATAACACTAGCCTGAGAGAAAACATATTTATCGCGCATAGACCAACGAGCAAAGCTTCGTTACTTGGAGGCAAGTACCCAAAGTAGAATACATCTAATGCTTCACACCCAATAACCCAAGAAAAAGGCAAATTTTCGAAACCCTTGAAAATTCGTATCTGAATTCGTGTTTTATGAAGGTATAGGATGCCCCAATTTATAGTTGTGGAAGAAATCCTACGGTTTGCTGGATTCGACATCCAACCGGCGGTTGGAGCCTCCAACCGGCGGTTGAGTTAACTTGTCGCCCAAGAACCCGGATTCTGAACCGCGCATTCCACCGCCTTTGAAACCCTAATTGTAACGCACCACATATTTTTATTTATTTATTTTTTTTCATATATCGGAAGCGCAATCACATTTATATTATATACAATAGATGACGTGAAGTCATCTACCAAAATCATTATACAATTCATAAGTATTAGATGATAATTCACAAACTAGTAAAATGTATCTGGGCAATATAAGTATCAAAATAATATCAGAGTAGCCATGGTCAACCACTTCCAAGCACTCCTCGCCCAGTCCCATTCAAGTCAAAACCTGTAAGGAGTAAACAACGGGATTAGCACGAAGCTAAGTGAATAAACCTGTTACAAACGGTTTGACTTAGCTCAACATAATTAATTATCAACAATTAACACATAGACTCAACATCACCAAGAGGATCGGTGGTCCTTGTGGCGCCCTCAGACCGCGGTGGCCCACCAAGCAACACTTATAATCACTGCAGGCCATTACAGTGATTTACCGATAACTGTTTGCCACCTTTAACCAACATAAGTTCCATTCACAACACATGTTCACAATTCCTATATTGGTTAACCTGTAGCAACCCAGTCCAACCATAGTTGACCTCCGATAACCCAAAATGCATAAAGTAATTTATACATATATCACAGCAACAATCAACATATAATACTACTATGTTTAATCTGTTGTAACTTATACGTCACAACCAAATCATACTGAAGTCCCAAGTCAATTCACCTGTTAACTTTGCTCCAACCACTCAGCTGACTAAATCACTGAGTCTTCGGGTTATCTGTCATTACAATAAAGCACTTAAGTTAATAACTCAATTCAACTTATCTACTCACTTAATACAAGTACATATATATTTATACATACATACAAAAGCACAGCAATATTCACATTGATTTTACCACTGTTTTAGTTCCCTACCCGATCGGCTCATATACCTTAGCCGTTCGGCTATAGAGCTTTACCCGATCGGCTCACCTTGACCCGATCAGCTAACACAACTAAATTTGAGACCTTCGTTCAAACACCAAGTTCTGTTACCATTTTGCACTAAACTAGCCGTTCATCTAATTTTACCCGTTCGGCTCATTGATCATACCCGATCGGCTCACCAAGTATAGCCGATCGGCTATGAAGCTCAAACACAGAACCTGCACAAACTTGTTTCTATTTCCTGCACGAATCCTAACTCGAAATTTACACTAACACAGCCTCAAACTCAAGTTTTTAACCATTTTACTGCTATAATTAAGTCATATAACATCAACACTTCAATAAGAACAACTTCAATTACTAGATTTATAACAATTTACACAATAACCTAACTTAACTTAAATCAAGCTTTATATGTATAATTAAAGCATTCAAACACTTACAAATTGAAGGAAGAAGATGATGATATGATATGCTGCAAGTCCCAATTCCACAATTTATAATTATTAAAAGATTTCTACTTGATTTGAAGGTTAATTTCACATAATACTTCAGGGTTTGTGAAGGAAATGAAGATTACAGGGAAGAAGATGAAGTCGGGTTATGCCCACTTTCATTTCTATATCACAGTGTAATTATAAAACCCGTTCTAATTCTATTGTCTGGAACCTAAATACCAATTGCGAGAAAAAAGTATTTTATTTTACTGTGGACTATAACTATTTAAAACAGTTAATATTTTACTAGTCACAATAAATCTTTCAACCAAACTTTCTAAGTTATAATTCAAAACATATAAAACACAATATATTAATATAACAAATAATATATGTAAGTAAAGGAAATTACCTAGTTACCCTCAGGTCACAAAATGGGTGTTACAAATCTTCCCTCCTTAGGAAGATTTCGTCCCCGAAATCTCGCTAGACACAAATAAATGAGGGTATCGTGAGCGCATGCTCGACTCAGTTTCCCAGGTAAGGTCCGTCCCCAAACTATGTTTCCATTTAACCAAAACCATCGGTATCTCTTTCTTACGTAACTTAGTCACCTTTCTATCAACTAATTCAATAGGCTCCTCGACTAATTTCTGACTAAAATCAACTCTAAGGTCCTGTAATGGAAGAATTTGAGATTGATCCTCCACATTACATTTCCTCAGATAACAAACATTAAAAGTGTCGTGAATACCAGATAACTCAGAAGGAAGATCTAAGGTGACTGTCTGATCATTAACTACCTGTTTGATTCTGAATGGACCAATATAACTTGGGGCCTGTTTTCCACGTTTTCCAAATCTAATTACACCTTTCCACGGGGAAACTTTCAGATAAACTAACTCGCCCTCAACAAAAGTAACAGGTCGACGGCGTGGATCAGCATACTGTTTCTGCCTATCTCTGGCGGCTTTCAGTTTTTCACGAGCTATAGCAACCTTATCATCAGTAATCTGTATAATCTCAGGACCAGCAAATTGCTTTTCTCCAACCTCTAACCAACAAGTAGGCGTTCTGCAGCGACGCCCATATAACATCTCATACGGTGGCATGCCGATACTAGAATGATATGAGTTATTATAAGCAAATTCTATCAAAGGCAAATGAGAATCCCAAGAACCACCATACTCTAACACACAAGCTCGCAACATATCTTCCAGAGTCTGAATGGTACGCTCTGCCTGACCATCTATCTGGGGATGATAAGCCGTACTGAGATTAACTCTGGTGCCCAATTCTCGCTGTAAAATCTGCCAAAATCCAAAAATAAACCTGGAATCCCTGTCGGACACAATAGATAACGGAATTCCATGCCTCGAAACTATCTCATGAATATACAACTGAGCCAACCGAGTCAAAGAAGCAGTCTCACTGGTAGCCAGAAAATGAGCACTCTTGGTCAATCTATCGACAATTACCCAAATCATATCATTACCTTTCTGCGTTCGGGGAAGTTTGGTGACAAAATCCATGGTAATATGCTCCCATTTCCACTCAGGAATATCCAGCTGTCTCAACGAACCATATAGTTTCTGATGCTCTGCTTTTACCTGAGAACATATATGACAAGTTTGTACAACACGTGCAACATCAGTTTTCATTGTAGGCCACCAATATAAAGGTTTCAGGTCGTTATACATTTTTGTACTTCCGGGATGAATAGATAATCTAGATTTATGAGCTTCTGACAATATCAAACCTCGAAGTCCTCCAATCAATGGAACCCAAACTCGAGACTGAAAGGTTTTCAAACCCCGAGAATCATCAACTAACAATTCCTTTCGTTTCAACATAATTTCATATTTCAAATTAACATCCAATAGGGCTTCCAATTGGGCAGCTTTTAATTGAGAAATCAAATCAGAAGAAATCTCTAAACGCATAAAACATACCCGATTAGAAGATGACTTTCGGCTCAACGCGTCTGCTACCACATTAGCTTTACCCGGGTGATACCGGATTTCACAGTCATAATCCTTAATTAACTCTAACCAACGCCTTTGTCGCATATTTAAATCTTTCTGTGTAAACATATATTGCAAACTCTTATGGTCAGTACAAATCACACATTTAGTACCGTATAAATAGTGCCTCCAAATCTTTAATGCAAACACAACAGCTGCAAGTTCTAAATCATGTGTAGGGTAATTCTTTTCATGAGTTTTCAACTGGCGAGAAACATAAGCAATTACCCGATCCCTTTGCATCAAAACACATCCCAACCCAGCATGAGAGGCATCACAATAAACAATAAAGTCATCAGAACCATCGGGTAAAGCTAAAACTGGGGCCTGACATAATAACTGTCTTAGAGTCTGAAAAGCTATTTCTTGTTGATCATCCCACTGAAATCTAACATTCTTACGTGTTAATTTGGTCAACGGGCTAGCAATCTTAGAAAAGTCTTTGATGAACTTTCTGTAATAACCCGCCAATCCCATAAAACTTTTAATTTCAGAAGGAGATTTAGGTGTATTCCAATTCATCACCGCCTCAACCTTAGACGGATCCACTTTTATCCCGTCATTACAAATAACATGCCCCAAAAACTGCACCTCCCGCAACCAGAATTCACATTTTGAAAACTTAGCATACAGATGTTCCCTTTTTAAAGTTTCCAACACAAGTCTCAAATGATGTTCATGTTCAGACTCAGACTATGAATAAATCAGAATATCATCAATAACACAATCACAAACTTATCAAGAAAAGGACGACATACCCGATTCATTAAATCCATAAACACGGCAGGAGCATTAGTTAATCCAAACGGCATAACTAAGAACTCATAATGGCCATACCTGGTACGAAAAGCAGTCTTAGAAATATCTTCTTCACGAACTCGCACCTGGTGATAACCTGATCTCAAATCAATCTTAGAAAAATAAGAAGATCCTTGCAACTGGTCAAATAACTCATCAATCCTGGGTAAAGGATACTTATTCTTCACGGTTCTTTTATTCAATTCTCTGTAATCAATACACATTCGAAGAGTACTGTCTTTCTTTTTCACAAATAAAACAGGAGCACTCCAAGGAGAAGAACTAGGCCTGATAAAACCTTTATCTAACAGTTCCTGAATCTGAGTCATCATTTCACGAATTTCCGAAGGTGCTAATCTGTAAGGAGACTTAGCTACAAGGGAAGAACCAGGAATCAAATCAATATGATACTCAACTTCCCTAACAGGAGGTAAGCCAGGCAACTCGTCAGGGAAAACCTCCAGGTATTCAGAAACCACCTGGACATCAGACACTGTTTTCTTTTCTAGCTTGGTATTCACAACATAGGCCAAATAGAACTCACACCCTTTAGCCAAAGATTTTCTAGCTTTCAATACTGAAATTAAAGGAATGCTGCCTTTTTCCCGTTCTCCGCGAGCCAATACATATGACTTATCGGAAATTGGGATTTTTATCAACTTTTTGTGACATTCAATATTGGCTTTGTTTTGACTTAGCCAATTCATACCCAATACCACATCAAAACTGGGAATAGGTAATAGAAGAAATGAAACAGGAAAATCATGACCTTCTATTGTAATATTAGCACCAGTTACCAAAGTGGTAACAGGAACCATCTTGCCAGTTGCTATTTCTACCTCAATAGGGTTCACAATTAATGAGGGAGTCAACTTTAACTTTTCACAGAATTTTACAGATATAAATGAACAGTTTGCTCCAGAATCGAAAAGAACACGTGCTGGTACAAAATTAACAAGAAAAGTACCCGTTATGACGTCCTCAGTGACGACAGCCTCATCAACTGTCATCTGAAATGCACGACTGGTAGCTGGTGGCGGATTTTTCCGCTTTTGGCTCAAAGAAGAGGAACCACCACCCATACCCGATCCCTGTCTCCTGACCTCAGGACAATCACTAGCTCTGTGACCCTCTTTATGACAGTTCCAACAAACTTGATTAGGATAAGTACAATCTTTAGCTGAGTGTCCCAATATCCCACATTTAATGCATCTCGATGTCTGAATAGTAAAAGGCCCTGTATGTCTAGACTTGCATCTAGTACAATAAGAACTATCAGAAGTAACACCACCAAAACCAATTCTCCTACTAGGCTGTGTACCCTGCCACTTCTGCTTCCCTCGGCTCAAAGAATCACTCCGTGGCCTCTATTGAAACTTTTCTTTATTCTGTTGTCTCTTAGCCTGAATATCACTATCTACAGAACGTGCCAAATCAAAAGCCTGAGGAAGTGTACCTGCTAGTCTCACTGTGGTACGGTACTCAGGGGGTAAAGTTTTCGCAAAACGGTCAATCTTGTTTCTATCAGTTGGAACCCACTGCTGCACAAATCTCAACTTCTCCGAAAACTGTCGAGTAAGCTCATCAATAGACATCTGGTCAGTTTTCTGTAAATCAAGAAATTCCTGTCTGACACGCTCAAGGTTAAATTCTGAGCAATATTGCTTACAAACCTCGGCATGAAAGTCTGACCATCTAATAGTACTAAGCTGCTGTGGAGTCAACGGTACAGTGATAGAATCCCACCATGACATAGCCTGACCCTTTAACAGCTGTACTACATATTGCACCTTATCTTCTTCCTCGCAATGACAAGCATCAAGCTTTCTTTCAACATCCCTTAACCAGTCTAAGGTAACAGTGGGATCAGAACTTCCAGAGTAATGAGAAGGATTACTGGACATAAATGTCTTCAAAGAACAACCTTTCTTTTGCTGCTGCAACTGTGAAAATGCAGGTATCTGGAAACCAGAAGATCCAAAAGCAGAAAATGGAACAGAAGTCTGAAATCCATAGCTCTGAGATTGCTGCTGAGGAATATATGGAACATATGTAGGAATACGAAAAGTAGATGTAATAGGTGGAGCAGTACTCTCAATATGCTGATAACCTGAAGTCTGACGCTGAGAATAATCAGTCAACTGCCTTTGCTGCTCTAATACCTGAGCCTCTAATCACATCATATACTCTTGATCTGTTTCTCCACCAACCGAATGAGAAGTACCCTGATTTTCTAGATGCGCATCTGTCTCTGAAGCATGATTACGGGTAGGGTCTGGTTGCTCGTTCTCAGCCATTCCTGTAATCATAACACATCTCACAGTTTGTTAATTGTTAGTACTAATATACTAACCAATCACAATTTCAATACTAATCCCCATAACTTGGAATGTTGACCAATACCACTGGGTTTGGGATTGAACACATTACCATTGCTCAATTCGCCCAAACATATGCTCTGATACCAATTTGTAACGCACCACATATTTTTATTTATTATTATTTTTTTTCATATATCGGAAGCGCAATCACATTTATATTATATACAATAGATGACGTAAAGTCAACTACCAAAATCATTATACAATTCATAAGTATTAGATGATAATTCACAAACTAGTAAAATGTATCTGGGCAATATAAGTATCAAAATAATATCAGAGTAGCCATGGTCAACCACTTCCAAGCACTCCTCGCCCAGTCTCATTCAAGTCAAAACCTGTAAGGAGTAAACAACGGGATTAGCACGAAGCTAAGTGAATAAACCTGTTACAAACGGTTTGACTTAGCTCAACATAATTAATTATCAACAATTAACACATAGACTCAACATCACCAAGAGGATCGGTGGTCCTTGTGGCGCCCTCGGACCGCGGTGGCCCACCAAGCAACACTTATAATCACTGCAGGCCGTTACAGTGATTTACCGATAACTGTTTGCTACCTTTAACCAACATAAGTTCCATTCACAACACATGTTCACAATTCCTATATTGGTTAACCTGTAGCAACCCAGTCCAACCATAGTTGACCTCCGATAACCCAAAATGCATAAAGTAATTTATACATATATCACAGCAACAATCAACATATAACACTACTATGTTTAATCTGTTGTAACTTATACGTCACAACCAAATCATACTGAAGTCCCAAGTCAATTCACCTGTTAACTTTGCTCCAACCACTCAGCTGACTAAATCACTGAGTCTTCGGGTTATCTGTCATTACAATAAAGCACTTAAGTTAATAACTCAATTCAACTTATCTACTCACTTAATACAAGTACATATATATTTATACATACATAAAAAAGCACAGCAATATTCACATTGATTTTACCACTGTTTTAGTTCCCTACCCGATCGGCTCATATACCTTAGCCGTTCGGCTATAGAGCTTTACCCGATCGGCTCACCTTGACCCGATCAGCTAACACAACTAAATTTGAGACCTTCGTTCAAACACCAAGTTCTGTTACCATTTTGCACTAAACTAGTCGTTCATCTAATTTTACCCGTTCGGCTCATTGATCATACCCGATCGGCTCACCAAGTATAGCCGATCGGCTATGAAGCTCAAACACAGAACCTGCACAAACTTGTTTCTATTTCCTGCACGAATCCTAACTCGAAATTTACACTAACACAGCCTCAAACTCAAGTTTTTAACCATTTTACTGCTATAATTAAGTCATATAACATCAACACTTCAATAAGAACAACTTCAATTACTAGATTTATAACAATTTACACAATAACCTAACTTAACTTAAATCAAGCTTTATATGTATAATTAAAGCATTCAAACACTTACAAATTGAAGGAAGAAGATGATGATATGATATGCTGCAAGTCCCAATTCCACAATTTATAATTATTAAAAGATTTCTACTTGATTTGAAGGTTAATTTCACATAATACTTCAGGGTTTGTGAAGGAAATGAAGATTACAGGGAAGGAGATGAAGTCGGGTTATGCCCACTTTCATTTCTATATCACAGTGTAATTATAAAACCCGTTCTAATTCTATTGTCTGGAACCTAAATACCAATTGCGAGAAAAAAGTATTTTATTTTACTGTGGACTATAACTATTTAAAACAGTTAATATTTTACTAGTCACAATAAATCTTTCAAATAAACTTTCTAAGTTATAATTCAAAACATATAAAACACAATATATTAATATAACAAATAATATATGTAAGTAAAGGAAATTACCTAGTTACCCTCAGGTCACAAAATGGGTGTTACACTAATCCCAACCGGCGATTGGATCCTGTTTCTGGAATCTTCCGCTTTATTTAATTACTTTTGATTTCTAATTAATAAACTATTATTAGTTAACCAAACAATTAAATATAATATTAAAACAATTAATATTATCGATTCATCTTTCTCTTGACTGTTCATTGAGAGCAACCCAAAAAGGACTTTATTTTTAATGATAGTCTTACCAAATTAGTTATGATATCGGACACTATTCCAACAGTCTCACACTTGGACAAATAATCAACTATTATTAGTTTAAGTCTCTAGTACATTAACTAAGTAAAGAGTGTCATCCAACGCAACTGCCGAACTCTGAATCTCATCTTAAAGTCAGTCCTTAAGATAAGTTTGTCGCCCAAGAACCCGGATTCTGACCCGCGTGTTCCACTGCATAACACTTGCGTGTGCAATGTTAAGTACTTAATTATGGTTGTATTCTAATTGTAAAAGAGTACTAATTTGTATTTTACTTGTGTTCTCAGATCAACCGAAGACTCAGTAAAATAAGACTTTTGAGTTTGGAAACTAAGACATTCAGGTGAGTGGACTTGTATTCTCAGTGTAATTTGGTTGTAACATGTTTGATTACATCGAGTAAACATAGATTTTAATGTTGATAGACTATTGTCTGATACGATTTCCATGATGATTATGGAATATGTGATTATGTGATATATAGAGGTCAACTGCGGTTGGGCTTAGTTGCTATAGGTTAGTCAACATAAGATTTTTGAACATTTGTTGTGAAATAGATCCCATGTTGAGTAAAGATAGCAATGAGCCATCGGTAAAACCACTATATTGGCCTGTAGTTGGTTATAAGTGTCGCTTGGTGTGCCACCGCGGCTGAGGGCACCACAAGGACCACCGATCCTTTGTGATAATTATGTGTTTACTTGTTATTTGTTGTAAACAGATATTGTTATGCTAAGTTAGACTTTTAGCACAGGTCTATTCACTTAGCTTCGTGCTAATCCCACCAATCTACTTCTTGCAGGTCATGTGTTGTGATTTTTGGGCTGGGCAAGGAGTTGACTTGAAGGAATATTTGACAACTGATATACTCTGATGTCGTCTTGATACTTATGATATGTTTTGGTTTATATAACGCCCAGACTACAATATAATGTTTTGTAACTTTAAAAGTTGATATATGTATGATGTAATGTTTTGAGATGACGCGACGTCATCTATGTATAATATATATATATATATATGTGTGTGTGTGTGTGTGTGTGTGTGTGTGTGTATGTGTGTGTGTGTGTTTTGATAGATGAATGAACTTTCGCTTCCGACTTATTATAAAAAAAATGGCCTGAAATTAAGGGGTATTATATTGAAGGTAGTATCTTTTCGTACCTCTACACATTTTGCATTTTTACTCTATTTATTTTATAACACATTGATTACTAATGCCTTTGTATTAATTTTTCTGTCATTAGCTGTTAAACGAAATTGAGGCTTTTAGAGGGATCAAAATGGACACAGTGCCAGAGTGAGGTTACTTAAAGGAGATTAAGATCAAGTGAGAAAGAGTGTCATATGAATGGAGAGGGTACTTTTGGTTTATACAAAGAGAAAGAAAGCATATAAATGTGCTTATAAATATGAAGGGAAAATGAAGGATATTGTGGTAATTGGTCAATATATATGTTCAAGAACAGATAACTATTATTGATAATATGAAAATCTAACTAATTGTGTGTCATTGATTCATGAAACAAATTAGAATAAGTATCAATGCCTCACAAAAAATGTGAAAGAACTAGCACGAAAAGGGGATATTATGGGAATGATGCAATTTTTTGACATGCATGTATGTGAATGTTGCATGATGATCTAATTCATAATCACCAATATAGATATAACTTCTTATAGAAAGGTTTGGGTGGATTTGATTGAATTTTATGTTCCGAAAAGAAGTCACTCATATCATATTCAATTTATTTTAGTATTATGCTTCTGTAGAACGTTACATGTTACTTGGGATATCTATAACAACTTGTACCGATAATACATAAGTTAAAACACTCTCATTAACATAAGCTTCAACCATTTCGTTTGGTCTTTACTAACTTAAAAAACGTGATAATCATTTATTAGGTTGAAATGTTAATGATGCAATTAGATGATGAAGTCAATTTCCAACTGGTGGATAGTACGAGTTCATGTAAGAAACTAGTGGAACCTGGTTTATGTAAATGTCTTGAGGCTATGTTTAGTTCTACATGTTTTTAATTTCTTTTTTAATTATAATCTGTAGATGTCATGTTCAAAATTCAAATAGTAGACAACTTTGTTAATCTAATGTCTCAACTCTCAATTAATAATCTAGAATATAAGAATTCGCAATGACAGTTCAAACCAAGACAACTGAGGTTAGCTATGTTAATGTGGACAAATGCCGAATAAAATCTTAATCCCTTATAAATCATCTAGCATGTTGGCTTAAAAGTTTAGAAAAAGGGAGATCGGAAATTACTTTAATGCCCCTATGTTAATGTTTTTCAATTCAAGCTACCTATTTACGGAGTATCTTTTAAGATGCGAGTTGACTATTTTATCTTCTACCTCAATAAAATGAATATATAGAAACTATTTAAAATATTAGTTGTTACTCTATTACTACTATACAATGAATTATGGAAATTAATACACAAGATATAATAAGCAAAACAAGAAGTCAAAGGAGTATATAAAACTGCAAATATGGAAACCAAATGTAAACATGAAAATACAAAATGAAGTATTTTAAAACTTATAACTGTTGAATTTTGATGTTAGTCATGGGTAATTTTATAAGTCTGTTAACTTTTAATTAACTTTTAAAGTAAATTTAAATAATTGATTTTAAGTTCAATTAAACAAAGAAAATGACTTTTTTTCCATAAACTTTATTTGCATTTAACAGTTAACAAAATTAGGGAAATTTCAACATTTTCATCTCAAATAATCACATTTTAGAAAATGATTCATCACCCATTAAATAACCGTTAAATATAAACATTTATAAATTACATATATAACACATTTAGCAATCCATTAAACCAACTTCGATCCAAGTCAAATATCAAAAATCGAGAATCTATAACATAAATTTTCACCCGCCGCTTTGCGCGGGCACTATGCTAGTTTTATGAAATGGATGCATTTAACAATAAAATTTTATGAAATGGATGCATTTAATGTTTTGGCTGAACAGAGTTAATGGTTACTATTAGGGGTGTTTAATATTTGGTTTGAAATCGTTTAATCCGAAAACCGAATCGAATTAAAACCGAAAAAAAACTAACCAAATTCAAATTTGGTTTTCGGTTCAAGTTTTCGATTTTGAATTTTTGAATTCGATTTAATCGAAAACCGAATTCAAATTAATAATATAGTAAATTATTAATATATGTAGC
The DNA here is from genome assembly GCA_963422505.1 of Pseudognaphalium luteoalbum. Classification (NCBI taxonomy): domain Eukaryota; kingdom Viridiplantae; phylum Streptophyta; class Magnoliopsida; order Asterales; family Asteraceae; genus Pseudognaphalium; species Pseudognaphalium luteoalbum. The sequence goes on from OY730192.1 coordinate 3,315,752, forward strand.
ATATGTGTGATATTTAGAATTTATAAACAAGTATATTTACATTTACACTTTAAATTAACTTCACGTCTTTCATTTTCAATTCTAGTAAAATCCTAACATACGAAAAATTACGAGTCGAAACCGATTAACTTAAAATAAAAATAATTTTTTTTTGAAATTTTCGGTTTTTCAGTTTTAACCGAAACCGAACCGAATTCGAATTCGGTTTTCGGTTCAGTTTCGGTTCCACATATGAATTCGGTTTTCGGTTTTGCTTAAAATATTTTCAAAAATTTCAAAACTGAGGAACCCAAACTGAATAAATAAAGCATTTATACCATGTTGTAAAATTTTAATAGTAGAAAAGACAAATTACATTTTTACCCTCTTACAACATTAAATGCAATGTTACAAATAGTTAATATAATTATATGTTATTTTGTTTGTAACCACCGTCTATTTAATTATTGTCTCGTTAAGAATTATATTACATATTAGTGTAAAACCCATGTGATGCACGGAAGTGTGACTTTGTCCAATACAACCCAACATTACTTATATACAAAAAAAGAATCCTACAAATATGATATGGTACTTTAAATTTTGAAAGAATCAAGATACTTTGTAAGTGCAATCGGGCATGTAACACATGCAAAATCATCACAAGCGAACATCTCGGTGGGGTACAAAACGAATAAGCATTACAAATCGTGCATACAAAAAGGGGTGAAACTAATACGCTGAACTTACAAAGTAGTAATTTCTATACAATGCTTTAGAGATCCGATAGTCAATTTTGAAGGTACTGATTTCAAATGGGTAACCCAAATATAAGCAACAACTGTCATTGAATTAATCTTAAAAAGTTAACAATTGTGGGAGATATATCAATCAATTTAGGGGTTAAATTTGTTGTGATATGAGAGCGTAGGCTTATAAAGCATCCAAACTTTGTTTGCACAAGTCATATCTTTTGATTTTGAAGATAGAGGAAATTATGGGTAAATTTCATATGGTAAGGATTGAGAATTTAATGTCTTTAATATTTGCACTGATTGTCAAAAGTAATTAGTGAAAGTCCATAATTCAAAATGTGTTATTAATAAAAATGGTTTACAAATTAAAGAAATAATGGTTACCAATTTCAATCCACTTATTGCACACGAAAGACATGGTTATGTGTAAGATTAAAATCTGAGAAAAAATATGAAAGCGACATGTCAGAAAAATGTGTATTTGGCAGCCTTTGATTGGTGCCACCTAAGCAGATTAGGGCCTAATAATTTCCACTTTTAGTAATAATAAAGATTTGTAAGTTAATTGGGTCAGGTTAGTGGGTTCAGATAGACATGATAAAAGTTAATTACCAATCACAATGTGAATTGATATTGATCGAAAGTAACCATCTTAGACACAACTCATACAACCCATTTAGGTAGATTGGCTGTTAGGTTAAGGGTTGATTTCATGTCAAAATCTGTAGTTTAGCGGGCTAGTTTTGGTTCGATGAGTTAACCGAGACTCAAACCTAACCTATAAAATTAAACGCAATAGCAAGGTTTTGAGTTAGCAGGTTGATGGATCAAAATCCAAACCGTAACCCTTATTGTTTTTTAATGCGGTTTCGGATTAGTTTTTATTCATGTGGAGAATTACGGCTTTTACTTATGATTATTGCAAACATTATTTATTATTTATAAAATATAGCAGGAAAATGATATAACACTAATCGTTCTCTTTGTAGATGAAGAGCTTGGTGCAAACGATCCAACATGGCAACACTAATCGAGCAGAAGAACTTCGACAAAATAAGAAAGATTACAGAAACAATAAAGATATACACCGCACCAACAGAACCAGACCCTCGAGGCTACGAAAATAATTATCCAAGGGTTCGAGGAGGAAGGAGACATGCCCAAGATGAACAATGCATTCGACATACATTGAATGTATCTTTTTCGTAACTCTATACACTCTTAAAAGTTATTTTTTTCTATTATATAACACGTTAATTACTAATTAAGGGCTTCATATAGAATTTTGTGCCATCAGCATATGTTAAACGACATTGAAACAATGAACAGGCATAAAAAGGAACACATTGCTAGAGTGAGCCGACTTAAAGAAGATCGAGGTCAATAGAGAAAGAAAGGGAAAGAAAGTATATAAATGTGCCTATATATAAGCATGAACGGAAAATGAAGGATGTGGTAAGTATCAACATATACATGGAGTTCTTTTTTCTTTGCTTAACGGTGGATGATATTGGATGTGCAGTATGTGTCATTGCACGGGGCTTTCAAAATGTGAAGGCCCCAAATTTTACGAGAGTTACTATAATTAATATAGATTCAATGCCGGAAAAAAAACTTTTCAATACTTATAGAGTAATGTAATAAAAAAAATTGAACTCCTTTTTAATCATATCTTTCAACTCAAAGCCCAGTGATATAGGGCCCTACGCCTACCAAAACTCACGGCAGCTCAAATTTGTTGTTTTACTAGATCATAATTTAAACTAAATATCAACTATGAGTAAGATTCAAATGAGTACAGTAATTTTTTATGAGAATATGGGAACCAATAAGAATGTGTAACATGTCACTAAACCGTCTTTCCCTACGTTTAATTCTCTTCGATTATAGATGTGACAAGGTATACGTTTGACGAACTTTTTTATGTTTTTCGGTGGGTTTTGAAAACAACTAACACATGTGTTACTAATTTTGTAAAACCAAAAAAAAGTCGTCGAAAGTATATTTTGTGAGATGGCAAATCGAAGAGAAAAAAATGTTGATTTTTATGGTGCGATTTTTATAATTTTTTGGCTTACCGTTTGTGAGATATTTGATTTTTAAAAACGTAGGGGAAAATGGATTTTATGACACATAGTACATTCCTATTAATTTCATTCTCATTTGAACCTCACTCTACTAACTATTAATATTGATGGTTATCTAATTCCTAAAAGAAAAAAATACATCGACTTTTCTTCAACCTTCATTCCGCCAAACGCTTCATCTACTCGATACAGCGACTTGAGTTGTTGAAGTCATATTTGCGTTCTACAATGTCACAAGTGAGGCTTAACGGATTGGCAATGATAGCAATTGAGACTAATCTACTAGAGAGTATTGATTATAAAGGTTTATTCAACAATTTTGCTTCGAAGAATGCTCGGAGAATAGCTCTTTTTAAAGTAAGTTTTTCCGAATCGTTAGATTATGACTTCGTTTTGTGTAAGTTTATATAATTGTCGTAATATCAGTGCATTTTTCTATATATATGTTTGATTCTTTTTTTTGTCGATTCGGGGCCTCTCTTTTTATATCGCACAGGGGCTTCCGAATTAATTTGCCAGCCATGTTGCACAATATACATTGTGGAAGAAATAAATGTTATTGATAAAAGGAATATCTATGTAGCTAATTTGTGACTTTAATAAAATTGAGTTACAATGAGTGTGATGTATATTTTAGTGCATTGGGATTTAGTAGACACGGGGTAGGTGATGTGGAGTGCATATCCGGTTAAGTTACTATATACCGGATACGACCAAAATGCGGGGGTCAAGGGGGTTGCACCCCTTATGGGGTCCAGGGGATGCGCCTCTTGTGGGGTACAGGGGTTGCGCCCCTTGTGGGGTTCAGGAGCAGCGCCCCGAAACAACAATGAATTTGCCTATATTTAATGACCTTTTCTGTCATTTAACTACATTTTTTTTGTCTTCTTTATTCTGCATAATTTCATACACAGAATACACACACACAAACGTTCGGTTATCTAATTTGATTGCCATAAATCGTTAGCATCTCTTGAATTATCCCGATACAAATTTCGTGTAACCCGGGACAATTACAGGGTCGAGATATTGTATTTGAAAGGGTGCTACTAAATCCACCGAGTGTTTTTTCCTTTACCCACCAATAATTAAAATTGGGATCCGTGTTTAGACTTTGAATATTAAATGCATAAGACATAATGGCTCAATCAATATGATGAAAACAACGATAAATGATAAATGTTTTTCTATTTTTTCAAAAAAGTAATTAGATAAACATTGTTATCACTATTTTTTTAGACCTAATCTTTAATATTTTGAAAAAGTTGTACTCTTATTTTTAAGCCAAATTTTAATACGTTTATGTATACTGAGTAGAAAATTTGTAAAACCACAACATAAATCTTTCTAAATAATTGTTTGGTAAAATAAGTGTATTTAGCAAATTACAAAACCTTAAAATATGTTACTCAGTGTCACTTTTAATTAATTAGTTGATGTCCTTTTACTAATGGTACATTATAAACTTACAGCTGATAAGCTCACAATGATATCCGATAGTATTTATGTATTTGCCTTTTAGAATACCCATATCTGAATTTACAATATTTTTATTAATTAGGTTCATATTTCTCATGAAGTGTAATAATTATGGTTTTTAAACTGTGTTTTTTTTGTCTGATTCACAATAAATTTGGGATGAAAAGAGTAATACAAAGCTAATAAATAATATTTTATCTATCTCATCACAAAAGTTCACATTATTATTTTAGGTTGTCCCAGATAAGTGTGAACATTCATGTTTCAACCAATCAAAAGGAACATTAATGGATATATATCTTATTTGATTGGTGAAAATCTGGTTATTGAAGAATTTTAAAACTATATACAACGTCAAAGTTTGTACTTTGAATGAGACGGGGAGAATAACCAAAAAGATACTCAATACATACATAATACTAACAAAAAAAAAGGAGAAAAAAAGTATTAATAATTAATTAATACTAACAAAAAAAATCAGATACCAGAATAACAGTATTAAGAAATAATAATATAGCTTAGAATAAAAATGAAAATGAAGACGAAATATATAGCAAAAATCAGTAATCGTGAGAGAATTAATTACACAATTAAATAAACCATAATAATCACCTCATGATTACTTTGACCGGGTATATCAAGTAAATATCACGGGTACATATAGTGAATCCCATTTAGAAAGTGATTTCCAAACACGATTCATATAGAATATATTCGGTTTATTGAATCCGTATCTTGTTCATAATTTTCCAAGATGTGATTTGCTCATGACAAATGCGAAAGAACTAGCACGAAAAGGGGATTTGTGGGACTGATGCAATTTCTTGACATGCAGGTCTGTTAAGGTTGCATGATAATCTAATTTATAAGGGATAATTGGAGTATTCATGATCATCAAAATAAATTTTGGTGATAAGAGTTTGATAATAACTGTTGATCCCCTTCTCAATCCATCGATCATAAAAGACACACGTCAACACATCAGAATAGGTACAGTCTTCCCGTTAAAGTTCGGCAATCTAAAGTTGTTGAAAGCCGGTTACATTTAAGAAAGAATCTAAAGTTTTTTTGCAGAGTCGAATGGAAGAATATAAGGAATGTAATCTCATGGGACGACATTTACAAGATGGAAGCACTGGAAAACAAAAGCAGTCAGCTTGTAATGTGAAAGAGCAGAAAATCTTATCATCGAAGAGACTTTCTACTCATTTTATCATCGAAGAAATGGAGAAGCAGAAAGTGAATGTTTTGGTTTTGATGATCTTAAATCTATTGAAATTCTTTGAAATTTGGGGGATTTTGTCTTCTTTTAATTTGTGGGGATAACACAATGATCACTTTCATCTTTGTTGCATATTCAGTCGATGAACCATTTAAAAGTTAACCCCTACTCGTCATGGTGTTTCGATTCTCTGTTATTTGTTTTTATTTTAAACGTGTAATCACTTATCAAAATTATGTTGCTTATCAAGATCATATTCCCTTAAACTGAAATTAAGCCTGTAATACAAACACTATCACACAAAGTAAATTAGTTGCTTTTTACATTTTTATAGTTCAAGTAAATCAAAATGTGTTTTGTATCATAACCATTTGAGGGTCAAGTATAAATTACTGAGTACATATAAAGGTACAGGATCTAGGGGTGTCAAAAGGGTCGGGTCAACCCGATCCCACCGAAACCGAACCTGATATGACATGTTAGGGTCAGGTTGACTAGGGCCGCATATCATTTTCAGGTTGTATGATCCGACCCTGACCAGATAAACCTGACGTTTTATAGGGTTGGGTTAGGTATAATTGGACATTATTACTGGGTTGACCCGATAAGAACATAAAAAATTATATACTCTTTTGAAGAAGCTCACTAGCTCTATAATAGTTCGTGTCCATCAACCATATACAATATAACTTAAAAATCCTATTTTTTATTTGATCCAAATTCATTATTAACTTTACTACATATGATTGATTAAACCTAACTGCAACATTATGCCCATCCATTAGACCTACTGCCAATGTTAATTCATCATCACATTCAATAGGAAACTTTGTAATACTTATTTGTTATTATCGATTGTTTGTTAAAGTAAACCAAACAAAGTAGCAAGTAGCTAGTCAATAGCAAACCAAACAAATTCTAGTCTAGTTGTTACAATAAAAAAAATACTAGAGTTCCAAAGTGGACGAATTTGGGGTGACTGACCATGACTTAAAATGACAGAATAAAAGTTAGGTTCATTTGTCCCATCATATGAGTAAATATATCTAAATTACTCTGTAGTCTTTGCTAATAAAGTATTCAGAAGCTGAACCATATATCATTGTTTTCAACACTAAGTGTACTTATTTTGTTCTTACTATACATGGCAACAGCTTTTTAGTCTGTTTATATGATGTCTAATTGTTGTTAATGTTTATGTTTATCAGTAATATTAATTGACTATTGTTAGATGTTGTTGGAATCAAACTCGATGATAAACGATGAAATGTCAGTTGAGCTTGAAAGTAGTACACGAAAATAGTAATTGTCCAACCTCTTGAAAACTAATTAAAGCAGTATGGTGCTAAGGTTTTTGCTATTCATTGTGGTGTTTGATATTTCCAATTGCTAACTCGCTAAGTACATAAACCCCCAACCCGATTGGACCCGAACACTAAAACCCAATTCCTTATTGGGTCAGGTTACGAGTTGTTTTTTAAGCCTTCAACCCGACCCGAATGGACCTCAAACCCGATAACCTGACCCTATAACACCCCCTAACAGAATCAAGCATACTGTACACACACATTCTTTGATTAGAAAAATTTGCGAATTCCAACTAAGCAACAAGAAATTCAACATACACATTTCAAAAGTCATCAAAAAAATCCAAAGTAAATATAACATGCTTTCCACTAGCAAAAACATCTTTCGGTCCAATTTATATAAGAAAACAAGATAAGAAACTAGAAAGAAAAAAAAAAAAAGATTTTTGTTCTTTCTAGTTTTGGTTATTTGGAGTACGCCTATTCATTTTCCTACTTGTCTTCGTTGCGTAGGCATGGCTTACCAATTTAGTTTGCTTTCAAACGGCTTTTTCGGCCTCAACTGCATCACAACAAGAAAACATGTCGACCCATTTAAAACATAACGAAACAAATTAATGAAAATAAGAAATCAGTTTCACATATACCTTTACCAACATAACTAACAATCTTTGCCTACAACAAAATTTGTATCATATGTAAAACATGTACTGTCATTTAATTTCTCGAACGTTTATTTTTCCATAAACAAGTCTTTTAAAAAATAACTATATTAACATAATATAAAAGAGTTGATGACAAAATAGATTTTAAGGGGTTAATAACCTGGTTGCTGTGACCACATTTTTTCTTCCTGCAATTCACTGCCTTTGGATGAAGACGAGCATAACACCTGCATAGAGGTAATGTAACCACAAACGTTAACTACAAATCGCATCAACAAGTACAAGAACCAAACAAATGAGAGTGTCGTGAAACCGAATTCCTTCAACCAAGTAACAACAAAAAAGTTATCGCAGTGGATAAAATTCATGTTCTACACGTGAAAATCAGCTGCTACCAGTGAACAAATAAACCAGTTGACAGTTTTCGTGTAGAAATTGATATTGGAACTTGTATCATCACCTCATGCAACCAAAACAAGAGAGGACAACCTTAAAGTTGTAATAGCAATAAACATGTTGCATTTGTGAGTTTATAAAACGACCATTTTCTGAATCAAACCCTTTTGAAAGTATTGAATGTATCAGCACTACCACAGCACTACCATAGACATAAATGATATCAAGTCACCTTGTGAGTTAACAAAACGATAACTTGTTGAAACAAATTCTTTTATAACATATTAAATTTCATATTCTTCATCATCATGACTATATATATATATATATATATATATATATATTGATAAATGCAAGCATATAAAACCAAAAAGATATCAACTCACTTGCGGCAAATCTTCTTGTTTTCAATGTATTTCCTAGCTAATGCTAACAAAGAAGGAGGAAAGTTATGAAAGTCTCCTCTTCCTCCTCCTCTTAGCCTCAACACCAAATGCAGAGTTGATTCTAAACACAAAAAACATGCATCATTATTAAAAATTCAGAAACACATTATGAGAATACAATTAAATAGAAGAACAAAAATTATACTACATAATACAAATATCATCATAATCAATATATTAATACCTTTCTGGATATTATAATCAGCAAGAGTGCGGCCATCTTCAAGCTGCTTTCCGGCGAAGATCAATCGCTGTTGATCCGGTGGAATACCTATGTCATCATTATTAAATTTAAACATTACATGCATAAATAAATTTAACTTGAAATATATATAATCATAATAATACATAAATTTAAACAAAGGTACCTTCTTTGCCTTGAATCTTAGCTTTGACATTATCGATGGTATCGCTGCTGTCAACCTCGAGAGTTATGGTCTTTCCGGTTAGTGTTTTCACGAAGATCTGCATTTTTTCTTTCTTTCCGTTTGCGGATGAAGTTGATTGATGAGTACGTACGTGTCATGTTTCTGTTTTATTTATACTGATTTGTTCTTGAGCCCCAAGTTTTTTGTGTAACCGTTCTTAAGGCACAAGTTTCTTGGGGGCCAAGTTCTTGAGCCCCAAGTTTCTTCAATCGTGCGTACGTACTACATATGGACAGATTATTATTATGTTACTCGATGAATAAATAAAATAATAATAGTAGCCATATTTACATTTTACATATATACTCGGCCCACCTTACTATGAATAATTACCAACTTACACCACCTTCTTATTCAGACATATAGCATAAAACAGATAACTACTCACATTTTAAATAACTGTAACTGAAATATATAATTCTATCACTAATTTTAATACGGGGTATAACTTTAACTTAGTAAATTTATTGTATAGTTTTAATTTTATTTAATGTATTTATTGGAGCAAACAAGCAAAATTGGTGCCAACTAATCAATCTGTAAGCACCCGTGATAAATAGTTATTCTTTGGAAACATACATTTTCTTTGCAATTTGGTTAATATTTAAAAAGGAATGGGTTACCCATTTTTTGGATGGGTCTAAATGGGTTTTTTAATATAACCTCTAATTGTGTAACAATTAACCTACAAGTCTAGACGGGTCTAGTAGGTAAATATTTTTTTTCACCTCATTTCATTTTTTTCATTTTTCACACAAATAAAAAAAAAAGTTTGGCAAAAACCCGATGGGTCAACCCGACCCGAAACCCATTTGACCCGAACCCGTTTAGAACCATCCTTCTAAATGATCCATCTAAACCCAGACCCATCTAGACCCGTGACTCGACCCAACCCATTCATTTTGCCCTATTTATTGGAGCAAACAAGCAAAATTGGTGTCGACTAATCAACTTGTAAGCACCCGTGATAAATAGTTATTCTTTTGAAACATACATTTTCTTTGCAAACATATGTGACAAGTCTATATCTTTCACAAAAGTTCATTTTTAGATTTTTTATTAGTTCTGAGAGAATGGTTTTCAACTTCTAAGTTTATATAAGAAAATTGTTACTATCTCTTTAGCTAATTAAAGCCAAAAGCCTTGGGACTAATAAGTATGATTTCAGTTTTGTTGTTGTTGAGCCGAATAGTGGTCCGACAAGGCCTGCACAGAAGGATCAAGCGGATAGTAGGTTCAGCTTGTGTAGAAGTTATCCTGGTATGAACATGGACCACCTGGACTGATCTGGGCACATGGCAACACTGGTATGGTGCTGATCAGTAGCTAAAATGGTCTTAAAGGTGAAACAAAGCAAAACCTTCAGCACATATCTTTAACTTCCATCCATGTACAGGTTAGTTTGGGTTATACTTTATTTTTTTGATGGGTCGACAGGCTAGATAAAACAGCAATCAAGTATACTGATAAGGAAAATGCCCATGAACAACTTGTGGACCAGCCCACAGGTCCAAGAACTTGGAAAGTCTACAGAAGGATGAGATTTAAGAATGGACATGTGAAAGGTTAGAAAGAATTCATGAGGGCAGAAAAAGGGTAAATAATATAAAGGGAGAGATTTATGATTAGAAGGAGTTTTTTTGGATGAATGGTCTTTTGATTCGGCTTATAAGCTTGGGCAGAGACAGTTTGGGTTCTTCTTTGAAATTGTTCTTGTTTACTCCAGTTGATAATAATAAAACCACACCGTTTTCTGATTTTCATTAATCTGCTTGTTCTTGCCTTGACTATAAATATAGTAATCCATTTCTAACAATTTGGTTCCATTGCCGGGAAACGAAATGGTGCAACCTGAGCCTCAAGTAAGCACTCGTCTGCAATCAAGGATAGAAGCGCAAGATGAGAAGATCGAGGCTCTCTCTACCCAGATGAAGGAATTATCAGGAACCGTTCTGTCAATGAAAGAGGTTCTCAACGAACTGCCTAAATCGTTGGAGAAATTGATGATGGGATACCAAAAACAACAGGGAAAGCGCACTAACTCCGGGGTAGATGGTGATGGCTCACCCTTTGTGGAAGTTGTAGACGATGAAGCGTCCGGATCAGGGGTTAAATTCACTTCAGAATTTGATAAATTGTTTCATGAAGACCATTTCAATGAATCTCTATTTTCGTTGCCCAAAGTCAAGCTACCAGTATTTGAAGGCATCGATCCTAGGGGTTGGATCACCAAGGCTGAGCTATATTATCATGCACACAAGACCCCTACGACCCATAAATTAAAACTTGTTCAAATGTGTATGGAGGGGCCGGCTCTCAACTGGTACACTAATTTGATTATTAAACACCCGGATACCACTTGGGAAGTTTTCAAAAACAAATTGATGGTTCGATTTAGTGGAACCAGATTTCGAAATGCCCACGAAGCTTTAGGATCTCTCTACCAGGATGAGGGTGTCGATGAGTATATTGAAGAGTTTGAAGCTCTTTCAGCCCTAATTCCCAATCAAACCGAAGAACAGTCAATTGGAATGTTTTTAAGGGGCTTGAAACATGACATACGCAATTGGGTAAGAACCCTCAATCCGCGTACTTGTGATCAGGCAATGGAGTTTGCCCGTCACGTGGAAATCGCTACTAGCCTCAACATGAATAAGTCAGGCACACACACAAAGTCTGGTTCCAGTGGGTATCATCAGGCCCAAGTTTGGAAGAACAACCCACGTGAAACAGGCCCGAAGGTGGAAAAGCCAACACAACTCCATTTATCGTTTGGGTCGTCAAATAAGCACGTTCAACAACTTGGCCCGGTTAGCCAAACAATGGTACGTACCACTGATATACCTAATTCCTCTTCTCGTAATTATGGAACTCGTCATCTTACGAAACAGGAGTGGGAAGACAGGCGGCGTAAAGGTCTTTGTTTTAGTTGTGGAGAGAAATACTCTCCTCAACACAAGTGCTCTGAGGGAACACTTCGTATACTATTGCTTGCTGAAGGAGAAGAGTTAGATGATAATGGTGATATTTGTGTTCAGGAATTAAAATTTCTGATGAGGAACAAGTTGTTGATGGTGAATGCATGGCTCTAGAAATGAGTGGTTGTTCTACAGTTCCTTCTTCTAACCTACGGACGATAAAGTTAGCAGGGGAGCTAAGTGGAATTCCAGCTTTGATTCTAATCGATAGCGGGGCATCTCATAATTCTCTCAAAAAAGTTAGCAATCGCTCTTGGTTTAACTGTCAAACCCATTAGACATTTAGGAATCAGGTTGGGAGATGGTTCTCGGGTGTGGATTGCAGAGCAATGTGAGAATGTCTCTGTCCAATTTGGATCATATTCTTGTAGTGTTGATGCTCTTATTTATGATCTTGGATCATTGGATATGATATTGGGAATTGCATGGTTGGGAACGCTAGGCGATGTTCTTTTCAATTGGCAAACTCGACGTATGCGCTTCTGGAGCCAAGGTACTCAAATACAACTTCAAGGGGTGCCTTCTGATCTCGACAATATTTCATCTTTGCAAACCTGTTTAAGCAGCCACGTAGATCAGGAGTCGTTCGGGCTAGATTCCTCTTCCACTCTTAATGATGAACAACTCGGTCAGTTAAGTGCCATCTTGTCACGGTTCTCCAGCTTGTTTCATGAACCACAAGGTCTGCCACCCCCACGCTCTATTGAACATGCCATTAATCTCGTGGCCGGGCAGGGACCTATATGTGTTCGACCCTATCATTATCCTCATCTACAGAAAGATGAGATTCAACGACAAGTGAAAGAAATGCTTAACATGGGTATTATTCGTATGAGCCAAAGCGCATATTCCAGTCCTGTAATCCTAGTTAAGAAGAAAGATTCATCGTGGCGATTGTGTATAGACTATCGAGCTCTTAATCGAGCTACTATTCCTGATAAGTATCCCATACCGGTGGTTGAAGAACTACTGGATGAACTTCACAGTCCCAGTTCTTTTCAAAAATCGATTTAAAATCAGGATTCTATCAACTTCGGGTTCGCGAAGCCGACATCGAAAAAACCGCATTTCGAACTCATAATGGGCACTACGAGTTTTTGGTCATGCCATTTGGTCTGACCAATGCCCCATCCACCTTTTCAGGCACTAAAGAACGATATTTTCCGACCCTTATTGCGAGCAGGAGTACTAGTATTTTTCGATGACATACTGGTCTATAGTTCTACATGGGATCAGCATCTTAAACTCCTGGAAAGGGTGCTCGAGCTACTTAAGCAGCATCAGTTGGTGGTGAACAAAAAGAAGAGCAGCTTTGGTATACAATCGGTTGAATATCTTGGACACATAATTGACGGCAGAGGGGTATCTATAGATCCTGTTAAAATCAACTCGGTTTTAAATTGGCCAACCCCGAAGAATGTCAAGGCGGTTAGGGGATTTTTGGGACTAACTGGCTATTACCGAAAATTCATTGAAGGGTACGATAAGATTGCTAAACCCCTAACTGAACTCACAAAAAAGGATGGATTCTTGTGGTGCCCGAAAGCCCAATCAGCCTTTGAAATATTAATGAAAACAATGGCTTCAGCTCCTGTTCTCGCCCTTCCTGATTTCTCGCAGCCCTTTGAGATTGAGTGTGACGCATCAGGTCGTGGTATTGGAGCTGTTCTAATGCAATCACATCGGCCCATTGCCTATTTTAGCAAGGCCCTTTCAGACTAGAATTAAACAAGTCGGCATATGAAAAAGAAATAATGGCGTTGGTTTTAGCAATCCAACACTGGAGACCTTACTTGTTGGGCCGAGAGTTTACAGTTTTTACCGATCAAAAGAGCCTAAAATTTTTGCTGGAGCAACATATTACTACTACAGACCAACAAAATTGGGTTGCAAAGCTATTGGGCTATCAGTTCACCATCTGCTACAAACCCGGCAAAGAGAACAGAGCTGCTGATGCTCTATCCTGGAGGGAGAACTATATTCCCTCGTTTGCTGTCCACAGTGGTTGGATGGTTCTCAACTGCTAAAAGGGAAAAGACGACCCCCAACTTCAAAAGATTATTAAGGATTCAGAGGACAACCTGCAGTCTCGCCCGGGATTTCCTCTTGTCGATGACAAGCTGTTTCACAAGGGAAGGTTAGTGATTTCAGCCATCTCCCCTTGGATTCAACAGCTACTTGAGGAATTCCACTCGAGTCCCAACGGTGGCCATTCTGGGTTTTACAGGACCTATCGTCGCCTAGCATCCCGGATTTATTGGTTAGGAATGACCAAGACAGTGAAGCAATTCGTTCGTGCATGCGACATATGTCAAAGGTATAAATCGTCTACCTTATCTCCTGGTGGTCTCCTTCAACCCCTACCAATCCCAACTTCAATTTGGGAGGACATTTCAATGGATTTTATTACCGGGTTACCAAAATCTAAGGGTTATGAAGTCATATTGGTGGTGGTTGATCGGCTGTCAAAATATTGTCACTTTATTCCCTTAAAACACCCGTTCACGGCTCGTTCCCTAGCTGAAATTTTTCTAAAGGAGGTTATTCGTTTGCATGGAATACCCAAGTCAGTGCTAAGTGATCGTGATCCGTTGTTTCTGAGCACGTTCTGGAAAGAAATTTTCACACTACAGGGAAGCAAGCTTAAGTTTAGCTCTGCTTATCACCCCGAAACGGATGGCCAGACCGAGGTAGTTAACCGGAGCCTTGAAACTTACTTGCGTTGTTTCGCTGCTGAGCAACCAAGAAATTGGTCTTATTGGCTGCCATGGGCCGAGTTTTGGCACAACACATCATTTAATGTCTCCACCAACACTACTCCTTTCCAAATCGTTTACGGAAGGGCCCCACCCACAATTCTGCGGTATGTACCAGGAGAAATTCAATATGAAGCGGTGGCAAGTGATCTCCAAGACAGGGACGAAGCTTTAAAACAACTTAAGTATCATTTGACTAGGGCTCAAGAGCGTATGAAGAAATCAGCTGACAAACACCGACGAGAGGTGGAATTTTCCGTTGGAGACTGGGTATTCTTGAAGCTTAGGCCACATCGCCAACAATCTGTTGTGCGACGCATCCACCAGAAGTTAGCTGCTCGTTATTATGGGCCATTCCCTATTATTGATAAGATTGGTGAAGTCGCATATAAGCTACAATTGCCCGAATCAGCTAAAATTCACCCTGTTTTCCATGTTTCACTCCTCAAACGGGCTGTGGGAAACCATACAGTAGAACCTACCCTGCCACAAGGCTTAGAAATGGACTCGTCGAGTCCTTTCCCAGAAAAATGTTTGGCTGTTCGTGAAGTTACCAAGAAGGGCGAGAAGGTGCAACAATGGTTGATCCAATGGCGGCAAGGTACCGTTGAGGATGCCACCTGGGAAGATGCTTCTGCTATCCAAACTCAGTTTCCAAACTTTAGGCTTGAGGATAAGCCTGATTCTTATGAGGCCGGCATTGATAAGGAAAATGCCCATGAACAACTTGTGGACCAGCCCAATGGTCCAATTGACCAGCCCACAGGTCCAAGAACTTGGAAAGTCTACAGAAGGATGAGATTTAAGAATGGACATATGAAAGGTTAGAAAGAATTCATGAGGGCAGAGAAAGGGGATATAATATAAAGGGAGAGATTTATGATTAGAAAGGAGTTTTTTTGATGAATGGTCTTTTGATTCGGCTTATAAGCTTGGGCAGAGACAGAATTCCAAGCTGTTGGGTTCTTCTTTGAAATTGTTCTTGTTTACTCCAGTTGATAATAATAAAACCACTCCGTTTTCTGATTTTCATTAATCTGCTTGTTCTTGCCTTGACTATAAATATAGTAATCCATTTCTAACATATACACATCACATAAGTGCAACGGGTCAAAAGTTCCCAAAGTGTATTTGTAGTACTTAAATCTCTCGAGTAACAATTTTTAGTTTTTAGAGGAAGTTAAAACTGCTAAAGTTTATTTCTCTTCCTGCAATGTAGATACCGTAAGATGTTAAAACTACTAAATGATAACACAATAACTAAAAACTTGAAATAGTGAATTCACGTAAAACTATTTCAAGTTAGTAACCGTGTTGGTACTACTTGCATAGCTTAACTTGAGTTGCTGCATATATGTACACGTTGAACTATATTGGAAAACATTATTCAAAAAAGCACACCTGCATGATCTTTTTCACTTTAGACTATCTGAGTCCTTGGCACCAGGGTCCTGAGTAGCAGACTTTAAAAAAGGAAGTTATGAAACCATGAAGTTAATCTTTTACGGAATAGTAACTAAAACACAGTGAAAATTAAAGATGTACAAACATACATTCGATAGAGAATCATAAATACGTACATCACTTTAGCTCATGATCGCCAACAATCGCTCCTGCAATGGAAGTTTAGTACAATCAACTCCCAAATTTAAAGAAACTTTCCAAAAATGCATGAACAGAAGAATCACTAGCCACTGATCACAATAAATAAAAAATTACTTCCAAAATCCAAAATGCTAGTCCCTTAGAAACTTTCTAATTGCATATCAAATTGTTACTTGACTAGTAGAGTATACTAGAATACAACTAATAATTTGACTAGTAGAGTATACTAGAACACAACTAAAATGCTATAGGAGCTGGATGGAGAACTTCCCTGAACATCTTACATTAATTTCACTTCATCAAGAAACATCCATTTTTACTTTGGTAGTTGAACTCTATGGATTCCAATAGTTGCAATTGCTTTATGATAAACAATTGAGACCTTACAACAAAAAACGCAACATGAATCCAAGATTACTAATCATAACACATCAAAATTAAAGAAACCTCATTAATTAACAGCAGCTAAAGAACAACCCATAGCACAATAGCTAAACTTGACAACCTAACAAACATAAAGTAAGAGAAAAGAAATATTGCAGAGCTGCTCTAATATCACAAGTAAAAGAGACAGCAACATCAACTTTAGAGAAGTAAACAAAATCAGAAAGATGTATATATGGAGTATATAACATACTCATATGCTCTTCTTAACTAAGATACATGTAATTTCATTAACATAACAAATAATTTTGCATATTACCAAACTAATTAGATATCATATCATAGTATATTATTTGATACAGGTAATACTTACTATATATACAATAAACACAATTTCACAAATAAACAAATGGTAAATCTCTATATTTTTATTACCAACAAATAATGTTACCATAGCAAGAGAACAGAGAGGTTAGGGTTTAAGGGGTGGTGGTGATGGCTATGGTTTGTAAAGAGTAGATGGTGGCTGTTCATCGAGACTAGAGTAGTAATTGTGAGGGTTTGTTTTGTTCAACAAAGTAACTGTACGGGTTTGGTCAAAAAAGTATTGTCAGGTGATACTGATGGTGGTGGACTTTGGCAGTCGATATAAAAATTTCACCAAAGGAAGTCCCGCCAAAGATATTACTTGTTTTTTAGACCAAAACCGGGTTCTAATCTTTAAACCGGGTTCTAATCTTTAAACCAGGTTCTATTCTTTAAACCGGTTTCATGAAATAACTGGTCCCAAATATAAGATTAGAGACCTGTTTTCTAAACTAAAACCCGGTCTTACTTTTCCGGCCAAAACAGAGACGTGTTTGTACAAGTAAAATCGGTTTCTATACCATTATGAGACTGGTCATTGTTGCCATACCATAAAACCGTTTTATATTGGGGGTTGCTAATTGTTTTTTTGTAGTAGAATATATTATTATTTTTTCCAATCCGTTTTAGTTAGAAAACACTTTTGACATTATAACAAGGCTGGTTGGGTAAGCTATAGTTATTATACAAGTTTTAACTTAGAGGGTGTTTTGGTTAGCTTTCTAATAAGGCTCTCTTAGCATATTGATCATGTAAATGCAATGCAATAACCAGGGTTTGATTAACAACCTCAAGTGCATATGGCCTCGATTGTGCATAGTGATCCTCTAAACAGTTCTCATAGTGCATGAACGCCTTCAATTTGCCCATCCTAGCCTGACTGATACTCACTTTGTACTTGTAATTCTTTACAATATGATCTTTGATCTCAGTAATCTTGATGGATGGATTCACCATGATCTTATGTGCATAATTCCTTGCAATCCAGTTACTAGTAATCAAAGTCCCAAACTCAAAACTCAGTGAAAACATGCATGCTCTTCTTGCAATGTTTTAATTTGAAAAGACCTTTCATTTTGCATCCATGATGCCCATAGTCTGAATGGGCACTTCCTTTCCATGTTATCTTTGCTACATTTAGCCAACAGTTTCTTATGGCTATTGATCTCATAATAAAGCTTATAACCATTAGCTAAAGCATAAAAAGCTAAACACCTCTTCAATTGATCACAATCCTCATATCTTTCACCTAAGGATGGTGTCATATACTTCCACTTAATAGTAGGATCATGTACAGGCCAATGATCACGTAACTTATCTTGGTAATTTACCTTTTCATTCAATTTCTCATTTTTCTCACGTATTCTGATAATGCAGACCACTATAGATTTTAGTCAAGAAATTTTAATCAAACAATTTGGTTGCTTTCTTTTTTTACTTTGGTTGGCTTTTCATTACCCTAACCTCATGCACCTCGCATCACCATCCGACAGGTGATCAAGAGATGTGTCATCCTCATCCGAACTATACAAGTCATCGTCATCCTCTTCCTCATCACTGTCATCATTTGCATTGGTTCCACTTAACTTAAATTCATAATGTGACACATATATATCTAATGTACAGTCAATTCTGTGACCTAGCTGCACACATTCATGCCAATCTTTATCAGAACTTAAAGCCCTTAACCTTAACCCAGACTGCAGATCTAGACCAGGAGTAAAATAAAAGTAAATTTTTTTCATTATTATACCAGTACATTCACATTCAGTAGTAAGAAAGCTTGAAAACCCCTTGAAATCCATACTACATACATCCACATTTTCAATTGTTGAAACTATGTCAAACTCATACGAAATAGGGTTTCGTCCAAACCTACCTCAAATGCGTACGATTGTGAAGACCCTAGCATCTGTAAATAAAAACACAGCAAAGAACTGAAAATTATTAAGCCGGTATAAAAAAAAGCCCTAATTTATGAACCCTAATTAGGGTTTTTACAAAATCGAAGCATATTAGTTTAATAATGGATATTTCAAGGCAAAATAATACCTTTTTAGGTTGAAGACAAGCAGCGTTCAAAGAATCGAAGCAGATGTTGGAGAAATCGGCGTGTGTGAAATTGGGGTGTGTGAGTTTTGAAGAAGCTGATGAGGTATGAATGAGCGCGCCAAAAAGGGTTCAAGTATTGGGATCAGATTTTTTGTTAATTAATTAAAAACTTAAATTGTTTAATTTATTTCCATGTCAATAAATTGTGCCAACTAGGATTGTTAACCGGTGTGACCGGAACCAATTCAATTTTTAGCACGTTTTAGTGTTTTACTTTTACAAGTTTGGGTTATTTTATGTTAACAATTAATGATTTTTCATGTAATTGAACATTTTTCAAAAAACTTATTCACTTTAGTGTATTAACCTTAAAAAAATATTGTCAGGTGATATTAATGGTGGACTTTAACGATCGATATATTTAAATTCACTCGCCAAATACATTACAAATCAAATTTTTTGAAGTTTAGAGACTTGTTTTGTAGATCAAAACCGGCTCTATTCGTTAAACCGGCTTAATGAAGTAAGCGGTCCTAAATATAAGATTAGAGACATTTTTTAAAACTAAAACCGTTCTTATCTTTTCGAGAGACGTGTTTGTACAAGTAAAACCGGTGTCTATACCATTTACAGACCGTGTTAACCAATCAAATTTTATTGTTTAATTTAGCAACTGCTATTATTATTATTTTTATTCTGTTTATGCGTAATAACCTTTCGATAACATTTTATTTTTCTCCGATTAACTGCTTTCTGATTGATTAAAATTGAAAGTGAACAATTACTTTGAGACATCTCAAAAATGATGTTTTTTCCTTTGTTCCAATTTAATGACCTTTCAATATGTACACATTTTAAGAAAAGTGCACTGATTACCGTGCTAACCAATAAAGTTTTATTTTTCTCTGTTTAGCTGCTCTCCGATTTGTTGAAATTGGAAGTGAACAATTATTTTGAGACATAACCAAAAAAAAAAGATGGACACTAAAATTAAGACAAATGAAGTTGTATCTTTCATTGACCCACATTTAAATCCATATTGCAGCTCGTTCATTTAAACTTTTTTAATGACTAAATTCAAGAAAGAATCACTTTTTCTTATTATTTTTAGAGTAGTCTCAAATTACTCTACCTTTTATTAATTTATATAATAATGAATTCTAATTTTGTAAATCTTTATTTCAATATATCTACTTTAAAAACTCTAAAATTCAATTTCTACTTTTTTTTATTAACCATTTGTTTAACATTTTACAAATTAAATTAGTTAATCAAGTTATATATCTAATCGAAACTACTATTTCAATAAAACTTAAATATTTACAGTTCTTTCAACATTTAAATTGATTTATATAAGAAGTATGAAAAAATTATTGGTATTACATCATGTCAACGAAAGAGTGGCTATAATTTTTTAAAATGCATCGAACATGATCCAAAATATAATTATTTCTCGATGTGAAAGTTGGTTAATAAAAAATCTACTATTATCATCATTTCTTTAACAATTATATATAGCATACGAATATAGCTTAATAATATTATATTTATCTCGTCGCAATGCGAGGGCATACAATACCTCGTTTTAATCTTTTCTTAATGTTTTTGCAAATAATTTGTATACTACGACAGAAAGTTACCTATTAAAAAGGGGGGAAATCAAAATTTTTTTGAAAATTTCAGATATCGGATATCCGAAATATATGAAAATTTTGAAATATACTATCCAAATCCGAAAATTCGGATATCTGAATTTCAAATATCTGAAATTTCGGATATTTTTGGAATGGATTTTCGGATTAGGAATTTGAATACGGATACTTTTGAACACCCCTACTCCTCCTGTCTTCTTCTTATTCTTTTATTTATTTATTTATTTATTATTATTATTATTATTATTATTAATTTCCTAAACAAAAATTGAAGAAAAGAATGAAATGAAAGCGAAATTGAAGGAAAAACAATACAGGCTCACAACCGACACTTCTCTCTTCCCATCGCCAAGCTGACGCCCCAAATTGACACGGCGCAACCGACAGTCCGTGCCAACGATGTTGGTTCCGTCAGTTGCAGCCGATGCCTCCCACCGACGACTGTTGGCAGCGGTCTTAGGGCTATAAATAAGAAATTCAGACATATATTAAACGTTTGTATTTTAATAATAACCACCCACCCTTGAATATAACTTCTCTCAAGTAACATGATATATATCTAGATTTCTATATTCATATATAAAACATCTTCATTGTTGAATTTACAACTCTTAAAAAAATTGAAGTGACTAAACTGCCCCTATTAATTATAATTGTTGAAACACTATTAACATTAATAACATACCCTCCTAACAACTTGACATTCCATAATCAGATTATCTTATATAAGTCAAGCCAAATAAAATTAAATCCCAAATAATAAAGGAATGTAGCACAAAATAATACATTACTAATATGATAAATATTTATACATCAACTTTAACGTATTTATGTGTAGTATCCGCTGCTTTGTGCGAGTTTCATGCTAGTTCTCTTTAAGCATGAATTTAACTCTTAAATATAAAATAGGGTTACAAATAGCAAATTTTGGATAATGGATATGGTTATTATCACACATCCATCCATGTTAATACTATTGGTCGATTGGGCCCTGACGTCAAGATGGGCTACACCCGAGTACACCTACAAATTGACAATGGTCCGTAATAATAAAAACTACAAAGGTTTTAATCCTTGGATCGCAAAACAAATTAAGAACTTAGCATCCGTAAAACAACTTAAACATGACACTAAATCAACACGACAACATAAACGATGCCAAAAAAAAAAAAAACTTAAAGAATTACTAGTATATAATCAATTGATACATTAGAAACGAGAGACTAAACCACAAACATTAGATAACAATAAAGTAATGTTAACCAGCTTAAATAACAGGTGTTGATGCCAACACCTATCTCTGTTATTGCTAACATTTTAGTACTGTTTTTAGTCACATATTGTTATCACCACTCGTGTCAAAATCAAAATCAAAATCAAAATCAAAATCTTGACACTTTTTTAAGGTTTGGGGATAAGATATGTATTGTAGACGGTACTGTCTACGATTTTTCAAAATCAAATCGAGACACTTTTTATTTATTCGTTTTTATTCTTTCTTCAAAAAAGTTATTCCCTTTTTATGTAAAATTTATAAAACTATCTAACAAATTTCAGAGTTTGGTTACTCTGATAAATAAAAAACAATATGCCACTGTCTCAATCGATCAGACCGGATTTTCTACAATCTGTACGTTTTCTTCATTGCAAGCACATATATTATTGATTCTTGTCGGCAAAAGCCACCAACAGTAATTCCGCCGTCAGCAAACAAAACCACAACTACTATTTGTCTTCTCATCATTTATTCTATTATCAGCATATATAGAGAATAAATAACTAAAATTTTGCATGCCACGATAAACATTCGTAATTGATTGTATGTTTTGATTCTTTTATATGGACAAATTACTAAAATAGCCAATGGTGATACACGGGAATAACGACATACATCTTTTGAAGCATGTACACAAAGTATTATAATGTTACTATGCGTTTTGTTTTAATGAGGACACATCGTATAGATAAGTATTTTATGAATACAACATTTTGTCCCTACAATATAATAATGAAATGGGAAGGTTAAAAAAGATTTGTACGTTATAAATTGATATTTTTCTAGCTAAAAGTTATTGTCTAGTCATTGTGACCTTTTCGTTTTCTGTAGTTATAATATGTTAACATTGCAACACTCTGATAAACAATGCCACTACTAGAAAAAAACTGTATAGCGACATTTGCAGCAACGCATTCAGCGACATTTTTTAGGCTAGCGACTCAATTAGAAGCATCTAATGGGATACGGGTGTAGAAAAATCCATATCATCAAGTTTCTTTTATGTGGTGATGACACATATGATTTGTATGATGTGGCATGGGTAAATATTTGACAAATAATTAAGGGTCTCATCTTTTAGTTATAAAGATAAAAGATAGAAGATAGATATATGTGTATGTGTGGATGTGTGTTGTCTTTATATTAAAATATATACATTATTTTGCTGGAGTTCTTTATTCTCTACCATAGAGTGGATCTATGACTGTTTACATTTTACCTCATTCGTACCCTGTTTTTAAGTAGTATTGAGTAATGTTCTTATTGTTATTAAAGTATCTAACAAATGTATTTCCCTTTTTATCTGAATCCCTTATTAAACATTTTAATATTTTACCTTAAACTTAACAAAGGGAATATGGGAAAATCCCAAAATACCCCTTCCATTAAAATCTTGAAAATTGACACTAATTTAAGATTTTTTAAAAAAATGGTAGAATATATAAAGTGACAATTGTAGAGTGCATGTAAGTCAATAAGAGAAATTATAGAAACAATATATTGCCTTAAACTTTAATAAAGTATGTTTTCAATTTAAGTTTCTTTTTTAAACTAATACAATACAATATAATATGGAAACTATCATGTAATGTAATATCAATCACCTAATATTAAAGCTATAAGCTTTGCAAAAAGTCACCACAATACGTTTTGCGGCTGCTACTCACATAACAAATTTAATACTATATAAATGTTACTATTATTGTTATTGCATAATTAATTAATGTTCATATTTTAAGTTACATTACATATATATAAATAATAATATTCATACCTCACAATTGAAAATAATTATATTTATATTGCCCACGCTTCACGACGGTATAATCGACAATTTATATCAATTTTAACTTATATCATTTTCTGATCAAATAATATTTGGGATAAACGACAATTTATATCGATTTCAATTTATATCATATTTTGATCAACTAATATTTTGGCTAAGAGTGTCGAAGTATCCTACAATAACTGAATTATGGGTTCGAGTTTCTTTTGAAACAAATATATATTTATAGAAACGTGCATATATATGTGGGTTAAAGTTTACGTAAGACAAATTCATATATTTGTTTTTTAAAATATCAATAAATTAGAATTTTACAATAATATGAAAGTTATGTAACATATTACAATTAACAAATGTTATATAAAGCGTGTTTAATAAATATTATTTGTGGTCTTAAGTCTTAACTGTTTTGGTCAAAAATTACCCAAGACAATTAAGTGATCAAATCTAGTTTGTGAGGTAGTGTGCTTGGAGTTACTTTCAAGATAATTACGTGGAAACACGATTATCTATATTAGTAAATAGCAATTTTGAATGAAAAACATGGTTTATATTTATATAAACGTTGATCCTTGTTAAAGAGATGATTAATAACGAAAACAAGTGTTTGTAAATAAGATTATTCCAAAAGTTTAAGTAAAATGCAAAGTATTTTCAGGATAATGCAAGTTATGCGATAAAAATATGATTACGATCAACAAAGAGGCATGAAACAGAATGATAATGCAATAATTGTGATAAAAAGATGATTAGAAACAAAATAAGTACGTGTATTTATGATAAATGTAAGATAAAATCAGGATAATGCAGGTTTTATGATCAAAAGATCAATAAAATGCAAATAAACAACGGAAATATAAAGTAAATGCAATCGACACAAGGATATACGAGGAAAGCCTTGATCTTGTTAGATCGCGGGCATAAAACCTCGGGAAAGAACAATCGTTCCTTGCCTTTGTTGATTTTATTAAATAAAAGCAGGATAATTACAAAGAAAGAGCACAAATGATTGATCTAAAGTGTTTGTGATCGTGAATCGGTGAAGAAAGTGTGTATATTTGAGTGTAAGTGGTGTAATCATTCGTGATTGTGCAGAGAGAAGTCCCTTCCTACGATCATTTGCCTCTGTTTATATAGTATTTACAATATAACCAACTTTCCTAAAAATCAAGGATCCTCCCGAGATACTCGGGATCCTCCAGTCTTCTACCTTGACTTGTTATTCCACACGTTTTCTGACGATTCTTAAATATAGGCATGATTTACCCACGTTTAACTCCTGATAGACTTGGTCAATATACACAACGGTCAAATAAAGATTAGCGGCGTTTCACCCGGGATACAGCATATATCCTGGATCCTGATCACCCGGGATCCTGAATATCTAAGATCCTGAACAAAAACTAACAAATAAACTGTAACACCCACTCCTCGGGTCTAGTAGTATTTTAATATTTTCTGATTGTGAATTATTATTTAATGTGTCAGAAAATAGTTTCATTTCTTAATTGAAAATAAATGGGTAAAAGTGTCGAATAATTTAGTGTGACTAATAAATTATTAACTGTTTTAATTTAATTCAGTTGACGGTAAAATAAAATAATGTTTCCCCGTAAAAGGTTTTTAAGTTCCAGACAATGATAAATACGGGGAATACAATTTAACACTTATAAGATAAGCTTTCTATGTTAAGTCGGTTGTTGATCTTATACACATACATACCGTACGTGCTTACATACATGAAGAACCCTAAATCAAATCACCATAATCACTTCCTAACCTCAAATTGGAGTCCTAGAATTCGAATTCACGCTTCAAGAACATGGATTATCATCCTCTAATCATCCTAATCAACTTGTAAGTCTCAAATTCTTGAATTATGAACCCTAGAATTTAGGGGTTTAAGTGTTCTTGATTATAATCCGAATTTAGGGTTTCAAAAGGGTAAATTGATATGAGTTAAGTTTCAATAACATGGATTAATCATTCCATCATCATCATAAGCATGTTATAAGTGTTAATTTTCGATATTTATATAAACCTAGAAATGGGTTTTTGGGGTATTTGATGAAAGTATGATGATTAACTTGAAATTGAAACTTGAAAGTGTTATGTGATAATATAGGATAGTTATTTGATGTATAATTATGTATAATATCGATTTTTAGCTTGAGTTGTGTGGTTTTTGGGGGTTGGTTCAAGTTGGACAGCAGGGTTTTAAACTTGCAGATCGCAAGTAGTGAAGAACAAGCCGGCGGGTTATGCTGATTTACCCGAAAACCCTGCGGGTCCTAGACCCCAGCCGGCGGGACCTTCCTCCTGAACAGCAACTCAGTTCTTGTTTTTAATATGATTCTCAATAATTTGTTTTGTGTTATAACATTGATAAACTCATAACATGAGTTAATAAGAGGTATGTTATGAATAATGAGAGACGATTAGGAACCTGGTATCTCTATGCAAATAATGTGTAGTTCCTTGAGTTTATTATAAATATAAGATATGTATTGATGAGACAATTTACTAACTTATATTTGATTTGAATTCTGAGATTACGAGAAGACTCAGTGACATTAGACTACTGAGTGGACAACTGAGGTGTCGGTGAGTGGATCTTAATTCTCAGTTTTACTTAGTTGTAACAAGTTTGGTTACAACGGGTAAACGTATTATTACTGCTTTTGATTTGCCATGATGATTTTGGTTTAATAGTAATAATACTGTTGATAGTCTGTTTAGTTTGATATGTTGATCTGGTTGAATCTGCGAATATGTGATCACTTGATATTTGGTCTTCGGGCATCAGTGTATTGAGGTCAACATGTTGGTTGGGTTTGGTTACTATTGTAAAACGACAGGAATTTCCTTGTACTTATCGTTAATAGGAAATTAGGTCGTATGAGATTAGTACCAAACTATCGATCTATTCTGTATTGGCCTTACAGATTGTGGTAAGTGCTCTTGGTGAATCCCCGAGTATGATGATATCTCAAGAGTCACCGATCCTCATTGATATGTTGTGTTATTGAAATGTTATCTCATTGATAGTATGTGTTTACTGTTGGATTCTTGGCTGAAGGTTTCCCCAAGAACCATCGATTTATTGTTATGTTTTTGTTTACAGTTATTTATTGTAAACAAAGTTGTTATGCTAAGTTGGGCTGTTGATTATAGTTTCACTCACTTAGCTTTGAGCTAATCCCCCACATTAATACTTCTTGCAGGATAAGGATTTCGTATCGGGTGGGCAAGAAGTTGGACTGAATGGAATGTTTGACCACTTAGCGTCAACTCTGATATATTGTTAAAAAAAAAAATGATGAAATTATATAACACCTCGTGTGGTATTATTGTTGTTGTAATATTGGGTATCAAGTTTTGAAAAGGAATTTATGTACATTTTATATGATATATGTTTTAATATATGCTTTCGAGTCAAAATCATTATTATAATGGTTTAGTAAAATGAGGGGTGTTATATAAACATTAGTAACATCTGATCCTAAGATACTTAACATATCCGGGATCCTAAACATATGTGAGATCCTGAGTATATTTGAAACTTCTATAGTACTCAGGATCCTGAATATACCTAAATACTCATCTATAATCGGGATCCTTGATCCAAGTGCGATCCTGGATATATCCAAGATCTTGATTACCTATATCATATAAACATAGAATCTCAGGATCCTTAGTCTTAGCTTTATCCTGAACATATCTATGATCCTGAAACATAATTTTCAATAGTAACTAAAGACTTCAGGATCCTGTATCCTAACTATAAATTTTAGCCCTAAACATTAACTATAATAAAATTTAAACACTAAATAAATTAAATTTTATTTTATGCTTAAAAGGATAATATATAATCATTTATAGAGTGGGGATTATGTTTATTATTGCGAAAAATTCATTTATACACTCTAATGTTACGTTTAAAAAAAGCAAGAAAAGAAAATCTTAATTAACCATACAATATTTTTATTTCAATACGAATATAATTTTTGAAAAATGAGCATAGTAAAAAAGATGGAGTCAAGACTTGAACTTTCACCTAATTACTTGAAATTGTTTTATACATGTCATGTTGACCATGCAATCTACTTTACACATTGGTAAAATGTTAGAAGTATTAATCATTTATGTAGAGATATAAATCACAAAAAGACAAAACAAAATTACTATTCATAACCATCACTCAATTGATATTAGGGGAGAATTATGTATCAATACAAAATCCCTAGATATACAATTAGATTGAACTACCACTCATTATATAAACAAACTTATATTGTTCATGGAAAATTATATCACATCACTATCAATACGTTTTTGCCTCATCACTATGTTTGGGCATCAATATTTTCGTCTGTCAAATGTAAGAAACCGGCGATCCCTGGTATTGATCTCATCAATAATTGTTGTTTCTCATTTCCTAGATCTCCTTGAAGATACTTCATATGTCGTGACATCCAATATGAAAACCTCATTAGTTCGTCATTGATTCGATTTTCATCTTTGTGTAAGCAATATTTCTATCAATGGTGCAATCACGTGTTGCTTTACAGCAGTAGCATGAAGTACCTGTTATAAAGATAACAGAAAGCCACTTTAAGTCAACCACATTGATAAAATAAAGATGATTTAACAATAAAGAAAAAACTGTTGGAGGGTCTACACTCTTGGTTTTGTTAAAATAAATTCAACAGAATTGGTCCTCTCCAAAGAAAAGCAACATATGCTATTTCTCAACAGCTATTTGAAGCGGTTTCTTTCTTTAGCTCTTCAAGTAGTTTTTAGAAGTTTCTGATACCGCTCAAACGCATGATCTTCACCAACACTGCATTAGTGGGATGTACATTGATTTTTGAATAGATCCATTTGACATGTTAAGAATAAAAACAAACACAACCTAAATTTACCCGCCGTAAGTAAATGGGTCAAAAATGTCACCTCTATCCTACATCTTTTTATCTGACTTCAGCTTCCATGATGCTATTGCCAATTAGACTATTAGTAAATGGGCAAATCCTAATCACTCAAATACAACATACAAAAGCATCTAATTGGTAGTAGACTCGC
This sequence comes from Pseudognaphalium luteoalbum, assembly GCA_963422505.1. Classification (NCBI taxonomy): domain Eukaryota; kingdom Viridiplantae; phylum Streptophyta; class Magnoliopsida; order Asterales; family Asteraceae; genus Pseudognaphalium; species Pseudognaphalium luteoalbum. The sequence goes on from OY730192.1 coordinate 3,344,459, forward strand.
CACCTGCTCAGCTAGAAGAAGAACTTCAACAGATAAATCAGGACCATTTGTTTCCATTCTACATGCTCCATCATCAGGTTGCTCCTCCGTATTAAGTTTTTCAAATCTGTTTCCATAGGAAGGATTCTGATGTCTACCTCTGATGCACCTTCCCTTTGTATTAGCATTATAGTCAAGTTCATCATTAAACAAATTAGACATTAAAAATATAAAATATAACATAATCCAGAAATACATGAAGACAATGATGCAGGGGAAGCAAAGACAATCAGTAAAACCCTAATAATCATTTCGATTGCGTGAAATGCCAACGCCATTCAGGGAAATCCAGAAATCAAATGAACAGGTGAAAAGAAGAAAAACGAATTCTCACGATCCACATGTAACATAAGCAGTCCAAGCATCTTCATTTATCTCTGAACCTCGTGCATACAGGTGCAAGTAAGAAACACATGTTGATTAGTTTGTTAATAAGATCACAAAATGATATTGTTAAATAGCTGATGAGTAATAACAGAACGACAAAAATAACAAAGAACCCTAATTTTGAAGAAGTTTTCACAATTAAATGAAAACTCCCTAATATATAAATATTTAACAGCTTTAAAAGAAAAAAACCAACAAATTAACAAGATCAAAAGAAGAAACCTAATTTCGAAGGATTTAACAAAATTAACAGAAGAATTTCAAAATATTTTAACAAAATCAACAGAAAAGGAAGCCTAAATTTTAAGAAATTTTCAAAATCGAACGCTAAAACCCTAATCTTTATGAATTTAACAAAAGTGGAAGAAAATGAAACCCTAATATCGAAGAATATAACATAATCAACTGTAAGAACCCTAAATTCAAGAAATTAACAAAATTCAAACGATAAAACCCTAGAAGTTAACAATTAAAGTCATACCAAATTAGCGCAGGGCAGAGCATTTGTTGAAATGAGTATGCGGGCGGGTTTGTGTTTGAGGAATGAATACTTGCATATTTATAGGTATGCGCTAACTCGGTTTACAGTGCGTTAATCTTACGCTGTTAGTCAAAGTCAAACTTAAATTAAGTCAACTTCCTTGAAAAAAAAATTGGGAGTTTACACATGTACATTTTGTATTAGTACCCACACGATGCAGCTGTGTCGATTGGTTTACTTTCCTTTCTTTCATCTATAAGAAACTTTTGTAAAATAGGAAATCAATGATAGGTTTTAGGTGTATTCTGGGTTCCTATCACTTAGTACTAAACAAAATTATGAAAGCAATGAAATGGTATCAATGTGAATTTGAGCGCCTTAGTGGTTATCTGTATCATTGCTAAGAAACTTAACATGCACACTTGTTCTACAGTTCTGTTTTTCAGTTCCCAACTCTGTTTCTTGATGAATAAAAGACAAATGTCATTCTAGGTTATTAGCTCCCAATAAAATTCGAAACTTAAATGGTTAACCCTTTCAGGAAAAAGCTTGACTTACCTATGTGATACATGTGTCAAACTTGGTTAATTGCTCTCAATAAAACTAAACCTGGAACTGGAACTTGTAAAATTTCCATTCAAAGTAATATGTAGAAAAACTCGCTAATTACCTAACTACCTTTACGTATTTCTTCTACTAACTTTGAGATCCTGGTATGATATTCTGTAACCTCGCACTTGAAGTAGGAACCAAACACAGTGTAGGCGTGGGAAAGAGATTCTTTGGCTGAAAAAGATGACTGCAAATGCTCCCACATTTTCTTTGTGGTAGGATAGTTTTGAGCACTGCTCAAGACTTGTGGTTCCATACCATTCCAAAGAGCCATTCTAATTCCACTATCATCGAGCTTCCATTCCCGAATTTCCGGGTTTGGTGGTTCTCGAGTCAAATAACTTAACTAGTATCTTCAAAATAGCATAATAGTTGAGAATTCCCGAAATGACCGTGTTGTCACTTGATTTGACTTTGTCTCCTCCCTTGATTAAAAAGACACAAAAACAGGTTTCACTTGGATTAATATTCTGGACGTAAACCACCGTCTATGGTGGCAGTGGCGGATCCAGAACTATACACCACGTGGTTCATTATTAACCTAGCTCGGATGATAAAAGGAACTAGTCGGATGGATCGGTCGAGTGGGGTCGGGTCAGGTTTTTCAATACAAAGCACAATTCAATAATACTCCGTAGTATTAAGGTCAATAAACTTATTCCCCTCGTACAAAGTTTCACAAACTAGATTGTTTTTCCAATTGTATCATTATTAGTACCATTTGTTACTGTATATTACACTTATTTAGAGTACCCCAACCATTGATAAATAGATGACTAAGTTTTGATGCGTAGATATATCTGTTTACTTTGGTGTTGAAAATGCATATTTCTCATGTAATTAACAAGATTACTACGTAGTACTTGTTATGATACAGTGGTCTATTACGATTATATAAATAAGAGAAGTATTACATGGATTCTGTAGATTGATGCATCATGTATATTTCCAACAAAACTAGGACGATCTATATAACAATAATAATTCATTAATCTTATCGTTCTCTACATAAAAATATAAATACGTACTTGACAATAGGAAAAGGTATTTACAAAAAGTCTTAGGATCAGTTTGTATTATGTGCAAATATAAAAAGAAAGAAGCTAAAATGTTATGAATGATAGGAGATGAATCGAGCCACTGACATTTAGGGTATGTTTGGCAAAACTAGTTGTAGGCTGTAACTGTAGCTGTTTGTTGTAGCTGTAGGCTGTAGCTGTAAATTCAAGCTGTAAGCTGTAACTTTTTTCTGTAAAATTGTTTGGCAAACTGGCTGTAGTTGTAATTTTGAAGTATAAAATGACTTAAAATGAGTTTTTCATTTAAATTAAAAGCTACAGCTACTACACACTAGCTTTTCATGTAAATTAAAAGCTACATGTACTACACACCAAACACGACTTTTATTATTTTTGAAGCTTTTCTTTTTAAAATTAAAAATTAAAGCTCCTAAAAGCTCTGAAAAGCTCCTCGCCAAACATAACCTTAGATTAAGAAAAAACACAAAATAAAAGTTGGCCACTAAGCCAAACTCAACTTCTATTAATTCAAGGTAGTTCATCATATTAATATAAGGTGGTTCACACTAAAAAACCTACTTAATATCCACAAACATTTAAAAACCAAGGTGATTCAATTGACCCAGGTAGTAATACTGTGAATCCGCCTTTGTATGGCGGCAACAAAGCAGCTAAGGGCGGATTTGTATACAAGTTAGGGTATGCACTTGCATACCCTATGATTCCTCTTGACAGTGTAAAAAAATTATTATTGAGATCTTCTATATCAAAATGTAAAGAGTGCATAACTTAAGAAAAAAGAGTGGATACCTCTGATTCTGCAAACAAACAAATAAACTAAGCTAAATCTAAATTAGATTAAAGGATTACAAGTATAGCCATAGGTTGATGCTTGATTGAATAACATATCTAACAAAAACACTCTTCAATCACTGTGCGTACTCCATACTCCTTAAATATAATTTTTGTTAAGGATGAATAGTTTTACACTTATGATTTCAAGTTATATTTGACGTTTTATTGTAAACGCTACACCCATTCAGTTTCCGTTCCTCTTCCCCAATTAATTTTTCCACTTTCCAAAATCCACTCATAATTACATTACTCTTTTTTTTACGGCCCATGCATGCATTGTACTCCGTATTAAATGTTTACTTTACTTTTTTTTTTTTTTTTTTTTTTAAATCAATATTTCATGTTTGGTAAACTCATTCATTCATTCACTATGTTTGACTTATGACCTTGTTATGGATCTATATATATTGGGAGGTGACGTTGCCACATGCTTTTTAATCATCACACAGGCATTTTAAAGTTAAATTACTCTAATACCCTCAGATCAATATACCCTGTAAAACACACACATTAAAAAACTTCTCTTTACAGAATAAAGACATCTCACGTATTACCTTAATTTCTAACAACGACGACGACGACGGTGACGACGACGGTGACGACGACTACGACGACGACAAGAAGAATAATAATAAATTACCAACACCAACACCACCAACACCAACACCAACACCAACAACAATAATAAATTATTATTATTATTATTAATAATAATAATAATAATAATAATAATAACAAAAATAACAACAATAACAACAACGATAATAACGATAATAACAATAATAATAATAATAGCCATATTTACATAATAGTTACCCCTTACTATGAATAATTACCAACTTACCCCTTATTATTTAGACATATATAACATAACAGAGAAACTACTGATCACGTTTAAAATAACTGTACACTAATTTTAATATGGTGATTTAGTAAATTTATTGTATACTTTTAATTTTAATGCATACATTGCAAACAAGCAAAGTCTGGTGTCAACATTATGCAACATGATCAACCGATCTAAACAAGTTCAGTTTTAGTTCACATTAGGTTTGGTCCCAAACCAGATCGTAAGCATAATACAAACTCATAGTTATATAGTTCGAAAAATATAAAACCAAAACAATGTCAAAGTTCCAGCAAAACATGCCTTAATTAAGAATCGATTTTGTACAAATAGCCAGCTTTCAGATCCAAACCCAAAAAGCAATTTTAAGAACTCTAGAACTCTAGTACCAGATTCAATACTTAGTTCTTTGGTTTTGCTAGTCCTGACTGATATTTGCACACTTCTACATACATTCAAGCATATATAATTACTCTAGGATATCTTGAAGGCTTGAATAATAAAATATGATCAAATTGTCAAAGCGTGAATTGAAAATCAGACCGAACTCTCAACCGATCATTCACATTCGATTCAAAGAACACCAACACTACGTATTCATAATGAACAAAACTGTATATTGTAAATTCATTAAAACTCCTACACAGCAAATATTGTTTTATTAGTGAAGATGGGGGAGATAAAAGAAATTAACTTACCCAGACATAATGTTCTTAGTAAAAACTGAGAAAAAGGTGTAGCTGATGGTGACGGAAGGTATCATGGCATTACGGATAGGGGTGTCAATGGGGCAGATCTTGATCTAGATAATAGTCACATAGATCACGGTACGCTCTGGTACGGGAACGTAGATCGGGAACGCGGTTCGCTAATTTCTAAAATTCAGTACGGAGGGGGTAGGCTCATTCCGGATTGCTTCGGTATGATGTACCATATAACATGGAACGGTGTACCCAATAAAAATTACTTTTAATTAAATCTAATATAAACATTTTAAATTACTAAAATATGTTTTATAAATTACATCTTTATTATATGATTTTATATAGTTTAACATAGATTTTGAAAAAGTAACATTATATTTTATTTGGGCTTACCCAACTAAAGAAAAGACCAACCAAAGAAAAACCCAATTCTATAAAGCCCAATTTTAATTAAACTCAATAATTATTTAGAGTTTTTTCTTTTTTTCCCTTCTTCCTCCTCACATCACTGCACATCTGCACTTCTTCTTCTTTTTTTTCTCCCTGTTTATTCACCGACAATCACAAGGCTAGAAAAAATAAAAACTGAAAAAGTAAAGAAAAAGAATGGTCCCCACTTTTATTACTCCCTGCTTCTTCTTCTTTTATTATCGTTCCAAATACAAAATTGAAGACCGATTGTATCGATTTGACCAACAATTCAGGCTGGCGTTGACCACCGATTCGAACGCGATCTGGATAGCGATTGGAACGCGATCGTACCGCGATTGGGAACGTGCGACCTAGATCGCAGATCGTGGGTACTGTAGCGATTTATGTGACTATGATCTAGATCCAACCCAACCCGCCCCATTTATGTAACCCAATGGGTCGAAAAAATGTATCCATGGACCCAATAAGAGATCCAATAGGTCAACCCATTTAGATGGATCTTTACTTGGATCGACCCATAACCCGTCCGGGTCAACCCATTTAAGTTATAAAACAACAACAACTAAAACAATATATATACAACTACTTTACAAATAATATACTTTTTTATTATGTGACAATTGTTATTTATAAAAATTAAAAATGATGCCCACAAGATATTTGATTGCTCTATTATTTAGGTAAGTTCAGATGATCAAATTATTACGGAGTATATATATGATAATTTTGTTTTAGTATAGTAGTATTACTTTTTCGCTAAATGTGTATTATTATAATATAATACTTATGTGTCACTCATCCAATTTATAACTAAACATCATATAGCAGTGATGTCTCTCCAGATTATTTGTATTTACTATTCATTTTCCGTCATGCTGTATAATTGGGGGTGATATATAGGATGAAAGTCTATTTGAAATTCCACACTTGCTTTTCTCGTATAATTCATGAATGTTCTTTCTAGCTGCTTGATATGTGTTCCATGGTAAATACGAGATGAAAAGATGTTAATTATAACCTCACTACGACAACATTTTGTTGGATAAATAAAATTAAATTATTAGAATATACTAATGTTTCAATGTTTTGATACTATTGATTGAATTTTAGTAAATAAATGAAATTTTCTAAAGATATATTTGGTTTATTTTGTATTAACATTCCTTATTAAATGAAATAAAAAAAATTCTAATTCTTTTTACATTAAATAGGTCGAACCAAATCTAGATTCATTAATTTAGTTGGATCTTGGATCGGATCATGATCCAATAACTAATGGGCCAGATCCAGACCCATGTAAATGGATCTTGTGACCTATTGGATCTTGTCAAGATCCGCCCCGCTCCGCTCCATTGACAGGCCTAATTACGGATGTGGGTGATGAAAAGAGTGGGTGGAAAGGATGGTGTTCACCCCAAATTCAAAAGTCAAATTCAGCATAAAACCATGAAACAAAAAGTAAAAATTAAAGAATAGCAGGGGTCAAAGTTGTGATCTGTATTATAGAGCAAAAAAAAACCCTGAATCATGCTCCGTAGGATTTGAACCTACGACATCGGGTTTTGGAGACCCACGTTCTACCGAACTGAACTAAGAGCGTTTTTTTTTAATATAATATAAAACCGTAAAGAAAATGATTGGCTCCAATACATCTTCTATGCATACACTATATGGTATTATGATTCAATATGATATGTCCAATGTGAATTGATCTCAAAAAATCCCTCATGACTGCTCAAATGAGCTGTAATAGATAAGAAAGACAGGATTTGAACCCGTGACATTTTGTACCCAAAACAAATTTATAGATTAGAAACACTTGCATTTATCTTTAGCAAAGGTTATATATAGAATTACCTCGGCGGAAGTATATCTGTTCGTGCTTGAAATTTGAACTTAACCAATTATTTTTGAGAAATCACATAGCAGCCAGCCTCATACCCAAACACATTGGTACCATATCCAAATATCTGATACAGGGTTTACAATTTATATCAGAAATTTTATGATTGTAACAGGAAATGAGTAGTGAATATGGTGCCTCGACAGGAATGCAGAACCCCTCATGATCAAAGTACTCAATTACAGCAGACCAGTTGATGACATTAATTATATAGTTCACCGGGCCTGGTGGTTCTACATCATACCTGAACAGTTGCTTAAAGTATTTGACTTTCTTTGGATTATAAGTTCTCCAAAAGTAGAAACATGGAAAGGAAGAACAATAAAACAATAGTCAAATGCCATAAAGCTATATTTAGATAATAAACAGTTATAACTTATAACAGATTAGATGGCTTTTTGTGCAGAACTTAAAACCACATACAGGATGAGGCCTAATTATGAAGCTAGAAGCTTGAAAAAGGAAAATTAGATAGTTGCTACTTGCTACTATATACTAATTATGTATATGGGTAAAAAATATGTTTGCTAGTGATCAAACAATCAATTTTAGGTTCACATGTGTATTTTAGAGATATTACCAAAATATATGATTTTACTACCTCAGGCTTCTGGTCTTTTCAGGGTCAGGAATAAACTCCTTGTCATCCCAAATTTCGGGCTGTCAATATCAGTTCGAATTAGTGGAATAGGACAGTCAACTGAAAATGAGCAAAAAAAATAAGGGTTTAGTGAGCATTACAAAAAGCTTTTACAATTCAAACTATTGCCCATGTGACCATGTCTTTAATTTAACTTCTTGGCTTCAAAGTCCTTTATCTGCTTTGCCAATAAAGATCCCAATCAGAGTACATACTTCCAGTCTGTTTGAGCCTTTGAGGATAGTGTAGGTAGCATCAGGGCGAAGGATGAAGGTATAAACATGTAACAGTTAGTCAGCCTAACAAGGAACATCTTATTTTAAGGAAAAACAACACCCTTTTTTAAACCGTAAACACTTCATTTATGCAATCACAAGCATGTGTCGTTTCAACCCAAACACATTCTGACCAATTACGGTTTACCCAACCCATATTGTCACCTGTAAATCAACTCGCATGAATACAAAGATTAGACGTGTCTATGATGGAAAATAGAAGAAAGTACAGGGGAGAAGACTGTTTAGTTCAACTACCATATAGCACTAAACATCCACTACGTTATCCACTTAATAACCTTCCACCAGCATCAAAACTTGGAAACAACAGGTCTAACAGCTTGAGTCTCAACTAGAACTGGTCAATCCAATCCAAACAATTAAGAAAAGAACCATCAATCACTGAAAACATTTAGGTCATAAACAAATTATCCAACTGCACAACAAAACACGTGTTTATTTAAGGAGCTTTCTATAGCCATAGATGTGTGGATTGTAACTCGACATCGTGAAACAAAAAAGCTGAAAAATTTACCCTTAAGGCCATCAAATACATTTTCTTCAACATCCGTTGTATTTTACTAACTGTTCTAAATCTGGTTCTGAGTAGGTATTTACAAACTTGAAACGGTAATTAGATATGTATCAACAATGAGGAAATTTTACCAAACTATGTGCGAAGTCCAATTTTGAAAATTTATGGAGGAACTACAATTTCTCAAGCATGTTTTCTGTAAAACTTTATATATAGAAGATTAAGGCCAAAGAAATACCGCAAGTTATGCTTGATCAAGACGGCTACCAAAACCCCAACATGGAGCATCCACTGTCACCAATTTGTATGCAGTCATAACTGGTTCACACCAATCCGGAAAATAAATCACATCCAATCATACACTTAAGCATTACACGGTGTTTTTATAATAAAACGCAAAGATGAACCTATCATCTCGAGGTAGCAATTCCAACCCATTGTCCCATTGTTTCAATTCAATACCTCTAACACGTAAAATTGGTCAAAAGTCCCCAAAGTGTATATTTAATGCATAAGACCTCTAAATCACTTTTGTACAAAATTAGATAAACAGTTATATGGACAAAAGGACAAATTAAAAAGGTTTCTGTTCAACCCAGTACCAAAAAATTACCCATTTTGACTAGCTACACAACCGGTCCATTTTGCCACCTCTTTCATTATCTTTATAAACATTATTAGAAACAAAGAGTAAGCACATAGCAACAACCTGCCATCCTTGTAAGAGAGGGCCACAATCGGTTATCACAGATTGGAATTTGAAAAAGTCAACAGTAATTGCTTCCAGTTACATAACTCCAATGATCATCAGATGTTGAAGCAATATCGATGATTTCAACCTCACAGTTGTCTATGTTGTTTGTTGAGACTGTGAACCTACACAATCAATTTTATGTTAGAAATATACAGTAGGTCGAGTCTTTCAGAGAATTCTCTGCTTATGTTTATAAGTGAAAGCTATGATTACATTTTCTGAGTTTCCATTGTCCACTCTACGAATAGTTTCTATTGTCAACGTAAAGCTTGTAAAATATGGACACTACAGAAAGCAGAAACGCAAGCAAGTTTTTTCTTAATAATAATAACTATAACTATTATTATTATTATTATTATTATTATTATTATTATTATTATTATAATAATAATAATAATAATTATTATTATTATTATTATTATTAAATAAAAATAAATTTGATGGAGACTAGCCAAGATAAGTTGGTAAATTCAGAAAACAATACCTATTTGACTTAATTAATGCCGATATCCCGAGTAATTTCATCAGAGAATAAAATAAGTAAATAAGATTTCCCTAAGAATATTAACTTACATAACTAAGGGAATCATGTCAACCCAGCAAACCTGTTGCATTTTGGGTACACCTTCCAAGCTTCCTCCTGCATCATGAGAGCATGAGTTGGACTCTATCCAGCATCCAAGTGAGACTCCCCCCAAAAAATGGAGAGACTTGTTCTTGCAAACGCACTAAGCCAAATAGGAGGAGCCTTGCTGCACATTTGACCAACACATTATATAATGTTGACTTAATTCTTATTACCTAAAAGGTGCAACATAGACCCTGCGTATAGTTTCACGGAAGTAGTTGCCTGTGAGCCAAATGTCTATCATAGTACTATTCAATAATAACCCTGTGGACCTAGATCTACAGTTGTATACTAGAGGTGGTATAAAGGGTGGGTCACCCAACGAGGAAAGGGCCAGGGCAAGTTATGTTGGCCTCCAAACACTGTTATGTCCATTTATACGATTTTGTGGTTAATTAATGCATCAACTATGATACGAAACTACTTTCCATGAATGCAACATAAATTTTAGTGCGTTAATCACCTCTTTTTCTTATTTGGTCACTGAAATGAAAAGATCATCAGTAACACCATCAAACTACCAAAAACAAAACAGTCGATATTAAAAATTCAGAAATCGATTAACAAAACTTGAATGAGTTGAAAGTCTGAAGCAGCATTGCTATCAATATTAACTTGCAAGAAAAATAACAAATATGTTAAACAAAAACAAAAGTGGTTTGAACTACCTTTAGAGGCAGTATACTTCCGATGTGTATCGACCCTTTCCAAATAAAATATCTTCAACATATCGATTTTATGAAAAATCCACCCCTTCAGTTTTGATAGTACTTTGCTGCTGCATTTTCATTACCATGTATATCTGAGCTACTTGATCGCAATGTATACTTAAGGCAACACAAAGTGTAAGATGTGTCATCAGATAATTCTTATTAAACTATGAGAAACCCTGCAATTTCAAATTTATAATAACTGCAAGTCTTAACTCAAGAAATTAATGCCTCGCACAGAGATAAAGTACACAATATCACATTTAAATCTCAATAATATTACCTCAAAGTTTAAATAAGTGTTACACAAAAATTAGTACATGCCAAAGAGAACATGTACTCAATCAACCACATACTCCTAGGAATATTAAGTCCTGGTATAATTTCGGCCATTGATCGAACAATCTTAGTATCTTCACTAACACATTTAAAGCAACGACCCCATCTTGGATCTTCACATAACTGCCAATGGGTGAAGAAAAAAGATGCTTAATCTTTCATGTTGTGAAATTTTCGTAAAATTAATAAACAAATTCGCAAAAAGTAATGGGTCAAAACATTTAGTCAAAAAAACTATCCAGAACAAACAGGTTGAAGTCGGCCTTGTTACTCCAAGACCAATATTATGTAGGAAAATAGAGGGGCATTAAAAACTTTACTATAGCCATGAACTGCATTAATCCTGAACATCAATGGTACTCTGATGCACGGAAACTCCTATAGGGGTGTCGTACCCGTATCCGATACTTATGGGAAACCGATACTTCTGAGAAACGCCTAGAAACATTTCAGATACCAGGGAAACGTTTCCATAGAAGTTTCCATGGAGTTTCAGAAAAGTTTCCGACAAGTTTCGGCCAAGTTTCTATTTTTTTAGGGTTTTCATGGGCTATTTTATGGGCTTTATGCATATATCCGAGCGGCTCTTCAAGTCCGTTTCTGTTCTTCTTCTGTTCAGTCAATCACCACACCAGTTCACCATTCCATTCCAAATCGCATACGGCATACTCATTTACATAACCATTTGATTATTGATAATTAATTGCCTTTGAAAGATTTAGTATTTTTGGATTTTACACTTAACATCAATATATATATATATATATATATATATATATTATGTTTTCCGTATATATGCCATTTCCGTATCTTGAAATTTTGAAATTTGCCGTTTCCCGGAGCCGTATCCATTTCCGTGCAACCTTGCAATGGTAAACCTAAGCGAGTAGACAACTATCCTTTTTGGAAATCGTTAACCACGTCAATGCATAATATCAGAGTTTTCTCTTTAGGAGGAGGACTGGGACTCGCTCCACTGGTCAATAAACTCCATAGCAAAGATTGTTATAATAAAAAAATCTTTACATGAAATTCAGGTAATTGAATACATAAAAGATGAGAAATTTTACAAAATCAGCTATGAAGTACTTCTGCCTTACTTCAGATATTGACAACGTAAGTTTGGGGGGGACGACATTTACATACAACAATATAATAATACAGTGAATTAGAAAATGATAAAGAATTCAAGAATTATGCATACTGAAATAAAAACAAAATACCAAAGTTTCAAAATTTAGTTTAGTTGCATATCCAAAAAGTTTGGTAACTATAATGATTGTGATAATGTATTTGCTCCCATTACAAAAACCCTACAACTCTTTTATTTAAAATTTTGATGTAAACAAAGTCTCCAGTTCCAGTTTCTCATAAAAACCACAACTTTAGAAGAAAACGAAACGACAACTAAAAAAAAAAAGGATTACAGTCGAAGGAAACTGATGGGCATGAAGAAACCCTAAATCCTTCAATTCAATCCAGTATAGCCATGAGCGAAATAAATTCAAAATTGATTTGTAACGCATATATCGTATAATCCAGGTGTTCAAAGAACGAAAGCAAGAAAGAAACCCTTAATATATGCGTAACGCATCGCTTTTATTAAACGCTACCGGTGAAACTTGATATATGCGTCGCGTTTATTATATGCTACTGGACAAAGTCAACTATGAAAGTCAAAGGCGGTCTTTTCATTTTACATACTAGTGTTAGATTAGAGGAAAATTAATGACAAATATAGTAATCTAGATCATTATGAGCAAACTTAAATAATCTTACAGTGTTTAAACTGAATATTAATTAATTTGTTATTATGCATTAGATGTATTATAACACATATGTATGAGACTTGTACATGATTAAAAGATAAAAAAAAACGACCATCCAGAAGATCTCTATCTTAATAACTTTTCATATAACATCCATTTGGATTTCACTGCATTTTATGATAACAAATAATATATCTTAGAACAAAATATATGTTAGGTTTCAAGTTTCCATCATCGCAAGTATTGACCCACACCGAATCTGACATGCAAACCCCACCCTGCCTGATCCACCCATCTTACCACTTTTAAAAATTCATTAATGGTGTCTTATACGTAAAAGAGAGTCATTAATTCCAACAAAAAAGGGTTTCAATCCATTTCAATAAACAAATTAAAACTTAAAAATTCACAAGTCAAATTCAGAAAAAAAATGAAATAAAAAAATAAAAATTGAAGAATAGCAAGGATAAAACGTGTGATCTGTACCATAGAGTAAAGAGAAAATCTGAATAATGCTCTTTAGGATTTGAACCTACGACATCAGGTTTTGGGGACCACGTTCTACCGAACTGAACTAAGAGTGTTTTTTTCATAAAATATAAGACTTTAAAGAAAAGGATCAACCCCGATACATCTTCTGTGCATACACAATATGGTATCATGATTCTATATGATATGTCCACTGTGAATTGATCTCAAATAATCCCTCATTACTGCTCAAAAGAGCAATAATAAGTAGGGATGACAGGATTTGAGCCCGTGACATTTTGTACCCAAATCAAATTTATAGATTAGAAACACTAGCATTTACCTTTAGTAAAGGTTATATACAAAATTACCTCAGCATATCTGTTAGTGCTTGAAATTTGAGCTTAACCAATTATTTTCGATAAATCACAAAGCAGCCAGCCTAATACCAAAACACATGGGTACCACATCCAAATATTTGATAGAGAGTTTACAATCTGTAACATATATATTTATTACTGTAACGGGAAATGAGCAGTGTATATGGCGCCTCGACAGGGATGCAGAACCCCTCGTGATCAAAGTACTCAATTACAAAGGACCAATTGATGACATTAACTATTTGAAATAGATAGTTCACCAGGCCTGGTGGTTCTACATCACACCTTAACATAATAGTACAATAAGAAGACAATGTAACAATAACGACCCTAAAAAGTTGAGTAAATGTTGGTCGTACATGAACAGTTGCCTAAACTATTTGATTTTCTTTGGATTATCAATTCTCTAAAAGTAATAACATGATAAGGAAGAACAATAAAACAATAGTCAAATGCCATGAAGCTATATTTAATTAAAATATAGTTATAACTTTTAACAGGTTAAATGGCTTTTTGTGCATAACTTTAACCACATCAGGTTGAGGCCTAATATTATGAAGCTAGAAGCTTGATAAAGGAAAATTAGATAGTTGCTACTTCCTACTATATACTAATTATGTAGATGGGTAAAAGATTTGTTTGCTAGTGATCAAACAATCAATTTAAGTTTTCATTTGTATTTTAGAGAAATTACTAGAATATATGATTTTACTACCTCAGGCTTCTTGTCTTTCAGGGTCAAGAATAAACTCCTTGTCATCCCAATTTTTGGGCTTTCAATATCAATTCGAATTAGTGGAATAGGACGGTCAACCGAAAATGAGAGAACTAAAATAAGGGTTTAGTGAGCATCACAAAAAACTCTTACAACTGCATATATTGCATGTGACCATATCTTTGATTTAATTTCTTGGCCTCAAGGTCCTCAATCTGCTTTGCAAGGGGAAGATCCCAATCAGAGTACATACTTCCGGTTTGTTTGAGGATAGTGTAGGTAGCATCGGGGCGATTTTTGGATAAAGGTATAAACATGTGAAAGTAGGTCAACCTAACAAGGAAATCTTTTTTTAGGAAAAACAACACCCTTTTTAAAGCCATAAACACTTAATTTATGCAATCACAAACATGCGTCGTTTCAACCCAAACACCCAAACACATCCTGACCAATTACCAATCATGGTTACCCCACCCATATTGCCACCTGTGAATCAACTCGCATGAATACAAAGAAGACTGTTTAGTTCAATTACCATATAGCATTAAACCTCCACTACATTATCCAATTAAAAACCTTCCACCAGCACCAAAACTTGAAGAGATGTGGACCAACGGGTCCAACAGCTTAAGTCTCAACTAGAACTGGTCAATCCAACCCCAAACAATTAAGAAAAGAACCATCAATCACTGAAAACACTTAGGTCATAAACAAATTATCCAACGGCACAACAAAACACTTTTCAATATAGAGAGCTTTCTATAGCCATAGATGTACGGATTGTAACTCGACATGAAACAAAAAGGGTGAAATGGGTGTAATAAAGACAACAATGGATGTAATAAAGAGGAAAGTCTTTACAGAATGTTTGAACTTAAAACAACAACCAAATATGTTAAACAGGTAGATGATTTGAGCTCGTATTGAAGGCAAACAACTAGAAAAAGCATATTAGAAAGAAAAAGTTGCAAATCCCAACTAAGCAACAAGAAAATCAGCATATACGTCTTTCAGTCTAGTTTATTTAAGAAACCAAGATAAGAAACTAGAAAAGATGCAGACACTTCCAGATCCATCCTAATCCCGCTTGATCTGGAGAATCTTTTTCGGCCTCAACTGCATCACAACAAGAAAACATGCCGACCCATTTAACATGACGAAAACAAAAGAATGAAAATAAGAAATCAGTGTCATACCTTTACTAACATAACTAATAATCTTTGACTGCAACAAAATTTGTATAATAAGTAAAAGTGTGGTATATGCTTTACTTAATTAATCCGAACCAAAATCTAATTTCGTTACATCCTTCTAATAATATAACATACAATATTGTTGTCTTTCATTATCTTGTTTGTAGATGAAGAGCCTGGTTGACAGAATCCAACATGGCAGCAATAACCGTGCAGACGAACAAAAAATCTTTCATGAAATAAAAAAAATCCCATAAATATATGAAATATACACTGCACCAACACAACCTGACCTTCGTGGCTACCATCTACACTTTAGAGATTGGGGAGGGCAAAGGAGACGAGCCGCTACTACATACTACTGGCAACATGTATTTTTGATACCTTTATGAATTCCATTTATTTTTGTTATATTAAATAATACACATTACCGATGGTTTCTCCACATTTTCCTGTCATTAGCTTGCGTTAGACGATGTTGAAGAAATTGAGAAGGATCAGAAGGGACATACTGCTAAAGTGAGGCGACTTAAAGCCGACCGAGATCAAGTAAGAAAGAAGGTCAGATGTGTTGGAAAAATTAAGTGTATATAAATTTTGATTTCGCACTATAGATTTGATGAGACAAAATATAAACTGATTAGAAAACACAAGTTGGAAATCTTGCAAAGGTAAATGGGAGGAATTCCAAAGTTTCCACTTCTAGTGCATTTCGTTTCCACCGTTAGTGTATTTGAAATGGAATTTCCCCAGTTAACACTGCTAGTGTATTTGAAATGGAATTTCCTCAGTTTACACCCCTAGTGTATTTGAAATAGAAGATTCCAAAGTTTCCACCCCTAGTATATTTTGTGTGTATTTTTAGATGATTAACACTACAAGTGGAGCTAGTGGGGTAGACAAGATTTCCATAAAAGCAGGGAACACTTACTATAAGATCATGTTTTATATTTTAGACAACTTTAAATATTATAATAGAGTTGTTTATTTTATAGGCATGCATGCATATGAAAAGTATGGTGGTACATGTACTATGTTTGAATTTTAAAGAAATTGTATTTTCAATGTAAGTCTTGTGGGTTTTTATAAATAAAGAAACCCATAGACATTTTAGTGTGTGTTTTTCTTGATGTATCTTTAGGCACACCCGATCTCATAATTTGAGATCGTTCCCATGTATACGCGTATAATAGTTTAGTTAGCTCTCTAAGGTTGTGCACAACCCGAATACAAATTAAGTGTATTCGTCTTGTTAACTCTTTGACAAGATTAGGGAGTTGTAGTGTCTTACATCGACAGAGTTGTAAGTTTTAGCTCCAAGGTTTACTTGTAAGTCCAAATACTAGATAGAGTATTTGTATTATTATTTCATTAATAATAATATTGGAGCTTTGGGTATTGAAAATCTTCTTGGTGTTCTTACTTTTCAATGTAATTTTTTTGTTTGGGTGTTCAAACGGGACCACACAAGATGTATGAAGCGGGTACTTGAAAAGGTTTATACAAAGAGAAAGAAAGTGCTTGTAAGCATGAACAGAAAAATGAGGTAACATCTGCAGTTCTTTATTTTTGTCAGAATATTTTGTGGAAACTTAACTGCTTATTGGCAAAAGAGGTATCTAATTATATTGTATATACAAACTGAGTCTCATTTACTTGATATGCTTTGATCTGTTTTTCCAGATCTTTAATGGAAGCAATGTAATGTTTATGCTTAATGTCCCACTCCTTCAGTTCTAAAATGATTTTAACACTATGATCTCTATAGTTTTTAACAGTTTTCTTGCATATAGATGAACATAATTTTACTTGTACCTCATTCGGAACTTGATCTGAACTTTCAGCTTCTCCAATGGCCATAAGAGCATGATTCTGAACTTCTTCAACTTGATCACTCCAATCATAACCACCCTGTGACACCAGAGCATTTGAGGTAGTCTCTTGAACTGGAATATTTCTCCTTTGTACTACATTAAACCCTCCAACTCTGTCCAGACCCCTCGGCATAACTTCCAGATCTTCCCCTATTTGTGTAGCTTCCAGATCTTTGATCATTTCCCTCTGTCCTTGTATATCTACACTCTCTAGCAAAATGACCCATTTTGTGACAGTTGTTGCACCCCACCTTGCTTTTATCAATATCAACATTGTCCTCTCTTTTCAATGCAAAGTTGTTCCTCCAGTCATTTGAAGATACCTTTTTACCCTTACAGTGATCATGGCCATTTGCCATTTGATGTCCATTTCCTCCAAATCATCAGAATTGACATGTTCTAACTTTTCATTAGTCAGTGAAGAGTTGGTGCAGATCCATATGACTTTGACTCTCTCTGCACTCTTTCCATAGACACAATGCAACATTCTGTGTATTTTGAGTATACCCAGTTCCATACCCAGCTCACAAGATTAAAGTTCTACAAAATTACTCAGAAAAATAAGAAAAAAACAATATAATAATACAATACAACCAATCAGGTTTTCAATAACATATAGGATAACAACAAAAAGTTATGTAGATGTTCAGATTTGAGAAGAATGTATTTAATAAAGCATAGGGGTACATATGTAAATTGACCTATTATCTATATTAAAGTGATAGATTAAAAGATTTAAATCATTTAATAATGATTAAATTGTTTATCTGGATATATATGTAACATTTTGAAGTTTGAACTTTGAAAGAATATTAATGTAATTTTAAAGTTTGTAAGGATATATATGTAATTTTTGAAGGTTTATAGGGATATAGATGTAATTCACCCTAAATTTAGAATATGTTTTTAATGTTTTATTGTTGGAACGTAAAGTTGATTGAGATGTATTGTTGCTAACAATTCATTAAAGTTGGCTTTTACTAAAAATTCATTTATTGTAATAGTGTATTTACAATGTAGTAATTATCACCTAATATCAATTTAGGAAGAGTTATGAATAGTAACTTTTTATCTTTTTTTGAAAGGAATTAGTGCAGGTAAATGCATCAAACTATGACCCGAAATTTATTGTATGTACCCATCTAAAATTTGCTCTATTGTATGTATCCATCCTGGAAAAAAGCATATTGTATGTACATCTTGACCGTTTGACCCACTAGCCGGTTACCAAGTTGACCAAATGCCACGTTGAATGACCACGTGTACTACCACGTCACGGATACATGCAATAGACTTCATTTCTAGGTTGGATACATACAATAGACCAAATGCCACGAGAAGGTTCAGAAACGGTCACGGTAACGATTAGACCGCGTACATCGTAAGTTTAATAAACGGAAACCTATATATAGCTATAATATATAAATGGAAACCTATATATAGCTATAATATATAATCGGAAACCTAATCAGGCATATTCATATTCATCCTATATATAACGGAAACCTATATATAGCTATGATGGCAAAGCGTTAAATTTCTGCCTTTATTACATTACGATAATAATGGAGAATAAATTAATGTGTGTACTATTCATGAGAAATTTGTAAAGAAGAGAGTTAATTTGAAGCATTCTTCGAAGAGCTCAAAAAGATGCCGCCTCTAATGAAAAAGCATATGTTGCCTGATCTTTGGAGAGGGTCAAATCTGTTGAAATTGTTTTATAACGCAACCAAGAATGTAAGCCCTTTAACAGTTTTTTTCTTTATTTAAAAAATTGTTTAATTCTCGTTATTTTATTTATGTGGTTGACTTAATGCTGGCTTCGTGTTATCTATTTTAACAGGTACTCCGTGCTACTGTGGTAGAGCAATTCGAATCTTGTATCTTTGATGGTAAATTTGCAGGTACCAAACTTAAGTGCAAGTTATTTTTCTTCACACAATTTGATTATTTGATCATATTATGTCTAAACGACACCTATTGACATCAAGGATAGTGAACCTACGTGGTACTACTCAAGATTACCCAAGATTCATTTAAAACTTTTAAATAAGGTTGTCTGTTTAGTTTGGAATCAAACTCCAATACACACTTTGGTTGCACTTAGTAATTTGACCCATTTGTTTCAATTGGGTTGATATGAGCTTTGTATGTTATCTCCAGCTGGTTGGACAAATGACTTGTCAGACCGACTTGAAGTCACCCACAATGTTTTTTAATTTTAAAGCCACCCATAAAGCTATTTTACATAGAATAGGTTATAAGAACAATATTGGTTTATATGTTCTTACTCGTCAACTATTATTGAAATTTATAAAAGGGCAATAACGTCCTGGCAACTTGGCCTGACCCATGAACTATTTAAAATATTATTTTATGATCATATTAGTAAACTATCTAAGGTGTGTTTCTTAGTTGCACCTGTAAATATACATTGATGTCACCAGAGGTTCAGAGAGAAACGAAGATGCTTGGACCACCTTATGTTATCGGCGGATTGTGAGAACGCGTTTTTCTTCTTTTTCTTATTCCGTTTATATAATTTCTCGATTTCCTTTGGTGACTCTGGCATTTTACGCAATCGACTTGTTATTTATTGCTGCCATTCTTCTTTCTATTACATGTTTATTAGGGTTTGCTGGTTGTTTTTGCCTCCCCTGCATCATGGCCTTCATATATTGCATTCGTAACCAGCTGGAACTAGATGATTTTATATTTCTTATCTTTAATTTACGTCTAGTTAGTTTACAGATGAACTTGACAACAATGCACAGCAAGGTGTATCAGAGGTACACATTAGAATCCTTCCTAAATAGAGATTTGAGAAGTCCAATAATGAAGGAGCAACCTGATGGTGGAGCATGTGTAATGGTCCCTGTTGAAACAAATGGTCCAGATCTATCTGTTGAAGGTATTCTTCTAGCTGAGGAGGTTGTAAGTGAACTGCCAATAATAGATGCTTATGTATTTTGTGCTTGAGTTATTAAGATTTGGCCATTTACTAATAGGCTATAGAATTATGGAAGCTGAAGTCAGATAAGACGTTTTCGACCCATTTACTTATGTTGGATAAATTTAGTTTTTTTTTTTATTATTATTATCTCAAATATGTCAAATGGATCAATGAAAAAATCAATGTATATCCCACAAATGCAGTGTTGGTGAAGATCGTGCTTCTGAACAGCATCAGAAACTTGAAAACATTTCTTGAAGAACTCAGAATGAAGCCGCTTCAAATAGCTGTAGAAACAGCATATGTTGCATTTTTCTTTGGAGAGGGCCAATTCTATTGAATTTTTCTTAACAAAACCAAGAGTGTAGAACCTTTAACAAATTTTCTTAATTGTTAAAATATCTTTATAATATCAATTTGGTTGACTAAAATTTGGCTTCCTGTTATCCGTTTCAACAGGTAGGTCATGCTCTACTGTGTATAGCAACTCGATATTGCAGCGTTGATGAAAAAATTGGGGGAGTCCAATATCTACGTAAGCTACTTGAAGCCATTGACCGAAGGTTTGTGTGTTATTAAGGTTTTATTGTTTTCTTTCAGGCATAATTGATCTGTAATTTTAAGAAGTCTTGCTATCTGATTTACCTGTTTATTATAGTTGCCATGATCATTATAGTCCTGTTGAAGATATTGTCATTTCCACTATCGAGTGTCAGGGAGTAGAGAAACAGTTCCTGACTTGTTATTTGTTCAATGTTAGAATACTATTTTCGAGAATATGCTATAGAGGAGTGTTATTTGTGTTGGAAGACCACTAGTCTCATTGGTAACTGAAGTAATCGGTATTATTAGAAAGCTTTCTATAGATGATTGTTAGAAACTGATAAATGTATATAGTGCTTTTCTATTTGCTGGACAACTTTAGAAACTCTTAGCATTCCTTCAAGAGCTCAAAAAGATGCCGCTTCTAATTGTTTTTGTGAAAGAGCATATGTTGCTTGATTCTTTGGAGATGGTAAAATCTATTGAATTTGATTATGATCAAAACCAAGGGTGTAGGCCCTTTAGCAGCGTTTTTTAAATTGTTTAATTCTCTTTCTTTCATTAATGTGGTTGACTTAAAGTTGGCTTCCGGTTATCTATTTCTACAGGTACTTCTTGCTACCGTGGTAAAGCAACTTGAAGTTTGTAGTGTTGATGGAAAATTTTGCAGGAATCAAAATTCCGTGTAAAATCTGTTAAATTTGATTATGATCAAAACTAAGGGTGTAGGCCCTTAACAGTGTTTTTTAAATTGTTTAATTCTATTTCCTTCATTAATGTGGTTGACTTAAAGTTGGCTTCCGGTTATCTATTTCAACAGGTACTTCATGCTACCGTGGTAAAGCAACTTGAAGTTTGTAGTGTTGATGGAAAATATTGTAGGAATCAAAATTCACTGTAAAATCTGTTGAATTTGATTATGATCAAAACCAAGGGTGTAGGCCCTTTAACAGTGTTTTTAAAATGTTTGATTCTCTTTCTTTCATTTATGTGGTTGACTTAAAGTTGCTTCCGGTTATCTATTTCAACAGGTACTTCATGCTACCGTGGTAAAGACTTGAAGTTTGTAGTGTTTATGGAGATTTTTGCAGGAATCAAAAGTCAGTGTAAGCTACTTTTCTTCGCACTATTTGATTATTTGATCCTCCCATTTCAAAACGGCATCTACTGACATTAAGGATAGTGAACCTCCGTTATGCTGCTCAAGATTACCCTAGGTTTCATATCAAACTTTAAATAGAAGGTTTTAGTTAGGAATTGAACTCTAATATTCTCGTTGGTTGCACTTAGAGGTGGCAAATACGACCCATTGGTCTTAAAGTGGGTTGATATAAGCTTTGTATTTTACCTCCCACTGGTTGGACAAATGCCTTGTCAGGCGGGCTTGAAGTCATCCAAAATGTTTTCAAAATTTTAAAGCTGCCCATAAAGCTTTATGACATAAAATAGATTATAAGAACAATATAGTTTATGAGATATTTGATTTTTAAATATGTGAGAGAAATGAGTTTTATGACACGTGACACATTCTTATTAGTTCCTCCATTCTCATCAAATTTTCCGATTTGAACCTCACTCATATAATATATAATTACACTTTATCAAACATGTATGCCTTCAAATTTTTTTAATGAAGACTCTACTGAACGATCCATATGTGAATCTCAGGCTAACAAACACTTGCTTTTATTTGCTTTACCACCTTCATTGCGCTTATAACGAATTTGATATACTAAATCTCATATACAGCTTCTTGAATCTTTCTTTCGTTGTACATAAAATCAGAAAAATGCCTCAAATAAATTGTTTTAGAAAATTATTTTAGACATACCCTCATACATGTATGTATGTATGTATGATCTTACCCTTAGAGATTATTGTCCTACTTGTATAATTCTAACGTGCCATGTAGCATTTACAGTCTACATTCACACTTCAAATCTTCATTTCAATTATTTCTTAAAGATACTTCAATAATTTAGCTTTAAGTGGGAACGATGTGAGGCAACGCTATCGACATCCAAAAGTTATAGATACAACGCATCTAATCCTATAATAGAATGATCATGAATAAAGTGCTTTTTGTTTAGTGGTTTACACTTTACAACCCCAGGGGCCAGTCACTTAATTCATAAGTGTAATTCTCCTAAATAGGTGTACTAAGATAAAATCATGTAAGAAATGTAACACAGAAGTACTTTATCGATTTTATTATTAGATTTATTCTCTAATCATTCCGTAACATATCCAATTTGTCATAACACGATTAAATGTTTTCTAATCGTATATGGCTATCCTTTTATTGTGTGTTGATGCTGAACAATTAGACATGTAGAGAGTTAAGGAGTCAAAATTACATGGAGATAGTCAAGAGTCAAAAATTTTAAAAGAGAAGTAGAACAAATAATAAGCATAGTAGAAGTAGATGTCTACTGTACAAATAACAAATTATAGGCTACTAACTTAATAAGATAATGTTCACCCAACGCGCCCATTCTATTATTATAATTTCTGAAAGGGAGCTGATTTTAACAAGTAAGTTTTTACTTGTCATAAGAAAATAGTACAACTGGTTAATGCACTGTTTCCTTGTGACAAGTAAAAGTTTACTTGCCAAAATCAGTTCTCTTTCTGAAAATACGTAAAAAATAAATTCTTTAAGGTAGTAGTGACTAATTTAAGAATTCCCCCCTCAAAACTAAAAAAGCAAAAATAATTTTATTTTTGCCGTATCCATATAATTTTTCCAGCTCGGCTCCTGTACATTCAATTTAATAGAGGTCCCACGTTAGACCAACACCCTCAACCATTTGGGTACGCGCTCAGGGGCGCTCCTGTACATTACGTCAATGTTTCAATCCCAGCTATATAAATCCATGGCTATAAGCGTTAAATTCTTCATTCGTTAATCTATATACACATAACCTGCTTGAAAGTAACATATATACTTTTTCTAGCGCACTACCTTAATTTACGAATAAAAAAACACTTCTAATAAAGCATTAACTTTTACGTACTGATTCAACCGTGAAATAATTACAATGAACGAGAGAGATTATCAACATATTGCTCATATTGTAGATGTTCAACATAATCTATACCAACCAGGACCGTTAAATCTACCTCGTCAAGATCTTTCCAATGGTACGTCTTAACTTCTTAGGTGTTTTTGTCTTTCATTTATAATAACTAATTGTAATATAATTTTATCGTTTACTGTTCAACCTATTAATTCTGGTAATGATGATAACCATTTGAGTACAGTTTTCTGTGGGTCCACTCTATACATAGTTGTCAATACAATACAATATGACCTATGGGTTTTACTGTTTAACATGTTATTAGAGGGGACATGATCCTAAGATTTTGTTGATCGTTGAGCCGCCTGTCGATCTTTATGGTTATCCTCCGCCTCTAAGCGTTCTAAAGCCATCACATCGTCTTCTCTAAAAAGCTTTATTTCCGATATGTTTTCACCGTCAAACACCACCGCAGAATATGAACGATTTGTATAGGTTATATCTGAGTTGTTCGTTGCCAGCAGCGCCGTCACAGTCCAAACCGCAGGCATTTTTTCTGATGTTGTAAACAGACACCATCTATTTAGTATAAAGAGGTTCATTGAGTGTGTGTAGGAAATTTTCTCTGTTTGGAAGCTTTGACCCATTGTTCGACCAAGACTTGTCACTTATTTTCGGTCCATTTAACTTTTTATTATTTTTTTCTTCTTGTTTTCGACAACGGACGGTGTTGTTTGGATGTTTTGAAAATGATTTTGAGAATAATTGTGGGGATGTTTATACATTTTTATGTGTAAATATGAGTATGTAAGAAATAAGAGTTCGTATAAGGTGCGTGAAAAAAGAAGTTTTGTGTGTAAATATGAGTGTGTAAGAAATAAGAGTTCGTATAAGGTGCGTGAACAAAGAAGTTTATATATATATATATAGAGAGTTTGTATCAAATGAGAACACTTTAAAAATAAGAACGGCTAAGAATGCTTCAAATGCACAATTACTCTTGATAAAATAGTTAGATTAACATTCGTACATCTCAAATATACAAGGAAAAACAAATTTACACTTATAAAAATGCTGGGGGAAAATAAAGAAAAACAACATTCGAATATGTGATGCGGGCCCCCATTTTTGCATTGTTGGATGCGTCGCCAAAACAACTCAAACCAACAGACGCAACCCACAAACGAAGAGAAATGATATGTTCACATAAATTTTACAAAAATTTATTTACAAAATGATGTGGACGAATGAATTGAAGGAAGAGAATGATGAGTGAGAAGTTACAAATGAATCTCATTGGTAGATCACATGTGCTTTTTCATTTTGTAAAAATTATGTGGATATAGCATCTCTCCTAACAGAATCGGTGCCGGTTTGAGGATGCGTGTCGGTGTTGGGACCTGTCTAAGGTCATCAGGTTAAGATAATAGAACAATTTACTAAATATTATGTATCCAATAATATAAACAGTATACTCTACACAACTAAAGATTGTTAGAGCACAGTGAGTGGACACCGTTCCAATAAAATCTTTCATCCAAAACACTATAACACAGTGTTTTGCCACTTTATTGCAGTGTCCTCATCGGTGTTCTCATCAATGTTTATCTCACAAATGTTGTTCTCATCTTTTTTTTTTTTTGGTTTTGCCTCACACAAAGACTAAATAAAAAATGTAAATAAGTTTTGAGAACATTGTTCAGAATAGTGTCCACCACACCACAAAATCCTCAACAATAATATTCTTCTCAAAAAACTGTAAAAACAAAATCACCACTCCCTATGCTCTTAATGAGTAACACTCTATTAGAGTTTTTGGTAGAAAGAGATTAAAGAAGATGAGGTAATAGGATGGGATATAAGACAAAAGAAATGATGATACTCTTAAAGTCTTAATGTTCATTTTTTAACAACTTTTTCTAAAGCTTTTCCAATGTAGGGTATGTTTGGCAAAACTAGCTGTAGGTTGTAGCTGTAGCTGTTGGTTGTAGTTGTAAGCTGTAGCTGTAAGTTTAAGTTGTAGGCTATAACTTTATTGCTGTAAAATTGTTTGGCAAACTAACTGTAGCTGTAACTTTGAAGTATAAAATGACTTAAAAGAAGCTTTTCATTTAAATTAAAAGCTACAACTACTACACACAAGCTTTTCAATTTGGAGCTTTTCATTTAAATTAAAAGCTACAGCTATTACACACAAAACAAGCCTTTTATTATTTTTGGATCTTTTATTTTTAAAATTAAAAGCTAAAGCTCCTCACCAAACGGGAGAGGTTTTTTCAAAAAGCCTTACAAAAAGCTTTACCTCTAACAATAAAAAAGATTTTCTTACATACAAACTATTTAATATTATTAAATTAGATAGGAAAGAAATTACAATAGCTTGATATTTATAAAGCTTTTACATTTTCTTTCTTCTTTATTTTATTCGTTTCCAATGATTTGTGTATAGGAATAGCTTTTTCTTGTTAGAGGAAAAACTTTTTTAAAAGCTTTTATCATTCAGGCTCTTGTTGGAAAAGCTTTTAAAAAGTTATACAACTTTGATCATTGGAGGTGCTCTAAGTTATATAGAGATGAGGGTAAATTGCAATATTTCATCCATGTGATTATATAGATTTACTGATTTTGTCCTTGAATATTTTTTTCTCTACTTTTTATCCTTGTGCTTGACCTTTTTGACATTTCCGTCCTTTTCACTAAATTCAGCTAATTTTCTTAGTTATTTCCAATAAAATGACTCAAACGCCCTCGTCTTTAATCTCAAACCCTTATTTCCTTTTTTCTTTCCATTTCCTTGTTTAAGCTCCAAACCCAAATCACAATCAGTAAATCTAAAAAAAAAAACCAAACTCAAAATCACTGTCAACATTTCTCAAAATAAAAATGAAACACACACACATATATATATATATTGCATTTTTTGGGGGAAAAGGGAGATTAGTATTCATCAAGAAGCATATTACATTCACCCATACAAATGTCGAAAAACGCAAACTAAAATTTAATAAATGTTAATCAGAATCGATGCATATGAATGTTAAGCTTCCTTGATAAATTCTTTCTGCAAGTTATAACATCGATTTATGAATATTTGATCCAAATCCGTTAATATGCATCGCGGTGAATATTAGTTAATATGCATTGTGATGAATATTAACAATAAAAATATTTTTCAAATAATGTGAAGTTTTAATATGTATCGTGATACATATTAGTTAATATTCTTCTCAGTGAATATTAACAATTTATTAAATAAATATTCATCAACTAATGTTATGAATAAAAATGAAATTCGTTCGTTAAAATATTCTTTATAGCATCGATTTTGATAACTATTTACCGGTAAAAATAATTTTTTGTTGACGTTTTGATTAATAATTGTAATATGTTTCTTGATGAATACTAATGAGAACCACTTAAATATGTAATTGTTCACATATGATAATGTCAAAATATATATAAATTGTTAATAAGAATCAATAAGACATTTTAACAATATTTTTAAAACCGGAAATCGGATCGGACCGGTGAGGGGTTCGGTTCCGGTCGGACAAGTCTGGCCCAACCGCCCCAAAACCGACCCAAAACGCAATTATTTAAAAAAAATCAAAAAGCGACCCAACCGGTCCGGTTCCCGGTTGAACCGCCCGGTTTTGATTGAACCGCCCGATTTTGATCGAATCGCCCGATTTGTTAACTAGTCAAACATTGGTCAAAACCGATTTTGGGGTTGCCGGAATCGTCCATTTTTCCGGTTGAAGCGTTCGGACCGGAGCGGTTCAACCAATTTTTAAAACATTGCGTTTTAATCTTTATACTAATTAGAATTGCTAACTATAACTCAAAGTTGGGCTTTCCCCTTACCCATTAACCTTCGTTCTTGAAACGGGTAACGAATTCTTTATCTAATATTGAAATGACTTATATGTTAAATCCAAGCATAATTATTTCATAAAAAGTTTAGATTTAAGATTTATAGTAGATATTTTATTTTTATATATGGTTAACAGAGATGCTATGGGATTAATTAAAAAGAGATGTAGAATTTGTAAAATTAGGGTAATTTGGATGGTACGTTGACCCCTATCATAATTTAATGTTATTCGTTCGCCCATCTGTAAGCAGTGGTGGATTTAAAATTTTATACTAAGGTATGCAATATTGGTTCAAAAAAATTTCCCCAGCTTACAATAATACATAGGAAAAATTCACAGTAGCAACTTTTTATGGGTTCAATAATTTGGTATATATTTTGATTTTTGAATATGATTATTCAAGAATGATTCGGCTTTTGAGTTCAAGTATTCAAGATCAGTTGGCTTTTGGTGTTAATCAAACATGAAAAGTGGTTAATGTTATGAGTTCGGAATTTATATATTTAGCCATTTGGGCATGTATGATGTATCTATACGTGAAGCAAACAAATAGCTTGAAATATTGAACTCTTATGTGATTAATCTTCTTATAAAGTGATTATACAAACAAACAAAGTGATTACTAGTTCTAATTTTGTATCTAGACACTTAAAGACACCTTGATCTTATCAACATATCCGAAATTCAAAACTCGTTTTGTATAATCTAAGGCAATTTTATTCTTGATGGAATTTTATGACTAAACATCAATTGATTTGTCAATGAGTAGCAGATACCTGATAATCTAAACTTACAAAAGAAGTAAAAATCATGTAAAGTTAAGGAGAGATAACTAAATAATTATATAAAGACCTAAATCCACTTTACTCTATGATCAAATTTACATGTTGACTACATATGGAGTATCACAATGTACCACTCTACTAGACTACTAGTAAGTCAATAAAAGATTAATATATGGTTCTATTTTTTGCCTTCTATCTATATATTGGAATACTTTATTAGTTTTATTTGGAGAACAAAAGGGAGGGTATGCACTACTTTTTTGAAGGGTGTGCACTCTCTACATTATGATATAAAAAAATTCCAAAAAAATAATTCAATTTGCACTGCTCAGTAGAATTTAAGGGTATGCAAGTGCATACCCTTCGGTGAACACAAGTCCGCCCCTGTCCGTAAGGAGCGTCAACGACGAACAAATGATTTGTTCACAAATCACATACATATGCAGATGAACGAATGCGAATCTCTAACATATCGGTTACATATTAAGATATGGGCATTTGTAGTGGCTTTAACAATTGAGGAATGACCAGTTGGTAATATATAAAAGGAGTACGTATGTGTACACTTTCTGTCTACATGGAGTCCAAGAGTACCTTAGCGTACTTTGAGCGCCGAGAGGGAATTCATCCCTACAATGACACATCGTTAGTTTAAAGCTTTAAACTTTGCCACCTATAACTCTTATAGCTCCTTTTAAGTTTTATATTGATTCTGTTTCTTTCATCATCCCGGCCATTTCTGTTAAAAATCTATTTGGTTTCCAAAATAAAAAGAAGAAAAATATGTGTCTTTTTGGTTCCTTTCTGTTAGATAAGTTCCTCTGTAGTTCGTTTTTGGTACTCGACTTATTTATTTTGCATCAGCGGATTTCCAATTGATTTGCATGCACCAAAACATTAGTCATATACATACAGGTTACAAAAATAATGACTTTATTTTGAAATTACTTTCAAGGAACAAACGGATCCTACAAGCAGATACGTCTTCCATTACTGTATAAAGCCCTACTAATGGGGGATCTGAAAGCAACTCAGAGTATCATTGGAAAGGGCTCTGATCTGGTACGGTTTAGCATAACTGAAACGAATGAAACGGTACTTCACATAGCTGTAATGGGGAAATCTACCCCGTTAGTGGATTATCTAATAGAGAATATGGAAAAGCAGGATTTCACACTTCAAAATAGAAAGGGTGAAACCTGCCTCCATATGGCAGCCATTACGGGGGATGTTGAAATAGCTGAGAAATTGATAAGTAAGAATGAAAGCCTGCCGGATATCCCTGACAGTCATGGGAAAACACCACTCTACAGGGCTGCTTTGAACAGAAAGCATAAAATGGTTCAATATTTGTATAACAAATCTCCAAAAGTGACAGATGGCATCTGGACAGTTGAGTATCGGAGCAACATCCTTTTGAAATGTGTGGAGGCTAATCTATTGGGTAAGTATTTTGGATCTATCTATCTATCTATTACTACGTACTATTACAAAAACATTCATTCACTACAATAATTGAATGATTCATCACTAAATGCTGAATCGGATTCAGTGTGTTTGTTTATGACCTCTGAATTAGGTGATCGTGATGAACAAGGAAAAGTAATGTTGAACCTTTCATTGTGTAAATAGTCACTAAATCATTCAGCACCTCAACCATCACTTTAATACCCTCATTTTATTGGATTAATATACATGCAATATCAAACTTTCATAAAATATTCAATTTAGGGAACAAACTATATTTTTTAATAAAAAATAGCTTTACATTAAAAACATGTTATCTAGTGTAAAATAGAACCGATTAGCAATATTTGGATTCACCCTTTTGAGCAATTTTATAAAGTTTAGTTATCCGTGCGCATATTACATATAGTTAGTTAGGGTAGATTTAAGTAGATAAAATTTATTCTATTTCATTTTCTGACAGTTTGATTTAGTGTATCTTAACCCATTTTATTTATCGCCAACGTCTTCTTTTCACGTGGTTTCTTATCTCACGTTCTTATCCAGTTTTTTAAATATGATCTTTGCAAGTGAAAATATTATATTAATTTCGAAAATCACTTCTTGATTGAACGGTGCAACTATGTTACCTTCATTAATTTTAATTTTAATTTTAATAGGCAAATGACGAAGGTTAATTCTTTGAAATGTAAACCAATTGAATTTCAACTTCAAAACTAAAATTAGTTAAATTCATGTAAAAATTTTGAAGTCATGAAAATCTTTTTAATATGTTGCCTTTAAATTAAATATTAAATATTAAGAATTATGTGTCTCTTAATTATACATTAAAGTTACTGAGTATATGTCTTCACATTATATGTCTTATTTAACATGTCGTATTTGGTTAGGTTATCAATTATATATTTAAAAACACTTATTGAACGGTTAAATTTCATGTAAAAGGTTAATATGATAATTCATTCAGAATAATAGTTTTTTCAGGGTTAATACACACGGAGGGAATTAAAGTATCTCAAAATGTTCGTTTGGGGTACTAAAGTTTATGATTTGACAAAACTGTAACCCAACTTTTAAAACCTCCTCCAAGTGAAAAATGAGCTAATAAAGATTCATCAATTTGAACAATTTTATAAACTTTGATTATCTTTGTAAACATTTTAATAAACTTTTGTTATCCTTGTAAACATATTAATAAACTTTATTTACCCTTAAACACACTACGTATAGTTAACTCATAGTTTTGTCAAATCATAAACTTTAATACCCCAAGCGAACATTTTGAGATATTTTAATTCCCTCCGTGTGTATTAACCCATTTATTCATGTTCAGAACTTTTCAATCATTTAGGCTTTCGCCAAATCATTCATGAAAAATATATATGACAAAGTTTTATGAAAAGTTTTTGAACGAAGTCTTTTATGTACTAATACACATTATCACATGCTGGGGAATATTACGTTATAAGATTAATAATGACATAATCCTCAAAGTTTTTTTTAACCATTCAAGTTTACTTTTTTCCATGATTTAATCCTTTAAATTTCAAAAGTTTTGTCGTATGTCCCTACAATTCAAATTTTTAAGGGAAATGATAGATACAACATGAAACTTGATTGATACAACAAAATTGTGCAGTACTGACTTGTACTATATGCATTAATTATGTATAATTTTGTTGTATATGTATTAAAACTTGTGTTGCATTTATCAACACCTATTTTTTAAAGTCAAATCAAAAAGTAGCATTAATGCTTTTATTGGTTGTTTATCTCTCTCCTAATCTTTTTCGGTTAAACTTGACAGATGTGACTCTCATATTTTTTATCTAACTTAGATATATCTGATTGGCCTATCAATCAATCATTTCTCTTATGAGAATAATATAATTTATGAGTTTTTTGACTATCAAATATCTTTCCAGATGTCGCATTAGATATGGTGAACGATCGTCCAGTACTT
Organism: Pseudognaphalium luteoalbum; assembly: GCA_963422505.1. Lineage (NCBI taxonomy): Eukaryota > Viridiplantae > Streptophyta > Magnoliopsida > Asterales > Asteraceae > Pseudognaphalium > Pseudognaphalium luteoalbum. Next base: position 3,376,627 of record OY730192.1, read on the forward strand.
GCTGCTAACGGGGATGTATTGATACTATTGGCTCGGAAACCTCATGCGTTTTTTATTAAAAGACCTAGTATTGTGGGTAGACTCATTCGTTCAAGTAAGAACGCCATAACCATATATTTCCTCTTTTGTTATACTTAAATTTGATGGGTTTTTACGGTTAATTTTAATTAAATAATAAACAATAATATGTGGAAAATAATTAAAACAATAAACTCATTACCGCGGATCCAAATACTTGATTTAAATCAATCAAACAAATAGACGAAAGAAACAACTTATAGCGACTTACTCGGTATGATCAATCTTTTGTTTCTTGTTTGGAGATGCCAACGCGTCCAACGCGTTCATACCAATATTTGTCATCTTTATAGATACAACCGCTAGTTGTTACTTAATCTTATTAATGTGTTATCCTTTACTACGAATTAGTTACAATGCGCACAAACCAAAAACAAACACGCAATTGTGTGTATGGTTCGACAAACCCAAAACCGAAATCGGTGTTGGGGTTTTTTGTTTGGTTCAGCCGAACAAAAGGAGAGGGAGAGGGAGAGAGAGTGAGGGTTTATGGGGTTTTTCTAGTTGTGTGTTAATCAAACCCTAATGAAACCCCCTAGCATTATATTTATAGATAACTCCAACTTTTTCACCAAGTTATACGTGATTTACACTTTAAACCCTTAATTAATATTTAGTTTAACATTTCATACTAACCTTTAATTAACTCTACATAATTCATAATTAATTAAACCCATACGTATTTGTCGATGATGCATTAGTATGACCTATTAATGTCTTAATCATCGAATTAAATAATTAAATATAATTATTATTCACACTATTCTTTCAAAATTTAGTGTCTTTCACACTAAATGACTTGTTCAAGAGGGGCAATGGGAAGTCTTCCCCCCCTCCCCTCAAAATAAAAATAAAACTCTCAGCAAGTAAAGTATTATATGTATAAAATATATTGATTGTGTAACTTTTGACTAAAATTATAATATAGAGAACTAGAGAAGAAATTAATTTTGGTCTTCAGTGGAGGAAATGAGACTAAAGGTTTACGGTAAAAGCTCTATGACAGGGAACAGGAAAGATGGAGATGTACTTAATCAAATTAGAGAAGTATACTTTAAGCACCATATAATTTTGACCCCTTAAAATTAAAGTTCAAGATCGTCCACTAATCTAGAATCGTTATAACTGTTATAATCCTATTAGACATATGTACATTTTACGTGCATATATTTTTACTACATTATAAAGAGTTTACACTCTTTCTTTTTAAGCCTTACGGTTTCAAGATCCAAAAAGATAATAATACCCTTCCTTTAACTTCAGTAACATAGAAACATTTTATTGACTTAAATAATATGTTAATAATATCATTGCCTTAAATACTTCGTACTAATAAATTTATCATTAATAATCTTTTCATACTATACGTTAAACTATTGCTTGAATTATAGAACTCTTTTACCTTTTTATAATATTTTTTGGTTATTAGTTACTTTTGAGTAACATAAAAATAAAACCGTACCTAAAGTCTTCAAATTAACTTTCTTTAAATTTTACATGTTTTTAATAGTTGTAATAAATTAGAAGTGACTCGCAACTCAACCATCAAGCTCGTAACGTCATTTTAATGTATTGATGTAATAATGTGTTTTCATATGATTTTTAATTTTTATTTAATACTTTAGATCGAATAGACATGATTAAACAATTTATACCCGCTGCATTGCGCGGGACTGTGCTAGTTCTTATCAAGTTGTGTATTTTGTGAGTATAAACTAAAGTGAATCCTCATTATTTATTTTATTCATTATCATCATTACTCTCATTCAACAAGATCTTTAATTAAGTTATTTGAGGGGATCCTAATCCAAAGTATCCATATTATATTGGTCAGAATATATATATACTAGGTAGTACACAGCTGTGCAAATGTACATCTCAGGGTTTCATAATTTATTTTGTTATCTTATAAGATCAGTACGGATTTTAATACTTCCTTCGTCTCAATTTAATTGTCTCTGAATAAAAAAATAGGTGGTTTGAAAATAAATAATCATTACTCCTTACTGATTGTAGAACGATATTTTTGCCCCTTACTAATTAATTAAGGATTTCCTACATTTTCGTATTTCGAATTTCAAATTGGGATAAAATAGTAAACTTAATTAAATTTTCCTTTCCATATTTAGTAGTGAAAAATTAATTTGAGACAACTTAAAAAGGAAATGTGGAGAAACAAATTGAGACGGAGGGAGTAAAAGAGTATATATGATTAAAAAATAATAAAAAAGCCTAAACAATTGCCTCTTCAGCACAATGTTTTAAATTAACCAACTCGTATCCATTGCATAATATGTGTTATGGTTTACAAAGTATTTAATTTGATCAAAATGTTAACTTTACGAACATAGTATGAACTTTCATATCATAAATATCTAAGAAAAAAAATATTTTGGTGATAAAAAAGGTTGTCATAAAATGTCCACTTTGGTCATGCACATAGTTTAAAATATTCACCAATTGAATTAACATCTCTACATGAAAGTGAATACTTATTTAAGACAATCCAAAATAGTAAGAAAATTGAAATGAACTAGAAACCGTACCAAATTGTAAGTTGATCCTACTATTTTGTGTTTTGAAAATAAATGGACCGAAAACAGTATCAATTGTAAGTTGATCCTAGTATTTTATGTTTTGAAAAAAAAAGAAAAGAAAAGAAAAGAAAAAAAGGGCGCAACCGTGGCTTGAACTCTCATGTATGGTTTATAAGGTAAAACAACAAACCACTTCATATAGCTGCCTTCATTGTTTGCGCTTGGTAAAATTTGTCTTTTATAGAGCAAAGATATTGTTTTTTTAAAGTGGACAATTCACGTGGTGAGCCAACCAATACTTTTGTCACACATGTCGAATGGTAAGTCTACTACAGTAAAACATTGTCTCTTTTCATAGATAGGTATATATATATATATATATATATATATATATATATATATATATATATATAACATCAAGAGGGAAATAAAAAAAGGGAAGGAGTGAAGCTAATTTCAACCACACATTCTGGTCAACGTAAAAGTCAACACGGTGGCAAACTTATAAATAGCTTAAAATCACCTCCCAGACTGTTAACATGCATATCCAAAGCGTGTTAATCAAAATCAAATTTTCAACATGTTAACATTTATTTGGGATGAATGTTAATCAAAGTTACAACTTAAAATTCTTAAGCATTTACTTATGATGAATATTAACTTATACTACCTCCATCCTATTACAAGTGTTAACTTTTGACTTTTGAAATCTTTCTTTTTCAACTTTGGCTTTAAATATTTTTGTTTGTGTTATATAAGACATAATGAAAATACATTTAAAACTCAATCCATTCATATATTTTGTATCAAGTATTATACAATACAAATAAAAATATTTAATGTCAAAGTTGTAAAAGAAAGACTTTCAAAAGTCAAAACTGTACACTTGTAATGGGAATGAGGGAGTATATGTCATTATATATTAATGAATGTTATAACATAACATTCTTCGGTATATAATAATATATATTATATAACATTCATCTTAAATGAATGTTAATATCTCATTTGTTTCAGTCTTTAAGATTTATTCGTGATAATATTAACTCATTTGTGGTATTAGACGTTGATGAACATTATAACATTCATTTACAATGCATATTAACTAATATACGATATTATACGCTAATAAATACTATAACATACATTTACAATAAATGTCAACTCATTACAATATTGTACACTGATAAATGTTAAGTTATCATATTCAATAGTTTATAATAATATATAAATAAATATTCATCATAAATAGATGTTTAAGAGTATTAGGCTGTAATTTTGATTAACATGCTTTCCAGATGAATGCTAATAGTTTGGAATTTTCAAAATTTGTGAAATTCGATGACGAATAAAGACCACAATTCGATTAATTGCTAGTTTAGAAGCTTTTTATAATAAAATTTGTTTAATTTTGTTGTTTTTATTAACGAATCAAAATTTTCAAAAAAACACAAAAATTACACCCAAAATTCATATTTTTTGATGAATCCAAATAATGAAGATTGAAGAATTTTATGAATATGTTTGATGGATTTGAATATTTATAATGTTTTTTATTGGTAAATCATTGAATTACATGTTCTAATTTTGGATATTATATCTAAATTGATAAAATGTGTATTGTAGATAAATTATAGAAGACATTAGAAAACAAGTGGTTGAGGTTTACTTTCCGGTTTCTCAAAAATTTGAAGCTTCCCTCTTGATCCTTCCTATATATATATATATATATATATATATATATATATATATATATATATATTGTTTGGATCAAATGATAACACTTCAAAAATAAGAACGGTGAGAACACCTCATAAATGCACAACTAGCCTACAAAAATCATTAGATTAACAGTCATACATCTCAAATATGCAAAGAAAAACAAATGCACACTTCTAAAAATACACAAAAATTGAAAAAAATGATTGATGCACGATTATCTCTATAATTGTGCATCAATCATTTTTTCGATTTTGTGTATTTTCGATAGTTCAAATCTATTCTAATCAGTTTTTCTACACATATTTGAGATGTATGAGTGTGAATCTAATGATTTTGTTTGCTAACTGTGCATTTATGAAGTGTTCTTACCGTTCTTATTTTTGAAGTGTTCTTGTTGGAACCTTACCCTATATATATATATATATATATATATATATATATATATATATATATATATATCATTACTACATATAAAGCCTCTCATCTCATTATCTTAAAATGGTACTCAAATAATAGAAAAGTCAAAAATACCCTCAGATAAACTCTACTTAATTTAAGCAAGTTTACTTCCCAATTTATTTCGTTTTTAACAATCCATTGATTTTAAAATCATTATTGAGTATTGCCATTTCTAATTCATAATGAATGCACGTTACACATTATATCTAACAGAGTGTGTAAAATATATATGCATAATCAATGAAGGTACGTTACATGGTACCATTTGTATTTCAATCTGTTTTCAACCAAATTTATATTATCAATTTATATCACGTATTTGTTAATTATAAATTTGATTTATATACCATAAAATTACACAAGATGTCTACTATTTATATATAAACAAGAGAGTTACAAAGAATTCTTACACCATATTTTCAAAAGGCTAACACGCAAATTTCAGCACTATGAATAATAACAAAAACACTCAAAATAACAATGTTGATGCAAAGAATACGTCATCAATGATCATTTAAATTTATTCTTACCCCCAATCATCGTTATTTTCTTGGTTCATCATATTCGCTACTGTTACATATCACCGTCATCTACTATCAATGTCCCTTAAGTATAAGTTCCCGCCGCATTACACAGGTACTTTACTAGTATGATATATATATATATATATATATATATATATATATATATATATATATATATATATATATATATAAAGGATCAAAAAAGAAGAAAGTTTTGATTGAGAAAAGAGAGAAACATTTTTTGCCACTAATATCAGTAATAAATAAAAGGAAATGATGGGTATTTCACAATTTCCAATTAATTAAGTGTATTGACTCCTTCTCTTTCATACGTGATTTAAGATTAATGAAATCCCATTTTATTTTATTTTAATTAAATAGAATACATTGTGATTAAAAGCTACAAGAAAAAAATTGTATGTAACGTAAAAGTCACATGTGTGAAAAGTTGAAGAAGACATGCGCAAAATAAAAATGTTTATGAACTATTGCATGATTTAAGGAAATTGTTTTTCTATTTGTAAATAAAATTTTTGTTTTCTTTATTCGATAATCAAACCCATGTTCCCATGTATCAAAACAATTTATGCATGATTCATAACACTCATTTTAATCTTCGGAATATCATAAATTCCTTTTTCATTAATGTTTTAAGTGTAGCAACAACTTTTTAGTTAACCAATTATCATTTGAAGAATTCTTTTGTATCTTTGAAAAAATTTATATGATTCATAATCATGTTCTTACAGATTCATAATACCGATTCAACATTTTATCACAATGATTCACAAATTAAGATCATTGATTCACAATATAATGACATTGATTCAGAATAAATATAAACAATAAATTGAAAACTCATGAGTAATTTGAAGCGTCTACCAATTACAGGCATTTATTAATGTATGTACACTCATTTTAATTACACAGATTCATAAATTTATCACACTATTGATTGAACGTTATTAGTATAATAAAGAGGATAACTAAATCTACATTTTATTAATGATTGTAATATATAAAAACTTGATTCATATATTTGCTACACGCAGATTCACGAAACTAAAATACCATACTACTATATAACCGTGCTTTCTTTGGTAAGTTACTAATTGATTCACTAAAAAGGGACTATTAATGATTGTAAAAAGGGACTACTAATTGATTCACTAAAAAGGGACTATTGATTCACAAATTTTGGAGATATATAAAGTTAACAAAACCAATTCAAATATGAGTAATTGTTCATGTGCCGTTTACCCATATTCAGCGTCTAAAATAACGAATCCTTGTTTTTATTTATTTATTAACAATTGAGTATTACGGAGTAGATTCCTAATTTATAGGAAGAATAACCATTATCCCATTAAATTCGATGTTTGATCGACAGTTTCAAAAGGTAGGAAATTTCTTAATTTATTGTTTTATCCTTGAACACTTAATTCAGATGCAATTAATTTGACAAAATAAAATTAATATCCAAATTATATTTGAACCATTGATCAAAAGAATCAGTGGCCTAGATCATTTCTCCATCTTCTCTCCTATAAAATCCTTCTCTCTAGATCCCATATATATATATACACACACTCTGTAACAATTCGTTAGATATTCAAATTTTATATTTGTCTTTTCTAAGTATTTTAACCTTTCTAATTGTAGACATTTTTATTTGTAGTTAGTTTGTTTATATTTCAATGGTAATACTTAGTAGCTTCTATTAATTTCTAAAAATAAATTATATTTAACTTTAATTGTATATCATGTTAATGGAAGAATTTTAGAAATAATTAAATGGAGGAAGAATGAAGTCAGAGAGTATTGGGAAAGAAAATAAAAAAATAATTTGAACAAAATTACACAAGTTAGAAAAATAAAATATTAATAAGTGTGAATAAAGTTAGTGGGGATACAATTTTCAAATGAAGTGGAGGAAAACAATCAAAAACTCATTTTATCACTAAATCTCATTTTCACTTCTCCTATATTATCTCGTGAGAAATAGTTAGTTTATCAAGAGATCGATTTATCTACAAATTGAAACTAAGGTATAATATCAATATCAATATCTCATCTTATTTGGTTTCTGTTTTATTGTAGCCTGTAATCTAAAGACCGTATTTCCCGACACCGCAAGTCAGGGATTACAATTACTAAGACTCATTCTGGCAGAGATTAGGAACCTGACCAAAGATAAATTTGATGACTTACTAAGAGCACCTGATGATGAGACTATTGAAGATGAAAAGCAAATGCATTATGAAAAAGAGTCCCAAGAAGAACTGCACCTGCTAAGAACCATCTCGGAAAATGTTGCAATGATTCCTGATAAAATATATAGCCGGTTCAATGGGCTCGATGCCGGTGGAAATGCAACGGCTTCAGGAGATGCAAAAAACAAATGCTATCCACGAGCACTGTTTGTCGCTGCAGAAGTTGGTAACACCAAATTTGTAGAAGAAGTGATACAGGAGTATCCACACCTATGTCTGGAGGTTAATGAAAATGACCAAAGTATATTTCACGTCGCTGTCTCACATGGTCACGAGGATATCTACAGATTGTTATTTGGGATAGGCTCAATCAGCGATACCATAATGTCTCTCGAAGACCGAAAAGGAAACAATCTCTTGCATTTAGTTGGGAATATGACAAAGCGTAACAAAGTACAGAACATCCGAGGAGTGGGTCTGCGATTGAATCCAGCAATATTATGGTTCCAGGTACATTTTCCTCTCTGGGCTTCTACTTGGTTAGCTATACACGTTGAGGGGTCCCACAATAACACTTGTTTATGCAAATGTATTGACACAAGCTAAGAATTTCTTAATAAGAAGTTTGCAGAATAACACTTATCAAGTGGAAGATTTATGTAACTTGTTGATATAATTGATGTGAAGGTGTAAAACAAAACAATAACACAAGTGATTCAATAATCAAAGCCTCAATATTATAAATAATACGGATACACGATTGTATCAGGGTTACAAAGACAACCTTGAAGCTTGGTTACAACTTGACTAACTATTGGACAGATTGATACACACTTGTTATCTTACACTTAACTCAAGTACATACTTATAGACTAAATAACTTGTATAAAATCTATATACAATCTACTTTTCTAACACAACACTTCTAGGAACCACGCCTGCATTAAATGCATTTGACCTTTCTTGTCTGCTGCGTGCACTATTCCTCAAAAGCATGTCTGCAGTAGGTGTACTTGTGTTGCAGAGTTGGTAGAAAGTCAGACCCACTTAGCAGCATTAACATGTAGACGAGCAGAACTATCATTTTGAACTAGCAGAACTAATTCTTGCAAGCATTGGCACTTGGCAACACTAACCTTGTAAAAGCTTGGCAGCACTAACTGTTGAAAGGCTAGCAGAACTAACTCTGGAAAACTTTGTTTTCAATAAATGAACAGAGCTAACTTCCACTAGCAGAACTAAGTTTTCATAGCCCAGCAGCACTAATCTTGAACAGACTTAAACACTTAGAATAATTTGACATTTGAAGAGTAGAAGAATTTAGCCCAACAATCTCCCCCTAAACTTGATCTTTCCCAGAATAGATCCAAGTTTCTACTTCATGATTTCTGCAAATTTTCTTTTGATCTCAACAGCTCTTTTCTTTGTTCTCTCCTCACTCTCAGCAACATGCCTTTGTTGTGCTTTTTCATAGTATTGCTGCACTTCATGAATTAATGAAGCAGCAGTGTCCAAATCATCATATTTCATTGTGAGTGAGAGCATTGAGCTTAGTTGACCTAGAGTCCAAGGATACTCAGTTCCAATAAAGAAGTAGGCAAATATTCCACTGTGTAACTGCACTAGATGTACTCCATTATGAGAATAGCAGTACCATGCCTTCACTCTTGAGGTGTCTTTATAGAAGTCATTTTCTGGATCCATTTCATACAGTATTGAGAGACTGTTGTAGACAATATGTTCATCACTATGCCTTTGAGCATTTTGATATTTCTTTGACTGCAATGCTCCACATATCATCTAAGTCATCTCTGGATAAGGCTTTTATGCATCTGTAGAAAGACATGAACTTCTCCACTGTATCCCCAGCCCTCACAATCTTTAAGCACTTTTTCATTTGCTCATCTGTTTCCCACACCCAATCAATAATAGGAAAGTGTACAGCAATAGGTACCTTGGGTGTTTCAACCTCAACCATTGATCTGATCTGTGTCCAATCAACCTCTTCCTCAGTAGACTTTGTAGGCTCAGATGTAGAAGATACCACAACAGGCACTTCTGTTTCACTGTCATCCTTATCATTTCTGATAGCCATCCTTTTCCTTCTTTTGAGATGAAGGGTTTCTTTTGGAATTTTCATTTTATGAGCATCCAGATCCTCCTTTTCCTTTCTTTCTAGCTCTACCTTAGCCCTTGCCATCTCTGCTTTTCTGCTGCAGTTGGAAGTTTCACTTTTTGAGCAACTGCACTCTTTGACTTTTCCTCTAGGGCTCTTTGTGTGCTTATTTCAATGTCCCTTTCAATTTTAAGATAAATCTTTTCCAGCTCATAGAAGTCCAATGCCATTAACTCCTTTAGAGTTCTTCCAGTTGTATTCTTTACTACTCTAGCATATTGGTCTTTTAGTTGCCTCTGAGTAGGTGCCCTTTTTCTTTTCTCTTCCATTTTCTTCTGGGCCTCATGCTTTCTCCTCTGCTCAAGCATGTCCAAATACCACATCAGTCTTTGATCAGCAGTGAACTCTTCCATTTGTGCATTGTGAGTTCCATCTGCCAGTAGATGATCAAAATATATCTGCTCCTCAGGGGTCATCATGATCTTTACATCATTGCCCATATCCACCTCTACAAAGGTATACATTCCTTCTCCATCAAACTGGGCTTGCAAGTTCTTAGCAACCCTTTCACTGATATTCTCTATTGCCTTTCTTTTCATAGGCTTCACAGGCTCAACCAATTTTTCTTTGCCCTTTCCTTTGCCTAAATCAGTTGTAGGTTTCACCTGTGATGAGGGAATTTCTTTTATGGATATGCCAGTTGAGCTTTTCCCTTGTGCTGTGCTTTTGGTCACCTTTAAAAGTGCATCTGCAGCAACTTTTTCTACCTCTGTCATAGCAGCAGCACTAACCTTTTCCTCAGAAATAGTAGATTTAACCATTTCTGGTTCCTTAAGCCCAGCAGAACTATCTATAGCACTGGCAGCACTAACTTCTGCATCCACTACCCTAGCAGCACTAACCTCAATACTAGTAGTACTAACTCCAGCAACACTATCTAACATATCTTTGGCACTTTTCTTTGCAGCCTCAGATACATCTTCATCCAGTACTTCTAGAATCAAACTACCAACAACATTCCCTAGCTGCTCAGCACTTACATCATCATGTATGCTGTCATCAATCTCCACCACATCTTCTATGTGCTTTTCTGTTTCCCTTGCACCAGTAAATTCAAACCGATCTACATTTTCTTCCTCACTGGTGCTTTCATCAACAAGCATCCTTTTCAGTCCAGTTGACTTACTCTTAGCAATGCTTTTGGATTCATCCCTTTCCTTCATCAACAACTCTACCATCTCCCTTAACTTGGCAATCTCTGCCTTCTGTCCCTCCACTTCCTTTGACAATCTGGTACAAGTATCCATCAATTCCTTAATAGTAATGCTATTCTCACCATTGCCAGAAGTGTTACCCTCTTTTAATGGATCATTGGAAGATTTAGTTAATGTCTCAGACCTAGTCTGAGCATCATCAACCCCCAATGTGGTTTCTTGGCACCTGGGACCACTAGATATATTGATATCCACTGGATCCTCAGCAATAGAGGAATCCAATGGCATCTCTATATCCTGTGTTGCCATGGATTGGGTCCTAATTCCAGTACCATTGTCATGTTCTCCTACTGAGGTAGCAACAGTAGTGGCAGCCCTTTCCATATGGTCTCTCTGCTCCTTATTGACCACCTCATTTTCATTTTTGGACTTAGGCACTTGAGGAAGAGGAGCCTCAGATGCCTGTTTCTTAGCCTTTTTGGCTTTTGGTTTGGTAGGCTTTGGGTCCCTTGTTTTTGTTGTTTTAGTAACTGTGCCACTTGGTTGAGAAGTAGTGGGAGTTTCTACTTCCTGTGGCACAGTGGAAGGCAAGTTTAACATATGCTCTGTTAAATTGGTCACCTTCCCAGAAAAGGCTTTGCCTTTGACCATTTCATTCCTTCTCATGTTTGAAAATGTTTTCTTAGAGAGATTTGAGAGGATCAATCTACCACCTTCTCTAGGTAGATCTTGGATTTCTTGGTCAAGAATGTGTTGTAAAAATCTTGGATACATTAAAAATTTATCTTTGGGTTTCTCAAGATTATTTACCATTCCATTGAAGATTAATTTTGAAAAATTAAATTTTTTATTATTTGCAAGACAAATGAAAGCAGAAGCTATGTTACTGCTAAACTGCTCCCATGAAGTTTTCTTCAGTGAAATGCAGTGTTGTAGGGTATGGATTAAAAATTTCCATTGTGGAGAGAAGAGTTGTTTGTAATATGTTAATTTTTCTGTCCTCTCCCCCTCATACCCATACAACACTAGTTGATCATGTATCTGAGAAGTAGCATAGCATTCCATACCATCTGCATCATCTAAGAGAAGATGAGCACGTATGGAAGCTTCTGTTATGATGATAGGCTTCTCATTAACTGTTGTCGTTATGTTTTTAACCCCATCTACTTCGGACACCACGGCAGATGTCCAGAAGTCATTAATATGTGAAAGAAAAATGGTGGGATTAACAGTAAGTGCAAACCTTATAGAGGTGCACTTCAGGAAATCAATGATTTCATGATAGTCGTTTGAGCCTTGTGGTTTTAGAAGGAAGCCGCAGACGTTGTGTTGATCTCCTGTGTCGAGTGTTTGTGATGAAGAAGATGAAGATGCCATTTTTGAAAGTTAGGTTGGAGAGGTTTTGGGAGGTTTTTGGAAAGGTAATTTCAATTTTCAATAAAAAGTGCAAGTGAATCGAAAAAGTGTTGTGTTTGGCAGATTTAAATACCCTTTTAAAGTGAACAGTGCGTGCAAGCCCTAAAATAACACTAGCAGAACTAAAGTTGAAAAAGTTACTGGCAGAATTAACTTTGACAGACTTAACTCTAGCAGAAGTAATTCTTAGCAGAATTAATTCTGGCAGAATTAATCCTTAGCAAAATTAATTCTAGCAGAATTAATTTTAACAGAATTAACTTTAGCAGAAGTAACTTTAACTTTTCTGCACACTTAGACAAGTCCACGTCACCCTTTTTATTAATAGTGCTGGCAGAACTAAGTTTTGCTAGCAGAATTAACATTGTTGAAAAAATTGAGTTAGCAGAACTAACAACCTTTGAACATTTAATTCTGCACTGTTAGCTTAAAAACACAATATAACTAGTAGAATTAAATTGTACAAGCAGAACAAAATAAGATAATCACTATTTATACTAGCAGAACTAAGTTATGATAGTATTGAATATTGAGAATCTTATAATATCTGCTGTAACAGGCTAAAGTATCAAGTAAAACCCCATGTGTAAAACATTTTAAAATTAAATAATGATCATAATGAGCTATTCATCATACCAATACCAGTAATCAGAAATGTAAATCTGCCAACATCAAATGCTTTTGTGAACAGATCTGCAAGTTGGTTGTCTGTATGGATTTTAAAAATTTGAATTAATCTCTTCTCATTACAATCCCTTATGAAATGATATCTAATTTCAATATGTTTTGTTTTAGAGTGTTTCACAGGGTTATTAATGATACTTATAGCAGCAGTATTATCAATATACATGGGAGTATTTAGAAAAGTCAAACCATAATCTAGCATTTGATTTTGAATCCATAGAATCTGAGCACAGCAGCTTGATGCAGCAACATATTCTGCTTCTGCTATAGAAGTAGATACAGTGGTTTGCTTTTTGCATTGCCAAGATACTAGTCTATCTCCCAAGAATTGACAGCCTCCAGAAGTTGACTTTCTGTCCATATTGTTACCCCCATAATCACTGTCAGAATATGCTACCAAATTGAAGGAAGATTTCTTTGGATACCATAGGCCTAATTTTGGTTGACCTTTTAGGTATTTAAAAATTCTCTTCACAGCATGAAGATGAGACAACTTAGGATTTTTTTGAAACCCTGCACACACACATACTGCAAACATGATATCTGGTCTACTAGATGTGAGATACATCAGTGAACCTATCATGGATCTATAGAGATGTTCATCAACACTCTCCCCCTCAAGATCTGCAAGTAATGGCTTGTGTGTTTCCATTGGAGTGCTTGCAATCTTTGCATCACTGAGCTTAAACTTATCCAAAATGTCCTTAACATATTTATCCTGACTTATGAAGATACCATCTACTTTCTGCTTCACTTGAAGACCTAAAAAGAAAGTCAATTCTCCCATTGAACTCATCTGGAATTTCTGATGCATAAGAGATTCAAATTCTTTGCACAAACAGTCATTTGTTGAACCAAAAATAATATCATCTACATAGATTTGCACTAGTAGGATATTATTCTCAATTCTTTTGATGAACAAAGTCTTGTCTATTGCACCTCTTTTGAATCCATTATCCAACAGATACACAGACAAAGTGTCATACCAAGCTCTAGGAGCTTGATGCAGTCCATAAAGTGCTTTGTCCAATCTGAGCACTTTATCTGGATGCTTGGGATCCTCAAACCCTGGTGGTTGGCATACATACACTTCCTCATCTATCTTCCCATTTAAGAATGCACTCTTTACATCCATCTGGTATACCTTGAAGTTCTTGAAAGAAGCATAAGCTAAGAACAATCTAATAGCCTCAATTCTTGCCACAGGTGCAAATACTTCATCATAATCAATACCCTCTTCTTGTGAGTATCCCTGTGCAACCAATCTAGCTTTGTTCTTAATTACTATGCCCCTCTCATCCTTTTTGTTCCTGTATACCCATCTGGTACCTATTGCCCGTTTTCCTTTAAGTAGATCCATCAAAGTCCACACATTTTGAATTTTGAATTGAAGTAGCTCCTCTTGCATAGCTTCAACCCAGCTTGGATCTTTCAAAGCTTCAACTGCTTTCTTGGGCTCTATCTGTGACAGAAAACAAGCAAACAAAGAAAAATTTGCATTTTCATCAAGAGTTTTAGATGACCTTGCTGTTTGCATAGGAGCATCAATTGCTCCAATGACATTATCCAGTGGCATGTAGCTTTTATGAGCTTGATACTGTGGACCAGCTGTCATTTCTGTCCCAGATTCCAAATTGGTAAGATTCTGATCCAGATCTGTGTCTTCTTGAATCATCTGACCACTTGATTCTGACACTTCCAACCTTGTTGGTTGTTGCTCCTCTTGTGCATCTTCATTTTATGCTTCTTCTTGTTGAGAGCATTCTGGATTTGATGATGCATTTCCATCATCATATGCACCATTATCATCCAAATTTGATGAAATGGGTACTGAACTCTGTTGTTGATCAGGGGTGGAAGATTCAAGTACTGCAGGTGGGTCAGGTAACCATGTTGGAAACAAAACAAACTGTGGTGGTTTGTTTGTTTGTTGACCTGTAGTTGTACCTGCATTCAAATTTGTACTTGTACCTGCAATTGATGACTCATGCATATATCTAAAAGATTTGGTTAATGCATCAATGTCAAATAGATGTGTTGGACCTTTTCCTAAAGAATTTGGTGTGTGTTCATTGAAGGTCACATCTAAGGTCTCTTCCACTATTCTTGTTCTACTGTTGAATACTCTGTATGCTTTTCTTTGGAAAGAGTAACCAACAAAGAATCCCTTATCAACTTTGCTTTGAAACTTGCCTAATTTATCCTTGGTATTTAAGATAGTAACAGGACATCCAAATGGTTTAAGAAAACTAACCAAAGGTTTGTTATTTAAGAATAACTCATAAGGTGTCTTGTTGTGAGGCTTAACAACTAATACCCTGTTCTGGACATAACAAGCAGTGCTAATTGCTTCTGCCCAGAAGGTCATTGGTAGTTTAGCATCTGCTAACATGGTTCTAGCAGCCTCAATAAGTGTCCTATTTTTCCTTTCTGCTACTCCATTTTGTTGAGTTCTAGGGACACTATATTGTCTATCTACACCTTTTGATTCACAGAATTTATCCTTCTCTTGATTTCTAAATTCTGTTCCATTGTCACTTCTAATGATTTTAGCTTTCTGTTGGTTTGATTTTCAATCTTAATGATGAATGATCTTAGAATTTCTCCAGTTTCATCCTTGGTTCTAAGAAAGAATACCCAACTAAACCTGCTATAATCATCAGTGATCACTAGGCAATATGACTTCTTACCTATACTACTCACATTTGTTGGTCCAAATATATCCATATGCAGTAAATGTAAAGGTGAGTCAATAGAGTTCAGTGACTTGGCCTTATAAGAGGATTTGTGTTGCTTGCCTTTTTGACATGCAACACAGTGGTCATCACATGAATATGTTTTCTCTGGTAAACCTCTGACAAGTTTTCCTTTAACAAGTTTGTTTATTGTTTTAAAATTCATGTGACACATCCTTCTATGCCAAAGGTCAGATTCATTGACAGTTGCTTTTGAAATGAGATAACTCAACTCAGGTTTGGGTACAAATTTAGCCAATTCACAGCTGTACATGTTATTCTTTCTGGGAATTTTCATTAAAATCATTTTGGGGTCAAGAATAAACTTCTCAGAAAGAATACAACATTCTGTGTCATTAAAGAACACTGGGTTCTTTTTCTATGTAATTTGGCTAACACTTAACAGATTGTACCTCAGTTGTTCAACAAAGTATACATCATTGAAGCTCATTTTGTCACTGTTGACATTTCCCATGCCTGTAATCCTTCCTCCTTTAGGATTACCTCCAAAAGCAACAAGACCTCCATCAATAACTTTGAAGTCCTCCAATCTGCTTCTATCTCCTGTCATGTGTCTAGAGCATCCACTATCAATATGCCATAAGCTTTTCTTCTTGCTCTGCACATACAAATGACAAAAGATTAGTTTCCCTTGGGAACCCAAACCAATTTGGTTGTGGGTATCCCTTTCTTATCAACAGCATCAACTCTTTTGAAGGTAATTGATGCTGGTGATAGAGGAGTTGGTTTTCAAACCCAACTAATTTTTGACTTGACAGCATTAAGTGGCCTGGCAGAATTTACTTCTGAACCACTCAATTTTTGCCTGGCAGAACTAACTTTGGATAACTTTTGCTTAGCAGAATTAACCTTGTAGTTTTGCTTGGCAGAGTTAAAGTTTGTCTTTGTCATCTTAGTTCTGTTGGCCTTATTGTTAGTCCACCCTTTTGCAATTCCTTTTGGTGTAGCAGAGTTAACTTTTGCCATTGACTTTCTGATTATACTAGCAGAATTAACTTTGGTTCTGAAATTTTGATGGTTAATTCTGTCAGTATTAGTCCATGATGATTGTTTAACCCGTTGAAGTTTTGGGTTAAAATAACAATCCTTTTGAAGATGATTGAATCTTCCACAAATAAAACAAGCTTTCTCATCAACCCTTTTGAAATTAGATCCAAGTTTTTGAGAAACCATTTGATTCTAATTTCTTTGATTTCCTCTTGAATCTTTCTTTATTTTTGAAACTGGTGATGAGTTAGCATAACAATTACACTTAGTACATTTAACAACAACAATTTTATCATTTTCTGGTGTGTTAACAGATGTACTAGCATTCTTCTTTTCATTCAAATTCATCCTAGTCTTTTCTTGAAATAGTTTCTTACCCTCTGCTAGTTTCTTAGTTTTTAACTTAGATACTAGCCCAGTAACAGAAGTAGGATTTGAATGAACTCTCACATCTTCCTTAGATTCAACCTCATCATCTGAAATCTATTCAGATATCTCAACCTTTTCCAGATCATTTGCATTTTCATTCAATGCAGCAACAGGATCTGCTAGTTTGACCTCTTCTACCATTTTCTCCTTAAGTTTATTCATGTCTAAATCAGTTTTAGGAGGCATGTAGGTGTGATTGTAAGGTGGAGGTACTCTGTTAAGATTATAACCTAATCCAGTTTTAATCTTATCATAGATTTGACTCTTTATCAGATTTTGGACACTCTCAGAAGCATTTTCTAACTCAGCCACTGTAAGTTTGATACTTTCTTTCTCAGCAGTGACTTCAGCTAGTTTTTTAATCAATTCATCAACCCTATTTTGCAACATATCCTTTTCAAATTGAGCATACTTAAGATCATAATCATATTGTTCTTCATTTTTTTGGTATGCTTTAATTTGTTTCTCTAGATCTTCTATTGCTAAGGTTGTGTGTTGACTTCTAATGTCCCAGTCCCTAAGTTCTTTGCAAATATTAGCATTATGATCCCTGTAGTGTTTAACAGTTTTCTTACATACATTGGAACATAATTTTGCTTGTACCTCATATGGAACTTCATCTGATGTGCTTTTCTCTCCAACAGCCATCAACGCATGATTCTGTGGTTCCATTTCTGCTTGATCACTCCAGTCATATCCCATACCATCTTGTGATACAAGAGCATTTGGTGTAGACTCTTGTACAACAATGGTTCTTTTCTGTGATCCATTGTAAGCAGCATTATAACCCCCAGATCTTTGACCACTCATTTCCTGCCTAGGAGCTCTGCATTCTCTGGCAAAATGACCCAATTTGTGGCAGTTGTAGCATTCTACCTTGCTTTTATCAAACCCCACATTATTATCTCTCTTTCCTGCAAAGTTATTTCTTACTGTTCTCTGCAAGAATCTTTTCACCCTCATGGTGATCATAGCCATCTGCCATTTGATGTCCATTTCCTCTAGATCATCTGGATTCACCTGTTCTAATTCTTCATTAGTCAGTGAAGAGTTCACATGACTAGCAAAGAATGCTTCTACTACTTGATCTGTAGATCTTTCTTGTACTACAGATGGTGAATTTGATCCTGCACTTTTCACAGTGGATACAGACCCATATCCTTTTGGATCTGTTTTGGCTCTTCCCATGGACATAAATGCAGCATTCTGTGAGCTTTGTGCTTCACCACTGCTCTGTTTCCTACTTTTCACCTCAGGCTCAAAAGCTATAAGATCATTGTACAGATCATTTAGCTCTTTGTCATCCAAATCACTTCTTTGTCTAAGACCTACACTATATATGGTCCATTCTTCACCTAGTGATCTTAAAAACTTCCTGTTAAGATCATCCTTGTCTATGACAACCTTGTGATTCTTTAACTCACCAACAAGCTTTCTGTATCTGTTGAAGACTTGAGTCAAAGTTTCAGATTTGACAGAACTAAAGTTTTCAAACTGTTGTTTGAGCATTGACCTTTTGTTCTTCTTGGTGCTTTCATTTCCTGCAAATCTCTTATCTAGTTCTTCTATAAGCACCTTTGCATCATCAACCTGCTCAAATTCACTTTGGTATTCATTAGGAATAGACAGTAACAGAGTACTTAGAGCTTTGAGTTCAGTAGCTCTTTCCCTTCTTTCTTGTTCTGTTGTTGGTGCAACTCTTGATAACCTTACACCATTTGCATCAACTTTGTACTTTGGACCATTTTCCACAATGTCCCACAGTTGATAATCTGTAAGTAACATGTGTTGCTTAATTCTGTTTCTCCACATGTTGTATTCATCTGGTCTAAGGATAGGAATCCTAGACACTTGAACACCTTCTACAAATTATGATGCCATTTTATACTAACAAGCTTAAGAAAGATTACAACTTAAGTGATCACAGCTCTTACCTAAGATCTTCCAGAATTCAAAGCTTACACTTGCTCTGATACCAATTGAGGGGTCCCACAATAACACTTGTTTATGAAAATTTATTGACACAAGCTAAGAATTTCTTAATAAGAAGTTTGCAGAATAACACTTATCAAGTGGAAGATTTATGTAACTTGTTGATGTAATTGATGTGAAGATGTAAAACAAAACAAGAACACAAGTGATTCAATAATCAAAGCCTCAATATTATAAATAATACGGATACACGATTGTATCAGGGTTACAAAGACAACCTTGAAGCTTGGTTACAACTTGACTAACTATTGGACAGATTGATACACACTTGTTATCTTACACTTAACTCAAGTACATACTTATAGACTAAATAACTTGTATAAAATCTATATACAATCTACTTTTCTAACACAACACTTCTAGGAACCACGCCTGCATTAAATGCATTTGACCTTTCTTGTCTGCTGCGTGCACTATTCCTCAAAAGCATGTCTGCAGTAGGTGTACTTGTGTTGCAGAGTTGGTAGAAAGTCAGACCCACTTAGCAGCATTAACATGTAGACGAGCAGAACTATCATTTTGAACTAGCAGAACTAATTCTTGCAAACATTGGCACTTGGCAGCACTAACTTTGTAAAAGCTTGGCAGCACTAACTGTTGAAAGGCTAGCAGAACTAACTCTGGAAAATTTTGTTTTCAATAAATGAACAGAGCTAACTTCCACTAGCAGAACTAAGTCTTCATAGCCCAGCAGCACTAATCTTGAACAGATTTAAACACTTAGAATAATTTGACATTTGAAGAGTAGAAGAATTTAGCCCAACACATGTACAATTTTTCTTCTTTTGTCGAAACCTGTTGTCCGTTTTTGGTGTGTTTAATTAGATCTATATGTGGAATCTAGCTGGCTTTGTTATTTTATTTTATTTTTAATTAATCCAGGCCATCATTCAGATTATTGAGGTGCATTGTATCTTTGGATAACCACAGGAATTTGTGTTCTATTATATCTAAAGATAAAGATAAAGATGCATTTCTGAACTATCATAGGTAGGGTAAAAAGAGAGACATTTGTAATAACTAAGCAGTAAGCATTTTTAAAAAGGCTTAACTTATACTCTAAAAAAACATTCAAGCAATATAAATGAGGACGAGGTTCCCCTTCATTTTAAAAGCAAAGAAATTATTAATATACACAACCATCAGTCCATCCATTTGTAAGCACTACGGGATTTATGTAGTATACTACCACTAAATGTCGATCACGGATGATCTAGTCATTGATAAGTCAATAATGCTGATATAACTTATAATAATGTTTATGTTGATAGGATATAGAAAAAAGAATCCCTCCTCATCTTCAAGGGAAAAAAAATGCAGCTGGTCTAACACCCCAAAAGGCATTCGTCAAGAATCACAAAGATCTGTTTTCTAAAGGCGAAGAGTGGATGAAAGAAATAGCTAGTCAGCTAATGGTGGTCGCTGCACTTCTGGCCACCATCTCGTTTCCAGCATTAATTACATCTCCAGGAGGCACCAACCAAAATAATGGTGAACCTATGTTCTCCCATCTAATTGCCTTCCAAATTTTCATGATATGTGATTCCTTGTCATTTATATTCTCTACAACTTCAATCGTCATGGTCTTATCTATCCTTGGGTCTAATTATGATGGATATGATTTCATGCTTTCATTGTCCAACCAGCTGATGATATGTCTATTATCAATTTCAGTCTCTATTTTTACTCTAATCATCGCATTCTTTATAAGCCCCTTCATATCATATAAGGGAGTTGATATATGGTTGCCGATTATTATCATTGTTCCTACCTGTTTCCTGCTCCTGGCTTTTGGCTTCTCAAATTATAAACTTCTGAGCCCCGTTATACGTGGTCTTGGAAAGCATTCTGGATCTCGTGATTCTGCTTCCAAGTTTCGGAAAATGGATTGATCTACTTCGATAAGGATACAATTTGAAAGTTGATTAATTGTGATCTATTTTCAAATGCATGTAGTGTTTATTGTTTTGGCCATGACATAAAAGCTCAAAAATGTTGCACTTTTAGTACTTAGTTTTGGTAGGTGGTGGCATGGGTCCTCGCCAATTGGCTTGTAGTAAGGGGTGTTTGAGTTTTTGCGTGTTCTCTTTCTTTTTCTGTCGTCTTTTCTCATTTTATGAGGTTGTAGTGTTGTATTGTATTCTATATTTCTATCTTTGTTCAATTTTGTAACTTTGTGGTACTAATTTGTGTCTTTTCGAGAATATTTCTACTATTGTATTTTTGCATAAATTTATAAGTTTTCTTGTTCCTTTATCTGATGAAGAAAAGGTAAGAGCGTTACGTCTATAGAAAAACAATGGAAGTTCAAAAATCGTGTTTGTTAGAGTTAGAATTGGAAGATTGTACACCTTGCTTAGAGGTTAAGCATTTGACTAGTCAAATGAGTATACATGGTCTAGTTATAGTTTATGAGTAATAGTACATATGTCTAACTACATGGAGTTTAACAGTAGGCTTATTTCTCTTATTGGTTGAACTTTTTTTACTTAATCTCATCTGATCAATTATTCACATTTATCAATCATATTTTTTGATCTAGATTTAAGCATATAAGTTTAAGTTTACCAATTATTTTCTATAGTTTATTATTGTAGCACTTATATTGTAAAATTATTACTCCCTCCGTCCCAAATCTATTGTCCCCTTGTTGACTTTGGAGTCTTTCTTTAACAACTTTGACCTTAAATATTTTTATTTGTGTTATATAATATTTGATGCAAATTATACCAATGAAAATACATTCAAAATCCAATCAATTCATATATTTTGCATCAAATATTATAACACACAAACAAAAATATTGAAGGTCAAAGTTGAAAGAGAAAGACTCCAAAGTCAACAAGGGGACAATAGATTTGGGACGGAGGGAGTATTATTATTAATGGTGAGGTTAATGCTCCCCCCATCCTATTACAAATGTTCACATTATTATTTTGGGTTATCTCAAATAAGTGTGCACTTTCATGTTTCAACCAATCAAAAGAGATTTTAGTGTATAGATATGTTATTTGATTGATGAAAACTGTAGTTATTGAAATTTTTTAGATAATTCACTAGGCCTGGTGGTTCTACATCAGATCTTAACATAATACTACAATAAGAAGACAATGTAACAATAACGACCCTTTAAAGTTGAGGAAATGTTGGCCGTACATGAACAGTTGCCTAAACTATTTGATTTTTTTTTTGGATTATCTGTTCATGAAAAGGAAGAACAATAAAACAACAGTCAAATGCCATGAAGCTAAATTATATTAAAAAAAATAAAAAAAAAGTTATAACTTTTAATTGATTAGATAGCTTTTTGTACAGAACTTTAAACCACGTCAGGATGAGGCCTAATAATATGAAGCTAGAAACTTGAAAAAGGGAAGTTACAGAGTTGCTACTTGCTACTATATTCTAATTATGTAGATTGGTAAAATATAAATATGTTTGCTAGTGATCAAACAATCAGTTTAAGTTTCCATTTGTATTTTAGAGAAATTACCAAAATATATGATTTTACTACCTCGGGTTTCTTGTGTTTTCGGGTCAAGAATAAACTCCTCGTCATCCCAATTATTAGACTTTCAATATCCGAATTAGTGGAATAGGACGGTCAACCGAACATGAGAAAAATAAAGTAAGGGTTTAGTAAGCATTACAAAAAACTCTTAAAACTGCATATTTTGCACATGTGATCATGGCTTTTAATTTAATTTTCTGGCCTCAAGGTCCTTAATCTGCTTTGCATGGGGAAGATCCCAAACAGAGTACATACAGTCTGTTTGAGGATAGTGTAAGTCGCATTTGGGCGATTTTTGGATGAAGGTATAAACATGTGAAAGTTGGTCAGCCTAACAAGGAACGTCTTTTTTCAAGGAAAAACAACACCCTATTTAAAGCCATGTAAACACCGCATTTATGCAATCACAAACATGTGCAATTTCAACGCAAACACATTACCAATTACCTGTATCATGGTTACCCCACCCATATTGCCACTGTGAATCAACTAGCATGAATGAATACAAAGATTAAAACATGTCTATGATGGAAAAGACTGTTTAGTTCATTTACCATATAGCATTAAACATCCACTACATTATCCAATTAAAAACCTTCCACCTCACCAAAATTTATTGAGATGTTGACCAACAGGTCAATCCAATCCCAAACAATTAAAAAAAGAACCATCAACCACTGAAAACATTTAGGTCATAAACAAATTATCCAACTGCACAACAAAACACTTGTTTATATAGAGAGCTTTCTATAGCCATAGATGTGCAGATTGTAACTCAACGTGGCAAAACTATAAAAGTTGAAATGGATTTAATAAAGACAACAATGGATGTAATGAAGAAGAAAGTATTTACAGATTGTTGGAACTTAGAACAACACCAAATATGTTGAACAGGTAGATGATTTGAGCTCGTATTCAAGGCCAACAACTAAAATATCAAAGCATTCAACGCAACATTTTACACTGATTAGAAAGAAAGGGTTGCAAATCAAAACTAAGCAAAGCATACACATTTCAGAAGTCATCAAGATCCAAAGTAAAAATACCATCTTTTCCACTAGCAAATATGTCTTTCAGTCTAGATTATTTAAGAAACTAAGATAAGAAACTAGAAAAGATGCAGAAACTAATCCTAATCCCGCTTGATCTGGAGAATCTTTTTTGGCCTCAACTGCAACACAACATGAAAACACGCCGACCCATTTCACATAACGAAATAAAAGAATGAAAATAAGAAATCAGATTTATACCTTTAACAGCCTAACTAATAATCTTTCACTACAGCAAAATTTGTACTACATATTTATAACTTGTAATGTCATTTCACTAAAAGTTTATTTTTCCATAAACAAGTCTTTTTATAATTCTAACATGTAACAACTCTTTAATAATGATCAGACTAGCATTACTCTCAAGTGTATAATTATGTCATGATCAGAATATATACAGCTTTATATTAACAGAATATAAAGAACGACAAAAATAGATTTAAGGTGTTAATAACCTGGTTGCTGTGACCACATTTTTTCTTCCTGCAGTTCACTGCCCTTGGGTGCAGACGAGCATAACACCTGTGTATAGAGGTAATGTAATTAACCACAATCGTTAGCTACAAATTGAATCAACAAGTACAAGAACCAAATGAATGCGATTGTCGTGAAACCAATTTCCTTCAACCAACCAACAACAACAAAAGTTGTCGCAGTGAATAAAATTCATGTTCCACACGTGAAAATGAGCAGCTGCTAGTAAACATATAAAGACCAGTTGACAAAGTTGTGGTGTAGAAATTGATATTGGAACTTGTAAGATCCCCTCATGCAACCAAAACGGCAAGAGAGGACAACCTTAAAGTTCCAATAGCAATAAACAACATTTGTGAGTTTATAAAATGACCATTTTCCAAACAGACCCTTTAAAAGTATTGAATGTATCAGCACTACCATAGACATGACAATATACCGATAAATATGAGCATAAAAACAAAATGATATCAACTCAGCTTGTGAGTTAACAAACAATAACTTGTTGAAACAAATTCTTCTAAAACATAGTAGTTTTCGTAATCATCATCATCATCATGACTATATATTGATAAATGCAAGCATATAAAACCAAAAACATATCAACTCACTTGCGGCAAACTGTCTTGTTTTCATTGAACTTCCTAGCCAATGCCAACAAATAAGGCTCAATCTTATTCTTATATCCTCCTCCTCTTAGCCTCAACACCAAATGCAGAGTTGATTCTAAGCACAAAAAGATGCATCAAAATTAACACTTTAATCAAAATAGCAACTTCATTATAATCTCACATTTAACAAACATAATAACACAGTTCATACTTTTTATCATCAACTCATATTTCTTATACTAAAATTCATCTACCTATCATTGTAAACACATCATGCCATATACACTAGCTATAGCAAAATCTATATAATCATAAATGCAGAAATACTATTACATTACATACATTTCACAAATTTCACAAATTTAATCATACAGTTTACTTAATAAATGCTAACAAAGAAGGAGGAAGCTTAATTGTTCCTCTTCCTCTTAGCCTCAACACCAAATGCAGAGTTGATTCTAAACACAAAAAGATGCATCAATATTAACACTTTATCAAAATAGCAACCTCATCATAATCTCAAATCTAACAAACATAGTAACACATTTCATACTTTTTATCATCAGCTCATATTTCTTATACTAAAATTCATCTACCTAGCATTGTAAACAACATCATGCCATATACACTAGCTACAGCACAATTTATATAATCAGATTGCAGAAATACTATTATCTTACATACATTGCAGAAATTTCACAAATTAATTCAAACAATCCACAGTAATAAATGCACAAAATGTATACTAATCAAATCACACAAAACATACAAAATCAATGCAAAAATAGATATTAAATTAAAACAACAGCATGCAGCAAAAGTGCAAAACTATATAATCAAATTGCAAACATAGGTATAGGCAATTAATTTATAAACTATAGAAGCATCTTAATGTTTAAGCAACAAATGTAATTATGAAACTGTAGGGTGTAAAGTGTAAATACGTATAGATAAACGGAAGCGATGTAATTTGCAAATCAATTCATGAGATTGCAAAAGAAAGTTTACAATGTACATATACGCTAATTACAAGAATAACAGAATTGGTTATGACTAACTAACTTAATTAACAACCATTCCCGCTGCTAAACTATATCTATACGTATTTACGCTTTACACCCTACACTTTCATAATTTACATTTGTTGCTCAAACATTAAGATGCTTCTATAAAAACAATAGCAGTTGAAAATAGTACTACAATCAGAATACATGCATACAAATAGAACAATAAAAATAACAGATTAATACTACATAAGATAATCATCATATTTAATCAATACACATAATCATAATTAATAATATCAATAATAATGATAATAATAATAATAATAATAATAATGTATACCTTTCTGGATGTTGTAATCAGCAAGAGTACGGCCACCTTCAAGCTGCTTTCCGGCGAAGATCAGTCGCTGTTGATCCGGTGGAATACCTATATTTATATCATTATTTTATTAATTTAAACAACATTACATGCATGAACTTGAAATATATAATATAATCGTGATTATACAAATTATTATAACAAACGTACCTTCCTTGTCCTGAATCTTAGCTTTGACGTTATCGATAGTATCGCTGCTCTCAACCTCGAGAGTTATGGTCTTTCCGGTTAGGGTTTTCACGAAGATCTGCATTTTCTTTCTTTCTTTCTTTTTGGGCTGAAATGTTGATGAGTAAAGTAGGTACGTGTTATCTTCAGGTGTTACTTATATATACTCATGAGTGATGATTTATGCTTGATCCCCAAGTTTCGGTATAAAATAGTCAGATTTACAAAATCCCCCCTTACTATATGAATAGTAACTAACTTACCCCTCCTCCTTTAGACAGCCTTGTGCTGATCCCCAAGTTTCGGTAAAGATAGACAAATTTACATAACACTCCCCTTACTATGAATACTTATTACAAACATACCACCTCTCCTTATTTAGATATATAGCCTTGGGCTTGAGCCCCAAGTTTCGGTAAAGGGAGTTGATAAATACAACACAAAATTTGATTCATACAACACAAATATGCATTAAACAGTTGTACTGTACAACTGCTTAATGCATATTTATTGTTGTATGAATCAATTTCCATGTTGTATTTATCAGCACCCTTCGGTAAATAATAGTCGTGATTTACATAATTACCCCCCTACTATATATGAATAATTACTAACTTACCCTTCTCCTTATACACATATATAGCCTTGGACTTGAGCCCCAAGTTTCGGTAACTATGAATAAATTACTAAATTACCCCTTCTCCTTATGTAGACATATATACCTAACAGATAACTACTCACGTTTTAAATAACTTAAATAAATGATTCTATCACTAATTTTAATATAACTTATTAAAATATTGTATAGATTTTACTTAATGTATACATTGAAGCAAACAAGCAAAGTATGGTGTCAACTAATTACTCCGTAATTTGCAAGTACCCGTACCCGTGATAAATAGTTATTCATATGTGATGTGACAAGTCTGTGTTTTTCACAAGAATCTGTTTTTAGATTCTTTATGAGTAATAACTTTTAAGTTTATATATGGAAATTGTTACTATCTCTTGAGTTATTTAAAGCATTTTGCCTAGGGGCTAATAAGTATGAATTCAGTTTTGTTGTTGTTAGTGGTCTGAGAGGGCCTGCACAGTGCACACATGGATCAAGCGTATAGTAGCCTCAGCTTGCGTAGAAGTTATCCTGGGAGGAACACGAACCACCTGGACTGATCTAGGCACATGGCAACATTGTCGCGGTGTTGATCAGTAGCTTCCATGTACATGATATCTTTAACCTCCATGTACAGGTAGCATATCGATCCATTTAGTTTTGGGTTATACTTTTATTTCTTTGATGGGTCAACAGGCTAGATAAAACAGCAATCAAGTATTCACATCACATGACTGCAACGGGTCGAAAGTTCCCAAAGTGTATTTGTAGTGCTTAAACCTCTCGAGTAACGCTTTTTGGAAGATTTTATTTCTCTTCCTGCAATACCAGATAATGTTAAAACTACTAAATGAAAACACAATCACTAAAAACTTGAAATAGTGAATTACACCTAAAACTATTTCAAGTTAGTAAATGTTCTGTACTACTTGCATAGCTTATTTTGGGCTGCTGTATACGCTTACACAATTAACTATATTGGAAAACACTATTCAAAAAAGCACACCTGCATGATCTTTTGCACTTTAGACTATCTAAGTCCTTGGCACCAGGTTCCTGATTTGCAGACCTTCAAAATTGAAGTTATGAAACCACGAAGAACTTTTTTCACAGAGTAGTAACTAAAATCCAGCGAAAATTAAAGAAGTAGAAACATACATTCAATAGAGAATCATAAACACACATGGGGTTTAGATCATGATCGCCAACAATCACTCCTTCAATGGAAGTCGTACAATCAACTCCTACTTGAAGAAACTTTCCAAACATGCATGAAGAGAAGTATCACTAGCCACTGATCACAATAAATATAAAAATTACTTACAAGATCCAAAATGCTAGTCCCTTAGAAGAAATCTAATTGCATATCAAATTGTTACTTGACTAGTAGAGTATACTAGAACACAACTAATAATTTGACTAGTAGAGTATACTAGAACACAACTAAAAAGCTTTAGGAGCAAGAAACATCTATTTTTACTTTGGTCCTTGAACTCTATGGATTCCAGTAGTTGCAATTGCTTTATGATAAACAATTGAGACCTTACGACAAAAAAATACAACATGATTACATGAATTCAAGATTACTAATCATAACACATCAAAATTAAAGGAACCTCATTAATTAACGTACAGCAGCTAAAGAACAACCCATAGCGCAATAGATAACCGAACAAACATAATGTAAGAGAAAACAAAAGTATCATGAGTTATATAGAGAGACAGCAACATCAACTTTAGAGAATCAAACAAAATCAGAAAGATGTACATGGAGTATATAACAGACTCATATGATCTTCTTAACTAAAATACATGTAATTTCATTAACATAACACATAATTTTGCAAAATACCAAACTAATTAGATATCATAGTATATTATAGTTGATACAGGCAAATTACCCAGACTGCAGATCTAGACCAGGAATCAAATAAAAGTAACTTTTTTATGATACCAGTACATGCAGTAGTAAGAAAGCTTGAAAACACCTTAAAATCCATACACATACATCCACATTACCAATTAGTACAAAAAAAGCCCTAATTATGAACCCTGATTAGGGTTTTTACAACCTCGAAGCATATTAGTTTAATAATTGATGTTTTAAGGTTAAGTAATACCTTTATAGGTTGAAGACAAGCAGCATTCAAGGAATCGAAGCAGATGTTGGAAAATTGGGGTGTGTGAGTTTTGAAGAAGCTGAAGGATGAATGAGCGCCAAAAAGGGTATATGTATTGGGACCAGATTCTATGTGTTATTTAATACATTAAAAACTTATAAATCTTTAATTTATTTCCATTTCCATGTCAACAAATAGGTTGTGCCTACCAGGATTGTTAACCGATGTAAATTCAATTTTTAACACGGTTTTACATGCAAGGGTTAATTTATGTATTATTCATCGTTAATCTAATTGAACATTCACAAAAAGTTTTGTTCATCTTTGTGTGTAATAACTCGAAAAGTATTGTGAGGTGATCATACTCACCGTCGACTTTGACGATAGATATAAAAAATATCACCGACCAAAGATATTACAAGTTTTTCGGAGTTCAGAGAGCTGTTTTTTAATCAAAATCGAGTTCAATTCTTTAAACTGGTTTAATTAAATAATCGGCCCCAACTATAAGATTAGAGACATGTTTTCTTTACTAAAACCATTCTTACTTTTCCGACCACGTATTTGTACAAGTAGCCAGGGTCGGGTGAGAGGGGGCACTGGCCCCCGACGTCCATAATATTTTTAATGATATTTACGCGTAGCGACTGAATGCATTCAAGCTTATATACGAGTTTGCCTCCAGCACAACTACAACACAACCTAAACTTTTCTATGAAGAGTTTAATTTAAATCGGTGATTATAAATTAGATCATCATGCAACATTCACAAACCTACATGTCAAAAAATTGCATCATTCCCATAACATCCCCTTCTTGTGCTAGTTCTTTCACATTTTGCGTGAGGGATTGATACGATACTTATTCTGATTTGTTTCATGAATCAAATCTACACGATTAGTTAGATATTCATTTTATCAAATAATAGTTATTTATTCCTGAACATATATATTGACAAATTATCACAATATCTTTCATTTTCCCTTTATACTTATAAACACATTTATATGCTCCATTTTCAAGTACCTTCTACATACATATGATATGCTTTCTCACTCGATCTCGATCTGCTTTAAGTCGCCTCACTTTAGTAGTGTGTCCATTTTAATCCATGTTAAAAGCCTCAATTTCGTTTAGCAACTAATGACAAAAAAAAAATAAAATACGAAGGCATTAGTAATTAATGTGTTATAAAATAATAGAGTAAAAATACAACGATTATAGAGGTATGCAAAGATAAAATACCTTCAACTACAATACAGTCATAAAAAAACAATTAGCAACCCCAAATAAACCTTCAACTGTTCTTTAAATGGTATAGAATCCAGTTTTACTTGTATAGTGATCAGGAAAGTAAGACCGATTTTAGTATAGAAAACAAGTCTCTAATCTTATAGTTGGGACTGATTATTTCATTAAATCGGTTTAAAGAATAGAACCCGATTTTGGTATTAAAAAAAAACAAGTCTCTAAACTCTAAAAAAACTTGTGATATCTTTGGCCGGAGAAATATTATATAAAGATCACAAAAGTCCACCACGAGTATCACCTCATAATACTTTTTTTTGGTTAATACACACAAAGATGAACAAAACTTTCGTAAAAGTTCAATTAGATTAATGATCAATAATTCTTAACATAACCATGTTAAAAATTGTATTGGTTCAGGTTATACCGGTTAACAATACTAGTCAGCACAATTTAGATGTTGACATGGAAATAAATTAAAAAGGTTAGGGTTGCGTTTAGTTGTGGAAAATTTTTCATAATTTTTCATCTCTAATTTTATAAGAAGGTGAAAAAAGTTTTTGTTTTCAAGAAAAGTGTTGAAAATTTAGAAAATGTGTTCAAAAGTAATGTATTTTCCATTTTGGAAAAATGATGTTAGGAGAAGGCATTTGGAAAAAAAAATTAAAAAAAGGGAGGAAGATGTACAAAGGAAAAAGGTGAAAAACTTGAAAAATGAGTTTTACAACTTCAAGTTATATCATGAAAAAATGAGTTTTCCATTTTTTTGGAAAACTTTTTCGGAAAATACCAATTTTGAACGCGTTTTCTAATTTTTCACTTTTCTTAGAAAAATTTTCTGAAAAAATGGTACACTTTTCTTCAACTAAACGCATCCTAAGTTTTGGGAGTTAATAAATACAATACCCACATTGATTTCTACACCAAACTATATAATTGTTAAAGCTAACAGTATAAGTACATAATACTAATACTGAGTAACTATATTTATCGGTTTCCTAAGTTTTTAATTAAAAAAACAAAGAATCTGATCCCAATACTTATACCCTTTTTGGCGCTCATTTCATACTTCAGCTTCTTCAAAACTCTCACACCCCCAATTTGACACACACACCAATTTCTCCGACATCTGCTTCGATTCTTTGAATGCTGCTTGTTTTCAACCTATAAAGGTATTTTTTTTTTGCCTTAAAACATCCATTATTAAACTAATATATGCTTCGATTTTGTAAAAACCCTAATTAGGGTTCATAAAATTAGGGCTTTTTATTACCGATTTGATAATCTTTAATTCCTTGCTATGCTAGAGTCTTCACAATCGTCAGCATTTTGTATAAAATTTCATCATGGAGATAGGTATGAACGAACCCTATTTTGTATGAGTTTGACATAGTTTCAACAATTGAAAATGTGGATGTATGTAGTATCGATTTCAAGATGTTTTCAAGCTTTCTTACTACTGAATGTGAATGTGAAAGTGAATGTACTGGTATAATAATAAGAAAGTACTTCTATTTTATTCCTGGTCTAGATCTGCAGTCTGGGTTAAGGGCTTTAAGTGCTGATAAAGATTGGCATGAATGTGTATATTATGAGTTCAAGTTAAGGGAAACCAATGAAAATGATGATAGTGATGAGGAAGAGGATGACGATGACTTCTATAGTTCGGATGAGGATGACGCATTGCTTGATCACCCGTCGGATGGTGATGAATAGGTGCATGAGGTTAGGGTAATGAAAAGCCAACAAAAGTTTAAAAAGAAAGCAACCAAAATGTTTGATAAATATTTCCTGACTAAATTCTATGGTGGTCGGCCTACTGGTGAATACAATGAGAAAAATGAGAAATTGAATGAAAAGGTAAATGACCAAGATAAGTTAGGTGATCATTGGCCTGTACATGATCCTACTATTAAGTGGAAGTATATGACACCATCCTTAGGTGAAAGATATGAGGATTGTGATCAACTGAAGAGGTATTTAGCTTTTTATGCTTTAGCTAATGGTTGTAAGCTTTATTACGAGATTAATAGCCATAAGAAACTGTTTAGAGGATCAATATGCACAATTGAGGCCATATGCACTTGAGGTTGTTAATCAAACCCTGGTTATTGCATTGCATTTAGATGATCAATATGCTAAGAGAGCCTTATTAGAAAGCTAACCGAAACACCTTCTAAGTTTAAACTTGTATGATAACTATAGCTTACCCAACCAGCCTTGTTATAATATCAAAAGTGTTTTTTAATCAAAACAGATTGGAAAGAAATAATGATGTAATAAATACAAATTCTACTACAAAAAAACAATTAGCAACCCTCAATATAAAACGGTTTTATGGTATGGCAACAATGACCAGTCTCATAATGGTATAGAAACCGATTTTACTTGTACAAACACGTCTCTGTTTTGGCTGGAAAAGTAAGACCGGGTTTAAGTTTAGAAAACAGCTCTCTAATCTTATATTTGGTACCGGTTATTTCATTAAACCAGTTTAAAGAATAGAACCCGGTTTTGATCTAAAAAACATGTCTTTAAACACCAAATTGTTTATAGTAATATCTTGAGCGGGACTTCCTTTGGTGAAATTTTTTATATCAACCGCCAAAGTGCATCACCATCAGTATCACCTCACAATACTTTTTTGACTAAACCCGTACAGTTACTTTGTTGAACAAAACAAACCCTCACAATTACTACTCTAGTCTCGATGAACAGCCACCATCTACACTGTACAAACCATCACCACCACCACCATCTACAGTTACTTTACCATTTGTTTATTTGTGAAATTGTGTTTATTGTATATATAGTAAGTATTACCTGTATCAAATAATATACTATGATATGATATCTAATTAGTTTGGTAATTTGCGAAATTATTTGTTATGTTAATAAAATTACATGTATCTTAGTTAAGAAGAGAATATGAGTCTGTTATATACTTCATATATACGTCTTTCTGATCTTGTTTAATTCTCCAAAGTTGATGTTGCTGTCTCTTTTACTCGTGATATTAGAGTAGCTCTGCGTTATCTGTTTTCTCTTACTTTATGTTTGTTCAGTTGTCAAGTTTATATTGATTGCGCTATGGGTTGTTCTGTAGCTGCTATTAATTAATGAGGTTTCTTTAATTTTGATGTGTTATGATTAGTAATCTTGGATTGATGTTGCGTTTTTTTGTCGTAAGGTCTCAATTGTTTATCATAAAGCAATTGCAACTATTGGAATCCATAGAGTTTAAGGACCAAAGTAAAAATGGATGTTTCTTGATGAAGTGAAATTAAAGTAAGATGTTCAGGGAAGTTCTCCATCTAGCTTCTATAGCTTTTTAGTTGTGTTCTAGTATACTCTACTAGTCAAGTTATTAGTTTTATTCTAGTATACTCTACTAATCAAGTAACAATTTGATATGCAATTAGAAAGTCTCTAAGGGACTAGCATTCTGGATTTTGGAAGTTATTATTTATTTATTGTAATCAGTGGCTAGTGATACTTCTCTTCATGCATTTTTGGAAAGTTTCTTCAAGTTTGGGAGTTGTTTGTACTTAACTTCCAATGCAGGAGTGATTGTTGGCGATCATGAGCTAAAATGATGTGCGTGATTATGATTCTCTATCGAATGTATGTCTGTACATCTTTAATTTTCACTGTGCTTTAGTCACTATTCCGTAAAAGATTAACTTCATGGTTTCATAACTTCCTTTCTTAAGGTCTGCAACTCAGGATCCTGGTGCCAAGGGACTCAAATAGTCTAAAGTGAAAAAGATCATGCAGGTGTGCTTTTTTGAATAGTGTTTTCCAATATAGTTCATCGTGTAAATATGTACAGCAACTCAAGTTAAGCTATGCAAGCATTACCAAAACATTTACTAACTTGAAATAGTTTTAGGTGTGATTCACTATTTCAAGTTTTTAGTTAATGTGTTATCATTTAGTAGTTTTAACATCTCCCGGTATCTACATTGCAGTAAGAGAAATAAAGTGCAGCAGTTTTAACATATTCTAAAAAGCGTTACTCGAGAGATTTAAGCACTACTAATAGTCTAATACACTATTGGGAACTTTTGACCCGTTGCACTCATGTGATGTGTATGAGTGATTGCTGTTTTATCTAGCATGTTGACCCATCAAAGAAATAAAAGTATAACCCAAACTAACCTGTACATGGAAGTTAAAGATATCATGTGCTGAAGGTTTTGTTTGAGTTTTACCTTTAAGACCATTTAGCTACTGATGAGCACCACACCAATGTTGCCATGTGCCCAGATCAGTCCAGGTGGTTCATGTTCTTCCCAGGATAACTTCTACGCAAGCTGAGCCTACTATCCGCTTAATCCATGTGTGCAGGCCCTCTCAGACCACTAACAACAACAAAAATGAAGTCATACTTATTAGTCCCAAGGCTTTCTTCTTTGATTGGCTATAGAGATAGTAAAAATTTCCTTATATAAACCTAAAAGATGAAAACCACTTCTCTTAGAACTAATAAAGAATCTAAAAATGAACTCTTAGTGAAAAATACAGACTCGTCACATATGTTTGCAAAGAAAATGTATGTTTCCAAAGAATAACTATTTATCACGGGTACTTACAAATTTGCGTTGACACCAATTTTGCTTGTTTGCTTCAATAAATACATAACTATACAATTATTTAAAGTTATATTAAGATTAGTGGTAGAATTATTATAATATTATATATATTTCAGTTACAGTCATTTATATCGTGAGTAGTTATGCTCTGTTTCTAAATAAGAAGGTGTAAGCTGGTTATTATTCATAGTAAGGGGGGCAAGTATATATATGTAAATATGACGACGACGACGACTACTACTATTATTATTATTATTATTATTATCATCTATTTTTATATTATTATAGGTAACATAATAAATAATAATCTGTCCATATGTAGTACGTACGCACCACTCAAGAAACTTGGGGCTCAAGAACAACAAATCCGTATAAATAAAACCCGAACTAAACACTTACGTACTCATCAATCAACTTAATTCATCAGCATTCAGCAAACAGAAAGAAAGAAAAAATGCAGATCTTCGTGAAAACACTAACTGGAAAGACCATAACTCTCGAGGTCGAGAGCAACGATACTATCGATAATGTCAAAGCTAAGATTCAAGACAAGGAAGGTACCTTTGTTTATATTAACTTTTGTACAGTTACTACGATATTATACATGTATATTTCAAGTTAATGTATCTAATTCGTTTAAAGTAAATAATGATAATGATGATATAGGTATTCCACCGGATCAACAGCAATTGATCTTCGCCGGAAAGCAGCTTGAAGATGGCCATACTCTTGCTGATTATAATATCCGGAAAGGTATTTATATATTGATTATGATGATACATATCTTATGTAGTATTATGTTTGTTGTTCATGATAATTGTATTCTGATGATGCGTTTCTAAATTTTTAATAATGATGCATGTTTTTTTTGTGTTTAGAATCAACTCTGCATTTGGTGTTGAGGCTAAGAGGTGGAGGAAGAGGATCATTTAGTCTTCCTCCTTCTTTGTTAGCATTGGCTAGGAAATACAATGAAAACAAGAAGATTTGCCGCAAGTGAGTTTATATCTTTTATATGCTTGCATTATTTATCAATATATATATATATATATATATATGTACATATGTATATGTATATAGTCATGCATGATGATGAATATATATAAAATTTACTATGTTTTAAAGGAATTCGTTTTAAGAGAATTTGTTTCACCAAGTTATCGTTCTGTTAACTCACAAGGTGACCTGATATCATTTATGTCTGTGGTAGTGCCGATACATTCAATACTTTTTAAAGGGTTTGATTCGGAAATTGGTCATATTATAAACTCACAAATGTAACATGAATTTCACGTGTAGACATGAGTTTTATTTACTGCGATAACTTTCTTGTACTTGTTGATTCGATTTGTAGTTAACGTCTGTGGTTACATTACCTCTATGCAGGTGTTATGCTCGTCTTCATCCAAAGGCAGTGAATTGCAGGAAGAAAAAATGTGGTCACAGCAACCAGGTTATTAACCCCTTAAAATCTATTTTGTCATCAACTTCTTTATATTCTGTTAATGTAATTATTCGTTTGAGGGTTTTACCAGTATGATACTCTAAAGAGTTGTTAGATGCTAGAATCATAATAGAATTGTTTATGGAAAAATAAACGTTTGTGAAATGACAGTACAAGTTTTACATATAATACACATTTTGCTGTAGGCAAAGGTTATTAGTTATGTTGGTAAAGGTATATATGAAACTGATTTGTTATTTTCATTTCGCTATGTTTAATGGGTCGAAATGTTTTCTTATTGTGATGCAGTTGAGGAAGAAAACGCCGTTTGATAGCAACGACCAACCGCACTAAGCCACGCCTACGCCACAAAGAGAAGTAGGAAACTGAATAGGCGTACTCCAAAAAACAACCACAACCCGAAAGAACAACAATCTTCTTTTTTCTAGTTTCTTATCTTGGTTTCTTATAATAATTTGTGAAAGATGTTTTTGTTAGTGGAAAGCATATGTTATATTTACTTTGGATTTGGATCTTGATGACCTTTGTAATGAGTATGTTGAATTTCTTGTTGCTTAGTTGGAATTCGCAAATTGTTGTTTCTAATCAGGGCATGATAATGTGTGTATCCTTGGGTTGTCATAGGGTCATATTATCGGGTTTTGGGTCCATTTAGGTTGGGTCGAAGGCATAAACCAATATGTAACCCGACACTATAAGGAATCGGGTTTTAGGGTTCGGGCCCAATCGGGTTGGGCTTATGTACTTCTATAAATTTTGTTTTTTGTTCTATTATTTTATAACACATTAATTACTAACTATAATATAAGTCGCGAATTCGCGGGCTACCACATGATATTGATACAATGTTTATATTATATATTTATCTTATTACGTAATTTCAATTGACATACTTGTGCAAGAGAACTTTGTGTTCATATTATCCAATTATTTGTTATTTATTTTTTATGTTATTATAATAAAGTTCACAATTCCCATAAAAAAATTTAAAAATGAAAGAAAAATACTATTTCAATTGGGGTAAATCAATAGATTGTACTTTGATATCACATTATTGTAAGGTATCTACAAAATCGAAAAACTCAAAGGTAACATAATGAAAAAAAGAAAATTAACAATAAGTTAACATTAGGGATGGCACCCGCGGGTCGTGGGTACGGATATGCCAAACCCATCACCCGCCCGCGACGTGTTTTTTGTACCCTCAAACCTGTGAATATCCACTAGCGGGTTTATTTTTACACCCATACCCGTGACCTGTGGATACCCGTGGGTTGCGGGTAACCCGCGGGTTTTAAATAATATACACTTTTTTTCTAAATATCAAAAGATTTTATATAATTTTAATGTATGAAAAATATTTTAAAACATGTTCAAATCCATCGTAATTTTAAACGAATTAAATTGTTAAAACTTAAGGCATGCGGACTAATTATTTGATAATTTTTTTCTTGATCATTTGATAAGTTTACTATTCAAATCATGAAACTATACTTTTTGTCTCTATATGAATAATTCTATTATATATAGTTCAAATTAACCATTATATATACACAAATATGCAATAAAAGGTATCTAATTATCTATAATGTGTTTTGTAGGTTCGTGGGTCGGGTTTACCCGCGGGTATAAGTCCATACCCATCACCCACCCACTACCCGCCAATGGGTAGAAGTTCATACCCGTAACCCACCCATGGGTTAATATTTCACGGGTTTACCCACCCACGATGGGCGGGTACCCACGGGTTGCGGGTTTTTTCTCGCCCGTTGCCATCCCTAGTTAACATATTTTGATTATGTTTTTTGCAACAACAGCTAACATATAACACCTCATATTTCAAAAATATATTTTATTGTATTTATTAACATTGGAAGCGTATGTCCCGACATATTTACAAAATCTTTACAATTCCCCAAAACATATCAGTTATAATTTATTTAATTATAAAACAAAGTACTAACGGTTGGGTGTTATATGAGTTTCACAATAACAATAACTGCCAAAAATTATCAGAGTAGTCGCAGCAATAGTCAAACATTATTTCCAGAATCCCAAACGCCCATTCCTTAACCCAAACATAATCTGCAAAATGTTAAATAACGAGGGGTTAGCTCACAGCTAAGTGAATGGAACTGTATCCGACAGTTCAATCCAGAAATAACAAATCTTACAACAAATAAACACATAAGCACATAACGTCAAAGAGGACCGGCGGTTATTGTGTAGCCACACCAAGAACACCTTAAATCACTGGTATGCCATCACAGTGATTTACCGATAGTTTGAAGCTATCTTCACTGACTAGGGTTCATCCATCAACGATGTGTACCGGAAACCCCGCCAGCCAAAAAATAGCAACAAACCCAACCAATGTTGACCTCTGAATAATCCACATAGTCACATAATGCATAATAGTCATGCCATCATGGAATAACAACAACCATTCAACCGAAATCATTAATAACAATAACCCAAAAGATAAAACAATCAATACCAATAACCATATATATGTTCACCCATTGTAACCAAACTTGCTACAACTGTGTTGAACCGAAGGTTACAGTTACCACTCACCAAAATTCTAGTCTCTGAACTCAGTAGTCTTATATCACTGAGTTTCCTTCGGCTTATCTGAGAACACAAATAATAACAACTCAGTAACTCATCCCATAATCATCATTCTAACATATTTATTAAATCGGGTATTTAACCCCTAGATGACCCCGAAATGCCAAAAACTGTCTAGACTCTTAGAATAGAGCCTTGATTATTGAGCCGTTTCTGAGTGACCATGCGAATTTCAACCAAATCTGAGTTTATGAAATTGTCACTTATCCGCGTCCCTGAAAAAATTTGCAAAATAATATTTTAAAATTTCAGTTCGCAAGGTCTCAGTCCGCACAGTCAACTCAATTCGCAACTCGGTTTGCAACTCAACTCGGCTCACAGAGTTCAACTCGCAGAACTTGGTTCAGTTCGAAGAGCTCAACTCGGCTCGCAGTCAAATTGCTTCGCGAGATTCAACTCGCTTCGCAGAATAAACTCAATTCGCACCGCAGGAAGAACTCATCTCGCATCATGAACTGTGTTTATCCTGCGAGCTTCGTTGTTGCTGTTTCCCCAAACCCGATTCTAATCCCCAAAATAATACAACCAGATGCTATAACAATTTTGTACCTCTATAGTCTTCAATTATCATAGTAACATCATATATCAAATTATATATCACTCTAACTTCAATTTCATGTATTCATGTATATTTATCAAAAACACTAACATACTTATTTCATATTCAATAATCAAATCATATGACCTAATTACTAATATCCAAATAACTTTACAATCATTCATAACAACAAAGAATCACTCTATAAACTTCAATTTATATAACATAACCAATTTTTCCAAAATTATCATTTTAGGTTAGAATAAAAACTATACTTACAAATGAATAAAGAAAACAAGATGAAGGTGATGAATATATCCTGATGTAATCTCCAAATGACAACCCTTTCAACTTAATGTGATCTCTTGTTGCAAATTTTTCAAAGAAATAGAATGAAATGAGTTGAAAGAAAGAAATCCCAATTTTAAGAAGTTAAGTGTAATATGTCGGTTTGATCCAACCGACCCAAATAAATATAGTGTAACTTTTTATTCCCTTCTAATTCTATTGTCTGGACCAAAATACCATTTGCGAAAATAATATCTTTTATTTTACCGTCATCTATAACTTAAAACAAATGTTATTTTATTAGCCACAATAAATCATTTGACTATTTTACCTAATTATTTCAAGTAACTCAAATAAAAATCATTTCCATTTCATTAAATAACCATTTAAAACGTAAGAAAAATACCGTATAATTTCTAGACCCGAAAATAGGATGTTACATAACATATATTGATCAGGGTTTTTTTTTTATTATTATTGTTGTTGTTGTGGTTATTATTATTATTATTATTATTATTATTATTATTATTATTATTATTATTATTATTATATTACTAGAATATAACCCGTGAATTCGCGGAACTACTGCTGAAAAACTGCATATATATGGTTTATGAAATAGTTATTGAATTCATATGATATGGATGTAGGTTATGTAATATGGATGTAGGTTGTATTAATTTTATTTATTTATTTTGTGATTACAAATGAAGAAGTTCATCCTTAATATATTATACCATCAACGATAGAGTAAAAGTTAATGTTTTATATTTTCTTGGTTGCTTAGTGTTTATAGCCTTACGATTAGTCATTTCTATTGACCTGGGACATCCGTAATATATTATGCCATCAACGATAGAGTAAAAGTTAATGTTTTATATTTTGTTGGATGCTTAGTGTTTGTAGCCTTGCGATGTAGTCATTTCTATTGACCTGGGATTACGCGAGATAACACATATTAGTTAATTAAGCAGAAAATTATGTATGCAATAGAAAGTAGCAATTGTATTGTGATTTCTTTAAAAAAAACTAAACCTTTGTGATCTATGTGGCATTGGAGTAAAAGCTTTTTTTGTAAATTTTTTGTTTTATAAATCTATTTGACATTGTAGAAAAGATTTATAAAGCTTTTGTTGTTGTGGATGCTTAGAGCCTTTTCAAAATTCATTGGTAAGTCAAATCATATTTGCAAACGGCTGACAACCAAAATTTTATTTATTTATTATAAACAATTTATCATTTAGTTTATTTTTTTAGAAAAGCAAGGATTTTAATTACTACACCAAAAACTATTCCACTTTGACATCCCACTTTGTCCAAATCTACATGTTGCACATTCTGGTTATGTCACTTTAACATACACATCTTAAGTTTTACATCAGTATTACCGAAACTAACCAATAAGAATGTAAACGCAAACCACTTCAAGAAAATAGAGACTAACATATAGTCACCGACAGACACAACTAACCAACCAAACTAACAACCATTACTAATGATATGTCACTTACACAGGCCACTTCAAAATTAAACTAAAAGAATCAAACAAATGAATAACTATAGACCCAACAGACTCAAACAACTCCCATCGATGATCTGCACCCACACTACTAGTCAGTTGGCCGAACTGGAGGTAAAAATTACGACTTCAATAAACATGTGCAACTTTCAAGACTAACAATGCATAAAAATAAACTAATTAACATTATTTATACGATTATACCTAAAATGCAGAAGGTGAGTCTCTAACTTTCCTCTAGTTCATGTTTCATTTAGCATTCTACTTTATTATATAAAATAATAAATATATGTACATACCTTGCTGTTAATGCACATAATAAAAAAAAGAGAAACACTTGTGTCAATTTTGTTTGGAGAACAATATAAATTCTCTCCATTCGAACAGCATTAACTTTACTGAAGTTTGTCAACCGTTTGCTTACGCAAACCTCACCCTAACTCACATGCAAATGAAAAACATGAAACGTACATATCATAATTTATAAATTCATATCGAGAAGGGTTATAATTTTAGTTCCTTCTACCACCTTTTTTTTTTGACAAATGATTGTGATTGTGGAGTTGAGGCAGGGTCTGCTTACTTATTCATGAAAAGCCGGGATTGCCTCTTCTTCAAAAGTCCAAGACTTGAAATGGAAGCCAGCTGCCACCTTAAGTATAAACTGTAAACGATTACCTAGTTCTTCATCTTTTTCACGCAGACTGCTATATATAAATTCATATACTATCCGTTACTTGTTTTGACCCATTACCTGAAGCGCCCTAATAAGAAAGCTAAAATTATAAACTCGCCTTGGTTTTACGTTTTTCTCATTCGAAAACGACGACAGCACAAGGCTTATTGCGGTGTTTGCCTTAAATATTATAATTGCACAGTTTTGAGGTCTGGTTTCTTCAAACCCATTCGATTATAAAATCATCGACTCGGGTAACATTTTAATTTCTAACGTGTCAAACATAGAAAAGAAATAATAATGAGCAAAAACATATTAACTATTGGAATAACTAACCAAAACCAACCATTGATCCAAAATAATCAATGGTTGCAATATTTCTATAGACGGTGGGGGTAAGTTGAAGAATATGGTACCTTATATTGATTGGTTTTTATAAAGTCTTAAACAGGTACTTACATCCAAAAAACTATATTTCATTAACTTAAGAATTCAAAGATAATCAACTTTCAGTTAGTAGAGTCAGTATAATACAT
Source organism: Pseudognaphalium luteoalbum (assembly GCA_963422505.1). Taxonomy (NCBI): domain Eukaryota; kingdom Viridiplantae; phylum Streptophyta; class Magnoliopsida; order Asterales; family Asteraceae; genus Pseudognaphalium; species Pseudognaphalium luteoalbum. Next base: position 3,419,182 of record OY730192.1, read on the forward strand.
ACGTTGCGTCAAATTTTCTGTCTGATGGTTGTTGAGAACCCCGTGATGACTACCAAACATAACAACTTCTCCATTATCTACACATAGTATTTATACACCATAAACGGAACATTACAATGAGAGACGAATAAATATGATAAATTTCATATTCAAAGTCTAATAAGTTAACCATTTAAGAATGCAGTAAAACGCATTTCACATTTTACTACTATACCTGTTAAAATTAAGGCATGATTCCAGCCGAGGGCACCCTGCCTAAACGAAAATGGTGAAATCACACAATTGGGAGAAAGTCAGAAAACATATATGGGGTACCACCAAACCCTCTTCCCCAAGTGTACAAATAGTCAAATACCCATTAGGTAGTTAGGATAATAGAAAGAAGGCCAAAACTGGGAAAGAAATGATTACTTGTGAACTTTTATAAACTAACTTGCTACCAGATAGAGCTGCACTGTGATCTCCATTTGCAATGATACCAATAACACTGACTTCTTCAAATCTATTAACACTCTGGGAAATACTTAGGTGTATATCTATCTGTATTGCCTGTTTTTCGTCCTCCAGTTTCATTATTTTCTTCCCAAAATGTTCCTTCTGGTCTAGACGTTTATTTAGCTCATGCAATTCTTTGTCCATAGAGTCTTGGAGAAAGATGTTTTCCCACTCTTTTACAGCTTGGTCTTGGTCTGTTATAACACCAGAATCACCTACATACATTTATGATACAAAGAGTTCATTAATTGCAAAATAGGATTATAATTAAGCTAAACTTAGACCACAAGGAAGTCGTGTAGCGCTACTTTCACTCGTATGTTAGATTAAACTTTTTTACTTCTTTGGACAAAACAGAGAACCAGTTTTTATGAAACTTAAAACCAAGCACCTTTTTTTAGTAACGACCCGCTTTAGTTTCATTCGTCCATACTATACTATGCACACAACACACCCTATAAACGAATTGGTACATGCTCCTTTGATATAATAACCCATCAGTTTGACAACCAATATGCCATTCTCAGCACTTGCTACCTCCACGCATTAAATCTTTAACTTGGGGCAATTTTATAAGAGATTGATAATGCTATATATATATTATATAAAAATGTGCCTATAAGCATGAATGGCAAATGAAGGATGTGGTAAATATCAATATATACAATGAGCATGGGCGGTACTATAAATTTTTGTTAACGGGGGCAAATTGTAAGATAATTTTTGTCAGTTCAGATTTTGTAGGATTAAACCTTTTTTCTTTCAAGTAATGCGTTACACTAAATCAAATTAAACTAATGTTAGCATGAGTACAACTAAATTTGATGTAATTGAACTTTAACACAAAAAGAAAAAATCATAAAGATTTTTAAGACTTGGATTATGGGGAAAAATAGAGAGAAACTATCATATTTAAGTGTAGAGTTATAATTGTTGTTTCTTTATGAAGTGGTAGATGCTAAAATGGAAAGGAAGGGGAACAAGTAGAGGACTAAAGGATTAAATAAATAAAGTTTGGTGGAGTGGTACTATTAACGAAGAGATGTAAAAATAATACTCTTTCCGTCTCAAATTAAGTGTTTTGAATCAGATTTGAAAGTCTTTCTTGTTTAATTTTGACCTTAAATATTTTTGTTTGTGTTATGTATTACTTTATGAAATTTATAGCAATGAAAATACATACAAAACTCAATCAATTCATATATTTTGCATCAGGTATTATATAACACAAACAAAAATATTTAAGGTTAAAATTGAAAAAGAAAAATCCAAAAAATCAAAGCAAAGCATGATACTTAATTTGGGCAGTAGTACTAAAATGGAAAGAAAGGGAAATAAGTTGAGGAAATAGAAAATACGGGCTCGAACCTGCGACGTTCAGTTAAGGATGAAAGAGCATAACCACCAACCCATGAGGGCAATTCTTTATAATTTTCGATTTATTAGATATATAAAAGAAGTTACAAAAATCCTTATATGGGCATATGCTCACATTGCCCACACGCTAGTACCAATGAGTGTGATTTGCTCATGACAAATGAGAAAGAACTAGCACGAAAAGGGGATATTGTGGGACTGATGCAATTTGGGTGATTTTGTTTTCTTTTAATTTGTGGGGATAAGGAACAACACAATGATCACTTTCATCTTTGTAGCATAGTCAGTCGATGAACCAGTTAAAAGTTAACCCCTACTCGTTATGGTGTTTCGATTCTCTGTTATTTGTTTTATTTTAAACATGTAATCACTTATCAAAATTATGTTGCTTATCAATATCATATTCCTTTAAACGGAAATTAAGCTTGTAATACAAACAATACCATTCAAAGTAAATTAGTTGCTTTTTACATTATTATAGTTCAAGTAAATCAAAATGTGCTTTGTATCATAACCATTTGAGGGTCAAGTATAAATCACTGAGTACATATAAAGCTACAGGATCTAGGGGTGTCAAAAGGGTTGGGTCAACCCGAAACCGAATCCGATAAAGGGGTGCACACTCGCTGTCTACTACATGAGCTCACGAAGCGATCTGGGAGCGAAGCCTTAAATTGAGTTGCTTCCCCCTTTCTTTTCCCTCACCTACCTTTCATTTCCGCTTAAGCTTCCCCGGTTTGGGGGATTAATTGATTGGATACCCGAGAACCATAATCTTTCCTAGGAACAGCTTCTACGACGATAGATAGGGGTCAGGTTTGTTTGGCATCTATGCCCCCTGCCTTCCATAGATGCAAACCGATCGATCACTACCTAGGAGAAGATAAGTAGTTCTTCTATCGTTCAAGGGCAAGGGGAGAACATCTATGACATGTTAGGGTCGGGTTGACTAGGGTTGCATATCATTTTCGAGTTGTATGATCCGACTCGATAAACCTAACGTTTTATAGGGTCGGGTTAGGGTTAATTGGACATAAAAAATTATATACTCTTTTGAAGAAGCTCACCAGCTCTATAATAGTTCATGTCCATTAACCTTATCCATATGCATTATAACTTAAAAAGCCTATTTCTTATTTGATCCAAATTCTTTATTAACTTTACTACATATTTGATTAAACCTTACTGCAACAGTATGCGCATCCATTAGACCTATTGCCAATGTTAATTCATCATCACATTCAAAAGGAAACTTTGTACTGCGTAATACTTATTCGTTATTATCGATTGTTTGTTAAAGTAAACTGTTTATTACAAAGTAGCAACTAGCTAGTCAATAGCAAACCAAACAGATTCTAGTCTAGTTGTTACAAAAGAAAATACTAAAGTTCTAAAGTGGACGAATTTGGGGTGATTCAGAAGTTGAACCATCTATCGATATTTTCAACATAAAAGTGTACTTATTATGTTCTTACTATGCATGGCAACAGTTTTTGAGTTTGTTTATATCAGTTGAGCTTCAAAGTAGTACAAGAAAATAGTAATTATGTCCAACCTCTTGAAAACTAATTAAGGGAGTGTGGTGCTAAGGTTTTTGTGATTCATTGAAGTGTTTGATATTTCCAATTGCTAACCCGACAAGTACATAAGCCCAACCCGATTGGACCCAAACCCTAAAACCCGATTTCTTATAGGGTCGGGTTACGGGTTGATTTTTAAGCCTTCAACCCGACCTGAATGGACCCAAAACCCGTTAATATGACCCTATGTCACCCCCTAACAAAATCAAGGATACACATTCTTTCATGCCCTGATTAGAAACAACAATTTGCGAATTCCAACTAAGCAACAAAAAATTCAACATAATCATTTTAAAAGTCATCAAGATCCAAATCCAAAGTAAATATAACATGCTTTCCACTAGCCAAAACATCTTTCAGTCTAATTTATATAAAAAAGCAAGATAAGAAACTAGAAAAAAGAAGATTGTTGTTCTTTCGGGTTGTGGTTGTTTTTTGGAGTACGCCTATTCAGTTTCCTACTTCTCTTTGTTGCGTAGGTGTGGCTTACTGCGGTTGGTTGCTATCAAATGGCGTTTTCGGCCTCAACTGGTTGCTGTGACCACATTTTTTCTTCCTGCAATTCACTGCCTTTGGATGAAGACGAGCATAACACCTGCATAGAGGTAATGTAACCACAAACGTTAACTACAAATTGAATTAACAAGTACAAGAACCAACCTAATGCGAGTGTCATGAAACCAATTTCCTTAAACCAAGCAACAACAAAAAAGTTATCGCAGTGAATAAAATTCATGTTATACACTTGAAACTCAGGTTACATTTGTAAGTTTATAAAAAGACCATTTTCCGAATCGAACCCTTTTAAAAGTATTGAATGTATCAGCTCAGCACATTACCACAGACATAATGATATCAGGTCACCTTGTGACTTAACAAAACGATAACTTGTTAAAAACAAATTCTTTTAAAACACAGTAAATTTTAAGTTCATCATCATGACTAAATATAAATATTGATAAATGCAAGCATATAAAACCAAAAGGATATCAACTCACTTGCGGCAAATCATCTTGTCTCGATTGTATTTCCCAGCCAATGCTATCAAAGAAGGTTGAATTCGAATTCTTCCTCTTCCTCCTCCTCTTAGCCTTAACACCAAATGAAGAGTTGATTCTAAACACAAAAAACATGCATCATTATTGAAAGTTAGACACAAATGGTACAAACGATCAGAATACAATTAAATAGAAGAACAAACATACTACATAAGATAAATATCATCATAATCAATATATATATATACCTTTCTGGATATTATAATCAGCAAGAGTATGGCCATCTTCAAGCTGCTTTCCAGCGAAGATCAATCGCTGTTGATCCGGTGGAATACCTATATCATCATTATCATTATTTATTTTAAACGAATTAGATGCATGAACTTGAAATATATACAGTATATAATCTCGTAGTAACTGTACAAAAGTTAATATAAACAAAGGTACCTTCCTTGTCTTGAATCTTAGCTTTGACGTTATCGATGGTATCGCTGGTCTCGACCTCGAGAGTTATGGTCTTTCCGGTTAGGGTTTTCACGAAGATCTGCATTTTTTCTTTGTTTCTGTTTGCGGATGAAGTTGATTGATGAGTACGTACGTGTCTTGTTCCTGTTTTATTTATACTGATTTGTTCTTGAGCCCCAAGTTTTATGTGTAACCGTTCTTAAGCCACAAGTTTCTTGGGGGCCACGTTCTTGAGCCCCAAGTAATTTCTTCACTCGTGCGCACGTACTACAAATGGACAGATTATTATGTTACTGGATAAATAAATAAAATAAAATAATATATATATATATATACACACACACTTGGCCCCCCTTACTATGAATAATTAACAACTACACCACCTTCTTATTCAGACATATAGCACAAAACAGATAACTACTCACGTTAACCGAAATATATAATTCTACCACTAATTTTTAATACGGAGTATAACTTTAACTTAGTAAATTTATTGTATAGTTTTAATTTTATTTAATGTATTTATTGGAGCAAACAAGCAAAATTGGTGTCAACTAATCAATTTGTAAGCACCCGTGATAAATAGTTATTCTTTGGAAACATACATTTTCTTTGCAAATATATGTGACAAGCTTGTATTTTTCACAAGAGTTCATTTTTAGATTCTTTATTAGTTCTAAGAGAAGTGGTTTTCAACTTTTAAGTTTATATAAGGAAATTTTAACCATCTCTTTAGCTAATTAAAGAAAAAAGCCTTGGGACTAATAAGTATGATTTCAGTTTTGTTGTTGTTGAGCCGAATAGTGGTCCGACAAGGCCTGCACAGAAGGATCAAGCGGATAGTAGGTTCAGCTTGCGTAGAAGTTATCCTGGGATGATATGAACCACCTGGACTGATCTGGGCACATGGCAACATTGTTGTGGTGCTGATCAATAGCTAAACTGGTCTTAAAGGTGAAACAAAGGTAAAACTCAAACAAAACCTTCAGCACATGATATCTTTAACTTCCATGTACAGGTTAGTTTGGGTTATACTTTTATTTCTATAATAGGTCAACAGGCTAGATAAAACAGCAATCAAGTATACACATCACATGAGTGCAACGGGTCAAAAGTTCCCAAACTGTATTTGTAGTGCTTAAATCTCTCGAGTAACGCTTTTTAGTTTTTAGAAGATGTTGAAACTGCTAAAGTTTATTTCTCTTCCTGCAATGTAGATACCGGGAGATGTTAAAACTACTAAATGATAACACAATAACTAACTTGAAATAGTGAACTACACCTTCAAGTTAGTAAATGTTTTGGTACTACTTGCATAGCTTAACTTGAGTTGCTGCATATATGTACACGTTGAACTATATTGGAAAACATTATTCAAAAAAGCACACCTGCATGATCTTTTTCACTTTAGACTATCTGAGTCCTTGGCAGTTGGCACCAGGGTCCTGAGTTGCAGACTTTAAAAAAGGAAGTTATGAAACCATGAGTAATCTTCTACGGAATAGTAACTAAAACACAGTGAAAATTAAAGATGTACAAACATACATTCAATAGAGGATCGTAAACACATACATCACTTTAGCTCATGATCGCCAACAATCGCTCCTGCAATGGAAGTTTAGTACAATCAACTCCCAAATTTGAAGAAACTTTCCAAAAATGCATGAACAGAAGTATCACTAGCCACTGATCACAATGAATAAATAATTACTTCCAAAATCCAAAATGCTAGTCCCTTAGAAACTTTCTAATTGCATATCAAATTGTTACTTGACTAGTAGAGTATACTACAATACAACTAATAATTTGACTAGTAGAGTATACTAGAACACAACTAAAAAGCTATAGGAGCTAGATGGAGAACTTCCTTGAACATCTTACATTAATTACACTTCATCAAGAAACATCCATTTTTACTTTGGTACTTGAACTCTATGGATTCCAATAGTTGCAATTGCTTTATGATAAACAATTGAGACCTTATGACAAAAAACGCAACATGAATCCTAGATTACTAAGCATTACACATCAAAATTAAAGAAAGCCCATTAATTAACAGCAGCTAAAGAACAACCCATAGCGCAAATGCGCAATAGATAAACTTGACAACTGAACAAACATAAGGTAAAACAAATATTGCGGAGCTGCTCTAATATCACGAGTAAAAGAGACAGCAACATCAACTTTAGAGAATTAAACAAAATCAGAAAGATGTATATGGAGTATATAACAGACTCATATGCTCTTCTTAACTAAGATACATGTAATTTCATTAGCATAACAAATAACTTTGCAAATTACCAAACTAATTAGATATCATATCACAGTATATTATTTGATACGGGTAATACTTACTATATATACAATAAACACAATCTCACAAATAAACAAATGGTAAATTTATATATTTATATTACCAACAAATAATGTTACCATAGCAAGAGAACAGAGAGGTTAGGGTTTAAGGGGTGGTGGTGATGGCTATGGTTTGTACAGTGTAGATGGTGGTTGTTCATCGAGACTAGAGTAGTAATTGTGAGGCTTTGTTTTGTTCAACAAAGTAACCGTATGGGTTTGGTCAAAAAAGTATTGTGAGGTGATACTGATGGTGGTGGACTTTGGCGGTCGATATAAAAAACTTCACCAAAGGAAGTCCCGCCAAAGATATTACTATAAACATTTTGGAGTTTAGAGACCTGCTTTTTAGACCAAAACCGGGTTCTATTCTTTAAACCGGTTTAATGAAATAACCGGTCCCAAATATAAGATTAGAGGCCTGTTTTCTAAACTAAAACCCTGTCTTACTTTTCCAGCCAAAACAGAGACGCGTTTGTAAAAGTAAAATCGGTTTGTATACCATTATGAGACTGGTCATTGTTGCCATACCATAAAACCGTTTTATATTGGGAGTTGCTAATCGTTTTTTTATAGTAGAATATGTATTTATTATTATATTATTTTTTTTCCATTCTGTTTTAGTTAAAAAACACTTTTGACATAATAACAAGGCTGGTTGGGTAAGCTATAGTTATTATACAAGTTTTAACTTAGAGGGTGTTGGTTACCTATTTAATAAGGCTTTCTTAGCCTATTGATCATCTAAATGCAATGCAATAACCAGGGTTTGATTATACAACCTCAAGTGCATATGGCCTCAATTGTGCATAGTGATCCTCTAAACAGTTCTCATACTGCTTGAAAGCCTTCAATTTGCCCATCCTAGCCCGACTGATACTCACTTTGCACTTGTAATTCTTAAAAATATGATCTTTGATCTCAGTAATCTTGATGGAGGGATGCACCATGATCTTATGTGCATAATTCCTTGCAATCCAGTTACTAGTAATCAAAGTCCCAAACTCAAAACTCAGTGAACATCCATGCTCTTCTTGCAATGTTTTAATTTGAAAAGACCTTCCATTTTGCATCCATGATGCCCATAGTCTGAATGGGCACTTCTTTTCCATGTTATCTTTGCTACATTTAGCCAACAGTTTCTTATGGCTATTGATATCATACTAAAGCTTATAACCATTAGCTAAAACATAAAAAGCTAAACACCTCTTCAGTTGATCACAATCCTTGTATCTTTCACCTAAGGATGGTGTCATATACTTCCACTTAACAGTAGGATCATGTACAGGCCAATGATCACCTAACTAATCTTGATCATTGACCTTTTCATTCGCTTCTCATTTTTCTCATCGTATTCATCACTAGGCAGACCACTATATATTTGGTCAGGAAACTTTCATTAAACATTTTGGTTGCTTTCTTGTTAAACTTTGCTTGGCTTTTCATTACCCTAAACTCATGCACCTCGTCATCACCATCCGACAGGTGATCAAGAAATGTGTCATCCTCATCCGAACTATAGAAGTTATACAAGTCATCATCATCCTCTTCCTCATCACTATCATCATTTGCATTGGTTTCACTTAACTTATTTTCATAATATACACATTCATGCCGATCTTTATCAAAATTTGAAGCCCTTAACCCAGACTGCAGATCTAGACCAGGAATCAAATTACAGTAAATTTGTTTATTATACCAGTAAATTCACATTCAGTAGTAAGAAAGCTTGAAAACCCCTTGAAATCCATACTACTTACATCCACATTTTCAATTGTTGAAACTATGTCAAACTCCTCCTACGAAATAGGGTTTCGTTCAAACCTACCTCCATGATGAAACTTTATACGAAATGCTGACGATTCAGAAGACTCTAGCATCTGTAAATTAGAAAACACGGCAGGGAATTAAAAATTATTAAATCGGTGAATAAAGCCCTAATTTATAAACCCTAATTAGGGTTTTTACAAAATCGAAGCATATTAGTTTAATAATGGATGTTTCAAGGCAAAATAATACCTTTCTAGGTTGAAGACAAGCAGCATTGAAGGAATCGAAGCAGATGTTGGAGAGCTCGGAGAGTCGGAGTCAGTGTGAAATTGGGGTGTGTGAGTTTTGAAGAAGCTGGAGAAGTATGAATGAGCGCGCCAAAAGGGTACAAGTATTGGGATCAGATTTTTTGTTCATTTAATTTAATTTAATTAATTAAAAACTTAAATATTTTAATTATTTCCTTATATTGTGTCAACTAGGATTGTTAACCGGTGTAAGAGCATAAGCAGTGGTTGACACTGTATTCAGTGTTCATCTCAATGTCAATTGAATACCGAAAGTACATATGAGAATGATTTTTAGGGTAGTGGTTCAATATTTAACTCGGTGTTCAAATGGATCCACAAATGATATCTTTAACCAATCAAATAAAAGGGAAAAAAAAGAAGAAAATAAGTTGAACATCGATGCCTCAACGTTTTAGTTTGAACACTGACATTGAACGTCGGCCTTGAACGCCAGCTAGATGTGATAAACACCGATCCTGATGTTCAAGACCGACGGTTTATATGTCGCATTCCCTATGCTCTAAGAGCATCTTTAATGATGTTTTTTGTAAAGCTTTTTCCAAAAAAAAATTTAACAAAATGTATCATATCTTTTTTATATAAAGCTTTAGAGAAAGTTATAACCCAATGATAAAAAACTTTATACTTTGTAGTACAAAAACTTTAATAAATCAATTTCAAACAATAAAGATAAAGAGTATTTGGGGTATCAATGATTTAAGAACTCTCAAGCTTTCCAATAAAAATTGTACAACAAAGTAAAAAATTGTTTCAAAAGCTTTTTATAAGTAAAAAGCTCTGAAAAAAGCTTTACAAAATACATCATTAAAGATGCTCTAATTTGAACCAATTCAATTTTTAACAGGTTTTACAAGTTAGGGTTAATTCATGTTAAAAATTATTAATCGTTCATGTAATGGAACATTGGGGGGGGGGGGGGGGGGGGGGGGGGGGAATCACCTTCGAGTGTATAAACACCAAAAAAGTATTGTGAGGTGATTTTGATAGTGGACTTTGGTGGTTGATATAAAAAATTTCACGTGTCATGTATAGGGAGAATTACATATTCCTTATCTTAAACCATCAAAATATCAAATACACCCAACTTGATATAACAATTACATATGTATTCAAAGTTCCAATTTAATCAATAGTCTTAACTTTAGAATTATAAATAGTTATCGACGAAGTCTATAATGACTATTATACCCTTCTTTTTACTTACATATCTCCTTATTTCTTTAAACCCTAACAGCCCGCTCCCGAGTTTTTTACGAGAAGAAAAGAAAAGAATTAGAAATAAAATGGTAGAAAAGAATTGAAGAGAATATATACTTGTTATACATTTTGTGTTCCCGAGTTGGAAATAAAATTTAGGTATTTTTTGTTCCCGAGTTGGAAAGAAATGGGGGGAAGTGACACTTTCTAAATCTTTTCGACTAATAAACAAGGAACCGATCATTACATATAAAACATGTAATCGTAAGATCAACCAAAGTTTATTAACGTGGCATAAATTATAAGGGAGTTGTATAGAGAGAAAAAAAAGTATTGATCACTTCGGATATTTTTGAGTAAAAAAAGAGACCTTTTGATACAACACCACTACTTTTTTTACCGAGAGAAACCATTTCGTGATTGTTCAAGCGTAAAAACACTTGTTTACAATGATAATGATGATGTATGAGGAATCAAGCTTGTCTCACTCCGATTAACGTGCAAACCCAGTATGGAGAGTTGGTCAATCGAGGGTGGTGAAAGCTTAATTCTATGTAAGCAATCGTTGGATGATTACTCTTGTGATTTTATGAGGTGTTGGCCTGAAATGGAAGCAAAGCACTAGTATTTATAGCCAAACCCTAATCTGACGTGGAGGGTTTGGTCGTGGGGAAACCCGACATTCTCCCCGTCCATTGCTGACGTGGGTGCTCGGTCGTGGGCTAGCATGACAACCACTGTACACGAGGTGACGTGGACCAACTGGGTGAGCCGACCAGGTTAGTGGCCAAGCCATGTTAATTACCTTGATATAAAAGTCACAGATCGTACTTTTGTCAGAGAATGTCGGGTTTGCGTGGGGAGTACGGTGCGCATCGTAGCCTTGCCACCGTACTGTTGTTAAATGACTAATATGATAACAAGCTCCGTGGTCCGGGGCGCGGAACGTATCTGGGCTCACGTTTGACTCGGACAATGACCTCCGTGCCGAGAGCTACAAGAGTTGGACACGGATGTCATCCGGGTCGAGGCTCGACACGGAACCGGGTTCCGGTTATCTGGAGCAACTCGAAGTCCGAGATGGAATGTACATCATTAAGTCCCCCCAGTCCGTTATTATATTCTGCTCCGGGAATATAATGGCGGACTTAGGCTATGTTTGGCACGCTCATTTTTTGAGCTCATGGGAGCTTGTAGCTTATTGTTTTCATAAGCTCCGTTTGGCTAATAAAATTTTAAGTAGCTTATGGTTTCCATAAGCTCCAAAACCATAAGCTACTTGAAGTAGCTTATGGAAGTAGCTTGTAGCTTATGGAAGATGAAATTACACAAATACCCTTCAAATAATTATATTCATATATTAAAATTAATATATTTGTCCTTTTATGTCATTTTACATTTATAAACTAGAAGCTCCAGCTACTCTGCCAAACACAAATATTAACAAAAGCTCCAGCTACAAGCTACCAACTGCAAGCTACCAGCTACAAGCTACAAGCTCCAGCTACAAGCTACCAGCTCCAGCTACTTGCGCCAAACATACCCTTAGAGTGAGTGACGTGGCGCTGTAATGATGCCTTTGAAGGATTGACGACGCACAATAAATGCACGTCCTTTCGCATTTCGCAGCTGGAATGCGATGGGACAGATAGTAGCCGCATGGGCCGTGACGTCATAATACATCTAGCACACAACTGTTCGTTCGTCGGATCGTGAGATCTGACGACACATGTAAGGGTAAAACGGGGCCAACACGCGGTAACTTCTCGAAATGTGAGATCTGATGACACGTGTACGGCCTGCGCTGAGGCCCACGAGGCCCGGCCCATACATCCTTGCCTATAAATAAGGGCTCTTTGCAGTCATTTTATTTTTACGCGAGTTAAAAATCTTGAGAGCATTCCGGCCACATTCAAACATTCCGTCAACTATTCCGGCTATTCAACCCAGTTTCCGTCCACATTCAAACAAACCTAGGTGCGTAGTTCATACCTTCATCCTTTTTACTTCTTTGATATATATACATACCATGGCTGCTGCTGAGGGCATGGTGGAGGTTCGCGGGGCTGTGGCCAGTGGTGGCGCGACGGATGTGGCGCATGAAGCCAGTTCGGTGAAGCCGAATATGATTCTGGATATACTTAGGCGCTTTAAGTACCTACAGAGGTATAATCCCGTGGCGCCGACCGCCGCACAGCGCGCCGACGCGCCACCAGAGGGGAAGGTGACCGTGTACTGGAAGACGATAGAGAAAGGCAATCTCCGCATGCCACCGACCCCCTTCTACTTAGACGTGTGCAAGCACTACAAGGTTGGGTTTAGCCAGCTGCACCCCTTCGCCGTGCAAAAAATTAGCATTTTTGAGATGTGGTTTAGGTTGTTGGGCCTGAGACCGTTGGTGAAGGTATTCCAGGCCTGCTTCAAGCTGACTCCGAGCGTCAGGGGTGGTATACTTTTGCGAAGAAGAACGATTTTGTTGGGTGTCAGGAGTCGTCCCTGCACGGCTGGAGGGATACCTTCTTTTTTGTTGACCAGACTGTCATCCCCAATGACTCCGTGGAGTCGTTGGTGTGGCAGTACGAACGGCCACGGAACGTCAGCCTTACACCGAAACTGTCGACCGCGGAGGAGGGGTTGTTGGCAGCTTGCAAAGATGCCAAGCTAGAGATGCGGGAGTACCACACGTAGGTGCTCGTTATCGGCTACATCAGCTCGTTTTGGCCCTTCGAAGGGCAGGTACCCGTCATCAGGGAGGCCGACCATGGTATGGGGAGGGATGGTTTTTACTTCTATTGATATTGCCATAAAAGTGTTTAACTGATTAACCTCTTTGCTTATTCCTGCAGATATAGACCTAAACTCCGTGCTAAAGGCCCCCAGTCTGTCCGACCTCAAATACATCCGGAGGGTTGTGGAAGACGACCTTGGGACTGCTGCTAAGGTAACCGGGGCAACGGTTACTGTTGCCAAGTCCGGTGTCTCCGGTGTCCCTGTGGTTGTTCCCTTAGCGGCCAGTGTCGTGGTGGAAGCATCGGGCAGCCGGGTGATCCCGAAGCGCAAGGGTGCGGCCCCGGGTAAGAAGGCAGCAGGGCCACCTCCGAAGAAGAAGAAGACGGAAGGGGAGGTCGCCGAAGCCAACCTGAGAAACTTCATGTCCGTGTCCAACACAGATGGGCACTACATTATACCTGAGGATGGTCCGTAGCCCTGCTTTGTTTCATAGAAGCAAGTTGTTAAATTCATGCTAACTTTGCTTTTCTTCTTTCCTCTTTTTAGCTGTGGCGGACCCGCACACTGCTGGTGCGGGACATATCAGCGGTGAACTTGTTATGCGGGACGAGGAGGAGAGAGAGGAAGAGCGGCTGGTGCGCCGCAGCAGCTCATCGAGAGCTGTCCCGGCAGGTGGCGGTGCAGGCTCTCGTGCCGAGGAGCCGGTGACGCTCGAGGACAGTCTGCTCCGTCCGTCACCTATCCGTGACCAACCTCCGAGTCCTTCCAGGGCGCCCACGCCGCCGCGTCCGAACAGCATGAGGTAGTGATCGTGTTCTTATTTTTTGAACTCATAAGTGTGTATATCCTTTTAACTAAGTGTTTCAATCAGGTCTGATAGAATGGCTATTGTCAGGTCCATGCAGCCGGAGCCGTTCGTTCCGGCGCGGTTTTTGAAGGTGCCGGCCACCGGTCCTTCCAGCTCTGGAGCTGCTAAATTTGTCCCGACCTGGGATTTTAAAATTGACGACTTGGTCGTGGATGCGCAGTCTCTGCGCGAGTTTGCCAACATGCCATTCCGTCGACAGTTGTGGAGACGCTCTCCCAGCAATCGGCCATTGATGCCAAGAGAGCGCGTTTGCTCATGTCCTTTTGGAATTTTGCGTTGCAGTGTGAAGAGCATGCGCACACCGCAACCTTGACGGAGCAGTGGAGGCTCAACGCCGGCGTGATTAGGCGCCAGGAAGAGGAAATTGTCATCCTCAAGGGGCAAGCTCAGGAGCTGGAGGAGAGGCTCGGGTCTACCAATGAAGCAAGAATGAAAGCTGAGGCTGACCTCCAAGTGGAGAGGGCTCAAAGGGCTGAGGCCGTTGCAGCCCTTGCTCCGTTGCAGGAGCGGGTGAGGGATGCGGAAGCAGAGAAGGCTGCGCTTGTGAATAAGGACAAGCAGCTTCAAAGCAGGTGAGCTAATTATCTCTTAGCCTTTTGATATGTTTTTGTCATTCGGTTGCTAAGCTTTTACTTGCATGCAGGTTCAATGACCTGACGACGGACTTGGCCGCTGCCAAGAAGGAGGTGACGGAGCTGGAGACTGCTTGCAGTCTTCACAACAAGGATTTCAACGACTGTGAGATCCGGAACTCAGAGTTGGCGAAAGACTTGGAGCGACTCCAGAAAGGCATCCCCGGCTTGGTAAAGTTGGCAATGGCATCGGATAGCGTGACGGGTCCGTTTAAGGAATTCCTGACCGCCGTCCAGGAGGTGGAGGTGCTTCAAACTATAAATCTTTTCGCGGAGCACGTTCCCGGGCTCCCGACTCCACTTCCTGATGCCATAACGTCGAAGGTGCACCTAGACTGCTTTGAGCGGGCGCAGCGGGCCAGTGAAGCCTTGAAGACAATTTTCGTCCCATTCATAGAGATGATAGGTAGGGAGATGGAGTTATCTGTTGATGAAATTTTGGGGATGCGGCCATAGATTGATAGGTTTACTTGTGAGGCCAACATCCCTGCTTATGTAAAAATTTTGTTATGTAAATAAAATGCAACGTTCGTTTTGTAATTACATGTGTTCAATCTATTTTTATGTATGAACGCTTTTATTTTCATTGTCATGACTTAGTAGATTTATAGACTACTTTATGGGTTGACGTGTGGCGGAGGCTTTCCTCGGCTCGCCCAATATTATTCTGGTCGTCCCTCGGCGATAAGAGACAGTCCGAGGGGACCTCTGCCTTCGGGACGCTAGAAGGCATTCCCTTGTGGGAGCAGGATCGCTGTGCTCCGGGCTTAGCTGACTCCTTTGGTCATATGCCGGGGTTACAACGACGGCGCCTGACGGTGGTTTTTTCCTTTTTACTTATTCACTTATGTGTTATACATATTTTTTGCAATGTTAAATGTGTCACAACATATGGAATTAACAAGATTTGCAAGACAGAAGAATAATACGCAATCAAAACCTTTTATTCATTGGATAAATGCTACGAAGGCGGGGGGATCAACCCGACCCGAGCTATTACAAAGTTTGTTTACATATAACATTTCTTCAGATTTGTCACGTGCCAAGTGCGCGACACGGACTTGCCATCCAGAGTGGCCAGGATACAGGAGCCATTTGCACTTGCCTCTGCAACCCGATACGGGCCTTCCCAGCGTTGCCACAGCTTGCCTGTGTTTTCGGACTTGCTAGCCTCGTTGTTACGTCAGACCATGTCTCCGACTTGGAAAAAGAGTGGGCGTACACGCTTGTTATAATAGTGGGCCATTTTCTGCTTGTTTGCGGCTTGACAGATAGCTGCAATCTCTCTGCACTCCTGTAACACATGGGCATTTTGCTGTTGAGCTTCCAAACTTCTGTTCTCAGTAAAGTTGATGTTTCGTTCGCTGGGGACACTGATTTCTGCCGGGATGACCGCCTAGCAACCGTAGTCGAGGCTGAAAGGGGTCTCGTCGGTGCTTTCTTTGGGAGTGGTACGGTGATCCCATAATACGTTGGGGAGCTCATCCACCCAGCCGGTGCGGCTTTCACCCAGCCGGTGATCCCATAATGTATCAATATATATATATATATATATTCAACAATATATATATTGATACATTAATTAGCCTAACACATAACTAATTACATGTATTACACTTGATTAGGCACTAATTATTAGTCCTAATTTGGCGGGTGTCACAGATTACTCTTGTGATTTTATGAGGTGTTGGCCTGAAATTGAAGCAAAGCACTAGTATTTATAGCCAAACCCTAATCTGACGTGGAGGGTTTGGTCGTGGGGGAACCCGGCATTCTCCCCGTCCATTGCTGACGTGGGTGCTCGGTCGTGGGCGAGCATGACAACCACTGTACACGAGGTGACATGGACCAATTGGGTGAGCCGATCAGGTTAGTGGCCAAGCCATGTTAATTACCTGGATATAACGGTCACAGATCGTACTTTTAACATAGAATGTCGGGTTTGCGTGGAGAGTACGGTTCGCATCGTAGCCTTGCCACCGTACCGTTGTTAAATGATTGATATGATAACAAGCTCCGTGGTCCGGGGCGCGGAACGTATCCAGGTCCACGTTTGACTCGGACAATGACCTCCGTGCCGAGAGCTACAAGAGTTGGACACGGATGTCATCCGGGTCGAGGCTCAGCACGGAACCGGGTTCCGGTTATCTGGAGCAACCGAAGTCCGAGATGGGATATACATCATTAGTGATGTAGAACATCGAATTTTTAATTTGAAAATATGATGGAACAATTGATGGAATCAATTTTAGCCTCAAAGCACCATATATTTACATCTCCTTAGATGGGTAACGGAAGTGGATATTTAGAATTGCTATGTGGTGAAGTTTGTTATATAAAAAGTATTTTATGTGATATTATAATCTTTTCTGGAGAAAACGCAGACCATGAACTCGATCATGATTGATGATCATTTCTGTTTGACGGTTTTCAAGAATTCAAGGGACCGGGAGAGATATAAAAGAACAAGGTATAATAGTCTTTAGCAAATTGATAGATTATTTATTAATGATAATAATAATTTTTTTTTATAAATTAATTGAGAATTTGGGTGTATATGCAATTTTTAAATAAGTTGGTTATATATGATATTTAGATGGTTTAAAGTGGGTATATATGTAATTCTCCCTCATATATATTACAATTTTTTTGAAGTTTAGAGACATGTTTTTTAGACCAAAACCGGGTTCTATTCATTAAAATCAGTTTGATATAATAACTGGTCCCATACATAAGAGAGGCATGCTTTTAAAACTAAAGCCGGTCTTACTATTCCGAGAGGCGTGTTTGTACAAATAAAACCAATGTCTATTCCATTTACAGACCGGTTTTGTTGTTTCCATACCATATATCCGGTTTACATTGGGGGTTGCTAATTGGCTTTCCTTTTTTTAGTAGTAGTACGAGTATTATATTGTAGTTGAAGGTATAATATCTTTTCGTACTATACATCTATAAATTTCGTATTTTTACTCTATTATTTTATAACACATTAATTACTAATGCCTTGGTATTAATTTTTCTGTCATTAGTTAAACGAAATTGAGGCATTTAAGAGGAATCAAAATGGACACACCGGTGGAGTGAGGCGACTCTTGGAGATCGAGATCAAGTGAGAAAGAATATCAAATGTATGGAGAGGGTATCTTACAAGGTTTATACAAAAATAAAGAAAGCATATAAATGTGCTTATAAGTATGAAGAGAAAATGAAGGATATTGTGCTATAATTGCTCAATATATATGTTGTGGAAGAGATAACTATTATTGATAAAAATGGACATCTAACTGATTGTGTGGCTTTCATTCAAGAAACAAGTTATAATGAGTATCAATTAACAACATGAAGCCAATTTGACTTGTTCATGTGCATAATCATAAGCACAATATCGTCATATCATATTTAATAAAATAATTTTAAAAAAGAATGGAGTGATAATGCATGATCATAGAGCTGGTAAAACTGGTGGGTTGGACGAGTATGGGCTACGGGTCAAAACAGGCATGAGTATAAACGGGCTCGGGTTTAAACGGGCTCCCGTCATAACGGGCTCCCGTCATAACGGGCTATCTGAAAATTTTCATAAAAAAATGTTCTAATTTACTAAAATATATATATTTTTCAAAATAAGTTAACATTTTTAACTATATAATTAAAAAAATATCACATGATGACCACCCATTTAGACCCATTCATGATTTGAGTTTTACCCAATTAAGTTCATTCCCAAAATTTGTCCAGTCCATAAGAACCCAAACTTTATGTCATTATACCAAGAATTACTCAGATATGGAACAAATGAGCATAATTTGTCACCATTACATGATCATCTATCTTTATAACTAAGGGAGAAGACCCTTAATTATTTGTCAAATATATACACATGCCACATCATACAAATTCTATGTTTCATTACCGTATAAAAAAAACTTGATGATGTGGATTTTCCTACCCCCTTATTCCAAATAAGGTAATATTTAATTAAAATTTATATTATAACTATTTTCATTAATAAGGTAATTAATAAAATTAAATTATACTATTTTAATCCAAAATAAAATGTCATATAATAACACTTATAACTTTTTATAATAGTTCAAACTCATCACATCTTTTAATCTATTTTTTCCTTCTAATTTTAATCCTTTAGTTTTTTCATCTTAATCTTAACTTTTATTCCTCTAACTTTTTCTTTTTTGAAAAATAAATAAATAAACTTTTAGTAAATCATGAGAACTTACTTTTAATGTAATTATATCTTTCATTACAGTTTTGTTAATTTGAACTTTTTTTATTATCATCTTAAAGATTAAGGGAATTCAATTTCTATTATTTAATAAACTGAAAACAAGCTTTATGGATAGACAGATCAAGGTCATCATCTGTTTTTTAAAGAGTTTTTTTCTATTTTTTTAATCTCACACAACTTAATTACAATTCAGTATGCGAATGGTAAGACGTGTACTTCTATTAATTCTATATTACTTTTCAAATCTATATAATGTAAGTATATATTTGATTGTTGTAGAATAATTTATATTTTGTCCATATATATGTACATTAGTTATTCAATAAAACGTCTAAATTGTTATAGTAATTTTTACAATTTATTTTTCCCAAGACTATTAACGTACACATTGTTATTCAATTGTTGTAAGGTTAACATATTATAACTATAGAAAACGGAAAGGTCACAATGACTAGACAATTTTTGTTAGCTAGAAAAATGTCAATTCATAACATACACATCTTTTTTAACCTTCTCATTTCATTGATATATTGTGGGAAAAATATGTTGTTATTAATTCATTTTTGAGGGGTTAAAATTTATAAAGTATCACTAATACCGATAAAAAAAATTCCTTTTATAATCTGAAAGTTTTCACCATTTCATATATCATTTTGACTTGTGATTCACATATTATGACATTTTATAATGCTAGCTGTGCATCACACGGGTTTAACACTCATTAGCTATATATGTTGCTTTGTTGCCGGGGGTGCAAGTGCTAATAACAAAATTAAAATTAGATAGCTATTTTCAACATACTTAATTATCTTCCTCTTTTAGTGACTACCAATAATTCGTTCTATTAAGGTTGGATGTTATATTTTCGGTCAAAGAACTTATAATTTGGTAGACAAGTGTTCCGCTGTATATTTTCTAACTTCGCAAATGGGACTACATTTACAAGATGGAATCACCGGAAAACATATACAGTCATATTGTAATGTGAAAGAGCAGGAAATGTCGATTAAAATGGCTGACAAGCTATATCAGTTGTTGAGTCTTTCTATACCTTTTATCATCCAAGAAATCGATAAGTGGAAGGTAAATGTTTATCTCAATGATCTTAAATCTATTGAAATAATCTATACGTACCTAACTGTTACTATGATACTACAGGGGAATGATCACATAGGGTAAAATATTTGAGGGAATGAGGGAAGTAGTGATTTCAGAAAATAGTATTTTATATTTAATATTTTATATCATATCATAATCAAGTATTACAATATTTGCTTCACTCTTTCCCTCTAAATATGTAATTACTGATTCCTAGTAATCTACATATTATTACTTCCAAACTAGTGATAAGTGTCATCCAAAGATTATTATTTTGCTGCTAGATTTGCTAACAGAAAGACGAAAATTCTGTAAACCGCAAATTAATGTATTGTGATGAGCAAATGAAGTGGAACGCAAAAAGCATTGGGTTTCTTCAGAGTTTTAGGAAAAGAGAAACTTCCTCAACTACGGATAAGATCAATACCATGGACCACTGGTTTCATACAATTAATAGAAGATGATGCATTAACATCTGTAAGACTAAAGAATGTTGTGTAATGATTTGTTAGTCAATTGGTTTGCATTCATTTCTTTCTTTCATATCTAATTATATTGTTTTTTAGGTACATATAGGAACAACGGGTATGAAACGTTGCCATAATAGGCTAAAAAAACAGAGGATGGACTTTGAATACCTGCATCAGGTTCGGGAAGAAATTACGTCGTTAATGAAAATGGGTCTATAGCCAAAACATGAAACACAAGAGCTTAACCATGTGGTATGTATTGATAAATCAGCAAAAGAAAAGAAACCTTTACTTTTGCTAACACATTGTTGACTTTCATCATCATGTTTGAAGATGAAGAGCTTGGTAGACAGAATCCAACATGGCAGCAATAATCCGGCTGAGGAACAAAAAATCTTTCACAAAATAAAAAAACTCACACAAACAATAGAAATATACATTGCACCAAGAGAACCCGACCCTCATAGCTATGAAAATAATTATGTAAAGGTTGGAGGAGCAAGGAGACAAGCAACTAAAGAACAAGACAGGCAACAAGAGTTGAAGGTAAATTATCTTTTCGTACCTTTGTAAATTTAATATTTTTACTCTATTATTTTAGAACACATTATTTACTAATGCCTTCTTATTAATTTTTCTGTCATTAGCTGTTAAACAAAATTGAGGCATTTAAGAGGGATCAAAATGGACACACTACTAGAGTGAGGCAACTTAAAGCAGATCGAGATCAAGTGAGAAAGAATATCAGATGTATGGAGAGGGTACTTGAAAAGGTTTATACAAAGAGAAAGAAAGCATATAAATGTGCTTATAAGTATGAAGTGAAAATGAAGAATACTGTGGTAATTGCCCAATATATATGTACTGGAAGTGATAACTATCATTGATAAAATGGATATCTACCTAATTGTGTGGCTTTCATTCAGGAAACAAGTTATAATGAGTATCAATTCCTCACGAAAAATGTGAAAGAACTAGCACGAAAAGGGGATGATATGGGACTGATGCAATTTTTCGACATGCAGGTATGTGAATGTTGCATGATGATCTAATTTATGATCACCAATATAAATATAAATATAACTCTTTATAGAAAGGTTTAGGTTGTTTTGGTTGAATGTTATGTTCTGGAAAAAGTCACTCAGATCATATTCAGTTCATTTTAGTACTATGCTTATGTTGAACATTACATGTTACTTGGGATATCTATAACAACTTTAACTAATGACGCATAAGCTAAAACACTCTCATTAACGTAAGCTTCAGACATTTCGTTTGGTCTTTACTAACTTATTAATGTGATTATTATTTGTTAGGTTGAAAAGTTCATGAGGCAATGAGATGATGAAGTCGATTTCCAGCTGTTGGATATACTAGACAACTGTATGAGTTCATGTAACACAATTGCAACCTGGTTTATGTAAATGTCCTGAAGCTATGTATAGTTTTACATGTTTATTTATTTTTTGTTTTTATTTTTTATTTATAATTTGTAGATGTCATGTTTAGAAAGTAGACAAGTTTGTTAATCTAATGTCTCAACTGATATAATCCATAATATAAGAATTCTATGCAATAACACTTCAAACCAAGATAACCGAGGTTAACTATATTAATGTGGACAAATGCAGGATAAAATTTATTGAAAAGGGATGCATATACTTGATATATAGACTACCGAAAAAAGATTTCAACGGCTCAAAATTAGAATAATTTTAGTTGTTTAATCAATGATTTTTTCATGATTATGTTACAATTTATTTTATAAAATACAGCCAACAACCAATAAAAAATTACCTTGGTTTGACTGAACAGAGCTGATGGTTGCTGTAGTAGTTGGATGGGCCTGTGGCCTGACCTTGGTTGTGGCTGACTGGCTGGTCATGCCTGATGGGCTAATAAAAGATAATAGTAATATTCTTAGACTATAAGGGCAGTCGCAATGCATTAATCGGTTGGGAACCGGTTGTCAAGTGGTTAGTGATTTGGTTCCATTGGGCAAATCACTTTCAAAACACTTGGGAGTATAATCGGAAAACCGATTTGTAATAAGTTGAAAAATGTGAGGGCCTGCGTGCTTTTTTTTAGTATATAGAAATGATGGTATATTGGTAAATGTGAAGCCCAGAAAAATGAAGTGGTTAGTCATTGATGGTAGTGGGTAATCGGTTGTGAATCAGTTTTGAATCGGTTGTGAAAAGCTGACGTGACGTTGAGGTTGTAGAAGTGGTTTGAAAGTGGTTGATAAATGGTTGGGAGTGCCATAATTAGCCAACAAATTTTATGAGAATCGCCAATCAGGTGATGGTCATTTTAAGTAAGAAGATAGTATTAAATGAAAGAGTGATGATCCATACATCATTTTGTAGTTGTACACCACCAAATTGATATATTGCATATACAATTCTTATAGCTTTTTGGAACATGTAAATTGATATGGAAATTGATTTTGAAATGGGTGGGGAATGAATTAATTTGAAAAGTTGATCGTTGGTTACTGGGTTAGTTTTGCTGAGAAAAAGGGTGGAGAGAAAGTAGGAAAGTTGATATAACACCCCTCCTTTTATAAAACCATTATAATAATGGTTTGACTCGAAAGCGTAAATTTAAAATATATATCATATAAATGTACATAACTTGTTTCCAAAACTTGATACACAACATTTCAAAATCTATTATAACAATAATAATACCACAATGAGGTGTTATATAATTTCATCATTTTCTTATCAAATATATATATCAAAGTTTATGCCTGGTTGTCAAACATTTCATTCCCGTGTCAATACCTTGCCCAACCTATTAACGACTCATGACCTGCAAGGAGTATAAATGTGGAGATTAGCTCAACGCTAAGTGAGTGAATAAATAATCAACAGCCCAACCTAGCATAACAATTCTGTTTACAACCAAGTATCGTAAACACACAATCTTACATGAAATACTTGGTTCTTGGGGAAACCTTCAGCCAAGAACACACAACCAATATCACATAATATCAATGAGATAACATCTCAATACAATAAGGACCGGTGGTTCTTGAGATACCATAATACCCGGGGATTCTCCAAGAACACTTATCGTACATATCCGTATGGCCATAACGGACGAGACCGATAGTTTGGTACTAATCTCATACGACCTAATTTCCTATTAACGGTGAGTACAAGGAAATTCCTGTCGTCTTACAATAGTAACCAAACTCAACCATCAGGTTGACCCCAATACACTTATGCCCGAAGGCCAAATATCAAGTGATCACGTATTCACATATTCAATCAGGTCAACATATCAAACTAGACAGTCTATCAACAGTATTATTACTATTAAACTAAAATCGTCAGGACAAACGACAACAGTAATAATACGTATACCCGTTGTAACCAAACCTGTTACAATTAAATCACACTGAGGATTAAAGATCCACTCACCGACTACCTCAGTTGTCCACTCAGTAGTCTAATATCACCGGGTCTTCTCCATATCTGAGAATACAATTAAATAAACAATGAGATAGTAACTGATCACATAACGTATAACTCATTATTCAACTCATAATATCAATCCATTGATATCATCAAGTTATAATAGCGATTATAACCACTCATTTGCATTTTAATCAAATTTCTCAATGGATGGTATTAATATAATACTTTTATAATCAAATTACAATCATCATCCGTACTAGGTTATAATTAACCATATTCAATCATCAATCTCAGTTCTAATTATACTAGCACAACACACAACAATAACTTACACCATATTTATCATCAAATACTAGCTTATCAAACTCAATTGCATAACTAGTTTACAATTTAACAAATTTCATCAATTCAAGTTATAGCTTAGCTTATAATCACAATTCAAGTATCAACTAATCATTCTAACATCATCACAAGCTTCACCTCATGAATAGTCAACTAAACCCATAACTTAATTCATGATCATAATTCAATTATATCAATTCTAGCTTAGGGTTTCATTTATAATCATGAATTTAACATTAACTAACAACTATACAAGTATTACAAGCTTCAATTTAACATTACTCATCCTAATTTAATCATTTGCTCAAAAACCCATTTTCTAGGTTTATGAAAATCAAGGAATTAACACTTATAAATTATTTATAATGATGATAGGATGATTCAATCATGTTTTTGAAGCTTAATTCAAAGTTCTTTAGCTTCAATTTCACTTCAAGACTTATTTTAAGAGTTTAGAATCGTCCCTATGGTGTATACGGTTTGGCCAAGCAAGAACAGGAGGAAGAACTTGTGATTACATTCAAGAATTTTGATGATTTTTGATGAATTAGGGTTCTTATATCTTTCTCTCGCAAGCCACGAATTTTCTGGAACGTTTTTGAAGTTGAATAGGTATTTCAGACATATATTATGAGATATGTATACTAGTTTTTGTCCCCTTTAATATCTATTATCTGGAACTTAAAAATTATTTGCGAGGAAAAACTATTTTATTTTACCGTCAAGTATATTAATTTAAAACAAATAATAATTTATTAGTCACAATAAATTATTTGACTCTTTTCCACATTTATTTTTTAAATAACACAACACATCTATTTTCTGACACATTAAATAATAATTCACCGTCAGAAAATAATAAAATACTACCAGACCCGAGGAATGGGTGTTACAGTTGACCTTGAGGTTAGCAAGAGCAATGTAACATTCACTAAAAATAAAATGGCATAGCAAGTGATCTGAATCACATTAATTCATTTTCTCTCACTTACGATTTTCTCTCATAATTTTATTGGTACACCTCATATTATTGATGATATTTTGTAAAAATTTAGTGAGTCAATCATTTATCTTGAAATTGATTAATTAATAGGTCTTAAAGAGAGCCTTTAAAGCTTTGTTTAGTAATTCCCTTTAATATTTATCAAGAACAAGAATTGATACAAAGCTACAGAGAAAATGATGATGGAGAAAAGTCTATAATAGAAGACAAATTGACCAAGACTTTGTATATGCAACAAATTTTTTTTACCCGTGCGTTGCGGCGGCGATGTTTAAATTTATTGTTATAATGTATAAATAAATTAATAATTAAATGTCAAGATGTAAGAAAAAAACAAATGTATTAATATACAAAGATGAAATTTAAATTATTATAATATATATATTGGATTGAAAGTTATATAACACAACATCCTAATAAAACAAATAACATAGTGGAATGGCGGAAAACTCAAAACTGCTATTTATATGTTTTATTACATAATTGTAAATTTATTTCAATATATTTATTCTATTATATACGTATGATCGTGTGTCATTAAATTGCGATACCATACATTCACCATTATTCACATGATACATGTCATCAATAAAATAAGTATGTGTTAATATAGTCATACGAGACGCAATTGTTACATTGAAAATAATTAAAATAGATTGCCGGTTTTAAAATTTTACATTAGAAGAATAACATTTTTATCATTTTATTATAGTAAGTTAATGTCGTAATAAATATTTTTCACACATGTAAAATCATCATCAATTATTTTAACATTTTTATAATATATATATATATATATATATATATAGGATTGGAATCAAGGGCGAAGGTCTTTTAGATGGAGAAGCAATCTTAGCCATCAGATTAGTGATTCAATGGTTTAGATTAGTCAATGGGTTTGCTTAGGAATTAGAGGCGTGAGGGGCAGTTTGGTCTTTTACTTATGCCCCTAAAAAAAGGAAATAAATCACATTTAATATAGATTTCAAAACCCGATCATTTTCAAAACATAACCGATTGCAACTCCTTCTCTTCCATCTTGTTCGGTGCCATAACAATTATCAAAACCCTAATTGTGATCCCGCAATCAAGAAACACGCAAGCTACCCACACGATTACATCGATTTTACTGAAGCCGCATTTGAAACGACTGAATCAAGGTGGAGCGTGAAGATTGGAGACGTGTTAGCGTTAGGAAGAATTGTTACAATCTATAAACTGGACAATCGACCATCAAAGGTATTTTATTCTTTTTGGTTTGCGTTTTGTTTTGTTTTTTGTAACTAGTTGATTTAAATTTTATGTTTTTGTGATTCACAAATTTGGTATTGGAAATCAGTTGTTTGCCAATAATTGGGGGTTTGATGTAGTTGTTTTTCCACAATAACAGTGAATCAGTAGTATAATTAATCGAATATGGTAGTGTTGGTTGGATTGCATGTGTTGTGTTAATAGGTTATGGTTTTTGTTTGGTTTAAGTAGTGCAAACAAATTTCAATGAAATAAGCAAATCTGTAAGTTATCGATTCTGTGTGTTTTGATAGATGGAATATAATTTTTTTGAGTTAGTGTAACGTAAGCTCATATGATCTTTATTCTGAATCAATTTAATCTGCAACATAACCAGTTGCATTTGGTTTTTGTGAGGTGAAAATGTGTTTGTGTAGTAAAGCATATTGACTTTTTGAAAACAAAAAACGAGTTGGAGCTTGTATGGATGCATCTAGACATAAAAATGATGTGAATCATTGTATGTTGTCTGAATATGTTGTTCAAATCAGTGTGCCTATAAGTAGGGTATGAAAAATAGTATATTGTAGCATGTTGTGGTTAATGGTTTAATAATAGATTTGAAGAAATGCATAGCCTGATTCACATTAATGTTTATATAGCAGCTTATTTCGAAAAAAAATGTTTTGATTATTGTAGGTGAGATAAGCAAGATGGTGAAATCAAGAACTCTGAATCAGTAGAGCCGTAAAGGTAACATATTACATTTTTCGCTTGTGTTGCTGAGTATCCGAATCATTAGGGTAACATATGTTCTTAAGCAATGGACATGATGTTTAAATGTTGGGATGATTCACTTGTAATAACAGATTTTTGGTTAGTGAGTTTTAGGGGGGTGTTTGTATTGGGTTGTAGCGCATTTAATTAAAAGAAGGACATTTGTTGTAAAATGGTAATGATATAGAAACTGAATCGTTGACTATTTTTTGTGAAGCAACCGAATCATTGAATATTTTTGTAATTAAATGGTATCGTAGAGCAACTGAATCATTGACTAGTTTTTGTGAAGCAATGCACATCATTCTATGAATCAAACTTATGATTCTGTGAGCCAACAGTAGAGTAAGTAACCATCCTTCCTTACATCAAGTTTAGAAGATATTATTGTTGGCTTACAATACAAATTGCATAATTAACTGAATCTTTTTTTACTTATGTATGGATTAATATGATTCCAGCTTTGTTGTAACTCTTTCAGGCAAGACCCGACTATATGATACTGATTTGGATGACAATTTTATGCCACCAGGTCAAAAGGAATTAAAAAGCCAAAAGCGTAAGAGGGGAGACGCTACGGAGAAAGTCATGGCCGAGTGTGAGGTAAAAGGTCAGCTAGATGATATGCGTAAGAAATACACAGTGAAGATCTTGGTATCTGAATTAAACAGTATGGCTTTCAAAGTAAAAATTGAATCAAAGGATCATGACAAACTGCCACCAGATTTCAAGGAGATGGTCAAGGAGAGGGTAAAACAAATCAGAGAAACAAGGCTAGCGGTCTTTGGCAATTGATGGTGTGTTCAAACTTTGTAAGTTGGCACATAGTTTGCTTTTTTCCGCTCACTAAATTATGGTTAAAGATATTTGTGTTTGGTAGAATCCCGAATGTACTGGAATGTAATGGAATGTTTGATTGATTTTCTCAAATTTATGGTTGATGGATTGTTGGAAGCATACAATTGGTCAAATGAAATTTAGTTACTTGTTTTTTGGATGGTACCAAACAGGTGTTTATTATGTGGTTGAACGACATAGCTGAATCGAAAATAGCAAATGACTGAATCAATGTGATATTTTAATAAACCAATTTGTGAAAATATCTGATTCACTGTGATGCATCACTGAATCATTATGTAGCTGAGTAGGCATGGAGAACTAAATGCCAATGTGTTGTGGCTACGTGATCATGGTACGGTTATGCTCAACCATATAATCTGAATCCAAGTATGATGCATCGGAGAGGTAGTTATCAAAGCTAGAGAGTTTGATGTTGTAATTAACTCATGAATCTATGTTATAATATCTGGATCAATTAATTAATACTTTGATTCAACGATTTAAATTACCTAATAAATGTGTTAACGAAGTGAATCAGTTAAACGAGTTATTCAAGTGATTTGCTAGATGAAAGAAAGAATAAGGTAACTTAAAGGTGTTTATTATGTGGTTGCAATACGTAGGTGAATCTCAGTCTGAAATGACTGAATCAAGTTAATTTCGCGATTCAATTTGTGATATAACTTTTTAACTATGTTAAATGTTGAAATGAAATACAGACGATGATAACCTACAGTCGAAATAAAGAAATGTATATACATGGTATAAATAACTACCCAAATGATTTTACCATTTATTCATAAAAAAACACATACGAGGGTAAACAAAAATGTTTTAAATTAATGGACTACTCGGAAGACGAAGATGGTTCCTCGACTGCAAGACTATTTCACTAAATTATTTTGCTTATGAATTGATTCCCGAAATGAGATTTTCACGATTGACAATTCGTGGCAACTGATTATCGACGTATACTATGAATCGCTCCCAAAATTTACAACGCACGTAAGTATGTCTCGATCCACTATATCATTCGTTCATATCTTAAAGATTGCATGAATATCCCCCAAAAAAACCCTCCCAACTAAATATTGTTTTTGACTAAATATTTAGTTGCCTATTATGTGTTAATAAATTAGATGCCACTTTCCGAAAATAGTGGAGGAAAAAAATGGCCCACACATTTAAGTATTTACATTCCATTCTATTAAATTAAATAACCAATTTACAAAAGACTAATATAACCTTTGACCTAAATATGAAATGATTGGTCAGGATTCTTTCTCCTATTTCTCCATAAAATTTAGCTTCTTTTTAGATCTCCTAACTAACTAACTAACTAACTAACTATATATATATATATATTTGATCATGGTATATATCCTATGAACTAATACATTTAACATATATATAAATAATAATGCTAGATGGTTTCAATTATAATATTAGAAAATAAAATGAAATGAGTTTGAAATAATATATTGAGTATGGATAAGTTAGGAATAGTATACAATCACTTTGGTGATTGTATATGCTAGTAACTAGTAATAATAACAACTTGTGAGTAGGGATGGCAATCGACATCCAACTCGGTGAACATCCATCCAATCCAGCCATTTAAAATGGATATGGATGATCTAAATGGATGTATACCGGATATGGATATGGATGTGGATGATTAGTGGATCGGATGTGGATGGCAATTTATCATTCACGGATTCACCCATTACACCCGAAATCCATATATGCATATACATATACATATATTATAAACATATTAGCTCTATATATTTATAACTATTTAAGCGGATCATTCCTATACATAAAAAATTATAACAAATATTTATTTTTCACTCATCATTTTCATCATATAATTTCAATAAATCGAAATTCCTACATCCCTATCCAAATAAAACACCGTACGGGTAAATTTTGATTCCACTATACAATTAGAAGTCACAAACCAACAATCACAATGTATCTGTCATACCAAGAAACAACAAATAAGTGTTTTGTAAAAACTATATATTATACGAATTTATAACAAGTTGTGTCAAGAATATTACGATGTTTAACAATTCTTTTGATATCCAATGGATATCCATAGACTCGCTACATCCAGCGGATATGGATGTGGATGGATGATTTGTAGATTAAGTGGATATGGATGAAGATAAATAAATGGATATGCATATGAATATAGCTCCACCTAATCCATATCCGATCAATTACCATCCCTACTTGTGAGTTATGGATCCTTGAAAGAATGAAAGGTCTCGGTTGTGGTTTCACATCATTTTGACTCATTTATTGTCACATCTCAAAAACTTACAAAAATGTCAAGTTAATTTTCTATCGAAAATTTGCTGATTTATTGGTACATGACTTATAATCAAAAATTAAAATTTTGCAAGTTTTTTTTAAAAAAACTTTGAAGAAAGAAGAAGAAATCATATCATTTCGGGAACCGTCTAAGAAATACAATTTGGCCAAGTCATTAGGTTGACTATAGAGACCCAAATTGAGACTGTCCACTTCAAGTCTTTGACTTCACTTCATATACCAGATGTAAAAAAAAAATCTCAACACATTTTGAACTAACTGAGAGTCTGAGAGAGCATGTTTTGTTTATTTTGTCACTTGCCTTGGTCGCAATGGCAGCACTAACACGAGAAATAGCTGATATTAAGTGCATCGATAAGGAGAGACTCGCTCTTCTTGATTTCAAAGCTCCACTTCAAGACCCCGAAGGCCGACTCTCTACATGGAGAGCTGAAGATGAAGATTGTTGTAATTGGAGCGGAGTCATGTGCAACAACCAAACATGTCACGTTACAAAGCGCTCTTAGAGGTGAGATTAGCCTTTCGTTGCTTAACTTAAGTTACATGAATCATCGTGATCTCTCGGGTAACTCATTTAATGGAGTCATTCCTAGGTTTATTGGTTCCTTGACTAACTTAAGGTACCTTTAACTTGATAGAAATTCTTTTCATGGATCTATTCCTCCTGAATTTGAGAACCTCACAAACTTGCAAGAGCTTTCACTTAGTTACCTCGAAAATTGTACGTTTGAAAATCTGGATTGGTTGTCTCATTCATCTAATTTTCGGAAACTTATTTTGGATGGTAATACTCTAGCAAAAGTAAACAATTGGGTGAATTTCATTTTACGTCTTCGAACACTATCATTTTTAAGTTTGTATGAATGTGACCTTTTCAACGTCATCCATCCATATTCATCGTCTATTAACTCTTCTTCTTCATCATCTATTGCTACCCTTGATCTCTCGAATAACAATCGCTACTCATCCATGTATCGTTGGTTGTTCCCATTAACTAGCAATAGACTTCAATATCTCTCTCTCTCTCTCTCTCTCTCTCTCTCACAACAACTTAGATGGGATACCTGAATATTTTGGTAACCTTTGTAGTTTGATATCCTTGTATATCTTTGGTAACCCTATATCCGTCGTATTTTCTTATTTTTTACATATATTGTCCGGATGTACGTCGGTTACATTACAAGCGTTGCGTGCTACAGATTGCCAATTGAAAGGGTCATTGCCCGATGATATTGAAAAGTTTTCATCCCTAGGATCCTTGCACTTATCTCGTAATCAGTTGAATGGAACTATAAGTGAAAAACTGTGGGAATTACCCAACCTTGAACATCTCGGTATTTCTTCCAATTCTCTTAAAGGTGTTATCTTTAAAAACATCGGGAAGTCCAAGCTTATTTATCTAGATCTTTCGAACAACTCACTCGATGGAGTTCCTTCAGAATATCACATTTCAAAACTTTCGTCTGTAGATCATATTGACTTGATTTCTTGCAAACTAGGACCTCACTTCCCTTCATGGATTCGAACATTGAAAAACGCTACCCAACTTAATATTGCGAATACCAGAATTTCAGACATAATTCCTGCAGAGTTTTGGAACACATGGTTTTCTCAATTGACATACATGAATCTCTCATCGAACAACATTACTAGGGAAGTACTAGATTTATTATCGAATTTTGACCTTCATGCGGAAATAGATTTGAGTTCCAACCAATTTTTTTGTTGTATACCGAACATTTCTCTGGCTTGGAAACTTCAAACCTTTTTATGCCAAATTGTTGATGGGTTTTTATCCTTTCTATATCTCTCATCTCTCAAACAACTCATTCATAGGACAAATTCCAAACTGTTTATGGAACTAAAAGTTCTTAATCTAGGACACAACAATTTGTCTGGAATGCTTCCCGTGTCTGTTGAATCATTGATCAAACTCGTGGTCTTGTACTTATACAACAATGAATTCTCTGAGAACTGCCTATATCTTTAAACAATCGCACAAATTTAAACTTTATAAACTTGGGTGTAAACAAGTTCTCTGGAAATGGAAGTACTAGATTTATTATCGAATTTTGACCTTCATGCGGAAATAGATTTGAGTTCCAACCAATTTTTTTGCTGTATACCGAACATTTCTCTGGCTTGGGAAACTTCAAACCTTTTTATGCCAAATTGTTGATGGGTTTTTATCCTTTCTATATCTCTCATCTCTCAAACAACTCATTCATAAGACAAATTCCAAACTGTTTATGGAACTAAAAGTTCTTAATCTAGGACACAACAATTTGTCTGGAACGCTTCCCGTGTCCGTTGAATCATTGATCAAACTCGTGGTCTTGTACTTATACAACAATGAATTCTCTGGAGAACTGCCTATATCTTTAAACAATTGCACAAATTTAAACTTTATAAACTTGGGTGTAAACAAGTTCTCTGGAAATGTGCCCTTTTGGATTGGGGAAAATTTATCACAGTTGTATGCTCTTAGCCTTAGATCAAACAACTTCTTTGGACCCATCCCTTCACAGTTATGTCAACTTGTAAATTTACAAGTCCTAGATCTCAATGGAACCATCCCCTCGTGTGTTAAAAACCTTACCACCATGGTTCAATGAGGAAATATATCGACAAATAATGTACGTACTTTGTTAATTCCATCATATACTTCAAGAGGTGCTCCTATAGTTTACTTCGATTCTGATTATGCCGACCACATGATGATCCAATGGCAAGGAAATATACGTGAATTTATCACAAATCTAGGATTATTGAAGAGCGTCGTTGATCTATCAAGTAACAATCTAACAAGACAAATACCCAACGAGCTAACTGATCTTCATGGATTGCTTGCACTAAACGTGTCAAAGAACATTCTACAAGGACAAATTCCACAAATAATCAATTAGATGAAAAATCTATTGATTTTGGATATATCTAGAAACAGTTTTTCAGGAGGGATACCATCAAGCATATCTCAAATGACTTTATTAAGTTATCTAGATGTGTGGTATAATAACTTGTCAGGGAGAATTCCGTCTAGCACGCAACTCCAATCCTTTGAACCTTCGCAATACATTGGTAACGAAGGATTATGTGGACCCCCCAAACCCGTTTCGCAATAACAAAACACTGTCTTGGAGATGAAGAAATTGAATTATCACCAAACGTTAATGAAACTGAGGGCGATGAGGACGACATACATGAACTTGGGTTATGGTTTTATATCGGAATAGCCACTGGCTTTCCTACTGGATTTTGGATTGCATGTGGTGCGCTACTTCTCAACCGACATTGGAGACGTGTTTTTTTTTACTATCTTGAAAGGTTGAAAGATTGGTTTATAGACACACCTTTTATGTTGATTGCAAAGGGTTGAAGATATGTACATAGTTTTGTGTATCAATGTCGGTTTCTAATATATATGTTGTTCTGAACCTTAATGGTCTCCTAGTGGCGTGAAAAGACCTCGAAAACTTTTTGTTTAACAACCTAATTAAATGGATTTAAAAACTGGATTTGATCTTTAACTACAACTATTGAGTATGTGAAATAGGACTTATAACAGAGCTATCAATATTGTGGGAACCATGAATTTGGGTTTGAACACACTCCCAAATGTTAGTTGAAAGTATTATGAGACTTAAGGTAGTTGTTAAAATGGATGTTTTGGATTTGGTGGTCAAGTGATCCAAAATAAAAAAAAAAATTAAAAAAAATTTATTAAAGTTTTAGTATATGGTTTAATCTCAAATTTGGATCACATTTACTAACTTAAACTTAATTATATTATTATACCTTATATAGTCAATTAACAAATAAAATGACTAATTTATCATTATAATTACAAGGATAATTTTGTAACTTTACTATACTATCATGATAATATAAATTCTCATGAAACTTTCAAGGATATTAATGAAGTGTGAAAGAATCAAACTTGCAATCTTTCTTTGTTCAGTCTTTGTTAATTTAATGCTGTATTTAACTATTCATATTGTTAACATTATGCCAGTTCGATCCGATAACATTGTGTTTCAAATGGATTAATTTTAAATTATACGACATTAACATCACACAAACAATATCGTAATTAACAAATAGACTTTTTTTTGTTTACTCTTCCGAAAGGTTTTCAACTATTTTTAAGGTAGAAGGGCCTTAGTGGCATTATAACTAAAACATAAGTGCTTCAAATGAAAATATCCATTTTTCCATATTACCTCCTCCACCCTCTTCAACATGTTTTTTTATATTTCTATTTCTTGAACCCCATGAATCTTTTATCTGGCCCATTCATCTTCTTCTGAAACAAATTTGCACTCCATTTCAACATACCCAGGTTTTAATCAAAGTTTAAGCAAAAACCCACTTACCACTTCTTTTAAACATTCAAAAAATTCAATCTTTTCTCTTTACAAGAAGACCTACAAGGAACGCAGGAAGCAAAACAATGGATCGAATTGAGACAGTGAAAGAATTGCCTTTTCGGGTCGGATTCACGGGTCACAGTGGCCATATTCGGATCGAGCCATTACCTTCTGTTCAACAATCCACCCCTGTTAACTCACTACCAGAGTTTATACTTGTTAGTACTTTTTTTTTACTTTCTTTCTGATATACTTATATGTTTATTATTTTCAGTTTCTTGTTTTGTTGTATTTCACATGTACAATGTAGCATGTCGTCTCATTAGTTAATTGATGTATGGACTTTAATTATGGAAAAACACACAAGTGATAACCTAGGTTTTGAGTTCAAGTCTAATCTGGTTTACAATTTTTGGTGAAAAGGGAATTAGGGTTATGATTAACATGATTTGAGTTTTATAAGGGGGTGTTTGGGATTGCTTATCTAAGCGTTTATTGCTTGTTACTGGTTTTCACCCCAGATAA
The DNA here is from genome assembly GCA_963422505.1 of Pseudognaphalium luteoalbum. NCBI lineage: Eukaryota > Viridiplantae > Streptophyta > Magnoliopsida > Asterales > Asteraceae > Pseudognaphalium > Pseudognaphalium luteoalbum. The sequence goes on from OY730192.1 coordinate 3,454,632, forward strand.
GTGGACCGAAACACACTTCCAAAAACTGTTTATTTGCTTATTGAATAAGCAGTTGAAATTAAGCAGGTTGATACCTACTTATCTTTTAATGAAATTAGTAATTAAAAAATAAGCAATCTCCAAAGTCCCCTGAGTTAGTTTCTTTTGGTAGGTGTGTGAAAGTTAATAAATTGTAAAATTTGAGTTAATTTGTTAGCTATAAGAATTAGAGGGTATAAAAGTTCCTTAACCTATTATTCTTTGTTATTTGTAATTCTAGAGGATTTTTAGTTAATTTCATCAATTGGAGTGTATGAAACTTCTTATATTATTACAGAATTTGGAGGGTCAGAGTTCTTAACATAATGCTTTTGTTAATTAAAACGTTCTAGCATTTTTTTTTTCATAACTGCAATAAGTGAAGGATATGAAAGCTTTTTATAATATATTGTTTGATGCTAAAAAGGTTTAAATATCTTTTGCTAACTACAACAATTGGGTTGTCTCTTTTATGTTTGATCTACTTATGGTTTTTATTTCGATGTTCTTTTTTGACAATTTCCAACTTTTACATATTACCCCTATGCTATGTATGTGTTCCCAGCCTCCTGCATTTCCTAGGGAAACACCTGAATCGATCAAAAAGTTTGTTGAAGATAAATATCTTCTCCCAAGATTGGACCCTGATGAGTTTTCAGCAGAAAAAGCCGGAAGGCAGTGGGAATTTGACTGGTTTGACCAAGCAAAAATTCACTTAGAGCCGACAATGCCACGGTCTGTTGTTGTACCTGCGTGGGAATTACCTTTTCGACGTTCATCAGACATTGAGAAATGGGAACCTGCATCCATTCAGGTAACTAACGCTTATCAATTTGGTTATGGACTTGTAGGAACCTACTTCATACCCTGAAATTTATGTTAGTGTGAAAAGAAAAAAATGTCATTTTGGAGCATCTCTTGATGAAATAATTGACTGCTGACTGCATACAGCATAAAAACTCTTTTTTGGTCATTAAATAAGATAATAAAATTGAATGCTTTAAATGTTCCCAATACTCTTTATGCTTTTCGAATGTTACTTTTGTAGTTAATTTGGCTGGAAAATGTTATCTTTAGAAATATAGCAATGTTCAAGATCTGCTATTGACTTAAAAAAATTATCTTTTTAGTTAAGTGGGCCCTAAATAATTGTATTAGAACAAACGTAGTTCTGAAGTGGTGTATTTGGGTAGAGAAAAGGAAATGAAAGAACATAAGCAATTAAAACAACAATGCGTCAAAGATTTGTGCTATTATTTGTTCATTTCGAGAGAAGAAATTGAAGCAATTTCATTGTGATGGATGGTTAGTATCCATCTTCGATCAAGGGGTATCATGAAAATGAAGTTGGACCCTCATGGATTTGACTTATTATGATGACTTTTAGGTTGATGTGTCAGAACTCATGGTAGAAGTGGATAGTTCTATTGGTGTGCGTATAAGCGGACCTCCAAAGGATTTTGTGAAGGGAAGCATTAATAACCGTCCTTTTCGTCCAGGTGGTTTGGACGATTCTCAATCGATAGGAAGGATTATTCCTGACGGTGCTTCTGATGGCGAATGGGTACGGGAAGTCCTGAATGGTGCTCCCGCGCAAGTAATCCCTCCCAGTTTTAAACAAGGAATAGAGCTTGGAGACCTCAAGGTTTGTCGTCTAGGATTTGCTATAATTTGGTATTTTAAAGTAGAAGTTTTATTTTCACCGCAATTATTATTTTTTTTTTCAACAAGGAATAGAGGGGATTCTGGTTTTGTTTTATCTCTAAGGGTTTAAGCAGGTAATAGAATAGCTATAAAGAAAACGGGATACATGGGTCAAAACTCAAAAGTTGCGCAAGTATATCTTAAAGCATAAAACCTCCTATTATAATTCATGAAATTAAGTTAATTTTGAAATAACATAAAATTTGTAATTGTATCTGTCACTGATTATTATAATTATACAAAAAGCTTTTTGGATCAATCCAACTAGATTTGCTCCTACTAAATAATTACTCCTCTTGAGCGGAACCAGTTCTGGCCCTGTAACTTTACCCACCCGTTCTTCCACCTAAACTTTATATACATTCACAATTTTAGAATCTTCATGCCGAGGGGCCTCTTAGTAGATTCATATATTTTAAGAACGGCAAATCTACCTCTAACACACGATTATCTACAACCACCACGAATATTTACAACTCGCTGCCTCAAGTGAGGCTTGAACCCCCAACCTCTAGGTTAAAGGGTCCCTCTCATACCGCTAGGTTAAGAGCCTATTGGTAGTAGATTCTTGTTTTTAATTACTGCTGTTTAACTTTTCAAGGGACATTCATATTCTTGGATCGTTCATGAAGATCAGAGTTTGCCCAAGAGAATATCTGAGGTAAGGATATTCAGCCATTTATTCACGAATCCCATTTTCAGGGTGGTGGAGTAAAGTCATTTAATGTTGCCTAAAAGAATTTCAGGGTGGTGGAGTAAAGTCATTTAATGTTGCCTTAAAGAAATTTATATTTAACTATTGAATGTCTAAGGAGTTACTTTTTGTTTTCCTTACAGTTACCTTGCTGTAGATTAGAAAATTGGACATTAAACTGCAGTAAACTACTGCAAGAACCTTGCATGTTTTCAGATTTCAAGTTTTTGAGACATGTGTTTAGTCTCTAAAATCCAAAATCGGTTTTCTTTTTTTCTTTTTGGATTTAGTGACCTTCGTAAGGTCTTTCAAGTTAATTTTTTGCTATCTCTGCAGAGCACCTTATCAGTTCAGTTTGACGACTTATTTAAAAAAGCTTGGGAAGAGGATGTTACAGAGCTACCAATTGATGGTATGACTAATTTAACTATTTTTTAGTTGACCACTTTAGAGACGTTTGAAATGGAATCTGTTTGGTTACTTCTAATCAAATGGAAAAATTACTAGTGTCTTCTATAAATAAATACGTTTTCTCTCTCTCTCTCTCTATATATATATATATATCTTCCTCTAATATTATGAGTATATATTTATGGGAGTTCAATAAAACTGCTGGCCATGTAGGAGATACATCAGAGTCTGAGATTGAAATTCAGGCCAGTTCTCCAAAACTGATTCCACAAGAAGTCGAAAATAAGTTAGATCTTCCTGGCGATGCTCATGATTCTGAGTCATCAGTAATAGATCAGATTTTGTCAACTGGATCTGAAGGATTGAGTAAAGATTCGAATGATTCCGGTGATGGTGGTCAACAACAGTCAAAGGAGGCAAAAGTATTTTTTGACGAAACCAATTTTAAAAGTTTGTATTGTGCGTGTTCTTGTTGATGCCTTTGCTTAGTGGTACTTTCGATTTGCAGGTGTGGGCAGTTACTGGCGGTAGTGATGGAATTGCAGATCGTTTTAGTGAACTTGTTCCTGACATGGCATTGGATTTCCCTTTTGAACTCGATGCATTCCAAAAGGAGGTACTGTTTTCGACTCAATAGTACATGGTATATACCATTATACATTGGGTTAAGTGTTCGAAACTTTGAATATGTATTAAACTTTACCCAACATCCATTGTATGTTCCCAACTTAAATACAAAGTAGTTTCCATTGTATGTATTCAATGACTTCTTCATCGGGTTACCAGTATCTTTTTGCCTACGTGGCAGCCATTTACGCTGCCACATCATTGGTCATGTCCTCAAAACTGGTGCAATGTTATTGGGTACAGGTTTTTAAGAGGTCGGATACATATGATATCAAATATCTGAATGTTTGATGCCTGCAGTAGAAACTTCTAGAGTTGGATGCATACATTAAAATTTTGGGTAAAGTTGGATACATGTTGAGTCGCTTTACCCTTATATATTATTGTAAGCCGACTTCAATTTTATCAATGATAACCACAATGTATCTTGAATTCTTGATAGTTTCACTTGAATTCCTTTCAATACGTCACTTTCATGAATGGTTGTAAAATCAATGATAAGTGATAACTAACATACTTATTATACCTACTTATTAGCCATGATAAACGACAGATATTTTTTCTTTTGGTGTATGGTGACAGGCTATATATTATCTCGAGAAAGGAGAATCGGTTTTTGTGGCAGCTCATACATCAGCAGGAAAGACTGTTGTTGCAGAGTATGCATTTGCACTGGCATCTAAAGTATGCTATTTCTCAGTAGTTAACTCATAATCCATATTTGCATGTAAATCAGAAGTATTTGATTTTACCGTAGATGAATTTAATATTTTTATGTACACATTTATATATTATCAGAAGTAATAACTAATGTTTGTGTTACGCAGCACTGCACAAGAGCAGTATATACAGCTCCCATCAAAACAATCAGTAACCAAAAGTACAGGGATTTCTCTGGAAAGTTTGACGTTGGTCTTCTCACGGGGGATGTTAGCTTGAGGCCAGAGGCTTCATGCCTCATTATGACGACTGAGATATTAAGATCAATGCTTTACAGGGGTGCTGATATCATACGTGATATTGAATGGGTAAACTGAGTCGTATATTATGCCTTAACATGTTGTACACGTGGCAAAATTGTTGGTTGGTAGGTTGGGTAATAGGTCAATATGTGTTTGAGTCAAAACTGGTAGTTTTTATAATTACAGTCCAAAATAAGTCGAATTGGATGACCAGCCACCACTTTATTGTCCATTTTACGGAAAATGTGATAAATATGCTTACAAAAGGTTTATTGAAATAAGAGTCTACATTTTCTTTTAATAAAGCTGTCTAGGAGGTTGTAAGCATTTGAACACTGTGGGTGATTTTTGAGTCTGAATTTGACCTATTTGACCATTGACATTAAATATATCCCAAATCAACCCATCTTTAGATAAAAGGACTGAAGCCACCCTACTTTTTCGTTTTGAATGTAATAAGACGATTTCAGTTTTGTATTTTTCAGTTGTTTGTGAGTTAATTTGTGTTTGTTGGGATTGTGTTCCTGATGTGTAGGTTATATTTGATGAAGTACATTACGTAAATGATGTTGAACGAGGGGTTGTTTGGGAGGAAGTTATCATCATGCTCCCAAGGCATATAAATTTTGTTCTTCTTTCTGCAACGGTAATTATGTTTATGTAAACACACATATATTTTATGGATTACTTTAGTAGTTTAGTTTGGTATTAATCTTATTTCAATACATGAAAATGTTATAGTTTAGGGGTATGTAATGTAATGAATATGTTTGCTCAGCTGTCATTTGATTTGGAACCATCTATGTTTTGTGATGAGGTTGAATGATACATGGTATTATATTTTATCTATTTATTTATTTGCAGGTACCTAATACAATTGAATTTGCTGATTGGATTGGAAGGACAAAACAAAAGCAAATCCGTGTCACAGGGTAAGTTGTCAATTGTCATAGAGTACCATCAGAATTCAGAAATAGCAAATATTAAAAGCATTATGCTCTACGGTAAACTTGACAACATGGACGAGTTGGCTAATGGGTTAAAATAAGATGCTCTTATAAGGGATCGTTATTCTTGTACATTATTGTAGGTATGAATTTTTCTAGAATGCGCAATAACTTAATTTATGAAGTTGAAAGTCGTATATATATATGTCAAATTAGGCATACGAGTACATAATTTGACAAGAAGTATTTTAAAAAAATAGTTTATGATTATTATTATATGCCACAAAAGGAGTGGAAGACTAACTTTTACCAAAATTTGTGTATATATTTTTTTAACTTCAACTTTGACTCTTTTCTTGGCAAAAACTGAACTTTACACTCCTATTTTGAAGAGAGAAATTAGTATATACCTCCAATTTACAACTTTTAAATTTTATGTCACCTTTCTTGGCAATTGAACCTGAAATATATCCAATATCGACACGTATTGTAGGTTACTTGGTCTAAATTATCCGTATATATCTTTTAGGTTTGTTTAGGCAGCTGAAGAAACATCAACACCGGTGACTAAATGGATAATGCTAAATGTTTGCTTCTATTGAAATCCTATTTAGTAAAAGTCCTTATGTATTTTATAATATTATTGACAGGACCACTAAGAGGCCAGTCCCATTGGAGCACTGTCTTTTTTATTCTGGAGAACTCTACAAAATCTGTGAACAGGAGAAGTTTTTATCCCAAGGTCTGAAAGCTGCGAAAGATTCACTTAAGAAAAAAAGCATGGGCACAGCTAGTGGGGGTTCTGGATCTTATCCATCACTTCCATCATCTCATGACAATTCACGCTCTCAGAAACAGGGAAGTTTTGCAAGGGGCAAACCGAACAAACAAACGGGTCCCCAAAACTTGGGAAACTTTGGAGGTGCAAGTCGGAGTGGTGGAAGTAATAATTGGGGTTCAAGAATTTCAGAAAAATCTTTGTGGTTGTCGCTAATTAATAAGCTGTCTAAAACATCCCTTTTACCTGTATGTAAAACTCCACTTTATCCTTATGGCATCCTTTTTTTTCCTCTTAATTATATTACAATGTTAATGCTTGCTTGTTATTATAGGTGGTGATATTTTGTTTCTCAAAGAATCGGTGTGACAAATCTGCTGATAATCTGCGCGAAACCGACCTCACAAATCGCTCGGAGAAAAGTGAAATTCGCATTTTCTGTGACAAAGCATTTTCTCGGCTAAAAGGATCTGACAGGAACCTACCACAGGTACCTGTAAAGTACAAGTTTTATTTGAATAGTCAGATTATCATTGTAATCATAGTTGACACATAACACATTAATAATCTTTTCGGAAGTTTTCAAAGAATGGGAAAATGTGATTGTGGATCCGCCTGTACTAAAAGATGACATGTTCCAGTGTGAACATTTTACCATTGCTAAAATATTTTCAAATTGAACCAATTCCAAGTAACTATTTGGTTCATGACGTTTTGGGACAGAAATGGACTTTTAAACTGTGCAAATTTCTAATAAACTGTACTAATTTCTTATATTTTATTATTATTTTGGTTTGAAACTTAAGCCTTGCATTTTTTTTGTACATATAGATTGTGCGAGTCCAAGGTCTTCTTCACCGAGGGATTGGGGTACATCATGCCGGACTGCTCCCAATAGTCAAGGAAGTTGTTGAAATGCTTTTTTGTCGTGGCGTTATTAAGGCAAGTTACTTTCAAATTCCCAATTATCAATTTCTAGTTTGAGGCTCAGATTTTCGTTTTTCATAGTTTTGTTTTTTATTTGTTCGTTTGTGATATTCATAGGATTTTAGTGAGTAGTTAAATCTAGGTTGTCTCTCCTTTTGTTTAGTCATGTAGGTTGGACTTGTATTAGTTTTTTAGCATCTTTTTATTAGGAAACATAAGCTTATTTGTTGAGGTTTTTTTATTTATCCTTTGGCTCTTTTATTGATACATTCTTTTGGACCTGCTCTATTTTATCCATTCTGTAGGTTTTGTTTTCGACTGAGACATTTGCAATGGGGGTTAATGCCCCTGCTAGAACGGTGAGTTATCATAATATATATTCTTTTTTTTTTCCTAGAAGCAAATTGTGCTTTATTTGTCTATAGAATGGGTTATGTTTCATCGTTAACAGGTAATTTAAAAATATAGCTTAAAGTGGTTGAAAGTTGCCCAAATGTATTTTTGATCATACGAAACCTCCAATTTATTTTATTCGCAAAATTATATATCATTGAAATCACAATCACGTAAGTTTGAAAAAGAAGTTAGACATCAACTCTCCTCGACTCGTTCTAAAACTTTACCCGCTTTGACCCATTATGGAACCCACACTTTTGGCAATCTGTAACTGCGGTTTTACTCTGCTGTGCTGATTTTTGATTTGGATGAGTTCTGGCAGGTTGTTTTTGATACTGTAAGGAAGTTTGATGGGAAGGAATTCAGACAATTACTACCCGGAGAATACACACAGATGGCGGGGCGTGCTGGTAGGAGAGGACTTGATAAGATTGGTAGTGTTCTTGTGATGTGTCGTGATGAAATTCCAGAAGAGAGTGACTTAAGAAATGTCATAACTGGCAGTGCAACTAGGCTTGAATCTCAGTTTCGCTTGACCTATATCATGATTATGCATCTTCTTCGTGTTGAAGAATTGAAGGTACACACACTTTTAAGCTACCAATATTCACAGTTTTGTTTATTTATTTATCATTTGATATGATACATTATGATTGGTAGAGGTGGCACGTTTAATGTATTTACCTATAAAGGGTTAGAAAAGTAAAGCTTAACACTGGTCAAAATGGGTCAAGCCGGTTGAATGACATATGGAGTATATTCAAATGTATAAAACATTCCAAATCGTTCTAGTAAAGGAAGTTAGATTATGTCTTAATAACCTAGTATTTGTAGTAGCTGTCTATAAACATCTTCCACCTCTATGATTTGTATCAAAGCTAAGTGTGCTACATATAAAAATCAGGTAAGATTTTACGAAGAGATGAGCTATATAAATTAGGTGAAATTGTAATAAATATTAAGGTGCTTTCGCATTTACTACAGTTTTGTTTTGTATAAGCAACTCTGTGATCATAAAAGTCGGTTATCTTATTAATTTAGGTGGAGGACATGCTGAAAAGAAGTTTTGCTGAATTTCATGCTCAGAAAAAACTGCCAGAGCAACAGCAACTACTCATGCGAAAACTTGCCCAGCCTGCAAAATCCATTGAGTAAACACAGATATTCTAGATTCTTCATCCTCATGATCATGATTATTGCAATTCCTTATGCATGCATATAACACTCTGTAATGGGGTGTTATATTTTTTTATTGGGTAATTTCGACGAAAACCCGATTAAGTTAAAGCGTTGCTGTAACTTTTTTGTGAAAGTTGAATGATGTTTTGTAACTATTTTCGAAAGTTGGATGGTTTTATTAATGATTTTTAAAGTGGTGATCATATATTTATTGAAATTTTGCCCTTAAATAAACACATGAACAGCGCTCAGATTGTTTCATTTTTACCCTTCAAAAGATGTAGTAGAGGAACATCAATTTTGTTTCCTGTTATGCTTGGCTTATGTTATCTTCATTTTTCTGCCGTTTGACTTTTAGTTGACTGAGGATCTTACAATTTTGAATGTAGTTGTATAAAGGGTGAGCCAGCAATTGAGGAATACTACGAGTGGTACCTGGAGGCTGAGATGTATAGCAACCGCATAACTGAGGCGGTCCTGCAGTCTTCAGCTTCTCAGGCTTTTCTTCAGCCAGGAAGAGTCGTGGTCGTCAAATCACAATCAGTCAGTTCCACCTCATTACATGTTTTTAAACAGTTACTCATATCTTACATCACACCCTCTTAGAGACCATATGTGAATTTGGGCTATAATGCTCTGTTTTTGAACTTTATACAAAATGTTCAAGCGTAAAAGTGGGCCAGGTGGGTTGAGATTAGTAACTTTTGATACGTGTCAAAATGTGTTGGAGCTGCAACATTTTTTGTTCTATAACGAATGTTAAACATAATTAACTAATGTATTAAATATAATCATATAACCTTTACTTTTATAAAGGTATTGTAAATAATAAAGTGATATATGAGTTGTAAGCATTTAAATACACTATCGGTCACTTTCAATGTTGCCCACAGTATATTCAACTTTTCATAACCTCTTTAATTGCTTTGTCCAGAAATAATTGCATCAATACTATATTAATAACCTTTGCAATCATATATAGTAAGTTATTTTTTTTTTTAAGTTAAGGAAATAAACTAAAAGAAGAGTTTTTGAGCCAACCAAACCCATTCCAACCTTCATTACCTAACCTGCCCATTAGTAACAGTCGTTATGCCTTTTTTTTTGGCTTTCATAAATGACAGGGCCAGGACCACCTACTCGGAGTTGTCTTGAAGACACCGTCGTCCAATAATAAACAATACATTGTTATGGTGCTTACACCGTTACTACCATCAACATTACAAGCATCCATTGATCCACAAAATAAATCTAATGCTGGTCTCCAACTATTAATGCCAAAATCAAAACGCGGTATGGATGACGATTATTATTCTTCTGGTACTGCACGCAAAGGTTCAGGTGTTGTCAAGATTAAACTGCCGCACCGTGGTAATGCTGCCGGAGCTAGTTTTGAGGTCAAAGAAATCGATACTAAAGAGTTATTGTCGATTTGTAATGCCAAGTTCAAGCCTGATCTAGTTGGGCTTTTAGAAGATGGTAGCAGTGCAGCATATTCTAAGACCGTACAAACTCTATTGGATCAGAAAGTTGATGGAAATAAGTATCCTTCAGCCCTTGATCCCGTTAAAGGTAAATATTTTTTCACACGTTTTTTTTTTCTTTTCTCTTCATCATTTGTAGGTGGCAAAATGGGAGGGTCAGGATGTTTTGGCAATGTGTTGGGTTGAGCCAAAACACCTTTCCTGAAATTCTATGTAATATGTATTAATCAGAATGTGAAATGTGAAATATCAAATATGATTAACAAAATTATGTTATTTTCAATGATAATATTTTATCGTCATTTTGGCTTTTATGCATAAAATCAGTTGTAAAAGTTACAGTTACCAAAAAAGTAATATTTTGTATGTTATGAATTTCTAAGTTTTGATTGAATGTCAGATTTGAAGCTGAAAGACGTGAGTCTAGTGGAAGCTTACTACAAATGGAACCACTTGCTGCAGAAAATGTCAGAAAACAAGTGCCACAATTGTCCCAAGTTGGAGGAGCACATCAAAGTAGCTAGAGAAATAAGGAAGTATAAAGAGGAAGTTAGTGCACTCAAATTTCAAATGTCGGATGAAGCACTTCAACAAATGCCCCATTTTCAGGGTCGGGTATGTATAATATCCGCCTCTCCTCTTTAATGCATTATTATTGTGAAATCGAGGTGGCATATTGGGTGGGTTGGGCAATGAATTTAAATGGATTCAAGTCAAAACGGGTAGTGTTACTTGTGCGTAGAAATGGATTTGGTTGCACTTTTGGTCCAAAGGTTTTAATGATTTCTATAAACAAACGTTTAAATAAGTATGACTGTAAAGGTTCTATATATTATTCCGTAGTAAACATAAATGATTGACCCATTTATAAGCAAATTGCTTGAATTGTTACTTCTAGTATAGACTATTGGTGACATGATATGTTACATTTTGGGGTGAGATTTTGCAGATTGATGTGTTGAAGGAGATTGGATGTATAGATGCTGACCTTGTGGTTCAGATAAAGGGGCGAGTTGCTTGTGAGATGAATTCGGGGGAGGAATTAATATGCACGGAATGCTTATTTGAGAATCAATTAGATGATTTGGAACCAGAAGAAGCTGTGGCCTTGATGTCGGCCTTTGTGTTTCAGCAGAGGAATGCTTCTGAACCTTCTCTCACCCCAAGACTTGCGCAAGCCAAAGAAAGGTCTCTGTTTGACCCGCTTAAATTTTTCTGCTATTAGTATCCCATTTGTAATACTATCAATGATTCTTTATTATCATAAATTCTTTTCTGTCCTTTGAAAGCAAAAACATAATCATACTTTTCAAAGTTGTCACCTGAAACTTGACTAGTATTCAGCAAAATATTCACTTTAATTTTTTCCCCATCAAATAGATACTTATATTTTTAAGTTATAAACTGGATCTTGTATTATATTTTGCAAAGTAAAACACATGATAATATTTTTTTTGGATGGTGTGGCTTGGGACTGAACTGATTGTGAATTATAACTGAACCAAGTCCACTGGTCTAGTTTTTTAGGTTCTGCTATGTTTTCTCTTTTTTTTTTTCTTTTTTACGCCCTGATGAACATCCTATCTTATCTGATCTAATTTTCAATGTGGGGTAGATTGTACAACACGGCCATCAAACTTGGCCAGCTTCAATCACATTTTAAAATACAAATCGAGCCTGAGGAGTATGCTCGAGAGAATCTCAAGTTTGGACTTGTTGAAGTTGTTTACGAGTGGGCAAAGGTTCTCTCTCTCTGTCTCTCTCTCACTCTCTCTCTCTCTCTCTCACACACACACAAGAGCTTTATATGATTTTTACACACACACAAGAGCTTTATATGACTTTTTTGTGTGCCTGCAGGGAACTCCTTTTGCAGATATATGTGAACTTACAGATGTCCCTGAAGGCCTTATAGTGAGAACAATTGTAAGGCTGGATGAAACATGCCGTGAATTCAGAAATGCTGCAGCAATCATGGGAAACTCTGCCTTATACAAAAAAATGGAAGTTGCTTCAAATGCCATTAAACGAGATATTGTATTTGCAGCTAGTTTGTATATTACCGACTTGTAATAGCAAATGAGATGTTGAGGAACAAATATGTGTTTATGCTGATTAATGGAGCGATTTTAATTCTTTGATTAGGAACAATATATCAATATGTATTATATTCACTAGTTAGTGTACAGTTATCAATCATCAGGTTGAACACTAGTGTATTGAAACGGCTTTTTAATACAACATTCTTCATATAGGAAGCATTTCTTCTAAGATCATAGAATATGTTTGCCAGAAATGATAATGTTGGTTCTGTTTTTAATTATTGATTCTCAGCTGTTGTACACATCCGCCATATATAACACGCAAAACCTTCATCACCTCCTACAAAATTAAACTTCCAATGCATCTCTCAAATATGTCCAATATAATTTGGTACTGCATTTTGTAGTGTAGGATCATAACTGAAAGGATATATCTTCCATTCTTTTCAATTGGAAAAAAATGATCACAAGTGCCTCCAGTCATCACCAACATAACTTGCTTGATCCCCAAGCTCTTCTTCGATTCTGATCAACTGCATAAAAAGTTTAATGAGTTTGTATATATCCCCACTGATTCAATCTTTTGACTTGCGTCCAACCCTTCCCAACAGCCCATTTTGCCCACTCTAAATCTGCAGATCGATAAGAGATTAACCATACCTGATTGTACTTGGCTAACCGTTCTCCTCGGCAAGGCGCACCTGCTTTTATCTGACCTGTAGCCAGACCAACCGAGAGATCAGCTATGAAAGAATCATCGGTTTCCCCACTCCTTTGTGATATGACAACCCCCCATTGTGCATCCTTTGCCATTTTCACTACTTCAATTGCTTCTGTCACTGTCCCAATTTGATTCACCTGCATCACACATGTTCACAGTATGCACGTGTTAAGTAATTATTTAGCCTTTAAAATGGTCGCTGTTGAAGTACAAGGAATCAAATATTATAGAAAAGCCTATCAAACAGATATAAATTGGATGCACCTTGAGAAGAATGGCGTTACAAGCATGTTCATGGATGGCTCTCTCAATACGCTTGGAATTTGACATCAGCAAGCCATCTCCCACAACCTTCATGAAATTTGGCAAAGAGTATAAACCAAGTTATTATTATTATTTTTATTTTTCTTTTCTGAGAAAGATAAGTTTTAAAGGGCAAATAAAACGTAATTCATGCTTCTTAAGCACTCTCTTGGCAGGAATCAAGATACCAACTTCTGTCAGATATAACTTTCTCTAATCTACTATAAGCAAACTATCTAGTGTATTGACTCCTATATGTATGTGAATAAGTGCCTTGTTATATCTAAAATAACACTAGTGATTGAACTTTAGTATAAAGTCTTGTTCGGTAACAAAATGAAGGTGGAGATTCTTGCAAAAATAATCCTCTAAACAAGAAGCCATTTAAATCATGCTTCTAAAAGAACCCCCAGCCACTAGAATCTCCAGCTCCAGCTAGTTTGTTGCCAAACACACCCTTATCAATGTATGTGCATCAGACGTATATGTATTATTATTGTTCTGCCCTCAATTACCTAACTTGTACAATTAAAAAACTAACTTGATAACAGTTATTGAACAAACCTGGCAAATTCCGAGACCAGAAAAAAGTTTGACTTGTTCCCAGTCCTCCATGTCAAATGGATCTTCAATAGAAACAATAGGATAGTCTAACACCCACGAAAGTCAAAAATCAAGAGAAAAAATAAGTCATTTACATACGTTTATTTGCACCAGGTATTTAAATAAAGTAACAAGTCCATCTTGCAAACATAGTCATATACCTCTACATAGTTCTTTGTACATCTCAACCATTTCTTCTCCCGACTTGAAGTCTTGTCCTGACCTATTAGGAGATTTGTAATCTAAATCATACTTTGTACCTAATACAAAATAAAAATTAAGTGTCAATGCAAGCAACACCAATCATGCATAGACAGCAACAAACTAAAAAGGCCTTATTAGAATTATATATCAGTCACCTATGCAGAAATCTGTAGCAGCAACATCAATTGCAATCTTGAGTTTATCGGGATACCCTGTTCTGGAAATCGCTTCCATTACAAGATCTAGTCCTTCTCTAAAGCTGCAAAATCAGAACAACAACATTACAAACGGAACTTTCAGAAGATCACACCTTAATGATAAGAAATAATAATAATAATAATAAATGCCTGGATATGTCAGGAGCAAAACCGCCATCTTCACCAACATTAGTTTCATGTGCACCATACTTCTCAATAATAACAGCCTACATATAAAGACAACCGGTAATGAGCAGCAGATGGATAATACAGCCCAAACCCCACCATATATTCCATATGCGCATCCAATTCACCTTCAAGTGATGATATGTCTCAGAGCCCATTTGCAGTGCCTCTTCAAATCTCCTTGCTCCAATCGGAAGAATCATTATGTCCTGTATCAATTTCATGACATTTTAAGATACTGAACACAGCAAATAATTTTTAAAGGTGCTAGGGTGTAAGATGTGTAAAATCAATGTCATCTAGTTGGAGATATGAATGAACAGGAATAGCAAATAATAGGAACAAAATGATATTAGACATTACAAACATGAAATGACGAAGTAACTCTAAAAATCAGAATCACTGATTAAATCGAAGACAGAAACTAAACATCAGCTTACCCTTAGCGCCAAGCTGTTCCCAGCATGTTTGCCACCGCTTATTAACGTGAAAGCAGGAACAGGAAGAACATGGCTTTCTTTACCAGAAAGATCAGCAATATGTTTGTAAAGTGGAACCTGCCAGAACATTTTGTACATAATTTCAAACTTAGTATTACGGAAAAAGATGGGAGATGTCAATTTACTTCAAAATAGAAGTTATTCCATTCTATATATAAATACTATAGGAATTTATTAATCAAATATGATCATTCAATTGTACATGCCTCCTTCTCAGCAGCTCCAGCTTTGCAAGCAGCAATTGACACGGCTAACATTGCATTTCCTCCGAGTTCACCCTGGATAACATTAAGACAGACAATTTCAAGATGTGTTATCTCTGGAAAACTGATAAATTTGTTGAAAGTAAATACAATACGGATGTCATAAGTGAAAAGACCATAACTTTAAAAAAATATCCTTATATGATTCTAAGGAAAAAGATGAAAGGGACTGCAAAGACAAAGGCCGAAGTGCCGAACTATTAATCCTAATAGCTGGTTTAACTAGATTATTTTTTAGATCACCATAGAGATTGAACCTAAAACTTCCACGCAAATGCATGCACTCTTCTCTGAAAATACTGCGACAAACTTCCTCTAACCAAAATATATTTTTCTAAGTAAGATAATGCGATATATAAGCATAGTAGAGTTACAAGAAGCACCATGTTTATCCAGGAAGAGCAAGTTACAGACCATAAAATTTTTAATAAAGCTGCAAGCATAATATAAGAGATACTTAGCCTATCACAACTGCAACAAGCATAATGCTGGTGTGAAACTACCCCCTTTAATGTTGCATTAAATGGTGAGTTATTACATATTCAACTAAAAGAAAACACCGAAATAGGTAATTAGGTATAGAATATCAGTAGTTATGCATTTAATAAACTAGTGTACAAATGACTCTGCAGATATAAATCACCACATAGAAAAGAAGAAAGAAAAAAAAAGGCTACCTTTTTCTCAGTCTTGTCCAAGTCTATCATTGCCTGATCAATTTGATTCTGAAGGATTGGATCCATGCCAACTATAGCTTCGGATATCTTCTCATTGATATTTCTAACAGCTCTGCTCACACCATTGCCAAGATATGTGCCCTTGTCTCCGTCACGTAACTCAATAGCCTCATACCTGCGAAATGTAAGAATTACAGAAAACCCTGCTGTTTCATCACCTTATACGGTATATCCAAATAACTATAGAAGAAAAAGAAATTGTGACTAATCCAATTTAATATATTAAATAAAATACGAAGAAAATAATATAAACATCATTATCCTACAGTTTGAAAAAGCTGTTCATTAACAAATTCCTAACATGCAGCAGGACATCACCATGTAGAGTCACAACGGAAACACAACGCTACCCCTAGCAGACAAACACGCAAGCCAATTATCCAATAGAAACTAAATGTAATATTACATTCAATCTGTCAACACTTACAAAATGAAAAGCAAATTTCCCAAAAAGGTAACAGAAGTTCCAAAAAAGGTTGATATAGGTAACGTAAGTTCATTCGCTCGTTAAAAAGATCGTATGTTGAACTTTGCTCATAAATAGGTAACATAAGATATAAAACTACCAAATTTCTAATTTTCATCTTACCTCTTTGTTGATAAAACTGAGCCTTCACTCCTTTGTATAAACAAAACTGAACGTATAATACTTGTAACACGTGAATGAACTTGCACTACCTACATTGAACCTTTTGGAACTTTCGTTACCTTCCCAAAAATGACCAGCAACTACATTAAAATTCATATATATGTATATACATATGACTTAATCTATATCTATATCTATTTATATATTTTAATGACATACTCCAATATACAGAATAAAAGATGCAATAATTAGGAAACGTACAGTCCAGAAGGACCACCGGTAGGAACCGAAGCACGAAACATTCCTTTATTTGTAAATAAATCAACTTCAACAGTCGGTAATCCTCTGCTATCAAGTATTTGTCTGGCTTTAACTTTTGTTATAACCGAAGGAACCGATTTCTTCATATGATTAGACTGCAATTCAACAAATTAACACATAAATACGTATCAATTGATGTTCAATTTAACATTTGTATACTCTAATCAAAATTTAATTGATGAATAAATAAACGTACAATGAAGAGAACGGGATCGGGAGTTTTAGCCCTAACAGCAGCATTCACAGCATCTTCGATTTTACGAGATAGCATGTGTTTGTCTAGATACTCTTGCACCGATGACATTTTTCAGTGATTGGGAGACGCCGGAGTGAAATCGAAATTTTCCGGCGGGTTGAAATTGAAATCTATAATAATTTTCTCAGATCGTTGGGACTGGTGGTACTTCACAGTGAGTGTGACGTAGCAATACCAAATATTTTCTTTTTAAAAAAATCAAATTAAATTAAGAACACTAATGCACAGCTTAAAATAAATAATTTAGGTAAATTTTTTATATAATCTTGAACAATAATTAAGTTGGGAATTTTTTAAAAGTAAACCTGAACAGTTTGTGTATGAACAATGTTTTTATAATTAATTAATAATCATTTAAAAGTAGTAGTTAGTTTGTTTTTAAAAGAATAAAAGAATAAATATATATGTGTTGCATCTAATCTTAAGTGCAAAAGTGTGCATCTCCCGTGATCCATTATATTTAAGAATTTTTTAAAAATGTTCTCTAAAAAGGGTCAAAGATCAAAGAATTTGAAAAATTATAGTAATATATGAGAGAAAATGATCAAATCTCATATATAACTCTCATATTAATATAAAATGAGTTCTAGTTGATTTGGATTTGATAAAACTTATTATTGGATAAACAATTAGAGAAATGTAAAATTTACATATTCATGGAATAAAATTGTGCATTGTGATGTTGCAAGTATAAATAGGTTAAACTATAATTTTTTACTATTTCATAAGATTAAAGAACCAAAATCTAAACTAAAAATTTGTTGTTGCTTTTCAATTCAACATTCCCCTCATGTCATATATGTGTGGAACTAGCAGTTAACCCGCGTAATGCGGTGGGAACGTATTTGAAATTCCTTAAAAAACGTAGTGAAATAGCATTTGAAATTTAATTTAAGATATACAGCTTAAATCAAAACAAATAATAATTATATATGATGAACAACACTAACAACAATAAAAATCATAGGAAATTAAAAAAGAAACTACACAAAAGAAACATCTGGTTTCACGAGAAATTTAAATTGAGTCTAAAGTGATAATGAAAAAGATAATTAAAAGCATGTACTGTGTAAACACAAAGAAAGAGAATGAAAGAATTTATTAGTCATAATCTGCTTTGTAAAAAGGGTACCACATAAGAAACGGCGTTGCACACGAAAATTAAATTGAGTCTAAATTTAAAGTGCGGGTAATATGGGGAATTCTCATATCCCCTACTAAGTCAATTTAGCCAAAATCTTGAAATGTTTAATAAAGAAGTAGTAATATCAAATTTGTTACGGAAATTAGTAGTATCGATTATAGGTTAGAATATTTATTATTTAAAGTATAACTATCTATTAACTTAAATTTTGGCAAACACTGAGATCATCAAAAAGCCAGACTTATATTTCCAAAAAAAGGACCATTTGTGTATCACCTTGTAATCTTGCAACCTCAAGCCTCTACCATCATTACAGATTTACAGTGAGATCAAAGAAAGAAAATTCACATTACATCTTCATTATTCACCAACTGTAAAACAGATCACTCAAATGGAAGATTTTGATGTTGCGGGCACGTTCGGTATGGGAGGTGGAGGAGACGATCAGGTTACACAAACCACAACATCATTTCAAGACAATGCTGGTGGCTACGCTGCTAGCCAAAACTACGGTTTCGAAGGTTCAGTTTCTGATGACATTAACAATGTACACGACGTACCTCTAGAGAATTATGGAGGATTTTCGGCAGAGTCAAATGGTAATTCAAAGGCGTATGATATAAGGAATGATACCGATGGCACTTTCTCATCGTCTAATGGTAATGGTAATGGTGATCATGGTGAAGCTAATGGTGATGATGGTAATGGTCCATTGCTTCCTGATCCTAGTCATATGCGTGAGGACGGTGCTGCATTTCGTGAGTGGCGTCGGTAATATCTAATCTTATTGTTTTAACGCTCGATTTGTATCTTGATCTGAAACATCCATATCTGCATTGTGATAATAGGATCCATTTTAATGGAATTTTGTTTGAAAAGGTAGTGTTTTTATCTGTCATTGTTGCAGTAAATTTGATATGAACCCTATGCATGTGTCGAATATAGATTGATAGAAAATGCTTTCATTTTTAATTCATGATTTTACAGATTTAAGGTTATACAGGTTGATGTTATACGAAACTGAAACAGACTGAACTTAGTGAGATACAAGTGGCTGTAACAATTACATGGATTTTATTAAAACCTCAGAATTTGGTGTTTATTATGCATATATTGACTTGATACATTCATGTTTCGGAAGCCAAAATGCCATTTACCTCGAGGAGAAGGACAAGAAGGAGAAGGAATTGCGGAATCAGATTATTGCTGAAGCTGACGAATTCAAACGAGCTTTCAATGAGAAAAGGCAAAAGAATAGAGAAAGCAGCATGGCTCTCAACAGAGAACGTGAAAAGGTTCCAACTATGAGTCTATACTTACACATGGTTGTAGTGAAAAAAAAAAAAAATTCTTGCAAATGGCAAATTGCTTAATAGCTATGCAGTTTCGCCTCTTGTTTCCTCACTAATATTCATTCTGAAAATTGTTATAGAAAATGTTTATTTTGATTACCCCTTATTGACTTAACTGCACCTGAGCTTAAGTGCAGGTAGCAGCACACATGATTTTCCCATCTATGTTTGTCAATGTTACAGACACTTATTTTTTATATTTGTGTGGTACCTCCATATAATATGATGATTAGTTTGTGATGCAATGCCAGATGTGATGGTTTTAATAATAGATTGTTTTATCTGTATCTTTGTCAGTTGTACATGATCAACCAAGAGAAGTTTCACAAGGAAGCCGATAAACAATATTGGAAAGCAATAGCTGAACTCATACCTCGTGAGGTCGCCAACATTGATAAAAGGAAAGGAAAGAAGGAGAAAGAAGATGAAAAGAAACCCGGGATTGTTGTCATTCACGGTCCAAAACCCGGTAAACCAACAGATCTTTCTAGAATGAGACACCTGTGTATGAAACTGAAGCAAAACCCTCCTCCCCACATGACCCCACCGCCAATTACACCCGAAACAGACGAAAGAGATTGCAAAGATGACACGATTAACAACAAAAGTGGGACCGAAGGACCAACAACAAACGGTGATTCCAAGAACAATGTTGGTTCATCTGAAGTTTTGAAAACAACTGAAAAGACAGAGGAATCTAAATTGACTGAATCTGCTCCAAATGCATGAAAACTACAAGCACGTTGTCTTTTTTGTTACCTAATTGGTTCAAAAGTTTTGCTTTCTAGTTCATTGTTCTTTGCATCTTATTATAGTTGTTAGAGATTTACCATTATTTGGCAATAAGACCAGGTTCACTAAAAGTTTTCCACCTCTTCAGAGTCGCGAGGTTCCTGGTATGATATTCAAATCAGTTGGTTGCATTTCTTATAAGATTTGAGATTATTTGATCTATTAAGCATGTTCTTAAGTGATATAAATGGACATGTTGGATAACGGGTCAATTATATGGGTTGGTTGAAACCTCTAACCCATTAACATTGTCTCAGTGGCTCATAATGGTTTTTTTTCTCTTTCTAAATAGAAATATGGGTTATGTACGCGCAAATGTATGAAATTATAGTCTGACACAGTATGCAACGAACTACGCGGATTTTCGTTTTATATGTAATGAACTTGTAATTTATTTGCATTATATGTATTTTGGTCAAATCAACGATTGTAAGACACGCCAAGTGTCAACTTATATAGTTTATGTGAAAAAGTACCAAAAATTACATACAATGTAAGAAAATTACTTGTTTGTTACATATAATGGAAGCCCGAGTAATTCGATACAATGAATGTCAGACTATAGTATGATACATTTGCGCACACTAAACCAAGAAATATATGCTAGGTATCGGTTTTTGTAATAGTATTTTTATTAGAAGTTACAATTAACTCTAGTATCCTGATTAAAACCAAGATTGTCACGAATAATGCCTGAATATAGGATAGGCTCTTGGATAACGAGTGCCATATGCTTTCTCGTACCATTCTATGTTGACCATTCATATGCCTACTTGATCTACCATCACTGTACCTCTATTGGTATCGTAGAATCTTTGGATCAAGGCGATTATGGTGGACTTCCCACATCTGCTTTTACCAACTAACCCAATGCTCGTTCCAAGCTCCACTTCTCGGGGTGTCTGGCCTTGTTGGATACGTAAAATACCACAATTGTGCTTGAGGTCATGCTTTACCCGATACTATTTTCTAGTAAAATATATATGTGTATGTATGAATCAAATGAATTTGTGTTGTGATGGTTTAAATACTTTGAATTCAGGTATATTAGGAAGACGGATAAAGTAGTCAAGTGTGTTTCGACTGCACGAGTACCAACAGCTTGGGGAGCATATTTTGTCTATTTATTATGCTTTATAACTATAGGCAACATATGATCCCCAAACACTAGGTACTCGTGCAGCTGAAATACGTTTGACTACTTTATTAGTTTTCCTAATATACCTGCCATTCTGCCAATTAATTCAAAGTACATGACCCATGTAGGGTCATACTGAATGCTAATTAAGTATTCCCTAAACATCAAGTAACCTAGTATCGACATCAATTTATAGATGATATTACCGAGAAGAAAGCACACAAGTAGAACCTGCAATTGTAGATAAAAACTATTAACACTTCTAGTTTCAAAAATTAATTTTATGAAACGGTTACTGAGAAAAAAAAGTGAAAAAGGTACAAATTAATTAAAGAACAAGATAGAGTATTGGATGTCATATATATGTAGTTATCCTCATTAAACATTATATTACCAACATACGAAAGGAAAAACACCAATAATATCTTATTATGTTAATTGTCAATTGATTTTTTTTAATAAAAAAAATGATAAAATATTAAAATGTCATTGAGTAGGATATATCAAGTGATTTTACATTGGGGATTGAAACAATGGTTTTAATAATGATGACTCTTGGTGACTATGTGAGTTTTGGTTTATTGATCAAGTCAGTTGTTTTGCACACCATGAATGTGTGCATGCGTTTAAGGATTTAGGTAGTTTATTGGCTTGCTGGTAATGATTCAAGAGGTTTGTAAGCTTATTTAGTGTCATTAGGTGTAGTGTCAAGAACTTAAGATCACTCTTAGCCGTAATCACTTCACCCAGAATAGTATCACTTATAAGAAGTTGGGTTGTTACATACTACGAAGTATTATATGTAAAATAAGATAAGTCTAATAGATGTTTGACGGTTTAAAGATGAAAGAAAGTAAATGTACCTTGGAGAAATGTGTATTTTTTTCCATGGAATTGTGTATATTGTTGGGAATAGAGCATGGTCACACTAACAAAAAGTAAATGAGCTATTTGCAGTTGGCAATGCACTCCAATTCCAAAGTGCACCTTCTTGATGGAATCCAATATTTCCTTTAAAAGTAGCACTCTATGATGCAGGCAACAATTACCAATGACATTTTAAACCATATTGTTGGCAACACCACCAGACCCGCTAACAAAAGAAACACTTTTCCCTCTAGTTTCATTTCCAAATGTGTTAAAAAATCTTCTTAAAGAATCACTTGTGCAAAAGGTGTGCTTCCATTATCAGAAACTCAACTACCACCAAAAAGCTGAGAATCAGTACCCTCCCGTTTCTCCCAAAAGGCCTTTTCACCTACATCTGGATAGGTCTTGATGTTGGAATCCGAATTCAAGCATCTATGCAGAAGGAATCCAATATATGAACATAAAAGTTCTACTAAAAGTAACAATGTAAGGCCTAACCACCCTCCTTTGGAGAGTGCATAAGGTAGTGAGAGTATACCTACACCTACACCTCAAAAAAGTTAACATTTTTTAGGTGTAGCTATACTATCAGTGCCTTATGCACTCTCCAAAGGAGGGTGGTTAGGCATTTCATTGCTACTCTTAGAACTTTTATGTTCGTATGCTCGAATCCTTCTACACAAATGCATGAATACGGATTCCAACATCAAGTCCTATCCAGATGTAGGTGACAAGGCCTTAAGGAGAAAAAGGAAGGCTATTGACGTTTTGTATGTAGAAATGTTTTTAGTGGTAGTAGAGTTTTTAATAATGGAAGCACAAGACCTGCATAAGTTCTTCCCTAAGGAACATGTTAACATACTTATAAATACAAATGGAGGCAAAAAGGTTTTTCTTTTGTTAGCCGGTCTAGTGGTATTGCCAATGACATTGGATTTAAAATGACATTTATCATTCTTATGTTGTCTGTATTATGGAGTGCTGTTTCTTAAAAGAATTGGATTCCATGAAAGAGGTGAACTATGGAACTGGAGTGGACTGCGAATCACAATGATCTTAGTATTGTCTCAACATGTATGTTGTTGATACAACCTCTACTGATTAAGGTTGATTTAATAATATCTCGAATGATAGCTTGTTTGATCAATGATGCTTTTATAATTGGCGTGGTAGATTTGCAAACAAAGTTTTTTTAGGTGGAGTGACAACAAAAGATTCTTGAATATGATGTGGCAACCAAAAAATCATCAATAGCTTTTTATCATTGTGGAAGATTTAACAAACGTGAGACGAAAGATGGCTAAATAGAAGAATAGCTTAAGAAGCTAATTGAGAAAGGGAATGAAAACAGAGAGAATACAGAAAAAGAGATATGTATGCATTTCATGATACACTCTAATGAGCAGCTAATCAAGTGATGCTATATATAAGGGTGAAAACAGGTGGGTTGGATTGGGTCACAAGGCAAAATGGGTTTGGTTCAAACCATACTATCAGTTCAAGAAGATTCTCTGACATGGTTTGTTACGCTTCACATGCTCTTTTCATGTTTATTAGGTAATGCAGTTCAGGTGTATCACGAAAAGAATCCTTCACATGGTTTGTTACACTCATGTGCTCCTCACAACTTTATTTTAGGCCATACATGATGACATGATATAGTAAGTTGTTGAAATATATCATTTATCCTAACAGTTGGTGCAAGATTGCCCTAACTTCAGTATTCTTGCTATCTGAAAATGTCTCTTATAGATATCAATGGACAACGGATGATAATTTTGCTTTCCGACTTGGTTATGATGTAAACAATTTTAGGTAGTACGTACGGTTAGAAATGTCCGGAATCCATTCCCTACAAGCTAACACCCATTATTGGCTACTGCTCATCCTAGTGCATCAGTTGAATAAACTGAAACAAAACATTCCGACTTTAGTGAGAAATAAGTAGCTGTGAAATTTACATTAATTTAGTTCATACCTCATATATTATTGATTTATCAATCTTTGTAATGAAATCAATGGATAAAAATATCGTTATAGTTGAAAGAAAAAAAAACATTACTCGGACATCCTATGAAAGATTTTTTGGAACTACTAATTTTCTTTTTTGCAACGAAGAGTTTAACTTCTTAAAATAGGCAATTTGTACGACTCAAAATTATCTGAAAACAATTCCTGAATCTAATTGTTGAAAATATGATGGATAAACAGTTTGGTTGAAAATGAGTGAATTTTTGGTTGAAAAATTGTTTATAGAAGTGTTAGAAACAAGTTTGGTTAAATATTGGTGAATTTTTGGTTGGACATGCGTTTGTAGAATGTTAAAAACAAGTTCGGTTAAAATGGATGAAATTTAGGGTCAAAATTTGTTAAGTGTTAGAAACAAGTTTGGTTAAAATGAGTGAATTTTTGGGTGAAATTTTGTTTATATAAGTGTTAAAGACAAGTTTGCTTCATTATTTAATAGATATATTGATGTCTATCATGTTGAAAATGTTGTGATCGAAACAAAAAATAATACGTATCGAAAGGGTCCAATTTTTAATCACTCATTATGTCTTAACATGATTAGATGACCTATTAAGATGAAGAAAATAAATGCTAGATACGGGATACTCCAATAAATATACAGAGTATTATGCTCATTCCGTTTCAAATTAAGTGTCTCATTTCAAAATGCATATAGTTTTAGAAAAATCACTATCTACCAATAACATCTCATCTTTATAAACTATTTTTTTAAATTGGTTGTAATGAAATCTGAACATTTGTTTTGGGACAACTTACAATAGTAAGTGAGACACTTATTTTGAAACAGATGAATTAATATACCTACTTATAAATGTAAGGACAGGTTAGATGATTTTACAAGTTCGATTTTTCCATGTGAATATTATTAGTATTATCTACTGTTAATCAAAATATATACAAGTCACAAGTGGAGTGTTAGGTGAATTCTCAGAATAAACTTGAGGGTGCGTATAGTTACTTAAATTTTTTTCTATTTTTTATTTTCTAATTTTCTAAGGAGTAAGAAATGTTTTACTTCTTTAAGAAAATATGGAAAATGCGTTGAAATGTGAGAGGTGTAGTTTCTTTTTCCAGGAGAAAAAGGAGATGAAAAATTAGAGAACCATGACAAATAGTTTTCAACTTATTGTTATAAGAAGGAAAATATAAATATTCTCTTTCTTATAAAAGTTTTTTAGAAGACTTGAATTTGAACATATTTTTTAATTTTCTAGTTTTCTTAAAAAAATTGTATGAAAAATAGAAGAGTTTTTCTTAACCAAACACGATTTAAGTATCTAGATGAATAGTAACATAGGCAAATGGACCGGTTAGAATGCTAGATAACCCACCTATATGGTCTGGTTGGCCCATAGTCCTTTTTTCTATAAGAAAATGAATATATCCTGGATATCATTTCTAGAAAAGTATATGTTTATATATTTACAATTATATATAGTCTGATTAATATTCTGAATAAATTGATTTAGCACATACTATTCGTTTAGAAAGGTACAATATTTAAAGATTCAACCCGTCAGACCAATATATAACCTATTTCCTTGCAGTTATCTATAGGTCAAAATGTAGTTTAGTATCCTGAATTTGGTTAATCGAATCCTCTACTACCCTGAACTTGTAAAGGTATAGAATTGTACCCTGAACTTGGCAAAATGACTAATTTACTACCCTAACTTACTTGACTCGGTCATGTGCAAATCATGTGACCCTTTTCAGTTAATTTTTAATAAATACCAATAACGTACATCATATGCCATTTAAAATTTTAAAAAATACTAAATCTATAAAACATTTTCACTCACATTTCATATGCTTAGAAACTTCAATTTTATTGATTATAATATTTCGTATGAACCATATGTGGTTATTACCCTCTAATTCCAATCATAAAAAAACTATGGAATTAAACTATGAAGCACACCCACATATTAGAGGAACATGTGGATTCCTTATACGTCTTTGTACGTCCATCGGAACAGGTGGCATTCATATGCCTCTCATGAACAATCTATCTTATATATAAAAAGACAATACCGTTGACATCATTTTTGCTGATTTGTCACACTCTCCTTCAATCTTCATGCTGATGTGTCCTCTCCTAATACTTCCGCTGATGTCATCATTTTTTCTAAAATAAAAAATGGTGTTTGTCATTTCTAATAAGATAAATTTTAAAATAAGATAAATTTTTTATGTTTGTCATTTCCAATGCAGTTTTAAATGTACTTTTTGCATGCTTTGTATCTGGTTGGTTCTCTACTATCAAAATACTCATCATCTCCATCTTCTTTCTTAATTTCTCTCAGGTTTTGAAGAGTCACTATGAATTTCTCCAAATTCGATTTCTAAATGAATTCTCTAATTTTTTTTCTGTTACATTTTCAATTTTTACTTTAGATTCGCTTCATTATCTCGATCATCATCTAAATGTATATTGATTTTCATGAAATAAATCAGCTCGGTTTCTGTGTAAGAGCATGTATGTCTTGAAAATTGATATACCCATCTTTCATATACCAAAAAATTCACCTTCTATCATCTTTTATATTTCTATCAGTTTGTTCATCGAGCTTCTCTTGGCCGGCTTCTTGCTATAATGGCATTGCCGAAAAATAATATAGTTATCTTTCTATTCATCTGGTTTTCATTCCATCTTTGTTAACTCCATATATTTAGGGTTGGGTTTTCCAGTGAGAAATATATGTGAGTTCCTGACCGATTCATCTATACTTCACTTTATTTTTCTTCTAATTGAAAAGTTTGTTTATTTGATTTTGAAGGTTATAGACATGGATTTGAAGGCTATTAGTTTCGATTTTGGAAGTATAAGGTTTGATTTAATACTTCATCTCATATTTCAATCCCAGTTTTGGTTGTTTATCTATAAAAAGCCTTAGTTGCTAGTTTATTCTCTGTTGGTGGTTGTTTAGAAGAAAAAAAAGTTGAATGCATGTGTTAAGCTTTTTTATACTGAATATTCAAGCTTGCAGCAGTCAACGGGCATTAAAGTTATCCATGTTCGATGTTGAATGACGTTAGGATGAAACATATGTTTGTTTATGCACTTCAATTGTTCGATGAAATGTGTAAGTGGTTTCTTTTCAAAAAAAATTGTTGAAGCTTTAAATTTGGATTTGTATCATATCACTATGTCCATATCACTCATCAAGTATTAAGCTTTTGTTGCTTGATTTATTGTTGATATTGATATTTCAGTCTTTGTTCTCCGCAATATCAATTTTAGGATTTTCACTTTGGAGATTATATATCTTCATGTATGCGTATTTCTATGCATTCTTGTTGGATATCCATATCTAAATAGACAAGATTAATTTTTTTTTTATTCTATATGCGTTTCTTCAATCTCCCATTTTAATATATCTATGCCATTGGATATTTTGTGCAGGTCTTCTAAATCGATTTATATCATTAAGGTTTAAAACTTTATTTTGAAACACTTAAAATTCAACAACTTATTTACAAAATTCTTCAAATGTTAGTACGCCGAAGAAAAAAGGATTATCTGGCTATAAAGTTTCAAACTTTATTGTTTTTTATAAGAAATTTTTTTAGTAAGAATATTTAAAATCAATTTATATCATTAAAGTTTCAAGCTTTATTGTGAAACACTTAAAATTCAACAACTTAATTACAAAATTCTTCAAATGTTAGTATCCTGAATATAAAACGGTTATTTTGCAATTATGTTTCATACTTTTTTGTTTGTTTTAAAGAATTCTTTTAATAATATTATTTAAAATCAATTTATATCATTAAAGTTTCAAGCTTTATAAAATAAAGCAAATTATGTGTATATATATAATGTAAATGTGTAGTGTACTAAACAAGCTCTTGATACATTAGTTGGGATGATTACATTGCTTTAATATTTTTTAGTAACTTTTATCTTTATTGCCCAATGTAATTACGGACTACATCATTGCTGCTATTTCTAAGCATTCAAAACTCGCGATTCATTCAGTTGCGACTCAGATTCCAATCAATTGACGAAGGCTTTAATGCATGTATAATAATGATAAGAAGCTGATAGTTGTTGGCTTTGTTAAGCATGCCATGGTTAAGTAATGTCATTTAAATAATTGTTTCATCGTTGGTATTGCTATCGATCGAGGGATACAAATAATGACTCTTTTCCTCACTGATTATATCCTTGGGTTATGGATAGATGCTAAGTGATTGTATATGGCCAGTCACCATTGGTTTTGGTAATATCTATACTATATCTATACTATATATCTATCTATCTATCTATACTATATACTAAATCGCAAATTTCGCTGATGTCATTAGGCAGCCTCCCCCCAATATCTTCAAGAAATTATGTGGTGATTTTTAGTTTTATTTAAAGCTATATCTACATTCAGATTTCTTTTGGGCTTTGATGAGTTTTACGGGTTCCCATACAAGCATGCTCCTACACAATATATTGACCAGTGTATTACCATCATGACTCCGATCCTCTTGATGTATTCGGAGGCAATATGAATTTTATTTCCGTTTGGTTGGTAACTTTTGTTAAGTCTTTATCGTTTAAATTTTAACCGTTAGATAATCTTCAATGGTTAACAATGGAAGGTTAAGTTTCTTTTCTTTTCTTTTTTTGTTCTTTCACTAAAAGAGCTTTCATATGCACTGTGTATATAATCATATGATTGTGCATTTCTTTCCGGTCATCAATGTTTATATGTATCGTTCTTAACTTAATCATACTTCTTTTTTTTTACATTAAAGGGATAGTGATTTTGGTCCAAATTGAAGATGTATTATATATGGCTTCAAAAGTGATTCACTCTATTACATACAAAAGGAATTACTCTTAATACAAAGTTTCGTATGTACAACTTATTTATATAATTATACTGTACTCAAAAAATAATATTTTTATAACTTTATTTTACATCAAACCAGTGTATACACGGGTCAATAAACTAGTATTAGTATTATAAAGCATTATATTTAAGAAAGCTTCCTTTTACTTCGCCAGTCTTTGATTTCATCTATGTTTCAAGTAATCATTCGATCTATCCTATTCTCATATTAATTACAGTTATGTATGGAATTGGACAAAAGTAAATAACATACAAATTAGCTTTTGCATCACGAACGTCAACAATCCACACAAAAAAAGGATTTATTATGCTCTATTTAACTTGTGAATTAGGATTTTCTCTAATTTTCACTAGAAATTTAACAATTTCGTTACAAATTAACTGAAAAAGGTCACATGATTTGCACATGACCGAGTCAAGTGAGTCAGGGTAGTAAATTAGTCATTTTGCCAAGTTCAGGGTACCATTCTACATCTTTACAAGTTCAGGATAGTAGAGGACCCGGTCAACCAAGTTCAGGGTACTAAACTACATTTTAGCCCCTTATCTATATGTAATCTTAGTTCAGATAATAAGATGTTTTTGTTTAGAAAGGTACCTACTACTCAAGCTGAAGACGATAATTCGGTTTCCTTTACAACGTTGATTACAGCAGTGTAATTAATTACTGTTCCCTAGCTTTTTATTATGAAAAACAATCTATGATATAATTTTAATCGGCTGATGTAACCTCAACCAAATCGTATTCTCTAATGAGCTGACCAAAATAGTCATCTTTACAATAGAAACATACACCTAATAATTGATTCTAACATATTTGTTCGAATGGGTTAGTTAAGGTACACCTAATATTGATTCTAGCGCGCAGATTTCTTCACATGAGTTGTTAGTTTGTTGCACTTGACGTTCATGTATATAGGTGTCGTACATGTTGTGTAAGTTGTTTATATAGTTGTGGTCCTTAAGATCATTTAGTTAGCCTAGCTAGCGTACAACAGGGACCAATACATGCCCACCATCCTTCAATTCTTAGGTAATCTGGCGTATTGAGTTTACACTCCTTATTAAACGGACTTTAGTGCTATATTTAAGCAACCCGAAATAACTCAAGGAAAACCTTTTTAACAAATTTATGGTTATCAAGGGGGAACCATGTAGAAGGTAGGGGTAGCAGTCGTTACGGGTCCTTTCACTATACGCATGGTCGTCCCATGAATTTATAAGGCTATGTACCATAACCGAAACATAGGCCCCGTAACATAAAATAAAATAAAATAAAATATAAAAATGTATGTAAAATATGGTTTCTTAGTCTCATATAAAGTTACGGTATAACTACTCCCTCCGTCCCACTTTAGATATCCCCTGGCAGAAAATGTTAAAGTTTTGATAGGTCGATGAAATGTCATTTTTATTCTTATATTCAAGACATGTTTGACTTGAAATATTGTATAAATAAGAGTAATATTGAAGGATTTAATGAATTTTTAGAGCTGTTTATTCAAGTGGTTCATCATTTTGAGACAACGTAAAATAATAATGTGGAAATTTAAATTGGGATGGATCGGAGAATAAATGTCTAAAAATTTTAAGTTTGTGGTAGCTTAAGAAATCCAATTAACATTTATTTTGCAATATATCACATCAATTGACTAATATTTCACGACAATTTCACAATTTTTTCATGACTATTTATATATACAGTGTTTTACAATTGGTATCTGGTAGCAACGAACATACTGAATATGTCGTGTAATCCTAAAATTTTAGACTCTTTCATTTTGTTTTTCCTCCTTTCTTAAGAAATAAAAAAACTGAAACTTGCAAAATTACTTAACCGAAGAAATAGTCGAATTGTAACTTTAGTTAATGTGTGGGTTTGAATTAAATTGGCATTGAATTGCGCTGAATAAAACATTGAATTTGATTATAATTTATTAAACATGTTGGCTAAAATTTTTGAGCTCTTAAAGGATATGAGCCCTGTGCATCTGGTTAGCTTGCACAGGTTTAGATTCGACCCTGACTATATACGTAGTGTATTTTTGTTGCATTTCCTTTTTGTGTTACGGGTTAACAAAAATTTAGACACTCTCGTTACCGGTCACCCAAAATTCTGAATCCTGTAGGAAATAACATGTCGTACCCGAATACAATTTCATTATTTTTATATAAACGAATTCACTATAAATCAATACGGTACAATTATGAACCGTATAATACTATAATAATTCCAACGAAATTAAACAAACGAATAAGAACGAGTAGGATACAGAAAGGATATTCATCAACAAATGATGAGCCGAGGCCCGTGTTTAACACGGTTCCCTTAAAACAGATTCGCCGTCTACACGTCGTCTGTTTTCCGGGGTATAACGGCCGAAACAGTAGTACTGCCGGACTTGAACCACTTGCCCGAAAAGATAGTCGAAATAGTTGTTCATAAGCTAACCTTAGTATTTGTTTTCCCACTAAACCAAAATCATGAGGTCCAAGTGTGAGTAGAACAAAGCCATTAAGCTTATGAAAACTAGTGGATGAATATGTGTGGTTTTCTTTTTGAATCAAGGTGAAATCCCCGAAAAAAACTAGAACAAAGGAATGAGGTCATTACTAATATATATATGAACCATCAAGGGATAGTTCAAAAGCTAGTTTTTAAATGATAATAAACTATCACTTAATACTCATAAGTTAAGTTAAATTGAAAAGTCACATTTAGTTCAAATTATTATCACATTTACTTGCAAACTTTTCAACTTACTTGGCCCATCAATTGTCATTCAATTGGTATTTTTCCAACAAATCCGCCACTGATAGTTATGCTTGTAAACATAACAGATTTGTACAAATACTTATTTTAGTTTCGTCTCAAATAGTGCATTTAATCATCTTTATATATAAACCGGTTATATATAAAAGAGTTGAAATTAACAAGTGATTATTATGCTGACAGAAGTTACGAAAGCTTATAGCACTGTACTATCCAAAATGGAAACTTGCAAAAGACAACTTCCCTAAAGTGACCTTTCTCCATTCCTATTTTGGTTTTATCCATATAAGGACGTCAATTTTACACTATATATACTAAAACGATCTAGCGTTGGTTCTTCGTCCATCAATTCTCGATTTTTTTTACAACATTAACCGCGTTTAATTACGGAAAATTCTCTCACTTTCTCAGAAAACTTATAACACCCTCTATCTGTAAATCATTATTATATGATTTTACCTGTCGGGAGCGTAGATTTAAAAGTTGCTTCTTTTGTATACATTACTGAAAACGTACATAAACTTTTTCAAACTTTAAACATTAACATTAACATTAACATTAACATTAACATTAACATTCATATTGACTAACAGTTCCAAACTATTTACTATTAAGTATTCAAAACACTAGGTGTTATATAATTACAATATCATTACATTAATCAAAATATATCAGAGTTAGATGCGTGTCAAGCAATTCTTCAAAACATACTTCCTGCCCACCCTTCTAGAAAACTTAACCTGCAGGGAGTAAAGTGATTGGGATTAGCACGAAGCTAAGTGAATGAATAATCAACTACAAATCAACTTAGCCTAACAAGTTTGTTCACAATCAATAATATAAACAAATATCATCAAAAGGAACGGTGGTTCCTAAGGACCCTGTGCCGGGTGGCCCTATCAGAACACTTATGTAAACTGTATTGGCCTATACAGCAAACACCGATAACTTGTTGTTAATCACATACGACCTAGATCTCTAAACCAACATATCAAGTTTTTTAAGATCTCCTGTCGTCTATAATTACAACCAAGTCCAACCATTCATTCAAGTTGACCTCTGCATCTTACATACTAGCCCAAAGGCCAAAGAAATCAAACAACCAATCAAATGGCTTCTAAATTCAAACTAAATATTCTATCAATAGTAATCCTATAATTACTGATTGAAATCAAACTGTCACAACCAAATCAAACTGTGAGTTTCAAATCCACTTACCTGATTCGTCCCAGTTACTTACTCAGCTGTCTTATCTCGCTGAGCCCTTGGATTATCTGAGAACACAATTCAATTATAAGTTAGTACCCGTATTCAATAATCAACTAACTTATAATAATATATAAAATTTTTTTATAAACACATTATCTTAGGAATAATTATAATTTACAACATATTTCAAATCACTTTCTATTAATTATAAATTACAATTTATAATTAATATCACACATTAGGATAGATTAAGGAATTAAAGGATCAAAAGTGTCAAAACATTGGGAACGAGAGGGAGCCGCCGACCTTGTGGTTCTTCTCAATTCCTTCATAGGTCTTTACCCCTCTTTTACTACTTATCCCAAAAACGAAATTTAAAACAAAATATTTGCCAAGTTCCATCGCCAATTCGCTAGTACAAGGTTTCTAACATGTATTGGTGTTAAGTAACCACATATAGGGTCTATTATACACTTTTCATAATCAAATCTTCATATCCTTTTTAATTTATTCAAAACAAAATTTCAAGGTACAAACTATCAAAATTAAATTCAATTCATACCAAATAACACAATCATCATCGATTAATAAATCAAACCATCAAAATTCATAATTTTCTTCATATAGTAATAGTACCAATTTAAACCACAAACTAACTTTATAAAGGTACAAGTATGAGTATACTTACAAGTAATATGAAGCTAACGATTTTGATGCTTATGGAATTATAAGACTTGAATTAAGCCAAGTCTCAATTCTCTTTGTTGGTTACTAGTTTTAGTACTTCGTATTATTTATTTCTTGTAGTGTTCAAGTATAAAGGAATTAGTTTCCTATTTGGGAAAGTTAAAATAAGTGAGTCGGCTCCATCAATTTAAACCGACCCAACAATATTTATTTTAATCCCCATTTAGTCTATTGTCTGGAACTTAAAAATCCTTTCACAATTCAATTATTATATTTTCCTTATAACCTTATTAGTTTAACAAAATAAGTTATTTATCTAACATAATAACTTACTTAACTTTTTAAACTAATATTATCAACTACCAAATAATATCAAATGATCCTAACACAATAAATAATATTTAAAGTTTAGGAAAATACCGGGCCCATAGAGAGGATGTTACAAAACTTCTCTGCGATAACTATAAAATTAAAAAATGTGTTCAAATTTAAGTTTTCAAAAAAACTTTTCTAAGAGAAGGAAAATTATCATTTTCCTTTTTATAACTAAAAAGTTGAAAATTCTTTTTTTTCTCTAAGTTTCCAACTCTATTGGAAAATGAAAACTCTATCCCTTACTTTTGAATGCATTTTTCAAATTTCATTGTTTTTCTAGATAAATATAACACTTCTCAATTTCTAGAAAAGTGAAAAATGAAAAACGGAGATATTTTTTCCACAACTAAACGCATACTAATGCACCTCGTAAACACTCGTCAGCTTTTCCTAAAAGCTAAGGTAATTATCATACATAATGGAGAGGCAAAACAATCGTATGGAATAATTACATGGAGCACAAAGTCACCAGCTTCAAGACCACATGCTTTAATGCAGCTAATACGTTATGTGGTAAAAACCATACAATTATATAAATAGCCTTGCAATACTCTCTATGGAATAATGTTAACTAAAACATGTTAACTTTTTTGCTTTGTGTTCTTCAGGTGTAGGTATACTTTCAGTGCCTTATGCACTCTCTAGCTAAAACTTGGGTGGTTATGTATATTACTGCTGCTAATAGTATATACTCCGCTCCTTGCCATCATCAAAACCGAAAAATAGCACATTATTTGTTGTGGACGTGTTATCTGTAGAAGAGTTCCCCAAGAACTTGTTTTTGAATGTGTTGCAACTCGATTTTGATATTCTTTGTACCCATTGTTGGATTTTTTAATGGGTTTCTAAGTTACGAGGAAACATAAAAGCCCAATAAATTAGGCCTGATACAAGGAAGTATAAATACTCTTGTATCTTAGGGTTTTTTAATTAGAAAGAGAACAAGAGAGATAAGAAAAAGAGTGATATATACATATTCCCGGTTTTGTATACAGCAGCTCAGAAAACCGCCGATCCCCGAAGATTGAACCGTCGGATCATCACCAAATTTGGACAGAGTGTTCGTAACATCTGGGCCAAGGTTTTGACCGTTCAGTTTTTCAGTTTGAGCTCTGGAAGTCGAGTTACAGCTGCTGGAACAGAGGGCAGATTTATTGGTGATAATATTCTTCTTTGGTCTTTAGAGTAATTCCATACTTGTTGATGCTATTGTTCAAGAGTGTGATGATTGTTGTTTACCTCTAGTGAATCTAGAGAAGACTCGTTGTATTGCTCTATTGTTTGTATTAGTGAATTTTAAGTGGACGGTCCCGTGGTTTTTACTCTCGCCTTGAGAGGTTTTCCACGCAAAAAGGTTTCGTGTTCTTTGTGTGTTTCTTGGTTATTATTTATTTATGTGATTTGGGCTGATTTTGATTGCATTTGGTGTACCTTAATTGTTTGCATCCTCATTGGTTCATACGGGTCGGGAAAATGTTATCTAACGAAGATTTAATTCCGCATTTGTGTTTGCCGTTGTGACTTATTTCCCATCACCCATATCCACTATTTGGTGATGGTTGTGAAACAACCATATAATGAGCCAACAAATCTTCTTTTTAACAATTCAAAAGCAACATCTATGCTTTGTAATTGTTCCCTTGCATTTTATTATGGATAAACGATCCATAATGTAATACCAAACTATCATTTGATATACTTTCAACCAAATCCAACAGTCTCTTATAATTTTTGTGGAAGCTAGGATACTACTAATATCCAGCTTCTCTAAAATCCTTCCCACTGTATGGGTTATAAATCGAGATAGTGCGACGTGCTGATCATGCTTAGCACACATCATTTCCTCCATTTCACATCCTTCTATTTTAAAAACGTCAAGGAATTTCTCACAATGACGAATCAAGTGTTTCCCGGTGTGAGAAATCTCTTAACGCTTGCTTGCTCTTATACCAAGGTTTACATGAGAAATCTCTTAACGCTTGCTTGCTCTTATACCAAGGTTTACAACCGCAATGATGTTGACAGAGATCATGAGTCTGGGAAGCCTGAACAAAATGCAAAACCGGTTTCGTTTGTTTTGAAGAGAAATTTCTCGTAATAATGGATGGAGAAACAAAACCAACGTATTTGGCAACCCCGATTTCCGGTATAGTGACCTTGGTGAGTAGCATTAGTAGTCCGCGAAATATGATTGAGAAGTCATCAACGCGTCCAAATCTGGAAATCATACGGAGGAGAAGGAAAAACATGCATGGAAATATATTATGAGGATTCGAAATAGGACTCTCGGAAGATCTGACCCTCCTTTCTTTTTCTTTTTCCTTTTCCTTTGAGTTGATGATCTTGTTATATCAAATTGTTACAAATGTACACTATAGGGAAGTGTAAAAAATATAATAATGTACTTGTCAATTACCAACTTTTAATCCTCAAGTTATCTTAAAAGCAGAAATGAAATGAAATGAAAAATTACCAACTTTTAATCCTCAAGTTATCTTAAAATGAAATGAAATGAAAAATATCTTATTCTTGAGTTACTTTATAAAAAGAAAGAAAATAAAATGAAATGGAATAAAGAAAATTACAAGTGTTTCGGTTTTAAATATGTCCGGTCATATGGCTCGATAACCACTCTACGCCAATAAAGTTTTTGTTTTCGTATATCTCAAAAACATAAATATACCATAACTATTGTTTCCTTTGTTATGTTTAATTTATTTATGACTCGAAAATACATATACATTAAATAAATTATGTTACACAATTTTCTCTTCATTTTTCTATTTTCTCTTCCTTTGATTTTCTTTCCTTTATTTTATTAGAATACAAATTTAAATACATACACATATTGGTCTTCTAAAGGGTCTCACTGTTTCATTTATTATTTTACATGAATAATAATTATATAACCAATTATTTATGTGTTAAGAACTACATACTCTTAATTTTTGAAGATCGAAAATTACGTATCCACCCCTTAATTGTATGTTAGTTATATATGGAAGGTATTGTAATAACTTTAACATGGTAATATCCGGGTGAAGCTAATACTAAAATTACTATTACTAAATATATATAAGAAGGTCAAATGTATTAATGTAAATAAAACTATTGTAAGTCAAACGTTATTAATTGAACAAGCTCTGCGGGGTCTCTTGTTTTTTTCTGAATACTAAAAGTTGAATGTGAAAACCAGTTCTGAATAATAAGAGCTAACAGCTGAAATCTGAATACATGATATTAAGATTGTTTGATAAATAAAAAGTGTAAACATCTGAATACACATGATTAATCATTTTTTGGCGTGACACAAATTAGATGAATACGACATTGATTTACAAACGACTCCACTTAATTAAGAAAATGGAAAATTATAAGAGGTTTTCTAGACAACGTTTAAGAAACCAATAATAACTTCAATGAATATATTGTCATGAATAAAAAAAGACTTTTTTACATTGTTCATCCCTGTAGTTTGTCTAAAATTTCACTCGTCGTCCTTGTACTTTTTTTTTGCACTGGTCGTCCATGTGGTTGCTAATTGTTGCACTCGCAGTCCTTGTCACTAATGGCCGTTAGTTTTCTTTATTAAAGGACCATCCGTGATTTTTTTTTTAAATTTTAAGTTTATTTAAATTTAATATTATTTTAATTGTACTTAGCTAATTTATTTTTGATTAATCAAATCAATTTAATTTAATTATTTTAATCAACTTTCTTCGTGACAATTAATTTATTCTATTTTTTAGGTGTCCTGATTTTATATAAACCCATTAAAAATATAATATTTTTTTAAAATAGTTTATACTTTTAATTTTGCATATCATTGTCAATTTCACGACTATGTATAGACAATTTTACATGTCTACATATATATTGTTAATAGTTTTATATATTATAAACGTACACAAATTGCACATTATCAACACGTAACATTTGTTTTTGAGTTAATTAAAGAAAAAAATTGTAAAATACTAAATTGCAGTAACTACGTAACGTAACGTATAGTATTATTATACTCCATATGTTGAATATTATGTGTTTTTTTTCAATAACCGACACATATTAAATTATTTAAACTAGTAGAAAAATTATACTGTAGTACATGATAATTTTTTACATTATTTTTTTTAAAATAAAATTATGTTATACAAAACTATTAGCAATATATATATATATATATATATATATATAGGCATGTAGAATTGTCTATACGAATTCATGAAATCGACGATGATATGCAAAATTAAGAGTATAAACTATTTGAAAAAACTATTATGTTTTTAAACTATTACATTTTTAGTGGATTTATATGGAATCGGGACACCTAAAAAAATAGAATAAATTAACTGCCACGAAGAAAGTTGATTAAAATAATTAAATTAAATTGATTTGATTTGATTAATCAAAAAATAAATTAGCTAAGTACAATTAAAATAATATTAAATTTAAATAAACTTAAAATTTGAAAAAAAATTACAGGGATGGTCCTTTAACGAAGAAAACTAACGGCCGTTAGTGACAAGGACTGCGAGTGTAACAACTAGCAACCACAGAGATGACCAGTGCTAAAAAAAAGTACAAGGACGACGAGTGAAATTTTAGACAAACCACAGGAATGAACAGTGTAAAAAAGTCATAAAAAAAAGACTAAAATACATAAATCAAAAAGGGGGAAAGTATTATTTAATACATAAACTAAAACATATGATATTCATTAATTCGAGACACTAATGTATAGATAGTTATGAAATTTGTTTTTCTCAATTAAAAGTTTTAAGCAATTGTAAATAGCTTATTAAATAAGGGATTTTTCAGCTAAGTTGATACTTAAAATGGAAAAACTATCAAAACATCTTAACGGTCTTTAGCTTACTAAATAATACAAATACCACTTTTTATAAAAATGATTACTCTTATTGTATTGCTCTCAGAGTTGTGTTTAAACCAATTTATATATATATATATATATATATATATATATATATATATACTCTCTCCGTCTCAATTTTATTGTCCTCGGACAAAAAATACGCAGTTTAAGAAAAACATCACCATCTCTCTTACTTTTTGGTAACAAGATAATTTTACGCTTTACTTTTTACCTACATTTTTGTCTTACATATATAAATTATGGGCAAAAATGAACTTTATCTCATTATTCTTTTCTATTTATAGAAGTGGACAATTAAATTGGGACATCCCAAAAAGGAATATTGGACAATAGATATGGGACGGGGGAGTACTACTTATTAAAACATTTGAACCACAAGTCTTAATCTTACAAAAAGGGACAATACATTTTACTAATTTACCCCCACTCAATACTAATAATAACATACAATATATATAGTAAATGAATTCAGAATTACTACAACGTCAATGCTTTGTAACGTTTACTAGTTTATTGATCCGTGCATACACGGGTTTGACGAAGATATAAGATTTTTGATATATTCTATATGATGTATATTCTCATTGCTAATATTTTTGATGTATGGTTCATTAAAATCACCAAATATACGGTTTAACACAGGTAGAAATCAAATATGGGTTAAAATTGCCTATAAACCATATTTCCAAAATAAGCTTGCTGCAAAATCCTACACGTAGCCATACAAGAACAAATGCTCAACTACTTGAAATATAGAGATATGACCAACATAAGTGCAACAAAATGACAAATATGATAAAAAAATAATATTAAATTCATGCCTAAAAAGGCTTATTATCTTTGGATGCCAATTTAAATAATTCAAAATTTCAAATACACCAGTCATACTACTATGAAAAGGATTACTACTATGTATCTAAATGTGCATATGCATAAGCTTATGATCTATACAAAGTGATCAGTAGGAACACATCAGAAAGATAAGCACGCCATTTTCACGTATCCTTAGCTTGACCCAACATCATCACCTGTGCAAATTCAACAGATTAGTATCAAAATACCTTAATCTATATATTCGAAAGCACTATCCTCATTTGTTTCTTGTGAGAAATTGCTCCTCAAAGAAACAGAACCTTCATCTCAACTTGTTCACAGTATATGATTACGTAAAGTTTCTTGGGATGCTACAACCTACATAATCATTCTAAAAACTCATCATAGACATTGGTGTTCATTAGACTTACTACTTACTGGTTGCTTAAACATCCTAGTATCAGTAACAAAAGGTTGAGAATTTAAAGTCAACTGAGTCTACTCGTTTTAGAAATCAAATGGTGTTTAATTCAATTTTATATATGAACAACAAACATTACTAATTGTGAACCCTTTTTATGAAGGAATAAGAAAATTATTTAAATAACCTAATCCATAAGCTGATGCAAGATATTGCAGCTCATCAAAACTTACATCACAAATAATGAGAAAAATAAAAATGTTTAGGTGTGGTAAGATGAGTACCTGACACAAGCTTGTAACTAAATTTATCCCCATCATTTCATCATCCACATGGTGTGTGTCCAAATAGATGCATATTCTTTGCCTTCATTCACAAAATTATAACTTTTTAGTACACTTAAGAAGATAAATACACTCGAGCATATTTAATATACCTCTTGACCGAAAGTTTGGCAATTTTGAACTTGCAGGTTCACGACATAGTTATGTGTCACTCGTTGTCTACAGAGAATTGAATTAAAATAGAAGTGCTAAGTAACATTAACAGGCCTAAAATACAAAGTCAGGATAAACATCTAGCGAATTGTTCAGTATGTAATACCAAAGAATAAGAGAACATGTGAGATCATTTATAAAACAATGATAGTAGTTGAAAATTTTACAATCAACGCCTCACATGCTTTCATCATTCGGTGACACACATATACATGAAATATATTAGAACATGAAATCTGTTTAAACCGTAAAAAATCAAATAAACAAAAATATAATAGAAGATTATACTAAATTTCAATCATAATTACTTAATCCAAAATAAAAACTTACCTTGACATGAGATAAAACAGATCGCATATACACCAATTTGAATCTCGACCAGAGTCTGAAGATTGGGAAGGAGGAGGAAGGAATCGATAAGAGAAAAATTGAGGAAGATTGAGAAGGAGGAGGAAGGAATTAAATACCGATGGTTTTAATTAAAATTTGAAATTTTGAAGTGTGGCGGTAGTAAAGAACCAGTAGAAATAGAGTGTGTAAAATAAGTTTTATGTTTTCAAAAAATGGGTGGCTTCATTATTCTCAAAGCCATGTCAGTGTACAAAAACTTACATAGGGTAATGTATACAAATAAATGTAAAGACTTTATTTTACTTAATAAATAAAAAACTTAATTAACATGATTTATCTTGAAGCTTAGCACGCCACATCATCAAGCTTGCAGCTTTAGAATTGAACAAGACAGTATAATGACATCAGCTTCAACTGCTTCCTTTATATTATATAGTAAGACGATATCTATGTTTTTAATGCTATTAATTCCTTTGTAAGCTAAATTTCTTAAAATTGCTTTATAACGTCCATGCAATGTAACATTAATGACTATAATTACCTATAAAGTTTTATTGATACATGAATTTGCCATATAGATATTTTAAATTAAATTTGATATGAATTCAATATTCACCATCTCTATATAAACATATCACCATATATAGTCTATCACACACAATTGGTCATAAACTTCATAGAAAGGTTGGAGTATATTCTTACTCACATTTGTAATTACACTGCAACGGGCTCACATGTGATAATATAATTGTGAAATCCGAAGTTACGAACCGTCCAACTCATGCGGTAAAAACTACTTTCAAGTTGCTAGCATTAAGATTTTCTTTCTTCTAGAAATTTCAAATGACTTTGTTGACATCAAGATCTCTGGCAATAATGAAGTTTTGTCTATGAATAACGTCAAAAGAAGTACCGAGAAATCAAGCTTTCGTAATAGTCAAAACGAAGTGTAGAAGCTCACCGATGAACAAATGAAAAAGTGATCATCACATGACATGTGTGTGCTTTACATGTTTGATTATTTTATTTAATTATCCTCGCTTTTTTCCTAATCTTCTTATTTATCCTCTTTTGACTCAAAT
This sequence comes from Pseudognaphalium luteoalbum, assembly GCA_963422505.1. Lineage (NCBI taxonomy): Eukaryota > Viridiplantae > Streptophyta > Magnoliopsida > Asterales > Asteraceae > Pseudognaphalium > Pseudognaphalium luteoalbum. Next base: position 3,496,960 of record OY730192.1, read on the forward strand.
GATTTTACATGATAAACAAGTAATTGCGCTATGTTAATTGTGTAAGACACTTTTTAAAAACATATCTTGTACGGAGTAATTTTTACCGTGCTGTTTTTTTTTATAATTCTTTCATTTTAACTTTATTATGTAATTATAAAACCATGAGCAAATGCATATATCATGGGAAGCTATAAAAAAAAATCTTGAAAGTTCTCCATATCAAAGACGATTAATAACAAGTTAACATAAAATTAATATCACAATCACACATTTGCTCCCTAAAATCAAACTTCAATTCTTTTCATACAGACCATTTGTATGTATAATCAACTCTCATAATGTAGCCTTTCAAAAAAAAAAAACTCTTAGAATGTACGATAACTCTTAAATAAATGTTAAGTGTTATAGTATTAATCAATAGATATGTTTTAAATGTACACTAAGAACTCAAAGATCAATGTAATCATTAATCACTAAAGATCATTTTCCTAAATAATAAATTATATAATATAGTTATGATAAACATTGAGGTTGGGGAACTTGGAATGATATTAACAAGATTTCTATTGCCTGCGTGATGCGACGGGTTTTAAATAATTGGTATTTTTTTACATAAATATTAAGCCTTAAATTTGGTTTTGGTTCTTTTAACCTTAATGGAAAGGTTATGAACTTATACTTTTTAGGGGGTGATTTGTACACCACCTATTTTTAGCCATACACCACTAAATGTGCTTTACAGTATTGTACGGTATAATATTTTATAGCATGTTAGGTGGTGTATGGCTAAAAATAGTGGTGTACGAATCATTGCCCATACTTTTTTGTAATTGTAAATTACTAAAAAGTTTTAGAATACCAATTATATAACTATCTAAATAGCGATAACATAATAAGGAAACATTGATGATAGTTATCCAAGTTAAATTAATCGTAGGAAAAGTAATAACTATGAATATAATATTTCATAACTTTATTTATACTGTCTTTTTTCTAACTTATATATATTACTATCAGAGTTAATCAATTTTTTAAAATATTGAAATTAAAACACATAATATAATATCAAGTGGTGGTACAACATACTTATTGACTAATTTTTACTTACGTCATCATATATATATATATATATATATATATATATATATATATATATATTCACTTATTCGTTTGAAAAATAAAACGTAAGGATTTAATAATAAATATTAAGATAGCTAATAGCATGATAAAATAATAATAGTAAATATAAGTTATATTCAGATATCATCTCACTTTTATACAACTTCAAAAAAGTTTAGATGAATATTCAAAATAATAGAATTAAACAATATCACATTAATGGCTTAAACTCAAGTAACCCATATGAAATATAAATCTATTAATAAAAAAATGTAACACTAAAGGCTTAAACTCATGTAACCCATAAAAAATAAAAGTCGTTGTCATCTAATATCAATTCATCAAACTGCAACTATCTTATGATGATATATTTTGGATCAAAATATATATACAAATTAATATGTCACAAAAAACAAAAGTAGTTAATATTCATAATAGTTTATTAGTTGAAATTAAAGGGTAAAGATCAAAACATATATATATATATATATATATATATTAATAATGTCATAAAAGACAAAAAAATACTATTCATAGTATGTCTCAATTGATATTAGGAGGGGAATAAAGTTTTATTACCTACATATAATTGACATTAAAGAAAAAACGTTAGGGGGCTCCATGTAAAAATTTGAAATAGTTGGAATGAAAATACAAAAGGGAAAAAACTTCAGGGGGCTACATGTAAAAATTTGAAATAATTAGAATTAAAATAAGGAGGTAGGAATCGAACTCCAGACCTCTCAAAAGGTTAAACACACTGAAACCACCAAATCAAACCTTCACTTTTGTTAAAGTCTTGAAATCATTATATATATATAATAAGACACAAGTTTATTATTCATAGAAGTTCTCAATTGATATTAGTAGGTAATAGGTAATACATGTCTCATCGGTTATGTACAATACTAAAACAAATAAACATGAAAATTACATACAATTTTAAAAACATTAATTTAAAGTTTCATACAAATCCATTTTTGTACCATCCTTTTTTCTTTCAAATTCAACATTATCGCTAGTATTCAAATTAGGAAAAATAATTAGATACAAACTCTTAAACAAATTTCACTACTATACATACTAATTGTTAACTAGAAGATAATTACAAACAAAAATCGACTCATAAACTCTATAACCTGCTTCTGGCAGGTAATTAAGTAAATGTAATCGGTAACATAAAATGAATATGACACTCAATAAAAAAAAGTCACAATAATCTAACATGAGCTTTGAAGTGTTTTTAGTTTCATCTTTGTCTATCGAACATAATGTGTTGGCCTTTTAGTTTAAATATGTAAGACAGAATAATTTCAATGAATTATTTTTTGTGGGATTTACTTTTCTCGCCGCATCGTGCGGGTACGCTGTTAGTATATATATATATATGTGTGTGTGTGTGTGTGTGTGGTAAAGTTAAAATAAAAACACCTTAAAAATAAGAACGACTAAGAACAACTCATAAATGCAAAACTAGTAAATAAATTCATTAGATTCACACTTATACATGTCAATATGTTTAGATCTACTTTATATAATACACAAGGTTTCAATAAATATGCAATGTCACTATAATTTATATTTTATGGTAGGATACGTAAGTTGAACTGATAAAAGGTAATCATCTTTGCACTTCGTAATTAGACATATAAAATTATATCTCATAATACACATTATTTTTATTTATAATCTTAATTACATTATCAAAATTCACAGCAATGCTTCCAAGTTATTGACTAGACGTTTTATATAGCATTATTTATTTTGTGTGAACCCGTCATATACCATATATGTAGTAGTTTCCTCTTAATAGACGTTTTCTATATTTTTCCGAGTGTGTTTGATAACAACATTTTAATGGATGTTAAAAGATTGGAAATCCAAAATTTCATGAATCTCATTCGTATTTGGCAAACACATAAATCAGGAATTCTTCAAAAAAATAATATAGGCTTTTGAAATTAACTTCTAAAATGGATTATCTAACTTAGTGTTGGTGTATTTGATGTGTCAGTCAGTTGGTCAAACGTTTGTAATTCTCAAAGTCAATTAATTTGCGTATGTATAATGTTTAGTGTGTATAAGCGAGTTTGTAAACGAATAGTGAAATAGAAAATATACACAAAATAGTGTTTATGCGACAATAAGCAAGTGTCGCATAGTGCGACACTTAGCAAGTGTCGCAATAGGGTTTTAACCTGCGACACTTAGCGAGTGTCGCAGGGTCGGCAGATTACCCTATAAATAGAGAGTTATATTTCAGTTTTAGGGACAGTCTGTGTGATAAGTGTGTGAGCCGTTTTCAGTGTGTGAGAGAGGAGAGAAACGAGTTTGAGTTTGTATCTTGTAATCTTGATTATTCAATTGTGAATATATACAAAGATTATATAGAAATCGTGTTTGTTTGATTCGTCAAACGTTCAATACTTAATTGTTTGGATTCCGCACTTTCAATTGAGTTAACGATCTGATTAGGTTCGTACCGAGAACCTACAAGTGGTATCAGAGCCACAATCTTTGGATTACGTGGTATCGGATCTTAATTTGTTCGTTTTTCAATCGATTCGTGAAGTTTTTGGAGTTTGATCTTGTTGTTCGGGTGTAATTGGTTGAAGATTTGTGTTTTTGGACAAGTTTTTGGTGCTGGTTCGTCGTTTGTTCTTCAAAATTCGTTAGGGTTTCAAAATTTTCGATTTTTAGTGTTTTTTGGGGTTCACAGCCGTTTTTGCGTCACTCGCTGCGTCACTTGATAGCGACACTTAGAGCATCACTTCTTAGCGTCACTTAGTACGTCACTTCAGTGCGTCACTTCTGTGCGTCACTTGATAGCGACACTTGAGTGCGTCACTTGATAGCGACACTTGGCTTTCAGCGACACTTATCCTAGTGTCGCCATCTGAAATTGTGCGACACTTATATAGCGACACTACTTGTTAAACGACACTTCTTAGCGACACTAATCTAGTGTCGCTCTAGATTCAAAAAAAAAAAAAAAGTTTTTTGGCGGGAACTTGCGAATTTTTTTTGCGTTTTCAAAATTTTTCTATAGGCTTAAAAGTGTTCAATTTTAGCCTCGAAAAAGTTTGATTTTACACGACCGTTTTTTTTACGTTTTCGAACGAAATTTTGACGGGAAAAACGCGAATTTTTTTGTAATTTCATATTTTGTTTTTAAGCTTAAAATAACTTAATTTTAGTGTCGGAAAAGTTTCGCTATACTCGGAAAGTTTTCGAAATTTTCGAATTCAATTTTGGAGGGAAAATTCGGAAATGACTTTCGGTACGAAAATGCCTCCTTCTACATCTTTGTTCTATAGTGATTTTGCAAATCGGAAGATTAAGCTATGCAACTTCATTGAACACAAAGATCCAAAGTTGTGGAACTGGTTTAACGCTATTGATCAATATGAGCAACCAAGACTCGATGGGGTCCTTAAGTCAAGAACACAAATGTTAGTCAACGAACGGAAAGAGTTTGACAAAGACAATAGAGCATATGAGATGATTACCATGTGCTTGCTAGAAGTTGTGATAAATAAATTCACAAATCAAGCAACTTCTACAGAGTTATGGGACGCTCTTATAGAGGCTTATGGTCAAAAGAAAATAGTGGTAAATAAAGAAGAGGATCAACATACTGCAATGATGGCTCAAATAAAAGAAGTTGATTCTAATACACCTGAGGTACATGATGAACCCGAGAAACCTTTTACTTGCATATCGTGTATTACATTAACTGCTTCTTTAGAGATTTGTCAAATAGAGAATGTAGACTTGAGAGAAAAAGTTGTCAAACTTACTAAATCAAACAATTTTCTTAAAGCTAATGAGAAACTTTATGATAAGAAAATTGAGGCATATAAGTTAGACACACAGACTTACAAATCAAAAGTTTTTAGTCAACAAGATGCTATCAACAGTTATCTTACTGAAATTGAATGGTTAAATAAAGAGCTCTCTGATTTAAAAAGTGAGTACGATAACCATAAAAGCAAAATTTTAGGTTCTTCATCCGCAATTTTTTTCTTTAATGAAATCGTTAACAAGCAAGGGATAGGCGGTAAAAAGAAGGCAGGACTTGGTTATAACCAAGTAGCACCACCTTCCAATGCCGAATATTGTCCTGCGCCTGTTAAGGAAGACCTTGAAGAGATTCAAGTTGATTATACGAAGCTTTATGGTATTAAAGCTAAAGAAGCTAAGCAAAACAAACAGGCAAAGGAGAAAACCAAAAGGCCAGAGTATCCCTTGCCTAAGTTTGTTAAACCTGAAAGTCAATCTTAAGTTAGTGTTGAGGAGATTGTTGAGGTAGAAGATATACCTGAAGAGTCTACCATTAAGGTTACAAATGTTAAAAGGGATACAAAGAAAGATAAAATGGTTGATAAATCTGAAAATAATAAATGCTCACCATCAACCAACTCAGCCTCAGGAACATCTACTTCAACATATACACCAAAGAGTGCATGTTCAACAAATGTTCCTGTTCATAAACCTTCTGTGTATTGTCCTCCACCGAAACGATCTGAGGGAACTCATTGGAATACATCTTTTGTGGAGCGTCGTTCTTGTTATCGTTGTAGTCAACAGGGCCATATTATTAGGGATTGTAAGTAGGGGTGTTCAAATGGATGGATCGGTTCAAAACCGATCCGTATAGATGAATCCAAATGGATTATGGTTTCGAAAATATGAATCCAATCCATCCAAACAAATTCAAAAACCAAACCAATCCATCCAAATTACTATTTGGATGGATCGGTTTGGTTTTTGGATATCCAAACACATACATAAATATTAATAATATCTAGTAAAAATATGTTAAATATTATAATAAACTTATACGAAATGGATGGTTCTCGTTTGAACCTTCAAGTACATATACATGTGTGTGCAATATAATAGTAAATTGCAAAACGAAACTATACATTACCTACATATATATAAGTAAACAGTTTTTTAAACTATAAACTACCTATTATATTTGGATATTTATAGAATATTAATAAGTTAATAAACTATTTTGTATGTGCATGTATACATATAATGTTTGATATATAAATACTTATTTGTTATTTGGTTTTTTTGGATAATCCGGTTTGTAATTTACTAACTAAAACCAATCCGTAATCCAAAATAATAAGTTTGGTTTTGATCCGAACCGATCCAAAAATCCAATTATCCAAACCATATGGTCCAATTCAAATTATCCAATTGGATAATCCGGTTTTATCCGAACTGTGAACAGCCCTAGTTGTAAGTTATTATCCCTAGATATGTTTGGTAGAGGAATGCCAAGAACTTCCTCTTTCGGGAATTCTTTTTCAAAATCTTTTTCAAGGCGTCGTTCGTATTCGCCTGTATCTAGTTGTGCATCAAATTCTCCAAAACCTATGGCTAGAGTAAACAAAGTTGTGCCTAGTAGACCTCAAGTTCAACAGCACAACATTGTTGAAAACAAATCATCTGAACCTAAACAGGTTTGGAAACCCAAATCCACAAACAACGCATCAATGAAATCTTTTGAGTTTTTAAAATATCATAAACTCATTGATGTGATGATTTTTGATGACCATGGACAATCCAAGTCTATCAAGGTTTGGATGTCCCACAAGTACTAACGTTTAATTGTTTGTGGTGGTGCAGTCAGTTTTTTACTAGCTAATATTTTTAGTGACTGCAAGGATGTGAATATTTTTGGAAGATTGTTTTCAAGGTGCTCATGTGCGATGATTTGTGATTGGATGAGATTTTCAAAGTTACGAGGTGGTAAAAGTGCTAAAAGTCATTTGATTTGACTTGATATGTGATTTTGATACTTTTCTTTATTTGTTAATTAAGGCAACAACCACTTTTTATACTTTTTATTATCAAAGAAATGCAATGTTGCGAAATATCTTAAATTAAAAAAATTACAAAAATATGTTTAATATTTAAGGGGAGTACCTTTGAATTGGATTTTTGAAAAGAATTTGCTGTTCAGGAGGAGTAATTAAAATTCTGATTATTCGGATCGGAAATGTGAACATCAAGATTCTTATTCCTCCAAAAGATATTGGATTGTGTCTGTAAACAATATGAGAAATGATTGTACATCAGATGACATGCACAAAATAGAAATTTTAAGGTTTATGTTTGATGTGTCAGTAGGTTTATCTGATATATTTAAAATAGCTTTTATAAATATTAGCTTCATCATATGATGTATTAGTAGGCATGATACACAACGGTTTCTGGGTTCTTAAGAACTAATTATAATATGTGTCTATGATCTTGTGGTAAACACCATATGATGTACGACTAAATGTCTTAATTCCTTAACGTAGCATGACATATTTCTATACCTGAGATTTATCTGAAATCATTTGGGGGTCTATACTGATTGTTTCCTCTGTTGTACGTAAGTACAGACCTAGTCTCAATTAGTATATGCTTAAAAGTTAAGCAAACGCAAGTCAATGAACTTGAAAAAGTCTTAAATCATAAGATACCTAACAAGGTCACCAAAATGGTTTGACCAAGTATGGTTTTGCTTAAACCTGAATCAAGTTATGTCGCTTTATTGTACGTTTGTACAGACCTGTCACCGCTGACTTGATTCTTAAAAATGATACTCTTATATTCTCTCTGGATTAGGAAGCTATGCTCATGTATGGGTTATAGGGGTATGTCATAGGTGGGGACTATGGAGAAATATTCATACTAACAATAAAAGGTTAACTCACAGACCCGGATGTAACATGTTTAAGTGGACAAACAATACCAGTAATCGTCTTGAAATAATTTTTATAAAAGGTGCTTTAAGTATGCTAAGTAAATTAACACTTACTATTTCCTAATAATTGCATGTTGGCCTGATATGATCTCTAAGCAGACCTAAAACAATCCTATCCCCGATTTATTTATTTTTAGGTATTCTTTACCTTTTGTTTATTAAAGAAAAATACAAAAAAATTTATTGTTATATTATTTTCTTCAATATCACATATCTTGTTCAAGTCAAATAGATGTAAATGATGTCGATTATTCTCCAAAGACTGTGAAGATAAATTCTATTGGAGAAGCTGCTGATGATTGAGAGATGGTCACTGAATTTGAAGATCTTATTGTATGATAAATTTGTGTCAGTCACATGAATTTGGACATCAAGATTTTTTTGAAGACCATGTTATCTCAATGGGGGAGATTCTTATTGTTAAAGACATGAAAGAGATTCTGATTGTTGAAGACATGAAAGAGTTTGTTGATGAAGACTAATTGAAGACTTATTTGACCAAGCTGCTGACATGGGGGAGTTTGTTGGTGCATTTGGTGTGTCAGTCAGCTGGTCAAACGTTTGTAATTGTCAAAGTCAATTAGTCCGCGTATGTATAATGTTTAGTGTGTATATGCGAGTTTGTAAACGAATAGTGAAATAGAAAATATACACAAAATAGTGTTTATGCGACACTAAGCAAGTGTCGCAATAGGGTTTTAACCTGCGACACTTAGCGAGTGTCGCAGGGTCGGCAGATTACCCTATAAATAGAGAGTTACATTTGAGTTTTAGGGTTAGCCTGTGTGATAAGTGTGTGAGCCGTTTTCAGTGTGTGAGAGAGGAGAGAAACGAGTTTGAGTTTGTATCTTGTAATCTTGATTATTCAATTGTGAATATATACAAAGATTATATAGAAATCGTGTTTGTTTGATTCGTTAAACGTTCAATACTTGATTATTTGGATTTCGCACTTTCAATTGAGTTAACGATCTGATTAGGTACATACCGGGAACCTACACTTAGTTTTCTATAAATAATAAAAATTGTAATTAATAACAATGTATAATTGGAAATTAGTGAGCTTACTAAATGAATTTTATGATATATGAAGTTATATTTCATTTAATGAAACTTAGCATGTGCCCTTAAAACACAAGTTAGTCAAACTCCTTCTAAAATAATCTTCATTTCCTTATGTATCCGGTGTTGCCAAACACACCCTACCTACCTAAGGATCTCATAATAAAAATCCTATGGAAGAAATAAGCGTGCGTCTAGTTATCCACTTTTCTAGAATATTTTATAAGAAAACTAGAAAGATAGAAAGTGTGTTTAAATCTGAGTTTTTCAAAAAACTATTCTAAAAAGGAAAATCCATATATTCCCATTCATAACTAAAATTTTGAAAACTACTTTTGATGGTTGGATTTTGCTAAATGTAGTCGTAAGGGTTATGTTTAAGAATTAAATTTAGTGCTTAAAGTGGTGGTACATTAAGTTGGTTGGGTAAAGTTAAATTTATGAGGTGAATGGTTATTATCATGGTACAAACGATATATGCGTGTATGAATTTCTTAAACATAGCCTTAACGGCTATCTTTAGTATTTTTCTGGTTTTCCAAGTTTCGGTCTACTCTCTTGCGGAAAAATATTTCAACACATTTTTTATTTTTTTTTACGTCAGAAAAACAGAAAAGGAAATTTGAGGAAATTTTTCCGTATTAAACGCGACGTAAACAATTTAGTCCTTTTTATCCAAATTCTGGGCTTCTATAAATTTGGGAAGAAGGCCCAGTACGGCCCAGATTTCTGCAAGTCTCTGTCATCATCCATTTAATTTCCCCCAAAAAATCACAAGAAACAAACAATATATTTCCGATTTCTGTTGAACACGAATTCGTTTGATTTCAATCTGAATTCGTTCCGGGTTTTTCGCTCACTCACACATACACACCAAGAAAAACACACACTAAATTCATAACATAACATAAACATACATGATGTCAATTGCCATTTTTTGTTCACTCCAAATTCAAATCCAAATTCCGTCTGGATGTCAACAAGAAGCTCTCACAATCATGGATCAAATCTCTCTAAGGTTTCCTATATTCCCTATACACCCTCGAAGTTACATACTGTACGATTGTTAATGTTTTACAATTTTAGGGTTTCTGTATCTGTTATACTAAATTAGGGCTTTCAGTTTGTTGTTTTTACGTTAGTGCTTTCAATGGCGGGAAATTATAAAGAAATTACGGTTTCTTTATCTGCTATTTGAAAATTAGGGTTTAGAAAATAAAAATTGGCGGGAAGTTGCAAGGAATTTGGGTTTTGTACCTTTGTTATCTTCTATTTGAAAATTAGGGTTTTGAGGTTTGTTGTTTTAGGTTTGGAAATGGCGGGAAATGGTAAGGAGTTAGGGTTTAGTAGAAATAGTAGTAGTTGTGTTAGTAGTTTGAAAGAACAGTTGGCGAGAACGACATTGCGTAATGTGAGATCGAAAGGACATGTTTATATCGAACTGAGGGAAGATAAGAAGAAGCCTATATTCTTTTGTGTACTGTGTTTGTCTCCGTGTCATAGTGATTCGGTGTTGAATGATCATTTACGAGGGCATCTTCATAAGAAGATGTATGAAGCTGCTAAGTCAACATTGTTGAAAGAGAATCCTTGGCCGTTTAATGATGGAATGCTTTTCTTTCATACGCAATGTAACGAAAATGAAACTGGGAATGGGAATGGAAATGGAAATGATCGTTTGATGACATCAAATGCCAAAGTTGGAAGTAATTTGTTGGACGATGGAGTGATTGTTGAAGAGAAAAGTCTTGCGATTGTTGCTGCTGAAAGGAATGACATGACTTCTGATGATGATGATGATGAAAATACTGTAGATGTGGAGAATAATGGTCATCAGTTGATTATTCCTGATGTTTTGCATAAAGATAACGTTTCTGACTTAGAAGTGAGTTCTATTGGTCTTGGTAAAATTGCTGTTAGGTATTACGAGAAGGATGGGGATACAAAGGGAATCGGTAGAATCTGGTGTGAATGGCTTGGGGATTGTGATTTTAACGATGAGGATGTTATTCCACAACATGACTTTGCTATAGTGTTATTTGCATTTAACTACGATCTGGGGAGAAAGGGTTTACTTGATGATATGTTGTTATTGCCTTCAACGAATGCTAGGCTAGCATTAGAGGAAAATAAAGAGAGGGAAGGGAAGAAAAGGAAGTCGTTTTCTGATCCTGAAGATGTTAGCGAATCTTTTACTGATCAATGTGAAACTTCTGGGGAAGAATACCCGGATTCTGCTAGCTCTAGTTCAAAAGATATTGTAAGTGGATATGGTGATAGCTCACTGCAATTGAGACTTATACCGAACAGAAGTGTGAGAAAAGAGTTGAGGGTACATCGGCGTTTAGCTTCGGAAAGAGTGTGTGACATCTGTCAACATAAGATGCTTCCTGGTAAAGATGTGGCCACACTTCTTAATATGAAAACCGGTAGAATTGTTTGCAGCAGTAGGAATTTGAATGGGGTATGTGTTTCTTATCAATCTTTGCGTCATCTCATTTGAAACTTATATATTTATCTTGTACTTGAGTCTTATTAAGGCTTTTCTATGCGTTGTTATTTGCAGGCATTCCATGTATTTCATATTTCATGCCTCATTCACTGGGTGCTTTTCTGTGAGTATGAGGTTTGTACAAAACAAATAGTTGGCCCTTCAGTACAGAAGCCTTGCAGAAGGAAGAAAGGTGCTGCCAAGGTTATCGAACCTGAAGAGGAGTTAAAAAGGCAAATATATTCTCCTTTTTGCCCAGAATGTCAGGGGACTGGCATAGACATTGATGGAGATGAGCTAGAGAAGCCGACAGTAACTCTGTCTGAGGTTGGTAAAACTACTAGTTTGCTTCATTGCTTTACATGATAATTTTGTATGTGTAGCGAGAGACATAGGATTAATAATAACCTAAGTATGGGTAAGAATTGTAAGAGCTTGTTTTTGACCAATCATTTGTTAGATGCACAGGTGAAAGTTAGATAAAATGCATCTGAAGTCGATCCATATGTGTTAGAGCTTAACTGCTAACAAAAAAATTGATGAGTTCTTGAAGAGAGTGATTGGCGATTAGTTAGAGTGCCCATAATATTCAACAATAATGTAAAAACTGGTAGATTCTTGAAGACCAGATCATTGTCGTTATAAAATTTTATGATGATTACATTATTAGTATTTTCTTAGCTTCATAACTCACAATTGAAAGAAACGTTGCAACTTTTGTGGGGTTCTCAAAGTGGAAAGTGCTGTAATTTTCACGGGACAGAGAGAATAGGTTTAAGTAGAACTTGATTATATCTTTTATGACTTGTAGCTTTGTTGGGTCGTATCGTGCATGGTATATGTTTCTGAACAATTAAAGCTTCTCCCATCTGTTTTAGATGTTCAAGTATAAGATGAAAGCCAGTGATGGACACAGAGAATATATGAAGTACCCTGAAATGTTGCAAAATTGCTCAACGGGCTTTTATTTCCCTCCTCGGTCTGAAGAAACATTGCAGGTTCTACATTTTTTTTATTCTATTTATTTGTTTATTTACTTTTTATTTTTGCTGTTGAGGGTTTTCTGTCACTGGTTTAAAAGAAGATTTGGAAATATGAACAAATGTTTATGCATGTCTAATTGTCTATTATTAGATGTGGCAGTTCCGGTCATTTGTGTATAAATGGGTTGATCCAAATTGTGTTTTGTCTCAGAACGGGTCAAATGTTGAATGGGTCACTAAAATGTACTTGTAGTGCATACAACCTCCTAAAATACTTAATTGTCACAAATTTGGATAATATTGTAATCATGTATAGTACGTTAAATTTTGTATACAACAGTCCTAAAAATGGACAAAGAGTCATCGTGGTCAACCGGACCTGGCCCATGTATACCCAATTGCTCACGGTCTCACACTAAAAGGTTGCCTAGTTAAACCTAAACCCAGTTTGATCAGTTACCCATCCTTTGGATCCGCCTATCGTGCAATATCTAGTTATTTTTATTGTTATGTTTAGGGAAAGTTGCTAATTTTGGGTTGCCTTATTTTAGGAAAATGTTTTGCCATTGAAGACAATTCGCTTCTATCGTGCTGCTGATCAGTTGTAACCTTCTTGTACAAAGAAAAGATTGTGAAACAGTTTACATGGTATGGTTAGGTATTAGCTTCTTGTAAATATCATGGTTCTTACATAGATGCATATTACTTGGAGTAGAGATGAACATATACTTGTAGGGTTTTTCGCTTTATATGGTTAATCATTGCCCTTTAAGTGATTTAACAATTTCTTTTTATGTCCCCATTTCATATAACAAATCAATTGAACAAATGACTATGAAACTTTGTGTTTTTTCTGTGTGATTGAAGATAAACCAATATAGATGTATTCACTTTTATAACCACATCATGGCTTGTTGCTTATAGATGTATTGTTACAATACCCATTAGGTTGTATGCAATTTCATGCTTTTGTTTACTGCATACTTTGAAGCACCATTCTATATGTAATCCATGGGACACGATTTAAATCGTTGAGATTTCGGAATGGTAGGGACTGATAGTATGTAGGTGCACACTCCAACAAAAGCGTCATTTGTACACATATTATTAAGTACTTCTAGAAAGTGTGCAATTTCTTTTCAGTTATATAAACATGAACAAATATAACGGCTCATAAGATTTTTTATGCTAGTAAAAAATAAAAATGATGAATATAGCCAGAAACGCCTACTGTAATGGTTAATTTACAATGAGACCATGAACGATGACAAGTTCACCATAATTGATAAAAGAGAGAAAAAATGTCAAACATATGTCAACAATTAAATTTTGTTGTAATATCGTAAATGCTAAAAAGTATGACGACAAGTTGATGACATTAATCACATTATGTAAAATACTTATTTAAAGTGAATTCTATGTTTATATGTTGTAACATGATTACAAATTATTAATGTTTGACAGTTTGTTGTTAATTTACCACCAAGTATCATAACGCTTGGGGTCGAGTCAGTTGGGACTTCAAAAGGACTAATCGGCCAAGTCGGAAAGTAAATCGGTCAAGTCGGAAAGTAGTCGGGTTTTGACTTTTGTTGACCTTTCATAATTATATGTAAATATTGATATATTTTAAAGATTAGGGATTATAATGTAAGTTTTTTTGTTTACCTTTTCCTGAATTTCCTTAAAAACTTCAACTTTCTCTCCCTCCCTTTATGTTCGAGATCTCAGATCTGAAATTAAATCTTCTTCTTCATCTACATCTTCTCTTACTTCATTCTATCACTTTTTCCTCTATTTTTTTTTTCATATTTAGCAACAAAAAACAACGGAGAAACACATCCAAGTCATAGACAAAACGATTGTAACCTGTTGAATGCCGTTGACCAGCATTGACCGACCTATTTGACCGACTTGGCCACGGTCGAGTCGTGACCATCACTAGAGCTAACTAATCGCCGACTAGTCACCCTAATCGGTCGACTTTTGCAACACTTCCCGTAACTAGTGGTAGTGGGACCCAAAATAGGGCAAGAGCATCGGAAGTCATAGTAGCGTGTTATATTTAGTTTGGCACTAACAGAATACATTTTAAGCAAAGGTATTCTCATATAACGGACAAGCCGGATTATGAAGAAGGGGTAAGTTGGCAGTCAAAAATGGGTTAGTTTATTTTTAATTGACGATTCGTTTTCATTATTAAAAGGTAGTTATAAACATCAATTTTGCCTTTTATATCTTATAGTAAATAGTAAAGAGATGAAGTCTAGCGCCGGTGCTAAAAAGGAAGTTGATTTAGGACACTCGGTAACTACCTAACATGCTCTACTCTCTCCTTCCTTTAAGGACTTACGGTAGTAGAACGATGAGTCAGTTCCGTCACTCCCACTAAGATAAAAAAAACTTCAAGCAAAACCGCTAGAACCTGGGGCTTTTCTTTCAATTGTTGATTCCAACAGGGAGCTACATTTGTTTTTTTTATTCAATTTTTATAAGACATATTAAAGTGAAAATATGTGAAGTTGCCAAACTAAATTTGCAGACCAAAGTAAATTAATGTGAGATTATTTACAGTAACGTTTGAAATGTTCCATCCACTATAAATTTACAAGTGAATTCTCACAAAATGATATGGTATAACTGTTAAATCAATCAAATTTTGCTAAATTTTCTCTCTCTTGTTTATCTCTCTTAATTTAATTGATCCACGTCTATCTTGTTAATATTTTTTTATTTTCCCCCCAGGAAAACTAGGAATAAATAAATAAAGAGACTCGATTCAACAAAAGTTGAGAAGAGCTCAAGAATTACATCAATCCATACAAGTGAGTGTGATCAAATAAAAATAAAAGATCAAATGATCAATGAAATGGACTATGTTGTAAAATTGTATTTTGTAAAATTGGTATCCTTTCGTTTCTCTTTTTTTAGGGTCCTTAAAATTTAATTAAAGTAAAACCCTAAATAAATCCCCAGAATCCTCAGACCTCATTCATTTTTCAGAAAAATGGTAGCTGTTCGATTGTTCAAGAAGTCGTATGATTCTTTACTATTATCAAAATATAAAAGTCCCATTTCCATTTCTAGGGTTTTATTCAACTCCTCATTTTCCACACAAAATCACGACAAGAAGATTTCACCGGCGCTAACAAAATGCTATGCGGATCTTCGTAAATTGCTAAACGCAGGAACTGATATCAGTGATATGAATGTTGATGAATTTAAAAAAATGATTAAAGTCTTCAGGAATCACAATCACTATTCACAAGCTATTCCGGTTAGTACTTTTTTATTTTAATCTACATTCAATTGTTATACACAGTCATCCCGATTAGGTTAAAATATGGATATAATCCAAATCAACCCATATTTAAGCAAATGAGTCAAAATTGCCACTCCTAGGTTGTTATGGGAGGGGTTTGATGCTAACTACTTATTGAGGCCATCATAATAATGTAAGGATAAATTTTATGTTATTATATCCTGACTATCAGATTATGTATTCTTCTGATTTCAGCTCTCCGATTGGATAACTGACAAAACACCTGGAGACATTGCTGTTCACCTGGATTTAACAGCAAGAGTTTATGGTCTAGAACAGGCTGAATACTACTTCGATTCCATCCCAGACTCGTTAAAGAATTTCAAGGTTTATGGAACACTCTTAAACTGTTATGCTTTCAAGGAATCGTTGGAAAAGGCGGAATCCACTATGGAAAAGATGAAACAATTAGGATACATGACGTCGCATTCGTACCACAGTATGCTAAGTCTATACACTAAAACCAGGAAGCATAAGAAGCTAGTCAAACTTGTTGACGAAATGGTCAAAACAGGGGTTCGTTATCACAGAACGACGTATAACATGCTTTTAACTGCGTATGGTAATTTTGACATAAAGGAAATGGAGAAGCTTCTTGGTTACATGGAAACGAATGCTGACGTCACTCTCGATTGGCGTGTTTACGTCATTGCTGCAAAAGGGTACTTTAATTTTGATCAAAAGAAAAAATCTTTAGAAATGATAAAGAAATCAGAAGAAAATGTTTATCAGAGTACGGACGGGATTGCTTATGAATTCCTGCTCACCATGTACGCGAATCTTGGTGAAAAGGAAGATGTTTATCGTATATGGGAATTGTATAAAAAAACATGGAGGAAAGTGAGTAATACAGGGTATCACCATATGGTAAGTGCTTTAGTGAAATTAGATGATTTTGAAGGAACTGAGAAGATTTTGACCGAATGGGAATCTTTAACAAATAATTTTGACTTCTGGATGGTCAACGTTTTGCTCAATGGGTTTAATAAGAAGGGTTATTGGAAGAAAGCCGAAAGTTATGTTGAAAGATTAGTGGGTATGGGGAAGAAACCTCCTACAAGCACGTGGAATTGTTTGGCTACTGCGTTTTGTAATTCTAAAGAGATGGGGAAGGCTGTGAATGCAATGAAGAAAGCGATTCTGAGTTATGATCATCGATGGAAATTAAATCAAGTTACTTTGAAGGCATGTGTTAAGTACCTTGAAGAAAAGGGTGATACAGAAGTAGCAAATGAGTTTGCTACTCTAATCAAGGGGCGTAACAAAAAGGAATCTGTAAGTGTTTAAGCATACACATCTTTTACTTATCAACTACTTTTTGATTATTTAAGCACTTGAAAATCATGTCTTTATCAAACTGCAAATGTTGATGGCCTTTAAGTAGAAGCGACTTGTTTGACTAAACGATTTATGAATGGGTGAATTGGTGTATGAGTATCTCAGGCGGGCCAAATGGATAAGTTCACCAAATTAAGCTAAAGATGGAACGGGTTGAAAGTTGCCAAAGTGTAATTTTGATGTAGAGAACCTCCTGTATTTTATATTATACTTGTAGTAGCTTAGTTTTGTATATAATATATAGCAGGTTACTCTTTTATATGATCAAAAAGTGCACTCATATGAAGGCTAGTATATATAGTGGGGGGTTGGGGATCAAACCAATCAAACCCATTTTGACCCGTGTAAAGATTTTACGTCTATCATCTTGAACCCATTTGACCCCGTCACGGAACCCATCTATTTGCCACATCTGCCGTTAAGTAATAAATAATCATTGTTTTGAAATAGCTTTTATCTTGTTGATAGAAAACAAAAGGTGCAACGCAACCGGTGAGCGAGGCTTCTGACCAATCGTAGAATTGAGGGTAAACAGACTTTTCTCTACGTAAACCGACTCAAAAGGTGATTTGTACTCCAAAAAGCTAACATATGTACACCAAAATTCACTGTGATGCTCAAAATTTACTGTGATACATTAGCATACAACATACATTTTGATGTGTATAACACCTCCGGCCCTAAACAGATTGACATGGATATTTATGGGCCTGCAGAAAACAGACACCGCCAAAGATTTTGGCCTCAAATTTTTGACCCATCAGGATTTATATTGTTCTTTCGTCTTTTAAGTTGTAACTTCGACTTGTATTACTCCCTGCGTCTACAATTAATACTTGTGAATAATAATTTTTTTGGATGAAAACATGAATATATCAATCACTATGAGATGAGAGTACATCTTTGACGGACAACTTGGAGCTCTACCTTCTAGGATTATCTCGTGTGTACAAGACAAGCTTTCTCTTTTAACAAACGACCAATTACACACATTAAAACCTAGGGAGTTATTTAAAATATCCGGAAACATAAACGCAATTAGTTTTATTTTATTAGTATGATATGCATACATTATTATCCTCCACTTGATATCCAGGGCATTGACTTTGCTATCGTTGAAATGCAAGTGATTATGTATGTCTGAAGGCATTGATGACACTGGATCTTCTTGTTATAATCGTTCTTCTGAATACTTCCTTTTCCAGAATATTTGACATTAGAAGCTACAATGGCAATTGTGTCGGTCCTATGGGCCTGCAGAAAACAGACACCGCCAAAGGTCAGAAAAGCAAAGCCACGATTGTATAGGAAAGTGACAGAATAATCATCCGCTACATATCCTGCTAGTTTATAGAAAATGGCTGAATAGACCAGTTTCTAAATATTTAACTAATCGATTTTCTAATTTAAAAGCAAATGACTATCAAACCATCTCCAAGTGGCACTGGCATTGATCTTGAATGGAATGATATAAATGGTAGGGGTCGTAAAGGCCCACATCCTTTTAAGCCAATCCATATTTTCTATGACTGATACCTTGTACTCGTGGGCAGAAGAACCAAGATCAGAACACAATCAATATCAATTGGTCATTTATGCATCATCTCAGCCCATACCCCAAGACGTTCGGATCACATATGACTACCTAATTTATTGCAAGAGAGCTATAAGCAATCACTACATAAGTTTCTATGGACCACCCGGTTTTGACCGAACCAGACGGTTCGTTGACTGGTCAAATAATGGTCAAAACCGGTTTTCACCCGGCCGGAATCGACCGGTTCAGCCGGTTTTCAAAACATTGGATACATAACGACAATGTTGTCATTGGTATAGATCGATTTTACAATGGACATTAAAGCTTACCATTGTTTTATAAATAAAGTGCGGTTAATATTCCAGACGTATGACACAAATATTAGTTAAGATTAAGTAATATGATGTTTATAACCATACTATTATTGTAGTTAAATTTTGCAAGACGAATAACATTGACATTAGAAACACCATTTAACTTGGTATAAATAATAAAAGAAAAAAACCCCATTGATTTATAGTCTGTATTTAATTTTTTAATAATACTATAATCATTATTATCCACTATAGCTATTATTAACAGGAAAGATATAACATGAAAGGTATTATTTCTTCATTCACAACTTTAACAGCTCTATAAGCAACAACATGTATAAATCTCAAGTAAGTCAACTACAAAAAGAATTCTATGCTAAACTGATAAGCTTATTATAAGAAAACAAAAACAACCCATGTAAGATCAAGTATTTACTAAAGTCTTTTTCATGGTATTAAATTTAAACTTAAGATGACTTCTTCTATCATTAGATTATTTAACATCGAGTGAGCATCCACACAATTCGAATATAGACATTAGTTTCACAATGAGGGCGATAAAAACAAACATAAAAAATATTTTGTCTTTAACATGACTATAAAGACTATAATGTTGTTAAAGCAACTATTAGTAAAGACGTCATCTACCCACACTAATAAGGGTTTAAATGGTATAAAAGATTATGATAGAGTAAAAAATATTATAGATTAGTGGAAAACTATGACTGTCAAAACTTATACTCGATATACTTACTAACAAACAGAAAACGTTTAGGCCCCATTTAGTTCACGGATTTCGTAGGAATATGATAGAACTAAAATTTGAATTTCAGTTCATATCATGTTTGATTGGTAGAATAGAATTCAGATTCTAGTGCATTGTGTTTGTTTCGTAAAATTATAAGGGAAAGATGAGTTAATGATATAATGGTTTCTTCTTAGTGATAATTTGATATAAAAAATAGTTTGTTTTGACTCTTTACTCGCTTTTCACCTTTAGATATTATTTTACTTTAAAGATTTCATATAAGACCAACTAAAGCTAGATAAAAGGAATTGCGATTAGGCATCCAAGATGTGACACATAAATACTATACCTAAAGAGTATTTTAGTTTTGGAAGATTTGGTATGTACATACCTTTCCATATAAAAATTGTAAACGTAATTTAGATGTATTTGTTATGATTCTAGAGTATTTATATATTATTATTACCAATTTTGCAATTTATATTCTATTTTATCAAAGTAGTCAAGTAATTGAATTAATTAAATATTAAATGGATAATTTTTTTCTTTGGATAAAATAGTTGATGGGATATAAAATAGTTATTTAAATTAATAAAATTGGGTGGTTTTATAACTCACAGATTATCTTTATATATATATATATATATATATATATATATATATATATATATATATATTATATATATATATAACAGAATAGCATGGAGAATTTTGGACCCTTCGATGGGTTCCTCCCTTAAGATCTAATGGTCTGTATTTAATCTTCATAATTACACTTACCTCCCCTATCAATATTATTATCTTTATTTAATAACTAATATATACACAAAATAATTAATAACAAAATTTTTAATTATTGAATGTAAAAGAATAAAACGGCATTACAAAAAAATAATATATCCCATCCTTATCGGCTTAAAAAATAACTGCGGACAAGAATCTTTTAATTATTATTATGTTATTTATATTTTATTCACAATTTAAAATTATTACTTAATAATCGCTAATATTAAAAATATAATTTAAACAAAAAAATCAAAAAAAATACGGCCCAAACACACTCCAAAAAATTAGCCTCGCCCATCCAACCCTTTGGATATTATTAACTTATCGTCCTAAAATACTAATACAATTATAACCCTATTGATATAATCATATTTCCACCTCTATTCCATTACATTCATCCACTTTTAGTCATCTTCAAGAATTCAAAAAAAACCATCAAACCCTCAACCCAATCATTATCTCCAACAAATAGAAAGGTATGTTATATAAACACTAATCTATATAGAATTCCATTTTTTTGTGTGTTACTAACTAATATTCTTTTTTAATGTTATATATATGAAAAATCGCTCATACTACCGGAAAGAAGTAAAGCTTTAATAACGTTAAAGGTATTAATATGTTTATATATTACTTCCCTTTTTATATCAATCATATTTTCACATCTAATCCATTACGTTCATCCACTTTTCATCATCTCCAAGAATTCAAAAAAACCATCAAACCCTCAACCGAATCATCATCTCCAACAAAATAGAAGGTATCTTATATAAACCCTGATCTATATAGAATTCCTTTTTTTTGTGTGTGTTACTAACTAATATTCTTTTATAATGTTATATAGATGAAAAAAACGTTCATACTACCGGAAGGAAGTAAAGCTTTAATAATGTTAAAGGTATTAATATGTTTATATATTACTTTGACAATTATAAATTGTTTTAATTTATTCACTATTTTAATCTATCACTAAATTTATGTTTCAATTGTTTAACACCGTCAATACTTTACACTAATTTGTTGACAAGGGTATTCTTGAGGGATTTATTGAATGATTAAAAGCCAACCTACCAAAAGAAGGATTTCTTGAAGATGAAATAAAGAAGATCACCCACAAAATCACCAAGGCTGATATCTAATCACTCAAATGTGCTCACTTGGTCATGTTATATATCTAAATCTCTTCAACGAAGATTAGCACCTCAAAATTCCAACCCACTTATAACACCCATCGTTTTATAAACCATTATAATAATGATTTTTAACTGGAAAGCGTAGGTCTGAATATAATATACAAAATGTACATAACTTTTTCCACCAAAACATATTACATAACCATTTTTAAAAAAAACTATTACAACAATAATATAACCAAAGCGAGGTGTTATATACACTCAACATTACTATTATCAAAATATATCAGAGTTTAATGCCTGTCAAACATTCCTTCAAAACATAACTTCCTGCCCACCCTTCAAAATATAACCTGCAGGAAGCATAGTGATGGAGTTAGCATAAAGCTAAGTGAGACAGAACTGCAACCAACAATATAACTTAGCTACAACGGTCAATTACAGCAACTAATTATAAACACAGAATGCCCAAGAGGATCGGTGGTCCTTGAGTACCCAACAGCCTCAAGAACTCTTATCAACCATCTGTATCAACATATACAGAGACACCGATAGCTGGATGTTATTTTCATACGACACAGACCCTTAACACCAACACGTGTACAAAATCCTATGTCGTCCAATCATAACATCCAAGCCCAACCAACCATGTTGACCTCTGAGCAACCACATATAATGCCAACAGCAAAATATCACAACATCTCAGCTCAACAATTACGATAAACAGTCTATTCAACAATAAATACATCTAACTACAACTAATCGTTGCAACCAACTGTTACAACTAAATCATGCTGAGGGTTACAGGTCCACTCACCGATACCTCAGCAGTTAGCTCAGTGATCTAATGTTACCGAGACTTCTCCGTATCTGAGAACAAAATCAAATATAAATTAGTAATTCGTCTCACCAATACATAACTTATAAATACTTGACTCAAAAACTAAATATTATTTATATCAAAATAATATGTTCATAATCATTTCTCATTGTTAATAAATATACATAATATGACTATTATATTAACAATTGTATGAAAGTTAAACTTAATAATCAAAATCACAAAATTAATGAAGAAGTAGCCGGCCCCGCTCCCTCCCGCTCCCTCCCATCGTCCCAAACCTTTTGCAGACTAAATCCCCTCTTTCCCAATTTTGAATCAACCTTCATAAAGCCTTAAATTCATATACTAGATCTATATTACAAGATATCTAACACTAAGGTTTCCTTTTATATCAATATAACCACTCATCATACCAATTTCCTAAAATTTAATAATTCTTATGATTTACTTCAAAAATCATAATTCAAGAACACTCAAAGGAGTCAAAGCTAAGAACAATTATTCCAATTTCAGTTCTTTATTTATTAACATCATTCAATCTTAAATTTCTTCATGTTTATAATACCTAATTTAAACCACAACCAAGTTCATAGAGATAAAACAATTATTTATAAAGGAAGAAGAAATAGGCACTTACGATGATGTGGACACAAGTATTCAAATCAATTCACCAAATAAATCTCTTCTTTGCTTGGTTATTAATTTTGTTAGGTATAGTATTGGGGTTCAATAAGGAAAGTGGTAACCAAAGTTTTTAAGAAAGTTTCTACTTTGGAAAATAAAAAGAAATAGAGTCGGTTCATAACTTGAGCCGACTTAATGTCCATTTATGTTAAGTTCCAGTTTAAATCTATTGTCTGGAACCTAAAAATCATTTACGAAACAAATACTTTTATTATTCTTACAACTTTATTAATTTAAAATAATCAAATAAATTTATTATCACAATAAATTATTTGACTCTTTTCTCAATTATTTTCAATTAAATAATACTAAATAGTTTCCTAACACTTAAATCATAATTTAAAATCTAGGAAACAACTAGGCCCAAAAGTAGTGGTTGTTACACCACTTCTACATACTATTTTATTATTTGCAATAATTTATCTGTTCATGAATTCTAATAACTATTATTTTGTGATGTTACATACGGAGTACTACTTTATTGTTTGCAATAATTTGTATGTTCATGAATTTTAATGACTATTATTTTGGGTTGTTACCCTATAATTTAGTTTAATGAACAGTTCTATGATTTATCCTTTATAAAATTTATTTTTAAAAATATATATTTATGTTAGTTAATTATCCTATCAAAATAGTAATTTCCTATTTATTAGCCCCTTATATACGTCAATTTTAATTCTACAGATGTGCCACCTTACACCTCTAACATACCATTTGTGATATTTTAAATAACAAAACACACTCAACTCCTAAATAATCATAATCTTTTAAATTTTTTAATCTAAATTCTATAACAAAATATGTTGAATTAAATTGATTAAATAATGACATACAACAATATCTTCTACATAAATATATCCGATCTTCTAAATAACACAACACAACTCTTCTCCTAAATAATCATATTCTTAAAATCTAATCTAAATAATAATAATAAAAAATTATCCGTGAATAAACTATATCTTCAATTAAATTAATTAAATAATTTCAAACAACAATCTCTTTTACATAATAAAACAATAATTTGTTCCTAAATAATGTCTATACCTACCTAAATTTAAACGAACCTGAATTAAATATAAATACAACCATATCTTTTTAATAAAATAACAATAATCTTTTCCTAACTAATCTTTATATCCAAGTAAACATAGTCAACATATACCACAATTCCGTATCCTCAAATACCATGCAACGTTATAAATTTAAACACCATCAACCAAACACAAACTGTATTTGACTCATTTACTCTTATCATGTTTATGTCAACTTTGTTTACTTTTAAACAAAATCAGCTTACATTAATTTATTTCACATACCATATTAATCCCATTTTCGTACATCTTATTATAATATAATTTGTTGACAAACATCCCAACAATTTGGTTGCACTTAACAAATTTTTTATAATCTATATGTTATGGGTAGTGAACACATTATTTCTGAATTGGAGTGGCATGTAAAGAGACAAAAACAAAAACAACCCAACTGAGAGTCTCCAAAAAATATGATTGATCTCTACAAATAGGTAATGTATTTCATGTTCACAATGCTTAGCCAATGAACTTATGCAACAATTACAAAATGTAACTATGATAAAACAACTTAATACAATTTAAATTATCAAGACAAACATATTTACACACAGAAAAACGCTACCATTCAAAGTAGAATAAACCCGCGCTGTCGCGGGTCTTTCACCTAGTTATTTGTTTAAAAGAAAAAAAAATATTTGCAAAGTTTTAGGGAGACTTATGGATTGTGATTGGTTAATCGAAAGTTTAATAAAATCAAGAAATTTGATTGGTCAATAGCTTTTAATTTTAACTGAAAATTTCATAGGACAAATTTTCATTTATTAATATTTAGATGAGATACATTTTTGTTATTGTATAAATTTGTATATACCATCTATGTTATGTATATTTTTCCTTTTGACCTTTCGCCTTACTCAAAAATAAAAGTTTACATACAATAAACAATATTTACAAGTTTAATACATACGATAAAAGTTCTCAGATTTCGACTCATATCAAATTAAATTTATAAAATTTTGGTTTGTTTGTCTTTACTTTCTATATACTGTGAAACCTTTATGGTTTGACTCCAGCTATCTATACTATTATATAAAGCATTTGTGATATTTTTTTTAAGATAGAAATTATTATTTTACCCCTACAATTACTAAGAGCTTTTTTAAAAATACATATAAATGACTAACATACCCCTACATCTATTAAATTCACATTAATACTATCATTATAAAATCACAAACTAATTGATATAATACATTTAATTTTAACTTCAATGTCTATATATATATATATATATATATATATATATATATATATATATATATTATTCACATTAATAGTATTATTATAAAACATAGACCAATTAATATACCATTTAATTTTAACTTCAATGTCGATATATCTATATTATTATATATAGCATTTGTGATATTTTTTTTAAGATACCCCTACAATTACTAAAAGTTACGTGATGAGTATTTTCGAAAAAGACAAACCTTTTGAACTGATAATTGTTACATTATGTTCCAATTATGGATGGAAAGGTTGCGATAAGATGAACGCGTTAGCATACCGCTAAAGGCGACATGTCCATCTTTCGGAGTCAAATTTAGCTTCTAAAACTCTAAAAACTTAACTTTCTCCAATTTTACATGTATTGTAAGTTTTAAATAATTTAAAAACGAATGCTTAAATATTTTTTAATGGAATCCTATTTTAACACCTTTATTTATACGTTCAATTTCGTTGTTATGATGCGATTTTTATTTTTCAGAAATTCTATTTTGTACAAAGTTTTAGTATTAATTTTGAATGTAAATAATTAGTGGTATTAAAACACGAATAAGCAAACAAACAATGAAAACTTAGTGAAAGTCAAAACTTTATATTCAACCAACGACTTCACAAATCCAAACTGACTATTTAGAACTTGGAACCCGACATTCGCAACTCCGACCATCGAGTTTGCAATGACATATTTTGATATTTATTTTTTTGCGTATTTTTTTAGAAAGATTTTTTTGTTTAAAAACAATACTATTCGTGCATTGTTATATAGTTTTTTGATTTAAAATATGATTAGAAATGTAATATTAGTTATCGAATACACGTGAAACAAATAAATTTTTTCCACTGCATCGTACGGGTATTATGTTGGTTATTACTAAAAAAACTTATAACATACAACTTATTTTTCTACCATCTTGGAGGGGCCGGGCCACATGTAATAAGAGTTATTTAATTATAACTGATTTTATTACTTACGCTCCAAGTTATAGTAGTTATAAATACAGGGAGTCACCCATCGTAATAACTTCAATTCATAGCCCTAGATTTATCCCAGGTCGATTCAAAATAATGGACCAAGAAAAAGAAGATAGGATAAGTTCCTTACCGGATGACTTATTACTCGAAATCATCTCTCTAATCAAAATAAAAGATGAGTACTCATACAAAGAAGAAGAAAGATTAATGTCCACAAGAGAGGTGATTAAAACTACATGTTTAGTTTCCAAACGTTGGCAACATCTTTGGACTTTACTTCCTAATCTCGTTTTGGCATACGCTTATCGTGCTAAATTCTTTGAGTTTATCCACAAAACCATAACTCAATGTTCTGCTATGAATCGTAAACTTCAAGAGGTTACCTTAGAGACATGGGATGTGAAAACTGGTGAGTTTAGCGAGGTCGACGAGTTGTTTTTCAACAATTCATGTATAAATCGTATGAGGATTTGGGTTGATGAATTGATTATTCCTCCTAATGGTGCTATTAGTTGGGATAAACTTAAGTTTTTGTATATTCGTCATTGGGAGGTAGTAGATGGAGATTCAATTGGGAAAATATTATCCGGAAGTCCTTGTTTGGAAACTTTGGAGTTGGACCATTGTTATGGTGCTAGGCGGATTGATGTTACTTCAAAGAGTATTAAGAACTTGGTGTTGACTGGCTACGGCTCTAGGCGTGTCGATGAGGATAATTATATAGATACTTTGGAAATCAATGCTCCTTTTATTCTGTCACTAACAATCAAATCCAAGGTGTATTTGGAGAAGCTTTTGTTGCTAAATGTGTCTTCTTTAGTCAAAGCTGACTTGGATTACCTGGGCAGCCACCATTTTTCGGACGAACTTGGACGAGATCGAGATGATATAGAAGAAGACTTGCTTAGAGGACTTTTACTAAGCCTGGGCCATGTCAACGAGATTACACTTGGGGATTATAATTGTTTAGAGGTAATACTTTCCTTATATATGTCTTTTTTTTCTTCTTCTTTTTTCCTATTTAATATCGGGTTTGCACGCCTAGGTTATATATAGTTAGTTTATATTATTATTGCATGCGTTGCTTTAATAATACAATGTTCTCTTTCCATTGGTTAGGCTCTCTCTCGTTTGGAAGATAAGGGTTTCCAGTTTCGTAAAGGTTCAGATCTTATTTCACGTGATAGCCGTGGTTGGTCTAACTACAGAGTTTTTTCATTAACTCCATAAGTGATGAATCCGTAGTTGATAGTTTTAGGGAAGTTTAGCGAGGAAGTGTTTGTTATGGACTTTGGCGTAAAACAGATGTTCTGGTTTGATGAAGAACGCAATGCAATGAATTTTATATATTAT
This sequence comes from Pseudognaphalium luteoalbum, assembly GCA_963422505.1. Lineage (NCBI taxonomy): Eukaryota > Viridiplantae > Streptophyta > Magnoliopsida > Asterales > Asteraceae > Pseudognaphalium > Pseudognaphalium luteoalbum. The sequence continues at coordinate 3,524,733 of OY730192.1, forward strand.
TAACATAATATGTTTATCATTATTGACTTGGCTTAAACAACATGTATTGGTTTAGTGGAGAATGCAATTAATGAATGTTATACATGTTAACCATCATATCATTCGATTAGATGGAAGAATCTGAATATGTGGTTGATATCATGTTGTTTGTTACTATTATCTACTTAGTGAGTTACTACGCGCGTATTATTTAGGAGAGTTCATATATACAACACATAAATTACTTCATACAATAAAACTGTGCTATTTATACTTGCACTCTGTGCTTTAATTATTGTACATATAATGTTTGAATCAACTTTATTTGTTGTATTTATCACTACCCATTATTTAATCACCCGCTAGTCCGCTACTATATATGTTTTCCCTAGTTTCAGGAGATTATCATATTTTGGTTTTTTAATGAATTATAAACATCATAAGTATTACAGTATTTTTTAAAAAGAACAGTCATCACTAACGATTTAACTTTCTTGCGCGCTAATGTGCGTGCAATTTAACTTCTCTAAAATTATATCCACAATTTTCTTTTGTACGTATATTATCTCAATAAGTAGATGATTGACCATGGTAAAAACAAATTGAAAAATGATTATGTAAAAACAATTATGATTGGTAAATTTGAAACAAAAAGTGATTTGCAAAAAGTGCACAACTTACATATATGATTTGCATCATGGTTAATTATGTAAAAACAAAAAGTGAACCATGGTAATATTCTAAGGGTTTATAAAAAAATAGAAATTGAAAAATGATTGGTAGACTAAAATTTTCCAGACTAAATATACTTATTGGTAAATTTGAAAAGTTAATTGGATAAAATTAAGAAAGAGAAAAATTGCAACCAACAAAACCCTTAGATAATTAGGCCTACTCTTTATATAAGGAGTATCATCATTTCGTAAATATGTTTCTATAACACTACATGTTGATTAAAAACTCCATCAAATCATAATAGACTATCACATGTCAAGAATATTACTACGTAGATAGTTTTATTGCATATTAGCACACCGGGTGTGGACGAGTTTTTGTCGGTGTTTTGGGTTAAGAACGTCGTCGGACGGCGTTCAATCGCACCGGAACGGCGTTCTCGACGCCGTTCAGGTGGCACCGTGACGTTTTAAACGTCGCTTACGGCGGCGTTTTGTGTTTTTTTTAAATTTCAACGGCTAGATTATTAAAAAAAAATTAAAAAACTAGCCGTTTAAACGGCTATATATTCAATATATATATATATATTTTAATTTTAAAACTTAATACAATTTACTTATAAATACAACTCCTCTCCAACCAACACTTCAAACACACTTCAATCTTCTCTTTTCTCTCCAAAACACTCTCAAATACTCTCCAAAAAATCTATACAATTCATCCACTTTTGTAACAATATGTCGAACAACCAAAACAACTGTATCATTTACAATCCACTTGGAACCCGTTCACGAACGAGTGGCAATCCACACAACCGCAACAAATATCCATCATCTTCCAACCCACAAACCCACGGTTTTGCACAATACGCTTACAACAACCCGACACCACCATCATACACTCCCGTTTACAACCAACAACCACACCCGATGCAACCACCACCCCAAGTGTCACCCGATAAATACGCCAAATTTACTATGTGGTGTCAAAGTCAACAACAACCCGACGTTTTATCCGTTGAAGAAACCAACCCGACACCTGAATCATCCAAAAGAGACAAAGGCAAAAAGTCTAAACGAGACTTACGGCCAAAACCAAAAAAGTTGTTCCAAACCGGAACCTTTTGGACAGAGGATGACGAGCTTCATTTGGCTCAAAGTTGGATTTCGGTATCCGAAAATTCTCAACCGGGCACTGACCAAGAAGGGTCTTCATTTTGGTACCTCGTTATGGATTCATACAACGCCCGCAGTCCACCATTTATTCGGGGAAAAGACGCGTTGTCGTCAAAATGGCGTCAACTGAACGCGGATTGCACCAAGTTTCACGACGTTTATAAACGCGTTGACGCTGAATACAGGAGTGGTGAAGGAAAAGACGACTTGTTGATGCGTACTCACCACCAATACAAGGTGGAAAACAAGCAAAAAAGTTTCACAAATTTGAAGGCGTGGAACTTTTTGAAGGATAAGCAAAAGTGGCTCCATCCCGATCCGATTGTCGTTGGTAGAAGAAATGTCCCCAAACTCCGCGAGACGGTGAATTTGGAAGACGATGATGAACCGTTTGTCGCTGCAGAACCAAACCCGAATGAGAGTTTATTTGGTGACGATCCGCATCCACGCCCGCAAGGAAAGTCAAGGAAGTCAAAGTCACAAAAAACCACGTCTTCCGGTTCGGCCAATTCTTCTCGTGCTTCGTTTGATGACACAATCACAACAACCTTTGAAGGCATCCGAAACGACAAACAAGGCTACTACAAGACGAAGAATTTCGAGGCAAAACTTAGGATTTTGTCGATGCCGACTGAGCATTTACCGGATCAACAGAGGTTCATCTTGGAAATGGAGAAGATGAAGATTTGCGAGCAGATGGGATGGCTATACGGAACGAGAGCGGGAGGTGGTGCTTCGGGTTCGGGATCGGGGGCTGGAGATGATTGAGTTTAGGATCGTATTGCATTTTCAATTTTTAGGACTTTTTAAATCTTGTCTTTTAATTTATGCATTTTAATTTTTAGGAACTTGTAATTTTCATTTATTTATTTTGAATGAATGTTGTTTTTAGTTTAATTTTATTTGTTTTTAAATATTAATATAATCATTTAATTATATTACAAAAACAAATAAAATAAATAATAATATTTTCTAGAACACTGCCCATAACACTGTACCACAGAATTATAACTTATAAATTCTCAACAACACTCATTGTAAATATAGTGTTATCACAATCTGTGCTTTTAAAGCATTCACAATGCTTTTAAGTGGCAAAGTGTAATAGAAATGACATGGCAAGTTATCATGTGTCTAATGCATTGCATACCCTACACGTCATACCACGCTTCAAAAAGCGTTCGTCCTCCCACCCATCTTAATACGCATGAAAGTACCATTTTTAAGTATTAAAATGCTTTCCACCTTTTTCCTCGGGAATCGATAGATACAACAAATAAGTTACTTCATACACCAAACTGAACAATCACTGAAGCTTACAGTACAAACATACCAAAGCATGAGTTTGATGTATAAATTAACTTATTTGTTGTATTTATCAATCCCCTTTTTCCTCCACTAATTTATTCACAATTTCACATGAAGTTTTATTTCTCCTTTATTACAAACTTACTATCTTAACGTTATAAAACTATTATTACCATTCTTTGTCCATTTCCAAATATTAAAATCACACTGATAACATACATCGAGAAAATATATTCGAGGAGTATTTACTATTATTAAAGTTCGTTGAGAATATATATAAACAAAAATTAAAAAATTAAAAATAAATATACAATATGATACGGAGTATGTACCTATGAAAAGTAAAGAGATTATATATAGTACGATGGTGTGTCAGTTTAATGGAAAATGTAAAGTTCAATGCACTCTAGAACTTTTATTGAAAATGATGAAATGCTGATGTGATATTGCATTAAACCTTATAGACCAATGCACTGGAGATGGTGTTACATACTTCTCAGTTGCAAGGCACCATCGAGGAGATAAACATCACGCAGTAATATGAAGATATATGGCCTACACTAGGGCTGAATCCCAAATGTTTTTGCAAAGAGATAAAAGGTTTCTTTTTTCCTCTTACTTGTTTACTTTTTCAGGTTTAAACTGGAGCTATAACAATAAAAGACGAACTATTCATATGATTGTAGTATGTAAATGCTCCTCCTATGAGCTCGCCTAGAACAAACTGACCTACTTCCAGGCTTTGCCATAGCTATCCCTTAATGTAACAGTCCGGTTGAAGATGAGCTTTTCGGGTGTTGAATGCTTATCAGCCACAAAATAGCCTGTACAATTGAAGAAATTTATATTTAAAAAAACAGACCATAGTACAATGAGAGATGATGAATACGAAACGGTGCAAGGGTTCAAGAATTTACCAAGCCTTTCAAACTGGAATTTGTCATCAACCTCCGGATGTTGGAGGGACGGTACAGCATATGCACATGGGATTACCACTTTAGAATTGGGGTTTAAATCATCTAGCCAGTTGTCAAGTTCTCCAGGATTCTGATTTCAGTATAGGAAAGGATTATCCCCATAATATAATTCAAATCTAGAAGCGCCAACATGTGTGGGTTGGGCAGATTGGGGATGGGTCAAAACAAGGCAGCTTAGAATTGACTCGCAACAATCTTCGGCTAACATTATATACTATTCACTGATAATAATATACTAGTGCATCAAATATAAATTAAAAAAGCTACCTCAGAAAGAAACAGTTTTTCAAAAAGTCTGACTTCCACCTTCAGTGGTTCAACCCCAGGAGAAGGCTCTGCAACCCAATGAAGAACCCCCTGCATAACAAGATTCATTATGAAACAGAACTTCCAATGTCATAAAATGTAAAGAAAATGAATGAGAAAACCAGAGTACGCAGGTATGACTTGCCTTTGGTTTCGTTTTCTTGTCAGGATCATACTCCACATGTATTTCAACAACACTCTGTTTGTCTTCAGAAAGCACAACTTCAGTACACTTAATAGGAAATGCGTATCTGCATAGACATCACCAGCATTACAATGTTACAATCATTGACCAAAAGTCATGAGCATTATATAAGCATTATGAACCTGAGTAGGACAGTTTTCCCAGGAGCAAGCCCATAGTAGTCTTTTGAATCTTTCATTCTAAAGTCAGTTTGCTAGATGTACACAACACTTGAAAATGGAACCTGATAAAGTTATGACAGAAGTTATTAAATCATGTGGAGTCAATAAATCTGCTTCGTAATGCCCCCATAAAATTTGGGTATAATAGTGACAATGCTGACCTTGTAGTAAGATGATGCATCATCGGCTGGGGCATCGGGCCATTTCTTTGCATCAAGGTCTATTACTGAACTGGGCTCAAGATTGGTAATAAAAACCTATAACCATAATTTCTAGAGGTTCTTCATAGCAACATAACAAAATTTGAATTTAACAGTTAATATTATCATAGTTAAATATGAATGACCTTTAGCGGATGTAACACAACCATCGTGCGAGAAGCTGTTTTATTTAGTTCTTCCCGAACATGATACTCGAGGTGTTCCAAACGTATCATGCTACGATCACTGCAAACCACACCATGATTAGTTCTCCATAAATAAACACGACAAAATGTATGTCTATCCTATCCAAAAATAAACGATAAAAACTACATAATAACAACCTTCTAGCAATTCCAATTCCTCTAACAAAAGTGTTTATTGCTGTGGAAGTGACACCCCTACGCCGCAACCCTGCTAGCGTCATGAGACGAGGATCATCCCACCCCTCCACATAGTTCTCAGTCACAAGGCGATTCAACTACAAACGCAAACATTGAACTTTTATATGCATAAACCGATTACAGACTGCAAATATAGTCATTTACATATGATCAGATTTATACTGTATCTTAGCAAATCTAAAACTATAACTTACCTTACGTTTTGACATCACCGTGTTGGTGATATTCAAGCGTGAACATTCCCACACATAAGGCTGGTAAAGGGTCAGGGCGTCCAGCAACCAGTAGTATGAAGCACGCCGTGTCTCAAATTCTAGTGTGCAGAGCTAAAAACACAAAAATGGTATAACAGTTAGCAACCAAACAAACAAGAGAAGAAAAAGAGCCATTGAAAACATACTGAATAACCCATTCAAATCATACCGAATGTGTGATATTTTCAAGAGAATCGACAATGCAGTGTGCATAATCATAACTTGGGTAGATACACCACTTGTCTCCAGTATGTGGATGAGGAGTTTTCTGTTAATCAACAAAAGGAGTGTTAATTAATAGTCAGGTATACTTAATAAATATATATTTGTGAATACACTTGCCTTGATTCGATATGCAATGAGGTCGTACATGTTATAATTGTCACTCTGCATATCTTGTTTCAATCTAAGCGTAGCTTCGCCTTCTTTGAACCCGCCTCACTTCATGACATCAAAAAGTTCAAGTGATTTCAATATGGGCCTATCCCTCCATGGACTGTTCATCTTTTTCTCTCTATACTCTTTTATCTCGTCCCCAGTCTACAATGAAGATATATAACTGTCAGGTTATAATGTTTATTGCAAAAAGGGCAGATACAATTGACCAATTGTACGCAGTGAGGAAACCTGGTGATCAACGTACGCATGACCCCTGCGTATGAGCTTTACTGCGAAATCATATGGTTCTTGGAAATAATCACTGGTGTATGTGATCTGCGAATAACAGAACTTATTGAAATGTTGACCGTGAAGATATGTGGCCTGACCTTACTCGAACTTATTATAAAATTTACCTTGAAAGGTTTCCACCCCATCCAATTCACTATCTCTTCAATATGATCAATATATTCTTTTTTCTCAGCTTCAGGATTAGTATCATCAAACCTACAAGTCATAGATATCCCAAAGATTTCAATATGTTTGCATGGGCATTTAGAAAATATAAAGAAGCATATATAGCATAAAAATGATATATAGGGAAACATAAAGCCACCTCAGACAATACTGAAACCGATGGTTACACCGTTACCGTATTTAGGTAGTTCATTTATAGTCATATTTTTTAGAAACCTATCTTAGGTGGTTCAGTTTTCGAATTTTGGCGGTTCTAACCATACTTAATACGCTAGAATAGCAATCTTCCATTCTTCCCATTTTTTCCAATGAGAAATACATAAATGACCTTTAAAATGACTTACAAGGAACGATTGTTACTCATTGGTTTTCTTGATTCATACTATTGGTACGCTATTTCATTTGTAATTCCTGCTTTTTTGTGTTTACTATACCAGAGTTCATATTGTCAATTAAAGAGTGTTTCAATACCTTTGTCTCAATGAAAGGAAACTCTATAATCCATTACTTGACATATACATATCTATTGTGTCTACCACCAAGCCTTTCATCTTCAGTTGCATAACTTAAATTCAAAAAAAATTGTTGTACTTTTTATTTATTAGTTTTTACGATGATTTAAATGATTAGCAATACCAATATTTTACTAAGCATTTTTTTGCTAACCTTTTTTTGTTAATTCATGCTTTTTCTTACCGGAAAATAGAAGATAAGGCTTAATTTAGTAAACTATTTCTAAAATTAAGGCAATGCATCTCGGATAATTAAGAGAGATCCTACTTATGAAAACTAAAAATCAATATTTTTTCAACATATACTCAAGGGCCCTTAAATTGAAGGCTAGACACGACGAAATCATTTCCTAATTTTAACTGTGGGAATGGCATGAACTAACAGAAAGCAGTTAGCACACAAGATTACTTAGGCTACTACATGAAAAAAGTAACACGAATTAGAAACACAAAAACTCGCCTCCTTGAAATAGACATGGAATAATGAAAAATCATTAACAAATAAAATATACTCCCTCCGTCCCAAATTTATAGTCCAATATTCCATTTTGGGTTGTCCCAAATTAATTGCCCGCTTCCATAAATAGATAAAAATGATGAGATAAAATTCATTTATACCCCTAATTTATATATGTAAGACAAAAGAGCAGGTAAAAAGTAAAGGGTAAAATTGTCATCTTATCAAAAAGTAAGAGAGAAGTTGATGTTTTCTTAAACTGCGTATTTTTGTCTGGGAGCAATTTAATTGGGACGGAGGGAGTAGTATAGTAATCAAGTAACGCTACCTCAGGTAGCAGCCACCACTTCTTTCTTTTGCAAGGCCAAAGTCAACAAACATCGCCTGCATATGTACAGTAATATAAAAGCAGGATCTATATGCCTCACACTACAAAAAGAATAGCAGTTTAATGACACATACAACTTCTAATTATAGTGGCAACTTACCTTGGCATGACCAATATGCAGGTATCCATTTGGTTCTGGTGGAAAACGAGTAAGAACTTTCCCTCCTGATATCTTCAGATGCTTTTCTAGTAGTGCTTTAGAGTTGCAAGCTCGGAACACTCGTCCATCACTGAAAAGAACTTCAGTATGCACCTGCGAGACAGAAATAACAAAATAAAAAATGCTAAAAGCCCAAAAATCAATACAAAACTAAAACAAAGGTGGGAAACTAAAAACTACCTTATAATTATCCTCGGGTGCATGGAACATTGAATAAGGATTGAGCTCTTCCTCAGATGGTATCTGTTGAGGAACTTCTTCTTTGTTGCTTTTATCCTCTACTTTTGCAGGTTTCTCTTTCTTCTTTTTTAAAGGCTTCTCATTATCTGCTTCAGTCTTTGGACCAAGTAATGCAACTAGCTTTTCATCTATAAGTTTCTGGTAAACGACACATTAAAGATAGTAAACATTTGGAAAATGAGATTAAAGATAAAAACGTTAGGTTATTTTAATTATATAATGTTAATGAATTATCTACCTTGACAATCTTTGGGTCGGCCCAAGGCTGCTTCATTCGCACATGAGCAAACAGATCACCAACTACAGCCAATGATCAAATGACACATCTGAGTCACATCGGACAGTATAGCTTTTAAGGCATTATAAAAGTAGAACTCACCATTTGTTCGATAGCGTTGCTCCACGATTGCACTCCCTTTCTCTTTAAATATTTCATCAACAACGCCCTTTATATCATTTTCAGAGACCTCAACCCCTGTTACCCCATAAACGCTTCAATTCTATACAATTCCACCCAACATTACAAAACCAAAACTAATTATTCAATTAGTTAGTGACTGACACTTACCAACTCCACAAGCTTCTTCAAATTTACTGATATCAAGATCCTCCGAAGCAGTAACCGTAAGAAACGTAAACGCCGCTTCTACCTGAGCAGGAGTCTTTATCTGCAAACACATTTAAATTTAAATTAATTTTTTGGTCTTTTAAGTCAACACGACTAAACCTAGCTAATCATTAAACATATTTCAATAATGGTCAAAATTTTATATCCATACTTTAAAAGAAACAATATATTCCAGCAACTTAGGGCGATGTACAAGTGCATTCGCAGGAAACTTCGTCGCAACCGTGTATAGAAGATTGCCGGTAGTCCGTTCACATCCATCAGTCAAAGCTGCCTGCAACAAATAATGTCGAATATAAACAGAACTATATATATATACATATACATACATCATACATGATACATGATACATATAATATCAATCAAAACATAGATATGCAAATATATACCAGATGAATTCAAATTCTTCAAATTAATTTCAATTGAACAAATAACTACGAAACCGAATTGATAATGCAGTGGTATGGGTAATAATATACATTTTACCTCATTAATAACGGCGAGAAGATTGGTAGTGACTATATTGTTCGCAATGGTGTTTTCTGCGGTTCGTTTATCAATCAAAACATAGATATGCAAATATATACCAGATGAATTCAAATTCTTCAAATTAATTTCAATTGAACAAATAACTACGAAACCGAATTGATAATGCAGTGGTATGGGTAATAATATACATTTTACCTCATTAATAACGGCGAGAAGATTGGTAGTGACTATATTGTTCGCAATGGTGTTTTCTGCGGTTCGTTTATCAATCAAAACATAGATATGCAAATATATACCAGATGAATTCAAATTCTTCAAATTAATTTCAATTGAACAAATAACTACGAAACCGAATTGATAATGCAGTGGTATGGGTAATAATATACATTTTACCTCATTAATAACGGCGAGAAGATTGGTAGTGACTTTATTGTTCGCAATGGTGTTTTCTGCGGTTCGTTTATCTAATCCGATCTTTAGAAACAAATCCAGTGCTTCCACCATGTTTTCCGACCAAGATTACACCGGAATCTGTAGTTTAGTTGTAGCGATTTGTACAAATTCTTACATGAAATATAGAATCAACACATGAACACCAGAATCAAAACTACAACTAATACTTCGATTAAACCAAACAGAAGACAGAGTCCTCACTACACCAAAAACACTCAAACTTGCAAGATGTTAGCCTAATGATTTCGACTGAAACAAATACAATAACGATCGAGATAATCAAAAACCTAAAATAGCATTGCCCACAAATACGAATACGGAAAAAAAAATATTAAAAACCTCTAAAAACTAATCCTTTTACAGACATATTATTGTCTAAATACAAAGTAAACCCTGAACTTCTACATTTTAAACATTGACTTCAAATACATAAAATGACTAAAAACAGCTTCTTTGTAAATTGACATCTCTGGTCCCTTAACTTTAACTCCAGTTAAACCTGCCTTAGGTGTTGAAAATGGGTAGTGATATATGCAACACATAACTTGATACATACAATACAACTATGCAATGATATATTTGTACTGTCTGCTTGAATACTTGTACAGTATGATGTGGGTATCACTTTTTGTGTTGTATATATCAACTCCCGTTGAAAATTGGAAAGGTTATGCACATATGAGACTTTGTTCGTGTGTCGTTAAGATTGATGACGAGTGTAGCTACGATGAGTTGTACGTTCTGGCTTAGGTGTAGTACGTTTTAAGTAGGACTAAATTGGTTGGGTTTTCTAATGGGCCCGGATTGGAGATGGTATGTGATGCAAGGCTCGGCCCAATTATAAATTTTAATAAGATTCTATGACATAAAATTCTCATTACCCTTGCCGAATTTTTCTTAGTATCTATGGTAATTATCTTTGAGGATTTTTAACTAAAAGATGATATTTTGGTTATTTAATAGCTAACGAACCTTCTCTTAATTAAATGAATACTTGGAACCCAAGTGTTGATATTACTAGGTGAGAAACAACTAATGAAAACTTGGTCCCCGAGAAAATGGATGTTTAACAGATAAATGTATATGCATAAATCTAGAAGTGAGGTGAATGGTTAATTGACTATAGTTAGGGCTGGTATGTGTTGTAAATGGTACAAGAACATAATATTATTACGTGATGATAATCATGTTATAAACTTATAATAAAGTTTCCGGTGGACTATAAGTGATAATCGCTAAATATATTTAACAAAAAATATAATTTCGTATAAACAAATTATATGAAAATTTCCTAGACATACATATTACAAAGCATATTTTAATCTTATAGATCATCTCCACAACTGAAGCAAGGCGGTTGCTGAATTTTTGAAAGCCCTAAGCAATAAACCCGAGAAGCTAAAAATGCCAGGTTCCATTTAAAGAAAAAATTATAGTACGTAGTTAATTGTTGGTAAACAACTTAATATTCTTACGACACAATAAACTTTGAAAAGATCAGACATATCTTTTTTTATTGTTATCAAATTGTGTATGTATTTTTTAGAAGTGTCAATTATAAACTCATTGGTTAATTATGGGTCAATTTGGTTAATATTTAAGAGGGGATGAGTTTGTTGGGTCTCCTCTCCATTTTTTGGTTGGATCTAAATGGGTTTTTCAATACAACCTCCAATTATGTGACAATTAACCAACGGATCTAGCGAGTAAAAAATTAATTTTTTCACCTCATTTCATTTTTTTCATTTTTCACTAAATACGTTTGGTAAAAACTCGATGACCCGACCCGAAACCCCTTAGACCCGGACCCATTTAGACTCATCCTTCTAAATGACCCATCTAGCCTCGAACCCATCTAAATCGGTGACCCGACCCGATCCACTCATTTTGCCACTTATAGTGTTTCTATATCTACGATTATATAAACTTTTTGAGGCTTCTACGTTATAGGCTACATCTGATTTTTTTGTCACGTACTCACGTATAGGCGTACAACATGATAACCGGTTTTTAAAAAACCAATCGATTAAACCGAAACCGGTTATTACGAAAACCGGTTTTTAAAAAATCGAAACCGGTTTTGACCGGTTATACCTTTGCCCGAAAACCGGTTTTTTACCGGTTTAAAAACCGGTTTTAACCGTTTTTTTCAAAAAATGCCAAAAACGGCTAGTAGCCGTTGGAAGGAGTGGGGGTCTCGTTTTTTGGCCTTTTTTGAATTTTTGGGGGTGTTTTTGCCCCCTCACTCACCCTATAAATACATATGGTTGGTTTAGGTTCAAATCACACCATTTTCTATCATATTCTCTCACATTATATCAAATTCTATCATATTCTCTCAAAAACTCTCTATATATATATATATATATACACTTTTATTTTCTGAAATGAAAACACATATTCTCAAGCTTCCGGTTCCGTTGCTAGCAATTCACGAAAGAAAGGTTACACAAATGAAGATGTCGTGCATGTTAAAAAAACGACCCAGAACCAAGAAATTTGGGTGAATTTCGATTTATGTGTTATGAATGATGGGATGAGTAAGGCTCGTTGCAAGAGATGTGGGAACTTTTATAGCGCCACATCAAACTCCACATTACGAGCTCACAGGACCACGGCTTGTAGATCGATTAGTCAAGATCCATCACAAGCGACACTTGGTTCGGATGGTGGGGTTTTTATATACGACAATGATGCGCTTCGAAAAGATTTCACAAAGTTTGTCATCCAAGAGGCGCTTCCATTCAACCGCTTCGACAACCAACGACTTACGGGTATCATCAAAAAGAGACTACAACCGCGATACCAACAAGTAAGTCGTACTACCCTAAGAAACGATGCTTTTAATTTATGGAAAAATGCTAAAAAAGATATAATTGATGGTTTTCTAAACTATAAACATGGCGTTTCTATTACTTGTGATGTTTGGACCGCACCACATGGTACGACAAATTCTTATTTAGCCGTTACGGCCCATTGGTTTCATCCTGAGTCTTGGTTATTGATGAAACGTACTATTGGTTTTTAATTGTTTGGTTATCCGCATACGGGATGTAACTTGCGAAAAATTTTAAATGACACTTTAATTGAATATAATTTAGTCGATTAAGTTTTTACAATTTCACTAGATAATGCGTCAAATAATATGAAAGCCATGAATTTACTAAAATTACGTTTAAAACCAATTTTAAATGGTGCTTTTTTTTCATTCTCGTTGTGTTGCTCATATTATAAATTTGGCCGTACAAGCGACATTAAAAATATGTGATAATTTACGTCAAAAATTTAAGAGTTTATTAGTAACTATATATAGTTCTAGTAACGAACGTCAAGCTAATTATAGACGTTTTCGTGTACAATGTGGTGAAACTCCCCTAGAACCATACTATGATAATAATACTAGGTGGAATTCTACTCACCATATGTTTGAAAATATTTTAAGGCAACGTGATACTTTACAGGCTTTTAATACGTTGTTAGTTGATAGAAATAAATCCGTGGAAGTAACCGATTATGAATGAGATCAACTTTATGATTTAACTTCTTCTTTTTTAGTAGTTTTTAAAGATACTACTACTATCCTTTCGGGTGTATATTACCCAACTAGCTCCTTAGTTCTAAACCAAGTTTTTATAATGACCGAAAAATTAAAAGAATTTGAACTTTCGTCATTTCCAATGTTTAGAAAAATGGTTAGAGTTATAAAAAAGAAATTTAAAAAAATATTTTGGTAACATGCTTTTGGTTTTTACTTGCGCCGCCGCACTAAATCCAACTATAAATATTGGCGGCGTACAACGTATACTCACAACAATTTTGGAAAACTTAGACTTAAACTTAACCGACGACACGAACTATATTCCAAATGAAATTACTCGATTTGAAAATGGTTTTACACAATTATTTGAGATTTATGCGTCAAAAATTGGTTACCAACCAAATCCAATTGTTGACTCCATGCGGGCGGGAACATCTCGAGCATCATCTAGTGACATAAGCATAAACCTTTATAATGCTTTACTTGAAGACGCTACAAAGCGTCAACGAACATCGGCTCCAACAAGTGAGTTGGGACACTATAAGTCTACAAACTTTTTAACCACTTTAAGTGTTGAGGATTTTCGTAATTTTGACATTTTGAGTTGGTGGAAAGAAAGAGAAGTACAATTTCCAATTTTATCCACTATGGCTCGGGATTTATTAGTCGTCCAAGCTTCGACTGTAGCTTCCGAATCGGCTTTTTCTACTAGCGGTAGAATCATATCGGAAAGAAGGTCAAGACTAACCGCTGAATCCGTGGAAGTATGTGTATGTTTGAAAGATTACTTGGATGGGGTAGATAGGATACAAAATGTAACAACGTTGGAAGGCCCACTATTAAGTAATGTTGAAGAGATTATCCAAGATGAAGAAGTCGCATTAGGGATATCACCTCCAACGACCGAATTAGATGAAGGTGAATTTGAAGAACTTGAAGTTGAATCCGTGGATGAGGATGAAATTTGGGACGACATAGTCACATAAGTAGTTAAGTGTATCCGGGTGATGGCCATGCCGAAGCTCGATATACTTTACTACACGATTACATTTTCGGGTGATGGCCATGCCGAAGCTTGAAATGTATTCGTATTTGTATTTTATATTTTTAGTTGTAACTGTATCATTCAAATAAAAGTTATGTTTGTATGATTCCATTTTTAGTTGTAATTGCATTATTTAAATTTCCAAGTTATGAAGACTTTTTCGATTCAATAATATTTTAAGAAGACTTATATAAGACTTTTGTTTAAGTTATTGTTCAATTATGTTTCCATTACTAATGTTCTACGAATTCAATAAAAAAAAATTAGACTCAAACATTGTTTTTCTTTAAAAAGCTTAACGTTCGAACCACTTGGAATCAGAAGTTGATAAATGCAAGGAAGTTTTTACTAAATCCACGGAAAAGTACAACTCTTTGTGCTTACAGTATCACTTTTTATGCACATGTTTCCTTGAATTTAGTAAAAAATTCCTTGAATGTATCAACTCACTTTGAATTTTATAGACTTTTTAGATTCAATAATATTTTTAGGAAGATTTACAAGCCTTTTGGTTATGTTATTGATCAATTATGTTTCCATTACTAATGTTCTACGAAGTTAATGAAAAAAATTTGACCCGAACGTTGATTTTCCTTAAAACGCCTAACGCTCAAACGTGTTTGAATTTTATAGACTTTTTAGATTCAATAATATTTTTAGGAAGCTTTACAAGCCTTTTAGTTATGTTATTGATCAATTATGTTTCCATTACTAATGTTCTACGAAGTTAATGAAATTTTTTTAACCTAAACGTTGTTTTTTCTTAAAACGCCTAACGCTCAAACGTGTTTGAATTATATAGACTTTTTGGATAAAAGTTATGTTTGTATATTTTCATTTGTATTATTAAAATTTTGTTATACAATTATACCGAATTCGAATCCGGAAAAAAACCGAAAAAAATAACCGATTAAAACCGGGTCAAAAACCGAAAAAAACCGATTCCGAACATTTAAAACCGAAAAAAACTGATTCCGAAAAACCGAAACCGATCAAAAACCGATTTTTAAAAAACCGAAAACCCAAAAAAACCAATTTTTTGACACCCTACTCACGTATTCAAGAATAGATGGGCCAAATTAAAGTGGGCTTGCACATGAAAAAATTTGCTTTAACATGCGCCCTATACACACCCTAGCGCACGTTAGCAACCCTCAACTCGAAATTCCGTAACGTTAACTACTTAAACAGTTAAATCCCCCATCCCAATTCTCGATCAATTATTATATATTTCGCGGTGATTTCACGTACACACAATACAAAAACACACACAATTAATCGAATCAAAATTATAAGTTTTGATGGCAATTTCAGGTAATAAACGAGTCAGAAGAGATATAGATACAGATATAGACACGTTGAAACTATCAGAACAAGATAATATGGAGAGATTAAAACCACCGTTACACAATTTCAATTTACCTTCTTTAAAGTGGGGCAATCAGAAGCTTCTACGCTGCATGAACGTTGATGATTATTATGATGATGATAATGTCTCACCGTCGTTCGTCCGTCGCACGCAATCGCCGGAGACTAGCGGCAGCGGCGGCCGCTCTGTTATTCGATTACGGCGGAATGAAACGGCGCCGTCGTCGGAGAAATTGAGATCTCGAATCGGAGTTGGCGCCGGAGACGGTGGTGAGATTGAAGCGACTAGAGAGAAATTGATGTGTGATTTCAAGAAGGAGGTTGATCAGATGAAGGTTAACATTCTAAAAGAACGACCTCCGGTGACGACGGAGACGACGACGGCGTGTGATGAATCTCCGGCGGAGAGGCCGTGGAATTTGAGGACTAGAAGAGCTGCGTGTACGGCTCCGTTGGACGGAGTCAAAGTCAACGGTAACGGTGAGGTTTTGTTAAAACCTAACGAATCGATGAAACGTAAAATGTTTAGTGTGTCGTTATCGCGTGATGAAGTGGAGGATGATTTTATGGTTATGACTGGACGGAAGTTGCCACGTAAGCCTAAGAAACGACCGAGGGCTGTTCAAAAGCAGTTGGATGTAAGTTAATTATGATTGAAATCAGATCACATGTTTATATATTTCGAATTGGTTGATTTTATAATGTTGTGACTGATTTGTTGTATTTGAATTGATTGTTGTTGTAGACTCTGTTTCCTGGATTGTGGTTAACCGAAATAACTGTTGATATGTACAAAGTTCCCGGTCAGGCCGATACCCGAAAGGTAAGATATACTATTCCATGATGACAATTAGTTACTCCTAATCTTCTTGTTTAATTGATTATAAAGCTAACTAGTTGTTGTTGTCTGATTTTATGCAGAGGTAGCAAGCAATATATGTATGTGTGGTAACTGGTAACAACAATGCAGAAGTACGATGATCGTTAAATAAGTCTAGTAGTACTTACTTTTTGATATCTCCGAAATTAGATTTGATTTGGAAGGAGTTAGATAATCTTGAAAAGATCTCAGTGTAAGCTTGGGTTTTATGCTAATTTTGCTTTTAATCCTAGTCAAAAACATGTTCGTAAATAGAATAAAGCTTTAGCGTTTCGTATATGTGTTTCTCATGATTTATTTTATTTACTGGTACGATGCTTGATTTGAGCAATTATACACTTGTTTCGGCTATCTATGATTGTATTAAAATAGTAAACGTGGTAACTGAATGGTTAAGGTTACTATGATGCATTAGGTAATGTACTGATGTTCTTTAAATCTTTTCTCTGCGTAATGTAGCTCAAACATGTTCCATCAATACATTGTTATGTTACCTATTTGTAATTGATTTGTATTTATCAGAATCTTTTCTATAACCAGAACAAATTTATCGCATTTAAAGTTAGAAACAAATGAGGGAGTTGATATGCTTCTCTTCTAGTTTCAGAATTTGCAGTGAAACTATAACTCCAGTGAAACCTTTTATTTTGTTGTAGAGTTCGTGTTCATATTCAAGTCTTGAACTTGTATCAACAAGCTCTACCATCGGATCTCTTAAAGTCATTCAGATCAATGTGTTAAATTTTGGGAGGATTGTCTGCAATTATCGACACTTGCTGTTCTTTTGTTTGTAGCAAAGTTATTTTTATGTTTTTCGGAAAAGATTGGGCCAATATCCGTCATTTACGCTCCATAAGGTCTTAGAACTTGCTTGCTTAAACAATCTTGATTTGCATACTCATAGGTTACCCAAGAATCACATGTTTGCGCGTTCTGTTTTTTGAATTGTTCTACGTGACATGCATTACACCTTCTTCACATAACACAAGATCCTATCTAAAAACTTGTAATGTCTTCAGAAATCTATTAAGGTACTTTATGAATTATGATTATTGATTTGTAGTATGTATCTATAACTACATATAATTCATATTGCTAATTTATTTTTGAAAAACTTTAAGAAGTAAGACTCAACAATTCTTTTTATAATTGTGAAATTTTCATTTTACAATATAAAATATATAAATTTTACATTTTTTCACTATTTAGCTATTGTAATATGAATCTTTAACTCTACGTATAAGCAAACTACCACTATCAATCAATTGTCACGGGTAATAGTTTAATGGGATATTCCGCTGTATTGCGCGGGTATTATGCTAGGTCGTACACAGTTATATATAGAAACTCTTCAAAATAAGACTCAGCATTTCCAAATTTAAGTAATGGGATTTTTCATTTAGTATTAATATTATTAGTTTCACTCCGTTTTCCCGAATCATCAACTCTACATGTGAGAGCTATTGTTATTGAGTCACAATCGTCAACTCACTCTATACAATAAAATAACGTATAACACTGCATTGTGTGGGTATCACACTAGTCATATATATATATATATATATATATATATATATATATATATATATATATATATATATATATATATATATATATATAGGATTGGGATCAATGGAGAAGGTTTTTTAGGTGAATAAAGGGGAGAAGGATTCCTGACCATCAGATGATTGATTTAAGGGCTCAGATTAGTCAAAGGGAATAATTAAATTTCGTGAGGAATTTGGAAGGGGTTAGGGCAATATGGTCCTTTCGTTGAAACTAAAAAAAAGGAAACTATCCCAATTAATTATAGAAGTAACTACCGATCGGTTTTATGCAAACATTGGGTATTGAAATTCTTCACTTTCTTCTCCATCTGTGTGACACAAAACATAAACCCTAATTGTGATTCTTCAATCGCTTACTCCAACCGAACTTATTATCACCTTTTTAGGTTTTCTTGAGCGGATATAGGGTAGCACTACTGAATCAAGGCATCAAATAGACAAAATCCTTTTTGTTGTTGGTTTTCTGATAAGCAACATGGTGAAAACATGAAATTTGAATCAATCGAACGTGAAAGGTAACCTCTTTTATTTTATTTATGTGCTCTGAATGTTGTATGATTTGGTAACACAATGATTTAGTGCTTGTGAACAATAAGTCACTGTGATTAGTTGGGGGTATTGTGTAGTGGGTTAAATGCCATTCAATCAAAATAATCGTGACCTTTGCGTGATAATTGTCGTGCTGAATCAAATGTTTAAGCTATCGAATCAGTGTATGTTAGATGGAATTGCTAAGTTGTAGGGATGGCTATTTAATATTTGTGTTTCAATTTTGCTAGTGAATATTTTTGATGGTGAAAACACATCTACTGAATCGAAGTTGAAAGATAACCATTTTTATTTGTTTTAAGTGTACTAAAAATCTTATAGTATCTTATAGCACATTCAATCAAAACAAACAAAAACCTAGTTAGAACTTGTATTGCTGAATCAGGGTAGAAAATCATGTGAATCAATATATGTTTGCTGAATATTATTTTCAAATCAGTGTGGCATAAAAGTAGCTTATGAAACATAGTTGATTTTAAATGGCATGTTGTGATTAATGGTTTAAAATTATGGTTGTAGTACCTCATAAGTTGACGCACATTAGTGTTTTTTGTAGCTTTTTCTTATGGTTAATGGTGTATTTAAAATGTTTCAAGGAATACCCAACTACATTGAAGCCGGTGCAAAATAACCACAACACCGGTGCAAAAAAAAGGGAAAGGAGTGGAAGGTACGATTGAAGCTGAACCAAATGCGTACCTGAAAACGCGAATAATGGTTAGTCATTTAATGTGCATCATAGTATTATGGTTTAGAAGCATAATATTACATTAAATGTGAGGCAAAATTTGAATTACGTTTAGCTGAATAACTGGACGAGGCTTAATAAGTATAGTATGATAATGCTGAATCATTGTGTAATTAACGATGAATCATAGTATAGTTAATGTTGAATCATACTATACTTAATGCTGAATCAGGGTATACTTAATGCTAAATAATAGTATATGGATCATAATTATATGTTTTGTGACGTGGTGTTGAGTATATGCCGAACCATAGGCGACTAAACAACTGCATTTTGAATTTTGTAGACGAAAGTTTGGGGATCTTAACAAATATGAATTGGTGATTAATGGTTAAATACACATTGAATTGATTATTTACATATTAGCTGTATTTTACAGAGTGAGTTGTTTGTTGTGTAGGTGTTCTTCCCATTGTTGAATCGAGAACATTTTTGGTGTCTTGTCTTCAGCCTCGATTCCGGGCATATTTTTGTACTTGATAATTTGGCGGATGGTGACGCGGCTAAGTATTATTATGTAAAAATACATGAAAATTTGGTAAGAATTACTAAGCCCGACCTTAGTTGTTATTATAATGTGTATAAACAATAGAAAATGTGTTAAGCCAATGGATGTGTATAATAGTAGTTTGGTTTAGAAGGTTAGTTGCACAGAAAATGTGTGGCAAAAATGAATTTAGAGTAGCTGGATAAAAGGGTGAGTATGTTTAAACATGGTATGATAATGCTGAATCATGGTACAAGTACTCCTGAATCATAGTATATAATGCTGAATGATAGTATTATAAGTGCTGAATCATAGTATCTGAATCCATGTATGATACATCTGGATCTAGTTATTTCAGCTAGAGATGTTGGTGTTTTGATTCACTTAAGGTTTTTTGTTGTTTATAAATTGCAGCCGGATCGGTTTTGTGACTACTTAGCAACAAAGCGGCACCCTATGTTTAAAACTATTCAACGAGTTGTTCCATGTAGCCTGAGATTATCGTGGCAAACAACTTTCAATGGGATTGGCTGTGGCGTACTATTAATGCGGCACATGGAGATGTTCAAGGGAACAATATGTGATGAGAATTTTGAATTGGTAGTATAGTTTTTTGTTTTTTAACAAAGCGGCCTTAGTTGTTATTATATTGTGGCGTACTATTTATTTTTGTGTATAAGTTAATAACCTGCCTGTTTTTTTAAGAATGCCCTTTTAAGAATGATTAGATTGTTAGTAGTAATATGTGATAGAGAATTTTGAATCGTTGGTAGGAATTATATAGTAGTAATTGTGTTTCACGCATAATTGTGTGCAAGGAGTTTATCCTCTAATTGTAACAATTGAATTGAGACGTTGTTAAAGTATTGGTTAAACTGTATAGTAAGAAATCGCACAGGAGTATTGGTTTAAGTTATATTTGTTTGACCTAAATAGACGACTTTGCGGTTAGGTCAATGGAGAATCAATATGGTGGTCATCTGAATCATTTGGTTAGTTATCTGAATCAATGGGAATGTGAAAACCTTTTACTATGGAAGGATATCACGTGAACAAAGTTAATAATTAAAACACAACATAAATGCCAAAAAAATAAAACTAATGCATATGGTATCACCAATAACAACTGTTTTGACATATTCCCTTAAAAAATACAAGAAATCGTATAAAAACACAAATTTAAAATACACGGCACAGGAGTATTGGTTTAAGTTATATTTGTTTGACCTAAATAGGCGACTTTGCGGTTAGGTCAATGGAGAATCAGTATGATGGTCATCTGAATCAATTGGTTATTTATGTGAATCAATGGGACTATGAAAACCTTTTACTATGGAAGGATATCTACGTGAACAAAGTTAATAATTAAAACACAACATAAATGTCAAAAAATAAAATTAATGCATACAGTATCACCAATAACAACTGTTTTGACATATTCCCCTAAAAAATACAAGAAATTGTATTAAAAGCACAAATTTAAAATACACGGCTATTCGATGATGTACACGGTTCATCGTTCATTAGACTATTTCTCTTGGCAACAACATCGTCTTTAGCCTTTTGTGTGCAAGTGCTTCCGGAAAAACATGCATAACACCAACTGATATTGTGTTGGTCAACTTTTCACTGATTGCATAAATGATTTAACGAACATGACAACGACAGCAGGTACACCAATACACTATAGATGTTTTTATTTGTACGAATCACTTATATTAGTCACTGAATCAACTTTATATATGCAAGAAAACATTGGTTACTAACAAAACATGTAGCTCGAAACCAAAACTGTGAAACAAATGCTTTTAATTTTTGAATATCATCATTAAATGCAATCCAAAATCAACAATACCAAAACGTTCCAAAACACAATTAGAATAACTTACTGGCTTCGGATGTACTACCAATATCATCGGAATATCGGTTGTTCATCGTTCGCCATATGAATTGATCCCAGGAATGATTCGCAACAACCGTTCCAGATATTGATTTCCGATGAAGAATTTAAAATGGTCGATTCTCATACCAAAAGTAAGAATTTAAAATATATCATAATTAGCGGATCAAATTATAAAATATACACTTATCATATATGATTTCCGATGAAAAATTTAAAATGGTCGATTCTCATACCAAAAGTAAGAAATAATTGGGTTTTTCAATTTTTGTGGATTGTTTCCTAAAATGGTGGAGAATCTTACGTGAAAAAAAAAACTTCCATAATTAATGTATTTAGAATTTTAGATTACAATATTAATAAAAGATCCAAATTACAAATGACTAATATACCCTTTGACCTAAAATTGAAATGATTGGTCAGGATTCCTTCTCCCTCTTCTCCACAAAATTTTCCTTCTTTTTAGATCCCCAACTATATATATATATATATGGGTGGTACAATACTACAATTGTTAATATGTTATAAGGACTATTGGATGGTTTCTTCTTGATTCATATTAAAATTGGAGGGAACGAGGTCTAAAGTTGACTGATGAAAAAGTCTTGATTTTGATATTTGACTTTTTCAGAAAAGCGTCATTTCCGGTACTTTGAAAATAAGGAATTTCATTGTGCACCCTCCTAATTCAGTAACGCTAAGTTGTACACCTGTACTACAAAAAAAACTCTATTTGAAACCACAAACCTGTTTTGATAATATCCTATTCATACCTGAAATTGTTACTTCAGATTATTAAAGTTTTGATATATTAATTTGATAGATAGACATTATTGTCAGGTTATCGGCTAATGGAAAGTTTCGTGACAACAGATTATTTCAGATGCATGTAAGACTGGTCTTGTCTATGTACACAAGTTCACTTGCTAAATGAGGGCCGGTTTGGATTGTGTCTCTTAGACTCTTAGTTTGGTTTAAGATTGGCTCGGCTCTAAACTGTTAACATACTAATCCCAGCCCATATTCACTTTCTAAACTAGGCCCAGCTTGGATACTAGTTCTTGGTTCAGCTTGAGATCGAATAGGTCGACTGTAATTGAATTTCCGATAATGTTCTACTGTATGGTTCTCGTGGTCATTTGATTCTAGGTTTTACTTGAATGCAACCAAGTTTCTTAGCTTCCAAATATGAAATGACACTAATTTTAAAGTATGAATTCAGTTCAAGGTCACGTCTGAAACTGGATTATGTCTAGAAAAGTGAACTATATCTAAATGACAATCGCTTTAGATAGATTTTGGTAGTTTGTCTTTCTTGATTTGGGTTTGGTCAACACAATGTACATCCCTAGAAGTCCAAATTAATCAAAATGATTAGTTCATTATATTTACGCATAAAAATGGTACATTTTCTTGATTGGTTGTGCCTCTATAATACGATTATTAGAGTTATTGTATTGCCATGACTTGCAAGTGTGTATACATTGGAAACTATTCTTTCTTAAGGGATGAGAAATCACGGGTAGTTTACAGGTATAACCAACACGGCGTTGTGATTTTACGCAATTGTTTGTTTATACTTGTTATGTCATGCTAGTACACTAGACCTGTTGCATGAGACTTAGGTCACACGACACGACTAGGGGTCCTATGCGTGAAATTAACGATTTAACAAACAACAATGAAACTTGAACATAAGGAATATGATTATAAATATCTCGATGATTTTTGAAAGGGTTTCATGATGATTACCTGCGAGGAGTCATTACGATATGATCATTGCACAGGATATCTTGACTCTGTCATGTGGACCACCCGATTAGAGTTGTAACAAGGTAAACTTTGACAAATTTTTTTCATTTTTCGATGGGTTTTAAAAACGAGTAACACATTTGATATCAACGGGTAATACATGTGATACTAGTGGTTAACATATGGGATACCATCGGATAACACATGTGTTACCAACTACAGACACAAGTGATAATTGCGAGTATCACATGTGATATCAGCAAGTAATACACGTGTTACTAATTTGGGTAAGACAAAAAAATGTCAAAAGTATACTTGTGAGATGGAAAATCAAAGAGAAAAAAATGATAATTTTTATGGTGCAATTTTTATAAATTTTTGACTTACCATTTTTTAGCTATTTGATTTTTAAAAACGTGGGTAAATATAAATTATATGACACATGCTGCTATTCTATTGATCATCACATTCTTACCAAATTTTTCATTTTCATTTGAACCTCAATCAATAATCATGATTTTTATCCAAGTACAATGTTATAATTTAATGAAAAAGTCTAGACTTACACAAATTTTACAAAAGATTTTGTACAAAATGAGTTGACAATACATGTTGACCAATCACATAATTTTATAAATTCTATCACTTCATTCTCTCTCATAATTTAATTGGTCTACTTAGGGATGAGCAAAAAAGCCGAAATATCGAAACCGAACCGGACCGGTACCAAACCGGTACCGACCGTTACAAATGGTACGGTATTTGGTTTTTGATTTGGGGCCAACAAAAAACCGGTACAAACCGGTAGGTACCGGTTGGTACCATGTACACAAAAAAACCTAAACCGAACTGGAACCACACTGAACCGGTACCAACCGATACAAATGGTACAGTATTCGGTTTTTTATTTGGGGAAAAAACCCCGATACCAACCGGTCAGTACCGGTTCAGTACCGATATAATATTAAGCTCATCCCTAGATCTACATAATTTTGTAAACCAAATCATGTAAAATTTTTGTAAGTGTAACATGGCTAATAATTAATGTTGCTACACAATCATTTGTTCCAAACTAAATGTTCCTAAGATCATTTCCTTATCTCAAAACATAAAATCTCAAATAAATTAGTAAATTACTTACGATATACTCTACTAGTTTTCGACATGTGCGATGCACAAAATCGTTAATTATATAATTTATCTATAAACACCATAAACAAGAGAGTAGATATAAGAAAAAGCAATTTTACCTTTAAATGTATTATCGCATAGTAATTTTACATAATGCGACTTTTATTTGATTTTTATTAATTATTTAATAATATGTTATCAACAAAGAACTCATATAATTATGTCTAAATCTATTTGGAGGTTCAGATAAGAATAAAACTTTTGGTGAGAATAAAAAACTAATATGAAGGCGCCACGAATTATAAAACTCATTTTGCTATAGGTTTTTAAAATTAAATATCTAATAAATGGTATATTGAAAGTTATAAAAATTGCACTATAAAAATCAACGTTTATTTTCTTTACGATTAGACATCTCATAAGGTATACTTTCAACGACTTTTTTATTGGTTTTACCAATTGTACAATATTGGTTATTGGATATTTATTCTTAAATTTGTTATAAAAAATAAACTTATGAATATATATATGAATACAGATGGATGATTTGAAAAATAAAGGAATATGAATTTGAACAAAGTAAATGGATATGGATATAGGCCAATCTGATCCATCTTCGTTCCATTGTCATTCATAACTATTAGAGGGTGTTTGGGATGACGTTAAGCTTTTAGTTTCTGCGTTAATTAAAAGTAGAGGTGCACAAAAACCGGGTTGAGCCCTACCCGACCCGAATACCCGAACCGGGTATTGGTCAACGGTCAACGAACCGGTTCCAGTAGAACCCGACCCGGACCCGACCCGGTTTTGGGTGGGGGAAAACCCAACCCTATAGTACCCGGTTAGTACCGGGTAGGAACCGGTTCGGGTTCAATACCCGGTTCCAAACCGGGTACTCTTTACCCGCCGGGTAATCGTTGTTCCAGCCGGGTACTCACGCCTTCCCAGTGAGTACCCGTCGGGTATCCATGGTACCAGTCGGGTACCCCTGCTTGTTCCATTGGATACCCCTGCTTGTTTCTATGATCCACCTTTTTACCATTCACACCAACATTTACCTAAATCCACTAGTTTTGGGATGTCGTTGTACAAAAAAGTACCCAAACGTGACCCTAATCAAGTATTTCAAAATATGCAAACATAAAATTAAAAGTAGTTTGATAAACCGTTATCAATTAAAAGTGTCTAAATCACATGAGGCACGCAAGCACTCAAAATGGGGAATAGTCATAGGGGAATCCACGCTCCTCTTACTCTCTCTCCTGCTGCCTTCGATACTCTTCCTGCAGCTCTGCCAAGGCGGCACTCTCGTCATAAACCGGTGATGGATAGCTTGCTCCAGGCTGACCCCACATGGGTGGGTAGTTGTAGGCTGTAGGTCGGTAGTTGGGCACCACTTCAGAAAGTCTTTGGGTGTTGTGTGCCGACCAAGCGTTGTGGTAGCGCTGTGCTGCAAACTCATACCTGGTTTCCTGTGCAAAATCATTATAGCTAACCTGAATGCCATGAATACCCTGCATAAGATCTAGCATGGATGGTAGTGATGCGCCCTGTTGCTGGTAACCTCCCTGCTCCGGCTGCTCGTATGCAGCTTCTTCCTCTTGATGGCCCTGTTCCACTTGCCGATGTCTTCTTCTTCTGGGTTGTTGAGCCAATTATTCCTCTTGATAGGGCACATAAGTATTATTGACAACTGAAATAGCCTGTGCCCCCTGAAACTGAACTAACCCTACAGTTTTTGGTCTAGCCATCACTCGCTCTAAACCCTGAAAACTGATGTTGAAGGACTTGGCAATCCTAGTAACAAAGTGTCCTCCACAGATAGGGGATGACCCTCTAATCCCGCTGGCATTATGATGTAAATACCAGGCAACAACGTATGGCACATTGATATTCTCCTCCGCTACGAACTTCCTCAAATACCATAAGTCTTGGAAGCCGACTCTCTCTGTGTTCTCCCTTCTATGCGAAATGGTGTGCGCAAGACGTCGTTGGATTACCCGCAACTGCATGTTATCCATGTCTTTATATGAACTTCCACCTCTAGCATATGGTTTTGTTGAAAATTCGTGCCACACATCCTTGGGATAAAATTCGGTCTCGATCATCTCACTAGCCATCAAGTAATCCGCAAAATGATCTGCATCTAGCTGTTCTTGAGAATAAATGCCTAGACAGGCAGCAAGGTCCATCATACTCATTTTCCTTGGTTGACCTCCCAGTCGGAAAGTCATGAAAGTTTTATCAGTCGCCGTCTCAACATCCTCATTCATTTCATATGTGCAGTGGAATTCCACACATAGCTCCTTGTATACCTGCTCTTGAATTTGAAATATTCCTTCCCATTCTTCATATTCAAATGCTATGTGATGCACGAAATAACGTTGCCTAATCATATCCTTTATTCCATTGACTACCCCTGCTTGTTCTAGTGGCTCCCAATCGACCACCCTTGATAAATCACATTCTTTCCCCCTCAACAAATTCAGTTTTTGACAGTACGTATTGTACTTTGTTAGCTTGTTACTAAATCTGAGCCATGGGTGAATTGTATCGGGAACAAGTAGAGCATCAATGCTCATCGGTTGAGGGCGGTCACCCTCTTCATCATTAGCAGTCCCAGATGTGGTGCCTTTTTGTCTCTTGCTTCTTCCCTACAAAACACAAATGAAAGAATTGCCATGAACAATTCATCCATCACATAAGAGCATAGCCATATACACGAACTATTAGTTTGAACACTAAGAATTGCTATGAATACTTCAAATTGCCATGAACAAATCTAAATTTGCAATTCTAAGCATATCATTACATTAATGGATAACAATTCTGAGCATATCATTACACAAAATTAATTTTTCCCAAAATGTGTGTCAAGAACCCTGCAATCTTGCATAATCATGTAAACTAAACACGAATTCATGTTATCATATGGTGTGACCACATATAACACACAATATAATCAGAGATATAAACAACTAAAACTTTTTCACATTCAATTTTAAGAAAACCTAAATTTGAAAGCTTCAATCAATCCATGAAAATTAAGAGCATTGAATGAAAAAATTGTTAATCATACCTTAAACATGTTGTAGAAGTGTTATGCGGGTTGAATTCACTAGTTTTTGCTTGAAATATAGTTAATTTGGGGGTTTGATGGTGTTTCTCACGGTTTTTGGAGAGGTTTGGGTATATAGGTTTTGAAGAAAACTGCCATGGGGGCGCCTAATATCAATCTGGAAACAAGAGTACTCGGCGGGTACAAGTAGTACACGGCGGGTACTCTTGTTTGGTTCCCGGTTAAGTATGAACTACCCGGTGGGTACATAAACGGGTAAACATCGAGTACCCGGCGGGTACACGTTGTACCCGGTGGGTACTCAATGCATTTTAGTTCTGTTGAAGAATAAGCATGAGTACCCGGTGGGTACACTTGTACCATGCGGGTACTGGATACCATCCAGCCTTTTTTAAACCGAAATTCCGATGCACATAACTTTTTACTCGTAAAGACTTAAGACCTGAAATTTTGCAGGCACCTCCAATATAACATAATAAAACTTTCCATTTTGATACTTTTTCAAATTTCACGATAACAAAGAATTCGGTCATGTGACTAATTTTTGAACCATTTGGACACCTTTTGACCCGTTTACCATAACAACAACACTTCCAATTATTTCTACATAACTTGACAACTACTTAAAACAAAGTCTTCTAAATCATCATAACAATATTCTTGAAACAAATAAGTCTTCATAATTCTTCAAAATCTTCAAGGTTTATTAATATCTTCGAATGCGTAGTCTTCATTCTTCAAAGGTCGAAATCTTCATCGGTGGTGATCTCCCGTGCAGCTTCATCGAGAGCAATTTCTTCATCAGAAAGTGATATTGCCATACCCGCTTCCACCTCGACATCGTGTATATCTCCTTCGTATTCCATTTCACCTTCAAGACTTGAAATATGTTGTACACGTTCCGCGGCGTCTAGGTGATCCTTCAAGCAAATGCACATCTCTAATGAGGCCGGTGTGAGTCTTGTTCTTCGTATGGATAGTACCCTGCCACTAAGTAAAAAAGCGGATTCCGAAGCTACAGTAGAAGCTTGGACGGTTAGTAAATCTCGGGCCATGATGGTTAGAACGGGAAATTGAGGTTCCCTCCCTTTCCACCAAGCCAAAATATAAAATTTTGCAAATTCATCGGGTTGTATAGTGTTTAAAAAATCGGTTCCGGTATATCTCCCATACTCACTAGTGTTTGTTTGATTACCATCACCCCTTGCCCGTTTATGGTTTTCTTGCCTTAAACTATTATATAAGTTAATCATTGGATCGCGAGAGGAAGATGAACCAAACATTGTAGAAGCCGAGCTAGAACAAGCATTTGTTGAACCATATTTTTGAAAATAATGACCAAATAAATCTTTAAAACATTTGTTAAAATGGTCTTTTGTATTTTGTGCAAAAAATGGGTCCTCGTCATTCAATTCCAAATCTTGACAAATGTTATCGATAAGCAATTCCACCCCGGAGACGTTCAAACATGGGTTTAATGCGGCGGCACAACTAATTACCGGTGGCATTTCTCTAAAATATTTTCTTAGTTTTTCTTTCATGGGAGAGACCATGATTGCGTATGCATTCCCAACAAATTCGTATTCACTTAGCTTTGAACACATTAAAAAAATTTGGTTAAGTACCAAATGAATCGTGGGATAATAAACACCCGATAACAAAGTAGTGGCGGTTTTAAAAAGTTTGAGCAATTCGGTTACCTTTTGAATAATGTCTCAATATTCGATTGGAAATTCATTTGCATAACCCCTTTGGACAAGTTGATGATGAAAAGCTTGTAAAGTCTCACGTTGGCGTAAACCACATACAAACATATTGTAAGTCGAATTCCATCTTACGGGCATATCCCAATTAGGGGTTAAAAAAATGGAATCCGTTTCCTTACACAATCTCATGTAACGTTTGTATCTAGCCTTACCCTTGCAAAATATATCTTGTAACATAGTTTTATAGGCCTCTTTTACTACATTTATTTGTGGAACCGCTAATCCGTCTTGCACAACCAAGTTAATAATATGTGCAACACATCTACTATGGTAGAAAATTCCTTTCAAAGGTGGTGCGTATTTTAGTATTAATTTTTGAACGGCATTTGTGTTATTACTCGCGTTATCAAACGAGATAGAAAAAACCTTTTGTTCTAATTTATACATTTTCATTACATCACGTAACATGTAAAATAATCTTTGACCCGTGTGAGGATAGTCAAAGTTTTCAAAAGCAATGGTACGTTTCATCATTTGCCAAGTTGCGGGATCAACCCAATGCGCGGTAACACAAAGGTACGATCTGGGCAAACCATGAGGAGCCGACCAAACATCCGTTGTTAAAGATACACTTGTAGTTAAGTTTTCAAAACCGGTTATTAGTTGAATTTTAGCATTTTTCCACAACTTAAGTGCATCACGTCTAAGGGTAAGACGACTTACATGATTATATCGGGGTTGAAGAGTATTTTGAATAACCTTAGTAAACCGAGGGTTGTTGAAGTGGTTGAACGACAAAGCTTCTTGAATCACAAAGCCGGCAAATGCTTCTCGACACTGGTCCGCTTGGTATGTGAAAATGGCTCCATCCCGTGACATGGTTGCTTGACCCTCCTCCGGATTAGTTTTGTTTGAACTACAATACTTTAAAGTATGTTTGTTCAACGTTGAGTTGGAGTCGGCTTTTAAAAAACTCCCACATCGTTTACAATGTGCCTTAGTCGAACCATCCGACAACAACACTTTGTCAAAGTTACACCAAATCTCCGGATTACGTTTTGTTTGAAAAACTTGAACAATAGTTGGTGCATTTGACGAACCAACAAAATCGTTAATTGAAGAACTTTGAGTTGCCATTTTGAGAGCGTTTTTAGAGGATGAGGGTAATGTTTTGAGAGTTTTGTATGTAAATCGTAAGCGTTTTGAGTGTTTTTTCACTAAAATGAGTGAGTTTGAGTGTTGTAACCAACCCAAACTCAAGGTATCTATTTATATTAGTTTTAGGATGGCAAAATGGTAAAAAAAAGTCAAAAAAACGGATATAAAACGGCTAAAACTTCAAACACAACGGCTAGTGAAAAAACCAGGTCCAAACCGGGTATTTAAACCGGTTTTTGGAACCGGTTCGGGTACAACCCGGGTACAACCCGATTTGAAGTGTCTGGGTGTGTACCCGGTTGGATACCCGCCGGGTACTCATAAAACCCGAACCGGGTATTGACTACCCGGGTTTAAATCGGGTCGGTTTTCCGAGTTGTCACCGGGTCAGGTACACAACCCGGTTTTTTTATCACGCCTAATTAAAAGCTTCAAAATTTTGACTTTTAACTTTTTAACCCTCTGAAGTACGGAAAAAAATGCATATAATCAAACACTAAAATAGAGGTTTCTGCTTTATGTTTTATCTATGGCGTATGGAGTATGGACGGTCACTTGCCGAATTTTCTTTTGATTTGATTCAAAAGTGTTGTTTTCCGCGCTCCTTTTTTAAATCTCAATTACACGTCATATCTCCGGCGAACGAACCAACCGATCTATGGCCGTCATTTCGTCAGCTCCGGCCGCCACTACCACCGACGACCCTCTCTTACCACATCTCTGGTAACTTGCACTAACTGATTTATAAAATTACATTATATATATTTAACTTATAGCTACTTTACGAACAACTTGATGTTATGTTGCAAACAAGCCCTAATTTATATAAACCTAACTATCATTCGTTACACAACACTCGATTCTTATAATTTTTGGAAATTAAGTTGCTCATAAGTGATTTAAACTTGAATGCCTTTTGATTTTGCCCTAATAGGTCGATTAAATCAGCATTAGACAAGTTACATTCATCCGAAAACGACACTGAAGATGTATATGAGCTTGTTTATCGCTGCATTAAAACCTTTAAGCATGATCCGGCTTATCGAAACGATGTCCGTTTTCTCAAGATTTGGCTTTTATATGTATGTATTTGGTTCGATCTCTTTACCTGATGCTTCTTTTGTATAGTTTAGGGTTGGTTTTTGAAATTGAAATTTGGATGAATATGTTGAGAATTCGTGTTTGTAGATTGATTTTAGTCTCGACCACAAGGCAATTTTCAGCGAAATTGAACATCTAAAAATATGCTTGGATAAATCGTTGTTGTATGAGTCGTATGCTTTGTTTTTGGAAGCAAAGGGGATGATGGGAGAGGCCAATTTAGTGTATCAATCAGGCATTTCAAGGTCCCTTACTAAATTTTTTATTCATCTGTTTAATATTTGTTATTTAATGAGTATATGATTAGCATTCTGTCGTATATTGGTTGTTATTGCTGATGGCTATGGAGTTGATTTATTTTTTAGGAACGCTGAACCAATAGGGAGGTTAAAGAAGGCACATACATGTTTTCTTGAGAGAATGCAGGCAATAATAGATGGGTGTTCAGCACTGAAGGTATCTTTGATATGAGATTGTTTGTCAAATTGTGATTTTGTGTATTTGAAAAATATGTTAAAACGTGAACTAGTTAAGCCTCAAGAGTTCTGCATTCACCTGGGTATCAGTTCACGATTAAAACATCCATGCAAGCATACTCTTATAACATTTTTACAGATAAATATCATAGTAAGGTATGAGACATGACAGTACTACTTATCTTTATCTGTATGATATAATGCACTCTGAGGAAGAATTGTAATTGTTTTAGGTCTATAATGTATTTATGAAGGCCTATATACTACTGACACGTGTTTCACTGCTTAATCTTTTATACGAACCAAATCCATTGGTTCTAATCTATTCCATACTCTTACTTCCATTTTCATGTGACTAGTCAACTGGTTTTTATATGTTCAATTGTGAGACCACTAATATTGGACAAATATCTTTTGTAGATGCATGGGGGATCCACAGTTGAGGATGGCTGTTTAAATCCGTGGTCAATCTCTATTATCAAAGATCTTTTGCAAAAGATGAATACTAAAATATCAACATACGAAGTAAGAGACTTTGGGCATTATTCTTGGATGTTAGAAGCACAGCTTATTTATACACACCATATTTGACATGTTCAGGGATACCATGCAAGTAGTAAAAGTTATTCCGGGAAGGTGGCATTATCATCTTTGCAGAAGTCAGTTAGGAACAAGGTTATCGAGATAGGTAATGTTACTTTCACTCATCTTATATAGTTTCTTTGGTACTATGTATTTAGTAGCCTGCTTTTCAATACCTATACAGCTCTCCTATTTATCAGTCCATTATGCGTTTGCATTCACCTCAACTGATAAATGACATCCATTAAGATCCCAGCCTACCGCATATTGTTAAGAGAGTATCCATGTTCCATCATCACATATACCAATCTTTTGTTCGGTTGGACACTGGATGATCAAACATCATTCAGATTCCAGTTTTTGACATTCATCAAGGAATAATAATCTGTTATTCCGAATTTGTACTGTTTTCATCTAACAGGTGGAGAGAAGTATCATATCAAGGGATGTGCCGGAAAGGGTGGTTTTGCACAAGTATACAAGGCGTGTATTAGCAGTAATGCAGACGAAGTTGTTGCTTTAAAGGTGGTTATGATAAATCTAGTAATCTTTGTTTTCTATAACTAGATTTTTTCTAATATAGTAATATGGTTGAAGAGTGATTTATAACATGGTGGACTCTTGCAGATACAAAAACCTCCATTCCCATGGGAGTTCTACATGTACCGCCAACTTGATCATAGGATCCCAGAGAATGAAGTACACACTACTGTTCTTGTCATATTGTTTATTAGAGGCGTCAAATTGGGCAGGTTGGGTAATGGGTAACGTGTTGGCACAATCTTAAAAGGGTCTGGTCTAGTTGACCTGTAACCCTCTTTCTCCAAAGTTTATTATTTTTTATTTCACTTTATTTTTTCCTTTCCCCCACTTTTTTTTTTAAATCTTGTTAGTAAGATATAAGGAATTTTATGCATTAATACACTTATTGGCAAGTTTTAAACTTGTCGGGGCTTATTTGACCCATATCTTTTAAGCTAATCTCTTTGTTTTTTAGCTTACTTATCTGTTAAAGGGATAAAATTTAAACTGAAGTAATCCCTTCGTTAGTAAATGACCGCGAGATTGTGACCTCTACTATTTATTAATTGGCTTGTCAACTGCTGCTTATCTTCACTTGTTCCTCCCCAGAGATTGTCCTTTGGATATGCTCATAGATTGCATCTCTATTCAGACTACAGCATTCTTGTTTCAGATTTTTTAGCCCATGGAACGCTTCTGGTGAGTTTAGGAAATTATGTATTTTTTTAGTGATGTTATTATGTATATTTGCACTCATTGAACAATATTGCTCAGGATGCAATAAATACCTATCTTTTTAGTGGCGCCTCCATGGATGAAGTGCTGTGTATGTATTACACAATTGAGATGCTCTCAATGCTCGAAAGTTTGCATCGTAATGGCATTATTCATGGTGACTTTAAGCCTGATAATCTCTTGATGCGCTATGCAAGGTAAATTTAATTTTGGAATAGTTGTTCTACAGGATTACATCATTCCTTGTTTCACGATCTCTTACAGTAATTATATATACATCACCAAAGAACCGAATATTCGATCTGGTTCTCAGTTCTACAGTTCTTAAAAACGCTTTCCAGGTTTGGTCCTTAATACTGGCTATAAATACAAATCATTTCTAATTCAGGCATGTCCAAAAGCGAAATTGAATCCTTTCTTAGTTAGGACTTCCTTTTAAAAAAATAATAATTGTGAGACATGTGTTGCTTTTATATTTTTTAAATCTATGTAACAGCAAGTTTGTATTCTACGTACGGTCTAGTTTGGGACCAAACCGTCTCTGAACCAAAACCGAACTGGTTCCAGATCCTGTTCTGATTCCATTATGTGGTTCTGTGTTCCAGTTCGGTTACTCCTGATGAAACTGATTATAAGCTCCTTAGAGTTATCCATAATCTTAAAGGCTATATCTTTTGGCAGCGGCGATCTAATGGAAACTGGTTTTCAGACCCGTACTGGTTTTTGGCGTGAACAGGTTACAATTACAATCAGCAGTTTAGGAACAGTTTATAATAAGTTAAAACGCTGTTTTAACAGCATCATATGTGCTTTTTTGCAGGGACTTTGCCTTGTTGACTGGGGTAGAGGAATAGACTTGCAATTATTTCCCAACAAGACAAAGTTCAATGGAGATTGTCGAACATCTGGTTTCCGCTGTGTACAAATGCAAGAGAATAAGCCATGGACATATCAGGTATGATTGCAGTAGCAACCAATACCACACTGTTATGTTATGCAAGCTCATATAGTCACATTAACTTAGTTTGAGTTTACTCTTCTTTGACTTTTTGCTAGGTTGATACTTATGGCCTTTGTGTTATTGTTCATCTGATGCTTCACACTTCGTATAATATGGAGATCCAGAAGAAAGCATCTCCAGATGGCGGTTATTTATATCAACCAAAAGCGCCATTTAAACGGTATTTAATTCAAAACTAATCATGTTCTTTTACTTTTTTACAAAATATGTAATCAGGCTTTATCTCGTTCTCCCTCATTGATTAACCAAAAGTGAGTTTAACTTTGCATTAAAATTCGTTGTTGAGTTGAGAAGAACACTTTGGTGCACTTTGATGGATACTATAATTATGAGTACGAAACTATAATATTACAATACTAACTTAATTCTTCTGTACACGATGAATATTCATTACACTTAAAGAAAATTATAAACGTGTCATATTCTAACCAAATTATCATTATGTTGTGCTTCATGTTTACAGATACCACAAAGTGGAACTATGGAAAAAGCTTTTCTCAGATTTACTCAACCATGATCACGAAGGGGAATATATAAAGATGTTAGTAAACTTAAAGACATCATTCCAGGACTACATGTGCTCCAACCCTCTATTAATAAAACAGCTAAAACAGTTGCTAACAAAGCAAAAAAAATCAATGTGCTCTTCCAAGTAGTTAGATACTCGGATCATGTCGTTAAACAAGTTTAGCGATACTTTGTAACTTGATGTGATATGTATGATGCTGTGCGAGTCAACTACATATATGTGATAAAGCCATCTAATTTGCAAAATCTTCTGCAAATTCAATTTGTACATGATGCTATTTGTAGTCTATTGCTTCAATCTTGTTTATATTAATAAATAAAGTACAAAATTTGGATTTAAATATTTGTAGTGGCAGCTATTCTGTTTGACTTGTTGAATGATAGACAATGTACACATTATACACTAAATTTTTGGTAAGGTAAACAAGACTCTTCTTTGGCAGTGTTTACACCACACTTTGTTTCCCATCCCCTATCAAACGAGCTGCAAGTCTACCGACCCACAGTCAAAAGATACAAATGAAGCCAACACAATAAAGTAGGTATGTTACGGTTTCAATTTGAACATAATAACAATTAGATCCACATATAGGCTTCGCAGATTCAAAGTACAGCAAAACAGATACCAGATCAAGAAGCTAAGGTTGTCAACTTACTTCTGTAGGATTCACCAATGCATACAATCTTATATACATCTTAACAATTGTGCAATTAGTAGTTCACAATGTGGTTTCTCTAGTCAATATGCATGATCTAAGGCTGATCATTTTCAAGAAAACATCAATTGCCATTGGCCTCATTGGTGGAATAAATTCGGGATTAGTAATGAAATGTTTCAAATGGACTCTTACATAATGTACAATATACAGTTTATGCAGCCTGCCACACCCCTCTTATCTGCTCTACATAAGTCAACGTTTGGGTATCCTTGAGATGTAGTTAGGCTGCAAATCGAGTTAAGTGACCAACCTGCATTCAACAATGTAGTGTGACAGTTTAAAATTATATAAGAAAACGATTGGTACATCTAAATGTGTAAGACTAAATATTGGCCTAAAGAAGTGTTTGAAAAATTGATTAGATGAGATTAGGAGAGTGAAAAATCCAACCAATCAGAAAATAGACCTACTTGTAGGTCTATGTAAATAGGCCTATTTAGCATTACTCATTATATAAACATCGTATTTGACTTGTAAAATTAAACATGGCACTTCCAATTTTCATACAGATAAACATTCATTTGTTATTAATAAGCAATATGTAACACAAGGCAGGAAAAGGGCTCACTGCGATTTTTTTAATTAGGTTCATCGTTCTAAAAGATATATTAATATTAAACTTTTTACCATGATATTGTGATGAACAGGATGGTCATGTCAATTGGTTCATCTCCAAAATATCAACTTTTAAGCTGGCGGAAGTGAACGTCGACACGTGGGACACTCCATCTTTATATCCATCCATCTTTGTAAACAGCCAGAGTGGAAAAAATGATCACATGGAGTAACCTATAAACAACCATTTACTTAAAATTATGGTGACAAAAACTATATACAGTAATTAAACTAGAAGTTTCCAACAAATACCATGCAATCGTTTGGACGCTGAGTGAGATCAATGGCAGTCATGCATATGACACAATCGGTAGCATGACTTGAATCCTGATCAACCCTTCTATAATAACAATATTTCTCGGGCAATATCTGCATCAATATATCAAAATAGTAAATTAATCATAAGTAAATTGACCAAAATCTACTTTTATCGCATAAAGATTTAGATTCTGATTGTAACAAATATTCTGGGTCGAATGATTGGAAAAAAAACCCCAAATTGGCCATTTATAACTAAACACGTTGAAATAGCCACCTCTAGATAAATGAAAAGAAGTAAAGATGAAACCTGTCGAGGAATAAAGCATCGAGATCCAAGATAGTGTTGAACAATGAGAATTGCAGCCTGTACACCAACAAGAACACCCAAAGTAATACACCAGTTCTTATCAGGTTCGATTCGCATGAAGTTATGAGGACACCCAAACACGTAGAAAGGAATTGCAAGCCGTGTAAGGGACATTCCAATTATATATTGAGGATGCAGCGGTTTTCTTGAATCACGAACAACGTTAGTGATGATTTGAGGAATCCAAAACGAGTGCAAAATAAGAAGTATAGGCCGCAGATATCTGTGGAACTCATACATGAACAAAATACCACCTAAAAGGATTCCATCTGCCAAAATACAACTTTTAGGGCAATACAATTGAAAGATTTAAGGAATCAACTACTCTATATAAACCATGAAATGGAAAGCCTTGTAATAGAAAGAACGAATGAAAAAAGGTTAGGTATAAACATTTTTTAATGGCAAAAATACTTGGTTTTTAAGAAAAGTACTTACAGAATCGACTGTAAAGAACTGAAAGTTCACGTCTCATGGCTTCCCAACCCTCTCCATTATTCATAGAACGGCCTGCCTTCCATATTGCAAGAAGATACCTCATCTCAAAGATTGAGAACACTACAAACTTAAAAAAAGCAGCCGTAGCAAAAGCATTGAACAGCGACTCTGCAAGCCAAAAACAAATGGTGTCTGAGAAGATAAATTCATTGGCTAAAATTGTAACAAAAGACGTCAATCATCACGATCACAGAGCAACTAACATAGAGGATATGAATAACGTATACGATGGATTGAAAATTCTTATTAGACTGAGTTGCAAGCACTACACTCGATGTTATGTTTTTTGGGCAATTTCAACCCATGAATGTAAAGACGGCCAATTTAGATAATATTTTATTGAATACGGGTCAGAAAGGGTAACTGAAAATATAAATATATAAGATATGAACTATTTATGACTTTGGAATGAAGAAAGATGTTTACAGATACACACCAGGCTGACTTGACCCCACCCAAACTAACCGAGCCCAACCCATATTTGACATTTCTACCTACGTTATATTGCATTATTCACCCATTTTACAAGAGGAAAGTATAAATTCAGGCATTTAGCATTAATTTGTAATGAGGAAAAAGTTGGAGAACATTCTCAGATGGAAGTAAGAGAGCTTACCAACTAATATCCCCGCTGTCAAATGTAAGAGGCAAAGATAAGCATCCATGATAGCCTGTTGTCCAATCATCAATATTGATACTTTCGCAGCCCCCTGCAATAGATTGTGGAATCCACGATAGTATCTTATTAGTCATCAATAATGAATTTAACTTTAAGTGAACTTGAAAGTATGACTAATGAAAAACTTACAGATTGGGTATTACTATGCTCCATTTGCCGAATTAACAAAAGAACCTGGAGGAAAGAAATCTAATACGCAAAACATGTTTAAGGATCAACAAGAAAGCAGTAAATGATTTTAACCGATACTAGGCAACAATTAAGTAGTTAAAATTTCTACCCGTTACGAATAATAATAGATAGATGATGCAGCAAACTCTTTTCAATAAATTCATTGAGCATACGTATGCAACGATTAATTGAAAAGAAACATGAAGAGATGAGTTGAAGGATACAAAAGTGACCATTAAAGTGTAATTGACTGCTTTGTTGTAGTAAACCTCTATGTTGACTGAAGTCGCATTCATTAGCATGGGTGAGAAGCAATCTCCATCATCATCAGCAGAAGGGCTCTCCATCAAGCCTTCCATGTAATAACGATCATGCTCTCCATCTACCACAACAGAAAAGGATTGAATAACCAAATACTTGTTTCTTAGTTGATCCTTCCCCTATGTACATATTGTTATGTATTTATGTTTGTGTAGACACACACAGAAGAAACACAAAGAATGTTTCTGTTGACATAAAGAAGAAAAATTAAGTTTCGGGGAAATAATTAACTATAAGTTGCAGTACCATTTTGGGTAGATGAGACACGGGAAACTTGAGCAGAGATTTCAACGTTACAGTGTTTGTCCATTTCACTAATTGGGGCTGCGACAACAAATTCAAAACCTTCAAATTCCGTAGCAAAAAAGTTATTATAACAATACAAAGAGTGGGAAATAAAGAAAAACCACATTGTTTGCTCTTCCAAATCTTATCTCGTGGAGACTCCTGGAAGACTTGTGACGAGAAAACTCCAAGCTGCAAGGGCGTAATATAGTTACAATTAATAACAAAACCTAAGGCTGTTTCGAGTTTATTGTTATCCACAGAACAATTGCAAATTTACTTGTCCCTCCAATTTACTTAGTCAAATAAACACAAAAACGGGAAAATAAAAAGGAGCTCTTAGCAATCAAAATAATTATTTGTAGGAGTAAAAGAATAGCCAGCTTAGAGTAGCATTGCCGTATAACGTTATAAAATCAACAGGAAATAAAGGTTACCAAGTGGTATGGATTGGATAGTATATAATCATCTTCTTGACCA
This sequence comes from Pseudognaphalium luteoalbum, assembly GCA_963422505.1. NCBI lineage: Eukaryota > Viridiplantae > Streptophyta > Magnoliopsida > Asterales > Asteraceae > Pseudognaphalium > Pseudognaphalium luteoalbum. Next base: position 3,564,829 of record OY730192.1, read on the forward strand.
AATTCTCCCTCTCGCCCACTGCAAGTCAGCACAATGCAAGTATAAATAAATAAATGAAAACCATGATAATGAAATAAGGTAGCACAGTTAAGAGTTCAGTACGGTAACTTTATCGTAGCAATTTCATCACACTACTGAAATAGTACTTCAAGTCAAGAATGCGGCTAATAGTAGCATTCCTTCTTGTACATTAATAACAGAGCAATCAGTCTCCATGAAAGCATCAGTTGGCTTTAAAAGATTGCCCTTTAGCTAGCATGTAAATTACTAAAAGATATTGTTTACTTGTCGATATCTCAAAAGTTTATAAAAGATAGCACTAGAACATTAGTGAGATCAAGTTGGGCTATGCCATCGGGCCAACGTCATGCCAAGGCTACAAGCCAAGTGCTCTCATAGATCTGAATTGAGGATTGAACTGTCATTTTCTTGTAAACCAGACTCCCATATGAGATTACTAGGACATGAATGCTAATTTACTGGAAATATGAAGTTAAGCGATAAACATACATATGCAATTCTTCAAGAAAAAAATGATACATTACCTGTTGGCCACCAATCGGAGTTGTCTGAACGGCCATATGTATACTCCTTCTACCCTAATTTGTACACGGCCAACTTCAGGTTCATTATCAAACACATCATGGAAAATCATCACACCCTGCCATATCAGGTATCAAAAGTCAGTTACAAATTTAGAATTCCTTAAAAATAAAAATACAAATATAAATAAACGAAATATATACTTTGATAAGAAGTTAGGCATACATTAAAAAATCGGAAATTGCACATGTGATACATTGGCTTTCAATATCATATTAACAGAAATTTTGGCAACATTTGAAATCTTTAATGTGAAAGAAATATTAGTATACAACAGCAATATGATTATAACTAATGGTTACCTGAACATAATGTACACCGTTTATTTTAGTCGGCCTAGTGATCAACTCCAAAACCGAATTCCCGCTTGACTTCTTAAAGTCTGGAAACCTGTTGGTGGTATTTGAAGACTGGAGAAATCTCCAAGCTCCTGATATAACAAGCCAAAAAAGCACAACATCAGTTAAAAATACAAATGCCAAGTAAATCAATTGCGTAACAATAAAATAAAAGATAACCGGTCTTATGAATTACCATAAAAAAGATAGCCTAATTAAACATCTTAAACGTACTAACCTCTATAGGTTCCGGTTATATTCCACGCAGAAAATGGGCCCGGTTCATTCTCATCTTTCCTTACAACAAGCCACTGAAAGAAGCAGAGGTAAAATGATAGTACTTTACTCCGTCTTGGTTTTTTAATACCAAAACATTTGAGCTTATGATTATTTTAGCAAATTGAATCTAAGAATCACAGGCATTTCACACTAGAGTACTTCGGTTTCTTGCAAGCAAACCATCTTTCTTGCAGTATCCTATACAAGAGAGCAACTTTGGACAAAAAGTCCCAAGTAGCATAACCTTTTTTTAGCATTGACATCTTCGTACTTTTGCCAAAGGACTCATCTTTGTATCTTGAGACTTTAGTTCTATAGATTTAAAACTCGAATGCATAGAATCTACTACGACATTTTACTTTCACCTCGTTTCTAATTTGATCATGTGACTTACACAAAATCGTTACAAAAATCATCCAACTTGCAAAACCCATTAGAAAAAACATTAACCTTTATCAGCATGTTGCAAAGCTATTCGTCGAAATAAGAGGAATTAGTCAATTACCCTAATAATGAAAGTGCTATACTGCAGTGGTTTTACTAAAACCATTTTCTAAAGTACCTGACCACATTAAAAAAAAAAAAAAAAACACTCTTGCAGCGTACATTCCTCTCTACTATTTGCCCTAAAACTAAAGATTCAACAATTCATTTCATACCAAAATTCCTGGAACACTTATGTGGAAAAACTACATCTAAAGTTAACAACTTTATATCATATAACTAAATTTCACAGCAAAATAATAATAAAATAAAATAACAAGAAACTAACCTCATCACCCCAAGAAGGAGCTCTTTCTCTTAAAGGCCTTAATCCAACAACAAAAAGGGGCTGAAAATTTACGAGCAGAAGCCACAACAACAAAACCCTAATAATAAATTCATCCAGTTTAAAAAACCCCATAAAAAGATTGTTGATCACAGAAGAACAAAATATACCAAATAAGGGAGTCGGTAGCTAAATTAGAATCTGGGGTGGAGGAGGAACATTTATATAAGGTATATGAATTTTTTATATATAATATATAATAATAATAACAACAGTAAGAAATTTGGGGAAGGAAGAAAAGGATTGATAAAGATTGTTGCTTCGAGTGAAGTCAACAACAGCCCTAAAACCAAACTAAACTAAACTACCCATATATATTTTGAGTTGAGTTAGAAATTGGATAATGATATATTAACAACCGACGATTAAACCTATAAATATTTTCTTGTTTTTATTTCTATTATAGGGAGTATTATTTTATATTTAAAGTTAGTTATTTGTGTCTAATTTTGGTTTACACACATCTTACACTTTATTATTCACTTTTTACATCGACGGTTCAAAAATATGAAATTTGTTGCGCGGTTGGTCCATCTTTTAACTAAGATAACTAGCATACCCTTAATTTTCTGATATTTTATTTAAATGTAGTGAGGGTAAATTAGTCATTTTAGTTGGAAAAATGACTAATTGCACTATAATTTTTTATGTTTTTAAACTACCAGTACAAAAGGTGTAATTATATGGATTGACGGTGTTTTAGTTGGAAAAATGACCAATTACGTTACAACGTTTATATTTTTAGACTAGCGGTGCAAAAGGTGAATTATATGAATTGACGGTGTAATTGTGTAATTAACTCTACTATTTAATTTTAATTTTAATATGAATATATACTTTGATTTTTTTTATTTGAAAAATGTGTGGTATTGCTAGTTGTTATTTCACTAGTCAAATTCTAAAGATATAATATAACACCCTTCATTTTTACAATCCTTTAAATATAATATTTCAGAAGCGTAAGTCCAAATAGAAATTAATAATTTACATAATCTAGTCAACATATAAAATTCAACCTTTTTAAATCATAATTTATCAACATGGGTGTTATAAGAAAACAAGATATAACAATGATTTATACAAATCAATATCAGAGTCACGCCTCGTTGTCAAACCTTCCCTTCCATCCGACTTCTTGCCCACCCTTATTATATCCATAACTTGCAAAAAGTGTTAATGTGGGGGATTAACATAACGCTAAGTGAATGAATAATTAACCAACAGTCCAACTTAGCATAACAACCCTGTGTACAACAATTAACACTAATTACACAAATACACAATACAACTTTTTAACAATGCAACAGTTCAACAACATTACAACTTAATAATGAGGATCGGTGGCTCTTGAGAAACCCTATTGCCGCAGTGGCTCTCAAATAACACTTACCCAACCATATTCATATGGCCATAACGGACGAGACCGATAGCTAATGGTTATTATCCTCAAACACAAGTTCTACACACAACGAATGAAGCAAAACCCTGTGTAATTCATACAATAACCAACTAGCTCAATTAACCAGTTAAACCCGTTGACCTCATTAACAACCGATGCCCGAAGGCCAAATATATCACGTGATCACATATCCACATATTCAATCAGGTCAACATATCAGATTAAACAGTCTATCACCAATATTATTACTATTAAACCAAAATCATCATGGCAAACAAAAGCAGTAATAATATGTTTACCCGTTGTAACCAAACTTGTTACAACTAAATCACACTAAGGATTAAAGATTCACTCACCGACTACCTCAGTCGTCCACTCAGTAGTATAATGTCACCGAGTCTTCTCCACGTCTGAAAATATAACAGAATAACACAAGTTAGTCACTTGTCTCTAAATCTATATAACATCACTCCAATAGATTTACACCAACAATTCTCAATTACTCAATTCATATAAATTAACACAATTATCAATATGTCAACACATTTAGTAACAATAAGTTTCATAGTCACTAATCACAATTATATTTAGTAGCTACAATATGATATTTAACCGAATTACTTCTAAGATTATGAATAGCCCTCTTAAACATCAATATTCATAATCAATTATCAAATTATGATCATTAACAACACATCATCATTTTAATCTACTTTAATTATCATTAATCAACATATTCTCAAGAACACCTCTTGAACACTTAATCAACTTACACATTTTATCTTGAATGATATTAAGCATCATCATTAATCAACCATACTATCTTTATTAACAACAATTATCAATTGATACATCCTCACTCTAAGCTTTTAAAATCACCATTCATGAATAACCAATCAAATTTATAACTTTATTCATGAACATATATCAATTTCACCATTTCTAGCTTAGGGTTTCACTTATAATCTTGAACTAACTATCAACTAACCATTTTAACATGATTACAACCTTCACTTTATAAATAACCAACTAAACTCATCACTTTATATATAATCATACATGCAATTCTTCAATTCTATGTTAAGGTTTAGTTAGAAATCATGAATTAATCCTTAACTAACATCAATTTAACAAAACCAAGCTTCAATTTCGGATTTTAACCCATCAATTAGTTAAAACCCCAAAACCCCAAATTATAGGTTAAATAAATGAAGAACGCATAATCATACCTTGATTATAATGATGATAGAAGCTTGAATTCGTGTTTAGCAACTTCAATTTAATGGAAGAAAGTGAATTCATGAATCAATTTAGGGTTCTTGTGTGTATGTATGCACTTATCGTATGTATGTATGTCGGTATATGAAAAAATAAAAGACCGACTCAAAATATGAGTCTATTACATAATTATTCAAATTTCATTCCCCGTACTTATCATTGTCTGGAACTTAAAACCATTTACGGGGAAATATTATTTTATTTTACCGTCAACTGAATTAAATTAAAACAAGTAATAATTTATTAACCACAATAAATTATTTGACTTTTTTTCTCATTTATTTTCAAATAACACAACACACCTATTTTCTGACACATTAAATAATAATTCACCGTCAGAAAATATTAAAATACTACCAGACCCGAGAAACGTGTGTTACATATAATATTATAATAACCGATCGATATTATGAATAAGTAGTTGGGTGTTTTATTATTCTTTCTTCCCGTGTGTTCTTTACTTAATTAATCATTAAAAAAAACTAAAAGTAAAAGAGATGGTACGGTGACTAGCTACTCAGACCATTTGCAATGATGCAACCCATCATGGGGCATTCTGGGTGTCACATCAGCGTCGACGCCCAGTCAGCACGTGCAGTGGTAAACTCAGAACGCCCCAGAACGCCCATCATCCCCCCTTGGCCCCACCATTTTCTTTTAATTTTGATTTTTTTTTTAAAAAAAAACTAACTTTTCTTTTTAATTAAACTAAACTACAATTTATTAAGTTAAACAAATTCATTTCATTAACTTAAATAAAAATACAATATAAAATAATTAAACAAACCAAATACATTTCATTAACTTAAATAAAAATACAATACAATACTTAAACACACCACACTAAAATAAAAGTTCAAATTACAATGCGAGACAGTTACAAATAAAATAATACAATACAATAATCAAGTTGGAGGCAAAGGTATGCTGCGGAAGTTAGGTGGGAGCGTCCAAATGTGCTCGGTGAGATCATACTGCAATTGGTCATGCACTTGTTTGTCACGTATTTCATTTATTCGCGCTTCTCTATCTTTCAAACGTTTCCTAAAATCCAGACGAGGCCGGTTAGCAGGATCATCAATCATCTCTTGTTCGATCGTAGAAATAAAAAACCATTATCTTCTTGGATCATGTTATGCAATATGACACAAGTGTACAATTGTATTCGCAACTTGTTCACACTCATAGCTCGTCCCGCAATCTTTAAAATTGCAAACCTGCCTTGAAGTACACCGAATGCTCGTTCGACATCTTTTCTTGCACTTTCTTGAAACCGCTTGAACTTGGCTCGTTTCTCATCAGTAGGAGAGTGATAGGCTTCCATAAGTGTACACCAATCCGGATAAATACCATCGGCTAGATAATATCCTTTTGTGTAGTGATGTCCATTGACATCAAAGGATGCGGGTGGACCGGTATCATTTTTGATGGAATCAAACAACGGAGAAGCGTTTAAAACATTAATATCGTTGTTTGAACCCGCCATGCCAAAAAATGCATGCCATATCCACAGATCATATGAAGCAACCGCTTCAAGCATAATGGTCGGGTGCCCGTGATCACCCCTAGTGTACTGACCTTTCCATGCATTGGGACAATTTTTCCATTGTCAATGCATACAGTCAATGGACCCAAGCATTCCCTTAAAACCATGTATCTGCTCGTGTCCTCTATAAAGCCGAGCAATATCGTTGGCAGTCGGCCTCCTCAAATACTCTCGAGAGTATAAGTCGAATACACACTTACAAAAGTTGTTAACGCAATCGTTTGACGTGCGTTCACCCATTTGTAAGTATTCATCGAACATATCGCCGGACATTCCATATGCCAATTGGCGTATGGCGGCGGTGCACTTTTGTAACGTGCTAAAACCAAGCCGACTAAGTGCATCCGGCTTTTGTTTAAAATAAATAAAGTGATCGGGAATAGGTTGAATAGAGTATTCGGATATACCTTCGACGATTCTGCAAAATAATTCCCGACGCATACAAAAACGGCGTTTAAACAAGTTTGCTGGGTACTTTGGGGTTTTCGAAAAATAGTCGCTCCACAATCGTTCTTGAGCACCTTGGCGATCTCTTTCAATATAGGTCCGATTCCGGGGTGGTCTCGAACTAGAACTAGCATCGGCTTCATTGTTTTCTTCTTCGTCCCAAGCTTGTAAAACTTGGAAAAGAAGTTCTTCTTCCGAATCCGATTCCAAAATAAAATTTAGTGAATCCATTTTTAAATTTGGTAAGAATTGAGAGAAAGTTGGATGAATTTGGTGTGTGAAAAATGATAAATGGAGTATGTATGTATAGAGGTTTGGAAAAAAAAATAATTAAAAAAGAGCCGTTGAAAAAAAAAAAGCCGTTGAAACGGCACTTTTTAAAAATTTTTAAATTTTAATTTTTTTTTATGTTTTAAACGGTCAAAATCCATGCAAAATAATTAATTAATCGATGGGCCCCACTTGCACGCTCCCACGCAGCCCCGTGCTTCACTGATCAACGCCCCCAGAACGCCCCATTGCCGGCGTTCTGGGGCGTTCTGAGGTGCCAACTGGGCCAGAACACCCGCGTTGCAATAGGTCTCAGGGAGTTGTTTATTTACATTATTTTCTTCTAAATAAATTTGATTTAATCCAGAATCTTCATTTTCAAGAATCTCTTAAAATGTGATTGTCAAACACACCTTATGACTGGCTATTTAGTGAGTTGTTTGATTACATTATTTTATTCTAAATAAATTTGATTTAATAATGATTAGTTATAGTTAGTAATCAATTACGGAGTAATTAATTAATTGTTATTATTATTATTATTATTATTATTATTATTATTATTAGATTTGTTGTTATTATTACTAGGTGAGATCCCGTGACAACGCGAGACTTCGACATTTGATTTTATAAATTGTTTGATTAAAAATAAAGTCAAATGAAATTGTACAATGAACCAGACTTTTATATAGTATAATCCCCAACCATAACATTTAACATATACTCTATCAGTTTGGTACGGTTCAGGGTTTTTGTTTGTTGTTTTTTATTAAGTTATTAAAAATATATATGAAAATTGTTTTTTTGATTAAAAAATATTTTTATTAAAATATAAGACATGTCGATTTTAAAGAGAATATATTATCCAATTATTAGTTAAAAGTATAGAATATATGAGTTATGACTTTAATAGTTGTGGGTAAATATTTTAAAAATTGAAAAAGGTGTAGGAAATAATTTTTGACTGTAGGATCTTATAGATGAAATCAATCTAAGGTCCATATTTCTCCATGATATTCTGTTTTAATTATATAACTAGGTAAATAACCCGCGACAACGCGAGTTATGACATTTGAGTTTGTAAAATTCCCGTTTAAATTAAAATAGTTTATTTGTTGTAATTGTAAAATATCCTTCAAGATCATTATATAATTAAGATTTGTAAATACCACAGATCATGCACTTTACAAACACAAATTATATTACAAAATTAGAAATCTTTTGTACGATAGTTTGTACAGAAGTAAAAACAGTTGATGCTACTTGAGTTGTAAAAGGGCCAAAGGGGGTAAACCTTTATTAGAAAAATGAACAATATACATCCATGTGAACTTAAAAGAACCATAGCAGACTCACATAGGAAGGATCAATAATATATAACAACAAAAAGAATAATGACACATTATTAATATTAATATTAATATTAATATATGTTTATATGTAGGTGTAGATTAAAAACAGTTGTTAGTTGACCACAATTAATTGCTGGATAATATTTGTGAGAACTTGCATCTAATGTGGTATTCGTGTACGTATTTATTCATAAACAATGTTTTAGAAATTTGGATGCTTGACAATATGTCTTGGTTCTCAGCTCGTTTATACACCAAATAATTTTATATATAACGTAATTACGAAAGTAACTTAATTAAGTGTCTCTAGCACATAACAGAAGAGGATTTTTTTTCTTTTTCTTCAATAACAAAAATTTATCTAAAAAACACGTTCATTTCATCTTTCATTGTTAAAATTAGTTTGTAATGATGTAAAAGGTGGGTAATCATTGAAAAAAATCAATATCAACGTTTATTTACCGATGTTTCATGCAGTGTGAACTGTGAAGGGAAGAGCAATAGTGAGTGGGCCGGTTAATTCATGAAAATGGGCTTGGAGGCGCCAGCTTGTTTGGGCCCAAAGGTTTGATCAACAATTGACGTGGAATAATATGACAGCATTTGGGATTTAACAACAGTCCAGACAATCGGAGTTCATCATCGATGGACGATGAGGCCCAAATTTTGCACTGTGAAGTTGTTTCATATACTAATTACTAATTAGTACTATAAAAGTTTGGCCAACGAAGTGGAGCAAGTTAGATGGAAAATTTTACTTCCAAAATAAGAAATCTTGTAACACTTTCAGCAACAAAGAAAAAATAAAGTGATGTTTTAACCGATGTTAACATCATTTCCTATATTTGACTTTAGAAGTAGGTGAGATGAGAAAGTTAGGAATAAGTGGACGGATATCTATTTTAATTAAATAAGTTATAGTTTTATCTTGGAAAGTACATGTTTGTTTGTTCATGAAAAACTCCTCTAATTTTCAAAATTTGTTCTATAATACTGAAAAATTTGATTACGTGTTCAAATTTTGACTTTAGAGTTTTATAAGAAAAATGAATACTACGTATAATGCTTTCTTGTTACCCACATTTTTTATTTTGGAAAAAAAGAAAAATCAATCATTTACATTTGAAGGTATTTTCCAGATTACCTTAGTTTTTTAAATAATACAAAACTCTAGAAAATGAAGATAGTTATTCATAACTAAACACACGTTATAATGTTTCATTCTGGAAAGTTACGACAACAATGAGTGTTTTTAGGAGAATTAAATGCTTATATAATGTATAATAATAATATAGTATTTGTTTCAGATTACAATAAATAGATGTAAATACTTTATCCGATCACAAATAAGATAAATAGTAAGATAATCTTTATACATAGAGACATATATCTCATTTTATTCATCATTTCATTCCAATCAAAATTTAAGTAACATTCATGCTCAAGGGGAAGTTTATCAACAAATTTTACATAATTTTCATTGTTTTGGGTGTTTCAGGTATAATTCTCATATAGTATTCACACATCTCCCTTCTTCTTTTTATCCTTTCAAAAGAAAAGAAAAGAAAACTAGTTATGTATTATATGTATCTATCTTTTAATTTTATTTACAATATTTGTTACATCTACACAAGGCGTAACGCTTTTGTTAGTTATAAGAATTTCATGGATCATATATGACAATTTTTATTCAACATGTCTCACGGTTAAGTCAAATAAAGAGCTTGTCCCATGAAAAAATCTCAACTTCTTTGTAAGTAAATTTGTATAGAACATTGTTTCACGACAACGAAAACAGATTTGATAGATTTTTTGTTTTTCAACCCGTATCACGAAAGTCGGATAGTTTTTACTAACGTATGTAAATGGAACATAATGCAAATACGATGCTGACAAATGCAACGGATGAATCTACCAGCAAATATCCACTGCCTCAAGAGATTCGTTCGTGTCTTGAAACAATAGATCACTGTTCAGACAACTGTCAAGAAACATGTTGTGCGGGGAAATGTAAAAAACTACATGATAAAGGACATGGATTTTGTAACGACGCGCCGTTTTTTGGTCTCTCTTGCATGTGCGAGTATCTATGTTGAACTTCTTTGTATGTTAATCTACAAAGCAATCCATCCCTATAAATGAATAATAAATGTGTTCTTAATACTTTGGGTCAAGTTGGGCATGTCGAGACACTTTCTTGTTCATTTCTTGTATAATTTCGTAGAATTGTAGAATTGATACGCTTAAAAGTTCAAAACGATCACAGAAGAGTATTTTATAACCATAATCATATACTATGATACTTATAATGAACAATTACGAAGGTCCTTTAAACATTTATATACATCTTATATTACTTACATTTATAATAGACCACTGAGATTATAGTTAACTGCAAGGTAATTTCTCCTTTCGCCTTTTATAGTCTCTTAATACCCGTTCTCTCTCGCTAACACTGGCCACTAGAACCCACTTGCTGAACTCGACTACTTCCATGCCCATAAACGTAGCAAGAAGCCTGTACTGTTGTATCTTTTGCACTCTCAATGAAGCATTTCCATTTTTACTAACTGTGGCTGGTTTCTTCTTTGGCACAACGGGCAAGCATGGATGAGTTTGGGTAGATGTACCGACCTCTTGATTCACATCACATCCAGGCCCATGGCTGATGATATCTTCATTTCGATGAGCATAGACGATACCTGAAAAATAAACATTCAGTTAACTATAATTATAGAAGAAATTAATAAGAGGTGACAAATTTGACCCCAAATAATGGCTGATTCAGGATATGTTATCTCTAACGCAACAGCCACGTAATCGATACAAAAGCTAGCTCAATAAGAGTTGCACGTCGCCTATAATGTAATTTTTGGCATAAGACATACTAAATTATTTTACATTAGATTATTGTCAAAACAATATATGTATGTAATTAACTTTGGCCCATAAAATTTTCCATTTAGCCATAATCAAGATATATTACACATAATAATCAAACCACTTCTATCAAAATATTTGCCCAGTTAGAAATTCAAGTATAACGGGAACGAGGGAATAATGATAGATAAAAGTGGAAACCAAAGAGCAAGAATCTTACCCAACCCTTCGTTGACTAGGGGAGTTCTTTTATTGCTCTCTTTCTCCAACAAATCACCACTTTCAGATTCTAAAGAGAATGTGCCCCTTGCTTGTGGAGGTAGAAAACACATCCCAAAATCAGCCAAACTTGATTTTTCACCACAAACGCGTTCTTCTTCATGTTCATGTTTATGATCATGCTCATATTTGCGATCATGCTCATGCTCATGCTCATGTTCATATTCTGTTTTTTGCTTATGAATGATCTCACTTGTGAAAAGCTTGTCAGACAAATCACGGAACAAATTACTGATCCCAAAAAGCTCACCTTGGAACTCCTTGCAATCCTGAAAGAAAAGGGTGCTAAATGAATGGATCCAAAGGTTCTTTAAAATTAGGAACATTTATACAGATGGCTACAAACAAATCAGGGTTTTATCAAATAATTCAAGCTCAGTCAAGTAATTCAGGCTGCAAACAAGTCAGGCTTCTAAACCTATAATTAGGTATATGTACATGTATGAGTGAGTTTCTATACCTGAACACCTTCAAAATAACGTTTTTCCAGTTTCCCGGATACAGCAATATTTGAGAGCTGTTGTTTGTAAACCTGGCGTGAGTAAACAAGTTCCTCTAGAGAACCAGCTGCTAAAAGCCTGAAAACCACAACATGACGTTTCTGTCCAAATCTAAATGACCGGTCCTGTGCCTGCAAATCATGAGCAGGGTTCCAATTTGGATCGAATATGACTACACGATTAGCACTGACTAGATTCAGTCCAAGCCCACCAGCACGGGTTGATATCAGAAAAACCTGAAATGAAAATTCTTATGTTGGAACTCCAATTTGGTGATAAAGAAGGAACTGAAAAGTAAGAGATGGTAGTTTCGGCCTATTTGCTTATGAATGGGCTCGTCTTATATCTAACAGGTAAAGCTAGCAAAGAAGAAATGGGTCTAAAGTCACCCAAAACATCCTAATCAACTTATTCAAGAAATATATACTTATTTAAAACATAATTTTGATATCATATTTGACACACCAACTATTTACAGTAATAAATAATTTAAAAAAAACACTAAATATTCTTGACAACATGTGTTAGAAGGGTCAATCTAACGCAAGTACTTCCTGGCTATTTTGATCTGCCCCCATTTTTACCACATACCCAACCTGCCCACTTTTGCCACCTCTAAGAAATGCATATGAATGTACTCTTAATATTTACCTGTTTGCTTGGGCTTGAATTGAAGTCATCAACAAGAGATTGGCGCATGCCGGTCGGGGTAGAGCCATCCAGCCTTGAAAAACTATATCCTTTCCGTATAAGAAATTTTTCCAGTATATCCAACATCCTACAAGAGTAACAATCAATCCTATAGCAGCAAATTAAAGAGAAGTATATTTGTACATTGTACTCATTATTAAACTTGTAACAAAAAATGACATTACCTGACAGAATAACTAAATAGAAGGATCTTATCCGAATGTAAAATCCAAGATGACATCAAATTTTCCAAAGCTCTCATCTTCCCACAATGCTGAACATCGCTCAGACCCATAAAACTCTCATTTTGGATATAACCTCCCACCAAATCGATATCACTACCAAACACGGCTGAGGCAAAAACCTTGTCTTTTTTCTGCTTATCTGAGTCATCTCTGGGATTGGGTTTTATGAGCTCCAAATGATTGCTTATCTGTATAACACAAATCAAACTGTTTAATAGACATGGTAAGGTCAGGTAAGGCCAAAACGTAACAACTTTAAGCCGAGTCAAAACCGGTCAGGTGAAGCATGGACACTTTTTTTTAATTACATCCCTTTATTCACGATATAGTCCTTTTTATGCACTTTAAATTTTCTTACATGTAAACTCCGTACTTTGTAAGTGTGAAATATATGTTTGGCATACAACTGTTTTATGAAAGTTGCAATATGTTTCTTAGGATGTTCTTGAAGATTGATTCGATTCTAATTTACTCGGTATACATGTAACAAATTATGAGTTATTGTGCTTTCAAATTCTTTTTGCTGCATAATTAGACAATATTGTTAATCTACCTATATTAACAACCATTTTCCTTAAAGCTCAGATAACAAATTATCAATTCCCCGTGTAATAAGTTCATAAACTAGTAGGAGTATAATAATTAACAAGTAAAGGTAACCTGCTGAAGCTTTGTGAGGCAAGGAAGAACAAGACAAAAAGGGCACGAGTCACAACCATCTGGACTATCCTTATGAAGATAAGGCCAAATAACACCATTCGGAACGGTTCTTTTACAGCATTCGACTTGCTTTAGAGGGCTCCCACAACTACACGGAAGATCCTTATTTATTAGACATTGAATATCAGGTAGTTCTAGCATCCTCTTATAAACGCGCTTTTGCACGTCACTCATTGCACAAAATACAACATTATCTTCCTTACCCATCATCAAATGTCCAATTGTTTCCTCTTTCGTTCGTCTCAGTAAAAATTTATTCAAAACCGACACCAAATGCTGTTTCCGTTTTTGAGCAATCTGCACAAACTTTTCGGGTGCACTTGATCTCTGGCCATGCTTTAACGCCTCATCATAATAATCCCGAAAATGTTCACGGGTGCCCAACCCACCAGGTACAACCCAGTCAAAGAGGTTAAATAGCTCCATAATTTTGTTTTGCATTACAGTTCCTGTTAGACCGTAACGTTTCCGAGTTTTGATAGCTAAACAAGCTTCATAAAGTTTCGATTTTTCATTTTTAAGACGATGTGCTTCGTCAACGATCACAATCTCCCAATTCACTTCTGATAAAATGTTCTCATGAATTCTGTAAGTATCAAAACTGGTTATAAGTATTTCGACTCCATGAGATTCAATTTTTTCAAAAATAATATCTCGGTTAGTGCCATGGTATATAGCGACACTAAATGTTGCCCACTTTGAGAATTCTGACTCCCAGTTTTGAATAACAGAAGACGGGCAAATAATAAGCACGGGACCTTTCTTATTGCTTTCATTCTCTTTTGGATTTGTTGACTGGCCATATTCTCCATCTTTTCCATATACAGCAGAAAGGAACGCAATTGCTTGAATAGTCTTCCCTAATCCCCTGATCAGTTGGTAAATACATATAAATAAATAAATATTGACATTTGACATGGAGTTAGAATAAATTAGAACAAACCATTGAAGTTGTGAAATAATATACAATACTGGAACACAATAACAATATACGTTGAGAATAAAAATATTACTATCCATGCCAATTTCAGTAGTTTAAGTTGACTTTTTACTACATGTCTACACATATAATAATATTTCGCTGCAATAATTCTCAATTGTTATCTATATAAAACATATCATACTACTTTGGCTAGTATAACTTATTGTTGTATGTTATAAACGTCTTTCTATCGAAATCATATTTGCAGTAAAATGAAAGCGGAACTAAAGTATGAGAGTTACTTTCTCAACCAAAACAAATCCACATATATCAATCAGGCTTGTCCACTTTATCACTTGAGTGGTATGGCAAATTATTAGAGTCATCTTGATCAACTAAGATCGAAGTACACATATGCAGTTGCCATATATATTTATTAAAGAACACATACAAAAATGAATGATTTCGTCATTTTCTTTAACGGCAGAAGTATATAAATATTAGCAAGATGCGAGATAGTACAAACACCGACAGCAGGGAAAAACACCGACGGCAGAATTATATAAATGATTTCTTCATGTATATAGGCTGTAATAAGAACCACTTACATATCATCTCCTAGAATACCTCCAGAGTTCTTTTTGTACAAGTTGTACAAAAACTTCACTCCTTCTCTTTGATGTTCTAGAAGCCTGCAATTTATGGAGGCCGGTACCTGCAATGAGTTTGTTCTCGAATAAGATATCGTCAAATTTCTATCCATACACAACAGAATGCTATCTCCATTGGAGGTATATCAAGTTGGAAATTTAAGACCAATATAAGCTAAGGAAGTAAGATGATAGATTTTCTCATAATCATTCAAACAGTTACAAAGAAAGATGGGATATTTGAAAAAAGACAGAAACTCTAGACTGACTTATTACCTCTAGCTTTATTTATTACAGAATGCTAAAAGGTATTATCACCACTAAATGGTACAGTATATTGTGTAGCACCTAGTATTACACTAATACGTTGCTCTTTACATGATGAATGATGAGGTCACAAAAGGAAAAATATGTCTCCTAGGCATGGTAAAATAATAGTATTGACCTTGAAATCTTCTAACGACAATGGTTTTCAAACTAGATGGATGCCATATGGTCTTAACTACTCTTGAAGTCTATCTATTGTTTCTCTTTTAACCCTGTGTAGTGCCATAAACGATCGTTCCGGAAATGGTTAAATCACACAAAAAGGAAACTTTACCAAATTTCTCAATTCAGGTACTCTCTAACTTCTTCTTTATTTATTTTTTTAGTTATTTAAGATTTCATCACCACCAAAACCTGAAAAAAGTGTTCTTTCTATATCTATTTAAAATGTAAGGTATTCAAGTTCTGTAATGATAAAAATAATAATAAATAAATAAAATGATTTTTTTTGTATGCTTCAAAAGTTTAAAACATCCCTTATGATGGTATTAAAAAAACTTACAGTAATACCTACAAATTTGACAATAAACAGAAATTGAGTACATGAAATCAGATAAAGTTAAGTACTTTTTGTGCCATTTACCCTTCAATTCTCAACAACAGATTCAAATTTTGAATCTTTTTAACCTAAACACAACACACAAAATAAAAGAAACAAAGTTTAGGGCTTTTTCTATAATTAACCTGCACAACAGGGGTGTGACCAGATTCTGAAAGCAGTAAGGGTTCATAAGGTCCAGTAGGATCAAAAACTTGAGGTGGGATGATACCCAACAACGGTCTCTCAATCCGAAACCCGTTTTCTTGATTTTCATCTTCTTCTTCTTGATCTTTATCTTGAAATTCAACATCTGGGCAAGAAGGTTGTTGTTTGAATTGTTTGGTAGGAATCGAGGAATTGGTAGTATAATCATTGTGATCTTGAAGACGTAAGAGTTGTTGAGAGAGTGATGATTTTGGGGGTTTTCTAGGGTAATTGTTGTTTAAGATTGTTGTTGTTGAACTATTAGGGTTTAAGGATTGTGAATGGAATTGTGATTGTGATTGGGATTGGGATGAACAGGGTTTAAGGATCTCTTTGAAGCTGTTTAACGACATTATTGAGACAACCAACCCACTAGAGTTTCAGGAGGGAATGGTTTTCAAAGGGCTTATTTTCGATGCAGGGAGTGAAAAAAGAACTGCATTATATACGGTTGATAATATCATATTTGTAGCAGGGGTCAAAAGGTTTAGATCAGTCATTGTGTTACACACCAAAATTTTATATATAACTTTTTGTTGTAAATCGAAGAGGAGAGAAAAGAGATGTATGTTATTATTATGAACTCATGGGGTATATATAGGATACAATAGATTATTCTCCAAGCAATAGTAAATTAACTAGGATTCTAATTTATCCGGTCTATCTCTTATGGATATGGACAACCATATTTATCTACAACACTCCCCCTTGGGTGTCCATTATAAAAGACTTATGCCTCGTTAAAACCTTACTAGGTAAAACCCAATGGGACAATATCCTAGTGAAGGAAAAAGAGTACATAATCTTTCAATACGCATGGGGATGCTGCCTCATTAAAAACCTTGTTAGAAAAACCCAGTGGGATAAAACCATAACTAAGGAAAAAAGAGTGCAGCGCGTATTCCCTCCCCCTGATGAGTACATCATGTGAGCTCATCAAGTCGACGCAACCCAATATCACGAACAAGCTTCTGAAATGTAGAATTAGGAAGTGCCTTGGTAAATAGATCTGCTAGATTCTCGCTTGAACGGATTTGTTGTATCTTAATATCTCCACAATTCTGTAAGTCATAAGTGAAGAAGAACTTCGGTGCAATATGTTTGGTTCGATCACCTTTGATGTATCCTTCTTTAAGCTGAGCGATGCATGCTGTATTGTCTTCATATAATATTGTAGGCGCCTCCGATCCCGAAGAAATACCACAACAATTACGGATTTGGTGTATCACATTTCGTAACCAAACACACTCTCGACTTGCCTCATGAATTGCTAGAATCTCCGCATGATTTGATGAGGTGGCTGTGATTGTTTGCTTTACTGAACGCCAAGAAATTGCAGTACCACCACTTGTGAAAATATACCCAGTTTGAGATCGACCCGTATGTGGGTCCGACATATATCCCGCATCTGCATAACCAACTAAACTTGTTTTGCATTGGTTAGTAAAATATAAACCCATATTTTTCGTACCTTGAAGGTAGCGAAATATTTGTTTTATTCCACTCCAATGTCTCTTTGTAGGACATGAGTTGTATCTCGCTAATAGATTTAAAGAAAATGATATGTCAGGTCGTGTATGACCAGTGAGAAACATCAACGCTCCAACCGCACTTAAGTAGGGTATCTCTGGACCAAGAATTTCTTAGTTCTCCTTCGGAGGTCGAAAAGGGTCCTTTTCAACATCTAGTAACCTTACCACCATTGGAGTGCTTAGTGGATGAGATTTGTCCATATAAAATTTTTTCAACACCTTTTCTATGTAAGCTTCTTGGTGCACAAGGATTCCATCCTTAAGGTGCTCAATTTGTAACCCAAGACAAAATTTTGTCTTTCCAAGATCTTTAATCTCAAATCCACTTTTTAAGTACTCAACTGCTTTAGGAAGCTCTTTTGGAGTTCCTATAATATTCAAATCATCTACATAAACAGCAATTATAACATACTCAGATCCGGATCTTTTTGTAAAGATACATGGGCAAATAGGATCATTTTTATATCCTTCTTTCAGTAGATACTCACTAAGACGATTGTACCACATACGTCCAGATTGCTTTAGTCCATATAAAGATTTGTTTAATTTGATCGAATACTGTTCTCGAGAACTTCCTTTACATGAATCAGGCAGATTAAACCCTTAAGGGAGTTTCATGTAAATTTCTGTATCAAGTGAGCCATACAAATAGGCAGTCACAACATCCATTAGACGCAAATCAATTCCTTCTTGTACTACCAGACTAATAAGATAACGAAAAGTTGTTGCATCCACCACTGGAGAATATGTCTCCTCATAATCAATTCCAGGTCTTTGTGAGAACCCTTGTGCAACCAATCGAGCTTTATATCTCACAATTTCATTCTTCTCATTTCTCTTCCGCACAAAGACCCACCTATACCCTACAGGTTTAACGCCTTTAGGTATACGAACTACCGGTCCAAAAACTTCTCGTTTTCCTAGAGAATTCAATTCTGCCTCAATTGCGTCTTTCCATTTTGGCCAATCATCTCTTTGTCTGCATTCTTTAACAGATCTTGGTTCTTGATTCTCATCACCTTCTATTACTTCTAGCGCTACATTATATGCAAATGCATCATCGGCGTCGATTTTATTTCGATTCCATATTTTTCTAGACATGATATAATTTATTGAGATCTCTTCATTTTCAGGTACCTGAGGTTCTTCTTGAACCATCATGTCTAAGGCTTCTCCAAGAGAACCTTCTGGTGTATCCTTTGCCTCGATTTGACCATCTTGAGTAGTTGCTCCCTTTTTCTTTCGAGGAACTTTATCTTTGGAACCGATTGGTCTACCACGCTTCATACGTGCATTAGACTCATTACCAATGTGATGTCCATCCAATACATCAATTCTCACTGGAGCATTAACAGCTGGTATATATGACTTAGTTACTTTCTTTGGGTCAGTGAATGCGTCTGGTAACTAATTCGCTAATCCTTGTAAATGGATTATCTTTTGAACTTCTAAGTCACATTGTTTAGTTCGAGGATCAAGATGAGATAATGATAATTCTTTCCAACCGATTTCTCTTTCCAACTGTTTTTTCTCTCCCCCTAATGTTGGGAATACTGACTCATCAAAATGGCAATCAGCAAATCTAGCCGTAAATAAATCCCCCGTTGATGGTTCTAGATATTTGATAATAGATGCCGATTCATACCCAACATATATTCCCAACCTTCTTTGAGGTCCCATCTTTGTTCGTTGTGGTGGAGCAATTGGGACATATACCGCACAACCAAAGATTCGTAGATGGGAAATATTTGGTTCCTGACCAAAAACCAATTGTA
This sequence comes from Pseudognaphalium luteoalbum, assembly GCA_963422505.1. Lineage (NCBI taxonomy): Eukaryota > Viridiplantae > Streptophyta > Magnoliopsida > Asterales > Asteraceae > Pseudognaphalium > Pseudognaphalium luteoalbum. Next base: position 3,584,435 of record OY730192.1, read on the forward strand.
CTGGGGAGGATGTGTGATAACTTGTTGGCCTGATGCGTATTAGTGTTGCTACATGTAGAATTGCATGGCCCCAAGCAGAAACTGGTAGCTTTGTTTTCATTATCATGGGCCTTGCAATCATTTGAAGTCGCTTGATAAAGGATTCAGCAAGCCCATTTTGTGTATGAACATGAGCGACCGGATGTTCAACACTTATCCCAATCGACATACAATAATCATTGAATGTTTGGGATGTAAACTCACCAGCATTGTCTAGACGAATTGTCTTAATAGGATAATCTGGAAAATGTGCTCTTAATCTTATTAATTGGGCAAGTAAACGCGCAAACGCCAAATTGCGACTTGATAATAAGCACACATGGGACCATCTAGTTGATGCATCAATTAAAACCATAAAATATCTAAATGGTCCACAAGGAGGATGTATAGGCCCACATATATCTCCTTGTATCCTTTCCAGAAAATTAAGGGATTCATTCCTTATATTTGCTGGTGATGGGCGAGTAATTAACTTTCCTTTTGAGCAAACAACACATGTGATATTATTAGAGTCAAGAACTCTTTGATTCTTTAAATTATGCCCACATGATTGTTCAATAATTCTCCGCATCATAATAGAACCGGGATGGCCTAACCGGTCATGCCATAGGATAAAGTTATCTCGGTCCATCAATTTAATGACCGCATTTGATTCAATTGCACTAGTAATAGTAAAATATAAACCGGAGGAAAATGCAAATAATTTCTCAAACACATGCTTTTTTCCCGAAATGATATTTGTAATAAAAAGAAATTCAGCATGTCCTTCATTTGTTGTCTCAATATGATATCCATTTTTACGAATATCTTTGAAACTTAATAAGTTTCGTTTAGACTTGGGGGAAAATAATGCATTTTCAATTTTAAACTGTGTTCCTCCCGGTAATACTATATTGGCTCTTCCCGAGCCTTCTATTAATTTTGCACTACCAGAGATTGTGCTAACACTTGCTTCTTGAATAATAAAATTAGAGAAATATTTCCTCTTCTTGAGAATTGTATGTGTAGTAGCACTATCCACTAGACACATATCTTCATCCTCATTAGCCAATTCAATAATATGATTCATATTGCTTCAAAAGAAAAAATATATTATGACAAATTAAAATTATAAATAACCAAAATAATTAAGACTTAAACAACTTTATTCAATATAAGTCTAAAAACCAATCAAAATAACCAAATCAAAGGCATGTTATGCAACAAAGTTCAAACAATCAAAAATAAGTCAAAGCTAAGGGTAAAATAAAATGCATGGCATGCAAAATAGTTAAAAGAATGTGAATAATCAATCATTTAAAATGAAATCCCCAGTCTCCAAATGAGTTGCTTCCATATGTTCTTTACTTCCACGAGGACTATCAATTCTGTCATCCTCAATAGTGTAATTTGCTTCTACCCCTTTGCCTTTGTTCTTTTGGGATTGTTGGTACAGCTCAACTAGATGCTTAGCGGTACGACAAGCACGTACCCAATGATCTTCACTTCCACAACGATGACATACATTAGACACACCACCTTTAGCTTTGCCACCATTTTCATATTTATTGTTATTACCTCTTTGGTGATAGTTATTCTTAAATGAAACACCATTATAAACTCCATGACCATGTCCTTGACCACGACCTCCTCCACGGCCACGACCATAACTATGACCACGTCCACGGCCACAACCATGTCCACGTCCATGACCACGGCCACGGCCACGTCCATGGTCACCGCCATGACCGCGTGTGTTACTTTGGTCATTGTATGTTGCCACATTCGCTTCCGAAAAGGGAGCGGTACCAGTTGGACGTGTCTCATGATTTTTCATGAGGAGCTCGTTATTTTGCTCGGCTACAAGCAACACTGAAATCAAATCACAATACCTCTTAAAACCCGTTTCACGATATTGTTGTTGCAACAGAATGTTGGATGCATGAAAAGTGGAAAATGTTTTTTCTAACATATCCGCATCAGTTATTTTCTCCCCACATAATGTCAATTGTGAGGTAATTCGAAACATAGCCGAGTTGTAATCATTCACAGATTTAAAATCTTGCAACCTCAAGTTATGCCAATCATAACGAGCTCGGGGCAATATCACAGTCCTTTGGTGTAACACACTTCAAATTCACAAGACATTTTTTTTTTTTACATTACAATTACATTACGGAAGCGAATATTTAAAATACACATCATAGTGCATCCCAAAATACATACAACCTTTAATACCAAATTATCATAATTTGCTAAATACACACTTAGGTGTTATATTAAATCTGATACAAAATGTTTAATCCAAACACAACTAAATCAGAGTAGGCTTGTCAAACATCCCATTCGTCCCATACTTCAAGCTACCCACAATCAAAAGCTATCCCTGCAAGAAGTAGTGAGGTGGGATTAGCACGAAGCTAAGTGAATAGATCTAAAACTAACAATCTATATTAGCTTAGCAAATGTCTACAACATGTAACATAGAAGGATCGGTGGTCCTTGAGGTACCCTCATGCCGCGGTGGTTCCCCAAGTAACACTTATAACCAACTGAAGGCCAAACAGTGGTTTAACCGATAGTCTGGTACTAATACTACATACAACGCAAGTTCAGTGTCCAACACATGTACAATTCCATTGCGTTGTCCAAAGTAATAGTACACAAACCCAACACATAGTTGACCCCCACCAAATTCAAATAGTCCACAACTCAACATAGTATAAAGGACACCGATAATCATTCAAGGAATACCATCATGGCAGTATAATATTAAAGCAATCAATGCAGTAAACCAATTTACCAGTTGCAACCATTTGTTACAACTAACTTAGACTGAGAGTCCAAGATCCACTCACCCTTGACGATCGCCGTCTTCACTCAAAGGTCTTATCTTATTGAGTCTTCGATTTATCTGAGAACAAAATCAAAACCGAATTAGATTCTTGTATCAAGTTTATTACAATCTAACCATGCATATAATGTCAATTAATCGATTATTCTATACTTTCATTACTAGTTAAATAACATAGGTACATAAGTCACAAGTTGTCAAATTCGTCAGATTATAACTAGCAAACGCGATCCGGGTTGGGAGTGTCTGGATCGCGTTCCACAGTACAAAATATTCTGTTACAAATTTTCACTTGGCAACGCGATCTGGGCAAATGGCTAGGATCGCGTTCCAAAGGGTAAACTCAATCCGGACACAAAACCAACTGACCAACGCGATCCGGGTTGGGTCGTGTCAGGATCACGTTCGTAAGAGCAAAACGTGCTGTGGCCATTTTACACATAGCAACGCGATTCGGGCAATTGAGCTGGATCGCGTTCCCAAGCTTTCCAGCAATGGTTCAGACCTGCTAAAGCTCAACACGAACACTAAAACCCAAATCCGCAACATACCAATGTAAGACACGATTTTGACATAAAATTAACCACAAGTATCAACCACAAACATGTTATAACAACAAACAATAATCATTCAAGTCCTAAATCAACACATGCATTACTCATTCAACCTAATTTAACCAAAACCCATTTCACACATTCAAACCTAGAATTTCGCATTCAAGACAAGAACAAGATGATGATTTCAGTAACTACAATTCATTTAAGCATATTGGATTATACATGCATCAATCTTTCTACTCAATATCATCAATTGAGCTCAAGAACACTAAAATAATTACCTACAATGGAAAGGAAGGAACTAGATGAACAAGGTGGAGAAGAAGAAGATGTTGAATCAGTTGCAACACACAATCACAGCTTCAACAAGATGAAAATCAGATTTAGAGTAGTTTTCTTTAGGTGCATGTGTTCTTGAGAAAAAAGTGTGAGAGAAGTGAAAGAACTGAAGAAAATGGAAAGTGGTTGACTTTTCAGTCAAGTCCAATTAACATGCAGTGTAATCATATACCCGTTCCAAATCTATTGTCTGGAACCTAAAAAACTATTTGCGAGAAATACATTTTTATTATACCGTCAGCTAAATTAATTTAAAACAATTAATAATTCATCTAGCACAATAAATCATTTGATCGTTTGACCTATTAATTTAAATTATCCAATAATAGCAATTATTTCCAAATACAATTTAAATACAAGAAAGTAGTGAAAAAATACCGTATTTCTACTAGGCCCAAAACGAGGATGTTACATTTGGTGGTCATACCTGTCTTTCAAATTTGTCCACAGAATAAGAGGATCTTTGACAGTGAGGTATTCGGTTTTCAAAGTCTCATGAAGGTGGTGTCTTAAAAAGATCATGGTTTTTGCCTTTTCTTGAGGGGTGGTTTGATTCCCAGGCTTGATAGTATTTCCCAAACCACTTGCATCCAAGTGCATTTCAACATCTAGTATCCATGACAAATAATTGTTTCCAGAAATATCCAAAGCCAAGAACTCAAGTTTTGATAAACTTGCCATGATGAACTATATTATAAATCAATCATACAAAATTAACAAATGCGAACAAATTTGCAGTAACAAATGTAGTAGTTACAAATACAGGGTCGCATTAAGCAGAGTAAAAACATTCGCTTAAATCAATATTTATTATATTATAACATAAAACAACTTATTTATGATAACCTCTTAATAGCATTTATTTAGACTTTAATATTAATATTATACAAGGCTTATCCTAAATCATAGACATTTAAAAATATTTGGATCTACCTACACATATGATCACTTGATCCATTCGAGGCACATATATGTCAGATATAGTAATTAACTAAATAAACAATAAACCATATATAAGTTTAATATCGATAAGTATTGATCACATAATAATACAAGTATAATGAAATCATTGAATTAATCTGTCCGATATCAGGGACCATAGAAATCACATGGTTTAAAAGTTTTTAATCATACAAAAACCATGTAAACATCAAATAAAATAAAATAAAAACATAAATAAAACGATTCATCATAGAGATAAAGAATAAGTCATCAATTAAATCAGGTTAATAAATATATGTAGCACATATGTAGCATACATGTGTTGGATGCATAGTAGATGGACACATGTTAAGTTTTATGCAATTATGACCTCAGATTCCATGGAACATATATCAAGACGTATAACCTACCATCATATTATAACATGCTATTCGATCCGCTGCGATAAACGAAATCATGAGTTGAAGGGAAAAAAAAATTAAGTCGTACCTTGGAAGAAAAATTTGCCGACGGTATAACCTAAAAACCCGAAAAGAGAGTCTCGTGCTGATAACGTGTTGTAAATTGAAGAGGAGAGAAAAGAGATGTATCTTATTATTATGAACTCATAGGGTATATATAGGATACAATAGATTATTCTCCAAGCAATAGTAAATCAACTAGGATTCTAATTCATCTAGCCTATCTATTATGGATATGGACAACCATATTTATCCACAACACCTATCACTTTTTTTATATTATTCATTCTATCCCATTTAAAAATTCACTTTAATATTTAATAAATCAAAAGAATTATATTATTTCACATATTATTTAAAATATTCACTTTAATATTTAACAAATCAAAAGAAATTTTAGTAGATATATCTAATATTTAATTGGTGAAAGTGTAATTAGTGGGAAATCTTAAAACTACGTACAAAATCAAAGTGAACATTTTAAATAGGACGAATGTAATATATACTTATCCCTTTCCGATTTCTTCCTCCTACCACCCACCCACCACAAACTACCATCATCGGCCACCGGAATTTAATAAAGAAGAAAAAAATAATATATTTTTTTCAATTGTTGTATATAAAACAATTCAAAAAATTTAAATTATACTTATATCCTTTTATAATGCATTTTTTCGCTCCTTCTCTTCAAATACTCCATTCACTTACGATGGCCCACTTTTATCTAATTAAATTAAAAATGTCGCTTCTAACCTCACGTTGTATCATATGTATACTCAATGTAAACCTCATATAACTAGTATTTAACCCGGTCGTTGTCCAGTTAAATGGATGCCATAAAAAACCTCAGTAATATCATAAAGTTAATGTACATATACAACTCCATTTGCATGGAAGATGTTAATATATAACAAATGTTTGAGCATAATAGCGTATTAGCGTGTAACAATGCTTCTGTGTGTAACAACACAATGATGCTCATATAAGTATTTCACGCTTTAACAATGCTGGTAAATACCACTACGATCACATAGAAAGTTGACAATTAATTTATGTTTGAACTTTTATTACAATTACATTACAGATTGGACGTCCCTTATCTAAAACCCAATTTATTAGTTGTTCCCGTGAACTAAACACCTTCAAATTTTGAAATTATAAAAAACTTTTAAAACATATTGGAACATTACCATTGACATAATTACATATGTAAAAAAAATATGTGTAAACTGACCCTTAAGCAATATACACATATCACAACCTAAAGCAGTTGAGTCAGCCCAAAAAAAAGAAGCTTTTAAGTCTCGTTCATTACGTTAAGCTACCATGACGTTTCTTATTTACATATCATTCACACAATTAGGAAAGGAAAAAATCCCTTTCTCAAACTCAATACATACTGAACATGTCAGTGCATTCCTATTGCTTGACTATCCGCCCACATACACTTAATCTTATCTTTGCTATTCATAAAAGTGAAAACGTAATAATGCATTAACGATGTTACTATTCTTCCTTAATCGTGTCAATGACGCATTGACGGCATTACTCTTATTCCTTAATTGTTATTATTGATAATGGAGCTTTGAAAGTATGCAGACCAAATACAACCTTAAAAAGCATACATGGGCATTAATATCAATATATATATATATATATATATATATATATATATATATATATATATTCAAATAATGTTATTAACTTACTATTGTGTTTTTCGCTTTTAACTTTTCTTATATAACTTTTTGTATTAATCCAAATATACCACTACGATCAGTTTATTTTTATCTAGATTTTGATATAAAAAAAGTTGATTTCGAGACAAAAAAAAAATGCATTCATTAAATACATATCATATGAAAATAAAATTTATATCGAAATGTAGATAAAATTACACTGATTATAAATATATATATTTAGAATTATTCCAAGTATTATATATAAAAACTTATCAATGAAAAACAAAATGTTACGTAAATTAAATAAGTTACATATAAACACTACTTCATGTGGAGCGGTTTGGAGAGGTTAATCGGGGGGAAAAATTGTCATAAAAAAAACTGTCTCAAAATGTAACCAACAATTATGAGTTTAGATGGTCTAGATTGAAAGTTAATATGATCCAACGATTCAGATTTAAAGTCAACTCATAACTGTATTTTCAACTCATCATCAGCCATATATATGGGCAATTATCCACATATACCTTAGTAATTATTGTACCCTTGTATTCTTTATACATAAAATTCATATATCCATCATGAGCATATCTTACTTTGTTTCTTATGTAAAACTTGATATATCATTTCCACTATTTTCTAGTAGTTTAGAGTGATTGGATTGGAATTGGGCTCCATAAATCTCCTAATATAATATAAAAACTATGTGAAAAAAACCAAAGATATTTTTAGGGGGACAAACAATGAGAATAAGGATAAATTAGGCACCTCCGATGATGATTGTATGTATATTAGAGTAAGCTTCAAATTAGTGCAACACTTATTGTTGAGAATGTAGAAACCAACTAGTTCATTGAGACTGAGGTCGTAAAGATCTCGTGGAGGCCCACCATGAGAATTGAGAAGGACAAACAGAGTGGACTGGCGATGTTAGGGTCGTAAAGATCTCGACTTCTTTGATTTAAAATTGTTCCCCAAATCGTGACCCTTAATTTTTGTTTTTATGAAATATATATATTTCAAAAATCTTACTTTTACATGTCTAAAAATACACCAAGTTAATTCATACAATTCATACCAAATTTATACAATTCAAACACAAACAATTCATGTAATGTTCTGTTATTGTACTCCTTTTAATTAATGGCAGATAGTCGTTCCACGATTAGCTGTCACCACTCATAGGGATCTTAAAGAGCTCGTACAAAATTTATATAACAAAACCCATACTTGCTCTCACATTTTTAAAACTTCAATTTTAAAAAATGACTAGTCATAAAATTTCAAACAAAAATTATCATTTTTTCTGTTCAATTAAAAATATCACATGATATACTTTGATCGAACTTTTCCCCTCTGTTTTTTTTTTTTAATTTTAAAAACAGTTATCACATATGATATCAACGCCGCATCTGATATTTTGTAGTAAATTGTACCCTTTGTAAAATTCATCAAAACATAAAAAATCATCCAAATTCTTTTATGAAATCAACTCTCCTTAACTTCTCTTTTGTCATCAGATTTTTTTAGTGAAATCAATAATCATTCATTCTTTTTGCCCCTTCCAAATTTTCATTAGCATCCTTTTAGATACATGTAAAACACTTGCACGAGTTATATCATCTTTATTTGCATTCTTTAATTTACTATACCCATCATAAACATTTAATAATTAAATTAATGCAGACACGTGTTTAAGACATCATTCTTACTCATTTAAATATTGCAAAGGTGATTTGGGATGCCCGCTTGTTAGATTCTCTAAACCACATGATTAACTTGACTTAAATTGTAAGCTTACACACTTGTGATTTTTTAACTCATTTTAACGCCGCTTATTTCTTGCTTTCTTAGTTTTTTCTTTTCTCAGTCTACTACTTCAGTGCATCGTGTTCAGGTAACAAGATTTCAACTTTTTGATTTTATTTTGTTTTCACTGGTAAATGATGTAATGGGTTATGATTCTGATGTTATATATGCGATGAATGAAGCTATTTTATCTTTTGATTGATAGTCTGCACACCATGTGTTTGATAAAATGCCTAACTAAGTGTGTGATTCTATATACATTAATCTGTTGTTAGTTATTAAGTCTCTACTTATTATACCTGACAAGCTGAATGAAAGACTTGTACTTTATGACATTAAGTTTGAAATATAAATTCATCAAGCAATCTTGTTACTATTTTGGCACTGATTTTTGTTTTTTTATTTGGTTATAGTGTTATCAGTTTAATGTGGTAATTGCCTCTAATTATTTTGTCGGAAGTCCAGAAACTGATTTAATGTGTTGGTGAATGTTTCCGTGTCTCTACTTTCAACAGTTGGTTTTTTAGTCTGCGGTATTTTGAGTTAAATCTCGTTTTCCTGGGTTCGGGTATCTGGTTGTACAGTTGCTTAAAACACATCTGTAATATTTTCTATGGGGTAAAGGTATGGACTTACGGTTCATAAAAATAGACTAAAAAATGAAAAAATATATATAAGGAAGCAACCTAAGCATAGCCATATCTATAAACCAAACTAGCCGTCTAAGCTGCCATGTATATTATGAATACAAGGATAGAACGAGCTTTAACGATAAAACTAAGACCCATGATCATCACATTGCCGTCTCATTTGCCCTGCACATCTTGATACTGTAAATTCCCTTACATAAAACAGTGGCTATACTAACATAAAGCCAATTTAGCTGACCCCGTATAAAGCAACACACTTTACACTACTTAAAAACACTTCCCATCATTTGTTAGTGAGCAGCACTACTATAATTGGATAAAGTTTGTACCCTCTCCATTTCTAATAAACAACGTTTCTTGGATGGTCCTGAAAATGCTCAGGTTTTATTTTCTTTTACCTATAAAGAATAATCATTTGAGATTTGTAAATTTACAGTCTTCATTAAGTATGCTCATGAGTCTCAGCCTACAATATTGTTACCCTTCGACAGGACTTGTTTCTTGATTAAGATTTCTCCAGTCATAACTACGTACTTGTTCTATGTGAACAGACAAACAATTTGCTCCTGCAGTTTCGTGGCAATTAGAATGATAAAAACTTTGGCTCTTCCTAGCAAAGTAAGCAGCCAACGGAATCTATTATTGCTTCTAATATTTTACCTATTGCATTTGCTTTAAGTCTCAAATTTATCATACCGTATCTTCTTTTTCTGAATACACTGCTCGTATACATATCTTGTAGAAGTATAATCTAAAATTCGAACATTATATCAGTTATCATCATACAAAAGTCATGAATACCACTTCAAGTTTGATATCTGATTGATCAAGAGTTTTGCACACAAATCATGATATTTCACTGTCTTCGGGGGTGTTGTATGTTCATTGTGAAACTAATCGTCTGTTCAGTGAGACTAGTAGTTTCAGTGAGACTAGTAGTTCCATATATTAGTTTATAATGTTTGGATAAACCAAAATATTGATCAAGAAAGGGTGAATCAAAATTACGCAATTAGGCCTCCTGTTAAACTAAGTCGAAAGAAATTAACCCTAATTTCCTGACTTGCATCTCTTTATTTAAGAAAAAAATTATTTGGGTCATTTGTGTATTAACTTCTTAAATAGTCAAAATTTGTCAAACACCAAACAGTTTGATTATCTGATAATTACATCATTCAATTGTTGATATATAGTTGAAAAAAAGGAAAGTGATTTGTTACTTAATAAGGTCTGCTGCTCTTCTTTTTGCTAGCCCTCGAGATTATATAATTCAAATCACAGAGGTTTCAAACGATTCAAAGTCTACGGAGTGAGGATGGAACTTTCTATTGCTCAACCAGATGATTGGCATCTCCATCTTCGTGATGGTGAACTTCTCGAAGCTGTGGTCTCTCACAGGTTATTTAAATATTTCTATTATCTAAATATATCTATTATCTCTCTCTCTCTCTCTCTCTATATATATATATATATATATATATATATATATATATAATTTCAGCTTGATGATCCTTAGTTATTGAAGTACCCTGATTCCCTTATTTCCGTATCATCAATATATTAAATACTAATGTGCTTAATATTGACAGTTCTCTTTGATTACTATTCTATTCATATAGTGCAAAGCAATTTGGAAGGGCAATAATCATGCCGAATCTGAAACCACCAATTACAACTACCGCTGCTGCAGTGGAATATCGCGAGTCTATCCTGAAAGTACTGCAAGGCAACACCGACTTTACACCATTAATGACACTGTATCTGACGGATAAAACCACTCCACATGAAATCAAACTAGCAAGTGAGTCTTATTGAACCCTTTTGACCTATGAGGATTATGAATTATCTCAACCCTCTGTTTAATAGTAATCTATTATGATGCATGTCAATTCTTTCTGTTATTTTGTAGCGTATTCATCTTCTCCCTAGTTTTATTATTGATGCATAAAGCTGTTATTTTGCAGATCTGACACCTTGTTGAGGAGAAAATTTGTATTAGCTCTTGAATAGCTTCTCATATTACAATGCCAATAGAACAGTAGAAGATGAGTACTGTTGTGGATATGTGGCCTGTTATGTATAGTTGCAGACTAATATGGACATCAGTTGTATTTATTTTATGTTACATAATAAACGTAGTTATAGTCTTATAGATACATGATATTTTAGTACACTATATAACAAGGATGGCTAACAATACACTTACATTACATATGTACGTTCATTCTCATACATGTTGGAAAGAGCTTTAAGTTTTTCCTTCAAAAATGATGCCTAACATATTTAAGTTCTATTAACCACACTTTTTGAGGAGGGCTCGTACATTTTGACAAGGCTGTTAAGGTTACCTAAGTATCGAAGCTCTTTAAGTATCTTTTTCATCACAATAGATGCTAGATTTTATGAGGTTGCTAACTATGCTTGAAATGCTTGAGTTTCTTGCATGAGGAAATTAGAAATCTTGATTCACGATATCTATCTATCGGCTATTTTTTGACTAACCGCCTCTTGTATGAACATATTTACAAATATGCTAGTGTCACCAATTGTCTAATTATAAGCTGCTTGACAGGAGAGAGCGGGGTTGTGCATGGTGTGAAGTTGTACCCTGCTGGTGCTACTACGAATTCTCAAGATGGTGTTACAGATTTGTTTGGGAAATGTGTACCTGCACTGGAAGAAATGGTTAATCAGAATATGCCTCTTCTGGTATTCTCATTGTTCAACATCTTCAATTACTTTTATTCCTACTTAATTCACAGAAAAAAATTTAGTACTAGTTTCCTTTCATACATTTATTTAGAGGTGGCAATTTTAGACCCATTGGTTAATTATGGGTCAATTTGGTTAGTTTTTAGGAGGGGATGGGTTTGTTGGGTCTCCTCCCCATTTTTTGGATGGGTCTAAATGGGTTTTTCAATATAACCTATAATTGTGTAACAATTAACCAACGGGTTTGGATAGGTCTAGCGGGTATTTTTTTTTTTCCACCTCATTTCATTTTTCACTCAAATAAAAAAAAAAAAGTTTGGTGAACCCGATGACCCGACCCGAGACCCATTTGACCGGACCCGTTTAGACCCATCCTTCTAAATGACCCATCTAGACCCGGACCCATTTAGACCCGGACCCATCTAGACCCGAGACCCGACCCGACCCATTCATTTTGCCACCTCTACATTTATTCCTGTTTTAGATGGTATTCACATCTCATGTAATGTTATTATTGAAGCCACATCACTTGAGTTCAAATTCGATGTTTTTGATATTATCTGGATTCAGGTAGTTCAAAAATTAATTGAGCCAAAGTCATTAAACATCAATATACGAATATGTAGAGTTATCTGGTTCTGTATCTAGCTTTGACTAGTGAAAGTAATAATCTTTGAACTTAAGAAATAGATGCTTTTGTAAATGACAACTATTAGGAGAAAATAAAAATAAAAATAGCTTTCCCCCCTCACTTGTATTATATGATAAACGGGAGACAACTTTTGATGTACATATCCTTTTTAATGGCAACCAGATTATAGTTAAGACATATGTTAATGTGTTTGAGTCTAATATACAGGTCCATGGAGAGGTTACTGATCCTAAAATTGACATATTTGATCGTGAAAGGGTATTCATTGATACTGTTTTGAAACCTTTGATACAAATGTTCCCAAAACTAAAAGTTGTGATGGAGCATGTTACTACTATGGACGCTGTCAAATTTGTGGAGTCTTGTGATGAAGGTACTATTTCATGAACATCATTTCTTGTTCTTTATTCTCCATTCAAACTTATACGTGACAATCTCGACTTATTAACTTATGAAATGCATCAATTCGGGTTATCTATTATCTGTAAGTGGTAAACAAAAAGAACAGTTCAAGAGGAACAGGTTGAAAGTTGCTAATGCATAAAAACCTTCTAGATCATTTTATTTTATTAAAAACAAATTAGATTACGTATTTAATCATATTTGACCCAATAATGATTTGTAAACAACTAAACTAGACAATGTATCGAGACAAACATTCCCTGACCCGTGCATAAATAGCTGTATTGACTGGTTACCCAACCCTCCCATAGTGTTATGTCTATTGTCTAATATACTATATTAATATTGGATGCTTTTTTGTTTTCTTCTTTTTGCATTCTTAATGTCTAACATGAATCCATCTATTAGGTTCTGTTGCAGCTACAGTCACCCCACAACATCTTCTTCTGAATAGAAATGCACTTTTTCAAGGAGGGTTGCAGCCACACAACTTCTGCCTTCCGGTACTCAAGAGGGAGACCCACAGTATGTATCTTGATTTCTAATTCCATCCTTAGTTTCAATCGGTCTGTTTATGTATCGTTCATTCGATTTAACTACAGGCGGCAATCGTCAGGTCGGTTGGGTGGGGTAACAGGTCAGTTTTTTCAGCATGGGTCAAAGTTGCGCTGTAGTGCTTTGTTATGTAAAGCGTATGATTTTGTGTTATTATAGTGTATATTCTTATAATTTTATGAGGGTGCATATCCAGACACAAGAGCTAATATTAGCACATGTAAGATAGCTCATGACCCAAATCTAAATATATGAAAAAGAATGACTCAGGAGGTACCATGCCCTCAACTATAGACTCTAGGAAACTTTCATCTTGTTGGAGATAAAACACAACCCAAATTGACCTAAGTAAACGCATTGAAATCACCATTTATACTTCTGGAATGGGCCTCTATAGATATATGCTTTTCTTTTTCTATCTTTCCATTTTCTACATTTATTTCTTATGATGTAGGACAGGCTATTGTTGCTGCTGTCACGAGTGGTAATAGAAGATTTTTCTTAGGCACCGATAGTGCACCTCATGAGAGGCAACGGAAAGAGAGTGTGTGTGGATGTGCTGGTATATTCAACTCTCCTGTGGCACTGTCTCTCTATGCTAAGGTTTTTGAAGAGGTATAGTTTTGACCTTTATTCTTTTTGAAATCGATGTACATAACCGATAAATATGTATTTTTTATTCATCCCTACATAACTATTTTCCATGATGCATGAACTTTTAGTAGAGTTGGCCATTTCGACCCATTTGCTTGTGGATGGGTCTATCAGGCTAGGTTTAGCTTCAATGGATAGTCTTCTCGATATTAGCAGTTTGGACCTTTGGTCTACTGTTTCTTTAATGACAAGAATACTTTTTAATTTGCAATATGAAAAAATAACTATTAATAAAAGAGGTATCCAAATATTTTTATATTTTGGGTCACTTCTAAACTGTTCAGCTCATTTCTATTATAGCTTAAAATTGTCACCGATTTTACACATTACCAACAAATAATATAACCCAAGAGATCCATTTTTGAATAAAGGGCAAATTACCTAAAATAGAACGAACTATTACTGTATTTTGCATTCTAGAAACGAACTATCAAAAGTTTTAATATTAGAAATGTAATTTCAATTTAGTTTTATTTCTAGCAACCTGTTAACTTTTAACCCAGTTATCGTTAACCCAACGCTGACGTGTCCCATCTACGTCCACGTGGTATATGACGTGCTGATATCGGTAACGTGGCAATCCACGTGGCTGCTGACATCATCGAAAGAAAAAAATAAAAAAACTTTTTAAAAGAACTTTTTTAAAAAAAATGTCTTCAAATCGACGATCTTGGATCTTGAAGACATTTAAAAAAATATATTTTTTTTCTCTCGCTGACATAAGCAACCACGTGGATTGCCACGTCAGCTGCCACGTGGATGTAGATGGGACACCTCAGCATTGGGTTAACAATTACTGGGTTAAAAGTTAACAGGCTGCTAGAAATAAAACTAAATTGAAACTACATTTCTAATATTAAAACTTTTGATAGTTCGTTTCATAATGCAAAATATAGTAATAGTTCGTTTCTATTTTAGGTAAGTTGCCCTTGAATAAACTAATGATAATTGCTATATTAATTTTTTATTCATTTTGCGGCTTCTCTTTACTTGAATTTTGAAAGGAAATGAATATCTTGCTAATTAATTGCTCGTTCTTAAGTGTAAAAATGTTAAGCTGGGATTTACCCATTTGCCTTATTATGTCTACAAGTTATTTATGATATTGATTTCGGACAAAAGTATTATTTCTGTATGTCACTAACAGAGGACTAAACAGGGTGCCTAGTTGTCATTTTGACGAAACTTTATCAGGACTACTATTATAAAAGATTAAATGAAATATTGTTTGTCTTGTAATGGATTTGTAATATTGTTCAGGCGGGTGCACTGGACAAACTTGAGGCATTTACGAGCTTCAATGGACCAGACTTTTACGGGCTTCCGAGAAACACAAGAAAAATCACATTGCAAAAGAAAACATGGAAGGTTCCAGAATCATACTCATATACATCTGGAACTATAGTTCCAATGTGTGCTGGTGAATCGCTCGAATGGCTGCCACAGTTGGCTTAATTCAAATGTATTACATTTGACAAGCTTCAGTGATCACCAAGGTTAATTTCGAGCTTGAATTAGGGAAACAATCTCTTTGTTTGATCGGAGAGTAATCCGTGAAGAGATGCTTCATTCCTACTCTTGCAAAGCTATACGACTTCGTTGTTATCGTGTTTCATCCTATATCTAAACTGACGTGTTGTTTTGACATTTCTTGAATTTCGCTTTCATCCTCATGGATTAACTAGTTCAAATCTTGTATTGTAGGCATATTTACGAGAAATTTGACTACATCGATTATTTCACACAAGAATAATCATAGTAGACTTGCTCCATCAGTCCATGTATATAACACCTCATCTTTTACAACATTATTTAAATGTATTTTACATCGAAAGCGTAAGTCCAAACAAACATTAACAATTAAGTTATAGAACATTAAGTAACTAAACCATAATATTTCAAAAACTATAGTATATCTAAAATGGGTGTTATTTAATTCCAAATACAACTTTAAGCTATCAAAGTAATATCAGAGTAAGCCTGGTCAAACATTCCGTCCCGAACAACTTCTTGACAATCCCATTATATCAAAACCATAACATACAAGAATTGGGGTGGTGGAGTTAGCTCGAAGCTAAGTGAGTGAATACATAACCAACAGCCTAACTTAGCATAACAACCTTGTTTACAGCAAATCATCGTAAACAAATAACATCACAATAGATCGATTGTTCTTGGGAAAACCTTCAGCCAAGAATACCAACAGTAAACACATAATATCAATGAGATAACATCTCAATACAATGAGGATCGGTGGTTCTTGAGATATCATAATACCCGGGAATTCCTCAAGGACACTTATCGTACATATCCGTATGGCCATAACGGACGAGACCGATAGTTTGGTACTAATTTCATACGACCTAATTTCCTATTAACGATGAGTACAAGGAAATTCCTGTCATCTTACAATAGTAACCAAACCCAACTATCAGGTTGAACCGAATACAATGATGCCTGAAGGCCAAATATCAAGTGATCACATATTTAATCAGGTCAACATATCAGACTAAACAGTCTATCAACAGTATTATTACTATTAAACCAAAATAATCATGACAAACAAAAAGCAGTAATAATACGTTTAACCGTTGTAACCAAACTTGTTACAACTAAGTAAAACTGAGGATTACAGATCCACTTACCGAATACCTCAGTCGTCCACTCAGTAGTCTAATGTCACTGAGTATTCTATTTATCTGGAATTACAACATAATAACACAAGTTAGTCGCTTGTATTAATATGAATATAACATCATTCACTTACTATTCGTATTTTTACATAATTCTTACCAAGATTATAAATAACTAATTTAAACATCAATATTTCATAATCACTTATCAAGTTATGATTACAACATCACTTTATTTAACTTTAATTATAATAAATTAACATGGTTAGACCTTTAACAAGGTCATTAATCTCAAATATCAATAATTTATCAAAACCACAATACTTAGTTTTATGACTTCTTAAATAACCATGTTTAATTTTTACTCTTTCATTACTAATTAAGTGTTCATAATCATAAATAATATTAATTTCATCATATAACCTATCATAGCGATCATAATCATTATAATTCTCAAGAACACTTAATCACTTTATAACTTTTAACTTGAATAATGTTAATCATCATCATTTATTACCTATAATATGATCATTAACAATATTTATCAATTATATATCATTAATTAAGCTTAAAAGCTTATAATTCTTGAAATACATATTAAGTTCATGACTTTCTTTATGATCATATTTCAACCTTTTCAATTCTAGGTTAGGCTTTAACTACAAACCATGAATTAAACATTAACTAACAATTCTAACATAACTATAAGCTTTAATTCTTGAATTATCAACTAAACCCCTAAACTTTCTCATAAGCATACACTAAATTCTTCATTTCTATGATAGGGCTTAGCTAGAAATCATGAATGAAGTACTAACTAACAACTATATCATCATTACAAGCTTCAATTTTAAGTTAATCTAACTAAATTCATCAAATACACAAAACCCCATTTTCTAGGTTTTAAGGAATCAAGAAATTAACACTTACAAGATGGTTAGTATGATGAAAGGATGAATCAAATCACGTTTTTGAAGCTTGAATCAAAGTTATATAGCTTCAATTTCATTTCACCACTTGCTTTACAACATACGAATCATCCCTGTGATGTATATGGTTCGGCCCAAACAAGAACAGGAAGAAAAAGTTTGTGATTTCACAATAATTCTTGATGATTAGGGTTTGTTGAAGACTTTTAATCTTTCTCTCGTATGGAATCGAATTTACTGGAATCCTTATGAATTTAAATACGTATATACACATATATTAGATAATATGTGTACTAGTTTTGCCCCTTTTATATCTATTATCTGGAACTTAAAAAAACCATTTGCGAGGAAAAACTATTTTATTTTACCGTCAACTAAATTAAATTAACACAATTAATAATTTATTAGTCACAATTTATTATTCAAATCTTTTCTCCATTTATTTTCAAATAACAAATGAACCTATTTTCTGACACATTAAATAATAATTCACAATCAGAAAATATTAAAATACTACTAGACCCGAAGACTGAGTGTTACAATGTACACAAGTTGTCATCATATCAAGATACGAAGTATACCTACGAATTTATAGAAAAAAATATTTAATATTTAATATATATATATATATATATATATATATATTGGAATTATCTAGAGGGAAGTGCATTTTTTGGGAGAAGGGGGGAAACGTTAGTATTCATCAAGAAGCATATTACCTTCACTCATACAAATCTCAAAAAAACAAACTAAAATTTAGTAAATGTTAATCAGAATCGATGCTATGAATGTTAAGCTTCCTTGCTAGATTCTTTCTGAAAGTTATAACATCGATTTATGAATATTAGATCTAAATCCGTTAATATGCATCGCGGTGAATATTAGTTAATATGCATTGTGATGATTATTAACAATAAAAATATTTTTCAAATAATGTGAAATTTTAATATGTATCGTGATGCATATTAGTTAATATTCATCACAGTGAATATTAACAATTCATTAAATAAATATTCATCAACTAATGTTATGACTTAAAAATGAAATTTATTTGTTAACATATTCTTTATAGCATCGATTTTGATTACTATTTAGCGGTAAAAATAATTTTTTATTGACTTTTAGATTAATAATTGCAATATGTTTCTTGATGAATACTAACGCTTTCCCCCGAAAAAGGCACTTCCCTCTTGATCACTACCATATATATATATATATGGGTTAAGTGTTTGGAAATACATATAACTATACGTGAATCTTCATTGTGTGTACATAAATAAATTGATCTCCATTGTATGTATGAAACTATTTATTAATCTCCATTGTATGTATATTTGTGAGTTGTTAGCGTGTGGAGACGTCACGTGTCGCCGTATGAATGAGAACACATCACAGATATACACACAATGGAGATCAAGAAATAGTTTCGTACATACAATGGAGATCAATTTAGTTACGTACACACAATGAAGATTCACGTATAGTTATATGCATTTCCAAGTACTTAACCCTTTATAAAGAGTAAATTCCAAAGATGGTCCCTAAGCAATTTTTTTCATGTTTTCAGTCCAATAAGTTTCAATTATGCTCGAAAATAGTCCCTCCGTCTATCTTCGTTAGTTTTTGCCCGTTAAGTGGCATCACATGACTTGCACGCGAGGGTAATTTTGTCATTTCTCCTTTCACCCACCAATATTACCCCCTTTTCCCTTTAATTAAACGCACACACATACATACTTTGAAATTTGAAAACCCTTTTCCTATTCCAATCAAAATTTTCAACCGGGAATCCAGCATTTTTCCGTTTCCGATCATGGTGCAAGCTTTGTGGAAGCTTCGTCATAGGAGCGTTACCATCGACGAACAAGTATTCTATGGTACGATTAACTTCTATTTTGCTCAGTTCGTAGTCGATTGTTTTCACAATAACGAGCATTTTCACATAAAAATGCTAATTTTATGTTCTCATCTGTTGTTTTATACTTGATACAGAAAATAGGCCTGGGTTTTTCTCTCTGAAGATTCATCATGGTGGAACATTTGCAAAGAACCCTAGTTTGCTTTACGATGGAGGTAATATTCATTATGTTGATGTGATTGACTTTGACTTGTTTAGTATAGTTGAACTGGATGATATGTTAGAAATCTTAGGTTATGATGATCAACCGAAGTGGTACCACTTTCGCAAGCCAAATATAGGGTTAGATGATGGACTTGTTGCTCTAGTTACTGATACGGATGTAAGATTATTGACCACATTTGTGTCCGATGTCAAACTTATTGAAGTCTATGTTGAGCATTGTTGGTCAAATCTCACAACATTTAAAGATGGAAAGTTAGATGACTTTGTTGAAAGTAG
Organism: Pseudognaphalium luteoalbum; assembly: GCA_963422505.1. Taxonomy (NCBI): domain Eukaryota; kingdom Viridiplantae; phylum Streptophyta; class Magnoliopsida; order Asterales; family Asteraceae; genus Pseudognaphalium; species Pseudognaphalium luteoalbum. Next base: position 3,604,643 of record OY730192.1, read on the forward strand.
TTCCAATGTAAACAAAGTTAAAGGGAACTTAGAAGATGAAGTGGAGAATCCATTTGATGACAAATTTTTTACTGAAGTTAGCTTCAATGAAGATAGGTACTATGTTAAGGTTGCAGACAATGTTAGGAACATAGACCACAGTGCTGAACAGAATGATGAGAACAATGAGGGCAGAGATGAAGGATCACAAGATGAAGGTAGTGATAGTGATACTAGTGAGTATATTGTAGATGAGGAGAACTTGATTAATGTGGTTGATGTGGATATGAAGAACTTTGAGTTCATTGTAGACAAGGATGTTGAATGGGTTGGGACAACAAGCACACATGACAGCATAGTAGTTAAACAGACTGAGGGAGTTGAGCTTGAAGCTCCTATAAACCTTGAAGTTTTTGATAGTGGTGATGAAGAGGGTGACTGTGGTCCTAGGAAGCGTGCATTGAAGAAGATAGCCAGTGAAAAATTAACAAATCCAGACAATAAGGTTCATTGGTATGTTGGTTAAACCTTTGCAAGTAAACCAGAAGTTCAGGAATTGGTGAGGTTGCATGCAGTTGAGACTAGGAGGCAACTCCATTTCAAAAAAAAAAATGATGATAAGAGACTTAGAACAATATGCAGGGGCAGTATACCCAGATTTAAGAATCCAAATGCAAGCAGGCTCACTAAAACATTTGTTAAAGAAGCATCTGGGTCACAAGTTGATGGATCAAAAGTTGATGGATCAAAAGGTGAACTGATTGGGTCACAGTTAGTTAGGAAAGTCAAGACCAGAAAACGAAAATCTATAAGTGACAAGGTTGTTGGGCTTGGTAGTAATGGGCCTGATATGGTTGGGCCTAAGTCAAGTCAAACTAATTTAATTGGGCCTAAGTCAAGTCAACCTAATACAAAAGAGGTAGGTAAGAGAGATTCAAAGGAATCAATGGTCTGTGAGTCCCCTAGGAAGTGGACAAAAGCTGAAATAGCAAAAACCAAAAAAACCTCTGCAAAGAATATTGACAAGAGTGAAGGGGCAAAACAAGATCTAGAAAAGGGTGGTGATGGTTCAAAGGGCAAAACAACAAGAATAGTTGCAGCTGATGAGATTAATTGCCCATGGGTGCTACATGTTTCCAAGTCACCAACTGAGGAAATGTGGCAGGTGAAAACTTACAAATCTGAACATAAGTGTTTTCCTGCTAGAGATGTTAAGAAATGTACAGCAGGGTTCTTGATGAGAGATGTGGAAGAGCATATAACACCTGGTGCTGAAGTTCCTGCAAAAGCCATTAAAGACATACTGCAAAAGACGTATGAACAAGACGTGTCAAGGCAAAAGGTGTACAGGGCTAGAGTGATGGCAAAGACCAAGGTAATTGGAGACTTTGAGCATCAGTATTCACTTCTAAGAAATTACATTTTGGAGTTGCAAAAAACTAACCCAAATACCACTGTTAAGCTTGATTTTGAACAACAAACATCATCAGAATCTAATGTTAGGCAGTTTAAAAGAATTTATATTTGTTTGGGTGCATTGAAGAGGGGTTTCAGGGTATGTGGTAGGGATTTTTTAGGCTTAGATGGGTGTCATATAAAGGGCCAGGTGTCATATAAAGGGCCAGTTTCCTGGTCAAACTTTGACAGCAGTGGGCATTGATGCAAATAATGGTACTTATCCAGTAGCCTATGCCATTGTGGAAGCTGAAACTACTGACTCATGGACATGGTTCCTAACATGTCTTGGTGATGACCTTGAATTGAACACCATGTCAAACTTCACCTTCATTACTGATAGACAAAAGGTATAGTATTTTTAATTTTTCTGTAAATACACATATTATATATCCATATTGTTGAACTTTTAAGCTAACTGTTGTGTTATGAATAGGGTCTTATTCCTGCACTTGCCACTCTATTTCCATGTGCTGAGCATAGATACTGTGTTAGACACATCTATGACAATATGAAGAGTTTATACAGGGGACTAGTTTATAAGAAATTTCTTTGGAATTGTGCTACTGCTACAACAGTGGCTCAATTTGATCAGGAAATGAGTGATTTGAGGAGGGTGAACCCAGAAGCCTATGAATGGTTGAAAAAAGTTCCAGTTCAACATTGGACTAGATCTCATTTCTCAGGCATGTTGTTTACTTATTCAGTATTCATCACTAGATGGGGTTATACATAGATAATAAACTGATATCTTGTTTTTTGCAGGAAGAGCCCATTGTGATATACTTTTGAATAACTTATGTGAAGTGTTCAATAGAAGATTGGTGGATGGTAGGGACAAGCCTATAATCAGTTGTTTGGAGTATATAAGGGAGTACCTTATGAAGAGGATAGTGACAGTTCAAACAGAGATTGAGAAGCATGATGGGCCTTTGAGCCCAAATGCTACAAAGTTATTTAATAGTATCAAGAAAGAAGCAGGTCAATTGAAGGTATGCAATATATTAAAGTGCTTAACTGTATTTACTAACTATATTAAAGTGCAATATATTTACTTTATTCACATTTGCAATCTGTTCATTACTTTATTTACTAACTGTATTCAATCTGTTCACTATATATTACAAGGCACAATGGAATGGTGGGAATCAGTTCCAGGTTATTGGTAAATCTGGTCATCAGTGGGTAGTGGACATGAATGCAAGGAGTTGCACTTGCAGGAAATGGGAATTAACTGGTATACCATGTAAGCATGCAGTTGTTTCCATGTGGGATATGGCTACAAATGGAATTGAAGTGGCAATCCCAGAATCATATGTTAATCCATGTTATTGGTTGACAACATGGAAGACTATGTATGGATTCAAAATTGGTGGACTCAATGGTATGACTTTTTAGCCCAGATCAAATGCTACCCTGACCATAGTGCCACCAAGAGTTCGTGTTCAGACTGGCAGACCTTCAAAGAAGAGGAGAAAGAGTGCAGATGAGTTGAGTTCCAGAATGGTAAATGAAGGTAAGTTGTCAAGGGCTGGTGGAACAACAACTTGTTCAATATGCAAAGAAAGTGGTCATAATAAGAGAGGATGCAAGAATGTTCCTGGGAGCTCACAAGCAGGTGAAAAAAGGGTAAGTTCAGAGAAGGTGGTCAAAGCTGGGAAAGGTAAAAAGAAGAAAGCAGATGGCAAGGCTAAGGAAAAAGCAACTGGAAATGGTAAGGAGAAAGTTGTTAAGAAGGGTAAGAAGAAAAGTGCAGATTAGAAGATGTTTGGTAGTACTTTAATTGTGTTTTGAAACAATGTTTTAGGTGCTAAGTACTTTTAATGTATTTGGTAGTCTTTTGATGTATGGTGTGTAATGACTTGGTTAATGTACTTTTATGACTAGTACGTTTTGGTATGGTGTGTAATGACTTGGTTACTTGCTTAATATTTAGCATTTTAAGCTATGCATTCGTGTGTTTGCAGATTCTTAGACTTTTACCATTTATGTGTTTATGTGCAGATTCTTAAACTTGTATGTGTTTGCAGATTCTTAGACTTTTACCATTTATGTGTAATGACTTTGGTATGTGTTTGCAGATTCTTAAACTTGTGTTTATTGGTTTGACCAGTTTGCAAATGCAAATGCATTTATGTGTTTGCAACTGCAAATGCAAATGCATGTGTTTTTGCAGTAATGACAACAAACAACTCAACCACTTTGACAACCAACATAATTTAATACTCACATTTACAAAAACATCTGCTACTAACAACCACATTCATTGATTCAAAACATTACATTTCAACATTCAAAGAGTACATAGAATCGACACCACCATATGATCCAAAAGAGTACATTCATCACTAGCAGCAACTACAAAAGCTATAGATACCTACATTCAAACTACTTAAAAATCAAACCCAAGAAAAGCCCGACCAACACCACCATAACTGCAATTGTGGTTCTGTATCCTCTTGCATCACGTTGAAGTTGTGCAACTTGTGCTTGAAGCTCATTCATTGACCTCAACAAATCAGGAATGACCTCAACAGCCCTTTTACACATTTTTGGATCATACCACCTAACAAAACCACAGCTCGAAACCTGTCAAACAAAAATAACCTAAATTAACAAAATCTGAAAAAGTAAAAATTAGGTCATCGATTACGTTTTTGATGATAATTACTTACAGGTCGAGCGCAACAATAGAATCGACGACCTGGGTTTGCATTTGTCCAAGATGTGCGTATGGAAGTAGAGGCTCCACAATCACATCTCACCATTTTGCGATTTTGATTTTCTTGGATCGGGTTGTTTCTTCTAGGGTTAGAGAACGAGGAAGACGAGTATGTATGTGTGTGCGTTTAATTAAAGGGAAAAGGGGGTAATATTGGTGGGTGAAAGGAGAAATGACAAAATTACCCTCGCGTGCAAGTCATGTGATGCCACTTAACGGGCAAAAACTAACGAAGATAGACGGAGGGACTATTTTCGAGCATAATTGAAACTTATTGGACTGAAAACATGAAAAAATTGTTTAGGGATCACTTTCGTAAATCTGTGTAAACCACAGGGACCATCTTTGGAATTTACTCCTTTATAAATGTACCTTAAATATATTTAGTGTTTTTCTTTTGTTAATAACATCATTTAAATTTATTTTTTACTTTTTAAGTATGGATCAATTTACATCGGCTCAAACTTTAACTATTTAACATTTTAAAATATATATACCAAGTGTTTATAACCTTTGAATATTTCTACATTTTAAAATAAATTTGAACTTATGTATTAACTTCTAGTATTTGTTTAAACCTTTATGCCTAATAGGATGCATTTAGCACATTGATAGAAAAATATAAATATTATTGATGACCAAAATAATTATTAATTTAATATGATATATATTTAGATATTGCTTACACTTACGAAAATGTAGATCCTTGGGTGGAAGAACGTGATATCTTTGTACTATATTTTATAGTTTTCTAACAAAAAGATTCGTGAAATAAAAAGTAGATAATAAAAATATACAATGCTAGAATCTAACGTAGATGAGAAGTTGATATACTACCTATAATATTTTGATTGAGTTGAAATAGTATGTTGGTGAGTTTGAATGGGTTATAAATAGTTTATACATACAATGGAGATCAATAAATAGTTTCATATATACAATGGAGATCAATTTAGTTATGTGCACACAATGAAGATTCACGCATAGTTATATGCATTTTCAAGCAGTTAACCCTAGCTTAAATATTTAGGTAGTTCTTGCACGTCATATTATATTAATTAATTAATAATATATAATACCACAGTTCGTAGTAACTACCTAATTGGTTCCGAAATTTACGTAGCGCACATGATCAAGGTCTACGGTAGGCATAATTAATGGTAGAACAGATTAAGGATGACACGTGGTCGGTCGGCCGGGGAGTTAATTAATTACAGTAGTTCAATTAACTGAATTAAGTATAACAACGTCAACGTTACGTGCGCATGTGGTAGGTACCACGGTACGAGTTATTAGTTATGTCAACTTCTTTATAAGCTATACTATACTAACGTTCTCCTTTAATTTATAGGATCGAGTAATTAATTATTGTTAAGGTGGATTAATAGATGAACACGCTAAATTAGCAATTGTTGATTGATTGATATCAACCTAAACCACCAATTGAGAAGATATATAATGGATTCGCAAGTGACTGTGGTTGACGCAGAAGGTCATGAAGGAAGGAGGCTTTTTAAACGGCGATCAGATGCCATAATTCACGGATCGCGTTATCAGAAGGCAGCAGGTCTTGTTGATTATGTAAGTTTTTCCCTATTCTTTTCTTTCTAGTTCTGGTTATATGACTCCGCGATCAGGCACTTGCTATACATTCTAGCTAGCTATACGTTTACAGTGCTCCAACATTGTTGTTTTCTCCAGTTAGATATTGTGAGTTATTATTGGATGTTAGATTAATAAACGAGTAATGCTGCATAGATCTAATTACGTAGAACTAAAAGAAAACCTACTAATTTGATTGGTTGATTTTTTTTACTCTCATAATCTCATCCAATCATTTTTCTACATCTACTAATCACACTTTTAAGCCAAGATTTAGGACTATAAAATTAGGTTTACTAATCATTTTCCTTAATGTATGGATACGATATGATGATTCAGTAATAATTATGGTTTATAGTTATGCATTAGGTGTGATGCACGATAATTTAAAGTTGTAATTGAGAATTATAACACTATATATATATATATGTAAGCCAGTTATTTATAAACAAAATCTATAATACATATAATGCATCTTCATACTCTATATTTGGAAATCTTAAAATCAAAACTCAACACTTCCTAATTTAATATGTTTAATTTTTGCTTTTAACCCCTCCATCTTTTTAATATCTAACTCGACACACCAATCTATCATTATCGAATCACCATCATAAGTAATACATAATAGAAATTTTTATACTCCACTGCATAGCGCGGGTATTATACTATTTAATTTAATGCACTTGAGATGTTTAATCAAACAAAATAAAATGATTTGGGATGTTTAATCAAACAAAATAAAACATGATTTTTATGATATAATTTTTATAATTTTTTGATTTATCGAGTGTGAAATGTAATGTATATTTGTTAATTTCATTATTTTTACTAAAAATTGATATACTCATTTAAATGTGTACTCCATGTCTACATGGTAGACAATTGTTGTCTTAATTATGAAACAATCGATAATTTCCAATTGTATGGAAAATATATATGCACGAATGAATGAACAACTTTTAAGGTTTGGATGTTTAGGGATATAAACACTGAAAAAAGTATAATAATCAATAAAAAGTTTATAAATAATTAGTAAGAAATTTGTTGTTTCTAAAAATTATATAACTGATATTTTCTAAATTCATGTGTGGCATATATGATTTAAAAATTAAACTTGGACAAATATGATATTTTTAAACGGCATATATAAAATGGTGTATTATAAGAGATTTTCCTTTTCTATTGATTCTTATGAATTGGATTCAAAACAATATAGATTGATCCGCAATCTGATTCAACTCCAACATAGCACCCATAGATATATAAGAAATGTATTTGTTCTTGTCTTCGAATTTCATTTACTAAGCAAAAACTCTATAAAAAATGAATTAGGTCCTTATTCCTTTTAGCATAGGCAAAGGTAGGTTGTTAACGAGTCGAACATTTCACGAGTTACTCGAGTTTGAGCTCATTAAACTCACATTTGAGTTTGAGCTCGTTCACGCTAATAATTTTGTTTTTAACATAGCGTATAATATAATCAACAGAGTACAAAATTAATATCCAATTCAAATCTCATATATATAATATACTTTCTCAAGAGCTGCAAAATAAATCATCCAGAGATATGCAAGTTTTTAGCCAAATAAGTTTAGAACAATTAAAACCAATCAATTTATCTCATAAGTTAGCAACTTTCAACTACATCCCCACTGACGGTATCATTCATAATTATTATTAATTAGGGCTTATATGTCACTCTTTCATGACTTGAAATGAAAACCATATTAATAAAAAAATTTGATTTGCAACAAAGGTAACACAAGTAGCTACAATGCAACAAACTTCACTTGTAAAGAAGTTTAACTTATGTTTCAATTTCCCCCCCAAAAATGATTGCACATTTACTTAACAATATTAATCTATTGAGCTACTTACAAATGAACTATATAATTGCACTTTTCAACGATTGTGCATCACACGGACTCAAAACCTAATCATCTAAATTAAACTTTCTTATAATTACACTTAGGATGATTAATGTACATCCCAAACAAATACATCAAATCCTATACTATCAAAAATGCCCAAAGAACGCATGAAACAAACATTAATACTAAAAATGATATCAGAAATGCACTCACTAAATCTATAACTTTAAATCCCGTATGTATTGTTCCTTCCATGTAGCCAAAAACCAACTTGATCCATATGTACTTTTCTTCCATTCAGTCTAGCACCATCTTGATCCATCTGCATTTGAAAATGACTAATAGCAGCCCATCCCAAATCTCTTTTCACCTATACCCAATTTGATGACATATGCAGCCCAACCATAAACACAGAAGCCCATCCTTTTTGGTACATAAACCCTGAAGCCCATTTCCACTTCAATCCCATTTCTAATTTTCCACCGTGAGCCCACAGATTTAATATATCCAACTAAAAAATCGGTTTTTTTCGATTTTCGGTTTTTTAAAAACCATTTTTTTTATCGGTTTTGGTTTTTTTCGGTTTTAAATGTTCGGAATCGGTTTTTTTCGATTTTGAACCGGTTTTAATCGGGTTTTTTCCAGTTTTTTTCCGGATTCGGTATAATTGTATAACAAAATTTAAATAATACAAATGAAAATATAAAAATACAAACATAACTTTTATTTAAATAGTGCAATTACAACTAAAAATATAAAATACAAATACGAATACATTCGAGCTTCGGCATGGTCATCACCCGGAAATGTAATCGTGTGGTAAAGTATATCGAGCTTCGGCATGGCCATCACCCGGATACACTTAACCAATTAGTTCGTCCCAAACTTCATCCTCATCCACGGATTCAACTTCAAATGGTTCAAATTCACCTTCATCTAATTCGGTCGTTGGAGGTGATATCCCTAATGCGACTTCTTCATCTTGGATAATCTCTTCAACATTACCTAATAGTGGGCCTTACAACATTGTTACATTTTGTATCCTATTTACCCCATCCAAGTAATCTTTCAAACATACACATACTTCCACGGATTCAGCGATTAGTCTTGACCTTCTTTCCGATATGATTTTACCGCTAGTAGAAAAAGCCGATTCGAAAGCTACAGTCGAAGCTTTGACGGCTAATAAATCCCGAGCCATAGCGGATAAAATTGAAAATTGTACTTCTCTTTCTTTCCACCAACTCAAAATGTCAAAATTACGAAAATCCTCAACACTTAAAGTGGTTAAAAAGTTTGTAGACTTATAGTGTCCCAACTCGCTTGTTGGAGCCGATGTTCGTTGACGCTTTGTAGCGTCTTCAAGTGAAGCATTATAAAGGTTTATGCTTATGTCACTAAATGATGTTCGAGATGTTCTCGCCCGCATGGAGTCAACAATTGGATTTGGTTGGTAACCAATTTTTGACGCATAAATCTCAAATAATTGTGTAAAACCATTTTCAAATCGAGTAATTTCATTTTGAATATAGTTCGTGTCGTCAGTTAAGTTTAAGTCCAAATTTTCCAAAATTGTTGTGAGTATACGTTGTACGCCGCTAACATTTATAGTTGGATTTAGTGCGGCGACACCAAAGGCATGCTACCAAAATATTTTATAAATTTTCTTTTTAATAACACACCATTTTTCTAAAAATTGGAAATGACGAAAGTTCAAATTCTTTTATTTTTTCGGTCATTATAAAAACTTGGTTTAGAACTAAGGAGCTAGTTGAGTTATATACACCCGAAAAGATAGTAGTAGCATCTTTAATGAATCAACCCAATCAATTTGATATACCATTTACCACTTTATATCTCAATGAATCAACCCAATCAATTTGATAAGTCACATACCAGGTAGTCATAACAGAATGTAGACCACCCATATCACAAGACAACAGGCATAAAATACAAGCCATGAGCTCCAAATCTGATCTTGTTTGTTATATCTAACATTGTTCTAACATTAACATACCCAACAACAATGAAATTAACAAACCAGTTGATCAATCCACATACCTGATCATAAGTTGCATCAACTTTAATTCTGATTGATCTTGCAGCAACATCATTCGATTGTTGGAAATTATAATCCATTAATCTTTTGGGTTAACATAAGGGTTAATAGATGGATCAAAATAAAGCCCGTTGAAGGTTTCGTGTTTGGGCCGAAGGCCAACAAACACACCCACGCAGGAAGTTATTAAGGTCGTGATGGTTGGAATGAAACGGTACATCTGTTAGCATGTATCTGTTAGTACGTATCTGTTAGAAAGGGTATAACTACCCTATAACCGAACCATTGTATTGGTTCAAAGCGTCTGTTAGTTTAGTATATATATGTACATGTATCGAACAAATATTGTAACCCTCGATTCATTCAGATTATATATGAAGAAGGGTTCAACCCAATCTATTCTTGTTTTCCCTATATCGATCCTTGTTTGTTAATTATAATCATGATGCTGTTTGATGATATGGAGATCCTGGAAATCAAGTTTGAGGACCTGTCAACATCGATACATTAACACCAAATCTATTAAACCCACAAGCAACCCAACCATAACATTCCTCTAACACTATATGACTATGAATACTCAAACCCACAAACAATCTTGTCTGCATGGACTTGCAGCTACAGGTTTTAACCCATTCATGCAAACAAACCATCTTGGTTTATATGAATTATTCTGTTGATCCGGAAGAGTCAAACCAACCAAAAATTGACTTTCCCAGCTTTGACTCAAAAAAGTCCACCTTGACAAACATCCATTTTCCTTTAAAGTTTAAACTGAACCAATCCCTGATGCATTGAAGACAAGAAGAAGATTGCTCCATCTTCCACCACCATATATTTAACCAGATAACACCAATATCAAAAATCCAACCTGACCAAAAGATAGACTCAAGACCAGAAACAGATGGATTCTCAGATTGAATAAGAATCCAGTTATCATTCAAAGGTGATGAATGATCAATATAATGGTAGCCTGACACATGAATATTATTCATCAACTGCTGCCTATACACCATGATGTAGGAAATTCTTCTCCTCCATTTTCTTACAGCCAGTTTCACAATATTCATTGCCATCTCACCTTCAAATGCAAGATTAAGCTCAACAAGTATAGATTCCAGAAAAAAGTGAAATTTTACCAACCTTATATCACCTATAAAAAAGAGTAGAGTGCCATATCCCTGCACTATAACCAATAACTCCAATCCTATACACTTATTACCATTACTATATTTAATAAAAAACCATTTGGACCTGTGAAAGCATACAGATTCAAAAGTTTTATAATGACATATCAGACACATTTGACCCCAAAAAATAGTAATAACTGAGACCACTACCCATCTGAATATATTTATATTACGGAGTATGTATATTATAGTAAACTTTGTAATACTTCTAAGAACTTTTATGTCCCATAAGTTTCAGCGTGTATGATTATCTGACTAAATCAATGATAACCCTTTGATTTGTTTAATTATATATCTCTCTTGACAACACTCACAATAATTAAGTTCAAATGGCAAAATGTAAGATACTTATAAGAAGAAAATATCCGGATGAAAATTAGGGTATGAGGAAATGTGATTAATATTGTGAATAAATTGGACAGTTTGTTGTTAATCAGGGGTGGTACCACAGTGGCACAGTGTGGGTACTGTGGGCTGCCGTCCCTCAATATATTTAAGAACCGAGGAAAAAATTTCGGGTATTGTTAGAAACCGTGAATGATAAATAAAATAACAGTTTGAATTACCACAAATAAGTATGTTTCAGATCGGTGGTTTCGGTTCATGTTCACTACTACATAAGAGGTCTAGTACTTTAGTACTCTAGTGTTCGATTCTTGTTTCTTGCATTTTTTATATAACTTTTTCTTCTTCTATTCTTTTTATCCTTTTTTACTTCTTTTTCCCTTTCATGTTTTTCATCCCTTGTCTTCATGCTTGTTCCTTTTCCCACCCAATTTGGATAGAAGCTCATACTCCGTATTATTTAAAAGAATACGTTAAGTTAATGAGTTTTGCAAAGTATTGTTCATAATACCGAGATTAGAGTTTTGGATTTTCTTATGGAAAAAAATTTCATTTTTTGGGTCTAAAATAACATTAGGTTGCTTAAATCTAAAAGGTTAGACTTGATGAGCCGATTCGACATACTTTTTGACTTTTTTTTTCTAGTACCACCTCTATCGTTAACTCCAGCCATAACATTTACTGTTACAGAAAAAGAAAACGAAAAAGAAAATGTAAAAGAGAGGAGTTATCGAGTTTTGAAAAATAAAAGAGAAATGGATGAAGTATTTGAAAACTACCTATCAAGTAAATAACTTTGAAAAAACACCATAATGATAAATATGTTTCTCCTCCTAACCACTTTGACTAAAAGAATAAACTCGAACAATAACTATATGGCCAACATACTGTCTCCCGAAAAAGTAATATAAAGATAGCACAATGATGTATACGGCTCAAAACATGTATATAATGAGTATATCAATCTCTTACATGTACGTACGTATATTATACAGTAGTAATTAAAAAGTATGTTATTTGCAGTACTACAATTGACTAACTTTTATTGGTTTGTACTTGTTGACATGCTTGCAAATATATGTACTAGCTAATAAGTGAAAATTCGTATTTTTAGGCTCAAGAAGGAGATAGTTTACCGGAAGAGATCTCAGAGTTACCAAGTATTGAGAGGCCTCTACAGCTTTACTTCAGGTTCACGCGCTTTGAGACGATATGGACTCTTAATTATTTTGCACTGATTATTTTGAATTTCTTTGAGGTTAGTGCCACAAGGCTAGTGACTCCTTTCATGATGTTATGTACATTATACCCACAATATACTTTCTAGTTAGGAATAAATATTTATAAATGTATTTAACTTTAGTAAAAACTCTATAGTATTATCTAACTTATAAAACTTCTTTTGTATGTATTTAACTTTCAACTATCTCTATAATATGTATTAAACGGTATTTCAGTGATGTGTTGAGTTATATGGACGACATGTGGCACATTCTAGGAATGACACGTCATTAAAAATACCGTTCAATACATACTACAGAGATATTTAAAAGTTTGATGCATACAATGGAAGTTTTATAAGTTAGATACATACTATAGATTTTTGAATAAGTTGAATACATTTTTAAATACCTACCCTTCTAGTTATCATAAACTCGATTATTCTGTTATACTTTTCATATCCAAATCTCCAACAGAAACCACTATGGTGTAGCACTGTTTCTGGGATTACTTGCAACAACCGGGTGCACTATTTTCTTGGGAAGATTCCGTACTTGACTAATGCGGGATCCTTGGCATATGAGGTTTGAGTCATGAAAATACTATTTCCTCCGTCCCAAATTGTTTGTCACCAAGTTGAAAATATATATAATAAGAATATCACATTAAATGCAGCTTTGATCTTAGTATAATAATAATTTTAACCCTTAATCATTAACTAAATTGTTTTCTTTGAAGTATGTGTAGTTCTAAAGTTAAGGGTAATATGAGAAATATAATCATTAATGCATATCTATTTTTAGAAGTGAGCAATAATTTTGAGACAAACATAAATAGTAAGGTAGAGAAATAATTTGGGACGGAGGGAGTATTGAAACTAAATTGGACTATATTTAATTTGTTCGCTCTACATAGGGGTCTTTTTTTACACTGTGCACCTTAGCTTAGCTGTGTACGTCTTTTAATTTTTTTGCAATGTTGATCCTGACAAACAAACATGAACCATGCAATCATGAATGGCCTAGCTTAGCTGTGTGTGTTTTTTTACTAGACTCGAACTTTAAAAACTTATATATTGAATTTGTAAATATCGTCTATTGTATGTATACCTCCCTTTTTGAGGAAGGTTAAAATTGGAAAGTTTCTATTCTTGTCAATATCAAAAAAGAAAAGTGTACATACTATATAGACGATATTTACAAGTTCAGTACATACATTAGAAGTTTTCAAAGTTTGATTCATACAATAGTAAAAAGTGTAAAGTATAATACATAACCAAACAATAGACCAAAAGTAATGTATAAAAAATTGTTGCAATTACATTTTCTAAAAAACACAAATGTTTGATTACACAAATGTCTCATTATCCTGCACATATAAAAACACAAAATGTTTTATGCTCCCATCACACCCATAGTATTACTATATGTGCAGGCATCTGAATATGATCTACTCTCTCCTGTAGGGTGTAACCGACTTAATTCTTGTGGTGCATATTCTATTTCCCATGCTATATACAGGGTCGTATCTATACTGGAAAAGTCCTGCAAATAAACTTAAGGTACACGAACCTTGCACCATGTAATGCTATAAAGACCATTTTGATCCTTATTCGTTTACCTCACAATCACAATTAGCACTAGATGGATGCCGGGGATACATATTCTTGGGGTTGCACCAAACTAGATGATCCATCTTCGTTAGTAAAGATATTTACATCATGGCAGGGGAAAAAAAAAAAAACTCAATGGTCCTTAGTTTTGGTAACATCATGTTTTTAGATGATGAAGATTTGATATTCGAATTGCGATGATAGTTGAGATTTTACCTATATTCTGAAATTATAGGAGTGACATGCCCATTTTAAGTCGATGTCCTGCTTCTTACTTCCATCTCATTAATGATATTTATTAGAGTAACAATAAATAAAATAGTATATATACCATGAACCAACAAAATGGCCAATATACCTAATTGATATAAAAAACAATCTATAATGTGATAAATTGTAATATACATTAGGCATTAAAATATGTATATTTATAAGACGTTTGCATATAATTTAAAGAGAAAAGTTCATTAGAGTACAATAATTATTGAAAGAGTACCAATGATATTGTGCAATGACACAAAGAGAGTGTTTCACATGTACAAAACCCATTTACCCTCAAACTTAAATATCTCACAAACGACAAATCGAAAAATTATAAAAATTGCATCATTAGATGTAACGTTTTATCCTCTTCAATTTGCCATCCCTCAAGGCATACTTTCGACGAGTTTTTTTTTCTTCTATTTTTTGATGGGTTTCACATTTTCCTAACACATTTTAAGATTTTCTAAAGAAGCAACCAAAAGGACCAACTCACCTTCATCTTTCTTCATTACAACTTCTCTGCAAGGATCATATTCTTGTGGATAGCTTTGAAAGATAAGAGACCATTTTGCAATTATATTTGCACAGGTCCAATACAAATGAGATCGGTTATCTCACTACTCTCTATATGGTAGTTGCTCGGCTCTAATCCTAGAGATAGTGGCGTAAAACCGATTACACTCAAGCTAGTGTAATGCGAGTTACCAAATAGGGAATCGCCACCCGAGACAACAAACCCATTTCAACTCATATTCGTCCTAACAATATCTTTACTTCTATGAGTGGTACGAGAATATTCACGTTTAGGTGTTCGGTAATCATGACCTGTAACCTGGTGATCGTGACCCGTAACCCAAGCATGTAAATCTACATACCATCAATATTACTACTTGTTCCCCACCTGTTATGACCAAGTAAGTAAATTGGTGGCCTGATAAACCTACGTGTGTATGTGTGTCAATGTATATGTATCTATGTGTGTGAAAACATAAAATAATACGTAGATTTTCTGTTACTTATATATTGATTCTGGTTTAGAGGTTACTGTTTACGCTATGTAATTCCGTCTATGTTATAAACCAACTTAACACTGATGTTAAACTATCAGGTCATTATGCTGTTGATTCTTGCTGCTGATTTAGTAGTCTATATTCTCTATCTCTCTCCAGTGGCCTACCATACTCTTCCGTTCAGGATTGCACCTTATCTTAGGGTAGTTTTCTTTATGTTTTATATCAGGTAAGGCATGACTACATACAAAACTCAAAATTACAATTATATGCGGATTCATTTTCAATGTTTATTGGTCCTTCACATCAGCAACTGATCATAATCTTTTTAGAGGCACTTCATCTTGTAAAACCTCTGAATTTCTGAACACTGGCATCGTAGTTTTGCTTTACATAGTGGTGCTCATGTGCATCGGCTTTTATTTGATTATCTTGATTTAGGAAATTACGAGATAGTCTTGTTGTCTTGGTTGGAATGATTGGCACCTATCTTAATGTGTTGGTATGTATTCCATCAACTTGTTATGAATACGTGTTCTGTTTCTCTACCTGTCTTGACACTGCACTGACATTTTTTTGGATCATCAGTATACATCATCATTGATGGTAAAGCTTTTATTGAATGCAGGTTTTGTGCCTTCTATTTCTCTTGTTCTCCAGTTGGTTAGCTTATGTCATCTTTGAAGACACCCAACAAGGAACCGTGATCTTTGTTTCGTACCCTGCTACATTGTATCAAATGTTTGTTCTATTTACCACATCCAACAATCCAGACGTTTGGATTCCTGCTTACGAGTGAGTGACCTGATATAAATCTACTTGGAAATAGTGACAAATGACCTTATATATGTTTTATAGGCTCAAACTAATAACTGTGAAACAGAATCTCCAATCTATACCAAGTGTCGATCGGTTGATGTTTTGTAAATATAAATGTAAGATGGCGAAATTTTATATATTTCTATTCTCAGCATGCAGCAAGGGGAACATGTTGAATGTTTCATGAACTGCAACATTTTATATGTGGGTTATTAGTGCTGATGCTGACATAGTCATGACTACCATGGAATAACTTTTTATAGACAGTTGCATTCTTATCAACCTTCCACACTACAGCTGTTATTAGCAGCATTTTCTGTATACAAGTAACATTTTTTCCTTTATCTTTACAGATCATCAAGATGGTCTTTTCTTTTTTTTGCTCTTTTTGTGCTTGTAGGAGTTTACTTTCTTACAAACCTCATTCTTGCTGTCGAATATGAGAGCTTCAAAGGCGAGGCATGTGTTTTATAAATCCTATGTCTCTCTTATGATTACTACTGGAAGTCTATCTATTAACTTTGGTTTACGTTGATGTTCTGATTGTCTTTGTCTAATTAACTCATATTGGTTGTAGTGTAACATCCTTTTACCTTAAAAATAGAACATGTATGTTAGCTTGCATGACATCTTTTACTGCAGCTAGCTAAACAAGTTGACGCGAAGGATGAAATGAGAATAAGAATATTGCGTAAAGCTTTTTACTTCATTGATGAAAATGTGAGTAGGAGTCATGAATGTCCTGAAATATCCTTGAAGTTAATCATACGTACCGTTACTCATGGAATTTAGTTTTCAAATCCATAGGGTGTTGGCCATCTAGATAAGGAACAGTGTATCACTTTGTTCAAAGAGCTTAATAATTACAGGTAAAAGCATTCGTATTTCAATCGGTGAATGATTTCACAGGTCGTTACATGAGTTATTACTATTATTTTATTTTTATTTTCATGGCTTTATACAAGAGTAGTGTATCTGTAGAATATGTAGCTAGCAATCCTTTTATAAAATTGCTTACAGGTGGCAATACTTGTGTACGTACAATGTATTTCGTTTGTGTCCTGATTTGTGTGCTATTAATGATTATATACATATATTTTGCGGTGTTCATTGGCTAGCTAGTAACAATATATTTCATAGAACTACATATTTGTGCGATTGTGTGCGTTCAATCTTAAAGTATTCTATCATATGCATGGGCACTAAGTAAACAGTACCTTTCATACAGGACGATACCAAAACTGCGAGAGGAAGAATTTGAGTTGACATTTAACGCATTGGATAATGATGGCGATTTCAAGGTATTTTAGGGATTTCATCCTTATGTTAGAAAGAGTTAGTGAGATGATCCTTCCCTAATGTTGTAAATAGGGTTTAATAGTTTTATCTTTTACTTCTTTCTACTTATTCACCCAGATTCATGTGAAGTTTCTTCTATTGACTTCTGAATTTATTGACTTATAATTAAGTCTAAATAATTTTATTTTTTGTCTTTCGGCTGATAATTATTGATGGTAAATTAGCTCATTATCTTGATTGTATCAATTAGATTAACGCAGAAGAATTCAATGAATTTCTCAAAGCAATAGGCGTAAAATTTGAAAAGGCGTATACAGTAAGTTGGTACTCATGAGATCGAAGGCTCTTTTCATTTTAACATGCGGAATAATCAAGATATGTATCTAACTCAGCCTTCTGCCTTCATTTGCAGGAACCTTGGCTAAAAAAGTTCTCGTTCTATAATTCGCCGTTATCAGAAAAGCTAATAAGCTTTGTAAATAGCCGACAGTTTGGATCTGTATTTGTTTTCGTTCTCCTCCTGAATCTAGGTGCTGTTATCGCTGAAACAAAGGTATGTACGTCCCTAGCTTTTGTAACTAACACATGCATTGTCAGCTTCTTGAATCAATAACGTGCATAAGTTCAAAATTATATTCTTCTTTGACAGCTTGATATACAAAACAAGTCTGCTCAAAATTTGTGGCAGAAGGTGGAGTTTGTCTTTGGTAACTCCCCATTTCTTCAACTATTGCTTTATTGTTTTCATTTTAACACATATATATGTATAACATAACATCATCTCATCTAAAGTGAATTTGCATGCTGGACTTGAAGTTTGGACATTTAACATTTTCAACCTTAGTACCAATTGTTTAGAAAGAAATCGTGCGGCTACCTGATTATGTCCATGGTAGTACAAGTTTAATAGATTGTTAAATGATCCTGAATTCCTGATAGTATTATTTTAGATATTAACTTGTTATATATGTACTGCTCCCTATGTTTCGTATAGATTAATAGTATTTCAACGTAGAATTTTCTTTATAAGACAGGTGCAATTAATGATTTTTTTTTAAAAAAATCAGTATAATATATTATTTACCCCTACAGTTTAACTTTGAAATGTTGTAATATTGGTAGTTAATAAGCGTATTAGCATAGTGCTCGTGCAAAACATTGGATGAAAATTTGGATTATAGATTCTTGATTTATGATGTTCGACTTGGATGAAGATTTGATGGATTGCTTAATTTGTATTATATTTAATTTTCAAATGTGATATACGATCGGTTCTTTAATTGATGATTAATCACATTTTAAATAAAGATTAAGATTGAAAAGTTGAAATTTCCTAAATAATGTCATACTAATTATATGGGTAAAATTTTCCTTTGTTTTGAATGAAATTTCAATAATTCAAATGCTTTATGAGGAGTAGTAGTAGTAGATAGATAATAGATCATAGGTAACTTAATAAATGTTTTTTTTATTATTATTATAAAGTGGACAATCATATTATAAAAAAAATAAAAAATTGTGTCCAATTAAAATGAATCTTTAATTAGATAAGTTGTATTTTCGGACTAGTATAGTGAAATTGCCGTATTTAAGGTAGCGAGGCTTGGCCCAATAGTTTTTCGAATTTTGGTATAACCTATCCAGGAACTCCAGCCCAAATATAGTGGTAGCCTAAGCCCATTTATTTGAAGCCCAAATGAGGAAGGTTAACAGCAGCAACTGCCGAGTTTTCCGCCAAAATGGAGCCATTTTTTAAATTATTAACACCGTTTTTTAATGAATCATTTGGAATTTGGATAACATGATTTTAGACAATCGATGTAGTATGAATTGTATTGTTCAATTAATAATAGGGGTTAGTGTCTGAAGATGTATTTAACTTGTGACCGATGTTGTGTGTACTCAACTTACATTTGTTACATTTAATGCATCAAACTTTCAAAAAGTGTGTTTTAATGTATTTCGGTGATGTGTCACTCGTATAAGATGCCACATGACATTTGTAGAGTGTGACACATCATCTAAACGTCACCAAAATACATTAAAACACACTTTTTGAAAGTTCGATACATTAAAACAATAGGAAACGTAAATTTGGTACATACAATAGACATCTAGTGAAAGTTGTATGCATTTCCAAAAACTAACCCCTTAATAATATTGTAGTGCACATGCTAGGTGCACATGCTAGATTGTTAATGAGCTCACATATTCTAACTAATGTAAGTTCAAAACTGGTGACCTCTTTTGCATGCAGGTTGGATTTATGTATTTGAAGTGGCTTTGAAAGTTTATGCGTGTGGATTTGAAAACCTGTGGAATGATAAAAATAACCGGGTGAATTTCATCGTCACATTGGTCATAGGTGAATAATACAATTTCGATAGTAACATATGTAATTATTCCTCCTAAAACTATTAAACGCGTACAACTTCTCTAACCCAAAGGTCTTGTTGATATTATGTATTTGAAAAGTAACTTTTCGTTGGATGATCCATTTACTTATACTCAGGGGCGTGGAGCTAGGCTATATTAACTCAGAGGACAAAAAGATATATATATATATATATATATATATATATATATATATATATATATATATATATATATATATATATATAGTGGGAGGTTTAAATGAGAACCACTCTAAAGTTAAGAACTTTGAGAACCATATTAAATACGTGTTTATTCACATGTGATTAACTTCAATCATATGTGAACATAATCATATGTGAACATTGATGTACGTTTAATTGAAAAAGGAAAAAGTAAAAAAAAGTTCTAAATTTATACCGAAAAACACATTTTAACCGATTTGTTCACATTATCGTTCACATGTGAACATATATTTGTTTTTTTGCGTTTTTCGATATAAATTTAGAATTTTTTTGACTTTTTTCGTTTTCAATTAAACGTACATCAATGTTCACATATGATTGAAGTTAATCACATGTGAACAAACACGTATTTGATGTGGTTCTCAAAGTTCTCAACTTTAGAGTGGTTCTCATTTGAACCTTCCTCTATATATATATATATATTTGTTCTTTTTTCCATTTTTGAGGGCAAAAGTTAATAATTTTCATCAAAGCTCTTAAAAATTTTCTTTGTTACATAATTTATAAAATCTTGAGGGGCAGCTGCCCCCTTCGATATCCGCCTCCGCTTATATCATATTATGTTTCATGGGTGTTTGCAGTTATTGGAGAAACAGCCACACTCTTATCTCCAAAGGAGGGTACATTTTTGTCAAACAAGGGGTGGTAAGACTAACAAATTTCAAAATTATCTTTTTGTATTTTCTTTATAAAAATAAATAAATAAAGAAGGGTCGACCAAACTTCTGATAAATCATCAAGTCATCTAAGTTTGAACGTCATAACAGCAATGAGGAATGTACAGAAAGAGAATAGCGAGTAGCTACGAAAGGATACTAATGTGGGAAAGCATTAATTGTAACAACCCCTAAGTAGTACATATCAACTTACTGTGCGAGAAAATAAGGGTGTATATATCCACTAAATGGACTAATGATCGTGTCATTGAATCCAATCTATATTCCACACTAATTTTTCTACTTTGAATATTGTGAATCCAACAAGAACACTGGATTTTAATTAAGATACCAATTGTACATAGAGACAAAGATGTTTGAAAATCATCCTGTCATCCCTACTGATTAGTAATTACACAGGTCCTATCCAAATGAAGTGAAACTTGAACAACCGAGTCAATAACAAACTCTACGATTCTTGAGGTATTGGTTGCCTTCTTTAGAAGCCAAGTGTCTGTAAGCGAGTAGCTATTGCATCGAAATCATGATCCAACTGTCGGTTCAAATGGATGCAGATATTATTATATCTCAGAATTTCACATTTTTTGCTATGTGCATCTATATAGAGGCGTTGTGTATAATTGTACATCTAGCGTTTAATATAATTAATTAGGTAGTGTGTGTGTCTATGTGCATCCTGTTCTTCTATGCTTATTTGAGATATATGAACGTGAGTTAATTTGTCAACTCTATGTATGTATATAAATTCTTATGTGTTAGTTTGTGTGTTTTGATAAAATACTCTTTCAACTACTCCTACTTACTCTATTTATATGATATAATTAGGTTAATTGTAATAATATCCTTGTTAATTTTTCTCTCAATTACTTCTCTTCATTATCAGCATATTACTCGAAGCTAATAGCTTTCTACAATACTGTTTCCAGGATTCGTTATCTTCTTGTTGCAAGGATTTTAAGACTGATCAGGCTCTTGATGCATGTTCAAAGGTACCAAGCATTTGTTGATACATTTCTAGAAGTGATACAAAGTTTATTGCCATACTTGGGTATCGTGTTTTGTGCCATGTGCATTTACTGTACACTGGGTATACAGGTACTTCATCTTTTATACTTGCATTTCCATCTTGTATATCTTTTGTCTTACATAACATATTTCCTATCCGGCCAGCAAATTGTGTATTTGTGTCTCTTTCTACACCTAATCACTTGGACTGATCATAAACTTTTTCACTACCTATGAAATACTACTGCTACATGTAACAAGTATTTTGTTAGAGACTTGTCTATCTTGTTTAAAGTTGCAACGAATCTTTTTATCTTACGGTGCTAGGTCTTTGGTGGGCTAGTCAATGCTGGGAATTCTGATTTACCCAGTACAGATCTTTCTGGTAACAAGTATCCTACATTATTTGCTACTAAAATAAATATTGTTTTATGTTTTGTTATATATTGATCTTTAATTACTTAATTAGCACCATCATCTTAGAGTGTATTATTATTATACATATAAAATTAAGACTAATTAAAACGGATAATGTCAGCTTTACTATGGCTTTCGAGTAGGGTAAAGAAATGTAATTTTGGATTGGAGTAACTGGATTTCTGATCCAACTTTACCCATATCTGTCACCATGTAATCTTTAGTTCTCGCCCTAGCCTCTCGCTAGTTGCTTTTTAATTTAACTGCCGTTCAAAGAAAAGAGGGCTCATAAGTATATTAGCGTTACCTGCCCAGGTCAGATCTTTTTTATTTGTTGCTGCTCACGCATGTGGTATATTTCTCACATATACATAAGTTTTTCAGCTAATTTACCTTGACACAATCAGTTACTTGTTATTTAATTTTAATGACTTCCCCAATGGTATGGTGACACTCTTCAATTTGCTTGTGATGGGAAACTGGCAAGTCTGGATGAAGGTGCGATTGATCTTTGTTCTATTTGTTTTTCATATTCCCCATTCATTTGCAAGTTATATATATGCACGTCGGAATATAGTAATTTCGAATAGGAAAATGCTATATGTAGCCCTTAGGGCTATGTATAAGGTTCTAACTTCCATTAAAAACCACCCAACTTTCTTTAACCACCAATCATATGTAGTTAAATAGCCAACATAGTTAGTTTTTTAACCGTAAACTACCAACTACCCATCAAATGTTAGTTGTTATTCATAGCCCTTAGGGCTATGTTTAGCAAAATCCTTTCGAATATCCACATCTAGAGTTAACTTGTCCCTGTTGGACAGATTGAGATTTGCGCATAATCATGTTATTATTGATTGATACCAGTATTTTCACCAACTACTTCAATTCAATTTCAATGCATCTTATAATACCTATCTCAACATAATGACTCATGAATCAATGCAATCAAGTACGTAGTCATGACTCAGATTGTTGGTCAACTATTTCAGGATTATGCCACATTGACAGGAACTACGTGGACTTATGTTTACTTTGTGAGCTTCTATCTAATAACAGTTGTGCTCCTCCTCAACTTGGCAAGTCTTCATGATTTTCTTTTTATAACTTATCAGCAACACTGAAAAGAATTGGGTAGTAGTGGGTTTTTGTTGGTCTAATCATTTTTTCATATCTTATGTTTGAAAAGGGATGGGAAACTGAACCTTAAATATTATAAAAGGCTTATTGGCATCTCAAGTATTGTTCCTTTTTTAAGAGTTTTCTAATTTTGCCGATCCCTTCTTGATCAAATAATTATAAGTTAGATTTTAAATTCTGAAACATGATACGTTGACAATTCCATACTTTTGTAAGATTTTGTTTTGAAAAATTTGCAATTACATTAATATAACTAAAAGTTCCTAATTACTTGTAGATCGTCGCATTTGTGTTGGAGGCATTCTTTGCTGTGATAGACCTTGGGTCTGCTGAGGAAGATAGGGAGGTTAGTAAACTTCAATCAAGTCTTATGCTACCTTCAGAGGGTCTTTACCTGCATGTTCCTATTTCATGAAGGATTGTAATGTTTTGACATTACTTATGTCTTATTATTGGTAAAAAGATGACTGGATAAAATCTTCTGAAGCTCACATTATTTGTAGTTGGCCTCTCTACCATCAAAAGCTTATATGTTAAGAAGCAAAACAACACATCACTGTTGTAAATGCATCAATTTCAACTTAACTTCATTTTCAGAAATCAAAACTTAATTTAGTATAAGAACGTGTAAGAAGATAATATGCAGTAATTTTGGCCGGGTTAATGGTACTTGGAAAAGGGTTAATTGTTAAGTGCTTCCAAATGTATCAAACTAAATTCTTACATCTTTAATATGTATTGAGGGCTTTCATTCTATGTAATGAACTTGTTATTCATTGTTATTGTATGTGTTTATGGTAGCGTGTCATCTATATAAGATGTCACATGTCATCCATACAAGTTGCGTCACCCAATACATACAATTAGGCCTGTAAACGAACCGAACGAACACGAACGGAGTCTGTTCGTGTTCGTTCATTAAGGTTTTGACGAACAAATGAACGAACACGAACGGATAAGCGAACATATTTTGTTGTTCATGTTCGTTCACGAACACAAACGAACGTATACGAACGAACACATAATCTAATGCATTTCTTCGTTAATACCTTAAACAAACTTCAACAAACATAAACGATTGTATATATACACATCTACACATATATATTATAGAACTTGAAGCATTGCAATGCATATTAACATTACAAAACGATCACAATATGAAGATGAACTCGTTTGCTTGGTCGGATCATATGTAAGAGCAATAGATTCGGAACTATTGGTGGGAGAGAGTGGAGATGTGTTTGGAGTGGATGGAAATGTGAGGTGAAAATATCTATATGTTTAATATTTTTAAATGAAAATATCTAAATATTTAATAATATTATACTTAGAATTTAGCTTAAATCAAAATATGATATACAAATATGTATTAATTTAAATAAACTATTAGTTAATAAGCGAACATGTAACTGAACGTTCACGAACATGTTATCGAACGTTCACGAACTTAAATGAACGAACGAGACTTGTGTTCATGTTCGTTCATATAATTAAACGAACGTAAAAATTTGTTCATGTTCGTTAATATAACGAAACGAACGAACATAAACGAACTTCCAACCGAACAGTTCACGAATAGTTCGTCGAACGTTCAGTTCGCTTACAGGCCTACATACGATACAATGAATTACAAGTTAATTATGCACAAAGCCCAAATAGTCAAATACATTTTGAAGCATTTAACTCCTTGGAATATGTAATTGGGTAGTAAGGTTTTTCCGTATAATGTTACTATGTGTTATTACAACATGATCCCATCTGTTATGTTGGCTTGAGAATTTGGTAATAATTAATTAGCAACTGGGCATCAGTTCTTGTGTATATACGTGAGTTGATGAATTAATGTTTGGCCCTTTCTGCATGGAAATCCAGGGAACGGAAAGAAAGGGACGCCGTAGGGTGGGGTAAGTATCACGAAATATATACTTTAAATATTAATTGTATGTTTGTGCATTTTCTTACCTTTCCTGATGAATTTGTTAGCACAAAAACACACAGTCAAACAGTTGATAGGCTGCTTCATCACATGCTGAAGGGATCTCTGCATCATGTGCCACCTGCCTCCACATAAACATATTCAGTGACCAATTTCAATGTCCCAGGTACGAAACACGTAAGTTTATCCCTGTTCATTTCATTTTGCATCAATCATCATGGTAGCAGGTGCATCCGTGCATACTCTCGGAAAGTTTTGTAATATAAATAAGGGAAAAGTATTTCGAAATGCTACTAACTTTGACCCAAAAGCTATAGTGTGTAACCAACTAATGTGTAGGTGTAAGAATGCAACCAACTTTCAAAAATGAGTGTTTTAATGTAATTTGCTGACGTGTCACTCGTTGAAGATGACACGTGGCGTCTGGATGTGCCACGTGGCTTCCAGAGAGTTTGACAACTCATCGACACATCAACAAATTACATTAAAACACCCATTTTGAAAGTTGGTTGCATTATTACACTCATGTGTTAGTTGATTACACACAATAACTTTTGGGACAAAGTTAGTAGCATTTTAGGGGACTTATCCATAGAAATAAAATATTATAATGAACTAAGTACTTTTCATAGAAATAAAATATTATAATGAAATTTTTTTTTTTTTTTTTGAACGGCAAGTATAATGAACCTTTTATTGCATACAGGCTGCTGCAATGGTTATGATTTTGTATTTTTCCTTGAGAGACAAATTTGAATGGCTATATAAACACCTGATTCATCGGTGAAGTGAATAGCAGGAGCTACTCTTTAAATCAGCACATGATGGGGAACAAAGGGAATCATTCTGAATTTGTTGTTGAAACTTAAGACCAAAACTATCTAAACAAAGATATATGAATTGTTTTTTTATTATTATTATTGAAGTGATGATTTACAATAAACATAATGCCCCATTTTATATATGTATTTGTGTGCTAAATATGGAAATGGTGACACATTATTGGCTGTAATTCTCAGCTGTGATGATCGAGACTTTAATGGCTCCAATCTTCTAATTAGGGAAATGATGTGGATGATGATCCCATAATTCTTTTTAACACTCCCCGTCAAGTTGAATGGTGGGATTACCAAAATTCAACTTGCCCAAACACTCGTGAAGAACGCCTCCACCTACTGCTTTTGTTAAGATATCAGCTAGTTGGTCTTCAGATTTCACGAATGGTATTTCGATGATCCCGGCTTCGAGTTTTCTTTAATGAAATGTCTATCAATCTCTACATGTTTGGTCCTATCATGCTGTACAGGGTTTTCTGAAATTTGAATAGCAGCTTCATTATCACACATGACACGAGTGGTTTCTTTCGGAGGGCATCCAACTTCGGTCAGAAGTTTTCTTATCCATAGTACTTCTGCTAGTCCTCTAGCTATTCCTCTAAATTCAGCTTCGGCACTTGACAGTGAAACCACCTTCTACTTTTTCTTTTCCAAGTAACAAGATTACCTCCTACCAAAGAGAAGTACCCTGACGTTGACCTTCTGTTCCCTTTGTCACCAGCCCAGTCAGCATCCGTATATACTTGGATATTCAAATGACTATTCGACCTGAAAAGGACCCCATGGCCAACAGTCCCTTTGAGATATCTAATGATTCTTAGAACTGCTTCCATGTGGGCCATCTGAGGTTGGTGCATGAATTGACTTATTACTCCAACAGCATATGCTATATCTGGACGAGTGTGCGAGAGGTATATCAGCTTTCCTACCATTTGCTGATACCTGTCTTTATCAGCAAGTTCAGCTTCAGTTTCCATGTATAATTTTTGATTGACAATCATAGGTGTCTCAGCTGGCTTGCAATCAATCATGCATGTTTCTGCAAGTAGATCTAGGATGTATTTTTTCTGACAAATAAAGATCACGTGTTGTGATCTAAGCACTTCGATTCCAAGAAAGTATTTCAATCTTCCCAAATCCTTCATTTTGAATTTCTGTAAACAACTCCTTTTTTAGATTCTTTATTTCTTCTTCATCACTCCCGGTGATAATCATATCATCAACATAGATTATTAAACATGTCACACGGCTTCCTCTATGCTTGAGGAACAAAGTGTGATCTGAGTTACTTTGTTTGAACCCATATTTCTTCATTGCCAGAGTAAATCTACCAAACCATGCTCTGTTGGGAGACTGTTTTAATCCATATAGAGATTTCTTCAACCTACAGAATTCTCCCAGCTTGAAATTGTGTGAGAAACCAGGAGGTGCTTCCATGTACACATCTTCTTCTAACTCTCCATGCAGAAAGGCATTCTTTACATCGAATTGGTAAAGTGGCCAATTTTGATTTGCTGCGATTGAGAATAGAACTCTTATTTTATCAATCTTTGCAACAGGGGTGAAAGTTGTTTCAGAGTAATTGATTCCATATGTTTGAGTATAGCCTTTGGCGACTAACCGGGCTTTATACCTCTCGATTGTACCATCTGGTTGATATTTAACTGTGAAGAGCCATCGACATCCCACATGTTTCTTTCCTTGTGGTAGAACACACTTATCCCATGTTGCACTTCTGATCAATGCATCCATCTCAACATCCATAGCATCCTTCCATTTTGTTGATTTTAAGGCTTGTCTGCATTAGAGGGAATTTTCTCTGAGTAGAGACTTGCAGTAAATGCCTTTGCTTCTTTAGATAGGTTTCCCACAGCTACATTAGCCATAGGATACTTTGAACTTTTAGATACTCTTTCTAGAGAGTATCGCTTTGCAGGGATTCCTCTGTTTGCTCTTGCTGGAAGGACATACTTAGCTGGTTCTTCTATAAGCTCTCCCTGTTCCTGGACATCTTCATTTATGGGTTCTGATTCTGTGGCATTAACTAAATTTTCAACAACCACATCATGAGACTCACTAGGTTGAGAATTACTTACCTCGGATACCAGATTGGGGGATTTATCTTCGGTGGCACTGATATTTGGGGAGGATTAAGCATGATCTTCAGGTGGTGTGGTACTGTAAATTGGACTGTGTTTTTCTGAGGCAGTAACATCTCTCAACCAACTCAGTGTGTCACATCGTTCCTCCCCCTGGCCGCTGTGTTGGGGCCGAGAGAGTAGTAATATTTGGTTTCTAAAAAATCACAGTTCATTGTGGTTTACATGCATGTTAGATACACATGGATACATATATAATATGTACGTATGGATTAACGGACAACGTCCGGGTAAAACACTAGTTTGTTTAAGTTGATTTAAACACGTTACAAGTCGTATTTTTTCTCTTTCATTCTTTCTCGACTCGTACGAGTCATCTCGTGTCTCATATGAGACTAACAACTATCACGCTGTCACGAGTGGAAATAGAAGATTTTTCTTAGGCACCGATAGTGCACCTCATGAGAGGCAACGGAAAGAGAGAGTGTGTGGATGTGCTAGTATGTTCAACTCTCTTGTGGCATTATCTCTCTATGCTAAGGTTTTTGAAGACGTATAGTTTTCACTGTCTACTGTTTTTTTAATGACACAAATACCTATGAAAAGGAACTATACTTAAAAGAGGTATCCAAATATTTGAATATAACAATGTAGGCATTTACATGGAAGGTTCCAAAATCATACGCATATACATCCGGAAGTATAGTTCCAATGTCTGCTGGTGAATCGCTCGAATGGCTGCCGCAGTTGGCTTGACTCAAACAGTTTACTACATTTAACAAGCTTCAGTGAACAATAAGGTTCAATAAGGTTAATTCCTAGTTTGAATTAGGGAAGCAATATCTTGGTTTGATCGAAGGATAAACCGTGTAGACGTACTTCATTTCTACTCTTCCAAAGCTAGACAGTGTTGATACTTGATACGATGTCGTTTTTGTCCTCATTTCATCTGTATCTAAACTGATGCATGTGTTGTTTTGACATTTTTTGTATTTCACATTCTTTCTAATAAGATAAACTAGTTTTAAGCTTGTGTATATAATTATTAGAAATTTGACAACATCAATCATTTCACACTAGAATAATGATACCAAACTTGCGTCAATCCATATAAAAAATTTACAAAATATACCTACGAGCTCATCTATCCAACACAATAAAAAGGGATATTGAACTTTTACTGTGGTAAAATTTTGTGTTGACACGTCACGTATTATATTTCGCTTCCCGCCAGAAAAAAATTACAAGCAGTTTCTTTTGACTTTTGAGGATTAACCGTTCCACCCTTTGCCTTTTCGATTAAAGAGAAGCAACCTTTTATTTTTTTGTTTTAATAATGTCTCAACGTTTCATTTAATTTTTGAGGATAAACCTTTCCACCCTTTGCCATATTTTATCTATTCAATCAACTCTATGATTCTTCTTGACATTTATTTCACTAAATGTATTGTTAACATCAATTCATCGTAATCTAATTCAATCTATTTTTCTTTAAGATAACCCATATCAACTACTCCGTATAATTTGTTTTGCTTTTTATATGAACTTTTATGCCCAATGAATGAAAGAAGGTTATTTTCTCATTCATGTTAGAAGATTGAGATATCTCTTTGTCATTCTTGATAGATTTTTCATGTTGTTTTTATTTTTTTAAATGTAAATCGAAAAAAGTCCATGATAACTAATTGATGTGTTTGGTTATTTCTTATGTATTGTATTCTACCTTAATTTCTTTACCTTTTTCATGATTAATGATTGATCGAAATAGTCGGGCATGATAATATTAATTTTTATATCGAACTTTTGTAATTAAGGCTTCGAAAAGGTGAAACACAAAGAGGTAATAATAACATTGGTTCATGATCGACTTTCTTCATCTGGTATGAAATGTTCATAGTGATTTATCGTTGTTTGGTATTTTAATTTCAAATGATTGTTATTTGTTATCCATGTGTTTATCTAAAGAAGTGTTTACGTGGTACCCCTTATTAATAATTCATGAATAATCCCCCTCTCCTTTATTAATCTATAAGCATCGATATTTATACACATTACATAACTTGGTGACTAAGTAACCTAATATAATTATTAATAAAGATAATTATTGACTAATTGTATTAAATATATCAACTAATACTCCCTCGCAGTTCGAGCGGGAGGACTACGAACGCTCAAACTGGTACGAAACTCAGTGAATAACGGTGAAGGAAGACCCTTGGTGAAAATGTCAGCATACTGAAATCTGGAAGGGACATGAAGAACTCGAACTTGACCAGTAGCAACTTGATCACGAACAAAATGAATGTCAATCTCAATATGTTTTGTACGTTGGTGTTGCACGGGATTGGCAGACAAATAAACAGCACTCACATTATCACAATAAACAATAGTAGCAGTGAACAATGGTGAATGAAGCTCACGAAGTAAATTACGAATCCAAGCAGTTTCTGCAACTGCATTTGCCACACCCCGATATTCAGCCTCAGCACTAGAACGAGAAATAGTGTGTTGACGTTTGGAGGACCACGACAGAAGATTATCTCCAAGAAACACACAGTATCCGGAAGTAGAACGACGCGTAGAAGGACAACCTCCCCAATCGGCATCTGAATAAGCTGTAAGAGATGATAAGGGAGATGCGTAGAGTTGCAAACCCAGATCAAGAGTTCCCTGAACATAACGAATAATGCGCTTAAGAGCTGCGAGGTGAGGCTCTCGTGGATCATGCATATATAAGCAAATCTGTTGAACCGCATAAGTGAGGTCGGGTCGAGTAAAGGTTAGATATTGAAGTGCACCTGCAAGACTGCGATATAAAGAAGGGTCTGAAATAGGAGAGCCATCGGGACCAAGCTTAGACTCGGTGTCAACAGGAGTTTTGCATGGATTACAATTATTCATATGAGCTCGCTCAATAATTTCCATGGCATACTTTCGCTGAGAAAGAAACATACCAGTAGATGTACGAGTCGCAGAGATACCCAAAAAATAATTAAGAGGCCCAAGGTCAGTCATAGCAAATTCCCGATGAAGAGATGAGATAATCCGCTTAAGTAAATCCGTAGACGATGCGGTAAGGATAATATCATCCACATATATCAATAAATAAGCTACGTCAGAACCACGTTGAAAAATGAATAAAGATGAATCACACCGACTATGAGAAAAACCAACACGAGTCGCATATCCCGCAAATCTCTGAAACCAGGCACGAGGGGCTTGTTTAAGTCCATATAAAGATCTTTTTAACAAGCAAACATGATCAGGAACCCGTGAATCTGTAAAACCCGGTGGCTGATGCATATATACCGTCTCTGACAGATGACCGTTAAGAAAGGCATTCTTAACATCAAGTTGGTGTACAGGCCAATGACGAGAAATTGCTAGAGTAAGCACGGTGCGAATAGTAGCCGGTTTGACAACCGGGCTAAACGTCTCATCACAATCAATACCAATCTGTTGACTACGACCATTAGCAACTAAGCGAGCCTTATGGCGGCTCAAAGTACCATCAGCATTAAGTTTATGTTTAAACAACCACATTGACCGCACCACATTAACATTAGGTGGACGCGGTACAAGAATCCAAGTACCGTTATTAATTAATGCATTATATTCATCCAACATAGCATCACGCCAGTGAGGGTCCTTGAGTGCAAGAAAGGGTGATTTAGGGATAGGGGACATAGTAGACACGTGTAAATTTAAGCGTTGAATAGGTTTATTGGTACCTAATTGAGCACGAGTGACCATGGGATGTGTAGAGATGGATGATCGAGATATTGAAACAGGCTGAGTCGAGACTATGGGTACAACATGAGGGGTAGGTGTGGGTGATGGTGGTGTGACCGTAATTGTAGGTGTAAATGTGGGTGTAGGTGTAGGTGTAGGAGAGAAGTTATTAATGAGATGACGAGTAATTGGGGTAGGTTCATCCATAGAAGGGTCATCAAGAAAGCTATATGATGGTGGTTGTGTAGGTGTCATTGAGCCGTAAGGAAATTGAGTTTCATCAAAGGTTACGTGTCTTGAGATAATGATTTTATTAGTAGAAAGATCAAGACATCGATAACCTCGATGATAAGCGGGAAACCCTAGGAAGATACAAGGTGTGGCACGCGGAGCAAGTTTGTGAGGAGAGTGTAAATGAGGATAACAAAGACATCCAAAAATACGAAGACGTGAATAGTTAGGTATCTTATTAAAAAGTTTGGTATATGGGATTTCGTTATTAATTGCGGTTGAAGGAAGTAGGTTGAGTAAGTAGGCGGCCATATGGAGAGCCTCTACCCAAAATGTAGGAGGTAAGTGAGCTTGAAAAAGTAAAGTACGTATGACATTATTGATTGTTCGGATCATTCTTTCAGACTTTCCATTTTGTTGAGAGGTTTTGGGACAAGAAAAACGAATTTGTATGCCATTGGTAGTAAAAAGATTATGGATTGATGAGTTATCAAATTCACCGCCATGGTCACATTGAAAAGCTTTTATTTCGCGATTAAATTGGGTTTTAACATAGGAACGAAAATGCACAAATTTAGCAAATGCATCAGACTTATTACGTAAGGGGTAAATCCACAAATAATGAGAAAAATGATCAAGAAACAAAACATAATATTTAAAACCACTATGACTTAAAATTGGAGAGGTCCACAAATCTGAGTGCACGATGTCAAAACATGACTCAACAACTGTATCTGAACTAAAGAAAGGAAGACGCACGTGTTTACCAAGTTGACAAGCATGACAAAGTGCGTGAGACTTCCCTTTATTACATGAAATAAAATTACGAGACACTAAAGAACGTAACACTTCTTCTCCAGGATGACCGAGACGTTGGTGCCAAGTTGACGAACTTAAAGAAAGGAGAGTTGTGGGCGTAGTGGTAGGCTTGGTGACTGGGTAAAGGTCCCCCGAGCTATCACATCGAAGGAGGATATGGCGGGTCAAGAAATCCTTCACAGAAAAACCAAACTCGTCAAATTCTATCGTACATTTATTATCACGAGTAAACTTGCGTACAGAAATAAGGTTTTTAATGATTTTGGGAGTGACAAGAACATTATGAAGGTGAAGGGGTCGATGTAAAGAAGGCAAGATGCTATGTCCTGTGTTGGTAACGGGTATTGAGGTACCATCACCAACACAAACGGATGGATACAAACATTTATTATAAAGAGTATTAAGATTACTTGTAAGAGAATTAAGATGAGAAGATGAACCTGTATCCATGTTCCATGTAGAATTTCCCGGATCTTGTAAGTTCATCGTGCTGAATGCTTGTGGCAAATATGTTTCCTGGGAATTCTGAAACCCATTGATCGGCTGTTGGGCTGGCGTAGAGGAAGCAGTGGTAGTCCAAAATGCTTGTGGTTGTTGTTGAGCCTGTTGCTGTGGAACCG
This sequence comes from Pseudognaphalium luteoalbum, assembly GCA_963422505.1. Lineage (NCBI taxonomy): Eukaryota > Viridiplantae > Streptophyta > Magnoliopsida > Asterales > Asteraceae > Pseudognaphalium > Pseudognaphalium luteoalbum. The sequence goes on from OY730192.1 coordinate 3,638,230, forward strand.
AAAATGATTGGGCCTGCCTTGGTGTCCAATTAGAGGGCTGTTGACGACCAGCGAATGGTTGGGCTATTTGCGGTGTCCAGTTAGCTCCACGTGTCATTGAATTTTGTTGTTGTTGAACCCTTTGTTGCTGAGTTCCAGGGGCTGCCCAAGTGTGAGTGTTGAATTGTTGATTTGAGCCACTCAATCCACGAATCCAAGTTCCACCAAAACTGGGTCCATTACCACGATTCCTAGCGTCATGTATATATCTACAACGATCACCAAAACGGCAAAATCCTCGGGAAAAGTTACGACATATAGATGTATTATATGTGTTGTTATTGCTTGGAGGATTTTGTGTTCGATTAGTGTTGGTGGTAGTGGCGAGAATAACAGGCGATGAAGAGGTACTTTGATGATGTGAAGTATTAGATGATTCATCGGACTCGTTAAGTACACTTTCCTCGAGCATGAGCATGTTACGAGCAGTTTCAAATGTAGGAAGAGGTTCACGGTGTCGAATGATTCGAGCAGTATCCTTAAATTTAGAATTTAATCCACTAGTTGCATAAAAAACCAAATTCGAATCTGTCACGGTTGTACCCAGATTCTTCAAACGATCTGCCATACCTTGAAGTTTGGTAAAATACTCATTGATGGTGAGATCACCTTGTTTGAATGTTCGGAGTTGGTTTTCAAGCGTGATTGCTCGTGCATCCTTGTTGTCATGAAAAATTCGTTCTATATGATCCCACAAATCTTTAGCATGCCCGGGAGTGGTGACAACTTGCTCGAGGAGAGAGTCAGAAAGTGTACCGAGAATCCACATCTTGACAAGATCATCAAGTTTGCACCATTCCGGATCAGCTGCATTCGTACTTGTTGAAGCTTCTTTAATCCATGACTTCCACAATGGATTTTAAATAGAGAACTCCATGCGTTGTAGTTATGTCGGTCGAGGCTTAGAATAATTGGAACAGCATGTTTAATACTTGATACACTAAAAGGGATGAGTTTATCTGATTGTGGTGGAGGAGGTGTGTTGTTGTCTCCGGCCATAATTGTCGAGTACTTAGAGTAATATTGACTTACGAATAGAAGAAGAAGGTATATATTGCAATATTGCAAAGAATGATCTTTGTAAAATTGATGAGGATGGAACAATGTTTATTGTTTTATGTGACAGAAAGAATAATGGCCAGTGCTAAAATTGATGATCGATATATAAAGAGTTTGTGGTTATTTTGGCTTTGGGGGAATTCGAGAGTTAGAGATTAGCACATGGCTCTGATACCATTATAATTCATGAATAATCCCCCTCTCCTTTATTAATCTATAAGCATCGATATTTATACACATTACATAACTTGGTGACTAAGTAACCTAATATAATTATTAATAAAGATAATTATTGACTAATTGTATTAAATATATCAACTAATACTTATAACTATGAAACCTACAAATAGACAATTTCTTCAAAGAACATCGGTTGTTCTCTTGATGGAATACAATACTTTTTTAGGCAAGTAGCACACACGTAACACAAATATTCAAAGTGTAGCCCACCCCGGACTTAAAGACGAATAGTCAAGGTTATTGGGTTGTCTCGATACTGCTAAGTCAATAACCCTTTAATCAATGCTCTTAGTCATAGTTAGTATATTGTATTTTTTTTCATTTTGTTTGTCTCTCTTTGTCATGTAATTACTAAGATATAATACTAAAAAAAGGTTATATTTTAATGTTATGAGATGTATTTTTACAAGTTTTAGAAATTTAACTATGACATTATTGCATGAAAATAAACTTCAAGGAACCTAAAATTTACAAAAAAAATAATCAGCTTTTAGTATAACCGTGCATCGCACGGGTAATAAGCTAGTAGAAATAGAAATAATGATAAAAATATATATATTTTTTATAAATAATTAAATAATATAAATCATAATTACTGCAAATATATAATAGGAAATTAATGAGTTTGATAAATGAATTTTGTAGTACTAGAAAATTACCCGTGCGATGCAGCGGTTACAAATGAAAAAAATGTAACAATCATAAATGGTCATAACCAACAATAATATTAATCAAAGAGATACCGATAGTTATTGGCGATGATCATTAAGAATATCGACAATATTCAATTCTCGAGAATCGGATTCGGTAATGATTCATTGTTAATGTTAATATTATAAAATTCAATGATACTCGCAAAGTTAAATAATAACTAATTAAAATGGTTCAAAATTTTATTATATTCTTCATATTTAGCAAGTTTATGTAATTCAAAATGATGTTAAAAATGGAATGTAAGAACCATTAATTTTCTTTCCATAACCAGTTAGAGGGTAGTTCAGTCTTTTTTAATATGAGTAGGAGTATAATAGTCTTTTCAGATCTTTAATTTTGTAAGGCTATGAAGAAAATAGCCAAATAATTTATAAGGTGTATAAATAAATATAGATATTTGAAATGTTTTAGTGAGTTTAATGAGTCACAATCTCTAATCTATAAATCTATAATCTATAAATCATTATAAAGCATTTAGGTGTATTGATTAATGCAATAAAAAATGAAGATCGGAGAATAATGAGAAGCTTCATATATGTTGGCATTGTATGAGTGTTCATAACGTGTGTACCTACAAGTGGGTAGGGGCCGACCTCCCTCTTAATTGCTTCCTGCAAATTTTAGTATGTGTTGAATGTTGATACATTCGTACTTTAATTTGGAATAGATAAAAAACTATTGGTTATCGATTACACTTAAAAATGAGTTTGAACGAGAAAAAAAAAATTTGCTACGAGTAATGGACGCTGACATTGATTGAGGCTTGTCAATGACTATGATTGGTGCTTGATATATTGATCCGAGATCAGCGACTTGTTCCACGAGTAACCGTCAATAACTCATCTCTTCGTCTCAGTTAAAATTTAAACTTTGATTACGTATTTATGCACATAATTTCAGAATAACTATTAACTACACCTTTTTTCCAATAAGATATAATCTTTACCAATAAAGTCTTTTTCGACTGTTTGTAAAATGAACAATGTACACATTATTCAAAAAATAAAAATGTACACTTATTTAAAAGAAACAAAAATATCAATGTGAACGTTTGTAGTTGGGCAAATAATTTTTTTTTCCTATAAATTTCTCTCTCTCTCTCTATATATATATATATATATATAAACTCATTTTAAGATATTTCAGCCGCTAATAACTCAATCTGTAGATAGCGTATATATGGTTGGACGATCTATAGATATAAATTTTAATCCCGACATGAAACCAACTCGAAATAATTAAGGTTGGGTTGAGGTTTTTTGACCAATGACCCGTCAACCCGAAACCCGTTAACTCGACAACCCGAATAAATTTTAAATGTAGCTAAAAAAATTTAAGTTTTTTTTTTAATATACGTATTTAATAGCGATTTACCATTAAATTTTGATGAACTTAATAGGTCATACGAGTTTTTTGAATTTTATAAACAGTTTTATACTTATTAATGTGATACATTTGACCCGAAATTAAATAGTTAACAGAAAGGGACCTGAAAATATGATGATCTTACCAGATAAATGAGTAATCTGTGTCGGTTGGGTAAAGGTTGGGTTGGGTGAAATACTTAACCCGATTATAAAATCAGGTTGAGTTTATTGTACTACTTCTGAGTTCTGACACTCTAACTCAATAACTCAAGCGGATTAACTCGACTCAACCTGAATTGCCGCCCCTAACAGGAACCAAAAGGGTACGATTCTTTTGAATATTATCTAATCTATATGGGATGGGATGGTGACATGGGTACAACAACTGGGGGTGTCAAAATAAATTCGAAACCGGAAAATCGAATCGAAAACCGGTTGAATTGAACCGATTTTGGGTTAACCGAACCAAAATTTTTCTATTTTTCTGTTTCGGTTAATCAAACCGAACGATTTACGTACGTATAACATAAATACACAATTATAAAGAGTAAAATTGATATCGTTTGAAATTTTTATTGTCAAAATATTTTTAAAATGGTGAATACTTAATAATTAATGTATATTTGTGTATTACTAATTACTTTTTAAATAAGTTATAAATAATAAACGGTTGATTTGATTAACCGCTTAACGAAACTGAAAAGTCAGTTAACCGATATTTTCAATTTTAGTTTAAGTTGAAAAATATATTGAACTAGAACTCCGTCCATGATTAACCGTCCATAAACGGACGCCCGACAACTGCTCGATCAAATGCGAAAGAGACTTCCACATGTAAACCGGGTGGGGCCCGGTCTCTTGTCTCCTACTCTCATCAATTTAAGTGGCCGACATTCAAAAACTTGACTTAAAATGGTTATTACCCGTTTATCCCAACGAAACCCGGTACTCCACTTGTACTTTCCGTATTACGGAGTGCTAATTTACTACTCCGTATTCTTTAAGAAATAATAATGTATTGTATATTATTTATTTATTAATTTAGTTATTTATGGCATATCCATTTCTAGACCACTCATATACACGTTCTGGTGATTTAAATTTGGAATTTATTATTTCATTTAATGGGGGAAATTTCTATTTCTATTTAAATAATAGTAGCTTTGTTTGTTTATAATTTTTTTTTTCACTTTTGCTTAAATTTTTTTGTTTGTTTATAATGTATGAACTAGTCGGAGATCCGCGCTATGCAGTAGTAAACCGATAACAAATAAAAAATTCTAGTGGTCGATGATGATGGATCAGTGCATCGATAATGGTTTTACAAACTTAGCTTACCATGTTTCAAATTTTTTAATAATTTCTACTTTACGATCATGATCATTGTCTATTTTTATTTTATCATAATAATAATAATCATATATAATAATGGTTTCAGAATGACAATTTTTTTTATTTTTTAATATATGATCAAACACATTAAAATAATATATTGTAAATTAAAGTTTGATTGATCAATTTAATTTAAATGATTGTATTGCTTTAACTAAAGTATTGTGTTAAAATAAGCAAGTAGGTATAATTTATTTGAATTTATTAGTTACTATACTTAAAGTAATTAGTGAAAGGGTATAACTGTAATTTCTGATATTTCAATTTATAAACATTAAGCCTAATGGCTAAATGCTTTATAAGGGATTAAGATAAGTATTATGTGATCTTCAGATTTACTATGAACCTTGGTATACGAGTTTCAAAAAAAAGGAGATCTAACTACGAATACAATTATTACGTGTTTAGATCTATATTATACCATACCAAGTAGTACCAATGACTTTAGTTATGTTTATTTATTATGAACTGAATATAAAAGGTTAAATATTTGTTTCATGTTATTTTCCCATTTATCAGTTTTTGACTTCTTCTCGTATGTATGATTAGTGACAGCAAACTAACATTAAAAAAAATTCACATAGAATAATATTAATACATCTAATCTATTACTTAATGGTGTTAAATTGTTATACGTGTACAAGTGATATAGAGTACTTTTGTCAAAATAAATAAATGTTTTATTTATTGCAGTTAGATTGAATAGATTTGGACATTTAAGTCATGTCTCTTGGTTATAAGGGAATGTCAAACTCCTTCATCTAATGAGATATGTCAATTTGATCTCATCATATGCAACTTATGAATCCTATAACTTAATCAAACGACTTTTTATCTTTTTAACGATCTCATTTTAGAACATTATAGTGACCGACTAGTGTTTATATAAATGTCGTGTCTTTGTTTTATCCGAAAGGTTATAATAATGCAATTGAAATTCAAAAGTTTTAATTTTCTCGAGATTCTGATTTTAGATTAGGAATGAGGTTCAAAAGAGTAAATTTGCAAGAGTCGAATGCGTTTCATCATCGTAAAAGTTACCAGGCATTCAACGAATACTTTATATATTTTCAAAATGATAATATTTGTAAGCTTTCGTGATTCAGTTCTCATGTAACCTAAGAAGAACTACATCACTGGATTGATATATCACTTAAAATATGTTACATGAACATAATTTCCTTATAACATAGGAAGTCTTTGCATCCTTTAAATACGATGGAATATCAACTTCTAAACATTCACTGCTATGTAACAATTATCATTAATTTAACAATTCCTCATAAGAAATATTATACTTGCATCTGGCATTACCATAGATTTATTTTAGAGAGTTGACACTAGTTACTGATTAGAATGAAAGAATTTAAAAACTCATGGACTCGATCTATAATATTGACAAAACCACAAGGATGAACTTGCAATAATAACAAAATCTCCTTTCTACAATAAAAAACTGAATTAAAAATTAAACATAATAGAAAAAGAGGTAAATGACAATGTCGCCAACGAATTCATAATACCTGTCACTTTCTATGATCATATCTATCTACTACAGATATATATAAACCACTTGTATCTATCTACTGTATATCATTATTATTCAGTGAATCACGTCGCATAAGGTGCTTACCGGAGGTTTCAGATCTTCAATTTTACTTATGGCTGCTTCACATGTGCCGTTGCTCGGCGGCGAAACTAGTAGAGCCGGCCATAAACCGTTCAATCGCCGATCAGATGCCATCGCTTACGGATCGCCATACCAAAAGGCAGCTGCTCTTGTTGATCTCGTAAGGGTTCTTATTTTGATTCATATATCTATATCTATATACGCAACAAAAATTAAAACACATAAATTGAAGTAAAACTCAACAGCCTGCAACAGTATAATTCACTTACCTATTCACTATATTAGCATCATTGCTCAAATTGAATTTAAATTTAGTATAAATATATTATTTGAATTTAATTTGATTTGACCAATGCTAATAATATAGCGAATTTGTAAGAGTAGTGAATTTGATTATTGTAGACACTTGAATTTAAGTTCTAACTTTTATGTTTTTTGTTGCATATATAAGATGAATAGTTGTTAAACAGGCGTTTGACTTTCGATACAAGAGGAAAATTGCGATTGTCACAAAGCAATTACACATATACTACAAGTACTACATGTATATACATCTGACAGACTGACACACATTTACAGTTATGTTCAAATATGAGATATGCTAGATGCATTTATTTTGGAACTCTTGCCACGTGATGATTGAATCTACTATTCGATAAGGTAATAAATGTAATATCATCTTTCCAGGCTGAAGATGGAGATGGTCTACCAGAGGAAATCCTTGACTTACCAAACATTGAATCTGCTGCAAAATACTACTTCTATTTCATCCGCTTTGACTATTTATGGACCCTTAACATATTTGCACTGCTAGCTTTAAATTTCCTTGAGGTTAGTGCCACAAGGCGAGTGACTGATTTCATGATGCTCTCTTTCTTAATCAATAACTAGACTTTCTGTTTATCCTAAGTTACAGTTGTAGCTATTTCTATCATAATTATTTGTTATTCATATTACTCCAAATCTGCTACAGAAACCATTATGGTGTAGCAGTACTTCCGAGGTTACTTGCAGTGACAGAGACTACTATTTTCTTGGGGAGCTTCCATACTTGACTGCTGCAGAATCTCTGGCATATGAGGTTCAAGTCTTATGTATTCTGTAGAATTTTAATGATTAATTCATGAACTTTTTCTATTGTGAGCTACTGGTACTCATTACTTACCAGGTAACATTAAATTGATTGTAAAATGGAAAGAACTTCAAATGTTTTGAGTAGAGCCACAAAACCGTGACTGGAATTTCTAGCACACTTCTAGTACTGCCTGAAAGTACAAATGCAAAAAACATCCATAAACTAGCACCTCACAAAAAATTGATTAAAAATATATGGAGGTAGTTGATTATTGATCTATTTTCTTATGCAGGGTGTAACGCTCATAATTCTTGTGGTGCATACTCTGTATCCTATGCTATATGAAACGAGTCGTCTCTACTGGAAAAGCAATGTTAATAAGCTGAAGGTACACGATTGCAGAATCTTGCACGTAGAAATGCTATATAAACTTCATTACCCAACTATTTTCTGTTTAAAGTAACACAAGGACACATTGTCTTTATAAAGAGCAATCTGGTCCATATTTGTTTGGCCACTTCATATTTTACAATCACATTTAGCTATACCAAACTGAGTAGAAAGGATTATTCTTGTGGTGAATGAAAGTAAGGATTCGCTTTGTTAATAAACACACACACACACACACACACACACATATATATAGCTTGGATCAGATACGAATACTAGTTGAATAAGAACAATGAGAACAAGGGGTATACTAGTAATTTTAACATACAATATTTTCACCCAATTTTCTCCAAGCTTTGTTCATATTTCAAAAATATTACCACAAAAGATTTCTAACTGAAATTCACAAGACGAGAAATTCACAACTCGATACTTTTGATGACACGTCTTAGTTATGCATTCTTAAAGCATTGTCTATGCAAGATTTTGTTCTTCAAAGTGCCTAACTGCCTATAGACGATAGTACATGCTTGACAGTAAATATACTTTGAAATAATAGGTGCCATATCCCTGTTTCTATATTAGGTTGCTTTTATACTTTATCATCTACCTACTGTGGGGACGACATATGGAAATATTAAAGCAGAAGAAGAGGCGAAAGACAATTAGTACTGAAAAGAAGAAAAAGAAAAAAGAGAATGGACAAAAGTCATTTAGGTTCTTACTTGTTCGATCAATAACATGTTATGATGCACTTATCAGAAATTACAGTTAATCTGCTATTTAAAAAGTATACAATCCATTGCATGACAATATATGTGTATGTGTTCTGTTACATACTTAATATTTAGTTGAGATGTTACTGTCTATGTGGTGTAATTCCTTGTCTGTATAAACCAACCTAACACTGACGCCCTGTGTTATACTTTCAGGTCATTTCGCTGTTTATTCTGATTGCTGATTTAATAGTTGACATTCTTTATCTCTCTCCAGTGGCCATCTATTCTCTTCCATTGAGGATTGCACCTTATATTAGGGTAGTTTTCTTCATCCTGAATATCAGGTAATGACATGATTATGTGAAATTTTCTAGTATGATAAAATACTGATGCACCATTTACTGTTTATCCCCTTACATCAGCCATGTAAGTATGTAACTCATACTAATTGAATCGGCATTGGATAGAATGATATATACATTTAAGTGGTAAATGTAACTTGATGAAGAACATAAACACACACACACTCACATATATATATATATATATATATATATATATATATATATATATATACTGAAATGTTAGAGCGTATGTAATGCATATTATGTGCACTAGTTTCGTATCTTCTACATAGTGGTAACAATAGTCCATTGGGTACAGTCTTTATTGCAAGTTGTGAATGCTTATTGTATGAAGGAACTAAGGGTGGTTTTGCTATTTTGACTTAGGGACTTACGAGACAGCCTCGTCGTCTTGGCTGGAATGGTTGGCACATATCTTAATGTGTTGGTATATATTCCATTACCTTATCGAAATTTATGTTCTGCTTCTCCTTAACATTTATCTGTGTTGTCGTCATATATTTGCTAACAAAATATTTTAAATGCAGGCTTTGTGGGCTCTGTTTCTTCTGTTCTCTAGTTGGTTAGCTTATGTCATATTTGAAGACACCCAGCAGGGAACTACAATCTTTGTTTCTTACCCTGCTACGTTGTATCAAATGTTTGTTCTATTTACCACATCCAACAATCCAGATGTTTGGATTCCTGCCTACAAGTGTGTAACCTAATACAAGTTGTACAATTCATTCTTTTTGAGAAATTACATTATATGTGTTTTCATCCATTTTTTTGGCTTGCAGTATCTGTTTATATATTTTGTCAGTAATGTGCTTCCTTCTTGTTTCCAGATCATCACGATGGTCTTCCCTGTTTTTCGTTCTTTACGTTCTTCTGGGTGTTTACTTTGTAACAAACTTGGTACTTGCTGTCGTATATGATAGCTTCAAATGTGAGGTACATATTTTTAAATCCTTTATATAATATATAATATAATATAATGATTTCGACTGGAATTCCATCAGTTCATGTTATGTTATGTTATGTTGATGTTCCAATCTTTTCCGAGTAAATAACTCGTGTTTGGAGACAAAAATTACTGCAACCTAGAGATTACTGTTGTGAGTTTCAGGTTTTCTTGTCATGTTGGTCCTAGTGAAACTAAAGCTTTCTACTTCATATATTTTTAAATTGATCTCTGAGTAGCTGTAACTATATCAGCTTTTCACCTAGATAAAACTTGTATGTTACAAACTTGCATGTCCTACTAACTGCAGCTTGTTAAACAAGTGGGTGCGAAGGATGCAATGAGGACAAAAATATTGCTGAAAGCCTTCATTCTTATTGCTAAAGATGTGAGTATGAGTCATTAATGTTGTGAAGATTTCTCCATGTTAATCTTATCTTCACTCATGGAATTTCTTTTCAAGTCAACAGCCAGCCGGCTCTCTTAATCAGAAACAGTGTATTGAGTTGTTTGAAGAACTTAATAATTACAGGTAATAGCCTTTGTATTTCAGTTCTTGAAATGATTTCATGGTCTTTTGAGAATTCTTAAGACATAATTGTTTTCGTGACTTTATTTAGATGTTGGCAATTTCTTGTATATGACTTATGAGCTCGCAAATCTCTCTCTCTCTCTCTCTCTCTCTCTCTCTCTCCCTTTTTCTTTTTATGATTGTGATTTTGCTTACCCAATACCCTGTTGAACCATATTATGGCTTCAATTAGTTTTAATACTTCGAAAGATATCATATATTGACGAAGGTAGGGTATATCCTGAATCTGTACGTTAACCTAAAGGCGTTATATGTGGACTTGTGTGTATTATATATGTGTGTTGTTTTACCTGTGCTGCTGATGAGTAGAGAAAATTATATGTCAATCCTATGATTTCACTTTTCAGTGTTCTTTTGTTGGTATTAGTCTTTTTTTTTCTATATATACTGACATTGGTGTCATGCCACCTTCTATTCAGGACGCTACCAAAAATATCAGACGAAGATTTTGGGTTGATCTTCACCGAATTGGACGACAGTGGCGATTTCAAGGTATTCTTTGGTTAATAGCCTATTGTCAGAAAGAGGCATCAGGATAAATGCAATACAGTTGCAAGGGCATGCAAATCACCTACTTTAATGTAATAATTTGTTAGTGATAATCGATGCTATCTCAGTTTATTCTGTTTTTCTACATTTAGATTAATGCAGCAGAATTCAATGATCTTTGCAATGCGATTGCCTTAAAATTTCAAAAGGATGATACAGTAAGTTGGTCTTCATGAGAACCATCCTTTTCAATTTCACTACGAAATAATTTAAAAAGTACCCAACTCAACTTTCTTACACGTTTTGCCTTCATTTTGCAGGAACCTTGGCTTAAAAAGTTCCCCTTCTACAATTCTTCCTTATCAGAAATGCTAAAAGACTTTGTAAAAAGCACAAAGTTTGGATATGTTGTTGCTTTTGCTCTCCTCTTGAATCTGGCTGCTGTTATCATCGAAACAACGGTATGACATAGATCCTTAAGAAACAATTGTTTCCCGGAAATTAACTTTGATCGTCATGCTCAAGTCTTGTTTACTGAAGTTACCATAGTTATTACTATGCCTACCAACATGAAAGTATTAGCTTGTTGCATATTCCCAATGTAGTTGTGGAATCAGTTACTATATTAATCTTGTGAATTAAAAATCTTTTTTTAACAGCTTGATATACAAAACAACTCTGGTCAGAAGTTCTGGCAGAAGGTGGAATTTATCTTTGGTATGGACTTCTTACGACTGTTACTTTAGTAATAAATTCTCCTGCTCTGTGCTATACACAGTACCTGCGCTACAGTTTTTGATGTCTAAACCACCTTGAGTAATTTTTCAGTAGCACTTCGGTATCATTGACTTCATTTAATCCTTTTTGTTCAAGATGATTGAATTGTACTATCATATTTCGTATATGTATCTATTATAAATATGCCTCTCTTTATTTTTTTAACCTCAAAATACATTACTTCTTTGCCTCAATTTCATAGAATGGCAGATCAATTATTTATTTCTTGTGCAGGATGGATATATGTAATCGAAATGGCTTTGAAAGTTTATACATTTGGATTTGAAAACTATTGGAAGGATAGCCAAAACCGATTTGATTTCGTTGTCACATGGGTCATAGGTAAATTTTACAATTCCAGTGTCGTGTGTGTGTTAGGGCCAGTTTAATTGTAAACATAAAATCATAGATACTATGTTTCTAGCTCAAAGGTGATCTGACTCTTTTTCTCCCTCTCGCATCCTTCTTAATAGTACTCATTTTTTTTTTGGGATGAGCAGTTACTTATATACTGTTCTATTTGTGGATGTTGGCAGTTATCGGAGAAACAGCAACATTCGTAGCTCCAGACGGGGTGACATTTATTTCAAATGGGGAGTGGTAAGGCTGTCACCAATTTTCAGTTTATGAGATTATTTACGTGTATACTCCAGAATTCTGCTGATGACGGTATGAAACTGGTGCTGAAATGTTAAGCTTTTAGAGAAAAGCTCCCCTTTTTTATACATTGAAGTTTTTCTTTTAAGGAAGTAAGCAATTTAACCAAGCTTATAATTAATAATCAAACCAATTGATTTTTTCTGTCTTAGTTAACAAAGTCCCTTCAATTCAGGAAACTGAGATATTCCAAGTCTGTGCTCTACCTGGAGATTCATATATAAATGATATTGTGGAAAATTGTTGTTCATGTCTTTCTTTTCAAAGTTCAGCTTCCCTAAGATCATGTACAGACCCACCAAAGAGTATATATTAAAAATGCTTAAGAAGATCGTTAGTTTCTATGAATATTTAAGTTTCATAGTATAGCAGGAAGATATTTGTTCCTTGCTGTTTATTCATAAGGTGGATTCGTAATCTGATACAATTGCAATTATGGAAAAATAATTTAACACAGATTGTATTATGATTGTCTATTGAGTGCAAATTTGGAGTTCAAATCATTGTTTAGTTGTTTTTATCTTAATTTTTGTTTCCTAATAAAATGATGAGATACACATAGTGTGTGTATATATATAATGTAGTCTCAGATAGATAATGTATTAAATAAAATATTCTTCAACTTCTTCATAAGGTAGGTGCTATTTTATACAAAAGATTAAAGTTGACTATGATAAATTTCGTTACCAGCGTATGTCTCCAACCTGATAGCTTTTCATACTGTTTTCCTTTCCAGGATTCGTTATCTTCTTATTGCAAGGCTGTTAAGATTAATTAGGCTGTTGATGCATGTTAAACAGTACCGAGCCTTTATTGCTACATTTTTGACACTGATACCAAGTTTGATGCCATACCTGGGTACCGTCTTTTGTGTCATGTGCATTTACTGTACGCTGGGTATACAGGTACTCCAGTTTTTATACTTGACATTTGTGATCTTTTATTTTGCACTTAAATAACATGTGCCACCAAATTGTGTGTGCGTGGTGTGTGTTCATTATCTTATTTTTGTGTCTGTGCATATTGTGTAATATTATATAGAAAAAATACTTCCCTTTTTCTCTACTCGTATTATATGTTCATCCGATGTGTGTTATATGTGCAACCGAGACCACTTCTCTTTTGGTTCATACACAATATATATCATTGTAACTCAACAATTTTCTTATGGTGCTAGATCTTTGGTGGCTTAGTCAATGCTGGGAACCCTGATTTACCAAGTACAGATCTTGCTGATAGCGAGTATCCTACATTATTTACAATGTTATCTTACTGCTAATAATACATACAAAACAAATACGATATTTTAGTAGGCTAAATAAGGATTGTTCATTAGCATTTTACTAGAGCTCCCCAAGCTAAACAGTTGCAACATATTATTTGTTGCTCATGTGGAATAGTTTGTTTCTCGGTATTTTTCCTTGACTTAATCAGTTACTTTTTATTTAACTTTAACGACTACCCCAATGGGATGGTGACACTCTTCAATTTGCTTGTGTTGGGAAACTGGCAAGCCTGGATGCAGGTATGATCTCTTCATGGTACTATATGTGTTTCATCCTCCACCTTCGTTTGCAATTTATATGCACCCTAGCTATGTTTAGCTCATAATACCTATTCTGTATTTTGTTAGTACATTGTGAGATCTTTCAAGTTGTGTATTTCTTTGTTTAGTTCATTTGTTTATAGACTTATGATTAGTAGACTCTTACTATCAAAGTTGTATTTGGATTGCCCAATAAACTGTAAAGGTCATAACTGGTTGGGTTGACCCAAAACAGTTTTTCTCCAATCCTTAAATTTTTGCTTTCTATAAATAGTTCAGTGTTTTTATTATGATTACAAAGTTATGCTATTTTAATTAGTTATCTAATTTTTCGAAAAACATATAGCATTAAAATAGCCGGAGAGTACCTTTTTACCTCTGTTACTTTCAACTTTTTGCCCATATTACCTCTTAGAGAGAGAGAGAGAGAGAGAGAGAGAGTTGGAATTTCTACCTCTAATTCTCACAATAACTGTATATGGAATGAAAGGATTTTTCTTTCCTTGCATCGATCAACACTTGTCTGAACATGCATTTGGAGATCACTAATTAAGTTACCTTCCATTCATATTAAAAGCCATCCTGATGACAAAGTTCTACTCTGGATCTCTGATGTTGAAAGATAATAAAATATATTCTTCGAGTTATACCAAATATGTTACAGTGGACATAACATACTTTACATATTTTCACCTAGGATTCCAATGTACTCTTTGATATGATATCACATGACGTATGTAATTGTTCACTATCATAAAAGATCATGATGTGATATGTTCTGTTAGGCACCTTCCATTAATGAATCATGATTATGGTTTGCTTCATCACTCACAATTTTAGTTAACAATTTCAGACTTATGCAACATTGACCGGAACTGCTTGGGCATATTTATACTTCATTAGCTTCTATCTAATAACAATTTTGCTCCTCCTCAACTTGGTAAGTCCACGCAATTGTATATTTAGGCCCTTGTCTTATTATTACATTTTAAGTGCCAAAAGATATATCATGCCATAAATCAACCAAATTGAAAAAAAGAATTCAATTACAACAGCTTTTTGTTCGTCCAAACTCTTCTATTACAGTTTTGATCCGTACATTTTTAATTTTTTTTTATATTTTTTTGTCTAGGTGTTCTGAATTTCATTACACAATATCATGTAAAAATCTTGATTACTTGCAGATTGTTGCATTTGTGCTGGAGGCATTCTTCGCGGAGCTAGAACTTGAGTCTCCTGAGGAAGAAGCAGAAAAGAAGGTTTGTATACTTAAAATAAAGTTATATGTTACCTTCTCCAAGTTGCACTTCATGAAGGCTTCTAATGGATTCTATTTCCTTATTATCTGTTATAATGACCAACAAGAAATATTCTGTAAGTACTAAGGATCTGTACCCTTTGACAAATCGTTTTTCTCGAATTATAAACTCTTCATTGATTTACATTCCTTTTGACCCGTTGAGATGGCTGAGTGGTTATTTGAGTTTTATACCATTAGTAATGTGAGTTTGACTCCTAGCAGGTTCTATCGGACACTGTAAAATGTTATATCAACTCCTGATAGATTCTTTTGTTAATTTAGTTATGAAATGTCATATTTGACTATCATTATCAGATGAGCACAACACTGGTTATATTAGAAAGCCTCCGTGATAATTTTTGATTTTAAATCATCAAGCACTTGAATGCATGGATAAAGTCTGAAAATCAAAAGTCTTGGTGTTTTTATATTAAGCACCCTATTTGTTACATCAGCATCGATTCGTGTGTGAATTAAAGTCTCCTTTGTTTATGAAATCCAGGAAGCAAGAGTAAGGGGACGCCGTAGCTTGGGGTAAGTATCACGAACTTAATGTTCTGGTTACATTTTTGTTGGTGCATATATACGCATTTCTTATCTTTTCTGATACATTTGTCAGCACAAAGACACGCAGTCAGAGGGTGGATATGCTACTTCACCACATGCTCAGTGCAGAGCTGGAACATTCGGAGGTGGAACATCCACCACCTTCCTCTACATAAGCATACATGTATCAAATCTCCCAGGTACCTTACACAACTGTACCTTTTCTTTCAGACTGCCATAAAAGCCCGATATTCATGTTACCTGTCTTTGTGATTTGGTATGCAGGTCAGGATCATAGACAGATACAAAGAAAAACAAAGCATCTATGATTCCCTATTTTACCTACTTGAGACCTCTTTTCATGTTCATATAAGCATTCCTTTCATTGTGATGTGAATAGCAGAAGGTCGTTGATCAGCACCGCGGACAGAGTATTCATTCTGGTCTTGTTTATAAAAGCTAAGGCCAAAACTATTAATAGTACTTGTATTTTTTTCATTCCACTTATTAAGCAAACTACCGCGATTGTCAAAACTTGCTGTTGATAGAAACAATGCACATTTGTCCGTATTCTAGCTGATAAATCTATTCTGTTGTGTTCCTTTAGCCATTTTGTTATACAGTAACTTCAAATCGATTATTCATCCTCCTTTCACTACTTTTTGTTAAACAAAAACAATAATAAGAGAGAGTAAAGGATTGATCCAAACTTTATGGAATTCAAACATAACTACAAGCCTGAGAGTAAAAAAGCTTTTCAAGCGATATGCAATATGCGAGTCTAACCACAAGCAAGATGGGTTGCAGCTTTATTCAAATCAGTTGAGCTTGAACACTGAACTCAATGTGAGCTCGTCTGATTCAAGCTTTAGCAAGCTCTTGAGTTAAGCAAAGCTAAATATATTCTAGCTATCAAGTTCAAATCTTCCTCGAGCCAAGCTTGATCATGTGCCATCAAGCTGTTGAATTGAGCTCATGTCGAGTCATCAAGTCAAGCTCGAGCTAGCTTTGGCTTGTTAGCACCCCTATGTCCTACCTCTTTTATAGTTGGAATCGCAATTATTAAGAGACTATGGAAGTTTTGGAAGCTAGTGTGTCAGTTTCATAACATTTGAGATCACAATTTTTGACCAAGGTATTGAGACATAAAACCCGATATAAACCAAGTTTAAACATATTCACAACTATTTACAACCTGAGTCACTCCAGATCAAAGAAATCATTTTCCGAAAATGAATCACCCAGACTAATAATCACGATAACCTATTGAAACAGGTCATCACCATCGACTCACTATGCAAAATAATACCGATTGTTATTACCTTGAAGATAGCGTTTAACATCTAACTATATTTACCATTATCTACATTCAGATAACTAGAGTTATAGAGTTATATATAAGTCCTTGCACATAGTTCGGTTACCAGTCAACTAAATTGGGAAAATTATATATGACATTTCAAAGGCCCCTATTCTTGACTAAAGTCATTTCTGTCTTCAAACACGGTACACTTCACAATCAGTTGCCCCATATCTAGTGAAGTTTGAAACCAGACCATTCACCATTTTAGCCACTGCCCCCTTGAATGGCTTTGATCCAGTTTTTTCAACAGGAATGTTTCCATCTTCTGTTAGAAAACCTACTGGAACACCCTCCATATAAGATCTGCATGCTGACAGTATAGCTTGTGCATGTGTGCGAAAATGACCAACAACAAGCTCCTCAAAATGCTGCAAAAAACATTATCACCATTAAACATAAGATCCTGGCCACGAACAGAAGTTAAAGATCTCTAACAGATCACATAATTAAAAAAATTGCTTTAAAGCAAACAAGCCAAATGGGTTGAGAAGTATCCCAAAGTATCTTCTTAATGCATAACTCATAAATCACATTTATAAAATAACCAAATTATCATCGAAACAGAATAGCTTTTGCAATCACATTTGACCCATTTGCCATCTGGCTATCAGTTGTGCTCAAAGGAGTGCAACTCTTACAAGAAAACATTGGAAAAGGGCAAACTCTCAGCATATTACAAGAACAAAATGTACTGGTGGTAAAGCTTTAACGAATGACAACAAAGAACATGCATAAAAGAGATATAAGGTGTACCTTTGGAGGTCTCCTAAGCGTATACATCATTGTTTTCAATGATAAAATGAATACGTCTTCATTATAGGCCCTAGATTTTTTCTCTCCTACATCTCCAGGGTACATATCATCATACCCAGGTTCATTAAAGAACGGGTTTGCATTCAAAATCAGTGCCTGTATCGACACTAAAACTTGTAGCATCGTTGATTTCTTCGGCATCCACTTCTCATTCCCTTTGCCCGTCCACGTGTTCAGAAGGCTGAGACAGACTTTTCCACAATCGTACAAATTTGGGTTCAGCCGAAGCCCACCAGAATAGTAATAAACCATCTGAAATGGAACATTACAGCTGCTTTTAAATGTGCATCAAGATATAGAAGAACTTATCTAAACCAAAATAAGTAAAATCAAACATCATATACCGGAGGTATGTCTGGATAGTTGGGAGGAAAATGAACATCAAAGACAAAGAGACCATCATGGTAGGGTGTGCCTGCTGGTCCTATGATCACAGCCCTCAAAAGATCCATTCTTGATTCATATGCCCTCACAAATATAGTATCTTGAAATTGAACACAGTGAAAGATAATATTTTACATTTGATTACAAAAAGAAAAAATACTTACCAAACATGAAACAGATTTGGTATAAAGTAAATTAAGTAGTACGAACTCGAATATACTTTGGCTGAACTTTAATCGTTGAACCAAATAATAATATAGCTAGCTATTTCAATTAGCTTATGTTGACATCAATAAAATATAGTAACCAAATTGACCCATTTTTCACATATATGGGTTCAAACTATCACCTCTAGCAATTTCCAAATACAAAAACATATATAATTGATATGTATATGCATAACAGCATAAGGATCGAAGCCAAATCTTGACAGAAGTTAATGTAATATGTATTTACTCGCCTCGTGGGATTACAAACCAATTGAAATTAGACAACATGGCAGAGCTAAGCATAAAGCAAACTCACCTGGTAAGTCCTTCTCTAGTATTTTCCATTCGTCCTGAATTTTCTTTGTCCAACTCCTTGGAGGCTACCATTATACAATATACAGAAGGACTAATTAATGAGATAAACAGATAACACGAAAAGAAAGTGCATAGAGGTAACTAGTATAACAACATTACCTGTTGTCCTTGGAAGCCTGCACCATTAAAATGATGATCTGAAAAATCATCGACAATGTCAAACAATTTAAAATTTTCAAACTTGTTCTCCAATTCTTTCTCAGCAACCTCTTCCTTTGTTTCTGCAGAAACGACTGTCGAACTGCTACTAGCAACATCCTTATTACCTTCACATATTTTAGATTCCGTGGAGTCGATTTGAGGAACCGAGGGGTTAGAACTGCTGCTTGAAACAGGATCTTTTAACCAAGAGAAAGATGCTTCTACACCAGGAGGCAGATCAACGTTATCAAACTGGGCTTGCATGCTCAAATAATCAGCTTCATCCTCATCTTCTTCAACGTTATCGAACATATATTCACCATCATCATCATAATCAAAGGTACCATCTTCCTCATCAATCATATCATCATCATCGTTTTCATCATCATGGCATGATGTATCTGAATTTGTATTTCCCGAGCTTAGAGATACTGATGATCCAGCTTCACTAGTAGGATTCAAAACATCCTGGTAAAGAATAACAACTTTTTACACAACACCTTAAAAAAAAAGACTATCACAAAGACAAATTGATAAATCTTATTTTAACAATGCATCATTAGCTATGGAACTAGCTAGCATGTGCAATCAACAGCCTATAAATTTTGTAGTCAATTTATTTATTTCGAACACTTGGTATACAATCATACATTTTGATACTTTCATCTCCCAAATATAATAATAATGTAGTAAATTTGTAATTCCCCTAAAGTTTTGAACTCATGCCCAACTAAAAAAAGTCCTTGTTTGACATTCCACATAATATATTTCATGTTTTTTCTTTGATGCGTCTTCATTTAGCAATTCAATTAGGAAAAAAATAAAAATCAAACTATAAGCTATTAGCTACCTGCACAATATATATTGTTTACAACTTTACATCACCAGGAAAATAATGATGTTAATATTTGCTTTATATTACATGGAAATAATACAATATGTACACAATCTCCCAAAAACCTAACACACACACACACACATAAGAACAGAAACAAAAAGAATCCAATTGCGACATGCATTAATTATTAGTTAATTAATACGGAGTATAAAATATGATGATAAACAAAACGTGAAATTGATAATGAAGAAAGAAATAGTACCTCATTATGTTTGATTTTGATAGGAATAGAAGGATCATCAGAATTCAAACCCTCGATTCCAACTTCCATCGGATCAAATCGAATCAAAGCAAAACCCTAAAATCTTCCGATATATATACAATCGATCATGAATTCGAACAGTAAAAACAAACAACTTTAGGCAAGATTCAATAGATGATGCAAACGTAGTGAGTGAAGTTGTGTGTGATCGGTGATGTCGTTTGTATTCGCGCGGAATTTGGGGGACGCAGGGACTGACAATATGCTAATATGGAAAGGGTCAACATTATTTATTTATATACTCATTTTATTTTTAATTTTTTTTAGTGTAAATTAAAAAAAAGTTACTTGGTCACCACGTCGTATATAAAAAGGGTTAAAAACATGGATATCAAGGGCTGCCAATAACGTACACTTCTAAGTTTATTTCGTTTCAAAGTAATTAACTATCTAATTCTAATTTTATTATAATCAAAGGTAGGATATATATTTGTATAAAGGAAATACTAGTATATTTAATGAACTAATGTGATAATTGATAAATTTGATCCTTACCGGTTGTCATGATAAAAAATGTGTAATGTTCAATATCATAACATAAATTATAATATAAAAGTAATTCAATTGTTTTATGTAATTCGATAACTCAAAGAATTTAAACACATCATATAAAACAAAGTTACAACAATGGTAATAAGTTATATGTCAATTACAAGAATATTTAAATTTTCTAGTTAAGAATTACATGAGTGAGTATTATTGGGAGAGTGGATTTGAAAAAAGAGAGAGAAAATACAATAACTTGGAGTAAAATCTTACATATAGCAAGTCTAAACTTATGTAGGATCAGAAGTACATATTTTATTTATTTGTAACCGTAATTTAAGAAAATGATCAAGATAGGTTAACTTCGATGAACTTTTTATGTAGTTGGGCTTAGTATTAAAGTAGTTGATGGGTTTTTACCTCTAAAAATTTAAATCTTTAATTCAAATAGGATCAAAAGGTAGTGTCCTTTGTAAATTTATCCAATCCTTTGTATTGAAAATTTAGTGGGTGCAATAGACCCCATATCTAATAAGTAAGAATCACCTCTGAGTAGGTTTGAAAAATTGATTGAATAAGATTATATTGAAAAATGTAACCAATCATTAAATTACTCTTTTATCGGACATTACCTAAGTTGATAAAATTGATTCGTTACTTATGTTGTAACAAAATGACATTACTTGATAAAATTGATTTGTTAATTGGATTGTAACAAAATCGAAAGCACATAACCAGCATAGGAGGAGGTTAATGTACGCAGTGAATTAAAGTAAAAAGGGTACGCAACAATGAGGTGTTGACACGTGTTTTTCTATTCTCTCCCCTCCATCTTCTTCCCCTTCATTGGTTCCTTCTCTCTATAATTTTCCTCACCATTTTTTTCACCCCCACCTTTTTTATTTGAGCATAAATATAGTATAACTATATCTTAAATACAAAATAAATATATCAGATTAACCCGTTTTTTAAGCTCTTCAATATGAAACTAATTTCATCAAATTTTTTTATTTTTTAAAAAAAAGGATTTGATACACCATTTTGATAAAGTAGCAAATAAACATGCTAAAACCCTATATATCAACCATAAACTCATGTATGGGTAAGCTAATTCAGAAATACATTTTGAAAACCCTATTTATCAACCCCTAATTGTTTTATTTTTTGTTTTAATTCAAATAAAGATAAATTCGTCGGAGAAGATGAAGTCATCATCGCAGCCGGTGGGAGGTCGCCGGAGTTTGTTGTCGATGGTGGTGGCATGATTGCAGGAGTATGATGGTGATTGTAACATTCTGAAAACGATGTATTAAACCGTGATACACGATGAACAATATGAAAGTATGATTAAAAAAATATATTAAAAAAGTGATACACAATGCACTTTCTGAAAACCCTAAGTATATTTTAAAAAATAAATTAGAAAAACTGATACATAATGCACTTTCATATTTAAAAATATCAAATAAAAATCGTGATACACAATGCACATTGATATTTTTTCTTACGTACGCAACCCCGGTGAACCATCCTCCACCAGCATATGTCTTTTAACACCGTATAAAACTACGGAGTATTTATTTTCTTCTATGGGAATCTCCGTATTATTTTAATGAACACTCTTACTTCTAATTAATATACAGTAATAAGTACTAGTAATATTAAAGTTGAGAAAAGTAAATTATATTTATTTGAATAATAAGTAAGCAAATGATATTATCGCCAAACCAATTTAGGTGGTGCATTAGTTAAAATATCATAATGAAAATATACATGAAACCAACCTAAAAAGCTAAATTTAGTGGTGTATAGTTGCATTTGAATATATATATATATATATATATATATATATATATATATATATATATATGAGACCAACCTAAAAAGGTAAATTTAGTGGTGCATATATGAAAACTTCCCCTTGTGTCCTTTTGCTTTCATCTAATATGTTCACACTAGACCAATATAGCATTTGTGTTATTGTGTATGACATGACAACAACTATATTATAGTATATATATTCTGGGAACAACATGGTTTACATAAAAACCAAACACCATCATCATCCCCTACGCTATTAACCAAAACCTTCATAAAAATAAATATATTTATTTTTAATATAAAAAAGATGATAATTAAGGTATGTTCATCGCCGATTACTGCAAAGTTGTTTCAAGTTGTTCTTTTGAGACGCAATAGTCCCATGAGCTTTAGCTAACCTGCACGAATGTTGTGTTATAATCTCATATGTTGAAGCTCTCTTCCATGGGACTATACCAAAATCGTCGTTATAATCTTCCATCCCTTCAACGAGAAACTGCCAGGCAAAGGATCCTCCCCCAGCTCCCTTTTTCTTTGCGGATTCATAAATGACATCAAAGACGGTTTTGTAGAATTGGTCTCGTTGCACAGGGTCAAAACCTTTGTTTAGATCTGATAAACCAAATTCAGTAAACATCACGGGTTTTTTCAGCACCTGGTCTCCGTCTTCAATGTGTGAACGCATCCATTTAGCCACAAATTTCAGTTTTCCTTCCAGGCTCCTCTTTTTAAACCTATGCAGACAAAAGTTTAACAATTTTTGCATGTTTAGACCATCCCCTCTAGATTTAGATTTTTGCATGTCACATAAGGACTTAACCAAAGTCAACTAAATAGGCCAAACACATAAAGTAGGATGATAAAATGTATAATGTCGACCCAGATTATGCTT
Source organism: Pseudognaphalium luteoalbum (assembly GCA_963422505.1). Classification (NCBI taxonomy): domain Eukaryota; kingdom Viridiplantae; phylum Streptophyta; class Magnoliopsida; order Asterales; family Asteraceae; genus Pseudognaphalium; species Pseudognaphalium luteoalbum. Next base: position 3,661,714 of record OY730192.1, read on the forward strand.
TTATCTCTAACGGTTAACAAAGAAAAGCTTTCAATGGACCATACTAAACTGGTCAAAGGTCATCTACAATGTATTCTTACCATAATATTATATTTATAAAAAAAAATTAATAAGGGGACAAATATAGATTTAAGCAAATCAAACCTAGCCACCCTGTTTTGACTATTTCAAAACAGTCTCATTTAAACAACCAGCCATCCAGGATAAGCAAATTACAATATATAGCAATTTATCTTGACTTCACTTTTAAATTTGATAAAAATCATTAGTAAAACCACTTTACTTTTCAAGAATCGAGTATTTTGGGTTACTTTGACCCATTCTGTCCACAAAGGCAGAAACGACAGAAACCAAAACATTGACTTGTCCAAAAATGGTTTGTATATCCGCTCTTAAGTAGGACACTTTCATAACAATTGTTAAAAGTAGAATGATTTTTAACTTTTTATAACAGTTTTTAAAAGTTGAATGGTTTGTATAAAGGTTATAAGAAGTTGGACTTAGGAACAGTGATGCTAAAGCTTACCAATGGTCAGGATATATATGAACAGAGGCAAAGTCGATGGTTGAGGGTGCTGAATTACGTATAAAATCAGCTCCAAGATCAGCAGCCCAAAATTCAGGATTGACGGTGTCTTTCTTAGGACTTTTAGGCCCGTAAAATCCTTCAAGACCAATCGTCAGCATATGTTTCCGGTCAATAGATTTAATAAATGATGACATTTCTTCTATCCAATCCTGCGTTTACAAGTTATATGGTCAGTTCAGCCCCTTGCAAATTAAATTTTTTACACATTAAAGTGGCTATTTCAACCCTACTATATCCTCAACAGATCAAATGGGTGCAATTAATAAATAGCTAAAAGCCAAACAGGTCAAATGGATCAAAAATCATAAAAATTCTAGATGTGTAAAAGCTCGTAACTTAACAAAAGAAGACATCACTGAACTAACTCAAGTATTATTTTGCGAGCTCATTTGACATACTATTAATTATTTGTAATGTATATTAAATTTTTTGACAAAATATGTTTCTGGTCGGCAACCTAACCCAATTAGCCCACATTAGAAGCCACCCATTTTCACATATACATAAATGACATACTTGTAGGGTATCACCGGAAGCATCAGTAATGCAACGAGGCTCGTTGATCAACTCCCACCCAAAGATTGTGGGATCGTCCCTATACACAACTCCCGTGACCGTGTTCTTCCTTGTCAAGATGGTCTGTAACATCAAAAAGCATACAAACTATAACAAACAACAATATAATACATTTTTCAACAACAATGGTTTTCTTATATGCAAAGTTTAGATGGCAAACGTGACGCGAAAAGAGTCCACTCATGACTCTCGAGTGTCAAATAGATAACCTTTAAAACACAAATTTGACAAGAATGTTCATTTTGTTGGAAATACAGCTGTATACATTGACCACAAATAAACACGCTAAATGGTGGTTTTTAGTGAAAATATAAAAAATATATACTAGAATCAAACTAAAAGAGACCATTGTTTGAAGATAGTTAGCTATTTTTACAGTTATCTCAATAATAACTTTTCTTACAGCAACTACTTACCAAATTATCAAAATTCGTCCCTGAATTATCAAAAATGTTATAGGTTTACCCTATTAGGGTTCTTAGGAAAAGAAACATAACTAGAGTAGAGTAGTACCTTGACATAGTTTTTAAAATAAAGGCGAATTGATGGATCGAAGAAGAATGAGTCATTAGAGGCACTCAAGCCAACACCTTCATCCCATGCCCATTTCACATATTGAGTTTTGCCACCGTAAGCTTGTAGGTTATTAACTAAGCTAAACAATAGTCTGACTCCAACTTGTCTCGCTTCTGCAATCACGTAATCTAATGCCTGCAATGGTTCCCATTTCATCAAATTAATTAGGTGAAATTTCTAAAATGCAAAGTGAAACGTTAAAATCAAAGATCGCAGTCACTTTTAATAAACTATTATTATAATTATAAAATTAAAGATTTCAGCACAAGAAGTTATTGAACTTTTCAACCACTACTTAGCTTTTTAAATACAAAACCAACCAACTTTTGATTGGCCAACAAGTCAACATGTAGTAATTAACCCGATATTAAATGCTGTTTAATGGTCTTGAGAGTTGAGATCCCAGATCAATATCAGCCTTGTGTAACCATAACACATTGTATTATACAACTATTTTTGCAATAATAATTGAATTAAGAAACCTGTAATGCCTTTGATTACAAACAAACGAATAATATTGCAATTCATGAAATATAATACTATACAAGAATAATGGAATTTGTAAAATACAAATTAAAAATCCAATACAAAGTTCTTTGTTCACTTTTACACTTCCACAGTTTCCAAACTTTTTATTCTGTTCCTACAAACTAAAATATCTTTTAGGCATTTTCACAAGGATGATGTTGGCTGGGAACAAAAACCATAAAGCTCACTTAGTGATTTAACCAATTGGTCTACGAATAAAAGCTTAAATCAGAAACCTGAAAAAAGAAGAATTTACGAACAGATGGAGCGCACATAAACGAAATATAGATTATTGCTTACATCAGTACCTAAAAGGCTAAACCATAATAGCTGACTTCTGTATCACATTTATCGTATCATGAATCCCGATATGAAGGGAAAGTTACATTACTACCCAACACATAAGATACAACATCTATATAACGCAAAATTGCATAAAAGTGCCACTATGAATGAAAATATTAAAATTTTCCTATTAACATATTCCAAATCAGTAGACAAAAGTCCTTATCTTGAATCCTCCCCTATCAATAATGCTAACATCCATGAATCAATACACAATTCCCAACAGATATAATCACAGATTGTACACAAATTATCAGGTACTTTTTACCTTAAATATCATCATATCAAACTGTACCCATAATTCTAACATTTATTAAGATAAATACACTATTCCCATCAAATAAAAAAATCACATATTTAACACAGAATAGGTAGTAGTAGTAGTTTTTACCTTGTATACCTGTCATCAAGTTCTGCAATTGAACTATTACTAAGAAAAAAAAACCAACGAAAGACAAATCAACCATACACAGAAATAACACCTATTGTTTACCTTTAATACTAGCTCATCACATTGCATCAACAATGCTACCATCCATGAAAAAAAACACAATTCCTAACCAAATAAATACATCACAAAATGTACACAAAATAACAAGTACTTTTTACCTAAAATAATATCTCAGCAAACTGTATCAATAATTCACACACACATCCATTAAAATTTATATATGATATAAAAATACACAAATTATACACTTAAAGATTATATACCTTAAATACTCTCTCATCAAATTGTCCAGGTGAAATCTGAAGAGCATTATAATCACCATCATTAAAAGCCCATGTTCTACAAACAGTCAAACCCATTTTAGCAGCAGCTTGAAGCATTTCCCTGATTCTTGGACGACTATAATCATGTACAGCATGGTCCATAAACCAATATGAATTCCAACCATTTACATAAAACAGTTTCCCATCCGCAACAAAATTAGTCCCATTTCTCTCCACAAAACTCAATCTTGGGTCAGTTTTGTAATTTACATATAAGAAATCCCCAAAAGATAAGTAAAGAAAAACAAGAATAGATGCAAATCCAAGCACTGGGTAAACCAAACTCTGATTACCCATCATTGATTTAACCATAAATAACAAAAAGATTCAATCTTTTATATTATTGATAAATCAAGAATGTTTACCCAAGTGACCCAGATTAGGGTTTTGAATGGATCTTTATCTTTGTAGGGTTCTTCACAAAATCTTTGGAAGCCCAGATGCAAAGCAAGGTATTGTACAACACCCAGATCCCCTTTTCCAAAAGTTTAATTCTTTCTTAGAAAACAAAATTTACATCACAAAAACACACAGTTTAAGTGTGTATTTTGAGTGAGTATCTTCTTGTGTGAGTAGAGAGTTTGTGTCACCAAATTTGTGTGTGTGTGTGTGTGTGAATATAATAAAGTGATTCCTAAAATAAATGGTGACTAAACAAGGGAAAATGGCAGAGGAGAGAAGACACCTAACATGTACCTACTGCAGATTTTGTCAAAGAATCAGTGAGAAAAAATGTTAATTAAAGGATGAAGGAGGTATGTGGGTGTGATGTGTAATGGCTTGGTGGCATGGTTCAAGGGCTGATTAGATCTGGGTCCGATATTTATCTGTCTTTTTTTTGGTTTTTTGTAGATATTTGTTTTTTTGGTTTGTTTATATATGTTAATGTTAATTAATATATCTAGCTTTATGAATATACAGACAAAATGTTTCGTTGTACAAATGTAGTACTACAAGTTTTGGATAAAGGGTAATTGTGATGTACAGACTATTTGTAATGGAATCAATGTTAACTGATGTCGATTTACGATCTTCCAATTTCTATTCCTAAAGCAATTATATTGACAAATAATGAAAAATATTAAGAAGGGTACGATTAGTAAACAAGCTAACTATATTAATCGTGAATTCACGTTAAACGGCGGATACAGTATAGGTTAGGTCTCTGAGATATTCATCGTTAAGTGTGTGAAAAATAATTATTATTTCCTTTATTCCTTCAAAATAATACCTCTCTTGATTCTTTTCATACTTTAATTTGTATCTTGTAACCTTCAAAAAGTGAATTATTTTAGCTATAATATAAAGAATTATTCAGACAAAAGTCAAAATCATAACCATAATGCAAAAACATAGTGAAACATATCATTACAAAAGGTTGTAATGATAATTCATGAGTTAATGAAACATACAATAACTAAATAATTAAATAATAGACCTACTACAAAAAGTGAGCTTGTCACACTGTAATTAAAAATTGGAGGCCTGTTATTAGGCTGCATTTACGCTGGTACTTTCTATTTCCGTAAATCGTGGGGTCAAGGTGTTTGTGTCGGCACACACAATTCATGAAATTTAATTAATGGCACACAAGCAGTAATATATTTTTATTCTATAAAAACCACTAAAATTAGTATCTTTGATTGTAAATAAGTCCTCAATGGTATCTTTGATTGTAAATAAAGTCCTCAATGGTCCAAGTCTTTTTCTCTATTAATTTTATAACAAAGTATTAATATACGATTACATGAATGAAATCATTAGAATACACTAATTGTTATTGATCAATATGATATTCTACTTATTGTCATTACTATCTCAAACTCTCTATATTCCATAACCATTTGTAAAAAGCTCATTATTTTCATCATATATACGGAGTATTATGATACATGGTAAGGAAATTTTGAAGAGTAAATATGAGCTTACCAAATAGGATTGTTTAATTTTTCTTTCAATATGAAGCATGCATGTAAGCTAGGGGAAAAGTCTTTTAGTATATGGGTTTGTCTAACGTGTGCCCTAAGGGCATATGTTAAGACAAGAATATTCTTCTCAAAAAATGAGAAATGCATTTTTCAAGAAGAATCTTGATACCTTTTTCATTTTTTGAAAAAAATATTTTCAATTTTTTTAATTTTCGAGAAGAATATTCACCACTTAACATGTGCCCTTAGGACACAAGTCAAAAATTCCCTTAGTATATAAGTAAAAAAGGTAAGATTAAGGTCAATATTATAATTGAACTTGGGTGTCACTTGAAAATTTTTAAATTTGCTCCAATGTACTATCCTTAAGATAGCACTCCGTATTATAACATATTTGATAAGTTGAGGTTGTTAAAACATTCATGAAAAGAAAAAAACTTTCAACTACGACTAAATATTTGGTATTTAATGTTGTATATTAGTAATAAGAGTTAATTATTTAAAGCGTCCATTTACATTCCAGTTTTTCCACGAATTATCCCTGAGTTTTGGAAGTCATTTTAACAGCGTATTATTTTAAAAAAAAACTTATTCATCGATAGTTCAGAATAGAGAATAGAATGTTAAAATGGGCCATTTAATAAAAAAAAATTATTAGTGAAACCCCATATATGTATATTGGTATGAATATTACCCTAAATTATTACCGGTGGAAAAAACAAAAGACACATAAAGGATATAAATAATTTACTATTGTAATAACGTTCTCAAAAATCTTCGATTGGATATACTTTGATGGTTTCGTAGAGATTAAAGAAGTTTCCATGAATTCTATCACCCCGTATAACTTAAAGAGTACTATGTAAGTTCTTAACTATGAAAATGTTAACTATAAAGTATAATATAATTATTATTGTCTTTCTAAGACCACTTACATTATAAGGATTGTGGGGCGTGCGGTGCCACCACGACGCCACCATGGTTTGCATGTTGTGGTGGTGAGGCGTCGTGGAGAGAAGCACATAACCGGAACGTCCAAAAGTAGAATTGCCACTATATTGTTTTTTTATTTCCTTAGTGTTGTTTTAAATAGAAAATAAATTAATTTAGTGGGGCCGAGCTCATGTACATCCCTTTTATTACATGGGGTTGTAAGATAACAGAAATGTTGTAATGATGTGGCAGTCTCAACCTTTCACAACCTTGTGTTACCATTACAAATGGTATTATAAATAAGAAAAATAAAGTTTAATATAAATGTTGTGATTATTATTTACGTATTATTATTATTATTATTAGATATTAGATACTAGTGTTATACCCGTCCGTTGGACGGTTAAAAAATAATATTTTTTATATGATAGCAGCTTATAAAATACTACTATAATATGCATGAAAGGTCCATACAATTTATGAAGAAGAAAAAAATATAATTGTTAAGATATACATGAGAATTTCAAAATAAATTGTATATAAACATAATAAATATACAACCTAAAATTTAAAAATGAAAGTTTTATTTATACTAAAATAACGGCTCAAAATTAAATCATTTTAAAGACATTGAAAAGACGAAAATGACACAAAGATTGAAATTCATATAAGTAATAAGCATTCAAAATTACTACAAACATAATAATCAAGTTTAATGAAACGACATTTAAAATATTTTATGATAATGTTCATCTTCGTGTATGAGATGATAGATTTGATTATATATTTTTATTGTGATCTTGATCGATTTGATCCATTTTGTTCCTATAAGTAACAATTTACATACTCAACTTATTCATGTATGTGAATACTATAAAATATTATTTATATAATATAAAAACTGAAAAAAATAATATGATTAAAAAGTATATACCTCATGAAGAAAAATACAATATTTAATTGGTTGTTATATATTATTGTTTGTTAATATAATAATAATTATTATTTATTCTTTATTACATAAAATGTAAAAAGAAAATTATAAAGAAAGAAAAAATAATAAAAAAAAAAAACGTTATAAGTTTAAGTTGTTAGACATCTTGTTCTGCTTTCACATCGAAAGAAATTATGCAAAGGATGAAGATATTAGAACCATTTATTTCATACATTTATAATTGTTGTAATTGTGTAGTTTAAATAATAATGAAATGCAAATCGTTTATACTTCTGATAAAATATTTTTATATTTTTATAATTATCAACCTTCCACAAATATACGATAAACTTTATGGAATAATAATGACTTTCTAAAGTTAAAGTCTTGTATGATGTGACACATATATTTGGCAATTAAAGGGTATGACGAAACGTAGGACGATCGTTTAGAGTTTAGTTGTCAAAAGAAGAGATGTGTCACATAGAAAAAAAGACTTTTCTATTAGTATACGTAGAGATATAGATATATAATCAACTTTTATCATGCAACTAATTTTTTGTAGGACTGTTAATGAGATAATAATTTTGTCGTAAAGAATCAAAAGTTTTGTTTTTGTTCCCCCGAATAGTGCCCAAGATAAATCTAGAGATTTGACCAAGCAATTTTTAGGGTTAAATTATATGGGTATGTACATATATATCAGTTACATTCACATATTGAAGCTGATCAAAAAAATAACAAAAAGTTTTTGGTGGTTAGAATCTGAAATCAATCGACAAAATGAGCGACAACGATGATGATGAAGAGGTGACACAGTCCAGATACAAATCACGAAAAGCAAGAGCAAAAGCCAAGGCTAAAAAACCTGTTAAGAATTTCATGCAAACGTTGGGAAAAGGTATACCTAAAACTAAAAAAGGTAGCAAGGCTAATTCTAAAAAAAATAGGGTTCAAGAATCTGATGATGACGATGATGACGATGAAGATGAGGATGATGAGGTTGAAATGCTTAGTATATCGTCTGAAGATGATGACGATGACGATGATATTGATCCTAAGAAGAAAAAGGATAGCAAGAAGGCGAGTGGTAACGATAAGAGTGATGATAATGCACTTTCCGAAGGAGGTGAACCTACTAAATGGAAGCAAGTTAATGAATCCGAGGTACATTCATTTTACTCCGAATGTGTTTGATAAACTTTTGAAGCATAAAAATCGACAATGTTAAAAGTTTTATGGTTCTGCAACTAATCGTTTTAAGGTTTGATAACAATGGATAGTGTGCATCTCCTAATATATTGATTTTGTATATAATTAACTTGTTAAATTTGTGAATTTGTGGACTACTATAATTCATATCGTGATATTTGATTGGTTCTTTCTTACCGTTCCTACCAATATTTGAGTTCTTATTCCAACCTTTCTCTGTAAAATCAGGATCAAATGTGTTTTACTTTATTGCAGAAACATCGATAACTTAAATTCGATGTCTAATCATTAAAAGTAACTTAAAATGCATGTAACTTAAAAGTAATTTGTCTAGTTTTGGAGATTGGTTAAATTGTTGTTATGGCAGCTTGCTCGAAGAGTCCGTGAAATGAGGGAGTCGAAACAAGTGTCAGTTCCAATACCTCAAAAAATTCAGAAGAAACAAACAACGAGTGGCAAGGGGCTCAACAACTTAGAGTCGTTGCCACGTGGCATGGAGTGCATAGATCCTTTAGGACTGGGGTACATTTCTTCTACCTGCTTTGTGCACATGATTGCAACTTCCTACAGTTTATTACAAATGTTATTTTTTTTTTATGCTAGGATTATAAGCAGCAGAACACTGAGGTTGATGACTGAACGTTCTGCGAGCTCTCCATCCAATTCTGAAAAAGTCGATGCAGACCTTCGAGGTATTCATCCCTTAAAAACTACTTCATATTTCTTTGGTAATATGCATAGTGGAATGTTCATTTGTTATATTCGAAGTGTTTCATATTGTAATTACTGTAAGTGAAGTATACATCCTGAAAAATTGATGATTTTCTATCTTAGGACAGAGAGCTTGATTGTTAGCTTTTGTATGAACAGAATATGTACTTTTGTAGTTAAGTTGGAAACTAATACTGTCAAATGTTATTGCAGATAAGTTGATGTTTTTCTCGGAGAGATTTGATCCAATATTGTTCATTACTCGTATACACCAATATACTTCGGCTGCAGATTTGGAGGTTGGGACTGTAGCTTTGAAAAGTGACCTCAAAGGATGGACTCAGCAGAGAAAACAACTCGTCAAAGAAAACTTTGATTGTTTCGTCTCATGCAAAACCACTATTGATGGTAGGTATATCACATAGACTGGAAATTATGACCCATTTACTTACAAACGAGTCAATTTGGGTCTGGGTCGGCATAAACCAAAAAGTCAGCCACAAAGGAAAAAGTTTAACGGGTCGAAAGACACCCTAGGTGTAACTTTAACGCATACAATTTCCTATATTGTTTTATTTAGGAAAGTAGATTGTTATTAAATATTATGAATCAAATGTGACACACTAATTGTTCATAAGTAAAACTGAAATTTTGAACAAATAAATATTTAGGATTAACCCCACCTGACCTGTACACAAACTACACTCACCCTACCCGCCCAATGTTATGAATGTTCTTTCAATATGTATGTATTAATTTTACAGATATCCAGTCAAAACTGAAAAGGATAGAAGACGATCCTGAAGGTGGAACCTCACATTTATGTACTTGTATCCAAGGAGTCAATTCAATGGCTAACCGTGCTTTCGAACCCCTGCTTGAAAGACAGGTTAAAAGCTTTTACTACATTTTGGACTAAGGTTGTGGTTCCATATATTGTTATTCTGTAAATAAATAATATATTTTTTATTAGGCTCAAGCAGAGAAGATAAGGGCAGTGCAAGCAGTGCTTCAGAGGTTCCGTACTTTATTCAATTTGCCAAGTGCCATTCGTGGCAACATTCGCAAGGGGGAATATGACTTGGCAGTTAGAGAATACAGGAAAGCAAAGTCAATTGTCCTCCCTTCTCATGTACAGTTATTCGTCTTCACTTCTTTTTATAAAAAATACGTTCAATTTTCTTGAACATATGTACGGTTGACAATTATAGTCTACTGTCTTGCCCTGTAAAGCATGTAAATATAAATTACAGGTTGGAATACTTAAACGCGTTCTTGAGGAGGTTGAAAAAGTAATGCATGAGTTTAAAGGCATGCTTTACCAGTCGATGGAAGATCCACACATAGATCTAACAAATGTAAGACTTATTTTCATTTGTATACAACATATTTAAGTTTTCAAGTTTATACGGGATAAAATTTATTATACATATCATGTAGCTTGAGAATGTTGTGAGGTTGCTGTCGGAGTTGGAACCTGAGACAGATCCCTTAAGGCGTTATTTTAGCATACAGGTGACACGCTGATATCTCTGTACCTCGTTTTTCTTAACTATTAGGTTAAAAATTTGAAGTTTGATACATACAATATAAACTTATAACATATGAGTAGCATTTGAGACAACTTTTTGATAATCAGAACGGTAGGATTCGAAGTTTACTTGAGATGTGCACATTAGATCAAGAATTAAGGATGGAAAGCTTACAAGATAAGCTACACGATAAAGCATTGTTGGATGAAAAGTGGAAGAAAATCCAGCAAGACGTACACGAATCAGTAAGAGCTTTCACGTACTCTTATGTTTATGAAACTACCTTAACCTTTTTGGTTTGTCAATGCTTTGTGTTATGTAATAGCATCAGGTGGATGTCGGTTTATTACATTCGCAACCAAGTGATTCAGGTGCTGAAGAACTTGACGCTCTTAGACTACGGTATATACGCTGTTTAACGGCTGTAATTATCCATCATATACCACCCTTCTGGAAAATTGCGATGTCTATTTCAAGTGGAAAATTTGCAAAGGTAAAGGCTTCCTTTAGCTGATGCTCTAGCTAGCAAAAGTAGTACTAGTATTTATTTTGTTAAGAGGTTGTCAGAATTTAACACACTATTTTTTCTATTTTGAATGTGTAAATCTCAGTGAGTTTTAGAAACAGTTCTAAATTCTGTTTGGGTCATTGAAAAAGTATTTATTTCTATGTCAAAATATTTATACTTAATTAATATATGCCAAACTTACTGATAATGATACATGTTATACATAACTAACTGATCTATTAAGTTTTGGCTAATCAGTGGGACAGAAAAAGTACTTGTCCCATTGATTAATAAACCATTTATATTTTTACAAGGGGGAAATGATTCACCATGTAAATATTCTATTTTCTGTTAACCCAGTTATTATAATTTTAATGGATTTTTCCAGGTTTCGGAGAATAAAACAGAGGGAAGATATTCTAGTCATTCTTTGGAAGTAGTGTCCGGAATGATACACGATACTACATTAGCATATGAATCCAAGGTATAATTTTCCATAACATTTGTCGCATTTATTGATTTGGGATTACTGTTAAAATTTGCCTAGTGCCATGCGTAGTTTTTACAAGCTTGAGAACCAGAAAATTAGAGTTTCGGACTTGACTGACTTCCACAACTGCTTAGTTTGTAGGTAGAAGGAATGTGGTTTTGTTTTACTTCAAGTTACTTAGACATCCTCTAAAGGATAAGTGAAATCACGAGTGGTTATGTCATGATTTATTCACTGAAGATGACTGTCTTATAACTTATGTTGGTTATATTTTTCTGACAGCAATAATATCAGATAAGTCTTGTATTAAATGTTCAGGTCCAGAACACGTTTCATGAACTTGATGAATCGAATGTTGTTTCCCCTTATATGAGTGACGCATTAATGCATATATCTAAAGCATGCCAAGTTTTTGAAGTAAAAGAAGCAGCACCAACAATTGCAGGTTCTTCACCCTATATTGCTCCAGCCTTTGCTTTCAATTCGCAGGCAGTGTTTTTGTATGGGTCATGTTGGGTTGACCTGAAACAGTTATTATCCAAAATTTTACAAGTCTTTTTCTTCATATTGCTGTAATTATTTCAATATTAATCAAAAAGTTTGTCTTTTAAGATGCTTTACTTGTTTAACACATTATAGATAAAAAATAATCCAAATTGACCGGTAAATAAGTAATTGGATCCAAATTGTCATTACTACTAGTAATTACTTGTCATGACAACAGTTGAAGCTCTTCGGGCACTTCTCTTTGAAAGCACAAAGCTTTATATTCTAAGGCTTTGTTCATGGATGAGAGCCTCAATTGAGGAAATATCACGAAATGAATCTTGGGTCCCTGTGACTGTTTTAGAAAGGAACAAATCTCCGTATGCGATTTCTTCCTTACCATTAGCGTTTCGCTCAGTTATGGCTTCAGCAATGGATCAGATTGATATGTAAGAACCTATATCTTGCTTTAGATTACATGTTCGTTTTCTTGGAATTCTGATCGTAAGAAACATTGTTAAACTAACTGAATCAGCCTGTAAATTACAAGCATTTATCTTTGAAATTTTTTTGCAGGATGATCAACACCTTAAGGAATGAAGCTACAACAGAAGATACTCTTATGCTGCTTCATGAAGCTCAAGAATCTGTTAGGCTTTCATTTTTCAATTGTCTACTTGGTTTTGCTGGTATGGATCACTGCATTTGTATGTGTAATCCGATTATGGTTAGTACTTAACATGCATTATTGTATTAGGCCACATGGAGCATATTGGAGGAGAGCTTGGCCAGAACAACGAGATGCCAAATGGATACCCTTATGTTCCAGATGAAAGTGTATTTCATCATCGCCCAGGAAGTATTACTGATCCACACCAACAACTGTTGATGGTTTTGAGTAATATTGGGTTTTGCAAAGATGACCTTTCTCGTGAAATGTACAATAAATACAAACACGTTTGGCTCAAGTCTAGGTATGTACTACGAAATCTAATAAGACTAATTGTGTTCAAGATATCATTATATGTATTTGGATCAGTGGTTCCATGCATGAACCATTTTTACTTAATTTGATTAGTTTACACATCTGACCCATTATAGATATACCATACCTGAATCAACCCATTCATAAGTAAGCAGGTCGAATACGCCACCAAGTTATGACAATCATATTCTTGGGTTATAAAATAATAATCTGTTATTTCACTTAAAAAACAGAGTTAGTTGTCCCCTTGACCATTTATTATTTTTATATTGCACGATGGTTGATGTTAATAAAAGCTATTTTTATTCTATGTATGTTTATCCTGTTATTGGGCCTATTGGCTATTAGATGTTTATGTATTTGTTGACATTGCATGTTTGAAGCTTATCAAAATTTAGTTAATATACAGTAAGTTTCTTTCAGGGAAGGAGAAGATGACGACAAGGATAGAGAAGAACTTGTCGTGTCTTTCTCTGCACTGGAAGAAAAAGTCCTTGCACAGTACACTTTTGCCAAGGTGTATATGCTTTTCATATAAGGATTTAAGGTAGAGATGGCAAAATGGGTAGGTCAGGTGATGTGTCAAACTGGGTCGGGTTGATCAAAACCACTTTTTGTTCATAAGTATAAAATTTAATATATAATTATAGTGACAATAATAATATAAATTCTATAATAAAATGATTTAGGAGGTTATATGTTTGTTTCCTATCTGTAAGAGAAAAAAACTAATCCATCTGACCCATTCAACCAACTATTAGGTCAACAGGTTCCAAACAAAATTTTAACTTAGAAGTTGACGTGTAAAATGGGTTGAACCGACTGGAGGTCTCCCAAATAGCTTAAATATCATTATTGAAATAATATAGCTTTTTGTAAATCTTGCTTGATAAATTATGTGTAGATATTTTACAAATCTAGACAAAAAAGTTTTTTCTAACAACCCGACCCGTGTCAATCCTTACCAAACCATTACCATCGTGACATGTTACCCATGACATTTTGCCACTTCTAGTTATGTTAATTTCAATGATTATGAAATGAATGCTCTAGATTAACAATTATGTTTATTGAATATTTTAGGCAAGTCATATTAGAACAGCTGCTACAAACTATTTGGTAGATGCTGGATTACAATGGGGTGGAGCACCAGCAGTAAAAGTGAGGTCATCTTTGATCATTATTTGATAATCATATAGCTAACATGATTCATTAATGTTTAAAACATTTCCATGTTGTGCAGGGTGTGCGAGACCCGGCGGTGGAATTAATGCATACGCTCGTCACTGTCCATGCAGAGGCATCTTCTATTCTAAGAATTTTACCACTCATCGTCTATTACTTTATATATTGGGGTGGAAAATGGGTGGGTTGGGTAAACGGTGAAAATGGGTTTTCAGACAACACACAATATATGAAAAACAGGTCAACCGAGTCTTGGTAGACCTGCCAATTATCCATTTACTAACTCTTTTTTCATCAAAATTTATTGACAACCAATACAATTAACGTAAGTATGCAACATACTATTTTTGAACACAAATAAACCTTGTAATGTTTGGTTTTATTGGTGCAACAAATTTAGTATATATTTATAATATATACAAGGACTACTAGGAAAGTGTCAATTATGAGGTATTACTGACAGATTAATGGTTACTATATCTGGGTTTTACACCCACTTTTTATGAACAATGTGTCCAAAAAGATCAAAATCTAAAAACTCTATTCGCCTACTCTTTTGGCGTACGTATGAATGTTTAATGGTGGATCACAGGTGTTTGCTGGTTGTGAACCGTTGCTTGACAAGACCCTTGGGATTCTTGTGGAAGGCCTAATCGACACGTTACTTAGCCTTTTCCATGAACATAAAGACACCAATCTTAAGTTATTGGATGCAAATGGTTACTGTCAGCTCATGCTTGAGGTGAACTCAATGAATCTTATCGTTGTCTCTTTTTTTTTCATTATTATTATTATTTTATTTTGCCTTTTGATTACATTGATAAAATAGAAACTCAGAAAGCAATATGTTGAGTTTTTTGAAGCTCGGTAGACTAGAATTACATATATTTATAAAGAAAGTTATATATTAATCAACATTGTTTTGTTCATGTGCGCAGATTGAGTACTTTGAGACGATACTAAACCAGTATTTAACTTTTGAGGCAAGTGAATCTCTCAAATTATTACAAGGGATTCTACTGGAGAAAGCCACTGAGAGTTGCACAATTGGAAATAATGATGATGATCAACAAGGGACTATATCACCTGATGACCTCATAGTAAGAATCTCAATTCCATTTTCCTTTATATATGTCTTCAGATGATAAAGTTAAATTAAGCTAATGAGAGAAAAAAGTATTAACTTGAAAAAACCTAATAGTATAAGTGTGTCGCCGAATACATTTACTAAACCTTTACGAATAGTCCTAGTTTATATCGTATTTAAGATTGCCGGCTTGTATGCGTAGCCTATGTTTGGCTTAGCTTATTTTGAGGGCTTATAGACTTGTTGAACTTTGGAAATAACAGTAAGTTTGTAAAGTTTGTAAATCCTGATTGGTATTTTGGTTAGGCCCTCGCCCAACAATGCAGCAGCGAGCTGTTGCAATCTGAGCTAGAGAGAACTCGGATCAACACTGCATGTTTCATGGAATCATTTCCACTAGAGTTTGCTCCAGAATCAGTTAAAGTAGCCTACGCTTCATTTAGAGGCTCAATGGATGCATCAAGTGGCGTTTTCATGGGCGCACAAGCGTTAGGTGCAACCCAAAGATGGAGATAATGATCATTTTCTAGTTTTCTACACAGAACAAGAAATAGTATCTTAGTTGTTTCTCTAGCTAGTTTTTGTTGAGTACTACTGGCACCATTTTTGTTATAATATTGTCTTCTCCATACCACCGGTATGATTTTTATAATCATTTTTGTTTGTAATTATTGTACATTGAAAATTAACTGATTTAATTTCCTCAAGGTCTTGTACACATCACTTAAATAGCTAGGACCACTTGGGTCCATACCAAATAGTTCCTGCTTTTACACAACATGGCTATAAGTATGGAGGGCAAAATGGGAATTACGTAAATAATTTGTGATTGGTTGAAATAATAACAAAACTTTTGTAGAATGATATGTCTGATAGGGGTCCGATACAAAACAGTATTCACGCAATCCTCTGCAGTCACAAATACGTGTCTATATCCAACTAAAATTTATCTTTTTGCCCCTCGTACTATTGAAGTTAACATTTGACCCATTAAATATAAGCAAATCTATAATTAATGATTAAATTCATATTTGACTAAGTACAATTGATCATTTGATCTTATCTTTTGCCGCCTATAGATTAATGTTTTCCGTACTATCGGGCAACACGTATATTATTAGTTTTGCATTGTTATATATGCTGGTATAATATGTATCCTATCATTTTTTTAATTTACATTAATAAATAATAAATATAAGAAAACCTATATTATATTTTATATATACTTTTTACTTTTTCTATTAATATAATTGAATATATGATTAATATAAATGTCTCAAGCTGGATAAAAGTTTTCAGACCTATTTCACAACTTTTTACCTTTCCATTATTGAAATTGAATATGTTTAATAAAACTATCTCAAGTCATCAAACGGTAGAAAAACTAAAACTTGTTCGAACCTATTTGACACCGATACTTTATGCCAGTACCATGATATCTTTATAAATAAAATATCGATTTGATCTCATTCTAGTAGTAAAAGTGGTATGATTGTTTTCTAAGATAAAAACAATACAAAGATTGAGAGGTCAAAACAACTTGAATTCCAAGTATGGCTTGAGGATTAATAATTTAAATAACATGGAAAATCAATGTATTCTACTCAAATGTACGATTTGAATACAATGTTAACCCTGTAAGCATGATTATCTACCATTAAAAAGAGTATAGACATGTAAGTCACATTTTCTTGTTTTTAGAATTCAAGTTACCCATAATCTTATGTGGGTAGTCATTTTTTGTACATTTATGTAAAAATGACCATTCAAACTGGATATCATTTTCCCTTTCTATGTAACTCGCAACTACTAACTATGATTTAAGGTATTTGTCTAAATGGGTGTGCCTCAAAGGTTGGGAATGAAACTCTTAGGGGGTGCTTGGTTCATTTAAGAGAATGGTAAACATAATGGTAATGAGAATACTAAGGAATGAAAGGAGTATAATCATTATATTAAACAATGTTTGGTTCATTAAAATTAAAATATAATATAAAAGAGAAACATATGAATTTAGTAAAAGCCACTTTGATCTTTGACAAATAACAAGTTTAATCAAAACATTTATCATACATATAAACATATTTAATTAATTAATTAATAGTTTTATTATAGAACATTTTTAAGAAAATAAATACATACGTGTGTTTATTTTATTCAATTCGTCAATGCACATATTTCATGAATCGAGCAATACACCATGAAGATTAATAGTAATAATAACCACAGTATTAAAAAAAAATTAAGTTGGGCTTTAGGATTCAGTTAGAAAAGTGTTAGATTGCAAATAAATAAATAAATAATAATTGATAATTATAAATAATATATATTTTATGTAAATAATTAAAAAAATAATTAAGAAAAATGTGAAATGGCAATTGGGACAAAAACTGAAAGTTTGATGATGGGTGATGGGTAATGAAAGTTATAACCCCCAAATTGTTGGGGAATGGGGGATTACTCACTTTAGGGTAATGAAGGATTGCATTATAGTTAAACAAGCAACACTTTTCATTGTCTTTACCATTCCCCACCCTCTAATACATCCAACCAAACACACCCTTAGAAAGAAAGTATTTTCAAACTTAAGTTGAGAGATGTCTTATAAAATGATACTCATTCTCATTACACTTTTTAGTGAAACAAATATATTTAATTGGGGTAATTTGGTTTACGTGAAATCATCGACAATATATAAAAAATATCACGATAGTTAGGCAATTTTCTTTGCCAATTGACAATTAAATCGTCGTAATTCCTCTAATCAGATCAAACGCCCAATGTGCTAAAATAAACAAATGCAATAGTACAGGGGCATAAATTGTGAATAAAAAGAAAAGAGCCAGCATGACCATTATTTAGTGTCCACATCTTCTGACTGTAGATTTAACATTCCAAATAGAGAGAGAGAGAGAGAGATGGTATCAACTCTTTGACCAAGCCATGCCGGCACAACGTTACCTCTATACAGTCACATCTAAATCTAATCTAAATAAATATAAATACTCCGTTATTATTATAAATTTCATAAATACATACATAAATTTCATTTCATATATCTATATTACTAATATCTGTATCCATCTAGAAGATAAAAGCGCGTTCAAGACTTCAACTAAACCAAATAATCAAATTGTTTGATTGTTATTCTCATCATCCACGGATACCATAATTTCAATCTCGAACAGCTCATAAAAATACCCTAATTTTAGGGTTTCTTCCAATTCAGTGCTTAAGGTATCATCATCAATTGTATTCAGTTTTAATTTAATGATTTTATCTCGGTTTGATGTTAGTAACTACTGATTATTACGATTGACAGATGGAATAGTTATTTGCTAGTAATTAGTTTGATTGGTTTTGGATATAGTTGTTAGGTTTTATACTACAGTATTAAGAAGTTGTTGGTGATTTGATGGGGGGAGTTTGTGGAAAGCCGGCTACCATAGATGATGGTAGGGCTAGTTCGAGTTTGAATTCGAGAGATAGAATGCAGCGTAAAGCGTATTCATCGGAACAACCACGTGGAGTGCAGTCGAAAAGAGTAGAGAGTTTTAGGGTGAGGAGTAGTTTAGGTGAGGTAAGAGCTGGATCAATTGATAAGAGATTGACTTCGAATTCTTCTAGACGTGTTAGGGATGATCATTACGAGAAGAAAAACGAGGTTTCGCAAGTGTTTGTTGGTAAGATTCCGGGTATTGGGGCGATTCCGAAAGGTGTAGAAGGTGAACAGGTTGTCGGAGGTTGGCCTTCTTGGCTTGTTGCTGTAGCTGGTGAAGCAATTAATGGATGGTTACCTCGTAGAGCGGATACATTCGAGAAATTAGATAAGGTATTTTTCGGCAAGTTTTATCTATTATGATATTGACATGTGATTAGAATGCTATTTTTTGTTTTTGTTCTCACAATCTAGTCTCACTTCTAGATAGGTCGTTTTAATGGATTCGATAAATCAGTGTTGACTTTGACTTTTTCAATTACCGTGCTTGGCATTTTGGTGCAAACTTGCAACCAAATGATAATTTATGATCATGAAGCTAAAAAGAAAGTAAAAAAAAAAGGATTCAGTTTGCAAAAGTTGAGCGTAATCAATATGTGTTTCCAGTCCTTTTGGATTTTTAGTTAAGATTATTTGAAAGTTGAAGCGTAAGCTGATGGTTGACTTGATGAATGTGTGGAATTGGCTTTTTATTGACAACACACCATGATTTTATAGAAATGCAAAAACAGACATTTAACTTTGCAACAAGGTTGATTTTGGAAAATAGTTGTTTTTAATCCATTTTGTTCATAAACTTCTGCTGTTTTGTTGTTTTTAGTTGGAAAGTGACGGTTGATTTGCAGCTAAATGTGAACCACTAAGTCTTAAAAAGTCAACTACTTAAGCTTTATATGTATTAATTTTGCTACATAACGACCAAGTAAAATTTCTACTGATGTATGGGCTTATGATGTGGTTCTAACGATTATATCTTTAAATTATTCAGATTGGCCAAGGAACGTATAGCAGTGTGTACAAGGCTCGTGATCTCACTACTAATAAAATTGTTGCTTTAAAAAGAGTGCGTTTTGATAATATGGATCCTGAGAGTGTAAAATTTATGGCTAGAGAAATCCTTATTTTGCGAAGGCTTGATCACCCAAATATAATTAAGCTGGAAGGATTGATCACTTCACGTACTTCTTGCAGTTTGTACTTGGTTTTTGAGTACATGGAACATGATCTTACTGGACTTGCTTCACTACCTGGGGTCAAGTTCACAGAACCACAGGTAGTATCTTCGTTACTGTTGCTGGTTGAACCGTTTAAAATGTTGGCATGGCTGGTTAAAGTGGTTGTTTTTCCACTTAATTTGATAAACATAACCAGTCTAGGAGAATTTCGAAATTGTTATTTTTAAAATCCATCTATTTATGGTTCACCCAGAATTAAAAGTTGATTTTGATGCTCTTCTACCGTGTTTTTAAAATACCGGTCCTCTCAGCGTGTAATAATGTTAATTGGAACTTTAACTTTTGTTTTCTTCTACTACGAAGTTGTTACTATTGTTTTATAAGTATCACCTTATAACATCGAGCGTGCAGTTGTCCTTTTCCTAATAACCCATCAGCCTGCCAAAGTTTCATATAAATTAATGGTTTGGGCTAAAAATCACTAGAAATCATGAATGTGTTTTGTAGGTTAAATGCTACATGAAGCAGTTGCTAAGTGGACTTGATCATTGTCATAGTCGTGGTGTCCTGCATCGTGATATAAAAGGGTCAAATCTGTTGATCGACAATAGTGGCATCTTGAAAATTGCGGATTTTGGTTTGGCAACTTTCTTTGATCATCGTGAAAATGTGCAACTAACAAGCCGTGTTGTGACTCTTTGGTATCGACCACCTGAGCTTTTGCTTGGAGCAACTAGTTATGGTGTTGCTGTTGACTTATGGAGCACGGGATGTATCCTTGGAGAGCTATATGCTGGCAAACCTATCATGCCTGGACGAACTGAGGTATAATAGTACTCTATGATTAGTTTCTTGCCAATTGAGGAAAATCACTCTAGTTCATGGCAATTTTATGTGTGCATTAGAATGGGTCAAACATAATGGGTGTGCATTAGAATGGGTCAAACATAATGGGCCAATCTGCAATCTTTACGCAGTAATGCGTCAGAACCCTTTTTTCTAAATTTACTTATTAGCACAGATAAAGATATGTGTAAATCAGGTTAGCTTAACCCCGTTGACCTGTTAGAGATACTGCATACCTTAAATTTATCCATTCGTAGGTAAATGCACTTTACACTGTTACTTTTTATAATCTGACGTTTAATGTCAACGTTCAAATATCTACTTTAAGTTGTATAGCCTGATGGTCCCCTTTTGTAATATCTTAGTTTTCTATCTGAACTTATAATGCATAAGATTCACATATCTGAATACTTGTTTCTCATTTGACCTATGTAGGTAGAGCAATTGCATAAAATATTTAAGCTTTGTGGTTCACCATCTGAAGATTATTGGAGAAAGTCAAAATTAAGGCACTCAGCAGTATTCAAACCTACACAACCTTATAGACGACGCATTGAAGAATCTTTCAAAGACGTTCCTTCCGTTGCTATCGGGCTTATGGAAACCTTACTTGCAATAGATCCGTCACAAAGAGGAACTGCGTTGTTTGCTCTTAAGAGTGAGGTAACGATCTTTCTTCAATGGTCCTATATTCTTATGCTGTTTTTGTTAAGAGGTGGCAAAATGGGCGAGTCAGGTAGGTTGTTTAACAAGTCAAAATGGATTGTGGTGAAAATGGGCATTTTTTAGTGTGGGTCGAACGGATCTGGGTTGATTCGCACACACATTTTGTTACTCTTTTCTAAGTATGTGATGTATCCTTTGTGCTTGTTGATGTTTAGTTCAACACATTGATTTTTAAGTTCTTTTGTCGTTGTACAAAGAAAATTAATACAATGAAATCAAATGACATGAACTTATAATCTTCTTCCAGTTCTTCACAACTAAACCACATGCTTGTGACCCTTCAAGTTTGCCAAATTATCCTCCCAGCAAAGAGATTGATGCTAAACTCAGGGAGGAAGAACTTAGAAGGTATGTGCATATTTGTTGAAATGTTTGCGCTGTACTTCTAATGGCATTTATAAAACATAAAAATGTATGGTTTAAGTACCATCGACTATCCTTAAATGGCCAAGGCTGTGAAAACTAAAAACCCTTTATAGCTGATGCTCTAAGGGTACAATACCATACGTGTAGTTTTCAATGCGCTGGCTTGATTATTAGAGGTAGTTTATATGACTTGTACAGTCAACTTATGAACTATAAGTATGCAACTTGTTAGTAATTGACGTTGCTATTGTAGACAAAGAGCGGGAGGTAATGGCCAGAAGATTGACAAGGAAAGTCGAGGACCAAGAGAACATCGGGCAGTTCCAGCTCCTGATGCTAATGCCGAGTTAGTTGCATCAATGCAGGTAACCTAGCATGTTGATCATTTTGATAGCATAAGGTTGAATCTTGCATAAATGGCTCATGTGCCCACAAAAAGTATTGCAACCTTTTCATTTAAAAAGGATTTACTTGGGTTTTATTTTTCACTTATAAGTGCTCAAATGGAATATGACTAGCTGAACAGCTTGAAAGTCAATCAAAGTGTGCACGAATATGTACTAAACAAACTTTGCTTTGAAATACTAAACAAACTTGGATTATTGTTTTTGCAATACTTTATATAATTCTGTATAATTGTTAGTGATAGTCTAACATATATATTCGGGCAAAAGAACTGTTGGTGGTCGACCCAACTCTTTTTAATTGGTCGTTAAACTTTACTTGTTTTAACTCAAAACTTGTTATGAGGTGTTCCCTGCCTTAAAAGGCCAGTGTTAGTAGCTTATGCTGTACGGAGTAGTAAGTATATGTATATCATTCGCAATAATAGAATTTATTACTTACTGAATTTTGCTATTGAAAGTGCAATGATATACATATACTTATTGTCTTCCCTGTTTATTGTTAATGCTTGCATCTAATTTGTTTGCAGAGAAGACATGATCGAGCAAATTCAACGAGTAGGAGTGAGTATTTCAACCGAAAAAAGGATGACAGTGCTTCTGGTTTCCCTATTGAACAACAGAAACCATCACATTATTCAAAAGAAGTGAGCAATCATGATATGGAATATCATCCTCCAATGAGGGAAACCTTTTCAGGACCATTGGTTGCAGGCACATGGACAAAATCAGCAAAGAAATATGATGATATTACAATTACAAGCAGAGCCGACTTATCTGCACTTTCAGGTTTAGTCAGTTCTAGGACATTGTTGGCTGAAGATCATGACAAATGTGCTTCTTCGCAATTAGAATCAACAAATCAAATGGGCAGGCTATCAGAGTTCTCCCAAGATTTTGGGCATTCAAGAAAGCATGACCGGAAAGATCTTTCCCGGAGTATGGTTGGACCTCGAAGAATGGAAAGTGGAAGATCCAGCTCTAAAGAACCAGTAGTGGTTAGTTTCCTTTTTAATCAAAGCAATTGATAGCATCTTGCAACTACAGTTGGCAAAATGGGCGGGTCAGGTGGATTGGGTAACAGGGCAATACAGGTAAAATTTGTACAAGTCATCGATTTGACCAGAAACATTTTTGTCCAAGATTAAAAAAAACTACAAATAAATGATAGCATGTAAATAGTAATATTTTATTAATTTATTTAGTAGCAAGTCATTTTTCATTTAGAGAGGTTTTGTGCATTAAAAATATAATTGCGGGTACTTTTAACCCATTTTCTTTTTGGCTGACTTTTCTGAATTGACCTGTTCGACCCGTTAGAGATATGAACATAACCAAAATTGACTCATTTGTAAGTATGTGGATCTAAACTGGCACCTCTACTCAGACCTTCGTCTTTAAATTTCAATAATGAATACCATATATATCTGATTTGCTTTTGCTCGAATATATATCTAGAATGGCAATGGATACAAGGGAAACAACAAGATCAATTTCTCGGGTCCATTGGGTGCATCAAATGTGGACCAGATGCTAAAGGATCATGATCGCCATATTCAAGAAGCTGCAAGAAGAGCACGCCTTGAGAAGAACAGGCTCACTAAACTAGAGTCCGAAGTAACACCAAACCCTATTTATGTATCTAGCCGCCGAGCCAAGTAAGACCATGGTTCACCCATAGGAATACTGGAGAGAGAGCTCATCGCTTTCCCCTGTAACTATATAACACTGTACATATTGATTATTCACGGTTATTTTTTTCTTTTAATTTTGGAATATATAAGTATACTGTGTGGGAACATAGGAAATATATGACATAAATTTTGAAAGAGAATCTGGATGTTTATCATCATATGAAGTTTTCTAGAGGTATAGATGTTCAAACTGGTCGTTTTGATCTAGAGCAATAACGTTATGATAACCTGAGAAAATTTACCATATTTCTGGGCAAAGGAGTTACCTGGAGAGACAATACTGGCCATTATGTGTTTGGATAGTTGCACAAAGTAGCAATATATTGTAATGTGGTACGCCTGGAAAGAAATGGGAGAGCCCATTTGAAATGTGGTACGCCTGGAATTTGATAAAAGATTAAGATTTTGCACATTAATCTCGAAATAGTGTTTATGTACTATATTTCAGATCTTAAACGGTCCAACGAGTAATCGCTTACAACACTCTTTGAATGTTCGATGTGTTTCTCAAAATATGATGCCGAAGAAAATGTGTCTGCCTTTAACAGGTTAACTTCACATTACTCAGACCAACTTCGTCATAAATAAATGGGTATTGTTAATGACAACCCCAAGGGCTGTTAATAGCGTGCATAAAGTGGTTGTATCTTAAGTGATATTTATGGGGGTCAACTAAAATTCGGGGGGTCAGACAGTTTATTATATGGTATGTATACATGTATTAATGCGTGTTCTTAATTCTTATTCACAGCCTTTAGGGCTGTTTTTATCATTTTCCTAAATAAAAAACATATTTCCAAAATATTTTTATCGATTTACATATTTTAACCTTATACTTATTAAATACGCATTAGTAGTAGGGGTGTTTAATATTTATTTTGAAACCGTTTAATCCGAAAACCGAACCGAATTAAAACCGAAAAAAAACCCGAACCGAATTTGAATTCGGTTTTCGGTTTTGAAATTTTGAATTCGGTTTAACCGAAAACCGAATTCAAAACCGAATTTTAATAAATAATACATTAAATTATTAATATATGTAGTATATGTGTGATATTTAAAGTTTCTAAACAAGTATATCTACATTTAAACATTAAATTAACTTCATATTTTTCACTTTCAACTCTAGTGAAACCCTAACACACGGAAAATTACAAGTCGAAACCGATTAATTTAGAAAAAAAATAAAAAAATATTAAATTTCCGTTTTTAACCGAAACCGAACCGAATTCGAATTCGGTTTTCGGTTCGGTTTCAAATGTGAATTCGGTTTTCGGTTTTCGGTTTTGCTCAGAAAAATTTCAAAACCGAACAACTCGAACCGAATAAACTGAGGAAACCGAAAACCGAACCGATGAACACCCCTAATTAGAGGGTGTTTGGGATTGTGATTTGAAAGTAATTATCTAATTATTGCGTTTTGAAAACACAAAAAATCTATTAATAGTGTTTGGAAAAATTAAAACTAAAAATTATTTATCTGCGTTTTGATGGAATGAAAATGCATAATCGGAGAAGCATGTATGTGCCTACTGCACCAAATCGTAGTTTTCAAACTAACGTTGTTATTGTAAAAATTACCCCAATGCCCTTTGATCTCATTTACATTTTAATGCATTGCCACCATTTCTGTAGATTTCCTATGCCATTTTCATTTTTTTATTTTTTATTTTATTTTAGAGTTTCTTTATTAACTTATAAAAGCTAATGCAGTATGTTGATTATTAATATTATATTAATTTTTATTTTTTATTTTATTTTAGAGTTTCTTTATTAACTTACAATAGCTAATGCAGTATGTTGATTATTAATATTATATTAGGGAAATGTTGGTGGAATTATACATGTTAACAAATTCTTTATAAATGAAATGTTGTTATACGTCTTAGAACAAAATGCTACGGAGTATATATAAAACTTAACAATGTCTAATTTTGTCATTTTACATGTTAAGTCATATAAAAATGTAATTCGACAAACACTTATAAGGTGATTATTCAATTATTACGACATTAAACAACATAATTAAATCCAAACACTTTATTAATGCAACACGTTTTGTTACAGCTGATTATCTGATTATGATTATTCAAAACGCATAATCATTTTTCAAAACGCAATCCCAAACACCCCTTTGTCATCCCTACTTTATTTAATTTCACTTTTGCGAGCAGACTTCAACAGTTTAACTAAAACCCTTGTTCCCTTGACGGTTGGGTCGCCAGCTGAACGAGGCGCTCAAACAGTCCCAATGCTTTCTCGTATACTCTCTAAACCCTCAAACCCTTTTCGTTTCATAAAAACCCTAATTTCATCTCAACCCCAATTCCAATCGATTCAAAACCCTAATTTCCATTTAGTTAGCAGCTCCAGATACTTCTCTACCAATCATGGAAACAACAATAACAAAAATGGTCCTAAACCCTTCGATTCTTGGAACATTTCATCACAAAATGACGATAACACCATCGAATCTGTATTCGGTGTAGAAGATACGCCACGGAATGAACCTAACAATGATGATGATGACATAATTAAGAGTAAAGGAATTGAGACTGATGGAGGGTTTAAAGATTGGAACTTTGTAGGTAAGGGTGAAATTGAAAATGAAGATCAGATTTTTGATATCGGAAATGTGAATGATGCGGCGGATTCGGTCGCTGCGGGTGGGATTTCGGAGATGATTGGGGGGATTAGTATTGATGACAAAGTGGAATCTGAGAAGAAACAAGAGGAAAATAGATTACTTGATATTGAGGAGAAAGGTCTATTACAAGTACTTAAAGGAGGTATACATGTACATGTAACTGTGTTTTCGTTTATGCTACTTATATATTACTCATAATTGTTACATTTAATTTGATTATTGTTACTTGATGCATTTGATATTAAGGTCAAGTGATGTGGTTAAGTAGAAAAGTGTTCTTATGGAGAGGATTATGTGTCCTGATCCACTACAAAAACGGGTGTATTAGACTTATATAAATGGTCCATTAAATCCTCCTTGCACATTTAATCTATCAATGTTTACCCAAAGTTGTAATATATGTATGCAACTTAAAAAGTTCATAATTTATGTATTTTACTTTGAAGTGTTGGTATTGTATGTACATGATCTCCTATACATTATAAATTGGTGATGTGGCACTGGGGTTTGATCATGTGGTGGATAACTTATATGGTTGCCACTTCAGCAAAACCACTGGTCACATGATGAAGAAGTAACCAGACACATTTACTAGCAATAATTGAAAGCTCGATACATAGGATAGAAGCTGTTAAAGCTGGATAGATACCATGTTGTTTTGGTAAATTTGATACATTTCAAGACACTAAATCTTGATGTTATATATAGTATATGATGCATATAATAATATTTAGGGACTTATATATTTGTTTAACTTGATTTATCTTGTAAAGATTACCAGTGAAAAGTGTAAGTGTATTCTGGTATGTCTTGGCTCTAGTACGATAAATAAAGTATACCTGCTAAAGTTCTAAATGGAATGCACAATACCGTACGAGTAAAATACTGTATGTTACATAGTAATGGAAAATGCCCTGAAAAGTAATGCGCAATGCATCATAAAGCTTTGAAACTGTTTGTAACCATATAACTTTTGACTACAGGTCCAGATCATGCTTTTGGTGATCTAATTGCTGCATCAGGAATCACAGACGAGATGCTGGACAGTCTAATGGCTCTCAAAGACCTCGATGATGTTCCTGGATTGCCCCCATTAAGCACTATTGAGGATATGCGCTATGAAAAAAACACCCGTAAATCTACTAGAGCTGACATAGAGCGACAGAAGCAAGAGGAAATTGCGAATTCACGAGTTAGACAAGTTGATGGTCAGGGTAGGGCTTATGGCACGGGGAAAAGGAAATGTAGCATTGCCCGTGTTTGGGTTGAACCCGGTGAGGGCAAATTTATTGTTAATGACAAACAGTTTGATGTCTATTTCCCAATGCTTGATCAACGAGCTGCTCTTCTTCGTCCTCTCTCAGAGACAAAAACATTGGGTCTTTTGGATGTTAATTGTACTGTGAAAGGTGGTGGTGTGTCAGGTGAGCATATTATTAACACCACTTTCTTGAATTTTTCTACTAGACATGAGAGGTCACAAAAGGGACGGGTTTAGTAATGGGCCAAAATGGGTTTGTGTAAAAATGGCTTTTTTGACATGTTTTAAACAGGCCGTATCTCACTTGGGATATTGGTGTACGTATGGGGTGTGTAACTTGATGTTAGAAAAAGGTTGGGCTTACCCGGAATGCTTTTCTCCCATTTCTTTCTTGAATAATAGTGTGAGTTATGAGGTTATGTGCATTAAAAGACGTTCAGGTAGAATTTTTGACCCATTTCCTTTCAGGTTATTCTTATTTACCCATTTGACATGTCATTACCTAATTCATCCCATTTTTAAGTAAATGGGTTGAAATTGCCACTTTTAGGAATCAGCCATACTGTCATTTTTTTATTTTATAATTTTGAGAAATGATAAAAACATACTAAAACTTGACCCAATCTATATGTCATCAATGAATCAATCTATTAGTTGTAGAAATGGACCCACTATTTCATTGCCTTATTGATGAATGCGGAGTGCCATATGGCATTAGGCTAATTCTAGGGCTATCTTCAGGCCCTTATATAAGTGCTCTACTTTCAACTATCATTATACCATGTTATTGATTACAATGCTTTGATTATACTTACAAGTCTTAAGTACTTGATGGCCCTGTTGTTGTCCCTGTTTCCATCTACTTATTCTACCTTTTTTCTTTCTTTCATCTTTTCTTCAACTTCATCTTGGTTCCTTTTAATCACACGTGGCATGATTGCTGTTATTCATGGAGACTTCAATTTAAACACCATGAATGCATGAAACAGGTCAAATTGGTGCAATTCGTCTTGGTATGAGCAGAGCATTGCAAAACTGGGCACCAGATCAGTTCCGTCCTCCTTTGAAAGAAGGTAAATTGAGTTTTCCTTAACCTTTTTGTTGTCTTGCAATATACTTGAACATACTTGTGTGCTTTAGATTTGGGAATCTGTTATAATAAGCAATTGTGCTTGTATCTTTTCGTATATGTCCAGGTTTTATCTTGATCAATTTGGATTGCACCCAAGTTTTGTAGGGAAATGCATTCCTTTAACAGTATAGCTCTTTTGGTTTTCAATCAAATAATTAAAATGTGTTTTAATTAAGACCAACATATACAGAAAACTTGTGATGAATGTTGCACCTTGTCTAGACTAGGTCTCAGGTTCTATCTAAAGTGACCCCTTCATGTGGATCAGGCGGGTTTAACTAGAAATTTATGTGTCAAATTTTATTACTCCGTACAATAGATATGTTATAGAAGTTGTAATTTGGTTAACTAAACCGATTTAGGACATGTGAGTAACGTATTGGTTGACTTTAAGTGAGAATCACCTCTTCCCTATATAGCTAAGTTATTTGTTTGGCCATTTGACCTGTTGGCTCTAAATCTCAACTGAAATCACCCATTTTCAAGTAAATGGGTCGGAATCGCTCCTCCTAGTTTGTATTGTTCATTGATACGTAAACTTGTGTCGTGACATGTGAACTGTGCTGTTTGGCAGCTGGTTTCTTGACAAGAGACTCGAGAATTGTTGAAAGGAAGAAACCTGGTAAGGCTAAAGCAAGAAAGAGCTTCCAATGGGTCAAGCGTTGATCAGTTTTATGTAGCAATTAGGAGTTCTATATAATGAAACAACTCAAATGCCATCACGTAAGTTACAAACAGATACTTTTTGTCTCGTGATGCTCATGATAGGGATCTTGACTTTCAAGATTGATATCAAACTTTCTCTTTTCTTTTTTTAACTTGAAAAGCTTTTTTGTTGTTTCTGGTCATGTTAGCGGACCACTTTATTGATAAAGTAGATGCTGGAGTTTACAGGTTTTAAGTTACAATGTATGTAACGACAATATCAATAATTTTGTTATTGGATTGGTTGTCTTTCAAACGCATTACAATTGTTTCTGTTGGAAATCGCATTACTTAATCTAAGTGACAACGGATAATGGCGACAAAAAGTAAAGCAATTGTAGCCTAGTTTTTAGCTAAGGATGCTACCTATTCTTCAGTCTGCATTTTATGTGATGAGAAATGAGTTTGTTTTGACATTTTTCTGGTTATCTTTTTTACAGCTAACTAAATAAAGTCTTTCCATTTTGTTTTCTCAATAGAACCAAATAATTTGTTGCTTCATTTTCAAGGTTTTGTGTACTACACTGTATACGTCATCATTATCATCGTAGTCACCAATGAATGAACTTTGTAAAAACGCATACAATAATCAAAATCAACCTCATATATATATTCTTCCTGTTCAACTTCCATTCAGGCAAAAAATTGTACCGAATACTTTACATGAATTGTATCGGTATTAGTTTTACGTGTAATACGATAGTTTTTCCCCTTCCAATTTTCTAATTATTTGGTTGTTTAATTGGTATTAGTTTTACGTGTAATACGATAGTTTTTCCCCTTCCAATTTTCTAATTATTTGGTTGTTTAATTGTTGTTTCCTAAGAGCACAGAGTATGGTAAACAGTGTTCTAGACAGTGTTCTGGATAATGTTGAAAGTGAGAATTCTGTGGTGTGGTGAAACTGAATTGACAGTGTTCTGGAGTTTTTTATTATTTACTTTATTTGTTTTTTTTATTGTAATTAAATGTATAAATTAACATTTAAAAACACATAAATCAAATTACAAATTAAAATAACATTTAATTCATTCAAAACAAATATATATATATATTTTTTTTTAACTTGTAACCGTTGGAGGGAAAAAAAACCCGAAAAAGACAAAACATTTGATTTAAATGTCTTGTGCCATTTGCCTTGTAATAAAAAATTATTATTATTCCTAAAGTTGGTCTAGTGATTCATATATAATATAATAGAATTATTTTTTTTCTGCTTTATCTTCTTCTTCTATATTTTCTGCTTCTTCTCCTTCCTGTAAACAACACACACAAAAAACAAAACACAAATGGGATTAAAAAAGAAAGAAAAAGGAAAAGGGGCCAAAAAAAGGAAAACGTCGTGCGATACAACGTCCGAAATAGGACGTTGGCCCTTGAACGCTTCGAAGAATGCCGTCGGGAACGGCTTGGCGGAGTGGCTGAATGCCGAAACATGGCGTTCTGGGGGTGGAACGGCGACAAAAATTTGTCCACTCCGTATGCTCTAACTTGTTGAAATTTGAGAAAGTTTATTATTTACCCTGTACAAGTTTTTGATACAATACGGTAATTTAAACTTGTGTTTAGAATGAAGACGAAGACAACAACTAGTTAAATCATTTTCACACTTGAGTTATAACAGCTGAACATTTGAAAGAATAACGCAACACTACAAATCAAATCTTTTTTCTAAGCTAGTGACCTATGAACATGACGAGACCTCTTATAAGGAGAACATAACGCAAATTACTAGGCCCCCGGCTTGGTGATTTCCCATACAAATATGATCTTAAATTATATATATGAAACATCTTTATGATGTCATCATTCTAATTAAGTTCTAATTTACCAATTAGTTTCTTTAATTTTAATAAATTTAAAAATAATATTCCTAACTTACTATAAAATATTTTTTAATCAACCACTCACTTACATATAAAAAGAAATTTAATTCAATACTTAAAACATTATTATTCAAATCAATCTGTATTTTTTTTATTATTAATTCATTGAGTAGGAATAAAATTACATGAAAAGGTTAATATAGGTTAATATAGACTTAAAATAATTAAAGCTTTTCACTAGCTTGGATTTGAAAACTTTATTTTTTAATTATTACTTGTATAAATCCATTTTTATAATAAAGTAATATTATCATGAATCAAATTTGATGCTTAATATACATATTAACTTACACATTTTATTATCAGGAAAAATATACACTAAATACGAAATTTTATCATAAAAATCAATGCTCTGCATATATACACGGGTTTTGTACGGTTAAGATATATGCAAAATAGCCGAGATTAGTTCCGTACCTTATGCTTCCTTCGTAAACACTAAAAAAAGCCCTAAATCCTTGTTGAATCCTCTTTCTCACTATTATTATTATTATTATTATATTATTATTATTATTATTATTATTGTTAACATAATATCTTTCCGTATGTAACTGAAACTTGGGGCTCAAACTCAAGAAACTTGGGCCTCAAGAAAATAAACCGTATAAATAAAACACGAACAAAACACGTTCGTACTAAACATCAACTTATAAGCGGCCAAAAAGAAAGAAAGAAAATGCAGATCTTTGTGAAAACCCTAACCGGAAAGACCATAACTTTGGAGGTTGAGAGCAGCGATACTATCGATAATGTCAAAGCTAAGATTCAAGACAAAGAAGGTATAGGTACCTGTGTTTAAATTAATTCTTGTATAAGTACGATTATATATATTGCAAGTTCACGCATGTAATGTTGTTTAAATTAAATAATAATGATGATATAGGTATTCCACCGGATCAACAGCGATTGATCTTTGCCGGAAAGCAGCTTGAAGATGGCCGTACTCTTGCTGATTATAATATCCAGAAAGGTATATATTATTAATATATTTGTATTGATTATATATTATGCTTTTTGTAGTATTAATTAATTTATTATTTTTATTTTTATTGTACTATTTGTATGCATGTATTCTGATTGTACCATTGTTTCAAAATTAATACCTTTATGTTTGCAATTTGATTATATATATAGTTGCAGCAGTTGTTTTTTTTTGGATTAAAGTGTTATTATTGATGCATGTTTTTTGTGTTTAGAATCAACTCTGCATTTGGTGTTGAGGCTAAGAGGAGGCATCTGTTGGATTGAGCCTTATTTGAAGGCATTGGCTAGGAAATACAATCAAGACAAGAAGATTTGCCGCAAGTGAGTTGATATCTTTTTGGTTTTATATGCTTGCATTTATCAATATATAGTCATGATGATGATGATGATTATGGTGGTGTTGATGAAATCTACTATGTATTAAAAGAATTCGTTTCGAGATGTTATCGTTTTGTTAACTCCCAAAGTGAGTTGATATCATTTTGTTTTGAAACTCATATTTATCGGTATATTGTCATGTCTATGGTAGTGCTGACACATTTAATACTTTTAAAGGGTTCTTTTTTGGAAAATGTTCATTTTATGAATTCACAAATGTTGGTTATTGCTATTGGAACTTTAAGGTTCATGAGGGGATGTTGCACTACAACTTTGTCAATTGGGTTTTTTTTGTTTAATAGCAGCAGCTGATTTTAACGTGTGGAACATGAATTTTATTCAGTGCGATAACTTTTTTGTTGTTGCTTGGTTGAAGGAAATTGGTTTCACGTCAATCTCATTCGTTTGGTTCTTGTACTTGTTGATTCTATTTGTAGCTAACATTTGTGGTTACATCACCTCTGTGCAGTTGTTATGCTCGTCTTCACCCAAAGGCAACGAATTGCAGGAAGAAAAAATGTGGTCACAGCAACCAGGTTATTAACCCCTTAAAATCTGTTCTTGTCATAAAGTTCTGTTAATTTGAGGTTGTATATATATATTCCGATCATGACATATTTATTCGTTTGAGAGTTTTACCAGTATGATGTATTAGAGAGTTGTTAGATGCTAGAATTATAAAAGAATTGGTTATAGAAAAAGTAAACGTTTCGTGAAATGACATACAAGTTTTTATATATTATACAAATTTGCGGAGATTATTAGTTATGTTGGTAAAGGTATGAAACTGATTTCTTATTTTCATTTTTTTGTTTTGTTATGTTAAATGGGTCGGCATGTTTTCTTGTTGTGATGCAGTTGAGGCCGAAGAAAATGGGTAGATACTGTTGGTAAAGGTTTGTGTCTTGTACCAAAACTTTCTAATTTATTTTCATCAATATAATTTTGCTCTTGTCAAACATTTTAAGAAATCTAATTGGTCAACTACTTGTGTAGGTTTACTGCTCAAAGGTCTTCATAATTTGCAATTCCCGGCAACACATCCATTTTGCTCCACAAAGTTTCTCTTGAAATGAGTCTCTAATTTGCTATATCGAATTTTATCATTGTGAACTAAGAAATATATACTTTGATTCGATTTAATTTAATTTCCATGTACTCTTCCATTCATCGATTACTAATTCGTTTATATTGAGAAAATTTCCCTAGCTTGTTCCTTAAAAGTGTGAAACGAATTGAATAATAATGAAACAAGACAATGTCGCACTCTTATTGTTTACCACACCGAGTTTCATTATATTTTCAACTAACATTTGGGTGAGTGTTTTAAGTTAAATTTGGTCACCGCAAAGGTAGATGTGTTTTGAACCCTGCTTCACACACTTAAGACGTTAAATTGTTCACATAGTTATCATGAACTTTCAGAACATGTAGAACCAAACGTTGAAACGTAGATTCTTATGAAGTAAAGATATACATACAACCAAATCCAAATTTTTGTTAGTTATACAGATTCGTACTGTTGCTTTTCTATTACCTTCCCATGAATTCTTCAACCTAATAATAGAAAATTGTAAGCTGGCATGGATCAAACGAAATGGCTAAAGAGTAAGGGTGTTCACTTTTAATTCATGCATTATCAGTAAGAGTTGTTGCGACTAGCAAGTAAAAATGTAAAGTTCGACGGAAGCATATATATAGTACTTCAAATAAACTGAATCCCATCTGAGTGAATTTATTCCAAAACATTATAAAACACATAAATTCAAACCACCTAAAGAGTTATATTTCAGGGATTATAGATTAAAGTTCATGCAACCAGTATCACAGACCTGCGTGTCGAAAAATGGCATGAGTCCCATAACATCCCCTTTTCGTGCAAGTTCTTTCACATTTTCATAAGCAATTGATGCTCATTATAACTTGTTTCCTGAATCAAACGGAGACAATTAGTTAAGGTAATCCGTCTTGTAATTCAGTATTTGTTGACTTCTGTATTTCTTAATGAACCGGATTCAACACTTGACAGCCACCAAACACCACTGTTGCTTCGTTGCTGCCATTGACAGTGGTTTACGTCGAGAATATCAATCCAAGTGAAACCTGTTTTGTATTTTTTATCATGGGAGAAGACAAAGTCAAATCGAGTGACAACACGGTCATTTCGGGAATTCTCAACTATTATGCTATTTACTCACATCAAGCCATTGTCGAGTAGGTGCATTCACCGAAGGAGATGGTAGGATATCTTATGAATAAAATTAATTCACCGAGTAGGAATAAAACTACATGAAAAGGTTAATATAGACTTAAAATAATTAAAGCTTTCCACGGGCTTAGATTCGAAAACTTTATTTTTTAATTATTACTTGTATAAATCCATTTGTATAAAGTAATATTATCATGAATCCAATTTGATGCTTAATTGTCGCACCCCCAAATTCAGGTTGCGGAAGCGAATCGGGTCGGGGCGCGACTAATCAATAATCACAGCAGCAAGATATAATGAACGACTCTATATGCGTCGTTACAACTTGTATTGATAAAATCAAAGTTTACATCAAAATATAGTTTACATTAGCTCATTTTGGAATTGAGAGATTTACATACAAAATTAATTTATACAAAATATAATAATGCAGCTAAATCTCTGAATGTTTGCATGCTGACACGAACTAATGATTCCTGAATGCAGTCCAACCTACTGCTGAGTACCTGTGATACATGCTAAAATGGTCAGCGAAACGCTGGTGAGCTCGCAGGTTTGTATGTCAACACATATTGTATGAACCGCAAGATTTAATTGAATTTAAATTGCAATTAAGCAAAATAAAAGTTTTACAGCCATGAGCACATAGTCTGAGCTTAACTTGAGGTGTCAGGTCCACATTTAAGGAATCCTGATCGAGGTGACTCCCACGAGTGCCTAATCTACACTCGTCTGAACAAATATTAGTACATCCGTTTACCCAGTTAGTGTATGCTAACCCGGACGAGGAGGGTCAATCCTATATGGTACCATATACTAATATTCACGCAACGTATTACCAAACTATGCTGAGGAAGGCTTTAAAAGATTAGTGAGATAACTCATGTAGTAGTTATTTATTTTTGTACTTGCGTTCATATAGTTAAAATAAAACGAGCAATGATATCACACCCCTGAGTAAAACAGTAAAATAGGGGCTATGAGACTCACCTGAGTCTTGAAGTGTTTATCTAAATAAACTTGAGTTGATTAGCCGAGTAGTGATGTCCGAAGACTTGTAACCTGAGGGTGTCCACGACACGCGATGGTTATTAATTGAGTAGGTATCTTAAAAGACTACCTTTGTAGTTGCTCGTCCAACTAGAATGTCCAAATAACTACGATTTGGTTGATTAATCTTGAGTTTTGAAAATGTGTATGGCCCGTTGGTGATTTGTTTGTAATAATAATCTCACGTTATTATTTTGATTTTCGAAAGGTGTTATACTTAAAAGTATTTATAAACTTTAGGTGACGGGGGTCCGGGGGCAGCGCCCCTGGTTAGCGGGATCCCAGGGGTGGCAACTCCTGGCGGGGTCCAAGGGGCTGGCCCCTGGTTGGGGTCGAGATGCCAAGTCAGCTTCAATTTTTTTTATTTCTACTATATTGCTTTGGTGAAAAACGCACCTAGACTTGAATTTGGGTGAAATCAAGTGATAAAATTTTAGGTCTCGACACTTAGTAAATTTCTCTGTGTTTTCTTGATTCTGTTTCATGCGACACAGTGTGCGACATAAGGCTTGTGTCGCTAGATGCGACATAGTCTTTTGTGTCGCAGATCATGTCTGCGACATAAGTCTTTGTGTCGCTAAGTGCGACGTCCGCAATATAATGCGACATAAGGTGTTGTGTCGCTATGTGCGACGGGAATGTGTTCTGCGACATAATCACTCGTGTCGGTATATGCGACATAAGTAAGGGTTTTACGATATAAGCGCTTGTGTCGCAGGTGGCCTGGAGCCTCTGCAACACAACGAGCTATTGGCCGAAATTTGAGCCAAAAACGTGATTTCCGGCGACCATTTGGTCCGATACTTTTACCCAACCCATATTTGGACATTTCAATCTAAAATAAACAACAAACAAGTGAAAATAATGAAAATCGGAGTGTTTCGAGATTTGTCGGAAACTTACGAGTTAGCGCCGGAGAGTTTTGAAAAAATAGAAATGTAGATCGTGGTACCGCGGTTCTTTTCTTCCAAATGAGTAAAATGATTCGAGCGAGTTTGGTGGTGTTATTTTGTAAATTAAGGTGGTTGTGATGTGGTGGTGGAGGTGGAGAGAAAAAGAGAGGAGAAAGTGAAAGGTGTGTGTTTTATGAAAGTTGAAAATGAGGGGAAAGAGAGGGGAGGGGGTCGGTTACGGGGGAGGTCACCTAGTGTGGCCTCTTCAACTTTTTAATCGCTCGTTTTTCGCGCTCCGTGCGGTGTTCGTTCCTCGATTGTTCATTTGTTTAAATAATTATTTTAAAATACGAATATTTATTAATGTTTTTGTTGAAGTATTTCATCAAATACTTTTACTTGAGTTATAAAATATAACTTATTCTCGTTTCGATTGTTCGCGCGTTTATTATTTTAATCGC
Organism: Pseudognaphalium luteoalbum; assembly: GCA_963422505.1. Lineage (NCBI taxonomy): Eukaryota > Viridiplantae > Streptophyta > Magnoliopsida > Asterales > Asteraceae > Pseudognaphalium > Pseudognaphalium luteoalbum. The sequence goes on from OY730192.1 coordinate 3,699,409, forward strand.
GTAATTGTTGTTTGTACGATACAAACTTGAGTTGAAATATGATCTAAATAATATTTTGGATAAGATTAAGTTATTAAATAATATCGTATTATTTAATAAAGTTGTTCACCAACGTCCGTATTAATTGAACCGAATTGCATTCGATTTGAAACTTGTACGATTTAATCAAATCGCATACTTATATATATTCAACAATATATATATATATATAGATACATTAATTAGCCTAACACAGAACTAATTACATGTATTACACTTGATTAGGCACTAATTATTAGTTCTAATTTGACGGGTGTCACATTAATATACATATTAACTTACATATTCTATTATCAGAAAAAAATATACACTAAATACGAAATTTTATCATAAAAATCAATGCTATGCGTGTATACATGCGTTTTGTACGGTTAAAATATATGCGAAATAGCCGAGATTAGTTTCTTACCTTATGCTTCCTTCGTAAACACTAAAAAAAGCCCTAAATCCTCGTTGAATCCTCTTTCTCACTATTATTATTATTATTATTATTATTATTATTATTATTATTATTATTATTGTTAGAGACTTGCCAACGGCAATCACTTTCCTCAATCGGTTTGTTACCGGTTGGTGGAAATGATGTTAATGCTAACCGGTTGCTAATCATTTTGTAATCGGTAGTGGTTCAAACCGGTTATCCGGTTTGAATCACTTGTATAATCATTTGAAACAGTGGGTCTCATATGCTCTTTTGTGAGTGTGTTTTTGTATTAAATAATTAAAGTGTAGATAAAGTGGTTTGAAAGTGGTTAAACGGGTGTCATCTACGAATCAGTTTTGAATAATGTGGCAGAAGTGGTTTGGAAGTGGTTCAACCACGGTTTGGAATGGTTATTCTTATTGTTATTATTATTATTATATTATTATTATTATATTATCATATTATTATTATTATCCAATTTAATTTAATTGGATTGTCATTTGGAAATTGATTGCTGCTTACGTTTTGATTTAGGCTATTCTCAAACCCTAACTTACCTACGTAGTTAATTAACTACCCAACACTATTCTGTTTTTGGCCTCAGTTCGATTTTAGTCTTAATTTAATCTATTCTGATTCGTATGGACTATCAATTGATCTAATCAAGTGAGTAAACTCATTCACCCATTGTACGAATCAGCACAAACAAACTTACTTATTTTATATTTTAAGTCAACATATGTATGTATATACAGTTAGGTTTTGATTTTATGTGAAATTATGTTTGTTTTGGGGGAAATATTGATTAATGCGATATTTTGAGTTTCATGGATATGTCTAATTTCTATGCTTTATAATTAAATTTTTTTTTAGGAAATATATACATTTGTTTGCGAAATTATGTATGCAATCACGTTTAGACTTTGAAAGTTACCGAAATCACTTAAAGAACCCAGGTTTGGTTTGTTTGGATTCTTCAAAGTTGTTTTTATTAGTCGATACATGTATGCATATAAGGTGTTTGATCAAATGTCAGTTCAAATGCCATCTCTTTCTGCTTTTATGAATGAATTTTTATTGTAAAATTGTGTCGAAAAGAAACCCATATATCTCTTTGTGAAGGTGGTATGATGGGACCAAGATGGAAAGGAAAAGGGTCAGAAGTAAAAGCTCTTGCAAATCCCATTTCACAGTCAATTTTGGATCTTCAAGCTTCACTAATCAAATTAAATTCTCAAGGAATACTCTCAGGCTATAGCGTACTTCTTAAATGTAATACCGAACAAACCGACCTTTTGAATCAAACGTGTTTTGGTCGACCGATTGTTACAGCTGATAAGGATAACCAGTGGTTTCAGTTGACTCTAGAAGAAGCATTTTATCTATGTTTTTCTCTGAAGTGTATAAAGATCATAGGTGGCGATCATGGTATGAAAACAAATAATGAGTTATGGGACTACATGATTTCCAAAAGGGAATCTTTTCCTTATTACTTTAAGGCGTATTCTCATTTACGAATCAAGAATTGGGTTGAGGTCAGGGTGTCAATATGGTGTTGACTTTGTTGCCTATCGTCATCATCCTTCTTTGGTTCATTCTGAATTCGGAGTGTTGGTGTTCTCTGAATCGAATGCGAATGATCGGTTGAGAGTTTGGTCTGATTTTCAATCAACGCTTCGACTTTGTGGTAGTGTTGCAAAGACGACGTTGGTTCTACATGTATACAAAAAAAGTGAAAATGTGAATGTGTCTTCATCTCATTTCTTAGATACTCTCAGTGTTGAAGAATGGACGGTCACAAGATGGAATCCAGAAAGATGCAGGGAAGATCAATAAGTTGGTACCCAGTAGGTGTTAAATTCACTCTTTCTCTGACCTTCAAAGCCAACTAATACGAAAATTAAGTTATTGGAATGCATATGTATTAAGTTTTTACTCTATATATATTCATGAGCCAACCGGGTTAAATGAATCTAGAGTTAGTAATTTCAAACCATACTTATGTATGAGTTGATCTAGGTTAATGTTAACCTCAATCGTGTGTTATAGATCAAATACTTCATTTTATTAGCTAAAATAAAAATGGGTCTAAGGAGTGTAATGTAACCTGTCTAATAGGCTATATTTGTCCATGAGTATACTTTTAGGGGTGTAAACGATTCGAGCATACCCGGAGCCTTAGAGATCACCAAGGCTTAGTATAATTTTAGGGGTGAATAACAACAATTATAAGGGCTTCACAACTTGAATCCTGAAAAACTTCTTAGAGGTGAACACCAACATGACTTTATTATTTGTTTTCAGTTCATGAATAATGACTTTACTATGGAGTATTTATTTTAGATAATGGTGTATTTATGGTGTGTATCTGTTTTACTTTTCACTACTATATAGAACGTGTGCTTTTAACTAAGAGATTGTACAACTTACTAGATAAAGTATTCAAGAGGTACACAAACAGGAGACTAATATGTTAGAAAAGTTTAATAGTACTGCATGCTCTATTATAAGTTTATACTACGTATATATGTATGATATTAGGTTTTGTTTTAGCGAAAGCTCTTTTAACTCTCGTTAATAAAATTTTACATACATTGATATTTTTGTATCTACAATCAAAATTCAATAAGTCAACATAGATTCACGAGGTGTAGTGTATAAAAAATTATAACGGCTAGATATAGGTATGCAACTATGCAACACTCGTGATACCGTTGGTATCATCTTTTATTATTAATTTTTTAATCTAAAGAAATTAATAGAAGGCCAAATGCAAGTATAATTTCTTTTCCTTATATTATCTCCTAACGTTCACACTGTCAAACTCAGACTAGTCTACAATCTACATCTTTGTTTCCTTTAATCACGGACAAATATAGTAGAATATGTCAAATGACTAATATACCCTTGATGATAAACCCATTGGCCATTACTCTATTAGCAAATAGTGTAGAGGGTAGATGGGTAATTTGCATGTGCTTTACCCTCGTGAGAGTAGATAGAGGGGTGCTCAAATAACCTGCTTCAACTGCTACATTATTTTTTTGTTAAAAAGGTCTCCTCCACTGATTTCTGCTCAAATTATTGATGTTTGTAAGTGGTTTGGTAAGTTAGTGGAGCAATATTATAGTAATATATACTTTATATGTATAAAATTTGTTTGATAAACATTAAACTATATATATAACATTTGAGTTTTGGAATATATCATAAAAAATGTATGTCATTCTCATTAATATTATAATCTTCAAAATATATATTTTAACCCTATCATCTATATACTGTTAGATACCTTTCGTAGGTTTTAACACCGTCGTATTACGCGGAAGCAATGCTAGTTGTTATAGATTTATAAAGTGACAATATTGCTTTTAAGTTATATGATAATGTAACATTAAACAATGATAACTGAAGTTTTGTACACGTTGTAAAAATATATTACTTTTCATGTCATATAACTTTGCGTAAAATCTAATCTAACATGATACTACGTACATTATAAGATAACTAACACTTAGTCACTTACACTTACTGTATCTTGATTTAAAAAGTACATTTTGACTGAGTTTACACGTTTGGACTGTCTGAACATGTTGCAAATCTAACAAAAAAACATCATTCTATTTTTTACCATTAGATATTTAGGTAATTGGTCTAAATTGACACTTTAAGATAAGTAACTGTTAGTGCATTTTATGTGTCAGTCAGTTGGTCAAACGTTTGTACTTGTCAAAGTCAATTAGTCTGCGTATGTATAGTGTTTAGTGTGTATATGCGAGCTTGTAAACGAATAGTTAAATAGAATATATACACAAAATTAGTGTTTATGCGACACTTAGCTAGTGTCGCATGTAGGTCAGATTAAACTATAAATAGAAGAGTTAAACTCAAAATTAGGGTTGGACTAGTTAGAGAAAAAGGGAGCCGTTTTGTGTGAGAGAAAGAAGAGAGAACGAGATTGTAAACGTTTACTTTCAAGTGTGAATATATACGAAAACGTTATAGAGATTTGTGTGTTTGTGAATCGGTTATTGATTGTTTATTATTCCGCATTCACAATCAAACAAACGATCCGATCAGATCTACGCGAGGGACTTTCAGTAACACTAACACTTTTTGTATGGCGATTTAAAAGGTACATTTTGAACGACTTTGCATGTTTATGGACTCTCTGAACTTGTTGCAATTCTAACAAAGAAAATCATTTTTTTTACCATTAGATTTTTAGGTAATTGGTCTAAATTGACACTTTTATATACATTCTGATATAAGTTTAGCAGGGTTGTTGATGATTATTAAAGGGGTCATATGGACTTTTTGACTATTTGGAAAATAAAGCATGTATGTTTTAATGAATTATTTGTTGGTACATAGAGTACTTTACATTAAATTTATTTCTTTTGGCATCATTTATAATCATACACACCCTCTTGCCTGTTTCAGAGTACTACTATATCTTCACCATTGGATTCTCTCTTACTCTCATAACTTGTGAATCCTCATAATTTTGCAGGTTTTGTGGGCCACACTTCATTTAAGTTAGCAAAAAGTTTGGCATAAAAACCCAATCTCTCCTTTTCTTTGTCCTAGATTGAAAGACATTGTACAAGTTAGTTAAGATATGCAGATGCAGTCTCCAAAACCAAGGTAACCAACCCATCTTTTAAACTTTTCTTAATTTTTCTTAATTTTAAACTTTTATGGTATGAAAATTCCTTCTAGTTTCCATTGATGAAAGATGATGAATTATGTGAATGGTAAAGGAATGACTATGAGACATGTTTGTATCACCAATTTGTTTGAAATATTATGCTTCACATTACAATGTGCCTAAGTTTTCTTAATTAAAGTAATCTTAAGTATGAATTATCAGTCATATATGCTTAATTATCACAATCTTTGCCATCTAATTTTGTTAGAGCTGTATAAGTGTTCATATCTAATTTTGTCATGGGCAAGAAACATAATTCAAGATCTCTAAATACTTAAGTTGCAATTAGGATGGTTAATAGTGCAAATATAGTTTTCTTGCATGCACACACTACATCAGCTGGCCTTTTTGATTAGTAGCCTTTTGTCCTAGAGAAGAAGTCAAGTTCACATAGCTGGTAACAGGATAGCTCTGTGTGGGAAAAGTCAACATGGGCCGATTAGGTAGCTGGTTTGGGTCGAAACAAGTTCACTTTTTAAATTATGGGTTGGGTTGACCCAAAAAAGACATCTTTGTTCATATTTGTAATTCTGTAATATTACTAATGACTTCAAATGTGAAAGCAAATAATACTACGTATAACTTATGCAACAGTATTCTAAATATCTGAGCAAAGCAATTTAAAAGGTTAAATGTAATGCTTTTAACCAGTTTGACATATCACCTTCTCAGCTATTTTCATTATTTCACCCATTTTAGATGTATACTAACCTGAATAGACCCACAAGAGTTCTCTTGATGTTTGAATTATGTCTAATAAGATTCCCCTATGTTCTTGGCCAACATTTTCAGTACAAAGAGCTCCTCAGAGAGTTCCAAGAAGATATCTCCTCGGTCCACTTGTTCAGACGCTACCCAAAATAGCTCAGGTCGAAATGCACGCCAACTTAAACTGACTGGACTTGAAGCCAACTCTTCATCTCCAAACAAACCAAACATTAAAATAGCAAAAAGTACAAGTCCTATAATCAGCGCTCGCAAGTCTCCTAAAAGCCTGACATCTGAGGTAAATTTAACTACTAAACCGTGTTAGATTCATGGAAGTCATTGCATACCCCAAAGTTTTTAGTATATTGTAGTGGCACAATGGGTTGGATGGATTAAAACGGATTCGGGTCATGCAAGTGATTTTTTTCAGACGGGTTGAATGGGTTGGGTTCTAGTGCTCTACAATGACACACGTCAAATAAACTAGCGGAGGAGGTTTTACACATCAATAAGTTAAATTCCAAATTTTGGCCACTTTTGACCTATTTGACCTGTTCCCGTGTAAATTGTTTTAACCCTCTTTTAAAAAAAATTTGGATCCTTTACCAGTAATATTTCCTTTTTAAAGATGCAGAATAAGCGTCCAGGCAGAGTTGCAGAACTTGAGGCAAAAATTACTCAACTTGAAGATGCTTTAAAGACTGTGAAAGATCAACTTGTATCATCAGAATCATGGAAAGATGAAGCCCAACAAGATGCTGAAGAGTCAAAAAAGCAGCTGTTAGACATGTCTTCAAAGTTGGAAGAATCTCAGAAGCTCTTGGCTCAATTATCTCTCAAGGAATCACATGTAAAGGATATTTTTTTCATGTAAAATATTAAGCTAAAGTTTCACTTTGTTCATCGTCATTAAAAGGGTATATATTTATAAAATTAAAAATATTTTTCTTACTTTGAGTCGTCTTACGGGGTAGTTGGCTAGTTGCTTGTATAAATTATTAAGAAGGTCATATGGGTACATGGGGTGGGTTGAGTAATAGACTGTGATTTGTGTCAAAACAAATACAGTAAGATTAGAAGACTGGTCGGCATTATGGCTTTGGTTATCTATTTTTCTGAAAATTCAGAAATGATTAATAAAATTAAAAAATGTGTTAGGAGATTGTAAGCACAAGGGTATAGTATATACTTTGGGCGACTTCTAAACCATTCGGTTGTTAACTGATTTCTTAATTTCATGTTTTTGACCCGTATCAATAAAAATGCCACAATTCATCTCTCTTTCGACCCGTTACCCAACCCGCCCATGTCGTCACATATAGTATCATACAGTATGGGTATACTGATCAATAATCCTTGATGCAACTTTCATCTAGGAAACTCAAGAGCTTCAAAAGTTATCAGAGGCAAGTGAAGAAGCATGGAAATCAAAACTTGAAGCAGCCAAGAGACTGCACTCAGCTGATTTAGATGCACTAGCGGCTGCCATCAAGGAGATTAGTCAATTAAAAGTCAAACTTGATGAACAAGTCATATCTGAAGCTACACAAACCGAAAAGGCAGAATCAGCATACGCAGAGGTACACAGCTTGAAAGAAACCATGGCTGAAACTCTCTACCTCGTGGACACAATGAAAATCGAAATTGAAGATTGCAAAAGTTCAGAGTCTCAAGCCCAAACCTTATCAACAGAGACTTTACTGCAACTTGATACTGCCAATAAAACAATAGAGTCACTCAAGTTAGAACATAACGTGGAAGTTGACCGGTCAACAGAATGTGAGGCTGAAAACCGAAATAAAGATGAGATTATCACATTGAAAACTGAAGTGGAAAAGTTGAAATCTGAAGTGGAAAGTGCTGAAACTAGATTGAACGAAGAACAAACACGGAGGACAATGGAGATCACGAGTGCTTATAAGTTGGTGGAGGAGATAAAGTTTAACTCAAGAGTAAAAGAGTCGGAATTGGAGGATGAATTAAAGAAGTCAAAAGAAGATATCGAGGAATTAAAAGCGAACCTCATGGATAAAGAAACTGAATTGCAAGGTATTTGTGAAGAAAATGAGGGCTTAAAGCTGAAGGTTACAGAGATAAAATTGTATGAAAAATCAGATGAAAATGAGAATATGAAATGTCAAGAGCCATTGGGTTGTAAAAGTGAGTCGGTTAATAAGGTTGATCAACTTGTAGATGAAATAGAAAAAAGTAATAGAAAAGTTGCACGAGTGGTTGAGCAATTAGAGGCAGCACAAGCAACTAATTGTGAGATGGAAGCAGAATTAAGGAAGTTGAAAGTGCAGTCAGATCAATGGCGAAAGGCAGCAGAAGCGGCTGCAACTATGCTTGCAGCAGGGAATAACACAAATAGGAAGCTGATGGAGAGAACAGGATCAATGGACAACCGTAGTGACAACATTGATCTTGACGATGAAGATGAGTTTTTGAAGAAGAAAAATGGTAATGTGCTTAAGAGGATCGGCGTGTTATGGAAGAAGCCACATAATAAATGATCATGATGATTGGTTATATGTCTGTATGTTTATGTTAACAAAAAAGAATTCTGTAACTTATATGTATGTTTTAATACTTAAGGTTCTTTTTCCTGTGGTCACTTGTACTCCTACACTCCAATTTGTATTAACTTCTCACCAAAATCTTACTGCAGTACTTGCTCTATATTAGAAATAGTCCTCCGTCTCATAATTATTGTCAGACAAAAAACACACAGTTTAGGAAAAGTACATTTAGTTTTATCGTTACCATTTTCTAACATTTTGATTGGTTAACTATGAACGAGAAAAATTATTTTAGAACATACTAAAATGAAAATGCAGACAAAGTAAGTACTACCTTACTATTTTTGTCAAATGTCTTTTAAAATAAGACATTACTTGTACATTCTTTGAAGGATACAACAGTCTGTGTCCTAACTAAAAACTGGATTATTTAAAATATAAATCTTTAAACAATAATTATGGAATGGAAGAAAAATACCTTACAATCGGCCATTTCCCTCTCCCTGATCTGAAACATTAAACTCAATCTGGATAATTGAATTATAAAAGCTGAAGATAATATAAGTGGTACATTGGTTTTATGAAAAAATAAAAAAACGTTACCAATTAATGCATGTATCAACCAACCATATTAAAGTAGGTCCTGCAAAGTAAATGCATTGCCGCCCACACCTCTTTATTCAGCCAACCCACAATACTATCCTAAATTGTAAGTAAATCAAATTAGTATCAAACCTAAGAGTCAAAAGCTCAAAGGTAGTATCATACCATATGACACACCACTAGTACATTTGTTGTTATATTATACTAGTATCTCATTTGATAACTTTCATAGGTGAAGCATTGTAAGAAAGATCATGGAGATAGAGGCAGCAACGAGTAGCTACCATTGTCGCATTGACACGAATGATGATGACGAAGAGGACCGTGAAGAATGTTTAAGTATTAGTCGTGAGTTGGGTAGAAAGAGCATGAGTATGAGGGAACGAGCAACGTATTTGGTGTGGCGAGATTTAATGGTGGTGTTACCGAATTTCGGTCACGGACACACGAAAAGATTGCTTCGTGGGATTAGTGGATTTGCGGAACCAGGACGGATCATGGCCATTATGGGGCCCTCTGGTTCCGGCAAATCCACTCTTCTTGATTCTTTAGCCGGTATGTCAATGCACCTAGTCTTATATATACACACGTTAATTTTCGACTATTCATTTTTAAGTGTACTACGTCTCAAATACATACATTCATGTGCATGTCACTTAGCTTGTCTGATTTCCATACTCTATTAGATATGTGTGAATGTGTGATTTGCATATGGGAAGGATCTATTAAAATGAGGACAGTTTGAGAATTTTGATGCTGACAGATGTTCTGATACATCATTTTATATGTTTTGATGCACCAAGAAAATGGGTGCATCAAAATGTAAAAGAATACCAATGTGTCACAACACGGGTTAGCATTGTATCAAAATTGTTTGTGAACTGATTGGATGCATTATTTTTGTAGGTAGATTATCCAAGAACGTAGTAATGACAGGTGACATTCTTCTCAATGGCGAAAAGAAAAAGCTAAGCTATGGTGCTGTTGTAAGTTATTCTGACTTGCAGTATAATAAGTCAACAAATCAGATGCGACACCTCATCATTCTCATTTCATCTAACAGTCAAACTTTGCTAAAAGAAGTCAGACAGTCAAACAATCTTTGAATGGGTTTGATTAATTGGATTATTATTTTGTATATATGATTTTAGTAATCATATATTATGGATTGTACTGTAAAACAAATCTAGTAACTGAACCAAACAGTGTTGTCGGGTCAGCCATACCCACAACGTATGTCAACACAGACATGTTATCAGAGGGCACTACCAAATTGGTACATGCGGTCCCTTACTTTTGAATTGTGAAACATTGCAGGCTTATGTGACACAAGAAGATGTATTGATGGGGACACTTACAGTTCGAGAAACAATCACTTACTCTGCTTATTTAAGGCTTCCAACTACATTGACAAACGAAGAAGTGAAAGATATAGTAGAAGGAACTATAATGGAGATGGGTTTAGAGGATTGTGGTGATACATTAGTCGGAAATTGGCATTTACGGGGCTTAAGTGGCGGTGAAAAGAAGAGGTTAAGCATTGCTCTTGAAATCCTTGTAAGACCACGTCTCATGTTTCTTGACGAACCAACTAGCGGCCTTGATAGTGCATCTGCATTTTTCGTGATTCAAGCTCTAAAAAGTGTTGCTCGTGATGGACGAACCGTGGTTTCATCAATTCACCAACCGAGTAGTGAAGTTTTTGCGTTGTTTGATGACCTTTTTCTTTTATCTGGAGGTGAAACTGTCTATTTTGGTGAAGCGAAAGACGCTATCACGGTTAGTGATACATGTAATAGTCACATTGGCATTCTAACATTGTTTATTCGCTTCTTATTTCTTGGTTTGTTTGTTTTTTTACAGTTTTTTGCGGAGACAGGGTTCCCATGTCCAACCAAGAGAAATCCATCAGACCATTTTCTACGTTGTATCAATTCAGATTTTGATGTCGTTACAGCAACTTTGAAAGGATCACAGAGACATTACGTAAGATTTCTTTGTTATTATTATATAAGGCATGATAGAGTGTGAATATTAGCAAAATTTACTGGGAAAATGCCCAGGTCATGATACTGTATGATTTGATATTTTTATAGGAAGAACCAAAAGGTCCAGACGCTTATATGAAGTTTTCGACATCAGAGATCAAAGCAACACTAGCCGAGAAATACAAGTGGTCGAAATTTGCCAAGAAAGCACAATTGAAAATGAAACAAATATCAGCATTTGTACGTATTTTTTTTGCTTAAACTTTTCTCAAGTACTAAAAGTTCATAATGTTTGCATCTTCAGGAACCTAAAACTGTTGTTTTTTTCAATATAGAACGGGCCTGAGACAAGCACAATTGAACCGAGCAAAGCAGAGTGGTGGAGGCAACTCACTACGCTGACTCAAAGATCATTCATGAACATGTCTCGAGACATTGGATATTACTGGCTACGAGTAATCATTTACTCAATTGTATCCGTATGCGTTGGTACAATTTTCTATGATGTTGGTACAGGGTACACCGCCATCTTAGCACGGGGTGCTTGTGGTGGTTTTATAACAGGTTTCATGGTTTTCATGTCCATTGGAAGTTTCCCGTCCTTCATCGAAGATATGAAGGTAAATTCTGAAATTCTTACTATCAAATACCTTTTAACAAATTTACAGGTGACAATGTCGACCCATTTACTAATTGATGGGTCAGTTTAAATTGTGGTTTATTTCAAACAAATGAAATGAGTCAAAGCAACAATACTGGTTAATAAGAGAACGGGTCAAACACGTTAAAAGTTGCCTGAAGTTAAAATTTAGTTCCCAAGGGTCCACTGGCTTGTTATTTATTAAAACAGTTTCGAAGGGGACATAAAAGTGTTTACGGGTCAACCCTGCACGACTGGATTCATCTCCTACTAAAATATAACCCATTTCAATACATTGATGAATTTGCAGATTTTTACACGAGAAAGACTCAACGGGTACTACGGGGTTGCAGTGTTCATACTATCTAACTTCCTTTCATCTTTACCGTTTATGCTCGCGATTTCATTCGTCACCGGGACTATTACATGGAACATGGTCAAATTCCGACACGGATTCTCTCGATACACTTACTACTGTCTCAATCTCTTTGCGTCAATCGCGGTGGTTGAAAGTTGCATGATGGTTGTTGCATCACTAGTTCCTAATTTCTTGATGGGGATTGTGACCGGTGCTGGTATCATCGTAAGAGCTAAACTTCACAAAAACAGTATCACTTGTGTTTTAAACATTTGTATCATAAGATTACAAATTTGCACATTCTTTTTACAGGGGATCATGATGATGACCTCGGGTTTCTTTCGTCAACTACCTGATCTTCCAAAGCCCTTTTGGCGCTATCCGATTTCTTACATAAACTATGGATCATGGTCGCTACAGGTAAACATCTACCCAACAGTGACAATATTCTTATATTCACCTATATTTATTTATTAATGTGTCCATTCAGACTGTTTAGTCTTAAATAGATAGATCATAACACATTTAATAAAGAAATTAATCACAACGGAAGCAGGTTAAATGGGTCAGAAGCCTCTTGACATATTAGATTTTTACTAAAATAGATAGAAATTTTATAATCACAATTAACACTGCTTATATTAAGATTAGTAATATTGGATAAAAGGTGTTTCGGGTCGACCTGACACCACATTGGTCTTGTCATGCACAAACAGATTACATAATTTCACCCATTACCCATATCACACATTTTGCCACCCATATGCTGCGATTGTATCTTATCGAGTTTTTAAAATGCAGGGAGCGTACAAGAATGACATGATAGGGTTGGTGTTCGATGGTCTAGCACCCGGAGACCCAAAAATGACTGGAGAAGATGTTATCACAAAAATGTACCGATTACCATTGAATCACTCAAAATGGTGGGACTTGTTCGCGATATTCGTTATTCTTCTTGCTTATCGCATTATATTTTTTATGGTTCTCAAGTTCAAGGAGAGGGCATCACCGTTTTTCCAATCAATGTACGCAAAAAGAACGTTGTATCGCCTAAACAAGCGGCCGTCATTTAAGCGATTCCCATCTTCTAAACGACACCATAATCTTCGGCCTTTGTCTTCCCAAGAGGGCCTTAGTTCCCCAATCCCGTAGCTTATAAAGAATCATTACCGGAGGTGTAAGTTTTGTTTATTTCTACATTTTTTCAAGTGTACCTCTCAAAACAAATACTTGATTCAGTTTGTAATCTTTGTATACGCTATGTTATTTGAATTCACAGAAAGTTATAAGGTTGGAATTTGTTTAAAAATTTTGGTGGAAAACTGGATATATTGCGTGTTTGCTAGATTTGACCATGATCATTGGCAAAGATTTGACCATGATCATTGGCAAGATCTCTAAGGCAATTTAAATGATTTAAAGGTGAATTTGGTTTGCAATTACCAATTACTATGCGGTGTTTTAGTAAGTTTCTATGTGTGTTACGGTAGGGATGATAATGGATCGGATGATGCCGTATTCACATTCATATCCATTTAAATATTTTCGTCCATATTCATATCCATTTAACTTAAATTCATCCATCCATATCTGATGAATTAATCGGGTTAATGGATGTCCGTTGGATATTCAAAAAAACATTACAAATTGTCTAATATTATAACAAAAAAATAAATATAACGTAACATACATAAATCTATTCACAAAAGCTTGTAATAATTATCGTCAATGAAACATAATTGGTTACGTTTATAAGTAAACATATATTTTAACAGATACAAATGTGTAATCTTTATGTTTATTAGTTAATCACACATGTACGTTTTGATTATCTTATTTATGCATTTCGATTTGTTATATAAATCCATAATCCAAAAAAATCACTCAAATATACATATAATTTTAATATTTTACGACTTTATATATTCAATAACACATTAGTAATTAGTGGTTTATATGTACGTATATATGTAAATTTATATGTGTGTGTGTGTGTGTATATATATATATATATGTATTTCGGGTTAATAGATAAATCTATGAATGATAACTTGTCATTCATATCTCATCCACTATTCATCCACATCTATATCCATATCCACTATTCATCCATTTAGATCGTCCATATCCATCATTAAGTTAATGGATCGGGTGGATATCCATCGGATTGGGTGACAATTGCCATCCCTAGTTATGATACGGTAAAAACTTTTTGAGGTGTTTGGAAGAGCTTTTCTACGAGAGGTTTTCAAAATTTAAAAGGTGAATAAGTTAAAAAGTAATCAATTATGAGTTTTAGATAATGTGAAAAGTTAAAAGCCATAAGCTAAGTCAAACACCCTGGTAAATATTTAATTGTATAGTTGAATGGGTACGGAATAAACTCTAAATCCATCACAACAGATGAATTTGAGATAACATATATTGAGGGTTTTATTTACCCTTTTGAAAATCCATATCCTTGAACCACTCATTATTTATCATTTCCATACTCATTCCCTCGTACAAACGTACCCATAACCTCAATCCAAATGTGCCACAAACAATTAATAAAACGAAAGCAAATGATACAAATTGTGTTTTCTAGAATGATTAAAAAACCTTCTGTTAAAAGAAAAAAATCTCTTACATCTTGACATATATCTACACGTACATTTTTTTAAAAAAAACCTGTTCAACAATAGCTCAATTTCGACTCATTATTTCTCAAAAAAAAAGTAACGCCTGCTTATCTGTCATTATTGTTGAGTCCGCCGCTCAATTGAAAATAATAAAAAAACAAGTCTTCGACCTACTTCAATGAAATACCTTTGAATTTTTTTATTTTCTAATTTTTTTATGTACAAGTAAAAGCAAATTCTTGAAAAACTCTTTCATTGGAAATGGCCTAAATATTTTTGAATCTTTACAAGTATAGTCCATACAAAATCTTGTGGTACATCTATATCTATCTATACTAATATATAAAACATTTTGTTATTTTATTTTAAAAAATCTTAATATTAAAATTAACAATTCCATATGTAGCTATCTAAATTTTACAATATAACCCTATTAGTTTCACATATTTTTCACTTTTCCCAAATAGTATCCACAATTTTGAAACCTACACGTACAAGCATCGACACAAACCAGACCCGTACAAGCATCGACCGCTTCATTTTTTATATGTATTTTTTGTTTTGAGTGTGTATTTATATAAAAAAAAGGAAAAAATAAAAGAGTAGTAGTACTGTAGTAGTATACCGTAATAGGTTTCGTTTGATTGCGGTATTGGAATTGTGTTTGCGTACTACCATTTCTTACCCTTCTCTTCCCCTTCCTTCCTTCCTCATCTCTGTTATTCTGTATCTATCTATCTATCTGTCTGTCTGTAATCAACAAGATCCTCAATTTGTATTTTCTTCATTTCTTCATCTTCGACTTCTTTTTTATTATATCAAACCAAAACCCTAGTTCATGGAAAACTCCAAAGACCAAGTCAGCAACAGCAGCAATGAAAACCCTAACCCAAACCCTACCACCGCTAACAGTAATAATACAACTAGTAATGATGTTGCCGTTGTTGGTGGTGATGACCTAAATA
Organism: Pseudognaphalium luteoalbum; assembly: GCA_963422505.1. NCBI lineage: Eukaryota > Viridiplantae > Streptophyta > Magnoliopsida > Asterales > Asteraceae > Pseudognaphalium > Pseudognaphalium luteoalbum. Next base: position 3,714,985 of record OY730192.1, read on the forward strand.
ATGTTAGGACTTCTAGGGTTAGTTCAAGGACTCCGTTTACGAATCTCAGTCAGGTGGACGCTGATCTTGCTCTTGCTCGTACATTACAAGATCAGGTATCTTTATATATATATGTATGTATACGTAGAAATGAATTTTTGTTGATAATTTGTTTATTTGGATTAGAATATCTCCTCTCTTGTTATATATCTGACCTTAATAAATCATCAATTTTGATCTGATTGCTGCTTTAATTGAACTCAATTTATAGTAATTTAGAAGTTGAGTTGACATGAACCCTAATATAAACCCCAACTTTGAGGAAAATGACAAGATTTGATTGGCGGTGGTAGTCTTTGTTTTTTTTTTTGTTCCTTGCTCATATCAGTGTTAGGGTTTGATACGTGTATAGATTCAGGATCACATAAGAACCTAAATATTGGTGAGAACGGTAAGAATTGCTCAAATTTCTCAATTTGAATTATATAAGGTATCAAATTAACAAACTTGACCATTGTGCATCTCAATTGTGAGTGTTTGATAAAACTTTGAAACATCGAAATAAACAGATTTATAAGCCTTATTACTGTGCATTTGAAAATTGCATCCTGCAAGATGTTACAAACCAATGTCAAATGCCGAATACGTCAATAGAGGTATGCAGTTGTCAAGTTTCTGAATTATTCAGCTTCAACTTACATGAATCGTATTGTGATATATGGTTGGTCCTTATAGTTACTACTGATATTTAAGTCTTCATTGGAACTCTTTCCACACATATATTATTAATCTTATGAATATATGGTTGCGTTGATTAGGAAAGGGCGTATATGATGTTAAGAATGAATGGCGAAGGGAGTGACCATGAGAGTTGGGAAACTGGAAGTTATGTGCATGAGGATGATGAAGAATTTGATCATCACAATAGTCAATATGATGCTTCTGATGCTGATGAAGAAGAAGATGCATTTGATGTTCATGCACATCTTGATCAACTTGGATCTGCAGGGGTGGATACAAGTAACCAATTAGATCCTGCTTCTTTCCCAAATGATGAGGCGTATGCAAGAGCTCTTCAAGATGCCGAGGATCAAGAAATGGCCGCTAGATTATTGGCTCTCACTGGCATTCATGAAAGTCGGTTCTCATTAACTTTGTCATTATTAATTCGATTTTTATAAAACATAGCTGTTTAACAAAGTTTTTTGCTGATTGTCAGTGGTTACGGAGGATGAAGAGGAGGAGGAGGAGGATGATATTAATGATCAAGGTGCTAATTCTCAGGTGAGAATACTTTCATTTGTGATCTTTGGGTTAATATGTTTACATTTGTATCCGAAATTGTAACCGTGAGTATACTGGGTATCAAACTTATTATTCGCTGTGTAGGCTCTCTAATATCAATGTACTACACTTCAAAAGTAGGGTTCTAACAATGAAGATAAAGTGAGAAGGCTTGGTTTGTGGTTGTTTATTATAAAGGAATAAACGATAAAAATAATAAACACACGCATTCAAGATGTTTTATTTGGTATTGGATGATCACAACATTGCTGTAAACATTAATTTATTCTTTATCTTATTTGTTGATTTTAACGATATATCTGCAACACACTAACTTATATAGATATCTCACTTGAGCCCAGTTTAACATGTCACAAACTCACAATGCAATTTGTCATTTGTACAAGTGTATCGTACTAACATGGCTAAATGAGCTTCAATGACAACCTTTTGAACTTTTAGTTGCATAAGTTTGTCATGTGCAGTTACAATCGTTGTTCCTTCTGATCCACCTCCCCCTTTCCTTATCTTCTCAGTGGTACATCAGGTCTTTTTCCTCATGTTTCATCTAATAAGATATCATGTTAACGTTTTTAAGGTTACTGGGTGGAATGCTCGAGGTGTCATTTGCATATCAACTTATACCACTTAAGAGCTAAGGATTGTAATATTATTATATTGGGCAGTCTACATATACCTCTACGTATTCATAGTTGCATTGTGAGCATTCTGTATGTTTTATGGCTCTTGATAACAATAACTGTATTAAACTTGTGTCATGAAGTATTCTCTTGTGATGGAAATAAATATATTTATCTTGATGGTACTGGACTACTGGGGTATTTAGAGTTAAAAGCTTGCTAGTATGAGAATCACGACTACTAGGATTATAGGTGGCTAGATGGGCAGATTGTGTAATGGGTCAAAGTGGGATTAGTTTGATCCATTCATTTGGTTTTTTTGTTTTTTTTTTAATATTTAAACTATACTATCATATTTCATTAGGAAAGCAATGCAATAAAATTGTTTTTTTAACTTATTTAATAAAGCGATTTAAGAATTTATGAGCATTTAAATTTTTCTTTGATGATGTTCGTTATTCAAAGTGGCCCTTAAATGCTCGGTTTTGCGAAGTGGTTTCTAAACTTTATGGAAACTTGCCCAATTAGTCACCTAATAAAGACTTATATGTGCATGATCGGCTTTGAGCCAATCATTTAGGCTTCACAACGGAGAAACTGGGAATATCTGAAGCCTAGGCTACCATGGTTTTGGCCGTTGATGATAAACAGTACTATGTGACGATTAGGATTCAATAGCTTAATTAAACTGGCTGCAAAGAAAAGCATTTTCAGGCCAGCATATATAGTCATTCCAAAAGTTATGCCCTGTGTTCTCGTTAATTAAACTGGAAGTTTTACGTTATCTTATGAGACTGTTTTAGATTATGTTGGTCACATAAGTTTTCTTTCGTTTTTCAGGATACATGGGATGATGTTGACCCGGATGAACTATCATACGAGGTAAGTAAATCACAACTTTGGCTGGCGACCCAATTTTTTTTCAGTTGCTTATTAGGTGTTCTGAGTTACTCACATGTGAAGTGTTGTAGGAACTGATTGCACTGGGTGAAGTAGTTGGTACCGAAAGTAGAGGTCTTTCTGCAGATTCAATTGCTTCTTTGCGATCGGTGACATACAAGGCCCAAAATATTTCAAATGGGAGCAGTGAAACGTAACTTAAGTCTCTTTTATTATTATTGTTTTTTTGCTTGTTTGAGTCTGATGATTCTGATAATTTATTTCTCTTATCACTCAGATGTGTGATTTGTCGCTTAGATTATGAGGATGGTGATAACTTGATCTTGCTTTCATGCAAACACTCGTACCATTCTGAGTGCATTACCAACTGGTTGCAAATAAACAAGGTAAACGAACTTTATTTTTTATTTGTTTGGAGTCTGAAAATGATAGGAGGGTGTAAGAATTTGAATACACTTTGGGCAACGGTTGACTTTTTAGCCAAGTTGTATGTTTTCTGTACCTATTTGGCCTGTTTGAGATATAACGTCACTCGAGTCAACACTTTATATGGGTAAAAGGTGTTGAAACTGCCATCACTAAGGTCATCATAATTATTATCTAACCATGGGGTTATGGCGGAGTGTGAAAGTGCTTGCACAATGCTGGTCATATTAATCTATAATGGACAGTGGTCAAACCTTATTGTGTTTGTGGTTCCGGTAAAAATTAATGACGAATAATGTGGCCTTGCAGGTGTGCCCTGTTTGCAGCACCGAGGTCTCCACATCTGGTTCCGCTAGTTGATGTATATACATGACAGTCTTATGCTCTTCAGTTGCTGCAACACAAGAAAATCCTGGTGTCAGATTATCATTCCTTTTGTGAAAACACCATAAATCTTCATTAGTAATCATTTTTTTTTGTTATATTAGCAACCTTTCTCATGGAACTCCCCTCGGGGTTGTGATTTGAATTAATTAAATGACAATTAGATATTGATGTCTATATTAGTCAATTATCTTAATCTTGTCCTAGAGAGTAGAGACCAGACCAAGGGTATGTTTGGCAAAACTAGTTGTAGGCTGTAGCTGTAAGTTGTAGCTGTAGCTGTAAATTTAAGCTGTAAGTTGTAACTTTTTTCTATAAAATTGTTTGGCAAACTAGCTGTAGCTGTAATTTTGAAGTATAAAATAACTTAAAATGATCTTTTCATTTAAATTAAAAGCTACAGCTACTACACACCAAACAAGGCTTTTATTATTTTTAAAGCTTTTATTTTTAAAATTAAAAGCTAAAGCTCCTAAAAGCTTTGAAAAGCTCCTCGCCAAACATAGCCCAAGGATTCATTTGGTATTGATGGTTCCTAGATACGGTCAAGACTAGGGGTGTTAACAAGTTAAGTAATTAATGGGTTCGAGTTGAGATTAGTTATATTTGGAGAAGCCTGAATATGTATGAACCCTATTATTTGAAAGTTGGTATATTGATCTGAGCCTAACTAGCTACTACATAAGAGCTGGGATTATGGGCGGGTGGGCTGGAATGCTGGATTGGTTAATGGGTCATTTCTCAAAACAGAAAGTCGAGTGTTCTCTTTTGAGTTTTAATTCTTTAAATAAGAAAGCTTTCACATGTTCATTATTTGGACAAAATCGAATTATCCGACTAGATTGGACTATTTGATTCCAGTTTTTTTTTGTTTTTTAGAACCAAAATGAATATTTATTTTAGTTATCGGATTGGTTTTGGTTATCATTGTAAAAATTGAATAGTATTATATTTTGTTAATATTATCAAAATGTGTACAAATAAATAAAGTTAATCACCGATATTATGCATACTGATACAAATATATTTATAATTTAACAAAAAAGTCTTGACTATATCTTAGTTTTGTCTTGCAATTTATTAGATTTTTTTCAAGAAATTACGGAACATGCGAAGTAGTTTTGTTTAGTATTCAAGTATTTTGATTTGGTTTGAATGTTTTATTATAATGGAAGCATAAACCGAATAGTAATTCGGTTCGGTTTGATTTGGTTTTTTATTTGTTCGGTTTGGTTTGATTTGGTTTCAATTTTTCAAAACTGCAAAGCAGTCGGTTTTATCTGTTGAATTTGGTTTGAATTAACCAAATGAACACCCCTACAATCGTTTATTTACTTCCCTCTTTTTTTCCCATTGTATGTCTAATAAAAAAAAAGAAGAAGATATAATTATATATTTTTATATGTCATCATGTAATTTACATCCTCTTAAATTAAATGGTGAGACCAATTCTATAGAACATACTACTTCATTCGTTTGTTGGGGCAAATGGGCAATGACTTTCCTAATTATTTGTTTAGAAAACCTTTAAAGGAAAAACTTTAGAACAAAGGGTACCGTAGAGATGCACACGCAAACCGGGTTCTATGACCCGACCCGATTTCGACCCGAAACCGACCCGGTCAAAACCGGTTTTGACCAAAACCGGTTCGGGTTTGACCCAACCCGACGGTTTGGAACGATTTGGGAAGCTAGCCGTTGGAACCGGGTTGGAACCGGTTTGACCCGACCCGGTTTCTAAAACCGGTTTTAAAACCGGTTTCAAACCGGTTTTGAAATATATCCGTTTTCTAGCCATTTACTAGCCGTTTTTTTGTATTTTTTTTACATTTTTGCCATCCCAAATCACTATAAATACAATGCTTGAGTTTAGGTTCAATCACAACTTTCTTACACTCATACATTACTCAAAAACACTAAAAACGCTCTCAAAACGCATACATAATTCTCATTTCTCAAATGGCAACTCAATCCTCTTCGGCTTCCCATTGTTTTGGTTCTTCAAGTGCACCAACGATTGTGAAACAATTGCCTAACAAAAGAAATCCGGAGGTGTGGGGTGCTTACGACAAAGTGTTGTTGTCGGATGGTACGACTAAGGCGCATTGTAAACGTTGTCGGAAATTCTTCAAACCCGACTCCAACACGACGTTGAAAAATCATACCGAGAAGCATTGTGAGGGACTCAAAGGTAATCCGGAAGCAAGTGGTCAATCTTCGATGGCACGAGACGGAACTTTGTTTGCATATGATGCGGAACGATGTCGAGAAGCTTTTGCGGGTTTTGTAATTCAAGAAGCTTTGCCGTTCAACCACTTTGATAACCCTCGGTTTACTAGGGTGGTTCAAAATACACTTCAACCGCGATATAATAATGTAAGTCGTACTACTCTTAAACGTGATGCCCTTAAATTGTGGAAAGAAGCTAAAAAACAACTAAAAATCGGTTTTGAAAATTTAAATACAAGTGTATCATTAACAACCGACGTTTGGTCGGCTCCTCATGGTTTGCCCGGTTCGTATCTTTGTGTTACCGCACATTGGGTTGATCCCGCAACTTGGCAAATGATGAAACGTACCATTGCTTTTGAAGACTTTGAGTATCCTCACACGGGTCAAAGCTTATTTTACATGTTACGAAGTGTGATTAAAACGTTTAAATTGGAAGGAAAAGTATTTTCAATCTCATTTGACAACGCGAGTAATAATACACTCGCCGTTTCAAAATTAATTCTAAAATACCAACCACCATTGAGGGGCATTTTTTTTCATAGTCGATGTGTTGCACATATTATTAACTTAGTTGTGCAAGCCGGACTAGCGGTTCAAGAAATAGAGGAAATAAAAACCGCTTATAAAACTATGTTGCAAGACGTATTTCAAAGGGGTAAAGCTAGATACAAATCTTATATGAGATTGTGTAAGGAAACGAATTCCATTTTCTTAACCCCTAATTGGGACATGCCCGTTAGATGGAATTCGACCTACCATATGTTTGTTTGTGGTTTACGCCAACGTGACACTTTACAAGTTTTTCATGATCAACTTGTTGCAAACGGTCGTGCAACAACACCATTTCCAAACGAATTTTGGGAGATTATTAAAAAGATAACCGATTTGCTTAAACTTTTTAAAACCGCGACTACTTTATTATCGGGTGTTTATTATCCCACTAGTCATTTGGTACTTAATCAAATTTGGTTAATGACTACAAAACTAAACGAATACGAATATGAAGGTCCTTTATTTGAAAAGATGGTGGCTCCCATGAAAGACAAACTAAGAAAATATTTTCAAGAAATGCCACCGGTAATTACTTGTTCCGCCGCAATGAACCCGTGTTTGAACCTTGCCGGGGTGGAAATGCTTATCGAAAGCATTTGTCACAATTTGGATTTGAATGACGCGGACCCAACGTTTTCACTAGATGCAAAAACGAATTTTAGTAAATGTTTACAAGATTTATTTGGCGTGTATTTTCAAAAGTATGGTTCAACTACAAATGTGCCCGTTAGTTCGGTTAACTCAATGTTTTCTTCATCTTCTTCCAACAATGCAATGCTAAACTTATATAATTCTTTAAGGCAAAAAAACCATAAACGGGCAAGGGGTGAGGGTAACCAAAACACCACTAGCGAATATGGGAGATATACCGGAACTGATTTTTTGTCCACTATTCTACCCAATGAGTTCGAAAAATTTGATATTTTGGCTTGGTGGAAAGAGAGGGAATCTCAATTTCCCGTTCTAACCATCATGGCCCGAGATTTACTAACCGTCCAAGCTTCTACGGTAGCTTCGGAATCCGCATTTTCTCTTAGTGGTAGGGTATTATCTATACGAAGAACAAGACTCACACCGGCCTCCTTAGAGATGTGCATTTGCTTGAAGGATCACTTGAACGCCGCAGAACGTATACAAAATGGTTTATACTCTTGATCAATAGGAATAATAGAAATATAATTATGTTACAATTTTACTCCTTCAACTTTCTTAAATTTACATTTTTAACCTCTAAATTATAACTAACAGCACATTTATAATTGTGCAGTTTTGCTGCACAAATTATTTCCATATCCTTATTGTTTGTAGCTTTAATTAAACTTTCAAGCATTACCCTACCAACCTTTATAGAAGTGTATTTTCATTTAATTTTGTTTTAAATATGAGTAATGCTATATAGAACTAATTAGATAAATTTAAAAATATACCTAATACATTCATTAAATAATACAGTTTCTCTCTCCTGATCTTACTGGTTGAACCTGACACATGTCGTTCTTACAATTTTAGGTACACATTAGGACTATCTAATTAGTCATCCCAATCATTTCCCTTTAAATATTATCTCCGTCACAATTTAATAGTTCATTATAAATTTGCATATAGTATTAAAATTGTACAATAATTGTACAACTAACCTAATTGAACACTTTTTAATCGGTTGAAATTGAATATCGTTAATTATTTTAAAACATGGTAAAGAAATTTTGAACGATAATATCAGGGAGGTGATAGTAATTCATGATATAATATATTTATGTATGCATTTACTTTGTTTAGTATTGACTGTAATTATTTCCCATAATGGATAAAAGTCTTTTTTTTATAGGATATATACAAATAGTCAATAAGTTACCGAAGATATTTTGTTTATATTTCAAAACTCAAAATGTAAGGAACTAAGCCGAATAATGATTTATAATGTGGTATGTATACTAGATTATTATAAATTATTTCATTATTATATTAAGGTGTTTTTAGTTAATTATTTAAAAAATATTATATGAGATGGTATGAAAGAAGTACAAGTAATTTGTAGAGTATGAAATAATTAATGAGATTGTGCAAATTGTACAAAATCTATTTACCTCTAAATTTAAATATCTCACAAACGTCAAATCGAAAAATTATGAAAATTGCACCATAAAATTCGGCGTTTTCTTTTATTCGATTTGCCGTCCCTCAAGGTATACTTTCGACGAGTTTTTCCCTTTGTTTTTTAGTGGGTTTCATAAGTAACTAACACATGTGTTAAAATGTTGCTTTTAAGGTTTGAGGTTTAAGGTTTGGAGTTTAGGGTCTTTGCAAAAACCCTAGAACCGAACCTCAAACGCTTTACAAAACTCTAAACCATATATCCTAATAAATCGTAAAACCTTCTAAACCCTAACCCTAAATTAAATGTACAACCAATCACTAACCAAACACTAACACATGTGTTAATAGATTATAAAACCCACCAAAGAAACGAAAAAAACCCTCGTCGAAATTATACCTTGAGGGATGACAAATCGAAGAGGATAAAATGTTGAATTTTACGGTGCAATTTTTATAATATTTCAATTTTCCATTTGTTAGATAACTAGTTTTTTAAATTTTAGGGGTAAATGAGTTTTTTTTTTTACAAATTACACAATCTCATTAGTACTTTCATTATTTCAAAAATTCTGGTATTTTGTTGAACTTTTCTTTAGATAAGACTAATTATTCATAAACACTTTTTTACTTGGATCATAAGTAAGTAGGGGTGTTCAAGATATTCTGAAACCGGAAAAACAAGTCGAAAACTAGTAGAATTGAACCGAACTTTGGTTAACCGAACTGACTTTTTTTCGTTTTTTGGTTAACCGAACTGATTTTTTTTTTATTTTTCGATTTCGGTTCATGATTATGGGATGGACGTGATAAACGCTTAACCAAGAAAACTGAAAATGTTATATATAGTTTTAAAGATATGTATATATATAGTATTCACATATAGATATTTACACTTGTAATTTTAATTAAGTCATTTATATTTTTTTTCCCACTAACTTTAATGTAATTTACTAGCTTAATTTTGGCCTAATATGATAATTATTACTACTTTGTTTTTAATTATATTCAGACGATTTACGTACATATAACATAAATATTTTATATATAGTTTGATATTTTGGCCTAAAGAGTAAATTGGTTATGGTTTGATATTTCTATTATCAAATATTTTATATATAGTGAACACTAAAAAATAAATATATATTTGTGTGTTGTTAATTTATTTTTAAATAAGTATTAATTAATCACGGTTAACTTGGTTAACCTATTAACTGAACCGAAAAACGGTTAACCGATTTATGGTCAACCGAATTTTTCGGTTACGGTTTAGGTTCAAAAATATTTCGAAGCGAGACTCCAGTTAACCGAGTCCCCGATTAACCGTCCACGAACACCCTTATAAGTAAGTGTCCACGTACTTATTTTTAAGTACTTATTTATTAATAAATTAGTCGACAAACTGTTTTCACCAAAGTATTTAGTTTTGCTTATTTGCTATGAATACAATAAGTAGATACACATGCAAAATAAGCCCCAAACGGCCCTTAAATTTAACTAGGGTTTCGATAACTTGTGTCTTTAAGGCACAAAATTTGCTTCATATAAACAATTAACTCTCTCTATATATATGATAAAATTTACTTATTTATTAAACTCACTTATTAACATTTTATACATTATAATAATAATAATAATAATAATATTATTATTATTATTATTATTATTATTATTTACAGAAAATTACAACTTTGTACAGGTTAGATCATTTAACTAACAATAATTAGTAATTTACTAATTATTTTACTACTAAAAAACCATAAACCAGGAACTGGGAACGGTTTTGGAGGCGATTATTATACAACAACAAAAATACACTTGCAGAAGAAGAAGAAGAAGGGTTATGAAGAAAATAAAAAGTAAAAATGGCGTCGTCTCGAGGAATGATGATATAAGAATTGGAGAAATTGAGCATTGAACAATTGAAATCTAATAAAAGAACAAACGGATGCTGAAGTTTCAAATATGTGATTTTAAGTGATCGTGCTACTTACATTTTATTAAAAAGTCCTTTTGAAGTGATCTGTGTAGTTAGTGCGTCTTGCTAGATACTACTAAAATTTGACTATGGTATGAATATTATTTTGGTGTTCACTATAACTGTATCTGTTTGATGTTGTGAACCATTCGTAACTGAGTATGTTTCCACATGTTTATGCTGCATATTCAATTCTAATTTGGGTTCTTAAGAGTTGTATAGGGTTGCATTTTAAAAATTCCGCATGAGAATTATCCCAAGGTCGCTGGAGATGGGCGAAGAGCTGTCATGAGGGCAACACGTGTTCTTCATGAAGGGACTAAAAGGACCGTCTTTGCTTATGGTTCTTGGCATATCATAGATATATAGACACTCAAGTTTAGGGTGCATATTTAATTCTTTTAGGGGTTCTTGAAAGATTGTACTATTTACCATAATGTGGTTTGGATTAGAATTTAGTTAAACTATCTTATGCATAATATTAGCCTAAATGATTTATATTTAAAAGATTTAATGATTGTTATTCTATGTAGCTGTATAATATTAGCATAGTTATAAAAACTATTTTTCCGTATACATTCAATTGAGAGCTAGGGTTTGTAGTATGTAATTAGTTACGAATATATGTATGTTAGTATGCAGATTATAAGAGGAGCTTCAGTCAAGCTTAGTGGCAAACCGAAAGAGTTGCATGGTAACCTTAATGATGAGATGATAAGTACAGTTGCACTTTGTCACCAACAACATGAGGTACATTATTTACTATTTGTCAAATGTCTAAAATACATTTTACTATTACAAAGTAGTAGGATTTTCTTATCATTATCAATGCGATGCATCTTAGATATACATGGTAGCATTAATAGTTGACATTATATGCCAAATGAATTTTTAGGAGGGTTGCATTGGAAGCAAGTATCCATTTACATAAACCACAAATCCCACATACTATTTAAAAAACTTTAGGCCAAGTCAAGAGCAACTGTATGTAGCAATTCAAAGAGTTGATCAAATTGTACAAAAGGTAAGTCTCACAACTCTCTTATTCCACGTTGTTATGAAGATCAAAAGTCATCAGGTTAGAGGTGCCTTTCTCCAGATTGTTGATTCTGTCATTGCTTTGTTCCGAGTAGACTTCACAGGAAGAGGAGAACTTCCAGACCGCAAGGTTTACCTTATAATACTTATTTTAAAACTGACTTAACACACTATTTTGTTGTGAATCTTATATAATCATTTTTATAAATAATCAATCATGGATTTATTAAATTGCTGTTTTGCATCAAAAAGATCCTCAAAACACACTGCATAATCATGGCCTTCTTTTGCCGTGGTATTACCACAATGCTATGTCTACTGTATGCGAGCTTATTAATTCATAACATTAAGGCTGTAAGTTGAACATTCTTATCTCGGTTTAATCATTTAAAGAAATAGGCATGTATTACGGAATATAACATGATTGAATCATTGCCATTTTCTGAAGGCTAATAGTAGTATTTTCTAGATATAAGTGAGGTTCCTATTTTTTTAGCTACGGGGTGCAAGCATGGGTAATTACAATATTACTAAAAGATTATGTTGCTGCAAGGGTTTAAAGATATTGGAAAGCCTATTTGTACGAGGTTGATGTGTGTTTGTCTATCCGTTCATTAGCTTTTAGTGGATATGGTCCTAATTAGGAAATTTAGGTAAAAGGTGTATCAACTCGTCAATGGATTTGAGTTGGGAATACTATATATTTCTATTTATAAAGAAAGTACAAGAACACCAAAATTTTAACTGAAATGATATCATGTTTCATGTGTTATATGATACGATGAAGAAAATATGTTTGAAATTCTTTTATAATTGACTTTGGGAGTTATAATCATCTAAACATCTATCTATCCATTCTAATATGTATTCGGTGTTTGATGATATAAAATAGAAATGTATTATAAAAAATTGTATTAAAAATTTTGTGCTAACCCGTGAATTTCACGGGTTATGATCTTTTTAACTAACAATAAGTCATTTAAAAAATTAGTAATTATTTTACTACTAAAAAAACCTAAAACCAGGGACTGGGAAGGGTTTTGGAGGCGATTATTATACAACAACAAAAATACACTTGCAGAATCAGAGAAGAAGAAGGGGGGTTCTGAAGAAAATAAAAAGTAAAAATGGCGTCGTCTCGAGGAATGATGATATCGGAATTGGAGAAATTGAGCGTTGAACAATTGAAATCAATAAAAGAACAAACGGATGCAGAAGTTAATCTTCTTCAAGATAGTCTTAATAACATCCGTACTGCTACTAATCGTCTCGATCTCGCTTCTTCTGCCCTTCAAGATCTATCTCAAAGACCTCAAGGTTCCCCTCGCTTTTTTTATTTATATATTTCTTCTTTCTGTTTACATATTATTAAAAAGTTAATTAATTTATATGTTTGTTTGTTTAGGAAAGAAAATGTTGGTGCCTTTAACAGCTTCACTGTATGTTGCTGGCACACTTGATGATGCTGAAAAAGTTCTTGTTGATGTTGGTACTGGTTATTTCATTGAGGTACCTTTTTGTTTTTCAGTTACAAAAGTTTTGATGTTTTAGTATTATTTTTATTTTATGCTTTTATTTTATTGTAATGAACTTCACAACTAGTACATAATTTGATAGGCACATAACAGTTAGAGGGGTGTTTGGGAATAAGCTTATCTTTACTGTTTTTACGGGCTATTTGAAATGTGGAATACCGATGGACTCAATTTTAGTAGGTTATACAGATATTAGCTTATGGTATAAGCTCAAGTTGGTGATCTCATAGAAGTTGTTGAAAAATTAGTTTATCGTTCTTTTCAAATTCCAAAAATGCTTTGGGAGTTGTGAAATTAAAGCTAGTGAAACACCCTTTGAAATACTACGATAGGTCATTGCTAAATGATTATGATGTTTTATGGCCAAAAGTTAGCTTTTTTACATGTTAGTTATTGCTTCTTCATCTCTGAAGTTTCAAACTCTAATCTAAATAACACATGAAGATCTAATAAATGTATTATGCTTGATCTCATACTAAAAGTATAACTTGCAGTCTTGCATTTACCTCTGCAATATGATGATAGTCGCGTGAGTGGATATATGTCATATAACCATTAGCTATTTGACTGTTTCAATCATGAAATGGTTGATTGATTATGGGCAAAAAAGATTATAAATTTGATGATGGGTCTTTGTGAAGAAAATAAAGACCTGTTTAAGCACATTGATTTTCTAGTTATTTCAATTGCATTTGTTTGTAAAAGACTGAACATGACAAAATTCTTTTTATTACATGAGTAATTTGTTATTAATTGAGCATAACATCTGCTCTCAATCTCTTTGTATGCATGTCAACAGAAAACAATGGATGAAGGGAAGAATTATTGTGAACGTAAAATCAGCTTGCTGAAATCGAATTATGATCAACTTTTAGAGGTATGGTTTCTTTCAATTAGTCTTGTATTGTTCTTAAGGCTATTGACTTGCTAGTTATACAATCCAAAATTAATGTTTGACTTGAAACAATTTTATCTACTTTCTTGGTGAATTGTAGATACTTAGCAACCGAAATAGAGAATGGGCCAGTTGGAATAGATCTGTTTGGCTGAAAATTGTAATTTACAACATTTGCTAGCCCTTTTATCTTGTCTTTCAATCATTCGATCTCCACCATGATAACGAATTTTATAAAATTACAACATAAAGAACTATTATAGTTACCAGCTTTATGTAGTTCACTGCTCTTCAAGAGTTTGTGGTTTTGTTTCTTGTATCAGTGTGATATCATTAAAGTGAGATGGCTAGATATAGTTTTCTTTGCTCTTTCTTTATTTCATGTAACTGAAGTTGCAAATCTAGTAGCTTCTTAGAGGTTTAAGATCTAGTATTATCATAGGAACCACTAAGTTAGCGTATGCAATTCACCATAATCAGATTTATTTGTATTAGCCATCCCATGTGTTGGACTATAAAGGTTCATCTGATCTGGAAATTAATCATATTTGTCAGCTGATTCCTAGAGCTTTGCATCGCCTGGACATTAAAGTGATTGTTAATGCTTATCTTATAGGTGACACTGCTCCTTGACTCTGTATGCATTTAGTTGGAGTATATTTAGCTATCACTCTGTACTAGAAATAGAAGCCTTTCACCTGCTTTTCCAAAAGCTTATAGAAAATAACTTTATATACCATATAAACTTGCATATTTTTTGTTTAGTTTGGTTATAGTGTTCGCTTTCTAGGCTCTCACATAAATACGGAAAGCTGCTATGAGAAACCTCATCTCTCTGTATTTTCAAGACCAAATAGTGGTTCTCTTTATGGTTACAAGTACTTGGCCCATTTACATCTGAATAAGAAGAGAACAAACACGTAATTATTAGTAGGAGTCAGGAGGTCTTGTATCGTGCATTTTTTCACTAGATTGCGAAACATTTTATTTTTGTCTTCTCATATTGGGTTGGAGCTCACACTAAAATGACTAATCTATTATGGTGTTTAAGGTGTTCCCTACATAATATATCCTAACTGGATATATTTAGGCAGAACACGTAATTTTTTGAGGGAATTGCTATAGTGCACTTGTTACCGCTACATTGGTATCTCCAGTGAGATCTGTTGGTTCATGTTTAATGGTTGAAAAGTTGTACTAAAAATGATAAACCAATCTAGTTTATAGCTTGGTGTCGGGGAAGTATGTTCGCAAGCTTTCTGCAACCTTATGTACAATGATTTACGCTCAGTTGAGGTAAGAGAGCTAAAAAGGGAATGCAAGAACACATAAAAAGATTAATTGCTTCGTAGTTTCTCTCAATACATGATTATTACTTTTTCTTGATGGTTGCATATTCTATAACAGCTTATTTACTATGTAAAATGTAGAAATATAAGGAATAATTTATTATTGTTGTGCACAGTAGTACATATGCAGGTTAATTTTGCAGTTTGACATGAGTTTCCTGGATGATATTCCTATTATGCAACAGTTTGACTCTTTATGGTCCATAACGTGAACAATGTGATTATTATGCAGGTGGCTAGCAAGAAGAAAAACATAGCAGATGAGGCAGGAGTGGTGTTGCAAGCCAAATTGAAACAACTCACTGCTGCATCATAGATGTGTTGATGGCTGGTTTTTCTTATTTATGACATCTTGTACCTGTTTGTAATTCTGTAACCACTTTCATTGTTTTTTTCCTTTTTACTAGACGTCAGTAACGTATTACATTGCATGCATTAAGTACGAGTCTCTGTATGGACTTCTGTTATGAAAAATAGGTTTTTGTCACATTGCATGGCCTAATTTTTAATTATATTTGGCCTTGTAATACAAATCGTGAAATCGAGGGTATTTAGTCATCTTTAGCTGTTGGTGAGACTGATAATTAAGTTTGTGCAGCCTCTCTTAAGCTTTTATATTATTCAGCAACATAAATGACACACTAGCAAATGTGCGGTGGTCTTTGTTTGCTTTTTTTACACGTAGTATTATATTAAACAAGAATTTGCTGAAAACTGTTCAGGTCTCGTACCACCCTAAACTATCAAATATGCATGATGGTGCGTGAACTTGGAAAACTGGTTAGGATCATACACTGACAAGTGACTTTTTTAGTTGCTTGTTTGGCAGCGGATCAGGTCATTGGGTTTTCTCGCATATAACTTGTCAACGTTAAGTTCAATTTAACACCGATTACAATTTATGGTAGTCTTCAACATATTTTTTCCCCCTGTATATGATTGATTTGTTGGTGATGCACCAATTTTAATGCGTTTAGTTGTCAGTTTTAAGAAGATTAGGAAAGCAATGATTAATTGTTGAAGATTATCATAAATACCTTATATCACTTAATCACGAGTCTGTCTACAACATCATGTTAAGTAGGTGTTAACATGAAATGTCTTATTTTTAATGATTACCTTTACATTTTTACTTCCTTATAAATTAATTCCTAACTAATTTTTGTAATTGTGTGTGAATTTTTGTAACAACTATACAATTTATTAAATTATCAATTTTACTTTCGTTTATCAAATTTGAACAACCAAGGAGTGTGTATATAAATTATAACTATGTATAAGCATACTAAATGTTAACTCGTATATACACATAGTGCGTTGATCATTTGATTAAAATATAGATTTTATTTGTTTGATTAAAATAGAGGTTCTGTTTTTTATGTGAACTAAAGCAGAAAGGTCTAATTAAACCCTTCCCAACGGCACTTTCGGTTAAATCGACGTCGTTGGCAGCAAACCGTCGATTTCCGCCGTCGAAAAACTGACGAGAAGAGAAGCTTCGGTTTGGGCAAATTTATTAAACAAACATTATTAAATTAAATTTACATAATAAATTAAAAAAGTTTTAAGTTTACATATCTTTTTTATTGTAGAGTTGAAGGAGTTTTTTTTTCTTTTCTTTTTGCATGATCGATGGAAAAGGATGATGCATTTTAGGGTTAATAATAAACGGGCTTTGGTAATGGATTCTTTTTAAGAATAAATGGCCACAATTATAATGGATAAATGTTAATCATAAATAAATGGATTTTAAATTAATATGTTTTTATTTTAATTTTTTATTTATTTTAATGTTTTCTTTTTAATTAATGAAATGTTTTTTTATTATTTTTAATTGGGTTAATAACGCAGATGGGTACCAAATTAGTGTATGAACTCAATTTATTACTCTAGTAGGTAATAAACTTTTATATTTTGTGTCGATTTAGGGAACCTACCTTTTTTTATGACTGGTTTAAGTTATAAAATTATGAGGTGTTAGATAAAACTTACACGTGACGGTTTATATATAACGTATGTAAATAAAGTGTAGGATCTAGAAAAAAAGTGAAGTAAATGTTCACTATTGGCACTTTTGACTATGAGTTTTGAAAAATGGTGATGTGATATTGATTTGACAAAAGTTGATGTGTCAGTTAGCGTCATTGTTAGCAGAACATGTTTGGATCCTAATTTTAATTTCTTATTTATAGATTTAGATAAAAAGATAAACAATCTCAAATACCTCCAAACTAAAAGAGTAAAAGCCTAAAAGAGTAAAAGGTGGTTAATTAAATCTTTCAATAAATGAATGATAGATAGATAGAAGCACCTAAACACTTCGAATTTAAATTATTTGTCCGGAGATCATCAGTTAATTTCTTCCGGTACCGGAGAGTGACAACTTTCGTCATCCTGGTCTTCTCAATTCTCACTCGTAAGTTTTTTCCTTCTTTCAAATTCTAATTTTTTTCACATGTATGATGCTGTATCTAACTATGTACTACTAAATATATATGCTCCAGTTAATTTAGGGTTCTGAAATAAAATTGGTTATCTGCAAAAACCCCCAACTTTATTCGAATTCGAACCTTGTAGGGTTACAATCGGAAGAGTTTATCATTCTGTTTCACATATTGAGGTTCTTACAAATATTAAATTTGATGTATTTGCAGATGTCGCTACAGAAGGAGGATGCACCACTTATCAATGAATCTATTGATGTTCAAGAAAAATTAAAAAATCATCAAGATGTTGAAGAAACAGTAGGTAAGCTGTTTGCATATATATTGTATCAGAAAATAATTGTCAAATTTTAGATATAATGTGTTTTAGGGCAACTAGTTTGTTATAATGGATGACATTCTGAGTTCTAGTTAACAATTATGCTTTAAGCTAATTACATTATAAAGTATATCATATGTTCACTTTTGGTCAAAGATTACGTGGTTTATTAATGTTGTTTTATGGGGTAAGGATGTTATGTACTTCACTTCACATGTGTTTTTCTGATACTGTTTGTACAATCAGTTTCAGATGATGATGTGATAGACTATTCCGTTAAGCCGGAGTTCTATGATCCTAATCTTGATGATAAAGACCAGTTGTGGATTCAAAAGAAAAGGAAAGGTCAATATTCTGATGCAGTTCTTAGCTGTCCTGCCTGTTTTACAACTCTGTGCCTCGAAAGTCAAAGGTATTTTGGATCAAATTTTTGTCATGAATCTTTTGCACCTTGATATATATCACGTTGCAAATCAGAAAAGAACCAGTGAAAACAAGTGATGATTTGAAAGTAAGTATTGGTTGCATCCTTTAAGACAATCTTTAAACTTTGACATAGCGAAATCATAAATTCGTATATGTATATATTAGACAGAGTATGCTGAAGATTATGATTTCCAGTCTGTCGGTCATAGTAGGAATTAGGAAATCATTATTACCAAAGGCCATTGGCCTAGCAGTATTGAGGTGACCCTCCAACCAAGTGGTTGAGGGTTCAAGTCCAGGGGTGGACAAATGTATATATTCGTGTGGAATATGTAAATATTCATGGTGGGTGATTGGGTGTGTCGGTAATATTGCCTTTCTCAAATAAAATAAAATAAAAAAGTAGGAAATCATCAATGAAACACAGACTTAGAAGATTGCCACGCAGCCAATCCTTTGGGTCATCTCTCATTATAAAGACCGTCTTATGTACTAGCTGATTCATTTTAAGATTTAACTTACTTGCGGTGTAAACTTAAACGTAAATTATGGCATGTGAACTTCAGCACTTGTTCTGTGTATGTGGCATTGCTAAGTTCCCGCAATCTGTTTACAGAAAGCTGCAATAGTTAGGTTTAGTTTTTATTACTGTTTATTTTCTTTTCTTATGAGAGTTTTGTATTTGTTATTTCTTGCTGACTGTCAATTACTTTTGTATAGTTCAAGCTTGTTATTAGTTATAATTGCCCCATACCCTGCTTCTGATGGGGATTGGGTATTGTTGCTGTTGCTGTTAGTTAGTTAGTTAGTTATAATTGCTACTCCTTATTACTATTACTAACAAGGTCATGGTCTTACTGAATGTTTCTTTGTTGTCAGGCATGAAAAATACGTGACACAATACCGAGCAGTTTTCGTGGTGAATTGCAAGACCAAGATAAGGCAAGTGTCAGAGGAAGGAAGTTTAAAACGGAAAAGAGTAAAAAAAGGTGGCACTGATGCCGGATCGACAAATCCTGTATGTTGTGCGGTTTGTGACACTGAGGTTGGGGTCATTGATGACGAGGAGATCTACCATTTCTACAACGTTCTTCCAAGTGAGTGTTGATAATCACGGAATTTGTTAGTGAGTTTAGAATTTTAAATTAACCAAGGACCAAAGCCTGCATTAGCTTCATCTACTAAAAATACAATTTTAAGGCCTTCGATGGCACTTTAACAGCATCTATTTTGCTTTCAATGATATATCTTGTAGTTAAATGTTCTTCCTCAATTTTGAGGATAAGAAAAGTTTTGAACACAATTGTTATGCCGAGTATTTTCTAAGATTTTTATCTAATTTGTTGAGATTGTTTCCGTTTAGTTGAAATTATTTGACTCATCAGCCTTTGGCCGTAAGTTCTATCTGAGTGTCATCACCAAAGTGTATCGAAGTGCTTATAAAGTTGTTTCGAACAACTAGTTTCAAAAAATTTGTTCCAATCATTAGTATGTTATAGCTAGACAACCTTATATATGATTTCTAATTATTTATAACTAAGCTAAATTTATTTTCCATTTACATCATTAAACATTCAATAAGTATAATACTATGTATATATGGTTCCCTGCAGGACTACATCCTTATTGCCCAAATGGCCTGACTAAACACTAAAAGATATCTGGTAATATATTGAAAGGCTTACCAAATAGTAGTAATACATTTTTCATGAACATTATCTGATATTTGCAACTGGAGTGCGAGACAGACACACATTGGAATAAAAATTCAAGCTAATAAAATGAATATATATGTACTAGTACGTAGTTTAAAACACGAAACATTAACATAATCAGTTCATTGTGAACCTTACAACTTACCGAAAAGGACAATACTGAATATGGAGCAAAATCCTTATGACTTGTGGTAACTTAAAGAAACCACTTTTCATTGTAAACGACGACATATAAGGACATTAATAAATTGTAGTTGAATTGAAACCAGGTGCGTTTCTATAGCAGAAGCTTCACTTGTAATGCCTGTCACACCAAGAAAAACAATCATGATATGAATTAATGAAATGCTGCCTGCATCATGTAGATAATTAATCACTTTGTAAGCTGAGAATTTTGATAGCCTGAACTTAATGTAACTTGATCGAAGATCTTGTTTTACAACAAAATATAAATAGTTGACGAGGATAGATCTATGTGTTTAGACGTTTATTCAAATGTTGTAGGTAGCTTAATCAGGATTAATAGCAGCAACAGATACCTTAATAACCTGTACATTAATACCTACATTATTGTGTGCAGATGTTCTGAATGGCTTGGTTAATGTAGCTTAATTAGTTGATGAAATGTTTATGCGTATAGATAGCTAGTGATGATAAGTGCCCAACCTTATATATGTAGTTTGATAAGGAATAGGTACTTACACAGAGTACTACGTACATGAAGAAATTTAGATCCCTCCGAGGTATTGGCCAAAGATTTTAGTGCCCAAAGTAACACTATTGCTTTTCTGAATAAAAATTCTTTTAGTGGTTGAATTGAAACTGTTTTTATAATAAAAAGTTGAGAGCATAATCAGTCTAATGTTTTGCTGCAGATATAATATAATATTGACTAATATGATTAGATTAGATTAGATATAAAGAACAAGGCACATTGTAGATATAAGATCACACGGAGTGATGACGGTTAGTCGTGACTCCTGTGACGACTAACTTTCATGTCAGTCATGACTAATCATCATGGATGACTAGTGTGAGTGTGGAGTAACACGACTAAACAACTTGATTGCATGTGTTATTGCATTAGAAAGTTGTACTTTTTTCAATTTGCATTATTAATAATAACAACTCGTCCTCTTGCATCTTCCGGAGCATGAAACTATCTCGTCCTCCCGTGCAGGCCTCCACGGAGAGGACAGACCCACTCCTAAGTGGTCTACAGTCGACACTTATCATGTACGTAGGCAGCATTGGCTTTATAGTCATACTTTTTAGTTTTTACTATTAAAAAGGTTAACCAATTATGGGAAAAATATATGTTGACTAAAACAATGTAAAAGGACAAAATAGATAAAAGTAAAATAAATATAGGGAGCCCACAAAATGGGGTAGTAGAAGATCATCAATCTAAATCTAGTAAAGTTAGCAAGGGACAAATGCATGCGTAGCTACTTTATCTGGCAATATAATTGGCATGGCCCTCTGACGTCTCCAAAGAGTACACAACCTGTGGATGTGGGTGATATTTATATGCTCACCTTACTCTCTTTTTTACTCGTATTACTTTGTGAGTAAAAAAAAATTTGGCTTCAATATATTAATTAGGGTTTTGTTAACGAAATACACTTTTATTGTTATTAATTAATAAGGTTGTAGGTACGAATATAAATTATTGCACATTCAACTAATATTTAGAGGTCGACATAAATTTATGTGGAGATATAAAGTTTATTAATTATTATCTTAAGACAATTGATGATGTATGAAAGTTGAAAGTGTTATTAGTATCATTTTTCATATTAATATTCGTGACATTATATATAATGGGAGGTTCAAATGAGAACCACTTTAAAAGTTGAGAATTTTGAGAATCACAATGAATACGTGTTTGTACATGTGTGATTAACTTCAATCATATGTGAACACCGATTTATGTTGGATTGGGAAATAAAAAAGTCAAAAAAATCATAAATTTACGTTGTTTTCTGATTTGTTCACATTATCATTCATATGTGAACATATAATTGTTTTTTTCGTTTTTCGATATAATTTTATGATATTTTTAACTTTTTTATTTTTCAACTAAACGTACATCAATGTTCACATATGATTGAAGTTAATCACATGTAAACAAACATGTATTCTTTGTGGTTCTTAGAGTTCTCAACTTTATATTGATTCTCATTTGAGGGCACAAAATTGATATCAGTTCTCAACTTATATATATATATATATATATATATATATATATATATATATATATATATATAAAATATATATGAGAAAAGTTCAAAAAAGAATGGTAAAAAAATGGAGAATGAAGGAACCAACAGAATTGCTCCATTTCAAAAACCCATTTCCACCTTTTTTTTCAAAGTTATATATCTCACAAACTATATGTCTATAAATTATAAAAATTGCATATTCAAAATCAGCGTCTTTTTCTCTTCGATTTTAGATCCAACAAGATATACTTTTGACAAAGTTTTTTTTTCCATTTTTTTGAGTTTTAATGTGGAATCACATGTGATTTAATACTAAAAAATAATCACACCCGCTTATATCTCCGATTAAACTTCTAATCCAAATCATTGATGATATAAAGAGATTCAAACATGAAAAACTAAGTTGTAATCACATGCGATTGAACATCAAAGTATCAATCATATGTGATTAAAGGGTAATCAAATACGAATTTTCAAATCTTTAACTATAATCATACAATTAAGTAAAAATCAAGTTGAAATCATACATGAATTATCATATTCTCATCAAATATCAAATTTTAAATGAAAATCATATTTGATTATATAACAAATCACTTGTGATTAAGTGTATAAATAACAATCACATGTGAATTTTAATGAAAACTATTGCAATTTTTAATTTTTTATTTATAACTATCAATGTGGGTGAATATTAAGTTATAATCACGTGTTAAGTAGCAAATACCATGAATAAATAATCGTGAACAAATTTTAATTTTTCATCATAAATCACATGTGATTATATTGTCAAATCCGGTAAAAAAGCGAAGAAAAAAAATTGGTCGAAAGTATATCTTATGACATTTCTGATCGAAGAGAAAAATGCGTTGGTTCTGAATATGTAGTTTTTTTAATTTATGGAATTACGGTTTGTGAGATAATTAACCAATGGGGTAAAAAATAGAAGTGGGTTTTGTAGAGAAATGGAAGAATCCTATTTGTTCTCTCATTCTTACCTTTTTAGCATTCTTAAAAGAGCTCACCTCATATATATATATATATATATATATATATATATATATAACAGAATACAATGGAGCAATCTGAACCTTAGATTGGTTCCATCCATAAAGATCTTACAGTTAAAATTATTTCCTTCATTTTTTTTCAATTTTTATAATGTGTACACACAACTATTGAAATTGACACTTCCAATACTTCACTATTTTTTTAGTCCTTATAGTTTAAATATCATGACATTTCAAGTGGTAATTTATAAATAAACTAATCGTATTTGAAATATTTATCTATATTGATTAATCACATGAATTTTTTGTATCAACATTATGAAATTAAAAACTGGACATCCATTTAGCCAAACAACCGTAATATCATGAACATGTTAAAATCGTAACTAAAATATTTTATGATTTTAACTAATAATCCTTTAAATAATGTAACTAAAATATTTAATGATTCTAACTAATAATCCCTTAAATAATATACATTAAGCTAAACAATAGACAAACATATGTCATATTCAACCATAATAACATTGAATATGGATTATTATTATCGCTATTCAAAATCTATTGTTATTGCTTATGTATATATGTGAATATATGATCACAACAATGTACGATTTGGATAAAAACTTAAGTTTGAATTATAAAATACAGTTATTTGAGTTACGCTGAATTCATAGTTAATTTAAGTTTTAAAAAACTATTTTATGGGTTACAATAATTCTATATTATCTTCTTATTATATGCATATGATAGAGTATATGCTATATATTATTGGTTGACAGTTACTCCCTCCGTCCCGTATTTATTATCCAGTATTCATTTTTGGGATGTCCCACCTTAATTATCCACTTCCATAAATGGAAACGAATAATGAGATAAAGTTCATTTTTGCCCATAATTTATATATGTAAGACAAAAATGTAGGTAAAAAGTAAAGGGTAAAATTGTGTTGTTACCAAAAAGTAAGAGAGATGGTGATGTTTTTCTTAAACTGCGTGTTTTTTGTCTGTGGACAATAAAATTGAGACGGAGGGAGTATATTATATAATAATCCGGTTCATGGTACAATTTCATTTGACTTAACTTTTTATTTACACAATTTATAAAATCAAATGTCAAAACCCCGTTTTGTTGCGGGACCTCACCTAGTATATATATATATATATATATATATATATATATATATATTAGTTGCCATCATGTACATTAACCTTTTTACACACGTACACCTACTTAAATTTCGGTGTTACAAACAAATCTACTCTAACCCTCTACGCAGTGGCGGAACTAGAATGGGCAGCTACCCTTAGCTGTCCCCACACAAATTTCAAAATTACGTAAAAATGAATTCTAAGGTATTAATGAGATTTTTGAAATTTTGTCCCCTCAAAACTATAAAAAAGTACAAAATAATTGTATTTCTGCCTCCTTCATATACATTTTTTAGCTCCGTCCTAGCTTGTACGTATTTATTCTTGACTGATTACCAATTATTTACCAGACTAATAAGCTTTTAGATGAACTGGAAGCCTCTAAAAGATTAAATAATTAGTCGTTTGCCCATAAACCAATTAAAACATTAGAGCTTTATAAGAATGAAACACCATGATAAAGGATTTGGAACCAAGAGGATCATAGGGAATTAATCTACCTTCAGGCAGAGATAAGGGGGATTAAATGGTACTCGACACCCTTCAACAATTCAAAGAACTTAAATAATTTATTATTATTTAAGTACATGATGCGTCTCTTTTTAAGGTATTTCATCATTTAATCTCTCTTAATTATTCATTGATTCATAATTTTCATATATTCATACAAATATTATTGATATAATTATGTTATTACTCTGTTTAATCTTTAAACGTCAATTTATCCTTATGTTATGGTGAAGTTAAGCTCCCCGTAACCTAAAATTCTAGTTACGCCACTGTGTACATTTAAACATGATATAGCATTAATCCTAGAACAATATATATATATATATATATATAGAGAGAGAGAGAGAGAGAAAGAAAGAGAGAAAGACTTCATCTATTTTATTTATTTATTTATTTTGTATATAAATATTTGATATATTAATTTGAAGATCTTTAAGTTGTAAAAAATGGGTCTAATAATGCATATTCGGACATCATTACAATCTAATTTAACTTTCGTGAACGGGTTAAGAGGAGCAACAATCTAACAAGTAGGAATGGTTATGGGACGGATTTGGTATGAGGGTATCAGCCCTAGCTCCATTAGTTTAAGCAATCCTCAACCCACCATAAATCCTAACGGGGTATTATCGGGGCGGTCCATTCGGGGAATGGCTTACCCCAATACCCAACGGGGTCTTATCGGGGTAATTTGTTGAGAATGTGATCTCTTTAAATCGTAACCCAACATTCGTTCTCTATTAATAATACCCAAAATTCGGACGACTTGTTGATTATTTATAAAGCATTACCTAAACATCCATTAATTGGCATCCTCGTTTCAAAAACAAATAGTAGCATGATCAAGACAACATATAGTAATTGACCTCGTTTATAACACAAGTATACTAAAAAAATAGAAGGATTACACATGTACATATATAACAAATAAATAATAACTAAGTCTTTGTTATGAACGAGTCAAAATTCTAAATTTCAATACATCATAGTCTTATAGATAAATAATGTGTTAAATATTGTTGTAATACAAAAAGTTATAATTAAATATATTTATTGATGATATTAGTTATTTATAGATATATATAATAATTATATATGCATATATTGTAATCTCACACACACACACACACACACATATATATATATATATATATATATCGGGGCAGAGCTGGGCGAGGATGATACTACCCAACCCCGACCCCAACCCCAACTCGATAGAAATCCCCATTTATCGCCCCATACTCCACCCATCCCCGATAAGTCATCCCCAATTCAATCCAAAACTTGTGGAGATCTAGGATCCCCATCGGATTCAAATTTTTTTGTCATCCTTACAAACGGCCTGTGATACTCATCCAAATTGAACAAATTAGTTCTTAAAAAGATAACTCTACAATTTATCCATTCCATACAATAAATACGTCCAACATATATATAGATTGTCTCATCTGATGCTTGGACCCATAACTTTTAATAGATGAGTTTTTGACATACCACTAAGCTAGCCCTTTGGTACGGTTATCGAACAATAAGTTTAAACGTTATGTATTTCATGATGTGCTTTTAATCTACGTGCATGTTAGCAACCCATGTATATATAATTACAATGATTTTGATACGTACCTTTTCGAAGGTGATCGAGAATTCAATGAATGAATTGAACTTTTCTTATTTTTTAGGAGCAAATTACTACATTATTTGAGTCGCTTTCATCTACTTATGGCTTGCTCCAATTTAATCAAGCCAGCTAGAACATGCATACGTACTGCATACACTTGCATATAATCCGCGCAATGCGGCGATAATAATAATGAACTTTTATCAATATATTTTTCAGATATTTTAGCAATAACTTACGTACTCATCACGGATTTCTCACATATACTTATATTTTTCCAACCTTGAAAGGGTTTATAGTTTCGTCATGTATCTAACCATGCATGTTTTACTATTGTATGTGTCTACTTTTCAGATGGCATATCGTATGTATGGAACTCATAAAAATGTCTATTGTATATATTACATAATATTTAAGTAACTGATCCTCCATTTTTAATTTTTATTGGTGACAAAAAAGTTCACATAGATGCCACGTAATCACCTTCTTCAATTAGCCAAACATACACATTCATGTCTAAATATATAATGCCAATTAAAAATACACACATAAATAATCATCAGTGAAGATTATAAAAATAATCAAACTCAAATGTAGTGTTTATTTAATTTAGTAAAAATAATTTCATCATCAAAACATATTTTGCTGACATCATCGTCTCCGACACCGATCATCAACTCTGACTAATTTTACGTCGATAACTATTTGACCTATAAAATCTTATTTGCTCGCAGCAAGAGTGGTGCCACGAAGGATATCATCACTAATGCTGTCGGAACTTTGGTAACCGAATATAACATCAACTAAACCGATCCAAATAGAGTTAGATCGAAGGAAAGTATAGTCGTTGGTGTAAAAAACTCCGGTGACCTAATTAAGTTATAAGTATGATCGATGAATTTTGGCCGAACTTTGCAATTAGATTGAAAGCGAAAAATTGAGTGTATGACTTTTGATTTTCAACTACTAAAGAAATTAAGAAAATGGGGTGAAATGTGATGGCGGTACACTGGTACGTGTAGCATCAAACTCGAATAAAAAATAAAAATCAACGTCATCATAAGCAAAGTAAACATTAGTATGACTGTTTTCAGAATTCATTTTGATAAAATAATAGCAAGAAATTAAGTTTTGGTGAGATTTCAACATCAAGTTCCACTCTTTATATACTGTTATAAAATGGGTTATGGTTAATTTTATGATTGTATTTTAAAGATTAGAATTCTTTCTAATAAAATATGTAGTGAGTTCTTGGAATTCATTTTGTGATTATGTACTTTCTGTATTTACGTTGCTAGTAATTTAAAGAAGTTGTTTAATTCAGATGAGTTAATGATAAAGATTTGTTTGACTTTCCTTGTTTAGGCATGAAAGCTCCAATTATGAAAATAATTGTTTGACTTTCCTAATTTAAGCATTAAAGCTATATAGTCCATGGGTAAATTGGCAATTTCCGATATCCTTTTTCTCAGCCAAAAAGCTCAAATGATTAATAAGGGGTTAAGATTAAGATGATGTTAACCTAGCTAGCTATATATATACAAAGTACGTGATTAATTCTTGCATTAACTAATTACTAGATCAACTCAAATAATCAATCAAACCAAATAATATTTATTTATTTAATTAATTAGTAAATAATATGCTATGACGATGTACGTGTCACCTGTTTAAATGACCGACATATGAAGATAAAAAAACAAATCATGTTTTGAGAGAAAAAATTGGAAAATTATTGAAAGAAAGTTATTCCCTTTTCTCGAAACAAGAGTAAATATATAATTAGGTTTAGATCGTACGTACAAGTTAATTATAACTCGATCTATTATTCGATCATATCTGTGATCGATGGTAAAAGGTTAAGATATACATTAACCTAATATTTCCTCTTTCTCATCTTTATAGTTCACGTTTTCTTTTTCTTACATTACAAATTAATTATTTACTTTCAAAAGTAGAAGAGTATATAATTAACTAAATTTGCATACAACATACTAATTTTTATATATGTAAGAAAAATATGGGTAAAAAGAATATAACTGTTGTCATGATACACAAAAGTATATTGTAATAATTATAATTTATCAAACTATGTATTTTTTTTGTCTATAGATAATTAATTTGGGATGCAAGGAATAGCATATAAAATGAGCCTACCATTTTATGCTCATGTATAATATGCATGGTTGATAATTATAAGATTAGTACTCCATCGGTTCCAACTTTTATAGTCCATTATTACTTATTTAAATGTCTCAATTTAATTGTATATTATCATAAATAGATAAGAATAATGTGGTAAGGTTTATTTATATCCCAATGTATTAATGTATGACAAAAAAGCAGGTAAAAAGTAAGGGGTAAAATTAAAATGTTATTCAAAAATTATGTAATAATGATGTTTTCTCAAACTGCGTATGCTTTGGATGTGGACAATAAAATTGGAACGTATGAAGTAGTTTTTCCTGGGTTTAGCGAAATTATGCTCTAAGGTAGGGGTGTCAAGGTGGTTGAGTTGACACGCTCGAGTTATTGAGCTGGATGGTCAGAATTAGTCGAATCAAACCTGACGTGATTTATAATCGGTTGAATACTTTAACCCAATCCAACCCTGACCATCACAAAAAATATCATTTTGTCACACTTTTTTCTCCATGATTTTAGAAACTGTGTAACATTTTTTGAAAAGGATAACATTTTTTCACACTTATATATAAAAGAAAGAAAAGCTAACACTTGTAAGTGTGGAGAAATTACAATTTTTCAACCCTTAATTAACAATGTGGAAAACAAATTTGTAACACATTATTTTCACACACAAGAGAAAGTGTAGATAAATTATGTTATAAATCTTTTTAACACGTTTAAGTGTTAAAAAGTTGTAATTTTTCTACACTTTTAAGTGTAAATTTTTTCCCCCATACTTATATATGTGAAGATTTTGATGATTTACACACTTATTGATGTAACAATTTTTTCAACACTTATAAGTGTGAATAATTTAACATAATTTTATACAATTTTAAAAGATGTGGATAAATGATATTTTTGTTGTAGTCAACCTAGATTATCCATTTATCTAGTGAGACAACATATTTTCGAATCGCTTTTTATTCACGGATCAATTTCAGGTCAGATAGATCAATTAAGAAGAATAAAATTGTTTATAAAATTCAAAAAACTTGTATCACCTATTAAGTTCGTCAAAATACTAGAACACCGTTAAATATGTCGGATTATTATATTAAAAAAAATTCTAAATTTTTAGCTACATTGAAAATTTAAATGGGTTTTCTGGTCAACACAAAAACTCATTAGGTCACCCAAACTCAACCTAAATGATCAGGTTGATGAGTTTCGGGTTCACGGGTTTTTGGGTCAAAAAATCTCAACCTAACCTTTAATTTTTCAAGTTGAATTCGTGTTAGGTTGTGGGTTGTGTCAGAATTTGTTAATCCTACTCCAAGGATATAGAATAAGGTAATTTTTATGAAAAGATTTGCTTTAATAAATGTTTCTCATCTTCGGTCCTTAGAGGATAAGTTTACTAACCCTTTTTATATATTAAGTGAATGTTCAATTTTCTGATTTCAAATTAATGTGTAATCAATGTCTTCCAAATTTGGTCTAAATTAATAATCTTAAGTTAACAAATATTATACACATAGTCAGATTTAAGCATAAGAAGGTTACGAGGAGTAGTACGTTTATTATTAACTCGGTCGATCGTGAATATTCTTGATTTTCTGGATAAAGCTAATTAACAAAAATTTAAAACAAAAATCAGAATGCATGTCTACAAAGCAACACAAAACAAAGAAAATATAAAATTGAAAGAACTTATTAAGATACTAAACAATAGTCGTAAATATGAATGTACGTGCTAAGTGTATATATAGACTACAACTTAAATACACATACAGCAGTTAGAAAACATTCTACTGAAGTTAACTAGGTCTTTGAAATTTAAACAAATCCTATTCAATTCTTGTAAGATCTGAAGAAAAGATCTTGTTCCAATAATAAAAAAATTCTTATTTTTGGATTCTAGGGACCATATATTAAATAATTAATTAGGGCACAACTACTGCAAAATACGTACCTGAATTTATATATATATAGCAGCCTAGCTAGCTGCCTATAATTTTAACTTAATTTGATTCATACAATTCATTTTTAAGTTATTATAATTAGATCTCTTTTAGTTTGTACTACTGGACTACTAGATCTGAATATATTGAGTAATGAATGTAATGAAAGACTAGGTAGCCAAAAAACTTACGATATAATGATTTGCAGATCGATCATGAAGTTGAGTCTTCTCCTGATGAACCCTTGATAGATTTCTTCTTCTTTTTATATGGGATTCCTCTTGCTTTAGCTTGACATTCCTTCACTTCTCTAAGATAAACCCGAATAGTACTACTGGCGAACGGGTTTGACTCGGGTGTCCCACCGTTTTCCTCGTAGGCGGCACGAAGTCGCCCGATTAGGGCATCAAGACTACCCCATGCTTGTCTAAGCGGACAGGCGCAAGGAGCAGGTGGATCAGGCTGCCCGAAAAATACACAGCCTTGTAAATGAACTTTAGTTTTTCCAAATTGGTCAAGGTACCTAAGGAACTCAAGTACATGGTTGCTATTGCATTGAGTGATATGTATTGGTGGTCTTTGGTTCCTAAGATATTGACCGAATGTGTTCCAATCTCGACGTTTTTGAGACTCGTAACGACTAGGTGAAGGTGGTGGATTCATTGACGATCCTTGATCTACAACCTCCTTTCCTCTATCGAATGACATGTTTTAGTTCGATCGTCAAAAGACGCGCGGTGGTGGATCGAGTAGCTAGTTACTAATTTGGAAAATAATTAGGGGAATTAAGAAGAGGCCGGAGGTTTGATGAAAAAGGAGGTGAATTGGTGGAACATATAGATCAAATCAATAGGAACTTTGAAATTTGATGAGATGGTAATGGGGGCCATATGCTTCAAGTGCCCTCTATCTCACTCTCTCTAACTCTACATGTTTGTGTTTGTTAACTTCCAAACTGTTTATGGTATACTTATTTAAACGTACAAACCCAAGATCGATATATGTGTAATTCTTTGTTTCACATTGCCTCACTATGGTTTTAGCCAATAGGTGCAATTGTACAAATATCAATATCAATAATAGATAAAAGAACACTCGCACAATCTAAGGAAATCACCCAAACAGTACTTGCTTTGCTAGGCGGTACAAACACCGATAATATTTACCACTCTAAATTTTTAGAGTTTTAAAGGGGTGTTTCTTTTAGCTTATTTATGGCTTACTGAATTTATATGATTCGACCTATTTCTCAAAACTATAAGCCAATTTTTCTTAGCTTATTTTGAAGCTTATGAGGTTATTTAAGCTTAAATTAGTTCGTAAAGGTTAAGAAAGCAAAAGGCTAAAACAAACACCCGGTAAACAAACACCAATAATATTTACCACTCTAAATCTTTTTCGTGGGGTGTTTAATTTGGTTTAGCTTATTTTTGGCTTACTGAATTACTATATATGATTTCGACTTATTTCTCATAACCATAAGCCAATTTTTCTTAGCTTATTTCGAAGCTTATGAGTTTATTTACGCTTAAATAAGTTTGTAAGCTTTAAATTAAGTTAAGAAAGCAAGCTAAAACAACATCCGGTAACACAATAATTCAGTATAATAATATTTAGTGCGATGCAATGCAATTTGGTGCAGCCAAGTTTACCGACGGAAATTGTGTCCCTATCATATGCTTTCCATGGCAGTGAAAAGACTCTTGTGTTTGTCGTATATGTTTTATTAGCAACAACTACAAATTGAGCGATACCACTATGAATCGAATCTATGATATGATGGGGCCTTCAATTTACCGAATCTTTAAAAATTTGTATGTAGCTAGACAGCTGATAAGAGATTGGTTAACCACTAATGCTTTATTAATTAATTAGGGCAACACTTCCTTTTTTGCTCATATCATTGACATTGCCAATCCAACCCAAATGCATGCATCTCTACCTTCTTCACCAAAATCATCACTATTCGCTATTATTGGTAAAGGTTGATTAATTATTGAAAGTGCTACCAATCAATGATTTGTAAACCTAGTACGTACGGAGTATTATTGTAAACTTATTTTTGTAAGTATATATCTTTGCATACTCAATGACTAGATCAGATATGAATTATTTTCGTTCATGTAGGGTATTTTTGACAAACGCTTTTAATTATTTATTTATTAGATTTTAAGCCCGTGTGATACATAATCATTTATAAAATATAATTGTATTAATTAATTTATCAATTTAATGTTTTTAATTACAAGACGCAATGATCGAACATAATTCGTAATATAAATAAAACAGTAATGGATGGACTTGTATATATGTAACACCCCAAATATTGTAAGTTGCGATTTAATATTTTTCAAAGAGTTAAATATTTTTATATTGAGTATTTACATTCCTATAGAGTTAGGGATTTAGATTTTGTAAAACGAGGCTTTCAATCTAATTTAATTAGTACCGAAACTACAGGGGTGTATTGTGACAATAGCCCAGAGTGTACACACTTAATTAAGCCCAACTCCAATAATAAAGGGTAGGGGGGTTGGGTTGTTTCTTGTTTTGTATGTCATGCAAAAGAAACACACACATGCACACACAGAGGCCGGGAGAATGAGAGCCAAAAACAAGAAGGAAATCCTCAATTGAACACCGATTCTTGAAGATTTTAACTAGACTTTTACATATTCGCGATCTACAAGTTAAGCCTTACACATTACTACCTTCAATTTTGCGATTTGATGATTTTGTGACAAACTCAAATTTTGGTGTTTTTGGAGGAATATGATGATTCTTGTGTATTGGTAGTAACTAGAGATGATTAGGGATATAAATGAACCACTTTAAGTGGTTACATGCCATTCTTATTGTAAGTTTTGAGAAATGTTAAGTTTTGAGCTTCACCATGAGATTTTGATACAATAAGTTGATGATTGGTGTTGTTGGACACGTGAGTGTGTAAAGTTGGACACGTGAGTGTGTACGACTTGGTGGAACACTTGTGTCTCAAGTGAGAGTATGAGAATAGAGATAAATTCATCTTTACGATGAGTAAGAGTGACGCGTTCCTTTGAGTAGGAATGCTAGTTAATGAGTTGTTGAGAATCCTTGAATTTGAGTTGAATGATCATTTGTGTATGATCTATTAAATTAGAGAAGTGTTTACAAACACTTCTGTGTGATATTGTGATTATTTATTGTTGTTTTTGTGATTTGTGTTTCTAACTAAGCCGCATGCTTACCTCCCTCATGTTGTTGTGTTGATAGGTACGAGTAGTGGAACTAGGGGAAACTTGGGCAAGGAGCTCAAAAGCGAGTAGCGGTGGAGCTTACTATTAGCATAGTAAGTGACAATATCCTTTTGTATAAATTATGCTCGTCTGACAATTTACCCTTTTGTGTGAATGATCACTTGCGTATGATCTTGAAATTTTGTTTGAAGATGTAAAGGGTTTATAAACTAGCTCATGAAAGGGTCCAAATTGTCGAAAGGGGAGTCGTGGAATAAAACTAGTTTGGTGATGTATTTTGTTAAAATGATAATTTTTTACCTTTCATGGTACTTGTTGGGCATGTTTAATACTATGGTTATGATTGCAAAATGTGTTATTTGCTTAATGGGTCGAGAGGGTCCAAATGGGTTATTGTGGACACTTGTGCTAAATGAGGTAGAATATATGGTATGGTTGAGGTGTTGAGCATCTTAAACTTCATTTGTATTGTTGGTAATGTGGGCAAAATGTTTATACCAAATTGCACATGGTTTGCAATTTGGATCATCATGAAAATGGTCCAAAAATGGTCGAAGTTAGTCACACGTCCATTTTCGTTATTTTTGTGAAATTTGAAAAACTATAAAAAAGGGAAACCTTTATTTTGGAATTGTGGAGATGTTCGCAAAGTTTCGTGTTCTAATTCGTATCGAGTGAGAAGTTATGCGTAGTCAAAACTCGTTCAAATATTGAGTTTGATGTCTTGCTACTCATACGCCTCCATATGCAATCCCACCATAGGGGAAGGATCGTGTATCATAGAGTAAATTCGTCACAGTCGAAATTCCTTTACAAATACGCGATTCCCATCCTCAACCCAGGATCGTGTATTTCTTTGTATTTCGGTAACAGTGGGCATTTGTGTGTGTATACGCGATCCCTCCTGATTTCTAGGATCGCGTATGTATGTGATTTTTGAGAAACTTTGTTTTGAGTCTAGTTCTCGTGTTTGGAATATATTAATAACTTTAATTAATGATTTACAAGTGACGAGCTTTATTATGTGAAAAAAAATCAGGGTGTTTCAATTTATTTTTCAGTACCTGATACATCAAGTATGATGTAGGATCCTCCTTTCTTTAAGAGTAGTTGAAATTTAGACATCTATCCACTTCTCACGGTAACACCAATCTTGTCACTTTGTGAATGACAAAAGTAACAACCATCAGTTGCAAAATTATTCTAAGTTTTAATATATTTATTCACTACTACAAAAACACGTATAGACCACCCCTAAAAGACTACAAAAATGGTAAAAAAATCATAAAATACGTGTAACATAAGCCAAAAGTTGCGCATTTTATACTTTTTGATATATCCCACAGTTAAAAAAAAAGCGGACCACGATTCCCACTTGTAAACTGTGGTCTATTCTTTTAAAAGAAATGACTGCGGTTCTAATTATGTAGGAGTGACCTATTATATTCGAAAGGACCACGGTTCTCATTAAAAAAAACCGTGTCTATTTATTACTTCATAAAGTATAATATATATATATATATATATCATATCTTTTAGAACGATTAGATTCTATCGTACTATTTTAATTCAACTTTATTAGATTATCTTTTAGAACACATTGTTTAGTAACCGTGCTATATATTACTTCATAAAGTATAATATATATCACATGTTTTAGAACGATTAGATTCTATCGTGTTATTTTAAGTCAACTTTATTTGATCATCTTTTAGAACACATTGCTTATTAACCGTGCTATTTAATATTCGTTAGCCCGATTAACTCAACCGCGCTATTTAAACTTAATTTTAGATCGGTTCATAATAGATGAGTTATTTGATTATCCAAACTATTTAATATGTTTTTAGATCGATTGTTTCAACCGCGTTATATCAAACTTTTCTATTTGTATTTTAGTTCGATTCCAAAAGTGATTTATATTACATATTTAAACGATTGTGTTTTAGTTCGATTCCAAAAGTGATTTATATTACATATTTAAACGATATTAAAAAGCAATTTGTGTAGTAATCATTTGAATTTTCATAAGGATCTTAGTTTCTAGTGTGAGAAACGTGGTTTATTGTTTAAATAATTGAAAATTTTGAACTCCCCCTCTTTACTTTTTTATATTCTCCTGTATTTTACCACTTTGTCTTTAACATTATTGTATAAAAACCCCCATCTGCTTCATTTTCATTATTTTAAATCTCCGATCTTTAGTTTCAAAACAAAAACTAAATTCATAAATATTATCTTCACCAAGAAATCACTTATTCTTTTTGTCGGATCGGGTGTTCTTCTGATATATCTAGATCTACACTCGTAAGTAAAGTTTGTTCTCTCGATTTACTACCCAACGAGCTTCTTTCAGGTGATTTGTTACTTGCTTCTTTTTGTTTACTCATTTATTACTTCGATTTTTGGCTCTACATTTTGTTCTTGTTGCTTCGATGTTGGTTTTAAAGTTAGTTAATTTTGTATGACGTTTTTATATGAATGTTGTATCTCTTCGGGTTACACTTCAACATTTTACCATAAAAGATAATGAAGATTCATGGTCGTAGTGAAAAAGCAAAACTGGAAGCATTATTTAGTTATGTTTTGGATGGGTTTCGGATCTTGGGCCTGCTACTAATCCGAATATGTTGTCATCGTTTTGTGTTTTGTGATTGGTTTTATAGTTTAAGACATTAGTTTCTCTTTGTGGGCTTAGCATGAGTAATTAATATTCAATATCATAATTTGTAATACTTGATTAATCTTTATTGTTTGTAGCTGTATACCGTGTTAAAAAAATAAAGATAAACAAGTTGTTTGCAAATTTTTATTTATCTATTTGTTAAAATCAATATTTTTATTACCTTTTTATATATATTTTTAATATATTGAACCAACAGAAAATAAATAAAATTACAATTTAAAAATAATTTTTTTATAATTAGTCAAATAGACCACGGTTCTTAGTGTGGGAACCGTAATCCTTCTAGCAAATAGAATACTCCAAAATATCTATGGTCCTTTTCAACTTTAAATAGACTTTCCTCTTATAGACCACCCCTCATAATCCGTGGTCCATATGTTCTTTATACCGTGGTCTATTTGAACTTTTCTACTAGTGATTGAACCCTTGTGATACACGGTAATTTAGTTTTCGATTGTATTATTATTATTAAAAGTTGGTGTCGCACCCCCAAATTCATGATTAGCGGAAGGATACATCGGGTGCACCTAATCCGGTAATCATAGCACAAAGATATAATGAACGATCACTATATGCGTCGTTTATAAAATACATTGATTAGATATAGAAGTTTACAACTATTACAAAATACAGAGTTCACATGATTACCCTGAGAGATTCTAGGCAATATCTAATTCATACAAATTAGAAATGCAAGGAAATCTCTTTATATTTTATGTTTGCATGCGACTCGAGCTAGGGTATCCTGAATGAGCAGACCAACTGTTGCTGAGAACCTGAGAATACACGCTAAATGACCAGCTAAAAGTTGATGAGCTCACAAGTTTATATGAATAAACATAATGTATGAACCACAAGGTTTAGTATAATGTTTGCAACCAAGCAAATAAATGAATGTATATCACTGCCATGAGCACATAGTCTGAGCTTAACTGAGGTGTCAGGATCACAATCAAGTGCCTGATCGACGGTGCCTCTCTTCGAGTGCCTAATCTACACTCGTATGAACAAATGATAATGCGTCCGTTTGACCAGTTGGAGCTTCTAACCCAGACGGGGATTGTCAATCTCATATGGTACCACACTAACATTCACGCTACAAAAGTATTCCAAACTATGCTAGAGGACTTAAAATGATTAGAGAAAACAACTCATGCAATATATAACGATATATTGATACTTGCGTTCACATGTAAAAAAAACAAACATTTATTCCCACCCTTGGGTTAAAAACAGTAAAATGAGGGGCTATGAGACTCACCTGAGTCTAACGTGTAGCAATAATGATGTTGCACAATGAAATGATGTCGTCCAAATGACTGTAACCTACTGGACGTCCTAAACGCGCAAGATTATAATGATTAGATGTCTTAACATACCATCTATACTAGTTGTCAACTCAACTAATTATGTCCAAATAATTTAGTTTGGTTGTTTATGTTTTGTAAACTTGTACGGTCCGTTGGTGAGTTTACATAATAATGATTTCAAAGTACTATTATTATAAGGTTGTTACGTTACACTTGTAAACTATGTTTTTGAGTTGTATCATATATAAGTATTGATGTTACACAAGTTCGATACTTAGTGTGAAAAATGTATTTTCAAGAATATGAATGACGGGGGTCCGGGGGCAGTGCCCCTGGTAGCGGGGTCCAAGGGGTGGCAACCCCTGGCGGGGTCCAAGAGGCAGAGCCTCCGATTGGAGTAAAATTAGGTGGCAAAATCTTAGTTCCGACACTTAATAAAAATTGTGTTTGAAGTTAACACGCGTTCAGGTGAGGCTTGCATATCGTTCGGGTGAGGATGCATACCCATTCGGGTGAAGGTTGCATACCCGTTCGGGTGAAGGTACATACCCATTTGGGTGAAGGTTGATACGCGATCAGGTGAGGATGCATACCCGATCGGGTACAGTCGTATCATGGTTTGTTCATGCAGGTTTCAGTATAAACGAGTTTTAGTTCAGTTTTTTGGACATAATAAGTGGATGGAACACTAACGTATGATGATATAAGTATTTCTAAACACCAAAAATCAAAGAAAATTGAAAGTGTTCTTACGGATGAAAAATGGGAACCGAGGATGATGATGATGATGAAACGTGATGATGATGAA
Source organism: Pseudognaphalium luteoalbum (assembly GCA_963422505.1). Lineage (NCBI taxonomy): Eukaryota > Viridiplantae > Streptophyta > Magnoliopsida > Asterales > Asteraceae > Pseudognaphalium > Pseudognaphalium luteoalbum. The sequence goes on from OY730192.1 coordinate 3,753,824, forward strand.
AAAGAAAAAACACCTAATAAATTTAATTAACCAAATTGGTCACGCTTTCCACGTCAATAAAAAATAAAGTAATCCCGTAAATGCAATTAATTTTCATTTTTTAAATTACTTCATGTGTTATGAATAAATGTTAAGAATACAAATGAAGATTTTTCAAGTTTGACATAATCATTCACCAGTATCATAAACATATTCGAGGATAGACATTTATAATAGAGATATTGATGCATTATATATACCTTTTGTAACATCCTCAAATCGGGCCTAGGAGAAACAGGTATTTTCTTTGGCTTTTATAAGTAGTATATATTATTATATGTGTTTGATTGTAAATTTAATAGGAAAATAAATTTCAGGTAATGTTGTGACTAATGAAATATTGTTTACTTTAAATAAATTTAGATGACGGTAAAATAAAATAATTTTCTCGCATTTGAAATTTAGATTCCAGACTATAGAGTTAGAACGGGTATTATAATTACACTGTGATATAAAAAATTGGGTTTGGATTTAACCCGACCTTCATTTTCTTCCTGTGATTTCCTTTCTTACAAACTTTGAAGTGTCATATGAAATTAAGTCCAAATCAAGCTAGAAATCTCTTAACTATCAAGAATCTGTGATTAGGGAACTTATATCAGAGTATATCATCTTCTTCTTCTATAATTGTAAGTATTTGAAGTGTTCATTTGATATATATATATAGTTTGATTGAAGGATATTAGGTTAATGAATGAAATGGTAGAAAATTAGTGATTGAAGTTGTTAATTATATTGATATGATGTTACTTGAAGTTATTTGAGCCTTTGATAGTTTTCAAATTCGAATTTGATGTCATTTTGATGATGATTTGAGTTTTGGTTCGAGCTGGACTATAACAGGTCTGTTCTTGAGCTGAAGAACAGCTCAACGCGATCCCCAAACCCTAGCTAGGATCGCGTTCACTAGTTATAAATGATTTAGGACGGATTTTACTCTTGGGAACGCGATCCCAAGCATTTACCTGGATCGCGTTGCCAAGTGCAAATCAATCACAGAAAGTTTTCAAAGGACGAACGCGATCCAGCCTCTTGTTCATGATCGCGTTGCTTAGTGTAATTCAGTAACAGAAACTTTTCTTAAGAGGAACGCGATCCCACCAAACCTGACCCGGATCGCGTTTGTCTGTTGTATTTTGATGATTAAGTTAAACTGTGAACTTAAACATATACCATATACATATGTATTATATGGTTACTTATGTGTAAGATTTATCAATATTGTAAATACTATTTTGTTAATGACAAGTTACTAATTTGTTATTATGTGATATTTCAGATAAAAACAAAGACTCAGTGATAAGAAACTGAGTGTTGCAACTGCTGAGGTATCGGTGAGTGAACTAATTCTCACAATTTGATTTTGGTGTTAACAGTTAGTTACATCAATTTTAAGTTTATATTATTGATTGCTTTATTGATGATTTAATAATAGATTGATTGATGGAATTTATTAATTGATGGATTGCTTGATTTGCTAGTGATTAATTCCATGATAGTTTGGAATGATAGAGGTCAATTATATTAGGTTTAGTTGCTATAGGTTAATCTTTATGGACTGGAGGAATATTTGTTGTGAATTAGTCCATAATGATTAAAGATAGCAATAAACTATCGGTAAAATCTCTGTATTGGCCTGCAGTTGATTATTAAGTGTTCTTGGAGGATCACCGCGGACTGAGGATACCTCAAGAACCACCGATCCTCTATTTGATTGTTTCTTGAAGTTAATTGTTGTGAATTGATTGTTATGCTAAGTTAGATTGTAAGACTTAGTTTATTCATTTAGCTTCGTGCTAATCCCCCACAATACTTTTGCAGGTTAACTTTTGGGATATTTGGGCAATTAGTGATCGTTTGAAGAAATGTTTGACGGCTGAAAACTCTGATCATTTTGTGAACTAAATTGTTTTAGAAGTAACACACGAATAGAAAAACTGTTTTGTAATTATATATGTTTAAGTTTGTAATAGTATAATACTTAGGAATGGTTTAAAGTTTATATAAATGCTTTAAACTTTATTGAATGGGATAACGCTTCCGAAATAAATAAATAAATAAATAAATAAATAAATATATATATATATATATATATATATATATATGTGATAAAATTTTGGGGTGCTATACCTTTCGACCTCTAGCTCCACTGGCTTAACTGCCGGTTATTCGGTCAATGTGTGAATTCGAATATTTTAGCAATTTGAGAAGATTAAAGGGTCAAATATGACAATTTGTGATTATCATATATCTATCTTTTTTATATTTAGTAATTATCATGTTTTAATTATAATATCTTCTATAATTTGAAGAAGATTTATATTTTACTTCAATTTAGTCTAAGCGTATACAATGTTATTTAGTTGTTAGGGTTTAGGAGGTTATGATGAATTGAGAAAGAAAATAGTATTACTCTTGAAGTCCTGATTTGGGCACACTTTCAGAACATATCAAATTTTTGATTTTTTTATTGTGTGATTTCTTTAGTCACAAACACATCGTCATCAGATACATTTATCAACTCGATTATACAAGCATGTATCATCCCGAGTTTGCTTGAAGGTTTGCAAAAATAAACATTCATATTTATTTTAACATTATATACATTTTAATGATTTTGAGTTTTGAAAAAAATCTTATTTGATTAAAGTATATTGGAGATCTTTGGTAGAAAATTTAGGTTGTTAAGGTTGAGATGTAAATAATTTCGCCTTCTCATAATATCAGTTTAGATTGGGTTGAGATCTTAATTAAGTACCTATTGAAATTTTCTAGTATCTTAGATATGTGCTTTATCATAGTATACATAAATACCTAGTCTGTGACTGATTACTAAGATATATCGCAATGTTGTATAAATCGCTAGGCAAGGAGTACTTGATCGAGAGTTTGTAGGGAGTAATCGGCCTAACCGGGAAGTACTCGGAGAGTAATATAATCAGATTAGAGTTTTCTATATATAATTTTGATACTATATAATATCTCAACAAAAGTATACATAATATCTAAGAAATATATAAAAATTTGTAATATATATTCTGACAATTGAGGGACTTGAATATACATTTAAATATAATATTTAAAGAGAAAAAGTGATATAGCCCAAAGTCAGAGGACTAAAATTGTAATATCTAAAAGTTTTCTTGAAAAAAAAGTTATTTATATATTTTTTTCTCTCCGCTATTTCTTTAATATTAATCTTTTCCCAAGGAGACTATCTACTTCCCATACATCATCTTCTCCATTAATCTATATTACACATCACCGGAATTTTCAGTAACTCACCGGAATTTTTTAACAGGTGCCGTTTTTACTGCCTAACCCCGCCGGAATCCCTTCTTTGCCAGAATTTTGACCAACTTTAACCATTGATAGATTTTTTACTCCGATTCAAGCTTTGTGTGCCTGAGTACCTCCTACCAACGATTGTATGACAATTAATCGGCCATCTATGCAGTTTTTTTATAATCGTGATATTTCTAGTTCAAAATCAAATTAAAATTCCGGTGGCATTCACATAAATTTAAATTACTAAACAAATATACATTTTCGAGTTTTAAACTATTCGAATAGAATAATTGATTAATTTACTATTATGGATCGATTAAACGGTTAGTGTCTTGTCTATTTACGAGAGGATGAATGTATATCGGATCTAAATCCTATGATCTTACGTTAAAAATTGACATCCTTAATAGATTTTTCAAATTTTAGATAAAGTACGTTTATTTAATCAAATTGTAACTTTTTTTCTTTCCAAAATGAATATGATAAAGTAGTTAGGAGTAATTTAGTCATTTTAAATTAGAGATGAATCATTTAAATGACTTGTTCAAAAAGGAATCATTTAAATGACAAAAATGAATTTTGTTTTGAGACCAACAGTGTGACAAAAATTTGTTACACAATTTTTGTAAATCTAAGCGAATAACCCTTTTACCCATCATTGTAATCATTTACTGTACTATTTAAAGTAAATCAACGGAAAATTTACTTGTAGAAGTAAACGTCGAAGAAATTCAGGTACAAGTTGAGTTGGGGATCCAGTCAAGTCAACTCTTCTGTTTGTGTTTCTTTAAACTTTAACCAAAACCCTTCTTCTCTTACCGCCTCATCGCACCAAATCTACACAACTTTTTTTTTATTTTTATATATTTATCGATTACTCGAATGGATGAATCAAGCTCCCAGGTACTCGCTGCTTTCTCAATTTCTTCCTCCCTATTATTAATATTTGAATGCATCCATCAATCAATATCTATTCTTACAGGGTTTTATTTTCTTGATTGTAATTGCAGGTTGATTCAGATCTTGATATTCCAATTAAAAATGGTACCTTTGTTTCTGCAGTTTTGTTTTTATGATTTATTATAGGAGTAATTGTTTTTATTTTTCTGGGTGAGAATACTAGTGGGTATATGACTATATGTGGATACAACTCAAAATATAAAAATGTGGACCATTGGTGTGCCTGATGAATAACGCTTTGTGTATCTAGAATGTTGGACTAAAGATGTGCCTATAACTATAAGTGGTACATATCATTGGTGAAAAGGAAATAGAAAAAAGTGGAATAGAAGTGTCAAAGATTTTACGATTTAGAGATAATTTAGGTACATTTAGCATTACTGGTGTCTAAACCTGTAGTTAAAGCAAAGACTGGGAGAGTCAAATATTGAATGTGCTCGATACTTTTTTTGGCAAACCGATTAGGCACGTAGATCGTTTCCTTTATACTATGTAGGTGGTGTTCAAGAGAACAGGGTTTTTGTGAAGAAATGTAGGGAGGATTCTAGTGCTGACATGTTACTGATGCACAATTTTTATTCTTTCTTTTGTGTGTGTGTATCAAAGTGTAAACAGTGGTGCATCTAAAGGCATATTAGCCTCACAATCCTCCTGATGCTTTTTTTCCATAAAAGCCCTTTTCTTGGTTTAAAAAGGCGATAGACGCTAGGCGCCAAGCGCTAAGGCGAGAGCCTCACGTAAATACTATTATCTTTAATTTAAATTTATAAATATTATATATATATATATATATGTTTATTATCACTTCATCTTGCAATCTAAAAATCATGTCATTTTTATTCTACTTTGTTCTCACCTCTGTTTGTTGTTCTTTATACTTGGTATTTCACAAGAAGATCAAACTTATGTTGAAATAATGGCATCTAAACTCCAATGCCCCTTTTACATGATTTTTTGCCTACATTATGTTTGGTCTGAATATATTATAAATTGTAGGCAAGAGAGGTGCAGAGGTTGTTGAGCCTCAAGTTGTGGGTAGCAAGAAGCAGAAGATTATCAATGATGATCTCGAAAGCATAAATGAAGAGCAAAACAGTCCCTCACTGTTGGATCAGGAACAACAACTGAACAAGGTTCAATTTTTTAATGATCGATTTGTATTAGGATGCAACCATTCTGCTGTATTATGAATCATTATGTTTTACATATATTATATACTCAGTAGGAGAGTTTAGGTGGTTCAGAAATAAGATGATTCTAACAACTTAACAACATGCACTAACTACCTTTCCACGCTTTGTATAAGATATTAATTGTTTGAGGAATTTTTACCACCTGCTTCGAGTTGTTACTAGGGATATAATGTTGCTGATGCATAGTGAAAATCTTTGTGATCAAATTTGGTAATTGTTGTTGAGTAGGGACGTTTTAATGAAGAATACTCGTTCTCTGAGAATCGATAGTGCTCTTCTTGATTACGAGAGCAATGAATATTTTAGTTGATTAAGGTATCTAAGTTCTGTTTACCACCAAAAAGGGATCTTTTTTTTTTGATCAAATTGATAATTCAAGGTATTTAAGCTTGCTTTGCATAATAGACATGGGATTATTTGGATGTTGTGATGCTTCAAAAGCTAAAAAAAAATGAGGTTGTCAAAAACTTTAGATACCTAAGATTAATAATAATAAAAAAAAGTGGAGAACCCGAATTGATAAATTTCGTAAACTTGGGTACCGGTTTGTGCCATTACCCTTTTATATGTTTTTTACAGTAGAAGCTATTAGAGCTGGAACATTGTTATGTTGACTACGTGTGTACGTGTAAGACAGTCATATCATAATTATCTCCTCTTCTTTGTCTGTAATATTACCTGAATTTATCTTTGTCATATCATGTTTGAGCCAAAAACATTTCATGAGGACATGTTTTATTTCGAAGAACCTTGTTACCACTTACTCGGAGCATTTACAGTTATAGAAACCTTGTTACATGCATTGTAAGAATAGTTATTGTGAGGAATAGAAAATGAAACCTTGTTACTTGGAGCATTTACAGAAAATGAAACCTTGTTACATGCATTGTAAGAATAGTTATTGTAAGAATAATTACAATAATATCACATATTAAGCTTATCTACATCACTAACTCAATAGGGCATTAGGGCAAATAACGTTATTTGCGAACTGTGATTCTTGAATTATTCATGGCACCATAACTACCTGCAATGGTAGGAGAAGTCGATATTCTAAAATTACACGGGATGTTTGGGTTAAATTCTATGATATGATTAAAGGTTTTTTTTATTTCTGTGTATATAATCAGGGTTAAACTATTTTTAGGTTGAGGTTCCCTCATCTACAACAACACTACAAGACACAAAGAAAGCAAGCAGCTGTAATGAGTTTGAGCAAGATGACCACGATGATAATTCTATTAAGGAGAATGACTCGCATATGAGAACCCCAATGAAAACTGTAAGGATACATCATTTCTCATCTTGACTGAATGGCTTTTGTCTTAAGGGGGGAATTTCGACCCATTATTTATTGAATATGGCTTATTCAAGTTATATGGCGGCCAAAAGTGATAAATGCATAATAACTTAGCAAGTTACCAAACGCTTGGATTATTATTGAAATAATATAATCACCGTAGTCATATTTGACACACTTAACAAAAAAAAAATTGGCCTTGGGAAAAATGTGGTGTTTTCATGTGTATCCAAGCTGACCTATACCAAGAAATGACCTGTTTTAATCCCAACCTACCCATTTTACAACCTCTAGTTTTTTCTTTTCTTTCAGTGGCATGCGATTCTTTGAGTGCGTGAATAATTTTGTTTAAATGTTTGGTAGGTTGAGCTGCCTCCAGCTATCAAGTCAGCAACTACACAAGATGCAGAGAGAGCTAGCATTTCTAATGAGCATGAGGAAGAAGATAGAGATGACAAACCCAAGGAGTTATATATGGCAACGGATATAGAATATGCAAACAGAGATTGCATATCTAATGAGCATGAGGAAGAAGATAGATATGATAATTCCAAGGAGGGTTATATGGCATTGGAAAGGACTGAACACCTTACGACAACTTCTCTTGTCACAGGATCGAAAACTTTGTATCTTGGCAATTTAAGTTTTGCAATTGAAGAAGAAGATGTGTAAGAGCTTTCTTTATAATATTCTTCTACAAAGTATTTGCAGTTGTAACGTTTGAAAAGTAGTTTGATCCTGCAGGAGGGATTTCTTCAAAGATGTTGGTGAAATTGCTGCAATCCGCTTTGTCATTAGAGATGAGCGATTCTTGGGCTATGGTTACATTGAGTTCGCCACTGCTGAAGCAGCTCAAGAGGTATTAGCATATCGCTTAAAGGTGGCAAAATGCGTGGGTCAAGCTACTGGTCAAAACGGGTAATATTTTGGTTCTGGTTGAATGGATCTGGTTAGGTTGACATGAGACACTGGTTGTTCAAATTGTCTACAGTTTTATAGATAGTTACTATGTCAAATTTGTTTAATAAATATTATATTAACTTAGTATTAATCTAATTATTGAAATTTTAATGATTTGGGAGGTTTTTGGCATTTAAATATCTCTTTAGGAAACATTCAACTTGTCCAACCCATTTGACCTATTTCCTATAGACCTAGATTCTTTAATATTACCCGTTTGACCATAAAAGATATAAAGCATAATCTGAATTAGCCCGTTCATAAGTAAATGGGTCAAATTTTCCAGGCTCTCAAACTAAACCGGGAGGTCCTACTAGATCGGCAAGTGAGACTTGAATTAATGAGGGAGCGAGGTTCGTACACTCCACGTAACAGGTATTATGGCCTGGTAACTTAATCTAATTTTTACATCTGATCAATCTAATTCTAAAGTATTAATATATTTATTGACTGTAGCATGGAGAAGTTTAACCAAAAGGGAGTTCAAGGTCAAGGAAAAACCATATTCATACGCGGATTTGATCCTAGTGATGGTTTTGACAATGTATGTTTATGTGACATCGAAATTATTTATTACATACATTCCAATCCTATAATTTGACATCTATATAGGTTGCAATTGGGCATATCAGTTGGGTTGGGTAATTACCAAAATGCGGTCGGGTTAATCGAGTAGTTTTTGGTAAGGGTACTTTTATTATCCAAATTTTTACACTTGTTATAAATAAAAAGTGCGTTAATAATAGTTCGGCTCACTTGATCAGGTTAATAATCAAAACGTTGTAAATTATCACATTGGTTTATTGTCACATTTCCATTTTATAGAGTAAAAGTTATAATATTATTTTAATTACATTCTATGTTTTAATATAATGATTTAATAGGTTTTGTGGCCATACAGATATGTAATGCACCTTGTTTTACTTTGGACCCATTCAAGTCATTTTGACCCTTTCTCTTGGTAAGACATTTTATGTGACTCATTTGACCCGTTAGAAATAACGCAAAACCCGAATAGACCCATGTATAGGTAAATGAGGTGAAATTACCACTTCCAGGCACCAACATATTTGATAGAGGAACGATTATTATGTTCCTGTGTATTTATTGCCAAAATTGTTGTTCTCTTGCAGATTAAGAGTGCCCTCGAAAAGCATTTTGGGAAATGTGGAGAGATTTCACGTATGTCCATACCCAAAGACTATGAGGCTGGGGCTCCTAAAGGGTTTGTATTCTTCTAGTGCCTAGGACTTGCTTTTGACAGTTAATATTATTGATTGAAAACTGTTTGGGTCAGAACGGTTGCGCAAGGGTGCAAAATTGGTTGACCCACCAACTTTGTCTTCTTTAATTTTCATTAACAACTAACACATCAAATATGATTGGTTGGTTATTTTTGTTCAGATAATGATCAATTTCCTATATATATATATATATATATATATATATATATATATATATATATATAAATCTTGAGTTTCAGAAGTAGTTATTTTACATATATGGGATGATATATATATACCTCTCTCGTGCTTATTTCTTCTAAAGAATGTTTGTTGAATTGTGCAGAATTGCTTTTGTTGACTTTGTGGATCGTAATGGGGTCATGCAAGCTCTGCAACTTGATGGGTCTGAAGTTGCTGGATGTAGGCTAACTGTTGAGGAAGCTAGAAGGCAAAAAGGTGATGTTCGTGAAGGATCTGGATATGGAGTTCGTGGCTGGAGTCATGGAAGTGGCTCTGGTGTTTGTTGGGTTAGAGACGGCATCTCTGCTAGTACTTCAGGTAGAGGTAATGGTTCAATTGGTGGCTGGGGTAGAGAAAATGCCTCTGGCTCTGGCTCTGGCTCGGTTAGAGAAAGTGTCTCTGGTGGAGGTTCGCATAGAGAAGGTGGCTATGGTAGCACCTCGGGTAGAATAAGTGGCTTTGGTAGTGACTCACGTAGAATAAGTGGCTCTGGTAGCAGCTGGCATAGAGAACATACATCTGGTAGTAGCTGGCGTAGAGAAAGTGTCTCTGGTAGCGCCTCACATAAAGAAAGTGGATATGGTAGGGCCCTGCGTAGTGAAGGTGGTTCTAGTTACAGCTGGCATAGAGAAAGTGGTTCTGGTGGTGGCTGGCGCGGCGGTGGTGGTGATGGCCGCGGCTGGGGTAATGAGAATGGCTATGGCCGTGTTGGGGTTGGCGGTAGGGAACGTGGCTATGGTCGTGGTGGGGGTAGGGAAAGTGGCTATGGTCGTGGTGGGGGTAGGGAAAGTGGCTATGGTCGTGGTGGGGTTGGGGGTACGGAAATTGGCTATGGTCGTGGTGGGTTTGGTAGCAGTTTGGGATATCGTGGTGGCAGAAGTGGGTCTAATGGCAGTGGATGTAGCAGTAGCCATGTTGGGGCTGGAAGTGGTTGGGGCGGAGGAGGTGGATATAGCAGCAGCCGAATGGGTAGAATCAGTGGCGGATATGGTAGTGGTAGAGGTGGAGGAATTAGTAGGCCATAAACAAGCTTGGTAGCCTAAGAACTTGACTAAAATTACTCATTTCAAATTGTAACCATAGATGCATTTCACTATTCCAGTGTCTTTAGATGATGCATGGAAGTCACATTTTTGTGAAGTTTCGTTGGAATGTATCTAATTTTGCTATTATATTTATCTAACAAAACAAAAAAAAGAGAGGTTATTTTGTATGTATAAAACATCCCAAACTTGCTATAGTGCTTGCCCGATAGATTTCAATAGGTGACATGAGTTTTGAACGCTGTGGCAGCTGCCATGTTATTTGCTACGTCATTAGAATTGGTTCGACATCTGCAATGTTCCATCGGAATTACAATCATTCTTATTATGTGATCCCTTCCATACGGAATTAGTCAATTATGTTTGCATAGAAAATGGATTGGAAACTAATCCCCAAATAGTAGAAGTTAGAGAACTTGCCATTCAACAACCTTATTGACATTCTAAACCTTTTGGACCACAATCATCTATCGCGACAACTTGGGTTCAACTGCAGGAACTAGATCACCTTTGGTTGCCGAAACGAGAGTGATAACTTGGGTTCAAGTGCAGGAACTAGATCACCTTTGGTTAATGAGGTACGCTTGGTGATTATGTCGATTTATATTTATTTTTCCCTTGTTCTTTTCTTTTGCTCTATAGTTTCTGTTTTAGCAAGGAGTTCATTGCGATTCAGTAGAAATAAATTACAAAATTTTAGAAAAACATAGATAAAGAACTGCAAGTTCAATTCTAATTTTTTGCTTAGTCGTACTCTTAACACCACCGTTTTTACGGATCATTATCCGCAGTGACCAAACTTCCTACCACACATATTTGTCTTAAGGTAATCGCAAGTTTATATGGTCTACGTTGTCAAACAAGTTATCTTGCATTAACTTTCTATCGCATTTCCTTCTATCATCCCCCTAATCATGTTAGATCTGATTCATGTTACATTTTCTCAAAAAGATATCATTTTACATACATTATGTCACTTCAACAAAAAGACTATTTGTTCACACTTTTTTCCTTCACAATTTTAAAAGTGTGAATTTTTTGTTAAATTTCTCACACTTATAGATGTATATAAATTCATAACATTTATAAGTGTGATATATCATCACATTTTCACACATAAAAGTGTAAGAAAAAAAAGTTCACACTTATTAATGTGTATAAACATAAACTTGATCACAAAATTTTAAAGTAAACTTGTCACACCTCATTTCCTCACACAAAAAAAGTGTGAGCAAATTGGGTGTCACAAAATTTAGTTTAACACTTTTAAGCGTGATCAAGTTTATATTTGTACACACCAATAAGTGTGAACTTTTTTTTTCACACTTATATGTGTGAAAATGTGATAATTTTTCACCCTTATAAATGTTAAAAATTTATACACATTTATAAGTGTGAAAAATTGAACAAAAAAGTTCACACTTTTTAAAAGTGTGTAGAAAAAAGTGTGAACAAATAACTTTGTTGTTGTAGTGTTATATATATATATATATATCAATTGTCAAAGTATCATGTAGAATATTGTGTGGTACTAATTTTTTAATCGTAGTATTATTATTATCTTTCCTCTCAAAGCTCAACCTATATTCTAATTTTAATTAATTAATAAGTATCACCATCTTAGTCATCTATTCCCAATCTGTTTTATGATTTTATCCAAGACAATTATTCCATATTCCTAATTATTGAGCACAAACACAACCAAATAGAGGATCCAAACAATGAGACTAATTAATGTAAAAATCAACATGGTTTGAACTTGAAGATATATAAATTATATACCCATGCATATGTCTATGTCTTGGGAACTATAAAACACTTTTGAAGAGTTGTTAGCATTGACCAAAGAGCTACTATTAGTATATTTACTAAAAATCTTGTGTACCCACAAAATGACAACCAAAGAAACAAACATACTCTTGGTGACAACCTTTTACTTTTTCCCAAATACTTCAAAGTTTTCAAAGTGTGCATACGGTTTTTCACTACTAGACCAATTCATAAAATAATATGAGTATTAACTATAGTTTCCTGTTGTTTTCTCTAGACCAAAAGATCTTTGATATCATTTTTATGATATGCCTTTTAATAATTTTAGAACAAATGTGTTTGATTTGTCTTGTCCTTTTCATTTGTTTTACTACTGCTTTTCTTCCTATCAAGTCATCACTAAATTATAGTGAGAAATAATAGTAACCATTTTACACTGGTCTTCTTGTTTTTTACATGAATTACAATCAGTTAGTGACAAAGATCATATATTAGTACTAATAACTAGCTTATTATTGGAATATATATATGTACGTAAAATAAGTATTGAACTAGCTAGTAATCATTTTGTTTACGATCCAAAATCATTTGAATTTGGAGTAATTAAGGGACTTCGCTATTGCTTAATCAAGCGTGTGTTTTTTTTACCTTTTTATGGGTAATCTTACTATTTTGAACTTTTATCGAAAACATCTATCTTTATAATTAAAGGAGGAGACCCTCAATTATTTGTCAAAAATTTACCCATGTCACATCAAACAAATTTTATGTGTCATCACCATATAAAAGAAATTGATGATGTAGATTTTCCTACATCCTTATTTCAAATAAAGTAATATTCAATTAAAAATTATATTATAACTATTTTCATTTATTAAGGTAATTAATAAAATTAAATTATTACCATTTTAATTTAAAATAATATGTCATGTGATAACACTTATAATTTTTTATTATAATTCAAACTCATGACATCCTTTAATCTACTTTTTCCTTCTAATTTTATTTATAAAATCTTTTAGATTTTTCATTTTAATTTTAATTCTTCTTTCTCTAACTTTCTCTAACTCTCTCTTTTTATATATAAAAAAAAGATAAATAAATAAACTTTTAGTAAGTTATGAGAACTTGCTTTTAATGTAATTATATCTTTCATTAAAGTTAATTTGAATTTTTTTATTATCATCTTACAGAATAAGGGACTCAATATCCATTATTTAGTAAACTGAATACAAGCTTTATGGATAGACAAATCAAGTTCATCATTTCTATATAATGTAAATATATATATATATATATATATATATATATATATATATTTGACGTGTACTTCTATTAATTTTATATTACTTTTCAAATCTGTAGGTATATATTTGATTGTTGTAGAATGATTTATATTTTGTATATATATATATACATACATATATATATATATACATACATATATATACATACATATATATATATATATACATACACATATATATATATATGTGCATTAGTTATTTAATAAAATGTCTAAATTGTTATAGTAATTGTTACAATTTATTTTTTCCAAGAATATTAACATACGCATTATTTATCATATTGTTGCAATGTTAACATATTATAACTACAGAAAACGAGAAGGTCACAATGACTAGGCAATTGTTTTTAACTAGAAAAATGTCAACTTATAACATACATATCTTTTTTAATTATCTCATTTTATTAATATATCGTGGGGGAAAAATGTTGTTATTATTTATTTTTGAGGGGTTAAAAATTTATAAAGTATTATTAATAACGATAATAAAGTTTCTTTTAAAATCTGAAAGTTTCCCCATCTCATATACCGTTATAACTTATGATTCACATATTTTATAATGTTAACCGTGCATCGTACGGGTTTAACATTAGTATTATATAATACCCTTACTCAATTTTCAAATTTTATAAAAAAAAAGTATTTCCAAACATCCTAGCTAAGTGGTGGTGTTATTCAATTAGGTTGTAAAACTACACGTTGTATAAAAATGTGATGTATTTTCCATAAAAGTTATATTTTGAAATGATTAAGCAATGAATAATCACTTTTTTTTTTCTAAATAAAAATAATAAACAGAAAAGATAGAGGAATCAAATAGATCTTGAAAGTTGAAAGCTTTGGGGAAGGGGGAGAATATTCTATGAACACGAAAGATCAAAGACTAAAATCCAAAGATTAAATAATAAACAAAGTTAAAAGGTAAAAATATGATTAGATTATGATTAAGGGTTTGCCAGGAAAAGTCAGCCCACAAGTAGACGACTGCCCTCATTTCCAAAAATTCACTGCCTTTGTCAGTTATCTGCCTTTACTTACTTTTAAACTAACCTTTTTTTCATTTCTTCTTCTTTAATTTACCTCAAACACCTTCATTATTATTTCCCACAATATGTTTAATTACATTTAGTGCTACGAATATAAGAGTTATACCAATTTTTTTAGGATGAAAAAATCTACACCTACTTCAAATTTTATATATTTATTATAAGTGGCAAAATGAATAGGTTGGGTCGGCTCACGGGTCTAGATGAGTTTGAGCCTAAATGAGTCCGGGTCTAAATGGAGCATTTAGAATGATGAGTCTAAACGGGTCCGGGTTAAATGGGTCTTGGGTTGGGTCGACCTATCGAGTTTTTACCAAACTTTTTATTTATCTTAGTGAAATAAAAAATTACTCACTAGACCCATTGGTTATTTGTTACACAATTGTAGGTTATATTGAAAAACTCATTTAGACCCACACAAAAAATGGAGAGGAGACTTAACAAACCCAGGCGATCCCCTCATGACATATTAAATAAATTGACCCATAATTAACAAATGGGTTTAAAATTTTCACCTCTAATATTTATGATCTCACAATAATACACAGTGAACTTCTCGAGTTTGAACTTTGAACCAACAAATTCTAGATTAATTAAAGGATTCGTCACATGTCGTTAAGTCAAATGTTCTTTGATAGCTGAAATTGATTTTGTACAAACTGAAATTGTTGTAGTATCTTTTTGAAAAGAAAAAAAAAAACTGATTTTTAAATAATATAAGTTTTAATTATAATCTTGATAATGATACTAACCCTTACGTGTTTTATATTACTTTTGTAAATTAATGCCATGTTAACATGGATCCAACCAATATTTATATCATGTGAGATTCCTTTTTCATGTCTGGAAAGCCTTTTTGGGATATATAAGCTACCTACATGCATCTGAAAATATATAGTATCTATTCGGTATTATTAATAGTATATACTTATACTAACTTATATATCAAACTAAGCTTTATATATATATATATGCTTTTCTTCACAGAAAAGAATGCTAGCTATCACTTATAAAAGAAAAGAATATGATTAACTACTACTACATCCGTCCCACTAAAATGTCATGTTTGACTTTTTGAAGTGTTTCTTTTTAAACTTTGACCTTAAATATCTTTATTTGTGTTATAATACGTGATGCAAAATGTACGAATGAGTTGGGGTTTAAATGTATTTTTATTGGTATAATTTTCATCATATATTATACAACACAAATAAAAAATATTTAAGATCAAAGTTGAAAAATAAAGATTTTAAAAAGTCAAAATATGACACTTTGAATAGAATGACGGGAGTACTATACTTCGAAAGAAAATTAAAAAAACTTAAGACGTATCTTTTAATAGATAAAATATGTGTATATGTATTACGCTACGGATCGGAGTATATAATTAAACACTTTATTTGAGAAAAGAAAAAAAAATGCAGGTTGTGCATGACATTTTGATTTAATCGATCAACAGCATATGAAAGTTTAACAGTTTTCATTGAGAGTCAAACTGGCCGGCCATTGATACGTTTTTATTTTCACTTTTTCAGTTTTCTCTCGTTCATTTCGTCGCTTCCTTTGGATTTATCTCTTCACCACGTGTACTCATTTTACTACATTATTTATTCATTCAAACATTGCAATCTTCCCGTTTTATCTCAAAATAAGTGTCTCATTGGTAACTCACACAGTTTAAGGTAACATATAATGATTCGTCGGTCATTTTAAGAATCAGATTTTACTTTTATCATTTACTTTACGCATATAGTGTTTTGTGAGAAAAAAATGTATGTAAGTGTAGAAAAGTAAAGTTGATTGTACATTTTTAGAAGTGAATACTTATTTTGTGACAAACTAATTAAAATGAAAATGTAAACATTTATTTTGAGACATAAATAAGGGTAAATGGTTGCTTAAATTAAAATCCACATAAGTAAGGGTAAATGGTTGCTTAAATTAAAATGCACCTAGGTTTACATTCAAACAATTATGAATTGATTATAAATTGCATTACTAACATTGTTACTCTAGTACTAAAGAATGGTATAACTATTTGTATATGTATACATTCAACTTTATTAAAAAAAAATCTATAGTATATATGTATGTAATTTTAAACGCTTTTATTGTTTTTATCAAATTTTCGATCAATAATCTATATTGGATTGTATTTTTGATGATACGTCATTCATATATTATTCTATGTGTTATCCATATAACTTGACATATCATCAAAAAGACACGTCAATATAATACATACAATAAAGTTTATTGAAAATTAAATGCATAAAATAAAAACGTTCTTTATTGGATACATATTATAGTAAAATTGAATCTATTTACAAATATTAATCCCTGGAGTAATTGAGCAACAATAACACAAAAAAGTATCTAGCTTCAAGTATTTTAATATTTTACATTTGTACGTAATTCTTTTATCAATTACATGAAACTGATTCAATACTCAAACCCTTAGTTATATAATACTTTGACTTAGTAATTATAACATGTATTGTGTAAAAAAATAAAAACCTTTAAAGTTACTTGTTTACCGATTTTAAATAAGACCGCCATTCTCAACCCAACCCTTACATTTTTATAATAATCGACGTTGTGTGTTTATTCGGAGTGGAGTTTTATATAAATTATTAATATTAATCCCCGACAAAAAGTGGTTCCACGACCATACACATACACATAAATATATATATATATATATATATATATATATATATATCAATTGATTAATAATTAAAAACGTACCACGAGTGAAAGATAGAGAGATAGTGAGACTTGTTTTGTTTGCTATAATTAAGAATGTAACCTTGATTAGGTCTTGCTCATTCCATTCCATTTTCTTATTTTTTTTCCAACTTCATTCATTTTCTTATCACACCACTACTACACTCTACTCACGAATTCAGTGCAACATCATCACCTACTTCATACATTCGAAAACACGAAACCAACAACAATCATCAATCATATCAAAGGAGGTCGATCAAGATGTTAGAAAAGCTATTAACAGAAGAAAACGTAATCCAAAATGGTTTCGCGCACCCACCACCTTCTTCTGATCCCCCCACCATCAAGAAAAAAAGAAACCTTCCAGGAACTCCAGGCAAATACACACTAATTTAAACCTATTTCTTTCATTATTATGTAAGATTTCAATGAAGCTAGCTAGATATATTCATGAATGAACTCTAGCTAAGTTTATATGAACATCTTGCTACTATGTGTAACTCAAATGGATCTTATGATCCTACCAGAAGTTGTTTTTTCGAAGAAAAAAGTGATGCATATACATAAAGTGCACGGATCATTTACGTGTGTCGTACATCATTTAGTTTTCGTGTACAAATCACCTCTCACTATTTAAAATAATCTTTGTATTGTAAAAATGATAAAAAGCTAGTCCTTTTGTTCACTTGCTATCCTCTTGAAGAAAACCTAACTTGCAATCCTCTTTTTAGTCTTATTTATTTCAGATATATTTGTTGATTGTAAATAATAATCTTGTTTGTTTTTTTTCACAAATTTGCAGATCCTGAGGCAGAAGTGATTGCGTTGTCACCAAAAACACTAATGGCAACAAACAGATTCTTGTGTGAGATTTGTGGGAAGGGATTTCAAAGGGATCAAAATCTTCAGCTTCATAGACGAGGTCACAATCTACCATGGAAGCTTAAACAACGAACAAGCAAAGAAGTGAGAAAACGCGTCTATGTGTGCCCCGAAAAGTCATGTGTCCATAATCATCCATCAAGGGCACTTGGAGACTTGACTGGTATTAAGAAGCATTTTTGTAGAAAACATGGTGAGAAGAAATGGAAGTGTGCAAAATGCTCAAAGTGTTATGCAGTGCAATCAGATTGGAAAGCTCATTCCAAAACATGTGGGACTAGAGAATACAAGTGTGATTGCGGAACCATTTTTTCAAGGTAACTTTTTCAACTCAAAAGTTAACAACATATGCATACATAAGGAAATTAATCCCTTGTTAATCGTTTCATTGAAATACATATTTTATTAAGTATATATAATAAATTCAACTTATAAATTTTTTACTTCACAATAACAACTCTTAGTATGCATATATATAGGTATAGGTAGTTTGATTATAAATTAATGAAATTAACTAATGCATTTAACTATGTTTATCATGAAATTATAATTATAGTACGTACAACATATCTTTAGTTTTTAAATATAGACTATAACTATTTCATGCAAAAAATGAATAAAATATAAATAAGCTATGTTTAGTATCATTGGTTCAAGGGTGACTCACCATCCATGAACTCTTTTGACCATTATTATTCACATAAAGACTGGTCAATCCAAAATTATTGCACAAAAAATATCGACCACTATTTATGTTATGTTGTCATCAAAAATATAATGTTAAACATTATAGGTGATTTTAAGTTTGATTGAAGCTACAAACAACCCCGAGTTCATTATATTGCTAGATAATCAAATATCGATCGTTGACACGCAATAAGTTTATACGTCAGCACTATATCCAGATAATGAAAATGACCCATAAATAGCTTCAAAAAGAATGGATTACACTTTTAATTTTGGGTCCAAATTTGAATGGCCAGCAAAAACAGCTAGCAATCGAACATGTTTTACCTTATTAAAAATGATTTCATTCACTCTGGTTGTTTTATTTTCCAGAATTTTGTGGGATGTTTTGATATAAAGGAACATGTATATGAAATCTTATTAATCTAGATAGTTAAGTCAAAATTTAGGCCTTTGATGTTACTTTTTGTTATTAATCATGGAAATGCGAAACATGTGCAGGAGAGACAGCTTCATAACTCATAGGGCCTTCTGCGATGCGTTGGCTGAGGAAACCGCAAGGGTTACAGCCGCATCTCATTTCAACAACGTAACACAACCAGGATCAGTTGGAAACGTAAACTACCATTTCGTAGGACCACCGGTTCTTGCTGGTCCCACCATGGCTCAACACTTCTCCAACATATTCAAGCCCATTTCAAACAACCATGAAAACCACCTTGACCCTACTAGACAAGACGGACTTTCACTCTGGACGCCTAACGGTAATAGTAATAGTAACAGTAATAATAACGGCCTTAATGATCTACAAGACATGCATCAATTAGGATCAGTTTTGTATCAACCAAACCACCCTCCACCACCTTCCGATTATAATCAATCAAATTGGGGCGTCTTTGGAGTGAACACCATTTCGGCTAATGAGGTAAATCTAAATACACCTTCATTATTCGACACTCAAAACCCTTTGCACCAAAAACACGCGTCCACAGCAAGTATGTCTGCAACCGCTTTGTTACAAAAGGCAGCACAAATGGGGTCGACCTCGTCTGTCACAACAAACAATTCGTCGGTCCTAGGAGAATTTGGACTTAAGTCTAGCAACACTTGTCCAATTTCAACTACTACTACTATTGCTACTACAACTCCTCTAGTTCAAGATGAAAACAAGTTTTGTGGGTTGTACGGTACCAGTCCAATAATCATGGAGAACGATTTTTCGAGTTTGGAACAAATGTACCCTCCTAGTAAAAGAAGGCATATACAAATTGAAGAAAATCATAGAGGGCAAACAAGGGATTTTCTTGGAGTGGGAATTCAACCAATCTGTCACCCAAGAATGAGATTTGATCATGTGTAAAGGGGTTGAAATTGCATGAGATATAAAGAGATGATTCATGATATGATACATGCATATTCAGATGCTTATTTGAAGACTTTTAAGAAAATGATATGTATATGATGGTGGCTTTTTGATTTGAGAATTGAAAAAGGAAAAAAAGGCTAGTGTTGGTAGTGGTGAGGCTAAATAAGAAATACAAAAAGTAGGTCCTTTAAAACTCCATTATTGTTCATCTTTAGTGTAGTATCCTCCTGTTACATTTTATTTTAATGAAAGAGTTTTATAACTGAACTATATAAACGTTCTTTTTTTCTTTTTCCTTTTGGCATAATACAGTTGTATATACATATTGCCGATTATTATCAAGATTTATGCTTTGACAATATATAACTTCAAAGTTGCTAGATTACTTCAACAACAACAACAACGAATAGTATGCATGCTATGAGGGAGGTAAGATCAGACACTCGTACCTCTATCATAGAGTAGAGAAACCAGAAAGACCTCCGACAAATGAATGTGTGTATATTAAATTATTATTTTTAATTGTTATTTTATAATATCACAATCACAATATCAGTATATAACCATGAAAGTTTATAGCTCTATAACACTGTAATTAGAGTAAATATTTAAGCTATTTCCCAATATTTATAAACATGCAAAAAATAAGTGACATCAAAAACCTTTTATTAAACCCTCCAACAATTTCTACCCAAGGTATGGAAATTTTGATTATCAAGCGTGGTAGACACTAGTAGTCTAGTACTATATAAAGTGGGCCTTGGGCTCTGGTCACCCCATTTTTATTGTATAAATACTTGTTTAGTCCGTGTTCACCAAAATCCTTTATGGGCCTGAGAGAAAATAGTCGAGCCACCCAACATTCAATAGCGGTAGAAATTGACACCAAGCTTTTTTATAGGGTTTACGAAATGTACTATAGAAATTAACGAATTGTTTTATAGTTCAATAAATTTGTACACAATTAGGTACATTTATAAATTATTCATTAACCATCAAACTATTTATCAAATGATATGTGCATACACACACATTTTTTAAGCTTAAATATGTACATACAAACACATTCTTGAGGCCCCTAAGTTCTGACCTTAAAAACGGTCATAAATTATGAGTATTTTAACTTTTTAGCAAAAATATTTTGCACCCCTAAACCCTAGTTATGACTACCCACTGCCTATATATATATATACAGGGGTAATTAGATGGAGTATATATTTTACATGTATTTTTACTTAATTTTTTTTATAGTTATTGGTTAAAGTCTTGGCTTCATGTATACTTCAAGGTGACATTCCAACAGAAGTATATGGAGGGAGAAAGAAACAAAGATCGACGCCTGGTTGCCCCATCTGCACTCAATTACTCCTACTTTTCTACTTATTTTAATTTTATATTTCGATTAATTAATTATTGCAAATTGCAAATATTATAATCATATTATTCTGGTTGGATGTTTGTTTCTAATCACCGTGATCAATTAGTTTACATTTCAGCCCCTTGTGTATTGCATAATTGCCAAACGACTCCCTGCTCTCAAAGAGAAAAAAAATAGATGTGTGTATTCTTTCAATTCTAAAATTAAAATTTAGTTTTTTTTTGTTTTTTTTTTTAAAAAACACCTTAAAACCAAAGATAAATTTTATACATAGGTATAGAATAGAAGTTCATTTGAAACCTTTACCTAATGATTTTTGGACAAAATCGACACACATATATCAAAATTATTCTAAAACCCTTTGTATATCGTTTTATATATTACCTTTTTCTTGTATAATATTCTTTTCACAGTAACCAAATTCTTACACTGAAATAACAAATTTAACGTTTCATCATATGGTATTAATAATAACTTATAACACCCAAATTGTTCTATCTATGTATCTATGTATCTATGTATATTCTAATTGCCTAATTAATTATTAAAAAACATTTTGATAATAGTTTTGATGTAGTTATATATAATCTTGAAATAGAAGGGTGATATTGTAACTAACCAAATGTGAAGATAAAAGTTGTACTTAATCAATAAAGTATTTTCTACAACATGGAAATCAACTATCAAGCATATGTATTTATTTGGTACAAAACTTGATATCCAAGCTATTCATTTTCAGTTCGACCCTCTACCATCCATATAATATTATTTAGTATACATACCACGTAGAATTAGGTCTTAATTAACTCTTGATGATCATACTTCAATTTATTCTGATTAAATATAACTGTCATATAATATGATGATGATAATATGAATAATATGTTATTCGTGGTTTGATAATTATATTTTCTATTTCTACATGATTGGATTGAGCTCACTATACCTATAAATTGAAGAAAATAATACTAGTAATAAATAAATGATTAAGTCCCTAAATTGAGGTATGAAAATGATTTGTGTAATACAATAATGTAAAGCAAGACAAGATAGGTATATAATAGGTGAAAGGTAACAATCTACAAAACAGTACTAAAAAGCATTAAGAGATGACAAACATAAAGAATAATATACCTTCCCAAATCCTCAAGATCAAACAGGATATATGCACCACCTTACCTCACATGCTACTATACACATATATAATTTTAATCTATCTCACAACCAACTTTGCCCCTTTATATTCTTTCAAAAACTGATTAAACAAGAACGGTGACCGATGACTTGGTGCAACGACTGTAGCGATGCACCTGGAGTTATCATAAGGAAAGTCTCATCATGTAACGATAAAAACATCGAGGATCATAACAAAACAATGCCTTGTCCTTCTTGTGGTTATCGAATTAAGTGCAATGTAAAGGTTTGGTTTTCTATAATTGGTGTATATTAAATTATACTCATTTGTGTTTTTCCCTTATAATAATGTAGTTTAATTGGGTGATCCATGTCTGTTGCAGGCTCGAATTCATGATCTACCGGGATTACCAGCTGGAGTGAAGTTTGACCCAAGTGATCAAGAACTTCTTGAGCATTTGGAAGCAAAGGTGCGTCTAGATTCACATAGGCTGCATCCTTTGATCGACGAGTTCATACGTACACTTGAAGGCGAGAATGGAATTTGTTATACTCATCCTGAGAAATTGCCAGGTACATAGTGTCCAAAGAGTTTAATATAGACCATTTAACTTTGGGATTTTTTTTCTATATTAAAAGGTAGGGTTGTTCATATTCGATTTATAAATTGTACGGAGTAGTATTTTTTATCATTTGATTCCTTTATTTTGTTTTTATAGTTGTTCAATACTTCAATCGAGCGTAAAAAATGAGATGATTTTTTGTAAAATTTGAAGCTAATACATGGCCCATTTGATACTAATTGCACTGCCCAAAATGCTTACATTTACACAATTCATAGAAAAATCAAACGCTACTCAAGTACGACTCAACCATTTAAACAGAATAAGAATTTTTTTTATTGTTTTTAGCTTACAAGTAATGACTCGCTGCGCCCCAAATTAAGTATGCATATTTCTATTTTGATTTGTCTCAAAATAAGTGTCCATATCAAACTTTTAACCAATCAAAATGATTTTCAATCATCAACATGAAAGTTTATTGGTTCACAATTGAGATAAGTGTAACTTATTAAACTCTGTGTAATTCGGTTTATTTCACAAGTTATCTCAACTTTATTGTATATAACCTTTAGTGAGCTTCCTGTTTGAATAAAACAAGCAGTTTAATGACATTTGTATACTTGGAGAATATATCTTACTCAAAAATCTTTAAAGGTACCATGACATATATAATGCAGGTCAATTTGTTTTATAAAATGTACTAATTGATTAATTATTATTTTATATATTAATGACGCCGTGTGTATAGGAGTAAGCAAGGACGGTATGGTTAGACATTTCTTTCATAGACCATCGAAAGCGTACACAACTGGAACTAGGAAACGAAGAAAGGTGCATAGCGAAATTGATGGGAGTGAGACTAGATGGCATAAAACAGGCAAAACTAGGCCAGTTCTTCTGCAAACTAAAGTCAAAGGCTACAAAAAGATACTTGTGCTTTACACGAACTATGGGAAGCTAAAGAAGCCAGAAAAAACAAATTGGGTTATGCACCAATATCATTTGGGCAACAATGAAGACGAAAAAGAAGGCGAGTTGGTTGTCTCCAAGATATTTTATCAAACACAGCCAAGGCAATGTGCTAGTTCCAACATTGTGAAACCAAATGGGCGAAATGTACATGAAGGCATTCATGGTTCTAATAACACCACCTACATTGAGTACTTCGGCCCAAAACTCGTTTCTTTTCAACAAAATCTTCAACACACCTGTGATTTGAATTCAAACGATGGATCTTCTGGGGTACCATGAATATATTTCGTTGAATTACCCTTTGTCATTCAATCAAAACATCAGGAGTGCAGTGAGTATACATCTTCTAAAATAAATATACAGGATGAGTTAATTATGGCTAGCTAGCTAGTATCCTCTGGAGAGAAAAAAAATACATATATTGGAATAATAAGGAGAGGTGTCTCTTTTGGTGGATGTTAAAAAACCATAATCTTCTATGACTTTCAGATCAAGATTAATATATATTGAGTACTTATTCCTAGCTAGTTAGGATATTGATGTCCATAATCATCCATACTTACTTAACTTATAACATGTAAAAATAAAATGGATGATTTCACATCTGTTAGTTTAATTAATTTGTTCTATTAGTTGACATTTATGTATACAGTCTCATACATTTTCCTCCTATCATTAATATATCGTCTAAAAAACTTATCTGATTCTCGTTCTTCTAATAAATAAAATCTGGTTTCCACTAAATTGAACTATTATTTCGATCAAGAACATACTCAAAAACGTGGAAGAAGACATAAAGAATTGGCATAAAAGTTGACAATTCGCCCATGTAAGTTGTGTATAAAATCCATGTAAGAAGTCAATGTTGACAAACAAGGGAAGAATGACAAAAGGCAAATTGTTATACCAAAGTATTGGGTTGTAGAATTACTTTGTAATGTAATGTTGGATCTATGTTCTACTTGGTATATATTAGCAGTACATTTTAAAAGTCCGAGTCTTGGGTTTTTCTGTAAATCTATAAAGTTTCGTTTGACAAATTATAAACGTATTTCATGCCAAATGTTACTATATAAACTCAAATATGTTAAGAAAATAATCATCATATGAGACACGGAGTTAAATTTTATTTTGTAACAGGGAAAGTCATGTAATTTTTAAGTAAATATGTGATGGGAAAGAGTCAAATGGGTTATAGGGCCATCCTCAATGTAATTCCGGGTGAGAGGCCCAAGTTATAGGGGCTTCCTCAATATACATATGATCCGAATCCAGTAATAAAAAGTTAAAAAGTTCAGTTAAGATGTGATGAACTGACAATACATAGATAGATTTGATATATTTAGAAGTTTGATCAATAATCCTATATGGTTTTGGAATCAGATGGTCAACTGCATTTTGAATGAATAAAGGGGTAAGCGATCTTAAACATTGATTTATGTGATCAACAACTTAAATTCGTAACATTATAGTTTACATAAAAGTCAATGTTGCTATTAAGCAGTGAATCTTGATCGTTGATCACCGAAATCAATATATGGTTGATATAGCATGCCCTAATGGTTATGTATGTGTATATACCTATGATAGTTAAGATGAAGAAAGACGAATACACTTATACAACACAATGGAGGATTTAATTGACTGCAGTCACTACTCACTAAACTAGTTATTCAAATATATATATATATATATATATATATAAACTTAGGATCCTGTGAAAACAAGAGTATTTCGTGAAAACGGTGAGAACACATCTCATCCCTTCATTTTTTGATAAAAAAATATGATTTTGAAGGTGACACTTTTGTAAATACTTTGAAGTTTGATTTTGAAGGGTTCACATAAGGATGGTTAGGTTAAGTTAAATTTTTTTGCTTCACAGTAGTTTTAACATGGTGAAGTTTTATTTGATTTTTGTTAACAACAATATTTGAAGTAGTGAATTGATATGTATAAATATTAATCTCTTCAAAAACTAATGTTAACAAAATAATATTTAGTTAATCTCATTAAAACTATGAGAACCTATACAAATAAAAATTTATAGCATCATAACGTTATCTTAAAAAAAATAAACTTAATTAACCTCACAAAATGATGTGAAGCTAAAAAAAACTTCACATAGTAAAATGATGTGAAGATAAAAAAAAAAACTTCACATGAGCAAAATGATATGAATCTAAAAGAGAAAAAAAACTTCACATGAGCAAAATGATGTGAAGCTAAAAAAAACTTCATATGAGCAAAATGAGGTGAAACTAAAAAAAAACTTCATATGAGCAAAATGATGTGAAGCTAAAAAAAAGCTCCACGTGAGCAAAATGATGTGAAGCTAAAAAAAAAGCTTCAACATGAGCAAAATGATGTGAAACTAAAAAAAAAACTTCACATGAGCAATATGATGTGAAACTAAACAAAAAAAAAATTCACATGAGCAAAGGTAATGTGAAACCTCCAAAATCAAACTTCAAAGTATTTACAAAAGTGTCACCTTTAAAATCAGGTTTTTTATCAAAAAATGAATGACTAAGATGTGTTCTCACCGTTCTCACGGAATCCCCTTGTTCTCACCAGAACTCTAACTCTATATATATATATATAGTTGATTTGATTGATAAAAACAAGATATGTGAAAAAATTAATAATATTTGGTTATAAAGCTATGGAATGAATTATTGCAAGGAGTAGAGGGTTTTGGAATGTAAAGAGGGGACCTTTTGTCTAAAATATAAAAATTAAGATTTTTGAATTTTGATAGAGAGAGAGAAAGATGGATATATGGATGAAAATAACACAAGATTAATAATTGATGTATGTATGTTGAGGTCGCCTCGACTCTCTACATGCAAGTCTTTATCGGTCCCACACTCAATTATAAAGACATATATGTCTCTTAGCTTGTATATGATATATGAGATTTTTATAACAAAGGCTTCTAACTAATATATATATTCTTCTAAATTAGAGATGGGATTTTTTAAAAGATTGAAAGACCGTTTACTTCAATCTTAGAGGGTTACATTGACTGATTGACAATATCAATGTTCAATTATATGTAACTCAAGCTCAATTGATGATGAGCGCGAACAAATTTGTCATACTAACAGTATACCCGCACAATGCAGCGAAAATTTTATATTCAAAATGACGTAGAGTTGATGTCGATAATGTTAATGTATGACATTGTACTTGTATAGAAAATACTAAAAACTTAAAAAAAAAATCACTCTATCTACAATGCAATTTAGTTAATCAACCTTGATGTATAATAATTATATAGAGAAGGAAAGCTCCAACATTTTGTTTACAAACCAATGTGGGATCAACTCCTTACATTTGATGTTCAATAATATGCATTAAGTTGTCCCACATTGATAAGTAAAGTAAATCATTAAATTTTATTCCTTCTAATTAAAGATGTTGAAAATTAAAATTAAGAAGTGAAGTAGAGATGCTTTATATGTAGTTAAAGATATAGTACAAGGTATTGGATTCAAGGTCTCACACTCATATAATCACAACGGGTAAGTGAGCCTAGTTTTATGGATGCATAGTCGGTTATCTAACCTTTTACCTCAAATTAACATCACTTATGTTATTGCTAAAAGAAATTCAGAGTAAAAAAAAAAGTCTTACTTTCTATACCATTTATTTATTATTAAATTAATTTTTTTGTACTTTTTATATACTTTTTCAAATCATTCTTTCTTACATTCTGTACCTTTCTGTACATTTTATATACTTTTTTTTTTTTTATCAGAAAATGGTATGGAACGTAGATTTAAATGGTATATAAAAATATTCCAAACAAAGAAAGGAAATGTTTGTTAAAAAGGAAGCAAATTATTATTCGAAGTAAATAAATAACAGTGTGTAATTAATAAATAATTATTGTCTAATACTAGTGATATTTTAGAGGGGTATTTAATTTGCATAATAAACGTACGTTTGCTGGGACCAAATTAACGAGAGAGATATGTAGCATCATAACAAAAAGGTCAATTACACGGACACATTTTTTTTTTATTCCGATACGACATTTAATCAACTTCTTTTCCAATTTCCTATATTGTTTATTTATTTTCATGTACAATTATACTATTATGATGATCGTGACGCTTTAATTTATGGGTGATGATATTTTTATAATTAATTTAATAAATCCACCATAACCATACATCAAGTATTTATACATTACAAATAGGTGATGTATAGTTGTAGTGGATAAGCTTATTTTCACTTCAAGTTGTAAAGATTAATTCGTAATACCGTACAATGTTATGCACACAGTGGATCATATATATTGGTACAGCGAAATTGATGTTACGGAGTATTTTATTGGCCAATATCAACACGATTGACCTTTTCAACTCTCTGTTGGAGTTTTCATTTGTTTTTTCTTTATCAATTGTTCATAATGGTTGTGTAAATAAATTTTTTTGCAAATAAAATAAGAGTACGAAAGATGATAAGGTCAACGACCTAACGATCTCGAAGTAACTTTTTAATCATTAGATTATGAATTTAAGTTTAGTGATGAATAAGCATTAATATTGTTGTTTGTGTATTAGTTCATCCGTCTCACTTTAATTATTGAGTAAACTGCATGGATGGTCCTTGTGGTTTACACACATTCCCGCCGCTGGTTCATACACTTTGTTTATTGTATGGATAGTTCAAAAACTCAAAACTTGTTGCTAACTTAGTCCTTCCTCTACCTTAAATGACTAAAATACACGTAGTGATAATATCTATTTTCCTTGACCAGATGAGGGTATTCTAGTAATTTTAGGTTGATGAGGGACTAAATGTGCAACAATTTTTGAACTTTTGAATTGTCCATACAACAAATAAAGTATAGAGATCAACGGTGAGAATGTGTTCAAACTAGAAGGACCATTCACGCATTTAACTCTTAATTATTCGAAAAATTAACTTTGTTTTCCAAATAGTAAAATTGTTCAAATGCAAATAATAATAATAATAATAATAATATAATAATAATAATAATAATAATAATAATAATAAATAAATAAAAAAAATAAAAAAAACTTATTGGACTCTTAAAATTACCCTCATTTATTACTTTTATAGATTCATCAACCTATTAAATATATTAAGTCAAACATCTTAAATTATAATATAGACAAACCGAATTGTCCAATCGGACAATTTAGATTGAACTATTTGGTTTCGATTATTTAGTTTTTTGGATCAGTTTGGTTCAAAACCGGATATTTATTTTGGTTTTTGGATTGGTTTTAGTTACCAATGTAGAAACCGAATTATAATATATTTTGGTAATACTTTCAAAATATGTACAAATTAATTAGGTTAATCACTGAATATCATGCATATTTATACCATTATTAATTTTATTCACCGTTTATTACAAATTTCTTAACTATACCTTAGTTTTGTCTTGCAAATTATTATATTTTTGTCACGAACTTAAGAAACGTGCTAATAACTTTTGTTTTATAATCAAGTTTTTTGATTTTGTTTGATTGTTTATATTATTAATATATGAAAGCATAAGCCGAATAGTAAAAAACGAATAAACCGAATAGTAATTCGGTTCGGTTCTTGTATTTGTTCGGTTCGATTCGGTTTCAATTTTTGAAAACAAAAAACCGATCGGTTTCATCTATTAGGTTCGGTTTAAACCGAATTAACCGTATGAACACCCCTAATTATATAGGAAATAATGACGATGTTAATTACAAATTTAATTCATCAATCAAATTGTTTAATTTTATGAAATTAGCTCAAATTTAGGAAATTATGACATCATAAATATAAATGATTATTAACAAATATATAGAACTCCTAATCAAGGTCAACTAATAAATTTAGGTAAATTGATTCAACTCTTAATCGAGGTTAACGAATAAATTTGGGTATTTAACATTCGTTTATATATAGGATTTCTAAAATAGAGCATTATAAAGTAATCCAACGATAATGCAAATTGTTGTCATCATCTTTATAAGTTATTTTTTTAACAAAACAACTAAAAATTGTACAAAACATTAAACTATTTGTGACATCATCATTTAAATTAAATTAAATTAATCAATTGAACCCCTTTATTTATTTAGTTTTTATATTATTTATCAAAATCAGATTATTCAATTAGATCTTTGCTAAATTATAACCTCTATTTAAATGTAACAAATCAACACCATGTGTGTATATATGGGTTTAAGCAATTGCCTATTAATTGATTTTTAAGTTTACATTTTTTACTTTAATTATAATAAATAGTTTTGTTAAAAATACTTAAGAAAAAATATTGTACTTACCAAACTTAAATTACATGAAAAACTTTATCAAATAAAGCTTGCTTTTCTAATAACAGAAAGAAAAAAAAAACTTGAAGTTTAGTAATGGTAAAAAACAGTTGTGATTTATAATATGGGTGAATATATTATCAAAGGACACACAACTTATATTCCAAAGATGTGATTAATGTTGTAAGCCACATCAAGCACATAACTTTTAAGATTGTTAACTTCTAATTTGTCATATATACTTTCATTTTCGTTATTTATAAGACGATTCCTTTACGATTCAATGCTCTTTTATTTATCATATATGAATGATATCCTAAACAAATCTATTCTTCACTTACTCAAATTTGTACCACTGATAGGTATATATACATACTATCTTAAATAAAATTTAATTTACAATATGCATAGCTTTTTAACCACATATAAAACGATACAGCCTTATCATATACAAAATGTTCGTACTTATGAAAAATCAATAACAAGTGTCAGTACGTATACACGGGTTTGAGGACTTAAAGATTAATTAATATACTAGTAATGATATGGTATCAAAATGTCATAAATAATCAAACTCTTTCTCTTAGGGTAACGCCTGAAAACGGAGGTTGAAACTTGAAACATATTTATCGATTAGCGTTAAACATATTAACATACTTCGTTCTTTTCGATCAACGTGTTCCTTTTAATAATGCACACAGTTTAAAAAATATACTCTGTATAATCATTATATTGTCATGCAATGAATTTTTATCATATCTTTACCACATATATAAACCTTTTAAACTAGTTAAACATCAACGTGATTACTAATTTTGAAATAACTCAAAATATTAAACTAGACAATTCAAGTGAGACGAAAGGAGTAATAATGATAACTTTTCAAAGTACATTAAGTAATTTTAGAAAGTACTAAGTAGCTACGTGTTTGGTTTAAAGTTTGGAATCACCATAAGTTTGGATTTTAAAATCTCAAACCTACCAATCTACTTGGATTGACAAAGAGAAAAATACATGCTAGGTTTACAAAATAAATTTACAATATGAGGTGGATCAATCAAGTGAAAGTAGAGAATTAAGAAAGATAACAATTCATGTTACTTATTATGTCATTTTTTATATTTTTGTTTGTAAAATTTTTGTAACTATACCATTTCTCATTTGAAAAATGTTTTACATTGATGGGTTTGATTCCCATTTCTTAAAAATTACACCCATTAATCAAACATTATCGTCTGCAATGAAACCATTCCCTCATTCTCAGTCCCATAAATCAAACCCAGCCTAAATGCACGAGCATGTTGGCTTTGCTTATTCCACGAAAAAGAGTGTTATGTTATTTATCTAACTAACCCGTGTAACTTTGCACTTTTAATCAAAACTAGCTCCCTTAATATCATTAGTTACTTAACAAGGAAAAGTAGATATATATTTAAGGTAGAGCAATATGTAATCGATCTCTCTATATTTTCAGACCAACTTGGGTTACTCCCCACTCGTCAAAGAAGTCGCAGAAAATATTAAAAACAACTCACGAGGGCACCATTTTTATTTACGCATCATATATAATTTCTTGAAGCTCCCAAAAAAAGCTCACCCACAAATCACACACTGTCCATTATATATATTTTACTACTACATTACACTTCTGTCTATAGATATGATATTATATATAAGATCCAAAACTTCCAAAAAGATTTGCATAAATACAAACAAACAAGACCCCTCTCAATGACTCAACTCAAATTTTATTGTGGTTGAGATCCATCCACTCTCACATTGCAATAAGCCAATTCTTTCATACCAATATTAATTAATCCCCCATTATTTATCATACATTCTCACTTCTATTCTTTCTTCAATCAAAGTTTCAAATATTATTCGTCCCATTTTCATGCAAGTAATCATCATTTAATCGATCTCTACGCGTAGTATAATATATACTACTACTACGTACACAACTTGTATAGATAGCTATATCCAAAGTTTAGATCATCACGAACGTACTTTGTAATTAAGTTGTGGTAATGTTAGCTGTGGTATCACCTCTAGAAAACAACACCGGAAGAGATGGAAGAGATCATCAAGGATGTGAAATGGTTGCGTTTTCGATGGAGGATGAGTTCCCGGACTTTTCGGATGATAATTTGTTGGAAAGTATTGATTTTGATGATTTATTTGTGGGGATGGATGATCAAGATATGTTGCCTGATTTGGAAATGGACCCGGAACTTCTTGCAGGAGATTTTTCTCTTAGTGGGGGAGAAGATTCATCTGAGTTTAATAACAATAGTGTGACATCGTTTTCGGGTGATCAAAAAGTTGAGGAATTGATATCAAGAAAAGAATCAGAAGTCGTGAGCAAAAGAGATGGAAGAAATGAAGCTAGCGCTACTACGAATCCAAATCGAAAACAGAAAGAAACCGATAGAGCGAAATCGTCTTCTGATAAATCTAAGAGTTCATCACAAGGCAAGAGGAAAGTTAAGGTAAACGAAGTAATCTAGGGTTCCTTTAATAAATAAAAAGAAATTATTATATATGTAATTCTAGGGTTACTATCTTATTCATTAACTAGAATTAGGGTTTCTTCTCTCATTTTTATTTGTTGGACCAATCAACACTTACTATACAGTTTAAGATTTATTTAAAAGGTTGCTAAGTTATCACTCAAACTTACAATGTTTTTAGTGTTATATATGTCTTGAAATCCAGTTAAGAACAAGTTAGATTCCTAAGAAATATTCCTATTGGGCATCAACAAAATGGATAAAGTTAATTTATTGTAAATATGGTTTGTATATAGTTCACGGGTTGCCTACTCATCACGGGTATAGTCTGAATGAAACATATATGCAGCCTTTATTGTAGATAAAATTACAACTATTGACAGATCCCAATAAGTACATTGAACCTTCTGAAAAACTAATCAATCAAGTTAAGAATGTCGTTACTTAAATAATACAAATGTTAAAGTTTCGCTGTTGGGTCATTTGTAGATATCATCAAATTTATTCATTTGAAGAACAACTATTGAAGATATATAGGGTAGAACTTAATTATGTACTTAAGATTAATAAGATATATACATGAACAATATGATGTACATATAATTAACATCGATCTGGTTGAGCCAACTATATATACTAAACTCGATCTTTTATATTGTGCGTGCACGCAGGTGGACTGGACACCGGAGTTACATCGGAGATTCGTGCAAGCGGTGGAGCAGTTAGGGGTAGATAAGGCAGTCCCTTCAAGAATTCTTGAGATTATGGGTATTGGTTGTCTTACTCGCCATAACATTGCTAGCCATCTTCAGGTATACATATGCATACATACGTATAGTCAAAATAATAATATTCATCATATTAATCTTGATAATTTCTAGCTATTGATTTGTAACATTTCTTAACTAAAACTCTTCCTAAAGTTCAATTTAAGTTGATATATATGTTTTAATACAACTCATATAGTATAAGTATATGATTAGTTTCCTTCTTTGGTTTCTGGTATAGGAAACCAAAGTTATTTACTTATTATCCTTAACGAATTATTCAAAGTTATCAATTTACAACATTATATTGTGAAATAGCAGCGTTAATACACAAATAGACTTTGCGAAAATGTTCATCTGAGTTATTAAACTTTAGAAATATTCAATTGGGAAACTGTTTTGTAAAAATGTTCAATTATGTTACCAAACTTTCGACATAGTTGTTATAGCTAAGATGACGCCGTTTTACTAAACTTAAAAATATTCAATTGGGTCACTAAACTTTTAACCAAAATTAAGCAAAATAGGCGAGATGACACAATCAATAAGTACAGTAACACAATTGAATATTTTAAAGTTTAGTAACTCAGATAAACATTTTTGCAAAGTACAGTAACATATTTGTGTATAAACCCTTAACTAAAGCTGTACCAATATCAGCTAGATACTTATGACAAAAATCACTATGATTCTTAACATGTAGAAGCTTAGGATGTGTTTAGTTACAGAGAATTCCTCTAATTTTTCAAAGAAAAAAATCTAAAGAAATCTAAAAATTAGAATATGCTTTCAAGTTATGATTTTCTCAATAAGTTTTTAAAAATGTAATCTATGATTTATAGTTTCCTACAATTCTCTTATATATGAAAAATCAGAACTTCATCTCTTATATTTGATCATGTTTTTTTTAATGTACTTTAGTTTTTTAGGAACACAAAACTTTATTGAATTGAATATAAAAGATATTGAGATAGTAAATAGTATAAATTAATAAACAAAAATATGTTAAATTCTATTCAATGGAGTAATTATTACCAGATCCCATATTGTAAATATTCGTTCGTACTACTTGATTCTTTCCTAAATGAAACAAATATAAGATTGATGGATAAAAATGATTGGATCCATCCATGGCTTCTGCTTTGAAAGTGCAATGTAAAAATATCTTCATTAATGTAAAAAGATAGATTTGGTCAGAAAAACACTTGGTAATTAAATTATTTGGGTTCAAAGCATCAAACATCACACTATTCCAAAATAACGAATAACGTTAAATATCTTCACATGCATACTCTTATCATGCAACTTTCCACCAAAAATAAAAATAAAATAAATATATAATACAATTTTGCAAGCATAATAAATTTAAATATATTTTGATAAAAAAGTAGTCTGAACCGTAAAAAGACAACTTTATTGATCACAAAGAAACAACGACAGAGATGTGGCATTCATTGTTTTGTTTGTTTGCCTCTGGCTTTATCAAATTGATATAACTACTAATATCATCTTTAATTTTCAAATTATTATAATCCAATATTTTAACATAGCTAAATTTAACATGTGATATAATACATAATAAATTATGTGCATGAAGGACATTTTATATTCTTCAATAACAAACAGTAGTAGTTTCTGAGTAACATATAATGGTTTCAAAGGTATTCATAATGAGCTTAGAAAACTTAAATCTTGCATGATAACAATTAACTTTGGAGACATGTAACTTGTTGCAGAAATACAGGTCACATCGAAAACATCTGCTTGCAAGAGAAGCAGAAGCGGCAAGTTGGAGCCAAAGACGTCAAATGTACGGTGGCACCACAGCAGTAGGAGGAGGTAACAGCGCAAGTGGCAAGAGGGACATGGTACCATGGGTTGCACCACCACCAACCATGGGCTTCCCTCCAATGACACCGGTTCCTCATTATAGACCCTTACATGTATGGGGTCACCCCTCGATGGAGCGACCATTAATGCCTGTATGGCCAAAACATATGGCCCACTCACCGTCTCCACCGCCACCACCATCGCCACATGTTTGGCAATCATCACCATCTCCTTCACCAACATGGCACCCTCATCATCAACGAGTGCGTGTTTTTTTCTCTCTTATCTGTCTATTTATGAACTTTCCTTTTCAATTGTGTATCTAATAGGTGTTTTTCTTTGTGCAGCCACAATACTTCCCACAAATTTTGCCACAAACGGTAAGCTTATGGTTAGTTATTCATAGATACATTCCATAATAAATCTCGAAAACCATCTTACAATGTTAATTGTTTTATGGAAAAACAGAGGTTTCCAACTCCACATGTACCAGTACCAGGTATTCCACCACCACATGCCATGTACAAATTAGAATCTGGCATAGGTGTCACCGCCCCTTCAAACGGACAATCGTGTCCCCAACCACCGGTGGACCTACACCCTGTAAGTACAAATATAACATAACGCACAATAGTTAGTACAAAAAATACTTTCACACGAACACACGGTTAGAACAAAAATAAAACACTGGTATAAAAAAATGTTGAAAAAGCAAAATGAGATTGCGACATGTGCGAAATTTGTGTTACAATAACAAGCTCCTACATGCATTTTTCTTTATGTTATGTTATATATGAATCTATCCAACTCAACTTGCTAATCACTTTTTGTTTCAAATTGTGCAACAGTCCAAGGAGAGCATTGATGCGGCAATTGGGGATATATTATCAAAGCCATGGCAGCCTCTTCCACTTGGACTGAAACCGCCTGCACTTGACAGTGTGATGGTGGAATTACAAAGACAAGGGATTCAAAAAATACCACCCACTTGTGTCTAAAACCTTAATAATTTGATCAGTTGCTTATGGTGCGTATGTGGTTGCTTCTAGAAAATTTTCAATCCAAGACAGAAGCATGGCATTCCCTTCAATTCGACGACGTTTCATGCACTTAGATGTGTGACACCTAATGTGCAAGTTCTAGTTTTTTTGTTGTTACCATTTGTTCTTCTTGTGTCAAAATATCTTGAGTTTTAACTTAAAAAATTTGTTCTTGTTCTTTTGAGTGTACAAGAACTTCTAATGTATAAGCGAAACCAACGACGATAGACCAATAATGTTATATATGTTCTTCTGTGAATATGGTTGTATGGGACGCATATTAAAAATGAATAAAACTATTTGACCCTATAACAATTTCCTGCTTTCTAAAAGACAAACATAGATGCATACAAGATGGTGTTGACAATTTAAATATTCTAGTAAGAAAAAAACTAGAACATGACTACATGAGAAGTACTATATATTCTTATTCTTTCTTCTCACCGCTAAGGGCACTAGTGTCAGTTCCAAGTGCAATCAGTTGTACCTTGTATATCTTGTGGAGCAGAAAAGCATACCTGCCTCGTTATATCTGTCCCAATCAGCTTTTGATCGTGCCAAGCAAACGATAACTGTTGATTTAACCCATGAAGTTAACCAGTTGACCTACCACACGCCGAATAGGAGAGATTTGAACGTGCAACTCAGCGTTAGGCCTTTTATGATTTGAAATACCTCGATCATAATCAGACAATTGCAACCTAAACATGTAGAGCAAATAAAGAGTATGAACTTTTAAAAAGATTTAAAAAGAAAAATCAAACAACGAACACCAAAATCCAATTAAAACCAGACACAACTGAAATTGCACATCAACAGATACCAACTGAAATCACCTACAGGCCACATAAAATAGAAATATCAAAATCCTTAATGTTCTAGGGCTCTAAAAGCCTTTTTTTACTGCTATAAAAGAGCTAATAAACAAGCATTTGCTAAAACTTTAGTCAAGTTACATGATCTCACATTATCACTACATATAGCAGATGTCAAATGTTTAAAAGAAGTTGACATCGGCAAATGCATGTTTAGTTCCCCTATAGTCGTTTAATTCGTACATTCTCAAATTCGGTAAACGCATATTTAGTCCGCCTACAATTGTTCAATTCATACATTCTCAGCCAACCGTATGATCTTGAGCTGCATACTCGTATAGTCATATGCTACAATTTCTATCTTCCAAATTCTTACTTCCAAATATGGCTCCACTGATAACATACCTTAAATAAATATCAAATAGTAACAGGTTCCTTCGACAACCTTTTCGCTACACTCTTATAAACCCCCTCAGATAAGTGGCCATTTATCTTAAGTAATTTGATTATTTCCTCAGCTTCATCTAAACTCCCCTTGAAATCCAAATAATCTAAACAGGAAGACAAAGTGGCTATGTCCACAGTCCACCCGGGAAAACTACTCAAAACAGATTTTTTCAACGCCTCCACTGCTTTGTCCATGTCACTACTTTTAATGTAACCTAACGCCATACGAGACCACGTTGATGCATTAGGCTGGTTTCCACTCTCTGTAAGCTTTTCTATAATCGTTTCAGCCTTTTTCAGAAGTCCCTTTTTGCAGTAAATTGTAATGAGGATATTTGGAACTTGAAAATCAAAAAACTTATATTGTCCTTCCCACTCTTCATATATTTTCTCAACATCGTCAATACAATCTAACTTCGCAAGTGAGCTCATCAAACAAATATAACCATGATTGTAAAACCTCCCAAGATTCTTATAAAGATCCCATACACGAAAAACATCCTCTTTTCGTCCTGCACTAGCGTAAAGCGTCAATAGATTCTCATAAGCCGACTTTCTTTGACTAGGTCTTATGAGGTACTCGGATTTTTTCAAACATGACAACGCCTTTTTCTTTTCAGCTACTTTTAAATACCCGTTAGCGACAGTTGTATATGCATGCCAATCCATTTGCACCTCCGGGTCAGCTTCCATTTTCAATAGAAGCTTCTCCATTTTCTGTATATCTGAAGTTTTTGCATACGCAGCCAATCTAATACAATACGTAAACTTGTCAATATGAATGCCCTTTTGTTCCATCTCTTCCATCAGACAATCAATTTTCTCATATCTTTCGGTAGCGGAATACAGGCCCATCATAACATTGTAAGTCAAAGAGTGAGAATAACCCAACTCCCTCATTTTCTGCATGGTGGCTTCAGCTTTATCAACTAGCCTACCACTGGCATAGCAATTTAAAAGGGCGCCATAAACCTGCCAAACCCGTGACGTATTTGGAATTTTATTGAAGTACTCCTCTGCTTGCTTTAGACCATAAACTTTATTAATCAAATCCAGCTTAACTGACGTATCTTTAGGTGAAGCGTCCAGATAAGGTTTGTCATCCATCCATTCGGAAATCTGTAATGCAAATGAGAAATAAGGGTCGGCTACCAGAAAATACAAAGCTGGGAGGAGTTTGCAGGTATGCATAAGAAATTGTAGTATATAACAAATCTACCAAATTGCTTGTTGTGATATGCGTAGTAAGAAAGATATTTCTTGTAATTTATACCACTAGAAACCTTGTGAAAGGTCACCTATAACTACAAACTGCAGAACAATATTTGAAATAGTTTTCCATGATTTATTAGCATAGTCATGGGGTTTTGTGTAAATAATTAATATATATATATATATATATATAGTGGAATGATCCAGAGGGAAGTGCAATTTTTGGGGGAAGGGGGAGCGTTATTATTCATCAAAAGCATATTACCTTCACCCATACA
Organism: Pseudognaphalium luteoalbum; assembly: GCA_963422505.1. Classification (NCBI taxonomy): domain Eukaryota; kingdom Viridiplantae; phylum Streptophyta; class Magnoliopsida; order Asterales; family Asteraceae; genus Pseudognaphalium; species Pseudognaphalium luteoalbum. Next base: position 3,793,102 of record OY730192.1, read on the forward strand.
AAACTCACAAAAAACGAACGGAAATTTAGTAAATGTTAATCATAACCGATGTTATGAATGTTAAGCTTCCTTGATAAATTCATTATGCAAGTTATAATATCCATTTATAAATATTAGACCCAAAATCGTTAATATTCATCGCGGTAAATGTTAGTTAACATTCATTGTGATGAATGTTAAAATTAAAAATATTTTTCAAATAATGTGATGTTTTAACATTCATCGTAATAAATTTTGGTTAACATTCATCAAGGTGAATGTTAACACTTTATTAAATAAATATTCATCAACCCATTTTATGACTTAAAAATGAAATTCATTCGTTAATACAGTCTTTATAGCATTGATTTTGATTACTATTTATTGGTGAAAATAAATATTTGTTGACGTTTAGATTGATAATTGTAAGATGCTTCGTGATGAATAACAACGCTTCCCCCTAAAAAAGCACTTCCCTCTTGATCACTACCCTATATAATCAAGATGTTCTGTCCAAATTCTGAAAATGTGCCACCTGTCCGGTTCTGTAGTGTAGCTTTTTAATTACATATACAACAAACATGACCTTTTTGTTAGATGTTAATAGTGTGTCATAGTAAAAAATATATGTTTCTTCATTGTGTTGATCTAGCATACAAGTTAGTAACATGTATCTTATAGTTACATAATAATAGAGCCAACAAGGCATTATAGCTTATAAGTGAATAAAATTACGAAACCACATATCTTTCTTATACGGTAAGAGGATTCGATTTATCAAGTCAGCTTCAAAGTTGAAAAACTCGATCTATATCCTAATAGGTAAACTTAACATAAACACTACAAGTCATGCAAAATAGACAAACTGACACCAGAATACCAGATTCATTTCCTGAGAAAATTAAACATAATGCCCCAATCTTGTATCAACAGGCTATACTACTAACCTGACAGGCTGACAGACTAATAAAGTAAAGAGTCGATTATACCATAACAATACAAATTATATACCAAGAGCATATAAGATGATGAGAACAAACAAAGCAATGCTGAAACACTATAAGGAAAATTGCTAAAAATGAATAATTAAATAAGAAATAGAAAACAAAATTTGACAACGGGGAGAAATAGGGTGTGTTTAGTTGCAGAAAAGTTTAGGTGTTTTCCAGACGTTATGTCATGAGAAGCCTGAAAAAACAGATAACGAATTTATATTTGACTTTTCTAGAAACAAATTTATCGAGGATAGAAACTCACTCTTCAAACTAATAGCTACACTTTTGAAAACTCCATTCTACAGTTTTTAGCTGTTTTCCTTTCCGGATATAATAAAACTCCAATGTGATTCAAGTGAAAAATGAAAACCTATGAACATGTTCTCTAAGCTTTCACTAATTCTCTAGAGATAAAAACACCTCTCAGTTTCTTGATAAATTCAAGAAAACTTTATGTAACTTGACGCACCCTAAAATTTTCTCGCGCCCAAAAAGGATTACAAAATCCAATTTTGCACAGAAAAAGGGATGACTGACCAGAAGTAGGCAGCAGTAATAATGTGGACTGCCATGTAGACTGAGGTGATGACATGGAATCATGGATGCATACAAGGAATGTCGCGCATATAAATACAAATTGCTTTACTTATCAGCCGACTGCCACAATTCTTTCATGTAACTCATCTTACTTATTGATCAATCTTTCATCGATTATGTATATTTCTTCATTCGCAGTCAATTCGCTTGAATCCAAGCAATTTACTCCTTTTAAGTGATTATTTTAGTGCAATTGACTTATGATTTTTGGTAAAGTTCACAAACTTTCATTAATTGTACAATGTGAATTAAGTAATTAATTTTTCTTTTTACAATAAACTAATACTGCTGAATACACAAAGCAGCAGCTGCTTATAACTAAGTTCTTCTATGTAACAAAACAGTAAGTTTATTAATAAAAATTCAAGATTTTTTTGATTTGAGTAATTGTGAGAAGAGAAGAGAACCTGAAGAGCGTGTTTGTAGCGACCGAATTTACGAAACTGTTTGATGATTCTGTAAAGATCTTCTTGATCGATGGGTCTTCCTTGGTCAACCCATTGGTCAAGAATCGGGACCACCGAGGGTTCATGAAATGCAACGAGTCTGTGAAACAGAGTAGTTTTAATTTTATCAGTAGTAGCACTAGCGGCGATGTTACTTTTAGGGGTTTGAGTTTCCGTTGAGTAACGTAAAACCCTAAAAACCCTAGTCAAATTGGGGGATTTCATCATCATGGAGTCGTGGATTGTTTAATGATACTCTACTTATTTTACCCATTAACTTTAGTCGAAACTGCAACCGGATTTTATGAAAGGAAAATGCTAAGCTGTTAGTTATCGAAAAAAATTAGGAGGAGAAGGTACTATTTTGAGAAAAATAATTACAAGGAGAATATATTATTTGAGAAAAAAGAGGAGAATAATTTTCAAATTTTCATTTTTACCTCGTTACATTTTTAATAGTGTATTATACTTTCTCTTACTTTCTTCCTACCCACCCCTCCCCTCCACCACCCACCACTAGCTGCTGCCACCCGCCACTGCCGCTACCGGTCGTCGGGAAAAAAAATATTTCATAATAATTTTTTTTTCAGTTTTTTTTACATATTTTAACTTTGTACTGCATTTTATTATTTTTATTGCAGTTTATATATATATTTAGTATATATTATTCGTTTTTACTGCATTTTTGTATTTTACACATAATTCTTTTGATTTGTTTACTGCATTTTATTTATACACCTCAATCTTATATATATTGTTTGTTTTTTACTGCATTTTAAGTTATACATAATATACTGCATTTTATTATTATTCACTGCATTTTACATATATTTCATATATTACATATTGTTTATTTTTTACTGCATTTTATATTATACATATGATCCATTTTTACTGCATTTTTACTCCATTTTTACTACTGTTTTTACTACATTTTGCATATATTTATTTAGTACACATTGTTCGTTTTACTGCATTTTATATTATATATAATCTATTTGTACCGCATTTTGTTTTTTTACTGCATTTTGTTATTTTCACTGCATTTTATATTATACATAATCTATTTGTACTGCATTTTGTTATTTTCACTGCATATTGTTATTTTTGCTGCATTTTTCATATATTTCATTCATTATATATTGTGTATTATTCACTGCATTTTGTATTTTACATATTATTGATTTAAACTGTATTTTGTATTTTACATATTATCTATTTTGTATTGCATTTTGTATTAAAGTATAATACATATTGTTGTTTTTATTGCATTTTGCATATACATCATTTAGGACATAATGTTCTCTTTTTACTGCATTTTAAATTATATATACTATCCATTTGTACGGTATTTTGTTGACGTCGGGTATAGAAGATGCGGTAAAATATATAAAAGTTTTAGTTAATTAACAATAATATACAAAATGCAGTGAAAAAACGTATGGTTTTATTAAAAATGCAGTAGGAAAAGGAATACTTCTAATAAAAGATTTATGGGGAAGAAATTGAAAAAAAAAAAATTAAAAAAAAAATTGAAAAAAAAATTTGGAAAAAATCCGACGACGGCTGGCGGCGGTGGCTGGCGGCAGTCAGGTGGTGGCAGCAAGTGGTGGGGGTGGTGGTAGGTGGGGTTGGAGGAAGAAAGAGGTAGAAGGGGGAAGAAAATAAAGTGAAAGGATTAAAATGTAAAAGTCTAAATAGTGAAAAGGCTGTGGAGTGAAAATTAATGTTATGTTTTTTTTTGTTAACTAATACCCTTATTTTTTAAAGTAATTACAAAATTGTCACCTTTTTTAACCATTAATCCAACCCAAAAGATCATCCAATGGTCACAAATAAAACTTCTTCTCTTTCTCCTCATATGATCTCTTCCCCTATGATCCCCAATCTTTCAGATAAGTGTTTTATTTCTATAAAAACTTATTTAGTTGTAAAAGATATAGTTTTTCTTTTCCAATAAAAAGTACAGAAGAAAAACTTGAAAAAAAAGAATTTTTTATAGTTATAAAAAGAAAAACATTAATTTTTCTTTCTATAATAAAATTTGTTAAAATGGTAAAATTTAACACGTTTTCTAATTTTTATATTTTAAAAGAAATAATAATAAAGAGTTCTATAACTAAACACACCCTTACAAAATATTTAAAAAAAAATACAAAATGATGTGCATTGTTGTGATGAATAAAAAGAAATATGAAAGAGAATCAAAGAGATGATATGATTGGTTGATTTTGATTGCCACATCATCTTGTCAACTTTTATTTGTAAACTTTTGTTAGTCTAGTCTGAAAGAAATTTTTGATGATACGATGTTTGAAAATAAAAAGAAAATGAACCTTCAAACTTTCATAATTAAAAATGAACCTTCAAACTTTCATAATCACAACACATATATTCACAACTGAACAGTTCACATGTGAACAAATCGGTTAAAGATAGTTAAATTAAGTTTTTACACTTAATTTTTCAAATTTTGAAGGTTTTATTGATTCCTATTAACACTTTCATATATAAATTGACATTATCATATGTGAACAATCACATATTTAAGTGGTTCTCATAAGTTCTCAATTTAATAGTGGTTCTCATTTGAACCCTTCACTATATATATATATATATATATATATATATATATATATATATATATATAAGTAATAGATGATAGCATCTTTCCTATGTGTCATATTTATTCTTTTGACAATTAAGCAAAAATTCAAGGTGTCATCACCTTAGCTTCATAAAAAATTCTATGTGTCATTCAAATTGAAAAAGTTCTAAACCAACCTATTTTTTAGCTATTAAACTCTTAAAAAAATTATAACACGTAGATTCCAACAAATAAATTCAATAAAATATAATTTCAACCTATTAATTAATTAAGTAATAGGTGTTTTTGTTTCACTTGATATCTATTCCTAATATATATTTCTATATAATTAATAATTGGGTTTTGCTAACGTATGCCCCTGTGGCACACGTTAAGGTGAATTTAATAAAGTTGTAATTTCCTTAAATAACATAATTTGTAATTAATATATGCCTAAAAAAGAAATAATTAGATTGAATTAATAAGCATTAAATGTAAATATTAATATTTAAGGAAATTACGACTTCATTAAATGCACCCTAACGTGTGCCCAAATCCCTTAATAATTCTTCAAAAATTAAAGATTTATATGCATTCTGATCTTATTACTCTCTACATGTTTTCATGATAAATTTGATTAGTTTAATGAACAAGTAACAGAGAGCAGCTCATCAGTAGGTGATCATGAAGAAAAAACTTCATTGTCTACTATTTGCTTTCGATCTAGATGATTAGTTTATCTTCTAACTAATATTTTTTTATACAAAGTTCTTTGTTTTGATTAATTATATATTTTACTCATCATTTACGTGGTTTATCAACATACTCATTGTTGTTTTGTGTTGTTTATATAAGATAAATTATTTTTGCAAATTAATATCGAGAATTGTTGAATATGAATCATCATGTGCGTCGAACAGATTAAAAAACTAGTACGGTTTTTAATATGTCATTTCATGAAAGTTCGGTATTTGATAATATTAAGGTATTTATCATTATCACTAATTATTAATTTGTAGAATCACTTCGATGAACCAGACATCATGTTGTTGTATAGTGTTAGGGTCTACATTCCTTCTAAACTGTAATATATCAATACGTAGGTACTTAGTTTAGTTATTTATGTATACTTCACTATATAAGTATGTATCCCCAATCTTTTTCATCTTCCTATAATTATTAGTCGTGCATCACACGGGCATAAATACTAGTGTGTGTATATATATATATATATATATATATATATATATATATAGGGTACGGTTCCAATGAGAGCACTTCAAAAATAAGAATGGTAAGAACACTTCATAAATGCATAATGTCAACAAAATCATTAGATTCACACTCATACATCTCAAATATGTGTAGAAAAATTGATTAGAATAGATGTGAACTTTCAGAAATACACAAAAATCCAAAAAACGATCGATGCACAATTATAGAAACAATCGTGCATCAATCGTTTTTTTTTTGTTTTTTTGCATTTTTAGAAGTGTGCATTTGTTTTTCTTTGCATATTTGAGATGTATAACTGTGAATCTAATGATTTTTGTTGGCTAGTTGTGCATTTATGAGGTGTTCTCACCGTTCTTATTTTTGAAGTGTTCTCATTTGATCCAAACTATATATATATATATATATATATATAGGGGAAGGATCATGAGGGAAGCTCTTAAATTGAGGGAAGGAGGGAAGTAAACCACAACCACTTATTTTCTCACATCTTTTACAATACCCATTTTCTCAATTTTTGCCTAAAATCCAAAATCAAAGCATGTAGTTCAATGATTCTTCAATCAAAAACATTGTAAATCTTCTAATTCATCATACACATTTTCAATTCGTCATAATTCGGATTCATCTAAAATTATAAATCTGGTGTAACTTTTGGGTTTTTTTGAGAAAATTTTGATTTGGTGATGAAAACAATAGATTTAAACGAATTTCTTGGTATAAAACATATAAACGAGTAATTAATCGAATTATAGTCATCATTACAATCGAATTTCACAAGCTCAAAAAATTCCCAGAACGTTAACATTCATATGAAAAACATGTTATCAAAATTACAACTTCATAGTTTTAAACATTTATTTATGATGAATATGAACGTATATATGCTATTACACACAATTGAATGTGATAACATAACATTCATTAGTGTATAATAATGTATATCAGTTACATTTATCGTAAATAAATGTTATTATTATCATTGTGTATAATACCATGCATTATAAATGAATGTTAAAGTGTTCATCATTGTCAATAGCACATATAAGTTAACATTCATCATCAGTGAATCTTAAAAAATAAAAAAAAGAGTAAGATATTAACATTTTGATAGATGAATCTTAACTAATATATATTATCATACAATATTGAATGTTAAATTATGATATTCATTAATATAAATAACATATATAAGTTAATATTCATGATAAATAAATATTTATGTATATTAAGTTGTAATTTGATTAACATGCTTTTAAAATGCATGTTAACGCGCGTGCTAGGAGGTGATTTCAAGTTATTTACAAAAATGCCATCGCGTTGACTTTTGAGTTGACCAGAATGTGTGGCTGATAATAGTTTCTTTCCTTCCCCCATTTTTTACTTCCCTATTGATCTCCCACATATATATATATATATATATATATATATATATATATCGGGTGAAACGGGTGAATCTATGGATCACAAAATGTAATACATATCTGATCCACTAAACATCCATATCCATATCCATATTCATATCCGTTATTCATCCATTTAGATCGTACATATCCATCACAAATGGATCTGGATGGATAGATGTCCACCGAGCCGGATGTGAATTGCCATGTGTAGATGTGCATGACCCAAAAGGTGTATTGTGGGCGTTGTAGGAATCCATAACAAGATCCTAAAATGAAGACCCTTCTTGGTCAATTCCACGGTTGGAATTTTCGGACACTGAAATCCAACTTTCCGCCAAACGAAGCTCGTCCTTCGGTGTTCAAAGGTTACGGTTTGGAACGACTTTCTTTGTTTTGCCAGATGAGTCTTTTTTGAACTTTTTTCCTTTGGTTTTTTTTGGATGATTCGGGTGAATGGGTTTCAAGTGGATTGTAAATGGTACGGGTTATTCGAGTTGTTTTGGTTATTCGACATGATGGAAATGGGATGAATTTTGGATGATTTTTTGATTGTTTCATTTGTGTATGTGAAAGAGTTTTTTAGAGAAAGTGTTGAATTGTGATTTGAGATTGTGTTTAAATTGGAGAAAAAAGTGTTTTTTTAATTTTTACAAAACAACCGTTGAACAACACTTTTTAATTTCTTTTTTAATTTATTTAAAAAAGCGTATTTGTTACAAAAACGAAAAAAAAACGTTGTAGCTTCGACGTCTGGAAACCGACGGTGACATTTGAACGCTATCGGGAATGACGACGAGAACGCTGTCCCGGTACGGCCGAACGCAGACAACGACGACGAAGAAAAACCTTCCCTACTGTATGCTCTTTCACAGCTTGGTTCTCATTTTCAGCGAGTGGAACGGTTTAACCAAATTCAATGCAACAACCAAGTATACGATGGTACCCATGGTACATAACTACATACATACATCATACATGTATGATTCATAAATGTGTATACGCTCCACAAGAATTGTCAAAAAAGCAAAAATAATGGCAGGAGATTACATCAATCATAAATCGTCAACCAAATACAAATTGGTTAGTGTTCGGCGATTTTAATGAAGTAAGGAAAGCGGAAGACATGAAAGGTTCAAAATTTTGTTATAACGGCGCGAAAGTCTTTAATGATTTTATCCACAACGCAGGATTAAACGAAGTTATTAGCGGAGGAAAGAAATTCTCACGATTCAGTAAGTTCGGTGATAAACTCAGTCTAATAGATAGATTTTTTGTTAATAATGTTTTCTCTGATGTATGGGTTAATTCGAATGTGACAATCATGCCGAGGGGGCTTTCCGACCACTGTCCTTTATTTTTCAATACGGAAATAAGGGATTTTGGTGCATCGTACTTCAAATTATATAACTCTTGGTTGGACAATAAGTCTTTTCGACATTTGGTCAATGTTTCATGGAATGATTTTGTGATCAAGGAAAATTCTTCCCCTGTCTACAAATTCATGTTCAAACTACGAGCTTTGAAAAAGTTAGTTCGTGAATGGTTAATAGAATTTAAAAGGAAATCTGAAGAAGAAAAAAAGGAGCTCAATGATTTGGCAAACATGCTTGATATCAAGGCTGAATCGACAAATCTTAATGAGACGGAATCAAAAAAGAGAATTGAAGTTGACATCAAGAGATGGGAAATAGCAAGAAAAGAGGCTACCAATCTCAGACAGAAAGCGAAGGTAAAGTTGGCTGTGGAAGGAGATGAGAATACTAAATTCTTCCACGGTTTGATCAATAACAAGGCGAAAAGAAACTTTATACATGGTATTTCGAGCAATGGTCAATGGATTGTTGAACCAAATTATATCAAAGAAAGTGCACTGAACTTCTTCTCGAAGAAATTTGAAAGGAGTCTCGGCTCTAGGCCTTCATTTCATTGCGATGATTTTAAAAAACTTAGCATTAATCAAAGCAGCGAATTGGAAAGCTCATTCACGGTAAATGAAATTAAATCGGCAATTTGGGAGTGCGGAGAAGAAAAATCGCCCGGACCCGATGGTTACTCTATTAAATTTTTCAAAGTATTTTGGGATACTATCAAATCGGATCTTTTGTTAGCAATCAAGCATTTCGAACAAACTGGTGAAATAGGGCGTGGCAACAATGCTTCATTTGTAACACTAATTCCAAAAGTAGATAATCCAATGTCGTTCTCAGAATTTCGGCCAATAACGTTGATTGGTTCGATATACAAGATAATTGCGAAAGTCATGGCAAATCGATTAAAGAAGGTGATCAGTGATATTATTGGCCCGGAACAAACAGGATTCATAAAAGGTAGAAGCATACTTGAAGGTCCAATGATTGTTAGCTAAACTATATCGTGGGTGAAAAAAAAAGCAAGAAACTTTCGTCTTAAAAGTCGACTTCGAAAAGGCCTTTGATACAATATCGTGGGAATTCTTGGATGAAATCATGGAGCAAATGTCGTTCGGAGTTAAATGGCGTGGCTGGATAAACAAATGTCTTAACTCATCTTCAATCTCGATTTTGGTTAATGGTGCTCCAACCAAAGAATTTTATCCTAGACGCGGTGTACGCCAAGGGGATCCGCTTGCACCTTTTTTATTTTTATTAGCTGCTGAAGGGCTCAATCGAGTCATGATCAAAGCTAACCAATTAGGTGCGTTTCACGGTATCAAGCTGTCAAATGAAGGTCCTGTGATTTCACATATTCAATACGCAGATGACTCAATTTTCATCGGTGAATGGACATCTCGAAATATTCATAATCTGTTTAGATTGCTTAAATGTATTCAATTATCATCTGGTCTCTCTATCAATTATGAGAAAAGCAGGTTGTTCGGAATTGGTGTTATTGAAGAAACTGTCATTGAAATGGCTAGCAAAGTGAAGTGTTCGGTTGGTGTATTTCCATTCAAATATTTGGGATTGCCTATTGGTATATCGATGAACCGATGTGAATCATGGCCAACATTAGTCAATCGATTCCAGAAAAAACTCTCCTCGTGGAAAGCGGAGTCCTTATCAATTGGTGGTCGACTTCAATTATGTAAGTCGGTTCTAGGCAATCTTGGTACGTATTTTCTTTCCTTATTTAAAGCTCCATCGAAAATAATCAATGAACTTGAAAAGATTAGAGCCAGGTTCTTTTGGGGGGGTAATCTGAATAATAAAAAAATCAATTAGATATCATGGAATCAAACCTTATCGGATCAAAGATGGGGCGGATTGGGAATTGGTAGTTTGAAAGCTTTAAACAACGCGTTAATATGTAAATGGTGGTGGAGGATGTTGATAGAAAGAGACACGTTATGGAGGGACGTTATAATTACAATCCATGGTCAGATGGGTGGTTTGGGTGAAAAGATCTCGAAAGGGAAATGTACAGGAGTATGGAGAAACATAATAAAAGTGAGAAAGGATCTTGAAAAGATTAATTTAGTCTTTTCGAGTTTCTTCCAATTTGATCCGAATACAAGATCAAGTAACACATCAGGATGGACATGGAGATTAAATAGAGATGGAATGTTCACAGTGGCTGCATGTAGGGCGGTTTTTGATGATTTACAGCTGCCATCAATTCATACGAACTTTTCATGGTTAAAAATTTTACCAAAGAAAGTTAATGTGTTGATTTGGAGAATAACACATCATAGATTACCCACAAAAAAGAATCTGAAAAAACGTGGAATTCAAGTTGGATGTATCAATTGTCCCTGGTGTAATACGGTTACAGAAGATGAACAACACTTATTCTTTGAGTGCAAGGTGGCGAAGGACTTACTACAATTCATAAGTACATGGTGGAAGGTTGATATAAGTTGTTTAGACAGCCTAGAATCGATCATACAGTGGACAAAACTGACAGAATGGAAAGGGAGAAAAGACAAACTTTTTATGGGGGTAATATATACATATTTTTGGATTCTTTGGTCATTTAGAAATGAGGTAATTTTCAAAAGGAAAGACAGAAAGAAGTACGACCATATACCATTGCAGCTCATTGGCACATTATTTTTCTGGATAAAACATAGGAGCAAAGATAAAGAAGCACGGTTACAATGGGCGGAATGGAATGGAAACCCGTGGACATACAACTAATCGTAACCAGGAAGAAATCGGATTGTAAATTGTCGGCGTTTTAAACCATAGATGTATCAAGTTTGTAGTTTGGTTCACTTATCTTTGTAATCTATGATTATTAACTTGTTGTATCCTAGCATCTTGCTAGCATTATTATTAATATATTTCTTTGGTTTCGGGGGGTGATGGCGGAGCCGAAGCTCTTCCCCGTTTCCATTGTTTTTGCTGTTAAAAAAAAAAGATATAATAATTTATATTTAAATAATAAATAATTTAAATCAATCCATAGTATAACTAATTAATTATACCTTTCTTCTAAGCTTGTCCCCCGGAATGTGAGGAAAAGATATTCTTTTGGGGGCATGGATCGAAGAGTACAAAACTAACTCTATTTTAATCCCCTCTTAATAATTACACTAACTAACTTACACCCTGTCCTTACCCCTAATAATAAAAATAAAACAAATAAATATTCTTCCATTCTACAAACACGTATCATATCACACACAAACCCACTTGTATACCAGTTTATATATTCTGTCTATCAAACCAAATTCGATTTCTGGATTACCCATTCTCATTCTATCAAGATGAATGACGATTTGATCTTCAAGATTAGACTTTTACTCCGATCTCCGTCAGGTAATAACTCACGTTTTTTTTTAATTTGCGTTGAATTTGATCGTTATTTGCTGAATTATTCGCCTGCGAATTGTGGGTAGTTCTTAGAATCATGTGCAATTGATTATTTAGAAGAAAAAAACGTTTCTTGAATGATTCTGTGTCGGTTGACTTTTGTAGTCGAACAATGTTATCTTGGGATTCGAAAATTATCATGATTTGCATAGCATTACGATCATTGTAAGTAGTTTTTAATTATTAGAAAGAGACTAAGTTATAGGTTTAAGTAACTAAGAATTGCTTGTAAATACCGACATGATTTCTTGCATAATACATTGACTTGTTTGACTAAAAAGGTCAGAATGTTGACGGTTTTGAACAGGTGCCGAAAATAATTACTCCTATTCTGGAAAATTACTGAATCATTTGTCTAGTGTGATCCAGATTGTGGGTAACTGTTAGAATCTTATAGGTTGTATCATATGTTCAAAATTTTGGATCATAACTGCGTGTATATGATGACGATACAATTAGCATGACTTATGCTCTAACCGTTGATTATGGAATGCAATTTTTAGTGAATTGACCATGGTTCTAAGTTTTCCAAGAACTTTTATAATTAAGACAAATGTAAATAACTAATTTTGTAATTCAGATTCTGATCTTTAAACAAATTATGAGCAAGTCAAAGTTGATAATTGGAATGCTTGTATAATGTTGATAAAGTATATAACTTTTATAGTTTTATTTCTCCGTAGTTTATTTCTTTCAAAACATGGATTATTTAATCTACTGTCGTGTTGAGTCACTTGCATCCAATTTCTGTTTCTAGTTCCGGTGACTTTCTTGAGGCGCTTCTCGTATAAGGACATAAAACGGGCAACCGACAATTTTAGCAGAGTTATTGGGGCGTCTTCCCATGGGGCTTCTTATAAAGCAAGGTTTCAAGGTGGTAGTGCTGCTGTAGTTAAGGAAATACATCTTATTGATAAAGAAGACGATTTCTTCTATCGTGAAGTCCAACTTTTGGGACGTTTACATCATCGCCACGTGGTTGCGCTTAATGGATTTTCAGTAGGACATAAGAGGTACCCGGCTCTACCTTATAGTATATACTATGCTTAGATAGAATGTGAAGAAAAGAGGTGGCACAAAACGGCCTACCAGATAGGTTGGCTAACGGGTCAAAATTAATTCGTGTCATAATTGATACTCTGATATGCAAGTCAAAACTCGTCAGGTCGGGTTAGGCCAACCACTCAATACTTTTTGTCCTTTTTTAATATTATGTAAAATAGTTGATGTATTAAATATGCTTATTTAAAAGGAAATCTTGCGTTGCCTTTAAGAAAGTTTGCGTTTTCAATGAAATTTGTGTTGCCTTTAAAAAAAAAATACTTGAGTATCTGCAAAACTAAACTTAAGACAGTATGCACATTTGACTATTTGAGTACACATTAGATGAACTTTGTCCTGTATACAATTATAGAGGTTGAAATTAGCACCTCGATTACTATATTTCTCACAGTGGCATACTTACTCTATAGCTTTGTCAAGTAACTGTTCATGTTCTCTTATAATCAACAAACGTATGAACCAGTGCTGACCACTTTTGTGCTGTCATGCTCCTTTTCAATTTATAGGTTTCTCGTGTTTGAGAACGTAGAGAATGGAAGCCTTAAGGAACATCTTAATGGTATATTCTGCTGCCGACATTTCATGGTTTTTCAACTTAAAAGATGTTTGTTAATATCTGATTTCGTGTAGATCCGTTGAAGACTCCTTTGGATTGGAGAATCAGGCTGAAGATAGCTGTTGGCGTGGCTGCAGCATTAGTAAGTTTTAAATCTTGAACTTATATTATATTCTCAAAATCTTTTTGCTATAAAGAATATTATTATTCTGAAATCACTATTAACCTCTAAAACTATTACCACGCAGGAATATCTACATTTCTTCTGTGACCCTCCTGTATATCATGTCTCCATCAGTTCAAATACCATCATGCTAGATGAGAATTTCAATGCAAAGGTAAAATCAATGTCTCTCTCGTCCATTTTACTGTATTTTACAGAGGCACTAATTTTGGGCGGTTTACTTACGGCTGGGTCAATTTTCCTTTTGTTTTATCTCAAGCAAGCCAATATAATAATAGCTGCAAGGGAAATGAGTTGTCCAAAGTCTAGTTTAATGCTTATATACATCCCTTCCAAATCATTTGATGCAAAGATCTAATTTTTGATTGTAATATTGTATTTGTAATGAACTAAGACGTGTGTGAACGTCAACCCAACCCCAATTGACTCATTTCACACGTACTAGAAATGACACATTTCAGTCACCACACTTGTTGATCCGTCACCCGACCCACCTGACCTGTCCATTTTGCATCTTCGACTATTTTCAGGTCATTGAAACAACCTCTTTGTTAAATACTACATAATGGCATGGTTGACACGTTGTAAACTATATAAATACTGAATATTGGTTCATGTACAGTTGAGTATAACTCATTTTACTTGTTAGCAGAGTTGGCAAAATGGGCACACCTAATGGGTTGGGTAATGACTCACAAACGTAATTTTGTGGAATGTTCCCAACTCCTAAATACTTTTTTTATCCAAAGTTACAGTATAATTACAAACACGTAGATGTTAGATATAACTTTCAACAATTTCAGTAATTTCATACATGATTAAGAAGGTTTTATGCATTCAATCACACTTTAGACGAGATAAAACAAATCCTGAGTTGATGACCCAGCCATTACTTATTGCAGTTTTTAAACTTCTAAAAACTGACCATTTCTCTTTGTTTGTGAAGCTCTCTGATGTTGGACTCCTTGGTTCCGGTAGCGATCAGGTCACAGCGTGGCGAACTTCAAGTTCTAATGGTAAATAACTTTCGTGCTACTTTACGAGTTATTGACATTATGAAACGTTAAGTTTAAGAAAAATCTAAATAGAGGTGGCAAAACTGATAATTGTTTGTAGGGGTCAGGTTGGGTTGACCTAACCAAATTTATCATCTATTCTTATCGTTAGTTATAAATAGTTAATGTGTTACGTATCATTAAGAAACGTTATTATTACATTGACAATCAAGTTTTATGAAAGTGAGTTAGAAATCCCCTCAAAGAATGCATGTATCGAGATTGGAGACTTTCAACCAATCTGACCTGTATGAGAAGTGCTGATAAGTAGATGAGAAGTGTTGATGTGTCATCTCTGGCCAACCCTATCTGACACATTGTAAAACTATTTAAAACTTTATGTTCTCGTGTGTTGCAGAAACAACAAGACCAGTATATGGAAACATAATGTATCAACTTGGTTTGCTGATCCTTGAGTTAATCACGGGTCAATCATCAGACAAAACGGGTACCGATTTGAGCCAATGGATCGAAGAATCTTGTTTTCCAACATCAATGGACAATATGATCGACCCTGATCTTGGAAACAGCTACGATTCTGGAGAGCTTAAAGGATTGTTAGCTGTAGCAAGATTTTGCATAAAATCAGTGGATAAACCAAATTCTTACACTCCTCAAATATATCGATATCTTCAGAGGAAAGTGAGCTTGCACAAGACTTGAGTTTTAATCTGTATATTTGTTTTGTGGGTCTTGTAAATGTGCAGATAAATGAGTTCAGGATGCAAAAAGTAACAATAGATGATACTAACAGAACATATATCACTTGTAAAAATTTTTGTTAGAAAATAAGTGTACTCACTTTAAAGGTGATGATTAAGAATTTAAGATCCATACTTACATCTTGTAAGATAAGATGACATTGATTTTGGTAGATACTCATTGCAATCTTGTTTATTAACTGATGATGACTATTTAAGCGTTTTTCGTGTTCCGCTTTATATTCTGGGTTGTTATATAATATAAATACAAAAACTTTGACTTCTAAACTCTATTCCAGTTATGTATATGATTTGGTGATGACAAGTTACAATGTACTTGGTGGAACAACTGGAAAGTCTATTACTTTGTAGTCTTCGAATGTAAAGACTAAAAGAATGTTAACTTTTTGAAAGTAGCTAATTTAGAAACAGAAAGAAATTGATTCATAAAATAATAATTTGCCTTTTTTTTACTTCTTGAATACACTTGTTTGAGGGACTAGCTTAAGGTAGATATACTAGTGTCGAGTGTCGACATCTTACCTTCATATACCCAGTTTTTTACGGAATTGGATAGTTTGGTTATTGTAAAATTACTTTTGTCACTTTTGATGGAGCCAATGTACTTTAAAAGTTTGTCACACATATACCAGTATGCAATCGATTGATCGAAATGTATCTATTTGTGCTTACGTGTCATTGCATATCGTCCTATAAGGGACGAAACAAAATTAAAATGGTTACATTTGAGATAATCAACTCAATGATTAAAACTTATAAAAATAATAATAATAACCAAACCAGAGATAAGACAAAAGTACATTGTGTTTATTATTTTTCTAAACCATACGTGTCTTCACATAACTTTCATGATTTTGATTTTTTTTATTAAATTAAGAAAGGAATACATCCAATCCAACATCTATTTAAAAATAATAATAAATAATTATTAATACCATTGACATATATAATTAACTTAATAGTAATTAATTTATTATTCTATTTAAAGCACCGCTAATGAATGAACTTTTTAAATCAATAAATCTGCGTGACAGAATAAAATGTACTCGTTCCAAATTGTTTATGAGTAATTGACAGATAAGAAGGTTGTTAGATAACGCCATTAGATATCTGATTTGTATATATTTTTATTAATTAATAAATTAATAGCATACAAAAAATAAAACAAATACGCGTACATCATTTACGAAACTTCCAACACGTTACCACCAAATCATGTCATTATATAAATCCACATAAAACGTACACCATGCATCGAAAAATATACATCAACATCACTTCGATCAATCATACACACTAATAAAAACCACATTTTGTTTGCTTCTTTGACATTTGTTTTCTATCAATCTTTCTTCCTCTTTCGTTTTCGAACACAGTGTAATAACAATGACCACAGAAGCAGAGCATGTCACCAAACTCTTCGATTCGTACTGGTTTGAGCACGAGATTCTCACAAGCAATCCTCCACCTGTACTTGGTTCGGATACTGAAGACGAATTCGAAGGAAGTAATCATAGTGAAGATGAAATCGTAGCATTGACGATAATGAGTTGCAAAAATGAAGTGGAAGTGAAAGGTCTGTTACGGTTTTGGGCTCACTCTGTTGCCTCTGAAGTCGTCAGCTAGCTGAATCGATGTTTTACGTGATCTTTCTTTTTTTATTCTTGTACATGATGTCCTTTTTATTTGCATCATAATATACTTGTGAATTGCTAGTAGAAATATATATACAAAATATACATCATACTTTTTTCGGTTTTATATGAACGACCAAGCTAGTGCCCAATGCATATATACATTGATTGTTGATTGAATACCAGAATTTGAGTAAGTTAACCATCAGAGTATCAGTGTTAGTACTCAATTCAACCATGAACTTACTGTTAGATTAAATTATATTGTCTGATGCAGGTCAGCCACCAAGCTAGTAGTAATTAGCCAAAACGAGCGATGCTGAAATTGTTAATACAATAACTGGTTATTGATGTAGTGTTTTGTTTAATAAACGAGCGATACTGAAAATGGTTGGTGGTGTAATGTTTGAAATCATCCTGATTGTGCAGGGCTTCCTGTAGCCCAAGCTCATTTCGAGTCTAATCCTTTGCAGGCCGAATTTTCCTCTCACAAACACAAGTTAGGCAATCACTCTGTAACGCAAGGATAATCATTTAAAGGAGAAAAAAAGTACCTTTTTATGTCCTGATATTTCACATAATTCATCTTACTAGTTTATGAACTTTATGTGAACTGTGTCTACTTCATCATATGGATCAAATTTTTAAGTTTTGAAGCCAACAGACTTGTCCAAAGTTACTACCTGACATTAATTTGAACATAATACAAGCTGAAAGAGTGAAAGTTAAACACAAATTCTTAAAAGATACACAACCCTACCCATAAACACTCTCAAACACGCACTTTTTTATTCAATGCACAATTCAACAGAAGCTGTACAACATTTAAATTGTACTTTTACAACAAATCAAATAAGAAATAGTCTTTTTGCAGCCAGTTAACTTAGCATCAAGGTATAAATGATAAACGACACGAGTAGAAGAGATCTACTACAAAGTGAATCTTTGGATGACTTCATAAGAATCCATCGATAAGTGAATTACATATTTACATGTTTAGCCAACCGTATGTCATAAAATGATGATGATTTCTATGGATTATTCATCCAAAAAGATTGAAAGGATTGAGGTTTACCGGAACTAGCCAATTTTCTAAGCCTAAGTAATAGATGCATCACAATGCCCACAACAAATCCTAAAGCTGCACTCGAGCCAACTAGTGAGACCGCGGTGCAAACGAGCACAACAAAAGAATCCTCTTTTGACGTCATGTCCCTAGCACACATGGCTAGCTCAATACCGGCATATAGCAACAAAACCCCTAAAACACCAACCGGGAATGCGGTCAAAATCTTAACGATAGAGCTACCTAACAACAAACCTAATACCAATTTGGTTGCACCAAGTAAGGCTACACATGCACCACTTCTCCCTCCAAACTTGTATTGACCAGCCAACCCACCTGCCCCATGACAACAAGGCATTGCACCAAACCAACATCCGACTAGGTTCATTAACCCGACCGTCATAGAAACAGAGGTTGCAGTTACAGTTTTCTCTGGAAAAAGATCAGTTGATAATTTGCACACAGCGATAACAGAATTGAGAATCGACAAGGGCAATTGTGGGATTGTACCCTTGACAAATCCTTTTTTCCAAGCACTTTTGGAAATTTTTATAACTTGTATAGAAGATGGCCCAAATTTGAACCCTTTGATCACTTTAGGCTCTCTTATAATTGCCAATATTAACCCCAACAAAAATACAATAAACGCTGAGGGTAAAACTGCTAAAACTGTTCTCCACTTACTTCCTTTATTATTTTGATTTTCTTCGTCATGACAATCGTCATCTACATCTACATCTACATCTCCATCTCCATCTTCATGTTTGTCACCAGCACCACTAACAATCGTTATAAAACAAATGCAAACAATTGCTAAAAGCAATCCATCAAGACCTAACCAATCTCGATTCCCTTTAGACTTTGATTTCGAAAAGTCTTGTACTTTTCGTATATACTTAACCGCGGTCATAGCAAAATTTAAACCTTGTGCTAATTGAATTCCCCTAACAATTGGCAATGGAATAAGTTGATAAGCTAGCCGCATAAGTCCAGTCACACCCAATAAAAATAAAATCGCAGCCGTGCAAATACCAGCCGCCATAACCTCTGGAATCCCAAAATCTGGGTCAGATATAGCCACAGCCGCAATCGATTTCATCGGTTGGACCGGCATTGGGACACCATAAATCGCACCCGTTACAAAGTTGTAGACCCCAGTGAAAATCAACGTTGTACCCAAATTAAGGTGACTAGCAAGTGTCAATGCTAGGACTATTGGTATATATGTTCCTAAGTCACCCATTGCACCATTTAGCTCTCCCCATTTTGACCGGAAAACCAAATTGTTTTTCAAGTTTTTGGCTAGTGAAGTTGGGGTGGTTTGTGGTGGTGATTGGTAGTGGTTATTGGACTCCATCAGGATCAAATGGTGGTGACAAAACTAGAGAGTTATGTGCATTAAAATTTATATATGCTCAACTAAATAGACTGATAAAAATATGAACTTGTTATGAAGTATTAAATAGGGTGTAGTGTGATGTCAGGCATCTTTTAGTCAACTCCTGAAACCAAAAAAAAAAAATACATAAAAAGTCAGGGATACCTTCGTATTGGACAGTGATAAATACGATAAACATTTATGCATACGCAACTCTAATAGAGTACTATATGCATATTTTTTTGTGTATACATTAAAAAGTTTATTATATTTTTCATATTTGATCTTGGTATAAACTCAAGTTAATTTTCACAAAGTTAAATTTTAAAACAGAGTATTATTATTTTTTAAACGGCTATGTAAAGCGTATAATAATACTATAATTATAATTAGTATGATAATTTTAATGATCGTTTGGCACATATAACTTTCTACAGAATTACAACACTTAGCACATTTCGGATTTGAATGGATGTGATTATATTTAACAGACTTAACAAAGTTCCCTATGAATAAGAAGTAAAAAGAAGTGATAAAAAGTTTGGTTAAACGGGAATTTAGGAATATGACCTTTACATTAACGAGAGGTCGTTATGTAAAGAGGTGTAAATGGCACATAATCTGGAACAAAGCATATTTATGTTAGCCAATGTCATCGTATTCTTATTAGATTAGATTATAGGAGGAACAATATATGATACAAATAGAAATTAATATTCTATTCTAATAGAAGATAGAAGATAAATATTATAGGAATAAATTTTTTACAAATAAATATAGACAGAATGACGTGCATATGAGTGTGACCAATCAAATAAAATGTACTTTTTTGTTTCTTAATTGATTGGTCCACCTCATCTTATAGGCATTTTCTTTGTAAAATTTTTGTAATTGTAGCATTACTAATAATAGAAATCATCACTGAGATGACGTAGTGACAAGACGTCATAACATCTTCTCAATAGGTCTCATATTCGAACTTCTTTCATGTAAACATCTTCGAGGTAGCCAAAAATATAATAGGAGACGATCACGAAGATATCCAATTACTCGGTTAAGTTTGGTATACCGAGTACAAAAAGTTCTGCCTCCCCCAAATAACTTAAATTATTTTTCTAAGCTACTTTTTTTTTATGTAATAATATATGAAAGGAGAATGATGTATGTGTCAACGTCATATAAGAATGAATGACGTTAAGTGCAAACAAAAAGCTTATCGAATGTATTTTAGTAACTTGCTTAAAATGAAAGCTTCGGTATTTAATTATTAGCTTAATTTAATTAATATTAGATAATTATGAAAATTTGCAGCAGTTATACTATTTGCTTTTATCAGAAAGTAAATATATGTTTTTACACATATTTCGTTTCTCTTATTATATATTAAAAGAAAAATCTTGAGAGAATAAGCACCATTAGATGGAGATCAATAATTAAGATCTAACCCTTAATTTATTTCATGACATTATTAATCCCATTATTAGGTGACTAAAAGACTAATATACCCTTTTGTATTTACAATATACACCCTTCAATATTTACAATATAAATCCTATGGGTGCGTTTAGTTGTGGAAAATTTTCCACAATTTTCCATCTCAAATTTTCTAAGAAGTGAAAAGAGTTTTCATTTTCTAGAAAAGTGATGAAAATTTAAAAAATGTGTTCAAATGTTGTTGTATTTTCTATTTTGGAAAACTAGTTAAGGTTATAAGAGTTTGGAAAATTTTAAAAAACTGAGGGTGGTATTATAAAGGAAAAAAGTGGAAAATTTTAAAAAAGTGGGGGTGTGTGATTTTTCAATTCCCCCTTATAACATGAAAAATGAGTTTTCTATTTTCCATGAAAACTTTTTTAGAAAAACCTCATTCTGAACACATTTTCTACTTTTCCACTTTTCTTAGAAAAATTTTCTATCTAAACACACCCATGTTTTTCCTTTAATTGCAGAAATCCTCCAAATATTTTATAATTTATTATTTATTCTATAATTCAAACTTTTCCTACAATCTTATTTATTTTATTTTTTTATAAAAAACCCACAATAAGTTATTTTCAATTTCAAAAAATTTATAACTTCATTCCATCACCCAGTAAAAAAAATTAGTTATTGAAAATACAACGCAAATTTGAAACACGGGAAAAAAACGACAATGATTTACAAGATTTAAAATCTTAAAACTAGCAATTTAACATTATAGTTAACTAATTCAAAGTTTTGGTACATAATATAATATATAGTATATAGTATTATTATTAAAGAACAATACAAATACAAAAAAATAAGTGGTATTATGCACAATATATTTCCTACAAACTTATTTATTTTATTTTTTTATAAAAAACCCACAATAAGTTATTTTCAATTTCAAAAAATTCATAACTTCATTCCATCATCCAGTGATTTAAATTCTTATACGACCTACTATTTTGAATCATTTTATCAATTTCTAATTTACAATCCATGGATCATGGATGCCAACGGGTCGGGTTCTGACGGATTTGAGTGTATTAGTACCCATACTACCATCTTTTTTGAATTCTTTTATCAATTTGTAATTTATAATGCTTGGATTATAGATGTCAACGAGTCGGTTTGCGATGGATTTTAGTGTATCTGTACACATACCGCTTTAGAATATCCGTTGGGTACCCAATTAGTATTACCCATCAATTTTTCATATTTATTCGCAGGTTTGGGTTATCCTCGTGTATGTAACTTTGGCGAAACAAAAAAAAAATATTATTGAAAATACAACGCAAATTTGAAACACGGGAAAAAAACGACAATGATTTACGATATTTAAAATCTTAAAACTAGCAATTTAACATTTTAGTTAACTAATTCAAAGTTTCGGTACATAATATAGTATATAGTATTATTATTAAAGAACAATACAAATACAAAAGAATAAGTGGTATTATGCACAATATTATCAATAATTGATTAATTAATTTACTCTGTTGCCACTAATTTCTCTATATCTCAATTTACATCCCTAAAATAATTTACCACTGAATCTTCTAAGGCCGTGTTAACGCCATTCGGGTCAGTAGAGCCTGAATTTGAGTTGTTATGTTTTGTCATCTTTCGTCAAAGTCAAAAAGATAAAGTAATGCATTATAGATTGTTGATTTAAATTATAGAGAGTAACCTAGATGGACGAAAACCACCAATGCACTGCAAATAGTGTTATTTTTTAAGTACAAAATAGTATTTACCTGTTGAACCGGTAAATTTGCTTATTTGGAAAAAACATATCCGTACGATTTTAAATAATATAGTATTATTAAATGTCAATACAAATAACAAAGTGATATCATACACAATATTATCACTATTAATTTATTAATTAATTTGGACTCATCAATCCAAAATCTATCACATTTCAAATCCTTAATACATTTTTTATTTAAAATTAAAACAATACAAACCGATGTACCGTACACCAACACCAAAACACTTATTAAATTCATATAAGACATACCATAAAGTCAACCCGCAAATTTTGCGAGTTTTAAACTAGTATATATTAAATAAAAAAGCACGCCACAAATATATATATTCGAACTACATGTGACATATGTATGTTCATGATTGCTCGAACACATACATTAAAAGTGTCAATGCATATGTGATTGAAATCGAGATTGCAAGCAAAATATTATTTGGGATACTTATCATCAAAACTATATAATTAAATACATTGTAAATTTTTGTCAATGATAGTTTGTTATCTAAGGGAGGTAGAAGGCATTTAATGTGGATCAAAGCATATTACCTTTTTGTTAGACCATTTCATATGTTCATGTCTTGGGGTCTTACTAAAAAGGGATAAAAAAAATTGTGGTAAAAAGGGTAAAAATTTTGTGGTACTTTTTCACATTTCATATTTGCCGTAATGACCATCTACTTCGTATTTATGCTACAACTTTCATCGCGATATATAATATAATAATTGGAATTGGAATATGACTTTTTGTTTTACGAGAGGCCGTTAAGAAAGAAGAGTAAACAGCATACGCTATGACATAATTGCCTAAAGGCTATATCTCAGTGCACATGCAGGTTTTATGTGTTTTCCTAATGATACTAGGAGGTATATACTACATATAGTAAGCTTGTGTCACGGTCCATGCTCATAAAGATTTATATTAAATTTTATGATGTTACATGTAAATTATATATAAGAATGATGTTTGTTCGATATATATATTAGATTATAACCCGCAAAATTTATGGGCTACTTCATAATTTTAATACGAAGATTTAATTTGTTTAATTGTATAACATATCATTTGACACTTTTTCACATATGACTTTGGAACACCTAATTTGAATTGAAAGAGTTGTTTGTCTTTTGATAGTAGTTTTAAACATTATTAAGCACGTTTATATCATTGAAAGTAGTGATTAATACTTAAACTTCAATACCTGAAAATGAAGTCGACATCACTAATGAACAATACGATAAATCACGTTGGTTGCCAAAATGGTAAATCTAATTATTTTGTTGTTTCAAATGACTTTCATCATGTATCTCTGCATATAATTTGATTAGATGCATGTTTTGCCCCCACAATGTAGTGGCAACAAAAGATTTACTCACGATATATTTGTTTAACGACATGTCGTACTTATGTAAATAATAAAATATAATCCTATTTGTACATTATTTTGTATACTTTTTTTTTATGATTCTAATTAGGTGTGGTAATTCTCGACACAACTTGAACTTTTACACGGAAATAAGTGAAGAAGAGTTACATTTTCAAGTCTCAACCCATCAACTTGTTTATCATATCTTATTGAGTTTGGGTTAAAGTCCACGTCAATGGATTGACCAGCCAAACATCACAATGCGTGTTGTATATGGGTTGGTTACTTTTAACATGTTAACCCATTTATCAAATTAGTTTCGGGTTTATAATGTGAACTTTTAACCCGCAAACCTAACTCGACCCACATCGCAATCTCTAATTATAATAATTGAAAGTTAATTAATATCAAGACACAAATATCTAATATAGCTATAAAATGTTTCCAGTTATGCATTTGACGTTGTATAAACTTATATAGTAATTTCTACTATTTTGTTTCAAATCAAATGGGAAAATTCTCTATATAGGATTGATATATTAACTTTTATAATTATTTAACTTTTTACCCGCAAACATAACTCAACCCACATCGCAATCCCTAATTATAATAATTAAAAGTTAATTAAAATTAAGAAACAAATATCTAATGTAACTATATAATGCTTCCAATTATGAATTTGATGTTGTATAAACTAATATAATAATTTCTACTCTTTTGTTACAAATCAAATGAGCAAATTCTTTATATAACATTAAAATATTAACTTTTATAATGACTTGGAGTCACTTCAAATGTTTAAGTGTTGAATAACATATCTAACAATATAATATATAGATTTTAAGTATTCTTCTCTTTTATAGTTTAAAAATTTGGTAGTAAAATCTTTATATATTAGTATAAATGATAAAAGATATAGAAGATTGAAATGAATTATATTTATAATAAAACATAGAACTTTTCATTAGTAGTTATATTAAAATAATCTTAAGATACATTTAATTTAAATATTAATTAATGTGTATATAAGTTATGAAAAAGACATATTTATGAGTTTACATTTGTAACCAAAAATTAATTATTAGATATTAATTTGTATAATAAGTTGCATTTAATATAATTTAAGTGTTAAAAATTGAATGAGAACATTAAATGTTGATTAGTTAATAGGATTTTAAATGATTGTTTATTTAAAGGGTAGGGGCAATTTTGACTTTTTGTCACCTCATCTCCACTATTTAGGTAATCATAGTTTTCAATTTAAGATCAATAGTTCACATTTAATTGTTTAATATTTTTAAGGTTGAGATTAAATTTGATTACCTAATTAACACTTTCTTTTAATATATAAAGAAGATTTGATGTCTTCTCCTCTAATATTGTCAAACATTGACACTTTTACATAAACTTGTTTGGCCAACCTTATATTAGATTATATGTGGAGGGTGGGGGTGGGAGGAAGAATCGTAAGGTCGAATGATATCCTTATAATGTATATGAAATCAAGTGATAACAATAAAATCAAGTGTTCGGTCAACCTTACATTAGATTATTGGGTGGGGGGTGGGGGATGAGTGGTAAGGTCGAATGATATCCTTATAATGTATTTGTAATCAAGTGATAACAATAAAATCTAATGTTTTAACGATGTATTGTTTCATATGATTGTTTTAGCTATGTTCGTAATAAGTTGTATATTGATCATTCTCTTCATCGTCCACAATGTTGTCACAAATAAAGAATGATAAAACTTTCTCGATAAACTTTCTAACAGAAAAAATAACTTTACAGAGATTAAGTAATATCAAAAAAGAATTTGTTGACGTCAAAAAAGAATAAATATGTCAGTGGCGGAGCCATGTATTACGGGTCCATTCTCACTACGCAATGTAATTTCTATTGAAAAATAACATTTTTAGTTGCATTTATTGTTTGTGTTACGGGTTAGAAAAATTAGTATTACATTGCTTCGAGTAATTCAAAATCCTGAATCCGCCACTGACATCGATAACGTATAGTTAACGAAGAACATACTTTTAGTAATAAATTATGTTAATCATATTAAGTAGACACTACAAAATAAGTGTTATTTACTCACTGAAACTTTTGCTGACTGAAATCAAAACCATCATTAATGACGGCACTTTTAGACTTCTCATGGAAAAAATTATGGGCAATAATAACCTTCTATCATTTATTTTATTTTTTTATTATTATTATAAAGGAAGAACTGTTAGGGGCTGTTTACTTTCTACTTAATGGTCTGTTTCCAGACACCTCTTAATCCAAATTGATAAATTGCTGTTTTTTTTTCACTTAATCTGAAAGGAATGTCTGTTTCTGAAATAGTAAGAAAAATGAAGTCCTTACCAAAAAGAGACACTTAATGATAAACATACGATTTTTTCAACATTTTTTCTCCAATGAAATTTGAACATGTCATTTTTTATTCAAACTTTATATCATTTAAGCTCATTATTTTGGTCAAAACAAAAATTACATTTACATAAACAACATTTGTTATAAACAGACATGTTTATCCAGACAGACATTACATGTAAACAGCACTTAATAGGAAAAAAAGTAAACTTATAATACTCCGTATTAATTGTTCTTTATGGGCAAACAAAAGAAAGCACGACTCCGTTAAAATTCAAAACCCTAGTTTCTCCTGCGATTCCTCACCGGCGATGTTGCAGTGGTTATCTCTAGCAATTCCTCATCGCCGTCGTTGACTTCACCATCATCGCATTATTCTCATCGTCGTCGTCGGCCAGTTATGTGTTGCTTCTCACCGCCGTCGGATGCGGTGCTTCGTGGCTACAACGATGCCGATTATGCGCTTCTTCCTCACCGTTACCTGTACTACTCTGTTTCTTTCGTCGTCGTTGATAATTAATTTCGGAATACATAGATAGAGTAAGGTTCAAATGAATACACCAACTTTGAGTGAGAATGAGGAAACCCACAGATTTCTGCCATGTGTCACTTTATTCTCTCTCCTCCATATTTTTAAAAATTAAATATCTCACAAACAGTAAGTCGAAAAATCATGAAAATTGCACCATAAAATTCAGCGTTTTCTCCTCTTCGATTTGCTGTCCCTCAAAGCATACTTTCGATAAAAAAAAATTCTTCCATTTTTTGGTGGGTCTTACAAATTAGTAACACATGTGTTAGTGATTAGTTATACATTTCATTTGGGGTTAAGGTTAGAGTTTAGGGTTAGGGTTAGGGTTTAGGGTTTAGTAGGGTTTAAGGTTTAGGGTTTAGTATGATTTAGGGTTTAGAGTTTTGAAAAGTGTTTAGGGTTTAAGGTTTGGGGTTTCGCCCCCGAAACACCAAACCTCAAGCCATAAACCCTAACCCATAAACCCTAAACCCTAAACGCAACACTTTTAACACATGTGTTAGTAAATGTGAAACCCACAAAAAAAATGGAAAAAAAAAATCTCGTCGAAAATATGCCTTGATGGACGGCAAATCGAAGAGGAGAAAACGCCGAATTTAATGATGCAATTTTCATGATTTTTCGATTTATCATTTGTGAGATAATTGATGTTGAGGGTAAATGGGTTTTGTACATGTAAATCATTATTGGTTTCCTATTGACATTTGAACCACACCCAGATAGATAACTCGAATTTTAGAGGAAATATACGAAACTATAGATTGTTCTGATAAATCAGATTTGACGACTTCATTGTCGTTCAAGCGACAATAGACAGAGTTTTGTTTATTTCAGCTGAGAACTTGAGGTAAATTTCCTAGCTGTTATTATTATCTCATTGATTTTTAATAAATACGCGAACACATGAATGATTCTGGCTATTTAGGGCATTTTACTTTTCTCTGTACAAAATGAAGCTTATGTTATATGCTTTGAAGAATTTTTCTTATTACCTGCACTTCAATTGAATGCATCATACAAAACTTTTTCAATATATTCTTCATTAGAGTGCAGTCTTAAGACATATTATTGGAGATTATTTTTTATTGTGACATTTCTCAATTTTAACACTTAACCAGTCTATAACTATTTACATAGTCAATCTTTGCAATTTACTGTATGATATGATGTTATCTTGAGAGCTTATTGGTTCAATTAGAACACGCTGCCTGTAATCGTATGCGTGATCAACATGGAAAAGTATGTGTTTTAGTATTTAACATTGCTCATATACCTTTGTTGTGGACTGTGGTACAGCCGTACAGGGTGATAGTGACGGTCACTATAATGGAGGGTATAATTTCCAATATTTGCATCATTAGCTAAGAGGTAATTTGTCTCTTTACATTCCATTTGAAACAAACCTTTAAATGTGAAGGCTTAGATGAAGAAATAAACATTCTCATTAGTGGTGATCAGGCACATGAACACGTCAAAATTTCTGCAGCACTTGTTGATGAAATGAAATTTCTATTTTTAACAGCTGAGAGTAAGTTTGAAATGCTCGTTAGGTCCATCACTTGCTACATATAGTTTTGTCTACAAATCTTTGTAATTGTTTTGGAAATGTAGTGTTTCTCTTTTATATTTAATATTATTACATTATTTCGCAGGTGATATTATCAAGTTGTTAATGATGTGTTTGTCAAAGCTAGTAGCTCCTTTAACTCAATGTACAGGTATCATATGAAGATCACTAGTGACATCTGCTTGCTAGGAAGGTATATAAGTTGAAAGTATACAAGTTTCTAATATTTCTTTATCAATCTTTGACAAATTATTAATATTTCATATCTACTTGTATACTAGTACATAGCTTTGTTTACATTTTATTTTCAGCTTGAGAATGCTTCTCAGTTGGAATTGGTTAATCATGGAAAGATCGATGCATGATTTTTATCGGTAAGTGGCAACTATTCCATTGTTCATTACGGAATGTGGATGGCATGTAGGTTTTTTTATATGGTCATGTTTATATGGTTTGATTGTGGATCTAGTCTAAAAAAGGTTAGACAAATTGGGAACAAAGAATCAAAGAAAATGACTAGTTCTGATGATTTTTATGTGTCCTGTTTATATGTTTTATCAATTTTTCGTTGTATAATTGATACAACATTTATAGGGAAGGTTTAAATCTTTGATCACCTTATTTTTTCTATCTTGTGAAACTTACTCATGATCTGTTTCTCCTTTGCTTGTATGTCTTTTAGGGTTCTTGTGTATCCTTAATGAAATGAGCATTGAAGGAAGTACATAAGTTATCAAGAACCAGTGATAAGAGCATCGATACAAATTCAACTAGCCAAATTTGCAGTTACAGTTGATAGTTGGTGAACACATTTACTTAAATTGTGCCTTCAAGCACACGTAGACTGGAATTGAGGAAAATGCCACACCATCGTGTGATGTCTCCTTACTGATTTTGTTACTAACCAAAGAAATTGATCTTTTGTGCTTCTTTTCAGTTGGTTGTCTCAGCCTGGTGAAACGGTAGATAAATATTGATGATATTGATAACTAGTCTACTTTACTTTAAATAGGTGTACTGGTGAAGTTTATAGAGTGCTTTGTCTATTCTTTGAACATGTTCTAAAAGCCAATTGGTGAGTCTACTTTGCTATTGCAATTCCTTTAAAGTTGTTTGTCTTCTGGGTTGTACTAAATCTTTGCATTTTTGGTATATCTACATAAGAATGACTTTAATGTTCTTTTTTTTTTGTCAATATCATACGATCATTCATTCGGAAATACCGCAATAATACAAGCCTGTATACCTAATTGACATGTTGAAGGTAAAATACATCTAAACTTAAGATATTGGACAAAAAGAGTACCAAATTATATAACCTAGCACCATGAAATGGGTCAAACTATAAATGATAATATTATCATTGACCTGTTGATGTTTTCAGTTGTGTTATGATATCTTTTATGTGATTAGTAAATGTTTAGCTTGTATTTGCAAGTACACTCATGGTTCTTGTTGTGTTTTAGTTGATATTAACATAGATGTTTCTTGGATTTTCAGGATTTTGATCATTCAAGAGTTAGGATAATCATCAAACTCGAAAGGCCATACGCATTAACAAGGTAGACGTTTCTGTCCTTAACTGGAAACAGTCTCACTCCATAAAATGTGTTTATTTAGTTTCCAATAGGACCTTGCTAGTTTGAGATGAGTTCAGGAATAGAGGTTCATACTTCTAAGTTCTAAATTATTGGTGCCAATTTCAAGGTAATACTCAATCCTTAGACACTTGGTCTATACAAATAAGTGACTACCAAGTACCATCCAATATTTTTTTTTGACCAAACCACCCATTAATTTAATCTTATTGTTTGCTTATATGTAATTTTGCTTTTTATATTATTTTATTTTTGCAGATCTTGAGCAAATATTTTGATGGAGCTGCTTTGAAGCATAGATTTTGGAACTCCTTTATTATTATTATTATTATTATTATTATTATTATTATTATTATTATTATTATTATTATTATTATTATTATTATTATTATTATTATTATTATTATTATTATTATTATTATTATTATTATTATTATTATTATTATTATTATTATTATTATTATTATTATTATTATTATTATTATTATTATTATTATTATTATTATTATTATTATTATTATTATTATTATTATTATTATTATTATTATTATTATTATTATTATTATTATTATTATTATTATTATTATTATTATTATTATTATTATTATTATTATTATATTATTATTATTATTATTATTATTATTATTATTATTATTATTATTATTATTATTATTATTATTATTATTATTATTATTATTATTATTATTATTATTATTATTATTATTATTATTATTATTATTATTATTATTATTATTATTATTATTATTATTATTATTATTATTATTATTATTATTATTATTATTATTATTATTATTATTATTATTATTATTATTATTATTATTATTATTATTATTATTATTATTATTATTATTATTATTATTATTATTATTATTATTATTATTATTATTATTATTATTATTATTATTATTATTATTATTATTATTATTATTATTATTATTATTATTATTATTATTATTATTATTATTATTATTATTATTATTATTATTATTATTATTATTATTATTATTATTATTATTATTATTATTATTATTATTATTATTATTATTATTATTATTATTATTATTATTATTATTATTATTATTATTATTATTATTATTATTATTATTATTATTATTATTATTATTATTATTATTATTATTATTATTATTATTATTATTATTATTATTATTATTATTATTATTATTATTATTATTATTATTATTATTATTATTATTATTATTATTATTATTATTATTATTATTATTATTATTATTATTATTATTATTATTATTATTATTATTATTATTATTATTATTATTATTATTATTATTATTATTATTATTATTATTATTATTATTATTATTATTATTATTATTATTATTATTATTATTATTATTATTATTATTATCTTTATTATTATTTTTATCATTATTATTATCATTATTATTATTATTATTATTGTGTTACTTTTTAGTCAGATTAGAGTCTTAGTGATGGCTTTGCTAGTGATTAGTGATGCTTTGCTAGTGACTATTTTTTCTTAAGTAGAAGTAGCTTTTTAGACCTTTTTTAATGACTGTTTTTATGGCTTTAGTGACATTTTATTTCAGTCAGTAATGGCATATATTTTGTAGTGAGATAAAACTTGATGAAATCCGTAAGTGTTGAAAATCCATAATATCTAAATATATGTAAGAGATAAGTATCCGAAAATGCATCCAACTTGTCTCAAATGTCTATTGTATGTATCATACTTACGGAAGGTGTATTTAATGCATCCAATTTTCAAAATTTGTGTGTTTGTTCAAAAGCTACATACATTACAAAATAAATTTTATGTAAGCACTCTAACTTTTCGAGTTTCTTTCATAAAATCGATTTGTCTCCGCTGAAAAAAGTATTCTAGACTTTCTTGTAAACAACAGTTTTTAAAAAAACCTTACATTTGATATGTTCCGAGAGATTCTTTTATTTTATAAATCTGGAGACAAATTAAATTAAGAAAGTGAAACTATATTGGTAAATGATGGAAACCTTATGATAAAATAAAACTACAAAAATAGTTATAGGTGTATCGAAGAAGAGAATATGACCAAGACAAAAAATGAAAAGTATGTTAAATATCTATATCTATCTATATCTATACATCTTATAAATTGTTTGGCTATTTTTTTTCATAGCCTTACAAAATTAAAGATCAGAAAAGACCATTATACCCCTACTCATATTAGAAAATACTAAACTACCCTCTAACTGATTATAGAAAGAAAATTAATGGTTATTACATTCTATTTTTAACATCATTTTGAATTACATAGACTTGCTAAATATGAAGAAAATAATAAAAAAGTTTGAAGCACTTAAATTAGTTATTATTTAACTTTGCGAGTATCATTGAATCTAATAATATTAACATTAACAATAAATCATTTCCGAATCCGATTCTCGAGAATTGAATATTGTCGATATTCTTAATGATCACCGTCAATAACTATCAGTATCTCTTTGATTAATAATATTTTTAGTAATGATCATTTATCATTGTTACATATTTCTCATTTATAATCGTTGTATCGCGTGAATAATTTTCTAGTATTTATTTAATCATTTGCTCATGTATCAACCTAAAAATGCATGATGTGTCATTGTGAAAAGTAACACGACTATTTTTATAAAATAATACGAAATGGTGAAGGAGTAAATACAACATTGAATGAGATAACACATATTGAAAAAGTAAGGGTATTTGCTAAAAGAAAGAAAATGTAAAGGGTGATATAAATACGTTGAAAGAGTAGACGTCACTAATTTTGAGTGAGTTTATATATTCTGTATTATTAAAAGAAAATGTCGAATAATGTTCGTTATTGAAACAATGATTTTATTTAATTATTATTATTTTAAAAAAATGGATGCGGGAGCCCTATTGAAATATGATATCTTCCTTATACATAAGGAGATACAAGATAGTTATTTGTGAAAGAGTTTGCTATGCTAAAGCTTCGTTTGATTCATAAATTGAAAAATATCACAAGAGTGTTCGGTTAAAAAATAATTTGAATTAAAAGTCACTAAATTCTTCTGCTCAATGAAATTCATATTATTTGAGATTTCGATTCGTATAATAAATTCAAATTTGATTGAAAACATTACGAACACACCTAATGAATTTATTTATGTTCTATATTGACAATTTGATATCTGATTTATTTATTTATTTTGCACCCAAGTAATTAAGTCATTAGGTCAAGATGTCAATGAAGCATAAATGTTGTCTCCTTAATCCCTAGTGCAAACATACCATTATTAAACCGAGACGAAACTTACATCTCCACTAGTATATTATATAGTTTTTCGTGGTAATAAAATACAAATATATAGTAGTATGTGTTATTTATACTTATTTATTAATTGAAAAAAAAAACATATAGACTAGAATAACTAGACCTAAAAGACTAAAAACATATACCTATACGGCTATACCACTAGAAAATTACTTACGCGATGCAGTGATTACAAATGAGAAATATGTAACAATGATAAATGGTCATGACTAAAAATATTATTAATCAAAAAGATACTGATAGTTATTGACGGTGATCATTAAAAATATCGACAATATTCAATTCTCGAGAATCGGATTCGAAAATGATTCATTGTTAATGTTAATATTATTAGATTCAATGATACTCGTAAAGTTAAATAATAACTAATTTAAGTGCTTCAAACTTTTTTATTATTTTCTTCATATTTAGCAAGTCTATGTAATTCAAAATGATGTTAAAAATAGAATGTAATAACCATTAATTTTCTTTCTATAATCAGTTAGAGGGTAGTTTAGTATTTTCTAATATGAGTAGGGGTATAATGGTCTTTTCCGAGGGTATAATGGTCTTTTCCGATCTTTAATTTTGTAAGGCTATGAAAAAAATAGTCAAACAATTTATAAGATGTATAGTGCAAACATACCATTATTAAACCGAGACGAAACTTACATCTCCACTAGTATATTATATAGTTTTTCGTGGTAATAAAATACAAATATATAGTAGTATGTGTTATTTATACTTATTTATTAATTGAAAAAAAAAACATATAGACCAGAATAACTAGACCTAAAAGACTAAAAACATATACCTATACGGCTATACCACTTAAAGAGTGTTGGGTGTTGAATTTTACATTTCTTATTAGGATAATTAATCATCTTCGTTGCTTTTGACATAAGCTAATAACTTGCACCAGCCTCTTTATATTTACATAGTTGACTTTTTAATTTTAAATTTCTTTAGATTGCTAAGGGCGGATACAATGCTCAATAAGGGGGCTCTGATACCCCCATTTAGGGGTGAGCATGAGTCGGTTCGGTTCGGTTTTTGGCTAAAACCAAAACCCGAACCGTAAGTTTGGTTTTTGAAAATTCAATAAACCTTAACCGTTCGGTTTATCCGGTTTCGGTTTGGTTTTTTCGGGTCGGTTTTTCGGTTTATCCATTCGGGCGTTTTTATAGAATAAATTTGATAAAAATATGCATTGTATATACATATATCTATGTTAAGAATGAACTTGAACTTAAAATTAAACTTTATATTAAGGAAACTACTAAGCACCAACAATTAATTTTGTTAAACGTATACAGTACACGATATGTATCTAGTAGTTTTACAAATGTAGTAATAAGTGAATATTTCGAATATAACAATAAAACGCTTCATATTACTCGGTATATTCATATGTTTTATTTATAGAGTTGAACATATTTAAATTTATATACATATTAAATACATAACTTTTATATAAATAGAAAGTAACATATATAATACGGAGTATAAAGACTTTGGTTCGGTTTTTCGGTTCGGTTTTTGAGGTGAAAACCAAAAACCGAAAAATCAAAATTCAAATCGACGGTTTTTAATTCGGTTCGGTTTTTTAATTTTTCGGTTATTTTGATTTTTGGATCGGTTTCGATTTTCCGTGCTCACCTCTATACCCACTCAAAAAACCCATTTATTGTTAAATATAGTCCTTTATAATTAGGCTTCATAACCAAGTACTAATTGGTCCCCTGTCCAAATTGTACCTAACCTCATTCTTATCTATGATCCATTACTTAAAATTGATTTAGCCCATTCATAACCCAATACTAATTGGCTCCCTATCCAAGTTGATGTTTTGCACTAGGCTTGGCAATGGATCAAATTTGATCCAAATCCGATCCCATCCAATTATATTGACTTATTGGATCAAAAAGTTGATCCATCAATCCAATTAGTGATCCAATAAATTGATCCAAATATCGAATTATACATTTTGATCGATCCATGATCCACCCGGATTGATCCATCTATAGTTTTAAAGAAAAGTTAATAAAAGTTGGAGTCAAGCATTATTAATTTTATTATCAACTGCATCTCTTAGCTTTAAGTGTTGATGAACACTACATAATCTCTAATAGCTCCGACGTTAAGTTAATTAGCGTAATTGTATACTTTGTTGTAATATCTCCACTGGAGTATATGCCTTACATAATTTAATGAATTATTATCGGTCATGAATCATTGGTGCACTGTACGATAATGTTGTTACCAAGGGATTTATTATTATAAAAAATATATGTTATTTGATGCATAGTATGCTAATGTTGTTCCATGGGTGTTCAAATGAAAATAACCTTATTTTGACATTATAAATGTTTCTTTCACTTATGCAAATTAAATTCATTATCAAAATGTTCATGGAGAGTGTTTCAACAGTATGTGATGATGGCTAGGGGTTAAAATGTATCCAACATACATGTTGTTTGAGCAGAAAATCGATGTGTCAGTAATGAATCCAATTGGACGTTGTAAAAAGTATAGGAGCACAAAATCGATCTCTCATTATTGAATTCAATTTGACGTTGTAAAAAGCAAATGTGTTTTTGTCTAAATAATTTTCAAAGAAAAAAAATATTAAATGGATCGATCTGGATCATGATCCGATCCACTAATATAAGTTGGATATGGATCGGATCATGATCCATCGTAATGGATTATGGATCGGATCATGATCCATACAAATTGGATTACTAATGGATCGGATCAAGATTCATCCATATCCATCCATTGCCAGACCTATTTTGCACATAATCTAAGTGCTATTTTATGCAAAGTTTTGTGCAGTATGTTGCAAGTTTAATATAGTTTTTGATGTTGTTTTGGAAACGTATAATTACTATCTTATGGAAAAAAATTTAGTTAATATCTAATTATTTTGGCCCTCCACGATTGAAATTTCTGGATCCGCCATTAATTGCTAACCAAATTAACTACATGGACGCATACATATACAATAAATATAAATCAACGTACCATAACTACTACTTAGTTGTAAGTGAGATCAAATAAATCAAATTAGAAAAGAAACATAGTTATCTCACCTTAGTAATAAAAACGTGAATGACAGTTGTAGTCTCAAATAAATTAGTGCAAATATACGAACACATGATTTATTGGTTTAACATGCCGGCTACTATTACCCCTATCACAAAAATAATACTATTTTTGTATCAATTAGTACCGCCGTATTACGTGGGTACTCTACTAGTAGCCTTAGAAAAGTTTTATATGTTAGTAAACTAAAACACTTAACCACACATATAAATTTGGAAAACGACAGTGACAGCTTCTAGGACCGTATAGATATAATGCATTAATTGAACCTACAATTTCTTTTATATTCAAAATTTCAATTAATACATTACAAATAAAAGGAAAGTTACGGTTATATCGCTGAATAAATAAAAAAACTTTACGTTTAATAAATTCAAATTAGTGTCATTATAAATTTCATAAGGAAACAAACAAAACCAAATCTTTATATATATATAAAACAGAATACAATGGAGCAATCTGAACCTTAGATTGGTTCAATCCCTAAAGATCCTACGGTTAAAATTGACAATTCCTTCATTTTTTTTCAATTTTTATAATGTTTACCCACAACTATTGTAATTGACAATTCCAATACTTCCCTATTTTTTTTAGTCCTTATAATTTAAATATCATGACATTTCAAGTGGTAATTTAAAAATTAACCAAATCGTATTTGAAATATTTATCTATATTGATTAATTACATTATTTTTTTTTATCAACATTATGAAACTAAAAACTGATCATCCAATTAGCCAAAAAACCGTAATATCATGAATACATTAAAATCGTAACTAAAATATTTTATGATTTTAACTAATAATCCTTTAAATAATGTAACTAAAATATTTTAAATTTTTAACTAATAATCCCTTAAATAATACTTCATCCGTCCCAAATTAAGTGTCCTGAATCAGATTTGTAAGTTTTAAAGGTACTTGATGATAAATATGCTATTGAGCATTTTATTGATTTGCTAAAACTAATGTTTACAAAGATTAAGCTGACGAATATGGATTATTATTATCGCTATTCAAAATCTATTGTTATTGCTTATATATATATGTGTATATATGATCACAACAATGTACGATTTGGATAGAAATTTAGGTTTGAATTACAAAATACAGTTATTTGAGTTACACTGAATTCATAGTTAATTTAAGTTTTAAAAAACAGTTTTATGGGTTACAATAATTCTATACTACCTTCTTATTATATTCATATTATATCAATAAATGTTTGATTATCTGCTCCTTCATAAAATGTGTAAATGTTATAACTAAAATGTTTACAAATTAGATAATATATAATTTACAACCGTGTATTTTAAATAACATAATTAAAAAAAATCAAAAAATTTGAACCGTACCAAACTAATAAAGTATATGTTAGATGTTATTGGTTGGTGATTATATTATATAAAAATCTGGTTCATGGTACAATTTCATTTGACTTAACTTTTTAGTTACACAATTTATAAAATCAAATGTTAAAATCCGCGCAATTTATAAAATCAAATGTCAAAATCCGCGCAATTTATAAAATCAAATGTCAAAATCCGCATTGTCGCGGGAAGTAAGTAATTAAAAAGCTAAACAAAACGTTTCCCCAAATCTGACGCCACCAAACAAATCATCATCATCATACAGTATAAAACTACATACATACTTGCTTCATATTATCTTTCTCGTTCTATCTTTACAAACCCTAAAAATTCCAATAATCCCTTTATTTTATGATCGATCGAATCGATCAATCAACCAATCTGCAAAAAGCCCTAGATGGATTCGGGATCATCTAAAGGATTTGATTTTGCATCATCAGACGATATTCTCTGCTCTTACGAAGATTACGCAAATCAACAAAACAATCCCAACGGAACAACAACTCACTCTGATTCAAACGCCATCTCTACTAATTCATCTAAGGTTTATTATTTTTCCTTTCTCTTATTCTTTTCATCTAACTGATGTGACTTTAGTTTAGGTCTTCTTTTTTCGAATATAAGATTTACGGAGTAATTATTTACACCTTTTTCCGGTTTTGTTTAGGCTATCAATATTTTCTGCTGGAAATATGAGCGATTAGTTGCGGAAGAGTTTGATTTTCTATTAGCAGAATATATATTTGTTTTATAGAATATACAGTAATAATTTACAATGTGAGGTTTTATGCGAAAATTGCTCTTATGGAAACAAATTCAGTGAGGATTTTGTGCTTATACGTTTCCTAATGCGATCTTTGTTATGAACTGATGCACCCCGTTGTTGGTGTTCCAAGGTGTAAAAATTGGTGCATTAGGGTAAATGTCAGTTCCAGAATTCTACTACATGTTTCTCCACAAGAGCCAATTTTACTTAATCCTTCCCCTAGGTTTACTACGGGTGGAATATTAACGAGTAGCATGCTTCCGTAGTACCTTGAATGAATGTGTTTGAGGCATAGGTGTAGTAGAAGCTTCTGTTAGATATAATTTGCATCTTGCAAACATTTGTTTCGTTTAATACTGGCCTTCCCACCTAGTTGTAGTTGGTATAATTCAACAGTGTATTTGTGTGTCTATTGGAAGTAGGTAAATACTATCTAAAAGTGCATCTTGTTGGCCGTTGTATTACGCTACATTATTAATTAGCTTTCTTTTTTTGGTATCATTTCATTTCTGTGATGCGATTGCTGATAGATCTTGTGTATGTTCGAGCTTGTTATTAACTTGTATGGGCAATTATAGCTTATAATAATGCTGACTTTATATGGATGGCGTGGCAGGAATTTAACAAAAGTAGGATGAGTAGACCATCTGTATTCTCTACTTCCTCTTATAATCCGCCAGATGATTCCGGTAACCAAGATGTAATAATTGCTGCTGTTGAGAGGTCCATGAAGAAACATACTGAAAACCTTATGCGCTTTCTTGAGGGTCTTAGTTCCCGTCTGTCGCAGTTGGAGTTATATTGTTATAATGTTGATAAATCTATTGGGGAGATGCGTTCTGATCTAGCTCGTGATCATGGAGAGTCTGAGGCAAAGCTCAAGTTTTTAGAGAAGCATGTTCAAGAGGTAGGTAAAGATATATGTGGCAAAATTGAGTAGATTTGGTAATAAATCAAAAAGGGTCAAGTTTTCCATGACATTTGCCCTTAGTATAGTGGTTTAAATGTTTTGAGCAAAGTGATTAAACACTTGGGAGATACTTGGTATCATATTTCATCTAATTTGTTAACATATACTTAACTTGTTATCCTAATTGATCTGTTTTCTTGTTAATTGAAACTAGCATGTCTAGTTGCAAAGGTCCATCAAGAACTCTATATCCTAAATTCCTGTAACGAGTTTGATAATATACTTGTCATGCATGTTTGTTGATGCAGGTTCATAGATCCATACAGATTATAAGAGATAAGCAAGAACTTGCCGATACCCAAAAGGAACTAGCTAAGCTTCAACTTTCACAAAAGGAGTCTTCTTCTGGTCATGACTCTCACAAAAGTGAGGAAACATCAACTCCTTCTGAGACTAAACGGAACGAGAATGCAAGTGATGGGCATAATCAGCAGCTAGCTCTTGCACTTCCCCATCAAGTGGCCCCACACCCTGCACCACAGCCCGCAGCTCCCCAACCACAACTGGCTCCGCCGCCCATGCCTCAGCAGCAGCCACAGACGTATTATATATCTCCACCTCAGCTACCAAATATATCCGGGTCAGCCCAACTCACTCAGACTCACTATCTACAATCAGATCCCCATTACCAGACCGCACCACTTCCACGGTCTCAAGTGAGTCAGCCACAGCCACAACCACATCCACAGCAACAACCCCAACCTCAGTATCAGCAGCAGTGGGCCCAGCAGACGTCTCAACAGGTGCCACCACCTCAGCCTGCAGTTAGACCCTCATCCCCTCAAGTTTTCCCTTATCAAGTCAACCCTGAAACCCTACCAAACAGTATGCCGATGCAAATGCCTTACTCTGGGATTCCCCAGCCTACTTCTAGTCAACCAATGACATACGGGTTTGGTGGGCCAGGACGGACCAATCAGCCGCAGTCGCAGCCACAACCACAGCAACCACCTCAGCATTTGAAGCCTGGTTTTGGAGGTCAACCAGGTGATGGATATGTAGGTGGCGGGACAGGGTCGCAGGGGAATACTTATATGATGTATGAGAGTGAAGGGGGGCGGGTCCAACAACATCCAAGCCACCCAAGTCACTTTCCTCAATCTGTGTACCCTCCAAATCCGCCGCAACAAAGTAGTGGCAGTAGTATGATGGCTCGTCCACCGCCACAATTCATGCGCAACCATCCTTACAATGAACTGATCGATAAGTTAGGGAGCATGGGATACAGGGGTGAACATGTGATGAATGTGATTCAGAGGCTAGAAGAAAGTGGACAGACTGTTGATTTCAATACTGTGCTTGATAAGCTGAATGCTCATCCTTCTGGTGGATCTCAAAGAGGATGGTCCGGTTAAATTAAGTATGCAATATTCAAACTCCCTGCAATTTCCGTGACAGATCATTTGTGTTTTAGGTTTATCATATACAGTGCGTATAATAAGTTTCAATATGATTCTGTCATGGTAATTTTGGTACATATGGATGGAGAGAGCTGTTTTAGTTTCGACTCTCATTCTAAAAATTTGATATTGTTTTTGAGAAACCTTGCTTTTGTGATTTGCCAGAGAGAATACTAATTCCCCTTTGCTCACTCTGGAACTGTTGTTCTTGTTATGTATGAGATGCAATTTTGTGTTAAAACATCAACTGACATCCCAATTCCAATTCGTTGCTTCCTTTATTTCTGGAATGGTTTATACTTGATTTCTCTAGATGTGCATTGATGAAACATAGGTATGGTATTCAGTATTCAATGGATTGTTCTGGTTATCATATCTCTTTATAACAGAACTCAGTTTTGTATTTGATGTGGTCTACTACTGTTTTGGTGAAGTGATGGCTTGTGAAGATCCTTTTTTATTTATGTTCACTTGTGGACTGAATATAGTATCGTGTTATTAATTGCGTCATTTATCAACTATATAGACACGTAAAAAAATTAAATAAAAAGAAGAAACCGTTTAAGGCCAAACAGAAGTTTCCAATTCGATCATCCACGGTTAAAAGCTGCTTGTTATTTCCTCCTGACATTATTAAACTTCTATATTTTCTGTTTAGATCTTCTAGTGCATCTTCAACAACTAAAAGCTGTTAGACACCACTAAAACCAGTAATGACCCTTTTAAAACCACAAATTACTTGGTTATTACAAAGTATTACTAGTTGTTTGGTGCAAGGGGAGGTATTGGCTATATAAGGATGTTTATTTTGACAACAAAAAGTCTTAAATACAAAAAGAAAAGTTGAGTAAACTCATTTCATTCAGATAAATAGGTTCATGCTAGCATGATCATTGGCCTAATCCAAGAATTTCTTTTTAAGGGATCAAGTTGCTAAGGGATTCTTCAAATTTATTAGCATTTTGATTGGATTCTTCTACACCTTCAACACTAGCATGTATTTACAAATATATTAGTATGGCATGTACTTACTAATAAAAACAAATTTGAAGAATCCAATCAAAACACACCATGCCAAACCTGGGTTAATTCAGTTGCTCTCGAAGTGTTAACCTTATTGTATATTTGTAAATACATCAGTCAGTTAGCATACTATATAGAATTTTCCACAAAATGCAATTGTTACGGGTAGTCTTTAATAGTAAATAATTCAAGTTAAGATGTCCAATGTGTAAAGAATATTACCCAACGTTCTATTGCATCTATTCAACTAAGAATTTCTATTGAATGGATCAAATTTCCATTTTTTTTTATACAACGCAAAGCAGTTTCAACCCATTCTTATCGGTGTTTCAATTCGTTATCTCTAACAACTCAAATTGGTCCAAAATTAATGCATAAACCCTGTATATCATTTTATGCAAATCATATGATCATAATTTCTATGGACATGAAAAGTTTTCTGGTCAACCCACCCGTTTTGACCCATAACAAAAATTGTCCGTTTTGACTAGTTACCCAACCAGTTTAAACCCATCAATGATGTTGAAGTTCAATGACCTGCCAATTTGAATTCATCTATGAGTTGGTTGACTTGCATTATATCTTATATATAGATTATACTGGGTGAAACAGGTCAAATGACAAAATAAAATATACAAAAACGTAAAACAACTAAGCTCACAATGCAACGGACCACAGTCACCAAACGTAACTTTTTAATGCACAGATAATAAACCACCACAATCATTTTATCCCCAAAATTGTAAAATATAATTAAAATCCAGCAATGTCATGTAATAACTTTTACAAACAAAAAGTATCTGGTTCACATCATACAAAATTACAAATTTTGATAGGTTATCCAACTGGCCCGACCCACCCATTTTTCAATCCCTACTTGAAAAAGTCATAGAAGGTAACTTCGAGTACACTTTTAGTAGCATTATTTGAAAACGACTACCACCCTAAGAAAGTTGGAAAGTTTCTAAGTTAGTGAAAGTGTGATTGTATTTAAATGTGCTGCATATAAGTCACATTTATGATTTAACACCCAGTTCGGTGTGAAAGCAACAATATATCGCATAAGATCAACTTTTTCCTAAAAAATTGTAAATAGACATAAATTCACGTAATATTATAATCCAATTGTATATACATACATTGTTTGGCGTATTTTGCACAAAATAAAATAGATCAATGATTCCACAAATAATAAAGAATTTTGCGAAATATCAAGAAATAATTAAAAAATCATAAATGTCTCGCACATATAATTCATTATGTAATGAAAAGT
Organism: Pseudognaphalium luteoalbum; assembly: GCA_963422505.1. Classification (NCBI taxonomy): domain Eukaryota; kingdom Viridiplantae; phylum Streptophyta; class Magnoliopsida; order Asterales; family Asteraceae; genus Pseudognaphalium; species Pseudognaphalium luteoalbum. The sequence goes on from OY730192.1 coordinate 3,836,701, forward strand.
CTTTTTTATAGATGTTTAAAATACGACAATCAGTTGATATATACCTAAACTTTATTGAAGTAAAAATAATTATAACATGACACTTAAAAGTCTTTTTATAGATGTCTAAAATACGACAATCAGTGGATATATGCCTAAACTTTATTGAAGTAAAAATAATTATAACATAACACTTACTAGTGATAATGTATTAGCTCCCATTAATAAAAAACCTAGAACTCTTTTGATTAAAAAATTTAATCTCAACCTCCGGTAAGCTCAACTCGTTTAAAACCCTATCAGTAAACACATTCGGACATAAGAGATGGTCTTAGAACAGTCACTTTATACTCAACCCCTCCTCTTTTTAGCTACAATGAAAAAGTTGATAATTTTTTTCACTATTGAGGTTAAGAATAAACCTACCCATGCATAAGTTAATGTTTAAAATAGCTACCTTTACATTCATTTAGATGAGTTGGGTAATGAATCTTACATCTTACATAAAGTAAGAACCTTGAGGCTCTGAAACATGAATGACGACACCACCATACGACTATCTAAAACTAATGTATCAGTACCTTATAAATATATTCAATTTATTATTCAAATAATCAGGAATCAAATATCCGAGAAAGTGTAAATATCACCTACCAAGTCCCAACTTGTTGATCCTCCCTGCATCGTTGTGATTCCATCTTGTGATTAAGAGCATCTAACAAAGAAGGTGAAGAAGACACAATCACATTAAGCATAACAGGCACATACATGTACTTACATAAAAACAACTTTAAAGAATCCAAACAACACACACTAGGCCAAACCTGGGTTATTTCAGCGATTCTCAAAGTCAACACCTTATTGTATATTTGTATATACATCAGTTAGCATAATATATAATTTCCAACAAAATGCACTTGGTATATGTTACAGACTTGCGGGTAGTCTTTAATAGCAAATGATTCAAGTTAAGATAAACAGTTACCTGTCCAATATTGTAATGAATATTACCTAAAATTCTATTGCATCTATTTAACTTAGATTTTCTATTGAAAGGATAATATTTCCAATTTTTTATACAACGCAAAGCAGTATCAACCCATTAACTTATAGTGTTTCAATTCGATATCTCTAACAAGTCAACTTGGTCTGAAATTAATGCATAAACCTGTATATCATTTTATTCACATCATATGAATTTAATATCCATGGACATAAAGAATTTTCTGGTCAACTCAAACCGTTTTGACCCAAACCAAATAATGTCCGTTTTGACTAGTAACCCAACCAGTTTAGGAATTGGTTGACTTGCATTATACTCCTTATTCTATTTCTAATTTATGCTGGGTAAAACAGGTCAAATAACAAAATAAAAAAGTAAAACAACTAAGCTCACAATGCAACAGACCACAATCAGCAAAGGTAGCTTATTAATGCATAAATAGTAAACCACCTCAATCATTTTTTCCCCAAAATTGTAAATTATAATAAAAATCCAGCAATGTCATGTCACTTTTACAAATATAAAGTATCCTGGTTCGAATCATACAACAAATTACAAAGTTTACAATGTCATGTCAGGCCAGTGGAAGACAACAGGATGTTTAAGGCTATACCTCATTAAGCAAGTGCTGATGATTTCGGGGATCTCAGAAGCACCAAGATGCTGCTCTGCAATATTTTCCACCCATGAACAAGCTAACAGACACAAATGCTTGTTTCTTATTTTAAACATTTAAAAACACGTTCAGTTCAATTCAAGGAAACCATATCATTCGGGTCAGTTGAATGTTCAATTAGTTTGGAACTTTGGATGCACTTTCACTTGGGTAAGTCTTAAAAGATCTAAAAAGATTACACCTACGTGCCAACCAAATATAAGTTGAATCCACAAATTGGCTAGAAGTTCAAACTTTTAAAAGGATTCTTGAAGACAAGTATAATTTAAGAGGAAATGTTTGTTACATGTGAGAGGCATGTGAAACTTTTGTGGCATGTGAGAGGCATGTGAAATAATATAAAGAGAGGGAAAGGTGAGAGGCATGTGAAATAATATAAAGAGAGGGAAAGCTGAAGGATTCCACGAGCCCGCCCGTTTTCGACCAAGTCTGATAACTCTTGAGACCTGTACATCGTCATCATTTTTAGGCTCCAAAAGTAATAATATTGACCTTTAAAAAATGGCAATAAGGGGGCTATAGGAACAGGATGTGTACTATCCATTCCCATGAGGCCATGACTGGTAATGGTAATTTAACCTCGATAGATACTAGTAAATGGAGGTTAAAAAAAAAAAAATACAAGACAAACACAGGAATTTAGCTGGAGAAATGATTGGATGTAGGAACTAAGAAATATTGGCTCAGATACTAAGTTCTTGGAAATAACCATAAAATTACTTCCTAATTAGTACCAATAATATAAATAGAGAATAACTACTTGTTATCTGGACAAAGTTGGACCATTATTACTCAATAATATTAGGTCATATGACTTTATATTCAACATATTATGAAATAGCATGCAACCATCCTATTATAACCAAAACCACTGAACAACTATCAGTGGCATTCTCATCACAACAGTTTAACAGCCTATATACAGCCCTTCGAGCTCAAAGTACAATCCTCAAATTCAGACAAAGTTGTAAAGGTTTCTTAAGTGTTTAAGTAACGGGATTCCATTTCTCGAATCAACGTAAAAAGCTACTGTATAGAAAGTAATACAGCAAGAAAAAAGTGATCAATTAAATGGAAACACAAGCAAGTTGAATAGAAAAAAAATATTATCTAAGTTGACATCAACAAAAATGAAGATAAATCAGAACCATATAGAAGTGACTGTAAAATCATTATAAAAAACGAAGATAGAGGGAGACAACAAACTCCGGCTGACAGCCTATATGTGAGGTACAATTTTAATGTATAATTCTCGAAGCCGGCAAAGTTGTAAAGGGTCCTTAAGAGTTCAAGTAACCGGAAATCTCACTTCTCTAATTAAATTTTTAAAAAAATTCCTTTTAGAAAGTGAAATAGCAATAAAAAGTATATAAGTTAACTAAATAAAAAAATAAACATAATCCAAAGACCAGATAGGAAGATACCCAACTCAAGAAAGCAATCCCTCTACTTTAACACCCTATATAAGGCCGTTCAAGCACAACGTACAATTCCCAAATTTAGACAGTTGTAAATGGTCCTTAGGCGTTCAAGTAACAGTATTAAAACTTCTCAAATTAAGGTGAATTTTTTTTCTTCTAGAAAGTAAATAATTAAGCCAAATACAAACTTGACGTTTGATATCAAATAGAATGGACAAAGTCGAGACGTCACAAAAATATACATTAAAAAAGAAAAATGGAGATACCCAACACAAGAAAGCAGCCCACTACTTTAATTCCACATATACAGTCGTTCAAGCTCGAAGCACAATCCTTAATTTCAAACACAGTTGTAAAGGGTCCTAAGGGGTTCAGGTGATAGGGTTCAAGCTTCACGAATTAAGGTACAGACATCATTTTTAGAAAGCAAAAAGCAATAAAAAGGTAAAAATATAGTAAACCAACTAAAAACAGTGAATTTGATATCAGCAAGAATTGACAGAGTTGAAAACAATCAGAATGTTAACTAAAAAAACATAATAAAAGAAGAGATAAAGTGTTATGCGCAACTTAAGAAAGCAGACCTGCTACTTTAACAGCCTATATACAGCCTTTCAAGCTCATTTTACTATCCTTAAATTCAGACACAGCTATAAAGGGTCCTTAGGCGTGTTGTGACGGGAGTCCATTTCTGGAATTAAGGTATCATATTACTATATAGTAAGTAACTTGGCAATAAAAGGGAAAAATTATATAAGTAAAACCATGAAAAACCGAGTAAGTTTTTTAAAAAAATTAGGTTGACATCAATAAGAATGAAGAAAATTGAGAACAATGAGAAGTTAACAAAACTTCATAATAAAAAAGAAGAAGATAAGGGTGGATACCCAACTCAAGAAAGCCATCCCTCTACTTTAACAGCCAATATACAGTGGTTCATGTTCAACGTACAACCCTCAGATTAAGGCAAAAGTGTAACAGGTCCTTAGGCGTGTTCAAGTAACAGGATTCCAACTTCTTGAATTAATGCAAAAAAATATACTTTTTCAGAAAATAGCACAGTGATAAAAAAATTGTATAAATAAACCACATGAAATGATGAAAAACTCGATGAATTGAAGCCAACAAGAAAGGAGAAAGTTATAAACAATAAGAAAACTAGATGCAAAAAATAAACACGATAAAAAAGGGACCGGAAGACACCCAACTTAAGAAAGCAATCCCGCTAATTTATCACCCTATATACAGTTGTTCAAGCTCAGAGTACAATCTTCAAATTCCGGAAAAAGTTGTTAGGGTCCTTAGGTGTTCATGTAACGGGATTCCAACTTCTCGAATCAAGGTGAAAATCATTTTACAGGAAAGTAAATTAGCAAGAAAGGATTAAAGTACGCAAGCCAAAAATAGAAACACGGTCTATCAACTAGATATACGGGTAACTTGAATAATAACGAAATTAGTATGCATGTTGATAGTTACAAGAACAGAGAAAGTTAACAGTTACTGTAAAAGAAATATGGAAAGGGAGATACCAAACTCAAGAAAGCAATCCCGCTACTTTAACACCCTATATACAGGTGTTCAGGCTCAGAGCACAGTATTCAAATTCCGGCAAAGTTGTAAAGGGTCCTTAGGCGTTCAAGTAAAGGGATTTTAACTTCTCGAATTAAGGTAGACATAATATCTTTTAGAAAGTAAAATAGTAATTAAAAGATAAAAGCATACAAGTAAACCAAATAAAAAATATGATGAATCTATATCAAGAAGAATAGTGGAAGTTGTAAACAATCAACAGGTACACTGAAAAATAATAACAAAAAAAGAAATACCTAACTCAAGAAAGCAATCCCGCTACTTCAACTATGTACAACAGTTCAAGCTTAAAGTACTATCCTCGAATTCCGACAAAGTTATTAAGGGGTCCCTTAGTTGTTCACGTAACGGGGTTCCAACTTCTCGAATTATGGTAAAAAGATCATTTAGAAAAAATGAAATAGCAATATGTAGAAAACTGACTAAAAAACAAAATTAGTGGTTGCTGATTTTAACAAGAAAGTAGAAAAGTGACTAAAAAACACAATTAAAAAAGAAGGGAAAGGGAGATACCTAACTCAAGAAAGCAATCCTACTACTTTACCAACCTATTTACACTCCTTCAAGCTCAAAGTACAGTCCTCATTTTCTGACAAAATTGTAGAGGGTACTTAAAAATAAATAATTGCAATAAAAAAGTAGTTCTATAGATGTTAAACAGTATACCAATAAAAAAAACACGATCAATCAACCGGAAAATTAGTATAAGTGGAAAACTTACAGAGCAGTCGCCAATTTGATCAAATAAATAACAGTTAAAGAAGAGGACAAAGAGAGTTACTCATCTCAAAAGAAATGCTATTAGTTTAACAGCCTATATACACACACTCATTGAACATCAAATCTCAATCTTCGAAGTACGAAAAGAGTGTAACGGGCGCTTATCTATTTACTGTGAAGGGATTCCAACATCTCAAATTTAGGTTAACAATTAGATGACAAAAGGTTAGTGTACATTGGGTGAGGTAAGAACAAACTTGTATGATATAAATAATGAAAGTAATAACCATACTGATCAAAATCTTTAGAGATTATTACACATGGTAGCATCAGCGCTTCTATTTCTGAAAGTGTACAATTCTTACAAGCATATGAATCGAGCTGAATCTTATTTCCATTTATCAAACGGAAGAACCAACTAGGTAACAATATCCACAATAGCTACTATCTTCAAAATCTTGATTAAGATTTTTTTTTAAAAAAAAAAAACAATGTTCGCAGATAGTGTTCAAAATTGATTTAACCTAAAACAACTAGCCTATAAAACCCTTGTTTGAAATCAAGATCACATTTTTCGTAAACAAAAATCAATATATTGTTATATACAGATGGTGTTCCAAATTGATTAAACGAAAACAACCATACGAAACCCTAAGGTTTGAAATCAAGATCAAAATTTCAGGAACATACGTATTTGTGAAAAATAAGAATTTGATAACGATAGGGATTATCAACAGATTAGAAATCGAAAACCTTTTATAATTATAACCTGATAATCGGAGACCGTTGAGACATCATGTTGATCCGTACGCTAGGGTTTGATTGATTCACGGTAACCAAGGGTTCTTGAAAATCCAATCCAACCCAACCCAACCCAACCCAGATATATTCAATCAAGAAGAAAACAATTAATGATCGGTGAACGTAACGAAGAGGGTAGGGTGTGTATTTATAGGTTAGCGTAGGCGGTATGTCGGTGTGGGTGGATATACAATTGCGTTAGTCAAACTCACAGTCAAAGTCCATATGGCGTTTAATAAACGCGACACGTATATCATGTTTGACCCCCTTTGACTTTCAATGTTTGACTTTGACCAGTAGCGTTAAATAAACGCAACGCGTATAAATATAACACATGGTTTTCCAGTAACGTTAAATAAACGCGATGCCTATCCTCATTCATAGTGCATAAAGCCTGGGCCGGGTCGGGCTTAGACCTAAATAAGTCCGGGCTTTTTTGGTTTAAAAAAGTCTGGGTCTAAAAAAACCCGGGTGTTGACAAAAAAAGTAAGCTTACTTAGGCCCGAACGGGTTAAACGGGTTTAGCCCGAGCTTTTAAAAGCCCGGACCGGGTTTTTTCGGACTTTTATAAAAATCTAATTTTATTTATTACTAATTAATTATTGCATTTATTTAGCACATTATAACTACTAATTTCATATATATTTGGGTTTAAATGAGTTATTGTTGTATTTTATAATAAACAAATATAATGTATATACGATATTATCGTAGTTGTTTAAGTATTCATCGATAAAATGAATATATATTTGTATACATACTTAATGAATTGAAAACTATATATATTCAAAAGGTATAAGTTATATAATATACCAAAGATATTTTTTATATGAACAGAATATATGTAATATACATATTATATAAGTAAAAACTTATATATAAATATTAAAAGCATGTAATTTAAAATAGGATTGGACTTTTTAAAAAAAAAACCTGGCTTTCGGGCTTTTTTTTAAAAAGCCCTGGCTTTGGGCTTTTTTCGGGCTTTTTCAGGCTTTGGGCTTAGCCTGGCCTGCACCTGGACCGGGCCTAGGCTGGACTGGGCTTTTTCGAATAACTCCAGACCTCTTTAGGATTTTCAGGTCAAGCCGGGCTTTTTCAGGCTATTTCGGGCTTTTTCTAGGCCCGAGCTCGGGCTAAAGCCCATATATGCACTCTACATACGCACTCGCACTGGATTCAGGGTTTCTTCATGGCGATGAGTTTTCTTGTCATTGTAAGGTTTTTTTTATGTTATTTTCTTTCCATTATCTTTTCGTCATCTTGTAAAGTATCCGTTTTTATGATAAACTGACACTGAAGATTTTGTTAAAGGAAAATGATTGGTAGACCTAAATTCATGAGACTAAATATAGACCTAAGAATGTGATTGGTGAGTTTGAAAATTTGATTTGATGATATTAAGAGAGTGAAAAAATTCAACAACTCAAAAAGTTATGCATACTTTTAGGTCTATGTAAGTAGACCTATTTAGGATATATGCAACTAAACTAGATATATTGACGTATTTGTATTAAAAGAAAATGATGTGCCAAACTTGACGACCAAATGAGTTGATTTGGTAACGTCATCAAGGCCTCAGTTATGTGTGTTCTAATAGATACGCCCGAGAAATGGGAGCTCGAAGTAATCACAAGTCAACCGCAGAATCAAATGGGTTGATTGTTTGTCCCTTAGGTTTGATCTCGGTTTCATGTTAGCTCATGTAATCGAATTACAATGGCTATGCTATTACACACCTCTTTTTTTTTTTTTTGCTTAGGAATGTTCTTTATGCGTGCCTATAACAAGGATGCAATATGTGCTTAAAATAAGAATGCAATATAAGTTCTGTTAAGAGTTACTATAACATGTGGTTTTCAGACCAGGTAGAATTGAGAGGTAAGTTAAGTAAAATTTTTGAAGGAATAAGGGAAATATATTCTTTGGCTTATATATTATTGATAAATATTTTGTGGGTAATAAGTGTTTCTGTTAATCATTCCCTGTAAAGTTTAAACCAACTCTTAGAACACATTAGATGCGTATATGTTCTGGTTTCACTATTTCTAGCTTTTCGCTTCCGGCTTGAACCAATGTAGTCCCTTTCTTGTTGACATTTTCGGTATTGTTTTCACACGTAAGGCATAATTAACTTTTCCTCATAAAGGAATGTAGAAAATCATGTACGATAGCATTCATACTAGTACTAGTAGTTATAAGAAGGAAGGATTTGACACATTTCTAAATATAATGTTCTCGAAAAATTATGAAAACCAGAAAAAAATTCTTATCAGTTTAAAATTAGCCAACACATTTAGATGAGTTAATTTTGCATTCATGCTTTTAACAAAAATATCAAGTGACGCGATACAGTTATATAACTCATCTGACTCAAAAGAAACGTTGCAATTAGGATCGTATACTTCCTGTGAAGAAAAATAACAGAAAACTAAGCACTCGATTCTTCAATATTGACATGATGTAGATTTTGAATCAAATAAATTGCTTTCTGAACATTTATCATTATTTTTTCATGCTATCAGGTATATACTTCTTTTAGCTTCTTAAATCAACATATGCATAGTGTTTCAACAGGTGTTTTCGATTACATAATCGCTCAGAAGCCAAATAATAAGTTTCAGATAAACACTCGGATAACTAATATGTACATTGTGTTTTTTTAGAATGAGAAAAAATAATATATAAATATAATGTCGACGCAATCAAAGAATGTATCCAACGTTAGCATGTTGTCCCTACTTGAACTGAAGCCATGGGTCAGAAATTAACAAGTTTGCTGCAATTCTGGTCTGTGTCATCATAAAAGAACTAGAACGGGCTCGAGAAAGACTCCTACATCAATAAAAAGTTTACTTCATTTACCTGTGTCCACATAAAAGGCAACACGAGTTGGTATATTTTTAGTTTTAGTTAATTACCTCATGATATGATGGAACACTTTGTTTTTCGATATCACGTATCTTCTTCATTGTCATGCCATACCATTCATCTACCCAAGCAAAACAATTACGATGGCTTTCAAGAAACAATGCCCTTTCACCCTAGAAAAAGCACGTCCACGTAACCGCACATGCATACATTTACAATAAAAAATCATATATAAAAAAAAATTAGAAAGAAAAAAAAAAAAAGATGATCCCAACATTCAATTAAGCATGCTTGTTTATTAAAGAGTGTTTGTGCATGACCAGTTATCATACTATACATTGTATACTTGCAGAATCGGCGGGTTGGACTCTGGTAGACGTACAAAACAGTTTTGGGTGATAATAACAGATGGTCTTAATCAGGTCAAAATGGGTCCAATCAGACTGTGTTGACCCATCAAAACTTTTTCATGTGTTTCTTTATATGATTGTATACATAACTAATATATCAAAATAATTACAGAAGTTTTACAATTATCAATAATAAAGCAATTTAAAAGGTTAGCATTTGAACACACTTTGGGTGCCTTTTGTCAGTTTGTCCCAGTCAACCCATGTGACCCATTAAATTTTACTAGCAAATCAACCCATTTTAGATGAATGGGTCAAAACAGTCACCTCTAAATATTATTATACTACTATATACAGCGTCCACAATAAGGCAGTTTTATCAACCCATGTAAGCCCAATTCTGAAAAATTATGGAAGAACTACAAATTCCTAACCATGTTATATTTTTAGAACCATATACATAGAATATTAAGGCCAAAGAAATACCGCTATTAATGCTTGCTCAAGACGGCGACCAAAACCCCGATATGGAGCATCTACTGTCACCAATTTGTATGCAGTCATAACTGGTTTACACTGATCCTGAAAACAAATCACATCCAATCATACCACGTAACACGTAAGCAATACAAGATAAATTTTTATACACAAAAGGGATGAAGCTATTATCTCAAGGTAACAATCTCAACCCATTGTTTCAATTCAGTACCTCTAACACGTCAAATTGGTAGCAAGTCTCCCATAGTGTATATCTAATGCACAGATCTCTAAATCACTTTTATCACAAAGTTTGATTAATAGTGTTATTGACAAAAGAACTGTTTCTGGTCAACCCAACAGTCGCCCAGTACCAAAAATTTCCCGTTTTGGCTAGCTACGCAACCCGTCCATTTTGCCACCTCTAACAAAAACAGAAAGAAAAAAAGAAGAGCGAGTACATAGTAACAACCTGCCATCCTTTTAAGAGAGGGCCACGACCAGTTTTAACTGACTGGAATTTGGAGAAGTCAACATTGTTGCTACCAATTACATAACTCCAACAATCATCGGACTTTGAAGTAATATCGATGATTTCAACCTCACAGTTGTCTAATTGTTGTTGGTCTAGACCATGAACCTACACAAACAATTGTATGTTAGAAATATATATTGTAGGGCGAGTCTTTAAAAAAACTATCTGCTTATGTCTAAAAGTGAAAAGCTATGTTTACATTTTCTGAGTGACCATTGTCTGCTTTATGAATAGTTTCTATGGTAAGCGTAAAGCTTGTAAAATATGGACACTGCACAAAAGCAAAAACACAAGCAGGTTTAAAAATAAAATTTAATGGAGAGTAGCCAATATAACTTGGTAAATTGAGAAAACAATACTTAATTACCTTAATTACTGCCGATATCCCGAGGAGTTTCATCAGACAATGACATAAGTGAATACTGTTTCTATAAGAATAATTACTAAAATAAAAGGGAATCAAGTCAACCAAGCAAACCTGTTTTGCATTTTGGGTAGGCGTTCCAAGCTTCTTCTTGCATTGTAAGGGCATGAGTTGGTGCAAACGCACTAAGCCAAATAGGAGCCTTGCTGCACATTTGACAAACACATGATATAATGTTGACTTACGACTTATTACCAAAGGGTGCAACATAGACTGCAGCAGTGCGCATATAGTTTCAAGGAAGTAGTTGACTCTGAACCAAGTGTCCATTACTATTACTACCCAATAATAACAAAAAAAAATAACCTTGTGGACCTAGGTCTATAGTTGAGGTGGCATAATGGGCGGGTCGGCCAATGAGGAAAGGGCCAGGACAGGTTAAGTTGGCCCCCATCACTGTTATGTCCATTTAATAAAACTACTTTCCGTGGAAAAAAAAACCCATCAATTTTGGTGTAAAAATCACCTCCTTTTATAATTTGGTCCCTGGAATGAGAACATGATCATTCATCAGTAACACCATCCAACTTCCAAAAACCATTACAAAAAAAAGAGTCAATATTAATGATTCATAAATCCATTGACAAAACTTGAATGAGGTAAAGGTCCGAAACAGCATTGCTATCAATATTAACTTGCAAGAAAAATAACAAATATGCTTAAGAAAACATGAATGTGGTTTAAACTTTAAACTACCTTTGGAGGCGGTATATCTTCGATGTATATCGACCTTTTCCAAATAAACTATCTTCAAAGTATCGATTTTCTAAAACATCCACTCCTTCGGTTTTGCTAGTACTTTGCTGCTGCATTTTCATTACCATATACATCTGAGCTACTTGATACTGCAAATCCATATTAAAATTAGCCTTATTACTTTCTACCAATTAGAACACAAGCAAAAACCAAAATAATTTCAATTAATTTACAGCTTTTTACCTCTTCTAATGACAATGGCATGACAATCCGACTTTTTTAGAGTACCAGCAATTAAGAAAAACCCAAAACAAGATTACTGCTACAATTTACAACCAAAGCAAGATACAAAGCACTAATATAAATCAATTTCATAGTAATGGGATTATGCATATATGTAAATGGTTTGCAAAGTTTCAAACTTTATATACATACACACAAAGCCCATATCAAGATTAGCAAAAGAATTACATAACATTGCATATTACTTGACCCCTTATAAATTATAAACCATGAAAGTTGAAACCATATACAGAATGATGTGATATAATTGACTTGAAAACTTGTAAACAGACACAGAAAAAAACACCAATATATGATACTTGCAGGAAGAAGGATACAATTCTTTCATCAAAACCATCGGAACACTTAAAGAAGAAGATGACAATTTTCTTGAATGTAGATTAGAAAGATTTTATTTTGTAGTCAACCAGGGTCTTAATAATATCCGCGTTAAGATTCGGATTTCGATTTGTTATTACTCGTTTGGTTGTAAGATCATTACCAATAAGGCAATAACCAACTTTAGAGCTGGGATTTAATTTATAATAAAAAATATTACTCTAATTCTTTAAATTTAAAATTAATTAACTAATTTATTTAATTTATTTGAGAATATATTTATTAAACTAATTTAGGTAAAAGTAGTAATAATGATAATAATTATAGTAAGGAAAATATAATAATAATGATGGGAAGGATCTACCACAATTATAAAGGGTTAATACACAAATAGGTCATTATTGCTGAATTTTAAAAATGTTCAATTGGGTTACTGTACTTGTAAAAATTAACATCCCGCCTATTTTGTTTAATTTTGGTTGAAAGTTTAGTGACTCAATTGCATATTGTTAAGTACATTTGTCGTACATTAACCTAATTGAACTAATGTTGAAAGTTTGTTAACATAATTGAACATTTTATAAGTTTAGTAAGTCAGATGAACATTTTCGTAAATTAGAGTGACCCAAACATAAATTATAAGGTCGATACACATTGAGTATAAATAAAGTAACGAGAGTTTATATAGAAACGAGATTTCTTACGTAAAATGAATATTAAATAATTATATTGTTGTCAAGTAAATATCGAGTATAAGTATAAATAAAGTAATATCAAGTAAATATCACACTAAATATAAGCAAAAAATCATAACTTAGACTTGAAACTTTAGCTTTAACTAAATTTGTACTCTCAACTACTTAATTATGTCATCATTTTTATATAATTACAGATATTGTAAATTTTATGAAAACTTAAAGTGCAAAGGATGTATACTTCTTTTGTATTAATAAAGAATATTATAAACTTAAGGTTATTATAAAAATCAAGGTCCTTGATCTAACACAGATAACCAGATTCAACATAAGTTTTAAGTGCAAAACTAAATAAGGAAGATCAACTAAACTGCCATATGCAGGTTCAAACTTGTTATTAACCAAAACTTGAACAATAATAATACATGATTCTTAGTTCTTACCAATTAACGAAACTACCTTGGCTTTCTATGCAGGTATCTCAAACAGTGCAATTTGGGCATAATCGAAAAATACATGAACTAATAATCCTTTAACTAAAACGAATCAATAAATGCAACGATACCCTCTCTATACGACATTCCGTTGAAAAGCTTGCATTTTGAGGTATTATTTGATTGGTATAAGTTTCAAAAATTTTATAGCAAACATAGTTCTTGATTTCTTATAATCCCAAACATTTCTTCAGAACATGATGACTTTAATGTCCGTGATGGTTTTTGGTCACATTTCCATCTCCTCGTAACATCTCTGCTACCATGAATGTGAGTCGTGACTCGTGAGTAGGCCTAGAAAGAGGACATAAGAAAGAGAAAATGCATGAGTTCTTAATGCAAGTAAGACAACATATGAAATACCATTTCTGTATATTCCATTTCACTTATTAGGCGCTTATGTCTCGTGTTCCAAACCCGATTTGCTCTTTATGAGCAGTAGAGTTGGCAAATTTGAGCCATTTACTTATAGTTGGGTTGATTAGGGTTGTTTTTATCTCAAACGGGTCAAATTCTGCATACAAAAGGTCTATTTATAGTTGCATGCGTCCCTTTAAATAATGTTGATAGAAGAGCTAGATTACTTTATGTTAAATATATTGTCTTTGCGATACAAAATTTGCATTAACATTCTTTAAAAAATTGCACACATGAACCAGTCCCATTTTAGGAACAAGAGGTAGAAATGCCAAACCATATTTACATAACAAAGGGTCAAACAAATATTTCCCTACATATATCACACATATATAAGGATTCAAAAAAGGCATCACCAACACATCTATAAAGCCAAACTAGCATATGGTACCATCAAAGCATACTAATAGTCGTACTGGTTGCACACATGTCTAATTTGATGAAGTTGTGATCAAAATCTAAACACGCACATGATAAATATTGATGAGGTTTGTAAACTCTTACCATGCACGATTTATGGATGTATCATATGGTGACATCCTCAGGGTAACTTCCTAGCACGCTTAAGAAAGTAGCAAATTCCTGCCAAAGTTTTGCAACATATCACGATCAATAACTGGTGTTGAGCAATTGATATCAACAAGTATTTTATTGCCCTCGCGTTGCGACGGGTTTTAATAAATTTTTATTTTTTAAAGTTAAAAGTTAAATCTTATTCCGTTCTTTTAACTTTAACATAAAAATTATGAACTTATATTTTTTATAATGGTAAAGTACCAAAAAGTTTTCGAATAGCAATGATATAATAATTTATATTTAAATAATAAAAATATATATAAGATGTAATTTCTTTCGGAAATTTAAAACATATGTGTATGTAAGATATTATTTCTTTCGAAAATTTAAAACATTTACACTTTATAAGAGTTCAATAATTATTATCAAGGGATAATAATCATGAGATATAGCTATTATAACTAATAGTATGGTAAAATAATAATAGTAAATATGAGTTATATTTAGATACGAGATAAAGTTAAATACTTTTATCTCACTTTTATACAACTCTAAAAAATGTTTAGATGAGTTTTCAAAATAATAGAAAAATTAATGTCATCATAAAGATTTGAACTCATGTAGCTCATAACAATTCCGAAGTCCCTTATTATCAAACTACAACTATATTATTATAATATATATTTAGAATCAAAAAATATATATAAATTAATGTGTCACAAAAAACAAAAAAAGTTACTATTCATAATAGGTACTCAATTGATATTAAGGGGTAATACTAAAACTTTGACAAAATGAAACCTTCAGATGCGAAAGAGCATTCTGGGCCCTTTGGTCTGCCATGGATGCTTGGAAGTCAACATAAAAAAGGTAAGGGAACGACCTATAGAAGAATTTAGAATGTGATTAAATCAATTAACAGCATGGGCAAGTAAAACACGTTAAATACTAAAACTTGAGGTGTCAATTTTTAAACCATTAACTTATGAATGTGTCGATTCGGATCTATCTTTAACGGGTCAAGCGCGTAAAATTAAACAGAAATAGCTCCAAAAAGAAAATGAGTCAAATAGATTGAACAGGTCAAAGGGGTCAAAAGTCACCGATGTATTTTTGTTATGCAACCTCTTATGAAAACTGGAAGAAAAATTGTATTAAAAAGATAAGATGTGCTTTTACATACCCAGGGATACCATTGGTACTTTCAGTATGTGCAGGTAAAGCCTGCCTTTGCAGAGGACGGCTTTCAATCTGCTTTGAGGTAAATTTATAACTGAAAGATCAGCTATATGTTGTAAAAAATAAAAGTAATTTGTGATTGACGAAATAAAAAAGATGCTTGCCTTTGTAAGATTAATTTGACGCATAGCAAACACGGCAAGTGCCTTGAAAAGCATCCCAGGACCCTCGTCCAGTGAGAAAACAATACTTGTCTGAGACATACAATTCAGATGTTAGTATGTTACATCTACATACATAATATAAAATAGCAAAACAATGATACTTAGTTTTCAGGTAGCCCCATTATACAAACCTTGAATGGTCTATCTGTGCGTGGTATTATGGGTTCCCTCGCCAGCATTAAAAACCGAGTCACATTATCAGAATAATCCTGGAAAAAAAGAATTTTCAGTCACCTTAAATTTAAGGAAAATTATCATACAACTTAAAGAGGTACCTGAATATCTTGAACAAGCAAATTTAATCCATAAATCTCAGCAGCAGCAGCACTAGCAACTGCTCCAGTATCTCTAAGTTCATTGAGAGCAACATGCTGCCATGAAGAGGTTAGAAGACAAAAATTAACATTAATAAACATTCAACTATAATGTCTCATGGTGACTACTGTAACAGACACGTAAAGCATCCACAGATGTATGAGTTACGTACAACATGTAAAATATGATTCGTGAAAGTCTTGGCATTTCTAGTGCTACAAAATTTTATTCCCATGAAAGTCACGAATCAGTTTTAACTTTTTATGTCATGTTAGCTTTATTGCTAGCAGCATAAAAACAATTTTATATAAAAAAAATGAAGGAACTTGTGACAACCTTTGCAGCACCAGCAGTATCATCAACAGCTTCTCTCACTATCCCCAACCTTGTTAATGTGTTCTCACACTGAGCAAGAGCCTGTAAAAGCATTAAAGTACATAACTACAGATATTGTAATGGTTGGTCTGAGATAAGTATTCACAATACTAATTGCAAATGACATACCTGTGGATGGCTAAGAACCCTTTTCAGATCTTCAACTTTGACACCATGGTTAGCTAGCAAGCAATGCCGGATAGCAAGTTTCACTTCCCCAACAATATGCAATCTATGTCGAAGTAACAAGTCGTAATTCCTGTGAATGCTACCACCTAAAGAATTTTCAATAGGCAACACTGCTCGATCGACTAGCCACCGCTCAACAGCCTGCAGTATAACAATCAAAGGTTTTCTGTCAACATGTCCCCATGCATCCCAATCCTGTTCGTTTTGGGGACACATTCAATCTTATTGTAGTTCACTTTGAATGGTCAATCTACTCTTACGGCTATAAAGATTGCAATAGGTCGGTAGAACGGCCACACATTACCAATATAACCATGATTACTTAAGACACAGAAACTTTTGTTACTTTTATGATTACCAAGTTACATTGAAGACAAAATCTTCTAAATATCGAAAATTAAGAAAACGTCTAGAGCATGGCAAACAATACAACGATATAAAAACAACATAAAAACATATACTTCGTTCAAATGGACTATAAAAGCATATTTCAGTCTTCATTTCAGCTTTCTTAGTTGTATATGAAATGGATCTCTTTTTGAGAGCATACAGGGGTGCAAAGTGCAATTGACTTAAAGGTGATAATTAGTTGTAGTTTTCAAATGCTTGTCCATGATGGAATAACTCTAGTGCTTTTGAATCTATTAAAAGCCACTTTCTTCAGCGAAATTCTAAATTTTTATTTGTGGAAAAAGAATACAGCTTAGAATACCCAAGGCACCTTGTAGTAATTGTTTGGGAAATGGTTGTGATTTACTTAGATCACATGATATGTTTCTATAAGAAGTCCACAGGTTTTTTAAACACTTGGCTAATATTCAACAACACTGAAAAGAAATATTGTCCACAAAAATGCCGCTCAGCAGAGGCCAAGATGACTATTCGGAACTATTGAAACCAAAAGAGATTTCTCTATTTTGGAAAAAAGAATAAACAGGTCCATGCCTATCAAAATAATGTGGAGGGTTCCAAGACTAAACTACTCTAAGTATCTCTCAATCCCATATTTCCAACAAATGTAGATGTAACCTACTAACTCACACTGCCATTTATGAACACTGGAAAGATGTATGTTAACCTACTACATGTTTTCATGTCAATTCCTTTTACACAAGCATGAGAGTCAAGAGATGTAGATAGAGGGAGAAGGAGGCAAAAGCAAAAGACCCATACCGTCAAATCACAATGGATTACTTAAGCACTTAACATAGTTAATAAACCAAAAGGGAGATTTCTCTATTTTGGAAAAAAGAATAAACAAGTCCATGCCTATCAAAAAAAATTGGAGGGTTCCAAGACTAAACTACTCTTAAGTATCTCTCAATCTAGTATTTCCAACAAGTGCAGATGTAACCTACTAACTCACATCGCCATTTATGAACACTGGAAAGATGTATGTTAATCTACTACATGTTTTAATGTCACAATTCCTTTTACATGAGCATGGAAGTCAAATAGAGGGGGAAGGAGGCAGAAACAAAAGACCCATACCGTCAAATCACAATGCATTACTTAACCACTTAACATACTTAATGAACCAAAAATACCAGTTGTTGGGTATAACTAAACGAGCATTGTCCCTTGACAGATGTGAATAAAGCAAACAAGCAGCTCTGAAAACTCAGTTTGAACCAGAATGATTATACAGCCAAACCAAGCTACAGGTCCTGATCCAATAGGTATCAATGACCTTTCTCAAGAAGTGATTATACAACAAATATACCCTTTGTTGCTCAATATGTCAGTTTTCCCACAGCAGTATTTAAATGCAGATTTAAAGTTAAAATATAACTTATCTTTAAGTGTGATGATTTAAACCAGATATCAACGAACCATCCAGTTTATGATCAAAAGTACACACACACAGAGAGCAGTACCTCAAAAGCAGTCTCGAACTGTTCACACGGGACTGCTTCACAGTTAGGATAAGCCTTCTCAGCAGCAGATTCACTATAAGCCCCTGGAACTCCCTGCCATAATACCACAAATCAAACATGTCTTAGTCCTGCTATAACTTATATAATATCAAATAAGAAGAAACAAAGTGTGCTGCTAGCAACATGCCTACACGTATCTTGACTTCAGTTGCACTTTGGACCACACACAGTCTGTGAATTCATATGATCCTATATGTATATTTTTAAGATGGTGTGCAGTCCAAAGTAAATCTGCAAATATTAGCAACCCTCATCATTGTACCGTCTAGGGCCGCAAACGAGGTGACCTGAACTCGAGAAGGCTTGAAACTAGTTTAGGCTAAGCTTGAGTTTCGGCTATATTGCTTGGTTCAATAAGCTCAAGTTTTAGTATAGAAAAAAAATAAACATTATTTAAAACTTAATTGAAAACTAACTTCAATAACAAAAAAAAAAATATGTTACACATACATGAAAATTATATTACTAATAACAGAAAACGTTGTAGAGATAATCTAGCAACATTAAAATCCAATAAACATCATTTGCAAATTCCAAATCACACATTTACACACACACATGCATATTACGTAAAGGGGTTTGCTAACGTGTGCCCCTGTGGCACACGTTAAGGTGTATTTAATGAACTTGTAATTTCCTTAAATAACAAAATTTGTAATTAATATATGCATAAAAAAGGAAATTACTAGATTGAATAAATGAGTATTAAATGTAAATTATAATATTTAAGGAAATTTCGACTTCATTAAACACATTTTAACGTGTGCCAAAGGGGCACACGTTAGCAAAACCCTTATGTAAAATTAAAAAAAAAAACCCATTATAGCTTGAGCTTTGGCTCAATATATAATAAGCTCGAACTCGATTAAAGATGACTCTTCTGCAGCCCTATCAAATGAACCCTATGGGATTTAATTTTTGTGAAACACACCAATCAATCAATAATATATAAATTATAAAATAAGTAACCTGGTAAGCAACACGAATTCTGGAACCTTCGGGTGGCAATCCAGTTAAATCGGTAGAGGTTAAAGGCCCTATCAACATTACATTATTATATTTATTTATTCGACAAACATACATTAATAATTAATAAATAAATAAAACTTCAAGTGCCATTATAAAATAATCAAAAAGTAATTGAGCAAAAAAAGTTTGGATTTTTACTTGGAAGAGAAATGTTTTTTCCTTCGGTGGGGCCACGTTGAATGGATGGTGATGATGATGATGATGATGCGGAAGCAGATAGTGCTACGGTAGTAGTAGCAGCAGTAAATCGGTGTTTAATTTTGAAAGGGGGGAAGTTGGATGATTTGGAAGGTGAAAAGGGGTTTTGATTGGAATTGGAATTGGAAATGGATGTAGTTGTTGATGTTGTTGTAAGATGGAGAGGAGGGTTTATTATGGTGCCCATTGTTGTTGCTGTTATGGTAGACTGGTGGTGGTGGTTGTTGGGTTCAGTTTTAAGTTTTAACGCAACGACTCTTCTTTTACAGGATTCATTCATTTATATATATATAAATAAATTAATAAAAAAAAAAAAACTCTACCAGATAAGTAAATGGCCGTACAAATTGGCATGATTTAAAATTTAATTTAATGTTAACTTTTTCAAGTATATATCGTTTTGCCCCTCGAATTTATTTTTTTGACGATATGCCCCTTCCATTCACAAATCGCAAATTTGCTTTTGCGACCAGTGCATTTACTTTTGCGACCCGTGCACGTGACTGAGTCGCTGACGGCGTTTGAGGCCTTAGCAAATCGCAAATTGCAAATTTGCGATTTGCGATTTGCCATTTGCTATGGCACTGAATTCTCGGGAACGTGCAAAACGACTCGAGATCGCAAGTATTTCTCGGGGCATAGGTAAATCGCAAATTTGCGATTTGCCATGGCACTGGGTGTCTCGGCCATGGCTCGGTCAGTGAACGGCTCGCAAAAGCAAATCACGAGATCGCAAATCGCAAATTTGCTTTTGCGATTTCATGGGGTATATCGTCAGTCATTTTTTCCGGAGGGCAAAACGATATATACTTGGAAAAAAATGGCATTTTTTTAATTTCCCTTTCAAAAAGGGTCAATTTGATTTTTCCTTTCTTTTTTGATTGATATTGATACTAGCTGGTAACCCGCGCAATGCATCGGAGAAGATATTTGAAATTCGTGAAAAAAGGAGTGAAATAACACTTGAAAATTTTATATAAATTATAAGTGTTAAATCAAACAAATTATAATAATATGAAGTAATATGATGAACAACACTTGAAGAAGAAAAAACTCATAGAAAACTAAAAAACGCCGCATGTCTTAGATGTGTACATTATAGATGTTATATTCATATTAGAGATGGACATGCGTGTTTTAGCCCGAGTCCGGGCCTAGAAAAAGCTCGAATCGCTAGCTTCCCGGTAATTTTTTATCCACATATTTACGCAAGTCGTGACCCAAAAATTTCAATCTCCGTTTTAAATTCAATAGTATGAAAAATCTGATGTTTATTGTGTGACACCCGACGATTTAGGGTTACTGATTAACCCTCTAGAAACCCTAATTACGTGTGTTTAGTTTAGTTTTAGGCTAAATACTTGTAATTACTTGTAACTATTTGTATATTTTATGTGAATATACACCTCCGTAATTGATTTATATTACGCTACGTAATTAGTTGTAATTACGCTTACGCAATTAGGTGAAATTGTGCAAAACAACCGGACGGAGTCCGACACAGTATAAATACGACGTTGGTGAAAACATCTTTATAAATAACTTGAATCTATTTTTAGAAGTTATTTATCATATATTATTATTTTAATATAATAATACCCGAAAAACCTAGACGTTTCGATTAAATCGTCTCAAACGTAACGAGAACGCGCTGAACGCGCCCGGCAACTGAACGAAAGTCAAAATATATTTTCGTAGATTAAAATATATTATTTTGTATGGAATTATTATTGAAAACATCGTCTAATGATTCGTCGATAAAAACGTCTAATTAAAACGTTACGCGATTCAATAACCTTAAAACAAACACGCAAATCGAGGTCGATAAATAAACGGAACGTTTTTATACGTGTTTTCAAGTATTTAGAATAAATATTTCAAGTGAAAATAGCGAGATTTAATTCGTTAAATAAAAACGTCGATTACATAATTAACGTACGATTAAACACCGAATCAAACGAGAAAACGTAACGAGTTAAATTGGGAAAAAAGTAAAATGACCAAAGTGCCCTTGGTGGGACCACATGGGGGCCGGCCACCCCATGTGCCACCCCTCTTGTTGCCCACTCCTTGACCATGCAATATGATGATTACGTATTCTTACAACACCACTCATTATTCATGCATTCAATCACTTAACACTCCACTCTCATTTTCAATTACACTCAAACTCTCTCAAAAACCCAGGGATTTCCAGCCCTTTTACCACAAATAAATCATAAAAGATCACCATACCATCTTGAAGATCAAGAACAATAAGGAAGTTAGCTCAAGATTCATCATTTCTTACATCTCTCTCATTTGTTCTTCATCTTGTTGGTATAAATCACACTAACTCTTCAATAATTTACTTGTTTGCTACTGATTTAGATGTTATTTAGTTCATCTATCATGATTATGTCCAAAACCATTGACAAAAATCGTTTTTATAAATTATATTCAAACATGCAATAATCTGTCCCAAAAAGTCAGCTTACGAAAATAATCATAACTTGAGTTTTAGGAAGAGTTAGACAACTATTTTTTTAAAAAAATTTGCGTATTGAAAAGATCTACAACTTTAGTGTTTTTACACTTTTTCTATAAACGTACACGTCTTTCTCTACTAGTCGATTTGTGGGACTGGTCTGGGTAAAAACAGAATCTGGGCTATGCATGGCCATTTATTTTGTTTCTCTATGATAATGGGACTCAAAACTCTTAGAAATCATATGTTAGACACTAAAAACATGGAAGATCAGTTGGTAAAATTTGTGAGACTTGATTTGGACCAGGAATATGTAAGACACATGGTGAAATAAACCGACAAAAAGTCAAAAATGTGAAATCTAGAAGATTTGTGACTTTTATAAGAACCGACACTTTTGGTGAATTAGGACATGAACCGACTATATATTTGGACTCTATAAACTGACATTTGGGTTGGGTAAAAGTTTCGGGTCAAACCGAGTAAGTTTGACCAAGTCAACAAAAGTGGCTCGATTTCGAAAAACTTACTATATTTGGAAAATGATAACAAAAACTGGGTTTGGGTGACTTAGTTAGTAACTTGGACCAAAAACTAATTTTGGAAAGTTTCCCGAATGAAAAACCGACACTTAGAACACTTGGATTAAAAATTAAAATATGATCAGGCACAAGTGCCGCCCTACCAGCGACACTTACCCAAGTGACGCCTATAGCGTCACTTACCCTTAGTGCCGCCTGAACCAAGTGTCGCCTATAGCGTCACTACCCCAAGTGACGCTGCCAATTTAAAAATCACATTTAACGTCACTTGACCTAGTGCCGCTAACCAACCGAGTGTCGCCTATAGCAACACTTACTAGAGTGACGCCCCTAAGTGACGCACAGAGTGACGCCCCTAAGTGACGCCTAAAACAGAAACTTCAAAACTAGTTTCACACTAAGTGTCGAACTCACACAACTTCAAAACTTGTATACAATACAACACACGAAACATATATTTGGAAAGTATACGATGAAACAACACATAATAATATTGAATTAAGATTTTTATTTCAAACTTTCACCAACGGGTCGTACACGTTTTTGATAAATAAACTTGAACTACTATTTGGACATACTAGTTGATGAACTAGCTTTAGGTGGACATAAACCCCCCACCTACCCGATTGGCTTAAGTGAACATTAACCCCCACTTATACAATCGCTATAGATGGTCTTTTGAGACATCTACTTATACAACCTCATACGTTTAGGGCGTTAGGAGGTTGCACACGGGAACGAGAACACCTACTACTTGCTAATATTTGATATTGCTTGCTACCTGCTTATCTCTGGTGAGTTTCATAACCCCTTTTTACTGTTTTTCACTGGGGTGAGAATACATACAACTGTTTTATAAACTGCTTTATGATCACAAGTACTGGAAATAACTTTTTGTACGGATTGCATGAGACCTGAATAATCTACTAAAGTCCTCTACTTATCATAGTCATTAAAATTTGTGCGTGAGTATTATTGGGTGGTACCATCAGAGTTTGACAAACCTCGTCCGGGCTAGTCGCGCTAGCCAACCCACGGACGCAGTATTACTTGTGATTTAGAAGTGTATCGGATTAGTACACTTACCGGAGGCAAACAACGTTAAGCTTGACTATAAGACTCATGCAAATGGTATACTTATATTGCTGTATGCAATACTTTTACTTGTCGTTGGATAAGGATACTTTTACTTATCATTGACGAATGATGCAAAACTTGTGAAATCTTGTGGATCATTTTAGCAACTGATTACTTAACAAACTTATGAACTCACCAACTTTATGTTGACCTTTTAGTATGTATTTCTCAGGTAACCCGCCGCAGTATGAAGCTTTTGGAAAGCTTAGCTCGAGTCGCATTGTTTTCAAAACATCAAGAGATTAGATTGAATGTAGTTGTATTTTGTAAACTCAGTAATGTATTAGAAATTTCTAAACGGTTTAGGCGAACTCCAGATTTATTTTGTAAACATTTGAATTATGGTTATATAATATTTTCAAACGTCTCATATAGAGGTCGTTTGCTTTAATTTTTGTGTTGTGATATTTGATTTGGTCGGCACCCCCATGACACCTCCTACTTCCGCTGCCACGTGTTTTGGGGGTGCGACATATTGTTATCTCGCCTTTCTGAAAATGATACGAGTTGTAAAATATGATCGGGAGAAGCTAGCGACTCTCGACCCGATGTGGTGTGTATAATAAATATAACAAAGTAACAAACTTAAGCATACGTCTTATGAAGGGTCGATGCGATCAATTTTATACTTATTTTAGTATGGTGGTTCGTTGTTATAACCTTAATTAATTTATAAACATTTTTATCGTATTGTAAATACTAACTACCAGGATCAAACAACTTCAAAACACTTTTTTTTTATTTCTAATGTAAGTATTTGAACCAAGTATATTATTATTAAATTAAATCAAATGTTGGGGTGATTCTTATCCTAGGTGACTACGCAAATTAAAGCCATGTACAAAACTGATGTATACAGCTGGCACTTTTACATTACACAGTAACAACTTTAAGAAAAAATGGCACACAGTAAATTAAAAGGTTGTACACTATTCTTTCCTTTTGGATTTCAAAGTGTTTAGACTTTTCAAACTTTCAAATTTGACACATTTTAGAAGTCTCAAAACAATCTGTAGATTTGAAGACTTGGAATTGATTCAAAAGAAGTTAAATAATTATTTTTATTGGATCCTAACAATTTTAATTTTCTAGTTTTCTACTTCACAATAAAGAAAAAGCTCTAATAAAGCAGTTCACTGCATACAATTATCCAACCCAGGTAAAAAAAATCTAGGTTGTTACAAATAAATAATTTACTCCTTTCTTAAGGAGTAAATGAGTAATACTAAAAGACAATTTAATTACCATGAAACAAATATTTAAAATAGTAAAATTTCATAGTTTAAAACTTGAAAACTTTTGACTTTAAATATTTGAAACTTAAATTTTTCAAAAATCTAATATATATATATATATATATATATATATATTAAAGGTTATTTTGACATAGAGTTGCATATTTGAGGAATTTGACCCTTCGAATATTTTAAAATTTACAAAATGGCCAAAATGGTTCTTGCCTAGTCATTGCCCCGCAGAGATGAGACTTGATAAACATAGCCAAAAAATAAATAATTTATCTCCAGAGAACGCAAACCAACAAACAGTCCCACTAAAACACAGACTTAGAAATTAAAACGCAAAACACATACCTCCATAGACCTTTACTATATTTGTAAAAAAAAAACAAAAAAAAAAACTAATAATGATAATATCTTTCTATAATCACATACCAAGAAAAAGAAAGAAAACACTAACTTAATCATATGTCCCACTATAACACAAAACACACACCTTTACTACATTTGTAAATAAAAAGTAAAAAAAATTATAGTATTTTTCTATAATCAGATATCAAGAAAAAGAAATAAAAAAGAAAACAAAATTTAATAAATCAAAAATCATCGACACAACCAAAACACAAAAGCCCGAAAATTACCAAACCATTTTCTAAACGTTCACTTCAAACCCGATTCACACACGGATCTAAGAAAACATGACAGACCGGATATTAAAATACGACAGATCGAACATTTAAACCGGCTTAAAAACCATATACCTTGATAGACCTCATCGGGTCTCAACACCAAAAGGTGTTAACCCACCGATTTTAACGCACCCAACATACATAAAGAACATATATAAAACTTATAATCGACGGATCTCGCCGAAACTCATCGGATCTCAACACCAAATAGTGGAAACTCACAACTTTTTAACGAACCGGGTGAGATCTAACGAAGGAAGGAATTAGAATGGCAATGGTGATTTCGACGAAAGAAGATGGTTGTGGCGAAAACGTATGTGTTCTTGGAAGATATATTGGGTTTGTCGGCGGTTTGAGTTTGAGAGAAAACATTTGAGAAGTGTGTTTTTTATGGTGTTAAATACGTGTATTTAGGGTTGTGGGTGTTGTTTATATATGTATATTTTTTTGTTGGGGATACAAATAGAGTTGAGATGATAACACGATCAACACTCTTTCAAATTCAAATGGAGGGTATTATTAGGATTTTCCATATCCCTCTACTAAGTCAATTAAGCCAAAATTGAAAATGATTAATAAAGGGGTACAGATTGATAATTGATATTGATAATCATGTTTGATATAAATACTATATTTTTAAGTAACGTTTGGTATATATTAAGTAAGTTGTAAGTTGTAATGTTCCAAATGTCGAAAGTCGGGGTCAAGTCGATCGGTACCTTGGAAGGACTAGTCGGCCAAATCGGAGACTAGTCAGGTTTTGACTTTGTTGACTTTTTATACATTTGTATGCAATTTTTCAAAATTATATGTTATAGGAGTATTCTTATTTAAATATTAGAGAACAAAATGTAATTCCTTTTAACTTTTTCTTGAAAAGTGTACTTCTGTCTCCTTTTCCTTTCTTCCATTCCTAATTTCCAAACCTGCTCTCTTCTTTTCTAATTTTTCAGACCTGCTAGTGCTCACATCTCTCTCCCTCATTTTCATCCTATACTACTACATCTCATCTTCATCGTCTCTTTAACTATTTACCACTTTTTTCTAAAGATTCAAGGTCTTCATCATCTCTCATCTTCATCTTCATTATCTTTTACTACTCATATATGCTCAAACCGCCATGGTCCGTCGTTGACCTCCCTTGACGTCGTTGATCATCTTTTTTTACCGTTTTGGACCAAGTTGAGTCGCTACCCTCTTCAGCATCGACCAATCGCCGACTAGTCGGCCGACTCGACCGTCTTTTACAACACTGGTAAGTTTTAAGTTTAACGGTTTAGAATTTAAATAGCATACTATGTAAGTTTAACCGTTTATCACTTAATCATCATGTATATACGTAGTATGTGTTGTAAAAAGCATTTATATATTATTTATGAATATAAATGTATGTAACGAGTTTTTTTTTCATGCGTTGCAGCGAAGCATTAAAATGTATATTTTTAGATGCACGAAGTAGTTATATTGTAAGTTGTTTGCTTTTATTACATAACACTAAACGTAAAAAAATAAAAAATTGCAAGCACTATATAAGGGAGTGTTTATTCATGTAGGTGTTGAATTTCTCAATTTGGTGATATTGGATTTGCTCCCAATTAAACAGCTAGTAAGTGTGGAGGGTTTTATCTCCCTCGTTCAAGGTTTGGTCTAAGTAAATTTTGAAAGTTACTTTAAGTGATGGTTGATGATATTCTCTCACAACCCTTTGAGCCCTCAAACTTATACTATAAATGATGCCACATAAGAGTGTTAGGGATGCTCCTACTTCCCATCTAAGAATAATGAACTTTGAATCCACATTTAAAATAGGCTAGTGATATATACACAAAACTTTTTAATTCATACATCAATTTTTAAGCATGTTAGTGTAGTATTGTACAACACTGTAATGCATATTCTTGGAGCATGAATCAAAAAATGTATTGTATATATCAACACCCTTATTATAATATTTGTATATTGTATATTTGGGTTTATATTATTTGTCCATTGTATTTTTAATCATGTTTGAAACTTTCAAGAACTTTATATAACAATTCCTAATTTGTGGCCTTTATTTCATCACAGTTATCTTTAATTATTCATGTGTGTTCACTACTACAACAGTGACGGATCCATAATTTGGAGTAACTCGTAGCAACGGTATCCTAATTCTCATGAACCCATAGCAAAAACAAAGAATATAAATAAAAATGCATTTTTTATAAGAAAGTTATACTACATATACTAGATGGACCCGTAGCAACTGCCACCTCTACTTTTTACATGACCCCACCCTTGACTACAAACGTAAAAAATAGGGAACATGATGAGCTAACACCGTAATGAGCCAAATGCATCACCATCCTTGGATAGATTCGTAGTGACCGGTCGTAGTGAACTCATAGTGAGATCTACCACGAGCCTACTATATATACACTATAAACCTTGTGAGCTTTGATTATAACCTTTATTTAATACCATCTCTTAAGCTAATATGATGTTTTATCATATACATGTATTTTCATATAAATTTTCAAGTATGACAAGGAGAAAATCAAATCACTATTCTACCAACCAAAACAACCGTTTAACTTAAATAAAATACAAGTTGTAATTTTAGTTTACCATAAATATTCAAAGAATCGAACTATTTAACGATCATTATATCAAATCATGTGAATAAAATTAATGTATCGATGAATGAGTAATTTGGAAGGTACCTCTGATCCCTGTATCATATTTCAGTGGTACGCATATATCCCACCTGCAAGAAATCAACAACATGTGCTAATATTCGCAGTGGCGGTATCATTTGAGTATGCTCGATTGGTAAATATACTACAATATATTGTTGATGAATATGAACTTATAAAAATATTTTTAAAAGGGTTTGTCTAATGTGTCCCTTAGGAGCATATGTTAAGACAAAAATATTCTTCTTGAAAAATGAGAAATGCATTTTTCAAGAAAAATCTTTATATCTTTTTCATTTTTCGAAAAACATGTTTTCAAGTTTTTCAATTTTCGAATAGAATATTCACCCCTTAAGAACACAAGTTAGAATTTCATTTTTTAAAAGGTAATTACTCTTCATACCATTTATTTATTTTTAAATTAACTTTTTTGTACTTTTTAAAATTACCCTTTCTTACATTTTCTACTTTTCTATACTTTTTTCTGTACTTTTTTATAATAAAAAATGGTAAGATAAGTAATTGAAAATGGTACAAAGAGAGATACCCTATTAAAAAGGCTTAGTTTACTATGTCAAAAACTCAAAATAAATAGGATTTTGCTAAATAAAGCCCTTATGGTCTTTTTTAAGCTTTCAAAACATGCTTTAAGATTTGTAACTGACTCTCTATTTCTTTCTAAATTTAGATGAAACCTCAATTTTAATTTATAATACAAATAATATATGCATGCTAATAAAAACGTTTAGGGTTTTATTTATCAAAACCCCCCGTTAAATAAACAAAAACAAACTGGAGACGACCCCCGATCTGATCGGGTCCCCCATGTTTTTATCATTGTGGCGGTTACAAAATATTTTGAATATCAATTTCACACACAGTCACCCACACACACACAATTAGGGCTCCGAATATGGAATCGGATCTGCCTTTAATTGAGATGGACGAAGAAGACGATGATGCTCTGATTCCACTTCCTACTCAAACTCCATCCAAATCACCCCTCAATTACTTATCCTTTTCCCCTCTCTCCACTAGTAAGTTTCTACAACTCTAATCTTATATATACGTATATATGTATATAAATATGCACACACAAACATTTTCGTACGTTCTTATTTAGAAATTAGAAATGATGTTTAGTTATGTTCTGCATTGTCTTCATCTTAACTTCGGTTGATAGAATTAGGTACCGTTTCCTCTGTCACTAGTAATATTACGTATGTTTGATCAGTAGTAGTTCGTATGATTTACCAATGATATGTATATTTATCATCGAGAAAGGATGTTAGCTACAATTCCTACAATGCTACATTGTGCTTCAGTTGATATGATTGAGTACTGCT
This sequence comes from Pseudognaphalium luteoalbum, assembly GCA_963422505.1. NCBI lineage: Eukaryota > Viridiplantae > Streptophyta > Magnoliopsida > Asterales > Asteraceae > Pseudognaphalium > Pseudognaphalium luteoalbum. Next base: position 3,866,530 of record OY730192.1, read on the forward strand.
TCTTCTGATGCTAGAATTGTTTGATTAGTAGTAGTTCTCATGCTTTAACATAGCATCACAATTCAACTTGCTTCTCGGAAATCTGGTTATCATTTATCATGTATATCAAATTTGTTTGTATCATTAAGGTTGTGTGTTATCTACAACGGATGGATTTGTTAGCTATAACTTTAGGCATCCTGGGATTCTTAAAATTTAGATGTTATGATTCACAATGATTAATACTCATTGCAGATAGTCTGAAAGATATGGAGAAACCTAGTAGTTCATCGGTCAAAGCTAGTGATAACAAAGAGAATATCAATTCAAACAATGTACAAGTGCCAAAATTAGGTATGAAGCCTATGCCGATGAAGACGAGAAACAAGGGAGCTGGATACAATCTGCGGAAAAGCTTAGCATGGGATAGAGCGTTTTTCACCGATGAAGGTTTCCCCAAATTTTTCCTTCCATGATATTACACCTGAAGTATAATTAGTTTGTTGCAAGTTCCATCCATTAACTTTTATGAGTAATTCTATTTTTTTCATTTGTTAGGCATCCTGGATCCTTATGAATTGACTTTGATTACTGGCTTTAATGATAAATTACGTGGAGGGGAGTTGCCTGCTATGAGTGAAGAAGGAAATACCTCATGTTCTTCTTCTAGCAGATGTAGAAACGCCTCCAATGATAAGGAAGATTATGAAGAAGTAATATCTAAAGAATTACATGACAAGAGTTGTACATTAAAGGGAAAGAGAGAGAAGACAGGCTCTTCGATGGGAAAACATGATTCTTTACCTCATCATAAAGTATGTTCATTCTTTTTCCTTGATGGGATGCGTGTGTATTTTGCATAATAGAATGCTGTTTTTCACTCTCGGAATATGATCTTTGCAGGTCACACACAAAGTACTTTATGTCAATCATACAGATAGAGTTAGGTCCAAGGTTGGCCGTGGTTCAGAGCCTTTAGCTGCATCATCATATCCTTTTGGTGCTCGAGAAAGATAAGAGTTTACCTTTGATAAATTGACATGTTTTCGGCCTAATTACGATGTATTGTTGATTATGAGCCTTAACTCTCGTACTTTGAAAAGGCCAGCAAATTCAAACATTTTGAAAACGGCCAATAAAGATTCCAAGCTTCCTAAAATACCTATGCCAAAGGCAGGATCTTGTATTTCAGCAACAACGAAAGGTTCTATGATAGCAAACCAGTCAAGGCATAGTCTGATTCCTAGACCAAGTAAGTGTAAATGTATGTTAGAACTTGGAACACACTTTTTCATCTGGTCTAGTATTTGTTTTAATTCTTGCATTATTTTTTGTCTTGCTTTTATTTTTCTTCCTGCAGTCACGAACGTTCAGAAGGATGTTGGGTTTAAAAGCTCTATAAAAAACACGCATGGCTCTCAAAGTAAAGCAAAAAAAGGTTTAGGTAGCTGCTGTTTGTCAGCTAAAGAGCTACCTAAAAAACCTGTAAGAAATTTGGTAAGGACTCTGGCTCTTTCAATCTTTATCATCCAGATGTAATATATTTAATAACACAGTATTTTACTTGGAAGCATGCTAATTACATGAAATGATGTTTTTCAGTACCATGGGACCTGAGATAGTTAGTAACCGAATTGATAAAGTCCTGATCCTGAACCTTGTAATGTGTGCAGACAAACTCATCTTCTAATGCAGCTTCTTCAACCAAATCACGATTGGTACAGGTGGACACAACTAAAAGTGGGTCAGAAATGGTTCCAGATAGATCGCGGTTATTTGAGGTTCAAGAGGAATCCGCCCTTGCAACTAAAAATCTAGCTCAAGATACTGCAACAAATCCGGTTAATTCTTAAGCCTTTATTAACCTTTATCTCTCAGTATAACATGTCTAATTAATAATTCTGAATTCTATTTACGCAATCATGAAACAAATAATAATCTGGATTTGAAGTTGCTAGACATATTTCTTTCCGGTCACTAACTGGGAGTGCCAACATGTTCTTCCTTATCATACAGAACAACTTAATAACTGAAGCAGCTAGGTTTACCAGTTCAGGACCCTGCCTAAATCAAAGAGATAGTAGTAGCCTGATAATTTCAGATAGATTGCGTATATGTGAAAGTAAAGAGCATTCTGCTTCACATGCAGCACCCCATCATATGAACTTTTACAATACTGGTTTGTATGCTCAAAGTATTGAACCTGCAAGACCATCAGGACTGAGATTACCATCGCCATCACTTCGGTTTTTTGACCAGGTATTTTTGCTTCCATTTGTATTTCTTTTCTGAAATATAATAATATCTCCATTCTTAACGCTACATCTTGAGTTTGGGGAGAAGAAAAAGAAAAGAGGCAAACAAGAAAGGACAGTAATAGGCTAAAAGAAAATTTCACTTTTGTTGACATCTGTCTAAATCCATCGGTCTGAGTCCACTGTCACAGGCTTTTATGTTTTCTGGGTTGAAGATAAAGGGAAAGAAGGTGGAGAGGTGGACAATTTCCTATAATACCCAGTGTAAAATAAGTAAACGATAATGAGAGGTTGTTTAGTAACTAATACTCCATACTATATTACGTGCTGGAAAGTTATGGAAAAGAAGATACCCAAACCTTGTCTTCTGGGTCTTTTCTCTTGCCTCCTCTAGAAAACTCCGAGAACACAGTTTTTTTTACCTGATTTCACTCAGTTTACTTTCTCTTAATGAAAACTATAAGAACATATTATCAAACATCATGTGTTTTCTTTATAAAAATGATTGCAGAAAACAGTTTCAGAGTTTGGTCTCTTGCAGCAGAAAAATAATCAACAGTGCAGCTCTCATAAAAGTTCTAATAGAAAAATTGGTGAGTTGAGGCCTCCAGCAGTACCAGCAAGAACACCGATGAAATTTACTGACATAAAAGAAAACATATGTTTTGCACTGGGCACTCCTAATACTCCTTGTGGCAACTCTCAGTTGAGTCTACCACCTAATTACATGGAAAACACTACTAAAGGGGTCCCATATTTAAACATATATCCAAATCTAGTGAAAGAAATTGAGCCAAGGGTAGACACCATGGTGCAAAATGAATGTAAGGGTTCTGAGCTTGATTCACATAAAGTTATTGGACATGAGAACCGAATCCTTGGACATGAAAAAAACATCGAAATGGACAAGATAACATGTAAGGCTGATGAGGAGATAAAGGCAAGTCATTCCACTGAGCAGTTGGAAGAAGGGAACACCAACCTTCATTTGGCTGGAAATACTGGGTATAAAAGGGTTGGTGTAGGAACTTGTCAACTAATGTCTGAAGGTAATGATGAAAGAGTTTCTCTTGCTCCTGAAAAAATAGAGAAATCTGTGCTTCACTTTGATGAACGCAGACTACAAAATCATAATCAAATTTCAACTTCCAAAGAGCATATTTTGACGCGGGTGGATGGTCGTACGAACTATATGCATGATCTTTCTCAAACATCAAGGGAACAGTCTGATACAGAAAAATCTGATACTCGTAATGTAAATCATGAGTCTAATCTGGATGCTGGTAGACTGGAGGCCGAAGAGCAGTCTAGCAAAGTTTCTGTAGAGTTCCAGAAGGATGTAATTAGAAAAAGTGAAGATGTTGTTGGAGCCACAAAGTGGGTAGGTCTTGGTTTGGAAAATTTTCCCGTCCTGCCACAACATGAAAAACCAAGGCAAGAAAATGATGTTAAAGTAGTAGCCAGTAACAGTTTACTCATAGAAGATGATGCTAGATGTAATGTTGATAGTTCTTGTAGCAAGACAAAGGGAAATGATAGCATGACATCTAGAGATTCCCTGAAAGATGAAGCTAAGAGTGGAGGAAATAGAGATGCCATAGAGGTGAATAATTCAGTTAGTATTATTGATTTGTCTTGTATTTCATCTCAAAATGTGAATACTGTTCAAGGAAATGATGACGATGACAGTTTCGTTGTAGTTCCTACTAATGTCGGAGCACTGGTTTTATTTGATTATTCATCTGCTGAAGGCCTCCAAATCGACCCAGGTATTTCCACCGAGAGTCGATGTCAGTTACAGGATAGCAGCACAAGTAATAGGTCAGCAAAATGCTTGAAGGTCTCAACTTCTGCATTGCTGAATTCTTGGTTCAATTCTGTAAATTGCAGTCAAGAAGAGGGCCCATGTGCCAATGATACTGAGACTACTAATGATGTTATACAAGAAACAGGTTGCTCTAAGTATTCAAGTGCTACCCTCATGGAAATACCAGTTGAAAAACAAATTGGGGTTGATGTGGCTTTGCTTCTTGAGAAATCACTTGCAGAAGTACAGTTGGAATTCGGAGACGTTTCTCCTTTGATTGATGATCACAACCAGTCTAGCCTCTCACGTATCAGACCTGAAGTTGAGCTTGGTAGTGGGACTGCTTCTGTGGGCGATGATGCGCTTCTTAAACCAGAATCAGTGCTGGATGTGGCTCTACGTGTTGACACTTATCCAAAAATTTTGGAAAAAGAGGGAGTAGATATAGCAGATGTAACAACTGAAGCTGAATCTAAAACCAATGAAGAAACTCAGAAGAGTAAGGAATTCGGGATAAATATTGGGAGCTTGTCAGGCGGTGATATATTAATTCAATCCCACAACGGATTATCATCAGATCTTCACAATCATTTAATACGTGATGATAATAGTGATGCATATGGAAAACAGCTAGAGTTCTATAATGCTGCGGTTGAAATGGAAAAAGTTTTTAACAGTGTGGTAACATGTTCATCTCCTCGGGAGGTTGCTGATAATGTGCTTGAAGAAAAGGGAACATTGTTTGAAGTGGTTCTTGACACTGATCAGATCTTGACGGATAATGATCGTGTGCTTATGAAGGGACGTTTTTTACCTGAAAAGATTGCTGATCTTGACAATCTTAACAATGCTTTGGACAGTTTCATTGCTATTCCAGAAGAAAGTATTAGTCACGGATTACCACACTCAGCTGCGAGTTCCCAGATTTTTCCTCTGGTGCAAGTAAATGTTTCTGATCAAAATGAAGATGATCTGCCCAATGAGCTTCAAGGTTTTGTTGGGATCAGGCCATCGATTGAAACATGTGACTGTTCCACAGATGGACAATCTGGATCCTGCAGCCAAGACCCCCAAGAGTCTGATGCAATCTTTTCAGTGAGTCAACAACCGACTGCAGGTGTGGAAATCATGAATACAACACTCCATTCAGTCACTGCAGATTCATGCTCTGTTGCTGGAGGAGTTGAGAGCATGCTAACAAGTTCATATGACGTTGGAGAAGATGAAGCTGACACTCTTCAAGAAGAAACAAGTCCAGTGGTGGGTGAATTTCACCATATATTTGACAGTGGGAGTGACCTTAAAAAGAACAAAGATGCAATAGTGTCGATGTAAGTAGCTTCAAGCAAATTCTACATATGTTATCCTTTTTTCAACCTTTTGACTTGCTTATATATCTTTGGTGTATCTTGATCAGGCCGTCGATCGAAACATATGACTATACCACAGATGGACAGTCTGGATCCTGCGGCAAACACCCTTCAGAGTCCAATTTAGTCTTTTTAGTGAACCAACAGCTGACTACAGGTGTGGAAACCACGAGTACAACACTTCATTCAGTCACTGCAGAATTATGCTCGGTTGCTCGAGGACATGAGAGCATGCTAACAAGTTCATATAGCATTAGAGAAGAAGATGAAGCTGAAGCTATTCAAGAAGAAAAAAGTCCAATGGTGGGTGAATTTCACCATGGATTCGACACTGGGAGTGATGTTAATAAGAACAAAGATGCAACAGTGTCAATGTAATAGCTTCAAGCAAGTTGTATATTTATCATCCGTTTTTATAACTTTTTGGCTTGTTTATATCGCGAAGTGTATCTTGATATTGCATCTATAATTAGGGTGAGACATCTAAAACTTGATTTTTTTTTCCTGTTGTCAGCAAGAGTTCAAATAACATCAAGAGGCAAGATAAATCTTTGGTCATACATCCGCCAAATGCTGTTCCCTTCTCTGATGAATGGCTGGCAGCTATTGAAGCTGCTGGAGAGGTAATTCAATAAAATACTTTTGGTTTTCCAAATCACTAAATCACACATAATATTCTACTAAAGGGTGTATTATGTTATTACGTTTGACGCTCTCATCTCTATGTGATCCTCTTTTTTTCTTTACCCACAGTATGTCAATTAAGTTTAGCTCATATAATATCATTAGGCACCACTCAAAATATTTTGATTATAATGAAGGTCTGTTAATTGGTTAATCTCTATTTTCTTGTTATGAAAGAAATTCAAACAATACTTTACACTTGAAGTTCCATTGTGTAGCAACCATCTGCATGATTTTTTGCAGGAAATCCTTACCATGAAGTGCGGTGCCGTACAACATTCACCCCCAGACAAATCTGTCCCTGAACCAAGCCCATGGTCTCCGGTATGACTCCACGATCCTAACAGTTAGTCATTACTAGCTAAAGTAGAATATGAGCATAACACAACAAAACTCTTTCACAAAGTATTGGAGCACTTCAATGCCTATCTAGTTAACGATTTATCGAGTCACTTGAAATTACAGTTATGGTCTATTCCCAGCCTGGAAAGATAACAGATACTGAACGGTGGGCACTAAGTTCTAGCTTTTTGTCATGGCCGGGTTTGCCACTACTCTCTTATAACCTTCGATCAAACGTCTAACTGTCTTGTATTAAATCAAAGAGTATTTCTGACCTCACTTGAATTTCTGAACTTTTAAGCACTTCCAACTTTTATACAACTAAGATGTCCTCCCTCTAGAAACCAGGTCACGAAAATGACATAATCACATTGGGACGCTTATGGATAACCTTTATTGAATGAAGTTTATAATAACTGTAGAAGTTATAGAATAATACAATGTATATTGATAAATATCTTACACAACTTTCTTGAAGTAAAAAAAAGCTGATAAAAAAGGGTTTGTGAGTCACCCATTTGGACCAATTTCTGAAAGTTACCTTAGTCTATCCTTGCCAACCTGTCTGACCTATCCTTTTTGCTACCTCTATGATTTTTTTTTCTTGCATCAACTTATGAAAATGATTATTCTTTGGGTGTAATTTGCAGTTATTCTTACTGATAAAAAATTTCTAGTTTCAGCTGTTTATATGACGTGTTTCTTGTAATGGATTTCAGGTGAAGAAAAAGGCCATTCAGCTTGGACCATACGACTGTACAAAGTATACAAATGGCATGCCGTCAAATCCTCATTGATTAGATAAATAGTTTTGGTTGGTGCATTCCCAATGTTGTTATGATAATTGCTGTTGATCTGTTAACATAGAAACCTCTGCCTACTATAGTTTCTAATTTTCACGTTCTTTTACTTATTAAAAAAAGTGCATCAATAAATGCCTTTTTGCATTCAGCTGCATCTAGAAATTCAAGTACCGACTCGAACTAGAATTAACGCAACAGGTATATGTCAGCAACATTGGGAAAAGGAATAAAATTTCTAGAAAGATAATGACATAACATTATAATATTCTGGGGTGGCCTAAGATCATTGTTGACTTATTGGTAAGTAGTTTGAGCTGTTGCACAATTGCACTTAAATAACACACAAAGCTACATAACATAGGTTCACTTAGCTAGAATTAGTTTCACTCTGCTCCATCTGTTCAACATTTTGGTACTTATACAACCAAGCACAAACCAGATAGTACCCAAAGTTGACTATCCCAATCACGGTCAACACCCAATACACATTATCCATTCTCCCATCATTTATCCCATTTGGCAACCACCCTGTTGTTTTCCTCAAAAAATCAACCACCGCTGTCCCCAAATAAAATGCAATTCCAATAAATAAGGCCACCATTGCTGCTGCAGTGCTCTTAAGTGACTTTGGAAATTCTTGGTAATACAATGACACTTGTCCTGGGAAATGAAACGCTTCTGCTGCACCCACTAGAACCAATTGAGGCACGAGCCAAAGTGCAGACATGGGTGCAGCCGAATTGCCACTAAGGTTATGGGCTTGAGCTGCATTGAGCCGTCTTGATTCAACCAGTGCAGAGACGGCCATGCTTAATATGGTTAGTGTGTGACCAAGACCTATTCGTTGTAGAGGGGTAGGGGACCGTCCAAAAGCAATTTGCCACATGGGAATTAGGAAGCGGTCAATGATGGCTAGAGCAATGGAGGTCGTAATCATGACAAACACAATCATACTCCCAGCTGGGATTTGAAAGTGGGCCCCAAGGTGACGGTCCATGGCTAAAGCTTGAAGGACTAGTAGGCTTATTTGGATAGCTATCGGAGTGCATAATAGTATACCTGTTGACCAAAGTGGGGAGATTCTGATTAGAGTCTTTAGGTCCTCTACTTGTTGCAGTGTGCATAGGTTCCATGGCTTTGTAATTTCACCACTCGAGTTGGTATCTCCTTCCGTTATTTGAGCTGCACGGTTTAGGAACCTGTAGCACAAAGAAACTATAACTCATCCGTTGGCCGTTTGAACTTAAAGTCATTTCACATTTGTTGGGTTTCTACTTATATTAGTGCCAGATGATGCTGCCTAAAAATATATTTATTAATCTAAGATATGGTTCCACTAAATTTGGCATGAAAAGTACGTGTTGTGTCCCCTCCATGTGTTGATTATGTAAATGGAAGTGGAGATTCATATCATTGATTCGAATCACACCTTTTGACACAAGTGTCGTGTATTGATGGAAGTAAGCACACCTTCTAATTCTTGGTTGGATAACTTTTGATGACACTGATGTTGATGTAATTAATCAGCCAACCCTAATTACACGTTACATCATCTTTCATGTTCATTAATCTTTTACAAGTCCTCCTAAGTTGAAATCATGGTTAGTGGGGGTCATACGACCCATATACCCTATTTTTCTAATTTGATGTGACACGTTCAGTGGGGGTCATATATATATATATATATACATTACAATTACAACTGTGATCAGTTTTTTAAGGTATGTTTTACTGATCACCCCCCTTTTTTAATTTTTTATATTATATTATTTTTTAACTTTCTTTTTCTTTTCAATTATATTTAATTTAATTTTGTAACTTTTGTTTTTTATAAAGGGACTCCAAGGGATAGATGCACATTGTTCACGACAATAATGCATTCTACCTTATTACCTTGTCACTAATGCAAATTGATTTATTAGAAGATCAACTCTATTCAATATATAAATACAACAATCCGTTTTCGAAGGATCCACAAACTTAGAATAAAATCAAGTAATGATATATCTTTTTATACCATTTCCCAATATCTTTTTATGTAACTTAAGCATAACTAAAAGATAAAAACAAAAAAATTGCTTACTTGAGGTTATTTGATGGACTTGTAACCATCTTCTTTGCTCCCTCTTGCGGTTCTTGACAATAATCTTCCATCTTGGATGATAACAAAACTTTTCTTTTCCGGAAAGCCGCCACTATAACACAAGCAAGCATCGTAAAGGGGCTTCCTTGTGGCTTGAGAAGGCGATAATAGCGTTTTCCCAACACAAATATAATTAAAGCCAGTAGGTTAGCCAAAACACATAGACCAAACCCAAGTCCCCAACTCACGTTGTCCTCAACATAAATGATCCCAACCACACTTACAAGTGTTGCAGCATAAAACGTAAAGAAGTACCAATTGAAGAAAACTCCTTGATGATTTGTGCTCTTAAATTGGTCAGCTCCCATTGTTGCCAAGGTGAACCGTGTCCCTGCGGCTCCTATGCTTGCAAGTGCAAGACTTGCATATAGAACTAAGAGTTGAGGTATTGAAGGATGTTGACACAAACTTGATCCACTTTCACATGATGGAGGTTTTAGTGGATCTAGTACCGCGGTTAGGGTCAATAGTATCACACCCTGCAATAGTTTTTAATTTCTATAATAGTTTAAATAATATAATCTAAGGTTAATTTTCATACTTAGTTTCAATACATACCACCAAGGACAGTGAAGATGAAATGATGATGACAGTAAAAGATCCAAGAAATGAGTCTGCAAGGATTGCGCCTACAATCGGGAAAAGATTGGTGCAACCATTGATAATGTTTGCAATTTGAGCCGCATCAATGCTCTTAATGTTAAATTCTTCAATTAGATAAACTATAATGTTGTTATTCCATCCTCCAGTGGCAAGAGTCAAACCAGCCATCGTTGCTACAACCAAAGATCAAGAAACATTTATGGTTACATTAAGCTACTAACATCGTACGTGGTGAGAAAAATTTATGGACGACTCGTAGATCTTAAGTTCAAGGGAAAATCTGTGTATCGTTATAAACCGATGTGCATGTTTTGCATACATAAATCGATCAAGGATCAATAGAATTGAAGTTTCACCTTAACATGATCCCAAGTTTAAGTCCCTATGCATTGATATATGTGTGTTATACATATTATGTATATATATATATGTGGGGGAGAGAGAGAGAGAGAGAGAGAGAGAGAGAGAGAGAGACCTATGAAGAAAGGGAAGGTGATCCAGCCACCATGGTTGAGGGGAGGTGAAGGACCTTGTGTTTCCATGGATGCAAATGTTTAGTTACTATACCCAACACTAGCTAGCTAGTGCATGTATCAAACACTACCTTTTATATTTTTTAAACAATACGGAGTACTGTATATATTACGATGACATCCTTTTACAATTTAATAGGACAGATTAGTCTTGTGTGCTTAACAATATAATGACATCCTCTTAGAATTGGAACTTTAGCTAAACAAATCATAATAATGATTGTGTAGAATATGAATGATTTGAAGTCGATTGTAAGGTGCATACCAAATCATTAACTATCTCGCTGTAAAACTTTGTTTGAATTGACTTAAAGGCACTCATGTTCACTTCAATATAAATGAAACACTAGCATTTTCTCCATACTATTTTGTATGTAAGAAAACGTAACTATGTAGGTAATATTGATCACAAAAAGAAAATTTAGACAATTTTTTAGCTAGCTATACGCAATTTAAGTTCAAATTGAATTGAACTTATAATTTTTTAAAAGTGTAAATAACAGCTATCTATATCTATATCTATACTACATTATAAATTGTTTACATATTTTCTTTACAAACTTAACTTACAAGTTTAAATACCGTAGAAGATTAAACTACCCCTAACAAATTGCAGAAGACAAATCTACCCCTCAATAAAATAAAGAAAATCTTATAAAATTAGAAACAATATAAATCAAAACCTCTAAATATGAAAACGATATCGTACAAATTTAATTCTACAATTCATTATTTATTTAATTTAAGTAACACACTTGAGAAAGTCTTAGGGGGTTGGGGGTAGATACAAATAAAGTCCAAGGGGGAGATTGTAATTAATTCAAATACTTTTTGCTACAAACACTAGTGCTGAGGTCAGCTGGGTCAATCGATACATACATACATACATATACATATACATATATATACTCGTACTAGATTCGATCGTCTTCCTTTTTTGTTATTTTTCAAATCTAAATCGCAACAAAAATGGCGATAATTTCAGCTAAATCAGCAAGGTCACACACCAGAAACAAGAATTCATCCAAATCCACTTCTTCTCTTCCCAAAGGTAATTTTAATTTTAATTTCGATATATATATGTTGGATTTCAATACATCTAAGTTTTAGGATTTCTGATTAGTATCTACGAATCTTAGAAGTATATTTATTTGTTAAGTGAAACACTGAATCCGATTTAGAAACTAGCTAGGATTTACTGATTCAGAAACATTTTTATGGCTGCACATTTATATCACAAAAGTATTGGTGATCTGATGAACAAGTCATTTGATACATACGATAGCGATAACTAAAAATACGATATGTACGATGGAACCTTCTATAGTTTGAATATAAGGTCAAGTTAACCTTACGTTGAATCATCACAAAACAAAAATTCGGTTAAGAAGAGGACTATGGAACTCATCATATTCTTTACAGGTTTCAAACTTGACTTACATGATTAGGAAGCTTTGTCTCTCAGTTACTAATTCCTAGTTTGTATGTGATCCAAAGGTATGTGTATATGTCAAAGTTGTGAGGGTATTCTAGAGTGCTAATAGGTTGAGGGTCCAACTTATTGTTGTTCCTACTCTGTGTGTTAAGCCCGAGAAGCCAAACGCCCCAGATAGGCGGATATTAATTATTTGTGTTTCTTAAATTGTTTACGTACTTAGCTATCGTTGTGCTAATTTCATATTAAGATATCCAAATCTAACGTTCCTGACCCACTGGACACTACCTAGGCATTATGAAGAAATTGGTGCTCATTATTTTCACGGGATTTTTGGCGTTGGCCTATCAAGCAACGCGTCCACCACCTCCAAAGATATGTGGATCTTCTGATGGTCCACCTATTACATCACCCCGGATAAAGCTTCGTGATGGAAGGCATTTGTCTTTTTTAGAATATGGGGTTTCAAAAGAGACAGCCAAGTATAAAATAATTTTTCTCCATGGTTTTGATAATTCAAGACATCATAATATTATTGCTGGTGCAGCTTCACCGGTATAGAGCTATCCATCCGTTCATTCATTCCTTGTTTATTCAGTCTTTCACTTCACCACAACAAATTTGTTAAATTTACACATTTTTCTTCTTTTGTTTTTTAACATATATACGCCCATGCAAAGTTAAGAGTTCACAATTTAATCTTTACTCAATTATAAATGTAGATGATATACTTTTATTTCTTTTATATCTGTATGCTTAAAGTTATATGTGTGGAAATTCTTTTGACTTTATATATTTTTCCATTCCTATAAATGTGAACAATTTGACAAAGAATCACACATTATTCTAAGCTGTGAAGGTATAAGCGTGTGCACCTGGCTTATATATATATATATATATATATATTGTTAGTATAAGTGCTAGTAACCTAAGCACTGGGATGAACTTTACAGGATCTTATTAAAGGTTTAGGTGTCTACACTGTTGCATTTGACCGGCCTGGTTACGGAGAGAGTGATCCAGATCCTAAGCGAACTCTTAAGAGTTTGGCTCTGGATATAGAGGAACTCGCTGATCAGCTGGAACTTGGATCCAAATTCTATGTAGTTGGATTGTCAATGGGCGGAGAATTGGTTTGGCCTGTTCTCAAGTACATCCCTCACAGGTGGTGTAAACCAAATTCCGAATACATTTTAAGCATTTTTATTTGAGTTGGCAACATTATCGGGTCAGGCGGGTTGGGTAATGACTAATGAGTCGAATTCACTAAAAAGTGGGTTTGTTTTGATATGGATCAATTTTGGTACGGTTTAAACACACACTTTATGTTCATTTATGATATTTTAAATAGTTGATAACTTAGTTATGATTTCGAAAATGTATCTTTTTTAATAAATAGGCAGATCTATAACACAAAGATTTCAGAGGCTGTACCCCTAATAAATACTCTGGGCAACTTCAATCTGTTTTCTGACTATCACCTCCCCCTTTATCTATATTTTATGATTTGACATTGTTAAGATAAAATACAGCCATTTCAATCAATTGGTAAGTACATGGGCCATTCTGGAGCGTATGCTTAGCATTGCCTTCCACATATTGTTCTTGGGACGGGGAGTGTGCCGTGTGGGATGGTCAACATTGCCGGTTATCAACCTTTTTTTTTTTTTTTGTTTCCTAGGAATTTGTCTCAATTTTGTTTATGCTGTATTTGTGAATTTAACAGACTAGCAGGAGCAGCACTCATTGCTCCAGTAGTTAATCATTGGTGGCCTAGCTTCCCTTCAAACCTATCTAATGAGGTATATTCCGAGATGTTTACACAGGACCAGTGGTGTCTGCGTGTTGCTCACCATCTACCATGGCTGACATATTGGTGGAATACTCAAAAATGGTTCCCCGGTTCTTCTGTTGCTTCTCAATCCCTTAAAATGTTTTCTCCCCCAGACATGGAAGTTCTGTCAAAGTTGAAGGGTCAAACAGAAGCACAAAAGGTACTTTTTTTTCAATACTGTTTTGCAGATTATGGGTCATCTAATTTGTTTTTGGCAATTTTGACCAATTTATTCATGAATAGGTGGATTTGGATTTTACTTTTTAATCTTTAACAGTCAAATAAAAAGGTTCTTAGCTAAATGTGGAACATGTCAAATCAGTCAGTCAAATGCCTGAAGTAGGATCGAAGTCACCCAAATTTTATCCTTAATGAATACGACTTGCTAAAGCTTTTGACTCGACTAAAAACTGTCTACACCCTGTCTATTTGAGCTATGCTAAAAACTGGTTCGCTTGATTCAGAACGCCTTTTGACCCTTACCCAACTTGCCTGAGCCTCCCAGTTTGCCCCTTTTAATCTATTTTACTAGAATTAAAGATGAATATTACGGAGGATTAGATTTATAGATAGGTCTGAAGATAAACCTACAGAGTTGCCTAAGTAAAGCCACATGGCAACCATCCATGAGTTTTAAAAGGAACTCACTTGCTAACAATATGTTGGATGAATGTATGTGCCTATGTGGCATTAGGCCAATCTTTATGTCTATCCTTAAGCCTATATATCATTCTTCATTAGAAATATCAACGCTGCACTTACCGTCTTTTAATCTACCCATGCTTCCTTTCTATAAAATAGACCTGTTATAACACAATATGTAGCAATGAGCTAAACTAAGTCGGCTTCCTTTAAAAAAGAGTACGTTTTGGTGAGAATTTAACTATAGATGTGCATGTATGCATAAGTGCTATAACAGTTGTTTATACACGCACTTATATAGGGTTTATCCGTAACCTGCATATATGAATTTGAGGTATCTTGAGCTATGCTAGATCGCTAGTGAAAGAATTGGATTATTAAAGCAATACTATAGATTTATTATCACAATTAGCTTATTAGTTATATTCTTAAAAAATGGAAGATTAAGTGTTGTGAGTCACTACAACCCGTACTAACAAATGACTCCTTGCAATCTGAACTTGTTGCATCTGTTACCGCCCCGTCCACCTTGCTACTATTAATTTATCGCTTTGGTTTTAGACTTGTATTGTGTGGACATGTTATTGGTTTTGCATAATTGTACGTAGCATGTTTCTCTTATGCTACTTTTTTCAATGTGCTACAGACGCAGCCAAGACAACAGGGAGAATATGAGTCTCTTCACCGTGATTTGATGATTGCATTTGGCAAGTGGGAAATTGATCCCATGGAACTTGAGAACCCATTTCCACATGGTGAAGGATCAGTTCATCTATGGCAAGGTGATGACGATCGGTTTACGCCTGTGAAATCGCAACGCTATATTGCACAACGACTTCCATGGATCAATTACCATGAGCTCCCACGTGCTGGCCACTTGTTTGCTCTTGCTGATGGAATGACCGACACTATCCTCAAAGAGCTTTTAAATGTAAAAGATTAGGTTCACATCTAAGGGCTAGGATTACTAGCTAGGACAGTCATGAAACCACATTTGCATATTGAGTTTTAGTTGTTTTTCTGTCCTTGACTTTTACAAGCTTGTTGTCGGGATGTCATGTTGTATATGATTTGGTACTTAATTTGTTCCATGGGTCCATTTACATTGTGGACCTATACTTCATTTTTCTTTATCCGATATCGATGTTTACAGATATACAAGAATGGTGTCAATGTTGGTATTAAGTAGATACAGGAAGTGCACATATTAGATGATTTGGTCAACAAGTCGAAATGGGTTATTGATACAACAAGACAACGCCCAATACAATGGGTGAACTGGAGCTCAATGGGATTACACGAAGCTCGATTGACCTATTTTATTCAAACAAAAATCACATGTAAAATTACAAAAGAAGCTACACTTTTGGTTCCTGGATTTCTTCCACACCAACAGAACTTTGCTTCTAAGTCTGTTTTTGAGTAAGTTACATAGATGTCCTTAGGTTACTCCCCGGTCTCAAAATAATTTTCACCCGACAACAACTACATAGTCTGATAAAAACATAATCATTATAACATTCTCTTTCTTATCTTTTGCATAATGGTTTTATTCTTAATTACTACCCTTAGCTACTGCTTTTTTTAGTTTGTAATAGTAAACATTAAGGGTAATATAGTAATCTGGATTAAAACTTTATAGCTATTTTTAGTATTGGACAATTATTTTATGACAATCCGAAAAGGAAAGATGGATGATTATACTGTGAGGGAGGAGTATCTTTTTTGTAACTTTAGTTCCTGATCAAGCATAATTTTTATACCTGAGTGCAAGATGGATTGAGCCGATTCGTTACTCTCCGCGACTTGCGTAAGGACCCGTTAGAGTGTATAGAACGAAACTAAGGGTGGCAAGAATCAGTGGCGAGGAGATGAATAGTGATCTCCTCTAGAAGATGAATGTGTGAATATGAGATGAGTGGGTATTTTTCTGAGGTGTCGAGGAATGAATACTATTCATACCCTTGTATTTATAGTGGAGCATGGTCACCTTGGTGAGCAAGTTTGCCACGTGTCATCATCTCATAGTTTTGATCGTACGGTTAAGTCACCATCTTGATGGGTACTATTCATCGTACGGCTGAGTCACCATCTCATGGTTTTAATCGTACGGATGAATCGCCATCTGGTGAACTGTTCATCGTACGGTTAGCTCATCATCTTGGTGGAGTCAATCGTACGGTTGTGATTGATACTTCCTGTTTGTGGGTCCCCTGTGATGACGTGGACCAATGGTGTGGCTGGATGGGGATCTTTGTCGGCCACTGGGGAGACTACCACTAACGTAGGTGGAATCCGTTATCAGGTTGTCTCTTAACAGAAGACAAGGACGTTATCTTGGTGGGCTTGTGTCATTTTGCTTGGGCTTTGTGAGTTGGGCCTCCTGTTAATTGAAACCCCTGCTCACATGTTTCCCTGTCAATAAGGTCTTCTGTTGGTAACCCTCCCTGTAAATTGGGTCGCCGGTAAAATGGGCTTTCCTGCTTCATTTGTGGGGCCATTAAGAATGGTACACGACTAAGTCCCCCCAGTTTAGTTTGCTGGTGCCTGAACCAGGTAACTAAACTAAAAGCCTCATTCTACAGGGAAGTGAACTCCAGGAGACTTCTTGATCTTGGTCGATTTATTTTTATATCTTTAAATTTGGACAGGAAAGACCAGGGGAAAAAGACGATCAGTGTTTCAGGTAGGACGTGGCTGGTTTGTAGCCGTGTATTGTTGACTGATGGCGTCCCATCAATGTGTCAGAGCATTAAATGCTCTAGACGTTTGAAAGTATGGGGGTTTGCGCAAGCGACGTCAGAGGCGCTTGTGGCATTTACTCCTATAGCTTACCACGCGCCCTTCCTGAGATTGTGACACGTGTACGACGCAGATTAAAGCCCACAGGCCCATGGGCCCATGACAGTTACTTTCTTTCCCTATAAATAGGGTCTCCGTGCCTTCATTTTTTACTTTACACTCTCTCGCTTCAAAATTCTACCAATTCTCGCTTTTCTTCTCTTTCTCTGTGCGATTCCGGCAACCAAGTTACACTTCCGGCTACGACGTAAGTTTGTCTTCTTGTATTTCATACTTTGTTGTTTCGTTTTTCGTCTTTCGTTTTACATTTCATATATCTGTTTACCGAATAACCATGGAACCATCACACCCCACCACCACTTCTACTGTGTCCGGCCCTATGGCCAAGGTCACCGCCCAATTTTCCGGCGGTACGGTAGATTGTGTACAGAGTATTATAGACCGTGACTATCTTTTAGAGCTTTCTTCTTTATACCCCTATATAGATTTATTTGAGGCCATTGCGCCCCTTCCGACGCATCGTGCCCATAAACCGCCTGCGGGAAAGGTGACCATTTATTCCCACTGGTTCGTCACCAGTAACTTTAGGCTCCCTCCCACACCCTTCTTGATTTCTCTCCTAGAGTATTACGACATAGCTTTCTCCCAGCTTCATCCTTTAGGGCTCCAGAAGATCATGATGTTTGAGATGTACAGTCGACTGCAGAGGAAGGAGCCTACTCTTCTGTATTTTTCTTCACAATTTACTTTGACCAACTCTCCGAAGAGCTGGTTTTCTGTTGCCAAACGTTCAGGACGCAACACAAATTTTTGCGGGTCGAGGGTAGATGGCCTGCGCGGGTGGAAGGAGAGATTTTTCTTTGTTGATGCCGGGACTGGGTGTTACGACTAGGTCTAGTAAAAAATGCTTGTTTAGGTGGGTGAACCCCTAGGACTGGGTGTTGCGACTAGGTCCAGTAAAAAATGCTGTGCAGGAGGTTAGTGACTTGAATCCTGAAGTGGACCAGGATTTCTTCCGGTTGCTGAAGCAGGGCGGTGTCGTCATGAGACTGTATCCCGACTCCGTCCTTGCGATGACTAACATGAGTCGATAATTGGAATAGTCCTGGCAGGATCCTGATTTGTACGTACAAGAATAAAGGTAGGTAGTGGTGGCAGCAAGATGGTTCCTGTTTTTTAAAACATTTGGTGTTCTGTCTAATATTTTTATCTGTTTTTGTTTTGACTTTCAGTGATGGACTTCAACAACTTCCTGGCTGCTGATGACTTGAGTGGGGTGGAGGTTGGTCACACGTCCACGGACAATGATCCAACCAATCCTAGTGATACCTCCCTGTCTACGCTCTCTTCGGGGTCCGAGATCCCCCCTGATTACATAATGGTGGATGACCTTGGAGAAATGTCTGGAAAGAAGAAAAAGGCCGTTGGTGGTGGTGGGAAGAAGAAAAAAAGGTGAGTCGTCCCGCCAGGGAGATAACCCTGGAGTCTGGTGGTCAGGACGCTGGTGGTTCGGAGGCTGCGAACCCAATTTCTTTGTCTCGTCCTTCGCAGGGGCTTAGGGATGAGACTTCCGGTAAGTTGATTTTCATTTGCTTTTTCTGAATTTTATACTTAGTCAAATTCTGACCCCATTGTTCGCTTTGCAGATGAGGAGGGTGAGACAACCGTCCTTAGGAAGAGGAGGAGGATTCAATTTTCGACTGGTGAGGACTCCTCCTCCAGGCTCTAGGGGACCAGCAACTCAAGCCTCTCATTTCCGGATATGGATGTGGATGAGGACGAGGACGCTGTCGACTTTTTTTTTTTTTTTTTTTGGGGGGGGGGGGGGCTAGGGGTCCCATATCTCTTAGGCATGAGTCTGACATGGGCGATTCCCCGGTTTTTGCTCCCAGGTGGGGTTTTTAGGATGACAACCCGGGGCGTGACCTCTAGTCCTGCAAGGACTATGTCATGCACGCGATGCCCCTGGCTATTAAGCAAAAGATGGCCTCACTAAATGCACGACAGAGCATCAATCGTGGGATCAAGGCCACGTTTGATTCTTTCATGTGGGGCATCAATACCCTGAAGACTGCTGATCATTTTGAAAAGCTTAGCAGGAAGCTAGGGCTCGCCCTGAAAGAAGACAGGGCTAAGGCGGCCCAGGGGAGGGAAGCTTTTGAGAAATTCAAGGCTGACCATGCTGTTGAACTGGCCAAGGTTGACCAGATGGCAGCCGAGGTCGCGTCCATGAGAGCCCAACTTTCTGAGCAGGTATTATATCTTTATGACTTAGTAACTTTCTTTCTTTCTTTGCTCTGGAAGTGTTCATACTAATTTTCGATTTTCTTGTCAGGCTAAGACTACTGCTGAGATCGAGGCTTCCCTGCAGCAGAGCGGGCTGGAGCTAAATGTTGCCAACCTGGCAAAGGATGAGGCGTTAGCTGCTAGGGATAGGGTAGCAGCTAAAAGGGATCAGGCAATCGCCGAGAGAGACGATGCAGTTGCAGAGAAGAAAACCCTGCAAGCCGGTCTTCCTGACCTGATTATCACTTCGATGGGCTGCCCTGGAATCTTGAATCCTTTTGGCAGGCTTGTCCAGTGCGTCAGGGGTCAGGGTAAACACGAGACGGCTTTCCTGGCAGCGCAATTCCTGAATCCCCTTCCGGAGGCACTAGCGAGCAGGATCGATCTAGAGATTGGGGGTAAACTAGAGGCTGCCAAAGCTACCCTGAAGAATCTATCTGAAACACCCCGAAATTTTGAAACATTTTTTTTTTACATATGTTTACACATCCTAATATATGTTTAGAACCTTAAAAGTCAATTGTTCAAGATGCTGAGGGAGTACCCCCTGGGTACTCTTAGTACCCCCTGGGTACTACTTTAGTACCCCCTGGGTACTACTTTAGTACCCACCGGGTACTCAACTCTGAATCGCTTCTGGTACCATTTGAAACTGAGTACCCACCGGGTACTTAACCTACCCACCGGGTACTTAACCTACCCACCGGGTACTTCATCAGATGCTCAGATCTGCACATTTTTGACCCAAAATACCAATTTTGGATGCGCATAACTTCTAATCTACATAACCTGAGAATATGAAACTTTGCAGACACGTGTAAAATGACATTTGAAACAATTCTCAATTTTCACTTTTCTCAAATTCGCGTTTTATTAGGATTTGAACCATTTACTCGAAAATGACCATTTTTAACTCAATCCATTGACACATCAATTTTCAAATCATAAGACTTCAGGTCACAAAATTTTTACCACTTGTCCACTACTACAATTAAGACCTAAAGCCACTTTAACATCTTTCATACCCGAACTACAACTCATTTTACCCGTATAACCTTTAAGTGACCCGTTGTGACACCCGTCAAATTAGGACTAGTTATTAGTTCCTAATCATTTAGAAACACATGTAATTAGCTATGTATTAGGCTAATTGTATGTATCAATATATATATTGTTGAATATATATCAGTACGCGATTAAATTAAATCGTGCATTTTCGAATCGGTCAAAATCCGATTCATTTACACGGGCGTTGGTGAAAACAAATATTAAGTAATATGAAACTATTATTTAATATACTCAGTATTTATTATATATTAATTCGATAATATATAAAGTATTTGTATCGTACAAAGTAAAAACATTCACGACAAAACTTATAAATAATGCATTATTATTGAAAATAATAATTACAATTTACATTAGACAAAAATAAAACATATTCATTTTATTCAATCTTACTCAAGCGCGACGAAACCATTCGAACCATATCCGTCATTCAAACTTAAAACAAAGATATATTTTTATATCTCACTAAAAGTATTTTTATAAAATACTTCGAATAAAAGAATATACGATATCATTTTTAGAAATTTATCATTTGAAAATATTATACCACTTTTACGATCGGGTACAAAAACACGGGTATTTTATACTACGCGTAGGAGCCAACCAACTCCAAAAATTGGAGTTGGCCGGCCTATACTTCTTCTTCTCCTTCATTTCATCTTCATCATTCTTCATCTCCTCCTCTCTATCTCTCGGTTCTCTATCTTCAACAACAATAACATCAAATTTATAACAATAACAAAGAGTAGCTGCAACTTGTGATATACATCATCACCATCTTCATCATCTTCTCCATCATCATCTTCAGATCACCATCACCACCTCCATCCATGGTCTCCATTTTAATACGTAAGAATCACTCACTTTTTATTCAAATTACGTGTTTAAATAACATATATCATCATGTATTAGTGTTCTATCAAGTAGTTTATGTCCAAAAATCGAACCTATAGTCGTTTTCCCAACTGATTTCGCGAACAGACTAAACTGGATTGATGAGCCGAACGGCTGGACTAGATGAGCCGAACGGCTGGGCTTGATCAGCCGAACGGCTGGGCTTCCCTTAGCCGAACGGCTAGGTGCTTCATAGCCGAACGGCTGGACTCCCATAGCCGAACGGCTAGGTGCTCCATAGCCGAACGGCTAGAGCTTGATAGCCGAACGGCTAGATTTTCAGGGTAGCTTCTCGATGAAAAATTTATTGTAACGGATTGGGCTAAAAATCACATGGTCACTCGAAAACGGCCCAATGATCAAAGCTATGTACCATAGCCTAGGCGGTTTTAGGCCTTTCAGGGTCGTCTAGGGGTCGAAAATGGCATATTTCAGTTTTAAGACCCGTACCAAATTTTGTAACCTATGAAATATAATGTAACGGATATAACGAACTTGAGTAACAACTAAACTTATACGATACGACTAACACACGAAACAAATATACTTTTCTAAGTACAAGAAATCATGTATAATAATAATAGTTTGAAATTATTATTACAAACCGTCACCAACGAGCCGTATACGCTTTCTCAACTTCAAACATAAACATTAACCAAATGATTTGGACATAACTAGTTAATAGAACAACTAGCATAGATGGTCTGTTGAGACATCTAACCAATTAAACCTTGCGCGTTTAATACGCCCGGCAGGTTTCAACATCTAATTATTAAAACCTTGCGCGTTTAGGACGCCCGGCAGGTTTCAGTCGTTGGAGACGACATCATTCTCTCGTAAACCATCATTTGTGCTTGATAGCATCTCATTAGACTCAGGTGAGTCTCATAGCCCCTATTTTACCGTTTTTACTCTAGGGGTGAGAATACAAGCTTGTTTTGTTTTACATGTGAACGCAAGTATCAAAATATCGCTATAGATTGCATGAGTTGTTTTCTCTAATCGTTTTAAGTCCTCTAGCATAGTTTGGTAATACTTTGTAGCGTGAATGTTAGTGTATGGTACCATATGGGACTGACAATCCCCGTCCGGGTTAGCAAGCACTAACTGGTCAAACGGACGCATTATCATTTGTTCATACGTGTGTTGATTAGGCACACGCATAGAGGCACCCTCGCTCAGGCACTTAATTGTGATCCTGACACCTCAGTTAAGCTCAGACTATGTGCTCATGGCAATATATATATCATTTATCAATTACTTATTTGTTTAATTACAAATATTCATACTTAAATCTTGCGGTTCATACATTACACTTTAACATTAAACCTGTGAGCTCACCAGCTTTTAGCTGACCATTTTAGCGTGTATTCTCAGGTTCACAGCAGCATTAGGTCTGCTCACTCAGGATGCCCATTAGCTCGAGTCGCATTCAGACATCAAGAGATTGTCATGCATTACTATATTTTGTATAATTTAGTTATGCCATAGAATCTCTACCATTTGCTCAAGAGCTTTTGTAAACTATATTATAACAGTGTAAAACTTTTATAATATCAATGTATTTTGTAAAACGACGCATATAGAGTCGTTCATTGTATGCCTTGTGTGCTTGATATTTGATTAGTCGCGCCCCGAACCGACCCGCTTCCGCATCATAATTTGGGGGTGCGAAACCCGTTTAGGCTCTTTTATGACCCGTTTGAGTCCAAGCCTATATAATTATCATTCCCACACCCATTTTACATATTATTGACTTTTCTAAGTCAAACCAAGTCACTTTTACTATCAGAATTGTATCATAACCATATCGTATCATTTTCACATAAAACTATGATTTATATATCAAGTACTATAAATGTCCATACAGACTTTCCAAAATTGTCAACGGCCATACATAACTCGTTGACTAAATTGACCTTGACCATAAGCATAACTAAACTTTGACTTTCAACTTTATATGACAAAACCATGTTTCTTGACCAAAAAGGGGTGAACATATACATATCAAGAGCATGATTAAAGGAAATAGCTTGTTACCAACAACTTAACAAGCTCCACCACTAGCATTACTCGGGCCTCTTTCCCGAATCCCTTTGGGTCCCACTTGGCTCACCTATAAAAATACATAAACATGATAGAGTAAGCATAAAGCTTAGTAAGTAATGGGCTATCCATAATAATCAATATCAATTCAACATACGTATATTAAGGATCCATAATATCATATGCTAATTCCCGCAAGAATTAACATCTTCGGGCCTACACCCCGGTACATAATCATAACTCATCAAGTAAATGACATATCCATTACCGGTCCTTCCAAGTAAATGGAATACGCATTACTTGAATAAAGATAGCATCATCCATTAACTTACCTCGCGATAGCCCACGATTATCATCACTTGAAACACTTTCAATACGTTTATCACCTAATCATATAATCATGTATCCAAGTATCAATCATGTAAGCATTTTCACTAATCATATTCAATAAGTGTAAGTTTTACAATATTCATGATTTCATAGATTGTTTCATACACCTTACCACTAATTACATACAAATGGGTAGTTTAGTATTATCAATAACCATAATCATTAACTTACACTAAGGTCACTATACCTTAGTTTATAATCACATATACCAATATCTTTATCATCATGAACTACCCATTTTATATGTAATTATCAATTCCTTTATATCAAAACAAGGATTATCAATTTACCCATAATATATGATTATGAGCATTCTAATCAAACTAATATCATTTAAGCATATCATTTAGTTCATTGAAGTGTATGAAACATCAATTAAGCTAATAACTCACTAATTTATCAAAACCCCAAAGTTAGGGTTTAACCTAAATCATTCAAATCATCAAATTGAACACAAAAGAGGATTAATCATACCTTATAGTTGTTAAATTAGAAGATTACAAGCTTAATTTCACAAACCCTAGCTTGAATTTGAAGTTTCTTCCTCCTTGTTCTTCCTTAAAATCGACACACACACACACACATGTACGGGTTTCTATTTTTTTTCTGTGTTTTGGAATAAGAAAGAATACAGTAGAGGATATTAGAACCAGTATTTTTATACTGTTAATTTCATTCAAACCCTCAACTTATCATATTTGACAACATTAGTCCCTCTACTAACTAATTCATTAACTAACCAGTCCTGTGGCATAAAATGTCTTTCACAGTTAAACCTATTAACAAAAACAGTTAAAATAATATATTTTAAAGTTTTAAACTTACAGAATTTGGGGCGTTACACTATCTACCTCTCCCTTTCTAGAGAAGCTGGTTGAAGATCTGGATATGCCTGCCGAGGCTATTTTGGCCTTGAAGCCTTAGCCCGTTCTTTCTTTTTGTAAACATTATGTTAACACTTTGTATGATCGTGTATTTGAATATTTGTGGCAATGTATATAAGTGTTCTTGTTGCTTCATATTTTTATTTCATGTGTTTGATTGCTTTGAGTACTCGCTTTACAACTTTCATATTGCTTGTATCTTTTCTTTTATACTTATTCGGTGGTAATGACCTGGGAAATTCTAGTTTGCCTGCTGCGCAGGGATGATCAGCTAGCAAGCCTATTGGCGAATGCTTGTGTCATTCCTGCCTTGGTCTGATTCAACACTTTGCCAACCTATTGGTTGAGGTGAATCTCTGCCAGGGATAGGGCTAAAATTCACCTTCCACTGTGGCAGGACCGCCACTCCCGTTTGCCATTTCAGTTGACTCTGTCAACTAAGTGCAGGGGGTGGGGCATTGTGGAGCTTCATTGTTTAGCTCCGACTCATTAGATGGTCCTGTGCATATGACATACCGTGCAAGGGGACATGTCCCTGGCACTTTGTAATTAATTTGACATTTACGAAATAGATAACAAATTGGCACAAACAACTAAGTTTTATAGATAAAGTGATTCAACAAAACATGTCGGTCAGGAGGGGTGATCAGGACCTCCTGGGCTTACAGATAGTTGTTCATATGTAGCATTTTTTAGATTTATGGCGTGCCAAGTGCGGGGAACAGGAGTACCGTCTGGGTGGACCAGGAAATAAGCCCCATTGCCGTGTGCTTCTGCAACTTGATAGGGTCCCTCCCAGTTCTGTCCGAGCTTTCCTGTATCTTCATCCCTGGAGGTCTCATTTCTCCTCCATACATAGTCTCCTACTTTATACTCCCTGCATTGTACTTTCCTGTTGTAATACCTGGCCATTTTGTGTTTGTTCCTTGCCTGCTGAACAGCTGCCATTTCCCTGATTTCTTCTGCAAAGTTAAGATTTTCCTTCAAGGACACTAGATTGGCCTCCTCATCAAACTGTAGTACCCTTTATGTTGGAACACTGATTTCCGCAGGGATGACCGCCTCTGTCCCATAGACCAGGCTAAAGGGTGTTACCCATGTACCATTTTCCTTTGGCATTGTGCGGTGAGCCAACAACACATTAGGTAGCTCGTCGACCCACCCTGTTCTGGATTTGCCTAGCCTTGCCTTGATCCCGGCAACAATGTCTCTATTCATGACTTCCACCTCCCCGTTTTCCTGAGGATGGGAAACAAAGGTGAAAACCTGCCTGATTGATAACTCACTGCACCATGACTTGAACGGATCAGAGGAAAATTGCGTTCCATTGTCGCTGACAATCTCATGAGGGATCCCAAACCTGCAAACTATGTATTCCCATACAAAGTTTACCATTTTCTTTCCTGATATCTGGGCTACTGGCTTGGCTTCTACCCATTTGGTGAAGTAATCCACAGCTACCACTATGAACTTAACTCCACCGAGTCCAGGAGGGAAAGGTCCCACGATATCAATCCCCCATTTGTAAAATGGCCAGTGGGATGTGACCGGGATAAGGTCATGTTTTGGGGTTCTTGATATTGGGGTGTGGATCTGACAGGACTGGCACCTTCTTACCACAACTAAGGTGTCCTGATGCATAGTTGGCCAGAAGTAACCCTGTCTCATTATCTTTCCAATGATTGCCCTTGGACCAAAGTGTAAGCCGTATGATCCTTCGTGTACTTCCCTGATCAACATTTCTGCCTGCTTTGGGCCGTCACACCTAAGGTTTGGGCCCAAGAATGACTTCCTGAGTAATTCTCCTGTTTCGATGGTATACATTGGCGATTTGACTCTGATTTTTCTCGCGAGGAAATTGTCATCAGGAAGCTTTCCATGCAGGAGATATTCCCTAATCGGGGTCATCCAGTTATCTTCTGTTTCTTCAATGGGACTTACCTCGTTATCCCTGTCAATTGACT
Organism: Pseudognaphalium luteoalbum; assembly: GCA_963422505.1. NCBI lineage: Eukaryota > Viridiplantae > Streptophyta > Magnoliopsida > Asterales > Asteraceae > Pseudognaphalium > Pseudognaphalium luteoalbum. The sequence continues at coordinate 3,893,294 of OY730192.1, forward strand.
TCTGTTTCAGGACTTCTACTAGCACTTCTTTTGTCAGGTGGGCGAATGTCAGGGATGCCAATTTACTTAACACATCATCTTTTTTGTTCTGGCTCCTTGGTACTTGATCGATTTTAAAGTGTTCAAACTTCTTGGTCATCCCCTGAGAAATTTCTAGGTATTTTTTTATCGCTGGTTCTTTTGCTTCAAAACTTCCATTAACTTGGTTGGCCACCAACTGTGAATCAACGAACACTTGGAGGGAAACAATGTTCATTTGATCAGCTATCTTTAGGCCTGCAATCAAGTTTCATACTCGGCCTCGTTGTTTGTGAAATTTGCAGTATTTGCCATTATCTTTTGCTTTGGAAGCCATAAGATGTGGCTTTTTGAATCCCTTAGCAACGGGTTCAATGACCAGTGTTTCATGTGGGGTTTTTGACAGGGAGGCTACAACACTTCTCCATATTTTTGTTGTATGTGTAACATCCTCCCTATGGGTCTGGTAAATTTCCTAAACTTTAAATTATTATTTAATGTGTTGGGATAAATTTAATATTGTTATGCTAATTGATAATATTAGTTTAAAAAGTTAAATGAGTTATTGTGTGGGATAAATAACTTATTTTGTTAAACTAATATGGTTATTTGGAAAATAATAATAATTGAAATGTGAAATGGTTTTAGGTTTCAGACAATAGGTTAAAGAAGGGGAATTAATTTAATACAAGTGGAGTCGGTTTAAATTGGGTGAGTCGATATGTTTGGTATCACTTTCCCAAATTAGAAATAAAATCTTAAACAAAGAAAAAACATACAGGGGCTCTAAACCCCAAAGTGAAGAAATCGATTGTAATTAAGTATACCCTTATATAATCTTCATCATCTAGAATATCTTCTTTTTCAATCGTAAGTACTTGCTTTATTTAATTATGAACTTATTATATTGAAGTTAGGTATTAGCAAGAGATAGTAAATTTGAAGAAGAGATTGATAATATTGTTGTTACTTCATATTATTGAGATCAATTGAAAGCTAGAAATCTGAATACACAATTAGAACTCATGTTTTAAGCTATGATTTTGAGCTTAATTAGGTGAGCTATTGAATTGGTATGCATAAATATGAAAGTATTGTATTATGTTAGTAGAGGTTATAAACACCTTAGAACCCTTGTTATAATGATTTGAGGGCCAAGAAAATCAAATTAAATTGAAGTGATTGTGATAGAATAAAAAGGGTTATGTCAGTTAAGGATTTGGGACAGAAGCAAAGGAAGTCGACGACTTTCCTTTGTTCCCATGTTTTGATATTTTTAATCCTTTAATTCATTACAATGTTAATATATGTGTTTATAAATTGTAATTTATGAATAATAGAACATAATTAGGAACTTATTATTGAAAATTAGATAATAATTGTTCTTAAATTATGTATTATTATAAGTTAGATAATTATTGAATACGAGTACTAACTTATAATTGATTTTCATTCCCAGAGCATCAGAGGACTCAGCGAGATTAGACAGCTGAGTAAGTGAACTGCGATAATCAGGTGAGTGGATTTGAAACTCACAGTTTGGTTTGGTTGTGACAGTTTGATTTCAATCAGTAATTATAGGATTACTATTGATTGAATGTTTAGTTTGAATTGAGATGCCATTTGATTGGTTTTGATTTCTTTGGCCTTTGGGCTAGTATGTAAGATGCAGGGGTCAACTTGAATGAAAGGTTGGACTTGGTTGTTATTACAGACGACAGGAGATCTTAAAACTTGATATGTTGGTTCAGAGATCTAGGTCGTATGTGATTAACAACAAGTTATCGCTATTTGCTGTATAGGCCAATACAGTTTACATAAGTGTTCTGATAGGGCCACCCGGCATAGGGTCCTTAGGAACCACCGTTCCTCTTGACGATATTTGTTTATATTATTGATTGTGAATGAACTTGTTATGCTAAGTCGATTTGTAGTTGATTATTCATTCACTTAGCTTCGTGCTAATCCCAATCACTTTACTCCCTACAGGTTAAGTTTTCTAGAAGGGCGGGCAGGAAGTATGTTTTGAAGAATTGCTTGACACGCATCTAACTCTGATATATTTTGATTAATGTAATGATATTGTAATTATATAACACCTACTGTTTTGAATACTTAATAGTAAATAGTTTGGAACTGTTAGGCAATATGTTTGTTAATGTTAATGTTTAAAGTTTGAAAAAGTTTATGTACGTTTTCAGTAATGTATACAAATGAAGCAACTTTTAAATCTACGCTTCCGACAGGTAAAATCATATAGTAATGATTTAGAGATAAAAGGGTGTTATAGTATGGCTGAAACCTGCTCACTTTGCCATACCTTCCCCCAGCTGTCCTTTGTTATGTCCCAGAGAAGATTGATTTTTGTGATCGCCCCTTGAATTGTTTACGGCCTGTCTATTCCTCCGATTTAATTGGCGTTTTTCCATTGCCCTGATGTAGTCCCTGGTTTGAGACACCTGCGTTGCAAAAGTTGGTGGCGTCTCACCGATGAATTTATCTACCAGTGCCTGGAACCGACTGTCATCTAGGCAAGATATGAATCCGGAAACCTGCTGACTTTCCGGCAACCCAGGAATTTTTAGGCATTCATCGGTATACCCGTCGATAAAATCTTCCAGAGACTCGTGGGGATGTTGTTTTATCATGTGGGCTCCCACGTGTGATCTCACTTGTTTTTTCTTCTGATGAAAGTGACTTACAAACTTTCGCCTGATGTCATTAAAACAGGTAATGCTTCTTTCTAGTAGATCCCAAAACCAAGACTTAGCATACGATCTGAGTACTGAGGGGAACATTTGGCAGGCAACTGCGTCTTCCCAGTGCTGTGTTTTAATAGCGTGATGAAATGACTGGATAAAATCTTCAGGGTCAGTTGTCCCATCATAGGTTCCCAGGGTAGCAGGGACTGAGATTCCCAGTGGGAGTGGTACGCTAGCAATAGCCGGATGGAATTGAGTATTTGAATATGGGATCACGTTTTGCGGCTGAGGCGTCTTTCCCTGCATAACTGCCAGGAGGTTCGCCAACATTGGTGGTAGCGGTGGGGGAGGTGGTGGTACTACCGGGGGTTGCATTAGCTGTGTAAGGAGTTGACCCAGGGCGTTTGCTATTTCCTGCACAGATTTGTGTGTCTGTTGTGACCCCTGTGCATTTTGTTGCGACTGCATAAATGGTGCCTGTTGAAACGGCATCTGTTGGAAAGGTGCCTGCTGGAATGGTACCTGCTGAAATGGTACATGTTGGAATGGTGCCTGCTGGAATGGTGGGAATTGCTGTGATTGTTGTTGAAAATTTTGCGCAAAGGGTTGTTGGAAATTTTGTGCAGGTGTTTGCTGGTATGCCTGTTGAACATTTTGCTGAGGGAATTGCTGAAAGGCCTGCACAAGTGGCTGCTAAAACAACTGTTGCTGACCAACACTTGATTGCGTTTGCTGGAAAGGCTGAGATCCCATTCCCAGAAAGGGAGGTTGCCCAGTTGTTGGTGTTGGTCCTTGGTGTTGTGACGTTTGCCCTCCTGGTGTGGAAAAATCCAACTGACGACGTGCCTGCTCAAGCACCTGTCGATGATTCCACGCAGCCATCTCTCCAGAAGTGTCCATTGGCACTTGTGTGTTTTGAACCGTAAAATGCATCATGTTCTCACCGACCGTCGGTGATAGGCCGGTGTTTGACGCCATAGTGTGTGTCACTGAGTATGCGTAATGAAAATGATTAGAATATTTTTGATAGCTCAACAAGAGAGTTAGGGTTTAACAAACGGATGACGCCATTTGATCAAGCATAATTTTTATACCTGAGTGCAAGATGGATTGGGCCGATTCGTTACTCTCCGCGACTTGCGTAAGGACCCGTTAGAGTGTATAGAACGAAACTAAGGGTGGCAAGAATCAGTGGCGAGGAGATGAATAGTGATCTCCTCTAGAAGATGAAGGTGTGAATATGAGATGAGTGGGTATTTTTCTAAGGTGTCGAGGAATGAATACTATTCATTCCCTTGTATTTATAGTGGAGCATGGTCACCTTGGTGAGCAAGTTTGCCACGTGTCATCATCTCATAGTTTTGATCGTACGGTTAAGTCACCATCTTGATGGGTACTATTCATCGTACGGCTGAGTTACCATCTCATGGTTTTAATCGTACGGCTGAATCGCCATCTGGTGGTATTGGTCATCGTACGGTTAGCTCATCATCTTGGTGGAGTCAATCGTACGGTTGTGATTGATACTTCCTGTTTGTGGGTCCCCTGTGATGACGTGGACCAATGGTGTGGCTGGATGGGGATCTTTGTCGGCCACTGGGGAGACCACCACTAACGTAGGTGGAATCCGTTATAAGGTTGTCTCCTAACAGAAGACAAGGACGTTATCTTGGTGGGCTTGTGTCATTTTGCTTGGGCTTTGTGAGTTGGGCCTCCTGTTAATTGAAACCCCTGCTCACATGTTTCCTTGTCAATAAGGTCTCCTGTTGATAACCCTCCCTGTAAATTGGGTCACCGATAAAATGGGCTTTCCTGCTTTATTTGTGGGGCCATTAAGAATGGTACACGACTAGTTCCTTATTAAGGTTTCTTCTACGTTAAATCTTTAAAAGACGTGTTTTGTTACACAATAAGTTCCTCCTAAGAACTAAACATGAAAAACCACCTTAGATGTAGTGTATTCATTTCATGTGAAAAAGGGACTGATTGTGTTACATAAATTGATGAAAAAGGTTGGTGGTAGAGAGGTATTAAAAAAATAAGAGCGTAAATGCTAATACGACGACATGTCATCAAACCAGTTTCATCTTTACCAAAAGAAGAAGGTATTGGAATTTGGAAGGAAATAGGAATTGTTGTAATTTATCAATTTTTAACAAATAGTTTTTGCCTTCGGTGCAAGTTACTAGTCGTGTCACAAAAATGGATTGCGTGGCCACCGCAAAACACGCAACACCATCTGTTCGGTCACTCACATAAATAAATAAATATATATAAAAATACAAAATGGCTAACCAAATTGAAAAATCACCCACTTCTTCTGTTCTTCCAAAAGGTTTGTCTTCTTCTTACTCACACTCTTCTTATTTGTATGCTTTTCTGTAATAAAAACCTTAAAAAATAAAGGTTTAATTCTTGAATTTCAACTTTATTAACGTTTCAAGTTCCTGATTAGATAGTTACTTGAGTAGCACTTTTTTTTATATCATTGTTAACATTTTCACACCCATCAATTCGCATAGTTTCTGAGAATAAGTAAGAAACCGCAGACACACGAAAGTAGGGAGAATTAATGTATTTTGATTTGTTTCGTATAATCATTTGCGAATACGTGAAGAATTGCCAATTATGCGAAATCCTAGGGAGTTTCTGCGAAAATAGGAATTACCCGAATTTATCTCATATACATATCGCGATTATGGTATGAATTATCTGCTGTTGATTTTTCGTTGTTAATACGTGTCAATGATTAGTGTTTGGCAACTTGTATGTGCCACATCAGCAAAAACATATTTCATATGCATAAAAAAAAATAGCAGGAATTTTATAATCAGGACTATGAGAACTCTAATTTGTTATCTGTGTTACTAACCCTTGTTAGTATGTAAGCTAGTATGTGGTATTAATATTCGTGTTTGTTAGTCGAAATTGTGAGGGTGTTCAGAGTGTTGGAGAGCTTGAGGGGCTAACGTATATTTGTTTTTATTTCGTTGTGTAAGTTTGAGAAGCGAAATGACTCAAATAGTAGTGCCTTGTTATTCTTATTTTGTTCACATTATATTTAGCTATCTATGATATCTAATTCTAGCATTCCTGACGTTTTACACTGGGAACTACTTAGGGATTTTCAAGAAAATGCTGCTCGTTCTTTTCGTAGTGTTTTTGGCATGGGTGGCCTACCGAGCAACACGTCCACCACCTCCGAAGATATGTGGATCTGCAGGTGGTCCACCTGTTACATCACCCAGGATAAAGCTTCGTGATGGAAGGCATATGTCGTATTTAGAATTCGGTGTGCCAAAAGAGAAAGCCAAGTATAAAATCATCTTTGTGCATGGTTTTGGTGGTTCTAAACATCATAATATTTTCGCTGATGTAGCATCTCCGGTATATATTCATCCATCTTTCGTTGTCCATTGGTTGTTTTGTTTCACTACAACAACTTAGTTAAATGCACACACTTTCTAGTTTTTTTTGGCAGTTTTGTAAATATAGAGTTGTAAAGTACACTTTACACAAATCCTTTTGAATAAAAAAGTTGGATGTAACAATGTGATTTCTACTTGTATTCTATATTTATCGGTGCTTATAATTTTGAGCATCTTGACAGAGGAGTTATCACCTTTTTCTAACCTGTGCAAAAAGTGTGTGCAGCTTGTCATTTTTGTGTGTGTGTGTTACTGTTCTAAGAATCGGTTCGATTTTTGCAGGCTCTTATTGAAGATTTAAGTGTGTACACTGTTGCATTTGACCGGCCTGGTTATGGAGAGAGTGATCCAGATCCTAAGCGAACTCTCAAGAGTTTGGCATTGGATATTGAGGAGCTCGCTGATCAGCTGGAACTTGGATCCAAGTTCTATGTAGTTGGAATGTCTATGGGTGGAGAATTAGTTTGGCCGGTACTCAAGTACATTCCTCACAGGTGTAAATCAAATTCAATTAACCTGTAAGCATTTTCTTAGAGGTGGCAACATTGGCAGGTTAGGTGGAGAATTGTTCAATGTATTTTACCTGTACCCCTTGTTGCGCATTTTTTTGTTTTTTTTCTTTATAAAAATTTAACCCAGTCGTGATAAAACAGAACTCAAATCGACCCATTAAAAAGGAAATGGGTCAGTCTGGAGCTTATACTTTGCAAGGAAATGGGTCAGTCTGGAGCTTACTTTGCAATTGCATTGCCTTACTCATATTTTTCTTGGGGAGGGCTAGGCAAGGGGTGGTGTGTAGACCAATGGAGTTAGTTGTGATATGGGTCAAAATTGTCACCACTCACCTCTAGTTGTATTTGTACGTTAGAGTTTGTTGAGGGCTCTTTCTGTTTTTTGGATTATGTTATCATAATTGTGTTCAGGGGCGGATCTCTTTGAAAGCAAGTGGGGGCACGTGCCCTCAATGACCCAACAAGTTTTTGTAGATTTTAGTGGAAATTTTGGTCTCTTTTTCATCAAGCCCCCAGCCCAGAACAGAATGGGCCCTCGGTCCAAAGATATAATGAAATTAACTCTCTCATTATCTCCTATACAGCCTACATATATAATCCCAAGATGCTCCAATCTACTTTTTTCCCCATTAAATTGAGTTGTTTAGTCTCTCAAAATATGTAGGGTTTATAGTTTTGGGCTATGTTTGGTAAAAAGTTAGAATCCTATACCAGTATATTTTATTGATATCAACAAATATATGGAATTATGGATGTGTGATTTTATAAGTTAAATCACGTAGTTTAAAATTAGAAGTCTATATAAGTTTTCCGTTTTGTTTTCTTTTTGGGTTAACCATGATTTTGTGAATTTATTGTCGTCTTTCTATAAGGAAAAGAGTTAGGCGAGTTTAACCAATTCAATAAGAATTCATGTACACTACAATAAATTCACAAAATGTTTTGTACGATGTAATATCACGTTATCACGTTTTTAAGCTACTCCCTTTGTACCAGTCAAAGTGTCCACTTGACTTTGTACACAGTTTTAGGATTCTCCATCAACTATATTTTTTACCACTCAAATAATATATCTACCCATTAAAGTCTCTTTCGATTAGTTGAAAAAATGGAAGTTGACACTTATGTGGGACATCTCAAAATAGTGATGTGAACACTTGTGGGACGGAGGTAGTAAAATTTTACGCCCCCAGTCACCAAATTTTCTAGATCCGCCACTGATTGTGTTTATATTGTAATTGTGATTTATACAGACTAGCAGGAGCAGCTCTCATTGCTCCCGTAATTAATCACTGGTGGCCTAGTCTCCCTTCAAACATATCGAATGAAGCATACTCCAAGATGTTTAAGCAGGACCAATGGAGTTTGCGTGTTGCTCACCATCTACCATGGTTGACGTATTGGTGGAACACTCGAAAATGGTTCTCTGGTTCCTCTGTCGCTTCTGAATCCCTTGAAATGTTTTCTCCCCCAGACATGGAAATTATGTCAAACTTTAAGGGTCTAACAGAAGCACAAAAGGTACTTTTCTGACATCTATACACACACTTAATACGTACATGATTTTGAGTTATCTTGAATTATGCAAGACCGCTAGTCAAACAACATATAACCACCAGAGTCGGATCAAAGAATTGGATTATTGTTGCAATAATAATATACGCTAATTATAGCTTGTTAATTAATTATATATAAGAAAAGGGAAGATAAAGTGTTTGTGAGTCACCCCAATATTGTTACTTGACCTGCCCATATTGATAATGAATATTTATATTACTCCTACTCCGTATATGGAAACATTATCGCTTTTGCATATTTGTACCTTGCAATTTTGCCTTATGCTACTTTCTTCAATGTGTTAAAGACGCAGCCAAAACAACAAGGAGAATACGAGTCTCTCCACCGTGATTTGATGGTTGCATTTGGCAAGTGGGAATTTGACCCAATGGAACTCGAGAACCCGTTTCCACATGGTGAAGGATCAGTTCATTTATGGCAAGGTGATGATGATCGGTTTACGCCCGTGACATTACAACGCTATATTGTAAAGCAACTCCCATGGATTGATTATCATGAGCTCCCACGTGCTGGCCACATGTTTGCTCTTGCTGATGGTATGATGGACACTATCCTTAAAATGCTTTTAAATGTCAAAGATTAGGTCCCTGTCTATGTCTAATGGCTACAATAGCTAGTTAGGTCAGTCATAAAATCAACATGCGTGTGGTATTTAAGTTGAAAGAGCTTATTGTCGGAATGTCGTGTTCTATATGATTTTCTTACTTATTTGTCTCATGATTTTATTTACTCTTTTTTTATATTCTTCTTCCCATATAAATTTTTTGACAGCTAGATCAAATGACTGTTGGCTTATCGATATAAAGAGAATCGTATCAATCGAAAAATTGGATTCAAATATCGTTTTTTACCTATGTACGTACTGCGTACAACTCTACAAGCAGTAGAGAATGAGGTCTATACAGGTCTAAATGGACAGTTTTGTATACGAGCTGTGTCGGGTTTGGTTGATCCACAAACGATTGTTCATACCTTTAGATGATCAATGGTCTATTAAAATGCTAATCTAATTCATTTTTGAGATTATTCGATTTTAACTAGAGGTGACAATTTTAGAGCCATTGGTTAATTATGGGTTAATTTGGTTAATTTGATTAATTTGGTTAATTTTTAGGAGAGGATGGGTTTGTAGGATCTACTCCCCATTTTTGGATGAGTCTAAATGAGTTTTTCAATATAACCTATAATTGTGTAACAATTAACCAACGGGTTTGGATGAGTCTAGCGGGTATTTTTTTTTTTTCTCACCTCATTTCATTTTTTTCATTTTTCATTCAAATTTTAAATTTTTTTTGGTGAACCCGATGACCCGACCCAAGACCCGGACCCGTTCAGACCCATCCTTCTAAATGACCCATCTAGACCTGGACCCATTTAGTTACGGACCCATTTAGACTCAAACCCATCTAGACCCTACCCGACCCATTCATTTTGCCACCTCTAATTTTAATGGTTGTAAGCATTTAAGTACACTTTGTGTCACTTTCGACTATTTCAATACATTTGCAATGTCGATCGTGTGTTAACCATATTTGGAGAGTACACATTTGACACGTTAGAGGTAGAATTATAACCCGTGTCAACCCATTTGTATATTAGTGCGTTTACATTTCCTCTTCTAATCATGTATCTGAGATTGTCATTATTTTAAAATTTGTTGAATACCACATTATATTGGTATATTTGGTGATCGTTTGGTACAAGTTATATTGGTTTAATAATTTGGTTAACATTCCCTTTCACTTTAAAAATGATATACAAATACAAATTTTAAAAACCTGAAAGAATAATACTTGGCGCTAAGCCAAATTCTTTTCTTTGAAAGGCTCTAGCTAACGACATTTTTTTTCAGATTGGACTTTTGAGCGCTTGAGCTTCTACATTAAATAAGTCATTGTTCATAAGCTTTGTTGGATAACACAATGAAAAGTAGAGGTTTCTTAAAAAAAAAAAAAACCTCCAAAAACCCTCAAACACGAAACTTTTTAAAATATTTTTTGAATAAAACTCGAGCTTCAACTTCTCTAAAAAAAACTTAGATCGGGACCACGAATATGCTCCCCGGTATACGGGTTATATTATTTATCAACGTGTTGACTCTTAGGAAACGTGAAATCACGGACCATGAAATTGGTACATTCCCATGAATATGCTGATTCCTCGTCGACACGTGTCGTCGACACATATGTTATTTTCATACCATTTATTATATCTCCGAAATAAATTCCTAGCTTTGTTTTAGTCAATCGATTTTTGACACATATGCTAGCTGTTTGGTATAAATTTGGGTGGTGATATATACAACACACAAATTGATGTATACACCATAAATGTGCTATGATATACTTGTACTGCATGCTGTATTACTTGTAGAGTGTGGTGTAAACAACAATTTTTATGCTGTATATATCAAACTCCATAAATTTAATTTGTTTTCACGTTCACATTGTTGTACTATACTGAGGTGTACTTCAATTTTTAGTGGTTTGGGTTTCATTTTTACCATTGATTTTGGACCTTATTGATATTTAATAGGAGTACACATATACTACTACCATGGGTTTAAGATCCACTACTGCGAAAATGTATATATCTTCCTTATTCATAAAGATATAAGAATTATATTGCCTACAAATTGTAATGATATTATGCATTGTTATTTTGCAGCTTGATGCACAATGTACTCGTATAAGTTTAACAATTGTTGTGATGTCGCAATATAATTAAGCTTATTAACTCTCTGACGGAGCGTTTAACAAATTAATTTAAAGTTTTGTACTTCAAAGAGTCACAAATTAAAAGTACGGTACACTAAATGAGTAAATGGTACGTACTGCATTTGGTATACAATAACCTTTTCTTATATTACCCGTATTATACGATACAATATACCATATACGTTATATATATATATATCTACTTGTGCCTACATTCTTAAGCTATTGTATCTCGCTCGTCCAATAAATTTTCTATAGATCCTTACTAATTTACTTGATTGCTCGTCCAATAAACACGAAAAATATACGTACGTCAGATTCGTGCTGTTTATGTGATGCATATTATTTGTAAAAGTCGAGTTTTATCGATATATAAAAAAGGAAAATACAAAGAGTATGAGTGGCGTTTGATTGCTGAGAGCATATCCTTTGTCACATTGTAATAGTTTGCTTCACGCCATCACGATCACATGCTCTATATATAAACTTTCCAAACTTTGCTTTTAGTACTTAACCACCTTTTAACTTTTGTATCCTTCAATTCACACCAAAAAATCATGACCAGATTATTATCCTTCCTCAACCTCTTCATCTTGATCTCGAGTCTCATCGAGCCACTCCATGCATCCGATGATTACGTTCGTCAACCTCCACGCCCTGTCGTCATCACCCCTCATAAACGCCTTGCTTCTCATCCTCAACAGGTATGAGTTCAATTCTTTTACAATCACATGTGATCAATTCAGAATATTTCTTTTGTTTTCTAGTCGTTTATATCTTGATAAGTTGATATTTCGAAGTAAACTAACTAAATTCTTATAATCATGGGTATTAAACGATTGATATTAGTTACTTCATATATTCATAATAAAATTAAACTCGTTAATTTAGTTTTGTGATGAGTTGTCAATTTATCATGGACAAAATGGTAAATACTGTATTAATTATTAATGCTTAAAAAACATATTTTTTTGGGATATATAGGTGCATGTGTCATTGGTCGGAAAGGATCATATGAGAGTATCATGGGTGACCGATGAAAGTGGTGCATTGTCTAGAGTTGACTACGGGAAAACACCTGGGAAGTACGACTCCTCGGCTACCGGAGAAAACTCTAACTACCATTATTTCTTATATACTTCCGGCGATATCCATCATGTCACCATCGGACCTCTTGATCCAGCCACCACGTATTACTACCGTTGTGGTGGCTCTGGTCCGGAGTTTAACTTCCGGACACCACCCACTACCTTTCCCATTGAGTTCGCGGTTGTTGGTGAGTAGCTTTTCAGCATTTAAGGAGGTGTTTGGATTAACTTATATACTTCCTTATATTATCTTTTTAATAAAATGTAAACAAGTTAATTAAAAATCTCATATTTAATGGCTAATGATCAATTTCAATGGATTATTGAAGTTGATAAGTTCACAATTGAGCCGTTAAGTTTATTGTATCTTTCAAAATTTAATAAGTCGGTACACCTGGAAAATAAGCTAAGTCAAACATCGACTAAGACTTTGTATATATGTTTTATATTGATGACACTTTAAGTTTGCATCATCATATCTTTTCTATCTTATGAAGCAAACTAAATCATTCCTTTTTATATACTTATAAAAGTATTATATATTACATTATAACTTCTCATTTGGTCAAACTAATTCATGACATACAAAACGTCATGCATGAATTAAAAAAGATGTTATATAGAACCCTAATTTCCCTTAATGTCATAAAAATATTCAAATTACATTATAGGTGATGATATATAATATGGTGATGGTACTAAAATAAAATAAAACTCGCATTTATTCAGGTGATCTTGGTCAGACTGAATGGACGAACGCAACCTTGGAACATATTAATGCAACAGACTACGATGTTTTGCTTCTCCCGGGTGATCTATCTTATGCGGATACACAACAACCACTTTGGGACTCATTTGGACGTTTAGTCGAGCCATACGCTAGCCGTAGGCCATGGATGGTGACTGAAGGGAACCACGAACAAGAAATATTCCCAATCATCTACCCAAAAGGGTTCAAGGCGTACAATGAACGTTGGCCCATGCCATACGAAGAAAGCGGCTCAGAATCAAACCTTTATTACTCATTTGATGTTGTCGGAACTCACATTATCATGTTAGGCTCTTATGCCGATTTTGGTACTGATTCTGATCAATATAAGTGGCTGGCTAAGGACTTGGCTAAAATTGACCGATCAATAACACCATGGGTTGTTGTGCTCCTTCATGCACCGTGGTATAACTCAAATACGGCTCATCAAGGAGAAGGTGAAAGTATGAGAGTAGCAATGGAAGAAATGTTGTATAATGCGCGTGTTGACGTAGTTTTTTCAGGCCATGTTCATGCATATGAACGATTCGTAAGTCTTTTATTCCTAACTCCAATAGATTACTACTCTGTATACATTACTTTATTCGCCCAAACTAAATATGAATACGGGATTAAGAACATTTTTCTTAACTTCCAGACAAGGGTTTACGACAACAATGCTGATCCATGTGGTCCAATCTACATAACGATCGGAGATGGTGGAAACAGAGAAGGCCTCGCCATGACGTAAGTTTCTATAAAAACCCGGTTACTATTATTCCTTCATAATAATTAACAAACGTTTTTACTTATGTAAAACATGGTACAAATATTTATATAGTACTTTAATTTAACAAATTGTTCATCATGTATTAAAAGCCACTTACTTTGTTCTTTTTGGTAAATCAACTTATTTATTTGAGAATCGTTTTGGATAAATTGTAGATACAAAGAACCACAGCCTTCAATATCAGAATTTCGGGAAGCAAGCTTTGGACATGGTCGATTAAGAATAGTGAATGAGACAGATGCTCATTGGTCGTGGCATCGTAACGATGACTCCATCTCAACTGTGGCTGACGATATTTGGTTCGCTAGTTTGAGCTCGACTCCTTCATGTATCCCACAAATCCAACAAAAAGCGCAATCAAAAGCAAACGATGAGCTTTGACCCTCTTCTCGATCCTTACTGTAACATATTAGCGGTTGAAATTCGTTTGACGTTAGATTCTTGTTGTACACTGAACACACACAAATATTTTACCATTCTTGATCTTATACATAGAGATAATCAATGAATTTTACTACACAATAAGTAGTGGTAATCAGTTGAAATGTTGTATGAAATTACGAGTAATTGCATTTTGTATTTATCTTTCCTGGCTTCACACCTTAAATAAAAAGTTTGAAGTTATGTTTATTTGATACAACCACTTATGTTATTTATATATGAATACCTTATATATTATGATGACTATTTTTTGTACCTTTAAGCAATACGTTTAATATTTATTTCATACACCTTTAAACATACGGCTTTACTTTTTGCTAGATACAATAGTCATAACTCATAACATATTTGACTTATGGGTGAAATGGACCAGAGGGTTTTTATCTATAAAAGAAATAGCCGTAGCATAATAGAAGTTTAAAGCTATGATTGCCAAAACTAGTTGTAGCTATGAGCTATATGAAAGAAATAGCCGTAGCAAATTGAATAAGATACCCTTTTCTCTTGTCATTTTTAGATAGTGAGGATTTAAATGGCCTAAAGGTAATATAATCATTTTAGGTGAGTAAGGCCGTAAGGGATCATTTTCATGCAAAGTCTAAACTTATTGGACTGAAAAAGTGAAAAATGAAATATAGTGACGGTTTTCGTAAATTGATATAAATCACGTTGACCATTTATGGAATTTACTCTTTGATAGAAGTTGTATGATGTAACTTTTTGTATGAAGGTATTTGAAAAAATAGTTGTAGCTGTGATTAAAATTTACGAAATGTCATAAAATGACATAGATAAAAAAAATGATAAACACAAGTATTTAAATAACAAGAGTAAATTCATAAATGGTCCTTATGGTTGACACCGATTTAAGAACACCGTCCCTATCTTTCTTTTTTTACCTTTTCAATCCAATAAGTTTACGTTTTGCTCGAAAATTGTCTCTCCACCTATAATAACTAAAGTACCATCAAATTAACAATAACAATAGGCATGAAGTTTTGACGAAAAAATGAACATCAGCCTATCTCTCAATTGTTGTTCGTTTTTTGTTCAAGATCGCTCATGACCATGGGTCCAAGTTCGGGTTTCAAGTAAGTAAATCTAAAAGGGGCATTATCTGATGATGAGAAGCATGTGTCGTTTAAAAAAGTGTTATGCCCACATTACAGGTATATGTTTGATGATGAGAAACAAGATTCGTTAGAGAAAAAAAAAAATAGATCAAATGAGGTAAAAGTTTATTTATTTTTACGTATGTGAACGAAGTTTTTTTTAAAAGTTGTTCATCAAGGATCATCATAGTCGTTTGTTTTTAATTTTAATTTGTTATTGTTAATTGTAAGACAAATTTGAAAAGTTAATAGAGTGTGATTATCCTTATTAATATTAATTTCATTTCTCAGTTTTTACTTGCAAAACAAAGGAATCGTGTTCTTATTTCGCAGGGTCATTTATGTGACATTATCAAACAGTGAAATTCAATAATTTCTTCAATCAATTTTATTTCTCTACTTTCATCATCATTTCTTTTATTTAAAATTCTTTGTATCAAACATGCCCTTAGCAGCTTGTATGGTTGTTCAACATCACCATTATCGAGTTTTGGTATATCACTAGAATACATTTTCCTGTAAATCGGAGAAGTATTTCATATAAGATCACAAACTGAATGACATGATAGAATAACGGGGTGATTCTCACACCATTTTTTTATCTCATACACACTAATCATTATATATTAACCAATTTACCCTCAATTAATTTTGCATTTCTAATTTAATATCACCCTTTGACCTCTGACTTTCTAGTTTCCTTTTTAACAATACAATTTTATAATTTTCACCAATTCGCAAAACCCAGAAGTTATTTTGAAATTTCGTGATGCATTCTATAGAAATAATGGAATTTGTTTAACAATCAAACTTATCCAAACACATTAATTTTTAATCATAAATCTCAATCACAATTAAGACTTGAGTAGTTCATGAATTGCATTTCTTCATACATAGTATGACCTTTTTTTTATTGCTCGCTACTTCAATGAAGTAAGAATTGGGTTTTTAGAGCATTGTAAATAAATGCTTCACCTTCGTTGCACAGGTCAAAATGTCAAATATATATGTTAGTTTTGTCAAATTCACCAAACAAAAGGAAAAAAGAAATACAGTGAGAGAGAAAAGAGTGGGCGAAAAAGTAGGGAGTGTAATTATGATTTATATTTATAAATAGAAAATATTTTTTGACAATTCAAGGGTAAAAAGGTCTATCTATAATATTCTAACCATGTTAACTATTTAATCTTAAAATCATAATATTAAATAATGACAAATTTGCTCATCTTGGCTCTTACATCTCCCATTTAATACTACTTATTTTTTTAACTTATATATATATATATATATATATATATATATATATATATATATATATTAATTTTAATACTAAACATTTCCAAATTTAACTTATGCAATTTTTATTTTATATTAATTTACCATTTTCATTATTTTTCAATCTTCACCGTCATATTTCGAATTCTCAACCCTATATACGAGCGTACTATCATTATTGAGTCATCCTCATGGATAGTCTTTGAAGAATAGACATAATATAAAAGGGTAGTGATTTGTACACCGCCAAAATTAACCATACACCACTAAAACTGTTTTACAGTGTTGTACAATATAACACATTGATACATAAAAAATGGTGTATGACTAATTTATAGTGGTGCACAAATCACCACCCAATATAAAATTATAGTATTCCGCTGGATAGCGCGAGTATTATACTAGGTTTTAATAATTAGTGTGTATGGAATAAAAAAATGGGTTTACACTACTAGACTTTTATGCCCTCCATCTATCCAACCAACCCATGGGTTTACATTTTGCTCATTTTACGTGGAGGAACGATAATTTTTAAGCAAAATATCAACTTATTGGACTGAAAAGGTGATAAAATATAGAGATGATTTTCGTAAATAGATTTCAACAATAGGACCATTTATGTAACTTACTCTTTTAGTTAGTTCAAAGTTTGTTGTTCAAAGTTCAAAGTTTGTTGTTTATGTTCAAAAAATAATTTTAACAGGTTACTACTTATGTACTTGGAAGCCTATTCTGGTTCAAAAAATAGTTTTAACAGGTTAATACTTGGGTACTCGGAAACCAATTCCGGTTCAAAAAATAATTGAGTAGGAATCGAAGTCTATTCCTATTCAATGAAAAACCTGTTTTAAAACATTGGTCGAGAGTACACAAAGACCCTGTATCCTCCTAACATGAATATATTTTATTTCCATTTTCTTTATGTTCAAAAAATAATCTTAACATGTTAATACTTAATGTACTTGGAATATATGCATAAATGTCTGTTGTGAATCTCCTTTAATTTTTTACCTATCATTCTATTGTATACTAATAATAAAATATTTATGCTTAAAGTAACATTTAAACAAGAAGTTGTTTTACGATTCTCATTTGAACATTTCATTTTATAGAGAAGCCTTGACTTGAATTTTACAATTAATGCTCCATATGTCAACTACCATACAAGTCTACTTTAATGCCATGGCCTCAACTCTAAACTCAGGCTGCTTCTACTATTAGCAGCTTGTATGGTTGTTCAACGTCACCATTTTCGAGTTTTGGTAACTCACTGGGATACTTTTCTCTGTAAAACGGAGAAGTACTATACTTCATATAAGATCACAAAATGTATGACATGATAAGTTAATAATATAACAAAGATATATAGTAATAGAACAAAACTTACGTTTTTGAATATATGACAAGCCCGATACCAACGAATAAAAATGAAACGTAATACAACCAGTCCACCTGCAAGAATCATTAGGTTAACACCATGAAAGGAGCTAGGGGGTGTTTGGTGTATTATAGCTAACTTTCAAGCACACATCCGATATCAAACCTCAGTGAGGTGAATTATAATTATTGAATGGAATGAATAATACGATGAGTTCACTATGATAATTAAACTCGGTTACATAGTACAATATCCGAACACCCTACTATTCTGATATGAGGGTACTAATGGCCCAAAACCAAACCACACTGGACAAAGACCAAACTAGAACTAGATTTGGAAATTTTTGGAACAAAGAAGCAGACTGCAAAGTGTAGGCTCGGGGTCAGTTTAAAATTTTGAGATAATCTAAGCCTAGCTTATTGCTCAACTGACGTTAGACTGAGTTTCCAAGGCGCGTTGAGTCACACATGAGGATTCAGAAACATTACCTTTTGACGGTATACAAACACTCGAATAAAAACTGCCCACATGTCTGCTGTGAGTAATGAGAGATTAAATAGAGTGGCTCCACTTGCCTGCATGATCCAACCATTGTTTTATTAAGAACATATTAATACCTTAATACGGTTATCATGTTTTTTGATCCTTTCTTTCTTTATATGAAAATCATAACGAACCTGTAGAACAACAGGGGTCAAAGAAGCAAATGCAAACCCTGCTATCCCGAAACCACCAAAAGTTAATATCTGAAATTCGATATTACAGTAAGTTTTGTGTAAAAACATTAATTGGTATAACAATATTAGGGTATGTGTCTGAAAATGTGTTCTTTCTTCTAACGTAGCATCCACATAACTAATTTCCTGTCATCATATATTAGTGCCACGTCATTGGTTACTGAAAATTTGATGCATACATTATAAACTTTTATACGGAGTAGTACACATACAATAGCAGTTTGGGTAAAATTTGATACATCTTAAACCATTAGATGAATGATAGTAACTATTATAACATTTAAAGGCGTCCACTTACAACTTCTGGAGACCAAGATACCACTTCGAGATTCTTCCTCTCAAAGATGACCCTAAGGGATTGTATTTGTCATGGAAAACCAACACAGTGACTATAACCCAAACATCACTATATTACTATAACACTATTACTATCAACATAATAAACTTAAAGCCCCGTCTTAACAAAAAAAAAAAAAGGATACATCTCCAATATGCTGACAAGCATTCCATAAAAACCCAACATCGCTATTACTTCAACCTGACCAGCCTTTTTAACACAAAATTCCTGGATATGGAATAGTGGCCACAATTAAGATTTCTATTTCTCGCCTTTTAGAAATGAAATTGCAAGTGCAGAGAATAACACTAGGTAGTAATGTAACCACATCAAGTAGATCGGGAACGGGTCAAAACATATAATTTGATAGTGGTTGAACTGTGTTGTGTTGACCTTTGATTCTTTTCTTTTTATCCTTCCATTCTTATTGGGAAAAGTTGTTAGCAGTTTACACACAATAATGTACTTTTCTAATTAACTGATCGATGGTGAAGGTAGCATGTAATGACAACAGACACACACACACACAAAAGGAAAATAGAGTAGAAAAGTAAATTGACCCATTCATGGATAAAGTGGTTGAAATCAGCACATGTACTAAAACTAACCTCACCAACGTTGCTAAATGCAAAAAAACATGTCCCTACAATAACAATTACATCACCAAGAATAGGATTGGAGCCACCTGTATTAATACCAAAACAAATATCATTTGAAAGCACAATATCTCAAGAAACGTAAAGTTACCTACTTTGGATTTGGAATGTTACCAAGACCGCCGACCCCAGAATCCGAAAGTAGCACTAAACATAGCCCTGAAACACAAATAGCAGCCCCCAAAAACTGGCATAAAGAGTACTTTGTTCCCAGAAACATGTAAGTGAGGATTATCACCCAAACAAGCGTCCAACAATCAAGTATTGTCACACTTGTTATTGACGAAAACTGGTACGCTTTATTAACTGAAATCAGCCACAAAAAAATCATTATTGGAAACATGTAACAGCAGACACATTCTTCATAGATTTGTACACTATTGATGACTTTTCAGGTCAAAATCCTATTTATTCAAGTTCTAATGAAACTACTATATCATATTCGATGCTACTACCATATATTTCCATCTGTATTAAAAAGATTTCATGTCAATTGTGTGAAGTTTAAAAGTATACGTTTGACTTTAAAAGTCTCGTTACAATTGGTTTTTCCTGTAAATCTTGCACTGTTTTTACTCACCAAGAAAATTGCCTTGGACACCCAGAGATGCTAAGAGGAGATACCAATACCAAGAAAGCTGCCAAAAAACAGTCGATGATTATTTGTTGCTTAACGAATAGATCAAATTAGTGTCATGTACAAATCACTTATCTATAAATAAACATGCTTAAAAACGCTTACTTGTAGCTTTTGATGACGGTACAAGAAGATGCTTCCAAAGACTAATGTTAATGCCAGATAACAAAAGAATGCAAGTGTAAAGGGCGCATTAACACCTACAAAACACAAAACAATTTAGCATTGCATATTAACTACGTATGAAGGAACTAAGTTAGAAAGAAACATAATGGATCGAAAACTTGCCAAGATTAGCAGATAAAGATGCGTTAAAACTCATAAGAGCCATTGAGAAAGAGACCAATTGACCCAGAAACACAACATACACCACTCTCCATAAACCTCCATTTTGGGTGGCATCCATTTAAAATAAGATAAATTAATCTTGAGAACTCTTGAAAATATATACAAATATTTGGGTTGAAAAACTGAGGATAAGAGATTTCAAATAACGCTTTCCAAAGAAATATAAAAATAAAACAAAATGGATCACACAGTGGGCTTTGGGGACTATATATGCAGTTCAGTGAATATTAATGACATTATTACATAATAAATAAAATAAAATACAAATAGTAGTTAATATAGTGGCAGGAGTGTATACTACGTAGTTAGGTATCATTGTCAACGTGTTATGTCGTGATTCATGTTGGGGACTTGGGTATTCATGTTTATTGCTGTATCCATATTTTTTTAACCGTATTGTTTTTATTTTTTTAAATTTGATAAAAGTGATTACCTTATTTTATTAGTGATTACGGAGTATAAGATAAAGATTGTGAACTCGATTTTATCGATTTTTCATATTTTAATTATGTGAGATTGATCAAACGATCGAGCTGAATCACATTTCTTTATTTTTTAAGCTTATAGTTGGTAAAATTAGTTGAGAACTCGAGAAGAGGAATCATAAAGTTGTCATAAGTTTTGAGGAAGAACTTGGAGTAGTATGATAAACAAAATGTCATGGATTGTCAATATGCGTGGGAGTATGTAAATAAAAGTTGAATTATTTGCATCATCGGAAGACTTCGATAACAATTGTAATGCAACGTCAAAAGCAGTTTAATACTTTAATGTAACGTCAGTAGGCGTGCAACATGATAACCGGTTTTTAAAAAACCGATCGATTAAATCGAAACCGATTATTACGAAAACTGGTTTTTAAAAAACCTAAACCGGTTTTAGAAAACCGAACCGGTTTTGACCGGTTATACATTTGCCCGAAAACCGGTTTTTTACCGGTTTAAAAACCGGTTTTAACCGGTTTTTAAAAAAAACCGATTTTAACCGTTTTTTTTTTCAAAAAATGCCAAAAACGGCTAGTAGCCGTTGGGAGGAGCGGGGGTCTCGTTTTTTTGGCCATTTTTTGAATTTTTGGGGGTGTTTTTGCCCCCTCACTCACCCTATAAATACATATGGTTGGTTTAGGTTCAAATCACACCATTTTCTATCATATTCTCTCATATTATATCAAATTCTATCATATTCTCTCAAAAAGTATATATATATATATACATTTTTATTTTCCGAAATGGAAAACACATATTCTCAAGCTTCTGGTTCCGGTTCCGTTGCTAGCAATGCACGAAAGAAAGGTTACACAAATGAAGATGTCGTGCATGTTAAAAAAACGACCCGGAACCAAGAAATTTGGGTGAATTTCGATTTATGCGTTATGAATGATGGGATGAGTAAGGCTCGTTGCAAGAGATGTGGGAACTTTTATAACGCCACATCAAACTCCACATTACGAGCTCACATGACCACGGCTTGTAGATCGATTAGTCAAGATCCATCACAAGCGACACTTGGTTCGGATGGTGGGGTTTTTATATACGACAATGATGCGCTTCGAGAAGATTTTACCAAGTTTGTCATCCAAGAGGCGCTTCCATTCAACCACTTTGACAACCAACGGCTTACGAGTATCATCAAAAAGAGACTACAACCGCGATACCAACAAGTAAGTCGTACTACCCTTAGAAACGATGCGTTTAAATTATGGAAAAATGCTAAAAAAAGATATAATTGATGGTTTTCTAAACTATAAACATGGCGTTTCTATTACTTGTGATGTTTGGACCGCACCACATGGTACGGCAAATTCTTATTTAGCCATTACGGCCCATTGGTTTCATCCCGAGTCTTGGTTACTAATGAAACGAACAATTGCTTTTAAATTGTTTGGTTATCCACATACGGGATTTAACTTGCGAAAAATTGTAAATGACACTTTAATTGAATATAATTTAGACGATAACGTTTTTACAATTTCACTAGATAATGCGTCAAATAATACAAGAGCTATGAATTTACTAAAATTACGTTTTAAAACATGTTTAAATGGCGCTTTTTCATTATCGTTGTGTTGCTCATATTATTAATTTGGCCGTGCAAGCGGCATTAAAAATATGTGATAATTTACGTCAAAAATTTAAGAGTTTATTGGTAACTATATATAGTTCAAGTAACGAACGTCAAGCTAATTATAGACGTTTTCGTGTACAATGTGGTGAAACTCCCCTAGGCTCATGCTATGATAATAATACTAGGTGGAATTCTACTCACACTATGTTTGAAAATATTTTAAGACAACGTGATACTTTAAATGCTTTTAATACGTTGTTAGTTGATAGAGGTAAGTCCGTGGAAGTAACCGATTTTGAATAGGATCAACTTTATGATTTGACTAATTTTTTAGTAGTTTTTAAAGATGCTACTACTATCCTTTCGGGTGTATATTACCCAACTAGCTCCTTAGTTCTAAACCAAGTTTTTATAATGACCGAAAAATTAAAAGAATTTGAACTTTCGTCATTTCCATTTTTTAGAAAAATGGTTAGAGCTATTAAAAGGAAATTTAGAAAATATTTTAGTAGCATACCTTTGGTTTTTACTTGTGTCGCCGCACTAAATCCAACTATAAATGTTGGCGGCGTACAACGTTTACTCACAACTATTTTGGAAAATTCAGATTTAAACTTAACCGACGACCCAAACTTTATTACAAATGAAATTACTAAATTTGACAATGGTTTTACACAACTATTTGAGATTTATGCAACAAAAATTGGTTACCAACCAAACCCAATTGTTGATTCCATGCAGGCGGGAACATCTCGGGCATCATCGAGTGACATAAACATAAACCTTTATAACACTTTACTTGAAGACGCTACAAAGCGTCAACGAACATCAGCTCCAACAAGCGAGTTGGGACACTATAAGTCTACAAACTTTTTAACCACTTTAAGTCCCGAGGCTTTACGTAATTTTGACATTTTGAGTTGGTGGAAAGAAAGAGAAGTACAATTTCCAATTTTATCCGCTATGGCTCGGGATTTATTAGCCGTCCAAGCTTCGACGGTAGCTTCCAAATCGGCTTTTTCTACTAGCGGTAGAATCATATCGCAAAGAAGATCAAGACTAACCGCTGAATCCGTGGAAGTATGTGTATGTTTGAAAGATTACTTGGATGGGGTAGATAGGATACAAAATGTAACAACGTTGGAAGGCCCACTATTAGGTAATGTTGAAGAGATTATCCAAGATGAAGAAGTCGCATTAGGGATATCACCTCCAACGACCGAATTAGATGAAGGTGAATTTGAACCATTTGAAGTTGAATCCGTAGATGAGGATGAAGTTTGGGACGAACTAAGTGGCTAAGTGTATCCGGGTGATGGTCATGCCGAAGCTCGATATACTTTACCACACGATTACATTTCCGGGTGATGGCCATGCCGAAGCTCGAATGTATTCGTATTTGTATTTTATATTTTTAGTTGTAATTGTATCATTCAAATAAAAGTTATGTTTGTATGTTTCCATTACTAATGTTCGATTCAATAATATTTTCCATTTGTATTTTAAATTTCCAAGTTATGAAGACTTTTTCGATTCAATAATATTTTAAGAAGACTTATATAAGACTTTTGTTTAAGTTATTGTTCAATTATGTTTCCATTACTAATGTTCTACGAATTCAATAAAAAAAATTAGACTCAAACATTGTTTTTCCTTAAAAAGCTTAACGTTCACTTGGAATCAGAAGTTGATAAATGCAAGGAAGTTTTTACTAAATCCACGGAAAAGTACAACTCTTTGTGCTTACAGTACCACTTTTTATGCACATGTTTCCTTGAATTTAGTAAAAAATTCCTTGAATGTATCAACTCACTTTGAATTTTATAGATTTTTTAGATTCAATAATATTTTTAGGAAGATTTACAAGCCTTTTGGTTATGTTATTGATCAATTATGTTTCCATTACTAATGTTTTACGAAGTTAATGAAATTTTTTTGACCCAAACGTTGATTTTCCTTAAAACGCCTAACGCTCAAACGTGTTTGAATTTTATAGACTTTTTAGATTCATTAATATTTTTAGGAAGCTTTACAAGCCTTTTGGTTATGTTATTGATCAATTATGTTTCCATTACTAATGTTCTACGAAGTTAATGAAATTTTTTTGACCCAAACGTTGTTTTTTCTTAAAACGCCTAACGCTCAAACGTGTTTGAATTATATAAACTTTTTGGATAAAAGTTATGTTTGTATATTTTATTTTCATTTGTATTATTAAAATTTTGTTATACAATTATACCGAATTCGAATCCGGAAAAAAAACCGAAAAAAATAACCGGTTAAAACCGAAAAAAACCGATTCCGAAAAACCGAAACCGAAAAAAACCGAAACCGATAAAAAACCGGTTTTTTAAAAACCGGTTTTTAAAAAACCGAAAACCGAAAAAAAAACCGATTTTTTCGCACCCCTAACGTCAGTATCAGGCTATCAGCTGCCCTATTGGCCCATTATATCGTTATCTTTGAAGCCCAATTTTAACCAGCCCAGGCAGGAGTAACCCGATTAGTCTCTTTCAATCCGAAAAGAAATAATTTAGGTTCGTTTAAAATTTGAACTATATTGATTCAATGGTGTATTATTATACTCCATGAAATAAGCACTGCACTTGGTGTGTTTCTAAAATACAAATTTCACTTGAAGTAAGCAAAAAAAATATGCAATCCGGCCCAAACACTAATAAAGGCCCAAACTCCTAAAAATATGGAGTCCTAAAACACCCTCCACACGTACAAATGCTTATTTATACAAACAAATACCATGTTTTATATGTTTTCTAACCTATACGTCTACTTTTGATGCCATGGCCTCAACTTTAGACTCAGGCTGCTTCCTCTGGTAGCAGTTTGTATGGTTGCTCAGCAACTCCATTTTCGACTTTTGGTAACTCATTAGAGTACTTTTCCCTATAAAAATGTAGTATTTCATATAACATTTCACAAAATATATGACATGATGAATGATACAACGAATACAATAATAGAACCAAACTTACGTTTTTGAATATATGACAAGCCCGATACCAACGAATAAAAACGAAACATAGTACAACCAGTCCACCTGGACGAGTTATAAGAATTAATATAAAAAAATAGAAAAGTAAAGATGAGTTACGGGGTGTTTGGTTAATTTATATCACAGAATCATTTTCAAGTGCATATGAGCACATCCAAACACCCTTCTAATATGAGTCAGTGTACCAATGGCCCAAGCCCAATACCAAACCAGACCGGATCAAGACAGAACTAGAATCAGATATTTGGAAATGTTGGACCCAAGCACGTTTGGGTCAGTTTGGTCCCAAACTGGACCCAAACGTTTGGGATAGCGATTCAAGCCTAACTGACATTATTCTGCAAAGGCCTGTTCAGGTAAAATGCAGATTCCGAAACATTACCTTTTGGTGGTATAAAAACACACGAATGACTACTGCCCACATATCAGCAGTGAGTAATGAGAGATTGAATAGTGTGGCTCCGCTTTCCTGCATGATCCAACCATGTTTTATTAAGAATAAATCAATATGGATTTCTTGTTTTTTTTCTGTTCACATTCTTAAGATGGGGAACTAAATGAACCTGTAGAACGATAGGGGTCAAAGAAGAGAACGCAAACCCTGCTATCCCAAAACCAGCAAAGGTTAAAATCTGAAATACAATACCAAGGTAAACTTTTTGTAAAACAAGGGTAAGACAATATGGTGTTAAATATCTGAAAATGTATGGAGTTTTACCCAAAATTCTATTAAACTTCTAATTATTGCTATTGTATGTAGCTAAAAATCTAACGTTTGATACATATTACGGAAACTTTTAAATTTTGAATTTGATACATTTTCAGACACTTAACCCTTTAAGTTGCATATAAAAGGTGTTCACTTACAACTTCTGGAGACCAAGATACGACTTCAAGATTCTTCCTCTCAAATACAGCCCTAAGGGATTGTTATGTAAAACCAACACAATCACAATGACAGTAAACCAAACATCACTATTACTAGGAAAGTAAACTTAAAGGCCCGTCTTAACATTAAAGGATACATCTCCAACATGCTGACAAGCAATCCAAATAAACCAAACATTGCTATTGCTTCAATCCGACCAGCCTTTTTAACACAATATTCCTGCATATGGACATAAATGCCACCAATAAGATCTATAATTCCCACCCTTCACAGAAAAAGAATTGCAAGTACAAAGAAAAAAGCACTGGAAGGTGTAAAAGAAGGGTCGGGTGGGTTGGGAAACGGGTCAAGAGAGAGACTCTGTAGTTTCTGAACAGGGTAGGGTTGACCTCAAACCTTTTTTTGCATTTTTCCTAGAAAATATATCAATAATGGCTTGCAATAATCTAACTTTCTAACACGACTCGTAGGACAAAAAAATGCTAATTCGACCCATTCCAAATGGTCGAAATCACCAGTTCACCACATGTACAAATACTAACCTCACCAACATTGCTAAATGCAAAAAAGCATGTCCCTGCTATCACAATTGTATCACCCAGAATTGGATTGGAGCCACCTGAAATACCAAAACAGATATCACTTGAAAGCACGATATCTCAAGGATCGCAAAATTACCTACTATGTACTTGGATCGTTACCTCCACCGCGGACCCCAGAATCAGAAAGTAGAACTAAACATAGCCCTGAAACACAGAGAGCTGCCCCGAAAAACTGCCATAAAGAATACTTTGTTCCCAGAAACATATAAGTGAGGATTATTACCCAAACAACCGTCCAGCAATCAAGTATTGTCACACTTGTTATTGACGAAAACTGGTACGCTTTATTAACTGCAACCAACCACAGCAGACAAATATTCATCTTAGATTTGCTCACTATGGTTGACTTTTCAGGTCAAAGACATTAAAGCAAGTTCAAATATAATGAATTAAAACCTAATTTATAATACCAACAGTTTGCTATCTAAAAACTATATCATCACATTCAATGCTGCTACCAGATTCTTTCATATATATCAAAGATTCAATGCCAATTTTGTGAAGCTGAAAATTAAACTTTTGACCTCAAAATCTTGATCAAATTGGTTTTTTCCACCTAACTTTTTAATAATATATCTTGCACTGTTTTTACTTACCAAGAAAATTGCCTTGGACATCCACAGATGCTAAGAGGAGATACCAATACCAAGAAACCTGCAACAACAAGAAAACAAAAATAAATTACATATTACTTCATAAAAAATAGACATGGTTAATAAAGATTACTTGTAGCTTTTGACGACGATACAAAAAGATGCTCCCAAAGACTAATGTTAAAGCCACATAGGCAAAAAATGCAAGTGTAAAGGGTGCATTAACACCTGCAAAAATAAGAAGGAAGAAAAAAAACAATATTATGAATATAAACTAAGCATGTAGATAAGAAGAAAAAGAAGTTTAAAAACAAACAGGGTTTATGAGAAAAGGGAACCTAGATTAGCAGAAAGAGAAGAATTAAAACTCATAAGAGCCATTGAAAAAGAGACCAATTGACCCATAAACACAACATACACCACCCTCCATAAACCACCTCCATTCTTGATGGAATCCATTAAACAATTAATTGAATTTTGAGAAATCTTGAAACTAAAAACAATTATTTGGGTTGAAAAACAGAGGAGGATATGAGATCTCAAGTAGTAACACTTTTTAAAACAAAAGAGATTTCTAATAAAATAATGAGTGATGGGATCATAACATACTGAATTTTGAAGAGTGTACACTGTACAGTAGTATGATATACTCTATTTTACAGTATTAATTATGATTTATGAATATAATTAAATGATATTATGATAAGATAATACGGAGTTGGTATAAATTAATAAACTATGGCGGGAGTATGTGTACCTACTTCACGGATCAGCAGGAGCTTACTTTCCGTTAGATCTATCAATCTATAGATATCTAAAACACCAATAATAGCATAATACCCAAAATAGTAGACACAGTTAAGGCGTGATTCATGTTTGCTACTTGGGTTATAATAATCTTTTATCTTTAAATTTTTAACTTTTCTGTTATGTAATAAGATTTATAAAAAGGTTCATTTTTGTGTTGGGCAAACTGAATATCGTAATCAAACCAAACATGTCTTCGTTCTAGAATCCGAACACTAACACCTCCTTGTCGTTAATATTATGGAGTTTGTGAAAAATTAACTTACAAGAGATTACAACATATGAAAGAAGAAGCACTACACTTGGTGTATTTCAAGAATACAATTTCTCACTTGATATAAGCAAAAAATATGCAATCCCAAACATCCTCCACACCTACAAATACTTATTTATACAAACACATAGTGTGTTATATGTTTGCTATCGTATGCGTTTATTTTATGGATTTGATACACCATATATGGTATCAACTCAATCTATGCTGAGGCTGCTTCCTCTGGTAGCAGCTTGTATGGTTGTTCGGTGTCGCATTTCTCGAGTTTTGGTAACTCGTTAGAATGCTTTTCCCTGTAAAATGTAGTAGTACTTCATATAAGATCACGAATAGAAAGATATGATGGATGAAATAACATAGACAATCAAAGAGAAAAACTTACGATTTTGAATATATGAAAAGACCAATACCAACGCATAAAAATGACACATAGTATAACCAGTCGACCTGCAAGAATCATAAGGTTAACACCATGGAAAAAGGAAATGAGTTAGGCGTTGTTTGAATTATAAGTTTTCTTGAAAAACGGTTTCATCCTAACTGCAACCCTGATTTTGATACGGCTTAAACTGAGGTTTGGACAGGCCTATTGAGTCACACATGCGTATTCAGAAACATTACCTTTTGGTGGTATAAAAACACGCGAATGACCACTGTCCACAGATCAGCAGTGAGTACTGAGAGATTGAATAGTGTGGCTCCACTTTCCTGCATGATCCAACCATTGTTTTATTAAGAATATCCCAATACAGATTTCATGTTTATCTTCTGATTTGTTTCTTAAGATGGAGAACTCAATGAACCTTTAGAACAATGGGAGTCAAAGAAGAGAATGTAAATCCTGCTATCCCGAAAGCAACAAAGGTTAAAATCTGAAATATGATATCATGATATATTATTAGTAAGAACAATGGTCAAACATTATTACGCTACGTGTCTGACATTGTATCAACTTTACCTAAAATTCATTTGTATTTATTCAACTTTAAGTGTGTGTGTTTTTTTAAGTATCAAACGTTCAGTTAGTATGTATCCAGGATTGTTTTTACTTCTAAATGACGTTCTAACCATATAAGTTGCCACGAAGCTTGTGCCACATCACCCATTTACAAGTTTATAAGAGATCAGGTATGTACAATAGCAATAGGTATAACTGATAACTGAACTTCTGATGCATATAATATGCACTTTTATAGTATACATATCACTTAAGTTTGGATGATACATTTTGAGACACAACGTACGTACCCCCTTTAGGTTAAAGATAGCATTTATAACATATCAAAGGGAATTCACTTACAATTTCTGGAGACCAAGATACCGCTTGGAGATTTTTCCTATCAAATATGGCACTAATTTTGGATTGTTATGGAAAACCAACAAAGTGACAGTAAACCGCCAAATATCACTCTTACTAGGAAAAGAATTTTAAAGCTACTTGTTATGGAAAAAGGATACATCTCCACCAAGCTAACAAGCATTGCAAATGAAGCAAACATCGCTACTACTTCAACACGATCGGCCCTTTTAACACAAAATTCCTGCATATGGATAAGATGTCACAAATAAATTTTATATATCTCACCGTTTTATAGAAAAAGAAATTGCAAGTTCAAAGAAAAGCACTAGGAGGTGGAACAAGAGGGGGTTGGGTAGGTTGGAAACGGGTCAAAACACATAAATTTAATATTTTATAGTGGTTGACTGGGCTGGGTTGACCTGGAACACTTTTTTATCGATTTTTATTTAAATATACACGACAAAATACATAAGTTGAATCGACCCATTCATAGGTAAAATGGGCAAAATCACCACATCTACTAACACTAACCTCGCCGACATTGCTAAATGCAAAAAAACACGTCCCTACTATCACAATTATATCACCAAGAATAGGATTGGAGCCACCTGAAATACAAAAACAAATATCACTTGAAAGCACAATATCACAAGAAACACAAAATTACCTACTTTGGATATGACAATTCGTTACCTCCACCACCGACACCAGAATCCGAAAGTAGCACCAAACACAGCCCTGAAACACAAAGAGCTGCCCCGAAAAACTGCCATAAAGAATACTTTGTTCCCAGAAACATGTAAGTGAGGATTATCACCCAAACAACCGTCCAGCAATCAAGTAATGTCACACTTGTTATCGATGTAAGCTGGAACGCTTTATTAACTACAATCAGCCACAAAATCATTAATGAAACATTCAACAGCAGACACATATTCTTCATAGATATATTCACTATGTTTGACTTTTCAGGTCAAAGACCTATTACTGCAAGTTCAAAACGTTTTGATTTATCTATTTATAAACTTTCATGTCAATTTTGTGAAGCTGAAAATTATCCATGCTTGCTTTAAATTGTTGCAATATTTTTACTTACTGAGAAAATTGCCCTGGACATCTATAACTGCTAAGAGGAGATACCAGTACCAAGAAAGCTGCACACACAAAAAAAAAAAAAATGAATCAATAATTACACAACATTTTGTTGTGCATTGCTAATAAACATTAACTAAAAATTAACATGGTTAAAGAAAAGTTAACTTGTAGCTTTTGACGACGAAACAACAAGATGCTTCCATAGACTACTGTTAAAGCCGTATAAGAACAGAATCCAAGCGTAAAGGGTGCATTAACACCTACAAAAGAACAATGTATGAACATAAATAGTTTATATATTATATGATGATAATTATTAAGTAAGAGAAAACAGATATAGAATGGAAAATTCACCTAGATTAGCAGCTAAATTAGATGAATTAAAGCTCATAAGAGCCAATGCAATAGACACCAATTGACCCAGAAACACAACATACACCACCCTCCAAAAACCACCACCTCCTTGAATGGTTGAATCCATTAATTAAACACAATTAATTCCACTGAACCTGGAAGAAAAAACCCAAAATTTGGGTTGAGAAAAAGAGATAAGACAGATATAATGTTTGATGGGATCATAATATCATATAGTGGGCTTTTGATATTTTCGGGACTCTCAACTGCCCGGTAGGGTATGTGCATATTATTTACTCCGTGCAAAAGTAAATAGAATTAAATTAAATTAAATTAGATAGTAACAGCAGAATAATGGCGGGAGTATACCTAGTTACCTACCTACTTAGGTTATTAGATGACATGTAGGTTAGAGATATGGATTATTTTATTCGGGTGAGTTATTCGGTTTTTCAAGTTCGTACTTTAATTCATAAATTTATTCAAATATAATTTGAGTTACTTAGGTATGGTTCGGGTTTTGAGTAATGTGTTGCAACTTGTATAAAGCGGGATAAAATATTGAAACCTTCATAAGCCAAACAAGACTATTAGCAACAAAACAACTACACTAGTAGTTTCATATAATTGCATCATCATAAGTATCATAAGTATCAAGTAATATGTAACACCCCTAAAATATGTAAGTTTTAATACTTTAATATGAGTTTATGTTTCAGTTTTATATATATTTAATATGTTAAATGTTTAAAGTAATAAGTTGTTAAGAAAAGGTTAGTAGGACTAACCAAATAAGAAAAGGCATGTTAGAGGGACCAATTATGTAAATAAGCAAATTAGAGGGGAGGGGAAGAAAAATATGCTAAAATATAACTCCCTACAGCATTCTATTTGGTTCCAGACATAAAATTGAAAACACTGTATGTATATGTACGTATGTATTGAGTGAAAAAGAGAGGAAAATCAAGAACAAGGAAGAAAGGTGAGGATTCAAGTTAGGGTTTATGTAATTGAAGCTATTAATCATCAAATTAAGTGTTCTTAAGGTATGTATGACCCTTAATTGAGTTTAATTCCATGTTTGATTGAAAGTCTATGAACCCTAGAATCATGAAAGTGTATGAAAGCTAGTTAATTAGCTTAATTAGTGTTCTATGTATATAAATGAGCTATATGCTATGCTTAAATCATATTAAGGTTTGATTATCTTAAACCCTAGGATTTAGAAAGTTAATGAAAGTTAGCTAATTTATGTAATAAGTGTTCCATGTATGATTCTAAGTTATGTGGTATGTTTAATTAATGTTAAATTTGTTAAAGAATTCAAGTTCATATGTAAGTGGGTATGTATGAGTTATATATGTATGTATAGTGATAAATTAAGATGATGTTGATGATGATCAATAATAATCATGATTAGAAGAGTGATGAATACCCATTTACATGTGATTAGAAAGTTAACGTTAAAGTATGGAACACTAATGATAATGATGGGTGTTAGTGAGTAACACCTAGTTATGAGATTAAGTAAAAGTGTTAAGATAGGTGTTAGAGGTCTAGCACCTTGTTAATGAGATCAAAGTTTAGAAAAGATGTAAAGTGTTATGTTAATTGATTATGCTAGATGTTATGTGTATAGGTGATCAAGAAAAAGAAGTTAAATCAAGTTATTCAAGTAAATTGCTTAATCAAGATCAAGGTAAGTAGATGGATATAAATGATGAGTCAAATAATGGGTGAGCCATTAGCTTGGCGGTTTCCGAGTAATGAGTCATGAACATTAGCTCGGTATTAATGTTAACTAGTAATAGTTAACATGATGATGATGTTTAAGGATCCTTAATGTGATGATGTTTATGTTAAAGTTATGTATGAGCTTCCATTACTTACTAAGCAAAGTGCTTATGTGTTATGTTTAAAATGTTTCAGGTGAGCCAAGTGTTAATAAGGGCGACCTGGGCAAGGGCAAGGTTTGATGCTATTGGTGATGCTTGTTGCTTGGTATTGGTAACAAGCTAATCCCTCATGCTCTAGATATGATTGTTACACCCCCGTTGTAAAGTAAATGACATAAAGTATCATGTTTTGATGAAATTCTAAGTCTCATTTTGAGTATGAAAGATGTTTTGTAAGAAGTCAAAGTGAAAGTCAAAGTTAGTGATGAGACTTAGAATTATGAAAGTTGGATGTATGTATAATAGTGTACATATTTTGAATGGTCATGTATAATGAGAAAAGTTGGTTCTTGAAAGTTGAAATGGTCAACTGTTGAGGTTATGGTCCAATAAGGATGTTAGTAAGTTAGTTGACTTAGAATAAGTCAATTGGATGAGGTTTGACCAATAAAGTGGGTCAATATGGTCGAAGACCCAATCGGGTCATTTTGGTGTTCAAATGGGCGACCAATGGGTTAACGAGTCAAAATGGGCTAGAGTGGACTAAAGTCAAATGTCTCCATGCCCACAAGTCCTAAATGTTATGTTGAATAAGTGGCCAAAAGACAAGAAGTAGAATTGAAATGGTTTAGAAGTTAGTATGTCAACATTTTTGGTCTAAATTGGCCAAATTAGAGTCAATGGTTTAAAATCCCGATAAAATGCTAAAATTGAAAAAGTACAAAAAGGGAAATGTTCATTTTGTCAAGTTATATGTGTCTGCAAAATTTTAAGTTCCCAGGTGTTATCGTTTGAAAGTTACGTGAGTTTAAAGTTCGACATTTGGTTAAAAGTTGTGCAGGTCTGCTGTTGGTACTAGAACATCCTTGTTTTAGTACTAGAACAGCCTTGTTTTAGTACTAAAATAGTACTAAAACAAACCTGTTCTAGTTTACTCATTATTTTACATATGCATTGAGTCTTAGCATTAATTATGTTACCAAAGTTTATAAGTTAATAAATTGTATATATAAAAAAAATGATCACGTTTTCGGGGTGTTTCAGCTTGGTATCAGAGCACGGTTTAAGGGATTCGGGTATCCACCATTAGTGGGTACTTGAACTTAGACCAAAATTTATATGATGTTGAGCATGATTATGTTATGTTATTGAGTAAATGAATTGCTAATGATTCTTTACTCGAAGTGTGGCGTGCAAACTATGGATGTGTTTAATGTAATACGATAATTAGTGCGCCTGACCAACGCAATAATTACCATATTACTTATATGTATCCATGGAAACCACGAGATATTAGAGGATCGGATATTAGCAAGTTATTAACTGTGTGTAGTAGAGTTTATGATAAAGTAAATGGTAAAGTTATTATATTAATGTAGTGTGTCTACTTTCAGTAAAGATGAGTAAAGAAACAGAAGTTAACCCAACAGGAGGCAGTCAAAGTAGATCCCAGTTTCCTGTTCAGGAATTAGATCCGGTAATAGAAAAGATAAAGTCTTTTGTTTCAGAAGAGGTTGGTCGCGCCCAAAAGGCATTCATTCCTCTTTTAATGTCTACGATTACTGAGACAGTTAAAGAAGTAGTTAAAGAAGAGTTTCAGAAATATCGAGCAGAGATTATTAGAGCAAGACAGGAAATACCTCCCCAAGCTCGAATTCAAGAAGAAAGCAAGAAGTTCAATTATAAAGATTTTTCAGTTTGCAATCCACCAGACTTTGAAGGAGAGTTATATCCGATATAATGTTATAGGTGGATCAGGGAGGTAGAAGGGGCATTTACTACTTCTCGATGCCCAGCTGAATTGAAGGTAATCTTTCCAGCTAATTTGTTAAAGTCTCGTGCAAAGAATTGGTGGGAAGTGCAGCGACGCACCATGGGTGACGAGACAATTATTAAGTTGAGTTGGGATGATTTTAAGAAGATGTTTGAGAATGCTTACTCTTAAGAAGCTGATTCAAAAAGGATACGTCGTGAGTTCATCACTATGGAACAAACGACAGAGTCAGTGAATGAGATAGTCGGAATTTTCCTGGATAGAGCCCAGTTTTGTCCGGAATACATGGAGAACCCAAAAAGGCTTATGGATCATTTCCATGAAGTCTTGAAGAAGGAGATTAGTCAGTTTGTTAATCCCAATCGATGTAAGTCTTTTGAAGAAATGGTAAATGAAGCTCGATTCCAAGAGCTTGAATCAAAGAAAGGTGAGCGTGCCTCATCTAAAAGAAAGTTTTAGCCAGTTTTAGTTCCAGTTAAGAAGTTTAAAGCTAGTGGGAGTTATAAGAAAGATGAAAGGAAACCAAAAAGATCGATTCCTCCTGAGTGTAAGAAATGTCATAAGAAACATTTTGGGGAATGTAGATTTGGGATGAATGTGTGTTATCAATGTGGTGAAGAAGGACATTTTAGTAAAGACTGTCCTCATCCATTAAAGATATGTTATGGATGTTATGAGCCTGGGCACGTAAAGTCAGAGTGTCCGAAACTTAAAGCACAATCAGCCTCTTCGTCATTCCGTCGATCATATGAGAAGAAGGCGACTGAACCACCGAAAGCTAGGCCTCGTTCATTTCAGATCACAGCCAAGGAAGCTAAGAGGACCCCAGATGCAGTGTCAGGTACCTTTCTTGTTAATATGATACCTGCATATGTCCTTTTCGATTCGGGTACCTCTAGATCCTTTGTTTCAGAAAAGTTTAGTAAGAGTTTTATAATTCCACTTTATGACTTAGACACCCCATTAGATGTTGAAATAGCTGATGATAGAACTATATATGTGACTAAAGTTTATCGTGGGTGTCAGTTAGAAATAAGTAATGAGCCATTTTCTGTAAACCTAATCTCTATGCAAATGGGTGAATTCGATGTTGTAATTGGTATGGATTGGTTAGCGGCTCATGATGCTATGATTCAATGTGAACAAAAGATTGTAAGGGTTAAATTACCACGTGGTGAAATATTAGATATTTATGGGGAAAAGAGAGAAATGCCCATTCCAATTTGTACTTTTGCTAGAGCTAAACGACACTTATCACATGGTTGTCAAGCCTTTTTAGCACATGTAGTAGATACTCAGAAATCCATCCCAAAGCTTGATGAAATTCCTGTAGTAAAAGAGTTCCCTGATGTGTTTCCCGACGAGCTACCGGGCATACCTCCCGATAGGCAAGTCGAATTTTGGATTGAATTAATGCCTGGAGTTGTACCTATTGCTAAGACACCTTATAGGCTTGCTCCATCTGAGATGCAAGAGTTAATGAAATGGATACAGGAATTGTTGGATAAAGGATTTATACGTCCAAGTAGTTCTCCCTAGGGAGCACCGATTTTGTTTGTTAAAAATAATGATGGGTCAATGAGAATGTGTATAAATTATAGAGAGTTAAACAAGGTAACCATCAAGAATAGGTACCCATTACCTAGGATTGATGACTTGTTTGACCAGTTGCATGGTGCTAATTATTTTTCAAAGATTGATTTACGCTCAGGTTATCATCAACTGAAAGTCAGAGAAGAAGATGTTTGTAAGACGGCTTTCAGATTAAGGTATGGTCACTACGAATTTGTGGTTATGCCTTTTGGTCTAACGAATGCACCTGCAGCTTTCATGGATTTGATGAATCGAGTGTGCCGTCCGATGCTCGATAAGTTTGTGATTGTGTTTATTGATGATATTTTGGTATATGCAAAGTCCTCCAATGATCATGGAAACCATTTGAGGCAAGTGTTAAAGATGTTAATAAATGAGAAACTTTATGCTAAATTCTCGAAGTGTGAATTTTGGCTACGAGAAGTGCAGTTTTGGGGGCATGTAGTCAATAACGAGGGTATTAAAGTGGATCCAGTTAAAGTTGAAGCAGTTATGAAGTGGGATGCTCCAACAACTCCAACAGAAGTTAGAAGTTTTCTCGGATTGGCCGGTTATTATAGACGATTCATTCAATATTTCTCAAAGATTGCAAGGCCACTTACAAAGCTTACCAGAAAGAACATTAAATTTAAATGGAATGAACAAGCAGAACAAGCCTTTCAGATTCTTAAACAAAAGCTTAGTCAAGCACCAGTCTTAGTACTTGCAGAAGGTATTGAAGATATGGTGGTATATTGTGATGCATCGTATAATGGTTTAGGCTGTGTTCTTATGCAACGTGGCAGAGTTATAACATATGCTTCTAGACAGTTAAAGGAGCATGAGAAAAGTTATCCAACGCATGATCTAGAACTTAGAGCAGTGGTTTTTGCATTAAAGATATGGAGGCATTATCTCTATGGTATGAAAAGTACTATTTATACCGATCACAAGAGTTTGAAATATTTCTTTGATCATAGAGATTTGAATATGAGACAGAGAAGATGGCTTGATCTTGTTAAAGACTATGATTGTGAAATATTGTATCATCCAGGGAAGGTCAATGTTGTAGCCGATGCCTTAAGTAGAAAGGCAGCTCATTTTGCTTTAACAGTTAAATCTTTCAGAATCACTGTTACTCCTAGTTTGATTGATCAGATTAAAGAAGCACAACAGAAAGCGTGGAGAGAAAAAGACATCCGATCAGAACGTATTAAGGGTCAGGTGGACAGCATTGTTGAAGATTCACGTGGGTTGAAAACCCGACATGGCAGAATTTGGATCCCAAATTCATGGAATTTGAAGACATTATTATTGGACGAAGCCCATAAATCAAAGTATTCCATTCATCCTGGCGCAACAAAGATGTACCACGACTTAAGATCAGATTATTGGTGGTCAGGTATGAAAAGAGATATAGTTAAATATGTTGAACAATGTTTAACTTGCTTACAGGTAAAGGCTGAGCATCAAAAGCCTTATGGGAAAATGCAGCCTTTAGACATACCAGTTTGGAAATGGGAGCACATAACGATGGATCTTATTACCAAATTGCCAAAGACTCAACGTCCGGATGATGCAATTTGGGTAATAGTAGATAGATTGACAAAGAGTGCCTTATTTTTGCCAATAAAGGAAACGATGTCTTCAGAGGCGTTAGCAGATTTGTATGTGAAGGAAGTAATTGCACGTCATGGCATGCCGGTTTCTATTGTCTCGGATAGAGATAGTAGGTTCACTTCACGGTTTTGGGCCAAGTTTCAAGATGATATTGGTACACGTATTAATCTTAGCACGGCTTACCACCCGTAAACAGATGGTCAGAGTGAGAGGACGATACAGACTTTAGAAGACATGTTGCGGGCTTGTGCTATAGATTTTGGAGGTAATTGGGATGTGCATTTACCATTGGCAGAATTCTCCTATAATAATAGTTATCACGCAAGTATAGGTATGCCACCTTACGAGATGTTATATGGGAGAAAGTGTAGAACTCCAATATGTTGGGGTGAAGTTGGGCAGAGAGAAATGGGCAGTACCGATATAGTGCAGAAAATGACAGAAAAGATTGATCAAATCAGAAAAAGGTTAAAGATGGCACAAGATAGGCAGAAGTCTTATGCCAATAAGATGAGACGTCCAATATAATTTTAAGTTGGAGATATGGTGATGTTAAAAGTATCTCCATGGAAAGGCATAATCAGATTCAGAAAGCGAGGCAAGTTAAGTCCTCGGTTTATCGGTCCATTTAAGATTATCGAAAGAGTTGGTAAGGTAGCTTATCGACTCGAGTTACCAAGGGAGTTGGTAGGTATTCATAGCACTTTTCATGTGTCTTATTTAAGAAAGTGTTTAGTAGATGAAGCATTGTATGTGCCATTGGAAGAAATAGAAGTTAATGATCAGTTAAATTATGTTGAACAACCAATAGCTATCCTTGATGAGAAAATTAAGAAGTTTAGAAATAAAGACATTCGGTTGTTCAGAGTCCAATGGAAACATAGAAAAGGTTCAGAGTTTACGTGGGAGCCGGAGGAAGAGATTATAGTTTATTATTCGGCTTTGTATCAAGAATGGATTGTGAGGACACAATCCTAAAATAAGTAGGGGAGAGTTGTAACGCCCCTAAAATATGTAATTTTTAATAGTTTAATATGAGTTTATGTTTCAGTTTTTTATATATATTTAATATGTTAAATGTTTAAAGTAATAAGTTGTTAAGAAAAGGTTAGTAGGACTAACCAAATAAGAAAAGGCATGTTAAAGGGACCAATTATGTAAATAAGCAAATTAGAGGGGAGGGGAAGGAAAATATGCTAAAATATAACTCCCTACAGTATTCTATTTGGTTCCAGACATAAAATTGAAAACACTGTATGTATATGTACGTATGTATTGAGTGAAAAAGAAAGGGAAATCAAGA
Organism: Pseudognaphalium luteoalbum; assembly: GCA_963422505.1. NCBI lineage: Eukaryota > Viridiplantae > Streptophyta > Magnoliopsida > Asterales > Asteraceae > Pseudognaphalium > Pseudognaphalium luteoalbum. The sequence continues at coordinate 3,932,954 of OY730192.1, forward strand.
ACAAGGAAGAAATGTGAGGATTCAAGTTAGGGTTTATGTGATTGAAGCTATTAATCATCAAATTAAGTGTTCTCAAGGTATGTATGACCCTTAATTGAGTTTAATCTAAATGAGTTTGAATCACCCCTTTTATGCACAGCGTGAGTACTGTCAAATTCAGATGAACCAAACTACATTAACTTCCATGTTTGATTGAAAGTCTATGAACCCTAGAATCATGAAAGTGTATGAAAGCTAGTTAATTATCTTAATTAGTGTTCTATGTATATAAATGAGCTATATGCTATGCTTAAATCATGTTAGGGTTTGATTATCTTAAACCCTAGGATTTAGAAAGTTAATGAAAGTTAGCTAATTTATGTAATAAGTGTTCCATGTATGATTCTAAGTTATGTGGTATGTTTAATTAATGTTAAATTTGTTAAAGAATTCAAGTTCATATGTAAGTGGGTATGTATGAGTTATATATGTATGTATAGTGATAAATTAAGATGATGTTGATGATGATCAATAATAATCATGATTAGAAGAGTGATGAATACCCATTTACTTGTGATTAGAAAGTTAAAGTTAAAGTATGGAACACTAATGATAATGATGGGTGTTAGTGAGTAACACCTAGTTATGAGATTAAGTAAAAGTGTTAAGATAGGTGTTAGAGGTCTAGCACCTTGTTAATGAGATCAAAGTTTAGAAAAGATGTAAAGTGTTATGTTAATTGATTATGCTATATGTTATGTGTATAGGTGATCAAGAAAAAGAAGTTAAATCAAGTTATTCAAGTAAATTGTTTAATATAGATCAAGGTAAGTAGATGGATATAAATGATGAGTCAAGTAATGGGTGAGCCATTAGCTTGGCGGTTTTCGAGTAATGAGTCATGAACATTAGCTCGGTATTAATGTTAACTAGTAATAGTTAACATGATGATGATGTTTAAGGATCCTTAATGTGATGATGTTTATGTTAAAGTTATGTATGAGCTTCCATTACTTACTAAGCAAAGTGCTTATGTGTTATGTTTAAAATGTTTCAGGTGAGCCAAGTGTTAATAAGGGCGACCTGGGCAAGGGCAAGGTTTGATGCTATTGGTGATGCTTGTTGCTTGGTATTGGTAACAAGCTAATCCCTCTTGATCATGCTCTAGATATGATTGTTACACCCCCGTTGTAAAGTAAATGACATAAAGTATCATGTTTTGATGAAATTCTAAGTCTCATTTTGAGTATGAAAGATGTTTTGTAAGAAGTCAAAGTGAAAGTCAAAGTTAGTGATGAGACTTAGAATTATGAAAGTTGGATGTATGTATAATAGTGTACATATTTTGAATGGTCATGTATAATGAGAAAAGTTGGTTCTTGAAAGTTGAAATGGTCAATTGTCGAGGTTATGGTCCAATAAGGATGTTAGTAAGTTAGTTGACTTAGAATAAGTCAATTGGATGAGGTTTGACCAATAAAGTGGGTTAATATGGTCGAAGACCCAATCGGGTCATTTTGGTGTTCAAATGGGCGACCAATGGGTTAACGAGTCAAAATGGGCTAGAGTGGACTAAAGTCAAATGTCTCTATGCCCACAAGTCCTAAATGTTATGTTGAATAAGTGGCCAAAAGACAAGAAGTAGAATTGAAATGGTTTAGAAGTTAGTATGTCAACATTTTTGGTCTAAATTGACCAAATTGGAGTCAATGGTTTAAAATCCTGATAAAATGCTAAAATTGAAAAAGTACGAAAAGGGAAATGTATATTTTGTCAAGTTATATGTGTCTGCAAAATTTTAAGTTCCCAGGTGTTATCGTTTGAAAGTTACGTGAGTTTAAAGTTCGACATTTGATTAAAAGTTGTGCAGGTCTGCTGTTGGTACTAGAACAGCCTTGTTTTAGTACTAGAACAGCCTTGTTTTAGTACTAAAACAAACATGTTCTACTTTACTCATTATTTTACATATGCATTGAGTCTTAGCATTAATTATGTTACCAAAGTTTATAAGTTAATAAATTGTATATATAAAAAAAATGATCACGTTTTCGGGGTGTTTCATAATATGTATATGAAATATATATGTGACATTACATACAAACAAGTTCAAATAAATCGTAAAGAATATATAGATATAGATAGGGTTTTTTGCCGAAAAATAATCAGTAGTTCACTTATTTGCATTTTCGGGTATCAACTAATTTTTTCTTTTAAAATGAACCACTAATTTAAAATCGATCATTTTCGTGTATATGCTAACATTTGAAACGGTCACCGAAGATTATACAGCTGGGGATTTTTTCTTAAAAATGTATTTTGAATCGATCATAAGCGTTTGAGTTGCTATATAATCCTCGGCGACCGTTTCAAATGTTAGCATATATACGAAAATGATCGCTTTTAAATTAGTGGTTCATTTTTCGGGGGGAAAATTAGTTGATACCCGAAAATGTAAAAAATGAAACTATTGATTCATTTTTCGGCAAAAACCCCTATCTATATCTATAATTGCATCATCATAAGTACCATAAGTATTAAGTAATATGTATATGAAATGTATATGTGACATTACATACAAACGAGTTCAAATAAATCGTAAAGAATATATAGATATAGATATATGTATATATATTATCTATGTATATTAAATACGAGTACATTTTACCGGTTATTCAAGGTAACTAATACTTAACTCGTAACTGAATAAGACAATCCGTTATTCCTAATTCAATTCGAATCGATAAAATTAGGGACGGACAATAAATTTGAGATTATGTCAAAAAAGATCTTTTAAAAAATATTAATGACATTATAAAATTTCCGCCACTATAAAACTACGAAGGAAATAAAGATAACTTTTTCGCCCTATTTTTAAAATTTTTTAGCTCCAGAATACAGACCCGATGACCGGTGGATGAAGACCCGATAACCGGTGGATGGTACCAACCTCATGTATCAGCACGTGCTACTTTCCGCTTGGATTTATAAATATCGGACGCACCAATAATAGCATAACCCATAATTGTGGTTGTGGACGTTGTTGTCCCAAATTGTATTATTCATGTGAAAACAACGTAACCAGACATAACTATTTTAAATAGCTCATTTTTTTTATATAGATTATACCTATAAGATTATTAACTTAATAACTTGATAAGTTTATAGTAGTAAAATTGAGTTTATTAATTTTTCAAGTTTCTGTAAGTGTATGACAAAGATCAAACATTACCCAAATGGTTTATCATGGGATTTACACGTCATCATTATTTATGCATACACCATTAAACGTGTTTTATGGTGTTATACTGTATCATAGTTGTAGTAAAGACTTAAAGTTAGATAAATATATGTATATTCAGACAATGAACCATCTGAAATATACCTTATTGCAAGTAACAATCCGTATATTTTGTTACACGGATGAACTTTTTTATTACTCCGTATATTATTATTATTATTATTATTATTATTATTATTATTATTATTATTATTATTATTTTATTATTATTATTCGCCACACTTGCAATCCGTATAATTTGTTGCAAAGATGAACTTTTTTATTACTCCGTATATTATGATTATTATTATTAAAAGTATAGTATTCACAGGTGGTCAAATAGTTACTCCGTCCCAATTTTATTGTCCACAGAAAAAAAATACACAGTCTAAGAAAAGTGTACGGGTTGTACTCAACCACCAATAAGATTTAATCTCTCATCACATACAAATGTTTTGATTGGTTGAAAGGTACAAGCGCACTATAAATTTAGGACATCCCAAAATGAAAAGGTGAACTGTAAATTTGAGACAAATGCAATATTTTTTAGCTATGTATATGTATTTATGTTACAAGAACAAAACGAGTTTGTTTCTATGGTTGGTAGGTAATGTGTTATCCTTTCAAAGGGATGGGCATGGGCCCATGTTCTACTTCGAGCTTTTAATTTTTTCCCTTAATGAAATTTATACTTAAAAGCATCTTCAACGAGGAAAAGTTTTTAAAAGCTTTTTCTCATGTCATATCATCTTTCAAAAGAAAAGCTTTAAAGAAAAGTTTTCTCTTCAATGTACAAAAGTTTTTTTTTTATATCTAATTTTACATTTAGAATAGTTAAAAAACTTTTGTCCTAAAGCTTGATAAATCTAAAGCTTTTGATACAAAAAGCTTTTCCTCCAATGATATAAAGCTTTTTGAAAGACTTTTTATAATAAAAAAGTTTTAGATAAAACTTTCATTAAAGTTGCTCGATAACAAAATTCACGCAACTTTTCTTCATCCCTATTTGGTAGGAAGCCATTAGTAAAACAAGATTACCTCTTCTTCTCTTTTTGTTAATAAGATACCATTTCATTGATATCATATCGTTGCAAACTTTTAAAACTAAGTTTATATCCTTTTAAATTTCATAGTTACTTTAGTATCCTTTCAAATGGTAGATACTCACACCTATGTCCAAATAATCAATTAAATCACAATTATCTTAAATCTTATTTTGTTACTAATATTTTATTTGTTTATATGACGTTCTAACCCTTCTTCCCCAATTAAACACAAACCATCATTAAATTCTACATTGCTACAAATAACCTCAGTTTTTCAAAAACCTTTTCCCTAATTCGATATTTAATGAGACCATATATGTGATATTATAGTGATACGAAGCTGACAACTTTCAGATTTTGATGACAATTGAAAGAATTATAACATATTATGTTAGATTAAAATAAATCGGAATATAAGAAACCGAAAATGAAAATCAAGGATTAGGAATGGACGTCATGAATCATTATACTACTTGTAATTATTTTATTTATTTCTTAGATTAGACTACGGTGAAATAAGGAACGTCAATTTTGTGATTTAACTGTTTGATCGGTGGTGAATTCAAGTTGTTTTGTTTCATGAAGCAAGAAGGATAGAAAGGTCATTTTATATATTTAGTGAATACTAATAAATGTTTTGTAGTTTAAAAAATTAAAAATATTTATTGGGTTTTGATAGAGTCACCCTTCGTGCTTTCATTAAGGATTTCAAACATTCATAAATGATTTGTATCGAGGGTCAAAATAAATTCAAAGGGGGATAAAAAGTTGGTTATGGTACAATATTTTATGCATGTCTGAAGTTCTTCACGAAAGCCCTAAGGGCTTCCGTTATCATAATCCTTATTTATTTGTACATGTGTGAATATATTTGACTTTTGAGAGGATATATAAAAGTAATTTTAAGATTTGTAAACGTAATTTTAAAAATTTGCAAGGATATCAGTGAAATTATCACTTTAAAGAAAATGAAATGTAGTTAACATAAAAATTATTTTAGCTTAAAATTTTGAATGTTCTATTTTATCATACAAAAACAAAAATTATATATTACTATATCTTATCTATAATGTTTAAAGTGTATGTATTGTAAATTACATATACTTTCCGTAACAAATCTTCAAAACATTCCATTAATCAATATATTATCTTTTAATTGATCCTTTAACTTGATTTGACATAAGTACAATTTAGATGAGTTTTATTATAACTTAATTGTCAAAAAGAAATTATTATTTACAATATTTTTCAGATAAAATACTAAGTTATAATGTCATTATTAACAGAAAATAATAATAATAATAATAATATGACCAAACTTATTGATGTTAGGACATAACTGAAATATCACTAATTAAAAGTATTATCATTTAACTTTCATTGTGTAAAGAAATATATTCAAGTTATTGCAAGTTTTGTACATAGTAAAAGTAGAGGGTAGTAAAATGTAATTTATTATTAAATACAGTTAGGCAAGTAATCAAGTTAGTTAGAAGTTTGTTAGTTAGTTGATGTATATAATCTGTACTCTTCTCATTTTCAATAATAATACAATCAATCTTTTTGCTTCCGTTTCTTATGGTATTAGAGCTCATGGAGCTTCCTTCTTGATCGTTCGTCATTTTCGTGCCCTAATTTCTGTACAATTGATTAAAACATCAATTGATTATGTAATCACTAAATTGATTCGTGATTTGTGTTCGTGTGATTACTTCTGAGATTCTAGGGTTTACAATTGCGAAATTATGGCGATTCTTGATCCTAATTTGAACAATAATTCTACTGCTGATACGAATTCTCAAAATACAGTGAATGATCCTCTTCACCTTGCTAGTTCCGATCATCCAGGTATGACGTTAACTAACACACCGTTTAACGGTGGAAACTTTCTTGGATGGAGTCGTACAGTTAAAATGGCTTTAGGTGCTAAGATGAAGTTAGGGTTTATAGATGGAACTTTGTTGAAACCTGTGATTACAGATGCTAACTTTCAAAGATGGACTAGGTGTGACTATATGGTTACCTGCTGGATTTTAAATTCAATGATTGCAGAGTTATCTGACTCGTTTCTTTATATACAATCTGCTTGTGGTTTATGGAAGGAACTTGAAGAGAGATATGGACAAAGCAATGGTCCACTCATCTATCAAGTTGAAAGAGAGTTGAGTAAAGTTACTCAAGGTAATCTCACCATTGCTGCATATTATAATAAGTTGAAGAAATTTTGGGATGAATTGCATAGTCTTAATGGTGTTCCAGTTTGTAGTTGTGGAAAGATGAGGGAGTGTACTTGTGGTATAACTGAGAAGTTCTTGGAGATAGATAGTAGGTCTAAGCTCATGCAGTTTTTGATGAAATTAAATGATGAGTTTGAGCCTGTAAGAAATCAGATTCTCTCCATGGATCCCTTGCCTAACATCAATAAGGCATATTATATTGTGCAACAGGTGGAAAAACATAAACAAGTTACTCACCATGTGAATGATTCCACAACTTTCTTTGCCAATTATAACAACAAAGGTACTACTGATTATAGAATAGTGGCAAAAGAAACAAAAGATGACAAGAAGTCACTTACTGGTTATTGTGTGTTTTTGGGTCATGCATTAGTATCTTGGAAGACTAAGAAACAAGTTACTGTTGCTAGATCTTCCACAGAGGCAGAGTACAGGAGCATGGCAACAACCACTTGTGAGCTAGTATGGTTAGCTTATTTGTTGAAGGATCTTCTCATACCAGTCAAAATTCCCATAACATTGTTCTGTGATAACAAAGCTGCACAACAAATAGCAGCTAATCCTTGTTTTCATAAGCGTACAAAACATTTGGACATTGATTGCCACTTTACAAGAGATAAAGTCCAAGATGCTTTCCTGCAAACAGCATACATTCCCACTAATCTTCAACTTGTAGACATTATGACAAAGGCTTTGGGTCATATACAACATTCTTTTCTCAGTGGCAAGTTGGGATTCATAGATCTTCCAACTTGAGGGGAGGATAAAGAAATATATTCAAGTTATTGCAAGTTTTGTACATAGTAAAAGTAGAGGGTAGTAAAATGTAATTTATTGTTAAATACAGTTAGGCAGGTAATCAAGTTAGTTAAAAGTTTGTTAGTTAGTTGATGTATATAATCCGTACTCTTCTCATTTTCAATAATAATACAATCAATCTTTTTGCTTCTGTTTCTTACTTTCAATTTAATTTGGTTCGGCAGCTAGAGTCCTATGTTTTTGATACATAGTCGCTACCCCTAGTATGTGTCGCTTTCCTAATCAAAATTATAAAAACCAAAATGTATTTAGTGAAAACTCAAACAATAGTATCATTTAATTAACTTATAATTCTTTGTACAAATTAATATTAGTATTAACTAAACTTATGTTTGTTGGATCTAATATATATACAAATTGAATAAATGATGTTTCTTCGCATAATAACTTTAAGTGAAATTTTAGGTTTTTCTCAGTAAAAATGTGTGCACTCTTTCAACTTAACAAGTTAATATAATATGTGACTATCCATAAGTTATACCAACAAAACCAAACTTAAGTTTATAGATTAATATGTTGACATTTATATATTAATGTTTGAACATTGATTTAGTTTTTTTCAATCTATAAATTTCATTTCATGATTGATGTGAGCGTTATTGTAATCATGTGTATGAGAATTTATTTATATTCAAGATGCATGTATATTATATTCAACTAAAATTATAATTTTGTTCTGCTCCGCTGTAACACACGAGTAAAATCAGCTCGTTATTATTATTACTATTATTATTATTATATGAGTAATGTGTAATGCAGGTTTGAAATGAAATGGTTTATCAACTTCTTGTTTTTGGGCTATTGGTTAAAGACCCTTGAATCCTTGATAGGTAATAACTAATAAGCTGTTGCTAGAAGGAACAGAGGCCCAAGTCGCAGTGAGACAATAGCAGATTAAATCTTTTGGATTAAGAAATTAACAGAAGTTCAAAATAATTTGTATATCTATAACTACATATAATGCATCTTAAGTTTTTAATTTTAGAAAATTTTAAGAACAAAAATTAAGACTCAACATCTTTATATATTTATAATTTTAGAAATCTAATTATTATAAAAGGTGTAACTATTATAGTAAATAACAATTAATACACTTTCTCATTCACTAAACATAATCATTTCAATACTTCAAAAGAACAAATTTTAACACCATAACTAATCTATCAAAAAAGAAAACAAACAACATAACATTATCACGGGTTACTATTATAAACAAAATTTGTATTCCGCTGCATGGTGCGGGTTTTTTGCTAGTCTTACATGAAACATGTATATGTTTAAACTATTACAACATGTGTTTCTGTAAAAAAAAATGATCTTCAAACTTTCACTTTTTTCTATATGTAATTTTTTTTATGCTTTAGAAAACACTTTCCACGACTTTATTATTTTCCCCATTTCAAAAACTCAAAAACAAGAATTTACAAAATTTCGTCTCGACTGCATTCAGCATTCGATTCACACCTTAACTAGTAACATAAGAAAACATGAAAATATCAACTTCACTTGTTCTTATTTGGTGTGATCTTGATAACAAGTCCCGGAAAAACATCATCGTAATCATGAATATGTGGATTTTCTTCAACGATATACGGATCACCGCACTTCTCTATAATACTATGCAACGTCTCTCCTTCACGAACCTCATAAATCTCATCACACGGCTTGTGAATTGAACCTTTGATGTGAACTCTAATGCTCGGCTTTTCTTCTTCTATCGTCGATGACTCACAAAAACTCAAGACCAACATTATTGCTAACAACAATGAACAATACCATGAGACAGTCTCTGCCAATATTGTTGATGAATGAACACGACCCATAACAATAGCCTAAACGCACTACCGAATGGATGAAAAGTTATATTGTGTTGATAGATTTATCGGTTTTAAAGGGCGAAAAGGGAGTTTTGAAGATGAATTTGTGTTGTTGGAGTTGTTATAATTTGAGTTGAGTTGAGAGGGAAGTTGATATGCTTGCTTTGAAAGGCTAAAGTGTAGTAGGTAAAGTATGATTATGAAGAAAATAAAGAACGTGAAGGGGGCAAAATTTGGTTTAACTACTTTGTTACAAATTGGTTCAACAAAATGTGTAGATTTGGGTGTGTGTTAAATTTTGTAGTAAAATAAGATATATATTTGGTTTCTTCAAGAAGACGTTGCAATTAATTAATTAGTGATCAGTTATATAGCTTTTAGTATAAATGAAATAAAGGGAAGTTACGTTTAACAAAACGTATATTTTTTGATTGAAACGTACCTCGTTAAAATGGACTAAACAATATTCAGTTATGTTCTTACTAATCAACGAAGCAAGGAAATTAAAACCTCACTTAAAGGTGAGTGAAAGTAAGTTTATACTTATCCTTTATTTAACATTGTACAAGTGTTTAAAAGCCATTTTAAAAGTACAAATAAGAAAACCGAAAATTTTAAACACACACTATAAATGAAGGAATTGTGTATTTTTCAATCGAACTCGTGACATATGTTTATGAAGAAAAAAAAGAGTAAATAAGCACACACACAAAAAAAGGTTATTTACATTATACATTTATCATAATTAGTCGGCCACATGAAATATTAAAAAAAAAAAAAACATTATGAAAAGAATATTTTACTCCTTGTTATTATACACAGTATATATATATATTTTCCTTTTTTTTAGTATTTTTTTTAATTTAGCAACAGTTGTCAATTTCTCACGTGATAAATAATATTTTTATATTACTACAATCACCATTTATATTTGTGGTTAAAACTTCATGCATACCAAAATACTATAGCAGGCTAGTAGCATAGCACATCATATAACTCTTCAATGGATGACTTTAAAATTGGGAATTGATATATACAAAACACAAACAAAGTGATAATTACATCACGATGTACAAGTATTAAAACAGACGATACATGTATATCATTGCACAATTATAATGTATATACATCAAATTGTGTGTTATAAATATCATCACCCTTTAAAATTAGCTTCCACTAAATTGTAGACCCTTGAACAAAGATGGACAAGTGTTCGGAATAAGATTCTAACAAGATATTTGACATAAGTATCTACTCTACTCACATCCATATGAAAGGCTAAAATTCACAGGAACAGATTGAATGGGGGAAATCAAAGACAATTTTTTTTTGTTTCTTTCAGGAATCAGGATCCCAACATCAATCAAGGTTTCATTAGGACATTTTTTATGTACTTAAGAACCTCATCAACGTTGACTGTCCATGCTACTGAAACCGGAGAATAGCCCGTCCATGGATTCTCTGTATTCCATCTGCATCATTTGTTATGACCAGAATCAGAAAAAAACCTCAATTAAACATACTCAAAACATCATAACATTTTGACTTTGAGGTCGCGTATAATCAAATAGGCGTTTATTTCTTAACAAGCAGATTAACAGTTTTCAAAAAAGTTATTGTGATTGCTTATTTGCATTAAAAAGGTGTCGTAAAATTACCCTTTTAAACTCGCAATGTTTTTAGGAATTCTTATACCCTTTTAAAAGTATTTGAAAAGACCTTCAATCCTTAATCTTATATCATAGAATATGTACTGCATGATGTTGGTATGATGGATGAGTTTAGATTTGAATGGTAGCATGTTTGACTTACAAGTCAAAGTGAACTTTGTTAAAATGTTATGAGTAAGACTTTACTTTTTCAATCCTTGGTCCATTAGAGTATGCCCAACACAAAGCCCCTGTGTCTCGACCCTAACCACGCCTTGCTTGTATGTGAAAAGATCAGGCCGTACTAGAAGTAGATAACTGACAGGATCATGAAGGAATACCCCTAAAGAAATTATCATGAGAAAATAGCATCAAAGATTCATAGCTTTTGATTTCAATATAATTATATAGTAAAAATTCAAATATATATACCATATACACCATCAGATTTCACATGCCAGTCACGATAAAAATTACTAATGTCGCACAAAAAATGAGCATGTTTCCCTGCAGACTGCCTTAGTTCAGCAAGATCATCATCTGAAAACCACAAATCACAGCATGTTAAATCAATTATCTTGTAGACTACAAACATGTGTATATATAAGAAAGTTGGCTGAGTAAATGAATAGACCTGACAGTTTGACTTGTCTGGTGATGTTTAGACCAGCAACGACTATATTGGCCCCAGAGGTGAACACAATGTCCGCTGCTTCAGGGTCCCCGTAAATCTGTAAGTAAAATACTCTATTAGTTTGCTATTTCAGATGAACTATTGGGCTCCTCTAGAGGAGCTACTTTCCTTTTTAATGTATCAAATAGCTCACATTAATACATATAGTTAAATAGGACACGGGTCAAACGGGTTTGAGGTTTCCCAAAATGTATTAAAAAGCGTACTACCTCCTTATGTGTTTTAATCAAAAGGTTAGATTGTTATTTTTATAATAAACGTTTTATAATCATATTTAAATATTTAATGCCTGAATTATTTGAAAAAAGGTGTTTTGGGCAACCTAAACTAAAATTCACATGAATTGAACAAAACCCATTTCGACCCGTAATCCAAACTGCATACTAGCCTCATTTTGCGACAATTCAAATTTTCACTTGAAAAGGAAACAAATACTATACGTTTGCTTCAGCAGCTGGATTAACGTTTCCAAGTGTAAAGAAAGCTCCACCGAGTATAGCTATTTTTTTCACCTTAGTTACAAACGACGAATCCCTTTTAATAGCCTAAATCAACAAAAGGACGCGTTAAAATAAATCATATAACATTAGTTGCCCGATATAATCTTGAGCATGAATTATGGTAATGAATGATTTACTACATATGTAAATTGTAACTTACCGTAGCTAAGTTCGTTAGTGGGCCAAGTGCAAGTATAGATATTTCACCAGGATATTGAGAAACTTGATCAACTAAAAATTCAGATGCTGATACGTCTACTTTCTTTAACTTGGGGTCAGGTAGATTTATGTTACCCAATCCATCCGAACCATGAACGAAGTCACTAACCTCTGGCTTTCCACCCTGTAACAGTATATAAGAGATTGGTTAGTTCATTATGTTGAAACAACGAGAGAAAAGATAATGATTAGTCCTGTAAAACGTGTAGTAAATATCTTGGTGACGGATTCTATAACAAATATATTTATAAATTTCAATCTTTTAGAAACATATAGGTATTCAGTTTAGTGTCCATTATTCAAAAACTATCACTGTCACACTACAATTTAAGCAGGAATTGCACTATTTTTAAGCAGAAGTAAGAATTTTCAGAAAAACCTGTCAATATAGCAATCTTTCATAGAAGAGGTGTATTAAACATAACCTATAATAATTATAATCCAATTTCAAAAGTTTGATTGTATGTATCACAATTTCAATTTATTGCATGTATATAACTTTAAAAGTTTTATGGGACGTACGGAGTATCAAACTTTCAATTTATTGTATGTATCCGATCTGCCACATCATCAACCAGTGTCATGACTCATGTCAATGGTTTACAAGTCATAAGAGTTATAAGAGGTTAGATACATACAATAGCGACAATTGAAAATTTGATGCACATGATGAACACCGACAATTGAAAATTTGATGCACATGATGAACACCTGACGTTGTATACAAACAATATAACTGGATAAAATTTGATACATCATAACCCCCAAGGGCGAAGCTAGAATGGGGGCAACGGGGGCAGTTGCCCCTACAAAAATTATGAAATTACGTAAAAAAGATTTTTTATTAAGGTATTAATCACAATTTTCAAATTTTGCCTCCTCAAAACTACAAAGAAGTATAAAATAATTTTTTTTGCCCTCTCTATGTAGATATCCTAACTCCGCCCCTGATAACCCCTAATAATAAAACTCATGGTATACCTAGAGAAAGTTATTTGAAATTTAATATGTAGATTTACTACCTACTGTTTTGTTGAAGCATATGGTGTGTGTCATCGTGTGTCACTAATAAGATCAAGTTGAGACGAATACAAGAAGTACCTTTAGAGGTCCAGAGCTACCTTCGGCAACAGGAATACCAGGACGTCCTGCAATCTCACACTATCCTTTCGCACAAAGTAAACCAGTAATTGATCATGTACAAGACCAACATACGGATAAAACATAACAAACCATGGGATTAACTTGAGAAAAGTGAGTACCAAAAGCAAGGCATTTCGAGTGGCATCTTTGGTAGCAACATTACCAAATACGGTTGTGAAGCCTACGATCTCCAAGTTTGGCGTTTGGAAAGCCATCATGATTGCCACGCTATCATCTGTAAATGTTATACGTTGAGCAAATAACATTAACGGGCTTAATACAGTTAATAATCAAAATCCGACAATCAACGTAGGCCAGTTGGTAATTCTACTTAATATGCAAGCATTCAGGGGTGGGGCGGAGGTAGAGGGGGCATGGGGCAGCTGCCCCCCAAGAATTCTCAAAGCATGAAAAAATAAATTTTTTAAGGGTATTTGCAATATTTCAGAAGTTTTGCCCCCCGAAAACATGAACAATTAATTTTAAATTTATTTTTTACCCCCTACTTCTAAATTCTAACTCCGCCCCTGAAAGCATTCAAGCGATTACTTTTTACTGTATTCCCTAAATTCGGATAATTTAAGAAATAATCAAATAAAGTGCGGTTAATGGCACCATAAAGTTCTAATTCGAGGTACCAAATTTCTCATTCGAGGTACTCAATTTCATTTAATCTTGTACCATCAAAGTTATATTTTAAATTTTTTTAACTCTTGCTCCGTATTTTTTTTAGAAAGACAACCTACAGTACCTATCTCACGAATTATATATACAATCACTACGAATATTTACAAATTGACTCTCACGAGGCTTTGTCCTCCAACCACTAGGTTGAAAATTTGCTGGCATAATGCTAGGCATAAGCCCTTTGGTAACTATTACTTTTTCACCATTGAAACAATGATTCTTTGCTTTTAAAGCATCACCATTGCCAAAAAAAAACATACCCTTTCTAACATAAATAAACCTTTAACATTTCACATCGACTAGTTTTTAAAGCTAAAACATAGTTAAAAAAAAAAAGTTGGATACCTTGAATTAATAAAAAAGGCTTGGTACCCGAAAAGATAGATTCGATAAAGTTGAAAACTTTATAAGAACAGTACATTAATATTGTACAACTCTTTGATCAAAGATTCACAACTCATTATATCAATCAATAAATGAAATAAAACAAGTAATTAATTACTTTCACAATCTAATTAGCTACCAATTAAAGTAAATGAGAGTTAGAAGAAAAAGGTGAAATACCAATGCCTGGATCAGTATCGATGATGATTTTTTCAGGGACCCTATAATCACCATTACCATTACCATTACCATTACCATTACCATTACCATTACCATTGGATAACATCACTGGTGTGGAATTCATAATAAATTGATCAAGAAGAATCAAGGATTTACTACTTTTATGAGCTTTAAACAAAAAGAGAGAGAGAGAAATAGAGATATGAGTGCTGCTTTGTTTGGTTGGGTAGAATATATGGAGAAAGTTTTTGCCAGCCAATTGGATGTACACATATATTATTTTTAATTTTCGATGTGGGAAACGTGTGTATTACTTATTGATATTCTACTTACTAGAAATCAACCTATAATACTTAAAATATAGGGTAAACTACATTTTTCATCTTTGTGTTTTTTCATTTTCTTACTTTCAGTTCTTTTACTTTTTTAATTACAATGATTGTCCTTATGTTTTATGCTTTTTCCCATGTTAGTCCTTTTACCTTTTAAATTACAATGGTCATCCTTATTTTTTGTACTTTTCTCCAAGTTAGTTCTTTTAGTATATAAATGACTAAATTAACCTTTTAAATTTCTTTTTTGATTTCGATATCTTTTTCTGTAATTTTTTTACTTATATATACCCCATATAATTCATTTCATCTTCCTCTTCTTCTTTAAAAATTTATCAAAAGAAATATCGGAAAACCCCAAATATTGAATCTACTTATTCTCCACTAACTACACTTTTCATTAATCAAATATTAAATCTACCAACTAACATCTTTTTTGATTGATTAAACATACACTATTTTGGGTTATCCCGTTATATGTTTAACCAATCAAAAAAGATTTTAGTTGATAGATTTAATATTTAATTAATGAAAAGTGTAGTTAGTGGAGAATAAGTAGATTTAATATTTTAGGATTTTCCGATATTTCTTTTGATAAGTTTTTAAGGAATAGAGGGTATAGATAAGTAAAAAAAATTATAGGAAAATATATCAAAATCAAAAATGAAATTTAAAAGGTTAGTTTAGTCATTTATACTAAAAGGACTAATTTGGGAAAAAGTACAAAATATAAGGATGATCATTGTAATTAAAAAAGTAAAAGGACTAACTTGAGAATAAGCACAAAATATAAGGATGACTATTGTAATTAAAAAAGTAAAAGGACTAAGAGTGAGAAAATAAAAAATCACAAGGACGAAAAATGTAATTTACCCTAAAATATAATCAACCTCTAACTTTCATTCAAAAACTAGCATCTGACCGATGCGATGCGGCGAAGTAATATTATAACAGATTAGTCGTTAAATTATGTATGTTGATACTTGCTATATTTTAGGTGAAAAACATATAAAAATTTGTGAAAAGAAGATAATTTCAAATTTCGTTTTGTAATTTAATTAATTATCATTTTTAGTTTTAAATATTGAGAAAGAGAATATAATATGCATTACAAATAAGTAGAGATTATTTATTATTTTACTGTACGTAAATATTAAATCATATACTTTCAATTAATCATATATATGTTTTAAATATATATATATATATATATATATATATATATATAGGGTAAAGTTCCAATGAGAACACTTAAAAAATAAGAACGGTAAGAACACTTCATAAATGCATAATTAGCCAACAAAATCATTAGATTCACACTCATACATCTCAAATATGTGTAGAAAAATTGATTAGAATATATGCGAACTTTCGAAAATACACAAAAATCGAAAAAATGATTGATGCACAATTATAGAGATAATCGTGCATCAATCGGATTTTTTTGATTTTTGTGCATTTTTAGAAGTGTGCATTTGTTTTTCTTTGCATATTTGAGATGTATGACTGTGAATCTAATGATTTTTGTTGGCTAATTATGCATTTATGAGGTATTCTCACCGTTCTTATTTTTAAGTGTTCTCATTTGATTCAAACACTCTCTCTCTCTATATATATATATATTATATGACATGTGATTATACGGGTATAGAAACTAATGTACAAATAAAAAGGAGTTGTCTAATTAAACCTTTTTTATAATTCGTGGATGATAATGAAAATAGTATACTCCGTAAGTAATATGGCAATAGATACTTCATACGTCCCAAATTTATTGTCTATAGACAAAAAAAACACGTAGCTTAAAAAACCATAATCATTGCATTGTACTATTCTGTACTATGACAGTTTTATCATTACTTTTTATCTACCACATTTTTATGACATACATATAAAGTAGGGGTATAATATGAATTTTAGTTAATCATACTATCTTATGAAAGTGGACAATATATTTGGAACGTTTAAAAATGAAACATGAAGTATAAATATGGGACGGATGAAGTGTTGAATTGGTTTTGTTTGGCGTTTCTTTATAGAGGGCAATTTGTAAATATTTAATATATATTTTAGTGTTACGTCCTTCTAGTATAAGTACATTTGCTAGTTACACTTTTAAGTTTAGAGGGGCCGCAAGCCCTAGTGATCTTCTGCCTTTGGCTTTAAGGGTGGCAATTGTCACCCTAACATAGTAACATGACATGTACCCGACACAAAATATTAACTTAAGCTTTCTTAAAACATGCGATTATTTAATTTTTATTGGCAAATGTTTTACTAATGCCCAATCAATAGCATTATTAACTATGGAGTTTTATAAATTGCACCAAACTATAAAAATACATTTTCTCGTACATGTTCTTAAGTACTTTCATGTAATTTCAACTCAGACAATGTAATCAATTTGGTTACCGACACCAATAATTTCGAATTAATAATGCTCTAAAATAAAATAAGTATCATATGAAACACATGGCCAGCTATTACCCCACAGAAGAAGTTGTGAACCTACGGGTATAAATATTTCATATGGTATATATTTGCAAAAAGTTTAGAAATAAAGTAATTTGTAATCTTCTACACAAAATTTATGGTGGATATTGATGTTTTTAAGAAACGGTATTATAAACTCTTTGGCCATATCCAATGTATACATTATCACATCAAATATGATGTTCTGTTGTAAAATTACTTCTCTAATAAACTCATCAAATTTGGTGCAAGTTTTAGACTTTTAGTGTACTCCAAATAAGTGAGGATTTGCACTAAATTTGATGATTAAAGCGTTGATTTATGCAAAGGAAATTATGTAATTGAAACTTTACAAAAGTAAATAAATAAAATTTACATTTAAATTAATTGTTTGAAAGTTTAATTTATCAAAAAAAAATCAATTGAAAAGTAAAACATAATGTAAGAATAGTTTAGAGGGCAGTGTATACATGTTAAAAGTCGTTTTAGTACAGAAATTTAGTGTATACATTAAAGATAATACATATTTGCTATAAGCATATTCTTAAAAGATTCTTAAATTACATTAAATTTAGTGTAGTTTTTTGTGCTACGTTACAATTGAGATACTATATTACTCCACTTATAAAATATGCAAATTAAATATAAAACCAATTTCCCCCTTAGAATTTTATTTTTTAAGTAAAAATGCGCAGGTGTGGAATAAATTACAAAGACATGTAAGTATAATAAGTATAGCCCCTCACATCCAAATAAATGTAAAGAAACAAGAGGCTATGAACAGATTGAAATCTGAGACAAATTTACAAGAAATAAAAATCCTTTTGTGGATCCTGAAATTAATCACGGTTTCATTAAGACATTTTTAACGTACTTAAGAACCTCATCAACGTTGACTGTCCACACAACCGAAATTGGAGAATAGCCCGTCCATGGATTCTCTGAATTCCATCTGCATCATTCGTAATGACCAAAAATCAGAAGAACACATAATTAAAAGCATACTCTAAGGTTACAAAGAACCGTATTTTAAGCGATTATTTCTTCAAAAATAAGCAGATAAGCATTTCTATAAAGGTGTAAGATACACTATCAAAGTATCAAATATTATACTATCATAAAAAAATGACTGCATGATGGTGGTTCCAAAATTCTTGAAATCTAGGATGGAAATCTAAAATTTGGAGCGGTAGCGTGTTTATAAGAGAGCATACTTTTTCAATCCTTGGTCCATTAGAGTATGGCCAACACAAAGCCCCTGTGTCTCGACCCTAACCACGCCTTGCTTGTATGTGAAAAGATCAGGCCGAACTAGAGCCACAAAACTGACTGGATCATGAAGGAATATGCCTGAAGAGATCCAGCAGATATCAATCATGATATCACTCTACTAACATAGGTTTTGAATTCGTTTAAATCATATCATAAGAACTTGAATAGGTATATATACCATAAACACCATCAGATTTCACATGCCAATCACGGTAGAATTTACAAATGTCAGACAAAAATTGAGCATGTTTCCCTGCAGACTGCCTTAGGGCACCAAGATCATCATCTGAAATCCAAAAATCATAGGAAGAGATTTCAATCATATAGTAGATTGCAAAGATGAGTAAATGTTTGAAAGTTTGACTTGTGTAGACCTGTCAATTTGACTTGTGTGGTAATGTTTATGCCAACAACGACTATATTGGCCCCAGAGGTGAACACAATGTCTGCCGCTTCAGGGTCCCCGTAAATCTGTAAGCAATATGTACTATGAGTATAGTGGTCCAAAAAAGTATCGTGTTTCTCAGAGGTGCTATCTTCATTTATAATGGGTCAAATAGGTAAAAATCAATCAATTCCATTTTGATGGTAAAAATAATATGCATATGTAAAAAAAGGATTACAGTACCAGAAATGAGAAATTTGGTAAGGTTAGGTATCTTTTTTGTTGCAATTACCATGTACACAAGATGTTTTGGGTCACCCAAACTAAAAATTTTAATGAATTGAACCAGACCAATTTTGACCCATTTACCCAAACTGCATGCCTGTGACTCTTTATGCCTCATCTAGATTTTTCACTTAAAAAGGAGAGAAATGTTATACGTTTGCTTCAGCAGCTGGATTAACGTTCCCAAGTGCAAAGAAAGCTCCACCGAGTATAACTATTTTTTTCACTTTAGTTGCAAATGATGAGTCCCTTTTGATAGCCTAATCAACAAAAGAACACGTTGACATAACATTGGAGTTGCCTGACAGAATCTCGATACTTGAACAATTAACGGTAATTACAGACATTTGTAAATTGTAACTTACCATAGCTATATTCGTGAGTGGCCCAAGCGCAAGTATAGATATTTCACCGGGATATTGAGAAACTTTATCAACCAAAAATTCGGATGCTGATACGTCTACTTTCCTCAATGTGGGGTCGGGTAGATTTATATTACCCAATCCGTCCGAACCATGAACGAAGTCACCTATCAATGGCTCTCCACCCTATCAAAGTAGAGTTATTGGTCAATTCATAATGTTGAAACAACAATGGGAAAAAAATATTATTATTCGCGTAAATGATTAAAAAAAAATTCTTGGTGACAAATTCTATTACAGATCTGTTAATGAATTTTTCTGTTCAGGAAAGAAGATGGTATTGAGTCAAGTATTCATTATGGTCAACATTCCCAATCACTCATCACAAACAATGAAGTAAGAACATGTAAATTTCACAATAGATGTCATAGAGCTGCCCGCCTACGAAAAAATGGCTCTGCCATTTTGGAAATCTCATAACTTGGGCCATTTCGAGTTTCCTCCAAATTTGAAGTTTATAATATATACACTTTTCAATGTCAAATCGTGCAAGTTTAAGGATTTCTTCACTCACACTACATTTTAAAATGGGAACTATGCTAACAAAAGGAGTCAAGCATAATTGATAATTTTATGGCAAACCTGTCAAATATAGCAGTCTTATGTAGAAGGTTAACTTTTTGAAAATGTGTCAAAATTTACCTACGATTGTATTCTATATATCCAACTTAAAATTTTCTATTATGTTGCATGTATCAAATTTTCAGTAACTGCCAATGTATGTATCATTCTTCCTCAGGTAACCAGTATTTGTGTTTGTTGAAGAAATGAAATGTACCTTTAGAGGTTCAGAGCTACCTTCAGCAACAGGAATACCAGGACGTCCTGCAATCTCACACTATCCTTTTGCACAAGAAAACCGGTAAATGATCATGTACATGATCCAAATACGCATACAACATAACAAACTATGAGATTAAATCAAGAAAAGTGAGTACCAGAAGCAAGGCATTTCGAGTGGCATCTTTGGTAGAAACATTACCAAACACAGTTGTGAAGCCTAAGATCTCCAAGTTTGGTGTTTGGAAAGCCATCATGATTGCCATGCTATCATCTGTAAAATGTTAGACGTTAGTGAATATAATGGATGGGTGTACATACAGTTGATAATCAAAATCCGATAACTAAAGGATCCTAGAAGATATTAACTAGCTTGGTAGCTTGACGATGCACGCGTTGAAGCTGTGTTTCTAAACTGGTTACTTGATACTAAGTAATCAAAATGAGTAATAACTACATGATGTATGAGCAAAGTGATGTCTTACCGTCTTTAATAATTTTAGATAATTTTATAAAATAATCAAATAGAAAGGTACGATATGATACTAAACCTAAACATTAAAAAACCTTTAAATACCTATCAAAATACCTTTTTTGGAGTAAAAAGTTAGATGCCTTAAAAATTATATATAAAAAAACTTAAAGTTATCACCTTTTTGTGTATTTTACCCTATAAAAATAAGAGTTCATAAGCAATTAAACTCTACCCATTGTAAAGTTAGCACCTTTTGGTATCCAACATTTTGATCAAGATTCACAACTAATCAATAAAAGTAAATATAAAAAGGTAAAATAATTACTTTCACAACTTAATAGCTACATTGATGGATCACAATTGAAGAAAACGGATGAAAATTTAATAAGAAAAAGAAAAAAAAAAGTCAAATTACCAACGCCTGGATCGGTATCGATGATGATTTTGTCAGAGACCCCACAATCACCATTGGAATCCATAATGAACAGAGAATTTACTACTTTTAGGGATTCGAATAGAGAGATGAGTGGATGATGATGATGTTTTTGATCAAGATTTATGAATCTGATGGTGATGATGGTATGGGGGATTGGTGGGTTTTTAGGGATTTGTGATTGGGTAGAAGAATATGGAGAATATTATGGCAGCCAATTGGATATACACTTTCTTGTGATCGATACTCCAACAAAGAAGTAAACAATCTTGTTTGTATATTGTTTTAGTTAGCCGAAAGGTATCAAGTTGATTTTTCTTTTCTATTTTTTTTATAAAAAAAGAAAAGGGAAACGTGTTCCATTTACCAAAGTAGAATATTACTAGTAAATATTTTTTTATTTTGTTGAGAAATTGTTAGAATTTAGAAATACGTATTTGTTAAGATACTACGATTCATGACACGTTTAAGTTAGGGGTGATGATAATGGCACAGACATTTTCACCAGTTCCACAGGCATTTTCCTTTTAAACAGACATTTTCCCTTTAAACTCCCTGTGGCACAAGCATTTTCACCTGTGGCATTATCATGGGCCTTAAGTTAGTTGATAAATGTAATATCCGGCCACTAGAATGACGACGTGTACACATGATCATGAATTTGAAACTTGTAGCATCGTGATAAATTGGAAGTGACAATTTGTAACCTGATCCGACATGAAAAATTGGAAGCTAAGAGTCAGATTTTATGATAAATATATTTTTTGTCCATTAGGATCCGAACCAAACGAGTATATATCTAATGAATACCTTATACCCCTTTTGTATATAATCAATAATAAATTTACATTTTCTCGTAATCTTATTCATAATAACACTTCTCATCAATTAATTATCTAAGTTAAGGACTAACCAAAAATAAAAAACGTTTATCTATACTAGTTTTTTCATGTAGGAAATGTACTATAATCGATTATTTATTATATTTTGAGTTGAATGAAGGATAAAGAACTCTAAATTTGGCATGTAACGAAGTGTTATGTTTAAAACAAAGTATATGTAACATGTTCGTAGAGTGTGTTTAGGCTTTAATTAATTAATTGATATCAATAGGAGTGAATTATTTGATTATATTTTGTTCAAACAAATTATTTGGAGTGTGTTTAGTTTTCTAGTTGATTGATTGTTTGATATCAATATGAGTGAATTATTTGATGGGTTTATTCATTCGTTATATATTATACTTTACATTTTTTTACTATTGTATGAGTTAAAATTTGTATTGAACTTGTAAATGTGATATATTGTACGTAAAAAAAAATAATTCGTGTAAGGTTCAATATGAAAGTTTATTTTGTTGGCCTTATCCAAAAAGATAATATCACATACGATATATCATATTTACAAATTTATTACATACTTCGTACAATAAAACAAATGAAAGTATACAATAGTAAAAAAAAAACGTTTAATATATAACGAAACAATAAACCTTTATTTGATTCTAATTTGTTAAAAAAAGTATTTTGATTCTATTCTATCAAGGCTAGAGATCAGTTGGTTGAACGAAAGACTTTTTTAATGGAGTTATTGCTAAATATAAAATAACGCTTGACAATTAATACAAGACGTTTACATGATTATCACATCTCCTTCATGAGGAATTATTGACAGTGATCAAAATCGAAATATATAAAATAAATACATGAGGGTACAAATTCAATTATTGTTTATTTAATTTAATTAATAATTAATCATACGATACACATGGCCAACTAACACCTCAAGCCAATTTGTTGTCATGCTTATCAATTTACTAGCACAATATGCAACGGGACAAGTTTTTATGTTTTATTCCATTTTGTATGTAGTAAGTAAATCATAATTAAAATATATTTATTACAATACACTACAATATAGTTTTTCTTTATGAAAAAAATCACTTCTTTACTCTCTTTTTTATTTTAGAAAAAGTTAAATAAAATACTCAATATATATATATATATATAACAAATAAAATAAATATTTTTTTGCTTATGTGTCATCTTTTAATCATCATAAGATGATATGTCAAAAATACATTACTCCTAAAATTTTAGAGATGCCACATGACTTTCCATTATTATTAATTTAAATTTAAATATTATTATAAATCATTTTTAAATTTTTTTAATAATAGTTTAATCCTTACACTTTTTTCATTTTAACCCTTCTAAATTTTTATAAAAATGTTTAAACACCTTATAGGTTGACCAAAAGTTAATCATTTAAGTTTGTTTTCACTATGTATGTTTTGCATTGATTAACACAAGAGTGACGTACACCCGTTGTCTCATTGAATTTATTTCATCAACAATCGAATTTCACTCGTGCCTAACTATATATAGACATTTCACGAGTTAAACACATTGGTGGATTGAGATGTCGAGTTGAGCAAAAATGTTAGAAACTATTACATATGTTGTTTATGTTAAAGTTATATAACATTTGTTATTGTAATGTTTTACCTTAACAATTTTGAACGTGTTGTCATTGTTTCTTATGTTGTTGCTCACACAAACTTTGAACATTTGATTCATATGTTTTGGTTGTTGTATAATGGAGTACTTTTCTATTTTCAATGACAAATTTATAGTTTTTAATTGCAATATTGACATTGACTATTTCATAATATATAATAGTTTTGCATACATTACCGTGCATTGTACGGGCTTAAAGACCTACAATATTGACTATTTCATAATATATAATAGTTTTGTATACATTACCGTGAATTGTAAGTATCATCCATTTCATAATATCAAGATACTAAACAACACTAGTTATCACAACTCAACCAAATCATTAATTAATAATGATAAACAATTTATTATTCCGAATAGAGTTTGTAACTTAATTCAGGTATCCAACCAAGAACACAATTATTTAAGCTACAATAAATTCACTAAAACACCCTAGTTATCCACGGATTAATCAAAATACCTCAAAGATCAATCAAACATTATACACATTCAGAAACTGCACTAAAAGGTTACATTTCAAAAATCTTGTAAACTAAGAAGTACCCACCGAGTATCCTTTCTACCCGTCGGGTAGTCATGCAAACAGCCGGGTATAACACTAATCAATTAGGTGAATTAAGTTTTGTGGTAACAGAGAAGTCTAATTTAAAGCATAGAGTAGCAACCGGGTACCCCAGTTACCAGCTGGGTACCCGAGTTACCAGTCGGGTTCCCGCATTTTGTCAAACTATCCACTAGCTAGTTGTGTTACCAGTCGGGTTCCTTGCCAAACACCACTACCCGCTGGGGAAGGGTAGTACCCGTCGGGTACTCCCTTCGTCCCAGCGACCTGCAACAGTTTCAAAACCCAAAACTCGAATTCTAAACCCATATAATTCAAACTCAGGTTTCTAACTTTTCTAATATAGAAATTAATCCTCAACCAGTATCCTATACCATCAATAACAAAAAATTTAATCTCACATCCATCATAAGTCACCAATTTCTATCATAATCAATCAAATTATATATTAATTTTAAACAAGTAAATAACTTATAAGCTAAGAAGAAATTATAGATGATGATGATGATGATAAATTCTGATGTTGATTCAATCCTCAAAAAATCCTTTCTCTTTTCAATTTCTTAAGTTATTGTGTTTTGTTTTGTTTTTTTTTTTTTTAATTTTTCAAAGAACCATGAATTATGTTTCCCAATTTGGGAAAGTGAAGGAATATAAGTCAGCTCATATACCACCGACTCATTACTAGTGTAATCTAATTCCCCTTTTTAAATCTATTGTTTGAAACCTAAAAACCATTTTCGAGTTCAATTATTTTATTTTACCTTCAACTTTGAAAAGTTAAAACAAACAACAATTTACTAGCCACAATAAGTCATTTGACCTTTTGACTAATTATTTTTCAATAGAACATAATATAATAACAATTTAATTTCCTAACACATTAAACAATATATTTAAATTCGAAAAATTACTAGATTGCCACTAAACCCCTAAGGAGGATGTTACAGTATTAATGAGATTCTAATAGATGTAGGAGTATATTGGTAATTTCAAGTAGATTTTCAAATATTAGTAATAATGACAGAGGTAAATTAGTAATTTTTTTCTTAAAAAACCATCCCATATATATTATATAATATTATAGATATGGTACATTTACAAATTGTAGAAAGGTTATAATAAAATTATACATCAATAGAAATACACCAATCATATTTACAACTATTTTTACTTTACTTTATACCTTAACTATATTTAATCATGATTTTATTGAGCTTTAGGTGACTATAATAATTAAAATGTTGATGCATAAATTTAAAATGAAACGAATAGAGTATTGTGTGTCTTGGCCTAAGCATACCTACTTTCACCTTTAAGTGAAAATATAAAATTAAACATATATCTTTAAAATAAATCTATATTGTTATATTTGACTCATTATGAACAATTAAAGCTAAGTGTCAAAAACATATATCGCACTAAAATATATATATATATATATATATATATATATATATATATATATAAAAGCTCAATTGTATAAATATAAATATTAAAATCATAACAATTCTTATCTTACCCTCATTTATTATTTTAGATCATTTATCTTGAAAATAAATCTAGTTAAACTTTCTTATTTATGTATAATGGTAAAATTGACATTTACCTAACATAATTTAATTCCAACATAAAATATTGAGAGACAATTTTATGGGACCAATGAAGTAATGATGATGATGATGATTTTTTAAGAGTTGAACCAATTATAGGCTAGTAGTGAGTAAGGGCATGTTTTGGTCATGGCTTCATAAGGACAATGACGACAATACGACATGATGGGCAAAATATAGTGTTCACGGTGTCATCTGGATGTATAATTCAGCTAGAGTTGGAAGAAAGATGGGTTAATGAAGGTTACTCACTTTTTTTTTAAATCTCAAATGTTCAAAACAAGTATTTTCTATCCCGCGCGTTGCGGCAGAACAAAAATTAGTTTTATTTTTTTTATGAAATAACTGGTATATAGCGTGAAAATCAATATTCCGTGTTTAGTCAAATTCAGATATTCGAATTAAGGAGCTATGTATATATGGAGGTAAACTTTATGCTCATTGGCCAAATATTTATTATATGGCGAGGACAATAAAAATACCTAAAATATATAGTCTATACCTTATAATTGTATAATAACCTTATATAGTAACAACCATTTATGTGGAAAAAAAATTACGCAAAATTTAGAAAGTTTAAAACCTTTTATGTAAAATTTGTTTTATGTCAACGATATTCAAAAATTTCAATACTTAAACTTTACTGCAAAAACATTATTTGTTCATCTTCGTCAACTCATTACAATTAAAATTATATTTTCATATACAATATCTCAAATCTATAACCTTTTGTTAGTTTTCGTCATCCAATTTATCACCTTAAAGATTTACCCATTTCAACTGCATATCCTATCTTCCAACTCCAAATATTTGACAAATGTAATCAAAATGAAATCACTCAAACAATTTAAGCTTAGATTTAAAAAATTCATCTATGTATATCGACGAATCAATTAAACTTGGTGTACTATTTTCAGCTAATAGGTAACATAAACCTTACTAAAAGGAGATAGCGTCGATGTATTAGTTTTTTTATAAAGTTGTAACCTAAAAAATTAATAAGTTTACTACAATATATTTAATTGTTGCTTTATTGATCTCCACAATAATTATTAAAAGGAAACAAAAAAACATAATAAGAAACCAAAAGTGAAAATTTGATGATAGAAAGAATGCATAGTTACCAAATGGAAGGATAATAGTAAGAGCAGTGGGTGTGGGCTTACGTGGCGTCAATGTTCTTGGATGACAACACTGAGCCTCGGTGTTCTCCCACCCCGTGCTGGTGTTCTCATCGGTGTTCTCCCAAAATTTTGAAGTCGTTGTCCATATACAAACATTGGTACCCATCGACACTCTCTATTTTTTTGTTTTCTTCTCCACTTTTCAAATAAAACAAATAATTATATGCACCAGAACACTGTCCAGAACACTGTGAATAATTTTTTACCACATCACAAAATCCTCAGTTTCAACATTCTACAAAACACTGTCCAGAACACCATTCTTCACACCCCGTGCTCTAAAGAATTTAGTGAACACTTTGACCATTAAAGTAAATTCTTTTGTTAAATAATTTAATTCTTTATTATATTTATTAAATAGTGAAACAACTATAGGTCACACATGTAAAGTCTAGGCGTCTGTAGTGTCTTAAGATTAATAAGTTTGGTGATATTTTGCATCATCTATTAAATCTTTAGAACAATATTTACAGTACTAAAATTGAAACAATTCTTTTATTTTTTAGCTTTTTTATGAATTAAAAATAAAAACTATGCATGAAAGATAAATAAAAAGATTTCCTTTCTTTTTTTTTCTCTCCCTTGTAATACACAACTCAACTTAATGACTCATTTGTACTAAGCTAATGGTATAATTTGCGGTCATAATTTTTTTTTGTAAAAACTTATCGTTAAATAATAAAAATATCTAGTAGTGTTTTTTTCCATATCGAGTAAACTGATTAATTTAAATTTAAAAGACACCACTTTAATCAAAATGGGTGCTTGAAAATTTATTTAGGTAACTTATAAACAATTTACAAAATATATTTATAGATAATTTTTTGTTAAACCGAGTAAAGCTAATGACCCAAAATTTTAAGGAAAAATAATTTTTATATATTTATATAGCTTTGTTGTAAAAAAAATAATTAAAATAATAATAAAAAAAACTTTACTATTCATATAATAGTAAACTCCATTCATGTAACACCCGGTCAAAAAGTCAAATTTTCGCGCCAAATTTAATCTTTAAATAATTGTATTATTATATGCAATTACAACCAAGTGATCGAAAACTTCATATATTTTTATATAATAGACAAGGATTATTTAATAATCACAATTAAAACGAGCTGAGACCAAATTACATTTTTGTAATTCAAGTGAAATGTTTTCATTTAAAAATATTTACGAAATAATTTGAACAAAATTATAAATGTAACATATTAAATTTGTATAAAAATCGGGTATGAATATATGGGTATTTTATACTGCGAATTGGAGACGAAGTGGGGGAAAATACCCTCCCCTTTCCCTTTGGTCAGCCGCCCCAGACACACCCTAACCCCCCCCCCCCCCCCCATTCTTATTTCCTTTTCATCCAAACACCCACACATCTCCATCTCTTTTATTTCTTTCAATTCTTCACCACCACCACCACCAACAATAATTAACAACAACATCATCATCATCACTATTATTTTCGGAATCATCATCAACAAGAGCAACAACAAGCATCCATCATCATCATCTTCATCTTCTTCATCTTCAAGATCCACCATCTTCATCCTCAAACCCTCGATCTTCAAATCGTAAGGATTTCTTCACTTTTTCTTAAGATTTCTTGTTAAAAATACTTAATATATCATGTATTAACTTTATAACAACAAGATTCGGCCTAAAAATGGGTGAGATTGCGTTTTTGGGTGAAAGCCCGTCGAACAGTTGCAAGTGTCGCCCACAGACCTGCAGTATAGCGTCACTTGCCTAAGTGACGCATATAAGTGACGCATCCTAGTGACGCCTCTAAGTGTCGCCCTTAGTGACGCCCGTAGCGTCACTTCCCCAGTGACGCCCAAGTGACGCCAATCTTAAGTGTCGCCTATAGCGACACTTGCCTAGTGTCGCCTAAAACAGAAAATACACATTTTTTTTCACTAAGTGTCGCAACTCAAGTTTTACCGCCTAATATTACTCCGAAATGAAATTTCGGAGTGTTTTCAATAAAGCAATATAGTAGAAATAAAAATTTTCCAAGCTGACATGGCAGCTCGACCCCAGCCAGGGGCTCTGCCCCTTGGACCCCGCTATCAGGGGCGCTGCCCCCGAACTCCCGTACACAGTTTACAAACCTGAACGACAAATGAACACATACACAACTCGCTTAGACAAACTGATTTGTCTCTTACTTATATAACCTTACGTGTTTAGGACACTAGGAGGTTACCATTCAGAAGACACACGTATCGTAGGATCGCTAACAACTCACAAGTGAGTTTCATAGCCCCACTCTTTCAACTGTTTTACTGTTTTCAGGGTGAGACGCATGCTCAATTACTGTTTTTGAATTATAAGCCAATCTTTTATAATTCACACGTTTCTATGATACTGTTTGGAAATACGAATGTGTAATAGTTAGGGTTTACACCCAATATATTGTTATGGAACAACACCACTGTTTAACCTAGTTAGGTTACCATTGTACACCCTTAGATTGTTGACCAACAATCACCATTACCTGACTTGGTTAAGTCACTATTATACATTGACCTTATTGTCATGGGATAACCTTATTAACTACAATAGAACTGGTTAGTTCCACCAATACAGGATTAGTTTTCTTTTAGGAACTAAGACTGCACATACGTTCAGGATGTCGAAATTGGAATTGAACTCAAGTAAACAACAACCCAAGATTTCCATATACATGATAGGCTAAGACTAGGAGTATACGATGGTATCGTATGCTAGTATATATTTCTTATACTGATACCAAAACAACTAGGTGATGAGTTGTCATACCTAGGCGTATTGCAACACAACCAATGGTTACGTACTGTATATACATACTTAGCTATAATAAATCAATTTCATGTGCTACATACTACTCTATCTGAGGTATATGTTGGTTCAACTTATATATATATATATACACACATGCTTGTACTTCAACTCGAGCACTTGGTGCCACCTACAATTTAGTTATGCATATAGATATACATACACGCATACTAACACAATCGAACTAGTCGGACATGTCGTTGTACTGTCGGCTCAATTTACTCAAGTCGGGCATGTCGTAGAACTGCCGGCTCAATTACAAACTTTGGTTGCGAGCAATTGGATCGATGCCAGATAGGCACAAAACGATGCCACGGTGAGAAGTGCGCACAAAACGATGCCACGGTAAAGTGGGCACAAAACGATGCCACGGTCTTGCAGTGGGCACAAGTACGATATCGCGGTAAAGCGATACACTCGATGGATGGGCGGGCTTATGCTCGTGATCCACACACACCTGCGGATGGGCGAGCTTATGCTCGTGATCCGTACAATTAACGGATCGGCGAACTTTCGTGCGAGGCCGTCAACTCAGTATTTGTTTAAATACTCAAACATAGTTCTGCGGAAACTACAAATAACTGTTGCCGGATGCAATACAATGAACATTCAAACATAGTTTTGCGGGAACTACAACCAACTGTTGCTGGATGCAACACAATAAATACTCAATCATAGTTCTGCGGGACTACAATCAACTATTGCTGGATGCAACACACTATGCCAAGTGGCACACCAATTATTACGCAACATCATATGACGTAGTCATACAACTACTCAATAGTCCTTAGGCATGTTTTGCCTCACATTAATAGATTACTTAATACCCGAGAGGTATCCAGCCATGAATGCCTCAATGTTATGTACTTAGGTACACATCACTGTCCCTTAGGTATGAGATACCTTGTAGGACGTATACACATTGGTGTTACAACTTTATAACAATACATATCAGAATCGCAGATTCTGAACTACTTTTCAAAACATAAAAGGTTTTATATTTTATGTTTTAACTAACAAACCTATGAACTCA
Organism: Pseudognaphalium luteoalbum; assembly: GCA_963422505.1. Taxonomy (NCBI): domain Eukaryota; kingdom Viridiplantae; phylum Streptophyta; class Magnoliopsida; order Asterales; family Asteraceae; genus Pseudognaphalium; species Pseudognaphalium luteoalbum. The sequence goes on from OY730192.1 coordinate 3,964,178, forward strand.
CCAGCTTTATAGCTGACTCGTTTTAGCATGTGTTCTCAGGTGCCCAGCAGGATTAGGATTGCTACAAGATAAGCTAGCCCGAGTCGCATATTTTCAAACAACGGGGACCACTCTGCATTTACATTTGTATTTTCAAATTATGTAATTGAAACTTTTATTAAACTCGCAACGTTGTAAACGTTCTACTTTGGAAAATGTATAATTATTTTCAAACATCTCATTTAGAGTCGTTCATTATGTATCTTATGCTGTAATATTTGATTTGGTAACACCCGATCTGACCGCTTCCACAAATCCGAAATTTGAGGGTGTTACAATTCACCCTCCTGGTGAATGTTGGAGTGTACTAAAATATAAACCATTCTTTTATTCTTTAGCTTTTCTATGAATTAAAAATAAAAACTATGCATGAAAGATAAATAAAAAAATTTCCTTTCTTTTTTTCTCTCCCTTATAATACACAACTTGACTTAATGACTCATTTGTACTAAGCTAATGGTATAATTTGCGGTAAAGTGTTTTTTTTTTTTTTTGAACTAATGATCAAACAAAAAAAAAATTATCATTAAATAATAAAAACATCTAGTAGTGTTTTTTTTCCATATCGAGTAAACTGATTAATTTAAATTTTAAAGACACCACTTTAATCTAAATGGGTGCTTGAAAATTTATTTAGGTAACTTATAAACAACTTACAAAATATATTTATAGATAATTTTTTGTTTTACCGGGTAAAGCTAATGACCTAAAATTTTAAGGAAAAACAATTTTCATAAATATTTATATAGCTTTGTTGTAAAAAAAAAACAATTAAAATAATAATAAAAAAACTTTACTATTCATATAATAGTAAACTCCATTCACCCTCCTGGTGAATGTTGGAGTTTTCAATGTTTTTATCGGTCAATGTGATGTATTGATTAACACTAAAATATTATTAGAAACTATTAACGTGACGTTGGGTTAACATTCAAATTTGGAGAATTTGACACTATGTTAGTGACTAGGCTTTAAAATAAGCATTTTATAGAGTGTAATAATATATAATCCATTCGACCCATAATAAGTGTTCACAATCAGTTTCCCATTGAGTTAAAGAAATTACATAGTAGTAGTAAATATACACTTTTACCCATACTTTTTGTATATACTCTCATTTATTAGTTTTGAGAAAATAAATATTAAGTGTAACATTATAACGGTAATATGTAGATGTTTATTTTAGAATAAACTAAAATGAAAAGATACACTTATATTGAGACGAAGAGAGTAAAAAATGACTCCTTACAATCTACTAATACTGTTAAACAACGTTTTGAAAACCGGTTCAACTGGCTCCGATCCGACCGGTTGAACCGGAAAATTTGAAGATTCCGGCCGGGATGGAACCGGTTTTGGGCCTCCGTTGACTGGTCAACGGACCGGCGGTCCAATCCGGTTTTGACCGGTTTTTATTTTATATTTTTTAATTTGGTCCGATTTTGACCGGTTTTGAGGTACCGGTTGAACCGAAACAAGAGGGGTATCCGAACCGATTCAAAAACCGATTTTCAAAACACTGTTGTTAAAGAGTCTTCAATGTTGAATATAAAAACTATTAAGAAGAATTCACAATTACCTATTTGCACCTCTTAATCTTCTAAATATGAAGTACTTAACCTATAAAAGTTTTTATTTCAAATATAATATTTTGCATATTTATATTTATTATTGTAATAAGAAAATTATTGTATTCCTTCCATCTTAATTTATTTGTCCATCTATCATTTTGTTATGTCCCAAAATAATATCATATTTCAAAAGTAAAAAATTAAAATGCTTGAAAACAGTAAAGATGAAATTTAATTGGTGATTAATAGTATTTTTAAACCGTGTGTTGATTTCGGTGAAATAAGAGTATCTAATTGTAATTGTAACATTATCTTCAAAAGGAAGAAGAAATAAATGCTATATACCACGAATCATGTATGAGATGTTGTTTAACATATATACCATCTCACATAACACAATAATATTGATTCCTGGGTTTTGATAACTATTATTTTCAGCGGATTTCGTTAAAGTTACTAAACAAGTAAATATAATAATTTAACCATTATCAAAGGCTAAATGTTCACTAAATACTACTGCAATTAACTAGTGACACAGACACAGGTTGTTCCTACCTTCGTGTAAATTGTAGTAGTTAGAATTAATTAGGGATGGCAAAAGGACCCGAATCCAACGGGATCCCTGAACCCCGAACTTTTCGAATCGGATTAGGGATGACATTTCGGATTTTGGGACGGATTTTGAGGCACCAAATGGGGATTCTTATCGGGTTCGGATTGGGGAACGAGTATTATCATTTCCGTCCCGCCCCGCCCCAAAATATATACTAATATATATATATATATATATATATATATATATATATATATATATATATATATATAACAACAAAACCTATTACTATATGTTATCTTGATTATTGTGTTCATTTGTATTTAAAAAGAAAGAAAAAAGATTTTGATTATTGTGTTCATTTGTTTTTAGAAATTAGAATATTTGAGCATTTTGTAAAGATTTTGGTAATTCTGAATTGTAAACCTATTACTATATGTTATCTTGATTATTGTGTTCATTTGTTTTTAGAAAAAAAAAAAAAAGATATTACTAGCGAGAATAGCTAGATAATATTGTAAAGAAAATCAACAAAAACTTCGAATTTAGAGTATTATCAATGTGGAAACAGTGTTAAGACATCGATGTCTCCGGTGGGGGACTCCGATCCCCGTTAGGGTTTGGGGGAACTTATATCCCCAATGGGGTGCCACGATAAAATCCCCGTTGGAGTTTGGGGAAGGTATGGAGATATTTTTGATTAATGGATTTGGGGATGGGGTTATCACTCTCCGCCTCGAACCTGCCCCAATGCCATTCCTATAATTAGGCTATGTTTGGCACACTTATTTTTTGAGCTTATGGGAGCTTGTAGCTTATGGTTTTCATAAGCTCCGTTTGACTAATAAAATTTTAAGTAGCTTATGGTTTCCATAAGCTCCAAAACCATAAGCTACTTAAAGTAGCTTGTAGCTTATGGAAGATGAAATTACATAAATACCCTTCAAATAATTATATTCATCTATTTAAATTAATATATTTGTCCTTTTATGTCAATTTACATTCATAAGCTACAAACTCCAGCTATTCTACCAAACACAAATATTACCAAAGCTCCAGCTACCAGCTCCAGCTCCAGCTCCAGCTACCAGCTCTAACTACTTGCGCCAAACATACACTTAATGTAACTTATTCCAACCTAGTAATTGTTTGATATAACCAACTTAACTAATTAACCAACACTATCTTCGATTTATTAATATTTAATTTAATATTTTAAAAAATACCCAAAACCACCCTTTGGGTTTTTTTTTTTGACTATACTTCAGAAAACGATCTTTTGACTTGATCACAATACATTGTCTACAACAAAAAATTAGGGCAAAATTATCACCAGCCGAAACAGTTAAACTGCATGTATGATTGCACCTGAATGAATAACGAATCCAATTTACAGGTTCTTCCGATAGACGAACAGAGGGATAATTTCAGTAACCGTCATGATCATCATGAATCTCACGATGAAGTTCTTCCGCCTGGAATTTCAGTTGCAAAATTCGATTATTCAATTGAGAATCATTTCAAAATGATGAATAAGATTTTAGAGCTCGCAGGAGAATCAGAATTCGAGTTGGATCAAACGGAAATTAACCGAATTTCGTCCTCCACCTCTTTCATAACGTAATTCTTCTTCTTTTCATTTTTTATTTTTTAGATATAGTTTTTGTTAATATGTATCTATATCTCAGTTACAGTCAGTTAGTGAGTTCATATTTTCACTTAATGTTATCCTAAATTACAAAATTACCTTAATTAATCTGGCCGAGATTCCTTTGACTCAATCTTAGGAAAGTCAAATGCCCTAGAAATTAAGGAAGACCTCTAATTAAATTGAAGTCATAAAATAAAATAATTTGGATTTTGCTAAATAAAGCCCTTAGGGCTCTTCTTAAGCCTTTAAGACATGCTTTAAGAGTTGTACTAAACTAATAACTAACACTCTCTCTCCTTTTGAATTTAGGTTGACTCTGAATTTTAATTTAAGGTACAAATAATATATGCACGTTAATGAAAGCCCTTAGGGCTTCATTTAGCAAAACCCAAATAATTTTGCTGTTTTTAGTTATCTTTAACATGTCTGCTTTTTTTTCTTTTGTTTTTGGTATCAATTATATGCTTGAAGTTACAAAGAAATAGTAAACGAGAGTAGAAAAACATGAAAAGATTGAATGTATGTAGGCATTTTGCGGAGATGACATTTAGACTGACTGACTGAGCATATCATTTTTGTACTATCATCAAGCTTGCTATCTTTTAACGTGTGTGCCTTTTTAGGTCATGTTGTTATATTGAATTTGAGGTACTAATTGGCAGTACTTGTACCTACGTTAGAAAGATAAATAAAATAAAAGTTGATCACTGATGAAAGCTGGACAATAATCATCAACGTAAATAATTATCAATCGTCTTTTCATTGTTTCTTAGCTTTTGTGACTGTATATCTATATATTTTGCAGTATTAGTTTATTTGTTTGAGTCACACAACTTGATTTAAAGTTTTTGATGATTACAGAGATTGGAGACATTTCTGTTATGAACCTCGAGCTGTTAGGTTTGCTTGTGAAAGCGGAACTCCTGGGAGGAAAGATGTAACTGATGTGATAAATCTATCTCAATTTTCTTCTGCAACTGTTCCTAAGGTGAAATGGTTGTAATCAACAAAAGTGTCAATCTTTATATTTAAAATTTATATTAACTTTGGCTAAATATCGATGCAGGACATATCATATGGAAATAGGGTGTCATCAAATTTGAGGTCTGTAATCATTCTGTCTCTCTCTCTAGTTATGTTTCCCTAGCTTTCGAGATTTATACATAGGACAAAAAATTCTGTGCGTTGATGATCTTGGATACTAATGCACATCGGAAGGAACCGAAGGATATGATCTGGATAAAATGATATACTCCCTACTTAGTGTATGTTGCATGTAGATCTTGATTCATTATTGTTGGTGAGGTAAAAGTTCATGATGTAATAAGTCTTGTATTTATAGATCTATACTAAGTAACCTAACATCTGATTGCTTTTTGTGCCCATTTGAAACTTACTCATATATGCAGCAATAGAGGATCAGTTTCAAATGGAGAAGTGAATAAAGATATATAAGTTCCATGGTAACTAGAGAAAAATTATAAGCAAGTATATGCTGATAAATTGTAATGGCAAAAATCCTTTTCCAGCCCCTTGCTACGGACATGCCATAACTTCCGATGTCCTTGTTTCTAGTGTAGTGGTCGTGAACTTTGTTTTTTCTTACCTGTTTACTCATGCTTAAATTGATTGCTTGAACCAATCAGTTATGTAATATACATAATTTGAGCTCTATCAGCTATGACTTGAACGAGTCGTTGTTTGCACCTTGCAGCTTTTGCTTTGTTAAATAGTATAGATGTGAGTCCCAAAGTATCATATTATTCTTCCATAGATGTTATCTTATTAAATCTTGTTTCAGAAAAGATTTTGTGATGTACGTTGGAGGACTTGTGTGGGCGATGGATTGGTGTCCCAGAGTTCATAAGAGGACTGATTGTGATGCTAATCTTGAGGTATTGCTTACTGACATGCATAGTATCTCTTATAAAAATACACCCTGGTTTGTTTATGTGATCTTAAACATTCAACCACTTTTTTCTGTAAGTGATTACCGAGTTCACCGTCAATTCTGCCTAGAAAATTGTTGTTTGCTTGATCGGCATCAGTTAGAAAATATGATAATACCTTTTTCTAAGCATTTTTCTACTTATGGCGGTGATAATACATTTTTCTATTTATGGCGGTGAAACTCATCCATTCCTAAGCATCATAAATGTTTAAAACTGAATCTCGTGAACTTCAACCAAGTGTGGGTAACATGTTCAGGTGATCAAGGTTTTAGATTTATATGGGTTATTTTGATAAATATATTTTTCATCCCCTAAAATAACTATACGTTACTTTTAACAAAATATATCTTATCAGGTTGATTTTGACTAGTGATCTAAGATTCGTGTTGGCTGTCATATTGTACATAACTAATAACACTGTCCTATATTCATTAATTGTTTCAGTTATAATTTTATTGTAGTTCATTGCGATTGCTGCCCATCCTCCTGAGTCACCAACTCACAAGATTGGTGCTCCCCTGACTGGAAGAGGTGTCATCCAGATATGGTGTCTTCTGAATCCTGATGTGGAAGATCATGATGTGATTTCTCCACTCAAACAGAAATCAAAGAAGAATTTGAGTAATAAAACAACAAAACCTGAAGATACTCAACCAAAGAGGCCAAGAGGGAGACCAAGAAAGAACCCTGTCAATGAATCAGCTCAAGTTCCGGAAGACGCTAACACGAATAATGAAACTAGTGCACCAAAAAACCCAAGAGGAAGGCCTAAGAAGAACACACTAAAATCAGTAGATAACTTTGATGGCAGTAACAAACATCTTAATTCACCTTCTAATACTTCCATAAATGATACTTGCAAAGATCAGAATACTCTTGTAGCAGTTTCAATAGATCAACAACAGGATACTAAGGCTATTGAGATTATAGATTTTAATTCGGCTAAACCTGTTCAACCCATAAGAAGTGTTAAACCGCAGCAACAACAAAAACACCTGGATGGTGACAGCCAATATCCGAAACCTCTTGCGATAAAGTTCCCTGATGATTCATTAAAATTGCTACAAGTAGATGGAATATCTCATGAGACTGAAGTTGTTTCCTTTGAAGATGATGGTAGTAAGCACAGTGATTTAGTAGCAGTACGTTCCCATAAGGACCAACACAAGGAACCTGGAGGCCGTGACTCAGAGGTTTTGAAATCTAGTAAACCACAAAAACGTAAAGAAGACAAAAATAAACCAACAAATGAAGCTGTACATTATTCAAATTGCAGTAATGGGCAAGTAGATGCTCTTGCTATCCAACTAACTGAAGATGGAAGTTCTGGTAAAAGACAGGAGCTAGTCACCGAGAAGGGTTCTGATCGAAAGCGGAAAAGTGATGACAAAGGAGATCCTGAAAAGTCTGCATCGACTGGTTTAAAGTCGAAGTTAAATAAATGCAAACTGAGGTTAAAGGGTCAGGATTTTATGCGGTCAGGTGCGTATGAAGCCCATCCGTTATCCCTTGAAACTTATCCGGATAATTGCCACGTTCCTGTGGATGTTGCTTCGCCTAGGCTCCTAATGTGCCTGGCTCACAATGGTGAAGTTGCGTGGGATGTTAAATGGAGACCATTTGAAACACGTGCTAATTCTAAACATAGAATCGGGCAACTTGCTGTCTTACTTGGAAATGGAGCTCTTGAAGTGTGAGAATTCTCCTTTATTCGTCAGTTGGTTCTTTATCTATCTTCTTTTCTCTCGGTTATTTTTCTTTCTTTCGTTTGTCACACTTAAAAGTTTTACATGCAGGTGGGAGGTTCCTCATCCTCGTGCAGCTGAAGCTGTGTTTTCTGCTTGCCAAAAGGAGGGGATAGATCCCCGCTTTATGAAGTTGGAACCCATATTTATGTGTTCAATGTTGAAATGTGGAGATAGGCAAAGGTTGGTAACTCTGTTTTCTTTGCATGGTTTATTTAAATATATTGAAATTTGTAAGAAAGCACATTAGCTTGTTCATATTTCTATTTTGGGAAATATATCGTTCTCACTCCAAAGAAGACTTGAGCTTTCTGAAACCTCTAATTTAGGGAAGGGGTGTCGGGTTTATCTTGCATGTTCATCAGTTTGTAAGTGCCATGTCATCATTGCATCAGCATCATGACAGCAAAATAAGCCAACTTGATCAAAGTTATGGACAAGTCATTGGCCATGTCATCATTTTGACCTGGCATCTGGGTTAGAATCCCCAAATCACACTTTGTTAGATCACTATCAATATATCTGAAATGGCGCCACCTAGGCCCTTCATGCTGTGATTTTAATACTATGTTTAGTGCAATTGTGTGGATGGAGTCTTTGAAAGAGCTAGCTGTTCAATTTCTTTGGATATGATTACCAAGTCTAATCTCACTGTTGAAGGATTATTATTCGTTCCTTTGCTAAGAACTTCATTTTACATATGTATTGTTCTTGACATCATTTTTCGTATGTGATGTGATTACAGCATTCCCCTAACAGTGGAGTGGTCAACTTCATCTCCTCATGATCTTATTCTGGCTGGTTGTCACGACGGGGTGGTAAGTTTAGCATCGTGTCTAAAATTATACTGCATGTAGAGTTTATTCATATGTATATATGTTGGTATCTGTTTACCCTTTCTACTATCATGATATCTCCTACATGTTTGTACATGTCAGCATTGCATCAAAAGGTAACATAGGTAGAACAGGCATATAGTGACCTATTGGGTCTAAGTCAGATATCTCTTTACTTTCAGGTCGCTCTTTGGAAGTTCTCTGCAAATGGTCCACTGAAAGGTACTCATGCTATATATCTACTCTGAACTAGGAACATGTGCGGCACTGCTTGTATCTTCTGCTCTAGGCAGGTTTTTTATTTGTAATATAGTATAAGGTAGCAGTTAGATTACTCAGGATTTTATGCATGTATCCCTAGAAAATATTTCAATGTTACATTGTTCCTTCAACTAGTTTGTGATTCTGCGATTTCAGTTTTATGGTTCATGGTTTGCAGATACCAGACCTTTGCTCTACTTCACTGCGGATACAGTTCCTATACGGGCATTAGCATGGGCACCAGTGGTCAGGTCAGTGATTCCAAATTTACCTCAATATATTTCACATAAGTCTTTTATCAAGTTCCAGGCCTTTTTTGTTTCAAATAAGTTTTCTACAATTTATTTTCTAGGTAATTGTGGTAAATGGCATCTTGGGCCCAATGATTTAAAAGTTATCCTCAAAATATGCATCTTCTTGAACATTACCTTGGTGCTTGTAGTTAGGCGTTTCATCATCCATTTATTGGTTTATAGCCTAATCTGTCATTTGTCCCGGATTTGCGAATCTTGAAAGATTAAAGAGAACACATTCAAACAGAACTGTTCTTTATCAATTTTAACTTTTTTTTATTGTCTTAATTCTATTTACGCATCGTTTATTAATAGCTGCAGTGATTCAGAGAGTGCAAATATTATCGTGACTGCAGGTCATAAAGGTGCAAAGTTCTGGGACCTACGGTAAGGACATATGGTACTTTTCGTGTTGACTTATTCAAAGTGTTACAGTGATATTGACTCTCTTTATATTTAATTCTACAAAGGAATAGCGTTGATGCAAATATCACATCTGATTTTTGTCTTCCGCCTAGTAAAAATCTTTTATACAAGTATATAAACGAAAATTGAGGTCATTTCTAATAACAAAGTCATAACGGCATTATTGGAGTGATAATTTGTTCTCTCAGATGAATGTTGCGTATAATGTAGTTATATATCTTGAAAAGTTGTTCTCCCTTGCAGTGATCCATTTCGTCCTCTTTGGGATGTAAACCCTGTCCAGAGGATCATATATAGTTTGGACTGGCTGCCAGATCCAAGGTATCATATGACCTCCTCATTTATTTCCGTTTTTGCCATCTGTAGTAATTTAAAGTTTTCTAATATTTGTGCCACAGATGTGTTGTTTTATCCTTTGATGATGGAGAAATACGGATAATCAGCTTATCAAAGGCTGCATGTGATGTTGCTGTTACTGGTATACCCTTTGTTGGGACCCAACTACAGGGTTTGCATAGCTATCATTGTTCTTCATCTTCCATATGGAGCGTTCAAGTGTCAAGAGTAACAGGTACCGTCCCTGATATAAAAAATGAAAATGATTTCAAATCAACTGTATTATCTACAAACAATGCAGCTCTGCCTGTTTCTTCTTCCAAGTATCCACATGTGAAATTTACTGCTCAAGGACAAAACTTATTTGTAAAATTATAATATGTAAAAAGAGAAGAGGAGATTGGGTTGTCTTCCTTGTATTGGATTCATATGGTTTCTATTATTGTTTTCTGGGTTTTCTATTAACTACGGTTTTATATTGTTACCATTTTCTCTCTTTGGCATTTAATATATACCTACAAAGGTCCTTTTGGTAATTTGACAATTTACAACTTGATTTTTTAGGCATGGTTGCATACTGCTGCTCAGATGGTACAGTTTTACAATTCCAGGTCTGTGACCTTCTATATTCAAGTGTTCACAACCTCCCAAATGATTCACAATTGCAATAACTTTTAAAAGTTTTAAAAATATGTTTTGGTCAAGTATCTAATATATTAATTAATTACATATGACATGTAGAAAAGGACATACTTCAAGCCAATTTCTAGTTCATGATTCATATTATCAAAATCAACTTCTAGGGTCCATACGTTCATTTGAGTCATTAAGGTACAGTTTTCCTTACATAATTATTTTTGATAGTCTTGAACCTAAGATGCCCGTTTTGAGACCATGAAAATTGAATCATAAACTTGGAATTGCCTCAAGGCATGTCCTTCGAGTAAAATTTTAAGTTAGTGCTGTGTGTGCGAGATTTATGTTGGAGAATCCTATGTGAACATGTCAGATATAACGTACGGAAGATAGCATACCATTGTTTGTTAGAATAACAGAATTCACTTTATGAACTTGAGCAGCTTACAACCAAAGCGGTGGACAAAGATCCTCGGAGAAATCGGGAGCCTCATTATCTTTGTGGAGCTCTTACCATGGAAGGAGAGGTTCTTACTGTTCTTAATCCATTACCTGGCATGCCATTTCCCATGAAGAAATCATCAAATGAATGGGGTAACACCCCGAGATCCAGACGTGGGTTTCTAGCCGTTTCAAATCAAGAGAAGAGAGCCAGAGAACTAGGGTTAAGATGCCGAACACCAGAGGACCAACTCTTAGGTTTGTATACATATCCCTTGGGTAACGAGTCAAAATAGCAAGGGTGAAAACTAGTGACTTTTGGTACTTGTAGGATGGGCGCGGTCAGGTTAATCGGAAACATGATACACATTCAATATGACACTGATCTATGACATTTATATTGTTGCCCATTCCCCTTTTCTATGTTGTTTCTTAGTTCATAGTGGTGGCAAGATCTTCAGGTTGGGTAACGGGTTTGGGTAGAAACAGGTCACTTCCTTTTACGGCTCTGGTCGGGTTGATGCGTGAACACCTTCTATTTTTATTTTACATATTAAAGTAACACTGAATGTGTTAAACACAACCACAATACAATGTGATTGTAAATATCTGAATAAAACGATCTTAGGAGACTGTATGTCGAAAAGCATGTAAGTTTCCTTATTTATGATCAACTAAACATCATTTGTTACCAGCTCTTTGTTACAACAATGATCCCAGGAGCGACCCTGGGTCAGACGATGGCACATTGGTGCCCCCAAAGAGCAAGAACATGGCAAAAGCAAAACTCAGCAGTAAGAAAAAGCCTAGAACAGATAGCAAACAGGCGTCACCAACATGCACAGATGAGGTTCCAGAGATACAGAAAGAAGTGTTTCCTCCAAAGATTGTTGCAATGCATTGTGTAAGATGGAACATGAATAAAGGGAGTGAGAGGTGGCTGTGTTATGGTGGTTCCGCTGGAATCGTACGCTGTCAGGAGATTAACTAACCCAGAATTTGACCACAACATGTAAATCAAGTATGTTGTATGACTTGTAATTTGTAAATAGGAGATACAGATCATACATCATGTTATCAGTGAGTGTAGGACACCTTTGTTGACATATAGAGATGTACATAAACCAGGTTCTAGTTAGGAGGGATTTATGGTATGTTTGGCAAAACTAGCTGTAAGCTGTAGCTGATGGTTGTAGTTGTAGGTTGTAGTTGTAAATTCAAGCTGTAAGTTGTAACTTTTTTCTGTAAAATTGTATGGCAAACTAGCTGTAGCTGTAAAAATGAGCTTTTCATTTAAATTAAAAGCTACAGCTATTACACACCAAACAAGACTTTTATAATTTTTGAAGCTTTTATTTTTAAAAATTAAAAGCTAAAGCTCCTAAAAGCTTCTCACCAAACATAGCCTTAATCCCTATTTTAGCCTGAAATTTCTTAATCAATGTTAATACTAGTAACGGTATTATGTCAAACCAGGGTGAGCTAAAAACCGAAAAACGTTGAAAAACCCAAACTGAAGAGACCTAACCCCAATTCAGAAGCTGGCGATTCTGATTTTCAGTTTTCTGAAAACTGAAAACCGGAACCTATTAAGTTTTCTGCAAAAACCTGTATTTTTAATATCACATGTATCATATGTGTGCTTATATGTATCTCACTCACATTTCAGTCACCAACCACTACCTATTTTCGAGCATCAACGATAAAAACTCATTATCAAACCTTTTCTCAAGGTGATTAATCATTGTTGCAAAAAATTCATTAACACTACTTGTTACCAATATTACAAACTGTAACAGTTTCCCTCTGATTATGGATACATCTTTTTATTAGGTTCATCCTCAATAAATATCACCGATAGATCAAAACACTATATCGAAACTTCAGTTTCCTCAACATTATACATGTACATGGTCACAATGAAAAGCAACGAAATGACCACCCATCTTACACGTCCCGCAACCGAAACGCAAAAAAAATTGGAAGACAAACACCTCTCTTTCTTTCAGTTCATCAATGCATTCGTAGTTGACGACAATGAAAGTGGCTCTTCAGTCGTGTAAGCTCCTTTCTCCTCTTCCTAGCCTCAGTTGCAGCAGTGGTATCGCATAATCTCTTACCTGAGCACACAACTGGAGCTTGGTGAATTTTGAGAATTTGATCATCTCCTATAACCTGTTCACTATCACCAACTGTACCAGCCTTAAGATGATGCAATAACAAAGTAGTATTAGTATCATCATGTTCATGATCAATAAGTGCGTTGCTACTCACAGGTGCAGCAGTCATAGCAACTTTAGGATCTGATTCTCTTGCAACACCGCCTCCATCATGTGCGAACCCATTGTAGTTTGGTGTTTCTGAATTCACTTTTTCAGGAAAGAATTGTTGGCATTCTGTAGATTCATTAGGTTTATCGTTAAGATTGAAAGAATGAGGTCGGTTTTCATTGTTACTGTTTTGGGGAAGAGTAACGACCCATGGGTACGGGAGTAAATAAAGGGAACTCATTGAGCTCCCTTCTTCACATGATGATGTATCGGGTTTATTGGCAATTTGGGATGGGAAGACTAGTCCGGCTGGTGGGCCACATTGTAATTGGACCGAATTTGGCCATACTAAAGGTAAAAATGGTGGTCGGTTGTAGATGATGAATGGAGAATTTGTGGATGATGCAGAAACGGTTGGTTCGTTAGTTGTGATGGACTCTTCTCGGGTTTTGTCAGTTTCTATCTTCGTTACCTTGTTCATCTAAACAGGTTCAATAGTTTGAGTCAGATATGATGCATGTTTTCTCTTGAGCTATGAAATAAGTTTTTTGCAAACTAAGTTATGTTTTTACCTGTTCTTTTAAGCATTTATTCTTAGTCTTGAGATAATCGTACCGTTTTGAGGCGTTGTCTTTGTCCTAATAAATGAAACCATGCTATATTTGAGTAGTTACACGAAACAAATAATTCGACCCGTTTGAGAACCCAAACAAGTAAAATTGATTACAGGAGAAATTACATACCCTTTTTAGATTTTCATTCTCCCATGCTAAGTCAACAGCCTTTCTTGTTAGCTCTTCAAAAACGGCCTTGAATATTTATCATGAACAAAGTAATAAATCATCAACATATACGGATTTCGATGTAATTTATTTTTATGTACCATAAGTTATAAGTCACACAATGCACATAACTTCCCTTAAAAAAATACCTGTCTTCTACGGATCGTCTGTCTAGCGGACTCTCTATTTGCTAGCACCCTACGTATTTTACGTGCCTCCATTTCCTCCTGTTGTTCAAAAAGCATTATTTCAGCTCGATCGGCTCAAACGCATACAACGAAATCAACTTGATCCACAGGGGTACAAACATCTAACTATACCTCGGTTAGATTTTGTCGAGATTTCCTTACACTTGATACGCAATTTGTGGGATACGTAGGATTTAGTCTAAGTTCAGTACTCCTTTCATCCTTCACTGACTTTGCAGTCAATACGCTCGGATTATCTGACCTTTTCGCCATAAAATTTGTTGCATTCTGAATTAAAAACCAAAGAAATGATCAAATCCGATATAAAGATCGTTTAGATAACAACCATACGTACAAGTCCAAATCTGAAGATCCAATGATGGAAAATGGCATATTAACTCTTATGTTTTCTTACTCTATTTGTACAGACTACTACTAATTTTTAAACTTATATCCAAATTCCTCTTACAACAAGGCCATCTTAATTTGTGATTGATGTGATATTGCAACTTACTTATAACACTTGTGTGGTTATGAATATATAGCTTAATGTACGTCCATGTAAATAGTATGCAACTCTAATTAGAAAATTAAATACCAAGATGGGAATATGACTTGCTAGAAAAAGGAAGACAATAAAACCTTGAAATATAATCAAAGACTATATACATATGATGTATGGCCCAACATATGAGGAGACAATTCATTAATGACTGATCATTTTTCTTGAATGCTTTAAAGAGACAGCTAAAGGGACATAAAATCAGACATATAATTCATGTGGTAGCCCACTTACCATATATAGATAGGTTTAATGATACATCTAAATACGGAGTATTGTTTTGATGCTTGATAGAACCATGGTTTGATGTCACGTGACACTTATCCACATATAAATCCAAGAAGAAGATCTAAACTATGATTTGATAGACCAAAATATCTTCTACTCCGTAATTAATCACCCAAACTTAACATTCTAAGATCTAAGACAGTATAAATTTTATGGGGCCTAAACAAGATCTAAACTAGAACATACACAGTATATATTAGGTCTAAAATACCTTTTACTAGCTAGCCAAAATTTTATATGACATTCCTTCATAAACAAGTAACGTATTGATTAAACCTTAAACTTGAAATAATACATAGTGAAATGAAGTAGTAACAATAACAAACCTCATAATTAGAATTAGAATTAGTAGAACAACACTTGGGAAAAGTGTCGAACGACGAGTTAGACTCGTCCTTAACTCGTTCAACAACCGACTCACTACCGTGAGACTCCGACACATTCGTCGAAAACTGAGCTAATCCAGCCAACGCTTCTGCCGCTTCCAACTCAATCTTCACCATCTTTTCATTCTCCGATACCATGATTTGTTACGTTACAAATATTTAAAAATAAAATAAAATCAAGATTCCACCAACTTTCCTTTTTCGGAAAAAAACAACAAGACCCTAGGAGATCTTGCAAAACTAAACGTATAAAAAATCAGCAATACGCTAGAAAATATAGATCACGCGAGACACAAAAATCGTATTATTAAAAATCAGCAAGATGCTAGAAATTACAGATCGCCTGTATATTTCGTGTTATATATAGTTTGCCTTTAAAAAAAAGAAATTACAGATCACAAAAGTAAAACTGTTGCAAGATGTATTCAAAACTAGCTAGCTAGACGCTAAACAATACATGTAATGAGAATCAAAATTCTAGCAAGATGGTAGAAATACTTGTGTAACTCGATAGGGGATATGAAAAGTGGTAATGCAAGTCGGCATATATATTAATAGGAAAGAGGGAATGGAATGAGAAAATAAAGATGACAGATGTCATACCATGGAGATTCATGACGGTTGATGTATGAGGAAATGACACGTATCGAAGAGACTGAGGCCACGTTAGCAATGGTGGTTTACGATTGGGTAACGGCGGCAACAAGGGCACGTGGTGCATTGTCATTTACAAGTGGCCAACAGAAACCATTCTCCTCCTTAATTTCCATGGTACTATTTTTTTATGCACCAATGTTATCTTTTTTGGGTATGCCCATTCCCCAATATAACTTCTATTATTTATTATATTATGATTATGATATGATAATCAAACAAAAGATTTGGCTTCTTGGGAATTGAGATATCTTTGTGGGTAAGCAAAATTCATACTTGTTTGCATCTCAATGGACCAAATTTAGGTAGCAGCTTACTAGGTAGTTAGGTTGCTATATATAGTTTGGTTAAAATGTTAATGGAAAGGGTTTATTATCATCGAGTATGGTTGATCGGTTTGATATAGAGTAAGTGCTAGTGGGTATAAAAGTAATGGATAAATAACTCTAGGGTTATTGTTCAAACGGTATCGTAATACTGTTATCCTTTTGATAATTTGGAGGGTAGAGGTTTTAGGTTTTAAAACGGAGAAATGTATACTTTGTGAATTTGATGTATATATTTGTGACATAGGATATGGAGAAAAGTTCAAAAAAGAATGGTAAAGAAAGGAAGAAGGGAGGAACCAATAGGATTTCTCCATTTCAAATACCTATTTTCACTTCTTTTTTTCAAAGCTAAATATCTCATAAACCGTATACAAATTATAAAAGTTACATATTCGGAATCATCGTCTTTTCTTCTTCGATTATAGATCTAACAACATATACTTTCGACGAAGTTTTTTCTCTCCATTTTTTTGGGTTTTAGAAACTTTTAATGTGAAATCACATGTGATTTAATACTAAAAAATAATCACACCCGCTTATATTTCTGATTAAACTTTATATTCAAATCATTGATGATGTAAAAAGATTAAGATATGAAAAATTAAGGTGTAATCACATGCGATTGAATATCAAACTATCAATCACATGTGTTTAAAGAGTAATAAAATACGGATATTCAAATCATTGACTAAGAATTATACAATCAAGTAAAAATCAAGTTAAAATCATACACGAATTATCATATATCGGTAAATTTCTATTCAAATATTAATTTTTAAATGAAAATCATATGTGATTATATGCAAAATCATATGTGACTATATAACAAATCAATTGTGATTGAGTGCACAAATAACAATCACATGTGATTTTTAATGAAAACTATTGCAATTTTTAATTTTTTATTTATAACTATTAATGTAGGTGAATATTAAGTTATAATAACGTGTTAAGTAACAAATACCATGAATAAATAATCTTGAACATATTTTAACTTTTTATCACAAATCACATATGATTATATTGTGAAATCCGGTAAAAAAAGCAAAGAAAAAAATTTCGTCGAAAGTATATCTTATGACATCTCTAATCAAAGAGAAAAACGCGTTGGTTCCGAATATGTAATTTTTATAATTTATGAACTTACGATTTATGAGATAATTAACCAAGGGGTAGAAGAAAAAGTGAGTTTTGTAGAGAAATGGAAGAATCACATTGATTCTCCTATTATCTACTTTTTTAACATTATAAAAGAACTCATCTGATAGGATATGTAAGTAATTTTCCTTTCTAAAATTCTTTTACTAATAATGAATAAATAAATGTTATAAGTAATATAAATCGGTAGCTCGGAATTGTAATTGTGGACAAATTCTATAAAACCATGTTACTCATATAGTCCAATTTGTTATTTTCACAAAGATTTAAGAGATAAATGTACAGAACTAAATTAACTTCATGTCTTATCTTGTTGACAAATCAGTTTTATACTTTCAATCTTCGTATTACTATTTAAAATTATCTAAAAAAATATTTATTTTAATATTACAACTAATTAAAAAAGATTTTAGTGGGTAAATATATACTATTTGATCGATGAAAAATGTAGTTACTATGAATTTTAAAGCTGTGTGCATAGTCAAAGATGATAAGTCCAATGACTAAATAGTCTAGCGATAAGGGCAACCCATAACTTCCTTTAAGTTATGGGTTCCAATCCAGCCATGAGTATTATTTATCATAAATGTACATATCACCAATAAAGTGCATAACCCACAATGTTAAGACTTCATCCGCGCGAGTTTTGGCTCGGACGCTGTAGTATATGTGATGAAGGTTATTTGCCTGGCGATGTTGAACCTTGTGAGGTTCGATCGTGTTCCATTAAAATATGAACTGTCTTCAATGGATGACCCAAATACCCATTATTTTTACAAGAGGATAAAATAAAGGGTGATGATATTTCCACCATGAAAATTGACAAATCCACCATAACAGTGCATTAAGTAGTCATACTGTACATACAAATGATGCACAGTTATAGTGAATTTATAACGTGACATGAACTTTACCGGACAACATTGGAGAATAAAGCAATTACAGGGACAGAAAACATAATCAGAAATTGTAAAGGACTACCGTGCAATAATAAGACATTAGAGGGACGATTTTCGTACTTTATTCAAATTCCTACGTAAGGAAAACAGGTTAGTGAATAACCCACCCGAGGGACGATTTACCCTTTTTTTTAACCCACCCGACCCGTTAATCCGCTTACAGATTACACACAGATAAACCCTCACGATCTTTGCACCGGGGATCCATCCGTCTTCAACTTCTGAATTCATCAGGTAACCAATTTATTTCACCAATTTCAATTTTGCTTAACATCCCCAATTCCTTATTTTTTAATTTCTTTTTAGGTCTCGTTATCTATTCTGTCACTTAAAGCGTTTGGATATGAATTTGTTTCTTGATTTTGTGTTCGTTTTCATCTTTCTAGGGTTAATTTGACATATGAGTACTGTTGCACTTTTGTCTGAATTCTTAATACTTGAATATGTAGCCCTAATTTAATATTACTATACTCGTAACGATAGCTTGCAAATTTTTATATTTGTCATCATCTTTGAAGGTCAGTGTGAAGTGAGATTGTAAATTATGGTCAGGTATGTTAAAGCATTTAAGATAATTTCTATATGCAATGATTAACAAATTAGCTTCCAAATTTATGCTGATGGTCACAAACACTATTGCTTCGGAACGTGTCAGAATGGCTAACATGTTCAGGATTGAATCTTCTGATATGGTTAAGTAATGATGCCCGTGTACTGTGGGCAAGCGATTTCAGCGTTTTTAAAGTATCATGAACCCCTGTCTAATCCGTATACCCATCATTTTTTGTTCCGTAGCTCTGATATTCTCATGTGTTTGAGGATGTGACGGAGTTATGTAACATTTTTTAAGAATATCAATTAAAGCAACACCAATTCTAAGCAATCAACGCAATCCCAGCTTTTCTTATGCCTGTATTGATGTTGGCTTTTCCAAAAGATAAATGAAACTGATTCTTCCCTTTGTAGTCTGTCCTATTTGTGCTTACGATGTTTGAATCTCATTCCCAGTATTTAAGAAGTGTTAACATGATAATTGTGATTTGCCATGATGTTAACTAGCTTATTATTGTTAGTTTTTGAAAAGATTAGCTGTATTACTATAGTTGTTATATATGTATGCTGGTGATCACTATCGTTCCTTTATTCAGATCATACATAATTATTCGTTCATTGTATTAGTATTATCTATCGCAGTTAGAAGAATGCCTAAAGTGAAGACGAATCGCGTGAAGTACCCAGAGGGATGGGAACTCATAGAACCGACTCTTCGTGAATTACAGGGAAAGATGAGAGAAGGTTTGGTTGTTTTCATTTTCTTTTTATTTTTATCTTATTCTTTACTGGTTCTATTTTCAGCATTGTACTTATGTGATATGCAATATAACTGGTCAGCTGAGAATGACCCACACGATGGGAAAAGAAAATGTGAGACCCTGTGGCCTATTTTCAAGATCGCACACCAGAAGAGTCGCTACATCTTTGACCTTTACCATCGTAGGAAAGAAATCTCAAAGGAACTTTTTGAGTTTTGCTTGGATCAAGGGTATGCTGACCGTAATATCATTGCCAAGTGGAAGAAGGTGAGCCATTTTGTCCAATTGCAATAAAATACTAAAGTAGTTTGCAGTGTTCACATTAAATTTTGATTTTCTCTAATTGCTTTGACAACTATTTACTAGTTTATTACTCATCAGCATTAACTAGCAGGGTCAATAACTATCCGGTAAAACGATCATGAATAAGCGATATAAATTGAATTGCTACAGTGTTCATTGAAGGCTTACATGTTATCTGAATATATCGGCTTAGGTCATGTGTAGGTTCCTAATACCTTAAATTATGAGATTTATTGTATTGTGGGATATAAAAAATGTTGTGTTTAATTAATTAATTAATTCCTTTCTCATTTAGTAGTTAATATTTTACAATTTTTCAGGGTGAAACATTGGTTAGTTTAGACCTGCCATTATTAATAAATGTTTAATCGGTGAGAATGTGTAGTTGAAGTAAGCGAGTTAGAGTAATTCCAAATACTTAAGTTACAAGGGATTTGGTACTTGGACTAAATACTTGATACGAACCTAGCCCATACTAGGCCCATATTGAGTCCATAAGCCCAAATGTAGAACCTACTTCCAAAAGCTAGCTTGAAGGAGGAGGGGGCACTTAGACTTATAATCCAATACATGGCCAATGTGGGATCATAACAATACCCCACCCTTGAAGAGCCAACGTCCTCGTTGGTCACGGCTATGTTGATCACGGTTGGCACCCTCTTTTCGGGTCCAAGCCACCACTCCATAGGCCACCACTCTGAGGCCTTGTTGGTCACGCTTGGCATCCTCTTTCGGGTCCAAGCCACCACTACATTGGCCACCACTTCGAGGTGTTGGGATCTTGAAAGATAGGGATGGCTCTGATACCAATTGATACGAACCTAGCCCATACTAGGCCCATATCGAGTCCATAAGCCCAAATGTAGAACCTACTCCCAAAAGCTAGCTTGAAGGAGGAGGGGACACTTAGACTTATAAGCTACCAACCATTCCCATACATGGCCAATGTGGGATCATAACAATACTGTATAACATAGAATATAGTAGGGCGTCAGAAATGATAAGAATGAATTGATTTATATCTGCAAATGGAATCAGATTGCCAATATTTTAAAAAGTAATATGTTATAACTAATACAGATTTTTATATTTACTTTCGAATTTCAGCCTGGATATGAACGACTTTGCTGTCTGAGATGCATTCAGCCACGTGATCACAACTTCCAGACAACGTGTGTTTGTAGAGTGCCAAAGCACTTGCGTGAGGAAAAGGTTATAGAGTGTGTGCATTGCGGGTGCAAGGGATGTGCAAGTGGAGATTGATTAGTTATTATGCACCAAACATGCTGCTGATGCAGTTGTTTCTTTGGAGTGGTTGTCAACATCAACATGTATTGTTGTTAAAAGGCTATCTGAACCCTCACTTGCTTGAGCATTGTTAACCATGTTTTACTGGAACTGTTTGGTATAGAATGGTTATGTCATGTATGCTATTGCCTGTGTTTTAGCTTAGAAGCATTGACTTTAACCTTTACAAATCTCCATTTGTAAAGATGACAAAATGGGTGGTCCGGTGGGTTGTGTAACTGGTAAAAGTGGTTTCAGGTCATTTAAACTGGAGGCGATGAGAAAACCTAATAAGATACTATTAAAGGGCATCAATCAGATGTGGAGTAATGGTGTATAATTCGTTTGGGTTGAACTGTTGAAGTGGGTTGTTTATAGTGTTGGTGATTGAAACAGGTTTGGCTACTCGCTATCCGTTCATTCAACGAGTCTATCATTAAAAAAAAATGGTCGAAAAACTTTACCTTTTTGATGAACAAATAAGGCAGCATCAAAGAAAACCTCTTGAAGATGTTATTAGCTAAGTATTTTGATATGATCTGTTTAATATGAACACACAACTTAAATAAACTCATTTCAGAACATTGATGTTTCTCTGTTGTCATATGCAACTCTTATTGCTTTGCCGTTTACACATATGCACATACCACTCCGGTGTGATCAAATCGAAGCTCATCGACACCAAAATATTCATTTGAGAATTGATAATAGACATATTCAAAAGGAAAAAAAGATATAAATCATGTCTTCTGCATATGTTGTTATCTGTTATCAGGATTTTGCGAAAAGAACAAAGAAAAAACATGAAACATCCTCCCTGACTTCTAGTCTAGTAATATCCACCAACACCCCTCCTGCCTATTGCTTGCCTTCTGCTTTTGGAAATATACAAATCAATTCTGATGTTAATTTCTTCATCAAACTCATACCACTTATCCTCGTCAATAGGCGACACTCGTCCCAACCCCAACGAACTAAAACTACGCTGGACTTCATCATACTCAGAAACATCATAATCTCTACTACTAGTACTACTAATCCTCTCAGATGTTGTTCTAAGTAGGACCGTAGCTTTATGGTCACAATTACCATGACTAATAGTCCAGTAATTCGTACCAAAGCTGTGTGGTGGCGGAGCTTGTGGGGGGAAACCACTCATATTTATGATCGGCCCAATTTTTTCGTCTAGAATGACCATTCTTTGGACATATACCGCCCTTGCTCTTCGGAGTAATCGTATTGGTGCACCCATGTAATCCATTAACTTCATTTCTTTCATCTATTGTATGGTTAATGTTTTGACAACAAAAGCTAGAGTACTAGTAATGTTATAGATTGTAAGTAATATTATGTTGTATGGGTATTGTGGTTGGATCTATAAGTTTAAAAAAGAGAACTTTGATGTTTGTTTGTAAGTGATATAAAAGGTCAGATGGTGTTATTTACAAGTGTCCTCATTAACTTATTTGATTTATGTATAGATACTCAAATTTGAATTGTTTCATCTATATCACAATCTAATTTACAATTCACTAATTTTTAGTTGTGTTCAAATCTTTATATATTGTGAACCTAAGCTATAGTTTTATCGAATCAAGTTTTAAGAATGTCGTTTGGGGTAAGTGCATAAAAATGCAATTAACTATGACCTGACATTCATAGTATGTATCAAAATATTCACATGTACATTGTGTGTAATAAACTCATTATTTCTTGCCATTGTATGTATTTTGGTAACGTGTCAACTTGTAAAGATGACACGTGACACCTTGTATAGATGACACACGGAAAAAATACCGAAAATTACTTTCTTACACACAATAGAAACCCAGGTAGTTGAATACACACAATGAAAATTACTTACAATAACATGAAATAACTAGTTTCTTATACACAATGGAAACCCGAGTAGTTGAGTACACACTATGAATGTCAAAACATAGTTAATTGCATTTTTTGCACTTAACCCATGTCGTTTTTGCGTACCTTTTCACGCGAATCTATTTTCCGGATTTAATATAGAAGGTGCAATGCGTTTTGTTCTATAGATAACATAGAAACAAACATGCTTTTTTACTTGAAAGTTTTAGTGCCCTCTTTTTTGGTTATAAAAGAATGTTAAGTTTGATGTCAATTTTTTGTTTGTCTTGAGGACTATCTTACACTACAAACCGTTGGGCAACTTTTACCTCACACTTAGTAAACACGTTCTAACTTCATGATACTTAACCCTATGATATCAATGTTGTGTGCACCTCGGAGAGCTTGTAATTAAATTACTAATCTAACATTAGTTTTGATGACGTTACAACTTCTACAAAATTAAGCATGATAACAAATAAATAAAAGTTCGGTTTATATCTACTTTGCCTTAACCTACTTAAGTTTTTCTTAATACAAGCATATATAATTGGTTTTGTTTATTTATATTTCTTTTATGTTTAGATATGAGTCAATATACTCCAAAATTCCAAAGTCCATTCATGTTCAAATAAGATTATACTTATTTGTAATTATTACATCTATCACATTTTCATCATACACCACTAGTCATACACTACTAATTATGTTTGATGTAGAGTACAACAATGTTGTGATACATGCCTAATTAGTGGTGTATTATTAATATATGATGTTGTACAAATCACACGTTATATTGTTTGTGTACTATGCCAATGAAATAGAATCAATGCGGAAAATATTTGTGTATTTCCCATTTTGACCCTCCCTCTTCCATTGTTTTAATTCAGCTCATGAATGCATCAGTTGCACTATTTTACTAGTATGTAACTAATAATTCAATTTAAGGGGGGTTAAGTTTGTTGCATCTCTCTATCTCTTAGCTTCAATATACATCTACATATAGATATCATCTTACGAAACTTTCAGCAACCGCGTATTCCCCTAGTTACGTTGGTAGATGTGTGCCTGTGTTGATCACTCAAGTTATCTATGGAGGTAATGAAACCCAGTAACCATCAGCAGGAGTTGCTTGATAGGATCCTTGAGTCTGTTGATAAAGATCATGAAATGTTTTTAATGAGATTAAGGGAAAGGATGGACAGGTGATAATTTCTTCTGTAACATTCTTGTTATTAAGATTTACTTTTTATTTTCACATAATCAGTTGATGGACTCATAGAGTACTGCGCATTGATTGGTGTCCAACATTTTCAAATATATATTTTTATACATCCAGTCACAAATTACATTTTGTAATATGCACAACTATTGCATGCACATGTACATATATAGTGAGAGTTGTTGGTATGAATCATTCATATTCTGATTCAAATGCCCATATCCGTTATCCGATTGTTACGATTATCATGCAGTACTTCAGTAGTTCATTGTCAAATGAACTTCTCTCAGGATCACAGACTAAAATACGACGTATTCTATTACTTTGATGATACAACGTGAAACAATATACAATATCAAGTCACGATTTAAAGTTACTATACGAAGATATGACTAAGTGCACATTATTATAAAAATCATGTACGTTTAGCGGCCTAACCTCATAAATTAAGTATTAAACTCCATTGTCTCCATATGTAGAAGACTGTATGGATATAGATATTTTTTGGTAGGGAATGATTAATCTAAATGACACAAAAGGAGTATTTTACCAGGGATCTGAATATTTCTTTTATTTTGAATAAAAACCTTTTTGTGTGTGTGTGTGTGATAAATTACGTAGGAAAATCATCTACACCGAAGTGTAATAATAATGTAAATACCCCCTGGTATCTAAAAAATTAGTAATAAATAAATAAATAAAATTGCTCACATCTTATCCTTGATTTCTACTATCTTTGGCCTCTAGTTTTAAGCCCTTTTTTGATGTGGACATTGAAGTAACCCAAGGGAGAATTGTTACACCTTGGCACAATCTAAGGTTTTATCTCGCCTAATTCAGTTACCTATCATCATTAATATATGGGCCTTAGTGTAATGTATCAAACTTTCACCAAATCTCTATTGTGTGTATCCAACTTACGAAACTCAATATTAATGTACTCAACTTGTAAAAACCCTTATATTGATGTACTTTGATGACGTAGCACTCTCTCCTTGTGCCACGTGGCATGCTATGTATGTGACACGTCATCAAAGTACATCAATATAAGGGTTTTTACAAGTTGATTACATTAATATTGAGTTTTGTAAGTTGGATACACACAATAAAGATTTGGTGAAAGTTTGATACATTCCCAGATACTAAGCCCTTGAGTAATGATTTTTTGCATAAATGTAATACTAAAATAGTGTCTAATAGGTAGTTAATAATACATAGCAAATATAAAGATTAAGATTACAAAGGAGTGAATATATGAAATTAAACATATGTCAATCCTTGAATAGATTACGAGACACACTATTAACAAAGTATTCTATATACTGTGATTAAATGTATAAGTTCTTGTTAAAACGTAATTAGGAGTTAAATTATCTGATGATATACTGGAATTTTTTTGAATCATGGTCCAACGAGTAGGGTTGACATTGAGACACCAAAGATTGAAGTAAGATATGAGAATTTATCAGTTGAAGGAGATGTTTATGTTGGACATAAAGCTCTTCCTTCTCTCTTTAATACCATCTTCAACTCAATTCAGGTACAATTAGTTCCTTGTAGAAAATATGCATAATTTGCATCAGTTGGTGACACGAAGTAAATTATCATGTTTATTATCGTGAATTAATAACTTGATTAGACCACACTGGGATTAACTGGAATCATTCCTTCTAAGAAGAAAAAGATCAGAATTCTTCACTCCATTAGTGGCATTGTCAAACCATCAAGGTAACTTATTTTTGTTACAAGATTTTGATCATTTCATTTTCATGGGTTGGTAGATACTAATCAATGAGACTAAGAATGCAGGTTGACATTGCTTCTAGGTCCACCAGGTGCAGGCAAAACTACATTGTTGCTAGCATTAGCTGGAAAACTTGATCATCATCTTAAAGTAAATTATAAGTTTCACTTTTATAAATTCATTCTATGATAACGCATGCTTTTTTAACCAAGAGACGACATATTAATTTGGTATCTGGAAACAGGTATCAGGAAATGTTTCTTATTGTGGCCACCAACTCTCTGAATTTATTCCTCAAAGAACTTGTGCTTATATAAGTCCTCATAGTCTACATTCGGGTGAGATGACTGTTAGAGAGACATTAGATTTTTCAGGACGGTGTTTAGGTATTGGAGCTAGATACAGTTTACTCACAGAGCTCATAAAGAGGGAGAAAGAAGCAGGAATTGAACCAGATCCAGACATTGATACTTTCATGAAGGAAACCGCTGTCCCAGGCCATAAAACCAGTCCCATTACCAATTACATCCTCAAGGTTTGTTATTCTGGTTACAAAAGTTCTATGTAATATGTGACGATCAACGCTGTCACCTGATAGGTACTTGGTTTGGAATCTTGTGCTGATGCCATGGTTGGTGATCAAATGATAAGAGGCATATCTGGAGGCGAAAAGAAACGTGTTACTACTGGTATGTTTTCACGCATTAATATATCTGATAAACATCTGCTTTAACTACTGAAAACAAGCCATTGTGTTAATATTCCACCTAACACGTCCATAATATTGTCTGTGAGTTCTCATGGGATATGTTGTGCTTGTGGCCCCAAGAAGTGTTAAATCTCATAAGGCCAATGATTGATTACAAACCCAGCATATCTAAACTCTACAGTATTACCAGTGTTCTTAACTCACACTCTTATGAAAAGTTAGATCTAGGCGATTAGAATGTATTTGAATTATAATACTATTTGCAATTTGAAACAGGGGAGATGCTAGTTGGTCCAGCAAGAGCGTTTTTCATGGATGAAATATCGAATGGATTGGACAGTTCCACAACTTATAATATCATCAACGTCTTAAGACAAATGGTTCATATAATGGATTTGACCATGGTTATCTCCCTTTTGCAACCTGACCCAGAAACATTCAAACTTTTTGATGACATCATACTAATGTCCGAAGGTCAAATCATATATCAAGGTCCTAGTCAAAATGTGATTGAATTTTTCGAGTGCATGGGTTTTAAATGCCCAGAAAGAAAAGGGGTTGCTGATTTTCTTCAAGAGGTAACTTCAAAGAAAGACCAAGAACAGTACTGGCACAAGACCGAGGAACCTTACATTTATATCCCAATTTATGAATTTTCACGAGCTTTTAAAGCTTTCCACATTGGACAAAACCTCGAAATGGATATCAACATTCCTTATGATAAATCCAAAACACATCCAGATGCTTTGGTGAACGATAGATATGGAATATCTAATCTTGAGCATTTGAGGGCATGTTTTCATAAGGAGTGGGTGTTAACAAAACGTAATTCATTGCTTTACATATTTAAAACATTCCAGTTAACGTTCATGTCGTTGGTAAGCATGACAGTATTTTTTAGGACTGAGATGCATGCTGGGAATTTGGAAGATGGAGGGAAGTTTTTTGGGTCTCTTTTTTTTGCTCTTCTTATCGTGATGTTTAATGGGATGGCTGAGCTTGTATTGACTGTTATGAGGCTTCCTGTATTTTATAAACATCGAGATTTGTTGCTGTATCCTGCATGGGCTTTTGCTCTGCCCATTTGGATACTTAAAATTCCTTTGTCTATCATGGAATCAGGAATATGGGTGATTCTAACATATTATACGATAGGATATGCACCAGATGCCAGCAGGTAGAAATAAGATGAATTTTATCAGCACCATACAACTCGATTATATTTATTACAAAAGGTAGTCTTTGTGGTACAGATTCTGGAAGCAATTCTTGACTTTTTTCGCTATACATCAAATGGCTCTATCTCTTTTTCGACTGATTGCTGCTATTGCAAGAACAGAGGTTTTCGCAAATACCCTAGGTGCTTTCACCTTATTGGTGGTTTTACTTCTTGGAGGATTCATAGTGGCTAAGGGTAAGTTCCCTTCTTTAGTTTTTGTTTGTGTTTTCTTTATGCAAATCGTGGAATGTTTTTTAATATTCATTTTTCACAATCTCAGATGATAAGCGGTCATGGATGTCGTTGGGATTCTATGCTTCTCCTATGATGTATGCCCAAAATGCCTTGGTTATAAATGAGTTTCTTGATAAAAGATGGAGTGCTGTAAGTGAACTTTGTGATTGAAAAATTCCCAATATGAATATTTATGATTGTCCATTACAATATGTTCGAGATCCCACTTGTCCATATTTTAAAACTTTCGGACTGCAGCCTAACATATATCCGCTAATTAATGCATCAACCGTTGGTGAAGCCCTTCTCACGTCGAGAAGTTTTTTCACAAAAGATTACTGGTTCTATATATCTATTGGAGCACTCATTGGGTTCTCGATTCTCTTCAATATATTGTTTATTGTAGCACTAACTTTCTTAAATCGTACGTCGCACAACTCAGATAACTTACTTTTTTGTGTTATAGTTTTGAATGTATTAGCATAATCCACTATTCCTTTGGTTATTAAATATTTCCAGCATTTGGTGATACTAAAACTGCTATTGGTGATGTAAGTGAGTTAAAAAATTCAAATGACGAGCATAATCAGTGTCAACTCTATGAAGGTTAGGCCTCTACGTTTGCCATTTCTTAATGTATGTAGCACAATATAACTAACGATGCTTTAAAGGAACTCGAAAGATTGCAGAATGATGAAATTGTAATAGATCCTCGTGAGATGTCAATAATGACTTTATCTGCTGATATGACAGTGAAAACTACTTCAAGGAAAAATGGCTCAAATGTTGGTGATACTGACCGTGTGAAGAAAAGAGAACTGGTGTTGCCTTTTCAACCCCTTTCACTTGCTTTCAACCATGTCAATTACAGCATTGATATGCCTGCTGTAAGTCATTTCTCTTTATCATTGCAATGTTTTTTTAGTAAACATCAATGAAATATTGATGTCACATAGCTTAAAGGGTTACATGCATTTCATATGTTTGACCTTTCGCTTTACAATGTAAGGATTTATACGTTGTAAGAGGAGCCATATATTGTTTTAACCAGGAAATGAAGTCAAGAGGGGTTGAATGTGGTCGTCTTCAATTGCTTAAGAATGTTAGTGGTGCTTTTAGACCTGGGATATTAACTGCACTTGTAGGCGTGAGTGGTGCTGGAAAGACAACATTGATGGATGTGTTAGCAGGAAGAAAGACAGGTGGATGTATCGAAGGAGACATCTTTATTTCAGGCTACCCAAAGAACCAAACCACTTTTGCCCGTGTCAGTGGTTATTGTGAGCAGAATGATATCCATTCACCAAATGTAACTGTTTACGAATCTCTTCTGTATTCTGCTTGGCTGCGTCTATCTTCAGATGTAAATATAAGGACTCAAAAGGTATAGTATTTACAAAATGGTCTGAGTTATTTCACTGGTTATCTTTTTACATTTTAAGAAGAATAGAACGTGAACTGTTATCTAACTTATACTGTACATGTGTAATATAAAAATATATGAATTACATAACATAACATAACATAATGTTGGCAGATATTGTGTTCAACTTCTATAAATTGGTTATGTTCTAATTACAGATGTTTGTGGAGGAGTTGGTGGAACTAATGGAACTTAATCCAATAAGGGATGCTTTAGTGGGACTTCCTGGAGTAAATGGTCTTTCTATTGAACAGCGAAAGAGGCTGACAATAGCGGTAGAGTTGGTGGCAAATCCATCCATCATATTTTTGGATGAACCGACATCTGGTCTTGATGCTAGAGCTGCTGCCATTGTTATGCGTACTGTAAGGAACATGGTGGATACAGGAAGAACTGTTGTGTGCACAATTCACCAACCAAGCATAGACATATTTGAATCTTTTGATGAGGTGTGTGACCCAAAAACCTGTTATAAAGTTATTTTGTCTGTTATTGGTAGCTTATTGTTGCACTAAACTTGCAGTTGATTTTGATGAAGTTTGGAGGACAAATTATATATGCTGGACCGTTAGGCCAATACTCCCGCAAACTAGTAGAGTATTTTGAAGTGAGTTTTAGTTCTAAATCTCATTTGGAAATATATATTAGAGGTGACAAGCGGGTTGGGTAATGGATTCTGTCATACCAGGGAAGAAATTGGTATGGCAAAAGTGGGTTGACCCAAGCTCGTTCTGTCAAAAAGTTGTATTCTCCGTATTATTTATGGAAATCATAGGTTTCCAAATGATTTTGGTTTTCTATGCATTACAAATGCACTTTGGGTCACTTTTGACGGATTTGACCCGTTCGACCCATTTGGCTTGTATCTTTCTTTATGCTCATTGGAGATAAAACATAATATAATCAAAACATTTATATGAAATGTGGCCTAAATCCCACCCCAGTGTACATTGCTTGTTATAGGCTATTTCAGGAGTACCAAAGATCAAGAATGGCTATAATCCTGCCACATGGGCGTTGGAGGTGACTTCTTTGACAGTTGAGAATCTTCTTAATATTGATTATGCTGAACTATATTTCAATTCATCACTTTATCAGTAAGTGAATTTTTTTTTTACTTTATTTATTTATTTTTACTGTAATAAGAAGTTGCTCTCTCCAACCCTTGACATATGTACTACCTTTTTTTGTATCTACGTGTAACAATATATGCAGGGAAAATCAAGAAGTTATTAGAGATCTTTGTACTCCTTCAAGTGATTCCAAGGACCTCTTCTTTCACACCAAGTATGCACAACCATTTCTTGTACAGTGTAAAGCTTGTTTGTGGAAACAGCATTGGTCCTATTGGAGGAACCCACAGTATAATGTCACTCGAATTGTCACCTCCATCATCATTGCTAGTATATTTGGTTCTGTTTTCTTTAACCAGGCTGAAAAGATGTAAGACATAAACTTATAGTAGTGTTTAAATGGGTAGTTTGGGTAACAAAGTCGGGCCAAAACAGGGTACATTTTGGTACAGGTTGAAACGGGCTGGGTTGATTGGCCCAAAACACTAATTATCTATATATTTTACATATAGTTAGTGACTGATTTAATCACAAGAATAATCTAATTATTATGGTAAAATGATTTGGGAGATTTTATGTTAAAAGACTGGTTGTTTGCCCTGTTATAGATATAACATAATCTCAATTGACCCAGACATAAGTGGGTTGAAATTACCACATTTACTAATGCATATAGATACTGGGCATGCCTTATGTAGTAACTGTTAACTGTGATTTCTTACAACCAGGGAAAAACAACAAGATCTGCAAAATATATTGGGAGCTTTATTTGCTGCTGTTGTCTTCCTTGGAGCAATCAATCAAAATACTGTGCAGCCTATTGTTGCTGTTGAGAGAACCGTTTTCTACCGCGAAAGGGCTGCAGGGATGTATTCGTCTTTACCATATGCATTATCCCAGGTGACCACAAAACAAATGATACTCATGACTCAGGAGAAGGACTCTTTAATTCTCATTAAAAGCTCAAAATCTTACCAAGTGATTGACTATTCGGTAAATCTATAAGATATGTAACACTAGTCAAAACATGTTCAGTACATGTTTTCACCAATGTATGGTTTAGGTAAAATTTTACACATATATTTTCAGCCTACGTATCATAAATTTTTTTATATAATTAACATATAATGTGCTAAATATGATTTACAAAAACTATAGTATTTAATAATGATCTAACCTTGTGAATTTTGGATATTGTTCAGGTGACTATAGAATCAATCTATATTGTGTTTCAAACTAGTATCTATGTCTTCATTTTGTACCCGATGATTGGATTCGAGTGGACAGCTACAAAAGTTTTGTGGTTCTACTTATATATGTTGATGAGTAACATCTACTTCACAATGTTTGGCATGATGACAATGTCATTAACACCAAGTCCCCAAATTTCAGCTGTTTTAATCTACTTCTTCCTCTGCCTTTGGAACTTGTTCTCCGGTTTTATCATCCCTAGACCGGTATGTGATTCCAACGATTTCCCCCCCTTATTTGTCTACATTAAGGGTGGCCAAATGAGCAGTTTGTTGGGTAAAAGGCGAAAACACCTTATCCTTTTTTTGGGACCTCTATAAACAGTGGCATGTTAAATCTTTTGGCTTAGCCAATTTGACCAGTTAAAGAGAGAACATATTCCAAATCAGCTCATTTCTACCCGAACGGGTCAAAATTACCACCTGTATGCGATTTTCAATAAAAATTTGATGCAACGTAACTTGGACATTGCAGCAAATACCAATATGGAGTAGATGGTTTTATTGGGGAACCCCTCTCAGTTGGACAATCTACGGTCTCCTAACTAGCCAAGTTGGTAAGCAAAATCACCCGTTTGCTGGCAATATGACGGTGAAATTGTTCATCAAAGAGGAGTTTGGGTTCGAGTATGAGTTCCTTCCTGTGGTGGCTGTAGCACATATTGGTTGGATCTTCCTATTTTTCATCGTCTTTGTGTTTGGAATCAAGTACCTTAATTTTCAACACAGATAACTCGTTTGGCCCGTTCTGCTCACGGTCTACAACATATCAAATTGTGAATGAGAAATTGAGAATGTCATCAACAAGTGTTAAAACTTAAAAGACCAGAAAAGTACACTAAGTATGCTGGTGTATTAGGTGAATTTCCATATTTGCTCATAGGTTGACCATTCATAGAAACAGATCAAACCAAAATTATTGCAAAAAAGAACAAGATGATTTCCTTATATCATTCTTATTAGTTTATGTATTCCTGTGTTACACGAGTGGCCTAAATTAATAAGGAGTATTTTCTATCTAAAAAAAACTAGCATAGAACTTTGAATTTTTTTAGATTGTTTGGAGATTATCTATACACCACTTATAAAAAATATAAATGGTGGTCAAAGTAAACACGGCTACTTTAAATTGGTGGCACCCAAATATACAGCATCAGCATTATTCACACAACAAAAAGCTCAATGGCATCATCATCATCATCAACAATCAAACAAACTGATAATAATAATAATCATAAAACTGTGATATGCATAGGTGACATTCATGGCCACATAACCAAACTCCGAAACCTCTGGTCCAATCTCCAAACCCTAATCCCAAATTTCCATGAAGCCCACATCATTTTTCTCGGTGATTACTGTGATCGTGGTCCTGACACTCGAAAAGTTGTGGACTTTCTCATTTCACTCCCATCAGAATACCCAAATCAATCCCACGTTTTCCTTGCCGGGAACCATGATTTCGCATTTGCAGCATTCGTCGGAGCAATCCCTTCTCCGCCGGCGGACGGTGGGTCGTTGAGTGACACGTGGGATGAGTACAAAATGAGTGAAGAAAGGGAAGGATGGTATAAAGAGTATGGGTATGAGAATATGCATTTGCAAGGAAGGAGATGGGCTGGGAAGATTAAAGCTAAATTTAATGCTGCAAAAGGGACTGAGTATTTAGGGTCTATTTATGATGCTGGAACTACATTTGAATCTTATGGAGTTCCTCATGGATCACCTGGTATGTATGTATAGCTATCTCTTATGTATCTATCATTTATCATGATTCTTGAAAAAAGTTCCTTTTTAAGTCTAATATTATGTAAATGATGATTGAAGTATTGTAGCATTGGGTTTGAGAGCTAGGGTTAGGGTTCGTTTTTAGGGGGTGTTTTGGATTGGCTAAGCTAATTCACCAGGAATGTTGACTTATTGAAATTTGAAAAAGTCGATAAGCTCAGTTTTAACTGCTTATGAGCTTACATTTTAGCTTGTTGCTAATTTAACTGATAAGCTCAAGTTGGTAGCTTAGGAATTGAAAGTTGGCATTAAAAGGGTTGGTATTAGGAGATATTTGGGATTGCTTAGTTAAGTATTATTAGCAATACCAAACACACTTGTGAAAATTGCTTATCTGTTTATGGAATAAGTAGTTGAAAATAAGCTAATTAGTGCTTATATTTTTCTAAATAGATGAAACACACTTAATATACGCAATCCACCCCCTAGGTATCAACTTGCTTAATTTGAAGTACTTATTAAATAAGAGGAAGCTTTTAAAAGAGTGTTTAAATGAGAACCGATTGTAATGGTATTAAACAAGCGGAAGCTTATGAGATTGACTTTGTGCAAGGATATGAACTTGAGTATTAACTCACGCTTGCTTATCGAAATGATCCTTTCGTTGGATTATGTATTCAAATAACTTTGATTAGATCTTGTTACTTAGTTCAATGGCTCTAATATAAAGCGCATCATGTTGGCTGATTGGATATGAATAACTATGTCTTGTTTTTGTCTCTAAATGCTGTGTTGGTTAGCATTGTCTGATTCTTTTTGCTTATCCAGCTTAAGAATGAGTTCAGTTTTTGATCTTAACTTGTTTCTTATTGTTTTGGAAATGAATTGCTTCATTCAATGTGAACGTGTTTAATATGTTGCGCCATTGCTCTGTACAGATTTGATGAAAGCAGTTCCTGATGCACACAAGAAGTTTCTTGCTGATTTGGTGTGGATCCATGAAGAGGTTAGATCTTCCATTATAGGAACTTGCAAGAAACTTCTTGTTTTTGTTGCGTTATAGCTTATAATAATTTTCTTTAGGATAATGTGTGCATAGAGACAGAGAAAGGACTTCAATCGTGTAAATTGATCGCTGTTCATGGTGGTTTGGTGAAAGGGAAAGATGTGGGGGAGCAGATTAAATATTTGAAGGCCAAGGATACTCGGATTTCTAAGGTGGAGCCTCTTAGCGGGAGAAAGAGCGTGTGGGACATTCCCGAGGTAATTTCTCACTCAAACTTCTGCATGTTATGCATATCCATTCAGCCTGAGAAAGTATAAATGGGCATTTCGCCCCGTCAGAAATATATGTTGTACTACCTATAATTAAAAAAAAAATAACTAGAATATTTTCAGCTTACTATACCACTAAAACTAGCGTAATAAAAAATAAATAACTTATAATTAAAAAAAGTCACCTTTCAACTAATGAATGGGTCAATTGGGGTTGCCTTTATCAACTCTAACAGAATGGAGACTGGTCAAGCCCAAAGGGAATTTATTTATCCATAAGGATCATTATGTTGAATAATATGAATGTTATTATATTTGACATACTAACTACAATATTACATATGCTAAAGTTTCGGATAAAATGTGTTTTGGGTCAACCCGAGAAAATGAAATTCCTTGTAATCTTAATACACCGAAGTTACCTACTTGCCCATGATTGTCTCTTTATTCAGGGTCAAAGTTATCGGATTTTGATAATCAATAGAATACCTACTTCCAGATAACTCTGAAGTTCCTTACCATTAAATAACTAATATATCATTATGAGTTTTGATTTATAATTAAAAAAAATCAGGAATTAACCATAACCCCGACGATTCTGGTAAGTGGTCACCATGGAAAGCTTCACGTGGATGGTCTTAGACTGATTATTGACGAAGGCGGTGGACTTGAAGAAAATCCAGTGGCTGCCATTGTGCTCCCTTCGAAGACTATTATCCGCGACACTGATAAACCGGGGAAGTGATTTCTTGATTGAGGTATATTGCTTTACATTGTTAAATCATAGCTCAAAAGATAATACGACTGTATATTTTCGCTGAGACAAATGTTGTGATGCTTATAAATAATTTGACATGAACAAAGTCATGTGTCTCTATGTTGGATGGTTCTTTTTGTTACTATATAACTGTTTCATTATAATATTGAGTGCAAGACTTGTTGCTTCGACTCTCATGGCCCTAATTTGAAGGGGTCTGCAAAATAAGACTGTCTTACATGAGTAAAATAGTGATACATACATCAATTATTTGGTCGAATGAAGCCTTTCTCATCCCTTACTCTCATCAATCTGCCGGCTTAAGTAACCTCTTGATTCTTTTCTCTTATTTTGTTTTCAAGTTGTATTTGTCGATCAGAGATGGAACCTGCAATTCATTTACTTGGGAACATGTTAAAATCTGCTTATCCTCCTTAGAGTCCATCATGTAAAACACACACACAAAGCTATGAAGGAAGTAGGCCAAGCGGGTCGAAACCACTCAAAGTGCAATCAAATAGAACTATTATTTATTTAATTCTTAAAAATAGTCATATCATTAATAATCATGTTTGTCCTATTTGACACAATAATAATACCTCCGTTGCCAAATAAGTGTTATGCTTCAGTTTTTGAAGTCTTTCTTTGTTAACTTTGATCTTAAATAATTTTGTTTGTGTTATACAATACGTTCTGAAAATTATAATTATGAAAATACATTTAAGGGGGTGTTTGACCTAGCTTTTTGTTTTGACTTTATAGCTTTTTAGCTTATAAGCTTTTGAGCTAGCTAAAAAGCTAAAAGCTATAAGCCCCAAATACTTGGCTTCACAAAAACAAGCTTATTTGTTGTAAAAAGCTACTAGTATTAAGCCAAATTGGTGTTTGGCAAAAAAAAAAAGAAGAAGCTTTTTACAACAAAAAAGCCTAAAAAGCTATAAAAAAAACTTTGTAAAGCTTACCCAAACACCCCCTAAAACTAATCCATTCATATATTTTGCATAAAGTATTATATAACACATACAAAAACATGATATTTAATTTGGAATGGATGGAGTGGCAACTAGTGGAAGTAGAATTCCCCAAAATATATATATGATACATGAAGAAACATGTTCAAATTATAATAACTTGATCTATTTAAACCATTTACAAACCAAAGGGTTTATTGTTCCTTATCTATTAAACTTTATTCTTTGTATAACTGTATGAGATATATTTTTATTTGTTATATTGTATATATTGAACTTGTAAATATCGTTTATTGTATGTAAAATTTTCCTT
This sequence comes from Pseudognaphalium luteoalbum, assembly GCA_963422505.1. NCBI lineage: Eukaryota > Viridiplantae > Streptophyta > Magnoliopsida > Asterales > Asteraceae > Pseudognaphalium > Pseudognaphalium luteoalbum. The sequence goes on from OY730192.1 coordinate 4,001,175, forward strand.
TTGTGTAAAGCCAAAGAGAAAACTTTCATATAAAGAGATCACAAACAAATTTGCCCTCAAATACAATAAATATGACATGCCATTCATTCTCCTCATTTAAGGTATTTTCTTATGATTTCTGACCATGTATATGGATTAATATATGTGAGTATTTGACTATTTAAAAGAAAAATCTATAAACATAGTGTGATTATAAAGTCTATCATATGATATCATTATTCTATCCAAAAGTCGTTTTAGTCCTTGAACAACGCAAACGTTTACCCACTAGCCAAAATCGGCCCGAGGATTTTAGCTTTCGTTTGAGATTGTGTGCAAAACAGATTTTGCATGTGTAGAATGATGCTTTTATATATAATGCTCATGTTTTTGCTCGTTTGAGATTGTGTGCAAAATAGATTTTGCATGTGTAAAATGATGCTTTTTATATATAATGCTCTTGTCTTTGCCTAAAAGACAGTATGTGTAATCACTTAATGATTGATCAAAACCATTCCCTTTTGCTTATATTAATACGAATCCTCACTTGTTCTAGATGGGAAAATTTTAGAAGGCGATCACAATTTTTCAATATAGACAAACATTTCTGAAAGTCCAGTACGCGTAGGATCTGATCGGATCGTTTAATCAATTGCAAGTGGAAATCAAACAATTGATAATCAAATCACGAATACACGATTTCTATATAATCTTTGTATATATTCACGCTTGAATAATAAAGATGACAAGATACAAACTCTTCTCTCTACCTCTCTCTCCACGCCTCACTCTCTAAAACGTCCAAAGTACAAATGAACCCTAACACGCCTATTTATAGGTTGTCCAACCCCTAATACGACACTAGCCAAGTGTCGCATTTAGCGACACTGACCAAGTGTCGCTAAACTATACTTGGACAAAATCGTATTCACTAATTGCACTTCTCGATTATACAAACTTTAACACCTCACAAACTAAGACTAATTAACATTGACGAGTACAAACGTTGACCAACTGACTGACACACAAAAATGTACCAACAAACTCCCCCATGGCAACAGCTTGGTCAAATAAGCTTTAATTAGTCTGAACCAACTAACTTCTTCATGTCTTCAATAATTAAAATCTCCCCCATTGAGATAGCATGGTCTTCAAAGAGATCTTGATGTCAAAATTCATGCGACTGACACAAATTTATCATACAATAAGATCTTCAAACTATGTGACCATCTCTCAATCATCAGCAGCTTCTCCGATAGATTTTATCTTCACAGTCTTTGGAGAATAACCGACATCCTTTACATCTTCAATATTTGACTTTAACAAGATATGTGATATTTGAAAAAATAACATAGAAATTAAATCTTTTTGTATTTTCTGTATAAAGAAAAATAAAGAACAAAGATTAAAATAAATTGAATTTGGGGATATGATTGTTTTAAGTCTGCTTAGGGATCATATCAGGATAACATGCAGTTATTAGAAAATAGTAAGTGTTATCTCGATTATCAGTATATTTGTCCACTTTAAATTTACTTAGCATACTTAAAGCACCTTTTATAAAAATTATTTCAAGATAATTACTGGTATTGTTTGTCCACTTAAACATGTTACATCCGGGTCTGTGAGTTAACCTTTTATTGTTAGTATAAATATTTCTCTTTGGTCCCCACCTATGACATACCCCTGTAACCCAGAAATGAGCATAGCTTCCAAATCCAGAGAGAATATAAGAGTATCATTTTTAAGAATCAAGTTAGCGGTGACAGGTCTGTACAAACGTACAACAAAGCGACATAACTTGATTCAGGTTTAAGCAAAACCAGACTTGGTCAAACCATTTTGGTGACCTTGTTAGGTATCTTGTGATTTAAGACTTTTTCAAGTTCATTGACTTGCGTTTGCTTAACTTTTAAGCATATACTAATTGAGACCAGGTCTGTACTTACGTACAACAGAGGAAACAATCAGTATAGACCCCCAAATGATTTCAGATAAACCTCAGGTATAGAAGTATGTCATGCTACGTTAAGGAATTAAGATATTTAGTCGTACATCATATGGTGTTTACCATAAGATCATAGACACGTATTAGAATTACTTCTTAAGAACCTAGAAATCGGTGTGCATCATGCCTACCAATACATCATATGATGAAGCTAATGTTTATAAAAGCTATTTTAAACATGCCAGATAAACCTACTGACACATCAAACATAAACCTTAAAATTTCCACTTTGTGCATGTCATCTGATGTACAATCATTTCCCATGTTGTTTACAGACACAATCCAATATCTTTTTGAGGAATAAGAATCTTGTTGTTCACATTTCTGATCCAAATAATCAAAAAAAATTAAGTCTTAAAATTTAAAATTACTCACAACTGTCAAATCATGCTTAAACATTAACCATTAAAATTACTCCCCCTGAATAGCAAATTCTTTTCGCAATTCCAATTCAAAGATATTCCCCTTAAACATTAAACACATACTTTTGGGATCTTTAATTTAAAATTTTTGCAACATTGCATTTCTTTGATACTAAAAAGTACAAAGAATGGTTGTTGCAGAAGTAACAAATAAAAGATAGATAATTGTTTAAATAAAAGTTCCAAAATCACATATCACGTTAAGTCAACTGCGTTTTAGCACTTGTACCACCTCATAACATCGAAAATCTCATCCATCAAATCAAAATCATCACACATAACTACCTTGAAAACAATCTTCCAACAATATCCACATCCTTGCAGTACTAAAAATATTAGCTATTGAAACCTGACTGCACCACCACAAATAATCAAACGTTAGATTTTATGGGACACCCAAGCCTTGATAGACTTGGGTAGTCCAAAATCATCCATAATCACCACATCAATAAGTTTATGATATTTCAAAAACTCGGAAGATTTATTTGATGCGTTGTTTGTGGATTTGGGTTTCCAAACCTGTTTAGGTTCAGATGATTTGTTTTCAACAATGTTATGTTGTTGAACTTGAGTTCTATTAGGCATAACTTTATTTACTCTTTTCACATGTTTAGGAGAAGAGGATGCATATCTTGATATAGGCAAATACGAAGCACGCTTAGAAAACGATTTTGAATAAGAATTCCTAAAGGAGGAAGTTCTTGTCATCCCTCTACCAAACCTATCTAGGGATAATAACCGACAATCCCTAATTATATGTCCTTGTTGTTCACAATGGAAACAAGAACGTCGTTCAACATATGACCTATTCCAATGATTACCCACAAAAAGTTGAGGTGGAGAATGAATTGTAGGAGGCTTGGAAAATGAGGCATTTACAGAACGTGCATACTTGTATGTACACGTTGATGTAGAAGCCTCAGAAGTTGAACAAGTTGATGTTGAAGGTTGTGCACTTTTAGATTTTACATTTGAATCCTTCATTTGATTTTGACCATTTTTGGATTCATTTTCAACCTTGTTTTTACCCTTTGTATTTGAAACCTTTACAGTTTCATTGGTAAGTATATGATTTTCGGGCTTTACATTAACTTTTTCAACTTTATATTCAACCTCTTCAAGTAGATCATCTATCTCAAAAACCTCCTCTACACTAATTGGAGGTGTACTCTTAGACTTAACAAAAGTAGGCAAGGGATACTCTGGCCGTTTAGTTTTCTCCTTTACCTGCCTTTTGGGACTAGATTTAGCTTCTTTAGTCTTTGTAGCTGACCAAGAAGAGTATTCAGCTACAACATCTTCGGTGCCCTCTTTAACAAGCGTATGATAGTAGTTAGTAGGAGGTGGGACTACTTCATACCCCACTCCCGCCTTACTATTTTTGTCAATCCTTTGCTTGCTAACGATTTCATCGAATATTTCAAGAGATGTTGAATAACTTGAGATTTTCCGATTAAAATTTACAGACTTATTCTTTAAATCATTAAGTTCTTTATTTAGCAATTCAATTTCAGCAAGATAGCTATTAATAGCATCTTGTTGACTAAAAACTTTAGATTTGTAAGTCTGAGTGTCTAATTTATAAGCCTCATTTTCTTATCATAAAGTTTTTCATTAGCTTTTAGAAATTTATTTGACTCAGTAAGTTTAACAGCCTTTTCTCTCAAGTTTTCATTATCTATTTGAAAGCATTTTAAAGAAGCATTTAACTTAATACACGATACACAATTTAAAGGTTCCTCGGGTTCATCATGTACCTCAGGTGTATTAGAATCAACGTCTTTTATTTGAGCCACCAGTGCAGTGTGTTGAACCTCCTCTTCATTTACCAATACTTCCTTTTGATCGTAAGCCTCTATAAGAGCATCCCATAAAACTGTAGAAGTTGCTTGATTTTTAAATTTATTAATCACAACTTCTGGCAAGCGCTTGGTAATCATCTCATACGCTCTATTATCTTTATCAAACTTTTCTCGTTCCTTGACTGATATTTGTGCTCTTAACTTAAACACCCCATTGAGTCTTGGTTGCTCATATCGATCACTAGTATTAAACCAGTTCTACAACTTTGGATATTTGTGTTTAATGAAATTGCATAACTTAATCTTCCAATTAGAAAAATCATTATAGAACAAAGATGTAGAAGGAGGCATTTTGTTACCAAAAGCTATTTTCGAATTTTCCCTCCAAAAATGAATTCGAAAATTTTAAAAAATATCCGAGTATATCGAAACTTTTCCGATAGTAAAATTAAGTTATTTTAAGTTCAAAACAAAAATTTGGAGAGACGACAACTTTCCCACGAAATATTTTTTTTTTAATATAAACATATAAATAAAGTTTTTTTTATGAGACACTTGCTAAGTGACACATGTAAGTGACGGTATGAGACACTTGCTGAGACACTTTGTAAGTGACGCAGGAAGTCCGGAAGTGACGCAAAAACGCGCAGCAGTACCTAAAAATCCCTAAAATCGGAATTTTTTGAAACCCTAACGAATTTTGAAGAACAAACGACGAACTAACACCAAAAACTCGTCCAAAAACACAAATCTTCAACCAATTACACCCGAACAACAAGATCAAACTCCAAAAACTTCACGAACCGATCGAAAAATGAACAAATTACGATCCGATACCACGTAATCCAAAGATTGTGGCTCTGATACCAATTGAAAGTCCCGTACGCGTAGGATCTGATCGGATCGTTTAATCAATTGCAAGTGCGGAAATCAAACAATTGATAATCAAATCACGAACACACGATTTCTATATAATCTTTGTATATATTCACGCTTGAATGATAAAAATTACAAGATACAAACTCTTCTCTCTGCCTCTCTCTCCACGCCTCACTCTTTAAAATGTCCAAAGTACAAATGAACCCTAACACGCCTATTTATAGGCTGTCCAACCGTAATATGACACTAGCCAAGTGTCGCATTCAGCGACACTGACCAAGTGTCGCTAAACTATACTTGGACAAAATCGTATTCACTAATTGCACTTCTCGTTTACAACTCGATTATACAAACTTTAACACCTCACAAACTAAGACTAATTAACATTGACGAGTACAAACGTTGACCAACTGACTGACACACAAAAATGCACCAACAATTTCATATGCGAACCATTAATGTAAAGTTGTAACCTTTGCATTCCACGTATCATACTTGAAGTGAGATGTGTAAACCCGTAAAAGTTACCTCTATGAAGCATTTTACGTACATTATTTCCCATTGTAAATTGTAATATAGTAGAGGTGATAATTTTTTAAACTTATTGGTTATTTATGGGTCAAGTTGGATAATATTTATGAGATAATGAGCTTGTTGGGTTTCATGTTGTGTTTTAGATGACTCTTTAATATAACCTCCAATTATATTACATTAACCAACATGTCTAACGGATAATTTTTTTGAACACCTAATTTACTTTTTTTTTTTTTTCATTTTCACTCAAATAAAAAAAACGTTTGGTAGAAACCCGATGTGTGGACCCAACTCGAGATTCATTAGATCCGGATCCGTTTAGACTCATCATCCCAAATGACACATGTAGTCCCAAACCCATTTAAACCCGGACCTATATAAAAAACCTTCTAGACTCGTAATTCGACCCGACCCATTTATCTGCCACCATATAAGACCACTCCCATCGGATGTTCGGTTGGGCCGTTGGGTTTTATCGATGGTGCCAATGGTTGGATGGTTCCACCGTCAGTTGATGCTGTCGATATTTAGATGGGAACTGACGGACGAGGTGTGGGACCCACTTTCAGACTTTTATTTCTTTTGTGTTCTTTTAGCTTTGTATATTTTTATTATTATTATTTTTTTGCAAAAGAGGAAGGAAAAATACTATGACGCGGATGATGATGGTGAATGCAATTTTAAGGTTATTTAAACAAATGAGCTTTTTAATGGACTTTTTAATGAAAAATGGCCCACAACAGTTTCATTTATTTTAATGGGTTTTTTTAATGATAAATGGATGTTACATTAATGAGTTTTTTGCTTTAATTTTTCGTAATTTTTTATTTTTAATTAATGTAATATTTTTAATTTTAATATAAGTGTTTTATTTAGTTTTATAGTTTAAATAATAAAAGTAAATAAGGTGAGGGTCTTGAAAAAACTAAAGTTTCACTGTCGGCAGTGAAATATTTAGTTTGTGTCAGTTTTGTGAATTGCTACATTATGATATGATACAAAGTGTTAGTTGTATTCACTTTTTAGACGGGTCTAATAACGACCCATGAAACAAATAAAAGAATATCCTAGAATTAAACCCTACCCCAAAAGTGCTAAAAGGCAAAAGCTTTCTAAATAAGTAAATATCAAGTGAATCAAGAAAAGGCAAAAACCTTTTTGTGCTAATGGCCTTTCATTTCTCATCTTATTGTAGCCTAAATCTCAACCTTCCTCCCATGTGAATGGGCCATCACATATGAAAACTGACGATCCATATAAACCCAAAGTGGGTCCCACAGATTGCACACACTGCTGCATGCATACTCTTCTTACTCATCCATCATCCCCTTTCCACATGCTTCAATGACTTCACTTAATTTTTCACGGTTCTCTTGGCGCCTAGAACTCTGTACCTTCTTCTTTTCTTTGTAGATCTAAAATTCTTTTCCGAGTCATTGATTTTCTTGATTAATAATTCTAATTTATAATAAACTTTGCAAGAATCAAAATCAAAGGCAATGGTTTATACAATCCCTGGGATTCGGTTGCATACACTTCCATCAATTTCTCATTCTGGTGGTGGTAGTGATCGTAGGAGTGTTGCTGCCGCTGCTTCTACTAATTTCTCACTTTTGTCGAGAAAAAACTCATTAACTAGTAAGTGCTTTTATTATAATTTTTGTTATTAATCTTTTTTTTTTGCTTAATTTGCGTGTTTGAAAATATGGGTTTTTGTTTATGTTGAAATGGGTATTATAAAGTTCAAATTTTGTTGGTGGGTTTTGTTTATTCTGCTGTTTTCATTGTAAAGTTTGGGTTTTTATTTGTGGGTTTGGCGTATTCTAGATTGTTAATGAAATCTTTAAGTTGGAATTAGTAATGTAGTAATATTCTGGTATGAGCAACAAGTGATTTTGGCAGATCATCAAGTTGGAGATTTTGTGGGTATCCTGATACAATTGCTGGGATAAATCTCATAATGAAACAATTTTCTTATCATATCACTCCATAGTATTTTTTTTCATCAATTCGCATTCCACTTAGTTGGTGATTTCTTAAGATCCTGTGATACTTGAATAACTTTTCTAAGTGGTTACTTTCACGAAAATATTGATAACCCATCCGCACATTCCGCCCGGAGGACACTATGTAGAAGGCATTGCTGAGCATAGACTTAAGACTAAGGGAGAGTGTCCGCCCATACCGGGAAACGGGACTATTTCATTAACAAGTGGGGCCAGCTTATATACTTTATTGGATACCATATTGAAGATGTTCATTATCAAGGGGAGCCTTTAGTTAATAAATATTCTTTATGTGAAACAATGGGAGGAATCTTCTTATCGTTTGAAAACAAAATCTAATTTCTCATATATGTGCTTTTCGTGTGTTTTCTATTCAGGGTTCAGTTTTTGGTGGTACTAAACTTTTATTCATCCAGTTTGTTGATTCTCTATAGGAAAGTTTTTAGCTGGAAAGTTTACATATGAGCCCGAATCCCCATCTTTTATTGTTTCCGCAACAGAGAAAGTGCTTGTTCCTGGCAGTCAAAGTGATGGTTCTTCAACGGACCAATTGAATACTATTGATGCAGATACCGAAGATTCCACGGTAGGTTAATAACTTAATATGCTGTGTGTTTTTTCTTCTTCTTTTTTATTAATGAGTAGTTTGTTAGTTGGATTTTGATTGTTTATAATTGTTGATCATGGTACTTTAATTTTGGAAATTAAGTTGTATTGGTATGGAGATCATGGTACTCAAATCTTGGGTGCAAATGAAAATATGAAAAAATGATGTGTTTTGCTCCTCAACTATGGTAAAGTTTCGTGTCTTTAATAATTTTTTTTGGGATTTTATTGCATTGCCTAGATGTACATTCGGACATTCTTTGTTACATTTTATTTTGTTAAATGAAATTTGTTAGTATGAAATTGTTGAACTACAACATGGAAATAATATAACACGATCTATTCACTACTTTATATATCTATCTTCAATCAAGTTAACGCATATAATAACTATCATGTCCAATTTGCCTGAAAACTATGAATCAAACAACAATAAACAATAATTGATTTTGTAGCACTGAGAAGTTATGATTTTGTACGTTTAAATGGATATTTGTGCTTCATGATTCTTTGGTTCAGATATCACAAAATGAAGCAATTCTCGGGGATGAGGAACAACTTGAAGGCATGACTGAAAAGGATTACTTAAATTCACCAGTTCTCGTCGAGGATATTGCAGTTAAAGAGGAAGTACCGTTAGTTTCATTACCTGACATTAGCGAAGAAAGTGAGGTGATCAGACAAATAGTCATTCCTCCTCCTGGAGATGGGCAGAAAATATACGAGATCGATCCACTTTTGAGAAATCATCGTGAACATCTTGAGTACCGGTGAGTCAATTATTTGTTTCTGATTGACCGCTTAAATAACATCCAAGTGTCAACGGTTGTATGCAGATATGGAAAAATGGGTGTGTGGGCGTGTTGGATTACCAGTTAAGTTGGTTTGACCTGTAAGGCCGTAACACTTTTTGTTCAAATATTCAATTTTTTATCTGTAAATAATTAGAGTGTCAACAATAATGACAAAAATGGAATAATTCTTTGATGATCGATGAGTTTACCTGAAACATTTCTTGTCCAGAAATTTGTAAGTCTTCTATAAATAATCACTTATCATATTAATTTAGGAAGTTTTATGCATTAAAAAAACACCTTGGTTGACTTTCTACCCCTTTGACTCCGTTTCCTTTTAAGCTAACGTTAGTTTTAAACTAAATACAGTTGATCCCTTAAAGATTAAGCCAAATCAAAAAATTATAAGTACATTTGTAATGGGTCGTAATTGACACCTATAGTTGTATGTGTCTGCATGAACACTTAGTTTCTTTAATTTCCTAGTTTTCCAGTAATTAGTATGCTTACCTACTCACTATATCTACAGGTATTCTCATTACAAGAAATTACGTGAATCAATTGACAAGTATGAAGGTGGCTTGGAGGCGTTTTCTCGTGGTTATGAGAAGTTAGGTTTTACTCGGAGGTATTACTAAATAAATGTCCCGTTTCCGTGATTTTATGATAAAGTCATGACATTGAAACATATTAGTTTTTAAATTGGGAAGTAAAATCTGATTTTGTGATGTACATAAATTTAATGCCTTTTAACTCAAAAATGAAATCATTTACTATGCATAGATGGCCAATCTTCTACTTCATTGCCCATTCGATTCTAGTTTTTTACAATTGTCAACAAAGTTATTAAATTGTGTTGCCGTTTATTATACTAATCTGCTTTGCAATTATTTTTTTGTCAGTGAGACAGGTATCACCTACAGGGAATGGGCACCTGGAGCAAAGGTTTGTGTCATTAATATTATGAATTCACACGGTTGAATGGGTAGGTTAATGGATCCGGTAATGGCTCAAAACGGTCAGATCTTTTGGTATGTGCCCAAGCTGGTGGGATAACCCAAATCTGTTTTAACTTGTTACCCACCCCACCTGACCTGCTCAGCTTCTATATACTATGTTTTACAGTGATACTCTTCTAAAACTCTTACGATTTCTTTTCTGACTATTTTATTAACTAAGATATCTCTTTTGAATTCTAGTCTGCTTCACTCATTGGAGATTTTAACAGTTGGAATACAAATGCTGATGTTATGACCCGGGTAGGTTCTTCAGTCATCGTATCTGCACTTAATAAGTCTTGTTCAATATAATCGAATTCAAGTGGTTACCTATTGTCGCATTAATCGGAAATTGACTCAATATTTGACCTTTTACTGTCAAATGAGATGCTTATTAATTTAGTCAATGGTTTGTGATCATTTCAATTTTGAATGGAAACCTTCTCAATATCACAATGTCAATATCTGGTGTTAGAAGTATTAAACTTTGGTTTTCTGAATCAAGTGTTAACTTTTTGTTTTTTTGATATTACAATCTCATTTCTAACGTGAGCAGAATGAATTCGGTGTCTGGGAGATCTTTTTGCCGAACAATGCTGACGGCTCTCCACCTATACCTCATGGTTCTCGAGTAAAGGTAGTTCCTTAATTACCTGTAAAAAATTTACGTCCTTCTTGTGTTTTTTTTGTGTGTGTGTGTGTGTATTTGTGTTCATATTGTTAATGCTTGTAACATTTTATGACATATTTAATCGTAGATTCGTATGGATACTCCGTCTGGCCTCAAAGACTCTATTCCTGCTTGGATCAAGTTTTCTGTACAAGCTCCTGGTGAGATTCCGTATAATGGAATCTACTACGATCCCCCAGAAGAGGTATGTCTTCTTCATCTAAATTCTCATCATCTTTTTAGTGGGTATTGATTGATGATTGATGATGAATATTTGAACAGGAGAAATACGTTTTTCAACATCCTCGGCCAAAGAAGCCAAAATCTTTGAGGATTTATGAAGCACATGTTGGAATGAGTAGTACGGTATGTGTTATCTCTCCCTATTTCTCATGATATATTCAGTTGTTTTTTTTTCTCTGTTATCCTTGTAGTATTATGTCCATATTCATATTTATTTGCCCGTTTCCTTATTTATTTATTTATTTTCTTTCCTGGTAGTGTAAAGCCAATAAAGAATATCATGACAAGATTATATGAATGCGAACAAGAAGTTTTTTTTACACGTGATTTTATTATATCTGGAATAGGAACCTATGATCAACACCTATGCAAATTTTAGAGATGACGTTCTCCCCCGCATCAAAAAGCTTGGTTACAATGCTGTTCAAATCATGGCCATTCAAGAGCACTCGTATTATGCTAGCTTCGGGTAATTTACTCCCTCATTTGCATGTGTATTTTATTTTTAAATAATATTTTTACATATTTTCATTTACTGATGACAAAATTACGTGGATCGTCCCTGTGGTTTGCTCAAAATAACTAACCGAGTCCCTGTGTTTTTTTTTTTTATCTGAGGCATCCCTAAACTTGCAAAAAGTTGCGTGGGTCGTCCCTGGACCTAACTTTTGTTAGTTCTGACGTTAAATGCGAGGGTATAATGGTCCTTTCATTAGTTAAAGGACTGCGAACATAATTTTACAAACCACAGGGACCGTCCGTGTAAATTTTCAAATTTCATTTAATATTTTTTTATTGTAAATCTAAATATTTTTTTTATTGTGTTTAATTAATTATGTTTTGAAAATTAAATTTATTTAATAACTAAAGATGTTCAATTTTTTATTAATTGTATGTATTTTTCAAAAAAAAATTGTATTATTGTATATATGCAATTCTTTTACTCCATATTTTTTATTGTAAATTTTATAGATTTCAAAGTTTATTTTTAGGGGTGATCATTCATACCCATAGGAACTATCCGTGTAATTTTAAAATAAATAAGCTAATTATATTGTTTGTTTTTTTAACATTTATTTTTACTTGTTGCAAATTGAAATGATTACCTTAAATATTTCCTTCCTCCGTCCCATAAAATTGTCCCCTAGCAAAAATTGTACGAACATCGTAATTCACTTAGATAAACGTAATTAAAACGCCTCGATTTTAAATTTTCACGGATAGTTCCTGTGGGTACGAATGCTCACCCCTAAAATTAACCTTTGAAATCTATTAAATTTACAATAAAAAATACGGAGTAAAAGAATTGCATATATACAATAATACAATTTTTTTTGAAAAATACATACAATTAAAAAAATTGAACATCTTTAGTTATTAAATAAATTTAATTTTCAAAAATTAATTAATTAAACACAATTAAAAAAACTATTTAGAATTACAATAAAAAAATATTAAATGAAATTTGAAAATTTACATGAACGGTCCCTGTGGTTTACAAAATTACGTTCGCAGTCCTTTAACTAATGAAAGGACCATTATACCCTCGTATTTAACGTCAGAACTAACGAAAGTTAGGTCCAGGGACAACCCACGCAACTTTTTGCAAGTTTAGGGATGCCTCAGGTCAAAAAAAAACCACAGGGACTCGGTTAGTTATTTTGGGCAAACCACAGGGACGATCCACGTAATTTTGTCTTTACTTATTGACCACACTTCTCTTTCTTGGAAACACTCAATATAAGTTATTGTTGCGTTCTTTCTCTGTGAATGTTATCACTTTTTTTCATAGAAAAAATATAATTTGAATATTTTGTGCTATGCCTTAGGTACCATGTGACGAATTTCTTTGCACCCAGCAGTCGTTGTGGGACTCCAGATGATCTTAAATCTATGATAGATAAAGCGCATGAGTTGGGACTCGTTGTTCTCATGGATATTGTGCACAGGTAATTATTATCCGATCACTAAAGTCCAAAGAGCTAATTTCTAATAACTATCTACTGATGTCACCTGGCGAGTGAGTGTGCAATCTGGTGCGTTTTTTGCTTTGGTTTATTTTTTGTGTATTACGAAATACCACAAATTGATACGGGAAGATGGGCTGATTGGAAGGTTGGTAACAGACTAAAATTCGGTGAAACAGGTCAATTTTCAGTATCGGTTGGGTTGACGCGAAAAGTTTCTAGTCTTCTTTTTAATTGTAAATAAATAATTGATGCATTATACAATCCCCAAAACAATAGTATTAGGATAGTAATCTGAAATAAAGCAATCTATGGTTGTATGCATAATAATACACTTCGCATGACTATCCACTTGTTACATTTACTTAACCCATATAACCCAATGGAGCTTATATAAGTCAAATAATTTTAGTTGTATATCAATGGCTCGAACATCCCACCTCAACAGAAATTATGCAGTAGTGCATACCCCGGATCTCATGGAGGTCCATCCATGTACAAAATTATGATACTGTGGTTAATATCTTTTTGTTTTTAACTTAGATTAAATCGGTTGAATGCAGCCATTCGTCAAACAACACTTTAGATGGTCTAAATATGTTTGATGGGACGGATAGTCATTATTTTCACTCTGGAGAACGAGGTTATCATTGGATGTGGGATTCTCGCCTTTTCAACTACGGACACTGGGAGGTTAGACACTTTCGATACTCAACTAACGTGAACTCTTTGTCATTAGAAGTGTGAGTTAATGAATCGGTGTTGTTTCAGGTACTAAGATATCTTCTTTCAAATGCAAGATGGTGGTTGGATGAATATAAGTTCGATGGGTTCAGATTTGATGGTGTGACTTCAATGATGTACACACATCATGGTTTACAGGTTTGTTACGTCTATTGTATTCAACAATCAAAATGGAACTATTCAAGCTAATTTCTGACAGCCACATTTTCTCCTTAGGTAGCTTTTACCGGAAACTACAATGAATATTTTGGGTTGGCAACAGATGTTGATGCCGTGGTTTATTTAATGTTGGTCAATGATCTTATTCATGGGCTGTTCCCTGAAGTCATCTGTATTGGTGAAGATGTATGTTCTCTTTCTCCCTTCTCAAAGTAGGGGTGTTTAGCGGTATGAAATGGGACTGTACCATTACGGTCCTGTCCCATAAACTGAAAATTTGATAATATTTGTACCAAATATGGTATTTTATCTTACTGGTTTGGACCTAAATCGTACTGTTAACGGGACTCGAGCTTTGGATTATTAGTTTTAGTTCCAAAACTGATTTTAATTTATGATTAGTACCCAGTACGGTAACGTCTACACCTGGTACTTTTATGGTTATTCGATATGGCTTTGTCATGAATTTCTTACACCCCTAGTTTTCGGTTAATATTTTCGGAGCGATGTATGGAATCAGGGTTTAGATATGAGGGAATGTGATTCCCATTCCCGTTTCACCCTGAGTGTAAACCAAATGCCACCTCACAATGTTATTCTTGAAAATTGCATGTATCTTCTTTTTCCATTTATCACTGTGTAAGTTGGTTTTTAACACTTTTCATTGTTGCAGGTGAGTGGAATGCCCACATTCGGCATTCCTGTACAAGATGGTGGTGTGGGGTTCGACTACCGTTTGCATATGGCTGTTGCTGATAAATGGATTGAGCTTCTTAAGTATGCATCTTGAAAGTTTTTTTTTTTTGTCATTACTTATAAATGACTCATTCCGTGTTTATAGATGGTGATGCGCTATGTTTTTGGTGGTACATAGATCTGGGAAATTGGTACTTTGGGTAATGGGTCTAAATGTTCTTGGGTCAAAATATGTAATTTCTTATGCAAGTCAAAACTGGTGGGATTACGTTGATGCATTTGTCCAGCTTAACCCATTTCCTTTTGACTCGTTAGAGTCAAATAACCCTAGTTGATCAGTTAGAGACAAATATAACTATTTACCCATAAACGGGTTGAAATTACCCCCTCAAAATATAAGGAAAGATAGACAGTGTTACCTAGATACTCTCATTGGCCAAAAAATTCTGATCTATTGATTTTATTTATTCATTTTGATATTTGTGTGTGGGTGGGGAGGGGTATTAGTTTCTGGAATGCAAATTCACTACCTTGTACCTATGTAAACTTTATTTCTGATGATACTAAAATTGTATGTTGAACATGGTACTTTTTGGCATAGACTAAGGGACGAAGATTGGAAAATGGGGGATATTACTCACACGCTTACCAATCGAAGATGGTCAGAGAAGTGTGTTTGTTATGCTGAAAGTCATGACCAAGCTCTAGTTGGAGATAAAACTATTGCATTTTGGCTTATGGACAAGGTTAGAATTATTTTGTTTGCAATTTTTTTTTTACATTTATATTTACTTTTCAAAGACAACTTACGGTTCTCTATAATTGAACTTTCCAAAATTAATAATTTGGGTAATATGGACTGGGAAAACTAGAAAATGCTGATGTGGTCTAATAAAGATAACTATGTCTGAAAGTAGGATGGTTCCCTTTTACTAGTATGGATTAATTCTGCCTATGTTTGTTTATCTCAAACGGGTCAAATAAAAAAAGTTCGTGCTTAGCCATCTCTACTTCTTGTGAAGTGTTTGAAATTGGTTGTTTTTACAAAGATTATTCAAGTCCCGAGGCCAAATTAGAAATGAAGTGAAAGTGCTTTACTACTTTTATTATCATCGTAATTGATAATAATAGGAATAATAAAATAACATTTTAATATTATAAAAGAAGTAAAAATGCAAGCTCTATATAGAATAAAAGGTTCTTTTGGCCATCCTAAGAAACCTAGAGTTCATGGACTACTTGTTCATTCTTAAATACTTAAAAACAATTTAAATAATAACAAGATGTTAGGTAGTATACTATCTATGCGTGTTCATGAGCTTCAGTTTACCAACGATAGCATTTGTGTACTTCACAGGATATGTATGAATTTATGGCAGTGGATAGACCTGCGACTCCTCTAATAGATCGTGGTATAGCACTGCATAAAATGATCAGACTTATTACAATGGGATTGGGTGGAGAAGGGTATTTAAATTTCATGGGAAATGAGTTTGGGCATCCTGGTAAGCCTATGTATCCCATATGATTGCATCTCTATAATTTGTCTCTAATTTCGTAAACTTAAAGGATCATGGTTATTTTGAGGTCTTTCATAGATTTTAATACCGGTTTCTGTTTGCTCAGAGTGGATAGATTTTCCAAGAGCTGATCAACGTCTCCCTGATGGGAGATTTTTACCTGGGAATGGTAATAGTTTCGACAAATGTAGGCGTAGATTTGATCTGGTATGTTCATTCCAAATTTATACTCTGACGTATTATTTTTTTTTTGTGCGAAAGTTGGTTGTTTCTTTTATATTTTCTCACACATTTAAACCGGACCCACAAAATAATAATTAATCATAATCTCATCTTACTTTCAAAAATGTAAATTTAGACTCTTTTTTGTACAATCTGTCAACTAATGTGATTTGTCATAAATGCATAGGGGGATGCAGAATATTTAAGATATCATGGGTTACAAGAATTTGACCAGGCGATGCACCATCTTGAAGAAGCTCATAATGTATGTAATTTTTGTGTGCAAAATTGCATATATGTTTTGTAATGTGGATCATTTTGAAAACTTGATTAATTGTGGGTGTGCAGTTTATGAGTTCAGGACACCAGTATATATCACGAAAACACGAAACGGAGAGAGTAATTATATTTGAAAGAGAAGACTTGGTTTTTGTCTTTAATTTCCATTGGCATAACAGTTATTCAGACTACCGTGTTGGCTGTTTACACCCTGGAAAGTATAAGGTACGCTTTTGTTGATATTTATTAACTTTATTCGATTTTTTTTGTTGTTAAACCCTTGGCATGTCAAACATGATTACAAAATTGCATTATTCACTATTTATGTGACTTCATGAATCTTAACAGATTTCAGAGGTTTCATGCATTAGAAATACAGTTTGGGTTCTTTGGGAGACCTTGACCCGTTTGACTTTTGTTTTTTTCTAGAATTAATATTTTTATATTTTCTTTGGAACCTTTAGAGATAAAAGATGACATGAATTAAACCGTTTGACCCGTATCCAACACTCTCTACGTATATCAACGTTCTTTCTGCTAGGAGAAGAAGAATTTTTTTGGGGGAGAAATGTGAAACATATTGACCCCAAAGTGAAAATAATAATTGCCATATAAATTAAAAAGTGTACAATACCCATAATGCACCTGATAAAGTCGTCTTCTCGGATCCATATTCATGTATTTGAACATCTGTAGATATATGTATATCAGTATATGTCCCTTGGGTCCCTATGTGCAAACTGTGAATTGTGTAGTACTTTGTAGCATTTTGTACTCTATAATAATAAGTTGTTGTCATGTTAGTGTGTCACTGAATAATATAAACTTGTTTCTTAAATGTAATTTTCTTTCTTTCTTCACATAGATCAAACTTGGCAAACCCTAATATTATTATGTCTTTCAGATTGCCCTAGACTCCGATGATACATTATTTGGAGGTTTTGGTAGACTCAACCACGAAGCCGAATTTTTCACCTTTGTAAGTGATTTTATTCAACTTAAAAAGTGTGAATTGCAAGTGCAAGTATCATGTACACATACTTCCACTCGATTTCCATTTGAGGGAACTTACTTTTAAGATCAACACTTAAGGACCTATGTTTTATAAGTTTATAGTCATTAAGGACCCATCAACTCGCCCCTTTATTTGAAAAACTTACACATAGGTCCTCAATATTTGATATGAAAGTATGTTTCCTGAAATAGAAATTGGCCTGAAAGTATGCACCTTTTACATGCAATTTCAGTTTTATTTAAGTAAAAACAAAGAGCAAACATAATTCAATACATCTATTGTAGGAAGGACATCATGACAACAGACCTCGATCTTTCATGGTGTATGCACCTGCTAGAACTGCAGTGGTGTACAAGCTCGTAAGCGATGATGTCGAACCTGCCAAAGTTGCTAAGTGACTGCTATGAGTCTACTTCTTGCACTGTATATTTCAAAACTACCATGGCTAGCAATTGAAAAGACACTAAAGAACATGAAAGTAAAGCTTGAGAAAGAGAACTGGGAGTGAGATGTATCGTTAAGCTGGTGCTCACAAGGCTCGGGCTTTTGAAGGAGTTTTGACAATTTACTTGTTATTAGTCCTAATAATGTACAATAATCGTGGTAGTTAAGAACTTAATTTGTTGCAATGTATAGCTTTAGAAGACAAAATGTTGTTACATACACTGAGATTGTAGTTTACACATTATGTGATCTTTATACGGAATAGTAAATAAATAAATGTTCCTTATTGAAAACTGTCTTTTTCAGCTTTCACGAACAAAAAAATTCAGCCAATTTTTATTAGAGAACACGTAGTGAAGGCAGACAAGCATCAGCGTTCAGCGACTTGAACTGAACATTTAACCACTCCACTTAAAATTGTACGACCACTCCACTTAAAATTGTACTCGCACGAATGATTTCTCATAAACTAATATCACCCCAGCAGTTGCTAAGGTTGAAGTTTGTAATACGGAGTAGTATATTTCCCAAGTTCTTTAAAATGCTGACAAGAATCAAGACTGTCTACAAACACGTGTGTACTTGAAGAGCAAAAAATCCGTCAAAAAATACCTTTAATTTTGGTTAGTGTTCAACAGCTACCCCATGTGATCGCACGTGCTCTCCTCATGATTTTCTTCGAATAGAATAGACGTGGCTTTAAGAATAAACTCTTTTTATTCTTTCTATATTTGGAGAGAGGTTACAAAAACGAGGTTAAGTATCTGAAAATGTATTCAACTTATCTCGAATGTTTATTGTATGTATCATATTTACGGAGGTGTATTTAATGCATCCAACTTTAAAAAACGGTTTATTGTATGTATTTTGATGACGTGTCATCTTTTAAGGACGCCACGTGGCATCTTAAACGGACGACACATCATCAAAATACATACAATAAACCGCTTTTGAAAGTTGAATGCATTAAATACACCTCCCGTAAGTATGATACATATAATAAACATTCGGGATAAGTTAGATACATTTCCAGATACTTATCCCAATTGTTTTTGCTCACTAGAGTACTATACTTTGTTAGTATTTGACTCAAATTTTGTTGCCTATTTTAATAAGAGTTATTTTAAGAATTTGATTTTGAATCAAATTAGAGTTAGGGTTATGTCTTACCTATATATATAGAGGTGTATGTTACATATTTATGTAGAGAGGAGAGAAAAACTCGTGAGAGAAAACTTGTTATTAAAGTTTTAGTGAAGTTTTTCGTTGTGGATTAACCTTGAGGAGGTGAACTACCTAAATCGTTGTGTTGTTTGTTTTTTCCGTTTACGTTTATTATTAACTATTTAATCTTGTGTGACTTCTTGTTGGAGATCGATCCTAACAAAGTGGTATCAGAGCAAGGTTAGTAGGGAGGAATCACACAACCCGGAGGAAGCTAATATGGAGACGAAAAATTCGTTTTTCTGATTCGTCACATTTTGCGCAGCGTAGAAAATTGATGATCTGAGTTCGTCAACCGTTGGATCTTTGTGAAAATTTTACTGTGGGTTTATAACACATAGATATAAAGTTTGACCGTCGGGATTTGTGATTGGAAGTACAGTTTTGGAGATATTAATTGTCGAATTAGCAGTAGGGTTTTTTCGTCGGTTTAAGCGTAGCTGTAGGGAAACGAACGCTCCAGGTTCGTTAACCGTTGGATCGTAGTGATTTTTGGACAGCGGATTCAAGACACGCATATACAATTTTTGACCGTTGGGATTTGCAACCGGAGCTGTTGGAAGAGAGTTATAGGTCTTCGATTTCTTGGACAGAATCGGGTTTTTTTTAGTTATTATTCGGAATAATTTTTGTTGGTTTTTTATTGCTCTAAGGTTGATTTGTTGAGATGGCTAGTGATACGTCAAAGTTTTCGATCCCGATATTCGATGGAAAGATGGATTTCATGGTTTGGAAGATGTCTATAGAAGATGTGTTGGTTCAACAGGGTATTGATGAAGCTTTGTTAGAGACACGACCGGAAGCGATGAAAGAAGATGTTTGGAAGATGATGCAAAAGAAAGCTTCGAGTACAATTAGGTTGGCACTTGCTCCCGAGATCAAATATAGTGTTTTGAAGGAGAAAACGCCAAAAGATATATGTGATAAGATCACGAGTATTTATGCATCCAAGTCATTGATGAATCGGCTATATATGAAGATGGATTTGTATTCGTTGAAACTCGAAGAAGGAGGTAACATGCATGATCATATTAATTCTTTTAATCAGTTGGTGTGTTAGTTGTCTAACGTGGATGAGGTTATGTAGGATGAAGAACAAGCTTTATTGTTAATGTCATCATTACCTAGGTCATATAAACCGTTTGTGCAGACTATGTTAACAAGGGGAACTACCTTGACACTTGAAGATGTGCTTAAAGCGTTACGTGATAATGAAAGAATGACTGGCACTATTAGTTTCTCGAGTGGGGAGAAAGTATTAGTTACGTAGGATCGTGGAAGAGGAAAATATTTCAACCGGGGTAGTTCAAGAGGGCGTTCAAAGTCTCGAGTGAGAGGAGATCGAGACTTAGACCGATGTAGAGTATTACTACTGCGGGGAGAAAGGTCATATGCAGCTTCGTTGTCTTCAATTTCGTAATGATTTAAAAAGCGTACGAGATGCTAAAGGAAAGAAGAAGGGCGATGAGAAAACAAATGTTGTGACCAATGTTGATGATGAGTTTATGTTGGCAGAAACTTCAAGCGATGGAATCTTGAAAGAAGAAAAACTAAAGTGGGTGTTAGACTCTGCGGCTTCGGTACACATTTGCAATGATCGAGCTATGTTTGAGACATTAAACGGTAAGGGACAATTCGGTGAGATCAAAGTTGGTAACAAAGAGAAAATGAAGGTTGAAGGTGTTGGACGTGTACGCTTCAAGCTTCATGATGGTAGTGTTAGAACCGCTTTGAATGTGAAGTATATTCCAGGTGCGACAATGAATATACTTTCACTAGGAGTTTTGACATCTCGTGGGTACCGTTATGTTGAAAGAAAAGATACTTGCAAAGTTTACAAGGGAGATTAACTAGTTCTTCGTGGGATAAAAATATCGAAGAATTTATGTTACTTGGAAGGAGAATCTTTGCAAGGGAGGACTTATTGCAAAAGCAAAAGAGAGAAGACCGAAAAGAGAGTACATTTCTCGGATAAAGATGAAATTTCAGGGAATTTGAGTCAAGGGAGGATATGTTAGTATTTGACTCAAATTTTGTTGCTTATTTTAATAGGAGTTATTTTAAGAATTTGATTTTGAATCAAATTAGAGTTATGGTTATGTCTTACCTATATATATAGAGGTGTATGTTACATAATTATGTAGAGAGGAGAGAAAAACTTGTGAGAGAAAACTTGTTATTAAAGTTTTAGTGAAGTTTTTCCGTTGTGGATTAATCTTGAGGAGGTGAACCACCTAAATCGTTGTGTTGTTTATTTTTTCCGTTTACGTTTATCATTAGCTATTTAATCTTGTGTGACTTCTTGTTGGAGATCATCCTGACATACTTGTCGACTCCCCGTAACTACTGGAGGAAGTTAGGATATCTACATCATAATTCCATTGGACAAAGTTTTCGTGGAAGTTAGAATATCTACATCATTTATGTCTACATCATTTACGATATTCGAACTACAATATATATAAGAATCTTTTATTGATACGTTTGTAAATGATTTACAACAACTACGAAAGCCAAAGTTAACTATTGGAAATGATTAAAAGGAAAAAGAACGAAAGAAAGAAAAAAAGTAATAGTTAAGAAACTTCGAGTTTTGAATATCCGAACAACCTTTTGAAATTTGATATTCGATCCGAAATTCGGATATCAGAAAGTTTCGAATTGGATATTTGAATAATATTCGAGTTATGAGCTGTTTGGATATTTTTCAACAACTCTATGTACATTTTTCTCGTTTCCAATTATCAACGTATATAGAGTCCACTACTTGTAATGAATGCCAAGAATAATCAAACCTCAAATTCATCAAACAAAACCCTACTTGAATTTGGAAGAGAAATTGGGAAGTACATTAGCACACAAAACATATTATGCTTATTCAGAAAAGGGAAGAAAGAAAAAAAAAGTTACAATTCTTATGGAAGTATTTTCATCCGCCTCATTTTTTCAACCCATGGCGCTATGCTCGCAAGTGTATTTGCATACCCATGGAATCCGAATTCGCGACTCTTATTCATGCTACAAACATGTTGAAACTTGAGTTTGTAAGTTACATCAATTGCACTAAAGCAAGTTATCTCCTCCATTTTTGTCTTGTACAATCCGTTCTCTTCCACAATTCTGTCCCACACCTCTCCTTTATTTTTCATGAACTCCACAAAATCAAAATTTGCGTTCTCGTCGAATGGCACAAACTCAAGATCAAACGCATCACATAGCACTTTCCATAACATTTTCCATGGAAATACGTCACCGTTTGTGCAATTAAAAGCTTGATTCTTAGCCTTGCTGGTTACCGATGCCCATATTTGTTGTTCCGCTAGCACTCTAGCATCAGACATATCCCAAAAATGCTCCCAACTATACTTATTACCAACAAACCTGTACATATCTAATGAATAACATACCTACCTAAATGGATAGTTTTCGCGCATACATATACATTTACACAATTAAATTAAATTAACATACCTAAATGGATAGTTTTCATGTTTGCAGATCAATGCATAGACCAATAGGGAAAGAAGTGTATTGAAATAACTTCTTGTTGATGCGCCAATGATTATGGAAGAACGGTGTATAGAATAGGTGAAAGACTTTTGGTATGAAGCTACAATGTCCTCCAAAGCATAGTAAAAATTAGGGAAAGGTAGTCTTGGATAATCCTCCCTAAAGGGTGCATCATAAGGAGGCACGAGTTGAGATGAAAGCGTTGGGTCATAAATCGGGCCCATATATTGTTTTGTCCCCGTTTGCAACGTTACATGACAGAGTTTTGAATTTGTAGATGAAGTGAGCGCGTTAAGGACATTCGACAACATAGTTGAGTTATGAGATATGTTAACTTCTTCACTTTTGTTGACACTTATAGCTACCCAAAAAACATGGGTGATTTGGGAGGAGAGTGGTGAAAGGATTTTGTGTGTGTTTTCTTCGTTTAGAGTGTCTAACATGATGTGTTTGTCAAGTAGGGAGGATGGGAACCAAGTGGGTAAGGAACGTCGTGATACACCATAGACGGCCCATGGACTGCCTAGTGCGGTTGGGTTCTTTAAGGCTTCGGTTAAGGCTACACCAACCATTCCAGTGACTCCTACAATAACAGCCACTGATGACTTAGCAGACTCTTGATGCTCCATTGTACGTGTAGATACTATACGTATTTGAGAGAAAGAGATAAACGTAACAATATAATTGATTACATGATGTTTACTTATATTGGATAATTGGCTTTTAACACGTGCTTTTGTGAAGAAAATGTGTACGTTGAACATGCGTGCATGTTAAGTCAGAAACAACAACATGTGACTGTGCTTGTTCATTTGTTTTCGCATAAATATTTCGTACTCCCTCTGTCACTTAAGTGTCTAGTAGAAAAGTATAAAAGATTCCCTGTAAATCAAGATTTCACCTTTTATTTTTTAGATGCTTTTGTAGTTGAAAATGAAAGTGAGAGATAAAGAAATGTGAACATTTAAAATAGGATCGAGAGTATATATATAAGTTGATAGACTATGCATGAAAGGAGCTAGTATAAATAAATGGTTATATAGACTAGAGAAAGTATACAAAAGAAAATAGAGAATTGATACGTATATCAACCGAGAGGCTTCGTGAGGTTAAGAGTGTATTCTTGTAATGATTGGAAAAGTGTCTACGAGTAATTAAGATTTTATATATCCTAAAATTAAGGGGCTTCAATTTGGGTTAAACTCATAGTGTACAATTTCTTGTATCGGGATTTTTTTCTTTATAAGAATAAAAGAAACTCTTAGGGGTGAAAGTTGAAAGGGTTGTGCCGAACCACATTAAATGTCGTGTCTATCGGTTAGTACTTTATATTATTTTCTTTTATTTCTCGCAAGTTTATCTCAAACAATTATATCCTCACCTCCGCTCGTGTGGGTGCATTATGCAAGTTTTTATAACAATCACAACCATTCAGTTGTAATACTTCTATTTAGGGGTGAGCTTGGTACCATACCGGTACCGATCGGTTGGTACAGTTTTATTTTTTTTGCAAAAACCGAATATACCGTACTATTTGTATCGGTTGGTTCCGGTCCGGTGCGGTTCCGGTTCGGTTTAGGTATTTTGGTGTGCATGGTACCATCGGTATCGACCGGTTGGTATCGGTATTTTGTTGGCCCCAAATCAAAAACCGAATACCGTACCATTTGTAACGGTCGGTACCGATCCGGTTCGGTACCGGTTAGATTTTGGTATTTCGATTTTTTTTCTCATCCATACTTTCATTCTTTTACTTACCCCGACAGTCAATTATCGATTTATCGAAATTCATGATGCTAACCATATTCTAAGAGTTATGGTTACGATTTCTATATTTAAAATTTAAAACTCAGTTGAGTTGATTACGAATCAATTAAAAAGTATGGACATTACTTTTTAATGGAGTACTTACTTTTCTTAATTAAATTTAGGGTTTTTCTAAGGTGTGCCCTAAGGGCATATGTTAAGACAAGAATATTCTTCTCGAAAAATGAGAAATGCAGTTTTCAAGAAAAATCTTGATACCTTTTTCATTTTTCGAAAAGAATATTTTCAACTTTTCCAATTTTCGAGAAAAATATTCACCACTTAAAAAGTGTCCTTAGGGCACAAGTTAGAAATTCCCTTAATAACATTGTTTATCCATGTTAATTTTGAATTGTTGGTTTGAAATATAAATCAAAATAAAATATTTAACTATAGCCCTTAAGGCTTGTTCTTAGCATTTCCCTTCCCCTATATGTTGAGTTAACAAGATTGTAAGTCAATAATAATTTATTAGTCGCCGAATTAAAGGGTAAAAAAGAAGATTATACACTCTTCTTTTGTGAAGCCACCTAAGTACCTAACTATATGTTTCTTTTTCAAGTGATAGACAAGTATTATGATAACTAATCTTTATGTTAATTTAGTTACACTAATTGAAATCTTTAAAAAGAAAGAAAAAAATAGATACATTTCTAAATGCTTGGGACTAGATTTTAGAAACTATAATTAGTTTGTAGTTCAAAAATGTAAATGTTTATTGTTCAAGCGTAAAAACGCTTGATTACAATGATGATGGTGTATGAGTAATCGAGCTTGTTACACTCCGATTAACGTGCCAACCCAGTATCGAGACTTGGTCAATCGAGGGTGGTGAAAACTTAATTCTATGTGAGCAATTGTCGGATGATTACTCTTGTGATTTTATGAGGTGTTGGTTTGAAATGGAAACCAATCACTAGTATTTATAGCCAAACCCTAATCCGACGTGGAAGGTTTGGTTGTGGGAGAAAACGACATTCTCCCCGTCGTTGTTGACGTGGATGAATGGTCGTGGGCGAGCATGACAACCACTGTGCACGAAGTGACGTGGACCAATCGGGTGAACCGACCAGGTTAATGGCCAAGCCATGTTAACTACTTGGATATAACGGTCACAGATCGTACTTTTGTTAGAAAATATCGGGCTTACGTGGTGCGCATCGTAGCCTTGCCGCCGCACCAGTGTTAAATGCCTGGTATGATAGCAAACTCTCGGACAGTGACCTCCGCGTCGAGAGCTGCAAGAGTTGGGCACGGATGCCGTCCGGGTCGAGGCTCGACACGGAACCGGGTCCAGTTATCTGGGGCAACCCAAAGTCCGAGATGGGATGTACATCATTATTTATTGTTTCGTTATGTATTAAATTTTATATTTTTTACTATTGTATGCAACGTACTTTCATTTGTTCTATTGTATGTAGTGAACTTTTAAATATGGTTTATTGTATGTATTATTTTCTTTTGGGGTTAGATAAAAAATGAAACTTTCTTATTTGGACCTTACCCAAAAAGAAAATATTATATACAATAGATTATATTTACAAGTTGCATACCTATAAGTTTTTAAAATTCAACTCATATAATTTTAAAAAGTGTAAAGTTTAACAATACATAACGAAATAATAAACCCAAAATGTAACTATACATAACATAGTTATTAGTGTGTGATTATTAATTTTATGTTTATATCATCATTATTAATAAAATATAAAAAGCAGCATTAACTTCTCAAGTCCTCAAATTGCGACACATCATACCTTTACAATGTGATACATGTCCTATTATTATAATTTTAATTAAAATGTGATAGTATTAGTTAGCATATGTCATCAGTAATATGTATAACAATGTTAATTAAAGAAAACTTAATAAATAATTTAATCAAATATATAATATCATCTTAGCCCTTTCTTTTCTTTTTCCCCTGTCTAGTACAAAATTAATTCCTTCAAAATTCGTATATGAGTCTCTTACAGATGGACGTATACAAGATTTAAGAATGAACACACGTTGATTAATCTAAGTAAAAGAAAAGGTTAAAACTACTCGCTTATCATTGAAATCATGAGAATTTATTGTTACCATTTTATGCGTTTCTAAATTTTTTACTAGGTCTTACAACTAATGTTCTTACAACATAATCTACAATTCTAGTAACATTGCTTTATTTGAAGTGTCGGTGTTTACCAATACTTGAGAATATGAAATTATAGTTTTTTTTTATACCATTTTCTAGATGTTCACCGTACGTTGTACGTTGCACGACCTTAGTAGTTACTAGTATATCTAGTTATCTACGACCAAAGGAAGCAATTGTACAAATGCTATGAGGACATGAAGTTGTGGTAAAATGATAACAAGGGTGGATTTAGGCTTTTAGACTTATAGTACGTGAGTTCTTTGGCCCACTTTAAAATTGAAATATTTTTATAAAAGATTAAAAAATTTATATCTAGGAATCATCTAAAAAATAAAAATGTCTATCTTAGCCCCAATGTTTTGAAAATCACCAAGAGTTGACCGGTCAACGAACCGGACGGTTCGGTCAAAACCGGGCGGTTCAACCGGGAACCGGACCGGTTGAGCTGGTTTTTTAAATTTTTTTGTAAAAAAATTGCTTTTGGATCGGTTTTGGGACGGTTGGACCGGACCGGTTCGACCGGAAATTGAAGGATTCCGGTCCGATTCGATTTTCGGTTTTAAAAACATTGCTTAGCCCTAATTATAGCTCAACACTAGTATTTTAACCCATTATGAATCCCAAATACTCCAAAAGTCCATAGTTCGTATATCCTTAATTCTTGAATATAATAATAAAACAATAAAAAAATAATCATGGCCCTCTAAATCGGCGCAATCTTTGAACCTCTTTGTCTCGGCTCTCTCAATCTCTGGGTTCAACCTCTCAGCTTAATCACTCAGCTCACAGTCTCTCTCCGCTCACTATATGGTTGGCTGGCTTCTTCTTTTGGCTCCCAATAGATGGCATACTCCTCACTCTCAAAACTCTTTCATTATAAATCCTAACACATTAACATAAGAAGAAAAAAGGCAGGATAAAGTATGAAGGTGCTCAATCGAATATCGATGATGAATCTACTTCAAATACGATACTTAATGATTCACTTCCCGGAGAATGCCATCGTCATGAATCTGTTAATATGGGTCGTTCAGTGGGAAAACTGATCAACCTCAACAAAAAAGAAAATAAAATGCGTAAGTTCGACGAGTTCATTCAAAGCTTGATTGATAGTGACAAACCTCCACCCAAAGTTTAGATTGGAACATTGCTTTTAATGGTCTCAATTGTCATGACGAAAAGATATCATGGTTAAAATATGGAGAAATTAAGCCATGTCAGTCAGGGCCGTCTTTGAGAGTGAGCGAGGTGGTCGACCGTACAAGGTCTCCGAATTATAAGGGACTAAAATTTGTATGTATTTGTGCATATGTATGTGTGTGTATACATATACATATAATTTGATTTTTAATTGCAAGGAAGTTTTTTTTGTTCTAGTTGTTTCAAAATTGATTGAGATAGAACAAAAAAGTAAGAAGATTTATTTATAGCTCGATATAGGGCCTCATTTTGACGACCATTTATGTTTTTTCCGATGACCTTTGAAAACTCAGTGACGGTCCTGATGCCAGTGTGTCCACAACCTTATATATATTTCTGAAGATTGTTTTTATCAAGGTCTTATAAACGTCATTTTCCTATAATTGGTATTCTACATTTAAAAGCTTTAGAAGTTAAGAAGATGGTGTCTCAAAGGTTGCCTCAGTATGGAAGTTTGGTTCGGGTCTTTTCATTTTTTGTCACGTTATAGCTTATCTCAAATCTCAATTAGTATTGAGCTTGCATTTTTTGTTGGGTTGGTTTCTTTCGGTATATTCAATTTGTATCTTTTCTGCTCTCTTCAACTTTCAGTATATAATTAATAGAATTAAGTTTTAAAAAGTTAATACACAAAATAGATGTTTTTTTTATAACTTATTATATTGTCACACACATTGGCCTTTAATTTTATATACTAGTTAATTGACCCGTAAATACACGGGTTTGACAAAAGATAAATATATAAATTTATTGATATATTTTCTATCAATAAGTGTATATAAATAAATTATATGTATAATTAAATTGGTATTATTACATCTTGTAAATTATTAGGAGTCATCATCATAATTAATGAATGGGAGATATGAATAACCAATAGTAAGGCTTCTTAAACAGGATAGAATAGATTATTAGGAGTCAACTGTGTTCCGACATTGATCTCCTTTTTTTGAAATTACAGTTTGACATTAAAGCAGTTGTATCAATTACTTGAAAGTTGAGAACACGTAGTATATAGTCGGTGCAAAATGTGATTAACTAAAACCAAAGTATTAAAGATCACTTAATAAAGCTTTTTGGTTGGCCAATAATCCAGGGCTGTATTTGTAATGTACGCTCTATAATCCTCTAGAATAGTCTAAAGCATAGTTTGATTAAATAACATGTTAAAGGATCAATCTAATTTTGATGTTGTTAAAGGTTTGATTCTTATTTTGTGAAGTTTATTTTGTAGGATAAAAGTTTGGTGGTCAAAGTGTAATAAACAGAAGTTGTAGCTGGGCATATTGGAGTGTGTGGCAGCTTTGTTAAAGATAAAGAGTTCAAGGGCTATTATTGTAAATATTTAATAGTTGTGTATATATGCTATTGTACAGTTGCCGTATGTATTATTCTGCAACTATTATCTCTCTATTTTCTCTCTTAGTAAAACGATTAGGGTTTCATCTCTTGTATCTTTTGTGTATCATCTTGATACTTATTTTGGTTTAGTATAGTTTGAATGATCTAAATCTGTTGATATAGAATCATTGAGTGAGATCTAGTATTGGTATTGTTTGTGGCCTTTGAGCCGTTTTGGTTGATTGTTTGTTTGAGATATTCTTTCGATATCTGTTATTCTGTTGATCGATTATCATTTTGTTCATGGTATCAGAGCTTCGGCTCTTGATTGTTCTGGGATTCTATTAGATCTAAATTAGGATTAGGGTTTTGTTTTCTCTCGACGATTCTACTGATTCTAATTATTTGGTTTGTTTGGGTTCGGACTGGTTTCTGGTGGACATATTTGGGTTCTTTTTTGGAGAAAAGGATTTTTTGGTTCGAAACCCTAATTTCTCAAATTAGGGTTTGTGGTTTTCTGAAGAATCTTCTTCTTCTAGTGTAACTCTTGGCTGTTCCAGAGTCTGTATCAAGTCTTCCGCTGTTCTTCTTCTTTTTTCTTTAAGCTTGCACGGAGTACTCTGTGAGAACGTTCTATATCTCTTCTCATTTATAGTATAATTCTGTGTTTGTTTGATTACTTGAATAAACTGTGATTCTTGATTATTTCTGTGTTCTAACATTTTTTGTGGTAGAAGAGGTCCCTAAGTAAGACCTAGAGTGGGATCCTTTTGAGAGACCACTTGTACGGATCCCTGCTTAGGCTAACCTTTAGGGTTGTTTAATTGCTACTTGTGTGTGGTTAATTGATTATTCTGTGTTTAGAAGGTGTTTTATTGAGTGTTAGTGTTATAAATATTTGTTAACAGTTGTGTTAAAATTGTTGTTTATCTGTGAAAATGTCTAAAGAAAGTGATAAACTACCTAGTAATGATAAACCTAGTGGTTTTGTTAGTACTGAAATTAGTAAATTGGATTTTGGTGATCCATTATATCTGCATGCTAGTGATATTAATAATACACCATTAATAACATTCAAGTTAAAAGGAACTGAGAATTATAAATCATGGGCTAGTGCTATGGAACTTGCTTTACAAACCAAAAATAAAATTGGATTTATTGATGGTAGTTTTGAGAAATCTGAAAATGATGAAATTCTAAGTAAACAATGGGACATATGTAATGCTGTTGTTTTGACATGGATATTAGGATCAATATCAGAAGAATTATATAATGGGTAAATTTTTTCAAAAATTGCATCTGTGGTTTGGGAAGAATTAAAGGAAACATATGATAAAGTTGATGGATCTGTGGTTTTTAATTTGCATCTTAAAATTAATTCTTTGACACAAAATATCCTTGGTGATACTATCTATTTTGCCGTATGTATTATTCTGCAACTATTATCTCTCTATTTTCTCTCTCAGTAAAACGATTAGGGTTTCATCTCTTGTATCTTTTGTGTATCATCTTGATACTTATTTTGGTTTAGTATAGTTTGAATGATCTATATCTGTTGATATAGAATCATTGAGTGGTTTGATTGAGTGAGATCTAGTATTGGTATTGTTTGTGGCCTTTGAGCCGTTTTGGTTGATTGTTTGTTTGAGATATTCTTTCGATATCTGTTATTCTGTTGATCGATTATCATTTTGTTCATAACAACACTACATAAGTCATAAGTCTATTAAAGAAATGAAAAAAAAAACTCTTACACATTTTATTAAATAAAGTCAAGGAGACAGATCCAGTTGAATCATGTACTCTCACTTGTATATTAAACCTGTTATGCAAAAAGTTGTAAGATATATAAATTCAATTATCCATACAATAATTATACAACTACTAAATCTGAAGGAACACAAATATCATATTATGAAGCCAAAGCACACCCAAAAGCTGAAGCCAAAGCACACCCCAAAAGCATTTTGAACGCTATGCCAAAGAACATCCAAAAGCATGTAGTAAAATATTTACAAAACCAATCAACCTATCTTGTGTTTCTGTGAAATTTTAAACACCACGCTAAGTTCAACCATCATTGTGAACTAACTTACAAATTTTAGTAGTAATCAAACAACCATATAAGAAATGTTTATATAAAAATACATTACAAATCTTCATAAAACATCGAGTAAACAACGGAAACCTCATTAAATAGCATATTCGTACTTTTACTTAGCATCTCCGAAACCTACACAACATAAGTCATAATAACCAAAAATCACAAACATAATAACCACAAATCACAAACACGGACATTTCAACAAACATTTGAAGAGCATTCAAACATAAGCATAATCCCATCAAATTTAAAGCAAATTAAGAACTTGACGTGATGAAATCTTGGGGTAGATGAAGCATAGCTGCGTCAAAACCAGGTACACATGTGTTACACGAACTCAAGGAATAAAACACATTGAAATTAAACCTGTACATAATCTGAAAAAACCCCGTAAAAACATCATCCACGAACACACTCCAGATTCCTATGAAAATAACAATAAATTAGAGAGACTTTAGTATACTAAAGTGGAATAGGTTTTACTTAGACCTACTTCTACGATTAAAAACTTCATAACGACTGTTTTGCAAATTCCAATAAATAAACCGAAGGAAAAACTAACTTATAAAAATGGAGACAATTCAAACAGAGAAAACATATATTCCATAGAGAGATGAAATTGATCAAATAAATTAATTTAGCACACAAAAAAGGGAGCAGAAACGTAATCAGAAGCAAAACAGTCATTATGAAAAGCCAATATGAAAATATATGAAGACAATATACATGGTGAAGATGACAGAGAAGATAATGGATATGAATAACTTGAATGGAAAAGAAAATGATATAAATGAATTGGTGCTCGATTTTGGGCGGTGACAAAAAAACCAAATTAAATGAAAAGGCATGGGTCTTGCATAGGTAGTAATATAAAGCAACCACCATTAATTAATGCGCAGGAGGAAATTTAAATCACCAAAAAATATATTAATGAATAAAAACCTTTGTTTAAAATGGTTATTATTATTATTTTATTATTATTTAATAAGTAAATGGAATCTGTGACATCACCAATTTCATTAGAGAAAGACATGTCAGCAAGGAAATGGCATAAGAGGGTGACAAATCAGCAAAAGTGATGTCATCCTTATTGTCCTTTTTATATACAAATCAATAAACTTGATATGTTTAGCATCAATCATAATTTATTTATTCCATAGATTATACAAATCAGACCCAACTAGGAATATGGGATCATAATTTATTTATTCCATCTCAATAAACTTGATATGTTTAGCATCAATCATCATCCAAGTTTACATACAATGTAACGCCACTAGAAGTCTAGAACCGAGGACTTGCGATAACCAATAAAGGCGATTTCCTCTTAAGCGTTATGCCATTTTCCTCGCTCATGTCCAAATCCATCGCATTAGCTCCATTTGGTAATGCAAAGTCAAACTTGTGTACGATATTCGCTAATGCAAGTTCAACCACGGATACAGCAAAATGTATACCAGGACATCCTCTACGACCGGAACCAAATGGAAGAAACTCAAAGTTAAGCCCTTTATAGTCGATAGAATTGTTTAAGAACCTCTCTGGCTTAAATTCGTCTGATTGTGTCCATGACATTGGATCTCTCCCAATCGCCCAAGCATTGATAACAACTTGTGTACCCGGTGGAATAACGTACCCCATGAGATTGACTTCTTGTCTTGACTCTCGAGAAACAAGTAGCGGCAATGGTGGATGTAACCTTAAAGTCTCTTTTATAACGGCTTTAAGGCACTTCAGTTTATCCACATCTTCCTCCGAAATCGTCGATCTTCCTTGTGCAATCCCTGCCATCTCTTGTTGCAACTCTTTCATTACATTTGGGTGTCTTATTAGCTCACTTATAGCCCACTCTAAAGTTATGAATGTCGTATCAAAGCCAGCAACAAGCACATCCTACAACAGACACCATCTTCAATTATCTTAATTTAATAATTGTTCTTTGTGACTAAACAACAAAAAATGTAAATGGGTTAAAACTATAACTAATTACCTACTTTTGTTGTTTTGTTGCGTTAATGCAGCAGATTTGGGAAATCATAAAAATGACCACTTTACCATGCAATACCTTGATAACATAAAAAAATGACTACTTTTAGCCTGCAACACTTTTCAGATCTTTTTGGAACACCAAATTGGATTTCATGCATCAAAAACTCAATTAATACAAACAAAATACTTCACATGCACACCTACACAAAACTAATTCAAACATTTTTTCCTTTTTAGATCATTTAAGTTTAACTGAAGAAGATGAATTAAGAAATCATACCAGCAAGACAGCTTTAAGGGTAGTTGTGTGAAGGATGAACCCATTTGTGTTGTCTTCTTGAATATCACATAAGATATTAACAAAGTTTTGTGCACTTTCACCTTGAACATCCTCTAATGTTTTCTTACTCAAATGTTCCTCAACTACACCTTTAAGAAAATTGTCGATTTCGATAGAAAGTTTTCGGGCCCTTGGCTCTACACCACTTAATCGATCTATCCATGACAACCAAGAAATATAATTGCCAACACAGAAAGTACCCAACATATCAACACATTCTTTAATTTTGTTTATAATTCCGACCCCTTGATATGTTCTTCCAAAAGCCACTCTACAAAGTACGTTACTTGTAAGACGCTCAAGTAATGCACTTAAATCAACCAATGTACCATGACTTTGTGCAATTGCACCAATCATAACACTCATTTCTTCTTCTCTCACTCGTTGAAACGATTTGACTCGTGTACCACTTAAAAGATGGAGTACTACAATACTCTTTAATTTCCTCCAATTTTCGCCATATCGAGAAAACGCAATGTCCCTAGAGTTGTAGAATAGTATGTTGGGAATGGTTAAACTTGGTCGATCAGCGAATGCTAAATCATGAGTTTTCATGATTTCGCGGGCTATTATCGCTGATGAAACAACAAGCGTTGGTATCTTGCCAATGTGAAGAAGCATGAGCGGACCGTATTTATAGGACAGGTTTCGAAAAGAGAGACGAGGGATCGTTCCAAGTTGGTGAAAGTTCCCGATGATTGGAAGTTTTGGTGGAGATGGTGGCAAGTTTTTCTTGTTTTTTGAGAGAGATGAAATCCTCATGAAACCAACAATAGACATCAAAGTGATGCACACGACTAAAGTAACAAGAAATATTTCTACAGATGAAAACATGATCATAATAATGATAGCAAAACTAACGAATCTAGGAAGAGGTCTTTGGTGCTAATCACCTTATTGAGTTAATGGGTATATAAACGGGAGAGGATGTGAACCTTTTTCAGGGAGTGGCAAATGGGTTCACGTGGAAGCTCAAGGAATAGAAGTTATAATGAAAATAATGTAGTTTAGAATACAACAAGCTATGCGTATAAATAATGTGACTTGTGAGATATCAAAAACATGTTAGGTGTGTGAGTTTAGAGATGTATAGTAATCCCTTCGTCCCATTTGAAATGTTCATTTTGACTTTCACGTAGTTTTAGGATTCTCCATTAACTATATTTTTCACCAATCAAATATTAAATCCACCCACTAAAATCTTTTTTAATTGGTTAATTATCAAAGTGGACACTTATAAGTGAACATTCTAAAATAGTAACGTGGACATTTTAAATGGGACGGAAGGAGTACTATTCTTTTTTCTTTAAGGATTGTGACATTGGCACCATGTTTGATGGGTTATTACACTACAAGATTTATACGAAGATCCTTTATGCTACACACATATATATAGCAACCCAACGGTATTATTTATCATGTAAGATTTTAGTTCAAAACATACTCGCATACTATCACTGTCCTATATTATGCTAATGAAATACACATGAACTTAAATAAGTGAAAAAGATGGCGTAACGAGTGGTGGATCTAGGATTTAGAAAGACACGTAGTAATGTTATCTCAATTTTTTGATCCCGTAGTGGAAACAAAGAATACAACTAAAAATGTATTTTTTCATAAGAAAATTACACTTCGTATTGGAATGGACCCGTAGCAACTACTATCTCTACCTTCTACATGTCTCTGATCCTGGGCATAACATTTTATAAATTCTGTGATAAAAATTCTTAGATATTTGAAATTTAAAACCACTTGCCTGTCCAGTTTTGTTTCCATCACTTTTCCATCAGCCCAACAAGTAACCTTAGGGGCTGTTTAACCTTAGGGGCTGTTTTTGTAAAATACAAAAAGATTTGGAAATTGATAACGCGGGCTTTAAAGGCTTAGAACATTCATTAAAATTTGTATTTTAAAAATAATATATTCTTTCTCTCCTTAATTTTAGTTTGTACCCTCAATTTTAATCTCAAATATCTAAATGAGAGCCTCTACGATTTTCATTAACAAAATCCAAAAGATTTTAATGAGCCCAACAATCTTGGCGTGTCCACTAGAAGCCCAGTTTTCAGCCCATAATCCCTCTCACAGCACCGACCTGCTGCAGTATTATATTCTCTATATTTTATTTATTATTATCCTTTTTTTTAAACAAACATAAAATAAAAAAGCAAATCCAAAAATTATTAACACCGATTTTATATAATTTTAGCGATTCACAGACGACCAGTGTATTATTATCAGATTCCTAAAAATTACAAACCCTAAAACCCTAATTTTGAAAACGAATTTTTACAGCATAATCAATAATGAGCAGTAGCAGAAGAAGTAAAGAATCCAAACGCAAACAAGTCGATAGTGATGATGATTCACCGTCAATCTCCGAAGATTCCGATAATTCTTCACGTCGACGACGACGTCATTCTTCCGGTAAAAGCAGCCGCCGTCGCCGGGACTCTGATTCCGACGGTTCAGACAGTGATGCCGATGGCCGTCGAAGTTCTAAAAGGAAAAAGAAGGCTAAAAAGATTAGTGAAGAGGAGATTGCTGAGTATTTAGCGAAAAAGGCTCAGAAGAAGGTTTGTTTCTAATTTTATATCATGCTTATGTTTTTATTAGGTTATTAAATTGAATGTGGTGATTTTAATTGGTGTTGTTGTGATTGTAAATATTCAGGCAATAAAAGTAGCTAAGAAGCTGAAATCTCAGAATGTTTATGGTTATGCGAATGACTCGAATCCGTTTGGTGATTCTAATCTTAATGAAAAGTAAGTTTTGACGTCTTTAAATGTTCGTTTTTTGCCTTAATGTGAATTGCTATAGAATCTTTATAGTGGTTGATTACCAAATCTTGAAAGAAAACTTCAACCTAGTGTTAATAAGAGGTCAATAACTCTTTCCCAAAATTTAAGTTCTGTTAGTAATTATCTAGGCAATAATGTAATGCTTGAGTAAAACATATCGGTTTTTTAATACATATTTGAGTAGGACAGTCTATTAGGATCCCAAGGGTTTGAGGTATACCAGTAGACTTACACGAGAACTTTAGCTTGGTGCGTGAATTCTCAATTTATGGAGATAGGATTAGAGGGAGAAGATGTAGACATGGTACATTAGCACAATCTTTTACGTTATAGTCATTTTAGATAAATAAAATCTATTTTGATTTGTCGATAAGAGTTCTGCATATAAAAGATCACACACACACACATTTATAGTGGGATGATTCAGGGTGAAGCACCTTTCTTGGGGGAAGGGAGGAAGTGTAATACTCATCACGAAGCATCTTAATTTCACCTATATAAATTTAAATTTATTAAAAGTGAAAATTAATGTGTGTTGATCAGATCGATGTTGTAAATGTTAAGCTTCCTTGATAAATTCTTATTGTAGGCTATAACATCAATTGATGAATATTATATCCAAAATCGTTAATGTTCATCGTAGTGGATTTAAAATAAAAAATTCATTATGATGAATGTTAAAATTGAAAATATTTGTCAAAATGTTTTGTTTTAACATTTGTCATGAAGAATTTATTAGATAAATATTCATCGACTAATGTTATGACTTTAAAATGAATTACATATGTAAATATAATGTTTATAGCATCGATTTTGATTACTATTTACCAAAAATGTAATTTTATTTTTAACATTTTTATTCGCGAAGTTAAGATGTTCCATGATAAATATTACACTTCCTCCTTCTCCCAAAAACGCGCTTCCCTCTTGAACGCTCCCCTACAATAAAAGTTTATTGCTTGATGGAATGGAAAAAAACACGCCTTTCCTAAGGAATGAAAAGCATTAAATTGGAAGGATCACTTGCCTTTAAACAAAACTAAGAACATTTTTCATTCCAACGAAATGGACCATTTCGTTTCTTCTGCCATTCTGTCATACAAACCACTGCACAAGTATGACATCATTAAAAGTTGGTACATGGCTACTGTTGGGTTGAAGTCATTAATTGGAAAAAGATCAAAAAAATAATGCAATGGGTAATTAAGCTTGTTCACTCAAATTTTATCTGCGATGTTCCACCTAGTAATTGGTCCTTCCCTAAATACCATTCCCCTCTAATAGTTCTTTACTATCCCTTATACTAATAAACCTTCTAAACAAGAACCCCTGTAGTCTGTTAACTTGGTCCATGTGTGTGTTATTTTGGAATTCTCATGTTACTGTGATGCTTCGCTACAGAATAGTGTTCTCAAAAAGCTGTGCAGTGAAATTCAATACTACAATAGTATTATAGCTTATATTAATATTAATGTGATGTCCCTTGGTCTTATATACTCACTTTTTGCAACATGTTGCGTATTTTGCAAGTTGCTTTCCCCTTGATGTTGTAAACTTTATTTTTGAAGTCACCCTTTATTTTTATAATTAGGTGTACCAAATATTTATTACAATATGTACTGATGATATACAATTTGCAGGTTTGTGTGGAGAAAGAAGATTGAGCGAGATGTCACTCAAGGAGTTCCTCTTGATATGTTTTCTGTTAAAGCTGAAAAGAAGAGACAGAAAGAAAGGATGGTATGTAATTACACGTCTTACTACACTTCATCTACTCATATATTAAAGTTTTGCTCCTTTTATATGTTTATCTTTCTTAATAAAGTGAATTATTTTCGTAAGTATGAAGTAAATTACGTCATTTCATTATGAGTAAACAAGTTACCCACTTCTAGAAGATTCTAAGTAATATCACCCACATTGATTAATATTCAACTGTCTCTTGTAAGTTGAACATCAGCATTTTTATGGTGTTCATTAGTTGCTTTAATCATTATACCAAATCTTGTGGACGATCGAGTTATATATTTATAGTTTACTTTCTTTTGATTCATATGTATTATATAGGCCGAAATTGAAAAAGTTAAGAAGAGAAGGGAGGAAAGGGCCATTGAAAAAGCTCAGCATGAGGAAGAGATGGTAAGTTCTTTTCTGTATAAAGTATAAACCATCATTGTACTTTACTCATAAGTTTCTGATTATGAAAAACTTAAATGCAAATTGGAAGGTTATTGATTTTTGGTTTCATATATAATTTAAATTGATAGTGTGTAACATGATCTCTATTGGTTTATAGGCTTTGCTTGCTAGAGAGCGTGCTCGTGCCGAGTTTCAAGACTGGGAAAAGAAAGAAGAAGAGGTAGATATATTCATTTTATATACGTTGAAATACTTAGAGGTGGCAATGGAACATGCCAGGGAGGTTAGCTAAAGGAAAAAACGGGTTCAGGTCAAAAGTATGTGTGAACTTATGGTACGGGTTGGGTTGTGACTCAAATTGCTTTTTGTCCAGAATTTTTAGTCTCATAAGTACTTTGTGTGTCAAGTATTATTACCAAAAATATACTAGTCAATAATGAATAATTTTAGTTGAATAAAATGACTTAGTAGGCTTTATGCAGTTTGGCAGACTTTATAGGATTTTCCTTTGAATAACATTTTTTTTTGGTTTTCCTGCATCGACTTGGTAGAGATAAATAACTAGCTAAAATGACCCATTGAGAAGTGAATGGGTCTAATTGCCATCTCTAATTATACTTTTCTATACATTTGTAATTTTCAAGTGTTGACTAACCTGTATGACTGTAGTTTCATTTTGATCAAAGCAAAGTTCGATCTGAAATACGGCTGCGTGAAGGACGTGTTAAGCCAATTGATATACTGTCTAAACATCTTGATCCTTCTGATGAATTTGATGTAGAGATAGAGGAGCCATACATGGTATTTAAGGTACACATCTTTAGTCATATCTTTTTTCCATATTGCTACATGCACTTATTTAATTCTATCATTTTTCTGAACTTCTTTTTTTTGTTTTCCGAACTACTTCAAGTTTATATTCTTACTCATTTATAAATTTAAAATATCTTATAACGCAGAGGTCCTGAGTGTTTTTGTATGGTTTCACTTCATGGTGTCTCATGTAACTATATATAAATAATACAGGGTTTGACTCTTAACGAGATGGAAGAGCTTCGCGGGGACATAGAAATGCATCTAGCCTTGGACAGGGGAACACCCACCCACATACAATATTGGGAGGTGATCTCTCTCTCTGTCTCTCTCTCTCTCTCTCTCACTCAAATTACTTTTTGTCCAGAATTTTTAGTCTTATAAGTACTTCGTGTGTCAAAGTATTATTACCAAAAATATACTAATCAATAATGATCAATTTAATTGAATAAAATGACTTGGTAGGCTTTATGCAGTTTGGCTGACTTTTTAGGATTTTCTTTTGAATAACACTTTTTTTGGTTTTCCTGCATCGAATTGGTAGAGATAAATAACTAGCTAAAATGACCCATTAAGAAGTGAATGGACCTAAATTGCCATTTCTAATTATACGTCTCTATACATTTGTAATATTAAAGTGTTGACTAACATGTATGACTGTAGTTTCATTTTGATCAAAGCAAAGTTCGTTCTGAAATT
This sequence comes from Pseudognaphalium luteoalbum, assembly GCA_963422505.1. Lineage (NCBI taxonomy): Eukaryota > Viridiplantae > Streptophyta > Magnoliopsida > Asterales > Asteraceae > Pseudognaphalium > Pseudognaphalium luteoalbum. The sequence goes on from OY730192.1 coordinate 4,041,271, forward strand.
ACTTTTTGTCCAGAACAAAAAGCAAAGTTTCATTTTGACCAACATCCACCCCCAACCCCTCTCCCCTTGCTGTGGAGCATGCATTGTGTGTGTATATATATCTAAATCAATTTGTAAAAGATGGTGATAGTCAAAGTTTGGAGACTTCATTGGGGTTTATAGCTAGTTACCTTCACAAAAGTTAGGTAAAATTGGTCACTTATGCACTCATATTTCTAAAATATCAGATTATTATTGAATAGTATAATTATTGTAATCGTATTTGAAACAATAGTTATCTAAAATATTTCTTAATTTGAGCAAAAGCGTTTTGAGTCGACTAATACTATAAATACTTAGTTTGACCTGTTACCCAGCCCGGAATTTGCCACTTCCAATTGTAAAATTAATTTTATAGTTTGCTGATAGAGTTTTTAATGGGGACTTTCTTTTAATTTACTTCATGTTGTTCCCTAGCTAATTTGCATTTATGTAGGCACTTCTGGTGGTTTGTAAATGGGAATTAGCGGAGGCTGATAAGAAGGACAAACTGGATCGGGCTAGAGTGAGAGGGGAACAACCACCTGCTGATGTGGTTGCAGAAGAAAGAGGTTTGCATTCAAGTATCGAAGCAGATGTGAAGAAACTGCTTGATGGAAAATCATTTGCTGCACTTGAACAACTTCACTCTGAAATTGAGTCACAGATGAGTTCTGGCAGAGCTAAGGTTGTTGAGTACTGGGAAGCTGTTCTTAAGCGTATTCACATTTACAAGGCAAAGGTATCACTTATCATCTATATTTCTAAAATCTCTAGTGGTGACAAAACAGTTGGTCAGTTAAAAACGGTAACGTTTTACCTGCGTGTCAAAATGGGGACTTATTACCTGACTGTCAAAAAAGGTAGGGTTGGGCTAACTAGCCAACACCTCTTTGCCCAGTTTTTTCTTTTGGCAAATAGTTTATGTATTGATTATGAATTTATGATTAGATAATTAGATTATCATGATATAATATAGTCTTTCGAGTATAATGCTGTAGCCTGTAGGACACTGCAAGCATTTGAATAAATACTAGAGGACTTCTGACTTGTTTAAGTGGTTCCCATTTGACCCTTTTCAAGTGTCTGCCACTTCTCTATATTTTACACTTCTTTTCTTGTTATCAATTAAACAAGATGCGTAGCAACCTGTTGTTTTAATTGCCACCTCTATGTCTGCAGGCATGCTTGAAGGAGATTCACAATAAGATGTTACGTAAGCACTTAGAACGTCTTGAGCAACCAGATGGGACTTACAGGGACTTGGAAAGAGACAAAACTGTTTCACCTGTAGTGGAGGAACAATCTGATCATGATCAAAAAGGTATGTAGACAATTGCTTTTTAAGTATAAAGGATCTTCGCATTTTTTTATATTTCAACATATTCCGTCGGTTAACAATTCTATTTTGGACGTACAGACGATGAAGTCCCTTTCTCTCCAGAACTATTACCGAGTCACGAGCCAATGGAGGAGGAAGAAGCCGGTTCATTTTCGCCAGAATTGTTACACGGTGATGAAAATGAAGAAGCAGTTGACCCTGATGAGGACAGGGCTTTATTGGTAAGTGACATTGCCACTGTTGTTTCAACATATTATTATGAGGTGGGAAATGGATGGGTTTGGTATTGGGTCATGATGGATTTTGGTTTAAACGGGCTGGTTGAGCCGAAATACCTCTTACCCGAATAGTTCTGTTTTTCATAGTTAGTCTGTCAAAGATGATTGCGAAAGTATTTTTATTATTATTATTATTCTTTCGATAGTAGTTGTGTTTTGATAATGATTTAGGAGGTTTTAGGCATTGACAATACTATTTGGGGGATTTTTGACCAGTTCTAACTGTTCCCTTCTTAACTTATTTTTTTCTAACTTCTACTTGATTGATTGATAATCCATTCTTAAATTTTCTGATGTGTGAGACAATGTATTAGAGTTGCCACTCACTGTTTCTTGTAAGGTAAAGTTCAGTAACATCTTGTCTCTTGTAAACAGGAAAGGAAGCGTATGGAAGTCGTGGAGGAACAGCATAGAAAGATTCAAGAAGCAATGGCTTCGCGACCACCTCCTTCTGAGGATAATTTGGAGATGAGGGCAGTCAAAGCCATGGGAGCGATGGATAATGGTGATGAAGTGTTTGGGAACAATGATGAAGTTAACGTTGACTCACAGGTTCTTATCTCCATTTCTGTTTCATGTTCTTTCTGTGCATGCCATTTGTTTTAGGGTTTTGCTAAACAATTATACATGCATATTTTATTTGTACATTTGAATTAAAATTTAGAAGTCAAAGGAGAGAGAAAGTTAGTTATCATTTTAGTACAATTATTTAAGCATGTCTAAAAGGTTTATCAAGAGCCCTAAGGGCTTTGTTTAGCAAAATCCTTTGTTTTAAGCTCTTATATTGCGTATACGTTATGATTAAAACTAATTTGATGAGAATCGTGATACTAGAAAAGTCGCTAACTTTACAACACTAAACTTACGGGATGACATTCGTGGATCTGCATCTACAGGTATATTGGTGGCATGACAAATATCGACCAAGAAAACCAAAGTATTTTAACCGAGTGCACACTGGATATGAGTGGAACAAATACAACCAGACTCACTATGATCATGACAATCCTCCCCCAAAGATCGTGCAAGGCTACAAGTTTAACATTTTCTACCCAGATCTTGTTGACAAAATAAAAGCTCCAATCTATACAATTGAGAAGGATGGGGATAGTGCTGAAACCTGCATCATTAGATTTCATGCCGGCCCACCCTACGAGGATATTGTAAGTTTCAAATTTACACATGATTTTTTAGGAATATACCACAACTGGACAGTGCACACTGAATGTTAATGCCAAAATACGCAACCTATTTTATGTGAGAATTAGTTTGACCCCTAATGTAAAATTTGGTCACAATAGGGTTCATTTGGTCCCTGCTAGAAACGTGCTTCTGTTCATGTTTTTTATTTTATCGATGTTTGAGGACCGATTGTGTAAATTTATAATGAGATTAAGGGACCAAGTTATCATTACAAATCGTCATTGGGTAACTAGGCCGGTTATCTGATAAAAGTTGACTGAAAGCAATACCTTTACATGGAATTTTCCCTATTTCTTTGCAAATGTTTCTGCATATATTTTGTAATGGAATGTATGCTGATGTGGCTATGGATCAATTCGTGACAGGCATTTCGCATTGTCAACAAGGAATGGGAGTATTCACACAAGAAGGGATTCAAATGCACATTTGAGCGTGGAATCTTGCATGTTTATTTTAACTTCAAGCGCTATAGATACCGTCGATGAGTCAGCCACACACATTGGTTTTGCATCTATTCCTGTATAAGTACGTTATCTGTAACTCTATCATACTGTTATACATGGTGGTTTCTTTGGGCTGTAACTTGAGCAAAGATGAGTTGTAAAACAGAGGATGAGTTCATTGATACAAAAGTTTCTACGTAACAATTGACTAGATCATTTTCTTAAAACAATTGTACCAACTGTCAACGAATTATCGGCTGTTGCTTATCAATTTATCTCAGCAGTCGATACTTGAGCCGATGAGGGTGTACATTCATACAGTAGTAGCTTTTGTAGCAACCTTTTTCTTGTCAAGTTTTTTATTGCCTTAAGCACTTGTATGCTCATATATCTTTTGGCAACTAATTTCTGAAACATTTTCTTTTTCACACCCTATTATTTGTTCTCGTTTCTTTCACTGTTACATAACCTCAATATTTTGTGATACATGATTTTTAATTAATACACCAGTTTATTAATTTTTAATTGTGTATAATGAATTTTCCTCAATATGTGATTCAGATAACAAAAGTCAGATATCAAACCACAATATTTACTATTTAGTGTTACGTTATACTTATTCAAGAAGAGCCTGGGGCTTTAATTCATTCAACCCAGATTGTAAGTTTTTTTCTTTTTCCATACTCCATTAATGATACATCAAATAAAAGTAAATCATTAAAATAATCTATTGTTATTTATGTGCTACTTTGTATTGAATTGAAAATGTGAATTATGTCAAAAAAAATTTCTAAAACCACACACAATTGACAGAGGAAAATATGCACCACACACAATTGAATTTCTTTTCCTTTTATTTTTATTCTATGGAGTATTCAGTAGTCAGTATTTCATTGTTTATTGCAATATACACTATTTATGTAATATGCTTCTTTATTATTAGGTTTTTTTATTAATGCTTCATTTATTCATCATTGTTTTTTCTTCAAAAACAGAAAATAATACATTTGAATAATTATTATAGCTGTTATTGTATTATTAATGTCAACAACTTCTTTGCATAACTATTAATTTACGGTTTAAACATACATTGCAAATTGAGTAAATTGGTAACCCACGACAATAAATAAACACGACTCATTGTTTATCTATAGTTTAGGAACTATACATATTTATTTGTTTAACTCAACAGTAGCACAGATAATGATCTATATATATGTATAAACATACACCACATTTATATACGGGCCGGTTTTGAGGTAATCACTTTTTTTTCGGGGATGCTGACAATGATCTTGTTGGCAAATTCACTTAATATTCATCAATCATCATATGATATCCTTATAAGTTATAACATAATAGTGTGTCCATGAATATTTGTAGTTATAACATCTACTGTGATTAATAATATATATTTTCTAGTAAAAATATGTTTTTTACATTTAATTATCATTTATCGTGAATGAATGTTTTAAACAAGTGCTTAACCCATTTTATCAAGTCATCAATAACATATTTATTTAAGGAAAATAATGCATATACTCCCTTCCATTTTCCTCAAAGCTTATTTGCTTTATTTATCCAGTTTTTTTTCCTACTTAATTAGCCATTGGAGATTCTTCACTGCTATCTTTGGAAATCTTTTACTCCCTCCGTCCCGCAACAAGTGTCCACATTACTATTTTGATTGTCTCAGATAAGTGTCCACTTTCATGTTTCAATAAATCAAAAAAGACTTTAATAAGTAGATATGTTATTTGATTGGTGAAAAATGTAGTTAGTGGGGAATCTTAAAACAGACACTTTGACTGAGTCAGAGTATTTAATAAGAATGCATCAAATTCATCCCCTTTTTACTTCTGTCTTCACTTCGTTAATTATTTTCTATCTTTCCCAATAGAATTCAACCTTTAAAACCAAAAGATCACTTTACTTCATAACATAGATAATTATCAGATAAACAAGCTTGATAATACGATACCCAAAACATATCATAGGTGCCACACAAATATACATATATATTACCAAATTTGCTAAATTTGAAATTCATTTTATCACCATTTTAACCACTATTGCACAATAATATAGCAATTTACCACACATGCTTATATATATAGTTATATGTCAACATAATAACCTAAAGACTTTTAATAGACTTCATGCGAATATGCGATCTCTACATTACTTGCCTCATGAGAAACCACTTCTTGACCCACAATCTCAAGTATAGACTGGAGTTCTTGAACAACATCTTTCATGTTTGGTCTATCTCCTTTCTTTTCTCTTAAACATGAAAGTGCAAGCTTGCAAAAGAGGCTTACACTAGTCAAAACTTGATCAGAAGGCTTGTTTTCGACCAATCGTCGGTCAACAACCTCCATAATTGAGTCAGCTCGTTGACCCACATAAACCGCCAACTTCACATCATCTTCTTCTCGTGCAAAGTCAATCGCCCTTTTTGTAGTGAGTATTTCAAGCAGCACAACACCAAAGCTATAATCATCACTTTTATCGGTTAGTTGATAGCTCCTATAATACTCAGGGTCCAAATAGCCCAACGTCCCTTGAGCACAAGTCGAGACATGGCTCAAACCTGGTTTAGCCAGTCTTGAAAGACCAAAGTCAGAGATATTTGCATTGTATTCATCATTTAAAAGTATGTTAGTTGACTTGATATCTCTATGGTAAATTGGAGAATGAGCTGATGTGTGAAGATAAGCCAATGCTTCGGCCGTCTGTAAAGAGATTCTCAATCTTAATTTCCAATTCAATAACTTAGAAGACTCATCATGCAAATGATGATGGAGGGTTCCTTTCGAAATGTATTCATAAACCATCAACGGCTGTTCGGCTTCAACACAACATCCTAAAATCCGAACAAGATTCTTATGACTGACTTGTGAAAGAATCCCAACTTCATTAAGTACTTGTTGAGTACTCTTTAAATTGCCTACTTTAGCAGACTTAACAGCTACAACTGTCCCATCTTGAAGCTCACCTTTATAAACTTCACCAAAACCGCCAACTCCTAAAAGTGTATCTTTATAGAACACGTTCGTTGCTTAATTTAGTTCTTTTAAGCTAAACATTCTTGTGGATTTCATTCCATCGCTGGATTTAAACAGCTCTTTTATCTCCTTTGATTTTTGATGAATCTTTCGAGATTTTCTAACTGTAACAACTATCATAAGTACTGCAACTGCAAAAAACAAGACTACACAAATTGTAATCTTGATGGTAAGACTGGAATTTGAATTAGGCCTCTTTTTTGAACAAACTCCTAGGACATGATCCCAATTATAATGTTTATTACAAAGACAACGTGAGATACCAGTTTTATCTGTAGGTTGACACTTGGAAGAACTCGAGCATTCGAGTTGGGTGTTACAAATGGGTTCCAGTGGTGGAGCCCACTGAATCTCAACTCCTTCCCATAGGCTTGGCAGTTTTTGTTTATCTAAGTTTATAATGCTTTTGAAAGCACAGCAGCCTGAAGCATGCAAATGAATTTTGTATGCTGATGGAAGACCACTTGCAATGAAGGTACAACATGGGCTGATGGTATTTGCGCATTGAAGAGCATGGGATGGGTCAACCCGGCCTGAGCTCTCAAGGTAACGATGGCAAAGACTTGAAGGAGTGCAATTCAGAGGTGACACTAAGAGGCAAGGTGAACAGTTGAAGATAAAGAGTGTTTGAGGAAGAGATGTTGAAAGGGAGTGTTTGGTTTAACCAAAGTCCCTCGCTAACAGGAAAATCTTGAGTGATGCATGAATTCGGCAACCATGGTTGACTTTGAATCATTAGTTTTTGACTTTCTGGTTTAATTTTCACCACAAGATATGAACTTCCATTCAGGGCATCAAAGTAAAGTTTTTGAGAGCGAGTGTCACAGCGAAGAGTGTAATCCGTGTTGCCACAACCAACGTTGGTGCTTAACGGGTACGGAACTTTTAGTGAGCCACAATTTGGGCAAATCTTTTGAGAAGAGGAAGAGTAACAGAAGAAGCAAATGAGAAAGAAAAGGGTGTTTGCAAGGCAAATTACTTTCTCGTTTGGGCATCTCATGGTTAAGGGTGATATTGGAGAGATTGTGGTGCATGGGGTTGGCTAAATAAAGGCTAAGAAGTTGGAATAAAGTGGTTTCAAATAAAATAAAAAAGTATGGTGGCTAGAATCTATCTTGAATACTACTGAAGTGCGTGGTAATTTAAAGTAAGGCTATTCTATGGTGCAAGAAATTATCAGAATGAGGACCGTAGTGTGAGCACTATTTGAATAAAGGAGGAGTATTATGTATGCATACTAAACTAAGAGATAATATGGCCATATTGCAAAAACTAAGAAAATAAGTTCTCTCTATGACTCGGACCCATGACGAAACATCAGAAGTTAAAGGATAGACTGATACAGTAACGTCACATACAATAATAGCCATTACTTAAGTTCATATTCATATGAAGAAGGAAGGGTTATCTCAGATTTACCCACTCACATTTAATACACATTGACGACCAACAAACAAACTTTGAGGACTTAATTCAGTAGAGTATATGAGCTTCTTTTTTCTTTTCTTGTGAAAAAAATAATGAAAAAGGAGCAAACAAACCAACATCTTCTTTTTACATAGTAATAGGTATCCACATCGTGACAAATTTGTGAATTGGACCAAACAGTGACCGAGATTTAGTATAACTAATATAACTTCCATTATGCAAATTCTTGATGCTTAATATTATGAACCTTCCATAAAAGATCATAGTACAGGATCAAATATTTCACATCTCATCACCAACAATATGGCATCTAGTAATTAAAGTTGTGGTAGACTGGGAATGTGCAAAAAGCTGCCTCATGTTCCTTAAAAGGGTATGATATGTAGATGATATTCCAATTTTTACAATGACGTGCCATCGTTTCCATGTACAATACAGTAATTGGCAATGGAGCATATTCACGTTATCCTTCAACTATTTTGACAGGTGACCTGCAAAATGGAAAAGATTGATTTATAAGCACTCTAACTAAAAACACAAGCTAGCTAGGTAACGTTTTTGAGGAAACAATACATACCCAAATGCATTTTGTTTGATGGACAGTAATTCAATATCCATCTGCATTGTTCAAAAACAAACAAAAATAAGAGAAAATTTCATAAAAACAAATGTTACAGTCCCAGTAACTGAGGACAGGAAAATATTTCAGAGCATTATTGCTAGTCAACTAAAAGTGGAAAATGGGCAGGTTCGGTTAACTGGTTGGTGTCAAGCTGGTTAAGTTACTGTACACATCACCTAAAACGGACATATAAGCAGCTAATGTAAAACAGCAATTAACTCTAACATGAAAGCTACTTTGGCTTACAAAATGCATATTAAATGGCTCCCTTTAACTTACACAAAGATTAATATTAATTATTACTATGATCTGTAACCTAGCTGTTTTAGTATACGGCAGGCGTAAAATACAGCAGTTTGGTTGTATTCAAAAGGGCTCCACAGTATCAACATGTGAATAAAGTCCCAAGTGAATCTGATACATGAAAAAAGAAGTGACCACAAGTACGTCTGATAAAGAAACTGAGATAGGGATACCCACCAATCTAAATTGAAATATCACCGCATTATTGATCGTATCAGAAAGGTACTTTGAAAGTTGATTACATGCATAGTGGCAAACTTTATTTTCTTTTGCAGGCTCTTGAAAATAATAAATATACCAAGAGAACTCAATATAATTATCAGTACTAAACCAATAGTTTACTAAAAAGTTATAATATCTATATGAGTCATGTAAAAGTTAATAGGTACCTCAATTGTTGCATTTGGAGGAATTTCCTGCACACCTTTGCTTCCATAAGCAAGTTCTGGAGGAACAATCAGCAGCCGCTGCAAGAAAGTATAGCAACTAAATTTACATTTCAAAGCATTGATATAAAACATCAAAAAGATAGATCACTTGACTCGTAAATAAGAAAACAAAAAATGAAAAAATATCCATTTAAACCATAAAAGGCATAAAAATTCAGAGAAACAATCATACCTGGCCTCCTACGCGCATGCCTTGTACACCCAAGTCTAGGCCTTTAAGGACATTTCCTCTCTCTGAGTTACCAACATCGAACCCATAAGGCTGGAACAAAGTAACGTTATGGAATCAGAATAATTCTTAGTTTGACTGAGCACACTTCATCAATGTATCACAAAATTACAAGTAAAAGGAACATGCATCTCTAACTTTAGAGGCTGGAAGATAAATGACTTAGGTAAGCGGGTCAACATGGTAAAAATTTATGTACGGGTTGTATTGGGTCAAAACACTTCTTGTCCAAAAACAGTCTTTTACTATATATAATTTATCATAAACAATCAGCGCATAAATTCTAATTTTACGAATGAAATGATTCGGAAGATTTTATGCATTATGAGTAAACTTTGGGCAACTTACGGCCCATTTGAACTGTTCTGTTTTAAGTTGAAATTGTTTATATTACCCATTTGACCCATTAGATATAACACATAACCTGGATTGACAAATTTATAGTAAGTGGATAAAAATCGCCACCTCCACAAAAGAGCATATGCAGCATATCTGATTCGGTTTTACATGAAAGTTAGATGTGAATTCTCCTTACCGTTCCACCACCAACACCAAGTCCTTGTCTACTTGTCATAAAAGTGATATTTCTCCATTTAGCAACATAATGTACCTACATGATCAGTGTAGCCAATAATCTATTAGACACATTAGCAACGTAAAAGTATAAAAATTAAGATTATCGGCTCTAACATAATTTCAGCATGTAATGAGAAGTAAAAAAAAAATGGGTCACAAACCGTACTGCAACCCGAGATCCCTTCACAGCTTCAGCTCCATTTCCGACTTTCAAATCATAAATCCTGACACAATTGGCTTAATATATTAGATACATTCAAGAGTCAACTTGGTAGCTGTTTGTAATCTACTAACTTTAACCCATTGGAAAGGGTTGTGTATTCACTCTCGGGCACTTTTGCTCCTTTAAGCTGTAAGAAAGAAAGTTGAAGTTATACAACTTTGAACAGCATAATTTAGAAAAATGATATATAATATAGATCTTACAGCTCTTCTACTTGTACTAACAGCACCAGCCACATCAGAGACGCAAAAACCAGCAGCTGCTTATTGTACAAATGTTTCCAAGCATTAGGCACCAAAGCACAATAGCAAATAGAATAACCATGTTGATAGCAAAACAAAACGGGTCAAATAGTCAAATGGGTCTAATATTGAATTTAGCTAAGAGGGGAACAGTCAAATGGGTTAAAGGTTGGATTTAGGGGGAACAGTCAAATGGGCCGCAAGGGGTTGAGAGTAGCCTAAAAGTATTCAAATGAATACAACCTAATGAATTTCTGTATTCAACATTTAGAATATTAGTGAAGCAATATTATAATCATACTACGAAGATGAACAACAACCTAATTTTGGCTTATCCTGATCTCCCCTGTTCCAACTCGTATTACGATTGCCTGTCACACATCCAGCCACACAGGCCGATCCCTAAAACTCTTATAGGCCAAAACTTCTGTCATTGTAGGTTGTTTGATAAAGTTAACAAGCTATCTTTTACTTTAAACTCGAAGCAGATTAACTGTGAAATCCATACACTTGCATTGTTATTGGTAGCCTACAATACACCTATCATGCTACCATTGTTCAGAACTTCAGACCAATGAATTAAACTAGTTAATTAAAAAAAAGGTAACACAGTTTATCGTCATTCGATTTTCATGGAAAACATCATCAATTTGTGTTTCCATTTGAGTGAGGTATAACATGATAACTTACATACTTGATCATGATCACGCATCATATTTATCAAATTCAGATATATAGCAAAAGTATGCAAATTCAGAAAGAAATACAAATACATAGTAGTATTACATATGTGAGTGCTAGAGAGTAGAGACGAGTAAGTAAATTAATAAGAAATACCTGAAGCAAGAGAAAAACTTATGAATGCTCTCCTACCATCAGTTTGTATTATTGGTGTATCTTTATTAACAGAATCTTCTTCTGAGGTAGATGATGATGATGATGATGATGAGGCATTACATGACAATGTAAACTTATGTTTATTCCCTGCAAACCTTTTATTTTTTGTATATAGATGAGTATGATTACTATAAATAGTAATGGATGAGAAAGAATTGTGAAGGAAAGATGGTTTGTGAGGGTAAACAGAGAGTTCCATGGAGCTGAGTATTATTGTAGGTGACACTTGACCCATAACCAGTACTGTGTATTATTATAGTGTATGAGAGATGTTATGGATAGTATGGTGAATATCATCCACATTTTCTGGTGTGTGGTTTTAGAGCCAAAATATAATACTGCAACTTTCTTAATAATATGATAAAATTATGTTACCAAATCAAGGGCGGGGAAACGTAGACGGTTGTCCCTCAAAAAATTTTAAGTTAGGCAAAAAAAATTAAGATAATAATGACTTTTTAAAATTTTCGCTCCCATCAATCTGTAAAAGATAATTACTTCACCCACTCTACTTGGATTTGCTACTCCATCCCTATATGAAGTCCTATTTGATTAATATTTGTTTATGTAAAAGTATGTTGTTCTCAGTGATGTGTGTTTTTATAATTTCTTTATTCTACAATGAAAAGAAAATATAAATTAACTGTTAGAAACGAAAAATATTACTTTTCGTCTCATAATAACTATACAAAATCTAACTAGACAAAGTTTAAGAAAAAGAATCAAGTACACTGACTTTAAGAAATGGGAGCTGATAAATACAACAAATAAAAGTTATTCATACACCATAACTATACTTTAAGTACTTGTACTATATGCAATAACTGTATACAGTTGTTGTATGAATCAATTTTATTTATTGTATTTATCAAATCCCTTCATAAATGTATTTGTGTTGGACAAATATGAGATTCTTACCTTACAATTTTCTATCAATAATTTTGTGGAAAAACAAAGTACGAGTAACTTAGTAAAGTTATTCTATGAAATTTGGTGAGAGAGAGAGTATAAAACTTACTAGCAGGCCCTCGGTCTAAGCCTTTTTGGTTGATACAATAATTGTTGTCTTTTTTATCTATCCCCATAAACCATAATATTTGGACTTTTGGAGTACCATTACTCTAAAATTAAATAAAGAGCTCACTTTAAATGAGTGTTTTTTTTCAAAAAATAAATCAATAGTTTAGTTTTTTGTATTTTCGGGTATCAACTAATTTTTTTCTTTAAAAATGAACCATTAATTTAAAATCGATCATTTTCGTGTATATGATAACATTTGAAACGGTCACCGAAGATTATACAGCTGGAGATTGTTTTCTTAAAGATTTATGTTGAATCGATCATAAGCGTTTGAATTGCTATATAATTTTCGACGACCGTTTCAAATGTTAGCATATACACGAAAATGATCGATTTTAAATTAATGGTTCATTTTTTGATAAAAAAATTAGTTGATACCCAAAAATATAAAAAATAAACTATTAATTCATTTTTCGGGTAAAAAATCCTTTTAACTATCCTATCCTTTTCGGTTATACACAAAGAGAAAAAAAAAGTTCAAACGAGACCGGTCTTAAACCCTAAAAAACACGCGCAATTTTTATTTTACACACCGTCGAATTGCCACCGTAACCCCGCCACCGCCACCACCACCACCACCACCATCTCCACCACCGTAGTTGTTACTGCCGTTGAAATTTGTCAAGATCCGAAGGGAGCGCCGTTTAGCGTTGAGATTCACCGTTTATAGGCCCCGTTTTGGCGGTGGCGGTGGCGTTTATGGTTGCTCTTGTAGCCTGATTTTTGAACGGTGGTGGTATCAATTCGGATGGCAGTGGTCGACCGATAATTAACGATAATGGTGGTATGTGGTTTCAACCTCTGGTTAATATTTCTGTTTCGTAAAACATGAGATCGATTTTTTGTGCTTGAACCTTTCTGTATGTTAAAGTAAGAATGCTGGTTAATCCGTTTGTGGGTTTCGTTGAAAGAGAATTTTGAGACCTGTACTCTTGTTGGTTTCACCGATTGTTATTTGGGTTAATGTTTTCGAAACAGTGTTTTATGGGTTTCACCCACTAATTTAACATTGCTTGAAACTAATGATTTTGTTACAGCTGATTTAAACTTTTTTATATCTGTTTGGTTTTTGCCCAACTTTATTATGATATTTTTAAAGAATTTGCTGGGAATGCTGAACAATTTGTTTTTCAGTGATCTGATGGTTGTTGTTTGTTTCCATTTTTCAACTTCAATAGTGACACATCCACGTTAGAGTAGACTCGCATCAATATCTTGGTGGTATACAGTTGCGGTTGTTGAATAATGACATGTATTTTCAACCGGTGTCACTTGTAGCGTCTAGGGAACACAATTTCGACTGCTGGGTAGAAAAAAATTGGACCCTTGTTAGACATGTGCATTAAGACCTACAGTTAATGTTTAGCGTTGTCTTCTATCAGCATATTGTATTGATCATAAAGTGTTGTTACTAGCACTTTGTTATGAACATGCATTTTGACTTAAGGATACGAGTCTACTGAGTCAATGGATTTGATCTTCAATTCACTTTGGGTCGTGTTTAATTAGCAACAAATTGAATTAAATACATTTAGTTGAAAGGGAAACGGGTCAAATGTGTCGAGCAACAGGGTGTTGGATGCCATTGGCTGTCTATACTAATGCATACATATTTTTTCCCCCTAGTCTTAGATTATTATTGTAAAACATTAAACATAAGACTCATTATTTTTTGTTCTAACTTTAATTGTCAGGTAAATGTGGGTTAATATTTTTGTGGTTTTCTTGAAGCCGATTACGATTAGTGAGGCTGGTATACTCGTGGCCTGTGGGTTTCACTAGATGTTATTTAATTATGGTCAAACATTAAACACGAGACTAATTATTTTTGCTCTAATCTGTAATTATCAGGTAAATGTGGGTTAATAGTTTTGTTGTTTTCTTGAGGCTGATTAGTGAGACCGGTAATCTTGTGGGTTTCAGTATTTGTTATGTGGGTTAATGTTTTTTTGTGACCGGTAGGTTCTTGTAACCCTGTCCTTGTGTGTTTCACCTACTATCTTTTATGTTGATGCTGTGAGTTTCTTTTAGAAAAAAGTTATTGTCTGAAACTAATGAATCTGCTACAATTGATCTGTACATTTCTATTGGGTTTTTCGCTATGATAATGAGCTTTACTTTGTTGGTTTATAATCTGTTGGTTGAGAATCGTGAATGTATGTTGTTGAATTTCGCTTGCCCTTTGAGTTTATACTCTGTTGGTTTGCCAAAATATATTCAAATTGTTGCTGTTAATATCGGATTACACTTTATTGGCTTGAAACCTCTGCTTTATGGTTTCAATGAGGGTAAAAATGCAATAGGCATTATTATTTGATCCTTAGTTTGACAGGGAACAAACAGTAAGACAATATACATATACACCGTGTATGTTTGCAAATAGCTGTTTAAATAATATCTATATCGATGTGGTTTCTCTTGTTTTTTGATTTCGGAGACAGTGTGGGGACAGCGTAGGCAACCGCCCCTGCAAGAAATTTCAAATTACCCATTTTTTTAAGGTATAAATGACAATTTAAAATTTTTGTCATCTCAAAACTATAAGAAAAAAATTAAAATAATTTTTTTTCGCCCCTGGTTTTGTGGCTCCGCCCTTGGTGCCATGATAATATCGTGGCTTTGGATAATCTTATTAACAGGAGTTTATATTATAAAGTTATAATTACTGTTAGGTAGCTCTTGATAGAACATTTTGGGCGGTCTAATTTTTTTTCTATATGGAGAATGACTTTTTCCAGAAGGATTGTTAATATATAGCTGCAGCAAGAGAATTATCGATCATTCGATCATCATTACAAGGCTTCTTATTTGTTAATTAAGTACTTGTTCTACCTATCAAACGTTTCATAGAACACCTTTGATGTAATCACCAATTCAGATCACCAACATCTACAATTTACAATAGAAATTTTTTTCTTAGATAAATAAAAAATATAAACTTGAGAAAACTAATTGGGCTATATAACAAAAAACACAAAATATACAAGGACAGTCCCATTTTTCTCATCACTACTATGACACCACTGTCGGTACCTAACAACACTACATTCCTTGTAACTCTACCACTGCATTATTGCGCGAGTATCATAGCTAGTCTATAATTGTTAACCTGTTTTGATTGGGCTGATTGGTTTTAGGGTGTTTAGGCCATTATAATGATGTTTACGAGTGTTTTTAATTGCCTTTTTTACCTGTCTAATATGAGGTGGTTATTTACGTGCCCCTGAGGGTTTGATTTTTTGGATCCCCAACGTGTACTCGTTGTACAAGATAGATTAAAAAGACATGTATCGACTGTAGATACTTAATTTGTCAGTAAAACAATACATATACTCCGTATAAGTTATATAGATTAAGTACATGAATGTACTTTTATAGTGTATTTGATTTGATACTAATACCAGGTATAGATTTGATTAGTCGTTCAAACTTTAAACACTAGAAAATGATTTTCTTGCAGCCGCATGTTGCTCCTCGCCCTCATCAACAACAGAATGGCTTCCAAAACACTTGGTGTCATGATGCTTCTCATTTCCTTCGACCCATTTCTTGAACTTCTTAATCAACCATCGTCTCTTTGTATGTCGCTGATTGGACGTGAAAAAGGGCTCATCGTGGTGCAACACAATTTCATCATCCAACTTGTGCCCTGTGCAGTCATCTTGGGCTACATTTTCTCCCATTTCAACTTCATGATCAACTTCAATGTCATTGGGTCTTCTTTGTTGCTCGAGCTCATTCCTCCTTGCTAGCTCATGTCGTAAACAAGCATGACACCATCTTAGGTATATCAGTTCTTTTAGTTCAGCTGCTCGTTCCTTTTGTAGGTTCTCTAGCTCGTTTACTACTCGATTGTAGTTCTCCATGAGTTTCCGTTCTGCTTCGGCCTCCAAATATACAGATATAATAATGTAAGTTCCATTGCTAAAACTTAGAGAAGACACTTTTGACTTATATTAGTATATTTAATATATGCTTTATCTCTAATAATTCAAAGGGTCAACTTTGGTTAACGCTTGTTGGAGTTCATTTTTTATTTCTTTTCGGTCTAAAGTGGTTCATATCAACTAAACGAAACATTTGATCTGTAAGAAAAATGTTTTTCATTTTTATCAATTAGCAACCCGCGTGACCCACCCAAGTTTCTACCTATGTAGTTTACCTTTAATGCAAGTTCATTTTCTGTGACATCTAGCTTGCTCACAACCTCATTCTTCTCATCTCGCAACTTACTGATCGCAGCTCGCATTTCCTCAACTTCAACTTCATATCCGCTAATCAAAATTTCTTTTCTTTTTAACTCGACTTCACTCCGCAACATTTCTGCTTCTCGTGCTTCAATCTTCAAATTCTGTTTCCTAACCAACTTCGAACTGTCTCTTGTTTTCTTCAAAAGCTTTTTCTCCCTTCTTCGAAGTAAACCGTTTTCCAATCTTGAAGATTCAAGTTCTCCCAACGCTTTTAGATACTCAACCACCATCTCATCAAACTTCTTATTTTCTACCTCCATTGATGACAGTTCCCTTTCCATGAACTCGGCTCGTTCTTTCTCCATACACAAATTGTTTTGAACCTCCATTAATGCATACTCTTGATCTTTTAAGTCAACAAATCGAAAAAACCGAACCTCTATCTCCTTTTCAAGCTCTTGAAGCTCTTCAATCTTACTTCTGAGAGAGTAAATTTGTTCTTTCAGATAATTTACATCTATACAGTCTTCTCCTTTACCACACATGCTATTGAACTCGGCTTCGTTGATTTGATCTTGTAAACACGAAATCTTTCTATCCTTAAATCTCGAAATCAAAGAGCAAGCAACAGAAAAAGCAAGAGGAATTCCAGCCATGATCAAGATTGACTTGATCAACTCATTTGATCCTCTGGCTTCCATAAGTTACTCAAACTTTTTGAAACTTTTGGTTAGTCAATAATTTATAAGGATATATATATGATGAAGATGAATGGCAAATAATAAAAACGTGCAGGGTTCTATAATTATTTGAAATATAATGTGACACATATTCTTTTCCTTTGTGTTATGCTTTAAGCTATCTTTTAGATTAGACATGGAAGTTTTTTGGTTGCTTTTGGGGCACACTTAGTGGCCACAATCTCACAAATGCAACTTTACTGATTTCTTTTACGATCAAATTTGTTTTGGAATCTGGTTCCTTTTTTGTACGGTAATAAAAATGTTGTGGCATATATATATATATATATATATATATATATATATATAGTGAGAGGTTCAAATGAGAACCACTCTAAAGTTAAGAACTTTGAGAACTACATTAAATACGTGTTTGTTCACATGTGATTAACTTTAATCATATGTGAACATTGATGTACGTTTAATTGAAAAAGGAAAAAATAAAAAAAAGTTCTAAATTTATACCGAAAAATACATTTTAACCGATTTGTTCACATTATCGTTCACATGTGAACATATATTTGTTTTTTTGTGTTTTTCGATATAAATTTAGAATTTTTTTGACTTTTTTCTTTTTCAATTAAACGTACATCAATGTTCACATATGATTGAAGTTAATCACATGTGAACAAACACGTATTTGATGTGGTTCTCAAAGTTCTCAACTTTAGAGTGGTTCTCATTTGAACATTCCCCTATATATATATATATATATATATATATATATATATATATATATATATATATATATATATATAAATGTGTGTGTGTGTGTGTGTTTGTTTTTAATGGAAATTGAAATTGTAATTCGGTTCATACTGACTTCTAGACTTTTTGCATCAAAACAGCGAGTCAGCAAGTTTAATAAATCGTATAAAGTGTCTAAATAATAATAAATATTATTATTATTATTATTATTATTATTATTATTATTATTATTATTATTATTATTATATATTATTATATAGGTTTTTTTTCGAAAAATGAATAAATAGTTCCATTTTTACATTCAACTAATTTTTTTGCCGAAAAATGAACCACTAATTTAAAATCGATCATTTTCGTGTATATGCTAACATTTGAAACGGTCACCGAGGATTATATAACAATTCAAACGCTTATGATCGATTCAAAATACATCTTTAAGAAAAAATCCTCAGCTGTATAATCTTCGGCGACTGTTTCAAATGTTAGCATATACACGAAAATGATCGATTTTAAATTAGTGGTTTATTTTTCGGCAAAAAAATTAATTGATACCCGAAAATGCAAAAAACTGAACTATTAATTCATTTTTCAGAAAAAAACCTTTATTATATTTATATTTATAACTAAATATACTTTATTTATTATGTAAAATAAAATCCAAATAAATAGAGAAGAAAATCAGAAAGTGTTTATTAGTCAAATAGACCATTTGTCACACGTGTGACACGTATGAAAACTCGCATGGTGTTTTGACTTTCGACTCATTGTTTATGCAATCCTTCGTATTTGGCATCATTCTTATCAGATCATGAACTTGTTTGACTGTTGACCAACATGAGATTTATAATATTATATTGGTTATCTGAAAAAAATATACGTGGTATATTGTTGGAAAATGGATCCGGTTCGGCCCGAATTCAACCCGTCCACTAACTAAAATACATTATGAGTTATTATAACTCATGATTACCCATTAACATATATATATTTACGTAGTACGTAATTTGTAATCTCTATTGTGTTTTTAGTTTATACCTGGTAAGTATTTCTTTATTGTTTTTCATGAAAACTAAAAATGCGTACTATGTGTGATAAAAGTCCCCATAGAGCTATCTTCTGCTATCTCTCTTATTTAAAAATAGTTTGCTGTATTTAGCAAATTATATGGACACATGAAAACTCAAATTGCATACTCTTTGATGTATACATTAACAAAATGTTGTAAATATCATCTCCTATAATTAACTAGTTAGTTATTTTTGTACATGGTAGGAGGGTCTCGGGATATTTAACTTGTTTGACATTATATTTTCTTTATATTATCAACTATTTTATATCGTTTAATAGACCCGTGTCTGTATCATAAAAAATGTGAATACATGAGTTAATTTGTTTTCATATAAATAAATTAAAACCGTACCGTCTGATTTTTATAAGACAGACATAATATATTTACTAGACATTATGGTTAGTTAGAACTTAGGAGGATTACCTATAAATTCTCCCCCTTTAAAAGTTGGTTAATTCATTGATTTGGGAGGAAGAGAGATGGAGTTTGATCTCATTTTCAAGCAATGGCTTATAATCTCATTGTATGCATTTGTGTTTATGATCATGATCAATGGCTATCCACTTGTTCCAGCATTATGCATCTTTGGCGATTCTGTAATGGACGCAGGAAACAACAATTACCTGCCCACTTTGCTCAGAGCTAACTTTCTCCCTTATGGAAGAGATTTTGTAACTCATGAACCTACTGGCAGATTCTGCAATGGAAAATTAGCTGTAGATTACACAGGTAATTATTATGATATCAAAATCCTGATGATTCCTTGTTCTTCGGAAAAATTAGTCATAACTTAATTTCTAGGGGGCTGCCAGTCTTCTTAAAGTGAGATTTAATTACCTAGGTCATGTCTTTGTGAATGTGGGTCTGATTCCCATGGATTTGTGGACACCAAAGGTGGAGTCGAAACAACTGCTATAACAAGAATAAGAATATTTAAGTGCAAGATGTGTAATCAGTGAATAATGATTCAATGCCTGCTTTGAGAGTTTAATTGCTGCTCTAGAATCAGACATCATAAGTTCTGAAAAGTAAATTAGGCATAAATGTGTGAAGTAGAATACCTGAGCAACATACAGGTCTATATTTATAGGCTTCGTATTGTTTCGAAGATGATGACAGGTGGGTCAATCATGATATGGGTCTGGCTTGGAGTGTGGTTTTGCACCGATCTTGTCATGGTAACAGAACCAATAGAACCAATAAGGTTTGGGTAGACAAGGCATAATTGGGTAGACAAGGCAGCGGCATTTAGTTTCATACCAAATTTCCTTTTTGTTTGTACCAAACATATAACAAAAGATCATTAATATAACTACTTGAACTCTGTCTAGATCTTTGCTTTAACTTGATGATTAATTTCTCTTTGCTATTTGTGTTTAACCGTCTTTGTACATATACTTGATATGAATGAGCAGCTGAGTACCTTGGATTCCATACATACCCACCACCTTACTTGAGTGCTGCCAACGAAACCCTCCTTCTAAATGGTGCTAACTTTGCTTCAGCCGGTTCTGGTTATTACGACCGAACAGCAAGACTATATGTAATAAATCTGTTGCCTTTTTAAATTGAAATTTATGCATATCTAACTATATGTATTATATTTGACACAGTAATCAGTTATGAAAAGACTATAATATTTAGACAATAAGTGTATTGTATTAGAACCCTACCAACCGATTTCTTTTTCTGATCAGTAGTTGTTGGAAATCTTGTAGCAAGCAATTACATTGACGCGCCAGGTATCATATTACCAGGAATGGCAAGACCAAGTTGTGACAATGATAGGACATGATAGAGCGAACACTGTATTTTCAAGAGGAATTCACATATTAAGTGCAGGAAACAGTGATTTCCTGCAGAATTACTACATCAATCCCCTTTTGAACAGACTGTATACTCCTTCACAGTTTTCAGACATTCTTTTAAATTCATATTACACCTTCGTACAGGTAACATTACTTTTTTTAGAACAAAACAAGATGAACCACATTGCACGTGTATTTTTTTAATCTAGTTTTCTTGAGATGTGCTAAGGTATAATATTGCGTGCAGAATCTTTATAGTTTAGGAGTAAGAAGAATCGGTGTAACAACATTACCACCATCCGGATGTTTGCCAGCAGCCATCACTCTATTTGGTCAGAAAACTAGAGAGTGTATACCTAGGCTAAACAACGACGCCATGATGTTTAACAACAAGCTAAATGACACATCTCATAGATTGATGGCCCAATTTCCGAACCTAAAACTTGTTGTCTTTGACATCTACCATCCTCTGCTCGACATAATCACAATTCCTAGTAATAATGGTAACATTTGACGACCACTTGTTATTTAATGTTTGTGACAAGATAGTTGTGTTAGTTAGTTGGGTAATGGGTAAAAAGGGGATTTTGTCGAAATGTATCATTTGTGGTATGGGTCAAAATGGGTACCAATCATTTTAGTATGGGTCCAAACAAGCCAGGTTAAGTAGTGTTTACCTGCAAACACTATTTTGTCCATATTTAAACAAATTATGTACGGAATATAAATTAAGCACCAATAATGATTAGAAAAACAAATTATTGAAATACTAATCTAGATTTTATGGGTCAACAATCCAACACATCTGTAAAGCTTATTCCTCTTTCATCTATATTTAGAGCCCTTTTGGGATCAAACATAACCCACATCAGCACATTAATAAGTAAATGAGTCAAAATTGTCACTTTTTGTTACTCATCGAATTTAATGACGTGTAGACTTTTGTGAGTCAAGGAGAGGTTGTTGTGGAACCGGGATAATTGAGACGTCTTTGCTTTGCAATGCAAACTCAGTTGGTACATGCTCGAATGCAACAGGTTATGTGTTTTGGGATGGATTTCATCCTTCTGAAGCTGCTAACCAAATCTTGGCACAAACTCTACTTGCACAAGGACTTAACTTAATTTCTTAGATCAATTTTATTTGGAAATATGAAATGGCATTATGTATCTTTATGTTTGTGATAAGTTGGCAACGTTCTTTTGTAAGAGTTTCAAAGTTATAATAATTAGAGATTAACATCGAGTAGGTTAGATATGTTTTCAATTGATATCATCTCTTTGTAATGAAAAATCTCTCATTAACTTTGTATTGTATGTTGAAATAAACAAGTAGCATATCAACAGTAACGAATTTGATGTAATTTAATCTCAAGTACATTAATTGTCCTTGTGGTTATCTATTTTTCAGAGACTTTGTGGAAACATCTTGCATGTTTGATCGCTGAAAGCGCTTAATTGCTACAAAATGACTAAAATCGTTCTATGTGAAGGACTGCCCACCATGCCACGAAACACTACTTGTAGTCTTTTAGGTACCAAACCTGCCAGGTTTAAACAATGAAAGAAATCCAATAAATTTTTTGACAAATCACATGGACCATCTATATATGTAATATACTAGTTTATTATCTTGAGTTTGAGGTTTATACTCATTCGAATACAAAAACTTGAAGTATTCCAAGTATTCACGAATTGTACAAGTATACTAGGGATAATACGATCACGATAGAAAACTAAAAATTGTTATTAGATTGAAAGTGTAAAGTGTGAACAAAAAGAAACTATTTGTAAGATTTAGTTTGAATATATTTGGGATTGAATACAATTAAAAGATTGTCACACCATTTTCCTTTCTTTCTGTCTTTTTGAAACTAACAATTTCTCTAACTTTCTTTTTTGCTCCCTAAAAAACGGTCAAGATCAAAAAATACTCTTTGCTCATATTAAATTCGTTATGTTTGACAAAGTTTTAGTTGGAAATTAGGAGGAAATGTTTTAAAGTATATGTTTATGTTAAAATGTTAAAATGGTTGATTGTTTTGGAGATGAGAAATAATGGAGTATTCTATATGTCAACTCTTAATGTTATCTTATATTGGTGTCTCCATGAGTATGATCGACAGCAAGCCTATTGTTCCAGCATTATGCATCTTTGGTGACTCTTCAATGGATGTTGGAAACAACAATCACTTTACGACTTTGCTCAGAGCGAACTTCTTGCCTTATGGAAGAGACTTTGTAACTCATAAACCGACAGGCAGGTTCTGCAATGGGAAACTAGTAGTAGATTACGCTGGTAAAAAATTTCCACATTCTTTAATAAAATTTGTTAGAAGTTTCACAAATTTTCAATTTTCGATCGCATTACCTCATGTATATAGTGATGTATTGCATGATTTTGGATTCCATTTGTGAAATTATAAATGAGGTTACTTGTTTCTGTATATTTCTAACTGTTTGTTTTGCATATGGAACAGCTGAATACTTAGGATTCCCTACATACCCACCACCTTACCTGAGTGCGGCCAATGAAACACTCTTAACTGGAGCCAACTTTGCATCGGCGGGTACCGGTTTTTATGACAAGACAACAATACTATTTGTAATAATTCTTCTTCTTCTTCTTCAAAAATCATTCTGTGAACTAAATGGACCACGAGAGTCATACATCATTTGGTATATATACTTTTGGACAAAACTGGTATAAAGTGCATAGAATACATATTTAGACGAAACAACAAGAATATACCATAAATAGATGAACTTAATGATAAAAGTTAGCATACATTATTCCAAAACAATATGCATATTCATTTGAATGTATTGTACATATATATCGGTATTGTTAATTGTTATGTTATTGGCTTTTAGTGTTTCTAAAAACAGTCATTTTTTATCTTAGCAAGCAATTACGTTACCAAGACAGGTATCGTATTATGAGGACTGGCGGAACCGAGTGGCGAGGAAAGTTGGAAGAGAAAGAGCTTATGCAATGATTTCAGGTGGAATTCACATCTTAAGTGCAGGAAGTAGTGATTTTCTACAAAATTACTACGTTAACCCCTTGTTAAACACAGTCTACACACCTTCACAATTTTCAGAAATTCTGTTGACATCATACAACAAATTCGTACAGGTATTGACTTAACTTAATTGTATTGTTTATGAAGTGGTGACCAAATTCCTAAACTAGAATTGTGGGCTGAAATTGTTTAGTTTAAGTTTCACCGTTGTTTTACACAGAAACTTTACCAATTAGGAGTAAGAAGGATTGGCGTAGCAACATTACCGCCAATGGGATGTTTGCCGGGGGCTATCACGTTATTTGGTTTGGGAAGAAATAAGTGTATGTCGAAGCTAAATGATGACGCAATGATGTTTAACAAGAATCTAAACGAGACATCTCAAAAACTAGTAGCAAGATACCGTGACCTTAAACTTGTGATTTTTGACATCTACCAGCCTCTCCTTGATATGATCACTAAACCTAGCGATCACGGTAACATATATATCTGACCACCTATATTTTTTTTTTCTTTTTGGAATGCCTAACAGTTTGGTTGGTTATTTGTAGGTTTCTCTGAGTCAAGGAGAGGTTGTTGCGGAACTGGGATAGTTGAGATTTCATTCCTATGTAATGCAAGATCATTTGGTACATGCTCAAATGCAACAAGTTATGTGTTTTGGGATGCATTTCATCCGTCTGAAGCTACTAACCGAATCTTGACACGCAATCTACTCCGGCAAGGACTGGCTCTAATCTCATAGAACAGCTACATATCGGGCTTATGAGATTACTTTATGTATCTTCGGGTTTGGTACAAGACGAGATAAACATATCTTGGTGTAAGAGGTCAAAAGTTCCGATTAGATGTTTACAATGTATATATTAGTATATCAAATAAAAAAGGGCTTCTGCATAACACTCTCATCGCTAACAAACTAAGTTACGCATTTAATGGTACTATTGGACACGTTATTAAGCAATATTAGTGCATTGTACGTAAAAAAATGTGGACTATTTATAAAGGGATCACTAATTTATAGATCATCAAAAATAATCCATACACCGTATGGATAATTTTTAATAATACATAAATCGTCACCCTTTAAAAGTAACTATATTGAAAATCTAAGATGTAAAACCTAAAATGATTTACCCACCCGACCCCTTATTTGGACCGAACCCGTTGCTTTATCCGTTTAATATTGTTAATTTAATCACCTTAATTAAAATGAAAATGCTTTGAAAGTTGTACCGAGACCTTAATAAACGTTATGTCTCTCCTAAGTATATGTTGACCATTTGAATTTTAATTGAATGTACAACAATGTATGCATGTATAATTCAATTAATGAAAACCCCAAGGGCTACTTGATGTATGCCTACTCTCTACTTATAAGCTTATTTGCTTTAGCTAAATCGGCTAAACGTCATCCAATTGTATAAAACTATAAACACGTATTTGTAAGCGCAGTAAGATTTTCATCACTTAGAATAACTTCTCCAAATTCAGCTAAACATCGGCTAAACTGTCTAAAAATTTAAGTTCAAATTTGTGCCCGGTTGATTAAAACAAGTTTTTTTTGCCCTCGCGATGCGACGGGTTTTAAAAAATTGATATTTGAAACTTCAAATTTTGGTTCGGTTTTTTTAATTTTAATAGAAAAGCTATGAGTTAATACTCTTTTTTTAATTGTAAATTACTAAAAAGTTTTAGAATACCAATGATATGATAATCTAGATTTAGATAATAATAATAACAATAACAATGAAACACTAATTGTAGTTACCCAAGTTAAATTTATCGTAGCAAGAGTAATAACTATAAATTTAAAATTTTGTACCTTTTACTATCGGTGTCTTTTTTTAACTTATACATATTACTATCGGAGTTAATTGAAATTTTCTAAAATATAGAAATGAAAACAAAAAAATGTAACATCAAGTGGTGGTACAACATACTTATTGTTGGGCTAAATTCTTCATATCATTCAACATAAAATTATTCTAAGTGTTTAGTCTGTTGGAAGTTAATGCTGCTGGGCTATCAAGACTTAGTTCTGCTAGTGGAGTTAGCTCTGTTCATTTATTGAAGACAAAGTCTTCCAGAGTTAGTTCTGCTGGTATGTTTGAAGTTAGTTCTGCTGGGCATTTCAAGAGTTAGTTCTGCCAAGTATCATAATCTGCAAAGATTAGTTCTGCCAGTGTAAAAAGATAGTTTTGCTCGTCTATCTGTTAGTTCTGCTTAGTGGGATCACTGCACAACAACTCTGCAATAAAGTACACCTACTACAGACATGCTTTTGAGGAACAGTGCACGCTGCAGACAAGAAAAGTCAAATGCATTTAATGCAAGCGTGGGTCGTAGAAAACTTGGTTTCAAGAAAGTAGATTGTATGTAGATTTTATACAAGTTTTAGTATAATAGCATGTACTTGCAGTAAAGTACTTTGTCATATATATACATAGAGGTAGATCAAGTGTAGCAAGTATGTCTGTCCAATAGTTAGTCAAGTTGTAATAGCTTCAAGGTTTCTTGTAACCCTGATACATTTGTGTATCCGTATTTTTCATCAATAATATTGAGGCTTTTGACTAGTGAATATCAAGTGTGTTCTTGCATTGTTTACAATCTTATTTTCATACTTATTACAAATCACAATACATCTTCGTACTTGACAAGTGTTATTCCGCAAACTACTTGTTAAGAATTTATAGCTTAAGTTAAAACATTTGTAACTACAAATTGTTATTGTGGGACCTCACAATTCGTATCAGAGCGATAAGACGAGTCTATCCAGATTCGCACAGATCCGCTCCGAGCAAAAGATGGCATATGAAAGAAGATTCAAGAAAACAAGTTTCTGTGAGCACATCAGGTCTCATCATAAGCAAACCCCAAGGTTAGCTCAAGTCTAAATCAATATTTACGAAACTTTAAGATAAAGTGTTCAACTAGTATGTTCATACATTTATACTGAGAATATGGGCTACATTTAGTGATTGGTTAGCATGCTTACGTCCACTATTCTGAGATGGTTAGCATTCTAATGTTCATATTAGTTGAAAACTTTTCTTCTAGTTTTATAAGTGTTGGTGAAGATTTAAGCTTGAAATCTGTTCAAACCATATCATACAAACCTTTATTATTTTTGCGGAATAAAAATAAAAAAAAAGGATGATGTCAAAATAAGGGGAAGAATTATAAAACAATGGGTTGCTGATTTTTAAGGGGAGATAAAAGGCTTCAAAGTTTACAACTTGAATAGGTACTTGTATCATGAAGATACAACTCAAAGATCAAAGATGTTCAAGTTAAAAGACGTATTCTGAAGTTTGTAAAGAAACTTGTTAATATGGGAAAATTATAATCAGTTTACTTATATTTTGTCATCATCAAATAGGGGGAGATTGTTAGAAAAATAATGTGGTAAAAATTTATTTGTCACAATATAGATTTGATGAGACAAAATGTAAACCGATTAGGAAACACAAGTTGTTTTAGCTTCTGGAACAGCAGCAGCAAGCAGAAGTAAAACAATCACTGTGTCTTCGTTATCCAACGAATTCTTGTGATTTTTGGATATGTTATAGATGGCATATGTTTCTACATTGTGTCAAAATTTCATAGTCATTGGATGTTTCTACAATGAGATATGGAATTACAAATTATCTGTTGATCGATTTTTGCTGCACGAAGTCAGAAAATTACTGCACATTCGTTAACCGTTGGATCGAGCTGAATTTTGGATATGATGTTAACGATACTTTGATAGACTTCTTGTAAAATTTTCAGCATGATCCGAGCTTTCTAGAGGGAGATACACCCTTCAGAATCTGCTGCAAACATAAGTTAACACTGCTAGTTATGCATTCAGTGTTGCTTGTCGAGCGTTAATGCTGCTCATATAAGGTTAGTGCTGCTCGTACATTAGTGCTGCTATTACACAGTTAGTGCTGCTAGCACAAAGTTAGTACTTTCACAAAGTTAGTGCTGCTAGCATAAAGTTAGTGCTTTTACATGGTTAGTGCTGCTAGCACAAAGTTAGTGCTTTTACATGGGTAGTGCTGCTAGCACAAAGTTAATGCTTCTAGTGTACTGCAAGTAAAGCAAGTGGGGCAGACAAACTTCCTTAAAAGCAGAGAATGCTTACTATGTGGAAGACCATGCTTGTACTTTAGTTAGGTATGCATTAATTATACTCACATGTAAAAACAACTTTAAATATTATAATATTTAAAGTTGTTTACTTTAGAAGCATGCTTGTAATAGTAAATTGTGTTTCCAATGTAAGTATGTGGGATTCTATAAATAAAGAAACCCATATACATTTAGAAGTGTGTGTTATCATAGTTATGAATCTGTGATAAACCCGATCTCATAATTTGAGATCGTTTGCTCCAAGGTTTCACTGTAAACCCCGATACATAGTAGATGTATCTGTCTTATTAATCTAATTGATTAATAAGATTGACATGCTATGCTACCTCTCAGATACATGATCAGTTAGTGTTGTATGGGTATGAGGGGGAGAGAACAGAAAGATTGACATACTACAAGCAACTCTTCTCCCCACAATGGAAATTTTTAATCCATACCCTACAACACTGCATTTCACAAAAGAAAACTTCATGGGAGCAGTTTAGCAGCAACATAGCTTCTGCTCTCATCTGTCTTGCAAATAATGAAAAATTTAATTTTTCAAAATTAATCTTTAGTGGAATGGTAAACAATCTTGAGAAACCCAAAGACAAATTTTTAATGTATCCAAGATTTTTACAACATATCATAGACCAGGAAATCCCAGATCTACCCAAAACAGGGGGTAGAATCATTCTCTCAAATCTTTCAAAGAAAACTTTTGCTAACATGAAGAGAAATGGGATGGTCAAAGGCAAAGAATTTTCTGGGAAGGTGACCAATTTAACTGAATACATGTTGAACAGGCCTTCCACTATGCCACAGGAAGCAGAAACACCCACTGCTTCTCAACCAAGTGGCATAGTTTCAAAAACAAAGAAAACAAGGGACCCTAAGCCTACCAAAGCTAAAGCCAAAAAGGCTAAGAAACAGACAGTTGAGGCTCCTCTTCCTCAATTGTCTCAGCCCAAAAATGCTAATGAGGTGGTCAATCAGGAGCAGAGAGACCATATGGAAAGGGCTACCACTACTGTTGCTACCTCACAAGGAGAACAGGACAGTGGTACTGGAATTAGGACCCAATCCATGGCAACACAGGATATGGAGATTCCATTGGATTCCTCTATTGCTGAGGATCCAGTGGATATCAATATATCTAGTGGTCCCAGGTGCCAAGAAACCACATTGGGGGTTGATGATGCTCAGACTAGGTCTGAGACATTGACTAAATCTTCCAATGATCCATTAAAAGAGGGTAACACTTCTGGCAATGGTGAGGATAGTGTTACTATAAAGGAATTGATGGATACCTGTACAAAATTGTCAAAGGAGGTGGAAGTGCAGAAGGCAGAGATTGCCAGGTTGAAAGAGATGGTAGAGTTGTTGATGAAGGAAAGGAATGAATCCAAAAGCATAGCTGAGAGTAAGTCAACTGGACTGAAAAGGATGCTTGTTGATGAAAGCACCAGTGAAGAAGAAAATGTAGATCAGTTTGAGTTCACTGGTGCAGGGGAAACAGAAAGGATGTTTGATGATGTGGTGGAGATTAATGACAGCATACATAATGATGTAAGTGCTGAACAGTTAGGGAATGTAGTTGGTAGTTTAATTCTAGAAGTGCTAGATGAAGATGTGTCTGAGGCTGCAAAGAAAAGTGCCAAGGATATGTTAGATAGTGCTGCTGGAGTTAGTACTGCTAGTGTTGAGGTTAGTGCTGCTAGGGTAGCAGATGCAGAAGTTAGTGCTGCCAGTACAAAAATTAGTGCTGCCAGTGCTATGGATAGTTCTGCTGGGCTTAAGGAACCAGAAATGGTTAAATCAGCTATCCCTAAGGAAAAGGATAGTGCTGCTGCTATGGCAGAGGTTGAAAAGAGTGCTGCAGATGCACTTTTAAAGGTGGCAGAGAGCACAGCACTTGAGAAAAGCTCAAAAGGTATATCTATCTCAGAAATTTCCTCATCACAGGTCAAACCTACAATTGATTTGGCCAAGGGAAAAGGAAAGGAAAAATTGGTTGAGCCTGTGAAACCAATGAAAAGAAAAGTGATGGAGGAGATGAGTGAATGGGTTGCTAAAAACTTGCAAGCCCAGTTTAATGAGGAGGGTAGGACTGAGTTCGTTGAGGTGGATATGGGTGATGATGTGAAAATCATGATGACACCTGAGGAGCAGATATATTTTGATCATCTTCTAGCAGATGGAACTCACAATGCTCAAATGGAGGAGTTCACTGCTGATCAAAGATTGATGTGGTACTTAGATATGCTTGAGCAGAGAAGAAAGCATGAGGCTCAAAAGAAAGCAGAAGAGAAAAGGAAAAGGGCACCCACACAAAGGCAATTAAAAGATCAGTATGCCAGGGTTGTTAAGAATACAACTGGGAGAACTCTAAAGGAGTTGATGAGCATGGACTTCTATGAACTGGAAAAGATATATCTAAGAATCCAAAGGGATATTGAAGTGAGCACACAGAAAGCTCTAGAAGAGAAGTCCAGGAGTGCAGTTGCTTCTAATGTGAAAATTCCAACTGCTGCTGAAAAGGAACTGCTTGAAAGAAAAGCAGAGATAGAAAGGGCTAGGGCAGAGCTTGAAAGGAAAGAAAAAGAGGATCTGGATCTACTCAAAAAGAAAATTCCAAAAGAAACCCCTCACTTTAAAAGGAGAAAAAGGATGGCTATCAGACATGATAAGAATGCTGAGGAAACAAAAGTGCCTACTGTGGTATCTTCTACATCTGAGCCTACAAAGCCTACTGAAGAGGAAGAGGTTGATTGGACACAGATCAGATCTATGGTTGAGGTTGAAGCTCCCAAGGTACCTATTGCTGTTCATTTTCCTATCATTGATTGGGTATGGGAAACAAATAAGGAAATGAGGAAACAGTTGAAAATCACAAGGGCAGGGGGTGCAGAGTAAAAATTTATGTCCTTCTGGAGATGCATAAAGACTCTATCCAGAGATGACTTAGATGATATGTGGACTGTTGCAATGAAAAAGTATCAGAATGCTCAAAGGCACAGTGATGAGCACATTGTCTACAATAGTCTCTCTGTTCTATATGAGATGGATCCAGATAATGATTTCTACAAGGACACCTCAAGGGCAAAAGGATGGTACCGCTATTCTCATAATGGAGTACATGTAGTGCAGTTAGATAGTGGGTTGTTTGCATACTTCTTCATAGGGACTGAGTATCCTTGGACTCTTGGTCAGCTAAGCTCAATGCTCTCTCTCACAATGAAATGTGATGATCTAGACACTGCTGCTTCATTAGTCCATGAAGTGCAGCAATATTACAAAAAGGCACAACAAAGACATGTTGCTCAGAGTGAGGAGAGAACACAGAAAAGGATTGCTGAGCTTAAAAGAAAGTTTGCAGATATCATGAAGTGAGAAACTTGGATCTATTCAGGGAAAGATCAAGTTTAGGGGGAGATTGTTGGGCTAAATTCTTCATATCATTCAACATAAAATTATTCTAAGTGTTTAGTCTGTTGGAAGTTAATGCTGCTGGGCTATCAAGACTTAGTTCTGCTAGTGGAGTTAGCTCTGTTCATTTATTGAAGACAAAGTCTTCCAGAGTTAGTTCTGCTGGTATGTTTGAAGTTAGTTCTGCTGGGCATTTCAAGAGTTAGTTCTGCCAAGTATCATAATCTGCAAAGATTAGTTCTGCCAGTGTAAAAAGATAGTTCTGCTCGTCTATCTGTTAGTTCTGCTTAGTGGGATCACTGCACAACAACTCTGCAACAAAGTACACCTACTACAGACATGCTTTTGAGGAACAGTGCACGCTGCAGACAAGAAAAGTCAAATGCATTTAATGCAAGCGTGGGTCGTAGAAAACTTGGTTTCAAGAAAGTAGATTGTATGTAGATTTTATACAAGTTTTAGTATAATAGCATGTACTTGCAGTAAAGTACTTTGTCATATATATACATAGAGGTAGATCAAGTGTAGCAAGTATGTCTGTCCAATAGTTAGTCAAGTTGTAATAGCTTCAAGGTTTCTTGTAACCCTGATACATTTGTGTATCCGTATTTTTCATCAATAATATTGAGGCTTTTGACTAGTGAATATCAAGTGTGTTCTTGCATTGTTTACAATCTTATTTTCATACTTATTACAAATCACAATACATCTTCGTACTTGACAAGTGTTATTCCGCAAACTACTTGTTAAGAATTTATAGCTTAAGTTAAAACATTTGTAACTAAAAAGTGTTATTGTGGGACCTCACACTTATTGAATAATTTTTACCTTCTTCATCATATCATCATTAATATATATATGTAAGATATTATTTCTTTAGAAAATGTAAAACACACGCTCTATAAGAGTTGAATATTAATATCAAGTGATAATAATCATGAAATATAGTTATTGTAATTGTGTATGTGTATTAATTTCTTATTTAGAAAAATAAAAATGTAAGAATTCAATAATAAATATTAAGAGATAATAACCATATAATATAATTATTATAGCTAATAGTATCATAAAAAAATAATAGCAGCTATGAGTTATATTCAAATAGTTGATATAAGGTTTAGATGGAATTTTAAAATAATAGGAAAAAATAATATCACACTAAAGGCTTAAACTTATATAAACCATAACAAATTTAAATTTATTAAAGAGTTAATAATAATAAGACTCCCTCCGTCTCAAAATTATAGTCCACCTTTCCTTTTTGGGACGTTCCAAAATAATTGTCTACTTCTCATTTCAACCAATAGGAAGAGACTATAGTGGATGCAGATTCCATTTGAATGGTTGAAAACTGTTGTGGTCCCACTTTTATTAAACTATGTGTTTTTTGTTGGTGGACAATAATTTTAGGACGGAGGGAGTAGTTTGTTAATTAATATTAAAGGATAAGGATCAAAGAAAAAACAATATCACACTAAATGCTTAAACTTATATAACCTGTTTTGGTTAAAAAAATTACGCAATACAATTCAATGAACAAATTAGTAAAGTAAGGTAGTGTGTTTGAGTTTGATTTCGAGATAATTTATTTGATAGTTATACTTTATGATGAATACTTGTAATTTTGCTAATATTGATTAACTTAGAATTAAACCTTGCTAAATATGTGACCAAAGACTTTGTAAAGGATGAATAAATTAAGATAAATGCAGAAAAATAAATATAATCCGGAATAATTCCGGGATAATGCAATAAACGTGATCAAGAATGCAAGTTTAGTAAAGTATATGAAAGAAAGATGCAAGAACACAATGATGTACGAGGAAAACCCTTGATCTATGATAGATCGTCGGCACAAAATCTCGGGAAGGATCAATCGATCCTTGTCTTATGTTTATCTTATTAAATGAAAAAGGTTTACAAACTAGAGAGCACGAGAATGATCGTCTAAGTGTAAAAATGATGAAGTGTGTAGATGTTAACGAGTTGCAGAGGTTATTTTGTGTGTAAGTAGTGAGCAATAACCTATTCGATCATTCTAGCCTCGTATATATACTACAGAGCTACAACTATAATTCCGAGATATCTGGGATCATCCCCGAGATTTGGTGGAGCGTCTCCAACGTTCATATGACCAAGTATAACGCACGTGTTGACTTCTTTCCTCGTATTTCAAATATTCTTCGAGTAGTATACGATCTAAAGAAATCGGAACTACTTCCCCACGTCTCTCATAACCTGGTCAAATAGAAATAAACACGCGTGGATATTAGTAGCAAGGGATCCCTAGATATTTGATATCTGAGATCCTTATAATAAGCATATATTATATTATAAGATAAATAAGATAGTATTAAGTCCAACACATTCTATTATCCCAGACTTAGTTTATTTCAGGATAATTATACACTAATGATCCTGAAATATAAAATAATATCCCTATCGGGATCCTGCAATATAATAATCTCAACAGTAAGGTTACATAACTATTATCCCTGTTTCAACATAATCTTAAGGATAATATAGTCATACCTGAGGATCCGGCATAATATAGCAAGTCAGGATCATACATTTCCTTATCCTGATTGTAAGTCCAGTATCCTGCGTGTAAATTATCCAAAAGTAATCCAGGATCCTTACAAGTTATCAGTATAATAGTTGATCTGGGATTCTGAATGGTTAGTGAAAATTCTACCCATAACAAATTTAAAGTTATTAAAGAGTTAATTTTAATAATAGTTTGTTAATTAATATTAAATGATAAGGATTAAAATATATATAAATTAATATGTCATACAAAACAAAATAGTTACTTCCTTTGTCCCATTACAAATGTCCACTTTGACTTTGTATGTAGTTTTAGGATTCTCCATTATCTATACTTTTCACCAATCAAATACTATATCTACCTACTAAAGTATTTTTTTGATTGGTTAAATATCAAAGTAAACACTTATAATGAGACATCCTAAAATAGTAACATGGGGAGTACTAAAGTATTTTTTTTATTGGTTAAATATCAAAGTGAACACTTTATAATGAGACATCCTAAAATAGTAACTAAAATAGTAACATACGATGAGTACTATTGATAATGGTAAAATTGATATTAGTAGGAATGACTGTTGGGAATTTATAAATAAATAGTTTTATGGCAGAGCTCAACGTTGGAGCAAAGCTTTCTCCATCAATGGCTGCAATTAACCTCCCAATCTCCACCACCACCACCGCAACCGCAGCCCCAATCTCATCATCATCATCATCATTTCTTCCAAAATCACCGCCACCCAACTCCACAATCAGCTCTCTTTCTCTCTCCAACAAAGTCCCACGATTACTTCAATTATCACTTCAAACTAAAAACAATAAACTTGCAATGTCAATTCACACTTCACTTCTCAAAAACCTTCAAACCAACAACCCTCAACACACTTACTTTTTCAACACACTTATTCTTACTTACTTCAAATTAGGTCTTTCATCTCATGCTTATAGAGTTTTCGGTTATTTACAATACCCTGATGTTGTTACGTTTACATCAATTGTTTCTTGGCTTTCCAAATCAAAATTAATTCAAGATGTTGAAAAAGCTGTGAACTTTTTCTTTCAAATGAGGCAATTGGGTATTGAGCTTAATGAGTATAGTTTTGTTGCTATTTTGACTGCTTGTGGACGGTTTTCGGATCTACGGTTTGGTTGTCAGGTTCATTGTTTAGCTGTTAAGTTAGGGTTTGTTGATGATAGTTTTGTTGGTAATGCTTTAATGGGGTTTTATAGCCGGTTCCATGGTTGTTTAGATTGTGTAGTTAAGGTGTTTGGTGAAATGTCTCAAAGGGGAAGTACTAATATCTCTTCATGGAATACGGTTATATCGTGTTTTATTAAGGAATGTATGTATGATAAAGCGTTGGAATTGTTTCATGATTTGTTGGTAGGAATGGATGGAGTTGAAGTTGACGGTTTTACACTTTCGACTATTTTATCCGCATGTACCGAACTTGGTGCGGTTACTGAAGGATTTGGAGTTCATGCTTATGCTGTAAAGTATGGGTTGGTGGATGATAACTTGAGCGTCGGTAATGCGCTGATAAGATTTTATAGCAAGTGTGGGAGCGTAAAGGATGTGGTGTGTTTGTTTGATAGGATGGTTTATAAAGATGTTATAACATGGACACAAATGATATCCGTTTATATGGAGTCTGGACTTGTTGGAACAGCAGAGGAATTTTTTGATAAGATGCCTGAGAGAAACTGTGTCTCATATAACACCCTCTTACAAGGGTTTTGCCAAACAGGTTGTGCATCGAAAGCTTTGCGTATGTTTTGCAGAATGGTGAACGAAGGTGTAGAGTTAGATGATTTCTCACTGTCAATTGTTATTAATGCTTGTGGGTTGCTTGCGGATAAAAGAACAAGCGAACAGATACATGGATTCGTTTTAAAGTGTGGGTACGGGTTTAATGACCGTATTGAATCTGCATTGATTGATATGTGCACAAAGTGTGGAAGGATGGATGATGCAGAAGAATTGTTTAACTCCCAGTCGTTAAGTCATAACAGTTCGATTATATGGACATCCATGATTTGTGGGTATGCTAGAAACGGGCTTCCATACGAAGCCCTTTCGTTATTCTTCGAAGGTCAAACTGAGAGCAGTATTGTCATTGATGAAATTGTATCAACTGCAGTCCTTGGTGTCTGCGCAACACTAGGGTTTGACAGAATTGGTGAACAAATTCACTCTAATGCTGTAAAATTAGATTTGCTCCATGATATAAAGGTAGGAAATGCATTAATTGGAATGTATAGCAAGTGTGGCAACATGATTGCTGCTATTGAGGTTTTCGATAACATGAATATACGTGATATTGTATCTTGGAATAGTTTGATGGCTGGCTATATATTTCACAAGCAAGGGGATAACGCCTTGGATCTGTGGGAAGACATGAAAAAGAAAAAAATCAAGCCAGATTCGATCACTACCCTCTTAATTATCTCAGCGTATACACACACCACCTCGAATATGGTTAACGAGTGTTTTACATTTTTTCACTGCATGAAAACCAGTTACAACATTGAACCTGATTCGAATCATTACGCCTCATTGGTTAGTGTTTTTGGCAAATGGGGTTTACTTGAAGAGGCTGAGGACATTATTGAGAAAATGCCGTATGAGCCAAACCCTTTTGTATGGAAAGCTTTACTTGATAATTGCAGAACTCATATGAATACAGTTATTGGCAAAAAGGCTGCCAAAGAAATTCTTGCTAAGAAGCCGAACAATCCATCTACATACATACTTGTATCTAATTTGTATTCTGCATCTGGGAGATGGCATTGCTCTGAAACCATACGTGAAGAAATGAGAGAAAAGGGTATTCAAAAAAGACCGGGAAAAAGTTGGATTATCCATGAAAATAAGGTACATTCATTTTATGCAAGAGACAAATCACATGCCCATTTTAAAGACATCTACAGTGGACTGGATATATTGGTTATGGAATGTTTGAAAATTGGATATATGCCGGATACTAGTTTTGTGCTTCATGAAGTGGAGGAGCATCAAAAAAGGGATTTTTTATACTACCATAGTGCAAAACTAGCTGTTACTTATGGTCTTCTAATGACTAAAGGTCGAATGCCAGTTCGTGTTATGAAGAATATTCTTCTTTGTGGGGACTGTCATACTTTCTTTAAGTATGTTTCTGTTGTCACTAAGAGGGAGATTCATATTAGGGATGCGTCGGGATTCCATTGTTTTGCCAATGGTGAATGTACATGCAAAGGTAAGTGATCTAAATTATGAACATACAAATGTTGTGAAATATTTACGATTAGTTCATCCTCGATAGCAATTTCTGTCTCTCCTTTATTAATAAACGGGCCAATATACGTACACTTTGTATCTAACGAGTTAAATAGGTAAATCTCAGAGAAATTGGTCAAAGTGGAAAAGGATCTAAACTCACCTAGTATATCTTAGATTGCAACTGTATTATTTAAAAAAATTATTAGCATTGTCACAGTATAGTTTCCTAATCATATACTCCTATAAAACATTAATAATTCATAGAACTCACCCAAATAGAGGAGAACGTTAGTAAAGTCAACCCTTCCTGACTTCCAAAACCAGCTAAAACGACTCTCATAAATGTTAATGATACCTTCTGACAGATTGATATTTTTAACTATGCATAGGTCCCTGAGTTTTTCTGTGTCACTTTACGAAGAAGGCATTTGCAATCATGCGTTTGAGCTGATTTTTGCTTTTGACAAAGTCATTGCACTTTTGCACGAGAATGTTACTGTTGCGTCAGGCATGACTGTCAGATGGAGATTCATGAGGAGAGATTACACAAATTTCTATTGCAAGGAAGACAACCAAACCAAGGATTTCATGAAGCGTAAAGCTAATGAGATTGATGAATGTAAGGTATCGTCATTACGATTCATAGTAGTTTCTTAGCCAGTTAGCTTTTTCCCTTTTATGTTTGTAACATGTTGGTGTCAATTCTCCAGATAGAGAGAGGCAAGATGGAAAAAGAAAGGTGCCTATTATGTATACAATCAATGAATCAATTGGGTTCAGTGGATTTGATTGGAAATATGGAGAAGCTTATTAGTAGTGCTATGGGTTTGGAATAACCTCTGAAGTGAGTTAAAGAGGTGACTTATGATGTCAAGAAAATGCAGCTGGAAACAGAGCAATTGTAGGTTGCCTAAAATGTCGCAAGCGTAAATCAAATGAATTGAACATGTACATAGTTGTGTGATATGTATTTAACTGCATACAACGTTATAATATAAGCTTTGTTTATATCATAATATATTCACCAACTGTTGGTGGGTTATCCTGACTTGACGCATCTTGACCAGCACAACTGTTGTGTTTTGATTTCTACCCGGATATATGCTTACATTTTTCTTCTTTTGGAAACCATTTAAGGCCATTTTCGACATCTGTATGTTATTAACAGAATTGCTTCAAGTTAAACTAGATACATCTCGAGTAACCTGTAATAAATAGAGTTTCAATTAAATGACCAGCCTTATCGTTATACAAATATACAGTTTTTTTTATAGTAACTCTAAAAATGGGGAACCAAACAAGTGAAATTAGAAAAGAAACTTTGTTCAATTGATCAAAGTGTTGTATATTTACAGTATTTTTTTTCCTAATGGTCACAAACGGATCAGGTGGAATGTTAATTGGTCTATCTAATTTTATATATCTCTCTCTGTATATTATTTGGTTTATCTAATTTTGTACGAGTATAACCTTTTTCACAAAAATTATGTGTGGGTGTATTATATCTCTTTACGTAAATACTACTTTTGGGTTAAGGTTCAAATGAGAACCAACTAAAAGCAGAACACTTTGAGAACTACTAGATTACGTGTTTATTCACATGTGATTAACTTCAATCATATGTGAATACTACTTTTGGGTTAAGGTTCAAATGAGAACCAACTAAAAGTAGAACACTTTGAGAATTACTAGATTACGTATTTATTCACATGTGATTAACTTCAATCATATGTGAACATTGATGTACATTTAATTGATAAAGAAAAAAGTCAAAAAATCAATAATCATATCGAAAACACAAAAAAACAAATATGTTCACATGTGAACGATAATGTAAACAAATCATGTAAAACGTGTTTTAAGACGTAATTTTAGGTTTTTTTGACTATTATTTTCTCAATCTAATGTACATCAATGTTCACATATGATTGAAGTTAATCATATGTGAACAAGCACGTAATTTAGTAGGTTCTCACAGTTCTTTACTTTCAGTTGGTTCTCATTTGAACCTCGCTCCTACCACTCGAAAAGACAAAAACTGAAAGTTAACTTATTTTGGGGGTAAAATTAGAAATAAAACCAAACTATGGTGTTAAAATTACAACTTTACATAAAACTTCTATTTTAAAACGAAATCGTCACAATTTCATCACATCCAATTCTTCTTCACCCGCTAAACAGAAACTGTTGATCCGCGGTTCGTTTTCATTTTTTTCGATCTCATTACCAATTGTTTGTTTCAGTTACATCAACCTAATAATTTCTTGATCCGTTTTTTATTATTTAATCTGCAGGTTTCGCAAATTGATTTACTAATTGCGGAATCTGAATTGTCGTCATAATGGTAATAGTGATCACTCTCATTCCGTATATGAACTTCGTAACTGTAAAATTCAAAACTGAAATACATTGCGGATTTGGTTTGTAAATTTATATTATCGTTTTCTATTTGTATTTAGGTTGTTCTAGCAGCTTCCATTACCAGTAAATCTGGAAAAGGTGAGATCTTTATATCATTCTGTTTTTTATATTCTAAATCATGCAGTAAGATTACAAAAATGTGAAACTAAAATAAGGTAATAATTGTATATCGAAAGGCGTATATTGAATTACTAGTGGTGTTGTTAGAAATTTAGTAACAGCATTTGGATTGAAATAGCTTGAGAGATCTCATTGTGTCGTATGATAGAAATTGATATGGCTTATTTTATACCAATATGTATTATTTCTGATAGTTCGGTATATATTTGATCACTGTATGTAGCTTCATATTATGATCAAGGGCATATTGCCAAGATTAAGTAGCATGAGATACACTTTTTTGTCAATGTGAGGTATATAATAAGTTCATCCACTTGAAAAAGGAATGTAGGCTTCAATTTTTGCTGTGGAATGAGTGAAATCTAAGTTGTTACACAAACTGCTGCATATAGTTTTTTTATTTTGGAGAAGTAAAGGAGTGGAAGTTCAATGACCAGTTAAAGCTCAACATGACTGCATAATGAGCTTTAAGTGCCCAGAACTAGGTATTCCATTAGGTGCACGATTTACTAAAAATGTATATGAGCTACTGTGCAGTAGAAGTGGTGAAGTTTTGACCAAGTACTATCAGTGAACATTCTGTAAATATACTTTGTTAACTAATAGAGTATAATCATTGAACAGCACTTATATCAAGGCAGTTTGTGGACATGTCTCGGATAAGAATCGAGGGGCTGCTTGCAGCTTTCCCTAAGTTGATTGGAAGTGGGAAACAACATACCTATGTTGAGACAGAAAATGTGCGCTACGTGTACCAGCCAATGGAGGGTATCTATCTATTGCTTGTGACAAATAAACAAAGCAATATTCTTGAAGATCTTGACACACTCAGGCTTCTCTCTAAAGTGGTATCCATTCTAACACATAACTTAGTTTTTTATTGGTTAAGTCAACAATTAGGGTCTTGGTTGGAGGATGGTTAGCTATGGTTGTCACTTTTGATTGACCAAGGCAGTTGGTTCTACTGGTCTTAATTAGATTTGTATGGTTTGTGTCTTGTGAATACGTGCCTTTAACTAGTTAATCAATGAGGTTGTATGGGTTATACTTTATTCAAACAAGAAAAAAGATACTAGTACCAATAAACGTATGACAATGGTTTTAACGTTCGATAAAACTATAAAGTTAGGATAATCTTTGAAAGAACATATTTGGTTCGAATTATTAATTAATTACATTCAAATGTATTACACTAAAGAAGTAATGAACATAGTGGTATTAATGGTTCTTCAGATTTGTAAACTTATTAAGGTTTAATTGCATTATATGTGAGTTTGTTGCCACCCAATTAGATCATTATCAAACAAACATGACATGTCTCGGTGTGTTGTTTGTTAAAGATGAAATTGGAAAATTTTAAGATTGAGGCTATCTATTGCGAAGTTATGTCATGATGGTTGATCCCATTACCTTGTTCACGTATCCAGTACAGTGAAATATACGCCTTTATTTGCCAAAACATTGAAAATTGGCAACACTTATATTATATTCTAATAATGTGAGGGTTATTCCATAAAGCTTATATGGACCTCCAGTTAGTTATTTGTCCGGCCATAAAAAATATAAACAGTAGATTCAATTTAAATCGTGCACTTTACAATCGTGCCATAATGATGCAAACATTACTTTAAGCGATGTTGTATTTTTTGGGTAAAGGGATTTTGTTGTATGTGCTTTTTAAAGAGTATATAGCAGATTTATTCTATAACTATGTGCAGGTCCCGGAGTTTTCTGCCTCAATAGATGAAGAAGGCATTTGCAAGCATGCATTTGAGCTGATTTTTGCTTTTGACGAAGTCATTTCACTTGGGCACAAGGAAAATGTTACTGATGCCCAAGTTAGGCAATACTGTGAGATGGAGAGTCATGAGGAGAGATTACACAAATTGGACATACAAAACAAAATCAATGAGACTAACAATGTTATGATCAAAAAAGCTCTTGATATTGATAAAAGCAAGGTAACGTCATTTGGCTATAATAGTTAAAGAAGACCCCTCTTTGATACTGGGTAGTATTTTATGTTTTGCACTTCCCATGTAATTAGAGTGAATGGTGCAGAAAGGTACCCTACTTACCAAAATTCTCATTTTGGGTACTCTAACTTTCATATGATCAATTTAAGGTATCTAAATTCTCTTACTACCTAAAAGGGAAAACTTTCTTTACCTTTTGAAGGATCTAAACAACAACAACAACAACAACAACAACAACAAAAGAAGCTTTTTGCACGCTAGTTTTACCATCGAAAAGTGATTTTTTTTACCTTTTGAAGCATAGTGACACCCATAAAATTGTAAATACTATAAATTTTCAAATTGATAGTGAGATAACCCTTTTAGCAATAATAAAAGACATACACACCTTAAATTAATAAGTAGAAAATTGAGTACCCAAAATGATCTGATAAAGTTGAATACCTTCTTGTGTACCCCTCTATTTATCCCGTAAGTCCTCAACAAGTTTTTGTTGTTTCTGCAGACTGACAAGGGCAAACTGGATAAAGGTGGCTATTCGTCTCTACAATCAATGAGTTCCATTGGAAGAATGGATAGTGGTTTTAGTAACGATATGGTTTTATCAAGTGGTAATACTTTTGGAAGTGGTTCTGGATTTGGAATAACCTCTGAAGTTGACTCCTTCTCAAGCAAGTCCAAAGGTTGACACATGTTCGACTTTAGACTTCAAAATTGTTAGACGAAGAAGAAATCTTATTAAAGATATTATATTTATGAAGATTTGATCTATACATCCAACCAACTATCGACGTTTTGTAATGTTTATACTTTATATTGGTTCATCTTAGGTCGTCCATCTGCTACCGTTACTGCTCCAACTAAAGGTACTGGTATGAAACTAAACAAATCACAACGGGCAAACCAGTTCTTGGAGTCACTGAAAGCTGAAGGTGAAGTGATCGTTGAGGACGTACGTCCAAGTAATAATCCAAGCAAAGCTGCTGCTCCACCACTTACCGATCCTGTCACTTTGACTGCTGAAGAGAAACTAAGTGTGACACTAAAGAGAGATGGCGGTCTCAGTAACTTTGATGTTCAGGGAACTTTGTCTCTCCAAGTACTTAACGAGGATGATGGGTTTATCCAACTTCAGGTTCACATTCTACAACTCCATTTATTTCTCTACACTCGCATTATGTGTGTACGCATCTTTGTCCTTGATTTCTTTTTGTTAGAAATCCTAACTTTTGCTTTGTATTGATATTATGGGATGGGTCGGATTTTGAGAATAACAATTTTTAGTTTTTACCAGCGTATAATAAATATCATCTTTTCAAATATGATTACTAGTAATTTATTGTTA
Source organism: Pseudognaphalium luteoalbum (assembly GCA_963422505.1). Classification (NCBI taxonomy): domain Eukaryota; kingdom Viridiplantae; phylum Streptophyta; class Magnoliopsida; order Asterales; family Asteraceae; genus Pseudognaphalium; species Pseudognaphalium luteoalbum. The sequence continues at coordinate 4,084,434 of OY730192.1, forward strand.
GAATAATATTTACTTTTCTTTATAAAGCAATTTAGCAGGTTGTTTTGGCTATGTCATTTTAAATACCAATTAGATATTTAATATCTCGAAGTGGTACATTTATAACTAAATGAGTAGAAAATCGTCTCCTCTAATGTGTTTCGTTATTGTCTCTTTTGGCTTTTATGATTGTGCCTGTGGTTATGATATTTTCACGCACTGCAGCAAACAACATTAATCTATATACAAACTGGTATAGATCATACAATTTTTAGTCTTAAACTTAATGATTAGGTATGAAAACTGTAAATTTTTGTGGCCCCTGTAAAGACAAGTTTTTTATGATGTGATGTACAGATTGAAAGTGTGGGTAATCCCGAGATCAAATTCAGGACTCATCCTAATATCAACAAAGAGCTTTTCTCCAGTGAAAATATACTCGGGTTAAAAGATCCTAACAGGCCATTTCCTGCTGACCAGTCCAGTGATGGTCTTGGTCTCCTTAGGTGGAGAATGCAAAGTAAAGACGAGTCAGCTGTGCCGTTGACTAGTAAGCTTTTATTATGTGTCTGGTTGTATGTTGGATGATTTTTCAATATGGGGAATTACCTCAACCTGAATCCAAATCCCATTGTATGCCAGTTAACTGCTGGCCCACTGTTTCTGGAAATGAGACCTATGTTAGCATCGAATATGAAGCTTCTTCAATGTTCGATATACATGATGTGGTTATTTCGGTCCCGCTTCCAGCTTTAAGAGACGCACCGAATGTAAAGCAGGTTGATGGTGAATGGAGGTAAAAACATAGCTTATGTTATTATTATATAATTTCTGGTTTTACTGTTATTAAATGATGATGTGGCACCCACGTTAAGGCTGGCTAAGTGGCTGGATTTGGTAACGGCTCAAAATGGGTAATTTTTGGTACGCTTAAAATGGTATGGGTCAGGTTGGTTGACTCGGAACACACACATCCATGTATTCCCGAAGATATATATATATCTTTACTCCTATATAAACCATTTCCATATATTCATTAAAAACTTAGAGAATGGGAGATGGGATATTACTTTTTTACCCTCTAAAAAGTCCAAGTTAGGAAATTACAATATGGAAATAAATTGTTAAAGAAAAATATGGAAATCAAAATGTTAATTACAACGATTCTATTAATATTTTGAACATATGGAAACTATTGTACTACATTTAAAATTTAGCCAAAAAACATTTGCAGATAGTTTATACACGTTTGTGCTTTTAATAAAATAAATACCTCAAATAAAATATTCACATTAAAAAGTTAGTTTATAATTGTGGTATTCTACTTTATCATTGTTGCGAAGAAGTTATATATGTATTACGTAACTTGCTAAAGTTGATATATTGATATTAGTATGACATATAGTTTAAATAACCAAGTTAAAAAAAAAACTATTCGTAATTTACATAAGCATGTATTAACTTTCATTTGAGGAACACAATTTATCATATATTATTTCGCTACATCGTGCGAGTTATATAATAGTATATATGTGTGTGTATATATATATATATAGAGAGAGAGATGTACATTTAGAGTTATTTCCTCTTATTTGAATCCATTTTCCCAAATGCAGGTTTGATTCTAGAAACTCGATATTGGAGTGGTCTATACTTCTCATCGATAACTCCAACCTTAGGCAAGCACACAATCACCTTAGTTTTGTTTTCTTATGAGTTCGGAATCTGATTTTGCTAACCATAATACGGCAATGAACATTTTCCAGTGGCTCTATGGAGTTTGTTGTTCCTCCGGTTGACACATCGGTCTTCTTCCCTATCTCTGTGCGCTTCTCAGCAGCAAGTACTTTTAGCAGCATGAAGGTATGCATTCTAATCCCAAATCATATCCAGTTATAATGCATGACCACTTATGTGTACGGACGACCAATTATTAAGTTGATAGCAAGTAGTAACCAACTATGAGGTTTGTTTTGCTTGTGTAAATTGTAGCATTTTCATTATGATGTGAAAAGATACAAAAATGTGAATTTAGGTCTCGTCTACTTGAGTTAAGATATGGGACCCAAAATTCGAAGAATGGTGGAAACGGAGTGCAAAGTGTAATAAAGTTGAGTCGAGTCTTCACGATGCCAAGCTCAAGTTAGATTCGATTACGCAATTCAAAGCTCAAATTTTGATGAATTGAACAATACTGTCAAGCTCACTCTATTATTATGTATTAGATCAACTAATATAACCTTTTCTTTTTAAAGTGCCCTACCTTGTTTTTATACACTCTCATCCATTTGATGTGTTCCCTTTTTAGTTAAATCGATTAGCATAACCTGTTTGACATGTAGACGTGAAACATAACCCAACTTAACCCATTCATAGGTAAAACATTACTGTAGTATCTACTTAGCGGTCGTGCTTTTCTCTAATTGGATTAGAAATATATATACAGGTTGCAAGTATTGTTCCTTTAAAAGGTGGAGCTCCTCCAAAGTATACTCAGAGAACTCAACTGGTAACAGAGAGCTACAAAGTTGTTTGATCCAAGTTATTACTGCCATATAAAGCAAATCTCGCAGGCATTGTCGTTCTTTACGTACAATTATATACCTGAGTATACTTGGTCCTTTTATTTTTTTCATGTCTTGTATTCTTCACTCATTCAAATTTTGAATTATAAGGTTGGTAGTTGGGAACTCAGTTTACCAGCAAGTAAATTTTTTTCACGATTCGAATATATAATTTTATGGTTCAAACAATCATATAAATTGTTAATTCTTTCAAACATTGATGGTAAACAGTGTGGTTTATGAGTTTTTATCAGCAATCAAGTTAGGATGACATTATGTTACTTATGTGTACGCGTTTTTGCCAAAAAGAAATTGTGTTTGGTCCCGTCAGTGGCGGATCCAGGATTTTCAATCATGGGAGGCAAAAATTTATACTATCGTGCACAAAACTATAGGCATGCTAAAACGACACAAAACAACATATAATACCTTAAAATAGTACCAAAAGGTGGTATTGAAACTATAACTAGACAAAATATATATATATATATATATATATATATATATATATATATATATATATATAAAGGTATTAATTCTCATGACTGTACGTAGGTACAACTAATTTTGCTGTAAGATTTGTACTTGATGTAAGTTGTTTGCTTTTGCTTTCTGTTGATGGATCTTATTGCCATGATTTCATGTCTAAAATGGTGGAATGCTCGACTTATGCTGCCTAGACGCCTAGTTATAGTGTACTATACAAAAAGCCAAACATACAACTTGGTAATGCATCACATATTCCATTTCTGTTAGCTTTGCAAATTGTTGTGTTTTGTAGGAGCAGAATATTGTCACTTGGACCACTGTTTCAAATATTGTAATGTACATTTGCACCTTTCACTCGGAATTTATCTTTATATCCCACCTCACCCACATGCATGCCATGGTAAATCAACCACTCTATCTTCTATCTTATGTTAAAATAATAATACATATTAAGATATGATCGAATTAATTATACGTGAAAAGGTTACTGTAAATTATATTCCCCGTCCATTTATTATGTCATACATTTTCACTCACAATTCATGGGTTGAGTTTTTTGTGATTTCAGTGTCTTAGACCCGGATTTTTATTTCGTTCACAGTCTCTTATCTCTCATTAAATGGCTTAGATATCCTTAAAAATTTAACACTTTTTATACTTTGAGACACCGGGAGTGAAATGAAATCCGGATCAATAGATTGAAATCGTAAAAAATTGACCGAGAGATCGGGAGTGAAACGGATAACATACTACACGAATAGGGAATATTACTCTTTCAATTTTATACTAAAAAGTATCAGTTTAATATTCCTCGATCACTCTCAGTTAGGGGCAAAGCTAGAATTTATATATTGGGTTGGGGGTGGGGGTGGGACAAAAAAAAATAAAATAATTATTTCTTCATCTTTGGAAGGTAAAACCTATAAAATATTATAAATACTCTTTAAAATATTACTTTTTTACATGATTTGAAAATTCTTAAGGGGCGACTGCCTCCCTCTACATCCACCCCTGCTCCCAGTATATAACAATTCGAAGTGGTAGTCCATGCCACCCTTTAGACCATTTGGCGATATCGAAACGATATGGTATTTTTTTGTGAAAAAGCCTAGGCGCGACACTCTTGATGATGATGTAAAACTTTTATCATACTCATGAATCGTTTCTAGATGTAAGAATGTATCTTTTAAATGGGTTAAATGGTCATATGACACGTTCTTTAATTCATCTTTCCATATAATTTTATTCTAGCTTCTTGCTAATTTTTAATACAAATCCCCCTTTAAAAAAATCATAAAAGTCACTAGTGTAAGAAGTGAGCAAATTAAAGTTTTATTTAAATTTTCCTTGAAACGCTAATAATTATAATAATTTAGAAAAAGTTACTAGTGTAAGAAGTGAGCAAAGGTTACCGATGGTGTGACTTCACGCTGCATAGTACTACATACTTACTTTAAAATATGATTTAGCAAGATGCATAAGTAGAATTGACAAACAACAAATTTATGAAAACTTTTAAATAATGATTAGTCAATTATCGTTTTCTAGCAACCAAACTAAATAAAACTTTACTTAACTTTGCAACATTTTATCTTCTTAATCTTAATTATAATAAACAAAGGGTGTGTTTGGCAACACATTTCTAAAGGATTCTAATAGCTTGAGTTTCTCATTTTGAGAATCTATCTCCCTTGTAATTTCTAAAATCTTGTTTGACATAACAAATAGAGAAAGGATTCTCTAAACTATAATCTCTTAAAAAGAAGCTTTCAAAACTAGCTTAAAAAATAAGCTACACCCCCTAATTCACAAATTACCATATTAACCTTTTTTAAAATATAAAATACTTAGAGTTATATAATTGATTGTCCATTTATATCATTTTACATTAATAATTTTCAGTTTCAGTTAGTTTGTCAAATACTTATAAAAAAAACTAAAATCTCCAGCTCCAGCTTCCAACTCCATCTTCATCTTCCAACTTCATCTCCATCTTCAGCTCCATCTACATCTCCATCTACAGCTACTTTTGACAAACATACCCAATACTTATTACTATTAATTTTTCGTATTTTCTTTGGAGAACAAATTAAGCTACATTTCTAGCTAATGCCATATATAAAATCCAATATATATACATTTAAAGCTTGTAGTATATGCCACAGTTATTATATTTGTAAGATGTATTGTCACGAATAAGAATGTTATTAAATTCTGGTTTGGGTCCATTAATTAGTGAAACTTGTTTACGTTTTACTTAATATAAAATAAATGCTATGTGATGCAAATGTGCCATTTTCTAAATCCATATAACATAAAGTATTTAGAGCTTAACATGACTTATTATTTTGAAGCAAATACACAAACAAACAAAAAAATGTTAATGTGTTTAATTTAAATCGAGATATGAATATAAGAACGCTACGTTGTTCACTTGTACTAAAATTTATAGGGTCGTAGTTTACTAATTTCTTATGAATATAATTTTCATCATATTCAGAACCTTAGCATTGTAATCAATAAAATCCGTAGTTTTTATTTATAAATTATTTCGTCGTATATATACTAAATACGGAGTAAATATTATATGAAGTTATTCACTTATTTATAACGATATCAAATCAAATGCTAATATTTTGCAAGATTTTATGCTTTGGAAAACGTCACAAAAAGCCCAGGGCCAAATGGCTAAAAACGAATATAACAAAAAAACAATGTACCTACAGACCAATTCCTACACGTATACAAGGCATGCAAACTCCATTAATTACAAACACTCACAAAAACACTTGTAAAAACACACACACATCCCACCTTCATCTTCCTTCTCTTTTTTTTTTCAAATTTTTGTTAAGAACTTAACATGATGATGGGTTCATATTCTGGAAAAATATCATGGTTAATTATAATGCCACTGGTTTTAATCTTTGGGTTTATGGTTTTAAAGAAATCAAACAGGGAAATTGGTTTTTCTGATAGCTATAATAATAATAGTAATATGGGTTCTTCTGGGAATGATTCTACAACACAATTAGGACCAGTTTCAATACTGGGAAGTACTGAAGGTGGGTTTTTTTCCGACCGGCGGTGGAGGACGGCGGACGGCGGTGGTGGCGGTGGTGGTGGTGGTCAGATGGCTGAGGTTCCATCTTTACCACCGATTACTCTTGAAGAAGATATGGACATGCAACAACCTGTATGTACTTGAAATCTCTCACCTTTTTTGTTTTGTTTTGACTTTTATTGTTTTTGGGAATGATTGACTTTACTTTTTAAACTGCATGCAATTAATATGTTCTTGATATTCGGTTTCAAATTTGGATCTGATTGTTAGTGTTCTTCATTTGGAAATGATGTTCTTGCATGCAATAATTAATAATACCAAAAATTATTTCTGTTAAATTAAATAAAGATATGAGAGAGAGAGTCAATTACTGTAATCGATCAGCAATATAATCAACCTTCTTATGTTTAATAGAAAAATTGAATTTTTGAAATTAGTATAATTAAGGTGATAAAACATTACAATTACATTTTCAGATTACGCCTAGCTAATAAATATATATATTTTTTATTAATAATCTTTATAGTATTTCTTGCTTAGTTACATTCAAGTGTCATTTGAAGAGATTAATGGTAAAATTATAACAATTTACTTTTTGACCTCTAGCTTGGCATTATGTGAGTTTTATTTGTAATTATGCGAATACAAAAGATAAAAGGCAATGTTATCATGAATTTCACACACGAGTTTATTGTTTTGTTTTGATTTAATTTCAGTATAATTGTCATTATATTGCGATAAGCCTATTAGTTTTTTTATGCCAATAATCAATTTGACAAAAATGTTGATCTATCTTAGTATATATAATCTTGCGGATGGTTTTTCTTTTAAAACATATTACAACACCTCATGTGGCACTACACTCAAGAACTTAAGCAAGAAATATGCATTACTTTACGAATTCAGCAAACTGATGATACACATGCAATGTTCTTTTAGTACAAAATTTGGATGTATACACCAAGCAAGGAGAATAAATTGTGTTTAAGTGTCAAAATATAGATGATGTTTGTATATATGATTTTACAATATTCTTAAATACCCACTACAAGAAGAGTACCCTATAGTTACACCTTTACTAGCGACTTATAAAAAGAGTGGGCACAAGTTATGTTTACCAAAGGTTATTTTTTAAATATGAGTCTAATAGAATTTTTACATATACGATTGTCTAAGATCAGATGTCAGATCATAAGATTGTATAGAAAATAATAGTATCTTCAGTGAATCATGATATATGATTGATCAAAATTAGACAAATACATATGAACCGGTATTCCATCCTTCAAATTAGGTGTAACTTTTGACTTTTAGCAATCACTATATATAGTTAAGTAGTTTGGACCCAAAAATAGCATACATTATCTTAATATCTTATATATAGGATCCAACTCTTATAGACAAAGTTATTAATGTACTTGTTAAAAATGCATTGTTAATACCAAATCATACAGAGCTAGCTACGCTATAATGGATTTAGTATGATTGTTGAATCCGTTTTCGTGTGTTTAATTTTTAATGGAAAATAGGGAGAAGACAATCATAATTATTCGATATTCTAGCAATGTGAAAATAAATAATAAACACTGATAAATGCAAACAGTTACTTAACAATAAGTGTCTATCATTAATATACAATATTTTATACAATATTTAGATATTATATATGAAGTACTACAATAATAATAGTAGTAACTATTGTTATCTGTATACTCCATAAGTCCGTAATAAACGACCCGAGCTTAAGTTTATAAAGTATCTCTCACATGGCCGAGCTTGAGCATTACATGTAAGGCTTAATGAAAACAAGTCGAGCTCTAGCTTGAACTCTCTAAAGTTACAAAAGTTCAGCTCGTACTTAGTGCCGCTAGTTAACACCCCTAGAACTCGTATCCCCAAATATATGCAACATATATCTTGCTTTTCATATATATTTGTTTACATAAATTATCTGCATAACGTATTGCAACAATTATTGGAGTACTAGATATTGATGAGAATATTCATATGCATATATCATATATGCACGTTCCCATGTGTACACACACATTTACGGACAAAAAGGCCTTTAAGTTCTCCTTGGTTGCACCTTTAATAAAACTTCCAAAGAGCTTTTCGCTTGAGAATCCGAATATGAAAATGTCATCGCTTGTATTTTGGTTATTTCATTTCAGTTATATTGTTGCTATTCTGTAAGGCTTCACTGATTTTTAAAGTTATAACATGATGGCTTGATATTCTCTAGCTAGTTGTGTAATGACACACTTCAAATCGATATATGAATAATTTTTCTTTTGTCAAATTTTGGTATTTTTGTAATTGGAAAAAGTACCTTATGGGAACTTGGGGAAACTCAATGATCAATTCAAAAAGTAATTACTAGTAAATAACAAGCTCAAAATAGAAACTAATTGACATATAAATATCTATGTGTGATCGTTTAATTTGGAAATTTAAAATATGCGGCGCTGAATCGCTGATACATTTGTTGATTTGTTTAACAGGCCATTACTATGAAAGATGACAGCTTTGCTACATCTTCAAATGTCTCGGACATTTTCCTTTCAACAAATGAAACCCATAATCTACAAACAAGCACAAATATTCCAAGAAACTTTTCCAGTTTAGATAAACTTGAAGCTGGCCTTGTGCAAGCTCGAGCTGCAATTAAAGAAGCAAGAAACGAGAAACAAACAATAGATCCCGACTATGCACCTTACGGTCCAATATACTGGAACGCCTCTGTGTTCCACAGGTACGTACTCATCTTAATTTCTTTTAGCCAAGGGACATAAAGATGGATTTGAAACTACAATATTATCATAAAGCCCGTAGCTAATTGTTTTTAAATTGAGACTCAATCATGATAATGGTTTTTCTTTCAACATTAGGAGCTATTTGGAAATGGAAAAAAGATTCAAAGTATATGTGTATGAAGAAGGAGAACCACCGATATTTCACGATGGTCCTTGCAAGAGCATATATGCAATGGAGGGTAGCTTTATTTTCCATATGGAAACTACCGAGTTCCGAACACAGGATCCTGAAAAGGCTCATATCTTTTTCCTTCCAATTAGTTCGACCATGATGGTCAGATTTATATTGGACCGCAAATCCCGTGACCATTGGGGTCCAATGAAGCGAACGGTCAAAGATTATGTCAATCTTGTTGCATCAAGATATCCATTTTGGAACCGGAGCCTTGGCGCCGATCACTTGATTGTTGCTTGCCATGATTGGGTACGTAAGTCAATCTCACTACAATTTCTTTAAAACGTGACACAGTGAACTCCTTTAGATATAAGTTAGAGTGATTAGGGTTATGTATAGAGTGATTACTGATTAGGGTTATGTATAATCTGTAACGGGTCAAATGGACTAAATAATGAATATTAAGATACAAAGGAAACGGGTCAAAATATGCTCTATGTTGCCAATGCATTAGTTTTTAGTACATCAAACATCCTTAATTAATCATTTCCATGAAAAGTTATATTCTTCGAAACTTCTTGACTCATTAATCAACCAACCTGACCCGTTTCTGGTATTGTGTTATTTTGCTTTTTAAAGTTCATTAACTGGGAAATTGGTTACTTATGGCAGGGACCTGAGCTTTCAAAGGCTGTTCCTGATCTTTTTACGAACTCGATACGAGCCCTATGCAATGCAAACACCTCAGAAGGATTCAAGCCATCCAAGGATGTTTCCATCCCAGAAATCTTGCTCCACGATGGAACAATGCGTGGTCTAGTTGGTGGGCCATCCCCAAGGCAACGTCAAGTTCTCGCCTTTTTCGCTGGTGGAGTTCACGGCCCAATAAGACCGATTCTCTTAGAACATTGGGAGAACAAAGACCCTGATATACAAGTACACAGGTACCTTCCAAAAGGCGTTTCGTATATCGATATGTTAAGGCAAAGTAGGTACTGCATCTCGCCAAGTGGCTATGAGGTCGCTAGCCCAAGAATGGTTGAAGCGCTTTACACAGGATGTGTTCCAGTACTTATAAAAGATCATTATGTAGCGCCATTTAGCGACGTTTTGAATTGGAAGTCGTTTGCTGTCATAATTCCTGTTGAGGACATTCCTAACCTCAAGAAAATATTGATGGGGATCTCGACGAGGCAGTACTTGCGAATGCAACGAAGGGGTAAACAGGTAAAAAGACATTTTGAGGTCAATTATCCACCAAAGAGGTACGATGTTTTTCATATGATATTGCATTCAGTTTGGCTTCGGAGGCTTAATGCTCATATTCGTGGTAGCAGCTGAGTTTTGATGTTTGTGTGTTGTTTTGGATTTGTAGCAAGGGTACAAAGTTGAAAATCTCGTCCTCTTAGCCTTGTAATTTAAGAGAAAACAAATGTAGTGCAATATATATCAGCAAATATAGTTGAAAGTGATTAAATCTCTGAAATGTTATTGTGGAATGAAAAATGCATTTGGATAGAGAATAACATATTGAGAAATCACAAACTAATGTGTTAAAAAAACAAAAGCAAAAAACCTTACTTTTAATTTGGGTGGACTATGGTTTGTTAAAACAAACAGATACTGGACTGCTATCTTATTTTGGGCCAAGTCCATTTTTATAAATTAATTAGAAATCAAGTCCATTATCATTGTCTGTTTTTCATGAACCATGAGTCCATGACATCCATCAATTTCACCTGACTTATCAAATAATGATTATTTCTATTTCTAATGAAACGTTATATGTAAGTGAAAATAATCCGTAATGTTAAAATGTACGATTTGAAAGGTAATGTTAGTAATAATGTAGTCATTCATGTAAATATAAAAAAGTTGAAGTATCAAAGATGTAAAACAAAATGTACGATTTGAAAGGTAATGTTAGTATTAATTGAGTCATTCATGTAAATATAAAAAAGTTGAAGTATCAAAGATGTAAAATATTTGTTTTGTGATTGATCAACATCACAACTGAATTGTGATGACAGAAACAACGCGAAAAATTATGTAATATTGAGAATACTTGGAATGAATTATGAAATTTTCAATCTTCATATATAATGATACTAGTTTTTGTACCCGTGCGATGCTCAACGATTTTGCTACAAATCTTATTATGTCGATGATTAATAATCTATGTATAGCATATATGTTGATGAAGATGTTGATGTAGAAGTATATTTCTTTGAGATGATAGATGTCCATTTCTATAGGTAGTGTGGTCTCCTGTTATGTGAACTTATCTTATTGAGGTTTTTTAATTTTGGTTTTCTAATTTTGTAGATGGAATAGTGAATATTAAGTTAATTATTTTTAGAACTTTTGGATCATAATTTATTGTAGTTGTCGTGTGTGTATACCTTGTGAAACTGGGCCGGTCCTTTTTAGTATTGTATGTTATTTGTTATATGTAATATTATAGGATTGTTTTGAGAGTATTATTATAAGGACTTTGTTTCCATGTTATAATAGGGATCAAAGTACTTATATTTATTAATTAATTATTACTATCAATAATAATAAAATTATAATATTTTGTTAACAATTAAATAATTTGTCTAACTGTAATTGGGAGATTGACATGTGATATTCGAGGCGTGACAAATTCTAGAACTTTTTTATACTCCTTTAATATATATATATATATATATATATATATATATATATATATATAGAGAGAGAGAGAGATGGGTTAAAATGAGAAGGCTAATTTTCGTGAGAACGTGAGAAGAACTTCAAAACTACTTTTTAACTATTCGAAACACTTTTTCCTGTAAAACTTTTTCAATGATTACTATTAAAATAACTTTTGGAAGCTATGATATCTATCTATAAAATATACTTAAAGCAAAATAGCTTGGGGCAATCTCAACCCTTAATTGCTTTTTTTCATCTTGATCCAACGATTAAGATTACTTTTATAATTGTTACACTTAACACCCTTTAATATTAAAATTAATAATAACTATTTAGATTTTAATAAATCAAAACGTAATCTTTCATTAAAAAAGTAAATAATAAATAAAATATATTAATAATTAAAATGATAATAATTAATAATTAATAATTATTAATAATAATAATAACGGAATAAAGAAGCTAGGAACAGCAACAAGATCGTTACAAGATATTGCTAATTAATGAATTCATATTAATATTAAATATTAATATTGATTAACACAAATCTCTATAAGTCGATCAATCATCTCCATTTGATTCCGACGATTCAGAAACACAATTGGCTATTGATTCGTCGTAGGAGTATCAGATCTATTTACATTCTTCTGTTCTTCAGCGATCGAAGTATTTTGCCGCGCATTTATCTGATCGGTGGAAGAAGGATTCAGATTAAATTGATTATTATCGATTTAATTTAGCTTTTTCGTCATCTGTAGGTTCGATTAATAATCATGTTAAATTGTGTTTTAATCACATTATTAAGCTTGCTAAACCATATTATTTAGAGAGTTATTTAACAGAATGAAGTGGGTATACTTGATAGCATATTATCATGAAAATACTACTTTTTGTTTGCTAAGTAACTTTGTGATGGAAATTCTGATTTGGTCATGATGGTTCTGGTTTCAGGGAAGCTACCTTTACCATGGGAAATAGGAAGTCAAGATGTGTTCATGTATGATGCTGCTACTTGGTTCATGGCGAAGTTTTGGTTAAATTTTGATGATTTGTAACTTATTATGATGAGATTATTTATTAATAAATTCTATGATTATGTGATGGTATTCCTAGAATTGAGTTGGTTTGGAGCTTATTGTAGTGCCTATATGTATGCTTGGTTTTGTTGTTGTAGGTTTTTTTGTTTGTTTGTCTTTTGGTTTCATGTTAGTGTAATATTGCCTTAAATCATGTTAATTTTATTTTTGGTTTCCATTGGGCTATTATAAAAAAGTCTTTCCCATAAATTGTAATATAAGGTATGTACAATTATGTCTTTGATTTTCTTTTTTGTTTGGTATTACCATACCGACTGCCGCAAATGTTGCTTATTTTGTTATTATATATGTCTAAGATCGAGTGCATCTGGATTGACTAATTTGATTCCGATAATACATAGGTTATGATTACCGATCAAACTGAAGTTTGTGTTTAGCTAATAATTGCGTTCTGCCTCCAATCTAGGCATATCCGTGGTTGATTAGTTAACTGGTGTGATCTAAGCTCCTTATAAAATTTTCATGATTTTAAATTTTGTGCAGAATGACACATGGAAGCTTTATCTGCTAATTTATAGGACTTCGCTGCAAATCCATAAATTACAAGTAAAAAAATTTTATGTTGGTTTTTTTATTCTTCCAATTTATTCATATCTACATTATAATGGGTCCTGGAATTGGTTTACATATAGGTTGTAACAATTGTTGGAAAACTGTTAACCAACTAATGTCTAAAAGTAAAGGACATAAAATAGTCAACGGATATCCTTAATCTTTGTTGTTAGAGGTTTTTACCTGCCATAAAAAGTCAGTTATATCTTATATGCATATTAACCTAATCTAATTTGGCATGTCTATGCTATTATTGTTTAATTCTCATGCTACATATTAACAATCCATGTAGAAGATTGAAGGTTGAATACATGCCATCGAATACAAGTCAAAGAGTTGGAAGTTGTGAACCATAAAACTAACAGTTGTGGTTATTATCCTTCACAACAATGAAGGATGTCTAAAAGTGTTAATTACCATTGGGCTTTATGAATGGTCTCTCACATATATGATGACAAACAATGTGAGTAATTCTTTTTCTACTAAGGTGGAAACTTTTATTTGAAATGTATTTTCGTTTCATTATATTGTTTTGTGATTTATGACCTAAGACGCTTAGTTAATTTATCTTTCTCTAATATAATAAACCGTCAATAGGATGTTCCAAAATTTTCTATCAAGACTTTTAATGACAGTAGTTTTATTTCAGAAGCTGCGCATCAACATTTGATTTCATGAAACAATAAAATTTGATTCGATACTGCCTTGAAGGTCTACAGAGCATTGGTTTATTGTCTTACACCTTTCTGATGCGGAGCACATGGAAGGAAGATATAGTAACTCACATGGCAATTAGATTAACACTTGCTCACTATATCGACCAACCACATTGAATAATATAACCACAGAGAGCCTTAGATCTTTTTTCATGACAAGTCATGTAAATGATTGAATGTATCTAATTATCCGGCTTCTCAAAGCAAGCGTCTTACTGTGGATTTATGTTATATGGTGCTTTGATTACAATAAAAGTTAGATTATTAAAGAAGTGGGCAAGAATGGAAGAAGATGAAGGTGGTGAAGCATGTATCACCTAGTGATTGAAGCAAGATGGTGAAGCGTGCATCACCAAGTGATTGAGGCACAAATCTTGAGGCACTGCTACAATGGTCTCCATTTTCAAGTGACACATTCCTCTTGAGACAAGTAACAATTCTTCTGTTTTCTTAACTCCATGGTCTATATACGCTGATAATGGATATTATATTGCCTTATTACATACACACCTAATTATAGGTGGCAAAATGGGCAGTTCAGTAATGCGTTAGGACAAAACTTGAATTGTGTGATATATGTTTAACCATGTTGAGTTGACCCAAAATACTTTCTCTTCCAAATATCTTATGAAAAATTAGTTTCAAATATGAAATTGATTTACATATCTCAAATTCTCAATAATATTATAATTTTTGGATCAATGGTTTAGGAGGTCTTATACATTGAAAATACACTTTGGATAACTTTGGACCCATTTAACCCCTTCCTAAGCTGTTATCGGTTTTAAGCGTTTGACCTTTTACAGATAAAACATAAGTCATATCGACCTATTTTTAAAAATAGCGGGACGAATTTGCCATATGTAGTAAATATCAATATGGTATTGATTTCTTTTTCTTTGTTCTACTCTGTAGTTTGATTACATGAAGGATCAGGGTACATGCATAATCATTTATAGTTCTATGGGAGTATAACACCCTCGTTTTGTAAACCATTATAATAATGATTTTTTAACTCGGAAGCGTAGGTCTGAATATAATATACAAAATGTACATAATTTTTTTCAAAACATAATACACAACAGCTCAAAAACTATTACAACAGTAATATAACCAAAGCGAGGTGTTATATAATTTAAACATCATTACTATCAAAATATATCAGAGTTTAACGCCGGTCAAACATTCCTTCAACATCAGAACTTCCTGCCATCCCAAAGTATCTCAAAATCATAACGTGCAGGGAGTGGGGTAGTAATGGGATTAGCACAACGCTAAGTGAGACAGAACTGCAACCAACAATATAACTTAGCTACAACAATCAATTACAATAACTAATTATAAACACAGAACGCACAAGAGGATCGGTGGTCCTTGAGTACCCAACAGCCTCAAGAACTCTTGTCAACCATCTGTATCAACATATACAGAGACATCGATAGCCGGATGTTATTTTCACACGACACACGGATCCTTAACATCAACACGTGTACAAAACCCGTGTCGTCCAATCATAACATCCAAGCCCAACCAACCCCGTTGACCTCTGAGCAACCACATATAATGCCAACAGCAGAATATCACAACATCTCAATTTAACAACTCATGCAAATAATATATTCAACAATATATATATCTAACTACAATTAATCGTTGTAACCAACTGTTACAACTAAATCATGCTGAGGGTTACAGGTCCATTCACCAATACCTCAGTCGTTCACTCAGTAGTCTAATGTCACTGAGTCTTTCTCCTTATCTGAGAACACAAATAAATAACGAGTCAATACTCATTTCATAATTGTATAACATATTTCGACATATAATATTGCAATAATAAACATTACCCAAATTATAATTAAATTAGCAATTACATAATAATAACGCCTTTAACTAATATTGCTTTAATATCAGTAACCAATTTATAATATACATTCAATATATATATTAAATTATAATAGTAACTCTATACATAAAACAAAGTTACTGGTTTATTTCTAACTTCCATACGCAATCCACCGTATGACCATGGATTGCGTTTCATTTGTTCAAGCCATACGCGATCCCAGCTAGCTTGATGGATCGCGTTCTACATACATGTATCACATAAGTTTTAGTACTATACAAGAATCCCTTTTCCATTACCCCCATACGCGATCCCAGCTAAGTTGTTGGATCGCGTTTCATATGTTCTTCGACCTGCGATTCTGTAAACTAAACCCAGAGTCCAAATTTAATACAAAGCAAGTATATCACAGGTTTCCAACTTCATCTAATATATTTCTAATATCCAACAACTTTATATAGATATGTTATAACAAGATTTAGGCTTCAATCTCATGTATTTAATTCATGAACCCAAACCAATAATCAACTCAAAATTTGAAGATTAACCAAATAACCTTGCGTATAAACTTCACATAATCATCATATCAAACTCTCAATCTCAATTACATGCCAATTAATGATCCCATATAATTTACCTATTCAATCAATTCATATAAATATACTTTGTGAAGAAAAATACCACTTACAGAAGCTAAGATGGAGATGATGAAGAAAACAAACTGATTTCTACAAGCTTAATCCAACAAAGTTGTTTTCTTGATTTCCCTTTTTATTTCTTTAAAAGAGTTATGAGAGTTTAGGGAAAATAAGAACAAAGGGGAAGTTGGAAGAAGATTAGAACAGCGAGGTCGGTCTCCACCTTTTAACCGACTTCATTGTTTTTAAAACAATGTAATTTTTTATCACAGGTTTCCAAACATTTTATCTTACCGACAACATTATTAATTTAAAACAATTAATAATTTATCTATCACAATTGGATATTAACTCTTATTCCAATTAATTTCAAGTAAATCAAACAATATTATTTCCTAACATGTTAAATAATCATTTTAAAATCAGGAAATAATATAAAACGACTAGGCCCGATTTGCGGATGTTACAGGGAGGATGATCAAGGACAGTTAGAGTCGACTATTATGCTTATAAATATATTGTTGAAGAATATTAATATGAGTTATCTCATTGATATCGCATAAAAAGTCATGTTTTTACTACCAATATCTCTCTCATTCTAAAATGATTCTTGCCATTTTAAACTCAAAAACAATACAAATCAATGATATTATGCCAAGATGGTCAAAACAAGGTTGCACAATTAAAATCAAGGAAAACGGATGAAAAACGAAGATTCCACGCACGTTTGAAGATTCAAGGCATCAAAACAATATTTTAAGACTAAAGTGCACATCATCAACATCCATCTTATCCAAAATATTCGTTTTCAAAATACGAGTCTAACAGAAGAAGAATCAACAAAAACGGATAAAGAATGAAGATTCTACGTCCGCCGGAAGATTCAAATGATTCGTACGCAATATCTGGAGGTAGGAGACTCATTTTTGGGATTACTTTTCATCAAAGTCTTCGTTTTTGAATTACTAATCCAACGCAAAAAGAATCAACGCAAACGGACGCATAACGAAGAAGATACGCGCATATTAAGAAACGCAATGAAAGACGGCGAACCGGGGCGGGGGTGTGCCAGCCGCCGCCGGCCGCCTACCACCCGTCCTGTTTCCACTTTTTGGTCCTTGCGTGTACCCGGTGCGCCACCTTTCCATGCTTTTTCGTACCCGGTGCGCCACTTTTCCATGCTTTTTCGTACCCGGTGCACCACCTTTCACCCTTTTTCTAATATGTGCCTAAAAGTGCTAAAATGCACCATGACTCAACTATAAATAGGGGTCTTTGGTTCATTTGATCACACACCTACACCTTCCACACCTTGAATATCTTTCTTATTTCTTTCTAGCTTTTATTTTCTTTTTCTCTCTACTTTCTCTCTCTAAGCTAATTTAATTAATTTAGTGAGAGATAAGTAGGAGATTAATTATGTAGTAGTTAGTAGTAGCTAGCTTAGCAATGTAACGCTTTGGATTATTCGGAAGTAATATAAGCATCATTTTGCTCGCAATAATTACGGGTAATATCTATCTTTTCTTTTATTAATTATTTGTAATGTTCTTGTTTGATGTTTACAATTTATTAACATTAGAAACGTCTATTGCCATGATATGCGAGTAGTTGCTTATATGTTTGCCATGATTAAGATAGTTATAATGGGATGATATTAAATATTGTAAAGTAATATGACGGCCCCTATTCGACTGTTCCCGGATATAGTGCTGGAAACGCTTTATGCGGAGTACAAACGTATGGAGGTCTGGGACGACCGAAGGTAGTTATATTTGTTGGGTTTTCTATTCCCTAACTAGATTAATATGCACAGCGGAATTATAACAAAAATTAATCTAAGGCAATTAGGAAACTAAACCCTAAGGGATCTTAAATAAATAAAAGCAATAAAATAACCAAGATAAATAAGAAAATACTAACCTTCGAGAAAACCAATTTCTCACGCGTAGACGATCTCGCAGAGCTTCCTTACTTGGAGGCGAGTGCCCAAACCAGAACACCTCTAATAGCTCACACCCAAGAACTAAGAGAAATTCCCAAACTCCTAGGGTCCCGACTCTAAGTCGTGTAAACTCTTACAAGGAGTAGGAATGAGAAAGAGAGAAAGAATTGAACTCTATTCAATTCTGGGATTCTCCTAAAAGCATAGGGGAGGTCCCTATTTATAGGGGAGGAGGAGGCTCAGGGTTTCATCCCCTGGCCGATGTGGGACAGAATCCCAACCGGCGGTTGGACCTTCCAACCGGCGGTTGGACCCACATGTTCAACCGGTTTAATCCCTTGGACTCCAGCCGCCGGTTGAACCTTCCAACCGACGGTTGGATCCTTGCTTCCATAATCTTCTTTTCTTTTAGTTTCTAATTAATATTCAATTAATAAACTAATCATAATATTAATTCCAATTAATATTATCTCTCTGTTTATTTCTCTTACTGTTCATTGAGGGCGACCCAAACAGGACTCCACTTTTAATGATGTACTTACCAATTAGTTATGATATTGGACACTATTCCAAAAATATTACGGATCAATATTTCTGTTTATAGTTTAATTATAATATTATGAACGAATGATGGCATGTTTGGCCAACCGCTTATGACCAGACTGCCCCAACTTATTCCGGTAGGGTAAAACCTGTTTATGCGACTATTTATTCAATAGACCATGCCATGATACGGACGTCTCTGACGACCGAGATTGGGGAATAGGATTCAAGGGTAGTCGTTGGCCGATGTGTTCAGTACATTTGGGAGAACTTCCGGTGTATTGTAATTGTTTGTGTTTACTATCCATGTGACATATCTTCTATCTGATTGCGGACAAATCTACGTTAGTTAGTTGATAGGATCGTAAAAACAACTCATTCCAACATAGTTTAAAGTTATAAAAAGAAACTTATATGAATCGGAATTATTATACTTTGTTATTGTTTAAATATATGACACTAGACCTAATTTATGGAGCATCCTTTCTAGTTATCCACGTGACTACAACTTAGATATTAGGGAGTCATGAACCTTAATTGTGGTAAGTAGTTATCTGTACCCATGACATGCAATAAGTAAGACACGGTGAAACCACTCGTTGTTTATATTAGTTTTATATTTCTACACTGCTTTACATTTAGTTAGTTTAGAGTATCACTTTCACTGTCAATTACTCTTGACCGCATGTTGGATGTAAAAAGCCGTGGAACTACCATGTAAAGTACATTGTTTATTACTGAAAGGTATGGTCTGCATATGAAACACGTTTTGACAAACTGCGAATAATCCAGGTATGTATAACTGTTTGAAAAGGAGAGGTCTAGGTCATAAATCAAAGTAATTAGAGCTTAAGAAAAGTATTAACAAGGTCTAGAAAGGAAAGTCTTAGTGACTTAGATACATGAACCCCCTAGATCTTACATATTTGGTTCTTTAAACATAGCAAGTTAATAATTAGATACACATTTAGAAGAACGCGAGATAAGCTTAGGTGTTAAGAATGGTCGGACCTATGAGACAATACGCTGCTTTATTCATGTACCTCGGTTTTTCACCAAGATAGGTTGCTTATCTTTCAACTAGGTAAGTATTGGGAGTCTAGCGTATTGCTCCGATCAGAATCACGATAACCTAGTTCCTAGTGACATGCCAACGGGAATTTAATTGGTAGGGTTCTAGTGTTTACACCAAAGTCTGTTAATCTATTAATCTGAAAGTGTCCCCATCATAAACACCATCCCGGTATTATACTATCCCAAGTCATGGTGAACTACGTCTTCCCTATCGTTGGTTGTTCCATACGTGCTAGGTAGCTTATTTTTAATTTCATTGTTAGTAGTTTAAATTAGATAAAAATAAAACAAAACCAACTATTTGAACCCCATATTAAAGACTTAATTATCCAAACAATCTCTATTTCAAATTCGACCGTCTGAAGACGACCCTGATCATCCTTACCACGTACTAGTATTAGGTATTTGTACCCAGTACCAGTAGGTAGTTCGGAGGTTTAGGCCCCGAGCAAAATAAATTTTAAAACACCCAGATCGCCCCCTCAGTCATTACAACAACACCAACGACACTGACGGCTGGGCGCGCATCACTCATCTTGGTGAGGTTTTATCAGTTTGTGTTGGTGAACTATTTTTAGAGTTTCAATATTTCACCAAATTAGTACTTTTGTGTCTAATTTTTTAATTTTTTATAGTTATGAAATAGCTATTAGCCGGTGCTTCACCTTGTGAGGGTAGCTTTATTACGTCCTATGACATTGTGGCCCTAAAATATTCCCTTCTTTGATAGTCTATTCTATATTCTTTAGTATGTTGGGAATATTTATTGCTAAAATGAAATTTTATAAATCATAATTTTACTGCATTTGCTTTATATCTTCGTAAAGCATCAGACTTTAACACATGTTGTTAGAGTGATATAGAGCGTTTATATTGAAGATCCCGATAGTCATACATATGAACTTATTAAAAGAGGTCTATATAAAAAAGTTGTTTTGTTTGGACTAAAGGGTCTGACTCATTAGTGAAACTTTCGAACATAATGCAAAGTTAAAAGAGTTTAGATGCAATGATAAGACCGATTAGTGACAACATTGTGATTCTTCTTATTGACTGCTTAATTTATTGTGTTAGATATAACCTTAAGAAGTTTTATGATGAAAAGAAGCGAAAGCTTATTGAAAGGTTAAATGGGTTGAATGCTGCTACCGGAGGTAATGACGATGACGATGACGAGTGAAGATCAAGTGATGATAGTTTTATTGCATGTTGGATAATCTAGAAAAAAAAATGAGAGTTTGGCGACATGAGTTTTGTTGGTTTTTACTGATTGAGTATATTAGTTGAATGTTTAAAATCATTTTAATATGGCAAATACGTTGCTTGAAGATATGACTCTGCCAAGTGTGAATATTTTTGTTAATTTGGTTGTTCCCGAACAACATGGTAGATCTAACTTTCAGATCCAAGTGGTTTTAGGTTTAGTTTAGGGGATGTATTAACTGCTAAACATGTATTTATAAATTACGTTTGTGAATTTGTTGATGCTGATGCAGGTATATGTGATGCGAATGTGTTCACAAATAGTGTATGTGGAGGAATTTGCCATTTAAAAGACTACCTACATCATTCGATTTTTTGGATATATGGCACAAAATAAATAAAATGTAGTTTTATATTAACATGGTACATATATTGAATATGACACTTTACATTTGAAACAAACATTGACATCATATTATATCTTTAATGAAAACCTTTTTAAGTTAATATCTAAAAAATTCTAAATTTAGTAGTCCGCGTTGTCGCGGGTCTTATATCTAGTAAATATAAATAAAAAAATATTAACTTTTTTTTTCGAACTTATTTTACAGTCGGTACTGTTGTGATTATTGAAGATAATCACAAAATATAACATGATAATCACATGTGATTATTCTATAATATAATGTGATTATCATGTGTTCGAGATAATCACAAAATATGGCATGATAATCACATATTATTCATGTGATTATCAAGTTATAAAATATGATTATTATGAATAAAAAATTTAATTAAATATAATTACAAAAATAATAAAACGTCAAAAAAAATTTTATTTGAAAAATAACTTTTAAAAGTTATTTAAAAAAGAAGTTACGAAGAAAATTTTGTAAAATAACATGTTTTGCATAGTTAAAAATTGATTTTAAAGTGTTTCTCACCTTCTCACGAAAATTAACCTTCTCATTTGACCTGGGACTATATATATATATGTGTGTGCGTGTGTGTATAATAATAATAATAATATACGAAATTAAGACGCAAATGTAATAATCAAATAAGGTTAACATAAAGACTACTCAAAATTAAAAAACTAACATCATTTTATGTTGGATTAAGGTGTGTTTAGCATCAAAATGGCTGTGAAATGTTGAGAATTTGTAACAGCTCGATTTATTGTTCTTTGTATACTCAAAGTTTTATTAAAAGAAAAGGGGAAAAAATAAGTTTCTCACACAAACTTCTGTAAAAAAATGTCAATAACTAACAAAACGTTGAGTGACCCACACGCTTCGTCCTGACAACAATCTATAGGTAACATTGAGCATACGCTTTGGACTGATTCAATAAAAATGTTCTTCACGATCATTTACAAACTAATTAAATAAGTTTCAATCACAAATTTCAATTTCAGCCAGCAACTTTACTTAAAGTGGTGTTACATTTACCAATAGATAATATAAGGTTGTACACAAAATAAAATCGATCAAGAAAAGCATCACTTATATATTTATGTTGCTTATACTCTATCTGTCAAATTTTTATCGTTCATATAATAATATATTATAAATTATATATTATATTTGTTTGTTTCAAAAAGATTAGCTACTTACAAATAATAAATTTAAATTTCATTAAACTTTATAATTTACCATCATTTAAGACTCACAATTATTTATTTCATAAAAATTTTCCGTCAAACTTATCTTGAATATAACAGTAAAGTTAACATTCATCCAACATGTATATTTTAAACTAGTGTTAAACCCGTGCGATGCACGGCTAACATTATAAAATGTCGTAATATGTGAATCACAAGTCAAAATGATATATGAAATAGTGAAAACTTTTAGATTATAAAAGGAATTTTTTATCGGTATTAGTGATACTTGATAAATTTTAACTCCTCAAAAATGAATTAATAACAGCATATATTCCCCACAATATATCAATGAAATGGGAAGGTTAAAAAAGATGTGTATGTTATAAATTGACATTTTTCTAGCTAACAAAAATTGTCTAGTCATTGTGATCTTTCCGTTTCCTATAGTTATGATATGTTAACCTTGCAACAATTGATAAACAATGTATACGTTAATAGTCTTGGGAAAAATAAATTGTAAAAATTACTATAACAATTTAGACGTTTTATTGAATAACTAATGTACATATATATGCACACAACATTCAAATATATACCTACATTATATAGATTTGAAAAGTAATATAGAATTCATAGAAGTACATGTCTTACCATTCGCATACTGAATTGTAATTAAGTTGTGTGAAATTAAAAATATAGAAAAAAACTCTTTAAAAAATAGATGATGACCTTGATCTGCCTATCCATAAAGCTTGTATTCAGTTTACTAAATAATAGAAATTGAATTCCCTTAATCTGTAAGATGATAATAAAATTTTTTCAAATTAACAGAACTTTAATGAAAAATATAATTACATTAAAAGTAAGTTCTCATAATTTACTAAAAGTTTATTTATTTATTTTTAAAAAAAGAGAAAGTTAGAAAAAGTTAGAGGTATAAGAGTTAAGATTAAGATGAAAAAACTAAAAGATTAAAATTAGAAGAAAAAAATAGATTAAAGGATATCATGAGTTTGGACTGTAATAAAAAATTATAAGTGTTATTATATGATACATTATTTTGAATTAAAATAGTATAATTTAATTTTATTAATTACCTTATTAAACAAAAATAGTTATAATATAAATTTTAATTAAATATTACCTTATTTGGAATAAGGGTATAGGAAAATCCACATCATCAAGTTTTTTTAATATGGTGATGACACATAGAATTTGTATGATGTGACATGTATATATATTTGATAAATAATTAAGGGTCTTCTCCCTTAGTTATAAAGATAGATATAATAAAAAAAAAGTTAGTAGATAATATAAATGGGACCAAGGGAGTAAATATTTGAATGGTATTAAACCTCATTTTATATCTAATATAAACCATTTTTTATATACGGAGTAATATATTTCTCGATCGTAAGTACAACCCTCAAAATTCAATAGGGAGCACTTGTTAATTGTTGTCGTGCCATTGGCTCATAGGGCTTGGCAGACTGATAATTTTCACCGGCCCCAATAAACGGTCGGCCATTTGCTAACCCCGAAAACATTTACGGAATCCAAAAACGATACAAAAGCCCAACAAAAAAAAAATCTTCAAGGTCACTTAGAAAGTCTTGTCCCTATTCATGGCCCATGGAAGCCAATGTTTGGTTTTTAATTTTTTATGTTTATTCACCATCCAATTGCATTATAGAAAATAACACCACACTAGTAGTTGATTAGAAAGTATTATTCTTGGTTGTACTTGTATTATTTAATAATCAAAATATTGATTACATTACCTTTAATTATAAATTAAGATCGCTTCCACATATATCAACTTTTTTTAAAGATTTCTCATTCCAAATTAATCGAACTCACACTAACCACAAAGTGGCAACGTATCAAAATTTTGATTAAAAAATAAAAATAAAAAGGATTGCAACTTGTATCAATTATCTGACAACTTACAAATTGAATTGTTACGGTCAATAAAAAAAACGTAGTAGTAAGGGTTTGATCTCTAAACAAAATACCTAAAGGTCTCAAGTTCGAACCCTAGGAGCAACAAAAAACCTCCTTGTATCCCGGAGGTTCATCTGCAACAACTCCAGACCATTCGTCAAAGCTAGGATTAGTTAGCTCATAAAGTGGGTTGGATACTTGGAACTAAAAAAAATACTATGCTTATAACTAAGCAGCGTCAAACTTTAACCCTCACTTATTGGCAACTCACGATAATTTTAGCACCCAGTTATGATTATACTGGAAATAACCATTTAAATAAACAATACAAATCAATGACATGATACAGATCACACCAAGCACCACGTCGAACCACTACGATAAGTGAAAGGACCACACTGATCATTTGCTAAAATAGGTAATAAGATAAGTTTATATAATCTTTAGATAAAAAATAAGTCTACCATTAATTTTTGGAATAAAACTTTAAAAGAATTTAAATAATCCTTTCTTCGTAGTGAAGCTCTTGAATGAAGTGAGGACACATCTCCATAAAAACAAGTGTCTCATTGCCATATAAAAACCGACCCACATTCACTCTATAACACACAAACACTCAACAAGATAAAGTCTGCATTAAAACTGAGACATATACAAGTCTCCTGGAATGAAATCCACAATCTACAACTACTAAAATAAAATCGTTACTCCTTCAATAAGTCTATTAATATAGTACAACGATAGCACAGCTGGTACACAAGTACAAGCAAATGAAATGAATCTGTAATCTGTAATAATAATAATAAGATATAAGAACCCAATGTCTTTTCATTGGAGTATTGGCTGCTTTCATGCCTTGATTTTTTGTATTTGTAAAAATCTGAATTAAAAATGTAGACTAAGTTGTGTTGTTGTAAGCAGATCTGGCTAGTTAGCTAGCCATGAAAAAGAGGAAGTGTAACAAGTGGAGGTGAATTCGTCTGGTTAGTTGCAAGGTCGTTCAGACCTCCACCACCATCATCATAATCTCCTATTGCTGCTGCTGCTGCTCCTCCTCCATCATTCTGCTTTGCAGATGCAACCTGTAAGTTAAACATCTTACTCAGTTTAGCTAATTTTATATGTTTCATTGCAGTTCAAGTACATTTGAAGCATAATTTGACATAGAAAGCATCTAAAAAGATGTTCTAAACTAATAGCACTCCCAGAAACAACTTTTAAGCAACCAAGACATCAGATCTGGGCAAGCAGATAGCAGAAGTGCAAAATATATAAAAGGGAAATTGAAAATGAGCAACAAAATAAAAAAAAAAAACATACAAGTAAAAGCAAGATCTAATACTTTATGCAAGGTTTTTCTGTTTTTACAAGATTTACTTTATGCTAATTTATCTCTAGTCACAAGAATTAAACATGGTAAGCAAATAAATGGCTGGTTGAAACCCTCTAATATTGTGATAAGCAAGTGGAACTAATCCGCTCGATATATTCCGAAAAAATTGTAATTTTCATAGGAACTGATTCAAAAACTTACCTGTTTCTCCATTTCTTCCTTCTCTTCAGTTGATTTTTTTTCCTGTTCACAAAAATAAAAGTAGGTCAGATACATTGTACAAAAGGATTATTGGCCTGAAATTAAGGGTTCAAGTCCCATTTGGAATAATGTATGTATCCGTGGTGATTGTTTGCAACTTAATTGCCTTTCAATAAAAGAAGATTAGATTCATAGTGTCTTCATTCTGGTTCTTATCATTACAATGCTTCTTAACAGCGCGAGGGGATACAGTCGCAATGTAAAAGGGGAGGCACCAAAGTGTGACATCTAAATGACCTTGCAATTAACCAGATGAATTAGCCACCACATACAATCGAAGCAATCGGCTGGACTTGATCAGCAATCCAGCTATCACTGAACCCCTTATGTTTGGTTAATTCTTTTCAGATTATGACTATACATATATATATGATTAATTCACTTTTGCAACTAACCACGTAGAATTGGACATCATTAGGATGTTCAACTCCAAGTGCTCCTATCATCTCTACTACCTCAGGGTTATATATTGATGTTTTTATCTTTTTGGCGATGCAGCAAGCTGCAAAAAGAATATGGTACCGAAGGTGTAACAATGCTTCAGGTACATTGCGACACAAATGTGATCATTGGTGCCCTGTGTACCATTTGTCATTGCAATTTTACGCACTAAAAGAAAGTTGTACAAGTTTTCAGATCCCCTATGAGTAAGGCACTATGTCGGCATGTCCCAACTAGTTTTTTCAAAATACGAATGATATGGTATATTTCCTAGTCATGAGACTCTTTACACAGCTAAGACTACCATATAGAAATCATTTTGACTCTAGATTAAATTAAAAAGAGTCTACTAGCAAGCCAATGTCCAGGTACAGGCTGTTGACAAGGCATGTGCTTTCCAGGTGATCCTATAACATGTTCTGGCCTCTGCAGTCAAGTCAAAGCATAAAGGAAGCTTAAACTTATAGTGATGATAGTCAAGTAGTAAACCCTGAAGTATCAGCAGGTTCCAGACCAGTAAACCGCAGATAGGGAATCAACACCCAGGGATTGTATTCGTGAAGAACAGATGCAAACAATCAACACTTAACATGAAACTTAGTTGTCAAGGTCAAAATGTTGCATTCTACGGTTGCATAATAAATATGTATTTCTTTCAGCAAAGCTAGAACTTTTCATAAAATAGGGGTCTAACAAGAGTTGAAATTACACTGAGCATTCGAGAGACTACTCTCAGATACCTTATGAGTATGCACCCCTACATAAATTGCAGAGAAACTCAAGAGTTTCTATGTGAAACAATCGAAGTATAGTCATACCTGTTCTTTTAGTTTTGATACGTACTCCATCATCAACTCTGTCTGCATCAACCAGAATTAAGGCCAGGTTATAATCTCTTGCAAACAACCAATAATCAAGTGTTCTACCTACTTTATGACATTTCAGTCATAGTAGAATGGAAGATGCCACATGATGGTGTACATGTTAATAGACCAATATCATGCTACATTAGTGAAAATCTGTAGTTGGTTTCTGTAATCTTGAAACAGGATGTTCAAACACACGTTCAGCACATTCAAATTAATACGGATTTTCCAGCATGTGAGACCGAAACGTTTCTTTGGTTCTTATTTGGCGCTTCTATTATGTGGATTATGTTAGAAGTTTAAATGATCATACAGTGTCCACAACATAAGACTCTAGTCTAACTTTTAATAGTTCTGGGACGATTAGAGTTTATAATATAAATACAACATCAATGTTCAAATATCGCACACATCATTAATCATACAAATACAGTCTTGCACAAGAAAGCAAACCAGCCAGGACCAAGTAAATTCCTACTGACAAACAAGATTTGGCTCAGGTACCATCTAATCTGCCATCAAGAACTGATAGACATAGTTGCACGCAACCCGGACTAGGTGCAGCCGTACTGGGCGCTAACACACCTTGGGAGCACTCCAAATATTTGGAGGTCACATACATGGTTTGGTGTGCCAGACCAACTCCACAGAAAGCCCATCTCATTATCTTCTTAAGGAACCTTGTTTCAAAGGGCTACCTCTGTTTACTACCAATCTCCATTGACATCCATTCACCTTCGACCAGATCGCTTTGCATATAATGCCGACTCTGATTTAATTTATCTTTGTATGTCTCAACTGTTTGTAGTTCGAATTGTATGGATTGTTGTTTATCTATCACCGGGATATGGAAGCACGAGTTGGACCCTTAACTCTTCTGGTGGTGCTTGACTACTTTGACCACTCTTTCACAGTTACCACATTTGTTTAATTGCTTAACATATAAACTTAGACCCATAATTCGGTGGCATAGGCCCAAAAAAGTTTAGTGCTACGCATTTGATAAAGAGATAAGGGTTGTTACATACAGGCTTACATAACGAGTTAACCAGAACAGCAGCTCCGATCCAGGCAATGCTAAAACCAGTTGGATGTCCTAAGCTTCTTACCCTCTGGTTAAATTTGAGTATATACACATGTAACTTCTTTTAAAGTCATATAAACCGACTTTTAAACAGTGAACAGAAAAGATTAACAAGGGCCCCTTCTGGTGGGTCAAATTGGCTTCTACTTGATCCACTGGTATTCTAACTTGTGGCCGTGCATGCTCCACATTGCGCTACCAAGTAACACAAGTTCCATGCAGTTGTACATATATACCTTACCGCATAGGAGTGACTTGAATGCCTAAGGTTTTAGATACCATAACTCCCTTGAGTTTGGCAGCTCGGATGGCTGTGGGAACTTACTAAACCACTAAGGTCTATAGGTGCAAAACAGCAAAAGATATGGCAAATACTTAGCCTGGTGCATTGAGAAAGAGTTTAATATCTATGGCTATCCAATAATGAAACATGACATACAAAGTTGATACTTCGGTTACGGGCCTGGTCCAAAAGGGTATGGAGCTTCTAATTAAGTCGATTTAAATAGTCTTCTGATCAATCAATCTTATATCGTTCATGCTCCTCCTTTCGTTTTGACGTATATGGTGACGCCAACTTCAAGCCCATGGGCCAGGTCAAGATACTAATCCACGAAAAACGAGACGAGAAATTCGAAAAAACTTATATACGGAACGAGATTTTGGCTCACTCATCCGCTCATATATACACCTTTCCTATTTGTGGACTTTGGTAAAAATAAAAAATTGCACACTCATGGATGCAATTGTAGGTCTTTCCTCGTACAGATCTAGGACTATAAACAAACCTAGTTAATAAGAGTGTGGTTTTACTGAACAAACGGATGAACACATGAAGTTACATGTTCATGTTCGTTCATAAAGAAAACCACTTTGTTTGTCTTTGGTAATGTATGTCCATTAAGATGCTAAACGGACATAATCCTCATTAACATAAGATCAGATTGCAACTTCAACTTCCAAATTTTTATAAAAGTATTCTTTAATCAAAATATAGAAAATCTTTTAACATAAACAAACCTTAGCAAAAGGTTGCGATGAATGTAAACGAACAAACCAAATATGAATTTATGTCCATCCATAATAAAAAGACAAAAAATACACGCATATTAATAACCGGAACACGAACTGTTCGTCTAGTTCCTGTACAGACCTAGATAGAACCACATATATGTTGTGACAGTGTATAGAGTGTGTTTTTGCTTTCTGTTTGACACATCCTTTATTAGAATTACGTCTCCCAAACGACAAGCTTCGCCAGTAAGGAGAAATTCGTAAACCATGCATCATATGAGCGCATAATTCAAATCCATCATATCACATTTAGGAGGAAATCCATCACACACAGAAGATTGGACTCATATGTATGAAGTTTATATCATGAAGGACAAGGTCATAATTGTGCTAAGTTAGAATTTGTGGACCGGGTTGCTGGTATGTCACAACTTTAGTTAGAAGGTGTTCGGAGACACTTCAGAACCACGGAGAACTTGTACTAAACATGGCCGAACATGAAGCATATATAAGTCATATCATGCTATGAGTTGTAAGTTATAATTCACACTATCTGTTACTGAAATAGTAGTATCCAAATATTTGTCTAGAAGACGTACATAAGTCATATAAAAACAGGCATTATGAAGGCATTTAAAAACCAACATGTATAACAAGAACAAGTAACATCGGGCAGTCACCTTTCTCAAACGTGTTTGCACAAGAGCAGCATCAAGTTCTAGTTCTAGTCGTGTCATGTCAGTCACGGAGAGCTCCTCCCTATTATCCTCTTCAACAAGCCTGTGCAAAGAGTTGGATTTCATGATTGCTTACTTGCTTGATCCATATCGGTGGACCGACTTCCATATGCAATACCAATATGACTATCACTTTCCATTATTTGGAGGACCTATTTTCTATATTATGTATGTTGTACCTGATCATGTATGTATGTATGTATATACAATGTCTATTGACTGTCCAGACTATATGTTACCTGTCCACCGTTTGTAGAAGCTCGTTACATGTTTGGAATCTTCTGCACTGCAACAAATATTCCTGTAGCAAGGGTTTTCAGTGCATCTCATTAAACCGATAACTCATTACCTATGTATTCATGAGGTTGAATGCATAGTAGTTGATTAGCACTGTAAAAAAGTTCAAGCTTACTAAATCTCCATTGCCTCTTTCGATATTTCTTTCTCCCTCTTCAAGGTGAGTTCTCTCATACCTAGAAAGAATTTGCTCCACACTGAAACAGGGGTGGTTAGTAGTGAAACATCAGGAATTCATCATTGATCAGAGCCTTGGTCATCGGAACTTGACTACTCATTTGAGTAAACAAGTCTCTAGAGATCTAGAATATATCTAATATATCTGGACACTGGCTATTTTGCACAAAATAGGCCCATTGCAAGAAGAATTTCATAAGACGGAGACCAATTCCAAGAAGAATGCAAGTAAAGATCGATGTGTAGGGAAACAGATTGCATACACATAAAATCATATTATTAAACCCTAGAAACTTCTACACTAGTGTACATAGAAGAATATAGCAGCAAATTACAATACTGGAGACATCAATTATGCATGTTAAAGCACGATACACATAAAATCACATATCAAAACCCTAGAAATTTCCATTTGTATCGCCGTATGATTAACATCTACATAAGTTAAGTTATAATCCGTACGGAACAGTATACACGAAACAACTTAACATCGGCAAAACGTATTACAAAAAAAATAAAATAATAATAATAATAACATATGGAATTGTGATGAAGCACGCACCTACTGTTAGTACGACCGCTGGAGAACTCGTAGAGCTTGCCGCGGGCGGAGAAAACGACGACGGCGATATCGAGGTCGCAGAGAACGGAAAGCTGCCGTGCTTTTTTAATCAAACCTGATCTCCGTTTGGAAAAGGTAACTTGCCGGCTACTCTTATCTTCGATCCGTTTCATTTCAAGCTTCTTCCGTCCCATTCTGCCGACAAAACTTGTAAACCTAACTTCTTAGTTAACTAGTGATAATAGCCACTCGATTGATACTTGACTGATATGTGTGTATTATACGTATTATATAAAGCCGGTCTGTAACTGTATCTTCACAATTATTGTTTATTTGGTAATAATATTGAAAATGAAATTGATGATAGGAAAATGGTGTAAAAGAAATAAGCATTGGTCTGTAATTCTTTTGATTTTTTTTGTGAGAAAAAAGGTAACTGTTGACGATGGCTTGTTTCTGCAGAAGTAAAAATCTCTCACATCATATTAATTACACACGTGGTTAATAAAAACACACCGTCTCAATCATCATAGAGAAAATTATATAGATAGTCCCTTCAGTTTATTCTAAATTACTGAAGTCGTCCTTTATCTTTTGAAAATGCACACCTCTTTTCTTTAAACTTTGCAATACAGTTGGTCTTGGTCTTTCAATTCGTTAAAAAAAACATGTGAGTTATTTGTGGTGGGAAATAAGCCACAACCGCATATTCAAAGATGGAATTACACCCTCGTTAGACAACAATTTCTCAACTCGTATAAATCAACGAGGATGCAAACAATTTAGAGTACACCAACTATAATCAAAATCATCCTCAAAATAGAAACAAATACCCGTAATAATTAAGCACACACAATAAACACGAGACTTTTTGCATGGAAAAACTCTCAACGCGAGAGTGAAAACCACAAGACCCATAGGACACTTAAACTCCACTACCACCAAGAAAGAGTAATACAAATTATTTTCTAAATGCAAATTAGAGACATGCAATAACCATCATACTCTTGGAATTAACCATAAAGAAGTATGGAATCAAACTAAAGACAAAGATAAGAAAATAATACCCAAAAAATATGCTACTGTCCAACCCCAAAAATCACAACTTCCATAACTCAAAACGAAGATCCAACAGTCCCAGATGTTAGAAATACACTGTCTAAAAATCAAGTTGATCCAACGTTCCAATCTCCGGAATCGAAGTTTTAGTGTTGTTAGGTATTTAAATATGGGAATTCCAAATTTCCTCTTTTGCTCCCTCTTTCTTGTGTAAAAAGTTTTATCTTAGTAACACATGTGTTACTCGACGGTAACACATATGTTAATTGTTTTCAAAACCCATCAAAAAATGAAAAAAATTCGTCAAAAGTATACCTTATCACATCTTTAATCGAAGAAAATAAAACACTAATTTTTATGATGCAGTTATTATGATTTTTCGACTTATCATTTGAAAGATATTTAAAAACTGGGTTTTGTGACACTTGGCGCATTCTGGTTGATTCCTCCATTGATTTAAGTTTAAATGAAAATAGAATTTTTGGTGAGAATATGAGAACTAATAGGAATGCACCATGTGTCATAATACCCATTTTCCCCCACGATTTTAAAAATCAAATATCTTACAAGCGGTAAGTCGAAAATTGTAAAAATTACACCATAATAATGAATGTTTAATTCTCTTCGATTAGAGATGTGACAAGGTATACTTTCGACGACTTTTTTATTTTTGAGTTTTACAAATTGTACAAAATTAGTACCACATGTGGTACTCGCTCGTACCACATGTGTAACTAGCCGGTACCATATGTGTTACGAGCCGGTACCATATGTGTTACTCATTTTCAAAACCCACCGAAAAATAGAAGGAAAAAAGTTCGTCAAAATTATACCTTGTCACATCTCTAATCGAAGAGAATTAAACACTGTTTATTATGGTGCAATTTTTTATTTTTCGACTTACAGTTTGAGAGATATTTAATTTTTAAAAATGTGGAGAAAGTGAGGTTAGTAACACATGGCACATTTCTATTGGTTCCTCCATTCTCACTAAAAAATGATGTACTCATTTAACTTTAGTGTGTGTGTGTGTGTGTATAGTAGAACTTCTATAATTTAATACTCAATAAATTAATAAACTCAGTAAAATTAATAATTTATTCGATCCCAACTTGGGACCAATACAAAATTGGACCGCTACATAATTTTGAAATTTCAATGTAAATATATTGATCCCAGCGAAACTATAAATTTTTAATTGCTAAAATATTTCAAAATTCTAGGATTGTCTAGTAAAAAATGAATCTATAATCACTTGTTTATTTGTGAACTTCAAATTTATATTGAGTTCATTTTTTAAGTCTTTGTGTATAGTAGAACTTATATAATTTAATACTCAATAAATTAATAACCTCAGTAAAATTAATAATTTATTCGATCCCAACTTGGGACCAGTATAAAATTGGACCGCAATCGATAAAATAATAAAATAATAATATTTTTGAAATTTCAATGTAAATATATTGATCCCAGCGAAACTATAAATTTTTAATTGCTAAAATATTTTAAAATTCTATGATTGTCTAGTAAAAAATGAATCTATAGTCACTTGTTTCTTTGTGAACTTCAAATTTATATTGAGTTCATCTTTTAAATCTTACAATTGCACTTAAGAGTTGAGGCATTGTATTCTCGTATTGCAACAAAAAGTTGAGAATGGACATAGAGTTGCTCACGAATATAAGTCAACTATTTAAATTAATAATTTATTAATTTATCAATATAATAATATCTCGCTAAATTAATAAAATATCCCGATCCCAACATTATTAATTTATAGAGGTTCTAATGTGTTTGTGTGTATGTGTTTATATATATATATATATATATATATATATATCTTTTCTAAATCAAATGTACCATACTGACGACATTTCAAACCTTAAAATTATGACCATTGTAACTTGATAATCAACAACCTGGAAATTTAAACACCTCATCCTAAATTGTTCGTAGAAAAAAGGAAAAAAAAGAGTCAGATAGTGAGTTCAAGTGGAAAGGATGTAAATACCCTCATGTGCAAATCACGAGAGGTTGACTAAAGATTCCTCTGAACGCTCAGTTAAAAATGGACTGCCGATGCATAAAGTTTGGAAACACAGACTATTCAAATAAAATATGAAAGTCATGGATGACCGGAGGTACAACCTTAAACCACATTAGCGATTAAAATAATCTACTCTAATTTTAATATCGAGTATCACATATCTTTAATGCTTTAAAAATATTATAAGTGTTATTACAGGAAATAATAATTAATAAATAACATACTTTCACTTTGGACTAAACATTGTAATGTTACACTCGCAAAGAGATAGTAGTAAATTGTAGACAAAATAGAATGGATTAAGGAATGCATTATTGATCATCTTTTATCAACATGTTTATGGTCTACCAATATATGAGAAAAATTTCAACCTGATGGTTGTGAGTTCAAGTCCCGTGATAGATAACTTGTAAATATTTGTAATTATATATAATAATCGTGGATAGGTTTAAAAAAAAAAACATTACTAATCCTCTTTTTCTTTTGCTTGTTTAAATCAATTTGTATGTTAGTACACCTCATTTTATTTAAATATGTATATTTTCTAAAATATAGTAATAATAATAATATTATTATTATTACTTCTTTCATCTAGTTTTATTGTCCTATTTTGACTTTTGGATTATTTCTTTAAAACTTTGACCTTTAATATTTTTGCTTGTGTTATACTCCCTCCGTCCCAATTTTATTGTCCCCCGACAAAAAAACACGCAGTTTAAGAAAAACATCACCATCTCTCTTACTTTTTGGTAACAACACAATTTTACCCTTTACTTTTTACCTACCTTTTTATCTTACATATATAAATTAGGGGCAAAAATGAATTTTATCTCATTATTCTTTTCTATATATGGAAGTGGACAATTAAATTGGGACATCCCAAAAAGGAATAGTGGACAATAGATATGGGACGGAGGGAGTATGATATTTGATGCAAAATATATGAATGAATTAGGTTTTGAATGTATTTTCATTGGTATAATTTGCATTAAGTATTACTCCATATATAACACAAACAAAAATATTCAAGATCAAAGTTGTCAAATAAAGACTTAAAAGTTAAAAGTGGACAATAAAACTGGAACGGAAAGAGTATTAATTATCAAAACTTGATTGATCTAGCGTTGACATATAATTATAAGTTCAAGTATAGAAATAGAACAAATTTTCATATTCTATATATAGTAATTAGCGGCCGACTTTTTACTGTTCACCGGTAGTATTTTTTCCTCGCTGTAGCCATTTCGTTTTCTAAAGTGTCCATCGTACCAATCACGTTCAAATAGAAGCCGAAATAGCATGCCTGCCTGGGGGAGGGGGAGACTCCGCGGCGCGATACACATCTAAGACATGGGAAAGCAACCCCTTTAGAGCGTCACCGAAATTATGAACTATGGAGCGGTTCTCATATCGGGGAGTAATCGCTCGTGGAAGATGAACGTGTGGATCCCAACGTGGAAGATTACGAATTATGTATACAAATTGCAGTATTAAAGAAAAATATACATTATAATTTTATTCAAAAATGCAGTAAAAATATAATACATATAATATAAAATGATGTACAAAAGCAAACGATATCTACTAAAATTATATACACAAAATGCAGTAAAAAGAACAATATGCAATATATTATATATAAAATTCAATAAAAAGATAATACATATAATACAAAATGCAGTACAAAAAATAATATATATTCAAATAAATATATATACAAAATGCAGTAAACATAATAATATGCATTATAATTTTATTCAAAATGCAGTAAAAAGATGATATGTATAATACAAAATGTAGTACAAAATAAACAACACGTGTTATAAAATTCAGTCAAATAAACAATATGCAGTATAATTATTATAAAATGCAACATAAAAACGGTAATATGTATAATACAAGATCAAGTCTAAAACAACATGTGTACTAAAAGTTATATAGATACAAACTGCAGTAAAAACAACATGCAGTACATTTTAATAAAAAATGTAATTAACCAAAATAAAAATGTTAAAAAAATTTGGAAAAAAAATTTAAAAATTGTTTTTTGAAAAAAATCGCCGGAATCCGGTAGCAGCGGGGCGGCGGTTGGCGGCGGCGAGGTGGTGGCAAGCGGCGGCAGGGAGGGGGTGGTTGGTGGTAAGAGGTGGGAGTGGGTGGTTGGTGGGGTGAGAGTGGTGGAGTGTTATTTAATAAATTTAGGAATGAAAGTTAAATCTTTCAAAAATTGAGAGATCAAAGTGAAAGTTGGTATGGGACAGATGTTATTTTCTGGATGGATGTGGGGTTGCCCTCCTTTCTCTCCAAATGACCCATGCCCTCATGATCCCATATCTTTTGGGTGTCATCTACTATCGTTTTGGTTATTAAATTATTATTATTATTATAATAAAATAAAAATGAATAAATGCCTTAAATAATTAGGAAGTCTAAAATGAAATGGGTGTAAGTGTGTAACTTTGTCAAGTATTTATTTTGTTAATGAATTTCTTTAAAAGATATTTCATGTGTACCGTATATTGTAATTTTATTTTAACATTTTTATCAATATTAGGTTTTAACTTATTGTAATTAAATTGTTATTTTTCTTAAATAAAATTTTGCAAATGAGTGATAGGAGTTTCGCAACGAAGTGCGATGGTACCACTTGTTCAATGTATTAGACTTCTATAAGAAATGCTAATCTTCGATAGGATATTATTACCTCCGTTTCATCTTAAGTGTTCGGATATTTTGACTTATCTCATTGTAAAAGTGTGTTTGGTAATAAAGTAGCTGGAGCTGGAATTTATGGTTGGGGCTGAAGATTGTAACTGTGATTCTTTTAGAAGCCACTTGAAGTACTTATAGAAAAAGGGATTTTATGAGATCATTTTCTAACAATTCCTCTCTTTTTCATTTTACCAAACAAGGCTTTCAAGTTTTAATAATAAGAGCGGGAGATTCATACAACTAAAATCTCAATCTCTAATAATCCTATAACATCTAGTGTACCAAACACACCCTAAGTGTTCGGAATAAAATATAGGAAGCACATGTCCACATTTCACAAGTAACCATAATAGTATAATACCCCCCAAAATGGTGAACTTAGTATCGTGCAATTGGCTCAAAGGGCTTGGCAGGCTAATATTTTACCCGCCCCAATAGTGGTGGACCATGTTGATAGCTCCGGTAAACAATTTACAGAATCCAAAAAATACTTTCTTCACGGGTAAGCTATATTTCACTTTTTAAGTCTTCGTCCCTGAAAGTCGAATATTATACTCGTAGTAGTTTGTATGTTTACTCATTCAGTTTAAGAAAATATCATACTCACTTATAATTAACCTTTATTCATTAACTTAAAACCTTTTGCAAGGACAAATTGCTAATGACACAAATGCTCATGTGTATGGTGAAATGGACCAAGAGTCCAAGATAACATTTTCAATTATAGAAATTTCATATATTATTTGTTTATAGATAAACACGGATGTATTTGACAACTACCATTTAGTATTATTTTGTACATAAATTAGTCCTAAAATACATCTTCATAAATAACCTTCATGTAATAACTGTAATCCACCGTTGATAGATTAAATCAAAATGTGCGCAATTTGATTTAAAACTATATGTATAATTCACTTTTTAAATCTAACTAGCATACTAGAAGTTAAATTTATCAATCTCTTCAAACAAACAATATATGTCTTGCTTATAAAATAAAACATTTATATATAAAGGAACACATACTCCGCATTACATATTTTCAAAAAACATACATACAATCTAGCTAATCCTCACATTTTTTAAATCACCATCACTATGACATCTCTCATCGGTACTTTCATTCTTCTGTCGCATTGTGCGAGTCAACGCTAGTTTGTACAGTAAATGATTAGAAAGTTATGGACGACGATAATTTATTATTTTTTACAATGTCTTTTAGTTTTTCATAAATTCATCAAAAATAATGGTGTGATTATCATCGCCTAAGAATTATTTATCTTAATTTTACATATATTTTACTAATAATCAAATTGATCACAAGACTTTAATTATATAGAAATTTATCGTGCAGAAACTGCACGGATTATTATCAACATTCACAATTTTTATCAGACTAATGCCTCAACTTTTATTTTTTAAATAAGTGGAAAACTATATGTACCGTGTACATTACATACTGCCATGTATGTGAAGAGTAAATTTAAAATAAAAGTTCCATATTTCATCCTTCAAATTTTCAAAATACACATCATTGGTCACTAAATTTCATGTTACATCACACAAGGTTTGTAAAAATTTTACAGTCGTAAACATTTCCCTTTTAAATATTTATCCAGATTTGTGAAATTGTAAGATCGGATATATCAATATTCGGAACTTTAAAATTTTAGTATATTAGTAAATTTGAAACTCATCAACCAAGAAGTATGGATATCATAAGAACGAAAGCTTCTCTATGGCTAAATTCAATAAGAAAATAAGAAGAAAGTGATCACACACATTGAAATAGTTCATTACATCATCACTATAATAAAAATCATATAAAATGATATTTCATGTCACTGGACGTTAAGACCTACGTCAAATATTCCCTTTAAAACTATATAAAATAAAAAAATAAACGATGGAATTCATATCATACTAAATACCACAACTTGACCTATATGATCACAACTAAATACCACAACTTGATCGATATGACCACACCAACGTGGAAGAGCCATGGTGGCTGGATGTGGATCGTTGACCTGGTCGAAGAACCATGGTGCACGATTGATGCCGTCCCGCCAACATGGTGTAAGGACCATGGTGGCCGGCTCACTCTACACTCTTCGCTCTAAGAGGTTGGTTATGTAGGTCTAGAGTTATATTCTCTGAATAGAGAAATTACATAAATTGTTTTTATGGTTTGGTTCAAATTTCACTCACAATTTTATAATTAATTTAATTACACAGATCATCCTTTATTTTGAAACTTGATACGTCAATAGTTATTTAGACTAACGACTATTAACTCTCCGTTAAAAAGGACCATGTTTGTAGTTTTTTGGTATTCTTATATAATTTTTGAGGATATATAAATTATAAAATCTAAAATATGTATAGATTCATTATTAGTTGCACAAACATCATTTTTATCTTTAACATTGAACTTAACAAATTCATCATCAAATTATTTTTTCTGCATTGATTCTTTAACTTTATAGTCCACAAACGTTTTTTACCATTCAAGGACCCTCCGTCACCCATTCTTCTTATCTCATCATGACTTTGGTGGCCACTATCTCTTCTCTTTTGTGTCCATTCCGATAATCCTAGCTTCGAAGTAAAATAACATTGAAAAGTGAGAACTGATTAAGCTACAAATGTATATTTAGATGGAGAAAGATTTTGATATAGTATAAAATGTGATCAATTAGAGAAGAATATTATCAAATTTGATGGTGAATAAAATGAGGGAAATGAAAATATTGTTATATGTCCTAATAATATATTTATACATATTTTAAATTTTATATAAATTTATATTTTACTAAAAAAAATAAGTCTACCATTAATTTTTGGAATAAAACTTTTAAAAGAAATGAAATAACCCTTTCTTCATAGTGAAGCTCTTGATTGAAGTGAGGACACATCTCTATAAAAACAAGTGTCTCAATGGCATATAAAAACCGACCCACATTCCCTCTATAACACACAAACACACTCAACAAGATAAAGTCTGCATAAAAACTCAGACATATACAAGTCTCCTGGAATGATATCCACAATCTACAACCACTAAAGAAAATCATTTCTCCCTTGTATATCTATATCTATTAATAGTACAACAATAGCCCAGTTGGTGTACATGTACAAGCAAAATTAAATTGAATCTGTAATAGTAATGAGATATAAAAACCCAATGCCTTTTAATTGGAGTATTGGCTGCTTTCATGTCTTGAACTTTTGTATTTTTAAAGATCTGAATTTAAACTGTAGAATAAGTTGTGTTGTTGTAAGCAGATCTGGCTAGCTACCTAGCCATTAAAAAGAGGAAGTGTAACAAGTGGAGGTGAATTCATCTGGTTAGTTGCAAGGTCGTTCAGACCTCCACCACCACCACCACCACCATCATCATCATAATCTCCTCTTGCTGCTGCTGCTGCTGCACCATTCTGCCTTGCAGATGCAACCTGTAAGTTAAACATCTTGTTCACTTAAGCTATATAAGCTTCATTGCAGTTTCATATAAAAAGATGTTCTAAACTACTAGCACTCCAGAAACAACTTTTTAAGCAATCAAGACATCAGATCTGTGCAAGTAGATAGTAGAAGTGCAAAATACATGAAAGGGGACTTGAAAATCAACAACAAAATTAAAAAACATACAAGTAAAGCAAGATCTAATACTTTATCCTTTTAATTTTGTGATAGGCAAGTCAAATCTATCAGCTCGATATATGCCCAAAAAATATTGTCATTTTCATGAAAACTGATTCAGAAACTTACTTGTTCCTCCATTTCTTCCTTTTCTTCTGATGATTATTTTTCCTGTTCACAAAAATAGAAATACATCAGATACATAGTACAAAAGAGTTATTGGCCTGAGATTGTGGGTTCAAGTCCTATTAGTGAAAATGTATATATTCGCGGTGGTTGTGTGTATAAGATTTGCCTTCCAAGAAAAGAAAATTATATTCATAGAGTCTTTATTCTGGTTCTTATCATTACAATGCTTCTATCAGGGTGAGGGGATACAGCCGCGATGTACAAAAGGGGAGGCACTAAAGTGTGACACCTGAACGACCTTGCAATTAACCAAATGAATTAGCCTCCACATACAATCGAAGCAATCAGCTGGACTTGATCAGCAATCCAGTTATCACTGAACCCCTTATATTTGGTTAATTCTTTTCAGATTATGACCATAAATATATATTCATATGACTGACATATATAAGATTAATTCACTATTAACCACGCAGGATTGGATACATTTCGATGTTCAACTCTCAAGTGCTTCTGCCATCTACTACTTCAGGTGATATTCTAATGTTTTTATCTTTTCAGGAATGCAGCAAACTGCAAAAAGAATGTGGTACCAAAGGTGTAACAATGCGTCAGGTACTGCAATACAGAGGTCATCATTAGTGCCCTGAGTACCATTTGTCAATGCAGCTTCATGTAACACATTTTTTTAAGAAAATTTCAGACCGCTATGGTATGTCCGACTAATTTTCCAAACGACAAATGTAGTATATTCCAAAGTCTTAGACAGCCTTTTTGTGGCTAAGACTACCATATGGATATCAATTTGACCCTAGATCATATATTAGATGTCCACTAGTTATGCCAGTGCAGGCTGTTGACAAGGCACATGCGTTTCACATAGTCCTATCACATGTTCCAGCCTCTGCAGTCAAGGCAAAGCATAATGGTAACTGATAAATATAGTGACGATAGTAAAGTAGTAACCCTAGGGCAAACCATCATCACTTGAAATATAACTTAGTTGTCAAGGTCAAAATGTTTCATTCTAAGTTTGCATATAAATACATCTCCTTTCAGCGACACTATAACTTTTCATGAAAAGGGTCTAGCAAGAATTGCAATTTACAGTGAGCTATTCAAGAGAGTGCTTAGATACCTTGGGGATATACACTCACATATAAATGTAGGGGACCTCAAGAGTTTCTGTGCAGGACAATCGAAGTAGAAGCATACCTGTTCATTGAGGGTTGCTCCATCATATCATTAAATGTGTCTGCATCAACAATAAATGCAGTCAATTTTGCAACCCTTCGAAAATAAACTAGTGTTTTATCTACTTTGTAACATTTCAGCCGTAAAACGAAAAATACCACATGATAGTGTACAGTTTAAGGGATTGCAAAAGGAGCAGTAAACTAGTGTTGTACACTTTTACCTACTTCATAACATTTCAGCTGTAAACCGCAAAATACTACATAATTGCGTACAGTTTAGTCGTCTAATATCATGCAACTACACTAACCCTAGACCCATAAATCAACGGCCTAAATCCAAGCAGGTTTAGTGCTAAGCATTTAATTGTAAGGTAAGGGCCAATACCTACATACTTATATTGAGGATTAACTACAACGGTAGCTAAGCAGTAACCGGCTGTGATTGTCCACACAGACGCCTAGCGATCAGTTCACTTAATTCCTATATCTAGGCGTGTTGACCTATCCAACAATGTTCCTATATCTACGCATGTTGCATGTCACCTGTTGGGTGCCTATGGTTAAATTTTAATAAACATACATCTAACTTCTTCTAAAGCGGTATTAACCAACTTTTAAACCCAAAGCAGAAAAGATCGACTCAAACCATCTAGTGGGCCAAATCGTCATTTACTTGGTGTCAAGCATACTTGACAGGTTGAAAAGATTCAAGTTTGAATCCATGTGTAATCTTCTTTGTGGCCATGCAAGCTCCACATTGCACTACCAAAGAACACAAGTTCCATACAGTCCAAGGAGAAACCTACCCAAGATCTT
The DNA here is from genome assembly GCA_963422505.1 of Pseudognaphalium luteoalbum. Classification (NCBI taxonomy): domain Eukaryota; kingdom Viridiplantae; phylum Streptophyta; class Magnoliopsida; order Asterales; family Asteraceae; genus Pseudognaphalium; species Pseudognaphalium luteoalbum. Next base: position 4,127,680 of record OY730192.1, read on the forward strand.
TATGAAGATATAGGGTCTTCAAAAGGGTCGAGTAACTTACGCAAATCACAATGGCAGTGCATTGAGCATATATAAATGAACACTTAAACCCAGACATGATAGGATAGAAGAAGTCAACCAAACAAGCCCGTGGTCTGAAAGTTGCTAAGCTGTATCTTCATAAGGTGTACCTCTCATGTACACTCCCACATTATCAATTATGAAAATATAAAACCTTTGCATTCAAATTTGTGCACCAACTATGTCTAAAGAAGTTAGAAGTATGGACAAACATGATTGGGTCAAGACAAAGTAACAAGTATTGACCTGTTACCCAACATAAGCATATCTGTACAAGTTATGTGCATATGAATAAAGTTGGTTCTAGTAACCAGGCACTGCTCCCCACTCGTGCACGTTATTTCACTTGGGTATCTGGCACCAACATTGAAGTCGTAGTTATCAGTAACGGGGGCATATAAAATAGTGAAAATGGTGTTGCAAAAATCGGAGTAGAGACTTGAGAGTATGTATGTTCCTTGATGGAAGAACTCTCTTAGCTCGATGTATCAAGTCGAGCCAAGCTCCAGCTCGACGGGGCTAAAACTCGGCTCAACTCATTTCGGATAAGCTTGAGCTCGGCCCTATAGCTCGAAGAGTGTTCAAGATGCATGCTCGAGCTTGACTTGAAAATGCTTCTAAACAACTTGGGCGTGCCTCGACAAGCTCAAATTGTGTTAAAATAATGAATTTCATACTCAAAACTTATTTGATATTTATTTAAAAATAAAAATCAATGCCAAACATCATTTAAAAGATATACAAAATCAAAACAAATGGTGAAAACTGGTCAAAAACTTTGTAAGATAGTCCAACAAATTTCAAAATATAATACAGTATTATCTAAATATACACACACATATTAATTAATGCTTAAAAAGCTCGATAACAGCTCGAGTCGAGCTCTTCAAAACGCGAGCTCAGCTCGCTGTTTCGAGCTTGATTTTTAAATCAGGATACAAGCTCAAATAAATCGAACTCAAACTCAAGCTTGGGTCAAGTTGCTCGATGAAAGCTCGACTCATATGTAGTCCTAGCTCTAGCTGAATGCCCAAAGTTAATAACTGAATAATCACTAGCTAGTTAACAAAGAAGTTAAGGTACAAACATTTCTTATCAATAGAAGTGGCTTAAATGCATAAGGTCTTAGATATCACAATTCCCTTGAGTTTGGAAAATTCAGTTCGCTAGGGGAACTTACTATTTCTAAACCACCAAGGTCTAGAGTTGCAACAGATATGGGAAAATGCTTAGCCTGGTGCTAATTAAAGAAAGGTTTTAGTAATTATGGCTCTCCAATAATGACACATGACATACAATGCTAATATTCAGGTTATGGGCCTGGTCCAAATGGGCATTTGTCTCACTCATATGGCTTATAATATACCTTCCCCATTTGAAGACTCTTAGTTAAAACAGAAAATACAAAGCTACAAATGCTACTTATCAAGAGAAGTGACTTAAATGCCTAAAGTTTTAGATATCACAATTCCCTCGAGTTTGGAAATTCAATTGGCTATGGGAACTTACTATTCCTGAACCACTAAGGTCTGGAGTTGCAACAGATATGGTAAAATGCTTAGCCTGGTGCCTGAAGAAAGGATTTAATATTTATGGCTATCCAATATCTGGCTTATGAATATACCTTCCCTATTTGAGGACTCTGTTAAAACAGAAAATACAAGCTCACTAATGTAATAGCAGGGCTTCCTCATATAGAACTAGGACTATAAACGCACCGAACGAATAAGAGTGTAGCTTGTTAGTGTTTGTTTTAACGAACAAACGAATGAACACGAATAAATCTTCACGTTCGTTCATTAAGAAATTGGTTTGTTCATGTCCGGTTATGTTCGTTCATCAAGACATTGAACAAACAGACGAATGAACATAGAATTCAAACTTTTTGACATAAGATCAAACTGAAAATTCAACTTCCAAGAAAGTATTAAAATAGGTGTAAATTCTGTTATATCCACAATAAGTTAATTCTTTATCAAAATGGGCTAAGTGTCTCAATGCATCAAACTTTGTCAAAACCTCTAATGTATGTATCCAACTTTCTATATATGCTAATTGTATGTAGTTTCTCTACCTGGCGCTTTGTGTGAATGCCATGTGGGTGCTATGTATGGATGACAAACTAGTCAGATTACATACGATTAGCAATAATCGAAAATTGGATACATACAATAGAAGTTTTAAAAGTTGATACATACAATAGAGATTTTGACAAAGTTAGATACATTTTCAGACACTTATCCCTATCAAAATATACATATAATTATTGAGCATAAATGAACCTAAACGATAGGTTGTGATGAATATATATGAACGACCCGAAGGATGTGGCATTAGACTGAAAATAGGTTCTTCTCGAAGTGGTCCATCTTATCCACTGAACTAGCTAGAAGCTATCGCTGACTCCGTATGAGGACCTCCTTCCCTTCTGCCCACTCTCCGTTTCAACTTCGCTGGGATGGCGCTTGCTCTAGCTTCAGAGCGAGGGACCTGACCTGATATCGTTTGTCCAAAAAGGTTTTCAAACAAATCCAATGTTGGGCCAAGCGAGTATCGATCCAGAAGGAAGTGGACATATGTGGTCGTGTCCCTTCATTTAACTAGAAAAACAAAAGCTACGCTCATTATCATATCGGAACATGAAGTTCGTGTACAAACCTAGATAGAAGTATGTATGTGTTGTGTGTGTTGTTGATTTCCGTTGTCATGTTCATTTTCTATAAACACATCCCTTTAGCACTATTTCCCGAGTGGGGTTTTGCTGGCAAGGAGAAATCCGTAAACTATGCCTCATATATAACTCGAAGTCCAAAACTCCAAGTCCATTAGACATAGGAAGGAGATTAAACTCGTACATTATGATGAAAATTTTGGGTCAGAATCATTCTTAAGTTAAAATTTATGCACTAAATTGCTGGTATGCCACCACTTCAGTTACATAAAAGGTGTTTGGATACACTAGACCAAACATGAAGCATAAAATGAGTCGCATGATGCAATGAGTTGTGAGTTATCATTCACGCTATTTGTTACTGAGATAACTTTATCCAAACATTTGTCTAATAGAAATACATAAGTCACATAAACACGAGTATTACGAAGGTAATTAAAACCAACACATAGAACAATCAGACAATCACCTTTCTCAATCGTGTTTGCACAAGAGCAGCATCAAGTTCTAGTTCTAGTTGCGTCATGTCAGTCACTGAGAGTGTCTCGGTATTATTCTCTTCAATAAGCCTGTGCAAAGAGTTGATTTCATAGTTGCTTACTTGCTTAATCCATATTGGTGGAACCACTTCCATATGCAATACCATTAAGACTATCACTTTATATTATTTGGAGGACCTTTTTTCTAATACTATGTATGTATCTATGCGCGATCGTGTGTATATATGGAGTGTCTATCGACTGTCCAGACTATACTTTACCTGTCCACCGTTTGTAGAAGCTCTTTACATGTTTGGAATTTTCTGCACGGCAACAAAAGTTCCTGTAGCAAGGATTTTCAGCGCACCTCATTAGATCTTTAGTCATCAAGTAGGTATTCATGATGTCGAATGCACAAGCAATTAGCTCTTTTAGAGAAAGTTAAAGCTTACTAAATCTTTGTCAGCTATTCCCATGTTTCTTTCTCCCTCTTCAAGGCGAGTTTTCTCATACCTTGAAAGAATTTGCTCCACACTGGAAGAGGATAGTTACAAAGCACTTCAATGATTAGTAATGATGAATACAATTTTTTGCAAGATGCAAAATACAAGTATTTAGATTTCTTAAAGAGCATCATCAGAATGCGACATTTTCAGAAGTCTGGAAATAACTGACACATGTATACTTAAGTAGGGGAACTAAGTAATGATGACATATTGATGCATTTTATACTCATGTAGGGAATTAACTAACACTGATGACATATTGATGCATTAACTCATATTCTTACAATCATAATGTCGTCGAAGATCAGAATAGGTGAATAAGTAAAAGTGAAAAAGTGGATGCCATATACATGTCAATGTTTAGATTGAATACTTTAATATGTAAACAATCAGTATGTGAATTAACACCAAGAGGTTACCATTAATAAGGGTCATAGTCATCACCCAATTAGCATTCTGCATTGATTATTTTACTTAAACTATAGATCATGCAACTCATGGGGAGAAAACCACCTGATTGTTCCTCTTGAACTGCATCATTACAAAACTAGAGAAGGAGTTTCCCCTTTTAAACACGCGATAACAAAGTAAATGAAACTATAAGAATAATTCAAGGTGAGACCATGAGGACAACAAGGAGAATGGTGCCAAACGTTGATTCTGAATCTTAAAGTAATTAGATGACAAACGTTTATTACTTGAGTTTCTTTTTTAATCGTACATAATTTGAGAGAGTTAGAAGACAATAACCATATAAGTGACAACAAACATGATTGTATCCCTACATCAATGGCACCTTAAGATGTCAGCTATCAACATAAGAGTGTTTAATCCCTGCGTCTTAAATAATCAAGCAATCTACATCCAAAAAACAATGATGAAAAAAGCTAGAATTGAATAGGTTGGAGATCAAAAAGGCAGGAAATTGTTTGCATACACATAAAATCACATTATTAAACCCTGTATACTTCCATACAAAGTGTAAATACAGTTCTTCAGCCAATACTTATTTTAACTGTTCGCTAAAGCAAAATGCACATTCTTAAATAACGTAACAAAACCCTAAAAACTTCCAATTTTATGGCAGTATAAGTTATCAGAACAGTATACATGTATCAGTGTCAAATAAGCAAAGCGTATTAAAAAATAAACATGTCGAATAACGATTAAGCACGCACCTACGGTTAGTACGACCGCTGGAGAACTCGTAGAGCTTGCCGGGGGCGGAGAAAACGACGACGGCGATATCGAGGTCGCAGAGAACGGAAAGCTGACGTGCTTTTTTAAACAAACCTGATCTCCGTTTGGAAAAGGTAACTTACCGGCTGCTCTTATCTTCGATCCGTTTCAATTCAAGCTTCTTTCGCCCCATTCTGCAGACAAAAATTGTAAACAACCTAACTTTTTTTTTTTACTTACTTATGATGATAGCCACTCGGTTGATACATGTCTGATGTGAGAGTATTTATTTAGACAGTTGACAATTATTATTGTTATATTATTATTATAAATAAAATTAATATAATTAAAATATGGAATTGATGGCAGGAAGTGGTGAAAAAGAAAGAAGCATGTGGGAGGGGTAGGAGTAGGAGATGGGAAAAAGACGGATTAGGACCTTTATGTGTTAAATCAAAAATAAATTTGTTGACGATGACCGTACTAGCAAGTAGCGCCACAATAGTTTCTAGGTTACATATTCTTTACGCGTGCTTAAAAACCCACCGCCACATATTTACTCCGTATGTGATTTCTCACATACATTTACAAAATTGACTTCTTTTTAACTAAAATGATCCACCTTTTAGCACCGTAACCAAAAATGAAAAAACTAAATAAGTTTACATAAAAATATATACATAAGAGGTGGATCAATCATGTGAAGAAAGATAATTAAGAGAGATAAAATAATAAGTTATTTGATTAGTCAAATACTAGTTGTATATCATTATATAAATTTTTTCATGTAAGTTTAGCATTTCTCATAAAAAAATTACGGTGAAATAAAAAGATGACCAAACTTTTTGGGCAATCAACAATCGCCACATGTTTGCCCATTTAAATCATGCACGCTATAGCGCTACAAGTCTACAATCATCAACATTAGATTTTCTTGCTTAATTTATATTTTATTCTACATATTTGTAGAAATGTCCTTCTTAAGCTTCAATAGATATTTAGTTTTGTGGTAGTTATATATATAGAGAGAGAGTAGTGATCAAGATGGAAGAGTCTTTTTGAAAGGAATGAGTTTCATCAATAAGCATATTACCTTCACCCATAATAGTAATCAAAATATATATATATATATATATATATAGATTGTGCTAAATTATATATTGTGATAAATCGATATATATATATATATATATATATATATATATATATATATATATTGTGCTAAATACTAGTTTATAATTGCTTATATGATCTTGTGAGTGTAACATTTATGTTGATATTGGTGTTAACTATCGATTTATCAGTATGTAATTGTATAAAAATAAATAGTTATATTACTTTAGCGCCCTATGGGACGCATGGTAACATGGCTGTAAATGTAGCGTTCCCTATTTGTCAAAAGATTTGGTAGATTCAAAGAGTAAAAACTAAACAATCAAACTATGCTATGTGTCATTGTTTTATTTGATTTCTCCTTTTGTTAAGTTCATTATCGTCATGATCACTACTATGAGCGCTAAAAGGTGGATCACTTTGGTAAAAGAAATGTCAAAGGAGTATTTTGTTAATATTTACGAGTCAAAAGATCATATTAGTGATTATTAGAATTCGTCATTCTCATCTATAATGAATGGGTCGTGTAACACCCACTTTTTGGATCTAGTAGTATTTTAATATTTTATGACTTTGAATTATTATTTAATGTGTCAGAAAATAGTTTCATTTAGTTATTTGAAAATAATTGGGTAAATAGTCAAATAATTTATTGTGACGAGTAAATTATTAATTGTTTTAATTAATATAGATGATGGTAAAATAAAATAGCTTTCCTCGCAAATGGTTTTCAAGTTTCAGACAATGGATATTAAAGGGGACAAAACTAGTACACATATTATCTAATATATGTGTGAAATACGTTTTTAACATCACAAAAATTCTAGGGAGTTCGTTTACGTACAAGGGATAGATTCAAAAACCCTAGTTCATCGTAATTCATCAAATTACTTGTAAAGATTTCATCCCCTTCTTTCTAATTTTGGTACGGCCGAACCGTATACACCACAAGTTAGATTCAAACTTTGCAAAACAAGTCTTGAGGTGAAATTGAGTCCATAAAACTTTGATTCAAGCTTCATAAACGTGAATTAATCATCTCCTCATCATCATAAACATCTTGTAAGTTTTGATTTCTATAAACCTAGAAAATGGGATTTTTTTAAGTAATTGATGAAATTAGGGTAATTAACTTGAAATTGAAGCTTGTAATGATGATATACTTGTTAGTTAGTGTTTAATTCATGATTTCTAGCTAAATCCTAACATAGAAATGAAGAATTTAGTGTTTGATCATGAAGAAAGTTTATAGGTTTAGTTGCTTATGCTAAAATCGTAGCTTTAAAGCTTAGAGTAATGATGTATAAATTGATAATTGTGTTAATAATGATGATTAACATTATTCAACATAAAAGTTATAAATTGATTAAGTGTTCTTGAGGATTATAGAGATTATAATGATTATGATGAGATATATGATGAAATTGATATTGATATGATTAAGAACACTTAATTAATAGTGAAAGAATGAAAGTTAAACATGATTTATTGATTAAAGTTATGTTGTGATCATAACGATCATAACTTGACGAGTGATTATGAAATTATAATGTTAAAGAAGTTATTCATAATCTTGGAACGATTTATGTTAAATTATTATAAGTAAGTGATAACTTAATTGATTGTAGTTGAAAAGTGATTATCATGATCATTAATCATAATTAAGTAATAATTCAAGAAATTTGATAATTGAGTTAAATATGATCCATTTAATGGAAGTGATGGGTTGATAATTTTGATTAGTTAATTATCATGTGGTAGTCACCAAATATGTTGTTGGGAACTATGATAGGAATCCACGTAAGTATGGATTGGATATTGATAATTATGATGATTGTTTAAACTCACATGAATTGAGTATTTTAGAGATTTGTTGATGTAAACATATTGGAATAATGTTATCTAAATTTGAGACAAGTGACTGACTTGTGTTATTCTGTTGTATTTTCAGATATGGAGAAGACTCAGTGACATTAGACTACTGAGTGGACAACTGAGGTATTCGGTGAGTGGATCTGTAATCCTCTGTGTGATTTAGTTGTAACATGTTTGGTTACAACAAGTAACGTATTATTACTATTTTAGTTTTCCATTATGATTATGGTTTAATAGTAATAATATTGTGATAGACTGTTAGTCTGACATGATGAGTATTTGAATATGTAATCACTTGAGATAGTTGGACTTCGGGCATCAGTTTTATTGAGGTCAGCATAGAAGCTGGGTTTGGTTACTATTGTAATACGACAAAAATTTTCTTGTACTTATCGTTAATAGGAAATTAGGTCGTATGAAATTAGTACTAAACTATCGGTCTCGTCTGTAATGGCCATACAGATATGGTGGGTAAGTGTTCTTGGAGAGCCACCCGGGTATTATGGTATCTCAAGAGCCACCGATCCTCATTGATATGTTGCGTTATTGAGATGTTATCTCATTGATATTACGTGTCACAGTTATCTTGTTGTAAGATTTTTTATTGCTAAGTTAGACTGTTGATTATATGTCTACTCACTTAGCATTGAGCTAATCTCCCACATAAATACTTCTTGCAGGTTAAGGATTTAATATAATGGTTGGGCAAGAAGTTGGATGGGATGGAATGTTTGACTACCAGGCGTTTACTCTGATATCTGATTTAGTTAAATCAGGGATGTTTTGTGTAATTATATAACACCCATTTTAATGTAATTTGGGTTTTACTTTGTAAAACTATTATGAATAAAGTTTTGAAGTAGCATGTCTTAAATATATAAATATTATAAGTCAAAATGATGAAATTGGACTTACGCTTCCGAATTAAAAATGTTTAAATTGGGTTTTAAATTGGATGAAATTGGACTTATAAATATGTGCTATATCGCTTACAGGCCTAGACGGAGCTAATGCTGGTAAATTCTGCCCATTTGTTTCACATGTGGGTAATTCTGGGTATAATGACATAAAGTTTGAGTTCTTATGGACTGGAGAAATTTTGAGAATGAGCTTGGGTAAAACTCAAATCATGAATAGGTCTAAATGAGTGACCATCATGTTATATTTTTTATATTATATAGTTAAAAATGTCAACTTATTTTGGAAAAAATAGGTATTTTAGTGAATTAGAACATTTTTATGAAATTTTCAAATAGCCCGTTATGAACTGTGCCCGTTTAGACTCACACCCGATTAGATCCGAGTCCGTTTATACCCGTGCCCGTTTTGAGCCATAGCCCATACCCGCTCATTTTGCCAGCTTTAGACGGATTGAGTAATTGATCCTGTTTAATATGTTAAATAAAATTAATTGAATAACTAAAACTATAAATTTAATGTTTTTATTTTAGTTAGTTGAAATAGTACATATTTATAAGAATGTCACGACTCAAATATGAGAGTTTACATAATACAAATTAAATTATTAAACATGTAATATTTTATCAAATAAATATGATGGACATATATAATATATTATCACTAACGAATATCATAATATGAATAGGCTAATCTATACAACACTTCATTCAAGATTAATTAAAAAGTACTACTAACAAAGCGTTTAGACTTGAACTAGACTCTCTTAGACTTGATCTCTACACTCTTGCATGTTTAAAATGTAAAATATCGAACTCTTTTTTTATTTTCAGAAAGTGTTGATTGATCGTAAATTTTTTTGTTCAGTTTAAGATTTTTTAGGGAATAGAGAAATATAATGCATCTATTAAATCTAAAGTTCTTTATTTATTCAAACTTATAATTGATATACCTACTAATTTGTATTGAATTCACTTAAACTCTATTTTTATTTATGATGTATTAATATTGATATATAATGCATTTATTAAATCTAAATGAGTCTTTGTTTAGGTCTTTGTTTTTTATAGGTAAATTTATTGTCATGCAGATATGGTAAAAAATAAATTACTCTTCTTAAGAAGTTTGGTGTGACCTCTTTATTTGAACTAGGTATCCTCTAAAATGTGAGAGAACTATCCTCCTTTTAATTTATCGCTTAGTAGAACTCAAGAATTTTGGAAGTAAAGATTTGATCGATCAAAAAGTTCGCAAATATTTAAAACGATGACACGAAGATTAAAAAGATTTATTCTGCTTCTAATAGCAATACTTACAAGAAAGGTTGCTTTGATTTCTCAATGAATGTAGTAGGTTTGTGAAATTGTCATCCTCAATGGTATAAACTTGCTCCAGCGTGACCACATCACATGTGGATCAAACAAAAAAAAATTGTAACAAGAAATACACACACCCCACATATTGCTAGCGCAAATAAAGAAACATATACTTTAATCCACACTGACCAAGTGGATCAAATAAAAAAAATGTAACAAGAAATGCATACAGTGGCGAGTGAGTTTAGTACTCCTGTTGAAAGTTGTTGGAAAGAAGTACAACACATACATATTTACGCACCATAATGTAAAACAAGTTCCTTAAATCCACACCAAGGAAAGTTACTACTACTTAACACCCATACATAAAACCCAAAACAGACCTATGTCCACATGCATGACGTACACAACCCCATTGTCTTACCCATGCCTACACAAAAACCACCCCATACACGTCATCACTACGTATAATCACAGTATAATCTTTCATTTCTTCTCATGCTTGAGTTGCACACGATACACACCACCTCCCTTACTCCTTCCAACTTCTTCCTCATCCATACCTCCAACATCATTGAACGCCTGCCCTGTCATCTGATCCGCTTTCCTCAACGCCTCCGCCGTGTTCGCCATCCGCTCCACCGCCACCGTTGTTTTCGCGCTCACCACCTCCTCTCCACCACCCCGTCCTCTACACAATTAACAAACATACATATTCTTAAAACATGCACTTCGTTATTACTTAATTCGTACCAACCAATTAATAATAACTTAAATATTATACATACGTACCCTCCGGTGCTAGTATCCATCTGAGTACCCCTGGCTTCGTAACCTTGCTCTTTCAAACGCATAGTCTCCATCTTCCTTCTTGCATCTTCCTCTGCCTCATCCAACGCCCCCTACAAACATGCATTCCATTAAATATAAATGTATATTAATATCAAAAGTAATATTAAAAATAAACTGATTATATATGTTCAAACCTTTGTGAAGCCATGGCCACCTACAGCTTCGGAACTCATCCTTTCTCTATTCTCATCTTTATTCCCACTAAAGAAACCCATAACATTATCCTTCAACTCACTCAATTTCCCAACAGCGCCCTCCTTCCCTTCTTTCGCCTTCTCCGCGGTGTAATCTTTCGTTGCGGCCGCCTTATCAGCCGTGTAATCCTTCGTCTCATACGCCTTTTGAGCCGCGTAGTCCTTATACTCTCCCATCTTCTCCATCGTTGTATCTTTCGCTTCTTTCGTCTTGTCAACCGTGTAATCTTTCGCTCCTTTCACTTTATCGGCCGTATAATCCTTCGCTTCCTTCGCCTTATCCACCGTATAATCTTTCGCTTCTTTCGCTTTTTGCGCAGTCGCATCAGCCGTTTCCTTCGTCTTCTCAGCCGCGTAGTCCTTGTACTCTCTCATCTTACCGACCGTCGTTTCCTTCGCTTCTTGCGTCTTCCTCGCCGCGGAATCCGCAGTTTCCCGCGCTTTCTGTGCGGCATAATCCTTCGTTTCTTTCGCTTTTTGCGCGGCCGCATCAGCCTTTTCCTTCGTCTTCTCAGTTGTGTAGTCCTTGTACTCTTCCATCTTACCAACCGTCGTATCCTTCGCTTCTTGCGCTTTCCTCGCCGCGGAATCTGCAGTTTCACGCGCCTTTTGCGCGGTGTAGTCTTTGTACTCCGCGGCTTTATCAGCGGCTTCGTTCACCTTTTGTCCCGTGTAGTCTTTCGTTTCTTTCGCTTTCCGCGAAGCCGCGTCTTCGTATTCGGCCGCTTTACGCATTGTTTGTTGGCTGTTTTGTCTCTCCCTTTCAGCAGCTTCTTTACTGACTACCGACGCTTTGTCGGTAGCTTCGTGAGTCTTCCCGATGACCGCATCTTTCGCACCGCCTAGTGTGCCCGTAACCGTTTGAAATATGCTTCCGATGATGCCTGGACGGTTCTCATCGGTTCGAGTCTCGTGGTGCTCGACCACAACTTCACCGGTGCCACGTCCGACGGCAGTTTGCTGTTTGTTGACGTCATGGAGCTCGTCAGCTGCGGTTCGGGCAGCTTCTTCCGCCCGTAATACTTTTGCACGTACATCTTGTTGGGAAGCCATTTTGATGTCAAATTATTTAATAAAAGAAGTTCTGGAAATGTGGTAGATCGATTTTTTAAAATAAATTTGTGAGTATGTTGTGACTTATGAGTGGAAATGAAATTAAAGGGAAGTATATATATATAAGGCTTTAATATAGACAAAGAGATGAAAATATTTTTCTTGTATAGACGGTGTGACGGTGCATTATGGGGTGACACGTGGAGTGGAAAAGGACACGTGTGGTCTTTTTACCCGATGTAAGACCACGTGGTTGGCCATCTAGATAGATCTTTGCTTCGTCTGCAAACAAATTAACTCGATTATATTTTATCAAGATTTAAAAATATGTATACGTAATTAATATATTTTTACTTTTTTTTCCTTCGTTAAAAGACAACACACACATATGAAGCCACCATCGTAAGAAAAATTAAAAATTTAATTTTACTAGTTGTTGAGAGTTATTTATTTTAATATAAGTCGTACAGAGCTTAAGTAAATTATGGAGTATATCATAAGTGTTGTACTTGTACATCCCGTTAATTTGATTGTGTAACTGGTTAAAAACTACTTTGTATTTTATGAAACAGAAATGTTACACTTATAGATAATATTTATTTATAATTATAAGGGTTAAGTAAACGGGATGGTAGTTAAGAGATGGCATCAGGGACATATAATTTATACCCCATAATTTTTTATCTACCGCATAGATAGATTTACTGTATTATAACAATGTCGATTTTGTAAACATTGTGTCTTACCCTTATATATTTATCCTTTAATAGACAAGTAGTTACATTGCTTATTTCACGAATTGCAAAGCGTACTTCGAGATACGGCGAGATGGTCGACCGTTTAAGGTTCTCGATTTTTAAGGTCTCAAAATGTGTGTGTATATATATATATATGTTATACATATATTATTTGATAAATAAGAAAAGAATAAACATAATTATGTATGAGATAATTAGGTTTTAAAAAAACTTGAGTTAAGTTTTATACTGTTTGGTAAATATAAATTTGGCCTTATTTTGACGATTAACGTTCTTTTGACTATGACCTCATTTAGGGATTAACATTCTTGCCAAGGACCTCTAAAAACTCAGAGACAACCTTTTAATGATGGGTGATAACTCATTTTGTACGAATCCTTTTTAATTTTTTATGAATGTTTTCATAGCAACTAGCAAGTATAAGGGTGAACAAAAAAACCGAACCCGATTTAAAAACCGAAACTGGAACCGATTTGGAACCGGTTTTTGAATACCCGGTTTGGGTTTTTGGACAACCCGGCGGGTTGGGTATTTAAATTCTGAAACCGGGTTGGAATTGGGTTGGGTTGAAAAACCGGTCAAAAACCCAAAAACCGGTCAAAACCCGGTTGAAAACCTGAAAAAACCCGGTTCAGATTGGGAAAAACTGGTTTTGACTTTTTTTAACTAAAAACCGGGTTGGGTTCGGGTTTGGGCCCGTTTTTGTGCACCTCTAAGCAAGCATAGCATTTTTGTTAAGGAAGTCTGGCCCATTTTAGATATAAAAAGAAAAATCTCAAATCAAAATGTGCATTGGGTTTACAATTCACTAAAGCCCGATTTTTATTTGGGCCTACGGTAAGAATATTGTTAACTCACAATCTCACATTCTCACATTGCTAATATTTGAAGTGTAGCACTGGACATTGTAATTTTGGGCCCAAACCATCAAACATAATGTGCTAAAAAAAGCCTTAAAAAACATGGCAACTGAAATTTGAAGTAGTTATTTGACTGAATATTAATCTTATAAATAAACTAATCCATCTATCGTATAATAAAAATAATAATAACTAGAGTAACTAACAGCATTCTTCAAAACTAATGAATTTAGCTACTAACAACTACTCGTAATATATTATTCAAAGAAGCATTTCAAGGATAAGCAGGAAGCACATTCCAGTTGGAATAAGAGGAAGTGTGCATCGGTTCGTAATTCATCATATAGTTGCAGTCAAAAGGAGCCACATTGGTTTCTTCGGTCCCGATCCCACCATGGTGAGAATGGTGGTTCGAGCTGTGAATAGGTGCAACCGGCATGCTTTCAACAGTCTCGTCGCCCGACATGTCTGTGTACCCTGTTGTAGATACTGCTGCTTGTCTTTTGCTGCCATGCTCTTTAAGTATGGTTCTTAATGCCTGTACCTTTATTAATCAAGGGTCAATAAATGAGGTTAACAAACTATATTTACTCATATAATTTTTTTGCTCTAGTAAATAAATAGAGTTGATTAACAAGCCATTTTAATTGCTAAAATAATCACAGATTTACTCTAGTGTATTCTTAATCACATCACAAGGGTCAATTTATGAAGTGAACTTGTGAAGATTTGATTTTCATTCATGCTACATTTCTCCAATATTTTCTTAATTCTGCACACTTACAACTTTCAAATTTGCAGATTTGCCTATAATGAGTTATTTAGGCAGATAAAATATTGTATGGACATATATACCTCATCTTGAAGTTTTTGCTTCTCTCTAAAAACAGCATCAAACTCTTGCTTAAGTGCATCATATAAGCGCTCGAGCTGCTTAGCCTTCCATCGAGCACGTCGGTTCTGGAACCAAACTGCAATTTGTCTGGGCTGCAATCCTAGTTCCTGTGCAAGCTTCATTTTTCTATCAGGGTCCAGTTTAACCTCCTCCTGGAAACTGTTTTCCAGCGCTTCTAGTTGTTCGCTTGTCAATCTTTTTTTCTTATCCTGATTGTTATCATAATCAAGTTGACTAAACTCCATCATTGGTAAAGATCCCTGCTGCATCATTTGTTGCTTCATCTCTGTTCCCCCTGTTTTCATTTTTTCAAAATTTAATATATTATTGAAGGGTATTTAAAAATAATTATAATAAAATTCCACAGTTTGGGTTCTTCTTGTCTCTCTCTTTTTTTTTTTTTTTTTTTTTAATTTCAGTGTATACTTTCTTAGTAAGAATTAGTTGACTTAAACTAAGAATGAAGACATGATAAACCTTACCAAGTTACAAAAGTATCTCATTATCTGATTATTAAACATGCTTAAAATATGTTTAGTCTTTTTTACAAACCATGGTTTTGATACAACTATACCCATGATAAGAAAGGGTTGAGATTCTATGTTAAAACCAACACGATAGGTCGATTCCCTCACATACAAAAATAGCCGGACACTAATTTATAGCAAAAAGTAGGGCCTCCATGTAATATCTAATTTTTGTATGTGACGAAACATGATCACTGATGTTGGTTTCAACATGAAAGAATCCTAGTCTGAAAAGAAAAACACAAAAAATAAATCAATCGAAAACCATCTAGATCGAGTGAATTACCAGATGGGTATAAGTAGGGGTCATTGTTATAGTTGTAAAGAAAGGCAAAAGAACTTTGTGTAGGCCGAGGAATAAACGGTATCGAACTGCTGCTACTCCAATCCATTCCAAGTACTCTAGCTCTTCTTCTTTCTTAATTGTCTTCCCTTCAAAACCTAAGTTTAGCTCCTAGCTAGCACACTCACTATATGATGGTGTAGGGGTGTTGTAGTGAATTCTTATTTAAGCAAGAAAGTTGTGTATTTATATAAGTGAATAAATGGTAGAAATAAAGGTTGAGACAAATAGACACAAGTACTTATTGTGGTGTGATCGAGATTAAGTTGTAAACTGTGTAATATATAGAAAAATTGGGATGTGGTAGGTCACCATATGGTCCCAGTAGAAGGTAATATGTATAAAAATGAATTGATCAGGTTGATCTTGAGGCTGCCTGCTGCATGCATAATGCATCTTGGACTGACTGACAATATATATATGCCTTCACTTTTTGTGCCTCCTCTGACTTATACATAACAGAGCTGCACTTTTAATATCATTGTCTCTCTCATTATGGTTGAAAAACTGATCACTTGGATACAAATGTTAGACTAGCAGCAAGATCCAGGTGTCTGCGTAACACGTAATTAATGGGCGGGCATATGCTTAAAATGTGTGTGCATAAATTGTCTAAAAAATGCATGTTAATACACATGTAATTATAATTTGTGAATATAAGAATAGATAATAAGTGGAATTATACGTCTACCAGTAGATGGATAAGTCATTTGAGAACATGTACTTAAAAACTTGAGAATCAAAGAGTTGATTCGGTTGCGCGCGTGTAAAGTTACAACCAAGTATCATAAGTCATTAGATCAATACCAAAATATCCAATTTCTGATCAAAACAATAGGCCTGATTATACAGGTAAAAAAAGAATCTTAAATACAGTTAATCATGTTTTTAAAGAACCTGTTAGACAAGGGCTTGAGGAATAAATTTTGACCAGAAATGTGTATGTGTCAATTAATGTATGGGTAGCTAGCAGAGGTCATCACCACAGGAAGAAAAAAAAAAAAAAAAAAACAGTGGGTGTGGTGGACCACCCTCCATAAATAAAACTTATTAGTGTGAGTACGTACGTTTGCATAAACTACTGGTCTATGGGCAACATGTTTTGTGTTGCAGATGTAGGCATGTAGCAAACATATGACATTGATACTCTTACTCTTTTGTTTTCCATATAGTAGTTGACTATTTATCATCCCATGCACACCTTAGGGGACCAATAATTTAGTACCATATAAGTAGTTTTGTCTTTTGTACATACATATTTATTATCTAGTCTAGGAAAATTTATTAGTACCATGAGGATCCTATGGTGCCAAAATAATAAAAACCAGATCTGGCTTCTTGTGCCATTTCATACTCAAATGTACTCATTGATTGTGCAATGCAACTGATTTGATTCGATAGATGACTATAATTTGTAGATGAGATGATGAGACCAGTAACGATGCAGCTGAATTCGATCAAAATTAAGCACTCTATCTAATATGAAAGGGCTCAATACAATATTCCACTCATGCTTCTAAAAGAGTAAACACATAAATAATTCCAACTAATGTGGTCAGATCATTATTTGGTCTTTCTGCAAAAATGAAAGACTAATCACATTTTTAGGCGTATATGTTTAGTCACGTGTATCATTTTTCAAAGCGAAACCTCATAATCTATTGTCGAGAACATATATGGATGTTCAAAAGTTAGTAGTTAGCGGTCACTACTCGCTACTTGACATAATTAGACATATATGCATTCATCTATACATTGGAAGAGGGTGGGATGGTGGGATATGGTCGTGGTGGGGTCCGGTTAACGACAGGGAGATGATGAGCTGATGACGATGATGCAGGCTGCGCCAAACCTATTTCTAGCATCCCAGCAGAATTGATAGATATCTTCATCCATTATTTAAGAGACAGTAGTACACTAGTACTACATACTATACCATATTTAAACACATCATCCCCACATTCTGGATTTCAACTTTGGTTTTGCATCCATAGTACTCTACATCCATTTATGACATTAACCCACCATTTATTCAATACATCTGCCAACCTTACCACCCACCCGGGCCCAAGCGCATGACCTCAATCTGATGATACTGCCCAAAAATTTGCAAGAAACATGGAGCTAATGACATCAATATAATGTAATGTGTATCTGGGGAACTAGACAGTGAAAATAACTCATATCATGTTAATAAACGGGTGCCCCACCATGCAACTTGTAATGTTACTCACATCCAAAAATGTTAGAAATACCAACCACCCCAACTAGCCCGTGCTATATTATCTTTGATCTAAAAGGTAAATCAAACTCACCTGGCATCCACCTTCACCAAAGAATTTTCAAGTAAATTATGTTCCTACTTAATGATGGTGTGGATGGATATTGAACCAGAAATGCCATCACACAGCGGAGACAGTGTTATTTGTAAAAAGGAAAACATCTTTGCAAGACATAAGAAAAAAATGCATGATAAAAGATTTTGCTGTAACCAAATGCATGCCTTTATGAGTACAAAACTACAAATATGTAGGAGATGATATTAATTCAACACTGACACTCACACATAACTGGCCATGGGAACCATAAAGACTTGTTATGAAGGTATCCTAAAGAACATTAAATATACGGTCGTTTATTCATCGTAACCTGATTCAAAAGAAGAAACAACGCGAAAGGCTTTTCCAGAGCTACAATGGCCAAACCTAGAGCAAAATTAATGTTGTAAGTTCTACTTCATGCATTGGGCGTTGTACCAGGCTTTGCAATTCGGTGAATTGAATTCTGGATAAAGGTTTGGACTAAAACTAATAATACACTTCCATGCCAAAAATGGTCATCTTTACCCTTCCTTACTTGACTACATTCTCGATAATAGTGTTAGTAATCTGCTAAACTGATACTCAATGCAAGAGTATCTGGATCAAAGAGATAATTTCTGGAATATGAATTAACATGAAACATCTTTTTCCGATACATTGACGAAGTTGATATCAGAAGATAAAAATGCACACAAACAAGAGACTTCATCCAGTTAATTTGACATATATTTTAACACTTCCGTTTCTTTAGTTCCCTAGTTTCTAACATCTAGCAAGGAGACTTCATGATTGCTGGTTTAGGTTCCTTAGGGAAAACAATTCCATTAGATTGAGATTGCAAATTCCATTAATACTTCCAAAACTTCTGCTGGTCACTTCTTAACCTTAATAAGCTATAGGTCTAGACACAAATCCAACTCTCAAACCCAGCTATCTATATAAGGTCTTAAATTGCTACTAAATCGAGATCGCATAAAGGACAAGTTAAGAGGCAGGTCAAAATTTGCTCAGGTCGATTTGGGCCATTTTTTGTATACATTGAAATGGGTTGAGTTGACTAGCATACACTTATTCGACCAATATTAAAAGAAACTATATATAAGTTGATGATTAAAAAAGAAAAACAAACATATTTATAACAACAATCTGAGTCTATAAAAAAAAGAATTGGAATGTCTCATGCATCAGCAATATGCATGGGCAAATTTAACCCATTTGATTTGTACACAACCCAACTCACCCCATTCACAATTAAGTCCCATTACAGCATATACTTCTCACGCAGCACTTTAAGGTGTAAGAAAAGTGCTGCCAAAACTGTAATGAAGCAAATTGAATAAAAAAACATATATGTAACAATTATAAATAGACATCAAGGACACATACCTAATTGCAAAAAATATTGAGATGGCATCCTTCATTATAGTATAGGCTATATATACCAACTAAATTATATAAGGATCACTGAAAAACTACACACAACATATACCTCAGATACTTCAACGCCTTCTTCTAACTGCTTTAAGATCGCTCGGGATTATAGATACAGAATCTACACATATTCCACCTTTTGAATGAGTGCAATCAATTTGCTTCATCGAGAATCTCACTTCAGTGTCGGGATCAGACTCGGGTACAATGAACTCGCCCACTTTGTATTCTATCCAACAACCTCTTTTGTGACATCCGTTTGCATAATCTTCAACACAATCGTCTAAAAAACATTCGGTAGATGCTTCTTGACCGTCTGATGTTGAGAAGTCAAACCTAACGGGCTTTATATCCCAACCATGGGTGTGTTCAAAATAGCAAACACGGCGTCCCAACCTTTTAGAGAATCTCCCCAGGTGTATTCTAAATGATAATGTGTAGATATCTGCTGGAAGAGGGAATTTTATAAAACCATCAACCTCAAACCACCATATTTGCTGCAAGTACGCCACGATATTGAACCTGCAAAAACTAGCGAAATCAATATGTTTTCCTTACGTTAACGAACCATAATTTATTGCTAAAACAACAAATGAGACAAGAGAGCCTTAGAGGGTTGCTGCACAAAAGGAAGCCATCATAGAGCGAAAGAATGAAGAGAAAAAAATTAAATTTTGGATTTTGCTATTTGTAGCCCTAAGGGCTATGTTTAAGAGTTAAGTTCATGCTTTAACAGGAAGTAAATCGAGGTGGTTGGGAGAGGTTATATTCAGGAGGTGGGTGGTTATTATTAAGGTACAAACATTCAATGCATGTCTGAATTTCTTATTCATAGCCCTAAGGGCTACATATAGCATTTTCCTTAATTTTTTAATCATACAATAGTAAGCTTTTACGGTGATCATCTGCACAACTCAATTTATAGGTTTTAGGCACGAATGATTGGAAAAGGTAGATAATTGGACAATATGCATTTCATTCACTTACTAATGATAGATGCGGCAATTTCAACCCATTTACTTAGAAGAATTGTCCAATTTGAGCTTTATTTTATCTCAAACGGGTCAAATCAAAACTTTTGGTAAGTGGGAACACGGTTGAAAGTTATCCACAATCTATTATTAATGCATACAACCTCCTAGATTGTGTTATTCGAACAATTAGATTATTATTGTCATTTTTTAAAGTTAAGAATAATATTAAAAATGAAACAAAAAACGAACAGAAAAGCGTTCGCATATCAACCCAAACGACCAAACGGACACACTCTGTTTCAATAAAACATAAAATGACTCGTATAAAACTAGTTTTTGAGCTGTTACACACCTAACAATCTTGCCAGCTCTACATAAGGATAATCACCCATCAGTTGTCACTTTAGTTTTAAGCAACTCTGTATTACAGAGCATAAGGTAAAAAACCAACCTAGATTCTTCAGTTTGAACCCAATTCCAGTATCTGCGATCTTCTATTCCAGTTATTGACATTGACTTGGTGGAGATCGACAAGCAAACTCTTCCAGTAACTTTATCCAACCATACTTCCTGCAACATTTCATACTTCAAATACATACATATAACATATACCCAACACGTTGCATGCAATCTAAGCCTATTATAGGGATGCAAAATGGATATGTCTAAGACTTAAGAAAACATCAATAGAAAACTAAACTGACGATCAAGAGTGCTCGAAAGTAACAAGTCTATTTATAGCAAAATGACCCCCCACCCATCCTCCATACCTCCGTCAATGTTACTACTCTACTGATCACAAGGCAAATCACATAGAAATGTATCCAAGATTACACCTTTTGCTAATGTATGCATTAATCAGAATAATGTCCTGTTGTATTTGTACCACACTTTCGAACAATCGAACAGTACTATCACATGTATCTTACATCCCATAACATGTTGACTCGTTATGATGGTGTGCCAACATTGGATTTAAACCTTAAGGCAACTAGTGTGGCCCCTAAAATATGTTTGCACCACATTGGATTTAAACCTTAAGCCTCCACATATATATAACGTTTCTAATACATTCAAAGTGACCATTTTTGTTTTTTATACATAGGATTTTGATAACGGAAGCCCTTACGGCTTTTGTTAACACTTTTGCATTAAAACTTGTACTATAACCATAACTAACTGTATGTCTACCGTTGAATTTATTTTGACCCCCTGATTTTTGACAAAAGTACAAATCCTTTATGCATGTGTCAATGTTTTAACAAAAGCCCTAAGGGCTTCCGTCAGCAAAGCCAACATAGATACATTAACAACATGTGTAAAGCTGGATAAATCCGGGTATAATTTGCTCAGTTTTATATCACCTGTGAAACATAAATCAACAAGAAAATAAATACAATTTTAGTACATAAACGTAGTAATTTGAAACCTTTTACTTCCCTGACAAAAAATCCTAAATTCAAATAAACACATTATTTACCTCAATATCCACCATCAAACCAAACTTTAAATGCAATCACACGCAATACCATATCATTTATAGGTTAGACAATTAGAAACACTAACCCTAGCAATTTACTCCGTTGAATACAATCTCCAAACCCTAATTTCCGTATAAAAACTCTAATGAACAAAAGAATATACTAACCTTATTGCCATCATCAAACGGAACAGGGCGAGAGAGAAGAGCAAAAACATCTTTTTTACACAAATCTTGGTACTTTTCAGTCGGTAATAACTCCAACAGATGTTGATAATTCTCCGGAAGTTTGGATTCCCAAACAGCATCTGAAGATGCAGCGTTACGAAAGGCACGATTCAAACGAGCTAAATTACAAATCTCAGGCGGTGTCAGATACAAAAACACACACGCAACACAGCTTTCCGGTATATCACCGAGTCCGGGCCCACCACCGGTGCCGGTGATCGGACCCCATTCAGTTAGATTGGATAACGAGGATCCCATTAATTAACTAAGTCATTTCGCGGTGAGGTGATTGATTTGATGATGATCAGTATTTTATTATACTACTAAAAGAAGAAGGTGATTGTTGACAGGTGTGTTTATCTTCTTGGATCATAAAACTAAACTTGGTGGTTGTCTAGATGCATGTGAAGAAGTGGTGGTGGTATTGATTTTGATTTTGGATTGGATTTGGATCCACACGGTATCTGGATAATAGGTTCACGAGTCAAACGGGTCGGGTTGTGGATTTGCAATTGGCTTAATTACTTCAATTCCAAAAGTTAAACACAACATAATGTAATACTTGATTTCATAAGTTGTCTTTGTACTTATTATTATTATTTCTGTATTTACTCACAATACGATATACAAGATAAAAGCACACTTAGCTTACATACTTCGTGTTAATTCTTTTCCTTTCAAATACATTCTATCCTTTATTTATACAATTTGACATCTAATCTTATACACATATGATTATCCATCATATGATACTGGTATAGCTTTCAAAGGAACCGATTTCCTAAGAGTTATACCCATTCTTTCGGTCATATCCATCTCATACGGCTTAATTCCATCACCCAAAATCCAATTGAACTTATGTAAAAGTGTACCCAAAGCCATAGGAAGAACACGTGAGGCAAGGGGTATAGCAGGGCACATTCGTCGTCCTGAACCAAACGGTATAAATTCAAAATGTTGACCCTTGTAATCAACCATCATGTCTTGATCCAAAAATCTATCTGGCTTAAACTCTGATGCATCTTTCCAAGTTCTAGGATCACGTCCAATTGACCAAACATTCACCAACACTTGTGTTTCTTTTGGAATATTGAAACCTAACATTTGGCATGATTTCATTGCCTTGTGTGGTACTAAGAAAGGGAGTGGTGGATGAAGCCTAAGCGTTTCTTTAATTACAGCTTTCAGGTAAGGAAGATTGTCAATGTGCTCCTCTTTCAGTTTTTCATCATGAGATATATTACTTCTTAATTCAGCTTGTAGTTTCTCGTAAATATGATGATTGTGAAGGAGTTCAGCCATTGCCCATTCTAATGTGCTTGTAGTCGTGTCTGTCCCCGCTGTAAACATTTCCTGTTGTAAAGTTATTCGAGTCAATGGTGAATATCTAAACCACCCAAGTACTTTATTAAGTTTATGTTTTAGCATATCAAGATTCTTGACACAAGATGCAAGTCTAAAACCCAAACTAAAGTAGTCACCAACTCACCATGCTCTGGCCTTTTGATGGTCCTATCTTCGTTCAAGTAAAGCCCAAACTAATATCGAGTATATACTTGATATGTTTCATGTGATTGATAATTTAATTTGAATTGAGAGAGAAAAAAATAAATAAACATATACATACATATATATATATATATATATATATATATATATATATATATATATATATATATATATGGTAAGGTTCCAATGAGAACACTTCAAAAATAAGGACGGTAAAAACACTTCATAAATGCACAATTAGCAAACAAAATCATTAGATTCACACTCATACATCTCAAATATGTGTAGAAAACTGATTAGAATAGATTTGAACTATCAAAAATACACAAAAACCGAAAAAACTATTGATGCACAATTATAGAGATAATCGTGCATCAATCATTTTTTTCGATTTTTGTGCATTTTTAGAAGTGTGCATTTGTTTTTCTTTGCATATTTGAGATGTATGACTGTGAATCTAATGATTTTTGTAGGCTAGTTGTGCATTTATGAGGTGTTCTCACCGTTCTTATTTTTTAAGTGTTCTCATTTGATCCAAACTCTCTCTCTCTTTCTCTCTCTCTCTCTCTCTATATATATATATATATATAGAGAGAGAGAGAGAGAGAGAGAAAGAAAAAGAGAGGGAGAGAGAGAGAGTAAGGTTCCAATGAGAACACTTCAAAAATAAGAACGTTTAAGAACACCTCATAAATGCACAACTAGCCAACAAAATCATTAGATTCACACTCGTACATCTCAAATATGTGTAGAAAAATAGATTAGAATAGATGCGAACTTTCAGAAATGCACAAAAATCGAAAAAACGATTGATGCACAATAATAGTGATAATCGTGCATTAATCGTTGTTTTCGATTTTTGTGCATTTTTAGAAGTGTGCATTTATTTTTCTTTGCATATTTGAGATGTACGAATGTAAATCTAACTATTTCAAGAGTATTTGTACATTTGAAGCGTTCTTAGTCGTTCTTATTTTTAAGGTGTTCTCATTTGATCCAAACTATATATATATATATATACATATATATATATATATATGTGTGTGTGTGTGTGTGTGTGTGTGTGTGTGTATGTGTGTGTAAAGGAAAATTCTATAAGTAATCCTTATGGTTATGAATAAAAAATTTAGATACGCATTGAACGTTTGTACCTTAATAATAACCATCATCCCTGAATATAACTTTCTTCAACCAACATAATATACAATTTTTTAAGCAAAAATTTAACTATCAAAATATAGCTCACAGGGCTACAAATAGCATAATCCTTTAAAAAAAATCAAATTTGGGGATGTCTAACATCTAGATCCCACTTACATTTAATATTTTTGTCTAACAGTGACTTTAATCAGTTTAGCAAATTTTATAAAATTAAGTCCTCGAGGAGTTCTTTTACTCGTATCATCTTAAAACTGTTACTACAATTTTGTGAATATATTCATTATTCATCACGCCCTTAATTATTTTTACCTGTTTAAATGAAATGTTGATAAAGAAATCGCTAACTTGTTATTGTTAGAGTTCGAGTTAGTAGAGAGACTTACAAACACGATAATATTGATGCTTGTTGAAGAAAATATAGACGGTCCTTCGACACCATCACCACGATACTCCAAGAGCACATCTAAGTAATCCTTGCTACTTTTATCAACCTTTCCTTCTAAACCATCCACTCTTTCTTTAATAAACCCTCCGGCTATACGAAAAGCTTCACGTACATGCTTTTGCATGTTTCTCCTAATGCCTTGTGGATCAAACAACTTCAAGAACGGCATAAAATCAGCCACATTAGGTTTTCCCGCGTATTCCATTACCTTCCCGGCATGATAGAAGAATTCTGCTCCTTTCTTCGACTTTGAATCTAAAAGATCCTTTGAAAACATCAAGTTCCCAATCAGATTAAACGCCATCAAGAAAAAAAACCTACCAACATCGATGCTTTTAGTACCATTGCCACTAGCATCTTGTATAGACTGCACTAATTTGTCAATGCATCTATTACGGATGCTCGATGTGGCATCTAGGCGACTGTTCAAGAAAAACTCTGTTGTACTGAGTTTTCTCAACAGTCGCCAACTTGGACCATATTGTGCGGTTATCATGGACCCCACTTCATCTCCAAAATCTCCTTTCATGCACTCATAGACCTTTCTACCGGCTAGTGCCACATCATGGTTCTTGAACATCTCACGTGCCGCCTCGTTGGAAGATATCACCACCGTACACATGGAGCCTAGCCATAGAGTCATTATATTTGGGCCATAAACACGAGCCAGTTGTGCAAAGGACTCATGGGGTACCTTTACAAAGCCGAGCTGGATGATGTTTCCGACCACCGGCCATGGTGTTGGCCCCGGTGGTAAGGAGCTGACCTTGGCTAGGCGGCACTGACTACGGTGAGTAACCCATACAGCCAATATGAGTAGTGGTATCACAAGTACTATAACATATTCCATTTGTTGATTGTTTAAGTTTTTTTATTTTATTTTAGACCAATGCAGTGATTGAGGAAACAAGATGAGCCTAGTCAAGTTATATAATGGAAAAAGTACATTTGTCTAGATATTATTATTTTGGCCTTTTATATTAGTTTGTGATAAAACTCTTATCATATAATATAAATTTTTATATTTTTATTATGCATGATACATACATCAAGAAAGAGATTATCAGGTGATATGATTGATTATTAGTGAACAAAAATAGTACATAAACATAAATATAATAAATAGTGGATAGATTAACATGTACGTTCTATCTTTGTTTAGGCTCTGCATGTATGTGTAAAAGACAATTCGATCAAACTCATTAAGTTATCATGAATTTTCTTCATCTGTTTCAACACCCAAAAGATTTTACTAATTCAAGATGCATGTGTCACTCATTAACTAGTACATCTTAATCCCTTATAAAGCATTTAGCCATTAGGCTTAATGTTTATAAATTGAAATATCAGAAATTACAGTTATACCCTTCCACTAATTACTTTAAGTATAGTAACTAATAAATTCAAATAAATTATACCTACTTGCTTATTTTAACTCAATACTTTAGTTAAATCAATACAATCATTTAAATTAAATTGATCAATCAAACTTTAATTTACAATATATTATTTTAATGTGTTTGATCATATATTAAAAAATAAAAAGAATTGTCATTCTGAAACCATTATTATATATGATTATTATTATTATGATAAAATAAGAAATAGACAATGATCATGATCGTAAAGTAGAAATTATTAAAAAATTTGAGACATGGTAAGCTAAGTTTGTAAAACCATTATTGATGCACTGATTCATCATCATCGACCACTAGAATTCCTTATTTGTTATCGGTTTACCGCTGCATAGCGCGGGTCTCCGACTAGTAGTAATATACTAATAGGGTGCTCGATACTATTTTCTCTTTCCCATTTTAAATATACACCTTTCCATTTTTTCTATGACAAATAACCACACAAAAAACATAGGAGTTTAATCTTATTGATTTACAAGGATTTTTTTTATGTATATCTAAAAAACGTGTGTTATATTTATTGTGGACACTTATAATGAGACGAATGTAATAAATTATTCATATTGTCCTTTAAGTTCTCTGTCTATTGAATATCTTAATGTGATACGGAGTAATCATTATTATATATCCAAGAAATGACGCAATGAATTGAATAAATGTACTTTAGAAAGCAAATTCTATGCATGCTAGCTAACTGATTACCATTAAACTAATCCCTCCAATTACACGCTCCAAAATTACTAATTCATACAAAGACAAGTTTGGAATTATCGTTACAACATAACGGTTGATTCCATTGTTTTTGTGATCGATTGTCATATATAGCTTGATTTCATTGTTTAACTATAGTATGTTTTAAGATCACTTCCATCGTTGCTTGTTTCGTTCGTCTTTCCTACTTCTTAGAATGATACAATTGGCACCAAAAGATTCTTTGTCCGTCTTTTTTCTTCTGTCATACAAGAAACTGATTGAGATGAAGAAGGATTATAATATTGGTAAATATAAAGTTCAAAAGTTCACTTTCTCAGTCATCTTTGTTTTCTAGTGAAGTACAAACTTTACTCTAGATTGACAATTCAATTCTTCAATCTACCATTAAAAATAGTATAACAAGTGCATATGGTAATTATTTAATTAATGGGTATTGATGTTTACAATATATTTTTTTCTAACTATGGACAACTATACGCTTGGAACTTTGGAAGTGTCTTAATTATTACGTTTATTACCTAAGGATTTGGATATATGCATGTAAAGGAAGAAATGATACTTGACAAAAAAATAGGGTAGTAATATGTATTATTCTTGTATTATAAAAGTGTTAATATTTAAAGATAAAAAGTAAAAGAGTAGAAAAGACTTAGTGTGTAGGATTGAACATGGGACCAGAGATTAGAAGATAAGACTTATTACCATCAAGTTATATGTAATTTATTGTAATTATTTTACACAAAAAAATAATTATTAAGACAAATAAATTTGAGTTAAGAAGGGACAAACAACATATTATTCATAACTAGTTAACAATTGATATGATAATTGATATGATATGATAATGATAATGGTAGCTAGCTAAGGGCCAAATATATTATTCTTGTACATATATGTCTCTACTATAATATAATTGTATTATAATTCTAATATTAAATTAATTTAATATTATTTTAAATGAATTAAGTTATATATCCCCATACCCCCACATAAAATATATATGTACATATAGTGTTTTTAACTCTTACATGTACGTGTAGTATATGGATGTTTCCGTAATCAGAAATCATTATCTTCAGTGTATAGCTAGGGAAATAAACATCCAAAAATGTCGATTTGAATAAGTCATCTCATTCCACATAATTAAAAACTAAAATATATATGTATGTGCTCTATTTTTATTTTTGGTTGTCATAAACACAACTAGATATTTTTCGTTCAGACTTCAAACTTATGTTTCAATGTGTTTATCCTGCAAACTTAAGAGTTGTACGATTATATATATTTTTTGTTGTATCTATCAACTGTAGAAAAAATATATTATACCCGAATATAATTATAATATATTATTATTATTTATAATTTGTAACTCAATATAATTACAAATAAATATAAACAAAATAATATCAACAAAACGAATATGAAATAATTAAAAGTAAAACACATAAATACAAGAAATAAGTAAACGAAACTTATCTTAAGAAGACCGAGGCCCGTGTTGGACACGGTTCTCTTAAAACAGATTCGCCGTCTACATGTCGTTTGTTTCCCAGGGTACAATAGCCGAAGCAGTAGTACTGCCGGACTTGACTAACATTGCCCAAGATTTCATCGGAGAGTACTAACATCTCCTTTAATGAATAAGGTTGTAATTTTTGTGTGTGTATCTAGAATAGAGCCTAGACACATCTATTTATAGTTTGGTTGGTACCTCTAGGTTTGGTTCACCAACCGATGTGGGACAAACTCAAACCCACTAAACTATACATCCAATGTCTGAATCGATATCTCATTCATATTATCTCCGATTTGGACACATAATATCTCATATCGAAGCTCTCATCAAGGAGGACACAAATACGTAAACAAATATCTATTTGTACTACGCATACATATAAAATTATGTGTCCAAAGTTAGTGAAAACTCACATGGTTTCACTAAATTTTTCAATAATCCCTCACATGAATGAATACCGATTTAAAGCACACTAAAGTTCCAATGAAATCTCAACGGTTGAATCTTGCATAGGATAGGTAGGTTTTATCCTTTGAACCTTCCCTTATGAAATGTACTTAGTCTCCTGGCTGTTAGTAGACTGCGATGTCTTTGAACTGATCTGCCATTTGTGTAGACGACAATACATGTTCACACATGATTCTCCCTGACAAGGTCAAGTCCTCATAGTCGTGTTCGTTATGGTCATGAACACTAGCCTGGTTCTGCAAGAGCTCTTAAGAATTGCGGCCCCCACAATTTCCTTCGAAGCGACCCCACTTCTCTCACATAGGTGATTCTTTATAATAACTTAAACCCTTGTAGTTATACAAAATCATTAAAAGCCAAAAGCTTAGCCTCACATCACTGTCACTGTTATTTATTGGAATGGACTAGGAAGTTGAATAACCCCCTCACATGTTTTTGGAGGTTTAATAACTCCTCCACAGTGACCTCCCTCAATTCATATAATTAGGTTGTCCTATTGAACCTAGATCTTGGGATCTCCAGTCAACTAGGTTAGGTTTTCCTTCATATAAACTTTTCTTTCAAAGGCTTTAGTCTCATTCCACAACTTGATCTCTTCTCAACCCTATGGTTGTCGGATCCGAAATGTTATCATAGATAACCTACAAAGAGATAAGTTGTTCTAGTGGTATTATGTTGTCCATGACAACCTTAATTAGTCGTTACAATTCTCACTTGATTGTAAAATCTAACAAATATGTTATCACAACATATCTCCACTACACTTTGTACAACAGGTAAGCAAATTGAGTATTTTTTTTATATTTACTTTTCTGTAAAAGTAATATTATCTTACCTTATATTTCTATGACTCTTTGTGTACTCCACTCGGTCACCATAGAAATTTTAGACTCTTCCGTCATGACCCTCGTATACTCCATTGGTCAATATAAAAACATTAATCTTACATTATGACCTTTGTATACTTTATCTAATCAATTCTAATGATCATTGTGTGCAACACTTATTAATTAGAATCCGAATCTTCCCACATCAAAATGCAAGACACCCCAACATTTTTATATTATTCTATGAAATTTCTTCCCTTTTTATAAGAATGTCACGTATGGGGTTTCATACAAGAAATATTATCACACAAGAAGTATTATCTATCTCTTGACTTCCCTCACATGTCTTGCATATTGTCATCTTTCTCATATATTCACAAATGATGCAAATTAATTGTCGTTAGAAAGTTAACTAAACTCTATATAAATATAGTTTAAAACTTTCTCATATTCAGAGAAATTCTTAGTTATACTCTAGGTTTGACCAAGAAACATAGAATTTAAGCATTTGTAATAAGATGCAACACTCGAATAAGCTCTTCTAAATCTGAGCTCCATTTAGGCAATTCAAATCCCGAAATAATGTAACAAAAGATATACATCTTTATGTCCATAGTTCTCCTAGGATTTACTCTAACTGAAGTCCATATTAAGCATGGAAACAATCTTGCATCATTGTCTCATCAATTTGATTTCACAATATACCAAATCTATCTGTTACCGAATGAAGATTTTAATTTTGTCTATACATAAATTCCATACAATGGAATGTTCGATGTTAATTGATCTCTGCAGAAGATCATAATTAACAAGTCCAAGTCTAGCATGCCAAAGACTTCAAGACCTAATCATAAGAACAGAAGATGCATCAATCTGATTCTTAATAGCTTTCTTATTACAAGAAATGTCGCATGTCCCTTGTCAATACTCATTCTTATTTTTAGACAAAAATCCACTAATGAGACATAAATACTATCATAAATAATGACATTTAGAGTGTCTCATATACAATATCTCGTATCAATCATTCAGTTTTTTTTCCTTCATAATCATAATGTGTATGCCTTTGATCTATGAAGTTTCACTAATGCCCCTAAAGAGCTTTACCTTAGATTTATCCAATCCATACCACAAAATATGATTTATATCTTACTAGTGATAAATAGAATTACTTCCAACACCATAATCTTATGATGTTTTTTTTTTTCAAAGAGATATATACAATTCTCTCTTTAGAATCTTGACTCTGTATTGCCAAGTCATTTTTTTAATGTAATTATTCAACCTCATTTATGTATCAACAATAATGAGGTCGACAAAAATCAATAAATGAATCTTACTAGATTCAATATCTCAGTGTCATACGTTAAATTCATACTTGAATTTTCACATATTATGACATATCCGCAAGTCATGTCGTTATCACTAACATATCTTCCAATTTCATAAATTTGAGATCACATTCTAACCCGATGTGTTTAAATTTATCTCTTTTCAATGAATTAACTAATTTAGGTTTCAATATTATCATGACGAATATAACAATCCTAAGATCTTTATATACCAAAATCACCTTTTATAAAATCCTGTTAAATTATAATTATAAAGTTGATTACATAAGTCAACTGTCATGAAATGTACTAGTTTTATACCCATAAAACCTTTTAGCTAATCCGCTAATTTACAACCATACATTATGTAATAATGTAATTCAACTAGAACATTTTTATCGCAAGTTTTAATCAAACACAATAATTTAACGGATTTGTAAAATTGTCATGATAAAATTTAAAAGAAATAAGAAATTATTAACGTTCTCATCATTTTCAATAGTAGATATGTCAATTGTATCAATCATGATTATTATCATCCCTTTCGAGTGATAATCGACAACGCTCCTACAAATTGTGATAATCCGAAAGTTTCTGTAAATATCGTACGTTTTAACGCATGCATGTTAGACTAATTCCCTATGTATCAATATGAACTTAGATTCATTGCAATTAAAGTCTAGCACAAAAGCCCACTTTTACATGAATAATGTATTTACTTTAATGCGTGAAGCGTTCGCGTACGTAATTATTATGAATTACACAAACATTCGGTAGAGACCGACACCCACTAACGACTGTGATCAAGCCAAGCATGCAACATGAATCCATTTGAATCAAATAGTATTTATTATACCACGTATAGCATGTTACATATATGTGTACTCATAACCGCTTAAATTAACATTTAAACGCGCGTGGGAGCCGGGAGACACACAACGACAAGTTAAACAATGTAAGTAAGCAAACAAACAAATGATAAAGGCATGAATATTAGTAATAACAACTTCTAATATTCTAATGACCTTAATCTACCTTAACTATCACTAAATCACTATAAGTACAAGATTAGCACCTAATTAATCGAGATTAGCACCTAATGACCTAGACATCTAACACTTAACCACAAAAAGGAAAACGAAGAAGGGCCCCCCTTGGAACCCCTCATTTGGCCGGCCATCACACCTCTAGGGCCCCCCCTAACCCTTTTGGTGAATCAAGCAACCTTACTTACACAATCATGAACACCACACCCATTCATGCACACACCATTCTCCTCACAAGTTCACACACTTTGCTCCCTCCTTTCTCTCTCAATATCTACAGCCAACATCACCACCACCTTCCTCTCACTTTGTTTCCTAAACACACCACCATAAAACACCACAAACCACCATGAACCACCACCTCAAAACACAAAAATAACACACTTTAAGCATACAAACACCCACAAACACTTACACCATCACATTTCCATGGGTAAAACAAGCTAAACACAAGGAGTTGGAGCTAGAGAAATCTACATCAAGAAACAAAGTTCTTACTTATCTCAAACCTCCACTTTTAGAGCTTTATAAGGAAACTTTTCTAAGTATTTAATTTTATCTTTATGTTTATGCTAAGTATGTTCACTTACACAAAAATATATTTTAGAACACTTACTTCATCTTTTAAAATGTTAACTAGCAAGTTTTATAAAAATAAAATTTATAAACAAGTCAAGAAACTTTAAAAGTGTAAAATCATACATTATATACTTTAAATTTCTTAAACATGTAATAAACTCTCATGTATGTTAAAATAATTATCTTGAACTAAGAAACACAATAAACTTGTAAAAACATAAACTTTGTAGTTTAAAAGTTAGCTAAACATACTTTTGAGTGGAAAATGTCAAAAACAAAACTTAGAGGACTAAAAATGTAAGATCTGAGTTTTAAGGACTGAGATATTAAAAATAATGTATTTATGTATTAACGTGTTAAAACATGGATTTAAGTGTTAAAAACCAAACCTTTGTGGTTAGAAACCAAGAAAACTAAACTATGGGGCTAAAAGTGAAAAAATGGAAACTAGAAGGACCAAACTTGTAAAAACAGAAATTTTCGGACTTTGAACTTAAAAATCAGTAACTTAAGTGTATTTAAGCATAAACCATGACTTAGAACAATATTTAGTCAAACGTTAGTAACCCGAAATCTTGCGCTAGAAATGAAATAAATAAAAGTAAAGGGACTAAACATGTAAAAATGGGAACTCTTGGACCTGGACTGACCATATCAGTAACTTAGACTAATTTAATGTTAATGATGTTTTAAAACAATAATCATACGGTAAGACCCTAATAAACCGAACATTTCGCAAGAAACGACAAAAATGAAAGTAAAGGGGTTAAACCCGTACAAACCTAAACCCTTGGACCTGGGCTGTCCATATCAGAAACATACACATAAAATGATGTTAAGAATGATTTAAAATAATAATCATGTGATTAAACACATACAAACCAAAATATCATGCTATAAATGAAATAAACATAATTGTAGGGACTAAACGCGTACAAACTATAAGTTATGGGCTGAGATGATAAAAATCAGTAAGTACATAAATATAAAGTCTAATTTATAGTTTGGTGTATTAAAATCAAAGATTGTATAGTTTACAAGTCAACAAACCGAACTTTTGGTCTAAAAATGAGATAATTGAAACTTTAGGGACTAATAGTGTAAAATAAGAAAGTTGGGGACTATAAACTTAATAATATTAACTTAAGTGACCACTGGTAGAAACCATGATAAAATTTGTCGGGAATCTAAAGCACACGGTAGAAATCAAAGAAACCGAACATATTAACCGAAAATGACAAAATAGAAACAACAAGGACTAAAACCGCCAAGTGGGGAAACTTGTGGACTGATGTAAACCTTCTGTAAATCAGGGGACTTTATGATAAAAATATACTTTAGATATCATGATTAATATAAATGCCGAGAAACCGCAAAGACCGATTTTTTACAAATTAATTTTATATATATGCTACAAATCAATAATTAACATATTATATAGTGAATAATAATATGTTGAGGCCTTATACATAACTTGAACATTGTAGCAAAACTATAATTGATCACATCGTGTCGTATACACTCTAAGTGAAGTGAACACTTAGTATAGACGGTCTCTTAAAACGTCTACTGTTATTAATTTAACCTTACGCATTTAGGGCATAAAGAGATTTTATTGGGATCAAATACTTAAACTTGATTTGCTAGCATGCTCGAACTCAGTGAGTTCACAGCCCCTATTTTACTGTTTTAATACTTTCAAATGTTGGGGTGGAAAACATATAACTGATTTATGCGATTATTGGAAACTGACTTGTATCTTTATGGGAGCCTAAGTTCACAAGTTGTAGCATATAAGTCCTTTGCTTGCAATGACTATAACCATTAACTAGGTGACTCTAGCCACTAAATATACGGATAGTACTATCGGATTGACATCCCCCCCCTGTTCTTTGGTTAGTCGCGCTAACTAGCGACATTGTTTCGCAACGTGGATCGTATATTTACATTGTCCAAGGCAAAAAAATTGTAAAGTCGTGGATTGGTTATAGGCTTAGTTTCGGCATATTAACTCATTAGGCCTAGCTAGCCTTTGAGGGATCACATTCAATGTTTCAACATTTAAATAATCGTACAAGAGGCCTTCGATGCCACATATTAAATTACTGATGCATTATTATCAAACTGATTTACGATAGAGTCTTAAACCTGTGAATTCACTCAACAATTATGTTGACGTTTTAAATATGTTTTTCAGGGAATTAGCCATGCTGCGAGACCACATGCATTTTGGAACCGTACCTGCCCTGTAACTTAGGATGCCATCTTTTGAACAATGTACTTTTGTAAAACTGTGAAATTTATAATACTGCTTCTGACGCCTCGATAAGGCTGTAATGTTTGTAAAACTTTTAATGGCATCTTAATGTATTAGACGTTCTGCGATAACCATATGCTCTTGTATTATTTATTTGGA
Organism: Pseudognaphalium luteoalbum; assembly: GCA_963422505.1. Lineage (NCBI taxonomy): Eukaryota > Viridiplantae > Streptophyta > Magnoliopsida > Asterales > Asteraceae > Pseudognaphalium > Pseudognaphalium luteoalbum. Next base: position 4,163,140 of record OY730192.1, read on the forward strand.
TCGAGTCACGCCCCGCTTAATACTAATGCTTCCGCTAAACGAAATTACCGATTTTTGGGGTGTGACACAAATGTCCCAACCGCAAGGAACAAAAGGAGGCTTTTCTCGTTCTCAAGCACGAGCTTATCACTAAGATTTATAGTACATTAATCCACAGTCAACTTGCTATTGGATGATACCCTTTTAGAGATGTCGTGAACATGCATGAGAAGGGTTTAAATTGTAGATAGCCCCAATTCTACAATTTCAATTTCCTTTACCAATGTCCGATTACATTAATAAGTGACACCCATCTCTCGAGTGTCTCATAAGTCTTAAATAGGTTTCCATAAACATGTGGCATCCCCAATATCAAAGACCATCTCGAGCACTCAATTATATAGCGGAATTATACATCCATGATGTATAAATGAACTACATCCTTGAGATAGTTCCAATAACGGCCATTTGTGGTCAATAGCCCAGTAAGTGCTCACGGTCCATTATCCGATTATAAAACTTAGAACAATGAACAAAATCGTTCTAAAGTTTTATTAAATAGTTAACAAAACTACTTCTATCTTGAGTAGTAGACCGTTTAACATATGTTAATTAATTTCCCAAAAAGGTACCGAACCTTACAATTTGAATATAATATATAGTCAAACCAATGTGTTTGAATTATATTCTTAAACAACACATGTTCATGGGAGTTGTACATTTCTATTTCTTTCAGAAACTATACGACCCCTCCCTCAAAGTGTCATCACCTTTCTAGAGGGTTTGATCATTAATATAACTAGATCCAAAACTACACACAAGAGTAGTTGCCCCAAACATCACAAACCATCCTCGAGTATCAATAGTCCTACAAGGATTATATACCCTGAGATAGTTCCTAAAGTAGCTTCATCGCTTTTGTGGTGTAAACTTCAGGACTCCCCAGTTCTTGACATCCACAAACTCAAATTCACGTTTTATTTTGAAGTGCAATAAGGATTCCTAGTTTTAAGCTAAACGTTAAATTAATGTAAATCCAACATTAATAACCCACATAGCAAAATTATTCAAACCGGATAATAATTTTGTTATCCAACCTTGTACAGACTTCATGTGCATTATAAATGATATAATAATCTTATGTTCACATAAACCATATCCACATTATCCAAGTCCTTAAATTTGACAGGATGAATAGACAATCAAATCGTGATATACTTCTAACAATAATATCTTGCAAAAACTAACAATAATATCTTGCAAAAACTAACAATTTGTTTGAGCGACCTTTTTAATAATAATGATAGTGGCTTCTAAAATATTAATACCCTTTCAAAATAATGGGTTTTTAAAACGTAAACATACCAAGTTTACAATTAGATCCAAAGAATCCATATTAAGACACCTACTGCATGAAGATTAATAAGATCCAACTTTGGTCTCATGGGGTCACATGGCTACGGTACACACCATTGAAAAATGGTTTTAAAATCAGTCCCATCCTTTAGTTTAATGAACTAAATTGCTTTAAAACATGTTATGTACCGATTTTAAGCATATACGAGATATTGAAAATTCTATTTCGATCAAATCTGAAATCTAAGCATGTTTCAGATGACAACTTCGTTCAGAAATACAAAATTATGTTTTACCAAAATCGTAGTAGTCCAAATCAATTTAGTATTTTGATCCGTACAAAAATTATATAATATGCTCAAATTTTGTAGTAAAACTGGGTCATAACCAACTGTTTAAACTTGCAAATAGCTAGCTTTTCATGGCCCTAAGCTTTCAGAATTATTTGACTACTTCAAAATAACTTATAATTGTACCAATATATGGTATTAAAATAGTTGTACAAAGTTGTATGATAGAACTTATAAAATAATGGATACGCTTCACAATTAAACTAACTAACGATATCCAAAAAGTGTTTTTTTTAACACTATGACCATAAAAGAATCCTATTAATTCCTGTTGTTTCAATCTTTGACTAAACAAGCAAAGATATTCATACTAAAAATGTGAACTCGTATAGTTTTAGAAAACAAAATTTAGTTCAAATTCATATTTTAAAACAAATCCATTCTTAATTAACAAATATGTCGGCAAACCAATCCGAGTTTGACGACTACTTTCCAATCCACCCAATCCGTTAAACAAAAGATTTGACCACCATGATCAAAGAAAATCTAACAGCTTCGGTTCATAGTATAATAATTATTATACGCGTTTCTTTTCTCGATCTTTTTAATCGAAGAATGATTATCAAATCTTAGTTGTGCACAATTGTTTTGTTTCATTCACTTCTCAAAAATCAACAAGTACGAGTAATATTTATTGGTACAAAACCTTATATATAGACATGCACTCCACTTATTAATCATGAGGTATATCAATCTTGTTTCATGAAATCCGTTTATCGAAAGAAACAATTCAGAGTTTCTATGAAACTTATTCGGGTAACAATTAAAAAATCTGTTTTAAGTTTGTAGAATAAATATATTATACCCGAATATAATTACAATATATTATTATTATTTATAATTTGTAACTCAATATAATTACAAATAAATATAAACAAAATAATATCAACAAAACGAATATGAAACAATTAAAAGTAAAACACATAAATACAAGAAATAAGTAAACGAAACTTATCTTAAGAAGACCGAGGCCCGTGTTGGACACGGTTCCCTTAAAACAGATTCGTCGTCTACACGTCGTCTGTTCCCAGGATACAACAGCCGAAGCAGTAGTACTGCCGGACTTGACTAACACTGCCCAAGATTTCATCCGAGAGTACTAACATCTCCTTTAATGAATAAGGTTGTAATTTTTGTGTGTGTATCTAGAATAGAGCCTAGACACATCTATTTATAGTTTGGTTGGTACCTCTAGGTTTGGTTCACCAACCGATGTGGGACAAACTCAAACCCACTAAACTATACATCCAATGTCTGAATCGATATCTCATTCATATTATCTCCGATTTGGACACATAATATCTCATATCGAAGCTCTCATCAAGGAGGACACAAATACGTAAACAAATATCTATATGTACTACGCATACATATAAAATTATGTGTCCAAAGTTAGTAAAAACTCACATGGTTTCACTAAATTTTCCAACATCAACTACCTTTTTTTTGTAACAATTCGGTAAAGTCCGTGTATATATATATATATATATATATATATATATATATATATATATATATTTATTTGTGGCCCACGGCCATATAAAGATAACCCAAAGTAGTCGTTAACAAAACTTTTAAAAACTTTCAATAATTAACATAAATTTTCAAATTCATATAAATTTTATAAAATTTACACTTAGACATGTAGAAATTGAATAACGGAGAAAATATCGGTAGACATTTAGTAAAAGAAAATAATATTTATAAGGATTTTACTAAAAATAGCTCTTGGGGCTTTATATAAGAAACTCAAATGTGCTAAATTGATGTAAAACATGTCATTTTTATTCATAATTGTACTCAATAAACTTAAATTTTGCATTGAATAAACTCAAAGTTTCCTTTTAAAAAATAAATATTTGATGATATTTTAGATTATAAAAGGAATACTTGAGTATAATAAATACATTTGAGTTTCTTATAAAAAAACCCTTAGGCTTTAAGACTTTGTTTAGCAAAACTCTATTTATAATAATAAATAAATGAATCTATAATATATTATATATTTTTTGTATGATATTATCAATTAAAATGAGACTCAATTAATCAATTATGTTCCTCTATTTTAATCAGAATATCATAACTTAAAGCCTTTATTTTAATTAAACAATCCACAACATGTGTATATATACAAGTTTAAAATCTAGTTTTCACATACATGAAGTAAGCTTGCCAGCACACTTTAAATAAAATCTTTGTGCAAAATATTTTTATATAATCGTGCAAAGCATAATGACTTTGTATTGCGATGCTTAACGCAAAACGGCCCGCTAATGAATAACATTTAACATCCACCAATATTGCAAATATTTGTCAATATATATTTTGTAAGAGTAAATTACATTATTCGTATATGTGATATGTAGTCCATTTCACTCACGATCTTGGAGTCGAATTTTGTTTCTTCCAGATTTATTCTTTTAATCTGGATGTTTCATTTAACATTCAGTCCCTTAATTAAAACATTAAAAAGTCTTAAATTTTTTAAGTGTAGATGAGATTATGGACAGAGCGAAATGAAAGATGAGATTTCAAACCTGAACCCATAAAAAATGGCTCAACGACTGAGATTTAAATTTAGGACATACCATATAGAGGGGAGTAATTTACTCATTTTGCAATAGAATTAAGTATATGAAAATATTTTTAGAGTATATAAATTTCTGATATAAAATAATACGTGATCGTTGTTTCTTCCAATGATCATACAACGTATATAAAACCAAAATGTCAATTTACTTGGGCTTTATTTCTTCATAAATTATGGCTAATGTGTTGTAGAAAAAGAACCACCTAGCCACCACTAGACACCCATAACATATATTGCCATATTGGTTATGGACAAAAACAATTTAATATGTAAAAGAATTAGTTTTCATGAGAAAAAGTATTTTTTCATAACAAGTAATGCTACACAAACCTACTTACATAGATTTAAAGTTGATAATTTAATATAATTTTTTAATTGGTTGTATTTTATTCTCTCTTCATTTTTCAAACCAACAAATCACATGTTTATGTAATATTTAATCCTAAAAATTTAGACCTACCAATAACTTTCGTGTAATAAAGATTAGTTTTTCGTGAGAAAACAAAATCAATAATTCATGAGAAACAATCACAACAAGTTTGAATTTATTTTATAAGTAAAATATGGTAAACGTGACGTGATTAGTTCAAAATTACGATCACTCATTTTTCATTTGAAGTGTTCATTTTTAACCATCGACATATGAATCATCAACTATATTTCTTATTAATCAAATACGTTGTAACATTTTTGCCAATAAAATTTCTTTTATTGGTTATTACTGATTACACTAAATTGATATTTGAGATAACTCAACATACTCAATAGATATATTAGTAATAATAAATGTGTCAGATTTAGTTTTAGTTAATTTTACGTGTCATTTCATACTTGCACAAGACATAAAGTATAGATTTAACAATAACTATTATTAATAATACTAAATTATTTCTAGTGACGCTACCTTTCTTCTTCTCCATCGGTGAAATCAGACACAGTTTGATCAGCCACAGACACACACCAATTTTTTTTTGTCTAAAATTCATCTTCCAATATGCATTCAAATCATCTTCTTCTGGAAGAACCAATCAGGATGGCTTCCATCCTCGAACCCTCTAAACCTGTCAGTCATCTCACTTACCTCCTATCTCTTTATTTTATTTAATCAATTAAATCACTTTCTTATCATATTAATTCTGTTGCTTTTGATCACCGTTATAGAGTTTTTTTCCTGCGATGACCAAAATCGTCGGAACCCTAGGGCCTCGCTCTCGATCTGTTGACGTCATCTCGGGTTGCCTTAAAGCTGGCATGTCTGGTATGTTTAAATTTACTCCTTTTCTTTCTTTATTCATTTGATTTATTGATATTTCTAATGTAGTTTTGAAATCTGTCTGCATATTTGTATATATAGGGTAAATCACACGAAGTTTTAACTTAACTTTTATTGTAATTGAGTTATTTTGATCAAGTTAATGTGCTTGATTCTGTTAATTTGAAAATTGAAGGTGTGTAATTTTTTGGATGTTAAAAAGGGATTTTATTTGTAACGGAACCCTACAACCGTCGAAAAAACATTATTTTGGTGTCATGATGCTTCAGAAGGTAAAAGAAAAATCTTTCTTGGTGGTAAAAAATTTAGGTACCGTACAAATTGATAACAAAGGAGTCAAGAAGTTCGGTAAAGTTGTGTACGTGTAGTGTCATTTACCCTTGTATATAAAACAATGGTTGTAGTAGTAAAAAAGTTATAATTCTTGTCCATCTTGAAGTCAGACAGATAACTTTGTTTGATAGCTAGAGTAATGGTGTGATTATAAGTAAGATGACAACTTGCATAGGATTTTTTATTTTATTTGCTCAAACGGATAGTGAGTTGTTGTTTATGTGATGATATGCTTGTTGTGGAATGTGGCAGTTGCTAGATTTGATTTTTCATGGGGAGATAGTGAGTATCATCAAGAGACTTTGGAGAATTTGAAGAATGCTGTCAAGACCACTAAGAAGCTCTGTGCTGTATGTTCCTTTTTTTCAAATCATTTATTTATTATTATAAAGATGATTAATTTCCTACCGAGAGTAAATGTAGGTCAAAAGACGTAATTCAAAATTTATGATGACGTGGATAGATTTCTTGCTTATTAATTACATGTGCGCTATTCAGGTGATGCTCGACACAGTTGGTGCTGAGATGCAGGTTGTCAATAAAAGTGAGAATGCCATTTCACTTCAACAAGATGATGCAGTCACTCTGACTCCCAATGAAGGTCAGGAAGCTACTTCTAAAGTGCTGCCAATCAACTTCGCTGGGTTAGCTAAGGTCAGTTGCCCCATTTTTCTCATCAACGGTAGTAATTTAACTTCACAAAATAGACTAATGTGACATGGGTAGTACTGTAGTAAGCAAAGATAATAGGGTGTTGCAGTTCTAGAATATGACCATTTAGTCATTTACAAAAGGGTCAAGTGTATTAAACTTTACCCAAAATGTATCTTACAAAAAGCTGTATTTTGTGTACTCAAACTCTCAATTCTTGTTATTCTCTGCATCCGAAGACCTCTTCATCAGGTAACCAGTGCCACGGAATAGGTTTACCAGCTATAAGAGGTTTGATATATATATATATATACAATAGTAATAAACTAAGAAGAAAGGTTGATACATACAATAGAAAGCTTTGTTAGTTACGTACAATAGAGTTTTGGGTAAAGTTTTTTACATTTTCAGACACTTAACTATACAAAAACGACCCCGAGTTTCGGTACGTGTTACTTCGCAAGCAGCTACTTCCCTCCCTATGATCTGCTTAAGACGTAAATGTTGTGTGCATATTCTTAGGAAGTTATTTTGAGAGTTTCTATGGTCGCACCTTTTCTCAATGAAAGTGTTCATATTGTTTTTGCAGGCTGTCAAAGCAGGGGACACCATTTTTGTTGGTCAATACTTGTTCACAGGAAGTGAAACAACTTCTGTCTGGTTAGAGGTAAGAGCAAAATTGTTTATATCTTATAAAAACAAACATGACTGTTGTTATCTAAATAAAAATTACTTTTTTTTTCTAAACGTAGTATGATTGTTTATGAATTGGCTTTGAGATGGGCAGGTTGACAAAGTTGAAGGGGTTGATGTAGTTTGCAAGATAAAAAATTCTGCAACATTGGCTGGGGCACTGTTCACTTTGCATGCTTCTCAAATTCATATCGATCTACCTACTCTGACTGATAAGGATAAAGAGGTGAGAATTTTAACAAGATATCATTTTGTTTTTATAAGATTGCATGATTATATAACTTGCTTTTGAGAATTGTCAATTAGAAAGTTAACCGGCTGGTCCCCATTCATGACCTTTAAATTAGAACTTAAAATAGTGTGTTTAGTGACTGCTATATCTATTTTCAGAACATTAGTACATGGGGAGTGCGAAACAAAATTGACTTTCTCTCTTTATCATACACTCGGCATGCACAGGATGTTCGTGAGGTAAGTATGCTGTTACGTTTGTTGCTGTAGCTATTTTGTTGATGCTTATGTACTATTGTTTTTCTTTACATTTTGTTAATAATTTTATTTGCAATTACAGGCCCGTGAATTTCTTTCCAAACTTGGTGATGTTAGTCAAACTCAAATATTTGCAAAAATTGAAAATGTTGAGGTGATTGTCTTTAATATAAATTTTTTTCTACTTTTTCTTGACTAGATGTATCTATTGATATCTTCATTTTCTTGATAGGGTTTAACTCACTTTGATGAGATCTTGCAAGAGGCAGATGGTATTATCCTTTCTCGTGGAAATCTTGGCATTGATCTTCCGCCAGAGAAAGTGAGTTCTATTACTTTCGTTTTGATTCGAATCCCAAAAATATATGAAAAATGAAAGAAACTGTTGATGGAAGTTATATACGGAGTATATATATATATATATATATGTATATATATATTTGTGTTCATGAACTACCTTGTCTAAAAAATCTTTTATCAGGTGTTTCTATTCCAGAAAGCTGCTCTTTACAAGTGTAACATGGCTGGTAAACCAGCTGTTGTTACACGTGTTGTAGATAGCATGACTGACAATTTAAGACCAACACGTGCAGAAGCAACTGATGTTGCTAATGCTGTATTAGATGGTACGTTGCATGTTTCATCTGTAATGGTTCGTTCATTTGTAATCATATCTTATTTTCCATATTTCTGCCTATTTTAGGGTTGCAAACAGTTTAAGTGTGTTGGTCTTGATATGATCTTTAACAGGTGTGGCAAGTTGGGTAGGACAGTCAGGTTAATTAACATGTCAAAATTGTCGACCAATTACTAACAATTTTTTGTACTTTTTATTTAATAAATAATGTATCTATTGTTTTTAATATAGTGAATCTGAAAATTCCATGCTTTTGATTACAAATTGTATGAGTTTCGACCCCTTTGATCAGTTTTCTTTTAAGTCTATTCTGGTTGCTTAACCCATTAGAGATTAAACTTAAACACAACACAAATCAACCCACTTGTAAGTTACTGGATGTTTGCCACTTCCGATATCGAATCATGCCTTAATTGAAGCCTCTTTTCAACTTCTATGTTAAGTTGGTGGTGCCCATTGGAGCTTCTTAGAGATGGCAAAACTGGAGAATTGGGTCACAAGCCTGAATGGTTATGTTTTTAATAATTGCAACCTCATTCAGCCCAATTTCACATAAAGGGTTGAGCTTGCCATATCTCTAATCCACTTAACCTCACCAGAATGGGTTCGTTAGGTGGCGGAACTTGAAAGACCATATTGAAGGAGTCAATTGGTTTTTTTTTTGGAGGGGCCAAATATATTTTATGCTAATTTGTTTTATTAGAACATCAAAATTTATGCTAAGATTAAATAATTTTATGGGGGCCAGGACCCACCCCTGCGCGCTATATCTTACGCCTTTGGGTTCATTTTAAGCTGTTTCTTACAATTCTTACTGCTTGTGTAAACATGGATCCTTATTTTATTGAATCAAAATATTGCAGGAAGTGATGCGATTCTTCTTGGTGCCGAGACCCTGCGTGGGTTATACCCTGTTGAAACAATATCTATTGTTGGTAAAATCTGTGCTGAGGTAATGTTTTATTTAACAGGCACGCATATCCATTCCGAGTTCGCTAAGTAATCGGTAGACAAACTTTGTTTTAATCTGGGGGTACTGCACTACTGCATGTTATCTCACTTTAATGTTTAAACAAACGAACACTCAGATATATTTGGTAGCATGTTAGTCATTGTAGCGTGGGTAGATATGGTTTATCCGCATGTACTGGACTACTGGCTTCTATGTGCTGTCGCTGTCATGAGATGAGGAGGTGATTTTAATTCATTGTAATTTTATTGGGGCAATATGATTTTATTTCAGAAGTTAAAACCTGTATAAGAAATGACCCATTTCACCCCAGAACAGTATTCAGTGGTTGCTCCAACTCACCAGACCGGACCATCTTAAAATGTCTACTTATAAGCCAAATAATTTCTGCCGGTTGTGCTTACGTTTTCTTATAACACTAGTGTATTGAGGGCACAATTTTAAGGCTATGTTTGAATACTTGCAGGCGGAGAAGGTTTTTAATCAAGACCTTTACTTCAAGAAGACTGTCAAATACGTGGGAGAACCAATGACTCACTTGGAATCAATTGCTTCATCTGCGGTATTCGATTTTTTTTTCCGGTTGAGCTAACAGAGTTCGTTGGTTTTGTTAGAGTAACCTGATCAATATATTTGATGTAATTTATAGGTTCGTGCAGCTATCAAGGTGAAGGCATCTGTTATTATTTGCTTCACTTCTTCTGGAAGGGCTGCAAGGTAAAATGTACATTTTTGTCCACTTATGGGGAATGTTTGTATTTTATATTTGTCCCCGTGTTTAGATATGGGTCTTGGGTTCTCTAACAAGTGTTGCTCGCAAAGGGTTAGTATGATAATAAATAATGTGCGTAGGTTGCTTACAGAAACTTCATTGGAAAGAAAATCTAACCTTTTTCTAGTGAAGTGATTACTAGATTTTTCATGCAATTGAATACCCTTCAGAGACTAATCAGATGGCTATCAACCAGTTTGACCCATTTTCTGTTTGTGAAATCCTTTAGCCTACTCATTTTACTCTTTAAATTTTTATAAGTGAGCTCTTTGTTGCAACCTTTACTCTAGAAAGCTTTTCCATCTGTAAGTAAATGTATCTCTAATATGTTAATCAATTGCAGATTGATTGCTAAGTATAGGCCAACAATGCCAGTCATATCAGTTGTGATTCCAAGGCTAAAGACGAATCAATTACGATGGAGTTTCAGTGGTGCATTTGAGGTACAGTTTGTTATATTTAAATGCCCACAGCCCACATTGTTCAGTGTTTTCAACTGTTCATGATTTCATATTCTCTATTAGGTTTCATGGTATGACAATGCTCTAATGCCCTATTTTTCTGTGTAAATAAATCTCCAGGCAAGACAATCACTTATTGTCAGAGGTCTTTTCCCCATGCTTGCTGATCCTCGACACCCTGTAAGTTCTTACTGCCATCTGTTTTTTCCCCAGGTCGAAAGCACATTTAAATCTTATTTTCCTCTTCCCAAAAGGGTAAAAAAAAATCATTACAGTTGATTTGAAATCTGGATTCAAATTTTGATATGATGTTTTAGGTTTGAGCTATTATACTACTATATATATTTATCTTCGGCTCTCTGTTTATATAACTTAGGGAGAATGAAGATGCAAATGTTGGTTGAATTTGGTCTAGTGTTTTAATAATGGTATCCGGTCCCTTGGTTTTAGCTTTTAGAATTTTAACAAAAAGAGAAATGACAATAGGACATAAAATACACAACGTCCTTCACGTTTGACTCTTTGAGTTTCAAATTGCTCTTATGATTTAGCTGTTATAATCTTGTTCTTGATGATATAGTATTATAGTCGTAATACTATTACTATTATACAATTGCAATACTTCTTTTTCATCTTCCAAGTTAAACAGAGAAAACCCAAGTGATGCTTAAATGTCATAAATTTGATTCGCTTTTCTTAATATATAGTAACTTTCGGTGAGATACTAACTCAAGTTTGCATAGTTGTACACGAGTGATCATTGCCAGAAACTAATGACACTGATTTTCCTTCACAAGTGTTTACTGTTCTATCAAATTCGAGTGCATTATCTGTATTTAGTTATTCATAAAGGAAACATCTTGCATTTTAGTGTTAATTTTAATATTTTTTATTCTGAACGATGATGGTAGTTCATCTACTTGTATATCTGGGTGGGCACATGCTCAACCCTTTCATTCTTCTCTCGGATATATTTTTATTTGTTTGACCCATTAGAGACAAAACTGACCCAAATTAACCCTTTAAAGTAAGCATGCTCGACTTGCCAACTCTGCTTAGAACAGTTGTTCATAGATTGAATTTATCCTTGACACACTAGTTAACCTACTACATTACTTTCAGGCGGAATCTACAAGTGCAACAAATGAGTCAGTCCTAAAAGTTGCACTTGATCATGGGAAGACCTCAGGAGTGATCAAGTCACATGATCGAGTTGTGGTATGTCAAAAAGTGGGAGATGCTTCCGTTGTTAAAATTATCGAGCTTGAAGATTAGATTGGTACCATCTTCCCGCTATGTTTTTATTCTGCATTTCATATCCTAATTTTGGAAGTAGGCGTTGGATATATCGCCACCAACTCCAAAGGAAATTTTTATGTTATCAACAGTTTTACGCATAACACGTGTCTGTAAAACCAGGCTTAATGTCAGTTAGGATATTAGGGCGCCTTGAAAATCAATTGTCTTGTAATTTAATAAAATTAGCTTTCAGTGCTAAGGTTGCATTTTGTGGGTCTTATTCACTCTTATCTTTAATATCATAGATGTCGGATATGCATGATTTTGACAGGGTTTACGTTTTCTTTTACATTGTATAACGAAGAGTAAGTAACAAAACGAAGTTCCTGATGGATCATACCTAGAATATTATCCAACTAAATTGTACTTTTCTTTGAATCAATTAAAATTTCCATATTTACATCTTATTATTGGATGTAATCAGTTTAGTATCAAAATTGTGACACAAGTACACATAGGTTGAAAATAATGATCTTATGTTTAGTCCCGTATATACGTGCGATTGTACACATCAATATCGAGAAGTCTATATAGCAATAGCAAGACATTGTAAAACAAAATATCGCAAATGTTTCGAAACAAAAAGATTAGCATTTGATCACATATTGAATTCAGATGAGTTTAAAACTCAACTAATTTTACATATATTAATATATAGTATTTTATAACCAGTTAGATTGAAAGCTGGCATAAACTTTACTTCACATCAACTGCTTAGACTTCGTAATTTTATTCATAGGCTCCGTAGTAAAAAAATTTATTTCTTCATAAAACCATCAACCTTAATAATTGATTAAAAGTGGATGAGAATCTTGACACAATCCGGCTTCTTCAATATCTTGAATGCTTCATGTATATTCTCCAATTGTATTTCATGTGTTAAAAGCTCATCAAGTTCTATTTTCCTGCATTTTCATTAATATTCTTATCAAATAATTAAGCTATTGAGTATCCATACAAGTTATAGGTTAACGACTTATTTGAGCTAAATAAGTTGCTAAAGCCAGACTTATTCGAGTTTATAAGCTGATAAGTTATAAAACGTGTTCTAAATAAGCAAACATGACCATGAAACAAGTCAAATAACCCCTTTGTAATTTAAATCTGGATCACCTTATTCATGCATTTGTGGAGTAAGATGGGAAGATCAGATCTAGTTTTTACGCCACCGAAAATTGTCCCCTTCAAAGTCCTACCATTCAATAGTGTTAAGCTACTAATTGCCACATTATCTGTTCCAGCTCCTTTTGATACTGCTGTACCAACTCCCTGCAAGTTAAATCATCAAATAATTAAATTAAAGAAGTTAGAGAAGATTGTTCTATAAAAAGATTGATTTATGTTTACGATTTTGGAGGACTTGAAGGATTCATTCAACAATGATGGGACGCCGGATGCCAGTGCATTCGAAGCAGTAGTCAAGGCCTAACCCATTAGTGATATCTTTCACCATATCTGAGACTGATCGATTAGGATGATCATCCGGGTTGATGAAATCGGTCATCCCAAACACCTTTCCTTTCGCGGACTTGTTTTCATTTACATCCCCTCCTATTATTTTTGACGCCCCTTGCATGTGTGCTCCTTTTATTGCCTGAATTCATTGCATGCACTCGTTTAGATTGATCAATTACCATCAGATAATAATGTATAGAAATATTATATCAACATAATAAATTAGCATATGACACATATTGTATCAACATAATAAATTACATGTGTTCAATTGCTGAAACGTATCTATCAGGCAGTGACATATGATACATAAAAAATATTATATCAACATAATAAATTAGCTTAGAAATAGACTTATTCATGATATCTTGACACATGATAAATTCAATGAAAAATGTGATTAAAGATAGAGTATTAAATATGTGTCATGTATTAGATCTATAAGATTAGGTTCATTTATTAGTCTATTTATTATGAGAAAAGATAGATAAATCCAATTAAATAGTTCAAAATAGGTAAACCAACTAGAGGTCATGGCAATTTTTACGAACAAATTAATATTATAAGAGAGAAATAATTTAATATATCAACCAACTAGTGAATTACTCCTACTATTGGATCAATTTACATATGCTTATATATCGTTATATATTCATTTACTTTAAATTATATTAATCAACACAAAATTCTTCAATCTAGTGAAAAATGTATTGATGGAAAACTTGTTTATTTGTTAAAGTTTAGTTGATACCCCTAGACCAACGGCGCCAAGACCAAAAACTGCTACACTGGAACCTACAGAAACTTGTGTTTCTTTCCAAGCAGCACCAAAGCCGGTGGTGAAGCCACATGAGAGGAAACACGCATCTTGGGGTCAATTTTGAGCACATAATTGATGTCCATGACCGTGTATTCAGACCATGTGGAACAAGTTACATAGTGGTAGATGATTTCGCCAGTTCTAGCAATGGACATCCTAGAAGTACCATCACTCATGAGGCCGTCGAAACTAACAGGGTAAGTATGGCACAAGTTACTACTTCCGGATTTGCAGTTTACACACTGTCCACATTCTCCCAAGTATAGTGGAATCACAAAGTCGCCTGCCTACTTTCAACCCGGTATTCACGTCTTTCCCTATGCTTTCGACCACCCTGCACATACGTTAAATGCGCAATCATACATATATAAACTGAGGAATTGTTATTTGCATATTGTATATAGTATTCTTACCCAACACCTTCGTGTCCTGGAATTAGAGGAAAGAGAGCCTACGAAAAATGTCAGTCAAAAGTTAAAACTATATAAGGTTAAAACTTAAATGCTTTGCTTTAGGTGGTAAGCTGGCCAAAGCCCCAAAACACAAAATTAAAAGTAAAAAAATAACCCCTAATCTTTTTACGATAAGCAGATCCCATATGCAATTGTTTGTTATTACAAGTATTTCGGTTCCTAGAATCAGACAAATGACGTACACAATACTTCAATTTTCGGTGTAGATAATTCATAGTCCATTCTAGTAATTTTAAATATTGCCAAATATATCTTTACTCCTTTACGTTAAAAGAAAACCACAGTGCAAATTGATTAAGTTAATTGAAATCCCCAAATTCAGATTAGGTATTAGTCATGGAATATACTAAATTTAAGCCTGATTTCTATAAAATGTATCGAATTCATTTTAGTCTAATATGTATATTGGATTTTCAGTTATGGTCTATAGAGTGTATTTGACATGTTATTGCTTGTAACCGAGGACGCGACACCTTTTTTTATGAGATATCAATGACTGTCATATGACATGACGAATTATATGGCTATCATGTCAGCAATAGTACCGACTAGTAGAGTCATCAGATACACATAATAAACCAAAATTGCAACTTTCATACAAACACTAGATCAAAATGAAGTTGAAAATACACTACAAAAGTCGAGCTAAAGCTCAAAGTTAGTTAAATAGCGATAGGCACAAAAAGAAAAGATAACTAAGAAATGGGTGGAAGATAAGAAACATACGGATGGAAAACCATTGCAACATAAGATGTCGTTATGACAAATGCTAGCACACAACATTTTGATCCTAACTTCCGATGCTTTTGGTGGATCCACCAATATGTCTTCCACCATAGGCACCCCACCAAGCTCACGTACCACTGCGGCTGCATTCACTCGAATTCGATATATTAGCTACAACAAAATATCACTTAAAAATAATTAATATGCATCCTTAAATCTAATTACCATTACAAGTAAGGATAGGAGGTGTCTTGTGCCATTTTAAGGAATTTAATTGACGTGTAATGATTTGTAGTGATGTTAAGGTTCAATATATACTTGTATCGATCTATAACATGCAATAGGAGAGTTGGTTTAAGAGGATGAGCAAATGGAAATTATTTAAAATGTTTGCCTTTTGTTTAAATTCAATATCTCAAATGGCCGACATTTTATTATCAAGTCACGGGCGGTCTAATAAGGCACAGAAGCCTTTAAGTCTTTAACAATAATTGGTTATTTATGGGAGTTGTCAACCAAAGCATTCAAGGGTATCTTTAATTATTTTAGTATATGAAAATAATAATTGATAAAAAAAACCATTATTATTATAATATATTTTTCTTTGAGCCTATATAAAATAAAATTTGAAAAATACATTATTACTATATATGTTTTGTTAGCCTATGTAAGTGAAGAGTAGATTGGATGAATGGTCGTACACACATTATTATTGTTAGTTTGTGTTTCGTTTGTTACATTTTTTTTTTAAAAAGCTAAATTATATAAATATACAAGATGACAAGGAAAAAACCTCAAATAAAAAGAACTCCAAGATGATCGAGAAACCACAATAAAAGGAACAATCAAATAAAAACTACTCCACCAAATTAAACCATTTCAATTTTCAAGTGAGATTTGAAGTACTCCATAATATATTTGGTGTATGAAACTTTACAAAATATGTTTAATGTACGTAGCGCATTATAGCTTATATACAGTGCATATGAAATAACTTTTCAATGTTTATTTACTTATTTTGACAGCATATAAATAAATAAGTAAGGGATACCTACTTATTTTATAAGTATACAAGTGTTTTAAAATAATCAAACTCAAACATCATCTCAAACAAATAATCTTAAATGTCTCATTGTAAGTAACATTGATCGCATATTCAATTGATACGAGAGTTTAAAACTTAGCTATGGTATTATAACCAGTAGGATCGGAAACTGGCATAAACTTTATTTGACTTTTATACTTTTATCCATAAGTTCCATAATATATATAAAAAAATTGTATAATTATTTCTTCATAAAATCATCAACTTTAATAATTGATTAAAAGTTGATGAGAATCTTGACGCAATCCGGCTTCTTCAATATCTTGAATGCTTCATGTATATTCTCCAATTGTATTTCATGAGTTAAGAGCTCATCAAGTTCTATTTCCTGCATATTCATCAATATTCTTATCAACAGTTATTAAATGATATAGTTCCGTAAATTGAATAAAATTTTAGTTGGGTTAGCTTATTTAATTTGCACACCTTATTAAGTTATCATTGTATGATTAACTATAAGAACAATATTATATATTATGAGTACGTATCCACACAGGTTATAGCTTAACAACTCTGTTTTCTATCTTAACCTACGACACCACATTAAGAATATTGGTGTTCACTATTTCATGGGAATAAGCCAGAGGTACGTAAAATTCTCCCTAGGAATTTAAAACTTAGGGTTTGTGGTTTCATGATGTATTAAACTTTATATCTTTTACGGAGTACTTTACTATTGTATCAATTAAACTTTGTAAACTTCTGTTTTATGTATTCAACTTGCATATATCGTTTATTGTATATAAACTTTTCTTTTTGGGTAAGATGGGAAGATCACCCTATTGATGCATTTTTGGAGTAAGATGGGAAGATCAGATCTAGCTTTTACGCCACCGAAAATTGTACCCTTCAAAGTTCTGCCGGTCAATAAAGTTAAGCTTTTGATTGCCACGTTATCTGCTCCAGCTCCGATTGATACTGCAGTACCTAATCCCTGCAAGTTAAATCATCAGATACATTCTAAGAAATTAGTGAAAATATATATAGAGTTCTATTAAAGGATTGATCGATGTTTACGATTTTAGAAGACTCAAGGGCTTCATTTAACAATGATGGGACACCAGTGCATTCGAAGCAGTAGTCAACGCCTAACCCATTAGTGATTTCTTTCACCATATCGGAGACTGATTGATTAGGATGATCATTTGGATTAATGAAATCGGTCATCCCAAACACCTTTCCTTTCGCGGCCTTCTTTTCATTTACATCCACCCCTATTATTTTTGACGCCCCTTGCATGTGTGCTCCTTTTATTGCCTGAAAAGTATTGCATGCACTCATTTAGATTCATCGATTATTATAAGACAATGTACCTCATGTGTTCAATATGACCCCTAGCATTACTTGAAATTGAAATGTATCTATATATAACATATCAGGCAGTCACAAACTACCAAATAAAAAATTATATTAGCCTACGTAATTAATTAGTAGTGTGGAAATAGACTTATTTCGGTACTCAATATATAATTATTCAATCTAGTGAGAAACTGAAAAATGTAATTATGGGAATAGTGTTAATTTGATACCCCTAAACCAACAGCGCCAAGGCCAAAAACGGCTACACTGGAACCGACATGCACTTGTGTTTCTTTCCAAGGAGCGCCAAAGCCGGTGGTAAAGCCACATGAGAGGAAACTAGCATGTGGGAGATGTATCTTTGGGTCAATCTTGAGCACGAAATTGATGTCAATGACCGTGTACTCAGACCATGTGGAACAGCTAATGTGGTGATAGATGAGTTCGCCAGTTCTAGCAATGGACATCCTAGACGTACCGTCACTCATGATCCCGTCCAAATTCATAGGGTAAGTATGACACAAGTTAGTCTTTCCTGATCTGCAGTTTAGGCAGTGTCCACATTCTCCCACATATAGTGGCATCACAAGGTCCCCTACTTTCAAACCCGTGTTCACGTCTTTCCCTATGCTCTCGACCATCCTGCACGTATAGTATAGTACCCTAGCATGTTAAATGCTTGATAGATTTATCTACATATTGCATCTAATTATATACTTACCCAACACCTTCATGTCCTGGAATACGAGGAAACAAAGGCTGCAGAATGTTCATATAAACTATGGTCAAATACCTTGTTTAAGTAACAATTAAGCTAGCCCAAAGCCAGAAAAAATACTAATACATACGCGATTGGTTCTAAATTTATCATCCATTTTATTAGTGGTTTAACATTTGCCAAAATAAGTACATCAAATCTAAAAAACTGACATGGCCTGGAAATTATTTTCACTAAATGAACATTTCACAATTAATAAGAGTAGAAATCTCATCGTCATACTAAGTAAAAGCTCTGAGATGATTAGTAACAAAAGCTATATATATATATATAGACACGCATGAGTAGAAAGATAATTAACATGACGAAAAATGGGAGGAAGATCAAAAACATACAGAGGGAAAACCGTTGCAACATAAAATGTCGGTGTGACAAATGCTAGCAAACAGCATTTTGATCCTAACTTCCGATGATTTTGGTGGATCCACCATTATCTCTTCTACCATAGGCACCCCACCAAGCTCACGTACCACTGCGGCTGCATTCACTCTCAATTCGATATATCAGTTACATAATATACGATATAAGAGAAATTAAAAGGTCTACAAATACATATATGCGCACGTTTACCTTTACAAGTAAGAACAGAAGGTGTATTTTGTGCCATTTTAAGAAATTGATTGGTAAGTGTGATGATTTGAAGTAATGTTATGGTTGTATAGATACTCGTATTTATAACATGCAATAGGCTGGAGAGTTGGTTTAATTAATTAGGAGGATGAGCAAGGATTTTCTAAAGTCTGCCGACTAGGCACATCTTAAGCATTTATTAGTAACCTCTATTTTTTATAGAAAAAGCAATTTTATTAAAAACAATATATGTTCTTAACCTTTTCCCTGTATTGTACTACCTATTTTACCCTTTTCTTTTATGTAATCGTATATATTACAAATAGGCATCAAAATCATCTCAACTTTTGTGTGCATGGAATCTTGAACATTCTATTTTTATAAGTTTGTCAAATCTTTCATAATAAAAAGAATCCCTTTTTATTTCTTCTACTAATTAATATTATTATTCTAGACCATCATGGTTTGAATTTCATTCTCATTTTGAAGTTAAAAGTTTATTCATTATTATAGTAATTTTGTGTTGAAATATAATCATTAGTTCCTCATATTTTGTTATTTTTCTAGATGTACATTTATGTTTTATTTAGAGTTAGAGATCGTAAAGTGGTAAGTAATATACAATGTTAATACTTACACTATTGTATTGGTGATGAATAGATAGGGTCAATAATGATTAATCATTAAAGTTTTATTATTATTATTTTTTTTTAACCACTCAAGTTTTTTTCTCATGATTTAATACTCTAAATTTCAATTTTTTGATGGTTTAAACCACCAAGTTTCTAATACTTTGAATTTTTGATGGTTTAATTATTAAAAGTTTGTTTTTTATAATGATTTTGCCATTTTAAGTTTTTCTAGTTTAATTATCAAACTTTCAAATATATAATGGTTTAACCCTTTAAAGGGTTACATATAAGCCAATGTAAATTTGGAGGATTAAATCACGAAAAAAAAATTGAATGATTAAAACGAAAAAAATGAAACTTTGAGGATTAAGCCCTTATTTACCTGAATAAATATGTGAAAAGGATGTACTGTTTTTCTTTTTCAAATTGTATAAAAAATAAAATCAAAGAAACATGATAATGGTGATCATACGGGGAAAAAATAGTTTTGTATACTCCCTCTGTCCCATTATAAATGTCCACTATTAACTTTTGAAAGTCTTTTGTTTACGACTTTGACCTTAAATATTTTTATATGTGTTAAATAATACTTGATGCAAAATATATGAATGAATTGGGTTTTAAATGTATTTCCATTGATATGATTTTATTATGTATTATATAACACAAACAAAAATATTTAAGGTTAAAGTTGAAAAAGAAGACTTGAAAAAGTCAATAGTGGATATTTGTAATGAAACGGATGGAGTATTAGATAAGCTAGATTGTGAGCAAACAAAGGGTAAAATAGGTAGTACAAAAATAGGGAGTCAATAATATTTATTATAGTGATTTTATATGGTAATTAGAGGTTACTGATAAATGCTTAAGATGTGCCTAGTGAGCACACTTTAAAAATTCCAATTAATGTCGGCTTACATTTGTTGAATGTTTTCATTGAATTCGGCCCATATTATTAAAAAGCCACCGGAGGAATCTCAAATGTCAAAGGTCAAAGCACATTGTTATTGGTGGAAGTTGAAATAAAATAAAATACTAAATAGATAATGCTGGATAAACAATGCCAAGTAATGGTTAAGCCAACCATTAATAAAAAATTTTAATTAATAAACACTCAAATTTCTATAATTACATCTAATGTTTCTATGAATAAATGATAAAATTATTCAAAATATGGAAAGCTTATAATTATGAATTTTTTTGGTGATTATTAATTATCACATTTTATCTTTAGATGTTAAAGCATTGCTCTTAGGACACTATTATGTTAAATGATAGTTGTGACTTTAATTAATGTTTTTGAAAATCATATGCGAGTAATAGATATGATAGAGATATGTGGATGTAAATAGTAGTACGTTGGAATGTTTATGTACATGTTGTAAAAATGATGTGTAAATATACATTATATTTCGGTGTTTAGTAAAAAATAAAATTTTAATACTGAACTTATTACGAGTACTATACGAAAGAAAAAAAGCCACCGGAGGCTCGGTATCATCGTCAACAGTCAACAAAAATAATGGTTATGAAATTGTCAATCAAAGCATTTAGGGCATCTTTAACTGTTATCAGTAGTAAAAAGGTTTATTATTTATTATGTATTAAATTTTACATTTTTTACAATTGTATGCGACATACTTTTATTTAATCTATGTATAGTAGATTTATAAATAAATATGATCTATTATATGTATTATTATTTTTTGGGTAACGAAAAAGACTTTCTTATTTGAAAGTTAAATAGGTATGTATTTATGTATCTAGATCTAACTTCGAATTGAATATTGACATGCGAATAATTTCAGGGATATCCAAGTTCAGATATTTAAAAATTGATATTAACAAAATCTAGTATAAGAATTTTCGAATATCCAACTTTTAACATACCTAACGAAGATAATGCTTGAAAAAGAGGGATTAATAAATTATGTCAAACTAATTGGGATATTAAGTAAATGTGACTTTTAACATTATTACACTGTTTCTACATACTTTAACTTGCAACAATAGTAGTTATGAAACTGTCAACCAAAGCATTTAGAGTATCTTTAATTTACAAAGGGTAAGTTACATAACAACGACTTTTACAACATCACCGATTAATACAACTTTAATTAATCATTTAATTTAACTAAGCAACTTTCAAGTGCGGATCAACATCCACCCTGGCAACACCTTGTTCCGCCATCTTTGCCACGTCAACTTCCCCAACAACGACTCCTTCCACGTCATCCTCTTCCTCCTCTTGACCACTCACATAATTCGGGTCCTTTTCATCCACCGCAGCCGGAGCCGGGTCCAGCTCATCCCCCACCATCCCACCTGGCCCATCCCACGTGTACTTCCCTCCACGTCCTCCTTTCGGTTGTTTCCCAATCGGAGCTCCGTCCCGTGGGTGTCGATCCAACCGTTGCAACCCTTGATCGATCAGCTTCTTCTCGATGTGTTTTAAGGTATCAGGATTGTGTGTTTCTACTTCTATTTTCTCAACCCATTTTCTGCCTTCTTCGTTTGCGCTGACTGCTCGAAACGTCACCGTTTCCTGCTTATCATGTGTCTGCTTTGCTTTGTGCATGATGATGAATATTTAATTGTCTTGGTGTTACGTTTGATTGGTTTTCACTACGAAACGACGCCGGATGGTATTTATAGTGCGTTGATGAAGTGGATAGAGATAGAGATGAGATTACGAGGAGGTTCTGGAAGATGCAATGGTGGTCGCTAGAAGTATCTTCCATATGTGGCCTTTTTGACACGTGGCAAGCGCGGTGTAATTTTTAACAATTATATATGGAGATTTGTATACCAAAAATAAATTAAAAGGATTAGATTCAATGTGTCAGATCGAAGATTTTGGTCGATATGGAATATCGGAGAAATATCGTGTTTACACTTCATATACAAACTTTACAAAGAAATCGTAAAAGATTCGTTATAATATAACGACCAAAGATATGAAAGAACTAAAAGTGTAGTACTTCCGTCTCAAAAATATATTCTTTGTTTTTTTTTCCCGAACGTTTCAAATTAATTGTCTACTATAAAAAATAAAAGGAAAATTTTGATCGTGATTATCATATTACGCTTAAGTGAAGTTATTATTACAAAACTTTATATAAAGCAATCATTATATAAATTAAGAGTATAATGTTTATTCTGCAAAAAGTAAGAAAGATAAATCAGTAATAATTATGTTATTATTATATTGTATGATTTTGTGAGTGACAATTATTTTGAGACGAATGAAGTATTAATCTAATTGGAATTTCGGATTTAAGTCATTTTGTGATAATTTGTTTGTTCAAGTTTTTGTAAGTGTAGAATTCTATAAAATTATGATAAATTACAATGGAGATTGAAGTCATTGCTATGCATACTGTATTTAAGTAAAGCTTATGAACAAGTTAACGTGAAAAAAATCAGTCATGTTACTTGAATATTTTTTTTCTTTTATAGTTTTATCCACCAGTTAGCATGTACTACAAAATAAATAAAATAAAACGTATAGATATACTTATATTGCTACTCTCTCTACGCTCCATTTTAATTATCCTATTTTGACTTTGATTTTTTTTTCAACTTTAACCTTAAATATTTTTATTTGTGTTATATAATACTATATGAAAATTTAGCCAATAAAAATATATTTAAAACGCAATTCATTCAATATTTTGCATCAAATATTATATAACACAAATAAAAATATTAAAACTAAAATTGAACAGAAAAACTTAAAAAGTCAACGGGATGATAAAATGAGACGGATGGATAGAGTATTTTAGACGTGCGGTATTTTCAGGATAGATTACTTGAACTTATTAGTCAAATAAAATAATTGATTGGGCCTGATGATCCAATGTCTTACAAATTAAAGAGGTGCGTATCAAGGATTAGCCCATTACACCCGAGCCCATATATTGGAAATCCAATTTCCTTTACTCTCGCATCCAGAAAATTGTATGTTAATATTTCAATGTCATTTTAAATAAATGTTACTCCATCCGTCCCAAATTAACTATCATAAATCAAATTTTTTTTTCCAACTTAATTTAATTTTAAATATTTATGTATTACTTCATGAAAATTGTACCTATGAAACTTCATTTGTACCCAATCCATTTACATATTTTGTACCAAATACTCCCTCCGTCCCAAAATAAGTGTCTCATTTTGACTTTTAAAAGTCATTATTTTCCAACTTTGACCTTAAGTATTTTTGATTGTGTTATTTTATTCTTGATGCAAAATATATGATTGAATTGAGTTTTAAATGTATTTTCATTGGTATAATTTTCATCAACTATTATATAACACAAACAAATATATTTAAAGTCAATGTTGAAAAAAATATATTTTTATAAGTCAAAATGAGACACTTATTTTGGGACGGATGGAGTATTATATAACACAAATAAAAATATTTAAGATCAAAGTTGAAAAAAAAAACTTAAAAAGTCAAAATAAGACATTTAATTTGGAAGGGAGGGATTAGATACTAGAAAATTTAGTTACGTTAAAAACTAAAATATTGCCTTTTGATGTACTACTTTTAACTCAAGGTGTATATGGATCATTAAATTGATAAGGTTTATTAGATGTTTGATGACATATGTTAACTATTAAGTATCAATATCAACACTACTACTTTTTTTAGAAAAAGCATAAATTTATTAATAAAATAATATATACAACTTTTAATAACACTACTACTCTCTCTGTTTCACTTTTATTGTCCTTTATTAAATTTTGTTGAAACTAAAATATGTTAGATGAATGTCAATTTTGCTTTTATATTTGAGAAAAGCTAGGTGCAAATTAGGAAGTTTAATATTTTTAATCGTTTCCTTGCAAATAGACAATATTTTTTGAGATAAACAAAAATAGTATGGCGAATAGTAAATTGAGATGGATTGAATATATGAACTTGCATTTAATAACATAAGAAAAGACGATAACAATTACAATGTATTTTATTGCAAAGCGTTCTTATCCGGCAACAATTACCAAATATTTTAATGTATAAAGGTAATGTTTAAGTACATTAGTTCTTCTAGAGTACATATTTAGATAAATCATTAAATACAATATGTACTTGGTAAAATTCTCCTTCAATACTTGGAAAGATCATTTCAATAATACTTTCAAAATGTGTTAAAAACATATATGTTAATATGAAGTAATTCATGAGGTTGTAAACCAAACAAGTAACAACTGTCTTTTCATTTATTTATTTTTTTATTTTTCTTATTAATATAAGAACTTCTCTTAGAGCTATGTAAAAACACTTAACTTTTGTAGATAATCATCGACCTACATGAAAGCGTCAACTACTTATGATTATATTAACCGTCACTTACCAACTACTCATATATTAACTAATAGTCTTTAAGGCTAACTTTAGCGAAATCCTTAATAGACTTAATATAAGTATTAATTTGGTATTGAAGCCTTAAGTATCGAATGAAATCATTTGGGTAATGAATGAAAGTAATGATTTTTTATTTATTTTTTTGTGTGTATTTTATCTTAAGACAAAATAAATGGTAGTTATACTAATATTTACTTTAGGTTTTAATGTTGTATTATTTGTTTGCATATGAGCCGCACACTTGTAGTAGTTGCAACAGTTTTTTTGTGTTGTGTGGGTTTTCAATGACCAAGCCCTTTAAAGCAACAAATGCAGCCACTTTCTCCTGCAGAGAAACGAATGATGACAGACACAAAAACTTAATAATAGAAAGAAAAAAAAGGATAAAAAAAATGTAATATTGTTTATTTTAGCAATACATATCATGTTATTCTTGTTACTTACTCCATATTTGTATAACAAATAGGCAATGTTGTCATGTAGTAATGTTTTCATGACGCGACACTAATGAATCAAACACAAAATTAAATTTGAAAAAGAATATAAAAACTAAAAAGACGGGTTTGAGTGAAATGATATTTTACATGATGCGGAGGATGAGAAATTGGCTTTGCGTGGGATAGATATATTTCCAAAGCTTCAAGCTCTTTCCCTTCTATGGATTTTAAATCAAATGGCTTCTTATCTTGGCACAGGGATGGAGCTATGTGAAAATCACAGTTGGTCATAGTCAACGCTCAAATTAATAAATTTATATTACAGAAAATCAATTTCGTAACACATTTATAAGTTATAAATTAAACTCAATAATGTAAGCAATAGTCAATGGCCCACATCACTTTTGATTTACTTTGCAACATAGTCCAGTAAGATATACTTAATTGCTAGTTTAATGCAAATTTTAAAGTTACGAAACATGCACAAACAATATGATTTTTTAAATTTTTAGTTGAAATCCAATTTTACATAAGAATTTCTTATACGAGTAGATTTTCGAGTATACGTGAAGCTTTCTAAATAATTTTTTTTACGTGTTCCTATTTAGTTGAAAAGTTGTATTTCATTATATCTAGTTTTTCAGGTGTTTCTAAAAAACTGTCCGAAATTGCATTTTTGTGACCTTATTACATTTTTATACACGCATATATATGTACATTTAACTATTTTAATAATAGAAGATTATTTATGTACTTTAGGTTATAAGTAGTATATTTTTAAATGTAAAATATTAAACCTGGTTTAAAGGTGTATGTTTTAAAATTACCTCATAGTTGAAATATGTAAATTTTAATTCTAACATCTTGTTTAAATTCGTCCCCCCAGATTAAATTCCTAACTACGTCACTGATTTTGCATATGGTATCGATGGGTGTCTGATCCGGGTTGTTTATCATTGCTTTTTAGGTGTGGTTATTTTTTTATGGTGTCTTGATAGTTCCATTGTATATGCCTCCTGCTTAGAGGCTTTGTTTGTATCTCTTGTCTCTCTTCTATTTTTTGAAGGGATATTTTATTGAAAAGCTTGATCTTGAAAGAAAAAATAAATGACGGGTCAAAGTTAAGGAATACTTCTATGTTTATAGACACATCCACTCTCCCCTACTCTATATAATATTTTTAAAATAATTGAAATTTGTGATGTTTGATTGAAATCTATAATAGAATTTCGTGAAATCTAGTTGAATGCAAATCTATTACTGTAGTACATATTTAGTTATAATGTAGTTAAATGAACTTCACAATAATTGATTAGTATAAAAATACACAATAAATAATGTATTCCTATAAATTACAAATAACTAATAAAACTAAATTAAGTATTTGGTTAATAATGTATAGGATATATAATTTTCTAATGTAACAAACATATAAACAGTATTACTCCTTATAATTTAATACTCCATCCGTTCCAAAATAATTGTTATATTTTGAGTGTATAATTTTTTTTTCAACTTCGACCTTAAATATTTTTGTATGTGTAATGATGAAAGTTATATAAAATGAAAGTATATTTAAAATCCAATCCATTCATATATTTTATATTAAGTATTATAGAACACACAAAAAAATATCTAAAATCAAAGTTGGAAAATGAAGACTTTAAAAAGTCAAAACAGGACAATCATTTTGGGACAGAGAAAATAGTATATAACATTGAAATGTATTGACTCTATATACATACAATAATGTAATATTGTGTTACATTAAATAGAATATTATACAACTCTAAAATGTATGTTTATAATATAAAGGTAATAATTATAGAAATATTGATTATTTATGGGTTAACTTGGTTAATATTAATGAGAGGATGAGTTTGTTGGGTTTTCACAATTTTTTTTGCATGAGTTTAAATGGGTATTAAATATAACCTCCAGTTGTATAACAATTAATCAACGGGTCTAGCGGATAAATTTTTTTCCCCAGCTCATTTCAATTTTTTCCATTTTTCACTCAAATAAAAAAAATGGTGGAACCCAATGGGTCGACCCGACTCGACACCCATTTGACCTGGACTCGTTTAGATCCATCCACCAAAATGACCCATCTAGACCCAACCCATTTATTTCAAAATCAATCTAAACATGTGACCCGATCCAACCTGACCCATTCATTTTGCCACTTATCTACCTATATAAGTAATAGAGGATAGCCTTTTTCCTATATGTCATATTTATTTTTTTGACAACTAAGCAAAAATCCTAGGTGTCATCACCTTAGCTTCCTAAAAAATCTTATGTGTCATTCAAATTGAAAAAATTCTAAACCCACCTATTTTTTAATTATTAAACTCTTAAAATAAAATTATACCACGTAGATTCTAACAAATAAATAATAGGCATTTTTGTTTCACTTGATATCTATTCCTAATATATATTTTTATATAATTAATAATTCCTTCAAAAAATTAAAGACTTATATGCCTTCCGATCTTATTACCCTCTATATGTTTTCATGATAAATTTGATTAGTTTAATGAACAAGTAACGGAGAGCAGCTCATCAGTAGGTGATCATGAAGAAAAAACTTCATTGCCTACTCTTTGTTTTTTAGATGATTAGTTTATCTTCTAACTAAATATTTTTTATATAAAGTTCTTTGTTTTAATTAATTATATATTTAACTCATCATTCATGTGGTTTATCAACATGCTCATCGTTGTTTTGTGTTGTTTATATAAGATAAATTATTTTTGCAAATTAATATCGAGAATTGTTGAACATGAATCATTCCGTGCGTCGAACAGGTTAAAACTAATACGGGTTTTGATATGTCATTTCATGAAAGTTCGTTAGTTGATAATATTAAGGTATTGGTCACTATCACTCATTATTAATGTAGAATCACTTCAATGAACCAGATATCATGTTGTTTGTATATTGTTAGGGTCTACATTCCTTCTAAAATGTAATATATCATTACGTAGGTGTTTAGTTCAGTTATTTATGTATACTTGACTATATAAGTACGTATCCTCAATCTTTTTCATCTTCATATAATTATTAGCTGTGCATCGCATGAGCATAAAAACTATTATCTATATGCATAAAATTATAAGTATATAATATTGTGTTACATTAAATGAAAGTACTTTAAATTCCACGTCCTAACCATTATTTTACACATAGAACACAAACTAAAAAACAGAGCATCTTCTGTTTCCTCTGTTTTGAGTTTTCTATTCCTGAAGAAAAACAGAGGAAATGGAGAGGTTCTCGACAACCGGTTCACTTCCTGAATCATTTAATGGCGCTCGTAATTACATCATGGGTCCGATCACTACAATGTGGACCATTATAAAAGAGCCATTAGTGGTGCCATTTTTGACGATTTTGATGTACATTTGTTTAGGGATGTCGATCATGTTGTTTATCGAACGGGTTTATATGGCTTTGATTATTGTATTCATCAAAATATCTGGGAAAAAAACAGAGAAACGTTACAAATGGGAATCATTTAAAGATGATGTTGAACTTGGTAACTCTGTTTACCCGTTAGTTCTTGTGCAAGTTCCAATGTTTAATGAAAAAGAGGTTTGTTTGTTTTCACCATAATTGCTCTGTTTTTGTACTTAGTTTTTTGGTGTTTTTTTAATATTTTTATTTGTTTGTTTTTGTAAATAGGTTTATCAGCTTTCTATTAGAGCTGCATGTGGGCTTTCATGGCCATCTGATCGATTGGTGATTCAAGTGCTTGATGATTCTACGGATCCATTGCTAAAGGTTGGTAAAACATGCAAAAACCCTATTTTTAGCATCTCATTAAACCCTTTATTTGGTTAATTATGGTAAAACTTGTAAACATTTCAGTTCCATTTATATTCATGCTTTAATAAAACCCCATAATCATTAAAATAATATATTCGAACTAGATAATTAATAGTAGGTATATATTATGAGTTTTGGTATTATGCATGTTTAATAATGCAAGATTTATTATTATAATTATATACTAGTTGATTTAAAATGTATGGTGGTAAAAAGGGTAGTTTATACGGTATATTAATTAACAATTGTATTAACTACATCTATCTACATTTATGGTGGATGGACCAGTTTATAAACGAAGTCCGAAATAATAATGATGATGTATAAAATATCACGTATTCTACATATTATAGCAAAACGTATTTTATATATAGAAATATTAAGGTTGTCTTATATGGTAGTACTAAATAATGTGTAGGCTTCAAATGAAATAGAGTTGGTGATTCTATTCAGACTCAAGCTTAACATTCTATATACTAGTTAAGTTAATAAACGAAAATTAGTTATAACAAGAAACTGACCTTTTATTATTATTATTATTATTATTATTATTATTATTATTATGATATTTTTTATATTTATTTTGGTGTGGGTTCAATTGGGAAATAGGGAATGGTGGAAATGGAGTGTCAAAAATGGGCAAATAAAGGCATAAACATACATTACCAAGTTAGGGACAATCGAAAGGGGTACAAAGCAGGGGCACTTAACGAGGGTTTAAAGCATCATTACGCTAAAGAGTGCGAGTATGTTGCCATTTTTGACGCTGATTTTCAACCCGAATCTGATTTTCTTTGGCAAACCATCCCATTTCTTCATCATAACTCGGAACTTGGTCTCGTTCAAGCTCGTTGGAAGTTTGGTAAGTGTTTCCTTTATAGTTCTGTTTAATTTTTTATTATGTATGCCTTCACGTCAAAAAAAAAAAAAAAAAAAAAAAAAAGAGGATATGTCTACACATTTGATAGATTTTACGTATATTTTAGTTGGTAAAAAAATTATTGTATATATTAAGAATAAGTTTATAAGATGAAAATATTGAAAAAGCTCTACAATATGTCAATATCATATCAACAAATTCCTACCATAACTACACATATATTAAACAGAGTTGTTAAATAATTTAAGAGCTTACAGTCATTATCAACAAATTCCCACCATATAAAATGAATTAATTAATATGATACATTGACTTAGTTTGACCTTTTGCGACTTAAACTTATAAAGTTGACTTTCAATCATTTTAATCGTCGAACAAATTCTAAACTATTATCTTCACTTGCATAAATAATGTCCGATAACAACATTAACTCAAATATACCTCTATAAGTTTATACACAAACAAATTAAATTATTATACCAAGTATGCTTACAAAATAATTGTGTTGTAGTCCAATCATACATAAAAGGATTTTGATAATATGTGTCATGTGGTAGATGTTAATGTGCAATTAATGAACTGTAATTTTCTTATATATCAAATTTTATAATTAATACGGAGTATATGAATAAAAATGTAATTATTAAATTGTATTAATAAGCATTAAATGCAAATTTTGATATTTAAGAATATTACAGGTTCGTTAAATGTTCCTAAAGAATGAAATTACTTATTTAACATTTTTGATCTTCTAAATTTTTTTGATGTACATAAATAGTCCCTCAATTAATATTCACACCACCTTTCAATCTGTATAATTAAACATCATTTATCTTTGTCTATAGGTATAGGTATTAATTCTTATAGGAAGTACATCATAATTGTAAAAATTAATACGAATTTGCTAATATGCTGTGCTATCATATCATAACTTCTAACTATTATTATATGCATATATATAATCATTCTTCATTAATAATATTGGAGGCACCTAGCCTTAAATGTTAATAATACGTGTAATTTTAAACTGTACAGACTCTTCAAGTAAAAATAATGTTAAAGCCTATTACGATTAATCATTTTTAACATTTTAATAAGCAACGTTCTTAAAATCGATGCACTGATCTAGTAGTACTTTTATGAGCTAGTTGTATTATGATTATGTATTAATATCATAATTCTTCTTACTTTAGTGACAATTTATCGTTAATCCTTTCCTTATATAAATAATCTTTATTAGTGATTAAAATACTGTCGGTGACAACTACACATATGGTGTATGAAAAACGATGTGTTTAGGACACGTGTAGTGGGGTTTATGTTTACAAAATGGAGTAGTCCCACATTCAACAAGTGCTTTCAATTCGGTTTTCCCACAAACCACTTTTGTTATGTTTCATGTGTTACTTCAAATAATTGTGAGTATTTTGATACTTTTGTAGTCAAAGTTTTAATATCATAAGCATTTGTTCTCTTAGCAAGGGTACAATTTCTTATTACCTAGTAATATTTCGATTTTGCTACTAATTAAGCTTACTAAAAATAGATTAAAATAAGGGAAGTGATAAATACAACAAAACATTTGATTCATATACCAAGTTTTGATTTGTTTGTACTGTGAGCTTTAAGAATTGTACAGTTT
The DNA here is from genome assembly GCA_963422505.1 of Pseudognaphalium luteoalbum. Classification (NCBI taxonomy): domain Eukaryota; kingdom Viridiplantae; phylum Streptophyta; class Magnoliopsida; order Asterales; family Asteraceae; genus Pseudognaphalium; species Pseudognaphalium luteoalbum. The sequence goes on from OY730192.1 coordinate 4,195,012, forward strand.
AGTGTAAGAATTAATTTGTTTGTTGTATCTATCAACTCCCTAAAATAATTAAATAAGTTCGTCATTTCCATTTTTATTCTAGAACAATAATACTCCGTATTCGTTTCCGTATATAATTCAAAGTCTCACTAGTGTATGGAAGAATCAGTGTTTATTTAGTGTGTCAATTTTTATATTTGGTAATTTTAACCATACCTCTTAAGGTTCTAGTTAGCATTCTCCTTTATAAAATTACTCTAAAACAAACAAAAAAAAGAAGAAGGAAAATTTGATAATTTTTACCCTTTTACAATTTTACTTTGTCACACACCCATAAAACAAGCTAATATAAATATTATTAAAGCAGGGATAATTATTCGTGTTGCGGAAGTGCACAATTATTTTCGTACTCATAGCTTAGAAAAGAGTCGTTTTTGTATATATTAAAAAGTTGAAAGTCAAAAATAAACATTTTAGAACTATTTTATTTTGTTGATTGATAAATAGCATAAATGTACTTTCAAAATACAAAATGTACGTAATATTAACTAATGATTGATAGAGTATAATGCATATATACAATAACCACTATAGTTGGTATTACTATCAAATTTATTTTCTTTTGACAAATGTATGTGTTAAATTTCGATCAAATGTAGTTGGACATCGACCGGATTAAACTATAATAAGTTAACAATAATATCAATATATCATCATCATCATAAAACTAGATGAGATATGTGGTTATAGACGATAGCTTTATGTTCGGTGTTGGTGAACATCATGGTTAACTAGAAAAGACAAAAGTACCCCTACACTTGAGATGATGTTGAAAATAAACTCTGGTAAGTGGTAACACTACTTTTGGTAGGTTTGGTTGTCTTTTTATTCCAGAATTGAATTGATTATATTAACAACATGTGCTGTTGTGGGTGCAATATGAGTTTTATGGACCACTCTCACAACTATTATACACCGACACAAGTTTAATTCTACTATTCAAACATCTCATTTATTATTAACAATTAACAAAAATTATATAAATATATACATAATTAGAAGATGTACATTAAGATATGATAACTAAGTACATATCAAAATCATCCGTGGAAGTTAAGACATAGAACAAACATACTACAATAATAAGGGTTAAAATTACACTATTAATTTGTAGGTTTACGGCATAAGTTTTAGTCAAACCCATACAACAAATATTACGAATAATTATTATACAACATTGTTAATGTTTATGAGTTACTTATCTACTAGCTATATGCTTCATCAATCAATCATCGAATCCACCCACTAAAAACTTGTTTTAATTGGGATAGAGGTAGCTAATATGACATATAATATCGATGTATGACGTCAGGGGTGGAGCTAGAACATATTCATGAAAGGTGGCAATAAAATTATTTTGTGTTTCTTTATAGTTTTGAGTTGACAAAATTTTAAAAATGTCATTAATACCTTAAAAATATTTTTTTTTACGTAATTTCAAATTTTGTAGGGGCAACCGTCTTCGCTACCTTCATTCTAGCTCCGTCCTTGTATGGCATCATTTCATTTTTTAGTGAGGTGTAACCCTCGAACCGACACAATTAACTAGGTCACTTTCAGCTAACTAAACTTTTTCAATAATCAAATCTAAATCATTTTCAAAGACTTGTATATATTGAAAAGGACCCTCTTTTTTCATTTAAAGTTTTTATTAATTCAAAGAATCTTATAGTTTCCCCATCTACGCAGGTGTTGATAGACTTGCTAGTGAAATATTGTGACACCTAAGTTAGAAAAAGTTAATGGAGTAATAGTTTAATTCTTAATGTTTTACTATTTTTGTTTAACCATTTAATTTTTAATTTGTTCTCATAATTTTTTTTAGAAATGGTAAAAACTATATTAGAACACTCCAAAGAGAAGCAAAAAAGCTTGTAACTTAACACCCAAAAGAAAAGCTAAAACACCGGACAAGAGAAAAAAAACACCGTCCTGACAAAGAATTAAACATAATAAACTACACAGATAAACACTTAATCAGATTTAGAACCCACTTAGCCGAGTCGCTCGAGATAACCTTTGAACGGTTAGAGTTCCAACTAAGAGAAATTCATTGCATAGAAGCAAACACGTCTTCCTCCATGATTTTTGATTTGTTCTTGATGCCTGCATGAACTAAATTGTTCCTCCCATTCCAAATCGCCCACATAAGGACTAAACAAGTACCATTGAAGGCTTTTTGATTTTTTTTCTCATAATTCAATCTTCCATGTTTCAAAGTTTTGGTTGTTTAACCCTTTAAGTTTATCTTTCATAATGATTTTGTCTTCTTAAATTTTTCTTGTTTAATCGTTTAACTTTCAAAATTGGTTTAACCCTTTAAATGGATAAACAGCCAACAAGTCTATGCAAAAATAAAGGATTAACTTATGAGAATAAAACGAAAAAAAAAGTGAGACTTTGAAGATTAAAGTATTATTAAGCCTTAAAATAACGTTAAAAACTTGGTCTTAGCCTACATATAGATATTGTGATACGTGCACATTCGAATCATTAAGTATAATTGATCAGTTAGTATGTATGTTGACATAATTCAAATAGTGTACAATCGAAAATATGACAAACTAAAAGTAAAAGGAAAAAAAAAAGGACTAGAAAATTAAAGCTAGCTAATTCGATTTACGATTTCTGATGTCTCGTCGCAGTGAACTCAGATGAATGCTTAATGACGAGAATGCAAGAAATGTCACTCGACTACCATTTCAAAGTAGAGCAACAAGTTGGTTCAACTGCATATGCATTCTTTGGATTCAATGGTAATACATCCATCCATCCATATTTTTATTATTGTTTCGGTTTATATTTGTTGCATTAAATTTACATAATCAGTCATCTCAGTAGTGTCATTAGTGTTTTAAAGCACTATTATACGGTGATTTATTTTTATATTTCCTTTTTTATAAAGTTTTGTGTTCGTACTCCATACAAGTATGTTTCTAAAATAGTTATTATTACTGTTTTAATTTGTCCCAAAATAACGTGTGTAAATCCTCAATGTTTTTGTAGGAACTGCGGGTGTTTGGCGAATGGCTGCGATTAACGAGGCAGGTGGATGGAAGTCACGAACCACAGTCGAAGATATGGATTTGGCAGTTCGAGCTACTCTTAAAGGATGGAAGTTCTTATACCTTGGTTCGCTAAAGGTAACATAAGGGACAGAGGAAAATTAGAATGCAGTCTACCTTTTTATAGAATGAACCACTTATCATTATAATCTTACTTTGTATTTTCAAATATGTACAGGTTAAAAATGAGCTGCCAAGCACATTGAAAGCCTATCGTTACCAACAACACCGTTGGTCTTGTGGTCCGGCTAACCTATTTAGGAAAATGTTTTCTGAGATCATCACAAATAAGGTATGATGGTTTTTCATGGTTTTGAGACTTTAATTGTTCAATAGACTGCATTGTGAACTCTTTATCTGTTATCCAGAGGGTGACATTGTGGAAGAAGCTATATGTGATATACAACTTCTTCTTTGTACGAAAGATTGTAGCTCATATTGTTACATTCATGTTCTATTGTGTTGTACTTCCTGCAACTGTGATGGTACCCGAAGTCGTGATTCCTAGATGGGGTGCAGTTTATATACCAACTATCATCACCCTTCTAAATGCAGTTGGAACTCCAAGGTTATTAGTTCTCTACTTCATATGTATTCTCTTTAAAAGTTATAGTTTTAAGAGTTGCAGCTATAATAGGAAAAACATTGGTTTTCGTTTTCTAAGTAATTTCATTTCCTCTGGGATCTAGATAACAGAGAAGTTAAGTTCCTTCAAATATTTAGTTTAGGCTTTCATTTTCATTTTGTAGGTCTTTCCATTTGTTGGTATTTTGGATTCTCTTTGAGAATGTAATGTCCCTTCACCGGACTAAAGCTACATTCATTGGACTTTTGGAAGCTCGTAGAGTGAACGAATGGGTAGTCACTGAGAAGCATGGAGATGCACTTAAGGCTAAAATGACAACGAAACAACTTAAAAACCCTCGCTTCAAAATTGGGGAAAGGTACATTTTCTTGATTAATTTTGAAAAAGGAAGTAAACAGTGACTCATATATAGGAAGAAAAACATGTAAACTAAAAGACGAGACTATGAATCCCAACAGGTTTCTTTGGTTAGAGCTTGGCGTCGGCTTTTTCCTCTTCATGTGTGGTTGCTATGATCTTGCTTTTGGGAAGTATCGCTACTACATTTACTTGTACATACAAGCTTTAGCCTTTTTCATAATGGGGTTCGGTTATGTTGGTACTAATGTTCCCAGTTCCTAGACGATATTTTCCGTTCATCACATGTCATCTACAGATTTAGATCAACAGTCATATATTATCCTTGTGTCCCTTTGGTCATTAGATACACCATATATACAGATGTTGTGTGAGACTTCATTGCAAGTTACCTTTTGTGTATATATATCACCCAATCCAAACCTGTTTTCTTCTCCTACAATATCAACAAGGTTATTCTTTTGTATATTTCAAATAAAAAACATAATGGCAACAACGACACGTTCTATGCAAAGAAGAAACGAAGATGGGAGAGAAATAAAGAAGAAAACTCGAATGTGGCTTCACCAAATGTCAAGTATACCAATATTTTATATGCAATATATTGGAGTTTATAGGCGTTTCGCTATTCTTATTCATGTAAGATTTGTTTCGTGATTCTTCTGGTTCGAAAGATTAGTTGGTTGGATAATTACTAGCGAAATACATTTCACTTTTCAGTTTGTTATTTGATTTTAATCTAAAACTTGTAAACATCTTAAAGTTAATTAATCAATTATTATTTATCAGAAGTTCTTAAGGAGAACTATTGTGTTTCTACCTCACTTCCATCAGTTTGTTAATTACTCCGTATTAGAATAACTCATAGAAGGTAATTGTCGAATGAGTTGAGGCCTAAATCGTTATCAGATTGCTATTGAACATGCATCATAACCTTTCCAATATCAGCTCATGAATGCTAATATACATGATGTTTATAAGTATATTCAGAAGATCTCTGTCACCCCCCTAAAAGTTTAAGAAGAGCCTATGTGAATCCTTCTATCTTGATTGTAATCAAAAGTAGACCTCGTTAATTGTCTTACGCCCATTGATTGGCCGTCTTGAAGCATCAACACCACTTCAGACATGCTCGGCCTATCCGAAACATTTAATTGGGTGCACACGTGTTCTTGTTCGTATTGGTTCAAGTTCAATGCCTCGTCAATGATCGAGTTGCACATGCATACTATTCTCATACAGCTTCCAGCCTTCCATGCTAGTAGCCAGTTGTAGGCTTGTAACAAAATGTTATTACTCTTATTTGGTAGCTATAAACGACTATCGAAAATAGAAGGCATAAATTAAATATACTATACTTATTGATTATGTCGCTAACAAACATTTATGTTCCAGATTACTTTTCTTCATAAATTTTCATTAACACATAACTAGTTCTTAACACATACGCTAAATATATAGATACGTTAGTTTCATTAAACTTGTACAGATTTCAAGTAGAGGTATGTGACATTTAGTATTCGTATAGGTTGAACGGAAGATATATATCTCACATGTTCCAGAGGGTAACTGGATGATCTATCAGATAGGACTTCAGTACTCTTTAGGCCACTAATGATTACCAAAGCTGTAAGTGTCAACTTTATCAGATAGGAAACCTCGCCTTGCATATTCCGGTGCTGTATATCCCCCGATATAGTGAAAGCTAATAAGAATCTGATCCGACTACACTGTTGTTGCATTTCCATTTGTGATTTGCCTTGTGGATGCTACATAAAAATCAGATATTTTGGGTGTAGCATCTCTAATATCTGATAACAACCCATTGACACCTATAATAAAGGATGTTATTGGCTCGGATGCTGAACAATTGTTGCATAATGCAGGTGGAGTTCCAGCAGCATCCATCATGACAAATGAGTTATGATAAAAATTAGTTTTATCTGGGAACATCTATCTGATGTGACCCCTAAAAATCATTTGTATTAGGTGAAACTTCAAACCTATATCGTCATCGTCAATGGAAACATATGGTTACAGTTCAATCCCTTTGAAAGTTGTATGACCTAATCAACATCAACTAAATTAGGGCTGGCAATGGATCAATATCCGATCCGATTAAAAGACTTATTGGATCAAAAAATAGATCCATTGATCCAGTAAGTGATCCAACAAATCGATCCAATAATCCAATTATATATTTGGATCGATCCATGATCCATCCGGATCGATCCATTTAAAAATATTATGACTTTTACCCGCTTTGTGAATTCAGCTCACGTCAACCTGATGCCACAGTCAAACTCCTGTAACTTTATGAATTAGTTTTTGATTTGATAATCGAAGTCAATCATTGAATGTTTCTTTTTATTCGAATCATACATCAAAAATTCATAGGATCATTAGAACAGCAATCGCATTAAACTAAGTGATGAGGTCATTGAGTTCCATTAGTGCCGGAATAACCAGGTATGGTGTCGGCGACTTCACAAACGTTTCTAATCGGTGTAAGGCTTTGTTTACGGCAACTGACGACGGTGTTCGTTTATCCTCCACCACATCCTCAAATTTCATCATCCATCGTTGCTAGTCATCTCTAATTGTTTGATCGGTTAATCATATATAATAATTAGTTCGTTTGAATTCAAATTTGATTATGCGTTGATTTCAGATCATAGGTTTAATTGAATCGATTCATGCGATCATAATAACTGTGCAATTTGTGTGTTATTATTATATAATTATAATATATTATTATTATTTATTATAATTATAATTATATTATTATCAAGAAAAAACAAATGGATCATTCCTGATCAACTATCCCCAATTAATTAAGTTGGATATGAATTGGATCACGATCCATCTTATTAGATCATGGATTGAATCATGATCCATTCGAGTTGGATCACTAATGGATTGGATCAAGATCCATCTTGATCCATATCCATCCATTGACACCTACATTACATCAACAATTCAACATGCTTCATTATTTTATGATAATTCATTAAAAAAAATCATTTGATCGCAGTTTTTTTAATCTTCATTATCAAACCTTCCATCATCAATTGAATCTGCTAAAGACCAAATCATTTAATCTTGGTTCAACCTCTTCCATTGTCGGACATAGTTTTTGTTTGAGATTTGATCACTGCAAATCACAACACAATCATCTTCGTAACAAGCTCACTATTCGGTTGGCTAATAACTAAAGTCTAGTGTTTTATTAGAGTAATAAAACTGATTCAAACTATGAGACTTTCAAATACCTAAAACTCCGATTAATGGGCCAATTTTACTCTGGAAAATCAACATTTAACAACCACAAACAAAATCGATAGATATTAATCCGATGACAAACAACACATATATACAAGTATATAACTACAGAATACTTGTCAAGTTTTACGCCAGAATGAGTGCTGAATTTATTTTTCCTTTTATTGTTTCTTACTTACGCTTTCAGCCTGTAGGGGTGATCCTGAACTAACCAGCAATAACGTAAGGAACTTTCAAGTAAACTCAAGAATAAACATGATCCTTAAACGACCAAACTTAAATCACGAAAATTAGTTCATTACCAAATGTCAAAACCAACTGCATATTTAAAAAGTCAAAACCTCCTCCAAACTAAGGCATATGTTGAACTCTCAAAACAAAATTTGAGTCACCATTATTCAAATTTTCAACTCTTTAGAACGTCCTTGTGTGCATTCTAGTAGGGTTCCACAGGCTTGCGGAAGTTTACTCCAGCGTACACAGCTTCTGAACCGAGCTCTTCTTCAATTCTCAAGAGCTAAAATTGAAAGAAGAAATATGGATAAATTTAGAAGACATCTTAGTAATGCTTGAAAAAATGAATTAAAGGAATGCGCTACATAAGACTTCATCATACTTCGCACACTTCAAATCAAACATTCAATCACATTTCCTATCAAAGAAATTAGCATACTTCTGAAATACTATACTTTTTATAATTATGTTTTAATAAATTTAACTTCGATTAAAGAAGTCATATTCGTACAAAAAATGTTTTCAGCCAACCCAATTTGACCCCTACCAAGAATTTACTAATTTTGAACCATTACCTAACCACCGCCCCTTTAAGTCCCCTCATCTGTAACAGATGAGCAAAATGTAAAGGAAAAAGAAAAGAAACTCAACCTGGTTGTACTTTGCAAGACGCTCAGACCTGCATGGAGCACCAGTCTTGATTTGACCCTGAAAAAGTTCCGATGTATAATCAGAATCATGATGACAATGTACACAACAGAGCTTTTAAATTTCAAGTAAAGCTAATAAATACCGTTGCCAAACCAACAGAAAGATCAGCGATGAAGGTGTCCTCCGTCTCACCACTGTAATGATAAAACCATAAATTAGTTTTCAACATATCACAAAGGTAAAAAAGTTGGGGGAAACATGTACTTTCTATAAATTTATTTTCATACCTGCGGTGACTGGCCATCACACCCCAACCAGCATGTTTAGACATTTTCACAGCTTCGATACTCTCTGTCACAGACCCAATTTGGTTGACCTTAAGAAGAAGAGCATTGCATGTCTTCTCATCGATGGCCTTTTTAACTCTCTGTTAATATATGGCGAAGATTCAATAAAGATCAAAGTGTGTCTCAACTGAAGCAGGTTAAAATCTTAAGATAAAGGGATAAATCTTACAGTGGGGTTGGTGACCAAAAGATCATCTCCCACAATTTGTACTTGTTCACCACATTCAGCGGTCATCTTAGCATAGTGCTCCCAGTCATCTTGGTCAAATGGATCCTCAATGGACACAATAGGGTACTCGCTCACAAACGACTTGTAAAGATCCTTGAGTTGTTCTCCTGAAATCTTTTCTTTGCCATTGTTGTTCTGCATATGATATTAACAAAAACATATATATGAGAAAATGATTATATGCACATGCAGCAGCAGATTCATCTAATGGTCATCTGCTTCTAAGTTACAATTGGGTGGATGGTACAAAAAGATACCTAACTCGATCCAATTTCACATCACACGTACTCAACCGTTTTTTTATTAGCTAAGGTACAATTATTCTTACCACCAAAAAAAGTTTCTTTTCTTTTTATCAATTTAAAAATTCAAGGGATTTAAAATTTTGTGGATGTTCAAAAAGTAAAAGAAGATTAGCTTTTAGATGGTAAAAAGGAACAGAGAAGAAATGTAGTTCCAATTGTTAAAAGAATAAAATATGAAACTTGGTAATGTTAAAAAAAAATTACTTCATTTACCCATGACCATATCATTACATCAAACATAACACAGAACAAAATTTGTACCTCTTCCTTGAAGTTCAGATCATAGGTCTTGTCCTTCTCGCCGTAAAACTCAGATGCAGCAACATCCATTCCAATAACAACCTATGAGAATAACACATGACATTTAGTATGGTTATTTTAGGTATTTAAAGTAACATTGAAAGTCAAAGAAAGCAAAAACAAGCATGCTACATATAAGATCGGATTTCAAAATTACCTTGTCTGTGTATCCAGCTTTAGCAATAGCTGTCTTGAGCAATTCAAGACCCTCCTTGTTTTCCTGAAGTTCAATAAAACAAAATAATGTAAGAAATCAAAAGCTACAAATGGAATAATAATAGTATACACTAGCATAAGCCTATGCTTAACCTGAATGTTAGGAGCAAAGCCACCTTCATCACCAACATTGGTTGCATCCTGACCGTATTTCTTCTTAATCACAGACTGAAATTTAGATAGGATGATTAGCCACAAACACCACAGACAAAATATAAATCTTAAATGCACCAACATCCAGAATAACTAACTAGAAATAAAAATCATCTTTCAACACACCTTCAAGTTGTGATAGACTTCAACACCCATTTTCATGGCTTCCTTAAAGCTGGAGGCCCCAATAGGTAGAATCATAAATTCCTATAAGGTTTAAGCTTGTGAGTAATCAAGTAATGTTTAGTTTCAAGTCAGCTATTTTTTAGTATAATCTGAGTCAATTCATGACTCGTATAAGTTTAGCAACGATGGTCCAAAATACATCAAAATGAAGTGCAATCAAGACATATACCTGCATGGCAAGCTTGTTTCCTGCATGTGATCCACCATTGATGACATTGAATGCAGGCACTGGCAATACTAAGTTCTTGTTACCAGCCAAATTGGCAATATGCTGCAGACACAAGTTTCCATTTAAACAAACTTATATAAATCATCAATTCATTTATATGATGAGATATATAACATAGATACACAATTTTTTGCAAGTTCATGATTTATAATATTTTTAAAACTATAAACTATTACCTTGTAAAGGGGGATTTTGAGGACACTAGCACCAGCCTTACAAAGCGCAAGAGATACAGCCAAGATGGCATTCGCTCCAAGCTAAACAACATAATGATACATCAATAAATATCACTTACATCAAAGATTACAATGTGACCAGATGTCAAAATCTACATAACTTTTTACTTATTTATTTATACCTTTTGCTTGCACCATCCCCACTCATTTTGAGTTCCATCAAGTTGTTGGACCATAAAGTTATCAATACCGGCTTGATCAGTTGGGTCCTGTAACGCACACAATATACTAAGATCATCCTCATCTTGATAATACAATATCAATAATGACAATCGAGTGAGTTCAATGATCAAACCTTTCCTACAAGAGCTGGGCCGATAATTGTGTTAACGTTTGAAACAGCCTAATCAAACAGATCAAAAAGTACTTTAATAACAGCCTTTTACATCTAGTATACAAACAAACATAATCATTTCAACCAAAAGCAACTAAAAGCTCACCTTGGAGACACCTTTTCCAAGGTAGTCTGACCCTCCATCCCTTAGTTCAAGAGCCTCGTAAATACCTACAAGACATTAAGTATCAAATATCTATATATATATATCAACATATGTATATATTAAAACCATGCATAAAGATAAAGATCATATATGTAATAGATATATTACAAAGAAATCAGATCTTACCAGTGGATGCACCACTAGGTACAGCAGCTCGGGCCAATGAGCCATCAGAAAGAGTAATATCAACCTATATCACGTATACATAAATTAACACATACTAACTAATTAAGGCATATATATATATATATATATATATATATATTGAGTTACAAAGCTTATTTCAAACTTTAATTAATACTAACTATATTTTGTACATACATTAATGTATATGATGTTGTTATTTATTTACACAACCATTCAACGATTAATAATACTCCAAATCAATTATTGATCTAATTAAACGTTACAATCAGTAACAGAAGTCAAACTAGATTTCTCTATATATCAATTATTACAAATACTATTGTATACTACTTGTCTAATTTAGTCTCGAACAACAATTAGCTATTAACTATAAAACATTAATCAATAAGTTAAACGTTACAATCAATGACTAAAGTCATACTCAACAACTCTATTAAAATATTATTATTATTATAGATTATATATAAATCGATTACAATACTGAAGTATACTACTGTTTAGTTGCACATATTTTTAACGATCAACAGAACGCGAATCAACAATCGACCTACTTATACGTTGAAATCAAACATAAAACTCACAGTATACATCCATCCTAGAATTAACGACGCACAAATTAGTATAAATAACCGATCGATCTACACGATGACATGAAAAAAATACTTAAGAGATCTAATCTGATGAAATAACGAACAGACCTCAACAGTAGGGTTGCCTCTGCTATCGAAGATCTGACGAGCGTGAACTAATTTGATAGTAGCCATGAGATTTAGTTAAGATCTAGATTTTGAAAAAAGAAAAGATTAGGTGAAAATAAAGAGAGTTGGGAGAATTGAAGTGAACGACGACCGTGTATTTGTAGGAGTTGTTGAATCAATTACAACCGTCAGATTAGCGTGATTTGAAAGCCATAAGACTTGTGTGTGCGTTATTTGCAACTTTAATCCTTCAAGTTTAGCGGTGTTTGCAATTAATAGTGACAGGCTAAATGATAATTGCAATTTTGATCATGAACTTAATTTTATTTGACTTTTGAGTTAGGTTAAAGGTCGTGGCTCTCATTGTTTTTGAAGTAGGGTATGGTCCCTTCTTTCTCTTTTTCTTTCCACATTTTAGTGTTATGTGTAAAGTAGGATGTTGTTTTTTTGGCCTTTATTCTTTGTTATGTATTCGGAAAGCAAATACAAGGTATATCCATATGTCTTTATGTCGATGGATGACTTAACATTAAGTTGTACACCGGAAATATATCAAATTGATAGCATCTTTAGGATGATAACTTTATCGAAGGACAAAGATTTTGCTTCAATCATTTAATATAGAATCTGCACTATGGAATTCAATATATGCACTTTCAAATTTGTGTGTGCTTGATGATCTTATTTTAAACAATAAAACATGCATTAAACGAGGATCAATCTAACATATATTGAGGTTGCATTGTACATATTTCTTAATTTCATTCTTTTAAGTTTCATTTGATCCTTAAACAAAATTCAAGCTAAACCTATGGAATCTTGTCAAATGAGCATGTCTTTAACGGGTTCTAAAAAAATATGTGCACATTTTTAATTATAAATCTCTCTTAAACATTCATCATATATAAAAACACCTTTTAGAACGAGCTACATATATCCCACATATACAAAAGTTATACTCCGTATATTGTTTATTACAAATTACAAATTGTAAAGAAACAATTGATTTATCTCTAGTTCTCGATTTTTATTCTACATGCACACATCACCTTGAAAACTAATCATAAGCAAGCATATATATAAAAGGAAAATATACACTATCTATATCTATATCTATTTTATATTATAAATCTACAAGTGAAATAATTCATATCTTTTAGTATCCACCTTCTTAATAAAAAAAAGCAATTATCGTATTAAAACATGTTAAGTAATACGAAAAAATTAATAAACATAACAAATAAGAAGATCAACCACAATAATAATTGCCGATACAAGTACAATATTTTGTCCTCTTTTTTAGTCTTTTCACCTATAAATAAAATCGCACCTTCGGATCTTTATAAAAAAGATGCCGCATATTTCAATTTTCAATTCAACCCATTAGAAAATTAGTTACATTTGAAAAAGAAAAGTAGAATACTAAAGACCCAAAGGACGTATTTTATAATTTTTTATAGAAAAATCAAAGTTAATAGCTTACACCCTAATCTTCACTCTAATTACATATCCAACCCCTCATATAGTCATATTCTCCCCACCAAACTCCTCACTTTTTATTTTATTTTTATGTCATAAAAAATTAAACCGCATCTCATAACGTTCCATTTCATAGAACCCTCGTTTAGTCCGTCGAAATCAACCACCCCCAAAACCCCTAAAAATGGCAACCGCCGTAACATCATCATCCTTCAATTTCACCAGACTCCTCACCTCCGCCACCAAACCCCACCTCACCTCCGCCGCCAACCACCGTCTCTCCTTCTCTCCCCTCCTCAAACCCCACCGCCCAATCAAATTCTCCACCAAAATCACCGCCACAATCTCCGTCGGCGACAAACTCCCCGACGCCACTCTGTCCTACTTCGATTCCAACAACGAACTCCAAACCACCACAATCTCAACCCTAACCCACAACAAAAAATCAATCCTTTTCGCCGTCCCAGGGGCCTTCACCCCCACTTGTTCCCAAAAGCACCTCCCCGGCTTCGTCGAAAAAGCCGGGGAGTTAAAATCGAAAGGCGTTGACACGATCGCGTGTATCTCGGTCAACGACGCTTTCGTGATGAAAGCGTGGGAAAAAGATTTGAAAATTGATGAGAATGGGGACGTGTTGCTTCTGAGTGATGGGAATGGTGAATTTACGAAATTGATTGGGTGCGAATTGGATTTGAGCGATAAACCGGTCGGGTTAGGGGTTCGATCACGAAGGTATTCAATGCTTGTTGAGAATGGAGTTGTCAAAGTGTTGAATTTGGAAGAAGGTGGGGCGTTTACTTCCAGTGGTGCTGATGACATACTTAAAGCTCTTTGAATCAATCAATGAATGAATCATTTTATAGTTGTTATGTGAGTTTTTTCATAAGGATTTTGTGTGTTTTGTATTAATAATGAGGTTTTGATGTGTACTTTTGTGCCATTGAAATGGAACCAATTTGCATAGTTGGTTGTATGTTGTTTCATTTTTTGTATCCTTTTTTAACTTGTTAATGCTAATTCGGGTCGTCTCATTAGCTCTCTGCACTTTGTTGTTGATTACATGAGGACTTCTCAGTCATCTTGAGTGGCGAGTACAACTAGTGTTTTCATTAGATGTGACAATGTATTGGTCTGGTGGTCTCGAAACTTGTAGTGTCTAATTAGATCAAAGATTACTTATAAACGAACTCCTTACATGCAAATATCCATGACAGATGTAGAATTCGCCTATCGTGCTAAGTTACCAATGTTTCTTGGTTATTTATGGGATGTGTGAACAAATATATTGAAACCCGACGAGGAATATAAATCAAAGGAAAAGGGTTTCGGTTTGGTTTTTATGAGTTAAAACAGGGTATAACCGAATCGAATTTGTTTTGTTAAACTAATGTCATTTGATTTTGATTCTTTCTAAGGTAATCACTAGTATGATTCTGTGAGACGTTTTGTGCTTATGAACAACTTTTGTTTGGGTTTCTGCTCAACTTTTTATGTTTTGTTGAACCTTATTCGTAAAGTTGGCATTAATTTTCGAAATTTAAAATGTCTTGGTTGTTTGTTTAAAGACATAAGTTCAACTTAGGTATATGGTAGAAGTGTGCGGTTCTTGTTTTTGTGGCCTACATGGTTCATGCCCAAAACAGAAAAAACCAACCAGGCTCACCTCTTACTTGTTTGTCCTAGCAAAGAGTAGTTCAAGTGGGCACCCATGCTACCTGGCTGTATGAGCAGAGTCGAGTTATGTGGCAAGTTTTGTATACCGTTATCACATTGTTGTCCTATTATAGATAGCAAATATGTATGTGCATGACCAAATCATGCATACGGATTACATAAATGTTCCTTTTCGGGATTATACGCTATGGTATGAATGGTTTGGCAACAAAAAATAACTAAATTGCACTTAAATAGCAAGTTAAAAAGCACTCTCAAACAGCTAATCCATACGCCCTCTTTATATGTATGAAGTAAAACCAATGGTGTACATTATCGGTAAAAGTCAAAAACCAATAAGAACTGCATGCGAAAGTGGAATTCGAAGTTATACCACATATCAGGGATAATATCGTGCTTCAAACAACACAAAAAACTAAGAGCATCTCCATTTAGATAAACTTTTCTTCATGCGAAGTCAACTTCTATATAAAAAAGATTTAGGATAAGTGATCACTCCATGTGAAAGGGTTTTTCAAAAGCTTTTTCAAACGTAACTAGCAAAAACCTGTGATATGCAACGGATGAGAGTTGACACGAATAATATATTTTATTAAAAGCTTAAGAATTATAATATAGTGATAAAAGGTAAAGATTAAAATACTAAATCATTACCCAAGTTAGTGAATGCTTGTAGATTAATAAGATTTAAGATTTGAAACAAGAGTAAAAAAATAGTAATAAATAAATATTAAATTGTAAATTGAATAAAAGTTAAAAGTTAAAATATTGTTAATAATAATTTATTATTAGAAACAATTCAAATTGAAGTTTAACAATCATTCATGTAGATTCAAAAATTTAAAAACAAAAGTTTCCATTCTTTTACCTTTACGAGCATGAATGTAATTTCTCTTCTTTAAAAACTTAAGGCAATAAAGAAAAGACGTAAATAATTTATAATGTGTTATGGATACTCATTTATTGATAAATGTGGTAATTTTAGACTCATCGATTTTTTATTGGTCAACTTGGTTAATATTTATAATGTGATGAGTTTGTTGGGTCTCCCTTCATTTTTTTTGGATGAGTCTAAATGGGTTTTCACCTCATTTCATTTTTATTTTTATTTTTCACTCAGATAAAAAAAATGGTGGAAACTCGATGGGTCGACCCGACTCAAGACTCATTTGACCCGGACCCATTTAGATCCAATGAACCATCTAAACCCGGACCCATTTAGATCTAAATCCATCTAGACCCGTGATCAACCCGACCTAACCCATTCATTTTGCCATTTATATTTATTGCTATCAATATTTACAAAAAAATTGTTCAAACTACCAAAAAAACTTTACATTAAAAGGTTGAGAAATTTCAAGTTCCTTCAATGAATAAAAGCTTTTGTAAAAGTTTTTTTATTTAAAAAAAAAAAAAACTTTAGAAAAAGTCTTTATTGAAGGTGCTCTAAGAATAACTAACTTTGATGTCGTTAGCTAAATATATTATTTGCCTTGATATAATTATATTTTGGCTAGTTCAAAAGTAAGAATAGCAATTAAATACTAATATAACTAACAATCTAATTATAAGTGAAAGTCATGATTTCTTAGTTTTAATAGGACTCTTTATAAGCGTTATTTCTACCTACTATTATCGAGTATAAATAAAGGAAGCTTTAAGTCCGTGGAACTAACGGGAGCCATCTAACTCCTTTACATGATTAACATGACTTACAACATTCTCAGTAGTAAAGTTTATTTACAAAAGAAGAAAAACAAATAATAACAATGAGAATAAAGTTTATGATTAAGGACTTTCTAAAACACAAAATAAATCATAAAAACAATTAGAGATGCACGATGAATGTGGAAAATTGAGTGGTTCTACCAGCCAAAAGTTATCTACGTATCGTCGGACTGTCCCGCTGACGGATAATAGGTACCACCACTCCAGGCAGAGTTAGTGAGCCGTGTAATAAGCGACGATATCACGTGAGAACGAATTAGGGAATTAAAGGGTGAAATTAAATGAAGGAAGGTGGGAGCAAAGGAAAACACACAAATACCCTCCGTGTATATCACACATGACATGCTTTCACGAAAATAATTTACATTGTTGGGGCCAAGCTCGTCAATTGAAACGAAATAACAAGTATAAGAATACCTAGTGATATTATATAAACTTAAGGAAAAAATGTGATTTTCAGACATATATACAAACGATTTGAAAAAAAAATATTCCGTATTAAATATAGTAATCTACCATAACACATTATATTGAATGTTGATCACGAGTAGGGGTGTCAATGGGGCAGATCTTGATCTAGATCCGCCCCGCCCCTCCCCATTTATATGACCCAATGGGTCGGAAAAATGGATCCATGAACACAATAAGGGATCCAATGGGCGACCCATTTAGATGGATCTTTATTTGGATCGACCCATGACCCATCCGGGTCGACCCATTTAAGTTATAAAAAAACAACAATTAAAATATATATATATATATATATATATATATATAGATAGATAGGATTAGGATCTAGGGAGAAGAAATTTTAGGTGGAGAAGAGGGAGAAGCAATATGATTCAGTATTTTTATTAATATGATTCAACTTTTTATTATTTAAATTATAATAACAAAAAAATGAATCATAGTAATAAAAATACTGAATCATATTGCTTCTCCCTCTTCTCCACCAAAATTTCCTTCTTTTTTGATCCCGTTACTATATAGATATATATATATACAACTATTTTACAAATAATATACTTTTTTATTATGGGACAATTTCTATTGGAAATTAAAAATGATGTTTATGTCAAGTTTAATGCTATATACATATACATATATATATATATATATATATATATATATATATATATATATAATTGACGTAGCAAAATTATTAAAACGGTACGTATCACAATTTATCAACTGATCCAAATATGATTGAAAATGATTCATGTTGTAAAACTAACTAATCGAATGACCTAAATTATTAGGATATACTAATGTTTCAATGTTTTGATACTATTGGTTGAATTTTAGTAAATAAATGAAATTTTTTCAAAGGTATACTTGGTTTATTTTGTATTAACATTCCTTCTTAAATGAAATATAAATAGAAAATTTTCTTATTTTTTTTACATTAAATGGGTCGACCCAGATCTAGATCCATTAATTTAGTTGGATATTGGATTGGATCATGATCCAATAACTAATAGGTCAGATCCAGACCCATATAAATAGATCTTGTCAAGATCCGACCCGTTCCGCCCGCCCCATTGACAGGCCTATCACGAGGATGATGAAACGTTATTTGTTTGTCATCTAATAAATCTAATAAACCTATTAATCAACAGCTAACAATATTTTATATTAAAAATCACGTGAATGACAAGATCAATCACTCTCACCATGACATTAAAGTCATGTATGCATCAATGTAAGCCTATAATAACAAACTAATTAAATCGGACACTTATATATGATAAAAACAGTAAAACAGTAAAACTGATAGCCAGACTAAAAAATAAAGTAAAATAGTGCGTAAAGATGCTGGCTGTGGGGTTCGAACCCACGCGCACTTATGTGCAGAAGATCTTAAGTCTTCCCCCTTAACCACTCGGGCAAACCAGCTATCGATGAAATGTTCTCTCTTACTGTACATATTAATACGATAAACTGTTATCACTTAAGAGAACGTGTCTATTAATTAATACCTGATCTGATGTATAACTTCCCCTTCATCCCCAAATTTCTTATTTAACCCTATAAACCCTAACCCTAATTTTATACACCTACAAACAATCAATTCAAATCAAACGAACGATGGCGGAGCATTTGGCGTCGATTTTCGGTACAGAAAAGGATCGAGTGAATTGTCCGTTCTATTTCAAGATCGGTGCTTGTCGTCACGGTGACAGATGCTCAAGGCTTCATACAAAACCGAGCATCAGTCCTACTTTATTGCTATCAAATATGTATCAACGTCCCGATTCCATTACTCCTGGTGTTGATCCTCAAGGTCAACCCCTTGATCCTCGCAAAATTCAAGATCACTTTGAGGTTCTTAACCCTAATTTTTCCTCTTTCTATACCTTGTCTCATATAGATTTATTTATCTATATATTTGAATTTATATGTATATTTATGTGTGTATATGCATGAATAAATATGTATGTATGTAGGTATATATGAATATACGTGTATACATAGGAGAGGTTCTAATAAGAAGCTAAATATTGGTAATAAGTAAAATAATTTGAAAGTTGAATCATGTAAGTTGACTGTCATACAATTTCTAAATTCTCTGTTTTCCATTAGACTGTCTTGAGCATGTTTCATTGGAAGTGTTGAATAGGTCACGTTTATGTCGATGATGCACTCATATGAATCTTCTACATTTTTCTTTTTTCAGTTTAGTATATTATTAAATAAAGCAATGAAGACATAAATCTCTAAAACTTCTATTGTCTTTGCAATTGCCAGCTAATGGGTTGATGTTTTTATAATGTAATTGTTTCCACACATTGGATGCAGGATTTTTATGAAGATTTGTTTGAAGAGTTGAGCAAGTATGGGGAGATTGAAAGTCTGAACATATGTGATAATTTGGCTGATCACATGGTATGTTATAGTGTCACATGAAATGTGTATTTTTGCACTTTAAGTTTATGTTATGTTAAGTCTTCTGTTTTATGAGCAGGTGGGGAATGTGTATGTTCAGTTCAGGGAAGAAGAGGATGCTGCAAGCGCTCTTCAAAATCTTACTGGAAGGTTTTATGCAGGTACACACTCTATTCTTATATCAATGGCAGTTAAAAATATATTCAATTCAATGAATTTTAATCCGATCTATGGGTATTAATGTACCTGCATATAAAAAGAATGTGTTTTCTCATAAAAAATGAAGTCTGCAAGTGGGTCAAATATTGAGCTGTATATCTAATTCAAGTTCGTTATGTTTAACATCAAACAATCTTATATCTTTAGGTCGCCCTATCATTGTGGACTTCTCTCCTGTGACGGATTTTCGCGAAGCTACATGTAGGCAGTATGAAGAAAACGTCTGCAATCGTGGTGGTTACTGCAACTTCATGCATTTAAAAAAGATTAGCAGGTCAGTTTAATGTTATATCTAGTTATATTTTTTATAGGTGTTTGGAAGTGTGTCTCAAAATTGATTTTCTGGTTATTCGGATTTGAAGTACAATAGTTAGTTTTATAGTATATGGTTAATATGACTCTAATTCCGGCTAACTGATTATAGGGGATCAAATAATCTGTTTTGGATAATTAGTTTTATATTTGTTGCGGCAATGCTGATAATTTAAGTGATCTTAATATTACATTCATTAACCCTTCATTTTACCCACACTTCATTGTTATTAATGCGTTTAGAAAAGTGTCTGTGTAGGGTGTCGGGTCATTTGATCTAAACACCGTCTCCTGCAATTAACTTTACTGCATATGAATATCTGATTAGTATCTGATTGTGATTATTCAACATCACATTATCTGTTCAACAATTCCCCGATCTTTTTACTGTCATCTCAATAATGGATGTGCATATATATGGTCTTTTCAGAGAGTTAAGGAGGCAATTGTTTGGAAGAAGCCGGAGGAGAAGTCGAAGTAGGAGTCACAGTCCTCAGAGACACCGTGGTTATGACGAGCGTTCACATAGTGGTGCCCGCAGCTCTGGGAGAAAAGGTGGTGATTATGCAGATCATGATCACCGTCATCATGATAGGGGCGGTAGGAGACCTAGAAGCAGGAGTCCACCTCGAAAAGGGGGCCGTAGCAGAAGTCCTGGTGGAAAGAGAAACCGGAGCCCAGTTAGGGAAGGCAGTGCTGAAAGAAGGGCGAAGATTGAGCAATGGAACAGGGAAAGAGAGCAAGCAGACTCTCGGCCAAAAAGTGCCAACAATAATGATGGTGATCGTGATGGAGGTGCTAAACTGAATGTAGACCAGTATATTGATCCTTCTCCTCAGCAGCAGCAGCAGCATATTAACGATGGAGGTTATGATGATTGATCAAAGTTGCATAGTCGGGTTTGTTCCTTCTCTGTGTTTTCTTTGGTCTATAATCTAGCATCATTTTTTAAAGAGGTAGAATGAGCGGGTTGTAAGGGTTTGATGAACGGGGCATAATGGGTTTAGGTCTAACCAAGTAATCCTTGGTCCAACTCAGGTTGGTTAACGTTAGATTATTCTGTTAATAATCTATGTTTTAACACCGCGGTTATCTTTAGGTGGGTTTGGACTTTCGATGCGTTTGACTCATTTGACCCAGTAGCGACAAAACATAGCCCGAATGGACCCACTCTTAACCAAATGAGTCAAAATTGTGAAACCATTATGGAAAATGGGAATAACATGAGAAAAAAGAAAGAATAAATTACAGGGTTTTATTTTTAAAATGTATCCGCTTTTGGAAGATATGGCTTACTGCCCACTTTCTGCTGTGCAGGAGTGAGTGTACAGGGTACAGGTTCACTAGCCAAATTCCTATATTTTCTCTTTAATTTTTTCCCCTTATAAGAATTTGAATAAAGATTACAGGGGAAGACCAAGTGAAGAAAGGATTACTTGCTGCAAACCGCCTCAATCATTAAATAAATATAGGGTTAATTGCATAAAATGTAACCAACTTTTGTTCAGTTTCTATTTCAGTTAACCGCGTATTTTCCCCTAGAAAAAACTCTTGAACTTTTAAAACACATTCTAAAAACTGATTGAAGGTACTCCATACATGTCAAAGTGATGATCTTTGATCATATCGACTTTTATATACAGACAAACCAGTTACATTCTCTCAAGATTGAAGTTACCTTAACTTCAAGTTTTGGATGCCTTGAGGGTTTATTATGGGCAAAACGATGTTGGTTACCCAAATAGAAATTGGCCAACAGTTTGTCGCTGCTTGTTGAATCATTTTTGTAGGAGTGCAACAATTTGATTTTGGGATTCAGGAAATTCTTCCATGATTTGTTGGAAGGTTATATTTGAATAATTTATGAATAAGGAAATATGATCTTACATAGTTTACTAGTTTTGCAGGTTCAGGTATCCCTGCATCAAAGGATCAAGCCTAATTTATTGCAGCTTACAATTATTTTTGTATACAGGTTAAATATCTTCATCTCCAGGCGACAATACAGATTAAAAACTTGTGTGGGGAAGGAAATAATCTGAAGATCATGTTGGCGAAAGTTCATTTATGGTTAGTTTTTCTTTTCATTTGGCTTTGCTGTGAAGAATCGCAGTTGAACCTAAGATTAGTAATCTATTTTGTGTTTTCGTGGAATGTTGTGTACTCTAGTTTCTGTCTGGTGTATGGTGGGTGGTACCTTGTATCGACAGACCGCCTTTTGTGTACCTTATTAGTGTGACAATTAAATTTTTTAGCAATCTTAATTTATTTCTGTGGATGAATTGTATGAACAATTCGGGTTTAATATAAATTGCTCTATAAATGTGAGATGATTTTTAAATGGTTGTCCACAGATTTAGTTTTACTAGTTAATTGCTCCATGGTTATCATATCAATCCATCATACCGAAACACAGGTCTAAATTAATTTGAAGATCGTATGTTCAGGTGACATTAGTGTGTATTTTATATATATCTTAGAAAAAAGTATTACCTCCGTCCCATAATTATTATCCAGTTTTGACTTTCTGAAATCTTTATTTTTTAGCTTTGACCTTAAATATTGTTGTTTGTGTTATATAATGTCTTATGCGAATGGATTGAGTTTTAAATGTATTTTCATTGGTATAATTTTCAGCAAGTATTATATAACATAAATAAAAATATTCAATATCAAAAGTAGAAAAGAAAGAATTCGGAAAATTAAAACTGAATGATAATTTTGGAATAGAGGTAGTAATAAACATCATTACTTTCGATTGTCTCCTTAATTTAAAAATATTGATTCAAATTGACAACTTTGATGGATGTTACAAGTTTGTCCTTTTGAGACTCCTGGTTCTATCTTATGATCTTTTCTACAATTACGCTATTTTAGGTCACTGAAAATAACTATGTTATAAATAACTCTTGCACAAATTAGAAACCATATACATCATTTTTATATTCCTTATCAATTTCATTCTTATGAATGGTTTTATTTTCATCTTTACATTAAAATTTGTATGGTCTCATATCTTGCATATACGACATTTCTAATAAACATACGAGACCATACAAATTTTGATTCTTGAGTATCAAACAGGAAGAGATGTTGATTCTTGTACGATGATAAGCTCAATAAACAAGTATGAACAATTCGTGTGACAATTTCTAATAAACAAGTATCAAACAGGAAGACATTTCTAATAAATATATGTACCTTATTAGTGTGAAAATTAAAAAATTTAGCAATCTTAATTTATTTCTGTGGATGAATTGTATGAACAATTCGGGTTTAATATAAATTGCTCTATAAATGTGAGAT
This sequence comes from Pseudognaphalium luteoalbum, assembly GCA_963422505.1. NCBI lineage: Eukaryota > Viridiplantae > Streptophyta > Magnoliopsida > Asterales > Asteraceae > Pseudognaphalium > Pseudognaphalium luteoalbum. The sequence goes on from OY730192.1 coordinate 4,218,376, forward strand.
GATTTTTAAATGGTTGTACACAGATTTAGTTGTACTAGTTAATTGCTCCATGGTTATCATATCAATCCATCATACCGAAACACAGGTCTAAATTAATTTGAAGATCGTATGTTCAGGTGACATTAGTGTGTATTTTATATATATCTTAGAAAAAAGTATTACCTCCGTCCCATAATTATTATTCAGTTTTGACAATCTAAATTTGATTCTTGAGTATCAAACAGGAAGAGATGTTGATTCTTGTACGATGATAAGCTCAATAAACAAGTTATGATAACAACGGTAATAAGCTTTTTACTTTGTGGTATCTTTACAACTGAACAAAACTACAAAAGTGTCAAGTAGTAAACTTGTAATAATAATATACAGACACAAAACAATATTGGTTAAACTAGGGTGATGATCCGTTATCCATACGTACAAGTGTACAACATCATGAAAAAATATTTAGTGATGTACGGAGAAATTTTTGGTACACCCACGTTAATAATAATAAGAAGTTGCCTATACATAAAGTTTACTTTATCGTGTAAACATCGACTATACACGGATATATACATAATGAGAGAACTTTCTAATCTAATTTACCGCTTACGTTTTGTGTTCACAAACTTTTATAGTCTAAATTTAGTAATTACTTATATGAATGTTAAGTGTCTCTAATATAAACCAAGTTTATTGCAGTAGTACTTTTGGTACCTTATATTCCCAAGATTCCCTACTAACAATTCATTGCAGTATTGCACTAACGAATACCACTTTTTTTTACACAAACTTTACTTTTAACATGGTGCAGGTTCCTATACCTCTCCCCAATGTATCAATGTTTCACATAAATACAAAAGCCGACTTGTTGAAGTGGACAAATGGTTAGAATTGACTCAAAATAAAGTTATACCGTAGTAATGGGTTAGGTAAAAGGGTGGTGATAAATTCACCTTTGTTTTTTATAAATTCATCAAAACTGTACATTATTGATGCATAGAGTACAATTTTTAATGCACAAATTTGATGAATCTATCAAAAACAATGATGAATATATCACCAAGTAAAATAGTAAATAATGAAGTATTTTAGTTACAACGAAGAGTTTTGATTAACCATAATCTTAACTATTGACATTATGCATTTGTATACTTTATGTTTAAGTGATATTAGGAAATGGTTAGAATTGACTCAAAATAAAGTTATACCGTAGTAATGGGTTAGGTAAAAGGGTGGTGATAAATTCACCTTTGTTTTTTATAAATCCATCAAAACTGTACATTATTGATGCATAGAGTACAATTTTTAATGCACAAATTTGATGAATCTATCAAAAACAATGGTGAATATATCACCAAGTAAAATAGTAAATAATGAAGTATTTTAGTTACAACGAAGAGTTTTGATTAACCATAATCTTAACTATTGACATTATGCATTTGTATACTTTATGTTTAAGTGATATTAGGACGGTAGTTAAAGTGCCACATATTATATTATATACTATATTTGAGCATCATAATTTACGAAAGATAATTTATAAAAATGTTGCCAACAAAATTCATTATATTAATCCATATGAAGTAGGAAAGTCTACAATCTTGTAAGTTGTTGTTAGTGCGTCTTTGAAGGTGAACGAGGTGATCGGTCGTTCAAAACCTTCAATTTTTGAAGGCCTAAAAAAGTAAGTGTGTAGTTTGTATATCATTTGATATATAGTTTGAATGTTAATCAATAAATATGAAAAGAAAAGAGTTAACCTGGTTATTTCAAAGTTAACTTTGCCAATAAAAAACTTCTATTAACTTCCATACTACATTCAGTAAATTAGACTATAGTTTTTCATTATAAGATCTCATTAAGATGGTTAACGTTCTTTTGTCTAGAGCCTCATTTTGCAAATTAACTTTCTTTTATCCTGAAGCTTCGAAAACATATAGACAGCTCTAGTTATTAGCACAGATGTATACAGAATTTAGATTAACCTTCTGATAATATATGCGTAACTTTATTTATTACTCCCATGCCCCATTTGTTTTCCCCGAAAAAGTGATTGTATTAATAAGGATCAAATGATCCACGTTGAAGGGTTGTAAGGATCAACCTACGGTACAACATTGAACTTCCCAATTATATTGTCCTTGTTGGATCTAAGATAGAGTATGTAAATGTCATATTTGTTCTTATATTCAAAGCAAATTTAACTAGAACTATTTAAGAGAAAGAGTTACTAGAAGTTGTAAATGAAGGTGGAATTAAAACTTGTATTATTATTTTTTGAGTTATTTTTGTAAGTGGACAATATTTGTTGAGAAAAATAGGTACAAATAGCATGGTGAACAACAAAATCAGAACTGAGTATTTATTTATATTCAATTATTTCATTTGTCACATTGATTGTCTTATATATACAACCAAAGAATTGGATAAAAGGAAATGTTGACTCTGATTCTTTCTTTTCATGAGTAATTCCAGGAAGTTACTCAGAAACGTATTTAATATTTTGCTTCAAGGACAAGAGATTTGCAGAAGGCATATATCGACAGAAGGGTGGGTACCATGCAATTTATTACACAAAGACTCACGACTTACAAATTTAATACTTTGTCGTTGCATATGTGTACCGCATAAATAATCTGTGCTGCAAATTGTATAAAACTTGTGTACCAAATGTGAAAACATAGAGTGATCTTGTAAATATCAAATGAACTTGAAGGAATGAATTGTAATTTAAACTTAAAAGGAAATATCTCTAACAAGTAACAACATCTATTATTTGTACACTCAACACCACAAATGTTATCTCTATGTGCACAAATTGAATTTCTGAGACTGTATATTATGCGTTTACTTGCAAGTATTGTGATGTTATAATTAAAAAATATATATTTATGATGCAGTAATGATAAATCCACCACCATTTTTGATATATTCATCGTCAATGTATATAGAGCTGGCAAAATGGGCGGGTTGGGCGGGTATGGGCGGGTATGGGCTACGGGTCTAAACGGGCGCGAGTATAAACGGGCTCGGGTCTAATCGGGTGCGGGTCTAAACGGGTTCGGGTCATAACGGGCTATTTAAAAAATTCATAAAAAACGTTCTAATTCACTAAGATATATATCTCTTTCAAAATAAGCTATACATTTTTAACTATATAATATAAAAAATATATAAAGATGGTCAACCATTTAGATTCATTCATGATTTGAGTTTTACCCAATTAAGCTCATTCCTAAAATATCTCTAGTCCATAAGAACCTAAATTTTATGTCATTAGATTACCCAGATGTGGGGCAAATAGGTAGAATTTTTCAGGATTAAATATATGTTATTTATTTGTACAGTAAAGCTATGTGATACACATTGTTAGTAGATTTATCAGAAGATTAATGATATGTAAAACTAATTATGTTAATGTATTTAAATTTTTTATTGGTTAATATAGTTTCTCATTTCTAATCTTATAAGTTAAACATAACATGTGTTATTCTCATATTTTTAAGTCTACTTTAAAACTACGTAAGTAGACCTATCCATTTGCATTTATCAAAAATGGTATCATTACCTATGAATATGACCCATGCATCTAAAAAGACGTCCCATGTCTTCTAGAAAATGTATATATTTCTAGCTTAATGTTGTATACTTTTTCTCTCTTATTTTTGAATGAAATTTGTTACAAGAAATTACTGAAACAACAAAAACACCTAGCGGCCCATTATGCTTCTCCGTCTCCAAATCGATCCTCGATCTCGTTTAGTTGCTGTTCCATCAGTTTTTGGAAGATCATTATTTTCTAAGGGTGGAGTTTAAGTGAGAATAAGAATTTGTGTGAGAATGAGTAAATTAATGATATTGTATTATGTGTATAAAGAGAATGTTTCACATTTACAAAACTTATTTACCCTATACATCAATTATCTCACAAACGACAAATCAAAAAATTATGAAAATTGCACCATTAAATTCAGCGTTTCTCCTCTTCGATTTGTCATCCCTCAAGGCATACTTTCGACGAGGTTTTTTTTTCCATCTTTTTTTGTGGGTTTCACATTTACTAACACATGTGTTAAAGTGTTACGTTTAGTAGGAGTGAGCTTGGTACCATACCGGTACCGAACCAGACCAAACCGGTTGGTACCGGTTTATTTTTGGCCTCAAATCAAATACCGAATACCGTACCACTTATATCGGTTCGGTCCGGGACCGGTGCGGTTCCGGTTCGGTTTAGGTATTTTGGTGTGCATGTACCATACCGGTACCGAACCGGACCGAACCAATTGGTACCGGTTTATTTTTTGCCCTAAATCAAATACCGAATACCGTACCACTTGTATCGGTTGGTACTAGTTCGGTACGGGATCGGTTCGGTTTCGGGATTTCGGTGTGCATGCTCATCCCTAGCGTTTAGGGTTTGGGGTTTATGAGTTAGGGTTTGGGGTTTCGCCCTGAAACCCCTAAAGGGCTTGGACTTTTGCCGACACCACACACCAGTACACCACCGCCAAACCCTAATGGATATTGACCACCACTTACACAACCGACACCACAGTACCACACCAATACAATTAGCGAGCTAAATTAAGAATGACAAAAGCCTTAAAAGAATATCATCGTTGTTTTCTAAAATTAAGAGCGGACTAACGCAATTAGTGATTGGAACCGAGTGTAACAATGTTGGATTTTTGATAGAGTAGAAATGATCGGAGGCTATGGTCTTGGAGTACTACCATGATTCGATTTTTTTTTTAGTTAGGGTTTCAATTGAGGTTTGTAGTGGGTTTTAAATTTTGAATTAGTATATGCTTAGATGTGATTGATTATATTAGGGTTTCAAGTGAGTTTCGTAGGAGGTTGGAAATGGTTGAGATTTGAGGAGTAAGTAGGGTTTGATTAGGTGAGATTGAACACATAAGATGAAGCCTCTTATTCATATTCATATGTTTTCCTTTAACATTCCAGATTTTCATTATATAGTTTAGGTATTTGGATAACCCAATATCCGTATCCGAAATTTCGAATACCCGAAGTTCGAAGATACGAAATTTCGGATACAGATTTTGGGTAGTCAAAACCACTATCCAAAATTTCGGATATCCGAAAATGAACACCCCTACTACATACATGAATATGATGTAACGACATTAAGGGCGTTTGACATCACACAGTTGACACTTGTAGCTTAGCTTCATTGGATTGTAGTTCAATCACGTGTTTACTCACAAGTAACTAGTAAAAAACGTTTTACCACGCCGCTTTAATTTTTAAATTTTTTTATACAATTAATTATAGATTTTGCTAACTTTAAGGCTTCTATTAACACTTTCAAACATACATTAAAAATTTGTACTATATTCATAATCAACTTTTTATTTATCCTTGATTTTATTTGACCATCTGAATTTTAATTAATGTACAAATCTTTTATGCATGTTTGAAAGTATTAACAAAATCCATTAATTATAAGTAGTAATTAAATTTAATTAAATCAAAATATACCCCTATCATTCCCAGGATTTGCATTCAGTGCCACGAGGTGTGTTGTAACGTCGCATATTAATTTGTCCTAAAATTATGAAGTATCATTCTTATATCTACGACCAACAATTTTATAACTGTGAGAAGATAAAGTATTATATGAGATGTAATCAAATGAACCTACGATATGTTGTATCGAGTTTTTCAATACTTTATAAATATTTTCACTCGTGTGTCATTTATTCTAAATAATAAGTGATGGAAGTCAATATTAGATACTATTGTTTGCAAAGTAAGATTAGATCAACAATTAGACACACAACTTTTCTTAGAATGAATATCCAAATTACTATTCTTATCTAGAGTAAGGTTCAAATGAGTCCATGATTTTTGAGTGAGACTAAGGGAACCAACGATATCATACCACATGTACAAAAAGAATACTCCATACTACAAAACCCATTTACCCCAAACATCAATTATCTCACAAACGACAAATTGAAAAATCATGAAACTTGCACCATATTTTTCAGCGTTTTATCCTCTTCGATTTACCGTCCCTCAAGCCATACTTTCGATAAAAAAAATTGGTTTTTTGGTGGGTTTTATAAATTAGTAACACATGTGTTAGTGATTGATTGTACAATTTATTTACAGTTATGGATACGGTTTAGAGTTAGGATTTAGCAGGGTTCATGGTTTTGGGTTTAGATTTTATGTTTTAGTAGGGTTTAGGGTTTATTAGGGTTTAGTATGATTTAGGGTTTAGAGTTTTATAAATCCTTTAAGGTTTAGGGTTTGGAGTTTAGGGGTTCGGGTTTAGGGTTTAGGTTTTGGGGGGAGAAACCCCAAAACCCAAACCCAAACCCCTAAACCCTAAACCCTAAACGCAACACTCTAACACATGTGTTAGTAACATATGAAACCCACCAAAAAAATGAGGGGAAAAAAATTCGTCAGAAGAATGCTTTGAGGGACGGCAAATCGACGACGATAAAACGCTGAAAATTATGGTGCAAGTTTCATGATTTTTTGATTTGTCGTTTGTGAGATAATTGATGTTTGGGGTAAATGGGTTTTGTAGTATGAAACATTCTCTTTGTACATGTGACATGATATCATTGGTTCCCTTAGTTTCATACAAATTTTAGTCTCATTTGAACCTCACCCTTCTTATCTATCCTAAAATTATTGTTCATTTACCAAAAATAACCAATAAAAATTATTGAATTCCTCATTTTATCCTCACTATTACTTTAAACCATTTATATCTCAAACAAATTAAGTCAAACTTATCTTAATATAAGAATCAAAACTGACATCAACAACTAGAAATAATAACTTATAAATAATCAAATATACAAATCATAATTGTAATATTATAACACACAAAATATTTTATTTACTAATTTAATAAACCTACAAAAAATGTTGTAATCACTTGTGATTAAATATAATATTAGTAATCGCATATGATTATAGTGTAAATAAATACAAATTTTAGTTAAATAACTATAATTATACACGTAAATAAATATAAATGTGAAATCACATAAATTATATGTTATTATCAAATACTTCTTTTCAGTAATACATGTGATTAAACCTCAAATAAACAAATCACATGTAAATTTCGGCACACAACGAATGTAATATATAAATCCAATAATAGTTATCTATGTGAATGTCTAATAAGTTGTGATTTTGAGTGACTTAACATTTACCATTGAAGAATAATTGTGTGACGATGTTAATTTTTTTTATCATAAATCACATGTGATGTGATAATTGTTGATGCAAAATCAACATGTTTTGTCAATATCTTGTCTAGAATATTTAGCTTGAATTTGTATGTGAAATTGCATATGTTTTATGGTCTGCGACATTAGGCCTGCGACATTAAGTCTATGTCGCAATGGGCTTGGGCCTGCGACATAAGGCTTATGTCGCAGGGTCCAGATTATAAATATGCAATTAGGTTTTCATTTGAAGGTGATCGACCATTTTGAGTGTGTGAGGAACGTTCCGAGTTCAGAGAGTTTGTATTGTGGAGCTTAATCGTTTGTTTTTGTTAATCAATAAACAGAAACATTTTTTTATATTCTTGTGTTCGATTCATTAAACGTTCAATACTTGTTTGTTTGATTTCGGCTCTTGCATTCAAGTTATACGATCTGATTAGGTCTGTACCGGGAACCTTATGTCGCAGGCCCAAGCCCATTGCGACATAGACTTAATGTCGCAGGCCTAATGTCGCAGACCATAAAACATATGCAATTTCACATACAAATTCAAGCTAAATATTCTAGACAAGATATTGACAAAACATGTTGATTTTGCATCAACAATAATATAAGTCACATTTTCTAATACTCAACAAAAATAAAAATAAAAATATTATTGAAAGTATGGCTTGTGGGATCCCTATTCAAAACGAAAAAGACGCTGATTCCAAATATATAAAGTTTATAGTTTTTAGTATATCGTTTGTGAGATTTTTAAAACTTCGAGCGGAAGTTTGATTTATAAGGAAATGGAGAAATGCTATTGGTTATCATATTTTTCATTTTCTGTCATTTTTTATTGAACTCAATCCTTATATTTAATGAGCAACATTGAGAGAGGATGAGATAACCATAACCAATAATAACGCTCCACGCGTCATAAAAGCCACTTTCCTCTATATCTTTAAAAATTAAATATCTCAAAAACTGTAAGTCGGTAAATTATAAATGCAACATAAAAATTAGCATTTTTTCTCTTTGATTAGAGATACCACAAGGTATCAACACTTTTTTTCCTATAGGATTTATAAAGTGTACAATATTAGTATCACATGTGTTCCTAGATCGTATCGCATGTGCTACTAGCTAGTAGCCTAGTATCACATGTGTTACTCACTCTGTTCACATCATAGCGCACAAAAAAATGAAAAAAAAAGTTTATTGAAAGTATACTTTGTCAGATATCTCGTTGATTTTTATTGTTCGATTTTTATGATTTTTTGACTTACCGTTAGTGAGTTATTTAAATTTTAAATAAACTTACCGTTCATGTGGATCAATACAAAGTGAAGAAACGTATATTAAATTTATACAAACATATTTCGCCAAGTTGATACAATTTTATTTAAAGAATGATACATATTCTCGATATACCTTAAAAACTGATACATATTCGATTGTAGTTAGATACATTGTGATTTTGAAACATAGTGGTTTGATACATGATTATATCTTCATTTAATATAATTGAATGCTATTTGTAAGAGACACGTGTCACTATATCATGTTTTCTTACCCTTTTTACTTTAAGCTTCTTTTTATTTGAACCAAAACCTATATATATATATATATATACACTTAGGATCGTGTGAGAACAAGGAGATTCCGTGAGAACGGTGAAAACACATCTCATCCCTCTATTTTTCGATCAAAAAACATGATTTTGAAGGTGATACTTTTGTAAAAACTTTGAATTTTGATTATGAAGGGTTCACATAAGGATTGCTAGGTGAAGTTTATTTTTTTTTGCTTCACAATAGTTTTAACATGGTGAAGTTTAATTTAATTTTTGTTAACAACAATATTTGAAGTAGTGAATTGATATGTATAAACATTAATCTCTTTAAAAACTAATGTTAACAAATTTTTTTTTTACTTAATCACATTAAAACTATGAGAACCTATACACATAAAAATTTATAGCATCATAACCTTATCTTAAGAAAAAATAATAATAAACTTAATCTCACAAAATGATGTGAAGCTAAAAAAAAACTTCCAATGAGCAAAATGATTTGAAGCTAAAAAATTTAGCTTCACATGAGCAAAATGATGTGAAGCTAAATAAACTTCACATGAGCAAAATGATGTGAATCTAAAAGAAAAAAAAAACTTCACATTACCAAAATGATGTGAAGCTAAAAAAAAAACCTTAACATGAACAAGATGATTGATGCGACCCCAGCCGTCAGTGTCGTTGGTGTTGTTGTAACGACTGAGGGGCGATCAGGATGTTTTAAAATTTATTTTGCTCGGGACCTAAACCTCCAAACTACCTACTGGTAATAGGTACAAGTACCCGATACTAGTACGTGGTAAGGATGATCAGGGTCGTCTCCAGACGGTCGAATTTGAAGCGGAGCTTGTTTGGATAATTAAGCCTTTAAGATAGGGTTCAGATGGTTGGTTTAGTTTTGGTTTTAATCTAATTTAAACTACTAAAGCGATAAACCTAAAATGAGCTAGCTAGCATATAAGGAACAACTAAGGATAAGGAAAACGCGGTTTACCATGATTTGAGATAATATAATGTCGGGAGGGTGTTTATGATGGGGACACTTTCAGATTAATAGATTAACAGACTTTGGTGTAAACACTAGAACCCTACCAATTAAATTCCCGTTGGCATGTCACTAGGAACTAGGTTATCGTGATTCTGATCGGAGCAATACGCTAAACTCCCAATACTTACCTAGTTGAAAGATAAGCAACCTATCTTGGTGAAAAACCGAGGTACATGAATAAAGCAACGTATTGTCTCATAGGTCCGACCGTTCTTAACACCTAAGCTTATCTCGCGTTCTTCTAAATGTGTATTTAATTATTAACTTGCTATGTTTAAAGAACCAACTATGTAAGATCTAGGGGGTTCATGTATCTAAGTCACTAAGACTTTCCTTTCTAGACCTTGTTAATACTTTTTTTAAGCTCTAATTACTTTGATTTACGACCTAGACCTCTCCTTTTCAAACAGTTATACATCCCTGGATTATTCGCAGTTTGTCAAAACGTGTTTCATATGCAGACCATACCTTTCAGTAACAAACAGTGTACTTTACAGAGTAATTCCACGGCCTCTTACGTCTAACGTGCGGTCAGGAGTAATTGACAGTGAAAGTGATATTCTGAACTAATTAAATAAAAAGCAGCGCAGAAATGTAAATCTAATATGTACAACGAATGGTTTCACTGTGTCTTACTTATTGCACGTCATGGGTACAGATAACTACTTACCATAATTAAGGTTCATGACTCCCTAATATCTAAGTTATAGTCACGTGGATAACTAGAAAGGGTGCTCCATAAATTAGGTCTAGTGTCATATATTTAAACAATAACAAAGTATAATAATTCCCATTCATATAAGTTTCTTTTTATAAATTTAAACTATGTTGGAATGAGTTGTTTTTACGATCCTATCAACCAACTAACGTAGAGTTGTCCTATTCCCTTGAATCCTATTCCCCAATCTCGGTCGTCAGAGACGTCCGCATCATGGCATGGTCTATTGAATAAATAGTCGCATAAACAGGTTTTACCCTACCGGAATAAGTTGGGGCAGTCTTGTCATAAGCGGTTGGCCAAACAGGCCATCATTCGTTCATAATATTATAATTAAACTATAAACAGAAATTTAATTAGCACATTTATAATATTGATCCGTAATACAACTATCTTCGGTCGTCCCAGACTTCCATACGTTTGTACTCCGCATAAAGCGTTTCCAGCACTATATCCGGGAACAGTCGAATAGGGGCCGTCATATTACTTTACAATATTTAATATCATCCCATTATAACTATCTAAATCATGGCAAACATATAAGCAACTACTCGCATATCATGGCAATAGACATTTCTAATGTTAATAAATTGTAAACATCAAACAAGAACATTACAAATAATTAATAAAAGAAAGGATAGATATTACCCGTAATTATTGCGAGCAAAACGATGCTTATATTACTTCCGAATATTCCAAAGCGTTACATTGCTAAGCTAGCTACTACTAACTACTACATAATTAATCTCCTACTTATCTCTCACTAAATTAATTAGTTTAGAGAGAAAGTAGAGAGAAAAAGAAAATAAAAGCTAGAAAGAAAGAAATAAGAAATATATGAAAGGTGTGTAAGGTGTGTGTATTAGAGTGTGAGTTGGTGTGCTGAAATGAGAGCTAGGGGCTGCCTTTTATAGAGGAAATTCGGCTCAAGTTAGCACCTCCAAGCTCATGATAGCAAAAGGTGGAAAATGTAGTGGCACCAGGTACAAAAGGCGAAAAAGGTAGTGGCACCAGGTACGAAAAGTAGGAAAAGGTCTAGCACCAGGTACGAAGAAGTACCAAAAAGTGCAATCCGTGCGGGTGGCGGGCAGCCGGCGGCGGCTGGCTGCCAGCAGCCGACGGATGGCTGGCTGGCGGCGGCGGCTGGCTGCCAGTGGCACCAGTCCGCTGCCGGTTGCTGCGTTTCTCGATTCGTGCGTGTTTTCTTCGTTACACGTTCGTTTGCGTTGATTATTTTTGCGTTGGATTCGTAATTCAAAAACGAATCTTTTGATGAAAAGAAATCCCAAAAATATGTCTCTGAACTTTAGATGTGTCGTACGAATCGTTTGGATCTTCCAGAGTGCGTAGAATCTTCGTTCTTCGTCCGTTTTAGTTGATTCTTCTTTTGTTGGATTCGTAATTTAAAAACGAACATCTTGGGTCAGATAGATGTTGGTGATGGGCTCTTTGGTCTTGAAACCTCGTTTTGATGTCTGGAATCTTTAAACGTGCGTGGAATCTTCGTTTTCTGCCCGTTTTGCTTGATTTTCATCATGCAACCTTGTTTTTACCATCTTGGCATAATATTACAGATTTGTAATGTTTTTGAGTTAAAGTGCCAAGAATTGTTCCAGAATTAGAGAGATATCTATAGTAAAAACGTGACTTTTTACGCGATATCAATGATGTGAAGCAAAAAAAAAAAAAACTTCGCATGAGCAAACTGATGTGAAGCTAAAAAAAAAACTTCAAATGAGCAAAATGATGTGAAGCTAAAAAAAAAGTTTTACATGAGCAAAATGATGTGAAACTAAAAAAAATAAAAATTCACATCAACAAAATAATGTGAAGCTAAACAAAAAAAAAAAACTTCACATGAGCAAAGGTGATGTGAAGTCTTCAAAATTAAACTTCAAAGTATTTACAAAGGTGATGTGAAGTCCTCTTGTTCTCACCAGAACCCAACCCTATATATATATATATATATATATAGTAGATTTTCAATGTGAACACTTTAAAAATGAGAACGACTAAGAACACCTCCAATAAAAGTATTAGATTTACACTCATACATCTCAAATATGTGTAAAAAATAGATACGAACTTTCTAAAACGCACAAAAAATGAAAAATGATTGATGCACAATTATAGAGATAATCGTGCATCAATTGTTTTTTTGAATTTTGTATATTTTTAGAAGTGTACACTTATGTTTGCATATTTAAGATGTACTAATGTAAATCTAACTATTTTAACAAGATTAATTGTATATTATAAGCGTTTTTAATCATTCTTATTTTTTAAGTATTCTCAATATATATATATATATATATATATATATATATATATATATATATATATATATATATATATATATATGCTTTATTTCATTAAATAATACATAGTACATGGTTTCGACCATATAGAATAAATATTAAAAATATAATGCTATATAAATTTGAACGTAAAAGTATATCTAATGTATTTATTGGTTAATAGAGTTTCTTTACCCTAATTTGTTAATTGTAGTTGACACATGTCACTTTAAGCCAATCTAAGTAGGCCTATTTACAGGGTTGGAGATATGACGGGGACAATGTAGTCAAATGTAGGCAACCGCCCTATAAGAATTTTTAAACTATGTAAGAGAAAAATATTTAAGGTATTAATGACATTTCAAAATTCTCATCTTCACAAAACTATAAAAGAAACATATAAAAAAAATTGTCAGACCTTTTGGATTTTTAAGTTCCGCCCTTACCTATTAAGCATCTTTCTTAAAATATAATAAATATAATAACTGAAAATTTTATTTGCATCACCTTGTATCAATAAATAAATAATATATATGCATAAAAAATATCATAACTTGAAATTGTTCATCAACGAGTGTTGTACATTCGAAAACTGTATAGTATCCATTTTCCTTTTAAAGATGTTTGATGATCATTACTTTTTCATCTGGTTATCACAATATCAAACAATAATCAACCGAGTAAGTTTATGTGCTATTTTTTAAAAAAGATATAAACTCAATTTTACTTAAACACAAACACGACATATTTTACCTAAACCGAGTAAATCACTTTTTATGTATGTATACTTGCCATTTTACATAATCATAATCTAAAATTCTAATTCTAAACAAAATTAAGGGAATTAATAATGACGGTCTTAAGGGTCGTCAATTAAATATATACAATGTATTTATTGAACCTAAAGTTTCTTTATTTATTTTAAATAATAAATGATATACTTACTATTTGCATTTTAGTCACTTAAAACTTTCATTTTATTTGTAATGTTAATTGAAATATTTAAGATTACGAAGAAATGGTGGAGTTCAAATGAGTACACCAACTTTAAATGAGAATAGAGGAACCAATCAGAATGTGCCACATGTCACAAAACCAATTTCCCCCCACGTTTTTAAAATTCAAATATCTCACAAACGGTAAGTCAAAAAATTATAAAAAATACACCATAAAAATCAACATATTTTCTCTTTGATTTGTCATCTCATAAGATATACTTTCAACAACTTTTATTTTTATGGGTTTTACAAATTGTACAAAATTAGTAACACATGTGTTATTAGTCGGTATCACATATGTTACTCCGTCTGTAACACATGTGTTACTCGCCGATAACACGTGTTACTCGCCGGTAACACGTGTGTTACTCGTCGGTAACACATGTGTTAGTTTTTTGAAAACCCACTGAAAAACGAAAAAAAAAGTTTGTCAAAAGTATATCTTGTCACATCTCTAATCGAAGAGAATAAAACGTTGATTTTAATGATGCAGTTTTTATAATTTTTCAACTTACCATTTGAGAAATATTTACGTTGTGAGGGAAATGAGTTTTGTGACACATGCCAAATTCTAGTTGGTTCATCCATTTTCATTCAAAATTGATGTACTCATTTTAACGTTACTATATAATTTTTTTTTACCTTACTCTAAAAAAAAATTAGATTCAATAAATGCATTATATATGTGTTATGGCATCCGTTCCCTTAAGTTAAATTATGATAAATAAAAGGCTTATTATTATTGTTGTGAGAAAAGATTCCCGGGAAAAAGAAAAACAATGAATAAAAAACAGAGTCCACTTCAAGTGTCTTTTACGGAGTACTACAATTATTTATTATTTATTATTTATTTATCTTGCTCTCACTTTCATCATCTCTCTCTCTCTTTCTATTCTATGGACACACTAGACACATAATACCAATAATAATAATACTAATACTACTTAATAATGAACACGTACACACACTTTCCAATTTCGCCGCCGATCACCGACTGACTCAGATCTCCGGCGACCACCCTACAAACTCCCTTCATCAAGGTTTACCTTATAACACTTTTTCTAATTCTTCTTTCGCCGGCCGGAATTCATTTTTTCCACCAATTTTTATTTTTTAATTCTTTCACACAGACTGTTTTCGTAAACTGTGTTTTTCTCTTGTTGAATGTGTGTGTGTTTATTTTATTAATTAATTTTTTTATTTGACCATTGATTTTTTTCTTCCAAGTTTCAGTCTTTGAGAGATATTTTTGTTGAAGGAGATATCTTTGTGTGAATTTGACCAACCCAGTTTAAGACTTTTTAAAATTTTTTTTTTTTTTAGTAATAGTTGTATTTAGTTATCATATGTCCGGTTTTCTGCTTGTTAATTGTTTGTTATCAACCATGAAACATGCATATAAGAATAAAAAAGAAAAGATAAAACCCAGTATTTTATCACACTTTTTTTATACATTTATATTTTCTTTATGTTCGAATAACTTTTTTGTGCAGTGAAATAATTTTTTATTTTTATTTTCATTTATTATAATTATTATTATTCATGCATGAGATCTTAAGTTTAATTTGAGTGGTGTATTAGTTCCTGCTTACTTGTTAATTTTTGCATGAACCTATATATGATTTAACTGGATAAGCGACTAAACGTAGTCCCATCAGTTTTTCAGAATGTAATTTTAGTTTATTATTAATAATAATAAAAACAATTCCTGTTTCTGCAGAATAATGTCTGAAAAGGGGTTTGATAATCAAGAAAATTTGTCACTGTAAAAGCTAAAGTTTTTCCCCTTCTGTTTATAGTTGGGGAAAAAGTTTGGTTTTTTACCATATTGCCCCTGCCATCATCAAATGGATATGAAGAAAGATGGTTCATACCAAGGTTACCCAGTTCAGGTTCCTTGGACTCTACCTACTCCTGCTAGTCAAGATTTTTTAGACCCGAAACTGAGTTGCGAAAACGGGTACGGAAATCATGTTAATATAGCCAACATTGGGACGAGTTTCGGTTGCTGCGACGGTAGTAATATTGGGTCGCAAGGTCAAGTTTCTGATCATATGAATGGTGGAATTTATGATAGCTTTTTGATGGATAATATGTGGAGTGGTATTCCTTGTAGTCATTTGCTTGCACTTGCAGATGCGGCAACGGTGACAAAAGGCTCTAATGGTGGTTGTGGCAGTATTGGTGGTGGCGGTCGTGAGACAATTGCACTTGCAGAGGCTGCAACGATCACAAAAGGTTCTTGTGGCGGTCGTGGCAGCATTAGTTGTGAAGATTTTGAGAACATTGGTAATCACGGTTATGACAGTACTGGTGGCGTTGATTTGCAGTTTCGAAATCAGGATGACAGAAGCAGCCTCAAGCTCGATTCGCAACAATGTAAGTACCATTCGTCCCAACCAGAGCTGGTCTGACCCAATAAGTTTGGATCGTAACTTAAAACCATGATAGAAGTTTTAGCCGCCTGTAACTCTAAATTATCTTATTACACCAATATGAGACGAGTTGTTACATAAAGTCCTTTTCAGTTAGTGTGATCTCTTATTTAGCTGTGGTTTCGGTGCCATCTTTAGTGGACCACCCCATAAGGACCAAACTTACCGCCACACATACTTGGTACAGATACGGCTCTTTTAAGGGGACTGGTGTGGCCCCTAAAAGTTATTGTTATCTTTCATTGTGAATTAAGCGTCAAGTATAGTCACTTGACAGTTTACGTTTTAGTTTACTTCTCAACTGCATATTAGTAATACCCCCCTATTTATCTTTATCTTTTTTTTTGTTTTAATCTTTTTATTGTTTAAAATTATAGTATAATACTGACAAATCCCAACGGCTAAATACAAGAAGCACAAGCTGGGTTCGAGCATTATAAGTCTTCTTTTTTCTGTTTGGTGTAATATGAGTCATTATTGTCGGGTTAAAGCTAACAGACTTTGTGTGAGATATATGCAGATCCGCAGCCTGAACGAACAAGATTTCTGTTTGATCTAAATTCACCACCAATATTAACAGAACCGCCACTACAGTTGATCGCAAAGATCTCGTCTCAATTAACACCCGTGACACCAAAACAAACCAGAAAGGTGGGGCGTGAACGTATGGTGTCTGATATAATAAATGAACAGCCAGAGCTATTTATAGAACAAACACCTGACTGTATTTGGCATTCGGACGTAGATGAAGACGTTGAAGAGGCATCAAGTGATGATTTAAATTTGAAGAATACGCCGCAGCCTAAACAGACAAGAAGAAAGCAGAAACCAAAAGTTATTATAGAAGGTGAACCCAAAGGTGCGAAAAAAAGAACCACAAAACCAGATGGTTTCTCAACAGTAAAAAGTAAGGAAGAACTATGTATAGAACAAACTCAGGACGATATGTGGCAGTTGGAGGTAGATGAAGAGTTTGAAGAGGATTCAAGTGATGATTTAAGTCTAAAGAAAACACCGCAGCCTAAACAAAGAAGACGAAAGCACAGACCAAAAGTCATTATAGAAGGTGAACCTAAAAGTGCCAGAAAAGGAACCCCAAAACCAGAAGGTTCATCAACAGCAAAGAGTAAGGATGTCAGAAAGAGCACAATCGAAAAATCAATAGAAGTGACCACAACTCGACCAACTAGGACTTCCTGTCGGAGAAAGATCTACTTTGATGAAGAGTGGGATTATGAGGGGACTGAGGTCGAGATGATGTATGAAAGTCAAATACTAGGCCCAATAACTCCAGACAAATTAGACATAAAAAAGGAAGCCAAGAACATATGTTCAAGAGCAAAACGGAATCTAGAATTCAGTCGGAGTGATTCCATAAGTAGTACTAGTACATGCTCTGAAGAAGATGCATTGGGGACTTGTTACAAGTCATTGGAAGCATATTTACCAATGTTTACTAATTTTCCTCCGCTTTACAAGAAAAGGAGAACTGAAAAGTATCATAGTTCTATAAATACCAAAAGATTTTCATTTCCTTCTGTATGGTCTCCTGAAAAGTCAATGGTAGAAATTCAGCAATCGTACAAGAGTATGTCAGCATTTGGTAATGTGGATGGTTTTAGAAGGAAGAGAAGTAAGGGCCTTAAAAGGGTTCGTGACTTGGCCTCATTTGCTGGATTGATAGAGGGTAAACCAAAAACATGCATGGAGTTACTTGCTACTAATTTTAGTGTTGATATTGTAACCAAGAAACGAACCAAGAGAAATTATATCGTGCCCTCTTCTTCATATCATAGCCACCGCTTCCTAAAGCAAATAGGTAAGTTCTTCGTTGAGCTATCAAGGTCAAATCATTAACTTGAGAATGGGTACATTTGGTCTGTGATAGAAAAATTAGCTAGTCTACACAACGGGTCAAATTTGTTGAAAGTCACCAAAAGTCCACCCTCTAAAAACATTTTTTTTCAAAGATTTAGATATATGTAATAAAATTGGTAATTTTCACACGATTATAGCATTGATTATTTATTATTTATTTTTCTTTAGAACATGGCCAGAATAATGCTTTTACGTGAACTCAACCTACCATATTTGTTTCGACCCGTACTAGATATGCTCAGTTCAACATGAACTCGTTTTAATCTGTTACCCCAAGCAGCTCGATTTGACACCTCTACTTGTAGTGACTAATGAAAGAGTAAGTTTTTTTTTTCCCTTGCGCTTAACACAGGTTTTGATTCAAGTTTAAGATGGAAAAACACATATGATACTGATGCACTCATAAACCAATTTGAGAATTTGGGTCTCAATGATCGAGTGGTGGAACAATATCGACGTGCCCTTGTCCCATACAAAACAAGATATCGCGAAAGGAATGCACTTGTTTTATATCAACATGAGAAAAGTCTTGTTCCTTATGATGAATCTTATGATCCATTTAAGGGAAAGAAGGCACGTCCTAAAGTTGATATCGATGATGAAACAACTAGAGTTTGGCGGCTATTGTTGGAAGACATAAATAGTCAAGGAATAGATGGGAAAGATGAAGATATGACGAAATGGTGGGAAGAAGAAAGGAACGTATTTAGTGGGCGAGCGGCTTCGTTTATTGCTAGGATGCACCTTATTCAAGGTAGGTATCATCTTCACATCAATGACAAATTGCATGTAAAGCGTTCAGTCATTCCTTGTATAATCAATTTGCTTTTAAATAAATTAGAAGTCTATGTTAACACCAAGATGGAATTCTTGTAGGGGACAGACGTTTCTCAAAGTGGAAGGGGTCTGTTGTAGACTCGGTTATCGGGGTTTTTCTTACCCAGAATGTATCTGATCATCTCTCCAGGTACTGCAGATACTATACCAACAAAATTGGAATTTAGGGGTGGCAAGATGGGGGGTCCGGGCAAGTAGCATAGTGGGTCAAAGTAGGTCAATTCTAATAGGGCTCAGATCAGGGCAGGTTGATCTGAAACACTTTTTTTCTGAAATTTTGTAACAACTGTTTAATGCTTAAATACTCAAAATAATAATATTATTATCACATTTATAGACCAAAACGGTTTTGGAGATTATGCATGAAAAATACACTTTGGCCCCTTAACCCATTTAAACAGTCACCTTTACTATTTTTTTTCATCAGACCATTTGAGATTACAAAGAAGCCAAATCGACCCCTTTATAAATAAACGGGACAAAGTTGCCACCGGAATCAATAACGGTGAATGTATTTGTTTACCAATGCAGTTCAGCATTTATAAATCTTGCTGCAAAATATCCTCTCAAGTCTGAACCACTTCATGAAGACAAATTAAGCATATCTGTCAAAGAACCATGTGAATCGGATCTAGAAGAAACCATTGGATGGCATGAAGAGAATTCAAATCAGGAGCCAGTTCTTGATCATGGGTCAATAACGCTGCACGATGCTGAAATATATAAAGAAAAAGAGGTTGCAAACAGCAACGAATTGGAAAGTATAAGTTACTCACTTGAACATACTGAGGGGATATCAGATGAACTAGAAGGTAATGATTTAAAAGAAGATGGCACAATTATGCATGAAAAACATGACGAAAAGTGTGCAAGTGAACAAAGTGGAATTTCAGAAGGATCCGTAGGCCACGATATAGAGAATGACTGCAATGTAGAAAAAGCTCAAGGTATAGAAAATTCGTCGGCTGAGATTTCAGAAGTTATCGAGACAAATTTGAATGAATACGAAGATCTTCCGAAATCAGTAAATATAAAGAAGCGAAGAATCAGAAATGGAAAAAAGAATAAAGTCGACTGGGATAGTCTGAGGAGAGACGCACAAGCGAAAAAGAAAAGAGTAAGAACACCTAACACTAGGGATTCAGTGGACTATGAAGCGGTGAGGCGTGCAAATGTTGATGAGATCTCTGATACGATCAAGGATAGGGGTATGAACAATATGCTTGCTGAGAGAATTAAGGTACCCACTTCTGTTTTTCAAATAACTAAAGGTGGCCATTTATTCTCGTTTTATTGTAAATGGGTGGTTACAGGTTATCTTTTATTTCTAACGGATCAAGCAAAGCGAATATGGAAAAATGTATTCTTTAGTGCCTGATCCTTATTATTGAAAGATTTTGATTGTTATTGAATCAACATCAATTCTATAATCATATTTGACACATTATTATCCAGACAAGAAGTTTTTCCGGATAAATACAAATGAACTTGTTTGTATGACCAGCCCAACCCGGCCATTTCACCACCTATGATGATTCGTAATGTGGCATACCATAATCGAAACTCTATGCAACTCTATACAGGCCTTTTTGAATCGACTTGTAAAAGACCATGGAAGCATTGATCTTGAATGGTTAAGAGATGTTCCACCTGATAAAGCCAAGTAAGGCAAAAAAAACATCAAATCTATGATCTTTATTGGGTTTAGTGCAAGGGAATGCATCCAACTTGTGCACGAAGTCTATTGTATGTACCCAACTTTTTTTTAGTCTATTGTGTGTATCAATCTTCAACTTTGGTCTATTGTGTGTATCGGGCTGACGTGGCACGCGTTTTTGATGATGTGTCAACGACGTGTCAAATGACGCGGCAAATTATACGTTTGACACGTTATCAACTTAGTCATTGGATACACACAATAGACCAAAGTTGAAGATTGATACACACAATAGACCAAAAAAAAGTTGGGTACATACAATAGACTTCGTGCACAAGTTGGATGCATTCCCCTGCACTAATCCCATCTTTATTTTAGTGCATCAGGTGACGCTAATTTTGATATATTACATACGAAAATTCACTAACACTGTTTGCTGTTAGGGAATATTTACTAAGCTTTAGAGGTTTGGGCTTAAAAAGTGTGGAATGTGTACGGCTACTCACGCTTCACCATCTTGCCTTTCCTGTAAGAATTACAATCATGGAAAAAGCTAATTGATATATTAAGCTATTGTACCCGTAAAATTCACATATTTGGTATGTATTTTACTAGGTTGACACTAATGTGGGACGTATAGCTGTTAGACTCGGATGGGTCCCACTCCAACCCCTTCCTGAGTCTCTTCAGTTGCATCTTCTAGAACTGTGAGCATCAAACCTACTTGCAGCTGCTTATGCAGACATTCGGGATTATGACAGAATGCTAACACTCATGTTTCTACCCAGGTATCCTGTTTTGGAATCTATCCAACAATATCTATGGCCACGACTCTGCCGGCTTGACCAGAAAACTTTGTAAGACAATTTCTCAATACAGGTGTCACAATGAGCGGGTTGGGTAGGGGGTCAAATGAGCGGGTTCCCTCTCTTCATGTTTTTTGGTTGTTTCGTTTAAAATTAACAGACTAATTTGTCACTCCTATTCTCATGCTTATATCACAACAAATATAGACTTTGTGTTCATGCAACTGTCGTTTCAATTTGAAAACAGATGAACGTAGAAAGGTTAAATCATTTAAGCTAATTTCTGTTGCATAATTGACAGGTACGAGTTACATTACCAAATGATTACTTTTGGGAAGGTAAAACCATTTACACTAGGAACATAAGGTGTCTCCCTGAATGATGCCGACTTAAAGTTCATTACTTCTGCAGGTTTTCTGTACGAAGAACAAACCCAATTGCAATTCGTGTCCATTGAGAGGAGAATGCAGACATTTTGCAAGTGCATTTGCAAGGTTCAATCAACTATTCGCTTAATCCTGCATTGCAAAAATGGGTCAGGCGGGTTGGGTAAATAGTCAAAGCCAGGTTAAGACATATGGATTAAAATGGGTTGGCTCAGGGTGACACAAAACACTTTTTGTTCAAAATTATAATGTTATTTTGTCAACAGTTAGTGTGTCAAATGTGATTTATGACCCATTAATTGATTAACATACTAGGGTCAACCAATCACAAAGAAATGGGCCAAAATCGCCTTCTAGGATTTGTTAACCAAATAGTCCATTTTATGAGCTTGACAAATGGCTTTTGGTGCATTCGGATAGCAATAGTTCCATGTATCGACTACAAGAGAATGTAACTGGATAACCAAGTTACTCACTTTGTCATTATTAAAAGTTTAAAACTTCTATGCAGTGCAAGGCTCCCGTTGCCAGCACCAGAGGAGAAAAGTATAGTGACTTCAACAAAAAACAGAACACCTAGTCGAAGTCAAAGTCAAAGTCCTAGTGAGATCCCCAATCAAGACGACCTAACGCTACCTCCTGCTAATCAGTATCTGTTGCATGATTCTGAAGTTCAAAACGGGGACCCCTTCATTGAAGAGCCAGCAACACCAGGACCCACAGTTGAGGTACTAATAAAACCCGAATAACTGCTTTAATTAAATATAATGGTATACTAACAAAACACAAAATTGTTTCTTTCGGGAGATAACCATCATAATATTTTTGAAAGCAGGTAAATTTTTGAGAAACAACTGCCAATAGTAAACAAATGTTTTTGTATAATGAGTCTATTTGTTAGTTTCAGTAAGCAATCTTTTGGTTTTTATCAGGTGCCAGCAACACCAGAGCCGGAAAAGATAGAAGAGGAATTTGATATAGAGGACTTCGGGGAAGATCCTGAAATAATACCAATGATCAAACTCAACATGGAAGCGTTTACTCAAAACCTGCAGAATTTCATGGAAAATAATATGGAACTTGCTGAAGGTGACATGTCAAGGGCCTTGGTTGCATTAACATCAGAAGCTGCCTCGCTCCCGACACGCAAACTGAAAAACGTCAGCCAGCTAAGAACAGAGCACCAAGTGTAAGTACATAGTTAGTCTAATCTTTTTCTTTTTAATGCCCTTTAAAGAATTTAAATGCATATAGAACATACTAGGTGGCCAACTGTACACTATACTTGCTAAATGGAAGCTGAATCGTATTTATTATTTATAAAATAATTCCATGGATTTATAGTCATTAGCTTTTATAATTTACACATTAGTGGTCGTGACATCTAATGGCTTTTTCGTATTAATGTTACAGCTACGAGCTTCCAGATTCACATCCTCTTTTGGAAGGGGTAAGCATACGATTTGGAGAACACAACAAGCTTTTTAAGTAAATCTGTTTCTCAATAAACGTTCTCTTAATTTCAGTTGGACAAGCGAGAGCCTGATGATCCTTGTTCGTACCTCCTTGCAATTTGGACACCTGGTAAGTAAGAAACATAAAAGAATTTTATCACACAACTGACACTTAATAGACGTTCTTAGGTAATGAAAAAACATTTTGGAACTTTAATTGCTAATTTACTTCATGTGCTTGTTGCTCTTTCTATCAGGTGAAACTGCAGAATCAATTCAGCCACCAAAAGGACAGTGTAGCTCTCAAGAATCTGGTACGCTATGTCTCAATGAAACGTGCTTCTTGTGTAACAGCATACGAGAGGCAAATTCACAAACCGTTAGAGGGACACTCTTGGTGAGTATAAAGTACAAATAATGCTATATGACTAAATAGTATAAGTAGCAAAACGGATGGGTTGAGTAACGGCTCTAATGTGTTGGGTTGGACCCGAACCACTTATTGTTCCAAAGTTATGTGTGCCAAATATGATTACAAAATTCCATTATATCCATTCTTTGAATGAAATGATTGAAAATGTTTATTTAGTAGGAATACACTTTGGATTACTTTCTTCCTTTGAAGCTACCTTTTTTACACGTTTGACCCATTAGAGCTAAATCGACCTATTCGTTAGTAAATGGGTTAAAATTGCCACCGCTACAAAATAGGATGAATAGGCTTGCATATATAGGACATATACATCTGATTTCCATCTTAAATGCACATCATGAATAGATACCATGTCGAACCGCTATGAGAGGGAGCTTCCCATTGAATGGCACATACTTCCAAGTCAATGAGGTAATTTACAAGATGTCAAGTATTTTTTTCCACCTTTTTAGCTTCTCCTATGAATTTTGGTTTAAAGTAGATGTAACTGGTGTTCTTAGAAGTATACTGGTTGAAATGCAGGTGTTTGCAGACCATGACTCTAGCCTTAATCCAATTGATGTTCCCAGATCATGGTTATGGAATTTACCAAGAAGAACAGTGTACTTTGGAACTTCAATACCAACAATATTTAGAGGTAAAATAAGATAAGTTTGGCATGCATAAGTAAGGCAATTAGCATCAATAGGTAGCAAACATTTAAGTGATTAAAAACAAAGTTTATCACCTAAAATAGATACTGAGACAAAGTTTGTTACTGTACTTCTTTATACAACTTTCTGTACATAATATCAGTGAAAGCGATTATGTTAAAGAGTCCTACATAGACCACATATAACATAACAACTTTATATTTGCCAGGCTTGACAACAGAAGGTATTCAATACTGCTTCTGGAGAGGTATGTATACATATGAATCACTCTCACTTTCCAGTTTGTTTCGTGAATGCTCAGCCATAAACTAGCGTTTTGATACCAAATCTGGTTATATACATCAAACAACATCTATGAAAGTGTATAACTATATTAAAAAAAAACAAATAAAAAGAACATTTATAAACGGCAACGCTGACCGTCAAACGCCTAGCACCAATGACAATATGCGGAGGCAATGATGAGCGTACGCTCCATACTAAATTTAGGCTAATAATCTTATCTTGTAGGATTTGTTTGTGTGAGGGGATTTGACCAGAAGACACGAGCACCACGTCCTCTTATGGCCAGACTACACTTCCCAGTTAGCAAGTTGAAAAGAACAAGAGGGAAACCGGATGAAGAATAGATATATCGATTTCTGGGAGAAGGAAAAAAGAAAACGTTGTACAAATGGAAGAAGCGTGCATATAGATTTGGTGGTAGACAAGGCTGACTGTGCACATGATTCTTGGTTTAGAGATAGTCATAGCAGAGACTCCTGACTAACTGTAATAACCAAAGATGAATAGGTTGTGATGCAGTGCTTCTCATTTTTATTTATTTTTTATTTTTAATTTCTTCAAGAGATTATGATAAGAGATTTTTATTTAGATCCTGAAAGTTGTTTTCGTATGAAACTATACTGCAAAAGGTACGAATGGAAGTCATTATCAGAAAAAGACTGCATCAGTGCATACTAACCAGTGAAAAAACTATCCATCAGTGCATAACATAAGTTAAAATTTTTGACAATGTGGACAAATCGAACAACATTCGAATTTGAATGGCCATGGAATTGGAAGCATAACATGTATTACTTGTAGCTGTAAGGCATGTATGACTTCAATAAACTTATGTTTTGAGTGCTTAAATACACCTGGAAGGCTGGAATTGTAAATAATTCTTGTCATACACTACTCTGAAACTTGTGACTGATCATAAACAAAAACCATATTGAAGTGTTTCAGGCATGTGCTGAATGTGATACAACCTTAAGAGAAAATTGCATAAATGATACATGTGGTTTACACATATTTTCACATATCATATCCGAACTTTTTTTTTCAGGTTTTCGGTACAATAAGTTTCCACTTTGCTCGTAAATGGTACCTCCATCCAACTTCGTCTATTATTGTCGTTAAGTTTTACCAATTCCGTCTATTTTCAATACAATAAGTTTCAAGTTTGCTCGTAAATAGTACCCATAAGTTTCAAAATTGCTCGTAAATGATACATGTGGTTTACACACATAAGTGCATAACGGTGAAAATTAACGGATTGTGACGGAGGTACCATCTACGAGCAAACTTGAAACTTATAGTATCAGAAACCTGATAATAAAAGTTCGGGTATGATTTGTGAAAATCTGTGTAAACCACAGGTATGATTTTTGGAATTTTCTCCAACCTTAAAAGACTTAAGTGTGTCATCACAAGGTTGTGTCTTCTATGTTTGTTAAAATGAACATCTACCAAACTATGCAATCTACCAAAACACGTTTTATCTGGCCAAAATCGAATCACAATAATGATCAAGAAAGAAGTCATATATTACATGATAATGTTATAGTTTAACACTTTAACCCTAGGGAGAATCCAGATCAGAATTTACTTGTAACTTGTTAGACTAATCTTTAGACAACTTTGGTATAATGAAAAATTGACAACTTTGCCCAAAAACCGATAATTAGTGCTCTCTTTGATTTTGTAATATCAGTTTTTAATTTAATTAATTATCAGCACTAAATGAAAAAATTCAACCTATTATACATGTTCTTTTTAGAGATGGGCGATAACTTTGAGACAGAAATCTGGTAAACTCAACCCTAGCCTCACCCAAACCCATCTTGCTTGTTGGAGAGACTTGCTTCATATTTAGTTATTGTTTCCATTAAATTTGAATGCTTGCAACTTGACGTTGAATAAGACATGTAATGTATTCCTATAAGCTGTGATTATTCTATTACAACAAACAATACAAAATTATGACCAAACAGCTTGTACATTTTTTAACCAAAGGATTAGGATTTCTTCTCCTGTAGAAAAACCGATGGGTGTCTTTCTTAGGTTCCAATTAAATGAAAACTCCGGTATACTTAATAGGCAATCCGAAAACATATGTACAGCAATCAGCCTGCAAGAGATCAATCAGATCAAAGATGTATCAGAATTTCGTTATACCATATAACTACAGAAACAAGGACCCAAGGCTAAGCAAATCAATAATTAGATATCAGAAACCCTAAAACATGAGATTTAGTTTACTCAAATTCATATCTAGCAGTAGATGTCGCAACTTCCACCGATATAATTCTTTGTGGCAAAGATGCTCCCACCCATTACCAACTGAGCTACACCATTGGCTCCATCGATATAATTATGAACGGGTCAATCTGGGTAAAAGTTTATCCCTGTTGGGTCGAATAAAAAAACTAGCTGAAAGAAAAATGGTTGGGTCGAATGGATTGGAAGTAGCCTAAACTGTCTTTGAAATGCTTACAGGCTCATATATTGTTTTAGTTTCTGAAATTAGATTTCTTTAGTAATCATGAAAAGAACATGGCCTAAGAGGGTCTTTTGCGATGCCAATCCAGCATTGCTTTCACGACATAAGCCTTCAGTAAAAGCAAATCTGGCAAACATTGAATGAAGACAACATTGTTAAATAAAAGATTCACAGGAGCTTACTGCTTACATTGTCAATGATTCCCATATGTGACCCGTGAAACCTCGGATGCACTTTTCATGCGATCACGCAAGTGACAAGACGTCTGTTTGACTTGTTTGTGGAGTAGCAGGTTTTGTTAACGGTCTCAAAGTATCCATGATGGCTGAGAAGGAAGGGCGCTTCCATGGCTCACTGAAAATGCAAATTTTCATCAATAAGAAAAATATAATATCATCACTAAGCATTGACAATAACTGGAAGTTGACATTTTAACTCACTTTGCCCAACAAGCTTCAATTAAAGCTGCTACTTGGGGGTTGACGTCGCAAGGAATCTCAAGCCTTTTGCATTTGAAACCTACAGCGGCCACAACCTAAAAAGAGATGTATTATGAGTGCGCGTTGTATCTGGAGGTCGCAATATCTGTCCATTTATCTAAACGACAGTTTGCAGATCAACCTAAACCCACCCTGCGAGACCCGTTTTGACATATAATCCAGCCCGCCGTGACCATCTATTTTACCACCTCCACCATTTATTCAAACCCATATCCCCAACCTCAACTATGATATACTACACGAAATTAAAAGAAGCAAACGCAGAACTCTGCCATTCAACAATAAAAAGCATGAATGAGTGATACAAACCTGTGCAGGATTTAGATTGCCCCACGGTTGCTGTAAAGTAGCAAGTTCCCACAAAATGACCCCAAAGCTGTACACGTCTGATTTTTCATTTGAAGGTTCATCACGAAGAACTTCCGGCGCCATCCACTCAGGCTGTTATATAGCACAACCAAGTTTATAAATAGAAATCATACTAGGTTTAAGATGCTTGAATATATACTTGAGTTGGATAAAAGGCAACTCACTGTTCCTGCTGCAGTCTTGGATGAAAGAAATGTATTTGCTTTTAACCTCGAAAGCCCAAAATCGCA
Organism: Pseudognaphalium luteoalbum; assembly: GCA_963422505.1. Taxonomy (NCBI): domain Eukaryota; kingdom Viridiplantae; phylum Streptophyta; class Magnoliopsida; order Asterales; family Asteraceae; genus Pseudognaphalium; species Pseudognaphalium luteoalbum. Next base: position 4,246,608 of record OY730192.1, read on the forward strand.
GACCTGAAATATGTTATGTGATGACGTTAATTGAGATAGCTTGGCAGAAGTGGTTTGGCATAAAGCGTATACGTATACGAGATAACTTCGCAAAGCTGGTTTAGCTGTAAAATGAAGCCTTACATAATATATCGCATCTTATTTTTTAGCTGTACAGAACTGGTTAGGTATAGAAAAACTTGAGATGGATTCGGAGAAAGCGATCTTCAATGTTTGAAAAGTATACAATAAACAAATAAAAGATAGCACAACACTAGCTCAGGACACTACAAGACATGAAACTTTACGAATTAGGGGAAACAACACTCATTTTTATGCTTGGAAATTCTCTATTTACCTTTACTGTGTATTTCCTGTCTACTAATAGATTGGGAGATTTCAAATCCCTATGAACAATAGGAGGATTGCGCCGGTGGAGGTAATTCATTCCTTTTGCCTATATGAAGAAAACAGGCTTTAGTATTAGTATTAATGATAGGGAGAAAGAGCTGTGGATACAAAATAAGTTTAATCAACAAAGGCAAATATATTGTTTATATGCTGTCTGTTTCTAATGTCTTGTTCGCCATTAAAGTAAAAAGGAAGCAGTTTGAGAGCACAAGTTCTAGACAGGGTTCAGTAGATACCACATCATAAGCCATACTGAGTCTTCGCCGCTCATCCAAGGCCTCTTTTGCGCCAGACTTGTGCAACAGCCTATACAGACTACCTCTGCAGTTCAAAACAGATATAACATAATCAACACACCATTCCAATAACATCAAACTCCCACAATTCTTAAGTTAAGGCGGTGCCCAGCTTGTGAGAATGAGGCACTAAACCTTGACAAATATTCCGTGACTATTGACAGGTTTGGGGGCTGAGTGACAGCACCCATGAAAAGAACAATATTTGGATGCCGTAGGCGTCTCATTATTGCAACCTAACAGATATAATGAATAAATAAAGTAAGAGTTAATAAAGACAATGCATTCCAGAATATATAAATAAATACACAAAAAAAGAAACGAAAGGACCTACCTCCTGCAAGAACTCATTCAACCTTTCAGGATGAAAATCTTGTTCTAAAAGAATCTTTACAGCAACATCCTGAAAGTAAAGGAATTTGTAAGATTTAGAAAGAAAAAAAATCACAGAACAGAATGAGGATCATGTGGGATGATTGGGTACAAATATGAGTCGAGACTTGCTATTGCAGGTTAAAGATTTTATAAAACATATATGAGTAAAAAAAAGAAGAAAGAAAAGAGGCATGGCCAAATGGTCTTGTTCCCAAAGAGCTTATAAAATGAATTTATATATACAATTTGCATAAATCAGTTGTTCACCAACATGAGCTTAACTTTGTAATTTATAAGTTCGGATACCCATATACTACTTGATTAGTGCCATTACATCCCACTTTCCTCACTTACACACTCTGACATTGTTTGTACTATATATGTTATGACTTCTACTCCTTCCTAATGGGAGAAACTCCAATAGATTCATTATTCGGGAATCAACATTCAAGCTTTCAGGTGACTCCCTTTTAAATAGATTCCTTAAAAATTATTAAGGAAGCCTACAATAAAATTCGACTTGAATTTACTTATTAACCTTTGAACACTGGTAGTTCGCATATTGATCATTCTAGCTATTGTATGAATTTCCACCACACGATATCAACTTTTATAAATAAAATTTTATGTTGCTTAATACTTGAATAGTGAACAGTAAAAAACCTGTGATATCTCACCACACCCTAGAATTTTGTGTCACTAACTTCTGACATTATATTTGTTTAGTTTTAATAGAAATACTATTCAGGTCTAATCAGATCAAACTCCGTGAAACAATAATGGCCATAATTAAAAAAAGAAAAGAGTTTATACTTACAGAGCCGTTCCAATCAGCACGATGAACAACACCAAAAGAACCTGAAAATGCGGACTTACAGAATCATATTTCTTTTCTTTTATTATATATAAACCTTTAACAAGGTTGAAGGGTATATATATAACTTCCCTAAATAGGTCTGTTGTAGACAACTAGCAAGGGACTTTAACGCCTCATGCTTCGCAGTCTGATGTGCTATCTAAATAAAAATAAAGGTTACCTGCTCCAATTCTCTCCTTTAAAGCTAGATCACTCCATGGAATGTCCAAATCTTCAAAATCAAGGGTATAATCTCCACTCGCCTTATGTGATTGACCCCCATCAAACCTCTGATTACTAGCCATTTCCATTCTAGTATTAGATAAGGCATATGATTGGGAATCTCTATGTCCAGGTTGGGGCATATGTTGCAAGGGTACATCATTAACCATTTTTGATGTGCTTATAATATTCTGAGCATATGCTTTGGGAAGCTGCAAATTTTTATCAGGGCCTTTAGGACGGGCAGCTTTAGAAGGAGGTAAACGAGAACTTTCGCTGCTATTGCTTGGACTACGTGCAACAATATTCATATCAATGTGACTTTTATCAGATTGCTTAGGATAAACGGTCTCCCCTGTATCTCCATCGCCTGCAGTCACAGAATCAGAAACCTTAATACTATGATTAAATGAAAAGACTCGTATTTATGAAGAGAAAAAAAATGTGCAAAGGATTGGGAACTCTTCTGCAAATAATATTATGTGTACCACATCAAAGGTATATTGAAGTCTCCAAATGAATACACGCACTTGCATCAATGATTTGGTCCATTTTGGAATCGCATAATGACCTTCCATTAAAGAGGGAACACCAGCTTAAATATAAATTCTAGAAATTTTGTACCAAGGTAAGGCATGTAACAACAGAAACTTAAGTGGGATACAAGCAAAGTAACTTGTAGTAAAGACGCCACATTTCTATTAATTAGCATAAAAGGGTACCACATTTATCAGAAGTAGAGTACTTAGAACATGTAACAAGTAAACTTGTATCAGGTGGTGACAGAAAAAGGCCCGGACCAACAAACTCGGAGAACCAAACCGAGAACAGACTGAGTCAAACTGAAATGGTTCAAGAGTTTACTAAAAACCGATTCTTGGTTCAGTCCTCAGTTCAAGATACTTTCACATATCAGTTCAGTCCACTCCAGTTAAGAAAGCATCCTGAACCAAACCCAATTCCTAGAATTATTTAATATTTCAAACTAGAAACTTGTAGATTCGCATTTCTAATCTTCAAACTATAAAGCCCCAAGTTTTGATCAGTTTATGTTCTAGCTTGAGGCAGAACCAGTTTTGATCATTCTTTTCTCAGTTCGAAAAATCTTATTTTTCCTCCCCAGCTACGCATTGCACGCACCAAGACACCAATACCTTAAGATGATGCGCTAAACAACTATACTTCATTTCAGCATGCACAAAGATATATACATCATTCATCACGATTAATAAGCTTGAACACTTGCAACTTCTATCGCACCAAAAATTGCACACTATTTCTTTGTTTTGAATGCTACAAAAGCATTCACATTTAAAAACATTTCAAAAACTGAAAGTAAAGAGATCATTACATTTTATTTGAATCCAATGAAATGACTGGAAGAAAACTTTGACTACTCAAGTAATCTATGTCAAATACAACTCACAGGACCTGCAAAGTGCATAAAAGCCAGCAAGTTCATAGGGAATGCACTTAACTAATCATAATCATGAATTCACATGATGTTCTGATATAAGGGTATAGAATGATTATTGCAAGGCAGGCAAAACAAAGGTGCAATTCACATCCTAGAAGCTATATTAAAAAAAACTTACCAATAGAAGGATCTTCAAATACAAGATTCAAAGAGTCGCAATCGGCAAAGTACTGCTTGGCCAATGACCTGAAATCAACCATGGGTTCAACTTGTCTAAAACGAGGAAAGCGCAACGGGGATGAAATTGAGATCGTAGAAGGACCATTTAGTAGAGAATCGGGCTCACAGAGGCATCCTGGATTACCAATCAAATCAACAAGAAGCTCCCTACACAAGAATTAGACTTCATCTGCTTAGATCAAAACAGTAAATTCCTACAGAAGGTACACAGATAGATCAGTGGGGTCTAACAGACAGGCGAACAGACAAATCAGTGGGGTTTAACAGGGCCCTTAGCTACTATGATGATATCAAATTGCAGCAATTTTTTAGATGATCTAAAACTGGAAAAGATATCCCAATTTTCATAATCCGGCAAGGTTATTATCATCACATTAATAGTTACTGACAGAAATTATTAGCAGGGACAGCAAAAATAGGACACTTTAACAAACTTGGTAAGTCAACCACTTTAACATTTCACCATTTGGGTTCAGTGTGTAAGAACGAGATATTTAAGCTTGAAAAAATTATATTACAAATATCTTGGGAATAAAGGAAGAAGAATGTGAGTGAGCCAGCCATTTCCATCCATAAAATCACTTTCATGCTAAAAGACACAAGTAATCACAAATCAGATTACTCTACTCTTCCATGAAACTCTGTTATGAATTGTTAGGTCAGCGCATTTTTTAATAGATACAAAAGCACCTATACATGCTTCCAGGTGTAAACAAACTCCACATTTTGGAGGGTGACGAAGTTATACAAAAACATAACACAACTTCTTCAAAACCGTTCATGGCTTACATTCCCACATTTAGTTGGATGAAGTAGAATACAGGGAACAAGAAAGCAGAAGAATATAAATGGAACGTCTTTTCTTAGTAGATTTACTAAACAGGTGTTCTGCTTTTAGTGGAAGTATAGTAAACAATTAGATCGTACCGTTTTTGTGTTCACTACATAGAACTGAGCCACTAGAGATTGATGATAGTAAAAGGATGGTGATTCATAAGTTCACCTCACAAAGGAACTTATGATAGTAAAGCCAACATTATATAATAGAGGACACTCAGATCATTAGTATTCTTTATGTTCTATAGAAGAAAAAAAAGCGATAATCACATAAGGCACGCCTGCAATTACTAAGTTAGCTTCTAAAATATTAAACAGAATGTCAGGCATTAGGCACGCCTGAAGCTATCGGACTTACTTGTCAACGCCGAAACGGACGAGGCAAGATGAGGCATCATCTTTTTTACAATATTTGCAACCCTTAGCTATTCGACACGGTAGATCAATTGTGTCGGCTAAAATCTGTTAAAGTCATAATACAGAAAATGTGAAATTGCTAGTGTTAGATTAGGCCCATAATGTGAGACATATTTAAATATATATATTTAAATATATATATATATATATATGTGTGTGTGTGTGTGTGTGTGTGTGTGTGAAACAATAATGCTGCTCTGGATTTAAAATTTTGTACAGGTTGTAACTTTGTAAATATGAAATAGCTAGGATTTCCCATTTTAGTATCATTTATATATGTTCCGTACCAGAAAGAGTAGAAACATTACAGAAATAAACCAAATCTCTGAGAATGAAGTCAAGTACTGATAGTGGGTAAATAATATAATCCTACAAGAAATCAATCTACAAACATACTTTGAATAGTAGAGACCGGTGTCTGCAAAGGCCTACAGAGAGGCTACCCATAGGAAGTACAACAGATCCTAGACAATCCTTAAGATCCTCACTGCACTCCTTCCACATTGAAACCAAGCCATCTTCTCCAGTTAAAGTTGCACCCCTTGCGAAAATAATATAATTATTACAATAAGATAACTATCATAATTAATAATAGAGATGACAGAATAAGCGGGTTGGATAACACATCAAGACAGATAGTTTTGGTATGGAATTACGAACCGACATGGGTTGGACCAAGTTAAATTAAAACAAAGCACTTTTCTTCTAAACTTTTCAATTTTTTATAATAATTAGTGCATCAAAGACTCAAGGATGATAACAAAATCTAAAATATTTAAATAAATAATCTAACTTTTTAGATAAAATGATTTCGAATGTTATATACATTAAAACTAGAGCTGGCAAAATGGGCGGGTTGGGCGGGTATGGGCTACGGGTCAAAACGGGCGCGGGTATAAACGAGCTCGGGTCTAATCGGGTGCGGGTCTAAACGGGCTCGGGTCATAACGGGCTATTTAAAAAATTCATAAAAAAATGTTCTAATTCACTAAAATATATATATTTTCCAAAATAAGTTAACATTTTTAACTATATAATATAAAAAGTATAACATGATGGCCACCCATTTAGACCCATTCATGATTTGAGTTTTATCCAATTAAGCCCATTCCCAAAATTCCCCCAGTCCATAAGAACCCAAACTTTATGTCATTATACCCAGAACCACCCAGATGTGGAGCAAATGGGCAAAATTTGCAAGCATTAATTAAAACACACCCTTTAGACAGCTTTCAACTAGTTTCTTTCTTAGCTAGTAGTTAAATCTTACATATTTGACCCGCTAGAGATAAAATATAGCCCAAATCAAACCTTCATAGGTAGAGGGGTTGAAATTGCCACCTCTAGATCAATACGTTTCTCAAATTTACATGCCTTAGAGAACAGACTAAATTCTCACCCCATTCGATTGCAGACAAGCTTTGCAAGTTGATCAACAACCTCTAATGTGGTTATGCTATTGCAGGAAATGCTATGGATCCGGTTTTGTAGCTCCCTGAGGCTGGGATCACTACGTCGGTCAATCAAAATCACTTCAACTGAAGATTCGACGCCAGTATCAATGGCCTTCAGCAACTCAAGTGATGGAATTCGCCCACTCTCTTGTAGATCACAGCACATCATCCATACATAAGGATCCATCCCATATATTAGGTAAAACCCATCAGGGACTTTGTCAAAGTATGACAAACAGCCATTTGCCTAATAGAACATAACCTTCAGAATTGGAATATATAGTGGAAGATAACTTGAGCTTATAGCCTATATATACATAAATATTACACTCTGATATCTTACAAAGAAAGTATACATATGACACATTTTCATCTGTGTGTACTATTGAGTAGTTGGTTCATTGTAATAGCCATTAAGTTAAAAAATAATTACTTTTTAAATCTAACAGTCATGCATAATAGAGCACAATCTTATCTCAGACTAAGTAACTTTCTACTAAAGTGTATAAAGATCAAGACATTTTACTTATTCATGCAAAACATAAATATTTCAAGAAATCAACTTTTTCAAAATCAACAATATTAACAAGAACAGAGGTTCTCAATAAGCATTGTAGCTTATGTGTGTATATCATGAATCCAGCTTGCTTGAGTGACACGTGCAAGAGTTCAATGGAATGACTAGGACAAAGATAGAAAAGGAAAGATAGCACATATCTACAGCCATTGATACTTTTGAGGGAAAAATATTTGTAGATAGTGTGGTCTAGTTTAGATAGATGCAAGTTACACCAGTAGTAAGAAACATATATTGTTCTTCTTCGAGTCATGTGTAAGGTTTCTAACATGGCAAATGTCCGGAAATTCATAGTTTCATACATAGGTGAGGACAGACAAATATTTAGTAATCCTTATTTTGTTATTGACGGAATATGAATGTGGATATAAGAAAGAAATAGGACATCCAAATCTGTCCGGGAACTGGTGAAAGAAACCCAATACTCTAGGATTTTCGATAGTTAAAAACGGTCTCGAGATGAGTCATGATAGTCATATAACAAGCGGTCTATTACTTTCCTCCAGACACAAGTGATTAGAATATCCATATTCACCAAACAGTCTAGTGTAGCTGATTTGAATTAGCATACAAACTTCCTAGAATACCTATCCCATTGACATTTTCCTGAGGTGAAATAAAAATACCTATCAGCAACTTATCAGGCAAGGTATGTCATGCATTTTCGGATTTTCCCATATACACAAAACTAATCCTCTACTTAAGATGGCCGAGACTAGTGAAACTTGTGTTTTGTTCAGACATAAACCTCACACAGAAGGTCCATTTACGTATTTCAATTAACAGTATTTACCAAAACATGCAATCAAATTACAGTAGTACCTAATGTATATGCAAACACACATATACAACATAAAGACGTACCCAGAATCGATGCGATAAAGCTTCCGCAGAAGCAGTGTTAGATCCAGATGACCTAGACCCTGCTGTTTCATCCGTTACAGGATCCAATAAATTAGGATCATCAGCACACATAGCTTCTGAAGAAAGCCGCAACGCCAACGCCAGTTGCAACTGATAACTTTCCTCCGTTTGTTGTGCCCAGCTTTTGGACGAATAAGATCCGCCGCCACCGCCAGCCTCCGACGACTTCAACCGTAATACCTCACCACCACCCGCACTTCCATCCGGCAAACTGGAATAACCATCTAGATCACCACCAACAGCACCACTATTCACCGCCGCAGCTGATAACGACGGAACGAAGTAATCACCGGAAATGGAGCTCTCACCGTAACTACTACCGCTGGATTGCCTCTGTAAACCGCCGATCGAAGAAGCTGGAAACGCCGATTGACGATTCTGTTGAATCCGCTGATCAGCTGTTAGGTTAATTAAATCCCAATCAAATCCAGCTCTATCGTTTCGCTTTTTTTCACCGGAGTGAGATGAATCGTATCCACCACCACTGCCGGTACCGGTGCCGGAGAACATCGACGGTGGTGGTTGGAGGTGATCGTCGTCGGGAATCTGAGTCAACAAAGTGTAATTGGTACGTCTGCTACCACTAGGCATTGCAGCCATCAGACAAAATTAATAAAGTAGCGCTACTTTAATTGTTTATGTGGATGGATGTATATATGTAATTAACTAATTAATTAACTAAATATATACAACTATACAGGCAATTGGATTGGATTTGGGGGTAATTAAACCCCAAAAAAAAAGTTATAATGAATAAAACCACTCAGTCAGTATGTGTGGGGTCACGCGGATAAAAGGGGGTGGTTTCGGGTTTTCGCGGTGGCGTAATGTGAAATTTGGTGCTCACTTCCGCATCCCGTAGTTTTCGTACTTCTAGGCGCATACCTCTTTCCGATCTAGATTCTAGATAGACTAGTGGTAGATTTAATCATACACAACAAACCGTATACATATACATTTTATTTGTTTTATGGAGAAAAAAAATTAGGCCTTTTGGTAACGGGAACACTTGACCTACCGTTAAACACTTTCGGACATACATAAAGAATTTGTAAATTTATCAAATTTCATAAGGTCAAAATAAAATCAATAGTTATGATAAATATTAATGATTGAAGTTTGAAAACTGGTAAAAGTGTTTTGAGTCATATTTATCTCTCCTTTGTTAGTTTTAGTTTAATTTAATACCATCAAAAATGCTCCAAGTTGAATCATCTAATAATAAAAATAAAGGTAACCTTATGTCATCATCTAATGCACTTTGACAATGCCACATCTTCCAACACTAAAACGATAGTGAATCTTTGTTTCAATTCGTGTTAAAACGTTATGGTGAGCTTTTTCAGCTTAGATTCTCTTTCAATTATATTAAAAAAAATCACTCATTAATTAAACAAAATAAAATATTTGATACATCATTTACGCAAAACACAAAATGCGTTTTCATTAATTTTATATTTAACCTATAAATTTTGTTAATACTGTTAATATAATTAACCGATCATTTATTAGTTGATATCTTTTTATTAGAGAAGTAGTTTAAAACTAAAATTACTTTTTTAAAATGTAATTTGTTTAGCCTTTTAACATTATATGAACAAGATTGGTTACTTTTTTTTTACAGAAATTTTGAAAGTATTTTAATAATATATTTGATTGTGTAGCTTACGCTTATAAGTAACTAGAAATATCTCTGTGTGGGTGTATCAATTAAAAATAATTAGAAATATATAGCACGATAATGTGGGGTTTATTAAACCTAGTAAGTTATGATGCATTGTCAAAGTTATGGATAAAACGTATTATGCTGAAGTGACAGTGATGTTACGATTCATTAAACTATTTAGAGCTTAATGTATTCAATATAATTTTTGGTGGGAAACTAATATTATATTAAAACGAAAATGTCCATCAACAAAAAAAATTTGACAGATAAAAGAGTTACAACATGATAGCAACAACAACATACCCACGGACCTAAAGACAAAAACTTCAAGCCAACATGGACACCAACATGAAATAATACAAACAACCGTTCTACAAATATTTCAAGAGAACTATAGATGTCTAAAACAATTTATAATGACTGAAAATCATGAAGAAACCCGCATACAAGGAAGTCCAACAACAAAGGAGATTTACATAACCCATCATATACTCCAAAAAGAACATGGCCCATGAATCCAATATGTGTATAATGACATCAACTCATGTTTAAGAAAGAGAGTTGTACGCTAGAATCAAATCTTGACTAAACTAAAACTATCGAATGTGGACATTTCATTTTCTTGATTCTTCATATTAATAAATTTTCCTACGACCCTTTTAATGCTGCATTGATAACCGTATATAAATATTATATATTTTTATTTTTTATTTTTAATAAATACATTTTTATGTTTAATTTTTTAACAACAAATCATACAATTCTAATTAATGGATTATTTTACAAAAAAATAAAGTGTTCTCAATTTATTCTCTTTCCATGTCATGACCTACACGAAGTCATGCTAAAGAGTTTGAGTATGTTTGCATCAAGTCATTACATATTACAACTTTACAAGATGAGCCAACAAGCAAAATTTACAACATATAGCTTCATGGTTATGGTTTCCTTTTTGAATCTAGGTCTTAAAACTTATAACCAGGAATGTGGGTTCTTATAAGGTTTATATCGTTCTCCATAAAATAAAATAAATTAAAAGTAACATGTAATTCTTGAATTGACCTGTACTTGTAACTCTTGAAATGATCTAACAAAAGTATAATTATTGATCTACTTTATAATAATAAAACATTGACATATTAATTGCAATACATTTTAGCCAAACTGAAATCACTCTTCCCCAAACCCAAATCAAACACATTTTCCATGTAGCAAAGGTGAGGTCGAGGAACATTTACTAGAGAGATGGCGATCACTGTTTTTTATACCTGGCAAAAAGGTTGGGTTGGGTTGGGTCAAGGATCAAACGGGTCTAGGTCAAAACGAGGTATGGGTCGAAACGGGTCGAGTTTTAAGTTGGGTTAAACGGGTTGGGTTTAAAGCGGGTTGGATCAGGTTAGGTTGGGTCGACCCGCTAATATATATATATATATATATATATATATATATATATATATATATATATTACTTCTTTTGTGAATTAGCTAGAATTCATTAATTATTAAATTGAATTTTAATCAATTATTTATAAAATTAAAGAAAATTATACAATCAAAAATTCCTTTTTATTTAAAATAAAAGGTAAAATAAGAACAATTTATCTTTTTATTTGACTTGTATAAGTAAATAAGTAAATACGTATATTAAGTGTATCTCATAAACTAGATATACATATACATGTCGGATGATGATAATGATCATTGGAATTTGAAATTCGTGTTCGTAAATCTAACCGTCGTTGATTTCTCCGTCTAACTAATACTCCGTAATAATTAAATTAAATAAGTCTAATTAATTAATAATTAATAAATATAGTTAAAAGTCCAATATTTCCTCTCTCTAGGAGTCTAGTCAATAAAAATGTTCATTAACCACCAGGCAATACATTCGGTAAAGCCTTTTCATTATTCTAGTCTTATTTGTTCTTTACCCATTGGCAACCCATTACAGACCCGTTGAACCCATTACAATATTACCCTAACATATTGAATCGACATGTTTCAACCTGCTCATGCTTTTGAAGTCTCCTCTTCCTAACCTGCAGGTCATTTATTTCAACCCAACAAACCCATTTTTCAGCAAACAGGTTGTGATTGCTAGGTATACCGTTTTTGTTGGATGCTTGCAGTTTTTTTTTCCTGTAATCGTTTGAAGAAAGTAGAGAGAAAATGGGATATATGAGACGACTTATTGTAAGAGTGGTGATTTGTACACCACCATTTTTTTGTCATACACCACCAAAATATATTTTTAGACCCTTTTAACCCTTGCAACTTAATTTTTTTTAATACTCCTTCACAACTTCAAGGGTAAAAGTGTCCAAAACATGATTTTAGTGGTGTATGACAAAAAATAGTAGTATACAAATCATCACCCTAATTGTAAAATCCGTTAGTTCAAATGGGCTAAAATGTCAAGTTTAAAAATGTATTGGGCCGGGAAACATAGGCCAATTATCCAATTTTATGATCCCTAAAGTCCAAATATTTATCATCCACACTTGCACAGTCCTGAGTCCTGACACGAGCAGACAGAATAAACGTACACGAGAAAACCAGATTTAAATCGCCAACATGACGACGACGATGATGTACCAAGTATCGATCTTCATATAAATTCTCCATCAATCAATCTCTCTCCATTAATCATCACAAGTTCATTTTTCTTTCAAATGTATTTTTAATTTTTGTTGTTTTTCACATTTTAGCTTTTTGTAATCTCCGTTAGCTAGGGTTAGGGTTTGTAACTTTTTATCCTTTTATCGTAGCAAAACCTTTGTAATTATGTAATTGTGAACATGAAATTAGCTCTGTACTGTTATATATGTATATGTATTCACTCAGTTTGATTGTAAAGCAATAAGTGGAGATGAGACCATTTGATAGATCATCAAGAGATCCTGCTACACTGAAAAAGCCTCGATTACTAACCGATGAAACGACACCGTTTCTTCGTGGAAATAATACTAGTACAACTACTACTATTCTCAATGGAGCAGGTAGGCCACTTGTTCAACGGCAACAACCAGTGTTAGGGTTTCGGTCAACCGATAAAGATTCGGAAAGTAACGGAGCTGGAGGTGGTTATCAGCCGCAAGCGTTATCGCATTTGCAACTGCAACAACAGCATCAGGAGCTTGTGAATCAGTATAGGAATGCATTAGCTGAGCTGACGTTCAACTCGAAACCGATTATTACTAACTTGACTATTATTGCGGGAGAGAATGTGCATGCTGCGAAAGCTGTATCAGCTACTATCTGCAATAATATTCTTGAGGTGACAAATTTAAGTTGAAATGATTTGTTATAATTGTAATTGGAAAGTTTGGTTGATGGATACATATGCATTTGAAATCAATTTCATGCTTTTTAGTACAGGTAGGGTATTCATGTAATTAGCGTTTTATTATTCCGCATAGTTTTCACGCCATACACTGAATTTAGAGATGTTCATCGATTCATATTACATATTTGGTTTTTTTGGTTCATGTTATATGTACTTCCCCAATACATAAAGATTAAGATATTTATGTATGCTCATATATTAGAAATCTTGTCTTCAGTTATTCATTTTCATTGGGTTTTTATTTTTTTCTGTTATTTTTTTTAAACAGAGTATTAGTTTGGTGAAAACATATCTTTCATGAATTGCATTTATTAAGAATTTTCTTTGTTACAGAGGGTGTATATGTAGTTTTAAATACTTAAAGTTAAGGGGTTAAGAGGTACAGTATTGATAGTGATTGATATTCAAAAATTGTAGAGTGTGTGGTTCAGTCATGAGCGTCATATTCTTGGTGCTGACGTGATGCAATCCATTGCGAATGCAATATTGTATCAACTATTACAAGGTTAAAGGATGTTCAAGATCTTCGTTTGGATTCATTTCTTTATGCTGTCTTTTGTACCATTGAATATATCATGTATGAAGTTTCTTTCTTTACATATCTGCTTACAATGTGAGAAGTGCAGTTAAAATGTGTAATAGCTTTAGTTACTATATAGAGCCAATTCTGCAAAGAATAAAGACGTGTTTGATGAATGTGAAAGCCAAGCCAAAAAGGGCTTTATGTATAGACCAAAACAGAGAAGTGGTGGCAGTGTTTCATTAGTTTTAGTTTGTGGAAATGGAAGTTATGGATGCTGTAACTGCGTTATTACTACCTTACAGTCTCAATTTTGGATTGTTATTAACTGCCCATAAAATGCATAAATATTATGTTCATGAAGAGCTTCTTATTTCTTATTTGAAATTGTTGCTAACTCGAGGAATTGTTTTTAGGTTCCCAGTGATCAAAAGTTGCCATCACTATATCTTCTCGACAGTATTGTTAAGAATATTGGGAGAGATTACATCAAATATTTTGCTGCAAAACTACCTGAGGTTAGATCTTTAGTCACCCGAAGTGCATTAAACTACGTTTCTTTCATTATAGAAGTTAGTTTACTTGTTTTGCACATGATAAATACCATGAAGATTACGGAAAATAAAGAAGACCAGGTTGTTATTTTGTTTTACATTTGTACTACGCTGATGTACTGTTATTGATGTATAAATAAAACTTGTGGTTAAGTGGTAGCATCTTTCTTCCATTTGTTAATCCACTTAAATGGATGTTTTCTAATTGGCCTATCAGTAACTTGCAATATAAATGGTTTCGTGTCGTGACCATCTATACTTTCTTCAAATTCTATGTTAGTCCTACGGATATTAATTATCACTGGTTAGTTGCTCCCTTGGGTCTGTCTTTTAGGTCTTCTGCAAGGCATATAGACAGGTTGATCCTGCAGTACATTCTGGTATGCGGCATCTTTTTGGGACTTGGAAAGGAGTATTCCCTCCTCAGTCACTTCAACTTATAGAGAAGGAGCTTGGTTTCCAATCAACTGCAAATGGATCTTCCTCAGGGTTGACAACATCTAGACCTCAGCCACAGCCTCAACGTCCTGGTCGTAGTATTCATGTAAATCCAAAGTATTTAGAAGCAAGACAGAGACTACAACAGTCAAGTGTGGTAAGTTGCTTCTTGAACATGTACATTGGTTTTAGAAATCTGTTTCCATTTGCATCACTCATGCATGTTGATAAGACTCCTGGAAATCTGAAATACATATTATTATTTTTCTACGTAGAAGAGACTGTCAACATTTGCTAGTAGCTTTTTAAACCGTGTACAGTTTTACAATCGCTTACTGATGCTATCATAAGTACCCTTAGAACTGTCGGTAGCATATGAGTTGAGCCAAGCTTGAGCTGGGTTTGACCACCTAAGCTAAAGCTTGAACTAGATCTGACAGCTCGCTGGTTGCTCATGATGTAAGCTTGACTTCGATTGAGGTAGACTTGAGCTTAGCTTTAAAGCATAGATTATCTCGAAGTATTAATAAGATACTCTGGTCAATTAAGCAAGCATGATTTAATTAGACTCATACGAGCTCGAGTCAACTTTTTAGCTCCAATATTAGATAATAGCTTGACATGTTTGCAGTCCTTGCATATAAGCATATTTTTACAGGGCTCGTATAGCTTGATAATAATGCGAGTCAAGTTCATATTAGCTTGAACTCAGCTATTTATACGTTTTGAGCTTGTTTTCTATGGTCTATACTCTATAATCATGCTAAAGTTGATTCAAGGCTCGGCCTTGATTAAACCCGGGCTTGTTTTATCACTATCTGCCAATTAACGTTAGTTTTTACAACTGCTGCTAAATTTTGCTTTATGTTTTATTAACAATATGATGAAGGCAAAAGGTCCAACGAGTGATGCAGACCTGATGAATTCTCCTGAGGATACAGAGAGACAAGACAGAGCCACTCCTATTATTACTTCTTCAAGGCCGCGTGCAGATCCTCGCTTTAAGGTAATAATATGGTAGTTCTTTGTTTAGAAATTACTTAAATTAATCCTTAACGTATTTGACGCCTTTTGAATAACATTTTTGTTGTTTGTTTGTTAATTTTGCAGAGCATTCAGCAGGCTCAAAGAGATGCACAGAGCACTTCCATCCGTGAGAATGACTGTGCACCGTACAATGATTTTGATTATGGTTCTGATGCTGGTTTTGGAAAATCGAGTGAAATAATTGCTGATCCTGGATCTGACAGTTCTTGGTATGGGCCTGGAAGGAATAGGACAGAGACTATATCCGGTCTGAGAAACGGCTCTGACATAAAGCGTGGATTCCCCAATTTGTCAGTGCTGAGATCTACAAGTGCAGATGTCAAATCGCAATCTCGGAACAACATTGCAAGTAAAAGTGTCGGTGAGTTGAATAGGAGCTGGAAGAATTCAGAGGAAGAGGAATATACGTGGGATGGCATGAACTCACTCCCGGGTAATCCTGGCAAATCCTTTAGTAACTCAAAGAGAGATCCTCGGTCACACCCTGAGCCTGAAAAGCTGGTAAGCGTTAAGAATGCAAAGTGAACTCCCATCTTAAATTTGGTACATTTTAAATGTAGAATCGCAACTTGCATGGTGAATATACATTTAAGATTGGGCACTTCTAAAATCAAGTTTATTAATAAGTTCTTTGGGTGCCTTACTTGTATACAATACTCAAACTGCTTCTCAACTATTTATACCTTAATCCTGCCGACTAGCAGTGACTCCAAACTGAGGATCTGCTTTTTGACTTTGCAGGGTTTTGAGAATCGCCTCCGAAAACCAGAAGGGATACAAGAAGTGAGTTCACGTGTTGACAGAGAAGCTTTATTGGAATCACTATTTGGAGAGCACAAGGATGATGGACTTGAAAGACAGCAAATGCCATCAGTAAGGTCACAAGGATTGTCTTTAGGGTCCTCTCTTAATGGGGTATCCACATCTGTTAACATTCTCTCAAAGCCCTCTTTGCAGACACAAATAGGGTCATCTCACATTCGAGCACCCGGACTTGGGTTGCCTCCAAGTGCAATAGCGGGCCAGCAACGACATACCCCTGGAGCTGCATCACTGCAAGTCCACCGTCCTCCTGCACCTTCATTCCCATCAACAAATTCAAGTAGAATGTTGCATAATTTGGCTGACGAAGATCGAACTGCTCATTCTCGAGGACAAAAAAGCACAGGGCTTTCTAGTCAATCTTCTCAGGATTTCTTCCCTGTGGGTAATTCTCAAAAACCCCAAGTGCGCAATTCAATACTGCCATTACATACAAAAAAACGTGAACCTTCTCAATCTCCAACTACAAAAAAATTTGTTGATGCAAACATGTTGGCTGGTTCTTCGTCTTTGGATAATCCAAAATCTCCTATTGCAGACATCCCCACGCCTTCGAGCACTGGTAACTTGTTGGCGGCTGTTAGCAACGTATTTTGTAACAATATTGAATCTAATTCTAAGCCTCCACTTCGAGATGGTCCTTCCCCAACCCAAGTTACGTCCTCGGGCTCAACGGTTGTGTCATCTCATTTAAGTCCATCTTCACATGACAGCATATCGCTTTCAGCATCTACTTTGAAAAGAGAAGCTGACATACCGTCTCTGCCACCTGTGTCGAGTCTTTTGAGTACGCTGGTTGCAAAGGGCTTAATTTCTGCATCGAAGGCTGATTCTCCATGTGAATTAACCGTGAAAACTGACGCGAGCCCTAAACTTGATAATCCAGCATCGCATGCAGTTCCTACTCTCTCCCCCAAAAGTATGAAAATACCCCTTAAAAGGGACGATCCATCTGTCTCTAATTCTGCTAGTACCATCAGTGTGCCTCAGTTGACAACTGAAGATATAAAAAGTGTAATTGGTTTTGAATTTAAGCCTGATGTTATTCGAAGGTCACATCCTACTGTGATTAGTGAACTCATTATTGATGATCTTCCACATCAGTGTCATATATGTGGTCTAAGGTTTAAACTTCAAGAACGGTTCGCCAGGCATATCGAATGGCATGCATTAAGAAATCCTGAATTGAACACTCTCAATAATGCATCAAGGAGATGGTTCACAAATTCTGATGATTGGGTTAAAGAGAAGCTGGAGGTCCAGTCTAGTAATCAGGTAACAGGGCCTGTAGAGATTGATGGTGAGCTGATGGTGGTTGCTGATGAAAGTCAATGTGTATGTGTTTTGTGTGGTGAGGTGTTCGATGACTTCTACAGCCGAGAAATGGACAAATGGATGTTTAGAAGTGCTGTGCACCTTAGCATCGAAGATGGTGAAGGTGGAAATATTAGTGCTAGTCATGGTCCCGTGGTGCATGCACACTGTATTTCAGAAAGCTCAATCTCTGATCTGGGCCTATCTAATGGTGTCAAAAGGGTATGTAATGTTTCTGAACTTCACATTTAATCTGTTGTAGTTTATCTATCTATTTAGAATGGCAACCCTCCAATCTATCTCACATAATATTTTTATATGTACATATTGTCTCCCCTGAGACTCAAACCCACACCCTCCTGGTTGATGGTTTCCTCACATACTGCTAGGCCAAGGCCCTTTGGTAAAATGCGTTGGTATCTGTAGCATCTTTTCCCACAGTTCATCTACATCACTACTTTTCACTATGTACTAGAGATGGGGAGGATAGATGGATATGGTAGATTGGGTAAGAAATTAAAACGCTTTGGGTAGAAACGGGCCGGGCTGACCTCATAACAGTTGCTCCTTTTTTGATTTTATCTCATAAACATTAATTGTTATGATCATATGATTATACTGTTACACAAACGATATATTCATGATAATAATATAGATCCTTAATTAGAACAATTCACAAGGTTACAATGCTTCAGGCAAATTTCAACCGGTTGACCCATTTGATCTGTTTTCCCATGTAGCTGCTTTATTTCTATAGGGTAATGCTAACTGTGCCTAATATAAAAGCTATTTATAGCTTGTTTGACCAGCTAGGTACAAAACATACCCCGAATCGACTTAGTCATAAGTGAAAGTCACCTCTAGTTGATCAACTTACTTTCTTTGTATTAATGCTGTGAATCTATCTTTATTAATAATATTTTATTTTCCAGGAAGAATGTGAGTAAATGGTTTTAAGTGAAACGAGTCTACCATGATGGCGAAGCCAAAAGCAAGGAAAACCAGGTTTGGAATTTGTATGCAGATACGCCCTTATGGGACTTTGATGTCCGTTATTCCCTGTTTGTACCTACAAAGTTCAAACTGGTGCAAATGCTGGATTAAAGTTGCATCAATCCGTTCTCTAAATTTTCTTTCTCGTTGGATAACTCTTGATAGAAAGGAAAATTAATAGATAACAGATGATATCATACCATACTTTTTATCTACCATATGATTAACTTGCTGTTTAGTTTCTTTATTCGCTAGTATCTATAGTTCTCTTTCAAAGTATCTGGCTCAAATAACCAGCAACACAGACATCAGTGTGTGTCATGTTTTGGCCAGGTTGAAGACATGCATGAGTTGTATCAAAGAAAAATATGTTTGTTTTCATTTGAGTTTCTGCTTACATCGAAAAAGATTTAACAAACTGATTGTTATTTTAGTTGTTGGCTTATGCTATTTAGTTAATTCTGGAGACTGATTTGCATCTTATCTTCAAAGTTTCGGCATATGAACTCCGGCAAGTTTGAATGGTGATGTTGAAATTTGATTGCATTCGTGTCAATTTGGTGTGTTTAGCAACATTGAGATTGTTGACTAATTATGATAATCAAAGCAACCTACTGAATTTAGAACATGGAATACACATTCCTACTTATGTATCCCTTACATTTGAAGGAAAGTAGAAATAATGGAAAGTGGCATACCTTTATTGGGGCCATTTGTTATGACCAATTAATGTTGTGGACCACTTGACCATTTCATGTACTCTTGTTACCATACAAAATCGTTATATACAGTATCATTGTGGTACTTTTCACCCATAAGGTGTACCCAAAATAAAAAAAGCTTGTTGTCTTTGGTTACAATTTTCCTATTTGGGCCATCAATTATTTACGATTGGTAAACAATGGTAAATTATACAACTACCAAGTGCATGTTTGTCTTTCACTAAATCACTAAATTATCAATGTTAAATGTACATTATGAATATTGTGACCAAATTCTTGTGGAGTATTTCAATAACGTGACACTTGAAAGTCTATATCTTCAATAACATAATCATATATTCTTTCATTGAGGTTGAAATGAGAATGACATTTTTGTGAAAATGAATGAATCAACGAAAATGTGTCACGTGCTACAAAACTTATATTCCCCCACTTTTTCTAAACTTAAATATCTCTCAATCGGTAAGTCGAAAAATTATAAAAATTGCACCATAAAAATTAACATTTTTTTCTTTTCGATTTGTCATCTCACAAGGTATACTTTCAACGACCTTTTTCTTTTGTTTTAAAAAATGTGTAAAATTACTAGCTTGTAACACATGTGTTACCAACATCTAACACACGTGTCACTCGTTTTCAAAACCCACCAAAAAATGGAAGAAAAAAAATAATTGAACGTATATCATGTCACATCTCTAATCGAAGAGAATAAAACACTGATATTTATGGTGCAAATTTCGTGATTTTTTGACTTACCGTTTGGGAGATATTTAAATCTTTAAAAATGTAAAGGAAAGTGGGTTTAGTGACATATGACGCATTCCTATTGATTCCCTCATTCTCATAGAAAATTGTTGTACTCATTTGAACCTTACTTTATATTCTCTAGTCTAAAGGATAAACAATTCATTAGTTTGATACATACATTTGGTCTTTATATGTATTACAACACAATGTAAAAGACTACAATATTTAATTACGATTAACTGATGTACGTTAGATCTTAAGAACTCAATCTTACAAAGATTAAAATGCTTCAAGGTAAGATGTAGATCTTGACAATTTTACTTTGAATTATTGGGACCGCTATAGTGTATAAATTGTAACTACCTCCGTCCCATTACAAGTGTCCATTTTTTATTTTTTGAAGCATTTATTTTTCAACTTTGACCTTAAAGAATTTTGTTTGTGTTATATAATACCTGGTAAATTATATCAATGAAAACACATTTAAATTCGAACACATTCATATATATTGCATCAAGTATTATATAAAAAAATATATAAGGTCTAAGTTGAAAAAAAAAGACTTTAAAAAATCAAAAGTGTACTGTTATAATGGGACTCGAAGGAGTATTAGTTATTAAAATAATCTTCAAGATTAAAACTTGACTAATTTTTGGATACCTTCTATAGACTTTATAAATTGTCCATTTTTTTGTTTCTTCTATTATAGTGTTGATTATCCTTAAACAAAATATGATGGTTACATTATTTAAATGTGACATTGTTCTTATGATATTAAATCCACACTTGACATGCATAAGCTTTTTTTAACTAAACTATCACCAAACATTTGTTCAATCATATCAATTAATTTGGTTGTAAACAAATATCAATGGCTTGTTGTTCATACATCTAAACTTGCCTTTTGTTGTCATCATATGTATGTGTTGTTACACATCGTAACTAAATAAGTAGGTTATTAATCTGCAGGTTCAAGTTTTGTAAACACTAAATAGTATATTGAATTTGACATGAAAGCACATTAATGTAAATTGAATTGAATTTAATAATTGAAATAAAAACAAATAGTGGAGTACTTGTTTAGTTGGGAGGACACACTGGGGCTACATGTAAATAAGATGTGAGACAATTTTGTTTAGCAACTACTAGTACTACATTTTTTCACACAATATCGCAAGACACAAGTTGAGGACAAGACAGAGCTAGAATGGAGTAGCGGAATCAGTTACCGTCACAAAATTTTTGAAAGTACTTAAAAAAGAGTTTTTTAAGGTATTTGTGACAATTTAAAAATTTCACCCTCTTAAAACTATAAAGAAAGACAATAATTTTACTTTTGCCCCTTCCATATATATTTCCTAGTTCCACCCGATCGAGGCCTTTATAAACATGTATGTTTTCAGAGCTTACACTATAAAGCTAAGTGGAGCAGCTGTTGATTTATGTTTTTCAACAGTTGAGATTTTTAAAGAAAAAGGCTTTAGTTACCAATTTTTATAACCTTCTAGAGTTAAAAAAAATATAAAATTGTAAGAGAACAATAGTAAATTAAAAAATAAAGATAAGGATAGGTTGTATTTGTCATGGACGTTGGGTTTTCCCATCAACTTATAAATACTTTGGGTCCAGCTTGACAATAATAAACTCATCAAACACATTTTGGTTTATGTCACTTATTACTCATTTAATTTATGTGCGTTCTTTTATTTTGTTCTTGCATTCGATGTATTGGTGGAGATCAATTAAAATTAAAGTAAAAGAATTATTGTGAAGCTAAAAATATGTGAACAAAAATAAATGAGAAGTGTGTGTGTTGACAGTACATAGTATCACCAAATGCAACATGAACAATGTCGGAAAAGGTACCAAAAGTTTGATTGTCAAATCTTGCAAATATTGAGAACTCAAAAATAAACGACGACTACTACCTATATTAGCATATTCACGGTCCCTCAAAAATATACAAATAAAAGATTTATAAACATAACGTAACCACAAATTACCAAAGTTTTTCATTGTTTAACACAAATTCTTGGTATTGTATATTTATATATTTACAATGTATGAATGTGCTATCCATTGTGAAATTTATAAAAATAATGTTTACTAATTTACTTTACATACATATATACATAGGAATGTGTATATGGTGCTGTCAACCATATAACCTTGTATGATAAACACTCAATACTACGTCTTTTTGGGCCAAATTTTTTAAAAAAAACCTTAATAATACCTCCTCCTACACTCACGTTATTCTCATGCTTGTTAGAAAGGTGTTAGATCGAGTTAGAAAGATCGATCATGATGATGCAATAATGCAATATACATATAGTAGCAGAAGCAATTGAAGATTAAAACTTTTAGCTTGCTGTTAGAATCAGGGGGATATGGTACATGATGATGTTGGAGGATGATGAGAACATGAGTTTTGGAGGGGTCAGTAATTTTAATTTGGGCCAAAACGATGTAGTATTGGGTGTTTGTCATATAAGGTTATATAGTTGACAACACCATATTCACATTCCTCTATATACATAGTATATGAATGTTAGATTATCACTTGTAGCCGTTAGTCACCATCATTGCTCTCAAATATATGAAGTTTTCACATGTAAACAAATACGTAATCTAATATAATCACAAGTTCTTAAGTTTTATGCGATTTTCATATAAACATTCCCTCAAATATAGCGTATAGGAGCTACCAAGTTAACTAAATAAGTACACAAAGCAATAAAGATCGATTTTTGATGATTAAAATAAGTCCCCACAAGCATACGATCACAACGACAAATACATCATTTATCTATTTTTTTCACACTTTTGAAAAATGTGTGAAATTATGTTAAATTATTCACACAATACATCATTTATCTACATTTTTCACACTTTTAACAAAAT
Organism: Pseudognaphalium luteoalbum; assembly: GCA_963422505.1. Taxonomy (NCBI): domain Eukaryota; kingdom Viridiplantae; phylum Streptophyta; class Magnoliopsida; order Asterales; family Asteraceae; genus Pseudognaphalium; species Pseudognaphalium luteoalbum. The sequence goes on from OY730192.1 coordinate 4,269,685, forward strand.
GTGTAAAATTATATTAAATTATTCACACTTATAATTATGTAGAAATTTGTTACATCAATAAGTGTGAAGATATATAAACAATCATCATAATTTTCACACAATTATATATAAAAGTAAAAAAAAAATTACACTTAAACGTGTGAAGATATCAAAATGTATCCATATTTATATATGTTAACTTAAATTTGTAACACCCATATTATTCACATTTTTTTTGGAAAATCATGTGTTACAAATTATTTTCACACTTTTCACTATTGACAAGTTGTATTTCTAAGTGCTGACAAGTTCTAACTTTTTCACATTTACAAGTGTGATCTTTTCTTTTCTACATATGTAAGTGTAAAAAATATTATATTTTACAAAAATAAATTACATATTTTCTAGAAGCATGGAGAAAAAAGTGCGGTAGAACTAATCTTCAACAGTAACTATGAGGTAGTGAAAAGTCACTAATCTTCTCAAACTAATAAAGATTTACGATGTAATAGTAGAGAGTAGCATAAATTTGGCAACTTTTTAATCTGTCACATGTTTATTCAAAATCATTTAAATAGCCAAATGATATGATACGTTTACGTTTTTTACATCTTTTATTTATACAAACTTTAGCAATTACCGATTGTATTCAGAATAATATATTTTTGTGATGTTATAAGATAGTACTCATGACACTAAAAATGTGAGTAAATAAAATGCATTTTACAAATGATACGATAACTTTTTTCAATCATTTCATTTTATATATTTCTATAAATATATTATACACATTTTCTCAAAAATTCAATCATTGGAAGTGAAATAGAAAAATCTTAATTTTACTGGTTTTCCACATTTTTGGCTGATTAATCTCTGGTTCGTTGCGCAACCAAGTCTTCAGATCCAAGAAGTCAAACTTCAGTACAAGTCAAAATCGTACACACTCATTTTTAACCGTCTCTTACTATTTAATTAATTATTTTAAATACAATAATCAGTTCACAATAATAACAATGAGCAAATTGCCCATTCTTTTTCACAGACTCAAACTTATCACTTCCAATCCAATGTACAACATTTACTTACTTTTATACAAACATACTAATCTAGCAAAGTCTCAACTTAGTGATTTTGGAAGTGGAAATAGTGACAACAAATTTGAAATAATAATGATAACAAAATTAAAAGAAGAGAGTGAAAAATGGAATCCACATTAAATGCAGATGTGCTGGCCATTAACCATATCCCCATCCTTCTCTCTTTCTTTAGTTTTCAGTTACAATATTATTATCATTATTATTTTATTTTATTTATATTTTTATTATTAGAATAAGACAGTTCATATGACAAAATAGTAAAAATATTTTTTTTATTTTTTTTAAATAAATCATTTCATAACCTACAAGCTCTCCATTTTCTTTTACCCTAGGCAAAGAATATTGCACATTCTTTCTCTCTATCTACACAATATTATATATACACTGAAATATATGTATTTACAAGATTCATTCATGGTCTTTGTTTTCTTTCTTCTATAGATGACAAACAAATGCATCTTCTTGATTAACCTCTTCTTTTTTTCACAATATAGTATATACATATGTTCTTTGATTATATAGAACAAGGAGATTCAAGCATCTTCTCTGTAGTTTTCTCTGCTATTTCTATCTTTCTGTCATTCTCTTTCATCCCAAAAAGAAACTTTTTTTATGATTGTTTTTATAGTTTTTTGGGTGGTTTGATTATTGATTATATCTGGGGTTGAATCTTTTATACGATATATGAGGTTAAAGATGAGAAAGTTAGCAACTTGTTATAGTGAACATGCAATCAAGGTTTCAGATTCATATTGTTCTGGGAATTCAAACAATGTCTATGTTTCTCCAACTTTAATTCCTTCAATCCAAGATGAAGTTTCACTTCTTTACAAAGTTAAACTCTCTACACAAGATCATTTGTTCATTACACTTACATGGTCAACTCACAACATTGACTTTGCTTTTACAATTTACATCAATGAACATCATTCTAACTCTGGTAAATCTTTTTGTTTGAAAAAGATTAAAGGGTCTAAAAAGCTTGAACCTTTTGATTCAAAGATTGAACTCATCTGGGATCTTACTAATGCCACATATGAAGTTGGACCTGAGCCAGTCAGAGGGTACTTTGTGGCAGTTTTGGTCAACTCTGAGTTTATTTCAATTGGTGACATTGAAGATTTGGAGTTAAAAAAGCTTGTTTTGGACTACTCTTGTGCAAAGTACTCATTAGTGTCAAGAAATGAGAGATTTCTTGGAAATACTGAGTATTCGAGTCGGGCTAAATTTTTTGACACTGGTTCTTGGCATGATATAATGATCACATGCTTAGCGGATGACCGAAGAACCAAGAATTCGTTAAGTTTGAGTGTTTGTATCGACAAAAAGAATGTGATTCAAGTGAATAGATTAAGATGGAATTTTCGCGGTAATCAAACGGTGTTTTTGGATGGAATGCTTGTGGATTTGATGTGGGATGTTCATGATTGGTTCTACGAGTCGAGTTCAAATTCGAGTAAAAAATCAAGATCGAGGGCTGGGATGTTCTTGTTTAGACCAAGAAGTGGATTGGATAGTAGATTGTGGCTTGAAGAGAAGAATTTGTGTGAGAAAGAACAAGAAAACGTTTGTGCTTCTTTGTTGATTTGTGCTTGTAAGAACCCTGACTAGCTTTTTTATTTTTTATTTACCAATTTTATTTCTATTTTTGGAGACTTATCATATGATCGAGTTTTCAATAATCATTGTTAGATGTACATGTTTTTTAAAGGGTTTTTACGTTGGTTGTTATTGGAGAAACATCCATTAAAACTCTATAAAAAAGCTTTCTTTTCAACACTTTTAAAAAGTTAAGAAAATACAATTTTTATTCTATTTTTTCGGTTAACTTTAATTTTGCGTGAAGGATGAAGATGGGGTACTACATCAAATATTTGGTGTTAGATTTCTTATGTAATTAGTAATGGATTTTGATGCTTGAAAAGCATGTCTAATGTAATTGTTAGAAAAATTGATTTTTTAGATCTTTTCATATTATTATTATTATTATTATTGTTATTATTGTTATTATTACATGTATGGGGCCATACACTTTTCATTTAATAAATAAAATATTATTATTTTTAAATCAAAATGTAGTTTCTTGCACTCTTCCTATTTTTATATTACTAGTGCTTAAACCCATGTATATACATGACTATTCAAATGTGTATTTGAATTTTATAATTACACATGATACATATACATACATATATATATATATATATATATATATATAGGGTAGTGATCGAGAGGGAAGTATCTTTTTGAGGGGAAGAAGGGAAGCGTTAGTATGCATCAAGAAGCATATTACAATTATCAATCAAAACGTCAACAAAAAAATATTTTTATCGGTAAATAGTAATCAAAACTGATGCTATAAAAAATATTTTAACGAATGAATTTCATTTTTAAGTTATAACATTAATTGATTAATATTTATTTAATAAATTGTTAAAATGCAGTGTGATGCATATTAACTAATATGCATCGCGATGCATATTAAAAACTTCACATTATTTGAAAAATATTTTGAGTGTTAATATGCATCACAATGCATATTAACTAATATGCACCGCGATGCATATTAACTAATATGCACTGCGATGCATATTAACGGATTTGGATCTAATATTCATAAATCGATGCTATAACTTGAAGAAATAATTTATCAAGGAAGTTTAACATTCATAGCACCGATTCTGATTAACATTTATTAAATTTCAATTTGCTTTTTTCGAGATTTGTATGGGTGAAGGTAATATGCTTCCTGATGCATACTAACGCTTCCCTCTTCCCTCAAAAAATGCGCTTTCATTTAGATCATGCCAATATATATATATATATAGAATTATATCCCTTTGTATGTGTTGAAAAAGATATATAATGAAGTCGCAAATTAAATTTTTGTAGATATAAACATATCTTTAATTTTTTTAGAGGGAAATTGATTAGTTGACAATTAAAAAAATTAACGGAATAACAATATAGCATGAATTAGATTTTGTATACGATAAGGATTGTAATTAAAGCTAATAAATTGGATGTTGTATACGGTAAGATTTTTCATAATTGAATAATGATTTCATCATTTCCTTAGCCAATCTAACAAAATTAAACAATTTTATTGGTTGATTAGATATTTGATAACATCAACAATTCATTGCATTCTTATATTATACTATTTAAGATTGTTTAGTCGGTACTTGTACTTTCTAATAAAATTGAAAATTTTGATAATAATAATAATTTACTTTTTAATAAAATTGAAATTTTTGATGATAATAATAATAAAATCAAATAATAATAATAATAATAATAAAAAGAAGAAGAAGAAGAAGTATTAATACCATTGAGTTTTCCCAATTGAATTTGTAAATAGAATATTTTATACAATTTAAGTGATAAAATATCTATCATACTACACTACACCATCATTATTGTCATTATGAGTATGTTTGGATGACGGACTTCTAGAGCCTTTTGAGGACTTGAACTTCTAATTTTTATAAGCCTCAGCTATAAGCTTTGTTTGGCAACATAACAAAAGTGGAGCTTCTTGAAAAAATAAGCCCCAGAAACCCCTAAATAAGAATTTTTTTGAAGTAGCTTGTGAAAAGAAGCTCATGCCCCTGTCCCAGCTCCAGCCATAAGCTCTAGCACGTTATTACCAAACACATCCTATTTATGTAGTTACGTCCTTCACATGCATACGTACTTTGCAATGTTTACTCAAATATAGCATATCAATTATACAGCAGTACTTTATTTTTCTTAAATAAAGAAAAAGGAAAATATAAATAAAATTAATGCTAAAAGTGACTTGTGTCTTTGTCCATCATCTAGACAGGTAGATTAAATATGATTTGCTTCCCAATATCTTAGTTAACAAATAATAATATATTTTGGAATTAAAAATTAAACATTGTAAAAAACTATATAAGTTCAAAATCCACTGCACATTTTCGGTGACCGGGAAACTGATCGAAAGTAGTCACTTGAAATTTCGATTAAGTCACGTACATATGAATATAAGTATTCGTCTTTTTCGAATAACTTGGAAACTTCATCCATATATTATAGAAAAAAAACATCTTACCATACATTTCATTTTTCTACAATATCCAATTAGGTTAGAAATAAGTATACTGCACATGTGTTTTGTACAAAATAAGTGGTAATTAAATAATAGAACTTATTGTTTAATTTGTTGAGGGCATTTAACTATTATAGTTTGTGGTATAACTAATTCATACCGTATAAAGTAAGTATCGTGTAGGGAAGACAAGCTTTTATCACCATATAAAAGAGTCAGTTTAAGCAATGTCCAAAAAGTAACATTAGCATTGCTTACTAAATCAGACATTAAAGTTTAACCTAATTAAGCATACAAAAATTCAAACAAATTAACAAATATTACCTAAATAGTTTGATCTGTATAAGATGATTTTTTGTACGAAACTGTAATTAGTCTAGCAGCATCGTGTTGTCCTTTTTAACTGTGTGGTTCAAGTCCTAGGGATATCACAATTGTCCATATATATGGTTGCCGGTGAGTTGAATCAGCGGTTACATGTTGACTTTCATTTGCATCCGTCAGATCTACCCAACTTTTGATCCTGACCATTGTAACTTGTATTTGTTGGTTATCGACGGTTTTTTTGTGTTGGTTTATTTTCCCGGATGACCTTCTCCAACCTCTGCACACAAGGAGTTAGTTTTAATAATATATTATGGGTTACTTATTTAATTTAGGAAATATTTTCCTTTTCTTTGATAACTTTTTATATATAATGCTTGGAATAATTCTGAATATATATTTATAATAAGTGTAATTTTATCTACGTTTCGATATAAATTTTATCGTCATATGATATATATTTAACGAGCTTTTTTTTTGTCTTGAAATCAACTTTTTTTGTATCAAAATGTAGATAAAAATAAACTGACTGTAGTGGTATTTTTGGATTAATACAAAAAGTTATATAAGAAATGTTAACAGCGAAAAACACAATAGTACGTTAATAACATTATTTGAATATAATATACATTTTGATATTAATGCCCATGTATGTTTTTTAGGTTGTATTCGACCTGCATACTTTCAAACCTCCATCATCAATAACAACAATTAAGGGTCTGTTTACACGTATCATTTTTTTACATATGTAATCATGTCAATGGTAATATTCTAATATATTTAAAAGTTTATTATAATTTCAAAGTTTGTAGGTGTATGTAGTTCAAACATAATTCAGCTGTCAACTTTTTATGTGATCGTGATGGTATTTACCAACATTGTTAAATATTTAAATACTTAAATGAGCATTATTGTGTTGTTACACACAGACACATTGTTACACGTTATTATGCCCAAACATTTGTTATATGTTAACATCTTCCATGCAAATAAAGTTGTATATGTACATTAAATTTACGATATTACTAAGGTTTTTATATGGTATCCATTTAACTGGACAACGTCCGGGTTACTAGTTGTATATATTCATAGTAATAAGGTGTGTAGGTACTTGCCATTTTAGTATAATAATAATAATAATATAATTTATTTTGCAGGATGAACAAGAACCCAAAAAGTGTGTATTTTCTTTTTCTTCTTGAAGAGATGATTCTATTCTCCACAAGAACGAGAAAGGAAAGAAAGGCATCAATACTTTGTTTGTCTCAATCACATGTACCACCTTTATTGCACAATATACAACATCATCCAAAGAATCACTTGCTTTGATTAGTAACGAAAAAAAAACTTTATATAAAAGGTGTTTATAAATTATAATCATCAGGCTTTAGAGAAATGATCCTACAAAAAGCTAACATTTTAAATTTTCCATATCTATATCTAGAAACCCCTTATTGCATATAATTATAGTTATCCGCGGTAAACATCTAATCTTTATAACGTAACGCAAGTTATAACATGACTAATTTACACATACACTCAACCTTTTGTCTGTTACTCTGCTTCGGAAAAATGATTGATACAAAGTCGTTTTCTAGGATGCGAATGGATCAAAATGATGTCCATATCTAAGTTATGATTTTGTCCAAGTTGAATGAGATATTGAAAACTACATCTCCATTTGAGGATTAAATGTAAGTCTCAAATTGCATAAAGTATAAAAGAGTGACACATGAAGAGGGGGTGGAGGTTATACATTTTAAGAAAATGATGTATCATCAGTAACTAATTCCTCTTTGATCCACCATGAATTGAATTTCCAACCGACACAAGATATTGTCTTAAAGGTCGTACTTCGTACCAACGAGATGATCAAATAGCGTCGATATTTAGATTGGAGAAGACTGTAAAACCCAAATCAACAACTTTGTACTACATTCATATAGGTGACATTTGAAGCTTTCTTTGTGGTCCAGTATGTGATTATGTGAAATCCCATTTACATCACAATTTTGTGACCCACTTGTTTTAGATTGTTTGCACTGTTCACCCCATTTCAAGCTTGTGCAGACTGCAGTGTGCTTGCTTATCCTACGCCAACAAAATAATACTGTTGGGCTGCATAACATGTGGCCCACATTGATTAACTCTATAGCAAGATATTGTGGTATCACCCATGGACCCATAAGTGGAAACCCGGAACCTTTGCACTAGTTACCCACTTACCCTTACCAAAGCTCAGTGGTTTAAACTTAGCGGAGTATAAAAACAAACAGACAACATAACTTTAGTAATCTTGATCTCATTCCTTCCAAGTTACTAGAAAAAATAACAATTATTATGACTATGATTCATTTATGACTTATATGGGTTGATGCAGTACAAGTATAGTACGACCTTACCTCTTTATTTTGATCACAAGGATTTATGTTGCGACAAGTATTTGTTAACAAGCTTGTGCGAATAGGGAAGCCGGTTCATAAATCAATTTTGTGGGCTTGTCATATGCCACCACCTTTCCTGTTAAATACAGTTTAGATCAGAGTGATCAGTATTTTGGATCTGGCTTTAGTTTGTATATAAAACACCAAGCTACAACTGATTGAAAGAAAGAGCAGATACAACACTCTGGAGTATTGTCTTCTTTATACTCTGCCAGAGTAGACTAATATTTATTTTGAACATGCACGTGTAAAGTAATGAAAACTGTAAATAGTTTAAGACACTAATCTCTATCGTAGATATCAACTCCAAATGTGTCAAGAACCAATGACATCTCAAACCACAGTACTTGGCTCACTATGTTGCGAACAAACCATCGTTTTTTGAAGAAAAGAAGCATATTTTTTGGGCATTTTCATTAAAACAATTGTTGGTTCACCGTAAAAAACCAAGAATGATGATTCAAAAAACAATCATTTAACTTCTTAATGCTAATGTAGCAGTTTAGTATAAAGAGAGGAACAAAGGAACTTTGCCTCACCATCCTTCATAACAAGTACTATAATCACAGTGCACTCTTCCAATTTTCCCCGAATCGTTTTCTGTATGATGGTGTCAGTCGCATTGTCAATTGTTGTTGTGGCTTCATCAAGTACGCCAGTACGGTTATCGTTCGTCTCTTCAAAAGGGCCCGTCCTAAACAAAACAGTTGTCTTTGTCCCAAGATCCGATTCAACACATCTTGCACAACTCATATAATTAGCTTGTTACATATCCACCTAATCTTTAGACTAACAATTGTTGATACCATAACTCAATAAGTTGAGTTTCTTACCTAATGAGTCTAGTCTCTCCTTTTTATCTTAATAGCCTCTCCAAGTTGGCCTGCCTTGAAAAACTAAACAATTAGCATTTGTTGTTTCTTGAACAAGTTAGTATAGAGTCATTAGCGGGATTCATGGAAGCAAAACTTGTTTCTCTCTTTACATAACACTGTTGTGTGAAACCCCAAACATACAATGATCATTTGGTAAATGCAGACAAAATAAAGCAGAAACCTTTTTTCTTTTCTTTTGAGGACTGTGCTAAAGGACATGTGACATACCGTATGCTTCTCAAACCTATTTTCTAGACTGAAACCTTGTGGCCTGATATCAGCTCAAAGGCATTCATGGAATTAGGCTTTTCTTTCTCTAATGTAACAAAATGTTCCTAAGAAAAAGAAATAGACAAACAAATTAATGAATATATATAAATATACTAAGGGGGAAGATCCAAAGAAAATTATATGCAAAACATTCACCAATAAGTATTATTTCTGCCTTCAATATTTTAATTGATCTATACAATTATTGACCAAATAATAATTTTATCCACATTTATCAATGAATCTTCCCTGCTTCCATCTAAAATATTAATACCCTCAATATGACATTTAACCGTGGATTCATTGAAGACAGCATCTACCTCATCAAGGATAACATCATCTTCCTGCTCAAAATGAGACGGTTCATACCCTTTCATAAATCAATCATCTGTCAAGATTTCTGTAATAGTTACTCTCTGCAATGGACCAAGGAGGTTAAATCAAACTTCTGCCACATTTAAGATTTTCATAATCTGTATACATTAAAAGATATATAACTAACAAAGAAACTCGCAGTAAGTGGGTTTGGACCGAGTATCCATGCTAAAAATATCTTTACACCAGATGAAAACCATGGCGGGCATCTATAAACAACCTTCTTAATTTGCATAAAAGTTGGATCAATATTTTAAATTATGCTTCAAGTGGAGGACCAAAAATTGAGTTATCAATATAAGTATCAGACATTTACAGTTTTAAAATTTAAACTTACTTTCCTATACAATCCAATGAGGTTTGCCTCATCCAAATGGTAAGTATCCATCCATAAGTACTAAACAAATAATGCCACAAGACCATATGTTCTTATGGAAAGTAAGGTCTGAAAATGCAGTTTGGGCCGCATTTCTTGCGTCGGTGACGGCATTATAACCCTTTGCAGTGAGTACCTGAAAACAATATCTCTAGTGAGATCATGAAACAAGCCAACAACTTACGTAAATCTTCATTGGTAGAATTTGAAGCTATTATTTACCTCAGGTGCAATATATTTTGGAGCCCCACATGCTGTAAGTAAACACGAGATTTCAAAAATTATCATTAAGCAAAAAACAATTAACCGCTGCAAATGTTGCTGTAAAGGTGTGAATAACATACCTATTGCTGTGATAATCCAAAGTCTGAAAATTCCAGAACACCATATGAGTCCCATAGCAGATTTTAAGGCTGCATTAAACACGTAAGATACTTGGAATAAATTCATAGTGTACGATTAACCACTTCATTATTAATATTTATCAGAAACTTACCAATTGAGATATATTGATTCTTTTTACCAGATTTTCAGATGGTAAATAGACGCCATGGTTCTACAGTTACAATTCACTTTCATGAAAAGATTTTTTTGCCAGAAGAATAGTACTAATAACAGTAACGATAATGAAGAAGAAATAAAATGAACCTTGAGATCTCTGTGGTACACGCCTCTACTATGGCAGTAATCTACAGCATTAATCAGTTGTTGAAAGTATCTTCAAGCCTCATCTTCTTGAAGTTTCCCGTGTTTTGCCTGAAAGCATAACTGAGGCATATAATCATAGAGTCTACCAGATGCAAGCAAAATAACAGATCTGCAAGATAAAGAACACTTTACAAACAGTTATGTACTATTTGGTCAAAAAGTTCGCCTCCTGCTCACAACCTGTTAACAAGTAAACGACATGGATATCTACACCATTTAAATGTTTAGAGAAATGGATGTATCAAACCATGGTATGCTATGCCAATTTATTATGGTTTGCAAGATGAACCTTATTACACTAAATACTGGTCATGGTCCTCATAGTTTCAGTTAATGCTCCAGTCCCATTCTAATTCTTGAAGTTGTTGCGAGCGACTCTTATAGTCTTATTCTGGTCATTTAAGTTTTAAACAGATGTTCCATACCAGTCATTTCTGAATAAACATTTATTGTGGTCATTTTATCCAATAAAATAACTAAAACTAAATATTTTATTATAGCTTTTATAACTAAAAATGGATCCAAAACAAAGTACATTGATAAAAATCGCACATAAATAAATTAAAAACTATAAGAAATCCTTACAAATTTAAGTAGGCACTTGCAGTGATGAACATTCTTCAAAAAGATTTACTACGTATTACATTACGATGCTTCATCAACTTCATACTCGGGATTTCTCTTTTCATCTACCAATAAACATAATCATCACTTACTAAAACACAAATACGAATAATGAAATAAACCAAGTACAAAAAACAGTAAAAAAATGGCAATGTATAGATAGAATAATAACTTGTTCAACCAATTTGTGTGTTTAAGCAATGAAAATAATACACTTTCTCGCATTGCCATCGATAAGGTGCAAATGCTCTACAAGACTACAAGGAAACGTTTCTCGTGTCCAAAAGCTCCAATGGTAATAGCTCCAACAACTGACTGCTCCAACAATTGGCTGCAAAAAGGGCATGGAAGGTCGAGAAGCTCCTAAACAAGATCAAGTTAGCTCATAAAACGCTGAAAGTAAGCACTAGGCGATAGACTCATTCAAGGTAAAAAGGTAATATTACTAATTTTTCCATTTAAGTTTCTTCTTTTTATTGAGTTTGATAAAGCCTTCATAGACCAAAGGGGCTAATTATGGCTGTCAATAACGTCATTCGCTTAGACTTGAAGGATATTACAACACATGGATATACACTGTCAGCGAACCTAGCAGACAATTAACGAACTTCAGTTCTAAGCTAGCTAAAACGTTAAGTTCTGATTATTGCGACTGAAATATCCCTAATAGCTACTATTATGCCAAAGTCTTCGTATATACTATCTGCTTGTCTTATTGATTTGACAAAAAATAAATATACGTTGTTCAAAAATTAATTAAACGCAAAAAAACTATGTAAAACCCGATGTTTTTTAGTCATGGTCGAAATTTGAGCATAACCCTAGGGTTTGAAATCAAGATCACAGTGTTAGTATAACCCTAGGGTTTGAAATCAAAAACAAAATTGAAATTTTAATTACCCGAGGGTTTGAAATCAAAAACAAAATCGAGATAAGATCAATTTATTTCGGAAAAAAAAAAACTATGAAATCGAAAATCTGTATAACCTGGTAAACGGAGATGATGGAGATCGTCGTACGCTGCTAGGGTTTTATTGATTGAAAAAAAGGGTTGTTGAAAACGGGTCTGATATTCAATTCAAGAGAATAATAATGAAGCGGGGGTATATACATTTATATATAGGTTTGCGCAAGTATAGGTCGGTTTGGCGGCAGATTGCGTTGGTCAAACGCAAGTCAAACGGTCGAATGTTTTAAACCGATTTTTTTAGGGTTAATAATGGTTTAATCCTCAAACTTTTACTTTTTTTTCGTTTTAACCACTCAACTTTTTTTTTAAATATTTTAACCATTCAACTTAAGGTCAATAATGGTTTAATCCCTGAACTTTCAATTTGTTTCGCTTTAACCACTCGACTTTGTTTTAAACGTTTTAACTACTCAACTTATGAGTTGACCATACTTTAACCACTAAAGTTCATGTAACACCCTCATTCATGCTCTGGTAATTCCTTTATTTAAATTAGTTATTTAATTGTTTTTAGGAATTATTTGATATTAATTATTTTACTTGTAAAACTTAAGTAAATAAGTCTTAGGACTTATTGTGAATAGTAAACTATTACTTGTTTTAAATTGATATAGATGACGGTAAAATAAAATACTATTTCTCGCAAATGATTTTTAGGATCCAGATAATAGATTTAGGACGGGTATAAAAATTATACCATTTTATATGTGAAGTCGGTTGTTAAACCGACCTTAGTATCCTTAAGTTTTCAAGTCTTCTTCTTCTTCTTCTTTATTTTCATTTGTAAACTCACAAGTTCAAAGAAACCATAAACAAATTAGATTCAAGCTAGTGCTTCTGCTCTGATTTCAAATTCAAAACATCATAATTATCATCATCCACATCCTAATCTTCATCAACTTATCAATCCTTTTATTTTCCTTTAAAAAGTGAGTTTGATTTTGAGTGGGTGAATCAAATTAAAGCTTCTTATGTTATTATTTGGTGATATTAGGTGGTATATGATGTTAGTAGATGTGTTAGAAACCATAGAATTGAGTTTCTTGAAGTTTTGGTTCGAAAATCTCTTATGAACAGCGGAACTCGCAGAACCCAGTTCGTCTTGCGAAGCGAGTTGAGTTCTGCGAAGCGAACTGAGATATTGCTGCGAGTTGATTTTTGCTTTGCGAAGCGAGTTGAGTTTCGCTGTGCGAATTGACCTGATGCGTTGCGAACCGAGTTGTTCTGCGAAGCGAACCGAGTTTCTGCGAACTCAGTTGGCTCTGCGAACCCAGTTTCCTGCGAACCGAGAATTTTTAAAGATTTTTATTTCGCAAATTTTGAAAATGCGTGTCTTTTCGGGGTAACGGACAGGTGACAATTTCACTAACTCGGATTGGATTGAAATTCGCATGGTCACTCGGAAACGACCTAATGATCCCGGATCTATTCTAAGAGTCTAGGCAGTTTTTGGCCATTCGGGGTCATCTAGGGCCCGAAAATGGCATTTTTCAGTTTTTAAACGTCATTTCGGAATTTTCTAATTTCATTTTGAATGAACTTTTGTTTGACTAGACTTCAGGGATTACCTGATTTAATAAATATGCTCTGATGATGATTATGGAACGAATTTCTAACTTATATTTGAATTTCTGTTTCAGATCAACCTAAGACTCAGTGATATAAGAATCCTGAGTGTGGAGACGTCAGAGGTATCGGTGAGTGAATTTAGAACTCACCATTTGATTAAGTTGTAACTGTTTGGTTGCAACAAGTAAACGTAGATATGTGTTAGACTGTTTAGTCTTGATTATTGACTATGAATCTACGTGATATGTGAATATATGTGTATCAGATTATTGATGTCAACGTGTAGTTGGACTTTTGGTTATTATGTGAATTACACAGGTTTTGATTCATTTGTTGTGTTTGAGACCTGTGTATGAGTTTAATAACCAGTAGTTATCGGTCTATTCTGTATTGTCCATACAGATTGACGTTAAGTGTTCTTTGGGAATCCCCGGGTATTATGATATCCCAAGAGCCACCGATCCTCATTGAAATATGTGTGTTTACGATTATTTGGTGTAAACTCATTGTTAAGCTAAGTTGAATTGTGTGTGATAAATCTATTCACTTAGCTTTGTGCTAATCCCTCATATTACTTCCTACATATTTTGTTTACTATGTGGGTAGTCAGGAAGTGGATGCTTCGGCAGGGAAAGTTTGACGACTTGCGACTCTGATATGGTTTTGTATAAACCTTGTTTTGTAAAATATAATACCCCATTTTAAGTATTTGTTAAACAATTTTAATTTGGTGTGATCTGAATACGTAAATTGTTTATGTACATTAGTTAATATAAAGTAATGAAATGTATTTTGTAATATGCGTTTCCTATTAAAATAATATAATATTGTGAAATTAGAAAGAGGGGTGTTATAGTTCATTTGCCTATTTAAAAAAACCCTTTCGTTAACTTATAATGAAAGTTTAGATCGGGATATATAAACTTTAAACTGATTTTTTTATCGACCAAGGTTGTCAAGATAGATATCTTACTTATGATCGTTTTTGTCAAGATCGAAAACGTAAGATCAAATCTAGATCGTAAGATCTTATGATTTCGATTTGAGCATAGGATCTTACAATGTCGATCCAATATGATCTTACTTAACATGAATATAAGTTAAGAAAATATAAATTAGTTAATTTTTGTTCAATAAAAGGTTAATAGGTTTATTATTTAATTAATTACTACACGTAAAACTATTCAATTTTAAAACTAAAATAGTTTATCGCGTGGAATTCAATATCTTTAATTACAAATATAGTAATCTAAGTCGCTATGATAAGTATGATTGATGCTATGATGTTTAAATTATAAAATTTTAATTAATTTGTCATGCAATTAATCTTTATATGCAATATAATACACATTTATGAGATCATAATCGAAATCCTAAGATCTTACAATCCTGATTTCGATTTTGTGAAGACAAAAACCATTATATGTAAGATCTCTATCTTGGCAACCTTGGTCAATATAAAATCAGTTCAAAGTTTATATATCCCGATCTAAACTTTCATTATAAGTTAACGAAACGGTTTTTTTAAATGGATAAATGAACTTTAGTGGTTAAAGTATGGTCAACTCATAAGTTGAGTGGTTAAAATATTTAAAACAAAACTGAGTGGTTAAAACGAAAACAAATTGAAAGTTCATGGATTAAACATCTATTGACCCTAAGTTGAGTGGTTAAAACATTTAAAAAAAGTTAAGTGGTTAAAACGAAGAAAAAGTAAAACTTTAAAGATTAAACCATTATTAACCTATTTTTTTTTATGATTAAGCATTTTTTAAGTGAT
This sequence comes from Pseudognaphalium luteoalbum, assembly GCA_963422505.1. Taxonomy (NCBI): domain Eukaryota; kingdom Viridiplantae; phylum Streptophyta; class Magnoliopsida; order Asterales; family Asteraceae; genus Pseudognaphalium; species Pseudognaphalium luteoalbum. The sequence continues at coordinate 4,285,151 of OY730192.1, forward strand.
TAGACATTTTTTAAATGGGTAACCTACTAATCCATCAACCGGTAATCAAAATTACTATTCATCTTCTCCGGCAAGATTCCGACGACCTGAATTTTTTCCGGCAACACCCAAACATGATTTTTCTCTTCTAAAAAAGCATATTTTCTGACAACATCGAAACACTTGATTTCTTAAGAAAAAACACGTATAAAAACAAAAAACCCAAAAATCTTGAGAAAAATAACACAAAAATTCCTACTTTTCGCTTGTTGTTATTCGACGATGAAGATATTGATGAAAATGTTGTTATTGTTCCGATAAGATATTATTGCCAGAAAAAATGTATTCCGGAGAAGTGGTTGTTGGTTACAAGATGGGTTGTTTAGAACTTTTTTCACTTAAGATCACCAAGATGAAATGATATGTTACACGGATTCGTTTTTTGTCGTAAAAATAGTATTTCCGGAAAACTTTTATCGTCGGAGAAGATCACCGGATAAAAGGAACTCGGCCATCAATCATGTACAACTCGATCATCAATTGTCCAACTTGTTTGAGCCATTATGCAAAAAAAAAACAGTTGGGTTTGTTTTGATGTAATGTATTGGAATGAAACTTGGAATTGACCTTCCAGAATCAATGGAAAAAGACATAGAAGATAAAAGGCGAGTTGGTTGTCACAAAGTGGGATGTAAGAGGATCATGAAAGGAATAAGGATGACCTAATAATTAGTCTCGCCGGAAAAAAATGTCTGGAAACTTGATCTTACCGGAGAAGATGACCGGAAAAGTGTGATAACCGGCTAAAATTTGAAGTTTGTTAGCTATATCCGGTTGCATACATTAATTAGGCATTTTTACAAGTTATATACATTTAATAGAAGCGATTAAAGATGGATACATACAATAGAGATTTGTGCAAAGTTGGATACATTTGTAGACACTAAGCTCAATAGAAAAAGGTGTTCATTCCAAAATTCCAAAGAAGAAGCTTTAAATTATAATAGATACATATTTAGTGAAAAATCGTATTGTTATGGTTCTTGGTTCTCGTAACACTACCAAATACATAAGCATATGAATTTTGGAACTCAGAACGTACAAGGTTATCATCTCTTTATATGAAAAAGTTCTAGGTACGATTCGAGTTTTCGGTCTTTTTAATTTGATTCGACTTTGTTTGTCTCATATTTCTATATATGAATTTTAACCACTTTGACCCCTTTCAAATAACGAAAATGGTATATAATACAACCTTTGAATCAAACTCTTGTGTTGATAGAAATCCAATTCATGCTCGATCAAAGAGTCTCTCTCGCTCTCTTTCTCACTTTTTTAATGTCACATTTTGGAATGCATCTTCATCATCATCATACACATATGACATTAAAAAGCGATTAAAGATATTTAATAGAAGCGATTAAAACATTCGACCGTCTGACTTAAAAATGGCTAATCATAAGTGATTAAACATCCGCTTAAATATCGTTTTATAATTTGAAATTACCTACTATATCCGGTTGCATACATTAATTAGACATTTTTACGAGTTAAATACATTTAATAGAAGCGATTAAAGATGGATACATACAATAGAGATTTGTACAAAGTTGGATACATTTGTAGACACTAAGCCCTTTTATTTTTTCCCTTTGGCATGCGACTATCCAATGAGTTTGAACATAAACAAGATTCATAATACCCGTACGTTGCACCGGAATTATCACTTATATATTATCATCATTAATTTAAGTAGGATTTTCCGTTGTATAATATGACGGTTTTAAAATTTTACATTTTGTTTGATAAAATAAAATTTATATTAGTTTGATTTGATTAATTTTTATAAAGGTGGTATTCTAAATATGATTAAAAAATGAAATATATTAAGTTTTATATCAAATTCAATCTAGACAAAGTAATAACGGTAAATTTAATATGTATTCTAAAAGATTTTAAAGGTTTCAATGTTTTTTTCACCTTTAATGTATTCTAAAAGATTAATCATTAATATATATTAAATCTTAAACTATAAAAATAGTCAAAAGTTAAACAAGGAGGCTTAAAACCTACACACTATCGTAAACCCATAATACCCCTCAAGGTCTTTACCAATCAATCTAAAATATCATTATTGTCATAATGTCTTCTTAATTAAATATATAAATATATTAGATCTCTTATTATCATATAAGACAACTTATGTAAGTGTTTAACAATTGATATTGTATTAGGGGATACCGGGATAATACCACATTCATGTATGTGATTTTCGAAGCTTCTTGTGTGGTCCAAATATGGGCCCATTTAATTTCCAGACCGTTATCCTGAAGCCCACAAAAGGTATAACCGTATAAGCTTTAAAGTAGCCCAACACAAATACAAGCCTGTTTGTGTTCCACGTTTCGTGTTTTATGTTGCATGTACTTTCTTTTACAAACTAACTGCTAAAAATAAGAGTAAATACCTGAATTTTTGTGTTAGAGGTTGCTAAAAAGGTAGTTATTTGTTTACCACTTCTTTTTGACTAATGGTATACAAATTAGATCACCCTACGCTACTGAAAAGTACAAACCAAGGCAAGGTTTAATGTTTAGAGTGTGTGTGACAACAACGAGCTCAAACTAGGATTTGAGCTTCTATTTAAAAGTCACTTCAAAACACTTTTTGTTCAAGAGCTTCCGGAGACTTATTTTTCTAAGGTTTCATTTTTACGTTGTCAAACAAAACTTATATCTGGTTATTATATAAAAAAGAAGTTCAAGCTCTCAAAAGCTCTTGTAAGTCCCTCATCAAACACACCCTTAATAGCAGGCATGATTGTTTGTAGCACCTATGACATCATTCGGTACTTGTATATTTTCTTGATATAAAACTTGATCAACCTATGGATATGTTTATATACAAGTCGTAAATATATCCCTTTTCTTATTTAATAAATACCAAAATACGTATTTCGGATCTAATTTTTGGTCGAAGCGATCGAGGATTCAATTGAGGTATATGTGAAGACTTTTTTACATCAAATAGTCAAACAATTGACTTTTGTAAGTTTGTTAGTGAGTAGCCTTTGGGCATTATATATGTCTATTATTGCAACAATGGAAACTAAGCATGGTTGATGACAACATCACAATAACACTATTTTAGCAATTTATCATAAACCAGTGCTTACTAACTTATTAAATACTTGGTGATTATTGTGTATAACATAACATTATAATTATTAATCTAATCATGCTGTTAAACTAAGACAACTACTATAGTAGCATGAGTGCATGACATCTTTGTAGAAAATCTAAAGATAATACATATAAATATATTGGAGAGAAAAAGTTAGAGCAAAATTCTATCTGCTATTTTATTCATCACAACCAAATACAATTTATAGAAAAGAAACCAACTACTTCCTAAAAACGTAGCCTTCCTATCACTTCCTAAAATGTAGGAAACATGCACCACTTGACTTAGGAAACTTAATAAAACCAACCCACTATTTTCTCCACTAAACTCCTAGAAACTAGGACTCAAACGTGAAGCTAATACCAAACCAGAGAGAACGACCCGAGACCCATAATCAAAGCATAACCCGCTGACCCGTTGACCCGTGAACAAGATCCGATTAATCCAACAATCTTTACTACTCGTATACGTTATATGAAAGGTTCAATGGAAAACTCTTTAGTGACTTAAACTAGATATTTATATGTTTGTAAATTTCCGATGGTTAATATTAACAACAATATTTAGAAAATCTAAGTTGCGGGCAACACTTAATGGTACCTATACATGGCAGTCCTGACCCATCGTATAAAAATTGGGTTAATTGGTTATTTCTTCTGACCTGTTGGGTCACTTCCAGCAAACAACAATGAGTAGAAACGGGTCAAGAATGGGTCTGAGAAATGTTGTCTTCTTTTATTAACAGGTTCAAACGGGTCTGAATTGGTGATGCACGAGTTTATTAAAAGTCTCACAACTTATGAATTGGTACCTAATCTACGTGTTGTTATGTACTATGGAGGGACTAAATCTTTATATATATCGAATATATATATCGTAAGTTTTTCAACTTTTTATTATATATACAAGAATTTGCTGAATATTGTAAGCAATACATCATATTCATGCCGTTTTCTTTTCTTTTATTTTAATCAACAATGGAAGTTGGTCCAGAGTTTGAAAACAGATACCCTAATAAAGAACTTATTCAGTTATTTGCATTGTTGGGAAAATGATTGATGGCTTTGATCTAGATGAAGTAAACTATATACTCCCGTATATAATATTATTATTATTATTATTATTATTTGTATTGTTGGTCCAATATGACCACTTCGATGAATTAAAGTTGTGTTAGTATAGATTTGACTTGAAAATCAGAGTATATTTGTTCTAAAATTAAGAACGGGTTTAAAAAAGGCATGTATAGTCATTTTGGCCCCTGAGTATAGAACAATTATTTTTATTTTTATAATTATAATTATTAATTATTATATAAAGGCATAAAGCCATCGACCGCCACCAAACAAAACCCCTCGAGGAGTTTGTAGGAAGTAGCTTTTGGATATTGTTTTATTTATTCTCTCATCTAGACAAAATTTAAATACTTCAAAAATGATATAGTAATAGTGATGACATTTTTATTATATATATTACATGAGAACTTTAGAACCCGAATAGACCCTCAATACATTATTCAACTTGGGTTATTTTAATCGATTGTGGGTTTTAGGGTAGTAAAGTTCTCATGTAAGAAGATACTTAAAAGAGTAAATTGTATGAATGGTCTCTGTGGTTTACATACATTCTCACCGTTAGTTCTCGTACTTTGTTTGTTACATGGACAGTCCAAAAACTCAAAAGTTGTTGCACGTTTGATCCCTCATCGACCTAAAATGACAAACATACCCTCCTCAGACCGAACAAAATAGATAGTATCACTAAGGGTAGTTTAGTCATTTTAGGTCGATGGGAACCAAACGCGCAACAACTTTTTAGTTTTTGGACTGCCTATGCAACAAACAAAGTACGGGGACTAACGGTGAGAATGTGTGTAAACCACGGGGACCATTCATACAATTTACTCTACTTAAAATTATGAACACAAATAGAGTTCAAAGAAAGGAAAAAAATACTCGTAAAAAGAAAGAGTTTGTCGGAAGTAGCGGTATCGTGGGATGTGGGGACTGTCCAATCTTGAGGCTATAGAACTATAGGTTCAAGTCCAACAATGAAAATATGTATACATTCGTGAAGGATATATATACATATTCGTGAAAATTAGATATGTGTTAGTTTGCCTTTATCAAAAAGAAAAGAAAAAAAAGAGGTTAGAAAATTAACCAAGCTTCAAAGACAAATGTTATTTTTTCTTTGTTTGTCATGATGCAATCATTGGTAAGTTCTGTAATGGTCATTTTCATTTCCAAAAATCATCATTAATACTCCTTTCGTCTCGTCCCGTATCTATTGTTCAGTATTCTTTTTTGAGATGTCACAATTTAATTGTCCACTTCCATAAATAGAAAAGAATAATAAGATAAAATTCATTTATGTCCCTAATTTATACATGTAAGACAAAAAGGTAGGTAAAAAGTAAATGGTTAAATTGTCTTGTTACCAAAAAGTGAGAGATATGATGATGTTTTTCTTAAACTGCGTGTTTTTTATGTGGGGACAATAAAAATGAGACGGAGGGAGTATAGAGTGGTAAAAAAAAAATTATTTATTTTCTCACAAAAAGTCACAGGTTCAAAACTTTATATGTAAAATATTTTAGAGGTGGCAACAAAAAGGACCGGAATATATAATAATTACGCAGTGTAAATCTGAGTTAAAAAACGTACGTTACCGCGTTTAATTGTTTATTTTCGCTTGCTAAAACTTCCACAATGCAAGAAGGTTTTTTACAATTATTATGGAATTATAAGAATGTATAAACATACACACTAATTATTAAACATTACCATTTCAAACGGAAGTGACATTTTTTAAATAAAAGACATGCTCTATGGAATAAAGTTCGGTTTGGATCTTTCATTGTTATAAAAGTGGCGGTAAATTAAGCCATTTGTTCCCCGTCTCTATGCGCAGCAATGCTTTGTTAGTGACTGATGGTGTCTTATTGGGGATGTTTGGGCTGCAAAATGGGATTGGAGATATCAGCCACGTGGTCAGGCTGTTGATGATATGCTTCATCTTATCAATCATATTGGCAATCTTTCTTTAGTTCCTAACCAGCTCGACAAATGGGTCTGGTCATTTTTTTGCGGTATATCAGCTCTCGCTTCTTGTCTAACGCAATCTGCTTGTTGAATACGAGGTTAATACTCATTTTTCTTGGATTAAATGGGTTCTGGGCAAAGTTTACATTTGTAACTGGCGTACAGATTATGACCGCCTGCCCACTCGTGTGAACCTCTCTCGGCATGGCATGGTTCTAAATTCTCAGTTTTGTGTGTTTTACGATAAGGAGATTGAAAGTGTGGATCATGTTGTTCTCAAATGTGAGAAAATAAAACCGTAGTGGAGTTGGTGTAGTGCTACTCCACCTAGGTCCTATTCGTTATGTGATATTATTAGAGATTTAATCACTCTTAATGAACATAAAGTGGTGGATCATTTGTTTCATGGAGTTAATTATGTTCTTATTTGAGCTATTTTGAGATGTCGCATGATTTGGATGAGGACAGCTTTGCCACTGCTCAAATGTTTGGTAAGCTTTGGATTGCAAATAAAATTCATCGTTTGGGTCTCATTTGGGATAAATGGCCGGTTTGGTGATCCTCATAAGCTTGCTAATTTGTAAGTTTTTGGATGTTTGTTTTTTGCTCTCCCTTAGAGCATTTATTGGTTCTTTGTTGCCTTTCTCGGCTTTTTAATATAATTCATTAATTCATGTCTTTTAAAAAAAATCATTTCAAACGTCAAAATTACATATCAAAATCATATGTTACGAAACTTGTGTAACTAAAATCTAATTTAAATTTTAAATTAAACTTCACTTAATTATTTGTACATCTTAACATCTCATAAACCCGCTACTAAAGTATCGTATCTTATCATTAAGCACAATGCTAACTATAACTCTTACAATTATGGTTAAGGTTTTTATATTTAATACGTTGAACTCTGTAGAATTAATTTCAAAGTATAATCTTTGTTTTTAAATACTGACTTTGCTTATTTAAACTTGATAATATTATTTTGGTAACATTAATTTATAAATATGAAATTAAGTTAGATACCGTAGACATAAACATAACCCTAAAAGCTATAAATAAAATTCTTCTATTATTAAGTATAAAAATGGAGCAATGTTCAAAGTAACAAGACTCAACAAAGTACTTGTAGACCGTGATGGTGGTTGGGAGCGGATGTTACACGTTTCCTCGAAAACCACGTGACTTGTGCATGCGATAGGCTGTGGTATCGTGATTTACTCCCTGTTTTCACTTGCCTCTTGTTTCACACTTTGACTTATACCCACTTTATTAGTCGTTCTCATTGTAAACCATTAACTGATTAACATATCCGATATGATGATGTTACACGTTTTTTACCTATCGGCACATTTCGTATTGAAAGTTGATAGGTTGATTCGCATATCAATTTTTAATTTAATAAAAATACATAGTTCGATATTGTGATATGGAGTATCATTTAGTTAGACCACTTGTAGTGGTGTCAGTTAACTCTGGGTGCCACATCAGCACGAATAATATACACGATAAAAAAGTAAGCCCATTATCTTATTTACAAAAAAGTGAAAGGAAATTAATAAAAGGTAACGAAAATATATTAAAATATTGAATTGTTCAATTGCCCCTATTGCACACCTTGATATCCGACAATGTGCAAATGTCCAGATTTCACATATGTAACCTATAGGGTAAAGGTTCAAATATGTTGCTCAACACATGTAGTTGATTTGTGAACATTTGATTTGCCCAGCATATATATTTTTACAGGTGAGACAAACACGTTTCATTGAGATATAGTGCAGGGTCAAGGTACCCTTCAACAAATTAATCTTTTTATTTTTCATACATAAATCTATCACCAAACGTGTAGCTTCCAACAAAATCATAAAATTACTACAGAACATGGATCATAAATTGAAGGGTAGTAATAGATATAACAAAAAAACTTGATTCAAACATCATATGTACAATAATTATAACACATAATGCAAGTATATTATATTATAGTACAACTTTAACTTTGTTGTATGAAGTAATATATATACCAACTCCTTGAATTGAACTAAATTAAATTATTAATACCACCAATAACTTTACAGTAATAAGCAAATATACAATTCATTATGACAAAATCTTTATTCTTGTCATCAAAATCTAAACTCTAAAATATACCATAACCGTTAATTAAGACAACAAAATAATTGCCATACAAAACAAACTATGGGGAAATAAAGAAACCAAATATTTTACAACGATACAAATAAAATAATAGAAGGGGCCAATGAGTAAAAACCGGCGTAGAAAGCGATTTAATAAAAACAACTTGTTGAAAAAGAAAAACACAGCGACAAATCCGATCCTCCCACCTTCTTCTCTTTAAATATAAACCCTCGAACAACTCCTTTTTTCCGTATCATTTCCTCCTTCCCTCTTAACCATATTATTATTATTCTCTTTAATCAAATCTCGTAATAATCATGTCTTGCTACAAGGGAAAGTATGCTGGTATGGATTCTGTTTTTGTTGTTGAATCTTGGTGTACATGTTATCTGTTTTTTGATCATGTTCATCATGTGTTATGTTTGTGGATTTTGGATCCGTGTTTGTGATTAGGAAGTTTAGGGTGTGAATATCGTTTATGGTGGTTGATAATTTGATATGGATGATAATTGATGACAGTTATTCTTTGGATCATTGCAATTTAAGTCTGAATATATATTATTAGATCATGATCAATGATTATTTTAGTGCTGAACATGGGTCCTTATGCATCATTTTTTTTAAAAAAAAAAACTGATAGACTATAGTTTTTCTCATTAGAAGTACTGTTTACATGATATTTTTCCTTATATGTATGCTAATGAAAGTGGTCAAGAACCTTTATTGAATGTGGTAAGCAATAAAAGGTGTTTTGTTGAGATCCATAGTAATATGTGCAGATAACAACATGGATAGTTTCATTCTGTTAAGTTTAAATTAGGGGTTGTTTGTTTATATTCAGAAAGCTAGAATCTTTTGATCAACAACACCTAGATGTTTTTTTGATTAACAACAGATAATTCATAATGATTTTGATGATTGTTGCTGATCCCGGTAATAAGTAACATTTTGATCAATAATAGTGACATGAATATTGTTTGTTGTATCAGACGAGCTTATTGCCAATGCTGCATACATTGGTACACCCGGAAAAGGTATTCTAGCTGCTGATGAATCCACTGGCACAATCGGAAAGCGTCTTGCTAGCATCAATGTCGAGAACGTTGAGTCAAACAGGAGAGCCCTTCGTGAGCTTCTTTTCTGCACTCCCGGTGCCATGGATTGCCTTAGCGGAATCATTCTTTTCGAAGAAACTCTCTACCAAAAAACTGCTGCAGGTAAAGAACTAACATATTAGCATCCCCCATTTAAAGCAGGTTCATAATCAAAATTAATATTGCTTGCATATTAAATTTGCAGGTTAGTAACTAAAGTTATACTGGGATGGGAAACTATGTTTGCTGCTAGCTGCACCTAATTAGAGTTGCACTAAAAAGGAATCAAAAAATTTGAAAAAGAATTTAGTTGAATGGGTTCCGGTGAATTTAATTTGTAATCCTCTTCATAATTAATATAAAATTGTTGCAGGTAAGCCTTTTGTTGATGTCATGAAGGAGGCTAATGTCCTTCCCGGGATCAAGGTTGACAAGGGTACAGTCGAGCTAGCCGGAACCAACGGTGAGACCACCACCCAAGGTCTAGATGGTCTTGGCCAAAGATGCGCCCAATACTACTCAGCCGGTGCTAGGTTCGCCAAGTGGCGTGCCGTCCTCAAGATTGGCCCTAACGAACCATCCCAGCTTGCCATTAACGAAAACGCAAATGGGCTCGCCCGATACGCCATTATCTGCCAAGAGAACGGGCTCGTGCCAATTGTTGAGCCTGAAATCCTTGTTGATGGACCTCATGACATCAACAAGTGTGCTGATGTAACAGAACGTGTGCTAGCCGCTTGCTACAAGGCTCTTAACGACCACCACGTGCTCCTTGAGGGTACCCTTTTGAAACCCAACATGGTTACCCCGGGATCTGATGCTAAGAAGGTTGCACCCGAAGTGGTGGCTGAGTACACAGTCCGTGCACTTCAACGAACCATGCCTGCAGCAGTCCCAGCTGTTGTGTTTTTATCTGGTGGTCAAAGTGAGGAAGAGGCTACAGTCAACCTCAATGCGATGAATCAGTTGAAGGGTAAGAAGCCGTGGAGTTTGACTTTCTCATTTGGACGTGCTTTACAACAGAGTACCCTCAAGGCTTGGGCTGGAAAGGAAGAGAATGTGAAGAAGGCTCAAGATGCGTTTCTTGTTCGATGCAAGGCGAACTCTGATGCTACACTTGGAAAGTATGCTGGTGGTGCTGCTGTTGAGGGGGCTACTGAGAGTCTCCATGTTAAGGACTACAAGTACTAATTATTCTCATGAGTACAAAAAATATCACTGAATTCGCATTGGTAATGGTTCCATTGTTTGTGTTTTATGATGGCGGATATGACTTTTTTTCTCTCGTTTCTTTTTTGTTCTGAAAGAGAGGTGTTTGAACCTCGGGCATACTTATTAGGTTTTTTTTAATCTTTGTCTAGCGTTGGTAGCGAATAAGCTTGAGAAACTTCGAGCATTTGGTTCATGTTGATGATGTCTTTGAACCGTTTTCTAAAAAAATATATTTTTATGTTTTATATCTTGATACTTCACTGTGGTAGTTTGAGATTAGAATGATCTGTGACCCATTTGAACTGTCTGACCTGCCCAGATGAACCACCCATTTTGCCACCCATAAAAGCAGTTCCACAAACTGTACGCTTATTCAAACAAGACGATGCCAACGCATACGAGGTGGTGGGACCATCTTCTTGTAATTTATGTTGAAAAACATGTTTCTTATTGATTTATCCGTCTTAGATGTTTTTTTTTTGTTTCTATTAGCCCTCTCTGATTGGCAGTTGGTGATTTAAAAATTACTAATGCTTCAAATTTGTGCTAGTAGCTACTTCTTTACATCTTTTAATCGTCTTCGCTATTTTTCCGCATGTATTTCATATTGTTTTCACATCGTTAAAAACTTCTTTGTTTTCAAACATCTAGAAAGCTTCAAAGCCCAATCTGCACACACATTTTCATATGTACGGGAAAGCTCGAGACCAGACCACATACCATGGTTCAAAGCCCAATTAGTTTGTTTAGTGTCGTTTTGAAGATACAAAGGTTCTAGTTACTAAAATTTAAACATTTATGGAATAAATATTATTTGTACTGTATTTTTGTATGGTTTGCCAGTTGTAATTATCTTGGATGTGAGTTTTTTATGTTGCTTTGAGCCTTGATGATTAGGAATAATAGTTTATCATAACAATCATTTCAACTTTTTTTTCTCTCTTTCTATACAGTTCACAGTTTTTTCATTGAACGATATTGAAAGGTAAAATCAAAAAAGTTTTTGTATACCGCAATATCAGAATCTTTGGAATCGACTACGGGTCATAGGTGTTTTTTGTACCAAAACTCAGAGAAACTATCCTAATGAGAACCAAATTTACTCGAACAAAAAACGAACACCAATATAGTTGCTATATGTATACTATGTAGAAGAGTCATGGGAATACAACATCAGTATCGATAAAGAGCAGCTCAAACAATGATCAGAAGTAGCAAAAATGGAGTACTATGTAACATTCGATCAACTCCCAATTATTGAAAACTCGGTTGACACTCTGGCTTAGTCAACATACAAAGGAAAGATGCTCCACATATTTAAAATAAAATAGTTTTACTTTGTTTAGACCGTTTAGCAAATGAATACACAAAGATATACCCCTTCTACATACATGATACATACACCCCACCATGATACTCATACTAAAGTCCCATTTACCACATTCTTGCTCATATAAAGAGTTAGATCTTCTTTCCAATCTTCGTTGTAAGACAGCCATTGTATTCATGAAAATACAGAAAAGGACCAATTTTCAATTTTTGCGCTTTTGATCTCTGAATATTCCACTTGTTGAGCTTTGTCCCAAAACCGCAAGAAATTGCATACTTTGGTACCTTTTCTGTATTTTCATAACAATGGTTGTTTTGCAATGAACTAACAAAAATGACTAGAAATCAGTTCTCCTGCACAAAAATGCTATTTTGGCTATGACTAAAAAGTAAATTAGTCAACTAACAAGTTCTTGTGCTAATTCTTCAGTTAACACCCCAAAGATGGAGATTTCTATGTCCGTTCCAGCCTCTCTAATCTTTTCTTCATCATATCTTTTCCACCCTCCACTCTTCTCTTTATTGAAATCCAATTCCACCATCATATCAATCGTGTTTGACTCAACCATTTCCCATGATTCCAGCCTTCTAATTACCCTTCTTACAATCACTTTGTGTTCCATTTCGTTCTTCTGTTCTTCTGCAATAAGGTCCAAAACGAGCCTTTTCATGTATGTCGGGGGGATGTCCACAACATTTAGAACTTCAAATATTTCACTTAAAACGACGTCATTAGTCACTTCATCCTCTATGCCATCATCAGATTGTTCTTGTTCTTCTTCTGACATGTGTTTTTCTAATTCAATTGGATCCAACTTCGCTAGCTTCTCGAATCTATGAAGTTTTTGTAAAAGTTGGTCTTTTGCTCCTGTAATTTGAGAAAATTAGCCAAGTGTTTATTATATACTACATCCGTCACAAAATAAGTGTTCACTAGAATTTGAACACATGACATACAGTTTCATACATGTACACCTTATGCACTTTCGACTTATTTTTTAGATAAATACATTTATTTTGGTACCAAGGAAGTATGAAACATGTTAAAAAATTCCTTATTTAGAAAGCCTACATGTTGAATTCAAATTTAAAATAGAATTGGTTGGATCTGGGAGATCATTAATTCAATGGGCTCTAGTGTATTTATATTTAAACAAAAAGGACTACTCCATAGCTGAGATTGCTAAATACAGAGTAATGTACTACTTGGAAAGAAGAGTGTATAAGTCAACAATAGTCAACTGTTCTGGATTAGGATATCCTAGATCTGGAAGAAGGATATATTCTGCAGATACACTTGAAGACTAAACTAGAATTTTTTGACACAATGATATCAATATAATGTGTAAGTTGTTATAGCATCAAAGAGGCAAAGATGCATGTACAATCATAAAGGGCAGTATGTATCATGATCAATGCATGGATCCCACTAATAATTTTGCATGCCCATCATTTTATTTTACATATCAAAGATCTATAATTATTTGACATTTTGACCATCAACTCGATCTTATTCATGATTGTATTCTAAATTATTATGTAAATATAATATGATTACTTGAATATTATAATATACAACATATTGGATTCTTCCAACATGTTTAATTATAAAGTACATCAAAGTGAGATATTGGTAAATTGGCATCCTAGGAAAGAAACTTCATAATTTGTGGTTTTGACAGTTTTGTACTCTCCTACTAAGAGTAGATTATGATCTCTCAGTCTACGAGGCCATGTTATAATGTTCCAACTATACATATACCACACAATAAAGTAACCTAGCTATTTAACCATGATATAATGCTTTGACCATTTTAGCCCTGTGAATTCTTTTAGGAAGTTTCATAATTTTTTATATATTAAAAATTCTTTGAACCTTTTTTTTGGCATGTATACAACAACAGACGATGTAACAACCAAATAAATACGCACGGTAATTTAAAATATTCACGTACTTTGTACATTGGCGTAGCTGCATTCAAGATCATAACCAGCGTCCTCCACGATACCAATGTCGTGTTCCTCTTCATCGTCCTCTAATAAGGGATCCAATACCGACACGGGGCTGCATTGCTCCTTATCTTCCTCTTCTAATTGAATTTCTTGAGATTTTTCATTCTCATAATCTTTTTTACCCTAAAAATAATAAATAATCAAAATTATAACACTTGAAGGACATAATCTGGACTTACTTATTGTCCTCATTACTAGACAATGCTGGGTGAATTCTGAAAAGTTTACTATTGACCTTTTTTGTACATGTGATTAAAATGATATTTGGATTTATCAATATGGATGGACTTGAATGTAAAGCCAAATTTTGGTTTGTCCTTTTTGGGAATTTTACTAATCTTTAGACAAGATTTGTTTCAAGTGAAGATTTTGTAGCAGTGGTCTACATAGTAAATGACATAAATGCCCTCCATTGGATTCCTTGTTCCCTACCAGTCATGGGTGTTTCTTGTCTTTTGGACTTTACTGCCGTGGAAATCAGAAAGCCCAAACAAGATCCTATGTTTCATAACAGCATCCTTAACTGAGTTGATTAAGCTAACGAGTTAACTCACCACTATTTGGCCTAACGAGTTAAGTCACTCGTTTAACATTTTTATTAGTGTTTGAGCTTATATATTAAGGATTCTTTTTAAACAGAATTATGATGTTGAACGTGTCATGATGATTCATTATTCTTTAAAAGTTGATGCATCCGGTGGTGCATCAAAGTTTAAAAAATGATGTCTCATAATGTTAGTAATAAAAACTATCTTACCTTGGAGTACTTCCACTTAAAACAAATAAATACACAAAAAGGTATAAAGAAGATATTAAAAAAAAAAAACCTTCTGTAATTGGTGAACCGGAGATGTCACCGGCGATAGGAACTCAGGCGCCCGGTGGCCGGAGGAAGGGCTTTTCTCAAGAGAAAACCGAAAAGGACTTGAAGGAATTGAAGATGAGCTACATGAAGTCTCTAAATCTACACTACTAACCCTAATATCATTATTATTATCACATACACAGAAATTTTCAGCAACACTTATTTCCTTCACGTTTGAATATTGTAAGCTAATTTCTCTTCGTTTTATTCGAGTTCTTCGATCTTTCAACCGCTTGAAAAGAGATCCAAACAACCCAAACCCGCCATTTTTAGATGAATCGGGTTTGGGTTTTGGTTTCTTATGCTTTTGGATCCTCATGGCTGCATCAAGTAACATGGAAGCTGTTTTGGAAGGAACATGAAATGGGCTTTTGATAACGGGTGATTTTAGATCAAGAAACGGCGATTTACGGACGTCCGGGGAATCATGATAAGAGAAAATACAAAATGTAGACTTTTTAATGCGTTTTCGTTTAATGGGTTGAATAATTGTGGTGGTTGTGGTTGTTTTGAGTAGAGAATGATGGTGGTTGGCAATGTAATTGTTGAGGTGGAATGGTTCTTGATCTTCTTTTAAAAGTTCATGTAAATATTTTTGCTTATGATGATGATTAGTAGTCATGGTAATTATGATTTATGAAGTGAGTAGTATTTTTATTGTTGTTGAGGAAATGAGGAATTTGAAATGGGGTTGAAGAGAGATTGCAAGTTGCAATTGAAGAAGAAAAGAAAAAAGGATTGGGAAATGGGAAAGATGGAGTTTTATTGGTGTGGAGATTAAGAAAGAGGTTTTTAGATGATTCAAATCTTGTGTTTGTGATATCAAGGTCATGACTCATGAGAGTGGCAAGGAAATAAAATATTTAAATGGTTCCTTCAACTCGGAACAAAAAAGTGGTTTGTCTTTAGAAAACTTGGTTTTCTTCTCCTTAAAAGATTCAATCCCTTTTATAGAATAATAAAAAGTATTTTCAAGTATTAACACGACTCATACTTGTGAGACTAGAATAATAACATTGAAATGAAAAGGGTATTGATATTTTCAGCATAAGTTTTGATAGATTCATCATGTTTGTGCACTAAGTAGTTATACAATATGAATAAATTAGTTATACAATATGAATAAATAGTTGTATATGATGATGGATTTATCAAAAAAATATTAGTGGAAAGATCACCACCCCATTGACAAAGCAGAATAACAAAGTATGTAGAATTGTACGAGTATTAAATAAAGTCTTCAACGTGTAGTCTAGTTGTTTTCAGGAGGTCATTTGAAAGAATCTTAGGTTCAATCCTCACCAACAGCAAGAATGGACCTAATTCATCAGATGTATATGCTGAGTAGGTAGTTGGGATCTCCATTTGAACCGACCCTTAGATAAACTTGGTTGGTTGGTTTACGTGTCAAGTTATAATACTCATAATGAGTAGTAAATGTAAATCTATAAACTTAAAGCCAAATAGCTTGGAGCAATCTGGATCATATATTAGGTTCCATGATCCTACGACTAACATTAATTCCTATATATATTTTGATTTTTTAAAAGGTGTACCCATAATTATTAAGAATTAACACTTTCAACACTTTCTTAATTTTTTCTGTCCTTATAATTTAATTATCATGACATTATAAGTTTTAGCCAGTAATTTATAAATAAACCCTTAATATTTGAAAGATTTACCTATATTGATTATTAACATGATTTATTTTTATCAAAAGCATGACGATAAAAATTGATCGTCTATATTGTTATACAACCTTAATATATAGTGAATACGTTAAAGTCGTAACTAAAATAATTTATGGTTTGTAACTAATATTGTAATCTTTTTGTTAGCACTTAATATACATTGAAGCTAAACAATACACAAACATTTGTAATATTCAACCATATTAACACCGTTCTTTTTTTATCCATGGATTTTAATTTTCTAAATTTGAATTATTGCTAAAAACAACTTTAGTTTTGAAATAAAACTGATTTTCTTATCCTACAACTAACTATTTAAACTTTCAAGTCAATGACCATGTCTATTAATTCTTTATTTAATTTTATAGATGTAAACTTTATCAACATTAATATGCTTAATAGCGAACAACGTGATAATCAGACATTCCACAACAAGTCTCTTTGCATTGATTAGTCTATTTCTTTTTTCTCATATAAAACTTTCTACATTATATTTATTTTAGATTTAATTTTTAACTCTTTAAACTCAAATGTATTAACTCGCGTTATCGCGGGTCATTAAACTAGTGATAATATATAAGAAAATTTCAACTTCATTGATTACATTATATCAAAAACCTTACTAAATTAATCGTGGATTACTAAACCAATATACTCCCGAATCTAGGGTGTGTTTGGTAACAGCTTGTGGCTGGAGCTGGGGCTTGGGTTTCTTTTCACAAGTCAATTCAAAAAGCTTCTTGTTTAGAGCTTGTGGGGGCTTATTTTTTCAACAAACCTCACTTTTCTTATGTTGCCAAATAAGGCTTATAGCTGGGGCTTATAAAAAATAGAAGCTCGAACCCCCAAAGCCCCTAGAAGCCCGTCATCCAAACATACCCTAAGTATTAATTAATAATAATATATAAAGAAAACTACCAAAACAGTTTATTTTAACCTTATATGTCTAGATATGAAGAGAATCTTGAAATATATCAACTTTTTGGTTAAGAATTTCGCTCAATAGCATCAATCTTGGAGGCAATTGTAGTGTAACATAAATAATTAGTTCGCTTTAGTAGAAATAAAAAGAAATATTGTGTTTTTCTTAGTTCTAGCAAAATAGTCATTTGAGCGAAATATTTTGTTTAGTTGGAGCGACTTACCAAGTAATTTAACAAATTGTTGAAAATTTAAGCAAATTGTTATATATTTAAGCGAAATGTGGTAATTTTTGGATCACCATTAGAAAGTTCTTTGTCTTTTTACTTTTTAGTTTGCAAGGTTGATGTTATGGAAGTCAGGCCTAAATTTTTTATAGAGAGCCTTTTTTTTATAAAGCGAACTAATTTTTATATAGAGGCCTAAAATTTTTAGGCTAAAAATGGGCAAGAGCAAGCTGGGCCATGGAACAAAGCCCAACTTTTATAGAGAGCCTTTTTTTTACAAGTCCAGCATATATACATGCATTTATGATCCTTATTAGCCAGCCCACAAAATAATCGGGTCTAATCCTCTTTTGGGCCCCTACTTTAACAATCAACAATCGTTTGTCTGGAAATATAAAAGGGTGATAATATTTTAACCAAGCTTTTTGATAAATCCATCATATTTGTGTATTAAATACTTGTACAGTACAAACGGTAGTTGCATGGTTATGGTGGATTTATCAAAAACTTTGGTGGAAATATCACTACCCAATATAAAAAGGGTAAATGATAAAAATCGGCTATGTACTGCCACAAAATATTCCAAGTATGCAACCTACTACATAAATTGTTCAAGTATGCAACCGACTGAAAGGTTTCGTGTTAGAATTTTTGAAAAGTGTATTTTTACCGTTTCAAATTATATAATGCTGACTATAGTTACATGTCATATGCCACGCATATTTTTTTTCCAAGTCATTTATATATGTGGCATCCACGTCATGCCTTTTGCTGAATTTAAGTCACTTTTCCTTTATTTTAATTACATCTTTATAAAATAAACAATGCAAATATAATTACAATGCTATATATATATAGATATGACAATATTTATCACTCTTCCTCCCAAATCAGTTATGAAGCAGCATACCAGCTACATCACCACCACCACAATTATCATAACTTCATCTCCACCATTAAAACCAAATCCAAGATGTTCTTCTTCTTTTAGCAAATAACCCAACATAACCAGGCTATCATATAACTACCGGCCACCATCTTCCACCTCACGCCAGAATGGCAATGGGGGGTTTGCACTAGAGCGGTGGCGGATCTAGCCGTTCAGATCCAAATCCAAAGGTTTGCGGCTAGAATACATCGGTTTCAAAGCCATGGTTTGATTGAAGATTTTGATTTCGAAAGTTGTGATGTTTGATGTGTGGCGGTACTACCAGATAGAGCATTTGAAGATTCGGAAGTTACGGTGTCCTCGCCGGAGTTTGTTGATAATTCGAGAGGGTATGAAGAAATTGTTCCAAAGAGTTAAAGACGACCGGTCCACCACCATAAGAACTTACCGCTTCCCTCAAATTCGACCTTTAAGTTGACATTTGTTGCCTGAACTGAAGTTTAAGGTTGCCGGAAATGAAGTCGCGAGGTGGCCGGACCTTTGTGGTCCGAAATTTGCATACGCCATTGACCCATTGTTGATGTTTTGATTTTAAACCCTTCGATTCTCAAATCTATAAAAAATTTGATGAATGTTATTAATCTATTGATTTTTTAATTTCAATTAAACCCTTTAACGGACCGTTTGATTTTAGGGAAGAAGATGATTTAATTTGAATCTTGATTTTTCGGGTTGCAGCACGTTATCAATGATGATTTATCATTTATGATATATGTAATTTTAATATTAATCGAACTTACAAGATGATAAACTGAATCTTAAATTGTATATAAGTAATATATACAATCATACAAGTTTCTTACAAATATTACTATATAAATTGATGAACCAAGAAGATTATACCTATCATTTTTCTTTAATAAATAATAAAATAAAAGCCATGTCACACTCATTTTCCATGTCACATTTAATAATAATAAAAATAATGTTTGAAATTCAAGTTGACCGGTCAAACAGGTAACCGGTTACCATATTACTCACATCAATACAAATTTATCCGGTTGGTTGCATACTTAAACGATTAATTTAGTAGGTTGCATACTTGGAATATTTTGTGGCAGTTTATAGCCGATTTTTATCATTTACCCATATAAAAATTACATATAGCATATAAGTGGTGTTTGGGATTACTTATTTTACATGCTTATCTGCTTATTGCTTAATTCTACTGCAGATACGCAGAAACAGACACTCTCCAGAAAACTGTTTAGGTGCTTATTTGTTAAGGAATAAGAACTTAAAAATAAGTATGAAGTAACTTACTTATTTTACTTATTTATTTATTATTATTATGTTTTTTTTCCCTTTCAGAAAAGAGATTAAGGGGTCTTTTGTTTATTCTGAATACTGATAGCTGAAAATCAGTTCTGAATAATAAGACCTGACATCTAAAATCTGAATACATAATCATTAAGATCGTTTAATAAATAAAAGTACAAACATCTGAATACATGTGTTTCACTATTTTTTAACGTTATACAAATTGAATGAATATAACATAGTTTCAAACGATTAACTTAAGAAAAAATAAAATTTACACGAGTCCCGACATAACTTTTGAGACTTCTAGATACCAATAATAACATAAATAAATAACTTGTCATGAATAAATGAACTAAAATAAATGAATCAAAAATTGAAAGAGATATTTTTTACATAAATTAACATACGATAATTAATTTATACGAGAATAAAGACAGAACGTTATGGGATTTATATATCAATGAGAAGTTTTAAGCAATTGTAAATAACTTATTGAATAAGTAGTTTTTCAGCTAGGTTAAGACCTGATTAGGAAAATATATCAAAACATCTTAATGGACATTTAGCTTATTCATTAATACAACTACCACTTTTAAGAAATTTTAAGCTCAAATAAAAGACTCCTAAGAATAAGCAATCCCCAAAACCCCCTTGTTTTCTAAATATTCGTTGTTTGATTAACCGTGGCCTCTTTTTATGATATTTATAGTTCTCTTTATTTTTAGTTTAAACACTACAATGAATGATTCAAACTGTTTAGACTTTATCAATCGATGCCTGTTATTAAAATCATGAAATTTGCTTTCAAGAATGTTACGAAAGTCTACAATTTACGTAGTAAAATTTGATGCATCTACGTATTAGATGAAACTTGTTATAATGTTATACATGTTTTTAGACTATTTTTTCTTTGTCGCACTAAGCCACATAATTCTGTTGGCGGATCCTGAATGGAGTGGGATAATGGGATTCAAAAAAGTACATAAACATAGAGAGTCGAACATACCATTGTGATAATTTTTTGTGATATATATCATAAATCATGATATATATCATACTAGTACTTAGATCCGTGTATACATATAGCCATCTAAATTTTAAATTTCAAATTATTATTAAATTGTTGAACATGTAATCGTGTTGAAACATTAGTTAATTAGGATGCGAAGATAACAAATGTAATCACATGATAATTAACATCTTTAATTTTAAAATAAAGAAATATACACAAGTTATAGTAGTATCTGAATAATTAAAGTTTTAAATTATAAACGATTACGTAGATTATTTTATATAACTTAAGTTTAGATTATAAATAACAAATTATGGTTTTGCTTAAAAATTAAGTAAAATATAGGGACTTAATTGTTCAATTTAACATGAATTTTAAATGATGATGTCACAAAGATATTTCCTATATATAATTTAAGATAAAATTGTATTGTATATAAATATAAAAATAAAAATGAATATATGTATATTTCAATGGGTTTTACTAACGTGTGCCCCATGGCACACATTAAAGCGTATTTAATGAAGTCAAAATTTTCTTAAATATTAATATTTACATTTATTACTCATTAATTCAATGTAATATGTTTTTATGCATATATTAATTACAAATTATGTTATATAAGAAAATTTTGACTTCATTAAATGTACCTTAACGTGTGTCACGGAGCACACGTTAGGAAAACCTATTCCAATTTCAACAATATTAATATCTAGCATCGCTCGCATTTATGCATGAGGTAGAACTTTTGTAACGTAACGTTTTCATAAATTTAATAACGTGGTAGAATTTTTGTAACGTAACGTTTTCATTAAATTAATAACGTGATAACAATAAGTCGACAAGTAGATAACTATTTAACAATCATTACTCAATAATATTAAATTTTTGATTATAAGGATTTTATGGACAAAATGTAATAACATAATTACCACCGGTACCACAACTAAAAGTGCTAGAACTATCATCATATGCATAACTATAAGCCTTGGGACAAAGTCCCTTGAAAAACTTGGAATAATTTGTTGGATGACATTTATCAGGTGATCCATACTCTCCCCTGCAACAATATTCATCTGTGTCAAACGCGACACACGCGCTTTTACATCCAATCGTTCCACCTGATCCATCTTTCGCCGCGAGTTCAGATGGACATTGAGCATTAATATTAGCCGCACAATCAGTTGGTGAGCAACCACCACCTTGTGCTGCGATAGAAAGAGGTAAATTAAATCCATCAACATTACTAACGTCGTAAAAGTCTTTTGAACTTGCATCCGCTAGAGTGAATTCAGCAAGTGTTGCGGGTGGGGCTCCACCAGCACCATTGCATTCTACTTGACCCGAACCACAATCTCCACTTGCACAACTAAACTTTCCACCGTCATTTGAGCATCCGTATCGAGCCCAAACTCTACCTGACCATGACCCTGCTATGTCCACAGTGTTTGCGGCTCCGGGTCCCAGTTCAAACCCTGATGTTACAGGGTTCCCCGAGCCGGTTAGAATGCCTGGTGCTATTGCGTGATTGCAATTGTTTTTAATCGTGAAAACGGTTGAACGAACACCTGCAATGAATTAATGACATGGAATTTTAGTTATGTCCGAAATCGATACATGCTTACCTGTATAAAGATTAGGAAATTAAAGAACTTACTATGTATCAAAGTTGTGGCTAGGAAAAGAGCACCGAGAAGTTCAATCTTCATATTCAAAATGGTTTAAAATGTATATGAAAGATTTGTAGCTTGTTTTTGTTACTGTGACATGAATGTAGCTCAAAGGGGTATTGGAATTTATATATAGATGGAATAAGTAAGTATGACATTTAATACAGAACAACATAACTAACTACTTACAAGTGATCTTTATTTATTATTTATTACTATAGTAATAGTATAATACAAATATAATATGTGTAATTAATATAATTCGATCAATTCCCGATGCAACGTAATTGTATTATATAATATTTGTTCTAGACTTCTAAGTAAATATTTAGCCAAAATTTAATGGGCATGTTTGGTGAAACTGTTACTTGAAGCTGTAAGTATGTAAGTTTATAGCTTACTAGTAGCTCAAACTTATATTTAAAGCTAGAAATTTAGATATTTAGTCAAAATTAGTTGGAGATTAAATATGTGAATTGAAAAAAAAAAAGAATAAACAAACAAGCAAACAAACACGTAAAATTTTTATGATATATTTGTTTGCTCTTTAATATGAGATTTATTTTAAAAAAAATATGTGATATACATTTAAAAAAATTCAATTTGTATCACAGTATCGTTATAAAAGATTGTGATACACAACTTTAATTGGTGTATCACAAAAAAAATTCCTTTTTTTAATCGATCTAATATTAGAGACAAAAAATAAAATTTTAACATACTTTTTAATTTATTTTTTTTTGAAAAACATGTACATATGTTGAGTTTAAAAGTAAAAAAGTCATTCTTACAATTCCTAAAGTAAGAAATGATTCTACAATAACTTTCATCTACACCAGTAATTCTTACTTTATAAAAGATCCATCAAGTCATCAACTACTCTGTTCCGTTCTGATCAGACCAAAAAAACATGATCCATTGTAGTGAGTTGGCCCAATCTATACTCACTTCTAAAACCCGCAAACCAAGTCACATATAACATCAATCTAATCTAACATCTATCTATATTTATAAAACATAGATTTTTCTTTGTTTTTTAGTCATGTCACAATATATTATTACCTTATTATAAAACCTTTCTACTCATGCCAAATAATCAATTTAGTTTTGCCTTAAAAATTCATAAATTTTTCTTTATTTTTTAACCATGTCACATCATCTCATTACCCTTTTTAAAACCCTCCCAATCATACAAAATCATCAATTTAATTTTTCCTTAAAAATTCATAATTATTAATACGAAATCACAAAAATTTAAGTTTATTAACAAACTGCTACTAACTATTTTCTAAAGAGTCATAATTCAATGTTATTATAGTTTATTATAAAAAAATTTCAATTTTCTTTCAGCAATTTCACATCATTCCATTACCTTTTTTAAAAACCCTCATGATCATGCCAAATCATCGATTTATTTTTTTCCTTCAAAAATCATTATTACTAACACTTTCATTTTAAAAAACTACAAAAATTTAAATTTATCAACAAACTGCTACGCTCTATTTTTCAAAGAGTCATAATTCAATGTTATTATAATTTATTATAAAAACTTTTTAAATTTCTACAGCTCGCACATTGCAACTACTATGTTTTAAGAAAATCAGTTTTAATAATATATATGGAATTGATAGTGCATTTTGGTATATATTACTATTGAGTTTCAATAATAAATTACAAACTTTCAACAATATATATACAATTAAAAACCTAAAAAATGTATGATTAATTGTATTTTATTTAAATGTCATATATCACAATGGCTCAACAAATGTATTAGAACTTAATATAATTTTGCAACTGATGGTTGTTACTGTGAGAAGTGGACAGAAGCCCAAAATCCAACTACTCTTAAGAAATGAAGAGACTACATTATATTGGATGAATCAACGATTGAAAAGATAAATACAAATTCATCCATTATAGTTTGATTTATGTTACTAATTATTTTTATTGTCAATGATAATTGCATTTTTTAATTAACAAAATTAAAGTTACAAGTTAATATAATTGTATTTTATCATGGCTGTGCATCGCACGGGCTAAATACGTAGTCTAACATATAATTAAAATAAAATTTCATGGAGGAATCCAGACCTTTCAATAGGGTTTTTCAATTTGATCCAACGGTATATAATTAAATTAGAATAACAACAATAATATTACATTTTACTCCCACTAAATCATGCTATTTTTAAGTAAACTTTCAAACTATATCCCACCGAATTTTTTAAATTTTATAAACAACACCTTCACATTCTACTAAGAGAATAAGTGTAATATTTTATTTTAAATAAGTGTAATATTTTATTTTATTCAAAATATTCAATGACATATAATATTTTACCAAAAAGATATGGCACCTATATTCAAAATATAATAGATACTAAATAATTTAGATTATAATTGATTAGTAACAATTAGTAAATATGAAATTTATTATTATAACCCGTTAATTAGTAAATCTTTACTTAAATGTTTTTGACATTGCTTGAATTTGCGGTTTGTGTATATGTGTTTTTGTGTGCGTTCTTTATTCATTAGTAGGTCCGATCGTATTATAGTTTAATAAATGACTATGGTTCCTGAGTTCACAAAAATTAATATTTTAGATGTTCATGTATTTTTTTAAGTTATAAAAATGCAATAGGTATCCTTTTTATTGTAACAAGTATTTTCTATCTCTATTTTTTTATGACAACTCGGAGTCTATCTACTCAACTTGTAATGCTTTATTTAAACAATTAAAATTGTCACATGAATAAGCTACCTAACTTGAATAGGTTTCAACCCATATCAATCGTGAGTCATTTGCTTAAAAAACAAGTAAGTGTATTTTTCGATAGTTTTACCCAGGGCATCAAAAATCTCAGGACCTGACCCACCTAAGTGACATAATTTATCAACTACATATCATCATCTATATAATATAGAACAGTGTTACAAAATTCAAATGAACACATTTTGAGATTTGGTGATCAGCAAACCTTTAAAGGGTATGTAACCTAAGCATGCTACAACAAAAACCACAATATCATTCACAGTATTCACTGTACAGCTCATTCCGCATATAATAGCAAAATCATTTGTAATTGTCATGTTGATTTATAATTCATTTATTTTTTTCGTAAAAGAAAAAATTATAAAAAGTAAAATGTCAAAATTCACGTTGTCACGGGTCCTTACATAGTTATAAAAATCTACAAGAACTCAACAACTCAATTTTTCCCCTTAAAGAACTTACTATACTTTGTTGGCGAACATGGTAATTCTTCTTTTCCCGTTCAACAATATTCATATTTACCAAACGTGACATGTGCGCTTTTACACCCTATTGTTCCACCTGAACCATCTTTCGTCACAAGTTTAGATGGACATTTAGCGTTAATATTAGTCGAACAATCAGTTGATGCACAAGCACCACCTTGTGGGACGATTGAAACAGGTAAATTAAATTCATCAACATTACTAACGTTGTAAAAGTCTTTTGAACTTGCATCCGACAGAGAAAATTCAACAAGTGTTGCGGGTGGGGCTCCACGAGCACCAATGCATTCTACTTGACCAGAACCATGATCTCCACTTGCACAACTTGTTATAAAATGAAAACTTCTTGAGTCATAACGTATTATTGATATACTATTTATAGTACAAAGGGTTATCGGAATTTGTGTTTCGTTGGTTCGAAACCTTTGTTGCAGCAAATTTAGATTCCAAAAATAAGAAAGAGAAATGGGGAAAAGGGTATAATTGTAATCAACAAATTAATGGATAATTATTATCGATTTTAGAATATTTAAAACTATATAAAATTTTAATTTTGGGTAAGTTTTGATATTTTTTATTTGAGTTTGGTATATATAATGTTTGTTAAGTTTAGGGTGGGGATATATCTAATTAACCCCTTATATTCAGGCCGTCCCAAACCCGACTAGAAATCTATATAGGGTCGGGTTCGCACAATCTCATGAACACATGGAAACAACGGCTTTGACATACACACCTATTGAACATCTACAATATGTACATCAATTGTACTTTTTTCATTATAATAGTATAAAAGTGAAAAAAATTGTACTACTTTAGTGTAATCATAAGTCAATGCCAAAATACATTATATTTAGTGCATCACGAAACTTAGTACTATTTACATTATAATTATAATATAAGGTATAAAACATGAAGGCATTTGATGTAATGTATAATGAGTATTATTTTACAATACAATTTTAAGAAGTAGGCATCAAATATATACTCGTATAATATTCTTTTATAACCATTGATAAAGAGCAACATTAAACAAATATTATTATTTATTTTTTTATATACTCCGGAACTACCTTTGTTTCTATATATATGTATACATGAAAAGATGTAAACATGATAATTTTGATTTTCTTATATGTTACTGTACAATAAAACTATTTATATAATAATACTTATGATATAAGAGAATAGTCCTGAACTAAATAAAAGTATTATGCTTAATTAAAATATTAAAAAGTACTTTATATTGTTTGATTATGTAATAAAATAATTTTAAATGTAAAACTTTATTGCAATTTGTTGGAGCAACTTTTTATTAGTGCAAGCTTATTTCATAAAGATTGTCATTTTACCCTAAAATAGTGCAACTTATCGCATTATCTTAGTGCACGCATTAGAGATGCTCTAATCCCAAAATCAAATTAGTTGTTCAAATCTAAATCGGAGAATATGGCACTATATACTCCTAGACAAGCCAGCACTAGACCTTGCAAGTTTTTTTTTTTCTATTTATTTATTATGATTTAACATTATAAATATGATTTTACAAGGTCGGTTATAAGCTTACTTATTTTTGTTGATTTTCCTTTTGTTAGGTTTTTTCGGTTGAACTCATCCTGCACCGCAGGCCTAAGTATAACTTTGTGGGTTACGACATCTTTATTGGGGCAAGACATGTAGCTAGTAGTGTCAAATCTACCGACAATGCTAAGGTATGTGTTTACTGCTTTAATCAAAAGTTTATATTTTGCTATGATTTTTTTAATGTAAATTAAAGTGTATTTTATATCTTTTTTGCAGGTTTCTCATGTCAACTATATTGATTACTATATTGTTAAAGTCACGGATGGAAGAGTTGTATGGTTTGTTTTGCTTTTTCTTATCTAAATTTTCGTTGTATGATTTGTTTTGCTTTTCCTTATGTAAATTTTCTTCAACATTTTGATCTGATCTTGACAAACAAATTTATTTTAGCTTAATTTGACGAACTTGATCAGGATAGAAATTTCATGGTGAATGACCAGGCTATTTTGGATAATGTATGTAATGTATTGCAACACAATACTTAATGTATTTGTTGTCATTACTTATGTTGAATAATGAACCTACCACCATTTAATTAAGAGCGCTAAATTGGTAGCTTCGGTATTGGTGGTTTGGGTAGTTATTACTTTACACAATTTTGAACTCCTAAAACGGTTGTAAAGACTCTAGAAATCAATCGGAATCGATTCTTTTGGGGAGATGCCGGAGAAAACAGAATAATTCATTGGGTTTCTTTGAAAAACGTGATATCTATGAATTGTGATTGATCCTGAGTAGCAAATGAGACGCATGTGGTTGTGACTCTGATTTATTATGGTGTAGAGGACATGATTTCCGAAATAAAGCCACATGGCTAGATATTGGAAGTAGTATAATTTTATCAATCTAAATACTTATTGACAAAAGGATAGTATTATATATGTAACTCATGTCTGTATCGAGACTCTATTTTGTATTAATCACTAATGAAATCGTCCCTGAAGATTTGAATGAGACTGAAAGTGGTTTAGAAGTAGTACTTTTTGATAAATGTCATGATTACAATTGTCCATACATATGGCTATTGACAAGTTAAGTGCTCTAGGCGTTTTTTTACCTCTAGTACCATATAGAGGTGTGAACCAAGGCTTCCACTGGTTTTCGGTTCGAATTCATTTACGTTTTGAAAAATGTACCGGTTGCAAACCGGGTCCGATTTTCAAAATGTCTTAAGTTTATACGTAATGTGGATTACACAGTTAGATCAAGTTGACTCTTTATCCCGACTTCGTCATAAATGATGCGGATATCCATCGAGCAAGTAAATTTCTAACGGATGGTTATTGGTGAGATAAATTGGTTATATATTTAACTAATTGTCATACATGTTCTAAGAGGCTCTATAAATCTTCCTACAAGATGCATATGTTGTCTCTGGACGAGTGGTCAATAATGAGGTACATGAAATAGTGTGGCTGAAGTAATATTTGATGTGGCTTTCATTGTGACTTGTGTTGTATTATTTCGTGTGGTTATATAGTGTGCATTATATGAAAATTCCTAATTTTATATGTTTTCAGGATTGTTGGTATAAACGAAACTACAAGTGTGGTCAAAGCCGTTGATAATATGTGATTTGTAAGTTATTCTATTATCATTGATATGATTTTATATAGGAAGTGTACATATCACTAAAAGTCTGTACATCTAAACAAAGCTTTATATTACAATGAACTTTTATTTTTAAAAATGAAAAGTTAAAGCTTCAAAAGCTTTACTACTATTTCAACTCATTTAAATTAAATAAAGTGATAAATTAGGAGATGAAAATGCATGTGTTCATTTTGGTGTATGTAATATCATATTGCAATATTGCAGTTTATAATAATAGTAATAATAAAATAAGAGTAAATTCTATAGATGGTCCCTGTGGTTTATACCGATTTACGGAAACAGTCCCTAAACTTCTTTTTTCACTTTTTGGGTCCAATAAGTTTACATTTTGCTTGAAAATGATCCCTCACCCACCTAAAATGACTAAAGTACCTTTCCTTTTGTCATTTTTGGATAGTCACGATTTAAATGGTCAAAGGGTACTTTAGTTATTTTAGGTGAAGGAGGGACCATTTTCGAGCAAAACGTAAACTTATTGGACTGAAAAGGTGAAAAAGAAGTTTAGAAACCATTTTCATAAATCTGTATAAACCACGGGGACCATCTATAAAATTTACTCATAAAATAAAAATGTAAATAAAGCCATAAATATTGATTTTAATATTCCTAATATATTCAAATAAATATACTATTATTGCAACTCAAATAAATAAAAGCTTCATTTTACCAACATAATAATTTTGAAAAGGATAAAAAACATTAACATGTAAAATATATTTTTCGCTTTACCAAGATAGATCGAATTATGACTTTGAAAGCTAATAAAAACATATAGCTATTAAAATATACTTATATTGCTATAAAAATTAATTGCATGGTTAGTCCCTATTTCTTACACACAATTGTACCGTACGTCAGTCCATATACTTTATTATTTGTACCAGAAGTCTAAAAACATATAAGTTGTTGCGCAGTTGATCCCTCCTCCAATAAAAAATGACTAAGTTACCATCACTAAATTCAATACAAAAACACAAACACTAAGGATACGATGGTCATTTTTGTTAGAAGAGGGACCAACCGTGTAACAATTTTTATGTTTTTGGACTACCGGTATATAAGGTAAAGTATAGAGACTAACGGTATAATTTGGTGTAAATCATAAGAACTAACCATGCAATTAACTCTTGCTACAAATAATATCAATAAAGTCAAATGTAAAATGTGGTTCGTTGACATTTTGAAATGTAAACTTTGTTTTCACATGATGTGGTTATGAATTGGAAGAATTTGAAAGTTCATTAAAAGGGTATTATATAAAGCATGTAGTTAGTAATTATAATTATATTACTCCAGATATTATCAATAAAGTTAACATATTTAATTAAGTGATTTTTAATATTAAATAAATAAACTATATATATGTAGTTAGTAATTATAATTATATTACTCCAGATATTATAAATAAAGTTAACATATTTAATTAAGTGATTTTTAATATTAAATAAATAAACTATATACGTGGGTTAAAGTACTGAAAATAAAGTTTAGTATAAAAATATGTGATTATAAGGTATGTTAAAAGTACTATTTGATAAAATTGATTTAGGATTGAATTTTGGTAAAATCGATTAAAAATACGGTAAAATGTGTAGTTAATATCTTATTGTATCCAAAATTACAATAAAGATAGAAATCCAATTCCAAAAATCTGAGAAAATCATATTTTTTTTCAAAAGTATGTTAGTTTTAGAAGCAATTATCATAAATATAGGGTTTTTGAAACCATTTTTAAAAATAGTGAAACCGGGTTCCTCACTCCTGGCTTCTAACTAGATTGACTGATAAGTTTGACTTCTGAACAAATAAACTACGAAGTATTTGGGTATTGCAAACTTTAGGTACCGTTTGGTTTGCCGAGTTGAAATCTCATCATTTGAAATACCATGGGATTTGAAATCCCAATGGTTTTAAAATACTAGATTACAAATCCGTCAACGTGTTTGGTTCACATTAAACTCACGGGATTTCAATTACCAAATCAATTGTAAATTTATATGAATGACAAAACTGTCCTTTACTTATTATTGGTACCTTTTCGTCTGTAATAGATTTCAAAACTAGTTAACAAATATAAATAATTAAAAATGCGTAGTCGCATGAACAAACCCAATTTTGAAATATTGCTCACAAGTCATTCGAACATAAAAATAGCGGAAAAAGCAAAGATATTAGAGAAAAACGATAATTTTTAAACCTAAACACAATAAGAAAAAGCAAAATTACAAACAAAAATCGTAGTAAAACATATAAGTTTTTCGAAGGTAGTTGCAGGTTGCCAGGATGAATCTACGTGTGTAGAAAATCGAAGTAAAAAGGTTGGTTTGGAAGGAAGAAGATGAAATACAGAAGGATGAAGGAAAGAGAAAATGGGTTTTGTCACTTTGTGAATATGAGAGGGTATTTTTGTCCCAATCTTGTATATGAAACTTCCGTGTGAGGTTGGAATTTGAAATCCTTCATTCAGCTAAGGGATTTAAAAATCCATGATTCATAGGATTTTGAAATCCCATTCTTTCGAAAAACTTCAACCAAACGTAGTTATAATAGGATTTCAATTAACAAATCCCATGAAATCCTACGAAAATCTCCAATCAAATGTGCCCTTTGGACCTGGTGTTCCAAACCTGGTGTTAGAAAGGAAAAAGTTTACAAGGACTATTCTGCAAATACTTTAGGAACAAGGATATGACAAGATTAATAACATTAACTTTACAACAACAATCCTTATAAAAGTGACTTCAAGTTTACAAATTCTCAAATTTATAAAAGACAAAAACATTTGTACCAAAGACTTTGTCAATATTGAGTAAAATTTGAAATAACGTATATGAATGGTTTAATTCTCAAATTTTAGTTTTAACCACTAAATTTTTTCCTCATAATTTCATCCATCAAAGTTTGAGTATTCATGCGGTTGAAACGAAAAAAATGTAAAACTTTGAGGATCAAACCATTATTAACTCTAGTATTAATATACAAAAATTAAGGGGAATGTTCAAGTAGCAATACTTGTTATGATGAGAATGGTATAAACGAACATTTTTACTTTTAACTTTAAGATTAAATTACGTTTTTGATAAAAAAAAAATGATATCAAAACTCTTAGAATTGTGTGCTCTTTAATATGAGAATTTTGTTTTTTTAAAAAAATATGTGATACACATCATTAAAAATTTGGTGTGTATTACAGTGTCACACATAAAAGGTTGTGATAAACAACTTTAATTTGTGTATCATATATTTTTTATTTTTTAAAAATCGATCTAATGTATTAAATAGGATAGAATTTAACAGTTTTGGCATAATCTTTTTTACAAAAAAGTGTACCTATGTTGAATTTAAAAGTGAAAAAAGTCATTCTTACGGTTCCTAGCATTAGAAATGATTCTACAATAACCTTCCCTTACAAATTAATACAATAGATTAAACATTTTTTCAATTATATTTGATTAGGTAGATTTTAAATTTACTATATCTATAATTACTTATAAACCATGTCCATTGTTGATACTTAAAAGTCTTAAAAATTTAATATTCTCAAATTGCCCCTACTACATTAATAAATAGTAAATAGCTATCATAATTAATTACAGGCAACAGCTAACATTCGTTATTTCAAGAAGAAAATCACAGTTATCACAATTATACAACTATTCAAATATGATACTCCATATTTATTTAACGAACTTACTATTTTACGTAACAAAAATACAAAAAATAGTTGTTACCGCTGCATTGCACGTATAATGTGCTAGTATAAAAATTATACGTATCTAACTAGTTTTAAGAATTGATTGTTGATAAACTCTCTTGCAGATGCATCAAGTAAATATATGGATGAATACTTATGAGTAATGCTAAATATCCGTATGCTTAATAGTAAGTCTAATTTTCTGATTGATTGAGTTTTTTCTCTATTAAAACCATTCAATTAATTTTTCAAATCTACTATTCATATCTTTAGAGTTATATTAGTCCTACACATCTATAATTATATTCCGGTACTAAATAAAAAAAATATTAACAATAAATGATATGGTACGTCATTTTCTCATCCCAAATCTCCAAATCAAGATTTCCTCTATAGAATCGATCTTATAATCAATGTTTTTAAAACCGGAAATCGAATTAGAACAGAATCCTTCAATTTCCGGTTGAACCGGTCGGACTGTCCGGTCCAACCGTCCCAAAACCGGGCCAAAAACAATTATTTTTTAAAAAAAACCGGTTTAACCGGTCCGGTTCCCGGTTGAACCGCTCGATTTAGATCGAACCGTCCAGTTCATTGACCGTCAAATCTTGATCAAAACCGGCCGGAAAACCTCAAAATCCCGGTCGAACCGGACCGGTTCAACCGATTTTCAAAACATTGTTTATAGTAAGGTAGAAGTTTAAAATATTTGCAGGAGAGTCCTTGTAAATTTAGAAGTTTTAAATATTTGCATGAGAGTCCTTGTAAATTTTTTCCTTGCTATAACAGGTTTAGAACACCCGGTTCCTACTATTCCCAATATAAGGTCAAACCTGTCGGTGAGTCGACTTAGAAGCCGGGTGTGAGAAACCCGGTTTCACTATTTTTTAAAGTGGTTTAAAAAACCCCATATTTCTCATAATTGTTTCTAAAAATAGTATACTTTTGATAAATATTCGAGAAAATCAATACCGAGTATTAGTTTTAAGAAACTCTCCCTACTATAGTGACTAAAAAATTAAGTTTTTTTACACTTTAAGTTCCGTAGTAAACCAAAGAATAATTACATCCATCTAAAAATGTATAGTTTTTCCTCCCCATTACAACGTAGTGGTGAAAAAACTTATAGTACATTAACCAAAAGTAAAATGGTAAATAGTTAAATACGAATCATTCAGTTGGTAGGTCGGCGAAAGTAAACATATCATGGTACCAAAGAACATTAAGAGATAATATTATTGAGATATACATTCATTAAAGCTAGTCATTTTTTAAATTCGAGTAGAGTGTAAAAATAATCGACATAAATCGCTCGAAAACTAGTGAAACCAGCCGCATTACCAAGTTGACGATACTCCGCTTCTGTCCTGTGTTTGCCCTTAGCGCGGTAAATGGTCATGACAAAGATGTCACCTTCAAGTAAGGCTCGAGTGCGGTGACTATCATCGGTGTTGTCAGGTAACACCGGCTCACAAGCAATTAACTTACCTCCAACTGGGATTGCCTTGCAACAATTGATCATGATTTTCTTGACCTCATCATCTGTCCACGTTGTTAAAACCCACTGCAACCAATGATATTTACAAGTTACTGCATATTGATTTAACTCTCTAAAACGTACCCTATGAATAAATAACTTTATTTAAACACTAGTTGCAACGCTTAGATATGAGTTGCGTTGTAGCATCCTTATAGAACCAATAGCTTTTTAATTAACTTTACACTGAATCGGAGAATCGAGTAGGTCTCACATGTATTTAGCTAATGAAAATATATCTTTAATTGTTTTTCTATAGTCTTGAATATGTGCAAATCTTGGAAATTTTGTTTACCTTCATGAAAATTGCATCACCCTTGGGAATATAATCGAACATATCGCCATCAACATGTGTCACTCCTGCACAAAAATACACGCAACTCTGAATTTGCACCATTAAATTTTCTTTTAACCTAACATAACTTTTAGCACCAACAACATTAATTAATATATATATGTCACGTGAACATGTTACTCGTACCATCAATTTTAGGAGCTTTTGCAACGACTTCAGGTAAATCAAAATTAACACCACCTTTAATATGGCAATTTTTCTCTAAAATCATCCTTAAACAATCCCCTGCACTACCACCCACATCCACCAAACGTTCAACACCATTAAACCCATCGTAATGATCTAAAACCGCCTTCATAAACGGGACCGAAACCCCGGACATTGCGCTTTGCATTAGTTCGTTCATCTCGGGTTTTTACCCATAGATGCCGTATGCGGTCTGACCGTTGTTGGTTTTCACGAATGGCTCGGTTGACGAGTCTACGACCGCCTCGTGAACCATGGCCCAAGCCTTCATTAGCTCCTCTTGATGGTGTTGTAGAACATATGGACCATATGACAAACCGTTTTCATCGGTTGCTAGTGTCTTCCCAACATCTGTTAATGAGTATCTTTTTTTTTTTTTTTTTTTTAACATAAGTATGTAGCCAGCGTTTATTAGTTAATCTAGGCCAATTCTAATAATTTGCGCAAAATGTAAGATATACAAAAGTAAAAATTAATTTCATACAACAAACATTTTAAGTCAAAGCTAGAGATATGTTGTAGGTTTGCCGTTGGAAACGGAAATTAAAGGCACCCTCTAATAAAAAAAATGTATATGTATATGTACACACAACGGGATTAACAAAATAATCGCAATAAGTCAATTTGGCGTTGTACAAGTCACTTCACTTCTACTGTTAAAATATATCAAAAACATAGAAATATATACGATTTTTATAAGAGATTTATCAGTATACCTTCGTGCGCCAGAGCTGATGTGTTCGTTGAAGACACCGTAACTCGTGAGCATTCGAAGAATGCGTTGTAGGTTTTCAGGATCCCCGCGAGCAAAAGGAAGAATTCGTGAAAGAATCTCTGAGGCAGTAAGGGGGGGGGGGGGGGGGGGGGGGGGTTATGCCGTTCTGCCATACAGCATCAGCGACATGAAGGCGAACGACTGCATTTAGCGACATGGGACGCTGATCATGTTCGCGAGCTCCATGATTGCCAGCCTCGAGCTGTTGTTGTTGTTGCTGTTGTTGTTGGTGTGGTTTTCCATTTTTTTGGTAGTTTGCAATGAGAGTTTGGTTGGGTATCGTAGATAATATAGGGGTAGGGTATGAAGGGTAATGTGGTCTTTTCTGTGTGCATTTAGTTTAAAATGATTATGATAGGCATAAAATAGAAATGTCATTTTATTGAATTAACATTATGTTAAAAAAGGTTAAAAACATGCATTTTGACATTTACTTTACTTTAGCATAGGAGTTTTTATAATTAAAATATATCTAAAATTTTTATTTTTATGCAATTCCATCTTCATTTGTTTCCGAATCCGAACAGTGTCAGGTTGATCGTGAAGTAAGAAAGCCCAAGTGTCTTTATCAACTAACATGCAAAAAGAAATAGGCCCATCAATTACAAGTGAAATGGGCCACTTCAAATGGACCTTCTCCAGGCCGACTTTACTAAAGAACCCCGATTAAAAAGTTTTTACGGAGACATGGAGTAGCACTAGGCCACTAGCAGAGTAGCAGTGACTTATATATATTATATTATAATATTATATTATAATTATATAGTGTATAAGAAGTTCTTGCATAATTGACATGTTAAATTGGTATATTCCTGATTATATATCTATTATTATTAAATTAAACTTTTTGTGTATTCAGTAAGGAAGCTTCTTCGTCATCACTAAATGAATAAAAAATAATTCGATAAAAAATGAATATATATCAATATCAATATCAATAATCAATAATCAATATATACGTTTTAATAATCTAGTTGACATCTAGCCATTTTTAATAGTTGATAATATCAAGTTCAATGTACCAATGACATGCATTAATTTATATTTATGGTCAGCTTCTAAACAAACATGAGGTAGGTTGAACTATATTATACAAGTACGAATTGATGGGTTGCTCACACAGTCACACATTTATATGTAACACAAATCACGTATATACGATAGATCTTTTAACAAATCATTCTGTTAAAACTACAATTTAAGCTTCAATATTCATCTCGTAATAGGTAATAAGTTTATTTATCGCCTACGTGATTTTGCTATAAATTCAGAGACACATCTATAAATAGATATAATTATAATAATAAGTTTAACAAACTATGTAGGATTTCTGTATGTTAAACGACCTTCTCGTTAAGGTTTAAATGTAGCGAAATATAATTTATCTATACTCTGAAAATTATAGTGCGTAAAAAAAAGAATCGAGGATATTGCTATTGTACGTATCTCGATGATGTAATTACTTGTAGTGATGTTACATGTTATTTCATAATTCAGATATAAATATATACTAAAGCGTATAGTTAATTATGGGTAGTGGAATATGTAAGTATGTAACCACGTATATTGTATAGTATGCCAATGCAACCTAGTTGACTTGCTATAATTTACTATTCTTGTCAACGGTTTCTTAATTTCAACTTGAATTGCTTCCTACTTTTGACTTTGACCAAATACATTAATACGATATATTTTATCATCAAGTAGTATGTATAGCATCTTTCTTATATTAATACGATATTGTTGACTTCCAATACTACCAAGCCTTTCCCCACTATATATGTTTGAATCTTAAAGAACCCTATCCTACTTTGTCATGCAACCACTTTAATTGATTATCGTATTCTTTAGTATATCGGGTGAAAACTGAATGATGTAGAAAATAAAAGAAAGTAATGTCTGCATATAAGTTTATTGGCTACTCTTTTTATCACCAATTGTTTTTAGAGTGGAATTTCAGTGGACTTATATATTAGACATGTTGTTGAGCTAAAGTATGACTTCTAACAAGTGGTATTAGAGCTACGGTTGTAGCCCAGATGTGTATGGTGCAGCGTGATGTGCGACACACAGTGGCGCATGCCGCTTTGGTTGATCTCAGCGAACGATGCATTGATCCTGGAGCTTTGTACCGAAAGTCTCTCTGATGTAGACCAAGTTAGGTCGAGCACCGAGTTTGCAGCACCGAGTTTGCAACGGTAGTGAATAAGGTTGGGTCGGGATAATCGTTGGAAGGGAGGCCCAATGGACTTGGGTTTGGGGGGAGGATTGTTGGGTGCAAACTCAATCCCATATCGGAAAATAAAAGAAAGTAATGTCTACATATAAGTTCATGGGCTAATCCCTCTACCACTAATTAGTTTTAGAGTAGAACCTTAATGAGTTTATATGTTAGACATATTGTTGGGCTAAAATATCGATCTTAACTATTTATGTTAAGCTTCGTTAGTAAATTAAAAGCTACCATGAATAACACCAAGTGTAACAAATATACGGGATATGCTAACGTGTGCCCCGTGGCACACGTTAGGGTGCATTTAATGAAGTCAAAATTTCTTTAAATTATTAATATTTATATTTAATACTCATTAATTCAATCTAATTATTTCATTTTTTATGCACATATTAATTATAAATTATGATATTTAAGAAAATTACAACTTTATTAAATGCACCTTAACGTGTGCCACAGGGGCACACGTTAGCAAAACCTCTAATATACATATAGAAAAGGAAACTAGAGTGTTATTTAAATGCATTTTCAAATATTTATAGAAACTTCTAGTAATATATTAAATGAAGGTTAAGATAGTTAGTCAAACCCAAATAATATATTGTTGTTTGATCCGTTTATTTTCTGGATGTATAATTATTATTATATTTGCTCGTCAGGTGCCTCTAATTTTTAACACCCTAAACTCGCACATAATTTTGTGATTTTGATGATTTTATTTGTTATCGTTTGAACCGATATATTTATTATTCCATATGAGATTTAAAACTTAAGTTGACATATGATTCATATAAAGTGTTTGACCAAAAAGAAACCATTAATACTAAAACAATAACTTATGTATCATGTAAATGTTATCATCATTAAACATTATGAAATGAAATGATTTTGACTTTTATTATAATAGAAAAAATTACACTATAATTTCTTGGTGCAATCCAAAACGTAAGTATTGCATTTTCCTTTATTTAAAACGGTAGATGTTGCATTTGTGTTTAATACGGAGTAATATTTACGTGATCACTATTTTACGTAGTACTTAAATAACATGTTTGTGGCCTTAAAAAACACTCATATTTGATTTGACAATTATTTTAAAAAGTCTTCTACAATAGTGATCTATCTTATATGTTAAAAGAACTATCTTGAGATAACAAGGACAGTTAAATGAAGAATAACAATTAAGATCTAACCTTTAATTTATTTCGTGACATTATTAATCCTATTATTATATAAATAAAAGACTAATTTACCTTTCTATATTAACAATATACACCCTTCTAATATTTACAATATAAATCATATGTTTTTTCTTTAATTGTAGATAATCCTCCAAATATTTTATAATTTATTATTTTTTCAATTATTCAAACTCTTATTACAATCTTATTTATTTTATTTCTAAAAAAACTCCAACAAGTTATTTTCAAGTTCAAAAAATTCATAACTTCATTCAATCGCCGAGTGATTTATATTCTTATACGACCTACCATTTTGATTTTTTTTTATTATCAATTTTTAGATTACAATTCTTGGATCATGGATGCCAACGGTTCGAGTTACGGTGGATTTTAGTTTGTTTGTACCATACTACCACCTTTTTTGAATACTTTTGTCAATTTCTAATTTACAATGCTTGCATTATGGATGCTAAGTGGTCGGTTTCCGGCGTGTTTTAGTGTATCTATACACATACCGGTTTAGAATATTCGTATTGATACCCGGGTCAATACCCGTTGGGTACCCAATTAGTATTACCTATCGGTTTTTCATATTTATTTTCGGGTTTCGGTTATCTTCATGTATGTAACTTTGGCGAAACAAAAAAAATAGTTACTGAAAGTACAACGCAAATTTGAAAGACGGAAAAAAAATGATACCAATTTACAAGATTTGAAATCTTAAAGCTAACAATTTAAATTTTTAGTTAAGTAATGCAAATTTCGGTACATATTATTATTATTATTATTATTATTATTAAAGAACAATACAAATACAAAAAAGTAAGTGATATAATGCACAATTTATGATTAATTAATTTACTCTTTTGTCACTAATTTCTCTATATCTTGATTTACATCCCTAACATAATTTAACATTTAATCTTCTAATGTTGTGTTAACGTCATTCGGTTCAGTAGAACCTGCATTTGAGTTGTCATGTTTTGTGATCTTTCGTCAAAGTTAAAAAGACAAAGTAATGCATTATAGGTAGTTGATTTAAATTACATAGAGTAACTTAGATGTATGAAAACCACCAATGCACTACAAAGAGCGTTACTTGCAAGTACAAAATATTATTTACCTATTAAACCGGTAAATTTTGCTTATTTGGAAAAACATATCCGTACTAAATAATATAGTATTATTAAATATCAATACAAATAACAAAATGACATCATACACAATATTATTCCTATGAATAAATTTATATATTTGTAGTTATCAATTCAAAATCTATCATAATTCAAAATTTTAATACATTTTTCATTTAAAAGTAAAACTTTACAAACAGATATACCGTACACCAACACCAAAACACTTATTAAACACATATAACACATTGACATATCATAAAGTCAACCCGCAAATTTTACGAATCTTAAACTAGTTATATATTAAACAGTTAAACTTTATAAAGACAAGATTGTGACAAAATATGAATAGATTACCTTTTCCCGTGTGTGTTTCATATTTTATTCATTTTTATAAACATAGATAGAGAATAGGTTCAATCTATCTATCTACATCTATAAAACAAAGATTTTTCCTAGCTACTTAGTCATGCCACATCATTTAATTTCTTTTTTTAAAAGGATACCTAATTATGCCACATCATTAACTTTAGTTTTTCTTTAATTTTTTTCTAATTTCTAAGTTATGCTACATCATCAAATTTTCTTTTATAGAAAACATACATAATTATGTCACACTATAATATTAGTTTTTACTTAAAAGTCTTTAAAATTTCAAACACTCTTATCTTATAAGTTTCAATATTTTTAAAATTTCCAACAAAGTACATTTTATTTTGTGAGAAGTCGTAATTCATTTTTACTATACTTTATTATAATAGCGTTTTAAATTCTTAAATAACATTTGATTTAATGATTTTTTTCTACGTAAAAATTAAATTCCTTTT
Organism: Pseudognaphalium luteoalbum; assembly: GCA_963422505.1. Taxonomy (NCBI): domain Eukaryota; kingdom Viridiplantae; phylum Streptophyta; class Magnoliopsida; order Asterales; family Asteraceae; genus Pseudognaphalium; species Pseudognaphalium luteoalbum. The sequence goes on from OY730192.1 coordinate 4,326,128, forward strand.
CTTACTAATATCTTATACGTTGTAATTATTTATTATTATCATCATCATCAACTATCATAATATATACTATTTATCATTCGTGGCGTCAAACTTTGAAATTAATTATTTCAACGTGTTATTAGTTTACAAACTCTTGAATTAATCATAATTTTAAAGCATGACACATAACTTTCCATATATCAACTTATTTAATGTGATAAGTATAATAATAATGATGATGATGATGATGATGATGATGATGATGATGATGATGATGATGATGATGATGATGATGATGATGATGATAATAATAATAATAATAATAATAATAATAATAATAATAATAATAATAAAGTGTTGACTTGATGGGTTTGATAACACGTAAAAAGTCATGTTTTTACGTACGTTATCTTCCACATTTTAGGCACAAAGTTAACAAAAACATACTTAAAAGGACATTATTCATAAAGTTTTGTTAACTAAGTCAAAACGGAGTCGATGTTTGAAAAATCACTAAAAATGGCATGAAAAACATAAGAAACCGGGCAAAACTGCTTTATCACACCACCGTTCACTCATTTCAATGCACTTTAAGCTACGCTCCGAGTTATGACCTCTAACTTATGTCATTCTCTTCGTTAGGAAAATACGAACGCGTGGGTATAAAGAACGCTCAAAACGGATAAACGACGAAGAAGTTACGCCCGAACGAAGAAACAGGAAACCGAGAGGCCAGGATACGGCTGAACCAGGCCGTATACGGCTGGACCTAGACCGTATACGGTTTGTGCAGGCCGTATACGGCCTGTTCCCACCCGTATACGGCCCAGTTTGCCCGTATTCACCCTGTGCACAGCCGTATACGGTCCAGTTTGCCCGTATTCACCCTAACTCAGCCGTATCGTGTGTTTGGGCGATAAAAATCTGATTTTTATTTGCCCTTGCGATACGGTTGTGCATTTTGTGGTTTGGATACGGTCTATGGATACGGTTGTGCGTTCTCTATAAATACTAGCCTCATTTCATCATTTCAACACACTTCATCCAATCCAAGACATCACACATACTTCAATTCTTCGTTTTCTTATATTTTTATATTTTTAGTCTCTCTCTAGAATAGTTTAGATAGTTTCTCTCTCTAGAGTTTCTCTCTCTAGAGAGAGAGAGTTAGATAGGTAGTTGGTTAGCAGTAGAGAGAGAAAAGCTGGTATTGTAATCACGGTGTAATAAGAAGCATTCTTGGTGCGAGACTCTGCCTTTTCTTTTCAGCTGTTACTCTGCTCAATTTTAATGGTGATATCTCTCTTTTCATACTTATACTATGTCCGAATTATTTCTGCCTGTTTGTATAATGTATGTTACTATTATTGCCATGTTTGTTGAGTAGTGTGCTGTTGCGGTTGTTGAAATGTAGATAGTTAGAAGTAGGGATGATGTTGAATTAATCTTTAAATCTATATAATTGGGAATTGTTATATTTGTTATGTCTAAACTTATCATGCATCTAGACCTAGCTATGGATCACCCTTTCCAGTCCTTCGCGTGACTACTACTTTAGGCTTAGAACCTGATCAACTCTAGGTACAGTAGGAAGTTATCTGTGTTATAGTAAAGAAGCCGTGTTTGTCACTGTAATTCGGCTGAAATACTGAGTATAGCTTTGGAAACACCACTGGTGGAGTACAACGTGGAAGCTCCGGAAAAAGCCGTCTGTGCCGACACTGTGGATTACCTAGAAACCCTAGAATATGGCCTAGAAACCAATATAGTTGTGGAAGTGCACAGTACACCGTCAGGCTACCCCTGTAACTGAAGCTATGGAAACACTTCGATAGTATACACCGTATATGTACCTAGGGATGAAAAGCTGTGGAAATATCATAGTACACCGTAAGTACATCCTCGGTTACACGAATCTGTGGAATTATCTAAGTGCGGTACATCGTAAACGGTTCCTAGGTTAGTACACTGTGGAAGAAGTATGCATTGTACCCCGCTGGTGTTCCTAGGGCTGAATGACTGATTGTAAAGGAGAGGCTAGATCATGACAGAAGTAGTTGAACTAATAAAACGTAAAGAATGAGTCTGGAGATGAAAGTCAAGCCCAGCAGTGGTTCGGAGTTCTTAAAACCCCCAGACTCTACAAAACTGATAGTTTAGGATAACAAGTTAATAATCTGAACATGTTTAGGAAATGGCATTTACATTTAGGTGTTAAGAACGGTCAGAATAACCCAAGTGGCAGTCTGTTACCTTATTCCTGCACCCTTGAAGGGTCACTTGTCCAAAAAGACAGTGTGGGGGGTTGAGCAGCCTGTTCTGATCAGAATCACGATAGCCTAGGTCTCGTGACATACTAATTCTGGTACTTAACCAGAATGAGTAGGGTCCTAGTGTTTACACCCATAATGAATCTGTTTATTAACTGAAAATGTCCCCAATTATCTTTATAATAAGCATCATCCCCGCAACTGATTATTGAAGTTTCAACCGCCGCAATTCTCTATCTGTTTACCTAGCTACCGATTCTACTCTATCTTATTTACTTTTCCTGTCTTTAGTTAATTAGTTAATTAAAATAGAAAACCCCCAAAACCTACCTATCCGCACAAAACTCATCCTAAAAGCGAAACTCTATCTTTGGCATCACTTCGTTTCAATTCGCTCCGATTTAAGAACGACCTCGAGTTATACTTACTGCTTACTCACCCTGAGTGATAGGTAGTACTTATAAATTGAGTCCCCAGCTCTTTATAAATTTAAAACTCAACCGACGCGCGCTCCGACGGACGGTCCGACGACGGGGTGAGAACCTCGACTGACCGTTTGGGCGCCGTCAAGTTTTTGGCGCCGCTGCCGGGGATCGTAGAGCGTTACGATTCTGAAGCCGCCTTAGATAGAATAAGCAATTAGGAGATCCTTTTCGTATAGGTTGTCCTTAACCTATTCGAAAGTTACTTTTCTTAGAATAAATTAACTTAGTTTAAAATAAAATGAAAAATCCAAAAATATCTTTCTACGATTCGCCGCCTTCCTGTCCCATTTCTCTATCCGCCTCCAAGACGACTGAAGAAATGACGGCTATGGACGATGCTGAGTTCTTCAACCACTTGGAACCAGAGTTGAAATCCGACTTTCACTCATGACCGGAAGAAGCCTCCGCTAGCCCAGACAACGATTCTAGAACCTTAGGGAAATTCTTAGATCTTGACTTAGGAACCTATAAATCTCAACAGAAGATCTCAACTTCTGCTTCTAGCATTCCAAGCTATCAGGTTTTACCTGTGCCCGAGATTAAATATTCCTTAGAAAATATCCATAGATTCCTTGATTTTGCTGATAATATTCCTGAAAACACTCAATCCTTTCATTCCTCATCTAATGAAGAACGAATCCCCATAAGGAATGAGGATATTCATGAACATCTTCCAAAATCACCAATTTTTGAACCTTCATACACCATCTATCGTGTTGTTGATAAGGAGATACCGAAAGATTCAGAAGGTAATGAAATCCGATACGTTGGTTATTCTTTTGACCCTGATAAGAGGTTAGGTGTGTGTAGCATTTGCTTTACACTTAAATATATCTGATTTTCCTTACTCAGTCGAGCAAAGAAAAACCATCTTAAGGATTGACATAGTCGTAGGTGTTCTCCACTGTCTTCCGATCCAAAAGGAAGATGGTATCTTCACTCGATATCGAGAGCAAGAGCGAAAGCTATTATCAGAAATAGATCGCCTCATGGATCTATTTGGTTGCACCGATTATCCATCAGGTTCACAAACCATGATTAATCGTTATGTTGCAGCAATGATAAAAGAGCTTAAGCTATTAACTTCTAAAGATCCTGCGATCACTCTCGTAATTTCTGGAAAAATTCCATTCTTCGTAGATCCCGCCGCTTATATAATCACCAAGTTGCAAGAAATATTTCCTGGAGCAGACGACGACAAGATAGAAGCCGTTTTCTTTGCCGAAAGAAAAGATATTCACGTTAAACTCGCTTCGTTGTTCGATCAATCCAAATTCCCTTTTACCGTTTCTCAAAAATCTTTAATTTGGGATTTCACCATTGCAGTGCAAACTACAAATGGAGATCCCGACTCAAAAGAGGAACTTAGGTTTCAGAGAATTTTAGGAAATCTTCTTCACTATCTTAATAATATAGACCGCGGTCTGCGAATAGGAATTTCAAGTAAAAAGAATGATAAAAGGAATTTAATAAGTTTGTTAACAATCTGCTAGAATTAGGCCAGAAAGAATGTAGAATTCTCAGCGAATTCGAAAATTTTTCATTACGCCCTGCCAAGCTAGTTGATTATGTCGTTAACATTCTAAACTGTGATTTTATTCCTCGCTATACTTCAAGATTGCTTTCAAGCAATCCTCTTTAAATGGATTTGGAACAATAGTCGAGCTACAGACTTGAAACAAGCGCTTTTTGGGAGGCAACCCAAATGTTTAATTAGGTCTTTAAAATAATTTTCTTAGGTTAAAAATAAGTTAGTTTAATTTGTTTTAGAAAAATAGAAAAAGAAAACCTTTTTTAAAATCTTTGTCTCCGCAAAATCTGCGCAGTTTCTAAAAACTTGAAAATCTTAAATCAAAATATTTTACAAAGTTTAAACTGCTTAGATTTTAAAGAGTCAAAATTTTAAACCAAAAATATTTTTTATTTTTATCTAGTTAAGTAGTTTTCCTTGCATTTTAATAAAACAATCTTTTGTTACGCACAGTCAAATACCAAATTTTAAACTTTTGCTAAGATATTTGACTAAGGTTTTTAATTACCCATAATACCTAGTAATTACATTTTAAAGGTTATTTATGCACAAATGGTAAAAAGGAGAAGTAAATAAAAAGGGGTAAAATATGGTCAAACAAAGTCAAAACCACAAAAACATTTCCTTCCCCCTCTTCCCCCTCCTTGGCCGCGGCTCCCATCTCCCCACCCCAAACCCACCATTTTCCACCATTGTTAACCAAACCAAGCTTCAAACCTTCATCTCTAGGTCACTTTTATATCATCTAACATCATTGCATCTTCATTAAGGTAAGATCCAAGCTTAAAATACCAAAATTCTCTAACTTTGTTAACTTAGGGTTTCAAGTTAGTTTTTGATGATTAGTGCTTTACATTGCGAAATTGAGCTTTGATTCTTGCTTAGTGATGATATAGGATGATGTAGGAACTAGCATTAGTTCTTAGATTGAAGCAATTTGATGTTTGACTTTGGAAGTTGACTATATTTGACTTTTGTGACTAGTAAACCCATTTTGGCCAATTAATGATTAAATTGCTTATGATAAGTTGTTTGTTGATTGATCAATGCTAAATAAGATTAATGTAGCTTATTCATTTGCTTCATTTGTGGTTAAATGCGTAATATGGTCAAGTTAGCAAATTAAAGTAAGCATGAAGAGTTGACTTTTGTTGAAACGTCACCATTTTGAAATAAAACCTTTGATAAAATGATGTTTTAATTTAAGTAGATGCTAATGCCTTGCTTTGATTTGCTAATGTAAGTTAGTATTATGATAGATTTGGCAAATGACAAAAAGGAAACCTTGCTTTGGTAATGTTGACTTTAAAAGTCAAAATGCTTAATCTTTAGTAATACTAGTAACCATTCTAGTTAAAAAGTCATGGTGGTGTTGTAAAATTGTATCTTTGAAAGTGTTATGGTAAATCTTAAATGGATACTACATTTTCCTTAATTAACTACTTTTAAAAAAAATTCAAAAATAGTATCTACTTAAAAGAATACCATAATTACCTAAAAGATACAATCAAGTAACACATTTGTCAATTAAAGAAGCTTTGTTGCGATACTTGCATGATATGGTCAAAATTGCTATACACTTGTTTAAATATCATGGTTTGTTTGCATACGGTAATAGGTTATACTTGCCATAATAAGGTAATTACATGATTAAGGTTTAAATTCTTTATCATACATGCTTGTTATGGTCAAATCAGTCTTTGACTTGTCTTGTAGGAATCATTAAGACCTAATAGCCTATTATTGTAAACCAAAGTTTCTTGTGGTGATTGAAAATTGAGTTTGGTGGTATTATTAGCTATTACAGGTTTTGGGACTGCTCATATTCTAAAGCCCACATTTCAAATTTTTATTCAAAATTGGGAATATGATTTAGTCAAATAACTTGTGATTATTCCTGGTAATTCACTATGTTCTTGTTTTCTCTTATTTTTCAGATGACTGATCTTCCCCGGTATATCAGAAAATCCATCAAGGACCCAGAGAAACGGGAAAGGTATCAGACATGGCTAACACATCAGTTGGGAGAGAATAGGTACTTAGTGTGGGAGGATTTGGAGCAAATCGGTTTAAAGGTAGGGTTTGAAAATTTGATAGTATTTAAGGAAGGGAAGCGACATCTGCGCGCATGGAAGAATCTATTTGAGATTAAAGAAAATGTTTATCAAGAGTTAGTTGCTGAGTTTATGGTAACATTCCAGTTCGACAAAACGATTGATAAGCTAAATGATGACCGAATGATTAGGATCAACTTCATGGGAAATCCTCACCACATGTCATTAGCAACCTTTGCCAGACATCTTGAATTGTACACTGAGTATCAAGTTACCACTCCTTTCTTCCTGAAGGCAAACACTGAGGTAAAACAGCGAGACCACACTGCTATTTGGCAAGAATTGACTGGAAATCAGTTCCAGTCCAATGTCAAGGCCACTTCCTTTCTTGATAAGCACTACCAAGTTCTCCACAACCTCATCGCTTGCAGCATTCGAGGAAAGAGGAAGACTAAAGGAGCTGTAGGGGTAAAGGACTTGCAGATCATTAAGAGCATTATAGAGCAGGAACACATTAATGTTGCCTATTTGGTTGCTGATAGAATCCTTACTGAGTCGGGTTACACCGAGTCAGAGTTTGCATATATGGGAGCGATAATCACTAAGTTAGTTAGGAGAATGGGGCTGTTGACTGAGGAGGTGATTGGTAACCTGACACCAGTAGCAAACAGGGTATCTAAGCCATATGACATTAACTATATGGTTAGGGTTTGGTTGCTAGAAAAACATGCTGATGGGCAGATAAGATGGAAGGATAGTGATATCATTCCGGGAGTTCGAATGAGGCCCCCGAGGAGCAAGAGTGTTAGGTTTGAGTTCGATGACAGCACGGTCCACCGACAGCCTAGGACCGCTGTTGCTCATGAGCGAGAGGAAGGTGAGACAGCCGCTGCTGAGGCTCAAAGTCCACTAATACCGCCTATTCGAGAGTTTGGTTGGGGAGATCCGGTATCATCCGAGCTCATGTACGGTATATTGGGTATGCTTAACTCACATTACACACAGGACACATATTTAGCTACTGAGTTTGGATTCCCACAACCTACACGTCCTACATGGGTATGCGGCCCACGACCACCCAACTACCACACCATGCCACTACATCCATTTGCCATGATGCCACCCACTACCACCGTTCCCTACACCTCCATACCACCCACATCCTCCACTCGCACTGTGCACATGGAGATTCCTCGAGCCCGCCGTACCAGGACTACTCCTGCGGCTGAGCCGGTTTTCTCTGTGCACACTGCGACACCACATGAGCCGCATATCCCACATATTGGACAGCCATCTTCCCGTACCATGACCCGTCCGAGACCAGCTGAGTCAGCCACATCAGACACATCTTCAGAGACAGACTCACCTCAGTCAGATTTCAGACAGGACATGCAGGTTGATGACCAGGTACCGGTGCAGACTGACTATCTGCCTGATATGACTACTGCTACTGTTGTGCCCACTTTTTCAGGATTCACAGGGATGCTTCAAAGCAACCCAGTGCCTTCTGCCGAGCTTCCACCGTACCCGATGCATGGTGCTTCCTTAGGATCATATGAGGTTGCAGAGATGGGACTAGATCCCAACTTCCATTTGTACCCGATCCAGCCACCAACATCCGGCAGGCAACGCAGTTCATCTTCAGCATCAGTCTCCCGCAGGTTATCCAGTGGACAGCACTCTGCCTCCCGTCATGCACCTTACAACTCCATGCCACCTCCAGCTCACGGACCACCATCCGACCAGGATCCTTCTCATCCTTGATCTTATCAGATTTTATTGTCATTTGTGTTGGATAACTGCATCACTTATTATTATTATTACTAATATTTGGGATTACTGTATTTGACTGTTGCTGCTTGAACTATTTGGGTTCCAACCTGTAATCTGGTTGGACCCATCTATCTATCCTATGTTATCGTTTATCTATCATTTACTTATTTTATGCTTTTATTAGTTAGTTTTTAGATTACTTGCAATAAAAGAGAGAGTAAAAAGTATGAAAGTTCCCCAAGAAAAAACTGAGATGACGCACGAATCACGCAAAGATCCTGACACAAGCTGATCGACCTACACATTCGAATCAGAATCTTCATTCACACATCTCAGTCCTTTCTAGGGGAGTTTTTCTTTTCCATTCCTTAGTGATTTTCCATCATCATCTATAACTCGCCGTTATGCCATCATGCTTAAATTCTAAGTGTGGGATTCTAAATCCCACACAAATCAAATCAACTTAGAAATAGGGTTCCAAAATATTTTCAAACTCTAAGTGTGGGATTCCTTCACAAGAATTTTAAACTTAGTTTGAGAACATTAGGGACAATGTTCCTCTAAGTGTGGGATACACGGTATGTTATACCGTATTCTTTGACTTTGATTGCTTGTCCAAAGTATAACTTTCCAAACATAAGCTTAACTTCGACAGTGGAGATGCCACTCATTCAGTTAGCTTAAACTTTTTCCTAAAAACCTCATTCTTGCTAAAATTTTAGAAAACATTTTCCTAAAAACTTCATTCTTGCTAAAATTTTAGAAAACATTTTTTTCAAAATCATAAGCTTAACTTCGACAGTGGAGACACCACTCATTCAGTTAGCTTAATTTTCATAAAAACTCATTTTTGCTAAAAAATTTAAAATTTTCTTGACTCTAAATAATCTTGAGAAAAAATAAATTTTTCAGAAATTAATTAAACTGCTTTGGAAAGTAAAATAAGTTAAGATACGATCTCCTTAAAAATGGAATGTTAATCTAAGAGCATCGCACGGCTAGGCACATACAACCCTATTGCAGTGAGGTATTTGAGCCTAATAAAAGCATTCATCTTTAATGCTTCACTTTTTCATTTGATGTGTGTGCCGATGCATGTGCTTTAAGTTAGAACTTGCTCTTGGTATACGCTTCGAGACCACACCAATGGGCACCGTACGCGGTGAAGTTGCAGTCAAAGGACCTTGACATTCCTTAGGATATAAACCCGTTTCATCATATCTCTTCAAGCCCAAAACCCTTCCAACACTCACTTTTAGTGTTGATGATCCGCCTAGAAAACCCTGTCGAGCCTTAGCTTATTCGTTTCTTTCAAAACCCAGAAATTTAAACCCACTTATTCCACACCCACCAAAAATCTTATCTTAGAAATTTAAACTTGTGGGAAATGTTATTTTAATTATCCTTTTTGCTTTCACTCCAAATCACAAATACTGGTGTTTACTCAAAACTTTTTCGTGTGCGTTCCCCTGATAAAAATCAAGAGTTGAAAAAGTTTATGGTGTGAAAAATTGACACCAAGTAAATGCAAAGTCATCAGAAGGATGAAAAAGATGAAAGAAAGAAAAGGATTTCAAAAAGGGCAAAAGAAAGAAACAAAATAAAAATCCCTAGAAAAGTCCAAAAATAGAAGCAAAAGAAAAGAAAAGAAAATAGAATAAAGCTAAGTGCTTCGAATCTCTCGAAAAATTCCTGTTCTTATAAAAGATATAAACTCCCCCGAGTATTTTTCAAAAAGATAGAAGTCAAAATAGCTATCTTCTTCTCTTGCCATTTATCCGTTTCCGTTTTCATTAAAAAGGTGTTTAAAGTAATGTTTTCCCAAAAAGTTTAGAATTCTCAAAGATAAGCAAACCCCCTATTTTAAACCAAAAACTCCCACTCAACCCTCACCAACCACTACAACCCATTTCGAATGTCCTGGGATGATTAGCACCGTCCTCATTGAAGTGGTGGAGATCCGATTCTTGATCAAGCCTATGATGAGAAGCAATGCATGACTGGCTTTATGAGCGATTTCGTTTGATTAGAATGATAGGAAACCCGATACACTATGAGTGAATTGAGTGACCACCTTTGTGAGATCGCCTAGTCATGTACAATATCCATCGAGAATTGTGAAAGTATGCCAAGGTTGACATTTCAGGATTAAGGGAGGGTTATCTTAATGATGCTTGCTTTCTAAAAAGGTTTTCTTGGTCTCTGACTAAGTAAAAATCTCAGGTTATTTCTTGTCAAAACCCAAAAACCGATTTTTTCAAACCTTTATAGCAGGTGAGAATTTTAAAGTTTGCTTGAGGACAAGCAAAAGTCTAAGTGTGGGATATTTGATAACACGTAAAAAGTCATGTTTTTACGTACGTTATCTTCCACATTTTAGGCACAAAGTTAACAAAAACATACTTAAAAGGACATTATTCATAAAGTTTTGTTAACTAAGTCAAAACGGAGTCGATGTTTGAAAAATCACTAAAAATGGCATGAAAAACATAAGAAACCGGGCAAAACTGCTTTATCACACCACCGTTCACTCATTTCAATGCACTTTAAGCTACGCTCCGAGTTATGACCTCTAACTTATGTCATTCTCTTCGTTAGGAAAATACGAACGCGTGGGTATAAAGAACGCTCAAAACGGATAAACGACGAAGAAGTTACGCCCGAACGAAGAAACAGGAAACCGAGAGGCCAGGATACGGCTGAACCAGGCCGTATACGGCTGGACCTAGACCGTATACGGTCTGTGCAGGCCGTATACGGCCTGTTCCCACCCGTATACGGCCCAGTTTGCCCGTATTCACCCTGTGCACAGCCGTATACGGTCCAGTTTGCCCGTATTCACCCTAACTCAGCCGTATCGTGTGTTTGGGCGATAAAAATCTGATTTTTATTTGCCCTTGCGATACGGTTGTGCATTTTGTGGTTTGGATACGGTCTATGGATACGGTTGTGCGTTCTCTATAAATACTAGCCTCATTTCATCATTTCAACACACTTCATCCAATCCAAGACATCACACATACTTCAATTCTTCGTTTTCTTATATTTTTATATTTTTAGTCTCTCTCTAGAATAGTTTAGATAGTTTCTCTCTCTAGAGTTTCTCTCTCTAGAGAGAGAGAGTTAGATAGGTAGTTGGTTAGCAGTAGAGAGAGAAAAGCTGGTATTGTAATCACGGTGTAATAAGAAGCATTCTTGGTGCGAGACTCTGCCTTTTCTTTTCAGCTGTTACTCTGCTCAATTTTAATGGTGATATCTCTCTTTTCATACTTATACTATGTCCGAATTATTTCTGCCTGTTTGTATAATGTATGTTACTATTATTGCCATGTTTGTTGAGTAGTGTGCTGTTGCGGTTGTTGAAATGTAGATAGTTAGAAGTAGGGATGATGTTGAATTAATCTTTAAATCTATATAATTGGGAATTGTTATATTTGTTATGTCTAAACTTATCATGCATCTAGACCTAGCTATGGATCACCCTTTCCAGTCCTTCGCGTGACTACTACTTTAGGCTTAGAACCTGATCAACTCTAGGTACAGTAGGAAGTTATCTGTGTTATAGTAAAGAAGCCGTGTTTGTCACTGTAATTCGGCTGAAATACTGAGTATAGCTTTGGAAACACCACTGGTGGAGTACAACGTGGAAGCTCCGGAAAAAGCCGTCTGTGCCGACACTGTGGATTACCTAGAAACCCTAGAATATGGCCTAGAAACCAATATAGCTGTGGAAGTGCACAGTACACCGTCAGGCTACCCCTGTAACTGAAGCTATGGAAATACTTCGATAGTATACACCGTATATGTACCTAGGGATGAAAAGCTGTGGAAATATCATAGTACACCGTAAGTACATCCTCGGTTACACGAATCTGTGGAATTATCTAAGTGCGATACATCGTAAACGGTTCCTAGGTTAGTACACTGTGGAAGAAGTATGCATTGTACCCCGCTGGTGTTCCTAGGGCTGAATGACTGATTGTAAAGGAGAGGCTAGATCATGACAGAAGTAGTTGAACTAATAAAACGTAAAGAATGAGTCTGGAGATGAAAGTCAAGCCCAGCAGTGGTTCGGAGTTCTTAAAACCCCCAGACTCTACAAAACTGATAGTTTAGGATAACAAGTTAATAATCTGAACATGTTTAGGAAATGGCATTTACATTTAGGTGTTAAGAACGGTCAGAATAACCCAAGTGGCAGTCTGTTACCTTATTCCTGCACCCTTGAAGGGTCACTTGTCCAAAAAGACAGTGTGGGGGGTTGAGCAGCCTGTTCTGATCAGAATCACGATAGCCTAGGTCTCGTGACATACTAATTCTGGTACTTAACCAGAATGAGTAGGGTCCTAGTGTTTACACCCATAATGAATCTGTTTATTAACTGAAAATGTCCCCAATTATCTTTATAATAAGCATCATCCCCGCAACTGATTATTGAAGTTTCAACCGCCGCAATTCTCTATCTGTTTACCTAGCTACCGATTCTACTCTATCTTATTTACTTTTCCTGTCTTTAGTTAATTAGTTAATTAAAATAGAAAACCCCCAAAACCTACCTATCCGCACAAAACTCATCCTAAAAGCGAAACTCTATCTTTGGCATCACTTCGTTTCAATTCGCTCCGATTTAAGAACGACCTCGAGTTATACTTACTGCTTACTCACCCTGAGTGATAGGTAGTACTTATAAATTGAGTCCCCAGCTCTTTATAAATTTAAAACTCAACCGACGCGCGCTCCGACGGACGGTCCGATGACGGGGTGAGAACCTCGACTGACCGTTTGGGCGCCGTCAGGGTTCATCACCTTTGACACAGTCAGTGATGGTTGATTTTACAACTTGTTGTGTGGTTATTGAAGCGGCACAACGTAAACCTTTCAAATATGGTGCTAAGTGTGCAGATCTTGGATATGATTTATTCCTTTCTCGTTCTCGTCACTCGGGGAACTAGAGAAAGACGTGGTTGACTTACTGAAACGTATTCGAAAGCTTTCCTTGACTCAAGACATTGGTGCACGGACTTCCTTTCATATATTTAATAGGATTAGTTTTGCCATAGCCAAGGGGGTTGAGGCCCAAATAGTATCTCGACTCCCATCTAATTACTTGTAAAAACTTTTTTCTCTTAAATAATAATAATAATAATAATAATAATAATAATAATAATAATAATAATAATAATAATAATAATAATAATAATAATAATAATAATAATAATAATAATAATAATAATCTATCTTATATATTAAAAGTAAAATCTTGAAAGAATATTAGCCATTAGATTGAGATCAATAATTAAGATCCAACCACTAATTAATTTAATGACATCATTAATTCTATTTTTATGTGATTAAAAGACTACTATACCCTTCTATATTTACAACATACACCCTTCAATATTTACAATATAAATCATCTATTTTTTCTTTAATTCTAAATAATACTCAAAATATTTTATTAAAATTTTAATTTAATAACTATTTTATTATTTCTTTCATAATTTAAGCTATTTCTAAAATCTTTTTTATTTTAAAATTTCTGCAAAAACCCTCCAACAAGTTATTTTCAATTCTAAAAAAATGAATTCTTTTATCAATTTCTAATATACAATGTTTGGATTATGGATGCTAACGGTTCAGTTTCCGGCGGGTTTTAGTATATCCGTACACATAATGGTTTAGAATATTCATACTGATAGTCGACTCAATACCCGTTGGGTACTCAATTAGTATTACCCATCGATCTTTCATATTTATTCACGGGTTTCGGTTATCCCCATGTATGTAACTTTGCGGAAAAAAATAGTTATTGAAAATACAAGACAAATTTAAAATGCGAAGAAAAAACTATACCGAGTTACAAGATTTGAAATCTTAAAGCTAACAATTTAACTTTTTTATTAACTAATAAAAAGTTTCGGTACATAATATAGTATATAGTATTATTATTAAAGAACGATACAAATACAGAAAAAGTAAGTGGTATTATGCACAATATTATCAATAATTGATTAATTAATTTACTCTTTGGTCATTAATTTCTCTATATCTCGATTTACATCTCTAAAATAATTTATCATTTAATTTTCTAAGCCTATGTTAACGTCATTCGTGTCAGTAGAGTTTGCATTTGAGTTGTCATGTTTTGTCATTTTTCATCAAAGTTAAAAAGACAAAGTAGATGCATTATAGGTTATTGATTTAAATTACAAAGAGTAACTTAGATTGACGAAAACCATTAATGCATTGCAAATAGCGTTATTTTTTAGATCCAAAATAGTATTTACTTGCTGAACCGATAAATTTGCTTATTTGAAAAAACATATCCATACAATTTTAAATAAATAGTATCAATAAATATTAATACAAATAACAAGGTGATATCATACACAATATTATCCCTATTAATTTATTTATTTATTTTGATTCATTAATCCAAAATCTATCACAATTCAAATATTTAATATATTTTTTATTTAAAATTAAAAAATATAAACTGATGTACCGTACACCAACACCAAAAAACTTATTACATCCATATTAAGACATATCATAAAGTCAACCCGTAAATTTTACGAGTCTTAGACTAATAATAATAATAATAAATTAATAATAATAATAATAATAATAATAATTTAATAATAATAATGATAAGCATCATCGTATCATCATATTAGTATATTATTAATTATTATTATCAATAAAACATATTCTTCCTACCAAATTTATTTGTCATAAGAATATATATATATAATTATTTCATATGATTGTATTTTTGTATAATAAGATAATTTTACATTTACTTTTTATTCATCTTTATTTTATATATATATATATATATATATATATATATATATATATTATGAATAATATAGAAAGTTTAGTTAATTATATCCTTTCACTTGATTAAAAGAATGTAGACTTTAAATACAGGGCGAAGGGAGTATATCATCTCCTAATTTTCCTTGCTCCCCTCCCCAGCCCCACTCCATCCAAAAGAAAGTAGTATAAAAATAAACCAATCCCTCCTCATTTGTTCATTCACTAATTCATTCATTTTCAATATCCATCTTTCTCCTTATCTTCAAACCTCCCATTGCATTTTTCTTTTTGAACTTCTAGTTTCATTCACAATTAGATAGCATGTAATTTATATATTCATTCCCTTCTTCTGGTTATACCCTCTCTATCTCTTTCATACACGTATATCACATCACTTAGCATTAAAACTTTCAAGAAATAACAATGAAATATGATCAGAATGAGAGTTTACTATGCCAAGATCATAACAAAGGAGTGAAACACTTGTATGAAATGGGCATTACCAAAGTTCCGAA
Source organism: Pseudognaphalium luteoalbum (assembly GCA_963422505.1). Lineage (NCBI taxonomy): Eukaryota > Viridiplantae > Streptophyta > Magnoliopsida > Asterales > Asteraceae > Pseudognaphalium > Pseudognaphalium luteoalbum. The sequence goes on from OY730192.1 coordinate 4,341,557, forward strand.
AAAGTATATTCTCCCGGCCGTTGAACGTCCCAAAGGGTTTCCTATAATTAGCAAGAAACCCTACGGAAACACCAACGTTAAGCTACCCATCATTGATTTTGCACAATTGCATGGGCCAAACCATGCTCAAGTCATCGCAACATTAGGTCATGCATGCGAGAATTATGGGTTCTTTCAGGTTAGTCCAATATATAACAACTCCATTTGACGTCACAAAGTCCAACAACTAATTACATGTAATTTTTATTGTTTTGTGTTTGTAATTTCTAGCATCTTATATAGTTGCTAATGTTTTTGTATAGAAGTTTTAATTTCCGTTCCAAAAAACATAACAAAAAAGTCCGCTCATCTAGCTGTGTAGGGGTGTCGGAAGTGCACAACGTACATATGTGTGCTACTATATATACCACTACACCTCTATGCGTGTTAAATCTATATTGTTTTTATAATGAGCTCAATCCAATGAAATGTTTCACGTTCACTTATTGTAGCTCATAAACCATGGGATATCAAGTGATGTAATAAGCAAAATGGAAGAGGTGAGTAAAAGGTTCTTTGAGCTACCTTTGGAAGAAAGAGAGAAATACATGTCTACAGACATTCAGTCGCTAGTTCGATATGGAACTAGTTACAACCAAAACAACGATAGAGTCTTTTCCTGGAGAGATTTTCTGAAACTGGTTTGCCATGAAGATGCTCTTTCTCATTGGCCTTCTTCTCCCTCGGATTTTAGGTAAATTCTAAATATAACTTTCAAATTTAATCAAAAAATGTTTTGTAACTATGTACTACGCAGACTCGGAGCTCGAAATTAGATGACCTGGTGCCACGATAAAAAGAGACCCCTTTAAATACATTTTTTTATATATACATCACATAAAAAGCTGACCGATCATCTTAGATTTGAAGCCTATATTTTAATTTTGGGCATTTTTATGATATAGCTAATATGATAGGCCAAACTTTTTGAATTTGCATTCTTAAGAAATATGAGCTTGAAAATGAACCTACATATATGAATTATACATAAAATTTGGAGGCCTAATAGAAATGAGGATCCTATGCGGTCGCCCATACGGCACTCATTCATCTCCGAGCCTGGTACTACGTACTATGCACACATGTTGATATCCCAAGAAATGTATATACTTAGATAGTTGATAATCACATACATAACACTATAATGGTATATTACTATGACGATATAGAACTGAAAGTTTGAAACATACATACTAGACAATTTACAACTGTTGCTAGGATTTTTGTTAAACGTACATATATATAATTTTTTTTGAAGTTTTGCTATAGCTCAAATAAAACATAATTAGACTTAACAACGTTACGTACTTAATTAGTATCTTGGTTAATTTATGTCGAGTTAGCGAATCTTATATGTCTAATATAAGTCGTAATTGGCTTCTTTGACGTACAAGCGAATATATATATTTCTGTCATTTTTGGTTTCAATCAACACTAATATATATCTAAAATGACACATTTGAAGCCATGCATAGACCTTAAAAATATATGGGCGGTTTTGTTGTTATTAGCTGTGTTAATTGTGACATCAAATGTGATAGTTTAATGTTGAATATATATGATGATATATGATAAACTTTATTATAGACATATATATAGTTGTTAATTTGTTGCAAAACGACACATATATATGAGATGTACGCACATTACCCGCTTCAGAGATGTTTGTCTTAATAAGTTAGTACGGCCTTTAATTATCACCACATCATAGTATCACCCCAAATAATAAAACAACTATGGAAACATATAACGGCCTTTCATTTATAGTCAAACTTATTATAATTGTTTTTTAATCACATTAAACACGACAACGATTCGTTACTCAAAGGTTTGATTTGCTACATAGATACTTCCATGCTTCAATCATATCATCATATATTATATAATAATAATAATATTAATTACCAAGTACTACACTTGATTTATTTGTTCATACTTTTGCAGTTTGCTATGGAATATATATATAGACCATAATCAACATGTTGATTTTTTTTTTCGTTTTAATCTTAACAGAAATATAGGAGTCGAATATGCTAGAGACACAAAATCCCTATTCCAATTACTAATGGGAGCCATCCTCGAAAGCCTTGGATTACGACGAAAAAACAACAATGTGGCAAAATCTGATCAAGAATCCGACGACAAAGACAAAGATTACAACGAGATAACAAAAAGTTTGGAGGATGGAAGTCAAGTATTGGTCGTTAATTGCTACCCACCATGCCCTGAGCCTGAACTCACACTTGGAATGCCGCCACACTCGGATTATGGTTTCCTAACGCTCCTATTACAAGATGAGGTCGAAGGCCTTCAATTACTTGTAAAAGATCGCTGGGTAACGATTCAGCCTCATCCGCAGTCTTTCGTTGTAAACGTTGGCGATCACTTGGAGGTAATTAACTAGCTAGCTACTTGCTTTATGGTGATTACGCACATGCATCCATTAGTCGTACGTGATACTAATACGTTATTGAGTTTCTAGAGTATCTTAATTGGTTGACTTTCAAATTTCAATACCAAAAATATACAACAACTAGTTCATATATAAGAGAGTTTTTTTCCCCCACAAAAGCAATTACGTATGCATTATGATGGATATTCATTAATTCAACCAATTTTGATCATATTAGTTGACTTTCTTAGCATTTTATTATTAAAGTCAAATATATATGCAAGTCATCTTCAATTTCAAGAGTGATGTAATTACATGTAATATCACATAAACATCGTCGTAGTATTTAAATTAAATATTAAAAAATATAAGAAACGAAAAGTAGTGGTAAATCCATAGAAGAGTAACTTGCACGCTTTAAGAAACTTTTTAGATGATGATGATAATAATAATAATAATAATAATAATAATAATAATAATAATAATAATAATAATAATAATAATAATAATAATCTCTCTATATTAATAAAACAAAACTTTGTAAACTTAGTTTGGGAGACGGTCATACGGGTCTAAAATCTAATAATATTAAGAAGAAGAAGAAAATCGTAATTTAACGAATTCCTAACATGGATTTTGTATGGCTAGTATAAACTATATAAAGTCAACACAAAGACCCAATAAACCACATCAAATTGAAAAACGTTATTGCTGTTTAGTTGTTGCAAATAAATATTACTCCGTAGTATTTAGAAAACATCATTTCATTGTCATCCATATATATGTACTTATATTATATTTTGAAGCTAATTGAAATTATTACTAATTTGTAGATATTTAGCAATGGAAGGTACAAGAGCGTGATGCACAGGGTACTAGTGAATTCTACGAAACCTCGATTATCAGTCGCATCTTTGCATAGTCTACCATTCTCGACAGTGGTTAGACCGTCCCCCCAACTAATAAACGACGAAAATCCTAGACGATACAAGGACACCGATTTTGCAGCATTTGTTCAATATATTAAATCTTGTGACTCGAAGCACAAAAATTTTCTCGAGTCTAGGAAGTTGACTCACATTTGTTCCTAGAAAAAGTTCCAGATCGAGTAACCGTATCGAAGTATATTCGCTAATTAAATAATAATACACCGAATGAATAGTCGATATTTTATAAAGTTTTGTGATATATAGTTAAATCCAATTTTTTCGAACGCTTATATCAGTTGTATAATATGGGTGGTTCCTACTTCCTACTTAGTAAACTGTGTGTACCCACGAGACTGTGATTTGATACAAGCTGATTGTCACAGCTTAGAGAAAAGATGTTGAAAAACTAACATTTTTCAAAAACATAGTTTAGGGCTTTAGGCCCAACCAGGATTAAAGATTTGGAGCGGAGTTGGGCTAAAGTGAATATTAACAGGCTCAAATAGATTTGGGTTGTGATTCAAATGTCACCTGAAATTGGGAGTTCGGTTCAAAGGCGTTTCTTTTTCTATTTTTTTCCCCCTCATCGAGTAAGGAATTGAGAATATGTCCGTGTAAATATATAATGCCTGTTTCGGATAGGTCTTTGATAAACAATAATTGTTTGTTATTTTGTTTAATGTGTCGAATAAGGTATTGAATAACTACAAATTACCAATTTTCCTTTACATTAGCCAGTTGAAAGATAGTTATTTTAAATGTTTAGAAAAGTCATGAATTAATATATCTTCATGATTAATATTATTAAAATACATCTTATCTATTAAATCGGAAAACAAACACCCCTATATGATTCACTCTTTCAAGTTCCATACTATTAGCTCATTAAATCCAAAACAAACAAAGCATCATTGTTGCATATTGAATGTGTGTTTTTGATTATATATTATTTGTTTGGGTCAACGGTCAACCCATAGCTGTCACATTTTACCAATTTCAGGACCCATCCTCCATACAAATCAAACCCACATTATTTATTTGTATTACTACATACATATTTTTCCTCCCAGAAACACCTTATAAGTGCAGTCCATACAAAATATATAAAATCAAAGCCCATCTTATTGTCTAGGATAAAACTAACGGATACAATGATGTAAGACTATACAAATTTACGCTATGCACGATTAATGCATATGTTTCTGTTTGAATTTCAAAATAATTTAAGAAGCAAATAAAAGATTAAATCATACTAGTACTAGTATTTGGCAACAAGGGATCAGATGGCATTTGTTTTGTCCCTTTTAAGCCTGCTACAATCCAGTAAATAATCCCAGATGAAAAAAACCCAAAAAACCAAGCATTGTTGTAGACCATCACTAATAACTCCGGAATCGAATTCAAGATTCCAATCTTCTCCAAGAACCCGGGAATCACCGGTATGATCCCAATCACCATAGCTGCAATGGCTCCCAAATTGTACCCGTTATAGTAATAGTAATTCCCAGCAGGATTCAATGTGTACAAATCATTAACTTGAAGATTTCGGCTCTTAACGAGATAATAATCAGCCAATATGATTCCTGAAATTGGGCCCATTAACGCTGAATACCCAACAAGCCAAGTGTACACAAAACTTTCACTAGATTGGAGTAGTCTCCATGGTTGAAATGCAATTCCAAGCAATGCGGTTAATAACGCACCACGTTGGAAATTAAAAACCGACGGGCTTAGGTTCACGAGAGCATTCGCGGGAGCTACAACGTTGGCTGCAATGTTGGTCGTTATCGTAGCGAGTGTGATTCCTAGAATTGAAAGAATCATGGTTCCAACCCCGCCGATTGCACCTAATAATACAATTGGGTTGGAAATCACACGCCCGAAAATCACTTGGGTTGATGCGGTAACAGCTAAACCAACAAATGTGAACAACCCCATTAAAACTGGTAGCCCGGCCTGACCCATGATTTGGGCCTTTTGGCTTTCTGCGTAGCGTGTGAAATCCGGGATGTTGAGCGCTAATGTGGCCCAAAAGCTTACGTTCGCGGTTAACGAAGGAAAGAAAAGTGACCAAAATTCGGACGACGAGAGACGAGAAGACATCGAAAGAATTTGACCGAGCCCGCCCGCATTAACGTAAGCCCAAGTGAGTAAACATGAAGTGAGAATGATCAAAATTGGGGCAGAATATTTCTCAAGTTGTCTAATTCCATCCATTCCTTTGATCACAACAACTAATTGTGCAAACCAAAAGACTAAAAAACAAGCAAACTCAATTGGTGAAGTTCCTAGCCATGGAATGGAATTAGAAATGGTTGAATTTTTAATGGAATTCGGTAAAAGTAGAAAGATTGCTTCACCACCAATCCATGTCTCAATTCCATACCATCCACAAGCTACTAGTCCTCTAAGTAAAGTTGGAATATGTGCACCACGGATTCCGAAAGCCGATCTAGCCAAGACCGGAAACGGAATCCCATAGCGCGTCCCAGGATGACCCGTTAATCCCAATGCTATAACCGTGATTACATTCGCCGTAACCACGGTTAATATTCCTTGCCACCAAGACATGCCAAGGTCCACAAGGCTGCCAGCTAGGTAATAAGTTGGCACACCTACAACTAACCCGACCCATAAACTCGCCATTTCCCAGCCCGTATACGTTCTTTCGGATTCTTTCGTCGGAGCCAGATCATCGTTGATTAGTTTCGGATCGGGTTGGAAGTTGTCAGTAATGGAATTGGGTAGTGTGGATGCCATGGGTTTGAACAGAAGAGGTCTCTTGTGGTGTAAATGAAGTGGTTTGAAGGTTAAGGTGGTTGGAATTGTGTTGAGTGCATTGGAATTGGAATGGGAATGGGAAGCGAAAAGGGGAACGGAATTGGGGTTTGGGTTTGAGAGGACATGATGGAATTGGTGGTGGGGATGAGGATTGAGTTTGAAGCTCAAAGAGTTAGAAATCATGATTCCGGAGTATAAAGATTAAAAATGTAATGGATGTAATGGAATCAACAGTTTTGGACTTTTGGGATATGATTTGAGTGGTGGATGTGAATCGATATGATTCTGATTTTCTGATGCATCATGGTTTGTGATGGCATTTGAATAGAGACAAATTCTTGTTGTCGTGTTTGACTAATTTGTTACAGATATTCCAAGTTTCCAACTTCAAGACAATACTATATACTTTGTCAAAGTTAAATATAGAAAGTTAGAATTTTTCCGGTATTACATTCTCCATCTCAAAATAAATGTAGACATTAATATTCATATCTGTCTTAAAGTTATTGACTATATGCAAAAAACTAATTACTAAATCTCATTAAACCTTTTATTTTACCATCATTTTATTACTATAAATCAATTATTATCTTAGTAAATTCAGTTATTTATGCCTCAAATATAAAACGTTTCTTTAATTCTTAAAAGAATGATTGAAGATATAAGACACGTTAATACTTTTCATGTTTATTTAACTTTATGTATACTATTTCTTGAATGAGTAAAACTATATTACTCACATTTGAACGTATTTTTCAAATTTCATTATCTTTTAGAGAAATCAAACACTCATCGTTCCCTGGATAATGAAAAAAAGAAAAATAAAGAATTTTTTTCATAAGCAAGCGGAACCATAATCTCATAAATATTCTACTTGTTCGAATTAAATTTCTATATGAATATTTGATGAAACATGGCAACATATTTATTTAGATGAAATATGATACAAGTATGTACACAGTAAATATGAAATTTTTATTCATCGTATTCCATATTCCAATCACTTATACATTTTGCTTCAAATGTCACTTTAGATGCTATAAAAAAACGAGACGAATAACAAATTTTTGATATGATATATTAAATTTATCCGTAAAACTCTATACGTAACAAAAAAAAAAATTATTAACATGTTCTCTAACTATTTTTCTAAATTAAAAAGACAGTAGTTAGATCTTAAAGCAACCGTTGATTATTATTATTCATTATTCAATAATTAGTGTGTACGTCCAGCTTTTATTTCCTTAATTTTCTACTCCGTATTAATCAAAATCTAATTAATTATCTGTACAATTAAATATACAATATTTTAGGGTAAATGATTATTTATACCCGGCAAATATTGAATGTACAATATTTTAAATCAACTAGAGCAAATAATTGTACCAAATGATAATTTTATTGTTATTATTATTTTATATCATAATAATAATATATCATAATCATATGAAATTGTAATTATTGCACATAGATTATTCGAATAATTGAAATGTATTTTAATCAATTGGGCCATTATCAACAAGGTTTTGGGCCTTATCCCTTTTCCTGTTGGGTCTCTGTTGTGGATTTTAAACAATGCCTGGTGCCCCGCAGCCCCGGTGTCAACAAATTTTTAGACCTTAAATTCTTTACGAGAAAATGATGTGTACTGCATGTATTTGCGTCAGTTGCAATTTGCACCTCGTGTGGTCGATGGTTCATATGCTAATAGATATGTGTGTAACTTAAAGACCGTTTGTGCCTTTGCGGTCCAAGGTAACATATGAACTCTAGAGACGAACCTTTATTCATACATCACGTACACTTGTGCACAATCATTTTTATTCTTCGAAGTATGACAAATTTAGTGATGTGTACAATCACCACTTGACGAGAAAGGTATTATGATATGGGATCTGTATCCGATTACTTTACGATGACGTCTCTTTTTATGTAAGGGTTGCTCCTTTTAAGATCAATTGTAATACACATTATTAGCCATGTGCTTTCATGAGGAAGGACATGTTTATAAATCAAGTAAATTCATAGGTCGTGCAATAATGAACGGCTACTTAGATTATTTGAATCGCTAAGATTTTGATTCTTACATGTGCAACCATTAAGAATACTATTGTCTTAATATCCACATCAAAATTCTAAATGTAACCTTAAGATTTTAGACTTAAAAATAACCTTTTTATTATTTTATACGTAGTTTTCTAGTATCCTTATTTTGACAAGTGAAATAGCATGAACAATATTGACACCGTATAAGTTCCATAATAATAATACGGAGTAATGTCTAAGGTTATAGAATCATACGTATCATGTATATATATTCATGTACATTGTATACGTGTACGTTTTCATATACCATATCATATCACAAATTTTTATTAACACGGTTAAGGAAGAGTAATTAAGGTCAAATTCTCTTTTGTTACGTCTAAAAGTAAAGGGAGTGGGAAATGGAACCATCGTTGAAGACCAACAATGCATACCGGAGGACCACTCTCCGTCGGTGGTGTTGTCGAAGTGAAGGTTCAATGTTGAACCATCAATGGTTTGTGTTAGAGATTGTGGGTCTACATTTTTGTTTTCAATTTTTTCCCTTCTTTTCTGCAATCCCATGGACTATAAAATAATTGTAGGTCCATTTTAATTTTGTGTTCCACACTGAACCACTTTTCTAAATAAATGGTTCACAATGTTGAGTTAAAATTAATGTAAAAGTCCGCACTTTCTTTGACACTGGACCACTTTCGATGCTCCAATACATGTAAATAAGACCTCCTATTAGATAACAACACAACAGTTAGTTATCTCAATCGTTTAAATTTCAAATTCGCATATCAGCAATTGACCTTGCTCAATTATGCCCTTGCTGGTACAACACTCTCGAGTCGCTTTTAGAAATTGTTCACGACTTTTGGTGGTTTGGAAGTAGACCGTCATTCATTTACACGAGTAATTAGAATAACCCCACATTTTGATGAAGTATAGAAAGTCTTTGGCCATGACATTGCATAAAAGGATTAGTCTCGTAAAATTTGACTGATTTTGGCATGATCAAATTGTGGTATATGTAGTGTGGTCGGGTCTAAATCTAGGCATGGCCCGAGGTTGCTGTTTGACAAGGAAATCAACATATCAACTATAAACTATATCCTTAGTGGTCCCTTAATTATTTATCAAAAATTTAAATTATGAGTTTCACTAGAAATTTCATGGGTAGAGAAATCCAGACACTAAAAAGTCTTCCAACTAAATGAGATAACCAACAACCCCCAATTTTCTTGTCTACGATTAGTTCCTAAACTATAGATATCAATTATTCAAGGCCGACAAATGAATGTGAAAGCCCCTTACGATATCGAAAATTGTCCCTCAGTGAGATAATGTTACCAGAGTTATATATAGATACAAAATACCGAAGTCATTATCTAAGAATTAATAGAACTGGCCATTTTCATTATTCAAAAAAAAAAAAAAAAAAAGAAAGAAAGAAAGAAAGAAAGCATCTTCAAAACAAAATAGTTGATCAAACGGTTATAATCGTTATTTTATAGTACATTATTCTCACTCATTATTATCATTGTCAATCCGTTAAGCCTCTCTTGTGACAATTATGATGATAGTCAACGATACTCAGTGATCGCATTAGGAAATCAATCGACTTGTTTTATTTATGTAGATTGTAGAATATCATTAAGTCCCATATTGACACAATTCAATAGATTCTTAGCCAACTTTAATTAATTTGACGGAATTTATTTATGTCAATATCAAATTCACCATAATTCTTGAGCAAAGTTTCAAAATGCCTACAACACGAATTAGCTAAGACTCTCTTTATCAAATGAGTGCAACCTGTTAGTGAAATAATGTGGGACTGACTATTTACAATATGATTTGGACAAGTTAGTTATATAACATATCTAATTAAAATATTCAAATGTTCATTTATTTTTTTGTTACTTTTTTGCTTATTTTATAAACATATATATTAGTCATTTTTTCCTTTCGGCATTTAACCTATGCTAATTATAACACGTGATTATAAAATTTGGCTTAAAATTTGTCGTTCTCGTAAATTGACATATATAACATATATCAATATCATCCATTGCATTTACATAGAGGATGTTTGAAATTGCATTTTCAATTTAATTTTGCATTTTTAAAACGTCGTTTTGAAAAGCATTAATTCCAATCTGCATTTCCAAAATTGTATTTTATCTCTAATGAACTCAATAATCAGATATACTCTTCAAATTAAAATGCAATCTCGTAACTTCATTTTGATCAATTGTATATATGTGTAATAATTATCCCCCTTAATTATAATTATGGCTTGATATGGATAAAGTGTCGATTATACTCATCGTAAGTGTTGAGATATCCTTTTCTGGTCATGGTTATATTGGTCAATTCATTGCCTTTGTAATGTAATAAGTTCTAACCTGAGATTAATTTAGAAACAAATATGTAACTAAATTTAACGGCTGTGTATAATAAATCAAAGGTATTAATATATGAACAACTAAAATAGGTATGTCTTTTTATGGACCTTATTTATAAAGTTAGTATACGGTGCCAACATTCTCAGCATTGAGGTTCAATGATGTGGAGCTGATTCAAAAGTTAACAGTGATGATCTGTTTGAAATTTGGGGGGCCTTCCTTATATAAACATAAATTCTACGACAACACAGACTTGTGGACGACATTTTGGGAAAACTACCAAAGCAAAATTTCTCTCATAACGGCTTTCGATTATGGACATATTTCACCCAATTTTAGAGTTTTTTCCGTTTTCATTGTATCTTCCGTTTTTATTCTAAGTCCTTGCGCTTGTTAGATTTCATAACGTGTGTGATATCTATAATTTTTTAAGGTGTAGAATTAGAAGGGGCGTCCCTCATTTGAGGGGCAAGAGGGAGGGCAGTTACATCGTCAACCATTGATTTTTTTGATAATAGTTCATATTCACTGCAATTTAAAATCGCTACAATTTACGTTAGCTTTGCCACATCTTGTTTTACGTTTAAAATGCAATCTGAACCGTTGAAAAGAACCTTACCCGTTTTTAAAATGTGAAAGATTTCATGTAAAATATTGATTAATGATATATACTTATTGACCAACCTCGTTTAGTAATTGTTTACTTTTGGACTTAACTTTGAAGAACTTTAAGAAGATTATTGCATATGTTGACCATCATATTATCAAACTAAACTAATGCATTCAATTCAAAGGTAGTTATATTATAATGTAAAGAAAGATATATAACGATGTATTTAGAAATTGATGCCAAAATTCATTGAGCCAACCAAACTAGGTTCCATCAAAGAAACATGACTTTTACCAAACTTTTGCTTTGTGTATATGAAATTAAATTAAATAATTATTTATTTAATAAAAAGGTTTCTTTTCAGCAAACGGCCCATGTGGGTTGGGGGGCCGATGAAAATTATAAAAATGGACTCCACAAAATTGTTGCTTTAGTTTCTTAATTGCATGTACACCTTTCAACTATAAATAACAATTATGAATTATTGGCTTATGGCCTCACCCAACAAGAGATTTTGTTTTCTACTTTGGACCCCTCAACCCCCCATCCCTATAGCTAATTTTTACTACCAACTCTTTTGTTGATACTTATACATCAATCCCTACTTAAATAATCTTCATCTTGTCTTGACGTAATATACCATCCAACACTACATGTCGATACGATATCAAAATGACTCGATCGATCCGTTTCTGCAAATTACTTTCCGTCTCTAGCTAATTAACCTCAACCCTGAATCGTCAACTTCCAAACGAGAACAAAGAAAGAAAAACGAAAGAACAATTAATTGTACTATTTGAGGGTATTTATCATGATTTACATTGTTTAAGAGAATTTAGTACTCTTGATCGACATGTACCACATTATACGATTTTACCCATCTTTATGATCATACACGGTATCTTCTAAGGATACCATTATCTTGAACTAGAAACATATAAATGATGGCCTAGAAAGGCTTGGGGAAGGGATTCCAAAGATGGTTATGTATTTGGTGAAACAAATTGTCAATATGTTGATGAGTTGTATAAAGTAGAGAGCATTTGTTTTTGTTTTTGCTTTACCTTTTTTCTTTTCTTTAAAGGGTAATTTAGTAATTTACTAGTTTGTAAAAATATATATTATGATCCAAAAGGAGCTCTATGAGGAATCCCCTTTCTTCTCCTAGTGGAAGAAGTTGAAGGAGGTGGAGGAGGTGTGGGCGGGTAAATGTCTTGTTGTGAGCCTTCACGCAATTCTTCTTCTCCTCTTCTTGATGACGATGATGACGACATCATCATCATTCTTGTTGTTGTTGATGATGATATCCCCTCTAACATAAAGCTTGTGTTTCCATTTCTTTTTATTCCTACAACCTTTAATATAACAAAGACCATTAAAATTTTTTATCGATAGACCGTCTAGTTTCATAGACCTAAAAATGAATACAATCGTCTGAAATTAACGTTTGAGAAGATCAAGTGGAAAAAAATAAAGAGAGAGATGATATTGAAGGGCGTGTCAAATATTTGACATGTTCGATCAATTATTAGGCTTATATGTCATAACTCAAATACTCCAATTACTAACAAATTTCGACACCGATATTAAAAGAAAATAACATGAAAGTATGTTAATTGTAGAAAGGATGGTTTTGTAAATCGATTTTGATGGTGATCGCCATTACATTATCATGCATTAATGTGGGTCGTGAATAAACAATGACAAAGAAACAATCATACGATTAGATTACACGTGATTAATCATGTAAAAGTGTTAATCTAAAAGGCAAAGGTTACATTCACATTTATGTCACATTTTAAATTTGAGTTTTCCGTTTCATTGTTTCATATTTTGACACCAAATGATGAAACCCAAAATAAAAAAAGGCCCTCCCAAATAATAAAATAAGATTAAAAAAAAACATTGGAACATTATGGGTGTAAAAGTACTTATATAATAATGTTTTGAAATAAAAAAAGGCTTCACAATCATAATGATATATATGTATATGGCTAATAATGATACCAATAAATGAATAATGTCATATAAATATAGATATACATTAGAAGAATTCCAACATTTAAAGTTACAATGACTTAATTATATGCATGCTCTAAAATAGATTTTGCATATACTATAACTATTTTGTTCAAGAATTAATTTTGACATTTTGTTATTACGAATCAAGATCATTAAGTTAGCTATGAATTTCCAATTACCTTTACATGTAACACCACCTAAATAAACAATCATTTATTCATCGAATTAAAAAAAATTTGAATCAAATATTAAGTGCAACAAATTGCACATAATGTTAGGAAAACCAAGAAAGCATGTCCAAGAAAAGCAAAAAATTTCTCTTGTTTTATTGTAAAAAATAACAAATAACAATATTATATCCAAAACAAATTATTTTCTCTTAATTGTAAATAAATAGTTAAAATTATTATTGGTGGATGATGGGTTGGTTTTGAAGTTTGTTTAATATATAAATGACGTGCATGATGAGGTCATGAGCATATGGTACATGCCAATTCATATGGGTGAGTTGTATTGTCAACATTGTGAAGCAAAGGCAAAACATTTAATTAAAAGCAAGTAAAATTAGGTATTAAATATTAATTAAGAGTAATTATAATTAAATTAATTAATGGAAAGAGATGGAAGAGATTATGCTAACCTTACAGCCTAGTGAACAAAAACGAAGAGCATCCAAAAGACTCCTTCCACAAATTTCACAAATGTGAGAAACTGCTTTTCCTGATTTAGGTTGTGGCCTTTCGTTTATAAATAAAACTCTTGCACTGTTTATTACATATGTTTGAACTCCATCAATATTTAACACCTTCTCAATCTCTGATACCCTTACCACATCATGATATGATGATCTCCTAATCTGCATTTCCATATTCATCATTTGTTATGTAAAAATATATATACATATATTTCAAAAATCATATATGCTAAAAAGTTAACAATGTGAAAGTATAGAATATAGTTTCCTAAAAAGGTATCATAAACCTTTTAAATTATTACTGTAAAAATAATGTATGATGATAATGTGAAAGTTACCAATGTTTAATTTCAATTTTCAAGACTAAAATATTTATTTAAATTCAAGAATTTTCAAAGTCAAAGTTACCCATGTTAAAATTTAACAAAATGGACACAAATTGTTTTGAATTTTACAAAAAAAAAAAAGTAAAAAGCAAAATAATAATAAAACAAGAATTTATAAAGTGAATGAAGTCGTACATTACAACATTGTGAAAAGTACAACTGATCAGAGCCAGAGATTGTCTGTTATAAATGTAAAATAAAAGAAACACACAAACAGTAAAAAAAAACCCAACCTGAATAACTTGATGATCTTTGTGGCGGGAAGATCTACAATAGAAGCAAAATGCATCACAATTACAATCCAAACAATACATATTACATTCACTTCTGGCAGCCGCCCCGTGCGTTCGACATATCGAGAAAAATGCAGTTCCTAGTAACTTTTCGAGCCACGGTGGCACCAATTGCTGCTGCATTATCATCAAAACAAGACATCGATCACAATTAATAGAATGTCAGTCTAGTTTGTTAACACGGATCAATAAACTAGTTATTTACGACATTGAATAGAAAGAAAAAAAGAAGTACATTTGGGTTGGTTACCATTGTGAATGTGAATGAAAATGTAATAATGATTGTAATTGAATTGGTGAATTTTATTTGTTGATCAGAAGAATCAGAAGAGAGAATTTTAGAGAGAGAAAAAGGTTGAAGAGAGAGAAAGGAGATGAAAACAATTTTGAGCTTAGAATTCATCAACATAACAACGCCTGAACAAAGGGACAAAAGCAAAGCATTGTTTAAAAGGAATAAATATAATTCTGGTCCTACTAATATAGTTAAATGCCTCTTTCAGTCCTTGTACTTTAAAAAAAAAAATTTCACCTTATAAAACTACATACAAGTTATACGTATTAACATCTTAATCAAAATTATGTTTTTAATATCGAACTCATATGAAAGTAATGTTGTACCTTTATAAATGATTAAACATATTTATATATATCCGCAGACCAAATGAAATACATTTTCTCGACATTGTTATCGGTTAAAAGTATAAGTCGATAATTAATATAGAACTCTTTATAAGTTAAGAAGTTTCTGAAAATTATGTTTATGATCGAATGTGATATGTACTAATGTTATATGAGTTTTCGTCAAGATTAGTGGCGGATTTGTCAAAATGCCTAGGCTAGAACACACTATTGTTAATGTGGGTGAACAATTTTTATTTTTATTTTTTGAAATTTTCTTACATAGTTACAAAGAATATGATTCTGCAAATTAAGTGCTAAAGTAAGAGGTTAAAGAAGCGTTAACTACTGACGAGATAACTAGGTAACATTCACATCTAAGATTTATTCATACGATGTAAACAAACTATTAATTACTTCCAATTAGAATTGGTATTTATTTATTAAATTAATCAAATAAAAGTTGAATATACTTTGCTGTTATATGATGACTAGAACTACTGGTTTCATTAGTAGTTACTACTCCGTATGTAGTTTATCTGTCAAGGCGTCAAGCTCTTACCTTTTAGTAATGCTAGGAAAATTGTGACGTGTCTTTTATAGCCTCTCTTGACATAAAGTTCTTTTATTCTACAAAACTAAAGTTGTATTTCGTTTAGATAAACGTATACCACGGACAGTTGATAATAATGTTTTATTTTGAATCCGCAGCCTACCCATAATTAAGACATAAGTATACACATTAATATTGTACAATCTTTTAAAGTGATACATCGTAAACCATGAATGTTTTATTTTATTTCTTGTATTTACATGATCATTATTATTATGTACGAAAAAGTCTCGTCTACATTTGTACTTTGGCTTCAATATAAATCTACCCAAGTTTAAAGTCAACATTGGTCACTAGTTTTTCCTTGTAATAATAAAGGAAAAGTAATGTTACCTATGACTTGAAAATCACAATTCAAGTGGCGCAAATTTCCATTGATTTTGTGGATACAATGTTATTTATTTGTTAATATTTTCATCATCACTAAGTCGATCAATAAGATTCGTAATAAAAAAATTAAAAACAAATAAAATCAATATTTGTATGGTGTCAACGAGTTATATAAACGCAACATAAGTTTGTTATTTTTATAATAAAATTTATAATTTTCACGTAATGTATGTAACACCAAAATGTATACCGTTATGATAGTGAACAACTAACATTTTTATGCATGTCTTTTTATCATTAAAATGAAGTTTGTTAGCATGTTTCGATGATTGAACATTTAAATTTTAATTATTCATTAACGTGAAGAACAATAAACATAAAGGATAAAAATGGCTATTTTGATATACTACAGGGACTAAATGACATGTTTCTTCACTTGAAATGTCAAAATCTACGGCTGAGATCTAAGCGGTGGAGAGACCTCAAAGACATTGACAACCGTTGGATGGAAATTTGGGTGTTTGGCACTTACGCCATTTAGGATGTCTTTAGCGTACGAACGGAGGTCGGATCGGCCACTGGGTCACGTCTAATCTCGCATCACAAAGCTGTTAAGTAACGTCACCTATATTTGCTCCACGTGTATTTAATTACACGTGTCATCAAACTATTGGTTTATAGGGTTATAAATAACCTAACAAAATTAATTGAATTATGAATAGAGTTGTCAAAATCGCAACCATGACCGTCGGATCATACGATTCTACCAAAGAAAAACGTGTAGAATTGGAGTAAGATCGGTCATGAGGTAGGATTGGAGTAGAATCAATCGTAAAAGCGTTAGATCATTGAACGATCCGATCCTACAAATGAGTTATTTTTATGGTAATTGGGCTTGTAAGACCCATACGTAGTCCAAATCATATCTCAATGACTGTCCACATACATTTGTTTCCAAATTCCATTTCCCCGTTTAATCCATTTATTACCAAATTATAACCTAAGAAAAAGTCTGTAACCTCTAAAACAAAGATTGAAGATGGGATATCTTTTGTTTTATAACATTTATCGTCCTAGAAATATATGTTGACAAATTGCATCACTTTTGTAATATAAAAGTTTGAATGT
The DNA here is from genome assembly GCA_963422505.1 of Pseudognaphalium luteoalbum. Taxonomy (NCBI): domain Eukaryota; kingdom Viridiplantae; phylum Streptophyta; class Magnoliopsida; order Asterales; family Asteraceae; genus Pseudognaphalium; species Pseudognaphalium luteoalbum. The sequence goes on from OY730192.1 coordinate 4,358,837, forward strand.
TCGGTTAAAATCTCTAATAGTTTTCTGCAAGGATTTAGATATCTCTGTATAAAAAATGATAGTTTGATAGGATCTACGATCCCGATACTGATCTTGAAAAAAAAGAAAAACGATTCTACTTAATATCCCCGATCCTAACAACCTTGATACATAATGTTGGTTGGTGATTTTTTTTTTTCTTTTTTGTTTTCGTAGAATCATGATGAACCCAAAGAACGGGCATTTCATTTGTAATATTAACGGGTCGGGCATCATATACCGAAATTAATTTGGTTTTATTAGGTAAAACGTTAATTTTTTTGGTTTTGTTCTTTAGTACCAATCGTTAATTTCTAATAACTCGTTAATAACGGTACACTTCGAACTGTAAGTAGCCGACATACAAGACTTCTAAAAAGATTTGAAGGTTTTACTCCAAGGTTCAAGGTCTACATTTTGCCAATTAATATTCATTATATGACATATGTTGTAAATCAATTAGAGTACACTATCATATTTTAGGTGCGTTTCATTATAATTTCTTTGAATTCCTTGTAATAGAAAATTCAATTTTTTGGTTCAAGAATGAATTAAATTTAAAATCACCAAATTCTTAAATGAATTCTCATCCCTCCCTTGAAATTCCAATTCCATCGATGAATTGCAATTTCATTAAAATCATTCGGTGAACTAAAAGCAATTTTAGTAACATATAAAATAATCATGTTACTAGGTTTTTTCATCTAATATTGTAGCATTAGTGATTGCTTGGAATCCTTTTCAGTTTTAATGAATGTTCAGATTCCCTAAATAACTAGTTGATAATACATTATAGTTAAAATATTTAAAATACTATATGGATTGGTTAAGATGCAGTAGTAATGATGCCTTAAAAAGACATGCTATATTCTTTTTCTTAGCTTTATATATTAAATCTCTTCATAGATTGCTCTACTCAATGCAAAAAGTGATTGTTTGATTTAATTAAATGTCTAATAAAAAAAATGAATATGAAGTTGGATGGAGTAAATATTGGTAAGAGGGTGACTATCTATAAAAAAACCAACATTGTGATAATTTTAACGAAAAAATCAACATTGTGATAATTTTAACGAGGCCTTTAACAAATTCAGACAGGAGGTGGGGTCTGGTGAATTTTAGAACAAGATAAGCTCTTAAAGTAGATTTTATCCACGTGCACATGTAATATTATTAATTTATTACTTATTAATCCGTATAATAATAATAATAATAATAATAATAATTATTATTATTAATTATTATTATTATTATTATTATTATTATTATTATTATTATTATTATTATTATTATTATTATCATTATTATTATTATAAGTATACAATGAAACATATATGTAAATACTCCCTTTTCACAAAGTTAAGACATTACATTAAAAGGGGATCATTTAAATAAGAATGTTTGTGTTTAAATGGTAAATAGTTATTTTCTGTTTTTGTTTTTTTAACATTTCCTAAATTAGATATCATAGCATCACGACTATTATACCCTTTTTATGATTATAAAATGAAATGATGAATGACTACATGGAAGGTGTCTGATGCGTTAGCCGGGTTTTTTCAAAGTTGTAGTAAAGGTTTATATTGGTCAAATGTCTCAAGGATTAGGATTTGCTTAGATAAATAGGTTCCCGATCAAACAAGTTGCACGAAGGAGAAAAAAAGGGACCTAAAACACTAGAAAAAAAAATGTGTCTTTTCATGTGGTGGGTTTGTCTTGTCACTACTTCTTAGGAAGGATTCCGATTTAAGTGGTACTTGATCACTTTGTATCTACCTCCATTCAAGTCTTTGTCCATGTTTGTGTGGTGACACAATAAAAACGATGAATTATCATCTTTTATGTGTTGCAAATTAAATAGGCTTAAGTCAATTGATAAACCATTTCAAGTTGTGAAACATGGAAATTACTTAGTTGACCCAGCCGACCATTTGTATCACGGCGTGCCTGTGAGGCGTTAGTTGACGTGGAGCCACCACGACGTTACAATGGTTGTTGAGGTGGGCGTGGTGGAGATGCGTGTTGGATGGCAACACGGGATGAGTAAGCCATTTTTGTGGGCCCCACATGATTTCTTTTTTCCTTTTCTTTTTTTATTGTTTAATCAAACTTAAATTAGTCTTTGGGGTCTAGTATGGGACTTACCACTTATATAAGGTGGTGAAGGTACCATTGTATATGTTATGGGCCTATGAAGTACCACAATGTTATACTAATGTGACGCCTTTTGTACATTATAACACGGCGTTACCAATACAAATTGTCCAACAGATGCTCATATTTTTCTACACATCATCATGATCAACTAACTGGTTTGGTAAGCAGTGATATGGTCTACTTTTTATATTATTTGAAAATCAAGAAACTAGATAGTGTTCTATACATTCTCATGTAATCAACAAATTATAGCAAACAAAAGATTAATTAATTCAATTCGCATATTTTGTTAACACATCCAGCTAAAAGATCAATAGCTTAATGAGAAAAATGGAAGAAGTAAACATTATCATCTAACACGTTCTTCATATATTAGGTGCCTTCATATATATATGTTGTTATTCCCTTTTGGGTTGGTTGTGGGCGAGGATGGATTCGAACCTCTGATACTGTGGTTCGTAGCTACATGCTCTAATCCTCTGAATTACAGGCCCCATTCTTTCTTTACTGGATCTATTATGGGAGTACCCTAAAAGAAGAAACCTTTGCTCTCCTCGGCCATCTCGAGTTAAGAAGACGTAAGAATGAAAAAGTGAGTGGCTCATTTTTCTTGTAGATGCTTCTTTATTTGTACACAAATAGACTCGAGTTGCTCAATCAAGTTCTTTAATGTGGTAAGAATGTTTATTTATTTTATTTTATTTTCCGTTTTTCAACTATGACCATAAATCGATCTACACCTTGTTGAGGACGGTTTAATGTGAATATGTGATGCATGCTTTTTATCGTATCCTTTAACTATCTACGTTCACAAACAAGATTAATTATTTTTATTTTTTTCCAAGCAAATATTTCAATTGTACATAAAATTACAAGGAAAAAAAAATGTCGACGTACGAGTGAGCTTGACGTCCCACTTGATATTGTTGAAAATTCAACGAGTATATATACGTTCAAACAAGTGAAACAACAACGAAAGCTTCCAGCTCGAATTGTTTATGGGTACACTATATTTCTTGTATTTATCATCCAGCTTTCTTTTTTTTTTTTTTGTTAGCTAAAAACAAGGTAGAGAACCTATACCTTTATGTTATTATGCTATTTATATCAACGTACGGTCTGTAGAGAGTTTTAATTTTATTCTAACTTAACATAATCACCATGAAATGCCTTATTATTCTTTGTGTTTTAGGCTTTGTTTGTTCAGTTACTTTAGCTGGTAACACTTTTGGAGGGACTGCTGATGGATCCGAAGAATGGGGATACATTGAAGTTCGCCCTCGTACGTTTTTTTTTGTTTTTTTTTAACATTGTTAGAGTCATCGTTGATGAGTCTAAAACCTCTAGCTAACATTTTTTCGCGATTTAGGGGCACATATGTTTTACTGGCTATACAAAAGCCCTAATCGAGTCGAGGATCCATCCAAACCATGGCCTACGATTCTATGGCTTCAAGGAGGCCCTGTAAGTAGCTATTTTAAGAATACTGCCTCACAGTTAATTGTCACTAAAAGTGTAATAGTTGCTTTCACCATGTACTAATTAACAAGTAACAACCACCATCTGTTTTCATGTCGTTTTTTGCCTCCATGATCGTTGATCTTGACGTGACTGAACATGGCCATCTTCAACTTAAAATTGATCAATTTTTTTTTCTTTTATATATATTTGATTAATGTACGTAAAAAAATATTGATGTTGTTGGCTGATCTCTAATTCTCTATAACCACTGATACATGCATGAGAGATTGAAACGCCATAACTATGCATGCGCTGAATTCATTTCACTACATACTAATTGTTGTTACTAATGTCCCTTCATCGTATCAGGGTGGTTCTGGAGTTGGGTTTGGAAATTTTGGAGAAATTGGGCCATTAGATATTTACTTGAAGCCACGAAACTCCACATGGCTTCAGAAGGCTGACCTCTTGTTTGTGGTATGTTATGAACCTCATATTAAACATTATGAGACTATCAATATATATGTGAACGACACTGTTTTTGCATTTCGCTGCTAACTAGTGCATTCATGATCCCAGGATGGTCCAGTTGGGACTGGATTTAGTTATGTTGAGGATGACAGCTTGTATGTGAAAACTGACATAGAAGCAGCAACCGATTTAACTACATTGTTGAAAGCAATCTACAATGGAAATGCAACCCTTCAACAGAGTCCACTTTACATTATTGCCGAATCTTATGGAGGGAAGTTTGCAGTCACACTTGGGCTTTCTACTCTAGAAGCTATCGAGAAAGGCAAACTAAAGCTTCAACTTGGAGGTATATATACTACTTTCATTTTGTAAATCTGGGTATAGTTCCCTGATGTTTTCCAAAAAGAACCAAGAGTTATACTAGGAATTGTTCTGCTTAAGGTCTGTTTTCTAAAGTAATCAAATATAATGGTTAATTTGAAATCTTAAATAGTCAGATTAGTCATACTTTTTATAAACTTTTGGTTATAATTTGGCTCTTTATAGGAGTTGCTTTGGGTGATAGTTGGATTTCTCCTGAAGATTATGTGGTAATTAAGTCATACTCATTTTGTTCTGAATAACCAGTGTTTTGTGTATCTTAAGATATTAGTGTGAGCCTAATCGAAATATTTGCAGCTTTCATGGGGTCCTTTACTTAAAGATGTGTCAAGAATTGACGATGTTGGCTTAAACAAATCCAATAGGTTTGCCTAAACCTCATATGATTGTGAATCTACGTAAGTGTGTAGGTGTCACGAAAATAGTCTGATCTTTGTGTTTTTTATGCAGTTTAGCACTAAAGATTAAACAGCAACTAGCTGATGGTCAGTACACAGACGCAACGGATTCATGGGGTGAACTTGAGGGCATCATAGCTGATAGCAGTAACAATGTGGTATATTAGGGGTGAAATATCATTTTTTTTTTACAAGTTAGGACAGCAAATTAAGCATATATGTATTATATACACGTTGTCCCAAGTAAAAATTGAACCCACAATTGATGGATTATCCCCATACACTTGGGCCAAATGTAGACCCTTTGGTGGGTGATAATTTAAAATGTCATTGTAATGTTTCTTTTTCTTAAGTTACATAATATAAGCCACATGATGCTGGATGTTTGTTTAGGATTTCTACAACTTCATGTTGGATGAGGATAATGATCCAAATATCGCGACAACAAACACATTAAGACAACTAGGAAAGAAAGAGTATGCCTGGATCATGGCTGCCAACGAACCTGATCTTGACACTGTTATGAATGGTCCGATTAAACAGAAGCTTAAGATTATTCCTGCGAATGTATCGTAAGCTCCTAAAAAACCAACTACAGTATAATTTTATTTTGGTAACAATTTCTATTGCTATATCTATGGTATTAATGATCATTAATATATTGCAGATGGGGAGGACAAGCTAACAATGTGTTTGGCACCATGGTAGGCGACTTCATGAAGCCAAGAATTGCAGAGGTAAACCTTCAAAATAAGTATCTGATAAACAGAAATGTATCTATGAGTCTATAAATAAGTACAACAAAAATAGCAATGTGATGGACTGAACCCTATGAATATTGTCCATTTGTTTCATCAAGTTGATACGTTAAACTTGAAATGCTCAATAATCTTAAACGGTTATTCAGGTTGATGAGCTTTTGTCAAAGGGAGTAAATGTGACTGTATACAACGGCCAGGTATGAAATTTTTGCCTATTTCAAATTACTTTAATTATGCAATTGACAGATTACATATTCTGCAACTTATAATTCATGACAGATTGATCTAATTTGTGCAACCAAGGGAACAGAAGCATGGATTAATAAACTCAAGTAATCAATCCTTCTAGTTCATATTTCAATTTAAAGATATGTATATATTCGACTACAACATGAATTCATTTTATCGTTTAGGTGGGATGGTTTGTCTACGTTTTTGAACTTGAGACGCAAACCCCTGTTATGTGGCAAAGATGGCATTGCAACAAAAGCGTTTGTTAAATCATACAAGAACTTTGCTTTTTACTGGATTCTTGGAGCTGGTCATTTTGTAAGTGTTATATCTTCTGATCATTCGCGATTGAAATTCATACTGTAGAAACAGTTGCTATATATATCTGTGACAATAAACAGGTTGCTGTCTATTTGCTATTTCTATCACTAAATTGGTTTTATTGTTTCAGGTTCCGGTGGATCAACCTTGTGTTACTCTAAAGATGCTGACTAGTGTCGTGAATTCGCCAGCATAATGACTAAAGCTATTGATAATCAGATTATGATATGATTTATATAGTTAAGTTGATTTGCTTTGTTCAATCTGATATTTTTAACTTCAATACTCAAAACTTTGATACTTCATTAAAAGGAATATACATTTCACTTTTAGATTAAATTATTCGTTAAGTTCAAGGAGGCTATATGGATATGGCTTATGAGAAAGGGTTTATACGACTATAGGAGTCAGGCCGCGTTTGCTCGACTGGTCTCGTGTAACTTTGGAGAGTTGGAGCTCGCTCGAATTTGGCTCGTAAAATATTCTACAAAATGATACCAAAACTAACAGTAAAATAAAATGTTGAATAGTAACAAACAAGGGAGTGAACTGTCAAAGGTAAAAGTAATAGATGTAATTGCCAACAGTAAAATAAATACATTACATGTATTACATAAATAAAAAGTTCGACTCTTAAACTGTAGAAGTTCGTTCCGCCGATTAAAATGTACGTAATGTTTATTCATTTTATATAAGCCAAAATATAGTATCTTAATCTTTTCAGTTGGCCGTTCTTATTTTAAAATCACGATTTTTGACATATTAATTTTTTTTGGGTGAAAGGAAATTACCCATTCAATAAAATGGTTTGACCCTTATTTCTATACGTTTTTGTGTATAGATGTCGAGAATTCAACTTTAAGAGTTAAATTAACGAAAATAGTGTTAAAATCATTTTTTACTATATATTGTGTGGATACCTTACTAATATTAAATTTACGAATTCCAAATTTTTTATATCTAACTTTTAACTGAAAACGCATATTTACTTGTGTTTATTTATTATCTAGTCAAATGTTCAAATGTCTACATTACAGGATGTTACCTTCTTTTCAATGTAAACAAGATATAGAGGTAGCTATAAAAGTAAAGAATGATTTATTGTTTTGTTATGTATTAAATTTTATATATTTAATCGAAAATGTATTAAATATGTAAAGTTTTATTTATAAGTAAGTCCAGAAAATAAAATTTCTCTATTTTGACCTTACACAAAAATAAAAATTTACATCCAATAAATGATATTTATAAATCAAATGCAAAAAAAAAAAAATCAAAATTCGACTTATACAATAATAAAAAATGTAATGTATATTTTAATAAAAAAAAAAAAAACCCAAAGTTTTACTGATCTTAAAGTCTATTTAACGTTATAAATATTGAAATTTTAATTAATTAATCGGTAAAAAAAGAGTGTGGCATAGTACTTCTATGCGAAGACTTCTCAAATAAATAAACTTAAGAAATTAAAAATAATGAGAGCCATATATCGCCACGTAAGAAATAAGAGTTGAACTTTTCATCATCGCTAACGGAAAACGTTCATCCCGACGATGGTGACGGCGATTCGATTCCGAAACGTGATTCCGATCACAAATTACTCTTCACCACGATCTGCTTCGAAGGCTGTTAGGTGGGGTTCATCTTCTTCGTCTAATAATAACAACAACAACAACAACAAAAAGAAGATATTTGATGATCGTTTGTCGGGTGTAATAGATTCCGTTAACGACCGTAAACTACCACCTGAACTCCGCGGTCAACGCAACAATGTTAGGTACCTACTTTATTCTTTTTTATTATTACTATTATTTATTTATTTATTCTACAGTACTACAGTAGCATTCGCACTCCAAAAGAACACAGAAAGTGCGGATTTCGCAAATGCTTGCGATTGCATTATTTTGTCGATTATTTTGTTTATTCGCATACTGGGCCTTAGTTTCGCATACGTGTAAGTCCGAGTGTACCAGAATTTAATTTTACATGGTTTTGCGAATTTTCCGGCAATTGTGAATTTGGATGCGAAATATAAAGGCACAAGAGTGCAGTTTTTATTTAGGGTTTTAAAGCTTTAAATTTTGAGGTGATAAATCATAAATGTGTTGCTCAAAGTATATTTCCCCAAATTTTGTCCAATGTTATTTTCCATTTTGAAGAATGTTAAACTAAGAGTTAATTTAAAATAAAAATTAGTTTTCTTACTATTACTCTTTGCATCTCCACAACAGAATTGGTTTCGGCTTCACGTTGCAGTAATCTGTTTCGACGCACATTCATACTATTGGACTATGTTAAGATTAGTATAGCCCGACCCGTTTGTGGGTTTAGGGTTTTAGGGTTTCTATGTAACCATTATAAATAGTTATTGAATGGAGTAATACTCAATACCTCACGGGGAATTCATTTGTTATTACATACGTCTAAAGATAGTAGTGGTAGTGAAGTTTGAAATATCTGAGTTGACCCCTCATGAGTTATGTCGGTTTTGCACATACATGCCCTAAACATTTTCTTGTAATTTGTATGTAAACTAGTAACTAATTATTGTTATTATAGTGCACCCCCTTAAAAGTATCTGTTATGACGAAGTGCTTCCTAGTTAGAATCCATACTGTTTTCTTGTCTGATTATTTTTAATGAATATGATCAGGTCGGAAACTGACATTATCAATGTCGTGGAACAAAGAATTTGGCGTTCTATGGAAGAAGGCCATTTTGAAAACCTACCGGGGAAAGGCAAACCGCTGAACTTGGATAGCAATCCTCATGCTGATCCAGCTGAGGACACATTATACCGGATACTTTCTAAAAATAATTGTGCGCCCGAGTGGGTTGAACTCAATAAAGGAATCAGGAGTGATATTGCTACTTGGCGGATAACTTTAAAAAAAGCATGGAATTGCAAAGAGAGTGGAGATATGTCCAGATGGGATGAATTTTCAAATACTTTGAAAGTTCAGTTACGCAGTATCAATGATAAGGTCAGTGATGACTGATGACCCGTATTTACTTAAGTCATTAGTGAATTGTGGCAAAATGCCAAAATGGGCTGGTTGGTATGGGTCGGGTTGGATTGACCATTTGAAAATCTTTTGTTTTTGTTATATCTGTTTCTAAATTTAATACATGGTTAAGAACGGCTTAGTAAATGTGATTACAAAAACTATAATGACAGTTGTTATGTAATGTTCTAGTAAAGTGGTTTAGTGGTGGATGGGTTAAAGACATAAAGTTACACATTGGGTGACAATTCCACCAAATCGACACATTTGACCCGTTTCCTTTTTAGCAATTTATTTTGAAATACCTATTTGACTCGCCGGTGATGTGATAATCCAAACCGACTCCTTCATAAGAAATGGAATTAAAAATGCCACTTTTAATCGTTTGTACAACATGCTGTTTCTGTGTTTTTTACCTTTTGAATCGTTTTTCTAAACAAACGTTAGAGAACATGTTGGACCCAACCCCTCTTACCGCCTGTTCAGCCTTATCGATCATTTAATTATAAGAAAATAGAACTTAGAGGAATTGTATGGAAGCAAATTGAATTAACACCGTTAGTCTACTCTCTTCCATAATCATATACAAAATCTGGAATTGTTACTTTTTGCACCTAAATCCAACTTAAATGATCGTACTGTTATTCTGGCAAGTTTCGCTCTTTAATGCGAATTTATTCTGGCAGGTTTTCAGGTATAACCTGATCGTACCATTTGGGCGTCAGATGAACGGATTGAACTGGGAGAAGGAAATCAATCGCCTAAACGAAGTACAATCAGGTCCATAACCAAACAAGAATGGTTGTTTCATCTTTAATATTTATATAATCTTTTAGCCTTTCTTTGGTATGTTTGTCAAGGTGTTTAGATGATTGTAGAATTGAATGGTAGTTCCAATTAGGTTTTCTGAACAATTTTCTTCCCCTGTTTTGGAGTTAGAACACTAGGTAGTTAATGTATCTTGATTACCGGTAAGTTAGATTATAGTTATACATCGGTCTCGAAGATGATCTCGTAAAGTATCATTTTTTAACAATTAGACACGTTTTAGGCATCAAATATTTGCTCAATGATGCCAGCTCTATGAAGTTTGTTGAATTTATAAGATGTTATTTGTGATGTTTTCTTGAGATATTGAGGATTCAGTTTTGTTAATGCTAATATGTATATAAGTGGTGGTCGCCTGGTCAGGCGTATAAACTAGCCGACATACTCTTGAGCTAGGCTGACTCGTTAAAAACTTGATTGAACCAAGCTTGAACGCGTGTACGCGGTATTAAAGTTCTTTAAAAAAAAAAGAACCATGTGAGGTGGAGTTTCTTATGTCGAGCTTGAATCCAATAGATCCTAATCACTTATACTAGTAAAAATGAAATTGAGAGAAATCAGGGTTCTTTGGACAATCATTCACTTCTTGATTGATGAGAGTTGTATCACCCATTGAATCCAACTTTGAATTTGGTTTTGTGAATCAGGTTAGGAGTGTCTCAATTGAAGCAGAGACAAAGAGCGCGGGTTAAATATTTAGGGCAGGAGTGGAACTTAGCTGTGTTAAGCTTAATTAATCAACCATGCTAATTAGAATTAATGGCCTAGATCAAATTTACCTATAACATGGATGGTAAGAATTAATTTGTAAGTACCGAGATTAATTAATTAACACTCTCTTTTATTAGTAAAGAGAGAAGAGAGATTATACAGTTTAATCTAACCCTACTGCCTACCCCTACATTAGAGTAATGTTGTATAGGACTAATTACATGAATTTAAAAACGTACATATTTTTTTCATTAGTTGAATTATTTATCTCTCATAATATCATCCAATCAATTTTTCACATCTACCAATCACATTTTTAAGTCTAAATTTAGGTCAACCAATCATTTTTCCTTCTGCATCTAAAATACCATTGTATGAAATTTGGTATTTTTAAATGGGCAGCCGCCCATCCGTCCCTTTTTATCTCGATTGGAATTCAGACAACGTGTTCATATGCTTTCCACAAATCCTGTAGACATATGATTGAACGTCTGTGTAAAATATTTTACAGAAGCCCTCCATAAAAATCTAGCTTAAGGTTTATTTTCCTCTACATCCAGAAGAAACTCCTCGCTGAATTAACAATACACGTACAGGAGCACCTACTGGATCGAATTGCAAATACTTTTTTTCCCTCTTCTGATTATTTAGCGCATATATATATGCACATAAAAAAGGCACGCGGCTTGCAAATGGAGCGTTGATATTTCCATCATTTAATTTGATAAATCCACCAAATATATCCAAATATATGCATTAACTAGTTGTACTTTATAACCAGTTAGTGCATACTTTTAATGTACCTATCAAATTGGACGGTGGAAATATATCTCTCTTTACAAATGTACCGACCAATAACATAAAAACATGCCATTCGGCTGCCAGCTAGGCCCACAAATTAAAAGTTGGCTAAAAATGGGCTACGATTTTTTTTTTCCATTTTGCACCATCGTCCATCTACGATCTTTAATTTCCAAAATCGTGTGCTCCTTTATAAATACAACTTTTTCTAGACCTTAATTACTTAATCAGCATCCATCCATTATCCATTATAATTAATTAAATAAAGGGAGGTGATAATTTATTTCAATAGTGTGGCCAAATTTTTTTGTTACGATATAATTTAGTTATTTTGCGCCTGGATTGATATAAACAAGGTTCATTATGTCCACGCTTTGTGATGGGAACATATAATTTGATTCATCGTATTTATTTTGTATTTTATTTATCCGTTAATTGTTTCAATGATTTCATCTTTTAGTTACGATCATTTACAATTGATTTGTTGTTGAAATAGAGAACTGAAAAATGCTAAAGAAAGAGAAAACAAAGTGAATTGAAATTGTTGGTGTTTTTGAGGGAAAAAAGTTATCTCATAACGTAGACTTTTAATCACGGTTGTCTACTTATATTGCAAAACATATGATTTTTATATTTTAAGTTGTACAATTTAAAATTTCATTTAGTGATAATACAACTAAATCTACTTCATAAACATATCATTTAAACATCATAAAAATCAAAATTAATATGTAAAAGTATAATTTGTTATACATAATTTTTTCGGTATAGCAATTATTTATAACGATTGTTTAACATTTTTTTAGCTAGTAGAATATAGTTTTAAAAAAATAAAATATATTAAAGTGATCATAGATAGAAGGTAAAAAAAAGAAAAAAATAACTAACATTCACTATGTTTTGAACTTGGGTCAAGCACATAAATCATGATTGGAACCCACCTATTTACCACTACTCTAAACTAACTTTGTTGTTTATATTTCACTTAATTAGTAATTTATTAGATCACATAAAGTTAAATTTAGAATAAAACAAACAACTTACTATTCATAAAGTTTGCTAATTGATATTGTACGGGGATTTTCTTACCCGCGCTTTACGACGGGGTTAAAAAATACATTCTTAAACTCCAATATGAATTCATAAAAAAGTTTAAGTTAACGAAGGTATGATTTCTTTATGGTTTTATTTATTAGGGGGGAATATGTATGTATAGTTGAAAATATGTAAATTAATACAAATTTGATAGAATACTACATAAAAAAATATTAAGTTAAATTATCGTTTGCAATTATTTGTATAATCTTGTCGTAATAAAATTAGTATAAAACTTTGTTGTAAGTAAAGGGAAAAAAATGTATAAACTATTAGTAAAAAAAGGGGGGGATTAAATCTAAAATGTAAAGGGGGAAATTGGAAATATTAAAACCTAAAGGGTATAGAATGGAGAAGTGATAAAAGTTCAGACGAAGAAAATGAAAAGTAGTTAAAATTTAGAGGAGGAAAAGTAAAAAATCACTAAAAGTTAAGGGGTGAAGTTTTTAAAATTAAAGGGTAAAAAATGGAAAAATACTAAAAGTTAAAGGGTAGAAATTAGATATTCGCTAAGACATAAAGAATAATAAATTTAAAAGTGCTAAAACTTTAGGGGTGAAAAGTGAAAAAATTTCACATGTTACTATTGATAAGCTTGTTAAATTGATGATAAGGGGGAATATATATATCATTGAAGTTTAAGTATAAGCTAGCTAAAAAGTAGGATTTGTATTAAAAAAAATAAAAGGGGGATAATTTCGCTCATTGAAAGGGCAGAAAATATCTCCACATACAAAAAGATAGACACGGAAATAAAGGGATAAAAATTCAAAGCTAGACACACAAAAAAAGAACATGGTTTTCGACCCTTAAAAGACGCCAAAGGTCGAAAACTGAAGGGTCTAATGGGCTCATGGCAAAGTAATTAGTCTCGACCGTTAACCTATTTTTGAGTGTGTATGTAAATTTCGTCCCATTCCGTCACGAAAATCCACTTCTACAATCTGCAAAGTAGTCGCCCAACGGATTTGACGTGCTGACTTGCTAGTTAGACTATTGCATTGACCAGATCTGCATAAGACTTATTGATACTATTTATGGCTAGAGAGCAAATGTTGAGTTTTTAGCACTTGTGTTTCATGATCCTCTCCGGCTGGTAATTAATTCCTGTCTTAATTTGTCCTTTGGATCATAAACGATTGACCCAGCTTGTTGTTAGTGAGTTCGATCGGCGGTAACCTTTGGTCCATAATGGTCGTGGGTACTGAGCTATCCGACCATATTTGATGTCAGTATTCTTCTATATATTTAACCTAAGTGTGGGGCTGAAAACTTGATTTAATCTAGTGGGCATTATATATAACAAAGCTTTTTCTAGCTAGACCATTACATTATATATTATACATTCTTAAAAAGGAAAGTGATAAGTTATTTAAAAACGTATGGGCCAAAATAATCAAACGAACAGTACGTGACTATGGGGCATGCATCCTCTAAATAAACATATAGAGTAAATCACAACGTGATTCATGTGGTATTGCGTGTCAAATTAATCTGCTGAACCCATTCATTTCTAAACTAATAATTACACAAACAGTCCTTACAAGTAGTGTTTGTTTACAAAGACGGTACATTCTCCATTTAGAAACACAAGTTTGTAGTAATTAGAGATAACAATTGATTGAATGATGTCATATCCATATTCATATTCATTTAAAATTTCCGCTCATATCCATATTCGAGGATTAAGCGGATTAATGAATATATGCTCGATATCCCAAAAATGTTATCAAAATTCCTGATATGAGATGAAACCAACAAATAGTGATATATATATATATCATTCCTTTACGTTTACGTTTATGAATATATGCTCGATATCCCAAAAATGTTATCATAATTTGTGGTGTTGACCAATTACTTTACGTTTACTACAATAATTTTGATATATATCATTCCATTACTTTTCAGCATAACGTTGAAAACCAAACTTCTTTGCAAACAATATTTAAGAGTTTGTAAATTAACAATACGTAATCGTTAACTAAAATAATACGCTCTAATAGGTAGTTGAAAAACTTTATTTTATATATAAAAATTAAGCATTGAGCCCGTGCGATGCACGACCATTAATATGATACCATTAAATTAATTTGTATGTTATTATGTTTAACTTTGAATACATAATACAATTAAATTAATTTGTAAGCTATAATGTTAAGTTTTAATATATTTAGTGGGCCTATGCAATGCAAGGTAATTAAAAAAATAAAAATTAGTCATATGGTTTTTAGGTTTTCAACTGTATCTTAATATTGTTGAAAGTCTAAAATTTATTACTGAAATTAAATAGTAAATATATCAAAATGTATAGAAAATAATCAATATCAAATATCTTTATTAAAATTAATTTTCATAAAACATTGTAGTTGATGATGATAATATTTGTTATTGCAATGCATAAAAAATGGATTAGAAAATGAATTATGTAGGTAAAAATTGTTATATATTAAATATAATAAAAGAATTTTAAAGACTATTATAATAAAGTATAATTGATAAATAATAATTTTAGTAATTGTTAATTAAGATTTATAAGGATAACATAATATAATGATGTTGCAAGTTAGGAGGCTCTAAAGAAAAAGAAATGTTATAATGTGGCATGTCTAAAAATCAAGGAAAAATCTTTGTTTTATATGTATCGATAGATATAGCGTAACATAAGAAAACTAGTCACCAGAGCGTGTAATTAAGCATCATCGTTATTTAAGCTTAATTTGTTACAAAATACAAGTAAACATATATATTTTGACAAATGTAAATGTATAATCTCCATGTTTATTGGTTAGTCTCGCATGTTTTGATCGTCATCTATTATGAATTGTAACTTCGCTATATAGTCAAAAGCAAAATCTAGCTCGACGCGGTAGATTAATGCATTTCGATTTGCTATATGTATCAATAATACAAAAAAACCCTCAAATATAAATTAGATATTTAACATTTACGACTTTATATATTAAGTAACATCTTAATAGTTTATGGTTTATATGTATGTGGATATCTAAATTAATATGTGTATATACCTATAAATATATATGTATTTCAGGTGATAATGGATAAATCCAGAGATAATCAAGTAAATTCATGTAATTCAATTGAATTTGATGGAGGTGTGTTTTCTCCAAAATAGACAGATAATCAAGTAAATTCAATTAATCATACTTGTTCATGCTATTCTGCAGAATCTGGTCATGTCACACTCGCTTGACAACTCCTGAAGATGTATCCAATTACTTATGATAGAAGGAAAAGAGTCAAAGACTAACACTTGATAAACTCTACACACTCAACTAATATTTTAAATGAGTAACTAGGACACATACTACTTTATTTTGGTAAAACTTGCCGTTTCCAGTTTTTGGATTTTGTTTATTTTTCTTTTGGTTTTGTTATTAGTTGTCTAAAAGATTAAAATCCAATTGAAAGAATTGTGTTGATGTTAAAAGGGTTTATTGCTTCGTCCAATACATTTCATTATAATAATCAACTTTTTGTTATTGTGGCTGCTTTTATCTTTTACGAGTTGCACCCATTTGATAATTAAAGTTAGGAGATCAGATTACCACCATCTCGCCATTAACATTGATCTGGAATCTAGCCGTATATGATTTATAAGTAGGTAACAACTCAAAATAAATGTACCACTTTAAAATTCTCATTATTCACTCATCTAACTTGGGTGAAAATATCCTTCAAGTAATGAACTTTCTTATACAGACATCCGTTTTGTATGTCTCAATATGAATATCTCATTTTACAATGTGATTCTTAATGATTATGAATTGAAAAAATATGTGATTATAAAAAGGTATTTTGTATGCTCAATATGAATGCCTCATTTTATAATGTGATTCTTAATGATTATGAATTGAAAAAATATGTGATTATAAAAAGGTATGTACAAGTTTTGTAAGTATTTTAAAATGTATTATATTTTAACTTTACGATGTTAAGGTTTGTTTTAAGGCAGCTATTTAACTACCATCAATAAACCTTTCTAACAATTGCGCTCTCCACCTCTGATGTTATGCCTATAAACCTATCTCTAGTAGCACATCCATATTCTGCAACATTACATCTATCATGAAATCAATCCCTAGTAATCCAAATCTAAATCTAAATCATATATAAAACCAAAACCCCTAATTCGACCACAGATGCTACAAAAAGCTAAATAACATAACACAACATATATAAATTCTCATGGCGGTAATTGACAACAAGGTTGAAGCAATGTCAGTCGATCAACGAAACAGAGGTGATTCAACCAATGCGGTGGTAGAAAGAGGCACCATTTTCATCGGCCAATAGATTGTAGGATTTACCTTGTGTTTGTAATCGTAAATTCGTTTTGTCAGATGTATATGCCTAATAAGTGGGTGTTTAGGGCTTATTTTTGCGAACCTATTTGCTTATTTGTAAATAATACAAATAAGCTTAAGTTTTAGTGTTTGAATTGAGCTTATTTGTGACGGAAAGTTGAAAGTTTTGAATAAGCTATAAAATTTGGAATTATTTACTCATAAGCAATAAATTAAAAAAAAAAAAGCTTTCTCAAACACCCACTGAGTTTAGTGTATGATTTAGGCTAACAGAATTAGAATTAAACCCTTTTTATTTTTATTTTTCTTTTTAATGGCGGATGAATAATAGTATAACAAACTAAAGAAGCTGGAAGAAAGAAAGTGACTATGATAAAGAGAGATCCAACATTTTGGGTTACATAACCAATTAGCTCAATTTATGTTTTGCCTTTTTCCATCTACTAGGGAATAATTCGATTTATAAGAGCACCCCAACACTAATACAAATCGATACATCATCAATTCACATTTACACTTCTCAAAATTGACAATCGGTGGGAAAAAAAACTTTGAACTCTAAAGTATCAGTCGGTTTTTCGGGTAGTCAATATACTTTTATTTGAATACATTAAACAAAAAAGAAAAAACAACAAAAAAGAAAAACATTCATTTTTAGTAGATCCCGTTTTTTATGTCGCCACTACTTTGATGCCAACCCAGCAGTCTGCTAGTATACTGAAGGGAAGGGAAGTATAAACTGTAGGTGCCGTTGGGAGTTGGGACTAAAGAAGAAAAGTTTAAAAAGATGTATTATACTTTTTTCTATTTCAATTCAAGGTACATAAAGTTTAAAATTTTAATTTGTAATCAAGTTAAAGATGTTTTTTATGTGAAATCCCAGTTTTCACCAAAATTCTTTTTTATAAATAATATCTCTATTTAATCGATTAGTATTGCACAATCAATTTTTAAAAATATAGAGTGATAAGAGAGATATTAAGGTTGAAAGTGGTGATGAGTTTTTGTTAAATTCTTTCTCCTTATTCAAAAATTTTATAAAATTGATTGAGAAATGTTAATAGATTAAGTATATATGTTTCTAATACATAGTAAATTCAGTGACAAATTATCATTTGTGCAATTTGCATTTTCTAACTTGTTTACAAATTGAAAGTTTCCTCCACCTTCTAGCTTAGCGGAAGAGCACATGGCTTTAATCCATGTGGTTGTGGGTTCGATCCACGTGGGGACATAAATTTTCCATTGGGGTCTTGGACCAATGGTCAGGGAGTTTTCCACTATGTGGTTTCTTCCTGGGGGTGATGAGTTCGAATCTCGCCCATGGCATTTCGCCTGGGGGAGGGGGAGACTCCGTGGCGCGATACCCATCTAAGACATGGGAGAGCAACCCCCTTTGGAGCGTCATCGAGATTTCGAACTATGGAGCGGTTTTCATATCGGAGAGTAATCGCTTGTGAAAGATAAACGGGTGGACCAAAGGTCCGTCAGTGATTCCACAACTGACTTAAAAAAAATAGGTGATAACTATAGTATTTATTATCATTTTCTTCACTTTTCTCACTTATTATAAAGATCTGACGGGCCCTCCGATCTAATGGGCTTGACAGTAGATATATATGTAATTCTTAAGTCTAATTCTGATCGGCCCCTTAAAGATATATAGCCCATTGATGTGTGAAAAAGTTTAAATTGACCCCTCTTTCACTCTTTGTCTTAACCTTGGGGGGAGAATGGTAATTACGTTTTCTCTCACCGAACCAGCCAAGCGATTTTCTAAGTATTTTATTGCAAAAAACAAATATCAACCTCAAATCATTGATTTTTTCCCTTTTTTATCAAAGTATGTACAAGTACCGTTTATAAATGCGGTAGACGCATACTTGCATTAACATAAACTCTACACACTATTATCGTAGAAGCATTGTAATTGACTCGGATCCCATTCATCTTCAATTTCAAGTGAAGACACAATTTTAATTAATCTTCATTTTGGTCATACCATAGTTTATTGAGTAGAATGTTATTATTAAAATATTAGCCTAAATTTCTGTTAAACTACAAAGTTTTTGACACATGTATTCTCTATCTTCTAATAGTCACTACTAACGAAATAGTGATACGTGCATCAGTGACCAATCACATCTTTAAGTCTATACTTTTAGACATGTAAAAAA
This sequence comes from Pseudognaphalium luteoalbum, assembly GCA_963422505.1. Taxonomy (NCBI): domain Eukaryota; kingdom Viridiplantae; phylum Streptophyta; class Magnoliopsida; order Asterales; family Asteraceae; genus Pseudognaphalium; species Pseudognaphalium luteoalbum. Next base: position 4,377,984 of record OY730192.1, read on the forward strand.
AAAAAATTAAGTCACTTAATCATAATTAAAACATCAATGAGTAGATGAAACACAAACATATCATTGATGTGTATTAGACATAGTTTGGCTGGGCAATAGCTGTTTAATGGTGCAAGTTCGATGATTTGCAATTGGGTGTCAAAGAGTGAAAAACTAAAAGGGGTATAAAAAGTTAAAATGTCTTGTAGATCCAGTAGAATGGTGTAAGCCTTTGATAGTAATGAAGCACATGTTGCTGATTACAGAGATGGGTACATGGATTAAATGTGGTAGATGTGCTCGCGTAGGAGTAGTATTGTTTTTTATTGAAGCTTCATAATTTATTTATAACAGTGATCACTCATTAATATTGAAGTCAACATTCAAATGGAAAAATTAAAACACCAAGATCATTGAAGCAAAACATATAATATGCATAAAATTAACCTAAAATGCTCTTGAGAATACGACAATCTATCACAAAAAAAAAAAAAAAAATCTGTAAATTAAATGATGTCTTAATTTTCATTTGATAATTATTTATTTTTATTTGAGTGGTCTTATATGAGACCACTCTCAACACTAAACATCTATAGCATACTTTAGTTTGTGTCACATCAACAGGATACAAAACTGAACATTTCACTGCCAAAAGTAAACACTTCAATTTTTTTCTGAACCCCACACATTATTTATTTTTTATTTAAACTACTAAATTAAATAAAACACTTATATATTTAAAGCTAGGGATTTTCTATTGTATGCCCCCATGACATACCATAAGAATTAATTAGTTACCATATTTACCACATGACAATATTAATATCTTATCCATTTTTCTCTAATACCAATTTTACTCTTCTAATTTATTCTTTTTTGACTTGAACAAAACCCATTCTCCAATTTCTAACGTACGTATCATGCTATCTGTATTCAAGATTTTTTTTTAAATATTCAATATTATCAAATAAACATTTGTTTACTCCAATATTCCCTCTTTAATTTCAACACCAATTTTCCTCTATTTTTTCTTTTTTCTAAACGTTTTCTTGAGTACATATACAAGAAATTGTTCATACTCATGGACTACAAGGGTTGATGTAACACCCCCAAAATTCGTTGATTGAGTTTAGCGGAAGCTTTTAGTTAAGTATGGGGAGTGCCACAATACACAGTACATACATACGTATCAGAGCTTATGATTGCAACAGGACATAATATATTAAGATGTCAAAAGTAATAGTTACAAAGTTTACGATTCATCGAATCGTATAAGTTGAAAAGTAATTAAGTTACAAAAGTAGATTTCGTAAATATGACTAAACAACTTAGTTATATAAAAGAAATCCAGTTGTCAAAAGTTGACATCCTATTCCTTCGGGGGTCGCCTACGTTCCATGTGTGTAGGATGTCTTACATGCAGCTAATTCCCTGAAAAACATAGTAAAAGTCAACAACGAGGTTGAGTGAATTCACAGGTTTTATGTGTGCAATAGTTGAATCAAGTTTGTAAGTACAGTTGTTGAAACAAATACGTTCACAATTAGTTATTGCCATAATAGTTAAGTAAATATTTTGTGGAATGTTATCCAAGTATAGTTCGGTTGGGATGTCACCCAAAATACAGTTTGCGTGGGATGTTACCCAAAATACCATTTACGTGGGATGTTACCCAAAATACAGGTTGCTGGTCATTCTCCAGCGTTTACATAAAAGTACCGGTCGTTTTCCGGTTTACCAAACAAAGTTTAACAAGTTTATAGTATGAAAATGTTGTTTCACAAATACCAGTTTTGTGCAAGAGTTTAACAGTTCACAGTACTCTAATCGTTCGTGTAACACCCATTCCTCGGGTCTGGTAGTATTTTAATATTTTCTGACGGTAAATTATTATTTAATGTGTCAGAAAATAGGTTGTTGTATGATTTGAAAATAAATGGGTAAAAGAGTCAAATAATTTATTGTGTCTAATAAATTATTAATTGTTCTAATTTAATTCAGTTGACGGTAAAATAAAATAATGTTTCCCGTAAATGGTTTTTAAGTTCCAGACAATAATAAGTACGGGGAATAAAATTTAAACACTTACAGTATACCTTTACAAGGTTAAGTCGGTTTTGTGGATATCTATCTCCACATATACATACAAACGTACAGAAACATGAAACCCTAGATCAACTCACCATAATCACTTCCTAACCTCGAATTGGAGTCCTAGAATTCGAATTCAAGCTTCAAGAATATGGATTATCATCCTCTAATCCTTTTAATCATCTTGTAAGTCTCAATTTCTTGATTTCTATAACCTAGAATTTGGGGTTTTCAAATTAGAAAGTTCAAATCCGAAATTAGGGTTTGGTCTTGCTAAATTAGTGTTGTTTGAGCTTATTAATGATGATGATTAATATTAATTAAGCTAGGGCTTGTGAAATTGATTTGTGTTCTTGTGGCATATGATGAACTAATAATGATTGAGATGAAATTGAGACTTGTAACTATGTTAGAATTGTTATTTGATGTTAATTTAATGATTATAGTTGAAACCCTATGTTAGAAATTGATATAATTGAGTTATGATCATGAATTAAGTTATGGGTTTAGTTGATTTCTCATGAAGAGAAGCTTGTAATTATGTTGGAATGATTAGTTGATATTTGAATTGTGAATATAAGCTAAGCCCTAACTTGAATTGATGAAATTTGTTAAAATGTAAACTAGTTATGCAATTGAGTTTGATAAGCTAGTATTTGATGATTAAAGATGATTGTGTGAGCTTAATTGCTAAGTATTCATTAGACCTAATATTGGGCTTTTGATGAACTGTTGATATTGGAGGTTAATAATTTTGTTAAAGGTCTAATTATGTTAGTCTAACATGACTAAAGTGATGTGATCATAATGATTATAAAACTGATAAGTAATTATGAATTTATGATATTAAGATGATTATTTATGACATTGGCATGATTGGTGTTAAAGTAATGTAAGCTAATAATCACGCATTTGATTGAATTGGAAAGTGATTATCATGATCATTAACCATGACTAAGTGAATAATGAATTGAGTAATAACTCATTGAAATTTAGATTATGAATCATGTTGTACGACTTTAACATGAGTTGATTATTATGGATGAGTTATTAACTCGTTATTTATATTGTATTCTCAGATATGGAGAAAGACTCAGTGATATTAGACTACTGAGTGGACAACTGAGGTGTCGGTGAGTGGATCTTAATCCTCAGTTTTACTTAGTTGTAACAAGTTTGGTTGCAACGGGTAAACGTATTATTACTGCTTTAGAATTGCCGTGATGATTTTGGTTTAACAGTAATAATACTGTTGATAGAATGTTTAGTTGGATATATTGATCTGATTGAATATGAGAAATCCGAGAAGATGGAAGTGTAGATCTCGTTGTCGATGTCGTTTTTCTCTAAATGAGCTCGGTGATTCGTGACGTTTTTGTAGTAGTTTTTGTTTAGTTTTTAGTGAGAGGGATAGAGAGAAAGTAGAGGTAGAGAGAGAGAGAGATGAAGTGAAAAATGAAGATGGTGGGGTTGGAAGTGGGGGTGGTGGCTGCCCTTTTGGAGCCAAAATGAGGAGGGGACTTTGTCCCAATTTGTGGTTTTTATCCGTGTTTGTTTACCCGATCGTTACATGTTACAATATTTTAAGTAATAAGTAAATTTTTAAATACGCATTCCATTATATTTCAACTGGGATATTTATAAAACTAATCTAGTTGAGTATATAAAATATTAAACTTTATTTTGTTTCAGTTTTACGTAATAAATGTTATTCGTTACGAAATACTTATAAATATTATCGACGTAATATTTAATAAGCGTTAATGTTATTTTAATAATTTCAACTTGTTAAATAATTTTGTTCACCAACAGTCGTACATTTTTGTCGTTTTGTTTAAATCATTCTGTACATAATTACAACTAATTATGAAATGTAATACTATGCGTATTAACTAGTTAGGCTTTGCTAGACTTACCTCTAAAAGTAGTTGCGAATTCACTCAAAGTTAGGGAATTAGCCTAAAATGCAAATGTTTAGTGTACGTAATCACGTTTAAATTTGCGGGGTGTTACAGTTGAGAAAATGAAGCATAACCAGTTTATGTTTAATTTTTGTTTATTTATTTTAAAAAAATGAACACAAACATTCTTTTTGACTTGAACGAAACTCCTCTGGAGGAAGATTTTGCCAATGTTTTTGAAGATTTACAATACACAAATGAAGTGTTTGATAAACCATTTATTGGTCAATCCTTTTTAAGTAAAGAAGAAGCTTATGCCTTCTATCAAAAATATGCAAAAGCAAATGGATTTTCAATTCGTAAAGGAAGGTTTACAATCAAAGATGAGAAATAAATCGATGCGATTTCTTTTGTCACCGTGAAGGAAATCCTCGTGCTAAAGTGGTTGATTCTTCAAAGGAACAAAGAAATCGCGTTTCTACAAGATGTGATTGCAAGGCTCGTTTGCGAATAAAATTGTGAAGAGCAAACGAAATTTTTCTAAAGGAGTGGCAAGTTACTAGTTTTATGCCAGGTCATAATCACGAGTTATTGTCTGTAGAGGAGGTACGTTTCCTTCCATCGTATCGATGTGTTACCAAACAAGATGTTCATAATTATTTGGCTAAAATTCGTGAAATGCACTCTCAAAATGATGCGAAAGATCTTTTGAAATATTGCAAAAAAAGTAAGAGTGAAAATAACAATTTTCAATATGCATTTACACTTGATAATAGAAACAAGTTAGAGCATATTTTTTGGTCTACTGCTCAATGTTTTGATTGGTACCAAAGATATGGAGATGTTGTAGTATTTGATACTACCTATAAAGTGAACTCTTATGACATGCCATTCGGTATTTTTGTTGGCGTCGACAATCATGGGCGAACAATTTTATTTGGGTGTGCACTTTTACGCAATGAGAAAACAAGCACATTTGAATGGCTCTTAAAGGTACATTAAGTTTATTTCATCTATTGATTGTTAATTAATAAATTTTTATGTTGATCAATCTATAATAAAGATTATTATTCGTGAAGATTGTTTTGAAATTCCCCCTACCTATTTGATTTCACTGTGGAGTCGAGAAGAAGTTTTTCCATCAAATGAAATCGAGGTTATAAATTCAACATCTGTTAACATCCACATGGTTGTATCAATTGCAATAGATGTGGTTCAGCGCCCTCCTATTTCGAAAACAAAAGGACGTCCTAGTGAGACACAGCTAAAAAGTGGAAGTAAATCAATAAAAAAAACGGAAGACGTTGTAGTCTATGCAAAGGTGTTGATCATAAAATCACTACGTGCTCCGAAAGAGGAAAGATTGATAAAAATTTCAGTAAATGCTAGTAAGAAGAAGAAAATCGTGTTAGAGGATGATGATCCAAATCCCGTTTTGACACACAGATGCTGAGTTTTTGTTTATGTTGAAGTTTATCTTTGAAATATGATTACTAGATGTTCTATTTTATTTTTATTTTTAATATAGACTCATGTTCTGTTTGGAATAAAGTGTCAAAAGTTCTAAAGGGATAGAAATTGTTGGTGAGAAGGGGTATACGCTTAAAAGTATGAGGTAGTAATCAACAGAGAAAGAAAAATTGGAAAATAGCAAAATAGCAAAATAAACACATTATACAATATTGAAAATATCTTGAAATTTTTTGAATTGAACCAAGCTATGTCATTGGAGTAAACCAATTTTTATTTGATAATATTGAATATTTTTTAAAAAAATCTTGAATACAGATAGCATGATATGTACGTTAGAAATTGAAGAATGGATTTTATTCAAGTCAAAAAAGAATAAATTAGAAGGGTAGAATTGGTATTAGAGAAAAATGGATAAGATATTAATATTGTCATGTGGTAAATATGATAACTAATTAATTCTTATGGTATGCCATGGGGGCATACAATAGAAAATCCCTTAAAACTATAAACATTACATCAACTAAAATTTAAACAATGTAAAACGGATACTTTAAAAATATATTTTATTTTCGCATTTTAATACAAAATATAAAATTGTTACAGCACCAACAGTTATATATTCTTATTAAAATAATCTTTTTTTTTCTTTTTCGTATTTAATTAAAAAAAATAGAAAATAAATCAAGTGATTCCCACTTCCACCGACCCAATTTGAAACTCTTTTCTTCTTCCTAACCAAATCGATGACTTCGGGTGTGTTTGGTAACAACGGGCTGGAGCTTGTGGCTGGAGCTGGGGCTTGGGCTTCTTTGACACAAGCCACTTCAAAAAATTTCTTGTTTAGAGGCTTCTAGGGGCTTATTTTTTCAAGAAGCCCCACTTTTTTATGGTGCCAAACAAAGCTTATAGTTGGGGCTTATAAAAAATAGAAGCTCAAACCCCCAAAAGCCCCTAGAAACCCGTCATCCAAACATACCCTTCATCTTGTTCTTTACCCAACTCGTTCATCTTCCTATTATTTTTTTGGAAAAATTACATACATATCCTTGTAAACTTCTAAAATTACATATATATCCTTACAAACTTTAAAATTACACTAATATCCTCTCAAAACTTAAAAATTCTCACATATATCCAAATAATTAATTAAAACATTATTTACTAATTATAAAAAGTAGAATTCATATATAAATACTAATTAATAAATCAATTGACCCATCTACCCTTCTAATCAAAACATATTGTCTATTTTTCATAAACCGATTAAAACATGATCGGTTGATCTACATATATATCATATGAATCAAGTTAGTGATAATTGTAGTTTCTAATAGGAAATATAGGAAGATTACAAGAATCGAGAACAAGCCATGAAGCTTCCAATTTTTTGTAGTAGACAAATAGGTATTTAATTTTATACTTCAAATCGTTTAAGAGTTAATTGCAAAAGGAAGAGTCATATATGTTGAAATAAATAGGGAAAAACATAAACCCCATATGTCCAGACTCCAGTCGAAAAACAAATACACAGTCGAACTTCAAGGTAATGCATGAAGAAAATTGATTTTGAAGGAGAAGGCTATGTAAGTCGGTTAACAATAATTTATATGTAAGTAAGATTTGTAAATATTAAAATTATTATTTGGATACATATGAGAGTTTATAAGGTTTGAGAGGATATAGATGTAATTTTGAATTTTATAAGGATATAATTTTTAAGATTTGTAAGGATATATATGTAATTCACCCTATTTTTTATATCTTAAACAAAAATAAAAAGTTGAAAAAAAAATAAAAAAAGAAATCGAAGGAAAAGTATACACGGTGGCCCACCTTCACTCCAGCCGTTACCGGCATCTTCAGAAAATATGGACAATGATAAATACAACAAATCTGTTGTTACCTATCAAAGTTATGAATTACAGATTCGTAGTGTTATTGATGTATACATTAAATTTTTAAATTTTTTGTTGTATATTTCTAACTCCCAAAAATATATGTAGTCTTATTATAATAAGACCAAGCAAAAGAGAAGCCAAAACTTTGGGCGACAAAAGCGGGACGTGAAATGAGAAATCCAAGATGCATCACGTGCATGTACTTCTGGATGGTTTGGTGACGAAAAAGTTGTTACATAAGCGCAGTGCATCATCAATTTATGATCGTTGACATTTCAATAATTTACTACTATCACCTAACATCGATTATTTCAATTACGCAATCCATCTTGATCTAGAGAGTGGCCGATTCTGGGGAGGGTGTGACTAGTAATTCTTTATTTATATTATTTTAAAGATAACAATTATTATTAGTGTTAAAAACCTACGTACACAGATATTATCTATGATTAATGTCACATTATTGACAAAATTAAGATATGGATCATGTGTATATTTATAAGCCGATTTTCATGCTATAGAATTTACAAAGTAACTAACTAACACAATAGCTTAAAAAATCAAACTCATTTTCATGAATAATCAATAAAAAATGCGTCAATAAAAATGCGTCATGTGTCACAATAAATATTCAAAAAATTATAAAAATTAATTATAATGCGTCATGTGTCACAAATAGCTTTCTCTTCAACAATGCGTCATGTGTCACAAACAGTAAGTCCAAAAATATTCATTTTCTCTTCGATTTTCCATCTCACATGGTATATTTCCTACGACTTTTTTGGATTTTACAAATTCTACAAAATCTGTAACACATGTGTTATTCGCTGGTATCACATGTGTTACTCTCTTGTAACATATGTGTTAATTGTTTTCAAAACCCACTGAAAAATGGAAGGAAAGAAAAGTTCGTCGAAAGTATATCTTGTCACATCTTTAATCGAAAAGAATAAAACGTTGATTTTTATGGTGCAATTTTTGTGATATTTCAACTTACCGTTTGGGAGGTATCTAATTTTTAAAAACGTGGGAAAAGAGAGTATAATTTGTCACACCCCCAAAATCAGTAATCGTGTTTATTTAGTAATTAGCGGAAGCATTTGATTATTAGCGGAAGCATTTTAAGTTTACAGTTCAACAGCGGGGGTGCTGACGTTATAATAGTGCATTCATCGTATCAGAGCATATGATCACACAGAACATATTGATTTAAGATGCCATAAGTTTAAACGTTATTACAAAAGGGTACGACTTATAAAGTCGTACAAGTAGTGGTGTTGTAGAACAACATAAGTTTACAAAACATGAGTTTATAAAAGAGGGATTTCGTAAGTATAACCAATGGAATTGGTAATACAAAGGAAATCCAAGTGTCCCAAAAGTGGCATCATAAATAGTCTGGGTTGCCTACGTCCTTTATGCATGCAGAAGTACCTGAGTCCTAATTCCCTGAAAAACATAGTAAACCGTCAACATTGAATGTTGAGTGAATTCACAGGTTTAGTATAAAAGTAGTTAAACCAAGTTTTGTATAAATCATTCATGTACACAAACATAATGTTTATATGTATAGCAGGAAACACAAGTGTTTTTATTAAAGAAAACATTTCCTATTTGACTGTAAGAATGTCATTCTTACTACAAATCAGTCGATGTGTTAGGAAACACAAGTTTAATCATAAACATTTCCTAATAATAGTTACTGGAAATACAGTTTAACAATCAAGTAAACATTTCCATATAAATAGTTGTAGGAAACACAGGTTTAACAGTTAAGTAAACATTTCCTATAAAAGTGGTTTTGTCGGGGAAACCAAGTTTATCCAATCAAGGTAAACGTTTCCTAAAAAGAAATCATATGTAGGAACACCTGTCCTATTAGTTGTCACAGGGAATTCCCTTCCCAAATCCAGTTGTAGTTTAGTTGTTTAGTTTAAGTGGGAGATATAGACTATGATCCCTCTAAGGTGAGCTAAACCTTTAGAGTTAAAGTAACGATACCTAGTACTATAACCAAACCACGACTAGTTGTTGTTGTTGCCTCAGTAACACGGTAAGTATACACTCCTCGTTACGACTGCCGTCGTGTGGTTGGAATGACCAACGAGTTATATCAGTGGGAGGGTTGTCAAATCGATAGTACTATCTGTATGCTCAGTGGCTAGAGTCACCTAGCTAATGGTTATAGGTTGCAAGCACCGGGACTTATGTGCACTACAACTACCTCGCGTAAACCTAGGATCGTACCAAGATTCGTTGTCCTATTCCCAAAATAGTTGTGAAAACGTTTCATATAGTTAACAGTTGTTTATAAAGCATAAAACATTTATACGAATCAGTTTGATATAAAAGCATGTCAAGCAATTATATAAACAAGTAGCATGTAATAACACGTAGTTCTATGTTTTTCATCCCTGGTTTTAAAATCATTTAAAACAAGTAAAATGTAGGGGCTGTGAACTCACGTGTAGAAAAGCTTCAGCTAGTAATACACAGTAGTCCAAACGTGCCTCTCAAATACCTAGACACAATTAAATATACTTTACACAAGTATATGGATAAATCGTTAAGTTGAAATGTTCATGACATTTTAATTGTTGGTGATAATTGCGTTGAAGTAATCGTTGCGTATAAGTATATATATTTACATATACTTATTAGTTGAATATATATATATCCTAATATATATGTCATTGGTCATCATATTATATATATATGTAGTTGTCATTGTTGTTGATTATGTTTCCAAAACATAAGTATAGTAGTTATAAAAATAACTTTGTTTAATACTATTGTCGCAGTTCATTTGTATAACTATATATAAATTATAATCGTCAACTATATATATAACTCATTTGTCGTGTTTCTAATCTCATTTGTCTTGTTTAACTCGTCACTTATATATATTCCGGTTTAATTTTGCATTCTGAAATCTTGTAGCCCGTTGGGCTCGGCCCAATTTGTTTGGTCCAATATTAAAATTGAGTAATTTGGCACGTTAACAAAATACAACTTTTGACCCAATTTAGATTCAGGCTAATAATTCATGATCGTGTTTTTAAGTATCATGTGACGAGTTACACTAGTTAGGACTGCTAATAGTTTCCTTGTTCCCACTGCTAGTTATAATTTGTCCCATTGTTAGTTATATTATTCCCACTGTTAATTAGTCCATTACCACTGTTAGTTATATTTTGTTACTACTAGTTATATTCTTTCCACTGCTAGTTATTTGTTACCACTGTTAGTTATATTCTTCCCACTGTTAGTTAGTCTGTTACCACTGTTAGTTATATTCTTCCCACCGTTAGTTATAGTTTGTTGCCCCTGTTAGTTATAACTTTCTCACTGTTAGTTATAACTCGTTACCACTGTTAGTTATAACTTTGCCACTGTTAGTTATAACTCGTTACCACTGTTAGTTATAACTTTGCCATTGTTAGTTATAACTCGTTAAGCCTTTCGATTTGGAGCATTTCTCTTCCGATTTATACCTAACCAAAAATCACACATGTTCTCATATATGTCTAGTTTATTTCTGCACTTTATGGTATTTTTATATGTTCATTTACTATTTTAAACAAAAATAGTTTCAAGGTGTGGTCAGACTGGGTCCAAAACAGTTATATGTTCAAAGATCGAGTTATACACAAAATTACGGACATTTTTGGAAATGGTCATAGAAGAACTTTTTAAAGTTGACAAAATATGTGAGGTTTTGACACTGGCCTCATACGTTTTAGTGGTCTAGAACTCAAGATATGGTCTCGAGAAGTTACTGAAAATTCCTGTCTGCCGGAACAGTAAACCTATATCACCGAAGAAAAATGTTTTCGAGTAGCAAACGGAGTCAAAAAGTCACGAGACTAATTTTGTTGGAAAGATAACTTCTTGTACTACATTCTAGGCTTAAGAAACGTCCATTTTGTTGTTGTAATGATTTTTATAAAATTCGTGGAAGTGAAAACAGAATCTGGACAGGAACATAAACTCATAGTTTCTAGATTTAATTTGCGTTTCGGTTAATGTTTTGGACATGTAGAAGTTGAGTGAACACTAACACATGTCTATAACCATAAAGAAAGTAGAACTTGTGAAAATAAAGGAGTCCTTACAATGATGTTGATGATGATAAAATGGTAGATGTGCTGCTGATTATCGTGAAGGAGAAGAAGAAATAGCCTCTGCTCAGATCTCCTGTTGTTGCTTCAGTCGATGGATGAAGAAGAAGGAACAGAGAAAACCAATAATTTGAGTTGGTGGGAACTTATGTGTGTGTGTATTTGATATTGAGTGTAAGGAAGTATAAAGGATGGTGTATGGTTTAAATTGTCAACGTAGGAAGTATGGTTCAACAGGAGAATGTTCCCCAGATATTTTAATTGGGTTAAAATTGTAGGCTTTTAACATGTTAATTTCGTATAATATCTTATATTATTTCAATAATATAAGTTACTAATATTAGTAATTAATAATTTTCGAATTATTAATTATTTTGTATCACCAACTTTATTGTATTTTAGTTTGTCGAGTCTAGTACGTTTATTTCACCCGTAATTATATACATATACTTGCGAATTTAATATATCATGTATCACATAATAAGTTTCATAAACTTAACATATAGAAATTGTTTTGAATTCACTAATCAGGGAATTACTCTAGGTAATGCATGAAATTAAGAAAGGATTAATACCCTAAATGGAGGATTGTCACATAATTGCACGTGCCATATTCCTATTGGTTCTCTCATTCTCATACAAAAATTGTACTCATTTAAAACTTACTCTTAATATGGTCATCAGTCTCTTCAATGTTGTCGCACGTTGATTTAAGTTGCGTCAGAGCAGTGCTTACGTTTAACAGCCTATCAATGTCGTGGGCTTCGATGGTCCATTGTTGAAGCTTAGATCTAGAGGTCAAGTTTTGTTTGTATCAATCTTCTGCAGGTGTACGATGTGGTGTTTCGTCAAGCTTTCGTGGTTAGCCTCTAGCAGCTGGTGGAATCGGAGTTTATTTTTTGATTTAAGTTCAAGTTGTGGTCACGTTGGTTCAATTCCTTTTCATAGTTCTTTTGGGGTTTTCAATAATATCGTTCATTGACGATTTCACGGCTTCATCAAGCCCTGATCATTCAGTGTTAAGGTTCTGGTTGTCTCAATTTGTAAATGCGGTGCATGGTGCCATGGTGGACACATATACATGGGCGTTTTTTCATCAAGTTTTTCAATATGAATTCATAATTTCAAGTGATTTCAAGATGTATGCTCAAGTGGTTTCAAGAAGTTTTCAAATGGTATTCAAGTTGTGGCCTTTTCAATTGTCGATGGTTAGTTGTCAAGTTCAAGTATTCATCCCTTCATTGTAATTTTATTGGATCCTCTAGATCTATATCAATCAATATATTTCCAATTTTCGCCAAATATATATATATATATATATATATATATATATATATATATATATATGGTCATCACCTAACATTAATTTTTTAAGTATATATTATATACATCAATGCCTCTTAAATTGGTGTGGGGTTGGATGAGAGTGTGAACATTTAAGATATGAGTTGTTAGATTTAATAGTTAAAATAATGTAATAAATCAACTATATATATGTGAAGGTGACAATATAAACGTTGAACTTTATATACATAGTACATCATTAATTTCCCATGAAAGGAGTAGGTTGATTGGTCTCTATTTATCTTTGCATAATATAGATAAGTTAGCGAAGATCGCCATCCATCAGGTACATTTCGAGTTTCCGGTATTTGAAACCAACAATTTATATGAAAAACTGGAATGAAATGCAGGTTCTGATTCACCGGAAATCAAATACTGTAAGATAAACTCGAGCACTTGTTGTTGACGAGCATAATATATAGAAGTAAGTATGTCCTCAGATATAAAAGCACAAGCTATTTCACCAGTACAAGAGCGTGATGGAAATAGGCCCTTCAAGAATACTTTTGAGCAAAAAAAATACCACCGCATAACAAGAGCTGCAAAGGAACTAGCAACAGGTACGTACATCTCCGAAAAACACAACCTATATCATTGATTCATTTCTGTAATTGTAAATGACTATAAGTGTAACTAGAGGCGTTCATACTGTCGGGTTTTGGTCAAATAGAGATATATATATTCGGTTCGGTACCTGGAGAGACTATAAGTTGAACAGACGGATACTCAAACCGAGCATTCACAAACCCGATCCAAACCAATCGCATTATCAATCAGGTCAATCGAGATCGGGCCCCATTAATTCAAAAACATGTGTAAGGAGATTAATAATAACATCAATCAATGTGTTAACTACAAAAAAAAATTGTGTTAACTTAACGCAAGGGGTGGTGTTGCTGACTTACAGATGTGTAAATAGAAAATCAAGTATCAAATAGTGCAGATATGGATACTAGCAACTTCTGATAGGGGAGTGTTAGGACTTAGGACCTCACCATAGCATTTGTTAGGACTGATTTCAGCCCTCTAAAATCAAGTAATGATACAATGAGTAAACCATAAGCTTATATACAAATAATATAACTTTTTTCAATTTTCGATACGGGATTGGGTTTGCACCCAACAGAGAGAAGACATAACTAAACATGAAATAAAGTTTCACCAATCATTGATTTTAAATTCTGAGATAAAACTTACGCAGGTCTCCCTTCACCTCCTTCGTCTCAAGTCAAACGTAAGAGAGAGTACTCCATGGAGATTGAAAAGGCTAATTCTCCTGATGAAAATAAATCTATGGAGATAGAAGAAGAAGCTAGGTCCAGTTATTCTCCTAATAAGTCAACGGAGATGGTCAATGAAGACTTAGAATTCTTGCAGGCATCAAGTGTCCATGTGTTCAACTTTGTTTCACTGAAACTTTCCGGGAAAAGCAATTACATCATCTGGAAGGCTCAAATGCTTTGTCTCCTGAAGAATCAAAAGATGCATGGTGTCATTGTTGAGGATCAAACCGAAAAGTCTTGGAGGGACACTAAGAGTGACAAGATCCTTAAACAATATGACGACCTCTTTAAAGGTTGGATTTTTGCTTCGTTAAACGAAAAAGTTTTTGATCGTGTCAAAGCTTATGACTCAGGAAGTATTGTTTGGAAGGAACTAGAATGCCTCTATGATCCCATATCAAGCGCTCCAAGAGGTAATTATCAATAACTACCGGCCTATTTGATTTACTTTCCAATATAATACTAGATATAATATAATTTTTTTGAAATGGAATGCAGATGCTGATGGGTCAGACCCGGGAAGAAACAACGAATCAGTAGAAGTAGTAGTATCAAAACACGACAACAATACTGAACTCCAGTTGAAATTACATGATGCTACTCTTGAAGGGCGTTGGTGGAAAGCGAAATCCATATTGAAAAGGCATAAAGATGCTGCAACCACGGAAGCAATCAGTGATCATGGTGATACAATGCTACACTTAGCTGTTAGAGAAGGCAAGAATTATCTCGTTGAAAAGTTGCTCAACTTCATCCATGATGGAACCCAAGTTGAAAACAAAAATGCAGATGGCCAGACACCCCTGCACATTGCTGCGATAGTTGGCAATAAAGACGCAGCCAAACTCCTGGTTAACAAGAGGATAGAATTGTTGAACCTTCCAGACACCGACTTAAACTTACCATTTGCCAGTGCTTATTTCAATGAACAGGTCAGTACATTTGAATATTTGTGGGAAGCCACCGAAAAAAATGCACCAGAGTACTGTCATCCTGAAAAAGCGCCAAAGTACCGTTGTCCTAAAGACTTGATTATAGATGAGAATAAAAATCCTATCAATCTTCTATCTATTTTCCTATACGAGAAAAAATATGGTGAGTAGCTGACATATTATTAAGTGATAATCAAAATCATAGATAAAGACTCACACAATATACTACTCTTTGCAGATTTTGCAAAGAAGTTGCTTACCATAAGACCTAATTTGGCTACAGAATATCCATCCCCACTGATAACGTTAACTGAGAACTTTCCAAGTGATATTACCTTTGTGGAAAAATTGATCAAACCACCATGTATGTTTGTAATGTTTTGGTAAAGTACCGTTGTCCTTGGATTCTTTTATTGATGGTGCTATATATACATACTGCAGCTTTGAAGAATGTCCATGAAAATATAGTCAAGAGAGGAAGTTCGTTATTTTATTCGCTGGAATATTTGTTGGCAAAGGCCGAAGACAGCTTATGGGCAATGAGATGGTTTAGAAACAAATATTACAGCCGTCTATTACCAGAAATTGTCATGATAATACTTGGTGAGCAATTACTCAGTCTGTAATCTGTATATATACTTGAAACTAGCTAGTTCAAATTGATCGTATCTGATAAGTTAGTGTTGTTCTTTCTTGTGCAGCCCCAATATGTGTACTTTATCCGATATATCAGTTGATGCGTCTACTCATACTATTGCTCCTTTACCCCTTCATTATATTATATTTCCTTCTGTGGAAGGTTTTGACAATTGTAGGTAAGAAATGATACTCTATAATTTATCAAGTCTCATCATTAGATGTTTTGAGATAGAAAGTTTCCATCTTGAATGTTGTAACCAATTGATTGTCTTAAATCTAAATTGCAGCAGGGCCAATCAAAAGGATAGAGAAGAAGAAAAAGGAATATGAAGAAGCTAAAGAAGTTTTGAAATTGATATGTAATCATTTTAAAATTAAGGGTTGGGACATGCCGAGTTCTGCACCTGGCATTTACAATGGTGTATACTACCGTAAGTATTACAGCATACCAATTCTGACGGCTGTAAGTCTGGATGTTTCCGAGGTTGTTGATCAGATTTTATGTACTTCATCCGAAGCAACTGGCGTTAAGAATATAGAAGGGCATAACATTATTCAATCATCAATAGTAAGTCGTTCAGAGAAAGTATACAACCTTATCCGTCCCAAGATTGAGAGTACGAAACGTTACAGAGAAGAGCCAGACTCTTCCGGGAACAATCTCCTGCATTTGGTCGGAAGATTGGCACCTTCAGTTATACTCAGTCATACAACAGGTGCAGCGCTGCAGCTACAACGAGAACTCCAATGGCGTGAGGTCCATAATATGTCACAAATAAGTTAAATTTTGTTGGGCAAATTGCACAAGATAGAAATGATCTATTCTATGATTATCAAATTTAGAAATCAACTACAAAAATTATCAGTAAAAGAACCCAACTCTCAATTTGTTCATGTGTGTGTGTGTGTGTGTGTGTATATATATAAAAAAAATTGCGTTTCAAGTAAAATATTACTGAGTGCTATATAAAAGTGAAAAAAACAAGTATGAGAGTTGGTTTCTGTTACCGATAATTTTTAGAGTTGATTTTTGTAATCGGTAATCATACAATAGTTCGTTTCTTTCTTCTTATTTTTTGCAATGTACCATTTTTTTCTCTCCCAATTGATTAAGTTAAATTAATTGCTTAGGAAGTGGAGAAGCTTATGGATCTAACACAACTTACAGATGAAAATGTTGATAAAGAGACACCAGAAGTGGTGTTTACAAGAGAACACACGAATTTGGTGAAGAAAGGAGAAGAATGGATGAAAACAACAGCAGAATCATGTAGTATTACTGCTGCACTGATCGTCACAATCGTATTTGCAGCAGCAATTACAGTACTGGGAGGAAGCGATCAAGAAACAGGCCTCCCAGTGTTCAAAAAAGAAATTGCCTTCCTTATATTTGCACTTTCCGATGCAATCTCATTATTTACAGCTGCTACTTCACTATTAGTGTTCTTATCAATCCTCACGACGCGTTTTGCTGAAAAAGATTTCCTTCTCAGTTTACCAAGACGATTGTTAATTGCCCTTTGCTTCTTATTTCTCTCTACAATTGCAATGTTGTTGGCCTTTTGTGCGATCTTGTTCCTGGTTTTTTGTGATCACAGACCATGGATGCTTTCACCAATAGGTGCATTAGATTGTTTGCCAATTGCATCTATTGTTACGCTACAACTTCCCCTGGTGATAGACTTGTACCGATCAACATATTCCTCCTTATTTGGTAAGAGAAGTTCACATTGATCTTTGTATCTGCAGTTCAATGTTTAGTAATATTAACTAACACCAAATTCAAGCCTCCAGCCTCTATTTTGATAAAAGACTTCCACTTTCAACATTACATATGGTTCCTTTTTCTTTCCGATTCGGATAAAAACCTTTGATTTGAGTGAAAATTGCTTTCATTTCATTTTAGATCGGTAATGGTCTGATTATATATGTTCATCTTTCTATGTGATGCAGGAGAACAACAAACAAGACGCTCTTCTCCATGTAAGGAAAAATAACATGCATGCAGCTGTTTGTGGTGAGAAGTTTGTAATGTTGAATTAGAATTAGTATTATGATAGTAATGGTAACTGCATATGGTAACTTAATAAAGTGTCAATGGATGGAAATCGTAGTTTTCGATTGCATTCAGATTTTAATTTAAGTTGTACAGTTCAACTACTGTTGTTTTTCTTACTGGAAAATGTAATTCTGTTACCAATTACCAATCACTCTTTGTTTACCAATCAGACAAACAAGCATTTTGGTTCAGTTGACTTGCTAGTAACATGTGGTTTTCAACAATAAACTTTTTAGCTTGTTAATACCATGGCATAATAAAATAAATATGAATTATGTGTGAGTACAACAAACTTGGATTTGATGTGAAATTTGAGATTGACTCTAACAAGTGTATTAAATTAATCATTTACTCATAACTTGAGCAATTTTTTTGGCAATTTCAATTAGTTTGTGACTACAACTTTCATCTGGAAATTTGATGTGTAGGTAAGCGTTTGTTAACAAGTTAGTGAAATATTAGATAGAAGGTTACATCTAATCCTTTCAAGATAATCTTTAGCAATCACCTGTAAGAGTTAAAACCATAACAGCAGCAGCAGTGCTGATCTACGCCCTTGTCTGGGCGTCTTTTTTCATTTTCCCAAATATTCAGGTTAGTATTTCGTTGCAAATCAAGGCAGTACAGTCATTAAGAAAACTAGATAGCAAACTAACCAGTGAAAAATCTCTTGACAGGCGACACAACCTTTAAAATGTCAGAAACGTAATGCATTTGCTAGCTACATCAACAAACTTTCGTGCACGTCATCTACATAATGATAGGATGAATTTTTTGAACAAGGACAGAAAAGTAAATTTATGCCAATCCAGCTTTCTTCAAAGCATCCTTAAAGTCTTCTACACTGGTCCACGAGGGTACCTACACATGAACATCCCCTTCGCTCACTGAGAAGTGTCTTGGGTGACCAAGTACCAATCGAGGTGGCAAAACAGATGGGTTGGCTAACAAGTTACAATGTATAATTTTTGTTGATCAATACATGTATTGGTTGGGTTGTGACGACCCAACACCACCTTTTTGTCCCCTATTAAAACATTTGTGACAAAATCATATTAAATAGGATACTACTAGTGATTTAAAATTATCACATAATGTTTTTTATAAATATGATTTAGGAAGTTGTAAGCATTAGAATACACGTAATGTGACTTTCAAACCATTTGAGCTCTTCTCAATTTTAGCTACTTATTATAATTTAACCTGTTTGACCCGTTATCAAGCATACACAGCTGAAACTGACCCATTTTAATATAAATGGACTGATATTGCCACCTCTTGGCATGAAATAGACAAGCTACAGATGAAATATATAATGACACTACAATTTAAGTGACAAGATAAACCCTTGGGTGAAATGATGAACAATCCGATTAGGCTCAAATTTAAACAACAGTGTCATTCGACTCATTTTACTATCATTTGACTTTTCAAGGGATCATGTAATATCAATCAAGCCAACAAAAGAGTATAACAAGTGAAGCCTAGTTTAAAGAGTTACCTCAGAAACATAATGATTGAAGTGACGTTCAATCTTTCCCATAATCATTACATCCCTATCACCACACAGCAAGTTGAATACAGCTCCTGTTACATACAGATCGCAAGTATCATTAGTTGAGTTCGTCTTCATGGGATCAATTAAATAGGTAGCTACAAATTCAAGGAGATGAAGTGTGTGTGACTATGTGACTCGGATAATGAAAAAAGAAGATTACTCAATTTAAAATACTCTGTTAAGCCAGGAAAACTGAACACCTAGGCGCATCAGTAAATGACACCTTTACGAGTGTATCAGTGTAGGCATGCACAGAAGCTGTAAAAATGAATAAATTAATGAACATGCAGGGAAAAACACACGAAACAAAGGAACGACACTCTGGCAACCAGAGAAATTTAACAATGAGTCTATGCACATTGGTAGATACACACTGAGGACTGCAAAGAAAACAAGAATATACATCATCACAAACTACAAAGGCCTTGAGACTCTGCTCATTAATCTCTCAAGACATTGAAAAAAGATAGAATGACAAAACGTATGAATCAGGAAGGTTGTAGAATGATCTAAGAGAGGCTATATTCACAGGTTCAGGTCAAGGGAATTCTTTAATATAGGTCGAAATGGGCCGAGTCGGGTTTGCTTGACCCACCAACACTTTCGGGTCTGTTTCAATAAAATAACTAAATAAAGTATTGTATTTGATATGATGACAAAAACTATATTATTAAAAAAGAAATAACCAACATGTTTTGAAGAAAAATGGTTTAGATGGTTGTAATCATTAGATTACATGTTCACGTCCATTTCTTTAAAAACAATTACAGGAAAAGTGTGTATTCTCTATAATTACAACTGTATCATCTCAATGATAAACAAAATTTAATTTTTTATTTTACTGTTGTACTTATTTGGCAAGTTGGAAGCAACCCATTTTTTGGTAAATGGGTCAAAATTGTCACCTCTAGCATTCTAGAAAGCATTTGAATAGGAAATGTGATTATAGTTGCGATGAAGAATACAACTGAAGGAAATCATCGATCAGAAGACCACAAAAATCTACTATGTCCATTAATCTCTCAAGGGGAAGAGATTCAAAATAACGATAGAATTATCTTTTAATAAGAAGCTAAGGTGCAAATTAAAAAATGAACATACCTTTGCGCCCAAACCTTCCTGCTCTACCTATCCGATGCAAGTACACTTCGTGATCAGGCTCTGAAGGAGATTCATGTCTAACGGGAAGATCATAATTAACAACCAAGTTAACCTGCAGTGATAAATAGGAGAGAGGGAGGGGGGATTACATACTGGCATAAACAAAAAAAATGGAAAGGAGTGTAATGTAAGTGATGTAAACCTCAGATTGGTCAAATCCTCGAGCGAGAAGATCAGTTGATATTAGAACGTGAGTATACCCATCTTTAAATTCCTTAACTATCTTATCTCTATCTTTTTCTGTAAGAGCACCTTGAATAGTAGTTACCTCAAGCCCATACTCAACAAGTGCATTATGCAAAATACCAGCACTTTTCCTTGTGCGAACAAATATAATTGTTTGCTTTACCGCTTCTCCTATATCAAATATATTGTCTTTAATAACCATAATCTTTGAGAGCTCATCAGGTACCTTCACTTTAAACTGTTTGACAGAATCCAAAGACAGATCTTCTTTCTTTACATACAACTGATTGTATTCATTTACAAAATGCTCGTTCACAATCTTTGCAACGAAAGTCTTCACAGTATCGTTAAGGGTTGCAGAAAACAGTAGCACCTGGGCATAACTTCTTCATTGTTAGATAAAGGAATAACATATAGTCATATATATACTACATACTTTTCTACAAAAACCGCTACACATACTCCCTTTTTGTATGGCCATTTAAGTTTCAACTTTCAAATTGCCTGCTATTATGATGATTGGGTAACTGGTAACCTTATAACATTTTAATTAGTTTACTTGATGTGGCACCCACGTGACGTCTCGGTGGCATTCACATGTTATTTAATAACCGTCCACTTGACACGCCACACATGACGGGTCACCTGGACACCACATGGGCGTTATGTCATCATGAAAATGCCATGTCGATGCCACATAATCTGTTTTCTAAGTATCAAGAAACATGGATCAATAAAAATTTCAACACATTTATTTATTTAAGGTCAGGTTTGGGTTATGTATGATCTCAAAAGGGTCAAATGAAAAAATTAGCTAATAATAGTAAGGACAACAAACCTGGCAGTTGGGGCTCCATTTGACTATATCCTTCATTATCCTAACAGTGTTATCTCTAAGCCGCCCTATACCAAATTGAAATTGATAAATATTCACCACCAGCAACAAAGGAAGTCATAACTATAAGAACAAGCAGAAAGAAGAAATAACATACAAAAGAGTTTCAGGGAAACACTCATATAACAGAATTTCACCTTAATAAAAACAAGGCAAAAATATGACAAGTTAGAATCTCGATATTACCTCAGATAGCATGTGATCCGCCTCATCAAACACAAGAATCTTCATACAAGATGTGCCGAGTTTCTTAGCTGCAATCCATTTGTTTATCGTACCAGGTGTGCCAATAACAACTTGCGCTGTCACTGGTGGTCTCTTGAATACTGGAAGAGGATTCTCTCTATCTCCTAGGGCCAACTCTGATGTTATGCCTGTAAACTTACCCATCTTCTGTAGCACTTCCATATTCTGCAACATACAGCCATCATGAGATCAAGTCATCAAGACGCCTCAAAAAGCAAGAAAAGTGCAACAACAAAAGACAAATATGAACCCCTGCATCCAAAATAGTCAATTTCACAATGTTCTTTATGTCAAAACTTGAGGAGATGTTTGTATGCACTTTTCAATTTGATTATAAAAACTTGACAACATAACACAATCCGAGTAATACATAAAGAAAGCCGCTAAAAGGAATTCAAAAAAATGAGAGTTTAGACCATTGGCACCCTACCAAGACATGTCCCTGGAAGAGAAACCAAAGGCTAGCAAAACAACCAAGGACCCAAAACATGCTTTGAGCCATAACATTGTAAACTAACTATCTAGAACATTTTATATACATGTGTTACACAACAATCGAAACCAAATGAAGCCTTGGTGACCACAAGGTAAAACTTTGGAGGCTCATGTAGCAAGCTTGCACCCAATATTGATCAAAATCTTCTTTCCTTGCATGCTTTGCAACATACCATGTGTACACCAACACTCCAGCTTGTACGTATTGTATAACACCACATCAAATAATCTCTAGCAAGATACCATATCAATAGAAACTGGGAGCATAATAATATTGCTACACTATGCATATAGGACTTGCAGCATGAACATGAATATAGACCTTCAGCCCTGGTATGTATTGAGCTATTCTTTTGTAGCAAAACGTACAACTATATGTAACAGTTACAATGACATTCTCGTCCATATCGTATTTCCTTAAATTTATCCCAGTAGTGAACAGACCGAATCATAGTTATGAGAACAGCGAGAACACCATGGTCATAACATCGATCGCTCATAATTTCGATCGGTCATAACTTTGATCATCCATAAATATCATCACATGTTTAAATTAGGAAGGAAAAAAAACATCATAAATAGATTCCGCCCAAGCTTCAAAGCATTGTTCATAATGATGCATAAAAGCTCTGGCCCGTTAAAACACTTTCTATGTTTGTGAGCCTTTTGGTTGAGGAACATTAGATGACCTGTATTGCCAATTCTCTGGTTGGGCATATGCAAAGTGCCTGAGGAGCAGCTAGCTTCGGATCAACACGACTCAACATACCAAGAACAAAACAAGTCGTCTTCCCGGACCCATTATGTGCCTGAGCAATCAATCCCTTGAATGGTGGTGTCAAAATCATCGGTAAACTTATTGATTGGATCTTACTCGGCCTCTCAAATTTCATCCCAATATACAATCCCTTCAACAACTCATGCGAAATATTCAAGTCTTCGAACCTCATAGCAGATGTATATGGTGTATCTCCAGCAGTAACCTAAACAAAATTTAAAACCAAATACCCTACCTCAATCACATGTCACAGAAAAAAATACATAACCCAACATATATAAAATCCATGACATATCATTCATATATATAGACACATAAACACAACTCAATCAGATATGCAACTATGTGAGGTGCATCACCTGCACTGACCTAAACACGTTTAATGGTTACTCAAATAATTGAAAACTATGTTACGGAAACCTAACATACAGAACATAACATGACATAATAACATACATAACCATAACCATGATAAATATACCATATATTCAGCAATGTCCTAAATCCTAATAAATAAACAAACAGATCATTCTACAAAAGCCAAAATAAAGAAATAATTGATCAAATAGATTACGAAAAGCTGAATAACAGAGCATAGCATATAGATAACCATAATGTATATACATATTAACATATAGACATGTGACCAAATAAGTTCCGAAAACCTGAAGAATGGAACATAACATACAAATAATAACTATAATAGTATAGGAATGAGAGAAAATGTGTACGTACAGCTTGAACGTTGGAATCGTGATGATCGTTGAGGAAATAGTTGTTTAAATGATTACTGAGGTCTCCGATTGCGAGAGAATCGAGATTCAATGTATTGACCGCGGTAGAGGTTGAAGCGATGGCAGTGGCACCGTTATTGCCGTCGTCGGCCATCGTAGGGATTATTTTTAGCCTTTGTAATGGTAATCTGATTTCAATACTTTATTCCATAGGTTAGTTTCTTTAGCGCTGGCGGTAATCGTCAGATTTTAGAATGTGCGTGTTTGTGACACCGTATATTCGTGATCGTAATCGGGTTTTATAGCAAGCTTAAGCTTGCGTATTTTTTAAGCCAGGTTACACAGCAAGTTTAAGCTTGCGTACGATTTAAGCAGGATGAGGATTTTTAATTTTTTCGTTTTATATACATACTACGCCAATAACTATTTTACTTCGTATAACAAATTTAAACTTTAAACCTACTTAATTTGTATTTATACTAGCTTAAATCTCACGACAACGCGACTAAGCTAAAATTGTTATAGATTTCAAATTTTACTTTTAATTTCTCCAATTATTTATATTAGTGATTAGTGATGTTAGTGTTAAATGTAAAATGTTATGATTTGTATATGCATAATTTTAAGACCCGCGATAACGCGAACGACTAAATTAAAATCGTTATTAAAATTCAATTGAATATAAGAGAATACATGGTTGTATATTGAAATTTTCATGTATAAAAAATTAAATTTAACAATGCCTACATCATTCATTTCGATATATTTTGTACTTTTGGGAACCTTAACAACCGGTTATTTTTTTATTATATGGATGTTCAGCTATACTTGATTTTGACGATTAACACTTTTATGAAAGAGCTTGAGATTTTTATGGATTCATTGATATCAACATGAGGGATAACATAGAGAATAATAGATCATATACAGAAGATTAACAATAAAGAATTATAATTAAAAAATATTTGAATGAAATGCATTTTCTATTTTAGATACTATTGGTTTTGCTTAAATGTATGAAAAAAATTTGTTATTATTGATAATATGTTGTAAAAGTTGTGTAGAATTCTTTAATTGTTGTGTTATGTTATTAATGATATTTAATATTTAATATTTGAGGGGAAATGTATTAATGAAATATAGATCGTCAGATCAAATTGAACAACCTCGTTGAAAGATTCAAATTTTTGATAGGCTTAAAAACTCTACATAAAATGCGCGAGAAAACTTTAATTTATATTTCAAGCATATTTTAATTGTACACGTTAGCATGTTTATTTGTCCAATTCTCTCTCTCTCTCTCTCTCTCTCTATATATATATATATATATATATATATATATATATGTATGTATGTATTGTCGTCGGGTCGTGTAACCGCCCTACGTTGACTGTTAATATGAACCATCGAATCGAGAAGACTTTAAATCTTGGTCGTCTTTGATTAGGAATTTCAGTTAGTGCTCTCCAACTTGGTCCTAAAACGGTTTCTTCTACAGCATTTCACCTCCATACATATCCCCTATTTTTAAGGAAAATAATTGTTCGATGTCTTCTAACTGCTCCAATTTACTTCAATATATTTCCGCTCTCCACGATATATAGGTTGAACCAAGCATTTGCTTGTCTGGTTATTAATTTCAATATAAAGTATCTGACTCAAATTTCAATCATAGGCTTGTGTGTTCTCATACATTTTTTATGTATCACAATTTATTGGTGGTAAATATCTTGGCAGATTTAGATGGGCTTTCTTTTTTATGTATTGTGGTCTGGCTATCTGTTGCACCCCAAAATTTACCGTGCGGAAGCGGTTCGGGTCGGGGCCCGACTAATACGGTAATCACAGCACGTAAGATATAATGAACGACTCTATATGCGTCTTTTAAACAATTACATTGATATAACAAAAGTTTACAATAATTGTTTTTGTTACAAAAGCTCGTAAGCCAAATGTGAGAGATTCAAGGGCATATCTAATTGTACAAAATGTAGAAATGCAAGTGAATCTCCTAATGTCTGTTTGCGACTCGAGCTAGGTATCCTGATAGAGCAGACCTACTGCTGCTGAGAACCTGAGAATACATGCTAAAAGGTCAGCTAAAAGCTGGTGAGCTCGCATGTTTAAATGATAACACATAATGTATGAACCACAAGGTTTAATATGTTTGAAACCAATCAAATAAGTGTATATTACTGCCATGAGCTCATAGTTTGAGCTTAACTGAGGTGTCGGGATCACAATCAAGTGCCCGATCGAGGGTGCCTCATGCGAGTGCCTAATCAAACAACTCGTATGAACAAATGATAATGTGTCCGTTTGACCATTTGGGGCTTCCAACCCGGACGGGGATTGTCAATCCCATATGGTACCATACAATAACATTCGCGCTAAGATCCATACTAACAAACTATGATGTAGAGGGCTTTCATGATTAGTAAAACAACTTATGCAGTCAATATATTGATGTTTTGTACTTGCGTTCAAATGTAAATGAAACTGGACATGTATTCCCACCCCGGGAGTAAAAACAGCTAAAAGTCGGGGTTGTGAGACTCACCTGAGTCTGATGCGTTGCTAACAAGCAAATGATGTTGTCACAAAGTATGATGTCGTCCAACGACTATAACCTGCTGGCGTCCTAAACGCGCAAGGTTATAATGTGGGTAGATGTTTCAAAAGACCATCAATGCTAGTTGTCCACTCAACTAGTAATGTCCAAGTATTTGGTTGTTGTTTGTGTTTTGAAACATGTATGGCCCGCTGGTGAGTTTGTGTAATAATAATTTCAGAGTATTATTATTATAATGTTGTTACGTTACACTTGTAAAGTATATTTCTGTGTTTTTATGAGTTGCATTGTATACTTATACAAGTATATGTATTTGCACATGTAAGTAGTATCATATGGATTTTGGTTGTTGTAAGTGTTTAACACTTGGTGTAAAAAGTATATTCCAACTTTGAATGACGGGGGTCCGGGTGCAGCGCCCCTAGTTGCGGGGTCTAAGGGGTGGCAACCCCTGGCGGGGTCCGAGGGACAGAGCCCCTAGCTGGGTGCGACACTGGGTTCCGACACTAGAGTTATGTCGCATAAATCAAAAATCATACTTTATGCGACATATGAATTTGTGTCGCTATATGCGACGTTCAGTTCAGTGCGACTGATATGGCTCGTTTTACACATATTTTCTATAGCCATATCAGTTCCTTTTTGTTGTAATTATAGTTAAATTTATAAACTTTCGATACTTAATCATTTAAAATATGTTTTCAGGCTCAAATCATAAAAGTATTGCAAAGGAAATGAAGTTCATGCTAAAAGTTGCATCTTTGACGAGGCGTTAGTATTTTGGCCATAACTTTCGTATACGGAGTTCGATTTAGTTGATTCAACTGCCCAAACGACCGGCACTCCGAGGACTACAATTTACAAAAGCTGGAAATCAGAAAAACAAAGGCTTACCCACCGGGTAAGGCCTTTACCCGCCATATAAGGTGTCAGCGAAAGCATAAAACCTAGTTTTTCTCTTTTCTTTCGTCTCTCTCTTCCACTCTCGAATACAGCAGGCCCCCATGGGCAATTTCTGACTTTGGCCACGTTTTGGAGAGATCTAAGGCCACCAAACACCATTTCAACCATGTAGAAAACTCGAGATCATCATCTAGAACACGGTTATGGTTGATTTCTTCGGTTAATTCTTACTCTAGCGATTATGAATTCTTCCGTGGTTATTATTGTTTATGTGTTTAAGCAAATATTTATGGGTTGAAGACTTGTTTTTTGTCTAGTTTAATAACTTTAGATATTGGATATCATTGTTAGATTAATTTGATTCGTATGATAATATTTTTGTTTAATCACTGAACGATTCGTATTGTGGTTTGTTTATGTTTGATTTAGTTGGTGTTATGTTTGTTTCATTAAGTGAGAACTTGTGGATTTAGCATTGCATTTACTAGAAATGACAGCTAGTGATTTGTATTCGAGATAAACAAAGAATTGAATCAAAGTAAATAAACTATGATGTTGGTGAGTCACACTAAGAGAGATATTGTGTGATTGTTGATTATTACGAGAGCAAAGTCACAAGATTAATACTTCATATTAGTTGGGTTCATTAATCATAACTAACAGGTCTTAAATGACAACGAGAGTTGCATTGTGTAATCTTAGTTATGTTAATAATTAATCTAGTTTTTTGTAATGTCAATGAACTAACTAGTTATAATCAAGAGGTTTAAGGTGAACAAGGACACTTGCATCGTGTAATCTTGATTTAGTAGTTGTGTTGCGAGAGCAAGTAATCCAACTAGTGAATGCACCTACGTTAAGTAACATTACAGTTCTTCATTAAAACATCCAACACTATGGTTAAAAGATCTATATGAATACATTTCTATAACCTATAATGAATCTATCTTTACTTGCTTTATTTACTTCCGTATTTACTTTCAAGTGCACTATTCGACTACCTATCGTTAAAATGTACCATCCCCCAATTTTACATGCTTTCAATTAAGGATAACTATTAGTTGACAATAATTTTACAATACTCGTAACTGTTCCATTGTAACGTCCTCACCACCGATCTGGTAAATTTTTATTTTAAATTAGTTATCTAATTGTGTTAGAAATTATTTAATATTAATTATTTACTTGTGAAACTTAAGTAAATAAGTCACATGACTTATTGTGAATAGTAAATTATTACTTATTTTAAATTGTATAGTTGACAGTAAAATAAAGTAATAGTTCTACCAATAAGTATTTATGTTCCAGACAATAGATTTAAGACGGGTGTAAAATATCCAAAGATTGGGGTCGGTTTATAAGGAGAGCCGATTCCCTCTTATTCATTTCCCCCGATTCCCTTGTAAACACAATAAGCTCCCAAACATATTACAAGAACACAAATTTCATATATAA
This sequence comes from Pseudognaphalium luteoalbum, assembly GCA_963422505.1. Classification (NCBI taxonomy): domain Eukaryota; kingdom Viridiplantae; phylum Streptophyta; class Magnoliopsida; order Asterales; family Asteraceae; genus Pseudognaphalium; species Pseudognaphalium luteoalbum. The sequence continues at coordinate 4,406,687 of OY730192.1, forward strand.
TCCAACTTCTTGCAAGATTAAACCTAAGGAAAAAGCTGATTTCCATAAGTCCTTCATCATCATCATCATCATCATCACCTTCCTCCTCAAGTTGTAAGTGTTTGGGTTTTAGTTCATGAACTTAATTATATTGAAATTAGATGACTAAATAGTGCTTTGACAATTGAATATTGATATATGATACTAGCTATCGGTCTCGTCCGTTATGGCCAAACAGATATGTACGATAAGTGTTCTTGGGGAATCCCCGGGTATTATGATATCCCAAGAGCCACCGATCCTCATTGAAATATATGTGTATAACACCCCTCATTCTCTACATGAATATTATATTATTTATCTTGGAAGCATAAATTTTAAAACATATTTTACTACTATACTTTCAAAGTAATGTACATAAACCGTTCACTTATTTAATACACAACTGTTTAAAACTATTAAAATCATAATACACTTATTACTAAAAAGGGTATTATAAAATTCCAAACATAGTTTACAACAAAACTATATCAGAGTTATTGGCGCGGTCGAACATTCCATGCGTACACATCTGCTTCCTGCTACCCACATACCCAAAATATAATATGCAGGAAGTAAAATAAAGGATTAGCACAAAGCTAAGTGAATGGATTTGTAACACACAATTCAACTTAGCATAACCACTCGTTTACACCAAATAACTGTAAACACATATTACACAGTACAACAATTCAACAATGAGGATCGGTGATTCTTGAGAAACCCTACTGTCGCGGTGGCTCTCAAAGAACACTTACCAGATAATTTGTAAGGCCAATACATAATAGACCGATAGCTAACGGTTATTATACTCAAACACAGGTTCTACACACAACGAATGAATCAAGACCCTGTGTAATTTACACAATAACCAAATAGCCCAACTATCGCATTGACCTCAATAACAACTGATGTCCAAATGCCACATAGCACATAGATGTACAACTAATAACTCAAATTAAATAACTCAACAATACATCTACGTACACTTGTTGTAACCAAACAGTTACAACTAAATTAAAAGGTGAGTTCTAAATCCACTCACCGATACCACTGCAGATTCCACACTCATAAGTCTTATATTACTGAGTTTTCGGAGTATCTGAAACACCACATAATACACAAGTTAGTAACTTATTCCACAATCATCATTCTAACATATTTATCCAATCAGGTAACCCCTGAAGTCTAGGCAAACAAAAGTTCAACCAGAATTAAGATTAGAAAATCCCGAAATGACGTTCAAAAACTGAAAAATACCATTTTCGGCCCCTAAATGACCCCGAATGGCTAAAAACTTCCTAGACTCTTAGAATAGAACCTTGGTCATTGGGCCATTTCCGAGTGACCATGTGAATTTCAACCAAATCCGAGTTAATGAAATTGCCACTTATCCGGGACCCTGAAATTACTTACGCATTTTCAAAAATTGCAAAATAAAATATTTTAAAAATATCAATTCGCAAGGATCTCAACTCGCACAGTTAGTTCGGTTCGCATAAACTCAACTCGCAACGAAATAACTCAGTTCGCATATCTCGGTTCGCACCGCGAGTCAACTCGCTTCGCAGAAGCTCGCTTCGCACAGCGAAAACCTCAACTCGCAACGCGATTTCAACTCGCATCGCAGCAACTCATTTTGCAAGATCTCAGTTCGCTTCGCAACATCTTATCTCGCTTCGCAACATAAACTCAGTTCGCAGGACGAACTGAGAACTGCGAATTTCGCTACTGTTACGAGTTTTTCGAATCAAAACTCACCAAAGCTTCAAAAAACTCAATTCTATGGTTTCTAACACTTTACTAACATCAAATAACACCTAATAACAACATATCAAGCTTTAATTTCGTGTAAATCAATCAACTTCTCTAAAAACCCATTTTATTAAAACTCAAAATCAAACTCACTCTTTGATGAAGAAGAAGATGATAAGATGGAGATGATGATGTTGTTGATGTTTTAAAATCGAAATCACATAAACTAGTTTGATTCTAATTTGGTTATGGTGATCTTGAATTTGAAAGTTTTCCAAATGAAACTTGAAGAAATTTTGAGAACATATTGGTTTGAAAGTCGGTTCACAAATCGACTTCACATATTAAGTGGTATAATTTTATAACCGTCCTAAATCTGTTATCTGGAACCTAAAAATCATCTGCGAGAATAATATTTTATTTACCTTCATCTTTAATAATTAAAACAATTAATAGTTTACTATTCACAATAAGTCTTAAGACTTATTTACTTAAGTTTCACAAGTAAACAATTAATTTCAAGTAATTCCTAAAAACAATTAAATAACCTATTTAAATAAAGGAATTACTGGACCAGGGAAGAGGGTGTAATGTGTTTACGGTTAATTGGTGTAAACTCATGGTTATGCTAAAAGTGAATCGTGTGTGATAAATTTATTCACTTAGCTATGTGCTAATCCCTCATCCTACTCCCTGCAGGTTTTTGCTAAGTATGTGGGTGTAGGATGTTTTAATAGCAAGGAATGTTTGACTGCTCTGCGAACTCTGATATCGTTTTGTTATAAACTAAGTTTGGAATTTTATAACACTCCGTTTTGTGTAATTCCTGTACAATGGTTTACTAGTTTTTAACTATGGTATATTAATAATATAAACAGGGTATGTACATTATCGTGAATGTAATGATATATATATTTTAAAATATACGCTTCCATCATAAATAATATATATAATATTCCTGTACTGAATGAGGGGTGTTATATCCGTGGACGATAACCTGGAACTTATCTTTGCTATGCTGCTACTTGATAGGTATACTTGCCCATATGTGTAATAGCCAATACTTAGATATTTTCTTATACATTTTGTAACTCGGTATTTGCACATCAGCGACACGTGTTTGCGTCGCTAAGTGTGACATTCGAGATTATTGCGACATAAGGGTTTGTGTCGCACCATACGATATTGGAAATCGTGTGCAACATAAATGTGGTGTCGCATATTGCGACATAAGTGATAGTTGCGACATAAGGCTTTGTGTTGCAGTCGGGTTGGCCTCGATGCGACACAAGATGATGTGATGATTTTTCATGTTCGGGTTTGTGGTCAAACATGCTCGGTTTGACTCGAGACTTTTACACAAGTCTTAAATATGTTAAATGAGTTTGTAAAAGTTATCGTGATGTTCCGTGGTTATCCCGAAGTGTCGGTTTTTAAAATATGTACAAAACCACAAGAGTTATGTTTTCCAAATTTTCATCACCCGATTCAACGCCCGATCTTGACAACTTAAAGTCCGCAATAATTCATGACAAAAATCACATATGTTCATCCTATATATCTAGTATTTTACCAATTTTTTTTGAGATTTTTAGGGGTCGTCTAATTAGATAAATAAAATGTGAAAAGCCCCTTAGGTCCAATTGTGACCAATCCGGCTACAAGTTCACAAATCGAATTTTTTAGAGAAATCCGTATATTTATAAAAGATAAGTTCTAAACGAAAGTTGTAGCCAACAAAAATACCAAGCTTTTTCAAGTAGTTGCATACGCTTATTTTATGTATACGATTTATTACGATTTTTCTACCGAGACAAAAATTCTGGACAAAAAACTGTTTTCATCCTTATGTTATAAAAACGTGTTTCGACTTTGTTTCTGGACATGATCTTTTTAAGGGGACTTGGTAACATGTGAATACATATGTTCCATGAGAGATTAGCAAGAGAAAAAGAATTCTTACAAAAAAATAGAAGAATCTAACTTGGAAATGGAAGATGATGACCGACAACTCGTTACTCGCTTAAGGCCTTGAAGATTTTGATGGTGGTTTGTGGTGGATGTGGGTGGTTGTTCTTGGCTGGCCTAGGGCCAATTTTAGAGAGAGAGAGATTTAGAGAGATGGAGGAGAATGGGTGAGGAGAAGTGTGGATGGGGAATGAAAGTATAGGTGAGTTTGATTGTGTATGGGGTGTAAGGGGGTATGGGGTGGTTTAAGTGGGGAAAATCAGCAGATTTCCATGGGTCCCACAGGGTGGTTTGTTCAACTTTTAATTTCCCAAAGTTACATTACGCGCGGTGCCCATTTACCCGTTCATTTGAACGTTTAATTAATTGCGTAACGTTTTATTCATTAGTTTTCGTTAACGTTCTAAATCACGATATTTTTCACGGAAGTATTAATTTTATTTTAAGCGTTTAAAATGTTGTCGGGTCTCGGATTTCGCGTTCATTTTGCGATTTTGTATGTTTATTTAACTCGTGTAACGTTTGTAGACGTTTTATTCGTACGCGTGTAATCGTAATATTTTTACTCAAAGTATTTTATCAAAATACTTAATAATGAATTATAAAGTTATAATTTGGGTTTATTTCGTTTGTCGTGCGCGTTTCACGCGTTTCTGTCGCGTACGGTTGATTTTATACAATACGATTAACATGTAAAATATTATCGAAATAAAATTTAGTAATTAATGGGTTTATTAAATAATTTCATATAATTTAATGATTTGGTTCACCAACGTCCGTATTATAAAGTGTCGGATTCCCTCCGATATGTAAATGCACGATTTAAATAAATCGCGTATGCGTGTATATATTATAATATACATAATGATACACATAATTAGCCTAATACATAACTAATTACACGTATAAAAATAATGATTAAGTACTAATTATTAGTCCTAATTTGTAGGTTGTCACACTAGATGCATGGTTGGTTGGTTATGCTTTCGATATTATAAATATATTATGTTTAATTAACCTTCATGCTCTGATGTTAGTACTCATATGGCATTGTTGGTGTTTGATGTCATGTGCAGTTTGATGAATCTTGGGTCAATTTGGTTGTATTTTTGTTGATATTAATTAGTATTATTATTTGCAACAAACACAGTGTTTAAACTATTCACTGCTACTCCATATAAGTTATCTTTTTATGTAATTTGACTTATATATAAAAATGATAGCATATAGCATATACAATTTATATAATACAAATTAAAAACAATAACATATATGACTGCCGATTAACTTGGGCAACGCTCGAGTATTATATGAGTTGAAATTGTTTACATGAAAAATAAGTAACAAAGATAATTGAATTACTAGTTTTTATAACTCACATTTAAAAAAAAATTTGTAATCACAACTTATATATACATATAATTGTAGAATTAACATCTGTTGAACTTATCTTGAATTAAAATAACAATAAACATACAGAGATAGAGTAAACAAATGTTTCAAAAGTTAACCGCCTTAAATAGATTCATATGCAGTTTCTTGGATGGCAAACGACCAAACGTCAAGTTAAAGCTTCTTAAACATGTTATAAAGTATTGCATAAAAGATCATTCAAAATTAGTATTTGTTATGGTTACAACACAAATAATAACATTTTTGTTTCACCATGAGATTCATGAGCAAGGCTTAGACATTTGTTTTAATTTAAATGTTTTGCCTTTGTCTTCAATTGTTCATGCACTATCACCCTAAGTAACATCAGATACACATAATAATGAAAAACTATATTCTAGGACTTCTTGAGTATTTTTACAAATTTTAAATTAGCAAAACAATATTAAGCAAATTGCAATGTTTATTTTACCTTTTTAGGAGTTTCACAATGTTTAACATAATTTCATAATGTCCACGTTACAAATATGTCCAACAAATGATTTTTTTAAATGGAAAAGGGAAAACCATTTCGCAATGTGGTAGTGATAACAATATTTGTGTATGCATTGAAGATTTTATTGTATATATTTTCGTGTTGTTGGTACATAAGCAGCGTAAAACAATGGATAACATATATCAATTAACGTAAAAAAACTCATTTAATGATCAATTCACACAGTATCTCATTTTCTAATACCCAATATTAAAGTATCTATTGTATACCAGAGAAATAGTTTGGTATTGATTAGTTTTATGTATATAACTCCTATTATACATTCATGTGTTAATTTGAATGGTAATCTTATTAACTTAGACACCTATTTAATTATGAAATGTGTAATAAATATATGAGGGGTATGAGAGTAATTTCTCATCTTACTATTTTCAATGGTTTAAGCTAAAAAGGCTAAACCATTTATAATAGTGTATAGATATAATTGTTAATTTATTAGTATGAAAATGTTAAATATTCATCTATTTTTAGTTTACATAGTAGAATAATAATAGAGAAATCATATTTTTATTTGTTTAAATATATATACACTAAAAGATCAATAATGAGGGAATAAAAATCCGAAAGGTTATATATGAATTAAGCAGAATTTAGATTTTATTTAAATTATTTTTTATTAAAAAACTAGTTATTACATGCACAATGTAGCAGTAATTGATGCGAAAACATTGTAGTGGTCAATGACGATAGTTTATAATAACGTCAAGAGAGAGATGTTGATAGTTAATCGTGGTGAGCGTTAACAATGTTGGGTTACATAAATGACTAATGGTGGCATTTAATTATGAGTGATTCAGTATGCTTTTAAATACTTTGGTAACTATAAGCAATTTATTAAGCATCAAGAAATTATGCGTTTACAGCTTTAGGGTGTGCTTGATTGAGGGTTATGAAGGGTAATGATGGTAAAAACAATCAATACACATGGTTGGTTAAATATAATGAAATGAAGCATTATTTGGTAGTGACTAATTGAGCATTCCTCAACAAATTGAGGAGAATTTAAAATTAATCACGAATCAAACTACAATCTGCTTTCCTATCTGTTCTCCCCACTATTTTACTCATAATAATTTTTCATATACTTTATCTTTCTTATATTTTTACCTTTTATTTATCATATATATTTAGTAACTTGTATAAACCCATAATATTCCATTATATAATTTTTCCTATTCCCATTTACTCTCTTTTACTTGAATCAAACACACCTTAATGTTAATTTGCATGATTTAATCTCTATTTTTAAAATTTAAATATTAATATTAATGTTATCTTAAATCTTAAACCCTTATTATGCATTTAGCCATTATGGCTTAATGTTTACAATGGGGATATCGGACTTACATTTATACCCTCCAACTAATTGAATAAATGTAGAAACTAACATAATCAAATCAATTTACATACATTTTCTTCTTTTATCAAATTTGGATAATAATATTGAATTATTTGTACATTTATTAAAACTTAAATTTAAATAATCAAAATTATTTTCTATTAATATTAAAATAACGATATTGATATTATAAGTCTAATGATTCTATAAAATATATATTAGATTGAAATATAAATAAAAGAAATAAAAAATAGAGTAGTAACCCATGGTAATATTATTATCATTGTTACGTCGATTATTATTGCCGACCATTATTATATTTTCTATCATTACCGCCGCATTGCGCGGGTTACCGACTAGTTAATACTAATATTAATGATAGTCAAATGTTTGATATAAAAGAGGAAAGTAAGTATAAATGTATGATAATTGTAAGTGATTTATTAGGTCACTCCCATCCCTTTTCAAATTACTTCCAAATCACTCATGCTATCTCAGTACCACGTTAGCTTTCCACTAGCTGATTCACAACTGATTAACCATTGCCATCAATGACTAACCAATTCATTTTTTGCCCCACACATTTACCAATATACCACAATTTCTTATACACTAAATAATACGGAGTAATACAATACGCGGGCCCTTACATTTTTCAACCGATTACAAATCAGTTTTCCAACTAGAATTATAAATGATTAGGAAGTGATACAAATCATACAACCAATGACACAACCACTCCAATCACTTCCTAACCGATTTGGAATTGATACAATCAATGGAAGTGACCTTTGACAACAAAAAAATATATAATTACTGTGTGTTTTACTAGTGTTCATATATTAGTCAATGACATTTGCATCATTAAATTTGTAAATTTTGAAAGATTAATGTGGAAACCAATCTCGAATTTTTTATTTTTTATAAAATAAGTGTAGATTATATTAAATGATTAAATCAAATATAAATGATTTTTTTAAAAATTGCGGGTGGTAATAAGAAAAAGAAACCCTAAAAACCCCCTAAAACCCTTTGCAGGCAGGCAGGCAGGCAGTCTCTTATTACTTGTTTCCCTTTCCTACTTATCACTTCAACTTTTCTCTCCGGCTACCTCCGTCATCGACGGCTCGACCTCTCCACCGGCCCGATTATCCGTTCGTCTTTTAATTTGCTTTGCATCAAGGTTAGTTTCGTTTATTTGCGCTGAACTTAAAATCACATTGCTAATTGACTATTTGACTTTATACTTGTATCTATATATCTAGTTATTTAATTTGTCGGTTTAGTTTATCCATTTACTGCAAATTAGAATTTATGTTTTATTTTGGTACTTCATGTTTTTAGGTGAAATTAGGTTACTTTTGTTGTATAGAACCCATATTGATATTTATATCTACATGTTTCATTAATTGATCTACTTAAAGTTTTAATTAATGATAGGTTTTAATATTGATGCATCTTAGTATTAGGTGAAGCAAAGTGAGGTCTGTTGTATAAAACCTTATAATGATGGATTCTGAGTTTGCATTTGAACCACCAAGTGATGAAGAAATAGACTATGAAGATATAACTAGTGATGGAGAAGACGAAGAAGAAACTAGTGATGTAGAAGAAAAAGTAAAAAGTAAAAAAAAGACACAATCTCCATGGGACTTTTCGTCATATACAGAATCGGTTGCCGAAGAACATGCTCGTCGTAGCACTACTTCAATCGATGAAAAAATATCAAAGTTTGCTCAACAACGTAGTCGTGCTGAAACAGTACTGGAGAACGAGGAGGCTGATAATGATGATGGATCTTCTGATTCTGAGCCTGATCGGCAGGTCAGTATGTTGTATCATATAGGTTTTTAACAAAAGCTAGAATATCTTTACTTTTGACTATAAACCTCACTAATACTTGACAAGTAGCAATGTATATTAATTGGTTTAGTTGTGAAAATGTTGGTGCTCTATATTCCGAAGGAAAAAGTTCTTAATATACTGGAAATGGGTATGCCTAGGGTACAACTTATATGATTTAGGCTTATTAGTATTTAGTAATACTTATTGGAACAGTTAGTAGACCTCCAATGATAGGCATGAAGCTTCCGAGTACTGATTACCTACATTGGTGATCGTTGTCAAGATGTGCAATATAACATGGCCATGGACTGTTATGGTTCTCAGTGGTCTGTATTTTAACAGCTTTATCTCTAAAGCTTCTAAAATTAGAGAATGTTGATACTATGGTGTTGAACTGGGTTTGGAGGTCCTTGAAATCTCATTGGATTACTGTTTTTTATAGATGTGTCGTGCATGAGAGTAGTCATTGTTATAAGGATATGCCTGTGCTAGAAGGCGCAATTTTGAACTAACTGATTGCAAACTATAGGAAGACTTTAAACCTGAAGAAGACGACGATGTTCCTACTACAGCAGGGGGTGGGGATAGTAAATCGTTCTTTTCAAAGGCGGATGGTGTTAAATTTCATGCAAATTCGTTCATGGATTTACATCTTTCTAGGCCATTGCTTCGAGCTTGTGAAGCCTTGGGATACAGCAAGCCAACACCTATTCAGGTTATGATCATCAATAATATTATGATTGTTTAATATTCGTGTTTCACATGTCATGTGTTAAATGTTTGTGGTTTAATTTCTAGGCAGCATGTATACCTTTGGCGCTTACTGGACGTGACATATGCGGTAGTGCAATTACAGGTTCTGGAAAGGTATGTTACAGATCTGTATCAATAGAGGCGACAATCTCGACCCATTTATTTATGTATGGGTCGATTTGGGTTACCTTTTAATTTCTAATTGGTCAAATGGTCATAAAATTTGTCTACACAGGCTGCCATTAGTATTATATGTTTAAATATATGTCTTGATTGAAGTTGATCAATATTATGGGTTCACACTTTGCAGACAGCTGCCTTTGCCTTGCCTACATTAGAGAGACTGCTTTTTCGTCCAAAACATAGACCTGCAATAAGGGTCCTTATTCTTACCCCTACGAGAGAGTTGGCAGTTCAGTAAGTACTATCTCATTTAGCTGGTGTTAATTGTCTTTCCAGATTCTTCGTTCTTATATATTCAAGAATATTTCCATCATTCCTTTCTCATCTAATGTTATCACTTATGGAAGTTTACATATATGATATTTGAAATTTCAAGTTCCAATTATCTGGTAGAATTTGTAAAGGTATTATGTAGTCAACATGTAGTTTTTATGGAAGTACATCAGGCCAATAAATTATTACCCATAATATATGTGAGACTCATTGAAAATTTGATGCCACTTCAATTTTATCGGTAGTATTTTAACGTTCAAGTACATTACTGGATCCACTATATAAAGCATCAATTAATATTACTTTCTTGCTTGCAACTCTAGATGTACGGTAACTAGTGGTTATAATTTTATTTTTTTAGGTCATGTAACACTTGTGCACTCCTTTGTTGCTGCAATTAGTTTTTGTAAAATCATGTTTTGGATGTTTATACAGGATTCATAGCATGATTGGAAAGCTTGCCCAGTTTATTACAGACATCAGATGTTGCCTTGTTCTTGGTGGCCTTTCAACAAAGGTTTGTTTACCATCTCATATTTTCTGATCAGTTTAATGAGCCACATTTTTGATAATCAAAACTTATTATTTGTCAGCTAAATATATTTAGCTGATCAGAAGCAGAGTCTGTTTTGAAATCTGATTTTTGTGACAATAAGCCACAATAAACAGATAACTAGTTGTAAAATGCATAACCAAGCACCACCCTAGTATTACAAGAAATGAACTATAGAGTTTTTACCTTTAGAATAGGAACGGTGAGTATGCTATTTACTTTTTTTGATTGTGATTAATCTGTATATCTTATTCCCATGGATAATGGATATGTTTTTGTTTATTTATATTATTAAATGAAATATATATCAGGCTCAAGAAGCAGCATTGAGATCCTTGCCAGATATAGTCGTGGCCACCCCTGGACGTATGATAGATCATTTACGCAATTCAATGTCTGTGGATTTAGATGATCTTGCAGTTTTAATCCTCGATGAAGCAGATCGTCTTCTTGAGCTTGGTTTTGATGCTGAGATTCGTGAGCTGGTAATTTTTTACTCGAGCTTCTTCCTTTTCATCATGATTATTAGAGTTGGCAATTTTCCACCCTTTTATGAATGAGTCTGGGATACTTGTATCTCTGATGAGTCAAACGGGTTATATTCACAAACATATGTCAGAAGGAACCAAGTCAAATGGGTCTAAAATGTATTATTGATCCATAAAACCCTCCAAATCATTGTTATTGATTTTTTTTGATGTTTTAGTCATATTTGACACACTAAACATCTATAAAATAGTTAGACTCTAAATGTCTAAGTCAACTGAATTCCAATTTGAAATTCGGTATTGGTTTTGGCTTATTATTATTATTATTGTTGTTGTTGTTGTTATTATTATTATTATTATTATTATTATTTTTAATATTACAATTCTCAGACAATCATATCGTGCATGCCCCGTAATATGTAGGGAACATTGTTAGTTTAGATATTTTCATACCCTTTTTGGTTCCGATCGCAGGTGAGACTTTGTCCTAAAGGTAGGCAGACTATGCTGTTCTCAGCTACTATGACAGAGCAAGTCGATGAACTTATCAAACTATTGCTCAACAAACCTTTGCGTCTCTCTGCTGACCCGACCACAAAGCGTCCATCAACTTTGACCGAGGAGTATGAGCATTATTTTATATAACTATATAGAGCTTCTAATGTTCATCAAAGCAGATTTGCAATAACATTTGCATCTTTTTTCACTTTGTCATTTATAGGGTTGTTAGGATACGGAGGACGAGAGAAGGAAATCAAGAGTCTGTTCTCCTTGCATTGTGTTCCAAGACATTTACTTCCAAAGTGATCATCTTCAGGTAACTAAACTTACAAGTGTTAAATGCTATTTTGAATAAATAATGAGTGAAGATAATTTTCTCGACGTTTTTTTTTAGTTATAGAAATTTGTTTGTGAATTATTCGTTACTTTTTTGCTGTGTCTATGTACTTGTATTTATATAGAAAATTGTTTTTGAAAATTTGCTGTGTGCCTATGTACTTGAGGTTGCTTTGCATTTGATCTATGAACTGATTTTTTCCTTCTAATTAATAGTGGGACTAAACAAGCAGCACATAGGCTAAAAATTTTATTTGGTTTAGCTGGCTTTAAAGCTGCCGAGCTTCATGGAAATCTCACCCAGGCCCAACGTTTAGATGTAAGTAACGAATTATCGTGCCTTACTCTCAACATACCAAAGAAGGAAAAAAGAAAGAGAACAAGAAATTTTTGTAGCTGTTGTATGACATCAGTACTTTGTCTGTACAGGCCCTGGAACTTTTTAGAAGGCAGGAAGTTGATTTTTTGATAGCAACTAATGTTGCCGCTCGTGTAAGTTGATGCTCTTCTAATTAGTATATGTTTTGAAAATCGTGGGAAGGATGCTACATAAATCTAATGGTCAACACTGAATATTGACCCCTTCCCCTTCTAAATGGCTTATACAGGGGCTTGATATTATTGGAGTAAAAACAGTTATCAACTATGAGTGCCCACGTGACCTGACTAGGTAAGTTTTCTCTGTGTTGCTTTTGTTCATCATTGACATGTTTATCTTATTTCCTATACGTTCTCCAATTCATGGGTGCTTTGTTTTGCGTTTTGAAACTGGTTATCTGATCAAGTTTGTTTGAACAGATGATTCTTTGATTATATGAATATTTTAGGTGTCAAATAATCAGTTTTGGATTGATAGTTTTATAACATTTCTACCACATTTGATCATTTATTTTTGAACATAATTTGAGATACTTTTGCTCCCATTACACTCGAGTCTGTTATTTACTCTCCAATTTATGTTGTGTTTGGTTTTTTTAGCTTCCCAAATAGTAAGAATTTGCTAGGCGTTCAAATATCATACTATTTGATTATCACAACTTCAGGCAGAGCACATCCAACACCATGTCAACAATTCTACGGCCTGTTTTCTCATAGCTAGTTATTTGATTCTGACACTATCACATTTAAATGATGCATGCGTACACCACCTTACATAGCGTAGTATGTACCATTTTGATTACCTTAAGACAATCATGCGTTCAACTTAAATTTTTTTAAAAAACTTGTGCTACTTTTAATGTATCTATCTTTATCTTATGGTAAATCTCATATCCAATTATTTTTATGTAGCTATGTTCATCGAGTGGGTCGAACTGCTAGAGCTGGTAGAGAAGGGTATGCTGTTACCTTTGTCACTGATAACGACCGTTCACTTCTAAAAGCTATTGTGAGTACAGTTCTATCCTTAAAATAATTTGGCTATTGAAAGTGTCACTGTATGTTTATTCAACAAACCATTGGCCCCAATGTGACTACTTAATCACAGGTGAAAAGAGCCGGTTCAAAGCTGAAGAGTCGTATTGTTGCGGAGCAATCAATCACTAAATGGAGTCAAATGATTGAGGAAATGGAGGGTCAAGTAGCATCAATCCTTAGGGAGGAGAGGTTTGTATCATTGATGGTCAGAAATTACCATTCTTATTTCTACTTTATAACATGATTAACAGTAATGTGTAAATGATACAGGGAAGAAATGGCTCTAAGAAAGGCTGAAATGGAAGCGGACAAGGTAACCCACATGCCATATTTTTATTATCTAGCTAAAGCATGTACATGATGTTACTAAATTAAGACAATTGACAAGATGTCATAATAGACCATTTTTATCGAAACTCAAATTTTTTTAACGAAATATGTAGCTACGTCTTTATAAAAGATGATTGAGGAGTTTTTATGCATTTTAAATACATTGGGCAACTTTCGACCCGTTTTTTTGTTTTTATGTCTCGTTTGACTCGTTAAAAAATTACATGTAACCCAAATAAGCAAATTCCCAAGTAATTGGGTTGAAATTGCACCTGTGTGGTGACACAATGGTTGATTGCACTACCAGGGTTTGAACCTTGGACCTTCTGTTCTCTATTTATTTTCTTTATGTTGATAACCAACTGGACACCACTTGGTGGTTCACCACTGCATACACAAATTGGTGAAAGATATGCATTCAACCCCTATCTACTAAAATATGTATTGTATGTCTAAATTTGTGTATCTATGACTTCAGGCAGAGAATATGATTACACATAGAGATGAAATATTTTCTCGCCCCAAGAGGACTTGGTTTGTTACAGAGAAGGAGAAAAAACTGGTTGCTAATGCTGGAAAGGTAGGTTTTTATGGCATATCACATGCCTATTATGTGTAACTTTTCTAATAATATCATACACGTTTGTTTAAAGTTCTTTTCGTTGTTTTCGATGATAGTATATGTGGCATTGTTGCTGTTATTTGACATGTTTTTTTTTTTCCTCTTTTAAATTGGGACCTCAGGAGACTGAGAAAGGTTCTAAGAAGAAGGTTATGAGTGCTGAAGAAGCTGAAGAGCGTAAGAAGAAAGCAAAGAAGAAGCGAGAGTATGAGGTGCTTATCTTTCTCCCTATTATTTGTGATAAATGAAAGAAAATTAAGAAAGCAAGATAAAAGATGAAAAGAAACTGAATCAAAGTTGACTACTTTCTGTGGCAGAAAAATCTTCCTAGAAAGAAAAGAAGAAAGCTTGAAGCATCTAGAGAGATGTTGGAAGATGAAGCAGAAGCTGGGGTACGTGACACACTTATCTCTTTCTGGTTATAATATCGAAGTATATTTTTGTTCAAACACAATTAATTAATTTTTTATTACAATATAAAATTGAAAGAAATGATTTGGAAAATGGCATTTAGTTAAGTTAGAACTAATATATAGATGATTTGCAATGTCGTAAACTACTATTTTGTATTTTATAGAACATTCTGCGGAAGAACTTACTAATATCGTAATTTACAGGGTAATGCTAGAAACAACAAAGAGAAAACTGGCATCTCTCTTGTTGATTTGGCTTATCGGCGTGCAAAAGCAGCGAAGGGTGCTAAAAAGGCAGCTGATGCTGGTAGGGTCGTCAGGACAAATAAGAAAGCAAAGAAGTCTTCCCATTCAACTAAATCAAGACCGGAAGAAATGAAAGACCTTTTCCAAAACGATATGAGTGAGAAGAAGCAAAAGAGAAGTGCAAGTGGAGGCGGGAAGAAGTCATCTTCGTTTAAGAGCAAGTCGAGGTACTGCATTATTTTTGGTACCTGTTTTCCGTTTATACTAGAGTTGGTGTAGTGGGTGGATGGGTGACTTGTCAAACGGGTAATATTTTTTAGGTGTCAAAATGGGTCGCGTGTAGCGGCGTTGACCCAAAACTGTTCTTTATTCAATCAAAGTATTGTTTAAACTTCGAAGTAATCAATGCGATAATATGAAAAAATTTACAATAACAGTCCAGTTTTCCGATTAACCAATTTAAGAGTTTATATACTAAAATGCTTGTTAAATAAATCAATGATGCGGTTGTCAAGCACTTTGTATTAAATCTTTGATTGACTTTTCACTCAGTCAACCTTTTTAAGATCACTAACAATAAAATAAAGTACAATTTCAATATTATAGTAAGAAGTGAACGACATGTTCTTGGTTCCATCTGGTTCTGGTTCTCTGTTTGTGGTGATGTTAAATCTTGTGGTACAGGTACAAGAGGAGGTAGCAATGCTATGCTTGGCTTGATGTCAACCCAATGATATTACATCAAGATGATAAATTCACTTGGTAGTACCAGTTTTGGTGTCTATTTATGACAAATCATGATCGGTGGTTGCTGCTGCAATGTACCTCACTTGTGCGAGTTCTTGATTTTGTAGGTATTATTAAAGAAAATTATTATGTATCAATGGACATGTGTTATAGGAATTTTTAAATTAATTTTTTTTTGATGAATTTTAGCGTGGTTTTGATATGGATCATGTGATGGAAGTTCAAAGGAGAAACAAGAATAAAAAATGTTCTAAAATCATGTGTAAAATCACAACGGTAGGAAGTATCGTTGATCTTAAAATATTTTTTTTTATTGAATTTTAGCCTGGTTTTGATTTGGATCATCTGATGGAAGTTCTGATGGAAGTTCAAAGGAAAAACAAGAAAAAAATGTTTTAAAATCATATGTCAAATCACAACAGAAGGAAGAATTGTTCACATAATTACATGTGAATCAATAAGTTAAAATGTGTTTTAAGACAATTTCTTAGATTTTTTATTTAATTTTTTTCCCAATCGAATTTACATTCATATTCATATATGAATGGTGTTCATTTCATTTGAACGCATGCATAATATAGTGGATTTCATGAGCTTTCAACTTTACATCATTCTTATTTAAACTACCATATGTTTATTTGTTTCAACTTTACATCATTCTTATTTAAACTACCATATGTTTATTTGTTTACATTGTTGGTGTCTATTGTGTGACTATCACTTATCCAATTTTCTTTCTATATATTGGATTTGTCACAAAATATATACTCTGTGAGTCCGTGTATATTTTTTGGTAATGAACTTTTAACTTCATATATCCAAATTTTCATAAATTAACATTAGTACGTAGTAATATTTAAACTATTTAGAAAGTTCAGAACTTTGAAGGTCGAGTGACATCAACATGGGTGAGGCCTACAATCGTCAATCTGGAAAGATATGGTAAAAGCTGATAACTCGGATCTGGAAAGATATGGTAAAATCCATTAGTTGGGTTGTATTGTGGTTAGGCCTGTAAGCGAACTGAACGTTCGACGAACTATTCGCGAACCGTTCGGCGGGAAGTTCATTTATGTTCGTTCGTTTCGTTATATGAACGAACATGAACAAATTTTGATGTTCGTTTAATTATATGAATGAACATGAACACAGGTCTCGTTCGTTCATTTACGTTCGTGAACGTTCGATAACATGTTCGTTAACGTTCGGTTAAATGTTTGTTTATTAAATAATAGTTTAATTAAATTAATACATATTTGTATATCTTATTTTGATTTAAGTTAAATTCTAAACATAATATAATTAAATATTTAAATAGTTTCATTTAATAATATTAAGTATCTAGATATTTTTACATCGCATTTCTCTCTCATATTTCCCTTTACTCTAAACACACATCCATTCTCTCCCTCCACTAGTTCCAGATCTGCTGCTCTTAACTACGATCAGACCAAGCAAAGGAGTTTATTTTGTAATGTTGAATATGCATTGCAAAGTTTTAAGTTCTATATCATATATGTGTAGATAGGCATATATACGTTCGTTTATATTTGTTAAAGTTCGTTTAAGGTATTAACGAAAAAATTTATTAAATTATGTGTTTGTTCGTGTACGTTCGTTTTTGTTCGTGAACAAACAAATTTTCTTAATGAACGAACATGAACAACAAAATCTGTTCGCTTATCCGTTCATGTTCGTTCGTTTGTTCGTCAAAACCTTAATGAACGAACATGAACAGACTCCGTTCGTGCTCGTTCGGTTCGTTTACAGGCCTAATTGTGGTAATCGAAATAATAATAAAAAATTAAAAATGAATACGAAAGCGATACATGTAAAATCCAATAGTTAAGTGGTCGAATAATAAAAAGGTAAAAGTTTGTGGTAACTTTTATTTATTCTTTTAATTCTTTATTTTCATTTCATTTTTTCGAATTTTGACTTTATATATTTAATCGAAATATACTCTGTATCTATCTATCTGTATCTATTACTCTCGCTATCACTCGCACACATTCAAATCGGTGACGGCGATTAAGCTGAAATCAATGGTAAACTCTTTCACTCGATCACTATTACTATTTCTATAACTCGGATCTGTTGTGTTAGGGTTTCATTTTCCCCTAAATTTTTGTTTCTAGGGTTTCATTTTCTTCTAGATGAAATTTGATTCACATAAGCTCAATTAGTAATGAATTTGTCAGTAATTAGTGAAATTGAAACTGTGCTCTGTTGTAAAAACATCTATCAAGTAGTTTATGATGTTCGTAAGTGCAATAATCGGAAACAGTTAGCTTTTATGGTTTTGAGCATATATATAATTAAATTAAAATCAGTTATCGT
Organism: Pseudognaphalium luteoalbum; assembly: GCA_963422505.1. NCBI lineage: Eukaryota > Viridiplantae > Streptophyta > Magnoliopsida > Asterales > Asteraceae > Pseudognaphalium > Pseudognaphalium luteoalbum. The sequence goes on from OY730192.1 coordinate 4,424,761, forward strand.
TATAAGTTTTTTTTATGATTAAAAATTGTTTTATAAAGTGAGTCCGCATGTTGTAGGTCTAGTGAAAATTCAAATGAATAGTTTTGGAGACATAGCTTTCTATATTAGTGGTTGATCCAGTTCAAATTTGATGAGTTTAGGTTACATGTGCTAGACATGAATGTATGAACTAATTTCTGGTAATTTAGTGGTGTTATATTTGTGTATTCTATATTCTATTCATGAATTATGATCACTGCATAAAGTTATTTTCCTTATAAGCACTAGCTTAGAGTTTTTTTTGGGTGTGTGTGTGTGTCACAACGCTTAGTAGGATTAGAAAGATATTTAGATAGTCAAATATACATTCTATTTATTCAGATTAAGGACATTCTTTTTTATGAGCAAGGTAGTATAAAATTATGAATGCAGGATGCCTGTTGTGTGTGTGAGTATGGAAGTTCTTTTTAAATCATGGATAAATCTAACCAATGGATGATCCTTTTTTAAAGATGGTGTTAGTTGTAGAATTATATGGTGCTTTACACCTTTTTCAGGATTTGATATTTTGCTAAAGCATGAAATGGTTCTGTTCCTTAGAAATAGAAGACGTGTATCTTTTTTTTTTTTAATAGCTATTCTTATAAGTTATGAGTGTAAGGAGAAACAAACAAGTCACTTTTCGAAGTCATGAATGTTGATTTCTGGTGCATTAAACTATTTGAAGATATATTATATTTTCCCCATTGAATACATGCGTTAAACGAGTGTTTTTATTTTTTTTGGTTGTTGTATAGAAAGATTTTTCGTCATGGAGAAATGCTGACAGTAATTTGACTCTTATAAGCTGTAAATTGCTAATTACTGTGATCCCTAAAGCTAGTTTTTCTCTTTTCCTTTTACGGAAGGCATATGTATGCTCATTAAAGCTTAAAGTGTAAGAATGTATGTTGTTTGTTTGTTGTTATAAAGTTTGTTAGCACGAAAATAAAGTAGTAAACTATTGATTTCAATGATGCTCTTAACTTCTTGAAGATCATATATACCCGCTGGATGTGTAAGTTGTTTAGAAATATACCATATCTGTTTGTTGTATAGCTATATCTGTAAGCTAAAAATAAAATGTTCGGCAATTACTGATCTTTGTGATACGGAGTAATCAAAGTACTGTTATAATATATATTACTACCGTTCATTTAATGCTTTTGTGTCATTGTAGAGCAATTTTTTTGAATATATGGAGAAAAACAACAAACATATATTTTTTTCCAAAGTAATAGGAGGTAGTTTGGTTGGACTAAAATATTATGGAGTATGTGGTTGGTAGGCTGTTTTCGGGGTTGTCATTGGGTGGGGTTTGCTAATTTCTAGAGTTTGCAGAAATTGAGCTACTGCGGTCATAAAAAATGCAATTGTTTATCTGATACTACAATAATAATATATCCAAATGAAAGGAAGTTTGAATCTTGATGCTAATTTTCTAATTAAAAGCAGGTTTGTCTATATTTCATAGGCTGATTGTCATTATTTATGCTTAATAAGATCTATGAACTAGACTAATCTATAATTATTTTGGTGGTAGAAGATGATTGGGAAACCGGAAACAGCTGTTCTGTATTCCCTGCTCAAAGATGGTGAGAAACGACCAATTGAAGAGATAATGACCGATTTCACCTCGAAGATCCCCCGCTCTCTGCATCTTGGAACCTGCTCTGCACTAGTCATTCTCTTGGAAGACACACTAAAGTTTCTAAAACCTGTAGAGCGTTTGGTTGCATTTACTTTACTTCATCATGCATATTCCTCCCCACAATCATCCTCCAATCCGTATCTTTCTTTGCTTATAAATGCTGCAACTGATGAAAAAACCGAAAATTATGAAAAGGCATTTATTCTTCATCTGCTAGGTGGTACCAAAGAGGTATTAAAATTATCGGCTTCAGAATACATCAGCAAATTTGATCCTTCATCTCAAAATTTTCCGTCACTCGACCAGCTACAGAAACAGTTCAATGACAAAATTCATCCGGAGCCATTCAATTGCTTCTTCAAAAATATTGCGATAAAAAATGTGATACCGGATCCGGATGTTCCCCGTGGGTGTGACGTTAATTCTCCTGAGTTTGACTTTCAGCCCGGAGTCAATCCCAAGATTGGATCTGGTGATCGAGAGGAGACCGTAATGGGACTGTTACAAACTTCATCATTAGAAGGATTATATCCACATTGGACTAGACCCCATCCACCTAGACTCCCGATTCTGGAAGGAGAATTGGTGTGGGTTAACCCTGACAACACTCATGAACCACTTTGGGATTTCGGGATGTGTGCCGACAAGAGCCGTGGTGCAGCTGTTCGTGATCTAATTGTCAAAGCATTGAAAGGCCCGCTTGCTCCACCTCAACAAGAAGAAGTTTTAGTCGAGTTAACATCTGACCCAAAACTTGTATATCATTGTGGGTTAACTCCAAGCAAACTACCTGAATTGGTGGAGAATAATCCACTCATAGCTGTTGAAGTTTTAATCAAACTAATAAATTCACCAGAAATCCCCGATTACTACACGGTTCTTGTGAACATGGACATGAGTCTTCATTCAATGGAAGTTGTGAACCGGCTAACCCAGGCAGTTGAGTTACCTAAAGAGTTTGTGCATATGTACATAACCAACTGTATATCGTCTTGTCAGAATATCAAGGACAAGTACATGCAGAATCGGCTGGTGAGGCTCGTGTGCGTTTTTCTGCAGAGTTTGATCAGAAACAAGATTATCAACGTTCAAGATATCCTCATTGAAGTTCAGGCGTTTTGTATTGAGTTCTCACGGATCCGTGAAGCAGCAGCTTTGTTTAGGCTTCTTAAAACCTTGGAATGATGAACGTTTTTGTTCATGGTATGGTCATTTCTTTTCCATATCTCTCAAATAGTTACCAATTTGTAGTTCTGCATAAAGATTTGTACTGAGAATTGGGAATCTGGATATTTTGGGAGTGGGATTGGATATGGTTTTATGTTATATCTTGTTCCGGAATCTTGAAACTAGTATTAATATATATAAACTAGTATAGTTTGTAATATGAGGAATAGTTGGATAACAGAGCAAAGTTTTGACTTGACTCCAAGTGTTTCTGTATGGAAACTATGAAATGAATCAAATTCATTTACAAATTGTTTGGAGGGAAATAAATTGACTATTTGTTGATGGTCTAAATGGTGACATTTAAATGAGTTTCTAAATCTTTGACACAAGTTTCTCTTGTGCGTATATGTTAAAGGCCTGTGCATATTCTCTTTTGTGTTTGTATTCACATACGGAGAGATCCCTTTTTTCTGTGTGCAATTTACTTATTTTCCATAAGTTTTATTCCTTATTTCCATGAAATTATTACTGGCTAAATGAGCACATTGTGTCTACTCCTTAACATCCTTCTTCCTAAACACGATGAGTGACGAGCTCGTTAAGAGGTCAACTCTTTTTAGAAAATTAAAGCTCACTTTGAAATGTTTCTATTGTGAAAAGTAGATATTGAAACCACATCTACTAGGGGTTCTTAATAGAGTTCAAAGTTGTTAGGGTAGATAGAAGTGACAGAAGAATGGAGTGGAGTAACCTATTATACTTCATATTTATTTGGGTCATATCTGGTTTCGTGCGGGGTTTAACTTCTCAAGTCGTTTTTTGGTTTCTACACAATACTGATACTTCAAATGTTCTAGGGATAGATGTAGGTGATTTAAACTTTGGAAGCCGTTATTGGGGCTCAAAATATTGAGTTCTCACAATTGGGTACCTCATCCATGTTCTATGGGATAATCATATGGGTTATAATAATGGGGCAGAAGCATTGGTTTGTTTCCAGCAAGGAGTTTAGAATTTTATGATTGTGCAGCATGCTGTATTGTATGGGGTGGCATGGCATGATGTGATGGTTTTCTATGATTGTGTTGATTATGTTCAGTTTTATTTGGAACGTGTGGTTGTATTTTAGGGGTTGCTTGATGTGATCAATTTTCCACTTTTCTTGGTGAAGCTACCAATCTGTGTCCTGTAAGCTAACTTTCTAAAATAAAGACAAATGATTGATTTAAACAAATGGTGCTATATATATTTGCAAAACATTTTACATATCTATCAGATAGGCAAACAATTTATTACTACTATTTACGAAGCAAGGGTGTTTGGATTAGCTTATTTTTGGGCTTATAGAGTTATATAACTCAAGCTTTATAAGCTTATTAAGCTTAAGCTAGTAAGCTTCGATTTGTGTTTGGGTATGCAATTTTGTTCAGCTAATAAGCTATTACGTGAGACGTTAAGTATGAAAAAGTATTGTTGGAGCTTATTGGGCTTGTAAACATAAACTAACAAGCTAATCCAACCAACCTAAATGATTTTTTATTCAGATTCTTATTTGTTAATTCTTTGATTGGGATTGTCACTGGTTGTTTTAGGGAAATTAACAAAAATGCCACTTTTTCCGAACGTATTTTTCGTTTTGCCACTTCAAAAAAAAGTTGCCGATTTGCCCTACCCGTTCGTAGGTCGCAGGGTGCGACCTGCGACCCGTATTCCACGACCCGCGACCCATGCGATTTTCGAGTAAAAGACAAGCAAAATGAGTCGTAACCGTTTGGTCGCAAGTCGCACCATGCGACCGGCATACGAGTACGAGATGAACCATCTTGCGAACGTTGTGTTGTTTTCATTTAATATATTTTATGTTTTATAGTTAATTAACGTAATGTTTTGTTTTTCTTTGATAACTTTTTATATACAATCTATAAAATAATTCTGAATATATATTCACGATCAGTGTAATTTTATCTACGTTTCGACATAAATTTTATCGTCATATGTTATGTATTTAACGAAAGCATTTTTTAGTCTCGAAATCAATAGATAAAAATAAACTGGTTATAATGGTATATTTAGATTTATATGTTATACTACATTTAGTTTACTAAATCTAAATATAGTAAACTTTTTTAATTCTATATTTAGATTTATATGTTATACTACATAAATCTAAATATACCACTATGACCAATTTATTTTTATCTACATTCTGATATAAAAAAAAAGTTGATTTCGAGACTAAAAATGCTTTTGTTAAATACATAACATAGGACGATAAAATTTATGTCGAAACGTAGATAAAATTACACTGATCATGAATATATATTCGGAATTATCTTATACATTGTATATAAAAAGTTATCAAAGAAAAACGAAACACTGCGTTAATTAAATATAAAACATAAAATATATTAAATGAACACAACGTTCGAAGATGGTTGATCTTGTACTCGTATGGCGGTCGCCGGTCGCAGGTCGCATGGTGCGACCTGCGGACGAGTAGAGCAAATCGGCAATTTTTTTTTTGAAGTGGCAAAATGAAAAATGCGTTCGAAAAAAGTTGTATTTTTATTAATTTCCCCGTTGTTTTATAACATCATGGGCCATGTAGTTTTTGCGTAGAAGATCAAAGATAAAATAAAATAAATGTGTTATATAGTGGAAGACTCTTTCATATGTTACTAAAATTTTATGTGAGACTAAGGGAACTAATGATATCATGCCACATGTACAAAGAGAATGTTCCATAGTACAAAACCCATTTACCCCAAACATCAATTATCTTACAAACGACAAATCGAAAAATCATGAAACTTGCACCATAATTTTCAGCGTTTTATCCTCTTCGATTTGCCGTCCCTCAAGGCATACTTCCGACGAATTTTTTTTTCTTCATTTTTTTGGTGGGTTTCATATGTTACTAACACATGTGTTAGAGTGTTGCGTTTAGGGTTTGGGGTTTAGGGGTTGGGTTTTGGGGTTTCCCCCGAAACCCCAAAACCCAACCCCTAAACCCCAAATCCTAAACCCTAAACGCTTTATAAAACTCTAAACCCTACATCATACTGAACCCTAAACCCTAAACCCTACTAAAACATAAGATCTAAACCCTAAACCATGAACCCAGCTAAATCCTAACCCTAAACCCTAACCATGACCGTAAATAAAATGTACAATCAATCACTAACACATGTGTTACTAATTTATAAAACCCACCAAAAAACCAATTTTTTTTTATCGAAAGTATGCCTTGAGAGACGGCAAATCGAAGAGGATAAAACGCTGAAAAATATGGTGCAAGTTTCATGATTTTTCGATTTGTCGTTTGTGAGATAATTGATGTTTGGGGTAAATGGGTTTTGTAGTATGGAACATTCTCTTTGTATATGTGTCATGATATTATTGGTTCCCTTAGTCTCACTCAAAAATCATGGACTCATTTCAACCTTACTCTAAAACTATAACAGAATGTCAATCCGTTTTTATTAGAAAAAATTTCCCCCTCTTTTGATGAAATTAGCTCTTCATTTAGTTTTGCATTAATTCATCAAATTTAGGGGACCCTTTACGGACTTGAAGAAAGTAGTATATAAGTTAAGACGAAAATTCATTAAAATAGATTGATTGTTATGACGAGCTTATAACAATCCATGAGATAAATCTACGGGCTCGGTAAAATTCATTGCATAAATGTGAAGCTTTTAAACCCAAATCCATGAGATCCTCTAGGGTTGAAACGAAAAAACTAATCATACCACATCTGTAGTCACGTTAAGAAATCAGAACTGTAATAAAATGGAAATTTAAGAATTGGAACCATAATATTCATGATCATGAATATGATACACAAAGGGTTTGACCATTCTTACACATCCATTTCTCATAATTGGCGTTTATCATGCCAAATATCCTGCATATGTCATGATTAGCATCAAGTTTGATTTTATCTACAAAGAAAAGCAACATGAAAACCACAATGTGTATTCTGTTCACTAGATCAAATGTTCCGAAGTTTTTGGAAGGAAAACAGTTTATAGGCTGATAGTTTTGGTTCCCTACTTCACGCCATCAACTAGTGAGATTGTATGTTCCATGAACAAATCAAACCATCTAAAAAAATTTCTCAGCTCATGTCAAAATCAAAATATGCAAAAGATTATATCAAAACAGCTAAGTAATACAAGATACATCGGTACTTTGCAACCTACTTCTCATACAGGTACCCAGATTCCACATGTGCAATGAGTATTACTGGGGTGGTGGTGGCGGTGGAGGGCGAAGTCCTTGATTCTGCATTTGCTGTCCTTGATACCCTTGTGGAGGTGGCGGCATTGGAGGCCTAGGTGTGAAGTTTGGCATGCCACTGCCAAAAGGAGGAGGTGGAGCAGGCATGTTTCCGCCAGGTGGCATAGGCCTCGGTCCATTTCCCATTGGAGGGGGTGGCGGCGGCAAAGAACCAGGCGGTGGACCCCTAGGAGGACCTTGTGATGCAGGCGGAGGTGGTGGTGGAGCTTGTTGAGGTGGCGGTGGTGGTGGGACACCGGGAGCGGATGTTCCGTTGTTTACTGCAGCTGGAGGTTTGTTTGTCTCTGGTGGCTTTACCTTGAAGTACAATTGCAACTGTAAAATTGAACATACCACATTAGCATCAGAAAATACATGTCATAGTGAGCACAAACAGAGACTTTAAAGCCTCATGCTCAAAGATATAAGTAGTGTGTTAACAAAGCTATTAATGCCTTGTCCAATCGAAAGAAGAACCAAGTACAGATGATAATTGTGATCATAGGTGCTCAATTATATCTGGTAATTGACACTTACACTGATACCTGGAGATGAGAATTTCAACCCATATACTTATGATTGCATCGACTTGGGTAATGACTATCTAAGAGAAAAAATTAGTTACAAAGAGAATGGGTCAAAATGGGTCGAAGGTCGCCCGAAATGTATTTTCGTAAGAGTTTAAATCATTTTATTTATGGATTCGATTGTTATAAAGATAACATTAATTTAATAAATATACTCTGAAAGGTAATGAATAACTATATAACATATTCAAATTTACTAGTTTCGAGTCAACCCAAACCAAACAATACTTGTTTGACCCCAACATGTTTTGACCGTCACACAACGTGCCCAATCCACCCATTTAGTCACCTCTGCTTATATGGAAAAGAAGCATGTCATAAAAACCTTTTTAGTTCCTATAAATTTCACATGATTTAGAAATTTACGACCTTAATAGTCAACGTGTAGCACCTCTCTTGCTGGAATAAGAATAACATGTAGCTATTGAAATTGACAACTGTAAAGCACAACAACTTCTTACCGTAAACATTTTGGAATCTGGATCCCAGTGAGAAAAAAACTTGGGAGTAGACTTGTCAATTTCTGTACTCGGAACCTACATAACAGATTGTACTAGTTAGCAGTTACCATAAACATACCATCAAAAATACAAGAATGGGATAAGTTACCTTGAAACCGATTGTCTCGTATGGTTCAGCTGCAAACAGAAGATACTGGTATCTCTTGTCAAAAGATTCGACCCTCTGCCATGTAGCAATGTAGCATGAACTATTCATTAGGGTATTTTTTGAAAAACTTAGCAAAGAACAATGCATAACGATAACAATCACTGTATGAAATAACATTACTCGTGTAATAAGTTCAGTATGAGCAACTGAAAGAAAAAGACCATACCTGTTCAAAGGATGACATAAATCGATGTCTTGGTTTCGTAAGATCTTCGATTTCAGGATACTCGATCTGCAGTTGAAACAAAAAAAAATACCAGGAAAATTAGTAGAAAATTGATCTATAATAATCCAGGGTGAACATAAAAGACACAACTCTGAGATCATATAATCAAAATTACTGCAGCAGATTATCGTTACACACGTGTTTTTGTCACTTTTACATCCGCTAATTCCTGTCAAGTGATATGGTTGCTGGAGCTAACTTCTAAGTCTACACTCTGCACTTATCCAATTTTTATATTATTGTGCAATTTAGTGATTTAGTCGAATGTTTAATGGCGCCGTGCTGCATGCACATACACTATGTAGCTCAGTTGAGTTTCTATAAACAAACTGTCGCAGTTTCATGACCGGAAAGAATAAATACCTGGAATAGCAAAGACCTTTGCTTTGTCTCTGGATCAAACTGCTTTGTCACTCGGTAGCCAGGTCGACCAATCTTAACTGAATAACCAATATAATTGGAGTTAACCACTTTAAGTTACAAATCCAGTATAAAAATAAGGCTCTCTGTTGGATAGAATGTATCAAAAGGTCTGTAACATATAAAGAACAGAATAAGGCTTGTGCCAACATAAAACGATGAACCCAAAAGAATTATGTGTAACACGTTCCTAAATATCAAGTACTTGGTTTAAATCAAGTCAGATGCTGGTATCCTGATGATAAGTAAACTTTTAGAAAGTATGGCGTGGTAGAAAAAAATGTTAGCATCACTACTGGTAGATATTCTAATTTCTGGAACATACAATTTGGCAAGCTGATGTCTCAACATATATTTGTCATCATTCTGAGGCTCCAGACTTTAGGCTGATTAGTAGCTGCCTAGACGTTATGTGCCCTCCCACCATTTTTAACGCAACAGTTTTGTATAAACATTTAAGTTAACTGGCAAGTAGTAATTATATTTTCTCAAATTCTGCTACTCAAAAGACTTTTCTCACGTATTATCTGTGGTGCAGGGCACCGTAGACAAGTTAGTGTTGCCGGCTATCAACGTTTTGCATCCTTACATCACGATGTCCTGATTAATCTTTTAAATTACAACCAGTTTCTAGAATCAACTTCAATCGATTCCAACATGGTAGCATCAAACATAAACATTTTGGTGCCGAAACAGTTATTACTATCAAGAAATTGACTAAAACTCGCCACTTTTAACTTGCAATCATCATAAGCAAACAGATATCCCAAAGGAAAAACAATTATTAAAACACAGCATTCAAAAGAAAAGAAAAACAATTACCTGACTTGCGAAGACTAACTTTACGCTTATGAGGTTGAGGTTGCGCAGGCGCATCTTTCGCTTCACGAGCAGCTCGTTTCGCTAAATTCGTCTGATGTCTTTTCCCTTGTGTATGTGCTAAATAATTCCCCTCATTATTATGCAATGTTAAACACAGCTTACACTCATAACTACAGTTTCAATAACCATAGGAAATCATTAACTTAATTTCATTTAAAAAATAATACTGATAATTTCAATAATAAAAAGCTAGGGTTAGGGTTTTAGTACCTTCCGAGATGATTGCGCATGAAATAGGGATCTTTAGCGAGATCGATGGTTTCAAGAGCAAGCCGTCGAAGCCGTTCACGCCGATCGATGGCTTCATTTTGAGCCGACGCCGCGCCACCGCTACCTGGTTTCGAACCCCATTCTCGATCCATCTTTCTCACTCAGACAAAAGGGTTTTTGCTTCGAATTCTGTTTATAATTTATATCTTTGTTTCTGTGTAATGGATAAATGATATGATATGATATAAACGTATAGAGTCCTTTAACTTTGTAGAAACGACACAAGTTTCCTTCAGCTATACCAAATTTACAGCTTCACCCCCTAAACCTTAGAAAAGAAAATGCAGATTAGTTTCAAGAAAAGAAGTTAAAATACGACAACTCGCCTCTTTTTAAATCTAGCTTTTTGCGTAAGATGAACGAGTTAGAGAAATATTAATTGATTTACATATGTGCATAGCTTGCTTACTATCGAAAAGAGGTTTGACACGATCGTCACTGAACTTTTAGAGAGTGTGGCTAAATTGATCGTTTTATTAATTGAAAATAAATTGATTTATAAAATTTTAACCAAAAAAAGTTTCTTAAATACTTAACTTTGAAATAATTTTTTAGTATCCTTTATAGTTATTGTCTCAATAGTTGGTTTCTAACTCTTTTTCTAATACGTCAATTCAATTATCAACATTGGAACTTTGGGTTAACACGTATATACATGTGTTTCAAATATACTCCGTATTTACTAAACATGTCACACTATTTGTGATAAATTCGGTGTCTGTAAAAAGAATTAAAAGGGCACTGATTCATAAATCGCTAATTTTTAGTCGTAGACTACTAAATATGTTTTAAACTGTAGTACTATACAACAATGTAAAACATATTTGGTAGTATGAGTATGAAAAATGTGGTATCCGAATCACCACCTTTTTATAAATGGTGATACACGTCCTCCTTACACATTGATGGATTTCCAATAGCTTATCGCTTAGATATCCCCAGATTTATTTGGATAACGGCAACATGTTTACCCTCCAAAGGCCACAACTTAAGTACTAATACTCTTTGCTTGATTTTCCCAACCTACGTTTTTGGTAATTTAGCCAATCCTTCGGTATGTTATTTAAAAGTAGATAATTGTCAACCGATGGCACACCATGGACGATGAAGCCTTTATAAACCACAATGTGTCATCAGCCAACAATTATCTATTCTTAGACAACATATCGAAGGTTTAGCTATTTTTACCTGAAGTCAACCTTGTAGGTTTCAATAATCAGGCATAGAGTACAGGTACTTAAATAGTGCCCTTGAGAGGGTAAACATGTTATACAAAGAAATCTGAAGATGTCCAAGGGATAAGGCTTCTAGAAATACCTTCATATTTTGAGTGAATGACTGAATGTAAGCCCCTACTTTTGATGTCTCTTGGCAATTGGCATGTTTCACCAATTTTTAGATATTAGGGGGAAAACCCCTTTAGCAACTAGAATTCCTAAGATTTATTATCAATAAGCACATGATCGAAATAGCATTTTTATACAAGGAGAGAAACGAGCGAACGATCAAACATAGTTAGTGGTCCAGTAGGGTGCAGATGCCATTCTTTTGGGCCTTTCACGGTTTTGATCTGCTGTAGCTTGGCCTGCCATGAACATGTTAATGTCTGGGCTGGTGACCGGGCTTGTAATTGAACTTCTTGGACCATAGATGTCATCATAGAGAGACTGAAATGTCTGCGGGATCTCACTGCCTTGGGCCGGGTCATAATATCTGGACCCAACCCGTGGCGGATGGAATGAAATACAAGTCGTCTGTGGAAAATGAAATTCATCGACTCCGTTAACTTGGTTCCAAGCCATTCGTAACTGCTCTTGTTCTTGCTCGTAATAGTAACGCTGCCTCTCGATGTCCCAAATTAAGGCGTGGGCCCGGATCTCCGCTTGCCTTTCTCTTTCTTCTGCCTTCTTTTCTCTTTCTTTTTCTCGTTGTTCTGCCTCTAACGCCTGACGTTCCATCTGCTTCTGTAGATGGCTAAACATAGATAACATTTCATCGTGTCGTTCTTGAGATTGAGATGATTGTTTCATACTTAAGCTTTGGAGGTTTGTTAACAACTTCATCATGTCTGCTTGTGGATTGGATACAAGCCCATTTAAAAATATCTTCGAAAAAGTGACCCGCTGATCTGTTACCCAATCCTCAATTATGAATTCTGTTGGGGTTTCAGAGAAATAGAGATCAAGAAACGATGCCCTTGAAATTAAGTGGTACTGCGGGTCAACAATCTCAACATATTCATGTTCAGACACAGCTCCCAATCGATCAAGTATCTCAGAAATGTAGTATCCATGAGGAATCGCGTGTCAGTTTCTATCCTCATACATATCCCATATGTCATCTATCATCAAATGCGCAAAACTATACAAGTAATCTCCTGTGCACAACGCGTGAAGAAGATAAATCTCACGGGCCCACACGCAATCCATATCTTCAAGATCATGAGGGTGAAATGTCCAGACTCCAATCTTCCACAAGATCTTCACTATTGGGGTCATATGCGAATATGGATACCCTTTAAGTCCCTCTTTTGCTTCATAGTTTTTCCCAAAAACCGTCTTGCAGGCTTCAACCCAATTTGATTTGTTTTCATCAGTAGTGTTTTCATTGAACCGAACATATTGCAAATCTGCACGTGTGTCGACATTAAGTAGTTCTCGAATGATAACAGGTGTGATAGTATATGATTTTCCATCAACTATTCCAGTCAACTCATCTCCGTTTCTTGTAAGTGATGCCATCCATTGAACAACAATGCGTCTATAGACTTTGTCACAGTTGAAATTAAGCAACTGCTCCCAACCCATATTGGCAAAACGTTCTCTTATCGTATAACCTGCGAATTCAGTTGGATGTAGTGATTTCGCCATTGGAATCATTTGGAGTTTCTGTAAGAACAAGTCTTTTCGTTGTTCAGGTGGGTGTTGGGACAATGTTAATCCAGGAATGAACTGTAAAGAGTCGTTATGATGCCCAAATTGCTTCATATCTATCAATAAGAACAATCATATATCAATATACATATACATATACATCTACGTATCTAAATCTATCTATCGACAATGGGGTCAGAAGTCAGATAATTCAATGTAAAATAGAAAATAAAGTTTCATCACAAAGATTTCAGAAATAAGGTCTTGTCCTTAACCTTTTCAAGCATAAACTCATGACACTATTACAAAGCTCAAAATTAAAATTATTGATAAGACGCTAAACAAATGATTTGCCTATTTTCACATACACTCGCATTCATACTTTTATGAATAAAAGTAAATCGCCATAGAAATATACCAAGATTCTTGTTTGGGTACTATTGTGCTGCTGACTGTCTTCAATGGGTTATGGGTATCTAAGTTTTTTTCCCACCAAAAATTATTTTTAACACTTTAGAAGCATTGTGACACCCAAATTAAACAAGTTCTTTAAACGGTTGCAACTTGCAGGACTACAATATTTAATTTTGTACCATCAAAAATGGATTATTTTTTTTTTTAATCTTATGAAGCATCACACATTTTTAACAAGAAACAAACTCAAATACTCCATATTTAAGGTTATATACGGTAATCGATAAAGAAAGGTTCTTTTTTGGTAAAAAAAAAACTTCTATTGACAATTAAAACTCACAAATGACAAATCTACTAAGTAAAAGGCCTAACGAATAACAAATCCCAAATCATTTTACAATAAATAAAAAAAAGTTAAACAAATAAAATAACACAATATATTTGTTCACTACAATACACACACAGACAATGTTCATGAATAACATTTATACTACTCCGTATATCTTAAAAGATTAAATATATTTTTTTGCGTTTATTAAGAAAAAAAGAAATAAGCTAGAGATATAGTACCTTAGTAGTAGTTGTTGAGCCGAGGAATAGGAATAAAAGTGAGGCTTGATTATTGATGAATTAGGGTTTTGGGGGAAATAGGGGATAAATATATTGAGGGTTTTGATGGACATTTTAAAAGATGGAGAGGTACGGAGATGTGACATGCAATGTTTTAAAAACCGGTTTTTTAATTGAATCGGTCAAGCCTCCGGTTCCGGTTCAACCAGTTTGACCGGTTAAACCGGACGGTCAAACCGGATAGAGACCTTATGTATTATGACAACTATATATTTTCAATATAATATTTCAGTCCATGTCTGACAAAAAGCAAAAAAGTAAACGAAAGCTATCCATTAATATTTTTTTTGAACAAATGTTGACCATTCAATTAAAATGAGATATTGAGTTTTATGTCTTTACAACAACTGCAAAGAATAGGTTTGAGTGTTTGACTATGCAAAATGCTAGTTGATTTGACCATTCCAGAAGTAAAGATTGTGGGGTCCAATGCATTGGTAAAGACAAATACTGAAATATATCTCACTTAGCACTTGACCTATAACAAACTTTCACAAATCTTTACCGTTCATGTTTTTCTTTGAATAAAAAATGAGTTTTCTTCATGTTCAATTACATAAACGGATACACCACCATAAACACTTCACATGCTAGTCATTTTCTTCATGCTCAACCAAAGCCACAGGCTTATGACTTCCTTCGATCCACCAGCACGTCACCACCTCCATCATCGGACTATTACCACCACATCACCCCCTCCATCATCGGATTATTACCACCACGTCACCGCCACTATCGTTATATTACCATCACCTCCGCCACCGAGACCTATTTTTGCTCGTATTTTTCTTTGTATTTGCTTGAATACGATCGAAGATTAGTAATTTTGGGATAGATATCGTTTTTGAATAATCAAAAAAGAAGGGAGAAAAAAGAATTCCGGTTCAATCCGATTCCCAGAACCGGTTCAACCGGGTTAGACCGGAAAGCCGGCCGAGTTGACTTTTTTCTCTTTCTTCTCCAAAACCGGTTCTATTGGGACCGCTTTTGCTCTAAAATCCGGCTCGATCGGTTCAACTAGTTTCGAAAACATTGGTGACATGATTGCCGGAAATGGCACTTCCACTACAATATTATTTCAGTACAGTCAGGTGGCGCGTGACTCGCACGCCTGCAAGAAAAAATTACAAATAGTAGTAAGTAGTATATCCTTTCTTTGCAGGTTCAAAGTAAAAAACTATTATGATAAATGAATACTTTTACTTTTGATTTTATATTTATTTTAGGGAAATTATTGATATGTTATGATTTTTACTATGAGATATTTTTTTTTATAGAATAATACATATCTTTCCAACATCTTCAATACTCCTAGTTGGCAAGGTTCAAAGAAGCATTTGTCAAAGTTTAAAGTTGTAATATTGCATTGTAGCATGTCAGCTATTTAATCGTGCAAAGAGAAACTCAAAGTTCTTTGAACTATACTTTGGACGCAAAAGTGGGCCCAGCCCATTACTTCTTTATCTTTATCTTTATCTTTATTATCTATAAAAGTGAAGTTAAGGATGCTTAATTATGCTTATGTGGCTCCAATTAAAAGTTGCCAAGTATACAAAATTCATAGGTGTCATTTTCATAATTTTTTTCACAACTAATCTTCCATATCATCATATCTTAGATGGATAAATTTTAAAATAAATAAAATAGATTAAATTAATTAATGACATATTTAAAATTCAAAATTTTAAATCTTCCATGCATTCAAAGGATAATTAATGACCTTCTAAATTAATTAATATTTATAATTTTGTAAAAAAAGCTTATTAATATTAAATACATTAAAAAATTAAAAACTTAGCTTTTGTCATAATAAACCCTCACTTATTTTTTCATTTAACTCATCATCATATGTTTTTATCTTTATTTGGGATTATGGAACTTTCAAGTTAAAATTTGGCTGTTTTTCATAAAGTTCGATCATGTTTAGTGTTTCCATTGTTAGTTATTAGTTTTAAGCAATATATGAGTTGTTTGTTTTTTTACATCTCAAAATAACAATAATAAATTGTTGTAATTCATGTAGTTGAGTAGCAATCAATTAGTCGACTTGGTCCAAAAATAGACATAAGGACTACAGTTTTGGTTTTGTTTGTCTTACACTTTGTTACATTCTGTCTATACATACAAACAAACTATAACTTGATGAACACAACTATAATAACTACATACATATTCAGCCGATACAAAAAAAAATCATGTTGTCGTGCATCACACAGGTTTTAATACTAGTTCTTCATATAAATATATTTTACCTTTTCATATAATTACTCCATGTACTATTTGCTTACTATATTTGTAGATGATATATATATATATATACATATATATATATATATATATGATAATATATATAAGAGTAAATAAGATAATGATGTGGCAAAACTTTGATGAGGTGTGACTACTTTAAACTTTGAAAGATGCAATGCATTGGTGATGCTGTAGGATATCCCATGCCTATGTTGTTACTCTCGCTCTTGCCACGTCATCCAAATTCTGATGTGTTCACGAATGATTTTTCCCATCCATTTTATTGTACATGGCATTGATGTTGATCGGTCACATCTTTAATTTTAATGAAGGTACATATCATCATAAATCATAATCAATATAAGACCACTCGCAGTCACAACACCAGAACAACCCTTTTCCCCCTGCCACGTCAGCACAACACAACAACATCATTTTAACCCATGCAATCATAACACCAGAACACCCTTTTTCCCCCTCCTGGCCACACTTATTTCCACCTCATTTCTATTTATTTAACACTACAAATACAATTAAATTAAAAACAATACATTTCAATAATTAAAAACAATACATTTCATTAATAAAAATAAAAACGTTACAATCCTAAAAATAAAAACGTTACAATCCTAAAAATAAAAACGTTACAATCCTAAAAATAAAAATACAATAATTTAAAGTACGCGGTTATTGTCCTAAAAATAGAAAATTACAACCAATTAATAACTAAACTACGCGTCGTTCTCCGAATCTTCATCTTCGGCCTCGTAGAACTCCCGAAACTCTTGGCGAAACTTTTTCTTCATCCTCTGAACTGCTGCGCGGTCATGTGGATCCTGGATGTCCGAGGTGTTGATTTGGAGAAATTGAACACCCTGCATAGCTGTTCGAAGTCGTTCTTGGCGGGTGATCGTCTCAATCGACTGTCTTCTGGCGAGTAACATGTCGGCCTTATACTTGGCCATACTCTCAATCGCCTCATCCACCCTGTCACTTCCTGTTGATGCTCGTGATGATGTCGCCGCGTCGGAAGAACCGGAACTTTTAGCCGCTTTTCGGGCCCTGTCCCGACCCATGGGCCTTGAAAGTGGGTCGGGCCCAAATAGCTCATTTTGTTGTGATGGAGTGTGGTCGGCAGAGAGATCAACAGAATCATCAAAAAAATCTTCTTCTTCGTCGCGTAATGCAGTTCCACCAACCGACGGTGGTACTTTCCATTTCGGGTGATCTTTCACCACGTTCCAAGCCTCTTGCAAGTTCCAGTGTTTTCTGTACGTGTCGTAGTATTCGGCAACGGACAGGTCTTACACCATTTTGTCGTCTCGCCCGCTTCCCCAAGCCTTGTATTGCGATTCGTAAATCGCGTTGAAGTCTTAGCAATTATTATTAACCGTACGTCACTTGGAGGAAAGTTGATCGGCGCCGCGTTCCCATCCACGACTGTTGTTGTTAAACTTCTCTTGCACCGTATCCCACAAAGTACCTCTCTTTTGTGAGTTTCCTCCTTCCGAGTCTTCCGATGTGTCGCACCAACATGTAGCTAACCACGCTAATTCGCTAGGGTGCCATTTCCGTTTGTTGCACGTTTTCTTTCCACCGACACCTTTTTTTTGTGGGATCTTTTGCTTGGAGATTGAGCCACTTGTTTTCCGGCTCCTTGGGAAACTTCTTGCTCGGGTTGTTGTTCGGGTTGTTGTTGTGGTTGTTGTTGGGGTTGTTGAGGAGGTTGAAAAAATGGTTGTTGTTGTTGTTGGAAGTACGGGTTTGAATATTCGTATGGTGGTTGGTGATAGTATGGTGGATACATTCCGTATTGTGGCATTGGTGGTGGATGACGGATTGAGGGAGACAAATTCGGGGCGGGTGCGTTTGGTGTCCCGAATAACATAATGTTGGTGTATGATAAGTTATCCGGGTTTTGGTTTAAATTTGAGTTGGGATTTTGGTTTAAATTTGGAGATTGAGACATGATTTTGGGTGAGTGTAGAAAGAAATATGGAGTGTTGTATGTTTTTGGTGAGAAAATAGGTTAGATATATGTGTGTATATATAGTGTGGAATGAAGTTGAAAAAAAAAATTAAATTATTTTTCCTAGCCGTTGCCCTCCCCAACGTCTCTTTCCCATTTTTTTTAATTGTTGTTACCGTTTGAAAACCGAAAAAAATAATTAAAAAATGCGTGGGGCCCACTTTTCTTCCCGTTGTGATGTCGTTCTCCCACAACCGAAACACCAGAACGCCGCAATGAGAATGCCCCGTTGCGGGCGTTCTGGGCGTTCTCGAGGCGCTCAACGCCCGTTCTGGGCACCATTGCGAGTGGTCTAACTGATGTTTCTTTAATACACGACTCTTACTCTTCCGGTTGTATCTTCATATAAAAACGTCTTGATAATTAGAGGTGATAATTTTAGACCTATTGTTTAATTATGGGTCAATTTGGTTAATTTTTAGGAGGGGGTGGGTTTGTTGGGTCTCCTCCCCATTTTTTGGATGGATCTAAATGGGATTTTCAATATAACTTCTAATTGTATAACAATTAACCAACGGGTTTAGACGGGTCTAGCGGGTAGTTTTTTTTTTTCCACCTCATTTCATTTTTTTCATTTTTCACTCAAATAAAAAAAAGGTTTGGTGAACCCGATGACCTAACCCGACCCGGGACCCATTTGACCCGGACTCGTTTAGACTCATCATTCTAAATGACCCATCTAGACCCGGACTCATTTAGACCTGAACCTTTCTAAACCCGTGATCCGATCCGACATTCATTTTGCCACCTTTATTGGTAATTCATCGTCTTCTTCTTTAGTTGGTGCTTTACTAATAAAAACATAGGGCTAAATCTAATGTAGGTTATAATTTAAAAGACTAACAAGTTCATCTACTACACTTGCTTTTATAAATTTCATTATCAGATGATAGTGATTTGATAAATATATGCAGGGGTGGTATCAGAAAAAAATTGAACGGGGGCAAAACATAGGGCTAAATTTTAATAGTGTATCAGAAAAAAACATAGGGCTAAATCTAATGTAGGTTATAATTTAAAAGACTAACAAGTTCATCTACTACACTTGCTTTTATAAATTTCATTATCAGGTGATAGTGATTTGATAAATATATATTATAAATATATGCAGGGGCGGTATCAGAAAAAATTGAATATGGGCAAAATTTTAATAGTATATGTTGGATCTTTGTAACACCTCAGTTTTCAAGGTATTATTTTAGTGTACAAAATTATATAATTATTATGAAGTATTATTATTTAAATAATACGATATAATAGAAAATATAAATGGATCCTAAGTTTCAGACTGTAAGAAATAAAAGGGGATAACTAATATATAAATCGGTATGTGTTTAATTATAATATTTACTCCCTCCTTCTTCCATACGCTTCTAGTAACAACAACAAGAAGAAGAAAATCGTCTGGCTCTCCACCATCATCAAATCTTCGCTTCAATTTACTATTCAAGTTCTTAATTCCCTAATTGATCATCCCAATCATCTTCTCTAATCTTGTAAGTGTTCTTTCTTTGATATATGCCCTGGAAAGTGGGTTTCATGGGGCTTAGATGATTAAGGGAATCAAACATGAAATTAGAGGTTGTAATTAGTGTAATTGATGTTATTTATTGTTAGTTAATATGATTACTACCATTGATAACTATATCACTTCATCAAAGTGATGATTTCTCAATTAGTGTTCTTGAGCAAATATGAGATTTTTGTTAAACCTTTATAAATTAATCCAAAAGTATGACTAATATTGTTAATTGAATGTGAAAACAATAATAGAACAAAGAGTTAATTTAGATATGATGAAATAAATAATAGAAGTGATTGTGATTAAGTATAATCAAAGTGGGGGAGAACTAGAATTAGCTATTAATTGAATATGATGATTATTGGTGTTTAAATATGTTGTTATTTGATTATGGACTAGGTGATACAAGCTTGGAAATCTTATATTGTTAGTTGCTTGTAATCTCCATCAAACTACCAATGTGAGTATGTAGGGACTTACTGAGTAGTAATTGTGAGTTTCAGATTGCTTCCGAACAAGAGGTACTCACAATTTAGTAGAGTATTATTATTTGATGTTGTTGCTATGTATATGTGGAATGAGCATCATGTACGCATTTTGCTAATTTCTAGCAAATGCTTGATATTTGACTAACATGTTACTTCCAATGTTGTCAAAGGCGACAAAGGCGATCGCCTAGGCGACGAGGCGAGGCTTTTTCATGCAATTCACCTTTGTATACATCAGGCGAGGCATTTTACAGAGGCGACGCCTTTGTTAATTAGGCGAGAAGGCGAGCAGGCGACGCTTTTCCAAATTTTTGAATTACCTGACTTTTGAGTTCCTACCTTTACTCTTCCCGATTCTGACTTTTCTCGTTCTCCTAACGGATTTATTTTATTCTTAATTAATTATGGATAATAACTATATTTTAGGTAAATTAAATCTTTCAATTAAATTAAAAGATAAGTATTCCCTTTTCCCATTATCCCATATTCCCACTTCCCACGTTCCAAAATCCAAAGTTCTCAACATCATCATTTTTCTGTCATCTCTGCATCCGAAGAAGGAAGAAGACAAGATCAAAAGGTATTTTATTTTATTGTTAAGTCTTTGTTTATACTTAAATATCAATATATACTTTTATATTCTAATTTTTGGTTTACTTTATTATGATAGTATATGGCAAGCACTAATAAAAGATCAGACCCAACATGAAAATATTCGCATCTGGCTGATCAAAAAAATACCAATGACGTGACGTGCAACTTTTATGGAAGGGTGGTAAAGGCTGGAATTCATCGAATGAAGCTTCATCTCGTTGGTGGAAGTAGAGATGTTACTGGTTGTTTGAAAGTTACTACTGAAGCTAAGGAAGAGAATAGAACTTTCATTGAAGAAAAGAAGAAGAAGAAGAAATAAAACTATGATAAGCCATCAGATATGGACTTGGACACTATGGATGATATGATCGAGATTGATGATGATGATGAACCTGTTGCTATCAAGAGTAAAGGAAAAAAGACCAGCAACATCAAAAAGTGACTCAACGAAAAAACAGAAGGGGCCTTTAGATTCATTTGTTAGAAAACCTGAAGTAGCTGTTTAGATGAGAAAGGAAGAGAGATTAAGGCAAACAAACGTGGCTGATGCTTTTGAGAAGGAGAGAAGGGCAACCACTATTCAGTACATTGCAGGTTCTTTTACCTGGTATACCTTTCAATGCAGCACGTTTAGATTCGTTCCAAGTCATGATAGAAGCAATTGGGCAATATGGACCAGCCTAAAACCCCCCGAGTTACCAAGAGTTGAGGGTTCCACTACTACAAAAGGAGATAGATTACACAAATCAGATGCTAAAAAATCACAAAGAGGAATGGAAAAAACATGGATGCTCAATAATGTCTGATACTTGGACAGACATTAAAGGCAGGAGCATTATAAATTTTCTTGTAAACTCGCCCGCTGGAACAATGTTTATTAAGTCAGTTGATGCTTCTTCCTACATGCACACCGGGGACAAGCTGTTTGAATTATTGGATGCTTTTATTGAAGAAATCAGAGAAGACAATGTGGTTCAGGTTGTGACTGACAACGGATCCAACTATGTCAAAGCAGGTATTGAGATGACATTTTCATATTTATTCATTTACTTAAAAAATAACATTACTATGTAAGTATTGTTGTAGCTGGTATGTTTAAATATCATAGGTAAATTGATGGAGACCCAAATGAAACATTTGTATTGGACACCATGTGCAGCCCACTGTCTTGATCTAATGTTGGAAGATATCAGAAAAATTACAGCAGTTAAAACGACTTTGTCAAAGGCAATGGCCATGACTAGATACATATACACGCATGGCAGACTTCTTGACTTGATGAGAAAGTTTACAAATAACAAAGACTTGGTTCGAGCCGGCAAAACCCGATTTGCAACGTGTGATCTAAATCTGCAACGTATACACGAGTTGCAACGAGAATTAAAAAGCATGGTCATATCAGATGAATGGACATCATCTAAGTGGGCACAAGAGGAAAAAGGGTTAAAATTAAGTGAGAATGTCTTATCAAAAACATTCTGGAATAATGTGGTGTACGTTTTGACAGCTATGGGTCCCTTAGTAAAAGTACTCAGACATGTTGATGGAGAACAAAAGCCTTATATGGGATATATATACGAGGCTATGGATAGAGCAAAGGAGGCTATAGCGGATGGGTTCAATCATGATAATAGAAAATACAATCGTATTTATCAGATCATTGATAGCCGATGGAGCTCTTAGCTTCACCGCCCACTACATGCGGCTGGACACCTTTTAAACCCTGGAATTCATTATGACCACCCTGAATTGGATTTGGTTGTTACTGGATTTTTTAAGTGTGTGACTCACTTGGTTCGAGAGATAGCTGACCTGGATGAAATCTCAAATGAGTTGCATCTCTACAAAAAAGCAGAAAAGAATTTTGGGATGGAAATCGCTATCAGGTCAAGAAAGAACAAATCTCCAGGTGAATCCTTATTTTTTAGTTTATTCTCATATTGCACATTTGCACTACATTAATTTGTGTATTTTTTTTTTGTTGTTAACTCAAAGTATTTAAACCTTTTTTTGTTAGCTGAATGGTGGAGATTGTTTGGGACAACAACTCCAACTTTGCAACAGCTTGCTATAAGAATTCTGAGCTTAACTTGTAGCTCATGTGGTTGTGAGAGAAATTGGAGTGTATTTGAGCAGATTCATTCAAAAAGAAGGAACATATTAGAACAACAAAGGCTTAATGATTTGGTATTTGTTAAGTACAATCAAAAGCTTAAAGCTCGTTATGATAGTAGAAATGTCATTGATCCAATCTGTTTGGATGATGTGGATGATGACAATGAGTGGCTCACTGAAGAAGATGAACCTGTTCATATTGGAGAAGAAGGATTAACGTGGGGAGATGTAGCAGATATGAGTGGAGATAACAAGCCACCACAACGTCCTACTAGAAATGCAGCTTCGAGTAGATTACGCCTAATTGATGAGGATCTAATGAATGATGATGTTGTGGATGTTGAAAGTGGGGAGGGTTAAGGGTAGAGGGTAATCTGGAAACTAGCGATCATTAGAGCATTGGACCTTTTAAACTTTCATATTAGTACTTTGTTCCGAATTTCTTAGTTCGTTTAAAGATATCTATTTTCGATTTATTCTATATGACACGGCTATATTAAAAGGTACACATGTTTTACATCCTCATATTATGTCTTTACTCTTTATTTTTTGATTAGATTATGTGTTGTACGTTATTAGCTCATATTAATTGATTAGGTGACTGGGGCGTTCGCCTTTTGTCACATCTTGCCTTAGTCGATTAAAGAGGCTTGTCGCCTCGGCTTCGCCTTTAACTACCTTGGTGACTTCACATATTCATTATTTGACCGTGGATCCACATTATGATAATCGACTTATAATTGACCATTATTCAACCATTACATGTTGCTCAATTGTATGTGATAAGTTATTTGATATAGATGTGTTAATATTTGATTAATTGTATTGATGTGTGTACTACTTAATTAGTACTTATATGCTCACTAAGCAAATTTTGCTTACTCCTTAAATTGTTGAACTTTGTAAGTACAAGTGGGCATAGGGAGGGAAAAGATATGGCGAGGTTGTAGTTTGGATTACACTTGCTAGTATGTGTAAGTAGCAAGTCCTCCATTGAATTATTGTTTTGATATATGGCTTGTCTAAACCGCCCAAGTAACACCTTTTGAAACAATGTTGTAATGGTTTATGGAACTGGTTAATGATGTTATATTTGACTTTGAAAGTCAAACTGATCATATGTAAATATAAGTAGTGATGTATGCAACATTTTGGAAAAAGTGTAAAAGTAGAAAGTTTCGTTTTGTCATTGTGAACATGTATGCAAATTTTTAGAAGCTAACTTGTTACGGTTTGAAAGTTATACCTCATCGAATTTGGTTAAAATGTTAGAAATTACAGGAGGCAGATTTTGGTCTTGAGTACGCGATCCCAAGTAATTTCTTGGATCACGTATGTAAACGCATTTGATCACAATCGAGTTTTTGTCTTGTGTACGCGATCCCACCAACTTCCTAGGATCGCATACTTCAGTGTATTTTGGTCACAATCTCTTTTTGTTCAATGTTACGCGATCCTGCCACACATATAGGATCGCGCATATTAATGTTAAAGGGTTACAATGGAGTTTTTAACGGAAGTAGGTGATCCCACCTATTCTTTAGGATCGCGTATTCATGTGTATTATGAGTTGTCCAATGTAAGTTCTATAGTAATATAAATTGAGAACTAGGATAAGGAAATGGGACCCAATTAAGAATATATAATAAAAAATCGCGTTACAAGTTGGTATCAGAGCAATGGTTTAAGAGATTTACGTAATCCATTATGGGATTGCATAAACTTAAACCATATATGAATATTTGATTATGAAATTGTAGTTATAGTTGTGAACTTTCTTGTTATTTAAGTTATTTGACTAACTTCAAGAATGCTATTTGCTTTGACTTGAACATGTTCAAGAGCGTTGAATAGAAATGTGTTATTGGTTTAATACGACTACGTCTGGCCAACGGAGTTTTATTACACTAATGCACATGAGGATTCAAAGCTATTGAACATAGGATTGATATGGCAGATAGGTGTTCTTGATAGTTTAAGTAGAGAACTTCTGATGGCGAAGAGTGCGGTGACTATCATCGGTGTGGTCAAGTAACACTGGCTCACAAGCAATTAACTTACCTCCAACTGGGATTGCTTTACAACAATTGATCATGATTTGCTTGACCTCATCATCTGTCTATGTTGTTAGAACCCACTGCAACCAATGCTATTTACAAGTTAACGCATCATTCAACTTTCTAAAACATACCTTGTGAGTAATTGATATGGAGTCTTTTATTAAACAAAGCACTCACAAACTGCAATGGAATATAAAGGACCTGGATGTCAATTTCATAGACTTTAAGGGTCTTATTGTCAATAGTTAATTAAGTTGTTAAGAGCAGTTATGAAGTTAGTTAGGGCTGTTAATAACAACTAATTATTCAGATGTATATATAGTTGTTTTCTTCATTGTAATAGTTTTAACGAATTATAATACAACTTCATTCCCAAATTCTCTCTGTTCTTGGTTTACCGAAATGGTATCAGAGAAACATGAAGAACACAGATTCTTCAAACATTTTCTGAATCAAATTCATAAATAATTCAAGCTTCCGCATCCAAATCAATCAACAAATCATCTCAATTTTATTCTTTTTCCTCAATTCAATTCACAATCAGTAATCAATCAAACTCGTTCTTCTCTGACCTAGTTCATCAAATCGAATGAAGACTAATTAGTTATACATTGTTCTTGACCTAAATTCATCAAATTAGGTTAAATCAATTTACGATAACACTCAATTTCACAATTCACTAAAAAAAAAAATTTTGACCTAATCATGCCGGAATAACTCAGGGAATCAACAAGCATCAATTCATCAAATGATGATGTTAATTCTGCAAATCATCCGCTCAACTTCCATCCGAATGATCATCCTAGTTTAATCTTGATCTCAAAAAGGCTAACTGGATCCGATAACTACAGCACGTGGAAAAGGTCAATGATGATAGCACTGGGAGCTAGGAACAAGTTGAAGATAATCAATGGAGAATATAAAGAGCCAGACAGTGATTCAAATCTCAGGCCGCTATGGGATCGTGCAAATGATATGGTAATTTCTTGGATCCTAAATACTCTAACTGACCAAATCAGTAACAATTTAAGCTTTGTAAACTCTGCTGCTACACTCTGGCATGAGCTGTATGAACACTATTCACAGTTAGATGGTCATAGGATCTTTCAAGTCACAAATGACCTCGTGCAACTAAAAAAACTTAACTGCTCAGTTGAAGTTTATTACCATAAGATGAAAGGATTGTAGGATGAACTAGACGCACTAGAGGCTCCTTATGCTTGCATCTGCAAATGTACTTGTGAAAATGGCAAAACCAATGCTGAAAGAGACCAAAGAAAAAGGTTAATTCAATATTTTATGGGACTGGATGAAAGCTTCACAAACATTAGAGGTCAAATTCTGCTGTTACAACCCCTACCAACTGTTTTCAAGGCTTACAGCATGTTGAGGCAAGAAGAAAAACAAAGAGAAATTCCTAAAACATCTCTCTCGACTCCTATTGCTCTAAGTGTCTCCACAAACCAGAGGTTACCTTATTCCAACACCAAACAGTACAGACCAAGCACTTCCAATACTTCAAACTCATCCCATTCAAGTCCAGTGTCATCAATAGACAGGAGGAGCAATTTCAGAAAGGGTATATTCTGTGGATACTGCAAGAAAGAGGGCCATTTCAAGGAAGAATGTTACAAGCTTGTTGGATATCCACCTGGACAACCCCTGCACAACAAATATGTTCCAATATCCCAAAGAACTGCTCCATCACAGTCAATCAAAGGAAACAACATCAATCTAGTGATTGGGAATGAGGAAAATTGTCCAACCAACATCTCTGAACAAGACAGTCCATTTGATGCTGATGAACGCCAAAATGTACTAAATTATAGTACTAATTGCCCATTTGTTCAATAGATTTCTTATGCATTTTATTTGAATACGATACTTATTTTGTTCATATTTGCAAATAGGAGTTTATTGGAGCTTGAATTGGAAAAGGAACGGAAATCGAGCTTATATTGAAGAAAAGAAGCTAAAAAGGTTGAAGTATTGAAGAAGAAAGTCGAATGTTGAAAAGTTGGATTTTTCAATCCATACGGCGTATGGAAATCCATACGGTGTATGGATTTTGTGATTCGGATCCCAGTTACGCGGGCTTGGCCTGCTGGGCTTTTTCATCCATACGGCGTATGGAAGTCCATACGGCGTATGGATGGTTTCGACAGAAAATTTAAAAAGCCCTAATTCACTTCATTTTGAAGGAGATCAATCCCCAATTCTCTCCAGCCGTTTTTGCACTCATTCTAGCCTCATTCCAGGAGGATTTTGAAGGTAGAATCAAGGAGAATTAAAGCCTTTTTCGATTGTTCAATCATTATTTCGGTTTCTCGGTTTGAATACTTTAATCCTTTTTCATTTGATTATGATTTCGGTATTGATTATGAATCCGATTTTCTGTAACAATATGATTGGCTAAGTCTTTTATGTATTTACTTGGATGATGATACTTAGATGATGGTTTGATTATTGAATTGTGAAAACTATCAGATTTTATGAATGTTTATGCGTTTACTTGTTAATCCTTGATTGTTGATTGATTATTAGTGGTTACCTAACGTGGTTTATGGGTCAATTGAGATTGAATTCCTTTTGATTAATAAATTATTGATGATTATTGATTTTATTTAACAATTATTGTTGAATATATTGAGTTTGACAGGTTAGGGTTAATAATCGGTATTAATCATTAATGAACAAGATAACTATTATTGGTTATAGACTTTGTTGATTCAAGTCACAAAAGTAAATCACATAAACGACGTAGGTTTAATTTATAATACAATTTGTTGGGCAACGTTACTTGAATGTTAACGTGTTGAAAATAATTTTGTGTCTTTCATAATTGTATTAGATTAACTTACCTCGGAAAGGGAGTTGTCTTATTTGTCATGTCGCCATAAAATCCATTGTTTGAGCAATTCAATAAAGTGATAACCGGATTCTAAGGAAAGTAATCCAAGTGAATACATTTCTTTTATCATTTGAATTAAATATTTTATTTAATTAATTATTTTATCATTTCTTAATTTTATTTAATTAAGTTTTATTTAATAAACCATTTTTTATAATTGTTTGCCAATTGTTCGATCGGAACTAAAACGCCCCCATTATTTACTGTTTTTATTTACAACAATTTCCATTTTATTTAATATTGACATCTGTTCCTCGTGTTCGACTCGGACTTATCAGGCTATACTATATTACGACCAGGTATTCTTGCCTGTGTTGTGTATAGTAAGCAGGTACTCCCATTTATAAAACTTAACTATGTTTACACAGCATCAAGTTTTTGGCGCCGCTGCCGGGGAGCGGTTTGATTCAATTCAATAACTTGGAAATTGTTTTAATTGTATAGTTGTGATTTACCTATTAGTTTAACGGTTGTAAGGCGTGCTTTTGTTTAAGATTCTGTCTGTTCATACTTTTTCTTTTAATTAAGAGCAGGATAGTTAGTATTATGCTGTGTTACCTAAGTAACCTGTTCTACTGAAAAGGTAAGTTTAATTGTAGGACGTTTATGACCCGGACGTTGGATCCCAATCCTGCCGTTCCATTTGAAGAACCCGAATGCACGTTTCATCAAAGAATACGCGTGCATTCCGCATCGCCCCATTCACCAATAATCAACCCATTCTTGAACGAGGCGGACGGGATATTAGACTGCAATCTTCACACACCACTGGCCTCCAACTACAAGTCGGATTTTGAGGACGAATACGGAGAGTATCGCGAAATACCTCCAATCGAGTATCCGAGTGATCAATCGGAACCAGACCACGACATGGCGGACGACATTGCCAACATGATTCTAGAGCAATATTCAAGCCGAATGCGCACCGATCTTGGACCCGGAGTAGTGAGGCCCGCCATTGCGCGAGAAGTTGAATTTAGAAATCAAGGGACAGTTCCTCAAGGAACTTAGAGAGAACCCTTTCCTTGGCGAAGAAAGGGAGGATGCTAACGAGCACGTCGAGAAGATCCTGGAAATCGCCGACATGTTCAACGTTCCCAATGTTACGCACGATCAAGTCATGCTCCGAGTGTTCCCAATAACACTAAAGGGAGCCGCTAAGAGATGGATTTCAAATGAACCAGCTGGATCCATCACCACGTGGAAATATCTGCGCATGAAATTCTTGAAGATGTATTGCCCACCATCCAAAACAGATCGATGAAATTAGGAATTTCAAGCAGGACATCGACGAATCACTTCACCAAGCGTGGGAAAGATACAAGGATTTGATGCATAGGTGCCCACAGCATGATCTAAATGATCAACAAATAGTGATGGTGTTCTACAAGACAACAGTTGGATACTCAAGGATCTCCACCGAAGAAGATTCCAAGAGACGCGTTAGAAGCAATTCGTGACCAAGCAAAACATTATCAGCTTTGGGATGATGGAACAAGTCGAAGAAAAAGGTTGGTTAGCAATGAGGATGGACTCGCCGCCATCACTGCTAAGCTTGACAGCATGGGAAGAGATCTAAAGAAGGTAACCGAAACAGTTCATGCAATCCAAGTCGGATGTGATAACTGTGGAGAATCGCATCTAGTCAAGGATTATCCTGAGATTGAATCCGGAGAAGCGAAAGAAGAAGTCAAGTTTGGTGAAGGTCAGGGAAACTACCGCCAAGGCGGAGGGACCTTTTTTCGACGACCTTATCAGGAAGGAAATCGCTCGTTTCGCCAAACTCAGCCGGGACTTTACACCAAGGAGCAACCTGCAGCACCTTTTCCCAAGAAAAAGACCAACCTTGAAGAAATGATGGGAAGGTTCTTGACCACTAATGAGCAATTTATTGCTAGTTCTGGACAACGTATGGACACGACTGAAGCATTAGTGAGAAATCAAGGTGCTGCTATTAAGCAGATTGAAGGAAGTATCTCGAATATTTCTAAAGTTCTCCAAGAGATATTTCCCGGAACTCTTCCCGGATTCACCAAAACCAATCCATGTGATCAGGCTAAAGCAGTGATTACCCGAAGTGGAAAGGTTCATGAAGATCCACTTGTAACGAAGAAGCTTGTATCTCAACCTCTGCCTGAAAAAGAGAAGGAAGTAGAAGTTGTCGGAAGCCCGAAGGTGAACACTAAGGATGATCAAAGTGCTAGGGATTAGCAATATGCGAAGAATCATGCACCTCCACCACCTTATCCAGCGGCTTTGAGAAGAGGGAAGGATGAAGCTCATTATCACCAGTTTCTCGAGAACTTGAAGCAACTCCACATCAACATTCCACTTGTGGAGGCCATTGCTCGAATGCCTAAATATGCAAAATACTTGAAAGAATTGTTAACCAACAAGAGCAAGCTGATGGAGGCAACCACGGTGACAATGAACGAGAGATGCTCAGCGGTGATGCAGAATAAACTATCACCGAAGATGAAAGACCCTGGAAGTATTACCCTTCCTTGTCTTATTGGAAGTTTAGACATCACTAATGCACTGGCTGATTTAGGAGCAAGCATATCAATAATGCCTTATACTATGTATGCTAGACTCAAGTCAGGAGAACCTAAACCAATCAGAATGTGCATTGAGTTAGCAGATCGTTCAATTCAATATCCTAAGGGTGTGGTCGAGAATATTTTGGTTAAAGTAGATAAGTTTGTTTTCCCGTGCGATTTTGTGATTCTTGACATGGTAAAAGATTCAAAAGTACCTATCATTTTGGGAAGACCTTTTCTAGCCACTGCAAGGGCATTGATTGATGTTTTTGACCGAAGGATCACATTAAGGGTAGGCGATGAAGAAGTGGTATTTGATATTAACAAATCAATGCAATACCTGACATCGGTAGATGATACCTGTTACTTCGTGAGTGCCAAAGAAATGATAGATGATGAGGAATTTCTACAAGATCTCATGGAAGATGAAGATATTGATCCAATGATTCTGGAAGGTTGGACAGGAACTCTTGAAGCTATTCGAGAGATTGAAGAACTCGATAAGTTGCTCGAGGAAGAGAGTGGGACTACATGTGAAGATGAATCAGAGACTGAGGGAGTCAAACTGAAGGAGAGTAAAAGGTCCATTTTGGAGAATGGAGTGTCGATCATCACAGAGACACGAATTGCTATGTATGGTATTCCTTGTTTGAGGGAAGAGGTGTCGATGGTCAAATCTTCATTCGAAGATCCACCGAAGTTAGAATTGAAAGATTTGTCGAACCATTTGGAATATGTATACTTGCAAGGAAAGTCAGACCTGCCAGTAATTATTTCATCTCGGCTGTCAGCCAACGAGAAAGAAAGTTTATTGAAGGTTCTTAAGGAGCACAAGCATGCTATCGCTTGGACGATTAGTGATATCAAGGGAATAAGCCCCTCCTACTGCACGCACAAGATTCTCATGGAATCTGATTTCAAACCTGTGGTGCAACCATTGAGGCGCTTAAATCCTAAAGTGACTGATGTGGTAAGGAAGGAGATCATTAAGTTACTTGACGCTGGGTTAATTTACCCAATTTCCGATAGCCCCTGGATAAGCCCCATACATGTTGTGCCAAAGAAGGGAGGCATGACCGTGGTAGCTAACGAGAAGAATGAATTAATCCCCACAATAACTATCACCGAATGGAGAGTCTGTATCGATTATAGGAAGTTGAATGATGCTACACGCAAGGATCACTTTCCTTTGCCGTTCATTGATCAAATGCTCGAGCGTTTAGCCGGAAAAGAATACTATTGCTTTTTGGATGGATTTTCTGGTTACTTTCAAATTCCGATAGATGCTCATGATCAAGATAAGACCACGTTCACATGTCCATTCGGGACTTTTGCTTATCGGAGAATTCCTTTCGGCTTGTGCAATGCGCCCGCAACATTTCAGCGGTGCATGATGGCGATTTTTGATGACATGGTGGAGGATAGCATGGAGATATTCATGGATGATTTCTCCGTTTTCGGAGATTCTTTTAACAAGTGTTTAGCAAATCTGAAAAAGATATTGCAAAGGTGCGAGAGTTCGAATCTTGTTCTAAATTGGGAGAAGTGCCATTTCATGGTATGTGAAGGAATCGTATTAGGACACAAGATTTCTAGTGTTGGGATTGAAGTAGACCAAACCAAAATTGAGGCAATAGCAAAGCTGCCTCCCCCAACAAATGTCAAGGGAATACGAAGTTTTTTAGGACATGCTGGGTTCTACAGACGATTCATTAAGGATTTTTCCAAGATAGCTCGTCCGATGAACAAAATGTTGGAAAAAGATGCTAAGTTTGAGTTTTCCAAGGAATGTCTTGATACATTCAATCGTTTGAGAGAAAGGTTAGTATCAGCACCCATCATGATTAGTCCAAATTGGGATCTCCCATTTGAACTAATGTGCATTCTAGTGATTATGCTGTAGGAGTAGGGCAAAAGATTGATAAGAAGTTTCAACCTATTTATTATGCTAGTAAAACCTTAACAAACGCGCACGAGAATTACACTACGACCGAAAAGGAACTACTTGCAGTTGTGTTTGCTTTTGATAAGTTTCGGTCTTATTTGATCCTATCAAAGACTGTAGTGTTTACCGATCATTCGGCGTTGAGGTACTTATTTAGCAAACAAGATGCGAAGCCAAGATTGCTATGATGGATTCTACTATTACAAGAATTCGATATCGAGATTGGTGATAAGAAGGGAGCTGAGAATTTAGCCGCTGATCACCTTTCAAGGTTGGAAAATCCCGAGTTAGATAAGTTGGATGAAGCAGAGATTAAGAATACATTCCCTGATGAGAGTCTACTGAAGGTTATTATGAATGAACTGCCATGGTTTGCTGATTACGCAAATTTTCAAGTTACAAAAACTCTTCCCACCGAAATGAAGTACAACGAAAGGAAGAGATTTTTCTTGGCTTTGCGACATTACTTTTGGGAAGATCCGTTTTTGTTTAGGGAATGCGCTGATGGTATGGTGAGGAGGTGCGTTCATGGAAAAGAATGCATAAAGATTCTAAGTCAGTGCCACAACGGTCCTACGGGAGGACATCATGGGCCGTCATACACAGCTAGAAAGGTGTTTGAGGCGGGATTTTATTGGCCAACTGTCTACAAGGATGCGTATGAGTTTGTGAAGGAATGCGATGCTTGCCAACGAACGGGAAGAATCTCTAAAAGAGATGAGATGCCACAAAATCCTATTATGGTTAGTGAAATTTTCGATGTCTGGGGAATCGATTTTACGCGACCATTTTCACCGAGCAACGGAAATAAGTACATAGTTGTGGCTGTCGATTATGTTTCAAAGTGGGCTGAAGCAAAAGCATTACCGACTAATGACGCACGAGTGGTGATTAAGTTCCTCAAGCAGCTGTTTTCGCGATTTGGAACTCCTAAGGCGTCGATTACTGATCGTGGAACGCATTTTGCAAATGCGCAATTGAAGAAAGTTTTGAAGAGATATGGAGTCAATCACAAGTTCTCCACTGCTTATCACCCATAGACTAGTGGACAAGTAGAAGTGACTAATCGTGGTTTGAAGCGTATTTTAGAATGTTTAGTTGATGGAAATCCAAAGGATTGGTCGAATAAACTGGATGATGCATTATGGGCTGCAATGACTGCTTTCAAAACGTCCATTGGAACCACACCGTACCGACTCATTTATGGGAAAGCTTGTCACCTACCGTTTGAGTTGGAACACAAAACGTATTGGGCATTGAAGCAATACAATCTCGATGATGATGCAGCTGGGAAAGAGCGACTGGCCCAGTTGCAGGAACTAGAAGAGTTAAGGACAAATGCATATGATAATGCTCGACTGTTTAAGGAACGCACCAAGAAATGGCACGATGCACGTCTTAGATCGAATAACTCATTTGAGAAAGGTGACAAAGTGCTCTTATACAGTTCTCGTTTGCATTTGTTTCCTGGGAAGTTGAAGACTCGTTGGACAGGACCTTTCGTAGTTGAAAAAATTTATCCATTTGGTGCTGTTGATTTGAAAGGTCATTCTGGTACGACATTCAAGATGAATAGAAGTCGTTTGAAGAAGTATTATGGTGACGCAAGGGACTCCAAAAGGGATTTAGAGATGAATTTAACTTAAGTCATGGAGCAAAGTGTCGAGCTTACCGACGTGATAAACAAAAGCGCTTTCGGGAGACAACCCGTTGTTTTTCTTAATTATTGATTTTGTTTTGTTTTGTGTTAATAAAGCTCATGGAAGAGGATGCTGGTTGTTTGAAGGCGGCAGTCTAGCTTGTATATTGAAGATAGCTCAGGGGAGTTTCTGTTCACTTCTTTTCTAGTCCCTATGTTATTGTTTACTTTGCAATGAGGACATTGCATATTTTTAAAGTGGGGGATGGGGGAAAAGAAGTTTGTTGTCCTTAGGATATGAATGGTAAATATTGAGTTAAAGGGCATTTTATGTTAGTCATTTTTCAATCCCAAAATTTTTCTTTTAAAATTGTTTTCTGTGTAAAGTTTAGCTTGTAACACATGTGGGAATTCAAAGGATGACATGAACTTAATGTTAAATATTAGATAATTCATCATATGATGTATCGATAGGCAATCTATATGAAGGTTATTGAGCTTTTAAGAAATTTAATGTATAAAGTAGGATTTATCCTAAGAGGATCTTTTAACAAGGTATGACCTTAGTCTTAATCCTTATATGATAGCATGTTATAATCCATAATTTTGGGATCCTGATTATCATCATTTGGGAATATACTGTGTGTTGTCTCCTCTGTTGTACATAAGTATAGACCTGGTTTCCGTCAGTATATTTGACATATATAAAAATATAGATAAAAAGAAAAGAGTACAAAGGACTCATGAATCGAAAAACCAAAGCCAAGTTATGTCGCTCTGTTGTACTAAGGTACAGACCTGTCACTAATGTCTTGGTTTGAAAAATGATTGATTTATTTGGATATTCATTATGTGGAGAATTGTGGCATGTTAGTTGTATGAGGGTATTTTGCTATTGAAAATCAAGGGAAACAGCCTGCTAGAATAATAATAAGTTGAGATCAATTTCTGAATTATAGATTGTTTAGGTGGACAACAATATCGATAATCATTGTGAGTTACCTTTTATACCTAATAATATATGAGGATTTGTTTTCCTAGAAGAGTTTCTTGATTACTAAGCTATATAGTAGAAGCAATTTTAGGATAAGAATTTGGTTTGTGAAATGCTAGGTGGTATGTAAGTCCTTTTATACTTTTATTTGCCGTTCATATTGAAAGATTTTGAAGGTTTTAATTGATAGTCTACTTGAGGGCAAGTAGGATTCAAGTGGGGGATGTTTGATGAACGCCAAAATGTACTAAATTATAGTACTAATTGCCCCTTGTTCAATAGATTTCATATGCGTTTTATTTGAATACGATACTCATTTTGTTCATATTTGCAAATAGGAGTTTATTGGAGCTTGAATTGGAAAAGGAACGGAAATCGAGCTTATATTGAAGAAAAGAAGCTAAAAAGGTTGAAGTATTGAAGAAGAAAGTCGAATGTTGAAAAGTTGGATTTTTCAATCCATACGGCGTATGGAAATCCATACAGTGTATGGATTGTGTGATCCGGATCCCAGTTACGCGGGCTTGGCCTGCTGGGCTTTTTCATCCATACGGCGTATGGAAATCCATACGGCGTATGGATGGTTTCGACAGAAAATTTAAAAAGCCCTAATTCACTTCATTTTGAAGGAGATCAATCCCCAATTCTCTCCAGCCGTTTTTGCACTCATTCTAGCCTCATTCCAGGAGGATTTTGAAGGTAGAATCAAGGAGAATTAAAGCCTTTTTCGATTGTTCAATCATTATTTCGGTTTCTCGGTTTGAATACTTTAATCCTTTTTCATTTGATTATGATTTCGGTATTGATTATGAATCCGATTTTCTGTAACAATATGATTGGCTAAGTCTTTTATGTATTTACTTGGATGATGATACTTAGATGATGGTTTGATTATTGAATTGTGAAAACTATCAGATTTTATGAATGTTTATGCGTTTACTTGTTAATCCTTGATTGTTGATTGATTATTAGTGGTTACCTAACGTGGTTTATGGGTCAATTGAGATTGAATTCCTTTTGATTAATAAATTATTGATGATTATTGATTTTAGTTAACAATTATTGTTGAA
This sequence comes from Pseudognaphalium luteoalbum, assembly GCA_963422505.1. Lineage (NCBI taxonomy): Eukaryota > Viridiplantae > Streptophyta > Magnoliopsida > Asterales > Asteraceae > Pseudognaphalium > Pseudognaphalium luteoalbum. Next base: position 4,461,006 of record OY730192.1, read on the forward strand.
TATATTGAGTTTGACAGGTTAGGGTTAATAATCGGTATTAATCATTAATGAACAAGATAACTATTATTGATTATAGACTTTGTTGATTCAAGTCACAAAAGTAAATCACATAAACGACGTAGGTTTAATTTATAATACAATTTGGTGGGCAACGTTACTTGAATGTTAACGTGTTGAAAATAATTTTGTGTCTTTCATAATTGTATCTAATAACTTACCTCGGAAAGGGAGTTGTCTTATTTGTCATGTCGCCATAAAATCCATTGTTTGAGCAATTCAATAAAGTGATAACCGGATTCTAAGGAAAGTAATCCAAGTGAATACATTTCTTTTATCATTTGAATTAAATATTTAATTTAATTAATTATTTTATCATTTCTTAATTTTATTTAATTAAGTTTTATTTAATAAACCATTTTTTATAATTGTTTGCCAATTGTTCGATCGGAACTAAAACGCCCCCATTATTTACTGTTTTTATTTACAACAATTTCCATTTTATTTAATATTGACATCCGTTCCTCGTGTTCGACTCGGACTTATCAGACTATACTATATTACGACAAGGTATTCTTGCCTGTGTTGTGTATAGTAAGCAGGTACTCCCATTAATAAAATTTAACTCTGTTTATACAGCATCAAGTTTTTGGCGCCGCTGCTGGGGAGCGGTTTGGTTCAATTCAATAACTTGGAAATTGTTTTAATTGTATAGTTGTGATTTACCTATTAGTTTAACGGTTGTAAGGTGTGCTTTTGTTTAAGATTCTGTCTGTTCATATTTTTTCTTTTAATTAAGAGCAGGATAGTTAGTATTACGCTGTGTTACATAAGTAACATGTTCTACTGACAAGGTAAGTATAATACAACTTCATTCCCGAATTCTCTCTGTTCTTGGTTTACCGAAACTTGGATTTGTAACACATTGTAATTTTTTGCAATTAAGAAAAGAAGTTGGTAAATTAGGAATTGCTACTTGTAAAGAAAAAAGAAATTTGACATGATAATTCATTCTTTTTGTTTTAATGAAGATCTTGTGGATGATGGTGTTTAAAGAGAGACGATGAACATGAGAGGCGAGAAAGAATAGATAAAAGAGATGGCCAGATGGGTGTACTTTTTAATAAATTTGTTAAAAATCTAATACTATTAATAAAGCATTTTGCTATTATGGAATCTTAATTCTTAAAGAAAAATTTAAATTACTTATATATACCCCTCTTCACTCATTAATGAAAAGTATTTGAAATAGGAAATTTTTAATTCCTAAATTACTTGTTGCACATGTTTTATTCCTAAAATAATCTAACGGTCTCTTCAATTTCTTTCAAAAAAAATTAGATATTTAGCCTTTAATGAAAAAACTTTTAATATGTACTAAATTATCACCGTCGCATTGCACGGGTAATAAGCTAGTATTCTATAATTATGAAAGACTTTTTGCACATAAATAAATTAATGGCGAAAACTAACCGGAAGTTAACTAAAGGAGTGTTAGTGAAATAAGTTTCGAAATAAAGGAATGTCATTGCAATTAATTATGTTAAAGGAACAAGAATCTGTATGTTAACTAAAGGAGTGTTAGAATGCATGGCCACTTTGAATAGTGCATGTACGTGTTTCTAGAGGTGGCTAGAGAGGACAAAAAGGAGTCTCTGTATGTTTATTTATTACGAGTGAAATTGTATCATATATCGCTTAACAGCCTTCATTTCGTTGCGAAAGATTTATGTTGGCCAACACGGTGACTTATTATATATTTATAGTTATGTATTACTTTAACATTACGTAACTGGCAAGCTTTCGCTAGATTCGATAACTAATCTTTTCTTTAAGAGTATTTAGTTATAAATAAAACTAATGAGAAAGTATGTAGTTGTGTATCTTAAAGGAAATTAAACATTTTTGAACATATTTGTAACTAGCCATGATTTATTGGTTTTGGTTAGCGTATCGTAGGTTAGTTGTGTTTTTTGGATGGCTTAAGTTCTACCTACATATACTAATTTGTAGCTCGCATTCAATTAATTCAACAAGATTGGTCGTATTATTTTTCAAGAAACACGATTTCTACTAATCTCATAAATTTATAAAGCTACCCTCCAGCGAAACGCAGGACAAATACCTAGTTTAAGATAAAAGAGTGAGAAATATTTTAAGAAGTTGTCTTGACAAAATGCTAGAATTAATGGTTTGATTTTTGAATTTCAAATACTTGTAAAGTATAAGGAAGGTAAAGAAACTGATTGGGAGAATAGGGCGGTGGATTGTATTATTTGTATGGCTGCGTAATAGTAGTAATAGGCAGTGTAAAAATGTAGCGTGCATCTCAAAAAAAGATTTCATGCAGATTATTATATTTTTTAGATCATCAAATATTATGTATCGATGACATCATCCTTTTAATCTCAGCTTGACACCTTAACATGAAAACATACCTCATGACTCTCCAAATCAGCTTTATGACATCAGCCGAACTTCCCTTTAGTAGATAGAATAGATATCCCATACAACGTACTCTACATTAGACGGGATTAAGTAATGTTGTTAATGTTATAACTATATATAGACGATAAACTTGAACATCATTCTGATGGAACTTATAGGTTCTAAATTATGACATAGATGTCATGTACAAATATGCTTTCCCCAAATCACCACTGTTTTCTTGATTCATCATAGTCGCTACCATTATAGTTGTAATCAACTATCAATGTCTTCTACGTATAAGATTTCATCGCATTGCGCGAGTATTTTACTAGTTGATAATAATGTGAAGATTACAACTCCCTAGTGCACCTAAAACAATCAAGTAGACTAGTCCTGAGACTCTCCACTCCCACTAATCATCCACGATTATTAGTCGTGACTGACGTGGCGATTAGTCGTCCCATGATTATCCGTCACCACTCTGTGTGGTCTTATATACATTAAATAATGACATTGCATGTTGTAGTAACGTCAAACAATTAAGGTCTAAGGTAATGTTTATAAGAGGGAAGGGGTTGAGGGGTTTGCGATACATATCTTACAGCACATTAAGTTAATTATAGTCACATATACAAAAATGGCAAGCTCAAGCTCTAATCATGGAGAATCCTCTTACGAATATCCATACCCATACCCGTACCCATCACATGTTTTTATACCAAGCTTTGTTACTGTAAAATTGAGTGGTAGGGAGATGTATATTGTGTGGGAAACACAGATTCTTTGTCTACTAGAGAGTCATAATATGCTTGGTTTCATCTATGGAACACCTGGAAGCAGTGTTATGGGGAAAGAAAAAGAAAGTGACCACATGTTGTGGGGAAGATCAGATGCCCTGGTCAAGGGTTGGATACTTGGGTCTCTTTCTGAGCAACCACTCAAGTATGTTGTCAATCTTCTCAGGAAAAACAACACATATTTCACCGCAAAAGATGTATGGGATAAACTCAAGACTACCTATGGTCCTCCTCTTCCTCTTCCTCTTCCTCTTGATCATCAACAAGCAGAAGGTACATTCTTTTTAATCACTCAAAATCTCAAATGGTACAAACATATCACACTTATATGTAATTACTTAAAATTGTTCATAAGTGAAAATCAATCATCTTAAATACGCTTTTATATATGGTCAGCAATGGGTGTCATTGTCTTTTGTTAATGACGTTGCAAAACATACTCCGTACAAGATACTCTATTTGATCTAATTTTAACGGAATCAACAATGACTTATGTAGGATGCGTGAGTAAAATGTATTGCGGTAGTATCTGGGTAGGACATGTAAATAAAATGGGGTTTAGTACAATGGACTAAAAATCATAGATTTTTCAAAAAAGGAGCTTCAACGATAGAAAGGTACGTAGATAAATTACAAAGTGTGACTAATGTGTTCGATATAAGGTGAGCATGATAGTTGGTGCTTAAGTAGCCATCAGCAGTTGGTGATAGTGGCGGATGTTAATTAAGCCGAAATTCAATTCTGTAGGTTAGACAGAACCACGTATGCGTACTTGCAGAATGTTTGATTGTACAAGCTGCTTATATTTGTTACATTGTGTGTTATTCAGCCTAAGGTTATTAAGGACTCAATCTAATTAGTAAACATTAATACTCCGCATAAATTAAGAAAAAGAATATATAGATAATTACTAAGATAAGGTGATTGTTGCTAGGAAAGATATTTACCAACAATCAAATTAGAGTTATGATGACTTCCGGTTGCTATAGGAATGCTATTCTTTCTCCCATTGGATAGCATTCAAAATAAAAAAATCTAAATAATAATAAAATAATAAATACTGAATTTTCATTGTATAACTGAATTTTAATTTTGAAATTGGATGACACTTATATTTAAGATATGATGTTTCAATATTAAATGAGATAGAGCAAAGGACAAAATAATCATTTACTGATTACTCTTTCTAAGATTTTGATCCAAATACTTTAATTAGTAGTATAGATATCCTTTTAAGATTTAAATTCGGTTACGTTGGCATTTAAATATTGGAGTATTCGTACTTCATGATGTCAGACGTCCTTGAAGAATGGGTTATAGAAGAAGAATCAATAACACAAGAGAATTCAATATCTCCGGATACAAACTCAAATGTGGAACAAAAAACAGAAGAAGAAAAGAAAAACGAAGCAAAAGCAAAAGCAGAAGCAAAAGCAAAAGTAGCAGAAGCAAAAGCAAAAGCAAAAGCAAAAGCAAACCTTCACCAAAGTTTGTATGAAGCTACTTTAAGTCGTAGATTGGGAACAATTACTGATATTCTGGAGGAAAAATATGTAACGGTGGCATTGACAGACAAGATCACCATTAACGGCAACACAGCACTCCACGTAGCAATAGGTACTACCAACAATCGTAAATTTTTAGAGAATATGCTGAACCTGGTACCAGAAAACACACTATTGGATATGAAAAATGCTGATGGAAGCACACTACTTCACGTTGCTGCTATTGTTGGCAACAGCACCGCTGCTGAGCTCTTAGTTAAGAAATACCACAATTTGTTGTTTATCAAGGACAAAAATGGTGACACACCACTACATAAAGCTCTTTCTAATATGCATACCGGAACATATCTTTATTTGTTTAAAGCCACCAATACTCGTGACGAAGAGATGGCTGCTACTTTGTTTGCCGGTACTAGTGGTGATGAGCTTCTTGTGAATGCTGTTTCTTCTAAAAATTACCGTAAGTGGGTGTTGGCTTCAAGTTCCAGACGGAAAATTGATCAATTAACTAAATGATACTATACTACTACGTACAATACTTTTGACTTTATATTCAATCAAAATTTCATCTCTTCTTGATTATCTGCAGACTCAGCGCTGGATTTATGCAATAAGTACCCTAAACCGCATAGTGACGCCGTGCTGATGGCCATAGCTCAAAACTTCCCCCCTGAACCCACCACTTGGGAAAGAAAATTTCATAACTGTATACTGCAGATTTGAAAGTCTACCTGATGCTTCCTTACCTTATAAATTTGTTATAATTAAGGCATCTCTAATATACACTAATTTTCTATCTTGCAGTTGTTGGGTATTTAGATGCGACATTTATTCTCATCATTGTAGTTGTAACTTTTTTCCTATCTGCAATTATTGGCACGATCGTTATTATGGCGATCAGATTGAAAGGTTTCTTAGCACTTCTAAGAGTTGCAATATATGCTATTGTTGTGGGAGCATTTATAGCATCATGCCTGTTATATCACGGTAGGTAATACAATAATTAAATATCAGTCACATGTATTTTCATTGTGTAAGAATTGTTGGCCTAATACTTGAAAGAAGAAAATAAATTAAATAAAGATGCTAAAATTTGTACCCAAAACCAAGAGGTGAGATGGTCACTCATTTACCATCAAGCTAAACATTTATATTAATTTAGTTACACATTTAAATATATTTATCATTAAGATAAAGAATATGGGTTAAGATAAAGACAAACAACTTTACTATTAATAAGAGGTTTGTAATTGATATTAAAGGATAATAATATTTAACAAATCTATGTGTGTAGTCGACATATTAACATTAATGTTAGCAATTTTTAAATAATTCACCGTATATTCCATTACCCCACCGTTCTAACAAGCTTCCCATGCATCTTTTACAGGTCTCATTTGGATCGTTAAGCTTCTCAATGAAATCGTCATGATGGGTACGAAACCACCCACCCCCACACACACCCACACCCACCCACACCCAGCCACATGTATTTTTTTGCATATCATTACACAATTTTCACAATAAAGAAAAAAAGTTACGTAAACATAAAAGTCATAATAAAGTTAGGATATTTATGTGTAAATATATCAACTTTAGTAAAAAAATCTATAATATGTATCCAACTTATAATATTCAACTATCAAAAATCTTTATTGTATGTATTGGATGGTTGTTATGATGTGCTAAGTTATATAGATGACACATGACATAAGGAATGACACATCATCAAAATTACCGTTTAATACATACAATCAAGACTTTTTAAAAGTTAGATACATATAATAGAAGTGTTATAAGTTGAATACATATTATAGATTTTTTACTAAAATTGGGTACATTTACAAATGGTCAATGATATTTCCACCAACAAAAATGATATTTCCACCAAAACTGTGTAGTAAGCAGTTGTACTATGTACATAAATAGTTGTACTTAATGGTGAATTTACCATTTTGCATGGTGGAAATATCAATGCCCTTTACAAATACTTATCCTAATAAAGTTTTCATGAAGAAAAATCTTCAATGTTTAATTGTTTACCGTGAGGATTTTGTGAAGTTCTTTTCTTCCAACATGAAGAAAATTACATATATACCCAAGTTAAATTGAATAATTACATATTTCTTAAACATGCTTAATCAGGGGCGGAGTTAGAGGGGGGCATGGGGGCAGTCGCCCCCCCTAAAAATCTAGAATTGTGGAAAAAAATAAAATTTTCAAAATTATTAATGATAGTTTTGGAGTTTTACCCCCCAAAATGATAGGAAAAAGAAAAAAAAAATTGCCTCCCTATACAAAATTTTCCAGCTCCGCCTTTATCCTTAATTAAAAGGTATTGTAAATTATTCATTGAATACTTATATTTTGGATAAATATCATATTATTCAACTTAAGTTTAGTATATACTCTTTATGTAACTTTCCCTCACCTTAATTATTAGATTATATTTACATATTAGAGTAAGGTTGAGAGGGTAAAAAGTAATATTAGGAATTGACTAACCAATAAGATTTCGTCATTTAAGACCTATACCTCTGTAGGTTTATATTTTTTGAAATTAAATACTCTGTTAGATGTACATAATCAAATAAAGTACTGTAAATGATCGTCCTTTTCTCTTTAGTTAGGCACGGTATATTTTTGATATGATGGATTTTTTTCCCGCTTGATAACAAAACCCTTTAATGATTTCATTAATTAAGAAGTTTAAACATGATTTTAAAGCTTTTCTTAAAGTTTTTTTTTCTAAAGCTTTTTCCATTGTTAAGAAGATGCTCAAAATTAAAATACAATATATAATGAATAATGAAAAAGAATGAAAGGACTTGAGATACACACTATGCATGCTAATTATATCATATTTTCTTTGTGAAGAGCGTTTCTAAAAGTCTTTTTGAAGAAGCTTCAATAAAAGTTTTAAGAAAATATTTTATTGTAGATGCTTATATAGGGTACTTAAACATTTTTTCCTTCTCATTTTAAAGCATACGCATGTTTAAATAAAAATCAAACTTAATAACATTTGAATAAAAAAATAATCTTCATTCCATGTGGATTCACTTACAACTTTATTATTCACACCGATTCTGAAAAATGTTCTTAAATTGGGTAATCTTCAAGAGTCCGATGATTGCAAGATAGAACTCCATTTGAGAGCATATATGAATTCGGATTCCTCAAGTCATTACATTCTCCATTTTCTTGTTATGTAAATTTTTGATGGTTACAATCATTTTCCTGTAGACTAAAATTTTATCATAAGTTTTTCTCAAAATATCATGCGTCTAATTTATAAGAAAGGTATTCATTAAAGATGCTCTGATGTGCGAAGACAACAACTTGCTAGAGCCCGGAGGTGGGGTTCGGGGCAGAGGGGAAGGGAAAAATAAATAACATGTGCCAATATATATTAGTAGATGAGAAATATTTTAATCACATAATTTTTAAAAAAAGTTAACTACAAAATAACTTGTACCAATCATAAGAGGAAAGAGAAGCATGAGAGAGAAAAAATAATTGATTTTGATTGGTTCACATCTCACTACACATCATTTTGTAGATTTCTTTTTGTAAATATTTAATGAATGTAGAATTGCTCGAATTGGATTCATATACTACTATGAACTCTCGTTAATACAACTTTTCCTTTAATAATTACCCCTTTCATATTGATAAAATAAGTTAATGATGATGCCTTTATAATATTCTTTTGAAAAAATTGAAATTTGTGATTGGATGAATATATGGTTGAGTTTTGTTTTAGTTATTCTATTTTAACTATTGTGAAATTATTTCACGATAATCAAATCCTATATATATCAACAATTGTTTTACTTTATATTTTTTATGTGTTGAAGGAAATTTCTTTATGATGCAACTGCTTAGATATATTATATTCTGTTATACATTATTATGAGATTTAATAGAAAACTAATTACTGAATTTCTTTGTCAGTTTTAAACTGAAAAGTAATCACTTAAGGTTTTCTTCCCTTATTAATAAGATGAAATGTAGTCATCAATGTTTTTTTTTCTCTCCTTATTAATAATGACATCTAAAGTTTCAGCGGGTTGAATTGAAAAGTAATCACTTTCTTTATAGTACTTCGTAATTTCTAATAAGATAAGATAAGAATATGCGACCAAAAAAGAAAATAAAAGTCATTTTATTTTGCTTAAGTTGAAATGCATGTTTGTCTTTCTTTTGCAGTGCTGCATTTCAAGTCTGTTGAAGACAAATGCCAAAGACATCTTCAAGCTAGAAAGCTATTAGATTCAATATGTCGGTTGATAAAACGTACTGTTGACTCCAGCTCTTACCAAAAGTATTATAACAACGCGATGCTTGAGGCCACAAGACAAAATGCATCAGAGGTAGTTGTAAAGATTGTGTCTGTTTTCCCTAATGCAATTTGGAGTGTCAATGAACATGGTCACAATATTATTCAACATGCTGTGATACATCGTTCAGAAAAGGTTTACAACCTACTCTATCACATGACTGAACACAAAAATGTGTACAAAACAATCAAAGACCCTTTTGAGAATAATCTTTTGCATTTGGCCGGAAAATTGGCACCTCCAGAGAAATTAAATCTTATATCAGGTGCAGCTTTGCAGATACAACATGAACTACAATGGTTTAAGGTAATTGTAACTCATTTTTCAAATCGGGCTTCAACTTATTTAACATATATATGACATAAGGTATCTTGTAGGAGGTTGAAGGATTTGTATGCCCTCTAAACATTATACAGAAAAACTCTAATGGAGAAACACCTCAAATGGTATTTACACAAGAACACAAAGAGTTGGTAATTGAGGGAGAAAAATGGATGAAGGCTGCTGCAGAGTCATACTCAATTACAGCAGCCTTAATCACTACAATTGTTTTTGCAGCAGCTATTACAGTTCCAGGAGGAAACAATCAGGATACGGGTATCCCAATGTTTACTAATGTCACTGGCTTCACGATATTTGCAGTATCGAACGCGATCTCTTTATTCACAGCTGTTACTTCCTTACTCATGTTCTTGTCGATCCTCACGGCACGTTTTGCTGAGCAAGATTTTCTCTTCAAGTTGCCTAGAAAGATGATTATTGGCCTTGTCGCATTGTTCATCTCAACGACAACCATGATCATAGCTTTTGGTGCAACCTTGTTCCTAGTATTTGGCCAAAAGAAGTCATGGATTGTTTATCCAATAACTGCATTGATGCTCCTACCAATTACCTTTTTTGTGACCTTGCAGTTTCAACTCATTGCAGACCTAGTGAGTTCCACATATGGTCGTACAATTTTTGGTAAGAAAAGTGATGAACCCTTCTATTAAGTTATATATGTATTTCTGTATTGAGCATTTGCTTAATATGTATCCATGTGTACATGTAATATAATGATCAGTAACATTATTGGATTAAGATGTTTACTTAATATGAGCCTATATATCTCATTACAATTTAACATGGGATCGGTCACTCGTGAACAATTTGGAACCTGAAAGGATCGAATCAAGCAATCATTAGTCAAAGTGATGTAACAGTGAACAAGAAAACGATTTCTCTAATTTTGCGTTTTTCTCATTTATGCTCAATCTGTTACATGCAGTGCGGATGTAAAGGGGCATGGGACAGTTACCCCTAAAAAAATGTTTAAATCATGTAAAATATAAATGTTTATAAGGGTATTTATGATATTTTATAAATTTTGAATCTTCAGATTGAATAAATAATCAAAACAATTTTTTTTTGCCCCCGCCTTATAAAATCCTAGCTCTGCCCTGTAGTTAATGCATTCTATTCTAAGCAATACACTACACCTTGAATATTTATACCCCAACACATTATTATATTGAATAAAATGAAGATACGCCTTATTAGTTATTACAAATATTATATATTTACTATGGAAAATTGCTTAAATTCCATTAATAAGTTACAAAATATTATTTACGTCCAACTTAAAAATTTACCGGAATAAACTAGGTACATAAATGGGATGGTCGTACGCAACGGGATCGGGCGGTGGTGCTTTGAGGTCGGGATCGTGGGCCGGAAGTGTTTGATTGTATTTTCTATTTTTAGGACTTTTAAAATGGTGTATTTAAATTATATAATATTTTTAGGACTTTTTAAATTGTGTGTTTTAATTATGCATTTTATTTTTTAGGACTTTGTAATTTTTTCCCTTTTATTTTAATGAAATAAATGTAGTTTTTATTAATTTATTTGTTTTTTATATATTATTTTATACAATTATTTTTATTAAACAAACAAATAATAAAATATTCCAGACTACAACGCTGTCCACAACACTATTACCACACCATAGAATTTTAAAACACTGTAAACACCGTGTTATCACACCCGATGCTCTTAGGTACGTAACCTAGGTAACCTGTTGAGCTTTTCAATTTTGTTTTATTTTTGCATACAAAAAATCCACGTATTATGCCACGTGGTTCCCTTCTTCTTCAATCAACAAGATACGGAGTACATTCTTAGATTCTTAATTCCATTTCAGAATGCAAGAAACACACATCGATATATTACAAACAAAATAATCCAATTCAATTGAAATACTCGAATAAAAGCAATAACAGTGCCTTCCTATTATTTAAAACACATACACAAACAACAATCATTATAAATCAAGAATCAGATGAACAAATGATGCTTGTGGAAAGTACGGTCACCGTAATATGCAATTTTGGTCATCGTTTCCGGCTCCGATCAGACGACATTTATACCGACGAAATAGTCCTTGCTTGCTGCTACGATGGTGCCACGATAAATAAATTGTAAGATTTGGCCAGTTATTTTGTTTCGTCGGAGTTCATAAGAAGGTTGATGGTGGGAAAACAAGTCAAGAAGGGAAATTCAAGGGTTGGTGGTGTTAGCCGGTTAGCGGTATGCCCAAATTATCTTCTAGCAATTAAAAGTAATAATATTAAGGGTGTGGTTCACAGGGGATGCATCATTTAGAGGAGAAGGAATAGCAGCTTCCATCATCACCGTTCATCCTATTTGAACGGCCAAGATCACTCTAACACAAATGGACCCTCCTGCAAATTAATATGGTCAAGGGACTAATTTTGTAAATTTGTTTATCACCCTCAATCCCATTTATTCATCCAACATTTCTCTCTCTACTGCAAAATAGGGCAACCATCCCCCAAAATCACACACTTTCACCTAACAAAACACACATTACTAAACACAAAGATCATAAATCGAGACGGATTCAAACTTCATTTTGTAAGAAAGAAAGCATGTCTTGCAAAAGATTATGCGCTAAAAAAAACTCAAAAAAACGTCACTCGTAAGTTTTCCGATCATAAGATATGTTATATAAAACATTTTATGTTGAGTTTCAGTGTTGATCTGTTTTTGCAATTGTTTTGTGTAAGTTTGATTTTAGTTTATTGTTTGTGTATACTGTTTTAATGGAAGCTGATGATTTTTTGTTTATTGTAGCTGAAAAGGGGTATAGAGTGTGGTTTTAGGCCAATACAAAGAGGAAGAAGAACTGATTTTATGTCGGCAAGTTTTTTGGCTGTGATTGGGGATCCGGTGAAGCTCTGGATTACTTTTTCGTTGTTGATATGCTTATATCTCTGCTGCTTTATTCAGCAGAGATTTTTAATTTATTCTCAATTAGTTTCGATGCATATGAGGTCAAAAAGGTGCACTAAAATCTTTAAATTCTTGTTTGTGATATTTATTTATTTATGTGTGTCAATTTTTTTATTTTTGTATCAATTTTTGATTTTTGCAGGACTTGTTCTGGCGTAGTAAAGTGTTTTGGGTGTTTTCATATAGGAAGGTTTTTGGGAAGTCAAGTTTATATAATCAAATAGGTTCAAAACACAGTTAACTTTTCATTTTTACTATCGTAGATTGAAGTATATACCGCTCATTGAGATTGGATAGTTAACTAAACAAAATGATTGGATTATTTCTTTTATGTGACCTTTTTTATTCTCCTGCATCTTAAATAAGTGTAACTGCATTTTATGACTCTTGAAGATTTGCACTGTGTTTTTTGAAGCTTTCTTTTACACTATAAATGATAATACAAATAATAATTGTTTTTCTGCATGTTTTATGTTGTCTACTGCATTTTAGTAGTAGACAATATATTGAATAATTGTCAGTATTTTATAACTCCTGTACAAAAAGGTTAAGCAATCGGTGTTATTTACGTGTGTGCTTAACAAAATTCCACCACCAAGAATTGGGATTGATAGTACGGATGTTAACAAATTTAGCATTCCTATTAGGTGATTACTTGATCTCATGATTGTTATTACTAGTTTAGTAACCCGTGAATATACGGGTTTGACAAAGAATACTTTATAAAATTAGTCAATATATACAACGCAAATATATGTCACAACAATTTAAAATGTCAATATAACACAAAGCCTCAACTTCCTCACGTGAAACTCTTGTCGAAATGTTTAAGCTTCCTTTACTCTCCCTTAGAATCAATGCTTCTTAATTCTATAAGGATATCCACACAATGTACAATTGAAAAGTTTTTACAAAGTACAATTGCAAAGTACTACACCAATTTATAATACTTGACCCGTCACACCTACCCCCTTTGACTTTAGAATCATACCAGCCACTCCATTCTTTGCAAATTGAATCTTATTTATTCGATACACACATTGTACACAATTCATGAATTGCTTCATTTTATACACAGTTCCACCTAATTTAATGAACATCTGCAGCCCCACTGGAACTTGCACTTTCAATCTTCGGATCAATTTCATCCACTATAAGTTCCCATTTTTAATCATCAGTCAAAAACTTTGTTGATAAAGCTCTTATCCAGACTTGATACATCACTTGCACCACCATAGATGGACTTAGACTCTTGCTCTTAAGACTCTTAGACTTTTTATATACAATATACAATTAGACTTCATTTTGACTACATTGTACCAAACCACCAAAACCTTTACAACAGATGCAAGTAAATCAAAATGTGACTGCATTTTGACTACATTGTACCAAACCACCAAAACCTTTACAACAGATGCAAGTAAATCAACATGTATAGCAGCCCCAAATTTTGACCTGCACTTAGCATTTGAGTCAGAAATGACCAATTTGATCAGGACTGCATAATTTTTACTTCTCCTATTTTGTAGCAGCATTCAAGCAGGCTCGCATTCACATTATTGGCCACTGAAATCATATTCATTTCCGAATAATCACTTCCCAATGCACTGCTCAAACATCCTCCATATATCCCACTAAACTTGGATCGATGACTCATTTAGACCATTGCAAATATTATGCTCTTACTCCTTGATTTTTTCAGAACAAGTAATTGAACTTCCTGCACTAAACCCACCGTCAAACAATAAATACATCCATATACACTCATCACACTCATTAACCACATACAGCAGCAACCAAGCAATCATTTTCAGTAGCAAACACAACAGTTTCCTGTCCAATTTGCAACAACAAACAAACTGATATGTGCCCCGCATTACAACCCACATGCACCTGTGACTGACTTTGGATCACGAACCCACTGATCCCACCTCAACACTGTTGATTTTAATCTAGCTTTTATACACTCATAACTTTTTACTTGAACTTCTTAAAATAATCCATCCCCATGCAGAATCTTCTTCCCGAAACATCCAAACTCAACCCATTTACGTTTTTACCCATAACAATAGTGAAATAACCTGACTCATACAACTTGTTGTGTTATCTTCACTACAGCCAATTGTTGCCTAATTTTATTTCTGTATATAAGAAAATAAATAAAAATAGACCTTCTGTTTAACATGGACAGTACATCAAACACTTAATGTACGCATTCAATATATTAAATATCTATAAATGCCTTGTTATGTAGACTGGACTACTATAACTCTGGACATATCATTTTAATCATCAAATACATAAATCTTACCTTCATCGAAATGCTCTTCCATAATTGGATTCCATTAGTAAACTCATGGAAGAATCCTCAATAAGATGCAATTGTAAAGCAAAAAAGAAAAGTCAAGAGTTACAATTTACACCTTAAATAAACAGTTGTATCTATTACCACTTAGTTGTATCTATGGCAAGTATTAGCTACTACTACCTAAACAATGACAAACTAAAAAGATAATACAAACATAGTGTCTATTGTTAGTTAGTTAACCATAAAGCTATGAAGACCTTAAGACACTAACATCTTTTCAAAGCAAAAGCTTTTCTTCAAATCTTCCATACAGAGAAGACTAGATAATATTAACATTAAAGAATACATGAGGATCAGACAAACCTGGAAGAAGGAAAGCATTCAACTATGACAACCTCAAGAACATTAGTCAATGACAAGAAATTCTTTTCGTAAATCGAATCGATAGTAATTGTTTTTGGAAGCTTTCTCCTCATATGCTTCTTGTAAAACTGATTAATACATTCTGGCCTTTTTCTTCTTTGAATACCCACCTCTTAGATTCTCAGCTCATGCCTAATCACACAAGCATCAAAATATCAGCAAATAGTCAAACACAAACACACACAAAAACATAATTTTCTATTTTAAACCCAAGTTTAAAAAGAATTCCATATTTTTACAGCTCCCACTTTTAACATTCATATACTATAATAAAGTCTTAACATTTTATGAAAAAAAATATTAAAGATAACATTCTTATTAAAATAAGCAGTATAACACAAGATACCAACTTTTAGTATTCAAGTAAACCAAAGATGACCTAAAACTGATAAACTCATAAACTGCATATTCTTTTATCTTCAATACCTAACATCTTATAGTATGAAATAACAAACATATCACAATTAAGTGTCAACACGAATACTAATTATTTCAATGATATACAAAATTAGGGCAAATCAAACAAGACATGAGTCAATAAATCAAATTCAGCCACTTAGGGTTAAAATACCCAAATTAAAGGACATATCTATCCACAAAATCCTAGTCAACAAATTTAGGGCTTAAGTTAAATAAACCTGCTTGTTAAATGAAAAGTAAAAAAAAAAAAAAAAAAAAAACTCTAATTATAATGCTTACTTTCGAATGCTTTAGAGTTAATTGATGCGATGATGAAACTGTGAAGATGATGCGACGGGGAAGAAACCTGAGATGGTGCTATGAGAAAGAAGCCGGAGAAAAGACGGAAATCGAAATAGAAATCTATGAGATTGGGAGATCGGAGATCTAGATATGTCGTGGAAGGTTACTTATATTAACAAATTCAAATTAGAAAACGGGTTGTTTGAATAGAACATGTTCCTTTTGATACTAAAAGACCACCCCGTTTAATTAGAACTGTGGTTCTTGTTTTCTAGGAAATAGACCACGGGTCATAAATGAAAACCCGTTTTTAACCGTGGTTTATCTTAATTAATATATAATTGTTTAATTTTTATCAAATGGATCACAGATTTTATGGGTTTTTTACTATTTCTGTGATCTATTTAGAATGGCTTATAATTGTTTTTTAGTAGTGAATGGGTATTGGGTCGATTTTGGGACTAGCCAACTTATTTCCCAAACTTTCCCAATTTACCATTTTATTTATGCAATAGACTAACAAACACAGTACAAAACCTAATGGAATCAAAAGACAAATTAGAAAGAAAGGATTGCCTCGTGATTTTGATTCAACATCGACCTTCTTCATCATCATCATAATCTTTCTTCCTTCATTTTAGTATAATTTTACTATACTAAAATTATGGTTTTGATTGAGTTGATGTGGGTTAATATGTATGGAATTGAGGTTTACACCATGTATATAAAGTTTGTTTGAAGTTATTTGATATACTAAAATAGTTAGGAACATGAGTTGTGATTGATTTTGGTAAAAATTCGGGTTTAGGGTTGTGTAGGTAGAAAGTTGCAGGTCGCTGGAAACTGGGTAGTACCCGGTGCGTAAACCAAATAATTTGGGTATCCGGCGGGTACTTTGATTACCCGGTGGGTAACCCGTGTCAGTTTGTGACTTTTATTTAGTCTAAGTACTTGAGTCGTATAAGTTGTGCAATGGTTTCAATATGCAGTGTTTGTTAGTATGATGTCATATACTTGAATTAAGTTATACCAAAGATGAAATGGTTTACTAACTTATATTCTCTTTTGTTCTCAGACCCGGAGAAGACTCAGTATTATAAGATTTCTGAGTTAACAGTTGAGATCATCAGGTGGGTGAGTGGATCTATGACTCTCAGTGTAATTTAGTTGTAACAGGTTTGGTTACAACGGGTAAACGTAATACTACTGCTTGATAGACTATTTAGTCTGATATGATGATTAGTTGATTTTGTGCAAATTGGCCATTGGGCATTATGTGCATTATTCAGAGGTTAACATTGGTTGGGTTTGGTTGCTATTGTTTGGCCGGCAGGGGTTCCTTGTACACGTCGTTTGTAGGAACCTGTGTCGTGTGAAGATAGCAACAAGCTATCGATTAACCTCTGTATTGGCCTGCAGTTGGTTTTAAGTGTTCTTGGAGGGCCACTGCGGCATGATGGTACCTCAAGAACCACTGATCCTCTTGGTGTTATGTGTTTAAGATTATTTGCTGCAAACAAAGTTGTTATGCTAAGTTAGACTGTTAGTTATACATTCTCTCACTTAGCCTTGTGCTAATCTCACCACCATACTTCTTGCAGGTTATTGATTTTGATATAAAGGGTTGGGCAGGAAGCTTTTGTGTTGATGGAATGTTTGACGACCCGCTTACTCTGATATTGTTTTGTAACTAACTGTTGTAATGGTTTTCCATAACACCCGGTTGGATACACCTTGGTTTTAAAATAGTATGAGTTGTTATGTATGATATGTAATGTAAATTAATAATGTATGTTTTGACTTACGCTTCCGATATATTGTGTATTTATAAAAAAAAATGTGTTTGTAAAAATAAGGGGTGTTATATAATAAGCTTAAATAAAGCATTTTTTTACATGTATTTTATCATCATTTAGTTTAAGATGATGTATTATGATGAAAATAGTGTTACCGGAACATGTGTCTCACCGGAAAAAATGATTTAGCCTGAGAATGTGATCGGAGTTGGTGTAACCGGTTGAAAGAAAGCATTTTTACATGTACATATTCGTTATTTACCGGAAGATGATGTTTTCTTTATGTAAAACGTTGTTTTGACCGAAAATGATCTTGTCGAAAAACTGATTTCGTCGGAGAAGATGACCGGTATAGCAGTAACCGGCTAAAAATGCAGGATTACCGGTTATATCCGGTTCGTCACATTAAACATGCGTTTTTAAAAGTTCGGTACATACTATAGAAGCGAGTAAAGTATGATACATACAATAGAAATTTTGTTAAAGTTTGATACATTTCGGAACACTTAGTCCATTTATATTTGACGATTAATATTGTTATCACACTTATAATAAACGGTTAAAGACTCAAACATATTGATGCCATTAGGAAATGAAAGGACTAATATGTGAGATCACTTATATTACTATATAGGTTGAAATCATTAGTATTAGTTTTTACATTTACAATTAATATCTATTTCTATAGAACTCAAAAATAATTAGTTTTAAAGTTTACATTAACATTTACTACTCATATTTATTACTGTAGAACTCTAAAAATATAGTATTGTGGATGATCAGTTGTATGGTATTTTAGTTGAGCATTGAAGATCATAAAGAAGCTGATTCGGTGATGGGTCAGGCAGCTCATTGGATCTCAATAAGGTATTTGGTTGTTACTCGCCTCGGATTTAATAATTGCTCCCTGTATTACATTCCCAATTCCCAAATCGGGTATTGTAAGAGTTCAACTGATCCGGATTTTTTTTCATCGCAAGTCCCTAGCTCTAACGAGTGTTAATTTTGTCCATTATCTCAAACCACGTGCATCGGACACTCCGACTAATCTCGAACAAATTTAACGGATAAAATTAACACTGGTTAGGGCCAGATACTTGCGATGAAATAAAAATTCGGGTCAAGAGACTGGACCCACACAATACCTAAACCGGAGCTTTGGATTGTAATATAGGGACAACTGCATGGATGCTTTTACTGGACAATGCCATCATCTCCAGCCATCACCTATTGCAACCCTAAAAGACCATGGTGGCGATGAAGGCTTCATCAGAGATGTTGGCCGGAGTGTTAATTTAGCTTGTACGTTCTCCACCAAAGCTTTTATATTATCTTTAAAGGTTGTACCTTCTTCATTAAGTTTGTACACCTAATATTATACTCCTAACTTGTAAATTTTGACCTTCCAACTTAAATTCTAGTGTTGTAATATGCTAAATTATATATATCCCATCGTAACGTTGGATTCAATTTATACTTTGTAAGATTGTTCATGTGTTTTGTATGTGTATGTGTTTAGTTGTATTTCATTTGACAGATAAAATTATTTATGGTTATAAGTTATAACAATTTGGGTTTGATGTTTTAAAATGTAGAGGGGAATTTTAAAAAATACAAAGGGGTGTAGGATTGTATGGGTAAGTGAAGAAAGAAAAGGTGTTAAAATGACTAAATTGCCCTCATATGCAAGATAGGTGATTTGATTTAACAGATAAAATTAACGGACAGTTAGTTGAAGGTCTGTTGGTGAAACAAGTTTTGAAATAAAGGGTTGTCCTTGTAATAAATAATCTTAAAGGATAACAATGAAATTTAGGGTAAATTATAACGAACCACTAGTGTAATTTCCTCTTTTATTTAACTGCTTAAGCTTTTTTTTTTTTTTTTTGAAAATGATATACGTAACCATTAGGGTATGAATAAGAAATTCAGAAACGCATTAAATGTTTGTGTCTTATTAATAACCACCCACCCTTCGAATATAACTTCTCTCAACCACCTTAATTTATCATCTCTTAAAACATGCATTAACTCTTAAACATAGCCTTTAGGGCTATAAATAACAAAATCATTTTTTTTTCTTATCTTATTTTTGCAAAAGCTCTTTTTACATGCTTGGATAATAATGTAAATGAAATATTAACTATTACATCCGGTTTCAAAATAAGTGTTTTATATGACTATTATAGAGTTTTAGATAAAGTATAACGATTCCTCTTTTAAAGATTCAAATATCACTTGTATCCTTTACTTTGGGCATACGTTTTTGTGAAAAAATATAAGTAAAAGTAAAGTTAATCATCTAATTTTAGGAGTGAACATTCATTTTGCAACAAAGCAAAATAAAATTAAACACTTATCTTGAGCAAGACGGAGTATAAAATTTTAATACGTCACTACGTGCACATAAAATTTCCTCATGAACAGGCCTTAAAAATCAGTAGAATTGTCGAATTGATATCATGTGATCAATAAATACCACCTGATCAAAGTAATAATAATAATAATAATAATAATAATAATAATAATCTACACCATCTACACTTATATATTATAATAGAGTGTGAATTAGGTAGTCATTTTATTTTTAGTAACTTATAAACTAATCTCCACCATTAATAAATTAAAACTATTAATTTAGACCATTGATCTTACCTTAATAAAATAACAATCTAAATAGTGGAGAAGCGATAATCAAATGTCTAAACTACCCCTTTATTCTTATTTCAACAATTAATTAAATATTAGGTAGTCATTTATATTTTTACTAACTTATAAACTAATCTCCACCATTAATAAATTAAAACTATTAATTTAAACCATTGTTCTCACCTTAATAAAATGACCATCTAAATAGTGAAGGAGAGATAATCAAATGTCTAAACTACCCCTTTATTCTTATTTCAACAATTAATTACATATAATTTTCAATTATTGTAGTTAAATACAAACCAAGGTTTAATCTTATTCACATAATGATTGTCAAACAAATCATCATTTATATATTCGAATTTGAATATTTTCTTTAATTTTTATATTATATATATGCACTATGTATTGTTAAATGGCTAATAGTAGTTTTAATTTTTTATTTTCAATTTATTTTTTCTCCGATCATCAAATGTATTTCACCGATTAATTATAAATTTTCAAGGTTTGTGAATGCATACGAGATGTTTGACTAAATGTTTTCTAAGGATTTCAATGCTTCTATCAAAAATGTAAGACTTATAATTTTAATTTGGTTAGTTGTTCATTTTATTTATAAATCTCAGACCCCATATACGTAACTTATAGGTCAAAGATTCGAATCCGTGCTTTGGCATATGTGGGGGATTTGTCCCGCGTTGATACTCGCCTTGTGGGATGGGGCAGACACTTACCATTAAAATATGGTATAGGAGTCGGGGGTACCCTCCAAATTACCTTTCTTCCCAATTTATTATTTAGTTTAGGTTTTTCCCCATAAAAAAATATTTTACACTTAGAGTCGATAAATTTTCGGATAGATATTTGTTTCTTTTTTTTATTATTATATTAACTTTAGTTTTGTTGTTAGCTTGAATTTAATACAATAATGTGATATCGCAGTGTAGTCTTTGGATTTAACCTCATGGAAAAAAAAAATTCTATCATTTTTTGTGGATTATGAACTTTGTTCTTATATACATCAGCCTTAATTCATCATTTATAAATTCAAATATAAATATTTTCCTTAACTTTTTAATTATATATATGCATTATGTATTGTTAAATTGTTAATAGTAGTTTAAATTTTTCATTTTCAACTTATTTTTCCTCCAATCATCAAATGTATTTTCATCCATTAATTATAAATTTTTAAGTTTCGAGAATGTACACGAGATGTTCGACTAAATGTCTCCAAAGATTTCAACTTTCTATCCCACATGTAAGATTTATAATTTTATTTGGTTAGTTGTTTATTTTTTCTATAAATCTCAGACCCCACATATGTGACCTATAGGTGACGAGTTTGAATCAGTGCTTTGGCATATGTGGGTTATTTGTGGACATGTGATTTATCTGGCATTGATGCTCGTCTTACGCGCGCGCGGGGGGGGGGGGGGGTGGGGGGTTTGGGGGGTGCAGATACGTACCACTAAAATATGGTACATGAGTCAGATATACCCTCCAAATTACCTTTTTTCCTCGACACCAAAGAAGAGTTCAGAGTTCGACTCAATACTTTATTTCGTAAGGTATGCACCTATTATCACAAAGATAAGAAATCAAAATAGTTGGGCACTGTCAAGGGTCAATTTGATTATAGAGCCGTATGCAATGCATAATATTGTGATTTGGTTAGTTAAATTTTTTTTTATAAATCCCAGACCCTACATATGTGACCTATAGGTGACGGGTTTGAATCCGTACCTTGGCATATGTGGTTTTATTTGTTGACATGTGATTTGTATGGTATTGATGCTCGCCTTGCGGGGTAGGGCAGAAAGGTACCACTAAAATATGCTACATGAGTCAGGGATACCCTCCAAATTACCTTTTTTCCCAATTTATTATTTAGTTTACGTTTTTTCCTTAAAAAAAACATTACACTTAGAGTCGAGTAAATTCTATAGATGGTCCCTATGGTTTACATCAATTTATGAAAACAGTCCCTAAACTTCTTTTTTCACTTTTTCAATCCAATAAGTTTACATTTTACTCGAAAATGGTCCCTCACCAACCTAAAATGACTAAAGTACCATTTGACCGTTTAAATCGTGACTATCCAGTAATGACAAAAGGAATGGTACTTAGTCATTTTAGGTGGATGAGGGACAATTTTCGAGCAAAACATAAACTTATTGGACTGAAAAAGTGAAAAAAAGAAGTTTAGGGACTGTTTTCGTAAATCGGTATAAACCACAGGGACCATCTATAGAATTTACTCCTTAGAGTCGATAAATTTCTAATAGATATTTTTTTCCTTTCTTTTTTTGACTTTAATTTTTTTGTTTGCTTGGATTTAATACAATAATGTGATACTGCAGTGTAGTCTTTGAATTTAACCCCATGAAAAAAGTTTTTTATTCTATCTTTTTTGTGAATTATGAGCTTTGTTATTATATACGACTAACCTTATTATTACAACAATCCAAATTAAAACGGCAACATATTAAAAAGAAAAAATAATTCTAATATACCAAATAACTCGATAATAAAAACGTAAAATGCCCTTGCACAATAAAAGAGTTGCATTGTAACTTTTGTAAAGAAAAAATGAAACATTAGTTTATTTTAAGTATGAGTGTATGGTCCGTGAAGAAAATCATAATATTGTCGTGACGGAACATTTTATGATATTTTTTAAACCAAATACAACATGCAACTCATTTACTATGCAACATCATCTTATATTACTTATCAACTATTTATTATTACATGTTTCTTTTTATCACATACACATGGTACCAAGTGGTGTTGATCAACTCTTATAAACTATTTTCCTATATATATGTTTGACTAAAAAATATGTGTAAAAATATTTTTATATATAAGCTTGAAAATATTAGGTTTTTAAGTTTTTGTTTTTTCTCGTTATAAATGAAATTTGATTCGGTGTCGTACATTAACGTAAAAAAGGTTTATAATAAATCGACCATTACAGTGGTAAGAAAAAATTAAGATACATTACATTAATGAAATAAAAGATAAAAATTTGAGCACCTAAAAATTATTTTGCTATCATTGAGATCTACAATATGTAGGGTACTATTATTAACAAATAAACAATATTTCGAATACTTTAATTTAATCCTATTTAATAAACTTAAGACATACGTCTTTCTTTCTAATTAAAAATATTTATAAAATGTTAGCCACATAAATATGTTAATTGAAAATTCCGTAGTAAAATAAAAATATAATATAAACTTTGTATAAAAATTATGTGGTAGCCCGCGAATTCATGGGTTATAATCTAGTAATAGTAATAATAATAATAATAATAATAATAATAATAAGGAGTAATAATAATATAATAATAATAATAATTTGGCTAGAATTATAGTCTATGATAACAAAACAACTTTCACAAATAACCGTCAAATTTAGTTAACTCCAAATATATGTATTAAATATTGAATTTAAATGTTTTTTACCGCTATATATCAACTTATCCATAGTTCGTTAGTAGTTATCCATAGCCTTTGCCCTTTTCTTTAGCAAAATCCAAATAGTCATCAGGCCGAATATATCCTGGTACAGAGTCTGAAACACCTTTGGGATCTCATTGAGACCCGACCCTTGGTGGATGAAATGAGGTACGAGCGATCTGTGGAAACTGAAAATCAAAATCGACTCCGTTAACTATATTCCAAGCCATCCGCAGCTGTTCCTGTTCCTGCTCGTAAAAGTAACGCTGCCTTTCAATGTCCCAGATCATCGCGTGAGCCCACATCTCTGCCCTTTTTTCTCTTTCTTCGGCCCTTTTTTCACGGCGGTCTGCCTCTAACGCCTGACGTTCCAACTGCTTTTGTAAGTCACAAACCACTGACATAAGTTCCTTCTGTTGTTCTTGACATTGAGATGACAGTTTGATAGTTACGTTTTGGAGGTCAGTCAAGAACTTTGTCATGTCAACGTCTGAATTGGGTATGGGCACCTTTGTCATGTCCACATGTGAACTGGGTACATGCATCTGATGATGTGGTGGTTGAGGCGGAGCTTCTCCTTCTGCAACTTTCTTAGGGAACGTGACTCGTTGTTCTGTTACCCGATCATCAATAATGTACTCTGTTGTCGACTCTGAGAAATTGAGATCGTGAAACGATTTCCTTGATATTAAACGGTTCTGCAGGTTCACCGTCTCAACGTATTCACTTTCAGGCACCACTCCCAATCGATTAAGTATCTCAGAAATGTAGTATCCATGAGGAACCGTTTGTTGGTTTTTGTCCTCGTACATATCCCATATGTCATCGATCATCAAATGTGCAAAGCTATATAAGTAATCACTGGTGTATAAAGCGTGAAGAAGATAGATCTCACGGGCCCTCACACATTCCATATCTTCAAGACGAGGGTGAAACGTCCAGACCCCGATTCTCCACAACACTTTCACAACTGGTGTCATTTTCGAACTCAGATACCCTTTTGGTCCCGGCTCTACATCTTTGTGCCCGAAAACTGTTTCACACGCTTTAACCCATCTTCTTTTGTTTTCATCGGAATCCCCTTGAAAATCTGCTTTTCTGAACCGTGCATAAGGTAAATCTGTGCGTGTGTCGACTCTGAGAAGATCACGAATGACAGCGGGCGTGATCTTACATGATTTTCCGTGAACTATGCTAGTCAATTCGTCTCCATTCCTTGATAGTGTCGCCATCCATTGAATAACAACACGTCTATAGATCTCGTCACAGTCGAAATTGAGCAGTTGTTCCCAGCCCATTTTGGCAAAACGTTCCCTGATTGTATAACCTTCGAATTCCGTTGGATGTAATGACTTGGCTTTGACAATATTGTTAAGCTTCTTCATGAACAAATCTGTCCGTTGTTCGGGAGAGTGTTGAGACAATGTTAATCCAGGAATGAATTTGTAAACCTCGTTTTGGGCTGCCATATCCCTCGAGCGTTTTCCTCCAACCCAAGTTCGCCTTGTCTCTGCAAACACAAAGAACTTATTCATCAACATACATATCTATCTAATAACAAAGAGTGAGATGATTCTACGTAAAACATTTAAATAATTAATTCTCGGAAACAAAATATCCATGAGCATTATGATTAAGATAAACAGACGAAAAAGGTTGTCATCTTTACCACGCCATGTAGGGTGTCCAAAACAATACAAATCTATAAGTATTATTGAGAATTCACTCTCTAGAAATCGTAAGATCAAAACTGTTGTGAATCTATCACATATATCTTAAGTGGATTTAGGTAGTTCGGTGAAAAACAACTGAAACAATTCAAACAGGCTAGTTAAGCGTTGGTTGGTCAGCTGTGTTTTTCAATCATCACATACAATTCGGTTTTAAAATTGGTTGTTTATTCTGAACCCAACTATAAGGATCAAATAAGAACTCAGACATAAGTAAGAAACATATGAACTAATCTGGAGTTCTGGACCATTCATTTTCACATACATGTGGAAATTAAATGCTGCATCCAAATTCACCAGCTTTTATGAAATGATCGGTCCAGATTAGTTATTATGTAGTTATGGTTCTTAACATTATTTGAGTTGTTAGTGGAACCCGTTGTGATATAAGTATAGTACTTGTAGACAATGTGTTGTGTTTGGAACATTTCGATTAGTTTGTTTTGATGGTTACAAACTAAACGCAGTTTAACACATGTTAAGTTAATATAACTTTGTTAATACAGAGCTGGAACACAAATGAAAGCTAAGACATAGATGATATGTTCATATGAAAACTAACCTTCTTTATTTTTACTAGTCGATTTCCTGGCCTCAGCAATAACTTTGAAACAATAATCACTACATTCATGGTATCGGTTTGACAAATTTCTACATTCTGCAAATACTCTTCTTTCTCCGGTCATCTTTTTCGCTACTAAATAACTGCAGATAAGGAAAATGAACATAAATCGTCATAATTAGAAGTTAATGAATATAGAACAGTAACATAACATAAATTACACACTACAAACTATATCGACTATATTCATACGACAAAAATCTCACATTGAGACCCTGTTTCACCTGCTAGCATTACTTAAAGCACAAATCTATAACTATAATGTCTAATTTTCGTGTTAACAGTTGTAAAACTAAAATTAACCATGCACAAATTTATCTACAGTCACTTTCATCCTCTTATGCATACTAGTAAGTAGTAATAATAATATTATGAACACATTTTGACACTTCAAGTAAAATACAAGTACATTAATAAAGTGTATAATCAGGAGAATGTGATTGTTTCACTGAAACTTGTTTTTCTAAAGAAATAAATAAACAACTTTGATGGTTTATATAAAAAACATATCATCTGCTACATATGAGTAAAAATAGTGTCCGATCACTGAAAGTAAAAATCAGTCCCGATTTATTTCTTGGCACTAATTAAAATGATGTTAAAAAAGAAGATGAATAAAAAGATTACCTTAATCACACTTTCTTAGAGTTGGGAGGCTGAGGGCTTCTTTGTTTTTGAAGGGAGAAAGAAAGGGGGGGAAATTAGGGTTTTATTTACTAAAATGAAACATGACAAGGCAGGAATCAGGAGTGCCGGAAATGGCAATTCCATTACCACCACAGCCTACACGAAAGAGGTGGCGCGTGGTAGCCACGGGTTCAAGGAAGAGATCAAATTAAGTAATTAACTTTTTAACTTTTTTTATTTATTTATCAGAATTGTTTTTTTAACTTAATTGGACTGTTTGTCACTTTATCTCTTACCATTAAAAGTGGTGATTCGTACACCACCTTTTTTAGTTATATTGTTTTATACAATTAACATCCTTAAACATATTTAGTGATGTACGGTTAGAATATGGTGCACGAATCATCACCCTTTAATTTATTTGTTCACTACAAATTTATTTGCACACCGTTTTATAAATGTAAAATAATTATACTATTGAGTATTGACTAATGAAACTTTAATATTCTTCACTTCAATACTTTCGAATTTCAACGTTTTCTGATTGGTTGAAATTGAAAATGAACAATTATTTTGCGATATCTCAAAAACAAAATAGAAACAAGAAAAATCGAGATGTACGTTGTAAAAAAAGTTATATTCATTTTGTTCCATTATAATTGTCCACTAGACAATTACACACGTTTAAAAAAAGTACAATGATTAAACTGTTAATCAATTCAAAGTTCATTTTTCACCCAGTTAACTCATTCTCGATTTTGAGAAATCCAAAAAAGAAAACATGGATTAGTAGGTGCATTTAGTTGTGGAAAGCTCCTTCAGATTTCTATAAAATTTTACATCTAAAAATTAGAAAATATGCTTAGGTTTTGATTTCTTCGAAAAAGTCTTCATGAAAAAAAAAATATCTATTATTTATGGTTTTCTAACTTTCATTCTTTGAAAAATGAAAACTGTATCTCTAATTTTAAACGCATTTTCATAACTCACTACAGAGTATAATTTTGTGAAACACAAAACTTTTAGAGAAATGAAAAAGAAAAAATATTACGTATCCTAATTTGGAACGGATAGAATCCAATTTTTGGTTTTTCGAACAAACCCAAGTACCCGACGGCGCGTATCGGATTTAAGTGTTTGGGATCATTAATTAAATTTTACGGGTACATTGTATTTTAGTTGATGTTCTGTTTTTCTAAATTAAATATAAAAATTAGAATTTTGTGGTTGATGACTCTATATTTGATTTTTGAGTGATGTCTTAAGTCATAACAACACGTTTGATCAAAACAGAATGACTTTTTAAGATTTTTTCCATTTTTATATTTAGACATTAAAATTCAAAAGTGATCAAATCTGTAATTTTCTTGATTATAAAGGTCTTATATCTAATCTAATCTACCATCTAACACCCTTTATTTACACATTTCTTCACAAAACTTAAAATTTAAAGATGCAAAATTCTTATTATATCCTTTATCATTTATAGAGCTATAATTGCATAATCAACTTATTGAAATACCTTCCATATTAGTATAATTAAGGGAATTATAGAGATCTAAAATAGTTTGATTTCCCTTGCATTAACCATTACACAATTCTTTTACGATCACAAAAATTATTAAATCAGCATACTACGATCAACGAGGTACCGATATCATTTATAATAAACCTCAATTTGTACCGCTTAGTACGGATGTCTTCTAGTAGCATCTTATATAGTAGCTTCAAGTTCATGTGATAACGGAAATTTTGACCAAAATAGATATTTATTAGGGTATTGATATATACAATAAACTTTTTGATTCATACAGCAAACATGTGTATTACAGTGTTGTACAATACTACATCAATATGAATAAATTTTGATGTATGAAAGACATTTTTTGTTATATATATCGGTGCCCTACTTATTAAGATTTTCTCCATATTTATATTTAGACATCAAAATTCAGAAGTAACCAAATCTGTAATTTTCTCGATTATAAGTCTGATATAGTATCTGATACAAAAGTTGAGTATCGACATCTATATTTTGTATTTTTATTTTTTAGTAATTGTACACTTGTACTTGAGTTGACGCATACTTATTTATATTTAAGTAGCAAAACATGTAAAGTCTAGTTTTAACAAAAAATTTAAAAAAATTTGACTTTACTTTACTACAATAAGGGGAAATGATAGGTACTGTGGGCAGTACCTAATTTATGTACTGCAAGGGTATTTTAGTAAATTTGCACCCCCTAAATACCCCTGGAAATTACAAAATTGCCACTGAAAGTTACCAAAATACCCTTGCAGTATCTAACTTAAGTACTAATTCCCCTACAATAATTGATGTTTACAAAAAAAAATCAATATTTTCAACTACTTAGATTTTGGTAGTTGGTTTAGTTAGGGGTATCAATTAATAGCCCAAAGTTCAACTGTTCAACATGGTAATCTAATCTATACAAAACTAAAATTGAAATACTTATATCATATCTAGCCTAGTTTTCCCCAATTGATCAATTCAAAGTTTGTAATTCATGTGTTAGCGATTACTTTCCCCGTCCTTTATTAATTGTTCACAATAGAAACATATCGTTCAAAAATATATAAACATTAAGTTTATTTTTGAAAAAAATACAATAAAAGGTTACTTATTACATATTGTTATTTAAAGTACACAACTTTAATTTTTTTAATTTAATGTATCAAAATTTTAATTTGCAATTAAGTTAAGAACACGAATTTCACAAATGACGAATTGTCACCGAATTTCTTTTTTATAAGTAACATATCTTTTTAATCGGTTAATATTCCTCAATCAATTTTAAAAAATATTGAATATAATGAGAGATATAAAAGTTGAAAGTGGTAATGAGTTTTTGTTCATTTCTTACTCTTCGCTCAATATTTATTAAAATTGATTGAGGAATTTTAATCAATTAAATAAATATGTTACTTATAAAAAATAAATTTGGTGACAACTCGTCATTTGTGAAATTCGTGTCCCTAACTTGGTTGCAAATTGAAAGTTCGATACCTTAAACTAAAAAATTTAAAGTTGTATACCTTAAATATGAATAAGTGACAAATATAATACTTTTTCCTTTATTTTTAACAAAATAATAATATTATTACCCATGAGTAATTAACTGAACATTCATTTCATTTTTGTAATTTTAGTTTCAAGTAGATTCTAATATCTATCAATAGATAATTAATTTGAGATAACTCGAAAAGAAAATGTGAACAAACAAATTGGAATGAAAGGAATATCTTTTCTTCTTCACCCTGCGGGTTGCCCTGAAGATGACCTTATGCATATGTGTTGGGCTTTGTTTTATTTTATTCTTCTTGATTATTCCTCATATATATTTTTTTGTTTTTCTTCATATTACTTTTTTTCTTATAAGAAAAGATTATTTAGAATAATTGGTTTCGTTGGCTTAGTTGCAAATATCAAATTGATGTTCTAACAAGATGAAAGTTTTACTAATTTGATCGATTAGTTAGACCTGTAACAATCTTCAAACGTATGAGTTTGACATCAAACTTGATTTATGAGCCAATGTTGTTGTGATATAGATTGACAAACATGAACCCGAGTCACTAGATCAATAACATCAGCAAAAGTAACTTATATGTCATCAATCTTCACCGTCTGTACAGATATGTTAACTGCAACATAATTATAATAGACTAGCTCCTAACGTCGTGGGCCGTAAATGTCATCAAAGAGAGACTGAAACGCGTTTGGGATATTATCACCTTGAGTCGGGTCATAATACCGGGACCCTTCTTGTAATGGGTGAAATGAAGTACGAGAGATCTCTGGAAACTTAAACTCGTCAACTCCGTTAACTCCATTTACTTGATTATAAGCAAAACGTAGTTGCTCCTGCTCCTGCTCGTAATAATAACGCTGCCTCTCGATGTCCCATATTATCGCATGGGCCCGGATCTCTGCCCTTTTCTCTTGATGTTCCATCTGCTTTTGTATGTTGGTAACCGTTGCCATCAGTTCACTGTTTTTGTCAGTTAGACGTTGGAGGTTGTTCAACAGCACCGTCATGTCCACTTGTGACTTCGGTGCAGGCATCTGAGGTGGAATGTACGGGAATGGTGGCTGTGGGATCTGGGGTGGAGGCTGCGGGGGTACTTCTCCTTCGATAACTTTCTTCGGGAATGTATCTCGTTTCTCTGTTACCCAATCATCAATTATGTATTCTGTGGGGGATTCCGAGAACCTTAGATAAACACACGATCTCCTTGATATTAAGCAGTCTTTAGGGGCAATCTTCTCAGCACATTCGTCGTTTGACACAGCTCCCAAGCGATTTAGTATCTCAGAAATGTAGGATCCATGGGGAATGGCTGTTTGATTACCGTCTTCATACATATCCCAGATGTTATCAATCATTAAATGTGCAAAGCTATACAAGTAAACTCCTGTGTATAACGCATGAAGGAGATGGATCTCACGATCCTGAAGTTCCTGTGTAAGAGATATGTGATGACCACACATTAAGACCCATACTAGCCACAAAGTTTTCACTAGTGGGGTTATCTCTAACTTCGGAACATCTTGATTTAAAATATTCCAATCTTCGTTTATCCCAAAGACTGTCATGTAGGCTTTGTTCCGTCTGCTTTTGTTTTCATTGGTCTTGGCTTGATAATCCGTATCTTTAAACCGAACATATGGCAAATCTGTGCGTGTGTCGACTCCCAGAAAATCACGAATAACAGTGGGTGTAATAGTATACAATTTGCCATCAACTACACCTGTCAATTCATCCCCATTTTTTGTTAATGATGCCATCCACTGAATGACAACACGTCTATAGATCTTGTCACACTCAAAATTAAGCAGTTGCTCCCAGCCCATCCTCTCAAAACGTTCTCTGATCGTATACCCTTCAAATTCGGTCGGATGCAGTGACCGGGCTTTGAGAATTTTGTTAACTTCCTTTAGAAACAACTTCTGTCGTTGTTCGGGAGGATGTTGGGATAGTGTTAATCCAGAAATGAATTCCAAAGCCTTCTTTGGGGCTCCAGTATCCCTGATACGTTTTTCTCCAACACCTGATTGGCTCATATCGATCTCTAACACGTAGTACTATAAATCAATTTACATTAATCTACAGAAGGTGAGATGACTAAATCTGTTAAGGGGATAGACAAAAAGTTAATTATCACGCAAAATCAATTTTGTTAGTGCACAAACGACAAATCAACTCTTAGTGTAAACACAAAGGTATTACAATGACCCTGTTTCATCTTATACTTATTAAGCACAAATCCATGAAGACTACGCTTAATATTTTGCTTTCAACTTTACATAAACTTTTATGGCCTATTTTCACCTGTGCATCTTCTCTTTATTCTTCTTTCTTAAAAATAAAAAATAAAAAAAATTCCGGCCTTCTAACTTCGCTATGATTCCCTCAAAATCGAGGTACGTTCAAGTAGATTTTGTTTTGAACGACTAGCCTACAACCAAACCCGTACACCAGTAAACTACAAGAGTTGTAATATTAATCCACGCATAAAAAATAATTGTTAAGTGTTTCAAAGTAGTATTGCAACCAAAACATATAAAATTAACCAGATTGTTTGCAGACTTGAATTATCTAACATTAATCTGAGGATCCTGCACAAAATGGAGCAACTTTATTACCCCAGGTATCATTTTCACCAACCTTTACATTCATCCATTTATGCAAAATGTCTATAAATCCATATAATCTATCATACAACATACATCAACACAATCAGCATACTATATCTCAAGATTTTCACAAACAGACAAACTAAAACCCCATTACAAATAACACCAAAATCATATTTGTGCATTATTTTCACACATGCATTATCTTGATCACATTTGAAAAAAATAAAAGGTTACCTACCTTACATGTGCTGAAAGATTGCTGAATGTTCAAAATCCACCCGCCCTGAAACTGCTACATCACTTTTTCGTTGTTTGGAGCCGTAATTTTAAAATTGTAGGGTTTTGGTACTTTTTACTAACCTCGCAAAGTGAACTATTTTGCAGAGTGTAGACGATTACATTTTGAGATCAAATCAAAATGAACTGAAATAAATTTAGGGTTTGTGTTGATCAAAGTATTTGGGGTTTTAGGGATGGGAATCAAATCATGGAAAACGGCGTAGTTCCACTTTACAAATAAAACCATGAAATATTGTTACGGAGAATTTTGTCGATTTATATATACTAGTTAATCTAAGACGGTCCCATGTTCAGAAAGATTATTGTTATAGACTAATGTTAATTAGTTATTCCCTCCGTTACAAAATTAAATAAGTTCTAAAATCAGTTTTCACGTAGTTTAAAAGTTACATTGTCTGGTAGCTAGTGAATATGACACTTTTGTATATTCAGGATAAAGTGGTAAAATTAATTACTATTTTTGAAATTTGACACTTAGTTTGCGACAAATTAAAATGGAATGGTGGGCGCTTATCTTGAGACGGAGAGAGTATAATGCCACATATATATTAACTCAAGAATGGTGTTCGAAAAAATTACAAAAAAAGTGTTTACGACGATGATAATGTGTAACTAATTGATAAATTATATTAGTTCATACTATGTAGATGAGGAAGGTAAATATCAATAGAGAATTTAATCATATATTCGGTTAGAAAAGTGATTTTGACACTTTATATGACTTATGTTCGCATGTAATTAGAGTATCTTAAAGTTCTTACCAATATTAGTTAAGTCTATTGAAATCTTTGTCGTCAATAAATGTTAAATATGTTGATTTCGGTTGATCTATGTTTGAATAATTGATATATTGTTCTTAGTATTGAGTTAGAGAAAATGAAATAATTGTAATTACTTTAATTTAACAGGCTAAATTAAAAATCTATATATCATCAGGTAAACTACAAAATATACATAAAAAAATAAATGAAGTTAATTATAAAATATTATATCCACTATTTTTTTAAGTAAACTATTGAAAATGGAAAAGGTCATATATAAAAGCTAAAGGATCGTGGGAAAAAAGGTTGTGTTTAAAAAACACCTGGATCTCCGGGTAGGAGAATAACTCATTTAACCACTCAATCTAGGCACGCAATACCATATTGAGTTTGTATTAGAGTACGAGGAGTGCTTAACACTTCAGTGTTAAGTTCATTGTTTTTGAAAATACTGAACAATAACACTGAAGCAGAAAAATGATGTAATGGTTAATCTTGAGGTTCAGTGTTATTGTGATTATTTTTTTTTTTTTATATATCCGTTGCTTGCATACCTCGAAGAAACCAAAAAAAAAATAATTAAAAAAAAACGCAGCTTGCTCTCACCGTTTGGTGCTCAACTTCGGATAAAAACGCCGGTCAAAAACGCCGGCCCGGAGTGGAAAACGCCGGCCTCCGATGTTTTTAACCCAAAACACTGAGAATAATGGGGCACTCCTCGTGCTCTTATAGTTATTTTATAACATGAAAGATTGTTTCTTGGTGGGCCAATTGAAAACGTCCAAATGTCACCTCTTATCATTGCTACAGTAAAAAAGGGCATCTTTGCATAATAGATAGATATAATATAAAGTAGGATAACTTAAAAGTACGAAATGTAATAAACAATTTAGGGAAATGATAATCACACACTAAAATAAAAATTATATATTTATTGAAATTAAAATTTTCTTATATAATTAGAATTATCAATTAATAAATTCACTGTACTATTTATGATTTATGATAATAAATGAAACTTTAAGTTTAATTTTTTTTAAGATGGTTCATTTCCTAAAAAGTTAACATTATTTATTTATGTTACAGCTAATGTAGGTGATTATTCTCATTATTTCTCATATTTCATATATCATCATCATATAACTCTAGTATATACCTTATCTATCTTATACTTACAAATTTAAATTTGAAAGTTTTATAAATTTGGAAAATACATTTTTAATATTTTTTAATGTTTAATTTTCACTTAATTTCAACTAATTGTTATAGAGATTTACGAGATATTGAAATATGTTTAGCATTGAAACATCAAAAGTCACAGAACTACATACTTACGGTTAAATAAAAGGTTCATTGTTTAAAAGCGTATTATATTTTAAATTTATGAATATTGTATATGACGATTTATAATATTGTTACCTCCATCTCATGTTTAATGTCCATTTTAATATTTTGAGATGTTTCAAATAAGTGTCAACTTTAATGTTTCAACCAATTGAAATCGAAAGATACTTTAGAGGGTAAAGATGTCATTTGATTGGTAATAGTGTAATTAGTGGAGAATTCTAAAACCGTGTGCAAAGTCAAAGTGAAAACTTTAACTGGGACGGATGAAATACTAATTATACTACATTAGTACGTTACAGTTTATAAAACGAGTTATTGTATAAAAATTGCTAATTACATACGGTGAAGGTAACCAGTATTTCTTTTCTTTTTATATTTTCTTCCTGACAAATAATTTATGCAAGATGACCACAACAACAATTCTTGCCCGGATTTTATAAGGATACCCTCAAAATTCCTGTCGGATACCCCTCTGGCCCACAAAAAAAAAATTCTTTATCCCCCATTTGGCCCATTAATTTTTTTTTTCTTTTTCCTCCATTTGGCCCATTAAATACTTTCACTATTTTGTTTTTTTTTGTTTTTTTCTATGCACCGATTATAAAGTTGCATTATTTTTTTTTACTTAAAATTATTAACCTCATATTTATTGTGTTGTGTATTTCTTCGGTCAAAATGTTATCATAAATATTCTTTTAGCACGAGATAGAAAAAAATATGAGGTTCTAATATCAAAGTAATCATCATAAATATTCTTTTGTTGTGTTATGTATTTCTTCATTCAAAGTGTTATCATAAATATTCTTTTGGCCATTTCCTTTTTGTGTATCTCAAAATTTTCTTAGAAAAACGTTCAAATAATCGATATATATATTCATACGTTCAAGTATCATATGAATTCCTTGGGCCGATTCTTTCACTATATCATATAAGAGTTTTACGTTCAAAACAAGTAAATGTCTGCATTTTCTACTGATCAGGTATAATCTTATTTTTATTGCTTTTATCTTCGGGCATTTATAAGTAATACTAATTCATGTTATTATTTTCAAATTTTGATTACAGGTTTTTAAATCTCGTGAGGATTTAATAAACTGGGTGCAAAGCGTTGCAAAGCGAGATGGTTACGTTATAGTTACAAAAAGATCAAAAACAAAGCCAAGTGGCTATGTGTACAAAGTTATACTTATGTGTGATCGTGGTGGTGTATACAAAAGTAAACAATCAGAAACATCCACTAAAAAAGTTTTTACGAAGAAAACCAATTGTCCATTTGAATTGCAGCAGTTTATTCAAAAACTAATGATTTTTGGCAGTTACGGGTGATACGCGATGAGCATAATCACCAACCTGCACTCTACATGGAAGGTCATGCGTTTGCAAATCGACTAAGTGATGATGAACTTCATTTGGTGGCAGAGTTGATGAGTAATCATGTCAAACCACGTGAAATTTTAGCAACTTTACTCGAGAAAAACAAAGATAGTACAGTCACAATTAGAACTGTATACAATGCAATTGCCAAAATTCGAATGACCATGGTTGCAGGTAAAATGCCAATGCAGGTTCTTTTCTCCACTTTGCAGGACAAAGGCTATACATTTGAGGTACGCACAAATGAAGATTCTCATGAGCTGGAAGAATTATTTTTCATTCATCCAATCTCATTGGAAATATGGCGTGCTTTCCCACATGTATTGTTAATGGATGCAACGTACAAAACAAATAAGTATAATCTGCCTTTTCTGCAGATTATAGGCGTAACTTCTACTGGTCGATCATTTTGTATTGCATATTTTTTTATTCACAATGAAAAAGAATGCACATATCATTGGGCCTTAGAATGTTTAAGATCGTATATGGACGAAAGTGTTTACCCTCGTGTTATTCTAACGGATAGAGAGTTGGCCTTGATGAATGCATGTCAAAGGGTATTTCCAGAGGCTAAACATTTACTTTGTAGATGGCACATATCAGAAGCAATAGCTAGAAAATGTAGACAATGTTTTCGCTCAGTTAATGAGTGGGATGATTTTAGATCAAAATGCAAGTCATTGACTCAATCTCCAACTTGGACAACATACTTACGTCGTTATACAAGACTTGAATCTATATTGGCTGAACATCAAGGTAACACATAGAATTGTGGTTATAATACATGTATTATATAAAAGAATGCACATATCATTGGGCCTTATGGACAAAACAAATAAGTTGATGAGTAATCATGTTATTTTTCTTTTCAGGTGTTTTGGATTATTTGAATGACGAGTGGATAGATAAATTTAAAGAACGGTTTGTCTCTTTATGGACAGACAAGGTTCTTAATTTTAGAAACCATACAACCAACAGAGTTGAAAGCCAACATGCCTTGTTAAAGCTGCATCTAGGTTCAGCGCAGTCTAATTTGGATAGATTTGTATATTTTATTGATCAAGTCATACGGAATCAGTATGCCAGTATCAAGGATAGCTTAGAAAGAAGCAGGATATTTATCAACCCCAAACACAACACTTATATGTTCAAACACTTACTGGGTGTTATCTCAATAACCGCAATAGATTTAATCTTCAAAGAGCTTAAACGTTCAAATGGTCTTGAGCTAACTAATGAAAATTGTGGTTGTATATTGCGTACAAGTTGTGGGCTACCATGTGCGTGCGAACTAGCGACACATTTCTCTGGTTTGTATATTAACTATTGTCTACTATCATTTTAAATTTTATATCTAATAATCATAGTGATTGATATATTACATTTCAATGTAGGTCAATATATACCAATTGAATCCATTGACGTATATTGGAGGAAACTTGACTTGCTATCGTATACATCTATGCAAGATGATGATCTTACCTGTGATGCTGAACTTGAGAAGCTAAAAATAAGTTTTCAAAAGCAGACAAAGTTCGGAAAAACCAATATTTTTAAAAAAATAAAAGGAATATATGATGCAAGCACTGCTTTTGTTGTTGAACCGGCCGTTCAGAAAAATACCCGTGGACGACCAAATTCGAAGGATAAGCAGAAAAAAACAGACCTTGATAAACATTCAACGTTTAACCCCCCCAACCCAAGAACCACCAAGTTGTAGTTCTTATGTGGATCATTTCCCACCAACCTATGATTCTTATGTGAATCCAGAACCCCCAAGGTATAGTTTGTATGTTCCAGAACCACCAATGTATGATTCATATGTGAATCTGGAACCACCAAGGTATAGTTCGTATGTGGATCCGGAACCACCAAGGTTTAGTTCAGATGTTCCAGAACCACCAAGATATAGTTCGTATGTGGATCCGGAACCACCAAGGTTTAGTTTGTATGTTCCAGAACCACCAATGTATGATTCATATGTGAATCTGGAACCACCAAGGTATAGTTCGTATGTGGATCCGGAACCACCAAGGTTTAGTTCAGATGTTCCAGAACCACCAAGATATAGTTCGTATGTGGATCCGGAACCACCAAGGTTTAGTTCGTATCTTGATAGTTTTTGTATAGATCCAGAACCACCAAGGTATCTAGATCCGCTAATTAAAAAAATCCCTGCGATCTATCAACCTTACGTCAGACAGATACATAATGTTTTGGGTGATGGAAACTGTGGATTTCGTGTAGTAGCTACTTACCTTGGTCTTGATGAAAATGTCTGGCCACAAATTCGTAGAGAGTTGTTAAATGAAATTGAATTGCATAAGGAGGATTATGACGATTTGTTTGGATTTGTAGTGCTTAATGGTATTAAACGCTCCATCGATCACTTTAAGCAAGGTTTTGCACCTGATGATCGTTGGATGTATATGCCCGACACCGGTGCTATTATTGCGTCATGCTATAATGTGATTGTTCATTTTCTCAGCCCCAAAGGAAGTTCGACGAGGCTACCGCTTTGGTCTAGTCCGCCTGAGAACCCACAAAATGTTACATGGGTAATTGCACTTGTAAACGGTAACCACTATGTTAAAGTTGATCTGCAGGGAAATTACCCATTACCGATGATTTATCAATCTTGGCCCAGATACAAGAAAGATTGTGCAGCTATGTGGGAGATTTTGTATAATATGAGAATCTAGCTTATGTATTTTAATAGTTTAATTGATTGTACAATATTGCTTACTTAATTTGAACGAAAAGAAGCATTGGATTGTAGGTCATCATTCATCCATTCCAATTGTAACTTCTGAGTAAAGTTTTTCTTCCGATTATACTTGAATTTGACTTTTACTTTAATCAATGAAAAATAAATAAAAAATAAATAATTTTCCTTTATGTCCTTATCCCTACCTTTTTTTAATTAAAAAATATACTTTGATTTATAAAAAAAAAGTTTTTATTTTTTTAATATATAATATATATAAATGGGGACATGAAAGGATTGATTTGATGGGGTGAGAGGGGTAGACAAGGGGAAAATGGGGTATCTAAATATGGACCCTTCTTGCCAAGCTATGTACACAATTCTGACCACATATGCCAAAACATCGCTGCGTAAACGTATCAGTGTCACATCAAGATACAACATTTTCAGGTTGAACATATTTACAATAGATTTTTATAAGTTTCAATACATACAATAAAACTTTTTAACATTTGTCACATCTATCTTATATATTAAAAGAAAAATCCTAAGAGAATAATAATGAAACACCCCTCATTTAGGAAATTAATATTATATTTATTGCACTCGGAAGCGTAGGAAAATTTAAACATATTTATATACGGTACATTATAATAATGTACATGCACAGTTACATATTCAAAATCTACTAACTTAAAACTGTTTAAAACTACTTATGTCGGGGTATTACATATTACAAAACCAGGTTTATAGGAAAACCATATCAGAGTTTTAATCTGGCAGACATTTCCTGCGAAAGCATCCTTTCCTGACACCCACATATATATCAAAACCTGCAGGAAGTAGGATGAGGGATTAGCACAAAGCTAAGTGAGTGAATTCATTACCCACAATTCAACTTAACGTAACCACCTGTTTACCCCAAACAACCGTAAACATATATTACAACTAGTCAACAATATAGTAATGAGGATCGGTGGCTCTGGGAATACCATAATACCCGGGTGGTTCCCAAGAACACTTATCCAACCATATCCGTTTGGCCACAACGGACGAGACCGATGACTAGTGGTTACTATACTCAGACACAGGTTCTATACACACAACAAATGAAGTAAGACCCTGTGTCATTCACACAACAACCAACTAGCCCAACCAACCAGTTCAACCTGTTGACCTCATTAACAACTGATGCCCGAAGGCCACACATAGCACGTAGATTTATAATCAACTGTAAATATTAAACACAACAACATATCTACGTTTACTTGTTGCAACCAAATAGTTACAACTAAATCAAATAGTGAGTTCCAAATCCACTCACCGATACCTTTGTAGTCTCCTCACTCAGCTTCTATTCACTGAGTCTTTGGTGTATCTTTCGACAGGAACTTGTAGGACAAGTATAAGATGATAACTTATACTCACACAAGTACAATCCTTAATTCTTCTAATTCCTGTTGAGACTTTTCTGTTTATTTGAGTTTGAGGTTACTGTAGGTGAAAGGTATAGTTCTTCAAGTAATAAATTAAGAATCGGGAAAAACATAATAAAAGGAGGTCGGCTCTCCTTTAAACCGACTTACCCCTTTTTTTTTTAATTAAAATTCTAGTCCCTTCCATTCCCATCCTACTGATTAAAATTTATACATTTACAAGGATATTAATTCATTTATTATTATTATTATTATTATTATTATTATTATTATTATTATTATTATTATTATTATTATTATAATTTCAATAAACAATTATTATCAAATAAATTTCTAATATAATTAAATAATCAATTTAAAATAGAAGATTTACCAGATAAAATAGAGGATGTTACAAATCTCCCCTCCTTTAGGAGATTTCGTCCTCGAAATCTAAACTCGATCAAACAATCCAGGATATCTGGATTTCATAGACTCCTCGGTCTCCCAAGTCAAATTTGAACCTAAACTGTGTCTCCATTTCACTAACACCATAGGAATTTGTTTCTTCCTAAGTTTAATAATCTTTCTATCGAGAATTTCAACCGGTTCTTCAACTAATTTCTGATTCTGATCCACCTGTAAATCTTGTAATGGAAGTATTTGAGATTGATCCTCAACATTACACTTTCTCAAATAACATATATTAAACGTATCATGAATACCAGCAAGCTCTGGAGGAAGATCTAATGAGACTGACTGATCATTAACCACCTGACGAATTCTGAAGGGACCAATATATCTAGGTGCTAACTTTCCTCGTTTTCCGAATCGAATAACACCTTTCCACGGGGAGACTTTCAAATACACCAACTCACCTTCGGTAAAAGTAACCGGTCGCCTACGCGGGTCTGCATACTGTTTCTGTCTATCACGTGCAGCTTTTAACTTTTCTCGAGCGATAGTCACTTTATCAGCTGTGATCTGTACAATGTCTGGGCCTGCAAATTGCTTTTCTCCCGCTTCTAACCAACACGTGGGGGTACGACAACGACGACCATAGAGCATTTCATAAGGAGGCATACCAATACTGGAATGATAGGAATTATTATAAGCAAACTCCACCAAAGGAAGGTGAGAATCCCATGAACCTCCATACTCTAAGACACAAGCTCTGAGCATATCCTCTAACGTCTGAATAGTACGTTCTGACTGACCGTCTGTCTGAGGATGATAAGCCGTACTGAGATTAATACGTGTACCCAACTCTTGTTGTAAACTCTGCCAGAAATGAGAAATAAATCGAGAATCTCTATCTGATACAATCGTTAATGGAATACCATGTCTCGAGACAATTTCATTAACATACAACTGTGCGAGTTTACTGAGAGAAGTAGTCTCACTAGTAGCCAGAAAATGTGCACTCTTGGTCAATCTGTCAACAATGACCCAAATCATGTCATTCCCTCGAGGTGTACGTGGAAGTTTAGTCACAAAATCCATAGTCAAGTGTTCCCATTTCCATTCTGGAATCTCTAACTGTTTCAACAACCCATATGGCTTTTGATGTTCAGCTTTCACTTGAGCACATATATGACAATTACCAACAAACTTTGCAATATCAGTTTTCATTGTGGGCCACCAGTACAAAGGTTTTAAATCATTATACATCCGTGTACTACCAGGGTGGACAGACAAACGAGATTTGTGAGTTTCAGTCAAAAGCATATCTCGAATATTACCAATCAGAGGAATCCAAACTCGAGATTGAAAAGTCTTTAATCCTCTAGAATCGTCAACCAGTAAGTCCTTTCTTTTCAACATAATTTTTGACTTAAGATTACGTTCCAACAAAGCTTATAACTGTGCAGCTTTAATTTGATCCACTAAGTCAGAAGAAATATTAACTTTCAGAAAATAGACTCGGTCAAAAGTACCTTTTCTGCTCAATGCGTCTGCAACTACATTTGCCTTTCCTGGATGGTAACGTATTTCACAATCATAGTCTTTGATTAATTCTAACCATCGCCTTTGACGCATATTCAGTTCTTTCTGTGAAAACACATACTGCAGACTTTTATGATCAGTACAAACAATGCATTTAGTACCATATAAATAATGTCTCCAGATTTTCAAAGCAAACACAACTGCTGCCAATTCTAAATCATGTGTGGGATAATTCTTTTCGTGAGGTTTCAACTGACGCGAAGCATAAGCAATAACTCTGTCCTTTTGCATAAGAACACAACCCAGACCAGAATAAGATGCATCACAATAAACAATAAAGTCATCTGAGCCATCTGGTAAAGCTAACACAGGTGCCTGACATAGTAACTGCTTCAAAGTTTGAAAAGCTATCTCCTGTAATTCATCCCATTGAAATTTAACATCTTTACGTGTCAACTTAGTTAACGGACCAGAAATCTTTGAGAAGTCTTTAATGAATTTCCTATAATATCCAGCTAGCCCAAGAAAACTTTTAATTTCAGAAGGATTCTTTGGAACATCCCAATTCATAACAGCTTCAATTTTAGCAGGATCAACTTTTACCCCATCATTACAGATAATATGACCCAGAAACTGTACCTCCCGAATCCAAAACTCACATTTAGAAAATTTTGCATATAACTGTTTTCTTTTCAAAGTTTCAAGAACTAACCTCAAATGCATGGCATGTTCTGATTCGGACTTAGAATATACAAGAATATCATCGATAAAAACAATAACAAATTTATCGAGAAATGGTCGACATACGCGGTTCATCAGATCCATAAAAACTGCTGGAGCATTAGTCAAACCAAAAGGCATTACCAGGAATTCATAATGACCATACCTAGTACGAAAAGCAGTCTTTGGAATATCCTGTTCATGAACACGAACCTGATGGTAACCCGACCTCAAATCAATTTTAGAATACACAGAAGATCCCTGCAACTGATCAAACAAATCATCTATTCGAGGCAGAGGATATTTATTCTTTACTGTTCTTTTGTTTAACTCCCGATAATCAATGCACATTCTAAATGAACCATCTTTCTTTTTAACAAACAAAACCGGTGCACCCCACGGGGAGGAACTAGGTCTAATAAAACCTCTATCCAATAATTCTTGTATCTGATTCATCATTTCTCGCATCTCAGACGGAGCTAATCTATAAGGAGCTTTAGCTATGGGAGAGGAGCCAGGAATAAGATCAATCTGATATTCAACTTCCCTAACCGGTGGTAAACCGGGCAAATCATCGAGAAACACTTCCGGATATTCAGAGACAACCGGAACATCAGAAACGGACTTTTTTTCTAATTTGGCATTGATGACATAAGCTAGATAAGACTCACAACCTTTAGACATCGACTTCCTAGCTTTCATCAGGGAAATCAGAGGAATACACCCCCTATCCCGTTCTCCTCGAGCCACCACGTATGACTCTTCAGAGATTGGGATTCTAATCAGCTTATGGTGGCAATCTATACTTGCTTTAAACTGACTTAACCAATCACAATTTGCTCCAGAATCAAATAATACCCGAGCCGGTACAGAGTTTATAAGAAAAGTACCAGTTATGACATCATCTGTGTGGACAGCCTCATCGACTGTCATCTGAAAAGCCCTACTCGTCGCTGGCAGAGGATTCTTCCGCTTTTGACCGGAAGATGATGAACTCCCGACCGAACCAGAACTCTGTCTTCCTGCCTCCGGACACTGACCAACTCGATGCCCTTCTTTCTTACAGTTCCAGCACACAAAATTAGGATACCTGCAATTTCTGAGGTCGTGCCCAAGCTCACCACATTTAAGGCATTTATTTGTCTGAGGAGTACATTGACCAGAATGCCTTGACTTACAAGAATTACACCAATTAGAACCTCCAGAGAAACCACTTTTGCTTCCAGATGAACCACTTCTATTATTAAATCTTTGACCCTGACGATTACCCTGCCATCTGGACTTTCCTTTACCCGAAACATCTGTTCTAACTCTTGGAGATGAAGAAGAAGTATTTCTAGCTTGAGATTCTTGAAAACCTCTAATGTCACTATCAACCGATCGTGCAAGAGCAAACGCTTGAGATAAATTACCAGCTAACCTTACGGTAGTACGATAATTATGAGGCAATGTTTCCACAAACTGCTCTATTTTGGTTTTCTTATCTGGAACCCAATGTTGTACAAACCGTAACTTCTCCGAAAACTGTGTGATTAATTCATCGATAGTCATTTTATCGGTTAATTGAAGATTCACAAATTCTCTTCTAATACGTGCCATCTCAAAGTCTGAGCAATATTGGTTACAAACAGCTTGATGAAATTCAGGCCATCGAATAGCTTCTTTCTGCTGTTGAGTCAAATGACCAGTAATCGAGTCCCACCAAACCATGGCTTCATC
This sequence comes from Pseudognaphalium luteoalbum, assembly GCA_963422505.1. Lineage (NCBI taxonomy): Eukaryota > Viridiplantae > Streptophyta > Magnoliopsida > Asterales > Asteraceae > Pseudognaphalium > Pseudognaphalium luteoalbum. Next base: position 4,505,648 of record OY730192.1, read on the forward strand.
TTTTAAACATTGAATAGTGTAAAACACTTTAAATTCTTCTTCACAGCGAGTAACATCAAATTTTCGTTCCATATCTCTTAACCAGTTTAAAGTTACTGATGGATTGGTACTCCCTCTAAACTCTGGTGGTTTACTTGCCATAAACGTTTTAAATGAACACTGTTTATTTGACTGCAAAGGAGGAATATTACCAAACATAGGTATCTGTTGCTGAGAACGCTGCTGAGATGATGCAGTTTCGGCCTGTCTTTTAAATTCTCTGAGATTAATCACCTCATCTTCTAACTGAAGAAGATAATCATCTCGATTCGATTCTTCGTGGGCAAGAAAAGAAGTACCCTCATGATCATGTCTCTCAGTATGAATATCTGAAGGAGGAACATCGATCCGTGAGGCATTGTTAGGGTTGGCGGTCGGTTGCTCGTTATCTGCCATTTCTGTATTCAACACCACAACTTGAAATTTGTTAATCGTTAGCACTTATCTACTAACAGATTCATACACAATGCTAAATCCCATAACCAGGAATGTTTGACATAACAAACTCTAGATTTGGGATCGAACACTTTACAATGCTCAATTCACCCAAATCTATGCTCTGATACCAACTTGAAACACCCCTCATTTAGGAAATTAATATTATATTTATTGCACTCGGAAGCGTAGGAAAATTTAAACATATTTATATACGGTACATTATAATAATGTACATGCACAGTTACATATTCAAAATCTACTAACTTAAAACTGTTTAAAACTACTTATGTCGGGGTATTACATATTACAAAACCAGGTTTATAGGAAAACCATATCAGAGTTTTAATCTGGCAGACATTTCCTGCGAAAGCATCCTTTTCTGACACCCACATATATATCAAAACCTGCAGGAAGTAGGATGAGGGATTAGCACAAAGCTAAGTGAGTGAATTCATTACCCACAATTCAACTTAACGTAACCACCTGTTTACCCCAAACAACCGTAAACATATATTACAACTAGTCAACAATATAGTAATGAGGATCGGTGGCTCTGGGAATACCATAATACCCGGGTGGTTCCCAAGAACACTTATCCAACCATATCCGTTTGGCCACAATGGATGAGACCGATGACTAGTGGTTACTATACTCAGACACAGGTTCTATACACACAACAAATGAAGTAAGACCCTGTGTCATTCACACAACAACCAACTAGCCCAACCAACCAGTTCAACCTGTTGACCTCATTAACAACTGATGCCCGAAGGCCACACATAGCACGTAGATTTATAATCAACTGTAAATATTAAACACAACAACATATCTACGTTTACTTGTTGCAACCAAATAGTTACAACTAAATCAAATGGTGAGTTCCAAATCCACTCACCGATACCTTTGTAGTCTCCTCACTCAGCTTCTATTCACTGAGTCTTTGGTGTATCTTTCGACAGGAACTTGTAGGACAAGTATAAGATGATAACTTATACTCACACAAGTACAATCCTTAATTCTTCTAATTCCTGTTGAGACTTTTCTGTTTATTTGAGTTTGAGGTTACTGTAGGTGAAAGGTATAGTTCTTCAAGTAATAAATTAAGAATCGGGAAAAACATAATAAAAGGAGGTCGGCTCTCCTTTAAACCGACTTACCCCTTCTTTTTTTAATTAAAATTCTAGTCCCTTCCATTCCCATCCTACTGATTAAAATTTATACATTTACAAGGATATTAATTCATTTATTATTATTATTATTATTATTATTATTATTATTATTATTATTATTATTATTATTATTATTATTATTATTATTATTATTATTATTATTATTATTATTATTATTATAATTTCAATAAACAATTATTATCAAATAAATTTCTAATATAATTAAATAATCAATTTAAAATAGAAGATTTACTAGATAAAATAGAGGATGTTACAAATAACCATTAGATGGAGATCAACAATTAAGATCTAACTCTTAATTTATTTTATGACATCATTAATCTCATTATTATATTACTAGAATACTAATTTACCCTTTTTTATTTACAATATATACCCTTTAATATATACAATATAAATCCCCTGTTTTCCCACTAATTGTAGATAATCCTTCAAATATTTTATAATTTATTGTTTCTTTTATAAATCAAACTCTTCCTACAATCTTATTTATTTATTTTTCTCTAAAAAAAATCCAATAAGTTATTTTCAATTCCAAATAATTCATAACTCATTCTATCGCCCAGTGACTTAAATTCTTATACGACCTACTATTTGAATCATTTTATCAATTTCTAATTTACAATTACTAAATCATGGATGTCAACGGGTCGGATCCTGGCAGATTATAGTGTATTTGTACACTTATCGGTTTAGAATATTCATATGTACTAATACCCGATCCAATACCCATTGAGTAACCAACTAATATTACCCATCGGTTTTCATATTTATTCACGGGGTTCGGTTATCCCTATGTATGTAACTTTGATGAAACAAAAATATTTAGTTATTGAAAATACGACGCAAATTTGAACACGGAAAAAAAAACAATACCGAATTATAAGATTTGAAATCTTAAATATAACAATTTAACTTTTAATCAACTAATGCAAACTTTTGGTACATTATATAGTATATAGTATTATTATTATAGAACAATACAAATACAAAAAGGAAGTGGTATCAATAATTAATTAACTAATTTACCATTTTGCCGATAATTTCTCTATATCTCAATTTATATACCTAAAATAATTTATCACTTAATTTTCTAAGGCTGTGTTACGTTGTTCGAGTTAATGGAACATGCATTTGAGTTGTCATGTTTTGTCATCTTTCGTCAAAGTTAAAAAGTCAATGTAATGCATTATAGGTTGTTGATTTAAATTACAAATAGTAACTTGGATGGACGAAAACCACCAATGCACTGCAAAGAGCAACGTTATTTTTAGTACAAATAGTATTACCTTGAACCAGTAAATTTGCTTTTTTTGAAAAACATATCCGTACGATTTTAAATAATATTGTATTATTAAACATCAATACAAATAAAAAAGTGACATCATAAGCAATATTATCCCTATTAATTTATTTATTTATTTGGACTCATCAATATCACAATACAAATGCTTAATTCATTTTTCCATTTAAAATTAAACCAATACAAACCGATGTATCGTACAGCAGCAACAAAACACATATTAAATCCATATAAAACATGTCATAAAGCCAACCCGCAAATTTTGCAGGTCTTAAACTAGTATAATAATATAATAAAACATTTAAAGTAGATATATTTTGAAACAACAAACCCTTGAAATGAATAAAAAGTCATCTTTTTTTTTAACGACCAAACGACCATATTTTTAGAAATCTTCCCTTTTGAAAGCAAAGCATGTGCGAGGCTGTAGTCTTCTATAATTAGTAAAATTTTTGATTCACTTTAATTTTACGAGACTCCAACCTCTCCATGACTTTTCTTTATTGTAAATATATTATTCATAAAATATATAATGATACAAATATTACATATTATTAACTAAAGTATGTTGCGTTTTAGATAAAAGAAAGTTCTTGGTCCAAATTAACATAGTAAGTTTGCATGTTATGGTGAACCTCAAACCTTCCATGTAGTTAGGCGTGATCAAAAAAACCGGGTTGTGTACCCGACCCGGTGACAACCCGGAAAACCGACCCGAATTAGACCCGGGTAGTCAATACCCGGTTCGGTTTTTATGAGTACCCGGCGGGTACCCAACCGGGTACACACCCAGACACTTCAAATCGGGTTGTACCCGGGTTGTACCCGAACCGGTTCCAAAAACCGGTTTAAATACCCGGTTTTTTCACTAGCCGTTGTGTTTGAAGTTTTAGCCATTTTATATCCGTTTTTTTGACTTTTTTTTACCATTTTGCCAACCTAAAACTAGTATAAATAGATACCTTGAGTTTGGGTTAGTTACAACACTCAAACTCACTCATTTTAGTGAAAAAACACTCAAAACGCTTACGATTTACATACGAAACTCTCAAAACATTACCCTCATCCTCTAAAAACGCTCTCAAAATGGCAACTCAAAGTTCTTCAATTAACGATTTTGTTGGTTCGTCAAATGCACCAACTATTGTTCAAGTTTTTCAAACAAAACGTAATCCGGAGATTTGGTGTAACTTTGACAAAATGTTATTGTCGGATGGTTCGACTAAGGCACATTGTAAACGATGTGGGAGTTTTTTAAAAGCCGACTCCAACTCAACGTTGCACAAACATACTTTAAAGTATTGTAGTTCAAACAAAACTAATCCGGAGGAGGGTCAAGCAACCATGTCACGGGATAGAGCCATTTTCACATACCAAGCGGACCGGTGTCGAGAAGCAGTTGCCGGCTTTGTGATTCAAGAAGCTTTGCCGTTCAACCACTTCGACAACCCTCGGTTTACTAAGGTCATTCAAAATACTCTTCAACCCCGATATAATCATGTAAGTCGTCTTACCCTTAGACGTGATGCACTTAAGTTGTGGAAAAATGCTAAAATTCAACTAATAACCGGTTTTGAAAACTTAACTACAAGTGTATCTTTAACAAAGGATGTTTGGTCGGCTCCTCATGGTTTGCCCGGATCGTACCTTTGTGTTACCGCGCATTGGGTTGATCCCGCAAGTTGGCAAATGATGAAACGTACCATTGCTTTTGAAAACTTTGACTATCCTCACACGGGTCAAAGATTATTTTACATGTTACGTGATGTAATGAAAATGTTTAAATTAGAACAAAAGGTTTTTTCTATCTCGTTTGATAACGCGAGTAATAACACAAATGCCGTTCAAAAATTAATACTAAAATACGCACCACCTCTGAAAGGAATTTTCTACCATAGTAGATGTGTTGCACATATTATTAACTTGGTTGTGCAAGACGGATTAGCGGTTCCACAAATAAATGTAGTAAAAGAGGCCTATAAAACTATGTTACAAGATATATTTGGCAAGGGTAAGGCTAGATACAAACATTACATGAGATTGTGTAAGGAAATGGATTCTATTTTTTTAACCCCTAATTGGGATATGCCCGTAAGATGGAATTCGACTTACAATATGTTTGTATGTGGTTTACGCCAACGTGAGACTTTACAAGCTTTTCATCATCAACTTGTCCAAAGGGGTTATGCAAACGAATTTCCAATCGAATATTGGGACATTATTCAAAAGGTAACCGAATTGCTCAAACTTTTTAAAACCGCCACTACTTTGTTATCGGGTGTTTATTATCCCACGATTCATTTAGTACTTAACCAAATTTTTTTAATGTGTTCAAAGCTAAGTGAATACAAATTTGTTGGGAATGCATACGCAATCATGGTCTCTCCCATGAAAGAAAAACTAAGAAAATATTTTAGAGAAATGTCACCGGTAATTAGTTGTGCCGCCGCATTAAACCCATATTTGAACGTCTCCGGGGTGGAATTGCTTATCGATAACATTTGTCAAGATTTGGAATTGAATGACGAGGACCCATTTTTTGCACAAAATACAAAAGACCATTTTAACAAATGTTTTAAAGATTTATTTGGTCATTATTTTCAAAAATATGGTTCAACAAATGCTTGTTCTAGCTCGGCTTCTACAATGTTTGGTTCATCTTCCTCTCGCGATCCAATGATTAACTTATATAATAGTTTAAGGCAAGAAAACCATAAACGGGCAAGGGGTGATGGTAATCAAACGAACACTAGTGAGTATGGGAGATATACCGGAACCGAGTTTTTAAACACTATACAACCCGATGAATTTGCAAAATTTGATATTTTGGCTTGGTGAAAAGGGAGGGAACCTCAATTTCCCGTTCTAACCATCATGGCCCGAGATTTACTAACCGTCCAAGCTTCTACGGTAGCTTCGGAATCCGCTTTTTCACTTAGTGGCAGGGTACTATCCATACGAAGAACAAGACTCACACCGGCCTCATTAGGCGCCTCCAAGGCAGTTTTCTTCAAAACCCATATACCCAAACCTCTCCAAAAACCGTGAGAAACACCACCAAACCCCCAAATCAACTATATTTCAAGCAAAAACTAGTGAATTCAACCCGCATAACACTTCTACAACATGTTTAAGGTATGATTAACAACTTTTTCATTCAATGCTCTTAATTTTCGACTGGGAGGTCAACCAAGGAAAATGAGTATGATGGACCTTGCTGCCTGTCTAGGCATTTATTCTCAAGAACAGCTAGATGCAGATCATTTTGCGGATTACTTGATGGCTAGTGAGATGATCGAGACCGAATTTTATCCCAAGGATGTGTGGCACGAATTTTCAACAAAACCATATGCTAGAGGTGGAAGTTCATACAAAGACATGGATAACATGCAGTTGCGGGTAATCCAACGATGTCTTGCGCACACCATTTCGCATAGAAGGGAGAACACGGAGAGAGTCGGCTTCCAAGACTTATGGTATTTGAGGAAGTTCGTAGCGGAGGAGAATATCAATGTGCCATACGCTGTTGTCTGGTATTTACATCATAATGCCAGCGGGATTAGAGGGTCATCCCCTATCTGTGGGGGACATTTTGTTAATAGGATTGCCAAGTCCTTCAACATCAGTTTTCAGGGTTTAGAGAGAGTGATGGCTAGACCGAAAACTGTAGGGTTAGTTCAGTTTCAGGGGGCACAGGCTATTTCAGTTGTCAATAATAATTACGTGCCCTATCAGGAACCATTAGAGGAACAATTGGCTCAACAACCCAGAAGAAGAAGACATCGGCAAGTGGAACAGGGCCATCAAGAGGAAGAAGCTGCATACGAGCAGCCGGAGCAGGGAGGTTACCAGCAACAGGGCGCAGCACTACCATCCATGCTAGATCTTATGCAGGGTATTCAGGGCATTCAGGTTAGCCATAATGATTTTTCACAGGAAACCAGGTATGAGTTTGCAGCACAGCGCTACCATAACGCTTGGTCGGCACACAACACCCAAAGACTTTCTGAAGTGGTGCCCAACTACCGGCCTACAGCCTACAACTACCCACCCATGTGGGGTCAGCCTAGAGCAAGCTATCCACCACCGGTTTATGACGAGAGTGCCGCCTTGGCAGAGCTGCAGGAAGAGTATCGAAGGCAGCAGGAGAGAGAGCAAGAGGAGCGTGGATTCCCCTATGACTATTCCCCATTTTGAGTGCTTGCGTGCCTCATGTGATTTAGACACTTTTAATGATAACGGTTTATCAAACTACTTTTAATTTTATGTTTGCATACTTCGAAATACTTGATTAGGGATGACATTTGAGTACTTTTTTGTACAACGACATCCCAAAACACTTGGATTTAGGTAAATGTTGGTGTGAATGGTAAAAAGGTGGATCATAGAAACAAGCAGGGGTACCCGGCTGGTACCATGGATACCCGGCGGGTACTCACTGGGAAGGCGTGAGTACCCAGCTGGAACAACGATTACCCGGCGGGTAAAGAGTACCCGGTTTGGAACCGGGTATTGGACCCGAACCGGTTCCTACCCGGTACTAACCGGGTACTATAGGGTTGAGTTTTCCCCCACCCAAAACCAGGTCGGGTCCGGGTCGGGTTCTACTGGAACCGGTTCGTTGACCGTTGACCAATACCCGGTTTGGGTATTCGGGTCGGGTCGGGTAGGGTAAGACCCGGGTTTTGTTCATGCCTACATGTAGTCTTAATCAAATATGTTTCTCATGGCTCTCCACATGAACCCCTAAGGGCTAATGCAGAAGTTACCAATCGACCTTAAATGGTGGTTTTCAGTGTCAGAAACCGACTTGTGATGGTTATTGCACGTGGAAATTGAAATGCAGCAGGGAGAACTGCAAACGTTGGTCCAAAATGGCGATTAATAGACAAATATGAACCCTAGTCAATCGATATGTATCACTAGATTAACAAATGATCAGCTCAATGTAAACATTGCTAAAATCTGAGGTTCAAATAACTCTATCAAGATTAGTTAAAATAAATAAAAAGTCCCAACATTCAACCAACGTAACCAAACGGTATTACAATTTAGAAACATAAGTAGACACATCATATACTGAAAAATTGTTCAGAGTACACAAAAATCAGAAGTTACTTTTATGGTCAATTCGATTAAGAAAATAATCAAACCACCATTAAAACCAGATCAATATACAAGTTGGGCAACTCTCATTGAGAAAATAATTACGTTCCGTTAGAATTTGCTCAGCAAACCCATCATCCTTCATTAGTCCAATATCTATAGATCCCTGCAACAAATGATTATTACCAAAAAAATATCTTATCATCAAAACAAAAGATTGTCACTAGAATATACGCAGTATATAGAACAACACAACATATATATCATCAAATCATCACCACCCATTTAAAACAAAATACCATACAGAGTAGCCTAAGGGGTCGAGATGAGATATACATGATGGCTCTAGGGTGTTGGGACAATTTTAGTCGAGGAATGAACGTGAAGGAGAATTTTATCCTTGGACGTTCTTATCCAACCCCTGATTGCTTCATATCTGTAAGACAGTGTGTTAAATATCAACATGCATTAATCTACAATGGGTGAAAGGAGTCCGTATAAGGAGGTGAGTTGTTGACAACAATATTACCGTCACACATTAGGAAATAAATCTATCAAAAACATAAATTTGGTGCAATGAATTTTGTTAGCATATAAATTAACTCTAACAGTAAACATAAAGAGAATTGGGCAAAATTACCAAAAGACTAGAATTTTCATATGCAAATCAATTTTGTAAGTACACAACAAATCAAAGTGTAAACACAAAGGTATCACAATAGCCCTGTTTCATCTTAATCTTAATTAGGGGGTGTTTAGATTAGCTTATGCTTAGGATTAACCATAATTAACTGCTTGAGTGGTATAAAATCCATTCACAACAGTAGACACATACATTCTAGGGCTATATTCGTATTTACAATGCAGAGGTGTATTTTTGTGAACAATATAAACTGGAGACTAATAGAAGAGACTAAACCTGTAGATGGTTGATGAAGAAGAAGCCCGAATGGTGAACCAGAGTTAAAGGGGACGGTGTGTGTAGTAGGTTAAAGGGGAAAAGATGAACACTATTTAAAGTTTTAAGCATCTGCCTGATGTGCCTTCAGTTGTTCTTGAAGATTGACATGATGGCTTCTCCTTTTTCAACAATTTTGTCGTATCCAAGTGTGAATTAGGAATGGGATTCTGCTGACCCTCAAACCTTCCTTGTGATCTTCAATAAATACGTTTCTCGTGGCTGTCAACATATGAATTCCGAAGGCAGAAGTTACCAATCGACCTCGAATGGTGGTTTTCAGGGAGGTTGTGATGGCCAATGTACGTAGGAAGTGAAATGCAGTAGGGAGAGCTGCAAATGTGGTTAAAATTATGGCAAACAAATCGACATATATGAACCCTTGACAATCGATATATATCACTAGAATAACATATCATCAGCTCCATGTGCATTGTTAAAAACCGAGTTCAAATGACTTTACATATTACAAAAGCTCAGCATTAAACCCATATCACCAAAGAAACATGGTGGTATTAAAAACACAACTACAGGCATGAGAACAAGATAAGAGAAGAACTTACTCTTATCCTCAAATTGATGAAAAAAAACAGGATAATCAACCACTGATACACGAGCAAGATTGAAGTTGAGTGAATCTGATTAAGAGGATAGTTATGTGTTGTAGTCTGTTATATACCTCCAGAAACCTTTAAACGGTAATTTTATTCAAACGTCTCCTGATGAACACATAAGTGACTGTTACATATTGTTTCAACAATCACAGCAGCCCATCATCCTTCATTAGTTCGATATCTACAGACCCTGCAAGCAATAAATATTATTATAAGTTATATATATCTTATATAATCAAAAGATAATGGGTCACTAGAATGAATATATATAGAACATATTATACATTTTCCATCTCATCATCCATTGAAAACAAGATACAATTTATAGTAGTCTAAGGGGAATGAGATAAACATGTTGGCTCCATCCATCTTTCCAGACATGTTTGTTCACTGTTACTTGCAAGCTGCTCACATTGTTTTTGCTATCTAAGTGAACTCTTGTACTGCATTGAATGCTATTAAGATTGGTTGTCAAGTTCATACCCAGTTCATGTAGTTATGTTCTGGTCTGATGATGTTAAATCGTCATTGATTGACACGTGCTCAAAATGTGGGTTGACGGATTTTGCACATGTAGTTGTCGAGACAAATATAATTAAAAAATGTGAATTCACAAACTGCTTCTTCCCTTTCCTGAGCCCGAATCTCCGCCTGTCTTTCCCTGTCTTCTGCACGTTTTTCTCTTTCCTGAGCACCTATCTCGGCCTCTCTTTCTTGAACCCGTTTCTCTCTTTCTTTAGCCCGTTCTACTCTTTCTTGATCCCGGATCTCTGCGTGTCTTTCCCTTTCTTCAACACATTTTTCTCTTTCTTCAGCACCTCGTGCCTGTCTCACTCTTCATCCGTTTTTTGTCTTTCCTCGAACCGTTTTTCTCATCCAGAGTTGGAATTATCAGCACCAGAAGCTATAAACTTCTCAACCAGTGAATCCAAACGATCGATTTGTTTTAATTAATGACTTAACTAAACAGAAAATTACCAATATCATTCCATTAAACGTTTGATGGTGATTGTCGTACCTCAACAAGCCAGTCAATAGGATTGGACGCATGCCCGGGTTAACGTTTTTCTGCACAATCTCCATGAAATCGATTGAAGGCTATTTCTTCGCCTGAAATTACCAACAAATATAGTAAATAAACCTATTAACAGTAAATATTGTTCAGATACTAACTGAATTATCTATAAGAGAGGTATTAGATCCCCCTGCATCAGATTCATATCATTTAAGTGCTGGAAGGAGTAACTTAACCCAATGCCATAGCTCCGAGAAAACTTGCAACACTAAGAGCAAAAGCTGCAAAATTATTCACTCCCTGCTTATCAAGGAATTTTTGAGCTGCAGGGCATAGATATCTTTTGAAGGTCAAGCCAGCAGCGACACCAAACATATGGTGTAATGTCAGCATTCAACGTAGATATACATTACTCCAAAAGCAATATTTAATTCCTAGTTGTTGTTTTTTTTTTTATTATTATTGAAGGAATGAGTGACGTCAACCAATTGAATAGCTTCAAGAATACTTGCTGCACAAAGAGCGAGATTCTTCAATGCCTGCATATTGCCATACTACATCTATCTATCGTATATCATGGTCACAGATAAAACACTGATAACCTAGAACAGCAAGAATTGTTGTCGTCGAACAAATCTGTCTTTTTGTGGCAATTAAACAAGCGGGAACCTTTCCTGAAAAGCCCTTTTAAAAGTTGTCTTTCTTTGATTTCATTCAAACCGTCAAGTACTTGTAAACCCTACTAAACGAAATTTGAACATTCATAACATTTACCTATTACTCTTTAAAACGATATATTTATTAAAAGTTACATGACATATTAGCCAGGTACACAATGAAAACTCAGCACAAGACTTCAGAGCAGGCTAAAGTTTTTGTCACTGGAACCAATATTTTCAAGTAAGTGACTACCATCCTGCAGTATAATGAGTAATGTCATGCAAGTTCACACTAACATCCAAAACAAGAAGATGACTAAAGCCTCAAAAAGCTATGAATCATCTTTTCTGTTTCACTAAACAATCCCACTATAAAAACTTGGATATTAACATATAAAGAGAATCAAACATTGCATATCTATAACTTTTTGTACCTGTGATATGATCATTTTCCCTAATTTCATCGAATTCCCAATGGCTGTGATTGACCAATATAAACCGCCAAAAAGAGTATATATTCCTGGTACTAGAATAAGGAAACCTTTCTTATCGATATTATTTTTGTTAAATAAACCACATTATCACTCTACTCTCATGGATTCACTTCCTACTTGCTCTTTACAAGTTTATACCACTCGCAACGGGTGCCCCCTTGCCTTCATCTACATGGACCAAAATCAGTCATCCCCGAGACTTCATCAGATCCTTCGTCACTGCACCAAATATACAACTATTATCATTTAATATAGGCAAGTTGGTGGATAAGGTAACGGGTCAGGAAATTCGCGGATTTTATTGAGAAACGTTGTACACCGATTTATATGATGATAATTATTGGTAAGGCTACATGGAGCTGCATAGCAACGCCGTTGTTTTATCCTCTATTTACTGCTAGCCTTCATGGACCTAAGTGAGGATTTTGTGGTATAACTGACCTTTATATTCGGATTGACCAATGGGTATGTGACATGTGACATCATGATTCTTGCTCCTAAATCAGTGCCACATTTGGATGCAGAAACGGCAGGCAGTTGTGACGGCTTTGTTCTTTGGGATCTGGCTCAATACTTGGTTGGTGTTAAAACGTTTAGTTTCCTATATGTAATCATTATATTCAATCCTTTCAGTTAGTATCTTGATCTTTAAGTCTGTTTCAACCTGGTATAATCAACAACAAAATAGGAAATCAGCAACTTAAACCACAAACTTAAAGTTAAAGGGATCAAGGCCACTCTTTTTTGAATCTATTGGTTGTTTGGCACTTTGGCATAGTCTACATGGTATTATAAAAATACTAGTTGTGGCTATTGTCATTTCTTTTTAATTTACTATAACTAGCCTATTGATGTACTTTCAGTACATAAAGGTCATATGCATGGAAGTTGTATCTATTACCTGAACCCAAAATGTATAATTAACCAATAACAAAGCAACCATACTGGCTGCACCAAAAACTCACCCCTAAAATAGGAACACCTTTCGGTAGTAACAACTAACAAATTAGATTAATCTTTAGGACGCAATGCGTATCATTAATTATTGTAGATATAATGACATACAAAATAGGTCATTTCATGTTAAGTAACTCTTTTTTATCAGGATCAGGAGCTATAAACTTCTCAACCAGTGAGTCCAAATAATTGATTTTGTTTGGGAAATGACTGAACTAAAGAAATATATAACACAGTTACAAGAAATTGCCAATAAATATTGGAAGGATGAAAAAAATACATAACGGAAGGATGAAAAAAATGCACCTCAGTGGCACACAACTGTGGATCCACTAAATCAACACCAAGATCAAAAATCTTTTTACCAGACCCATTATACATAAGTACCGTGCTTGCACACATTTCCTACAAACATCATATTTGAGTAAAATTGTCAAATTACCAAAAAACTAAAACATCCCACATATTACAAAGTAATAGAAATCAAAATCAGTACCAGTTGTATCCATATGATCAGAGATATTCAGTTTGCTAAATGTTTTCCTCTTGATAGATTCTTTTGCCCCAATGTCGTTGTCGATCTATTCAAATAAGGTTAGGAATTAAGCACAAATATGTAACCTATGGATCCATACACATGCATGTACAGTGTTAGGGATGTGTTGTTAGGGACTGTCTGATGATCTTTCGCAGCAGAAATAGAAGAGAATAAGTTAGCAAGTGACTAGAAATCTTTGCTTCATGGCCAAGAAGAATGAACAGACAAAAAAAGATGAAAAATGTGATGTATATAAAAGAAAACTTCACGGATAATGGTCTTTCTATACTGAAGCAAATCATGCTTTCCATTACCATTGAAGTTAAAACACTCAATAATCTGTATATCTTTCAGTGAGATTGCAGGATATACAGTTCATACCTTGCTGCCAACTCGTGATATGTTTAGAAGAAATGGCAACCACTTAGGCTTTGGATTATTTTTCAGAACCTCTGTTCTGCAAATTGGATAGTTTCCTCACTCTCCACAAATATTGCACAATTACTATAAAATTGCATTGCTCCGAGAATAGTTGATGTCGACCAAGTGCATTGCTCCGAGAATACTTGCAGCACGAGGATCAAAATTCTACAATCCATGCATACCATGTTTACATTGCCATATTAGTATATTACAGCTATCTACCGTATATAGAGGTCACAGACACAACTTTGATATCGTGTCATACCAAGCCTTGAACATCAAAAATTGTTGTGGTTAAACAAATCTGTCTTTTTGCAGCCATTGAACAACCGGGAAACTTTCACTAAAGCCCTTTCAAATCTGATTTCTCAAACCATCAAGTACTTCTTAGCCTAATAAACAAAATTTAAAGATTTATAACATTTACATATTTCTCTTACAAATATAAACAATATACTTCGTATTGTATAAGTTACCTGACATTTTTAGTCAGGTACACAATGGAGACTCAGCACATGACATCAGTACACGCTGGAATTTTGGTCACTGGAACCAAAGCTTATCAAAGTAAGTGACCACCATCCTGCAGTATAATGAATGATGTAAGAATGTTATGCAAGGTCACATTTACATCCAAAACAATAAGATGACTACAGCCTCAAGTAGCTAAGAGTCATCTTTTCTGGTTCACTAAACATCCCACCAAATGATATTTGGATATTAATATACAAAGTTAATCAAACACTGCAGATCCGTAACTTTCTTTTAGATTGCAGAAAAAATGGTTTCCACCCACGGTTTAAACTGTTTTTCAGAACCATTATTCTGCAAATTGGAAATTTGCCCTACTGTTCACAAAATTTAATACTATTAGAAAGGGGTCATGTGAGTGTCAAAATAAAATGAATCAATGTATTGTGATAATTCTAGAACTTTATAATTCCAGAACAGTTCATTATCCAAATCTGAGATCTTACATGTTAACCCCACTTAGTTTAATAGAAAAGTTCTACTTCTGCATTAACAGTAAGCCAAGTATTCTTGAATAAGTTGGATATGCAGATTCCACGACAGCCGCAAGATTTGTGATCCACGAGCGCCTTGGATCAGTAACTATCTACAATCATCAACACATTAAACAGCAGATTTGGGTAGATATATAGAAAATCAAGGCTAATGAATAACAAGAATTCAATAACCAACTCAAAATATGAAAGCTTAAGATACAAAAAGAACTACAATTTATATAATTTTCAAAATCAACACAAATGTACTATGATACCTCATACATGCTTTGTATGTAGTTACAGATTAATATGTGATAACTCAAAAATGTACATAATGAAGATACTCTAGCCAATTCCGGACGAGTCTTCTTGAGGTGTTTGGGGACAAGTACTCAAGACCATCTGACACTATGACAGCAGAAAAATATTTTGAGTTATAAGATAGAGGATACTCAATATCAGAAACACGAACAATGCCTTTGCATATAAGGTTCTGGCAGTTGGCATCACTATCATCCAAATCATATGGCTCCAGACCCCATGCCTCCATAACCACAGGACTCGAGTCCTACATGCAGAACTTCATTCATATCACCATACACCTTCTTAAGTACGGTACTGCTTAATAAATCCCTGCTGAGCATGAAACACCACCACCTGCATATACAGATGAACAATAATTAATGAGATAAGGTGTTCTTCTATGACGAATTGCTTTTATATGAGGTGCTGCTATACATAAATAGATAAAAAAGATAGTCGACGTAGCTGGTCAGTCTATCATTACTAAGCTCCAATCTGCCAATAGTAAACATAAGGCTAAATGGTCGGATGCATTATATATTACCACAATTCAGAAGAAAATTGTTTTTTTTTTATCAACAGATTGTCAATATAGCTTATATGTAATTAACTATTGATTTACCTTCAAGCCTATCTCCACTGGTTCCACCTGTCACACATATAGTCTAAGTTTTTGAAAGATTCCAATCTCTCAATATCATAAACAAAAAAAAACACCTTAATTTAGAAGAAATTCGAAAAATCAACACAAAAAACCCTAATTTAAAGAATTTCGGAAAAATCATGAAAGAAAACCCTTAATTTTGAAAATTTAACAAAATCAGAAGAAGAAACCCTAATTTCGGAGAATTTAAAAAAATCAGATGAAAAAACCCTAATTTCGAAAAAATAAACAAAATCAACTGCAAAGAACCCTAAATTTTAAGAATATAATTAAATCAACATATATAACCTTAATTTGTTTGGTTAATTTGAAAAAGTTGGAAAAAAAAAAAACCTAATTTAACAACTCAACAGAAAAACCCCCATTTATAAGATTTTAACGAAATCAAAAGACAAACCCTAACTTTTTAAAATTTGACAAAAAGGAAAAGAAAATAATTCGATTTTAAAAGAATTAAGAGATTAAAGGCCAATAGGAATGAAAGAAAAACTCACAGACATTCAGAAGAAGTCATGTGAGTGATGAGAAGCTGCCATACAGAACGAGTGCATAATGCCTAATGCGTGTATTTATAGGTTTCCATTGCGTAAATTTTACGCGGGTCAAAGACAAAGTCAGAGAGGTGAGTATTTTCCCGTTTTCATTTTATTAGCTGGTAACCGGGCATCTGTTTAAAAAGGTGATTGAGTGTTAATATATAGATTTGAATGACATATAGATTAGATTTGAATGATACGTCTTATATCGAACAAAATAACAGTGATAGTAGTAATAATATGAATGAATATGATGAATAACATTAAAAATATAAAAAAAAATCACCATTAATAAACATAAAGTTTTGTATTGTGAATAAGTTTTGGAAGTTGTGTATTGTGCATAATTAGTGTTTTAAGTATTTAAGAGAGAGTGTTTGATCTGTTTTGTAAGGTAAATATTGAATTATAAAGGGTAAATTGTAAATATCATGGTTGAAAATTGAATTGTGCATGAGATTGAGAAAACCGTTTGTAAACCGTAAGAGTGTATTATGTTGGTTATTTTGTTATAAGTTAAAAAATTTAAAGTAAAAGTCAAACTCTTATTCTTAGCCCTAAGGGTTATATATAGTAAACTAGACATCAAACCTGTGTATACACACGGGTCGTTGAATGTGAATTTGATTTTTAATAATTACGCGATTTATGTATACGATAAAATTCTATTTCGTAAAAGTTAAAAAAGATATGCAATGAAGTTCAAAAGTCCTTAGACGAAAGTAGTATAATAGATTGATTGCGTATACTAATTAATAATCGTAATAACATATAAAGAATTAAGATTAAGATTACGAATGTATTTATTTATTACCTTACTTATTAAAAGTTAAAATCCTCCTTACGCAAGTCTCCTAATGAAATTAGAAACCTAAAGTAATAATAAATAGATTATAACCCGCAAGTTTTGTGGACTACTTTATAATTTTGATACAAATGTTTATATTATAATTTATTTTAGTGAGTAACGTTTAAGTTGATTTATTTTTGTTGATGACACTACAAAAATGTTTTGAATTGACATAAATATTTTATCTATTAATAGTAGTTTGAAAATACATTATTAAAAACGATTTATAACATTGAAAATATTAATTAAAAAACTAAACAACAAAAGTCAACACATAAAGATAAATGTTAATTAACATGATCAACTTAATGTGAAACGTTCAAACAATCAAAATATATAAACTATAAAGTTTACAAATCATCATCATCATCTTCAATAATAATAAGTGTTTCATATTGACTGTCATAGTATCTAACTATCATACAAAACCAATGCATACAATTACACGTACATATGATATGACAATTTAAAAAACTTACTAAGTAAATCATATTCAATTAACCGACAAGTATATGATGATCAAGGAATTTGGTGCTATCAAAGTACTCAAAACCATTTGTTATTCTTTCAGTCCAACCATAATAGTGGAAACATACATTAATCATCATAGTAGTTGGAACCAAATTCGTTGTTAAAAATATTACTAGTTAATGATTAAGAAGAAAAAATACATCCATGTTTTTAAATATGCAATATAAAAAAGTGTATATCTTACACAATAACCATGTGAATGATCATCAACAACTATTTTCCTTCAATACCATAAAGCATTAAACGTTTTAGATAGTGTAATGCATATATTCTGACATGTTAGTGATATATTAATGGTTCCCCTATATTTGCTAAACAACTATCACAATCATCTACAACTACACCATGCGAATATTTTTAAAAAATAAAAATATATATATAATTAAACCTCACCAAATAGAAATAAACAAATAATAAGATGTTCGCGGTAATAATAATCACGGTATACTATTCTATAACTTCCTTCGTCAATCTTATTAATGGATCAAAATGTGAGTATCAATATGATTTGTCGAAGACCAAATAACTCGTTTTAAGTTCAAGTGTGCATAATATCGTTCAAATTGAAAGCATACAATTACTTAGAATCAAGTTGGATTATATCTATTCAAATTTAAAAAATTTAGCTAGAAGGGCGATGCAAATTATAAATTTTTTTGATTTGTTGAAAATACCAAGTTACCTGTATGCAGTTTAAGTGTGTACAATACCGTTAAAAATGAAAACATATAATAGAATGAGATGACACTTTCAACCCATTTAATTACGAACTAATCAAGTTGGATTACGTTTATACGAATTTAAAAATATCAGTTGAAAAGGCGACGCGTCGCCAAATTATTTATTAAACCCACAATATCCTAAACCGTTATTTTTTTATAATTATATAAAAAATTTATATTTTGTTATGCTAAATTATGTGTAGATTTATGCACATAAACGTAAATCAAATATTTTAACGGGTTTTGTAAATTACTAACTCATGTAAGAACCCTAAACCATAAACCCTTGATTATACCCTAAACTGTATATCATATTAAACCCTAAACCCTGTGAAAACATAAAAGCCTACTAAACACTAAACCCTATATAATAACTGTAACCCTAAATCAAATATACAACCAAACAACAATACATGAGTTAATAATTTGTAAAACCACAAAAAATGAAGGAAAAAAACTCGTCAAAATTATACCTTGTGAGATCTTTAATTGAAGAGGAGAAAACACTAAATTTTATGACGTAATTTTCATAATTTTTTGATTTGTCGTTTGTGAGATAATTATTTTGCAAAAAATTAAAATAAAATAAAAAATCAATATTCAATATTTCCATTAATATATCACCAATCAATAAATTGCATACCAAACTAATCTTTTAAAAGTCAATATAGGGTCATTATAGTATTTTTGTCATATTCTCCGAACTAATTAGGTAATTATGTTTTTAAAGGCTGATCAATGGTTCACATTCAATTTAATATATTATTTAAAGGTTGAGATTAACTTAAACTACCTAATTTACACTATATTATAATATACAGTGTAGAAGTGTAGATTATAAATATAAATATATAAATATATATTTCAATACAAAATATATATTTATGAAATCATTTCATCCTAAATTTTAGTTAGTTGAACAAATTTAAAAACTTAACTGTTTAATTAGCTTTTTAGTTAGCTTTTTAAGATAAGATTCCTAAATTTAAATTAAAAGTATGACACCAAAATTTGACCGCGTTTGACCAACGCAATGCAAACGTTTGAAATTACTCCGTATTACACCGACATTTGACTGCGTTTGACTAAAGCTATGCAAACCTATATATAAACACCATATCCAGTTGCTAGGGTTTCAAAATCCCTCGATCCACCGTCACCGACTCGCCGTTCACCCATTCCGATCATCTCATCCGTCACAGGTATACTCTGCCATTTAATTTTAGTTTTCAGAACATTACATGAGTTGCAAAGTATTAATCCCGAATAAAGCTTTTAAAATCCGGATACAATATTTTCATCAAATGTCACGTAAATATTTGCAGAAACTTAAAAATTTGGGTTTCTTTATCTTCTTCCATCTCTGGTTAATTTTGTATAAAACGATTATGTGAATAAAGGTGCTTTCGCATATTTTGAAATACTGGTTTGTGTTGGGTTTTTGCTTAATTCCGTAGAAATTTATTCTGCAAACAGGGCCATTCGCAGAATTATTAGGTTTTGCAAAAATTTGATGTTTTTAACTGGTAATCTTAGCAGAAAGATCGCAGAATGGTTTGCAGAAAACATGAAATATAATTTCAAACAATGATTTGCGAAACCTAGGGGTGTTAAGTAAATTTCTTTTTTTATTTATTTTTGCTTCCTTTCCTCTTTTACTTTCAGTTACAGTTTTGTGTTGTCACTACATTTGATAATTGCCACCTGCAGTCCTTTTTTTTTATATATATTTTAAATATTCAATCTATGATTATTTTCATGTTTTCAAATGTTTTATTTATATATTCCATTGCTATTCTGTTTTTTAATAATGATGTTTTGCTTAAATTACAGAAGCTAGAATCACTTTATTTGAAAACCTAAGCATCCGTATAAACCTTCCTGTACTTTGAGTACATCAAGGTTGATCAGGTGTTTTAGACTTTCTAAAGCACCTGGGATTCCTTTCTTGACATACTAATTTGGTTCTTTATCAAGTTACCAGAATTTCTGTTTAACTTGTTGCGGTACTTCCCTCTTGTGCTTTTTTTGTTTATTTATTGGTTTTGTTATCGTTTTCTGATGCTATTAATTTTCTTTACCTAAATTCAAGAAGTTACAGTTCTTTTACTTGAAAACCTAAGCATCCATTTTAACCTTTGCATACTTTGAGGCTTGTATGTTAAGGTTGATTAGGTGTTATAGGCCTTTCAAAGTACCAGGATTGTGCTCTTGACATAGGTACTAATTTGACTTTTCATGTAACTTTCTAGTAATTTGCAGGTGAACTTATTTTGTTACTTTGATGTTTTACTTATATACTTGTTCTTTTTCTGTTACTATTTTAGCTTCTAGTACTAATTTTTTTTACCTAAAGTTGACTATTTAGAACCCTTTTACTTGAAACCTATGCATCTGTTTAACCTTCTCGTACTTTGAGGCTTGTACGTTAAGGTAGATTAGGTGTTACAGGCTTGTCAATGTACCAGGATTCAGCTCTTGACAGAGGTACTAATATGGTGTTTATTCAAGTTACTAGAGTTTTTAATTAACTTATTTTTGTTATTTTAATGTTATACTTATATACTTTGCTCTTTTTTGTTGCTTTAGTTTCCAATACTATTTTTTTTTTTACTGAAAGTTGAGAAGTCGAAATCCCTTACTTGATCACCTAAGCATCCATTAAAACCTTTGCATACTTTGAGGCTTGTATGTTAAGGTTGATTTGGTGTTATAGGCTTGTCAAAGTACCAAGTTTCTGCTTTTAACATAGGTACTAATTTGGCTTTTTATTCAACTTTCTATAAATTTGTTTATGAACTTATTTTGTTATTTGATGTTTTACTTATATAAATTTGATCTTTTTTTGTTAGTTTACCTAAAGTTGAGAAGTTAGAACCCTTTTACTAGAAAAACCTAAGCATCTGTTTAACCTTCTCGTACTTTGAGGCTTGTACGATAAGATTGATTCGGTGTTATAGGCTTGTCAATGTACCAGGATTCTGCTCTTGACAATTACTAATTTGGTGTTTATTCAAGTTACTAGAGTTTTCAGTTAACTGATTTTTGTTATTTTAATGTTTTACTTATATACTTTGCTCTTTTTTGTTGCTTTAGTTTCTTATTAATTTTTTTACCAAAAGTTGAGAAGTTGAAATCCCTTACTTGATCACCTAAGCATCCATTTCAACTTTTGCATACTTTGAGGCTTGTATGTTAAGGTTGATTAGATGTTATAGGCTTGTCAAAGTACCAGGATTCCCCTCTTGACATAGGTACTAATTTGGCTTTTTATACAACTTACTAGAATTTTGTTTGTGAACATATGTTGTTATTTTATGTTTTACTTATATACTTTGTTCTATTTCTGTTACTACTTTAGCTTCTATTACTAATTTATTACCTAAAGTTGAGAAGTTGGAACCCTTTTACGTGAAAACCTAAGCATCCGTTTAACCTTCTCGTACTTTGAGGCTTGTATGTTAAGGTTGATCAGGTGTTATAGGCTTGCCAATGTATCATGATTCAGCTATTGACGGAGGTACTAATTTGGTTTTTAGTTACTAGAGTTTTCAGTTAACTGATTTTTGCTATTTTAATGTTTTACTTATTTACCTTGCTCTTTTTTTTTTTGCTTTCTTAGATTCTAATACTATTTTTATAACCGAAAGTTGAAATCTCTTACTTGATCTCCTATGCATCTATTTTAACCTTCTAAAAAATGAGGCTTGTATGCTGTGGTTGATGAGGCGTTATAGGTTGTTACTGTTGTGGGATTTCTTTCTTGACACTGGATATCCATTTCTATTCTATTCTTATTGTTTCTAAACTTTTCTTTTCATTTACTTTTGGAATTTTTTCAAGCTTTTCAATTCTGTTTCATATTGGTTTTCTTACAATTGTGATTTTATTCAAGTCACTAGTGTTTTGGTTAGTTTATCGTGCTTTTAATTTATATTTTTGCCTTTTTGTTTCTAATTCATTTAATACTAATGTATTTTACCTATATTCAATAAGAAGTTATTCCTTTACTTGAATACCTGAGCACTCATCATTGCCTTCTTGCACTTTGAGGTTTATTAGCTATCATCTGCTTTTTTACTCATTTTTATTTAGTTACTGTCCGACAATGTTTGGGTATAGTTTTTTGGTATCTTCAAAGGATCTGTAGGGGTTATGTTTTCAGAAAGAATCCTGAAAGAAGTTACATGTATGGTGTTTGTTAATAGGTTATGTTCTGATACACTTAGTCGTCTTTCTCATTTTGTTTTGCCCATCTTGGTTTTTCTTGTAAGGATCAATTACGATTATGCGCTTGTGGTCGGTTGGCTTCTATCTGCTCAAATTTCTTATGTAGCTCATCCATTTGCTAGTCAATTTTGATTTTTTGTGACAGATACGTTACATCTGTTAAGATGAATACAGGGACCCCCTGAAGCGTGTGAATTTTATGCTCTCTATTCAACATTCATGTTTTCTAAGGTGAGGTAATGATTCAATTGTTTTCTGTTTAGTTTATTATTGCTGTGTTGCATCTATTTTATGTCATCTGTTTTATGTACAACATATTAAAGGAGGCTTTATGACAATTTACTTGTGTTACGAACTTCATGATTGTGACTTTTTGTGGTTTTTAATATCACAAAGAGATTTGTGCTTGCTGTCTTGGTAATGAGTGGCGTGGTATTGTGTATTTTTTAGTTAAGCATCACTTGCTGTTTGCTAGATAGGAGTCTGGTGTAATATATGATCACATCACAACTTTACAATGTAGCAGATTAAGTTTATTATATGGTTAGTTAAATGCTCTCATGTGTAATTTCATACTATCAAATACTTGTCTGTAGCTATTTAGGCGGATATACAAGTCTAACAACCCAAGTTAGAGGAGTTATATACTATTATTGTCAGTCGCACTGAAAGAGGAAAGCATTTTAGTCGCACCTGAAAATTTGAAGGAAATTGTTGGATTTGAAATTTTAAACAGGAAGATTAAGTTATCAAAAATAATGGTGGGTTATCTTGTCACCTGACTTGTTTCTAGTGCCTTCAGCCTATCTTTGAGTTGCTGGTTTTATGTTTCATGGTGGTGGTTCTTTCTGAGACCTAGTTCAATATTAAAAAAGTTGTATTCTTGTTTGTTGCAGCTTGGTCTAGTTAGTGGAACCATATGGTCAAAGTTTTTTCGATTGATGCTTAATTTTTATTTCTTATGAAGTTGCGGTATTTTATGTTCTTAATCTATGGTTACTTAGTTTCAGGCTCTACAGAATCACCGAACTGCTGATTACCCTTGCTTCAAGGTTGTAATTGTTAGCGATTATAGAACAGGTTCTATCGTGTATCTGTCATTCAAATACTTGCTATCGATCTTTTTATTTCACAATCAATTATATATACTTTTTATATCTGGATTATTGCCAAGGGTTCGTCGGGTTGATGTTAATAGACTTATTGCTGAAAATGTGGCTACTATAAATTGTAGTGCCATAAATAGGAAAATACTGAATGCAGTGATTATTTGTGTTTATAAAGGTTACATGAACTGTCGGTAATGTCGATTCCTCAGAGAGAAACAAAATCAAGTCTAGTTCCCTATTTCTGGATTTTTTGTAAACTTTTTTTCGACATAAAAAGGAAATGTGCAGTAAGGTACTAACCCTTCAGTACTTGTTTCATTGAACCTACTTTATGCTTGCTTCGATAGCAGGCCGCATAAATTTAAATCACAAACAAGAATAGGAGATGAAGTCTGTCAACTTATACATAAATTGAAAAGAATTTACAATTTTTGTTAGTTATAAAGTAGCGCTTCAATTGAAGACAAAGACAAAGTATGAGGCATTAAGTGGAAATAAGCTCAAAGTTTGTTACTCTTACTGGTACAAACAGCCCTTACTATTCTATAGAGGTGGCAATTTTAGACCCATTGGTTAATTTTGGGTCAATTTGGTTAATTTTTAGGAGGGAATGGGTTTGTTGGGTCTCCTCCCCATTTTTTGGATGGGTCTAAATGGGTTTTTCAATATAACCTATAATTGTGTAACAATTAACCAACGGGTTTGGATGGGTCTAGCGGGTAATTTTTTTTTCACCTCATTTTATTTTTTTCATTTTTGACTCAAATAAAAAAAAAAGTTTGGCTAACCCGATGACCCGACCCGAGACCCATTTGACCCGGACTCATTTAGACCCATCCTTCTAAATGACCCATCTAGACCCGGATCATTTAGACCCAAACCCATCTAGACCCGAGACCCGACCCGACCCATTCATTTTGCCACATCTACTATTCTACTACTTAGTTTAATAAATTATGGTAAACAAAAGTCTAGTGTGTAATTAGTTAACTGGCTGCCACAAATCATGTATCTTTGTAGCATCTATGGTCAATGTGGTATCATCGTATATAATGTAACTGCAAAGATTGACATACAGGAATAATATTCAAACATGGCATCATGATATTTGCAGGTTTTGGTATGTTGAGAAAGTATTTACGTGTTTTTATATACTTTTGAGTTTTAATTAATTGGTTGTTATTCGTGTATAGGGTTTGTGAGAACATCCTTATCCGTTAAATTACGTATGTGGTAATAAGGTTGATAGGAAGAACCGTTACGCTAAGGCAAAGCACATGATTTTTCATCAAAAGAAGAGCCTTCAGTATCATATTTCGTGTGGTTTCGTTTTGTTGAGTTTCCTGTCTTTGCTCAGAAGTCCAAATTGACATTGCTTTTGAACAACAGTAAGTTATTACCTTTTTGCGCTTCTACTTAATCTTTCACTCTTATCCGTTAAATTACGTATGTGGTAATAAGGTTGATAGGAAGGACCGTTACGCTAAGGCAAAGCACATGATTTTTCATCAAAAGAAGAGCCTTCAGTATCATATTTCGTGTGGTTTCGTTTTGTTGAGTTTCCTGTCTTTGCTCAGAAGTCCAAATTGACATTGCTTTTGAACAACAGTAAGTTATTACCTTTTTGCGCTTCTACTTAATCTTTCACTCTTAAACCCCCCCCCCCCCCCACCCCACCCCACCCCAACACCCACCCACCACCACCACCCATTTTTTTTTGCTTTGGACCCATTGTACCTAATCTGACATTGCAGTATGTTAGTCGACAATGGTGAACAAAAGCACATTGATTTTCTTTTATAACCTGCTGTGAAAACTTTCTTTACCTTGTTGCTAGCTACCATTTTAAAGATAACTTTTTTAAGGGCATCTATTAGGCTAATTGGTCTGAAACGATTGAGTTGTGTGGGGTTGTTTGTTTTAGTAATCAGAACTATAAACCTGGTCTGTAATGAACTTGAAGCTAACCATTAAATATTCTAAGAGGTTTGATTCTGCAGTTCTGAACTTTCCCCCCGTATAGTAAATGGTCAAACTCTTCCAAGTCTCATTTGATTAGAATTGTCATAGGCTACTTATCCAACCATGTCATTCTAACAACCATTCCATCCACACCTACTTTGATCATTTTTTTCTGTATCTAAGTAAAAACGTGAATTTTGGATGGGTAAATCATGGTGTCTCATCCAAAAGAATCTTAGCATTGCATGGCCCTTGCTGCTACGTTACTCCGCAATCTATCTCTCATGTCTAAGATGGTGTAAGAAACCCCCATTATGCATTATCGACCATTCCATTGTTGAGTAACTTCTTATAGATTCTGCAGTTGATTGGTATGTGGATCATAGATATTAGTAATCCTCATTTCATCATCAGTCTATATTATTGAACCCTGACTGCTAGCCATTAAACTGAGCCTTATTGGTGTTTAACAATGAAAAATCATTGTTTCCAAGGGGTCACAAATCCTCATGATCTACTGAAGGGAGAGATATGATTGTGATTCCCTTCTGATGGCCAACAACAATCGATTATGGGTATTTTAACCAGGCCCACTTGAGTTTCTGGAATCAACACAATGTCCAGTCGATGTTTTGATAACACGTTTCCTATCATGGGACCTTTTGATTTGGTACCAAGTCCCCGAGTCTTCCATGAAACATGATACTCTGATATAGGTAGTATGATGGGTTTTGTTGTGATAGAACAATATATGATAGTAATCAAACTCTAAGCTTAGATTATGAGCATTTTGTGGCTACTGATCAAGTATTACTGAATCGAGTTCCCAATAGGTAGTCAACTTGTTTATTATGACTAAACACATAAATATTGTATTATCACTAGAACTCGTGATGATTAGAATTTAGGTAGCATAATGATTATGAATCATATTCATTTAACATTTCTCTTCATGATGACTTTGTCTCACAACCGACTTTGTCCCAACGGTTGTCGAAGAGAAAAAATGATGTTTTTTATGGTGAATTTTTTATAATTTTTTGACCTTCGATTTGTGAGATATTTAATTTTTAAAAAGTGGGGATAATGTGTTACTATGTGTTACTAGCTAAGACACATGTGATGCCAGCGAGTAACACGTAATATTAGCGAGTACCACGTGATACGAGCGAGTAATACATATGTTACTAATTTTGTACAACCCAAAAAAGAGTTGTCGAAAGTATACCTTGTGAGATGGCAACTCGAAGAGAAAAAACCATTGATTTTTGTGGTGTAATTTTTATAATTTTTCGACTTACGGTTTATGAAATATTTGATAATAAAAAACGTGGAAAAATACGTTTTATAACACGTGACATTGTAATTGTAACTGAAATTTAAATTGATATGGCTATTGAAATTTAAATTGATGAATGAATTTTAATAGACTGAAAAACATTGTAATTGAAATTTAAATTGATAATTTTTTTTAAGTATATTTAAAAATGTTTTATATAATATATCCAAGTAATATATGAAACTAATAAATTAAAGTATAATAGGAAAAAGATAGATGTTAACAGATGTTTGCACTTCAAATAGTGAATTTGTTTGATTTCTTATAGTTGAAACAATTTGCATAATAAAATAAAATGATGTAATAAATTAGTTTAATAATAATAAATTTAGGAGTAATAGAAACAGAAATAGAAATGGTTAATATGTAATTATATTATTTTTGAATTTTGAAAATAAAAAAGCGAGTAATATATGCCGAAATTTGACCGCGTTTGACTAACGCTGTGTAAACGTTAAAAAGTATTACACCTACATTTGAGTGCGTTTAATTAAAGCTATGCTAACGTATAAATATATATATATATATATATATATATATATATATATATATACTTCAACGAATTGCTAGGGTTCCAGAAAACCTCTCTCCTTCGATTCACCGTCACCTACTCACCGTTCGCATATTCCGATCATCTCATCCGTCATAGGTATACTCTGCCCTTTTATTTTAGTTTTCAGAAAATTACATGAGTACCAAAGTCTCAAACATAAATACAGCTTTTAACATCTGGATACAATCTTTTAAAAATTCTGCAAAAACAAACTTAAAAAACTGGGTTTCTTTTTCTTCTTTTGTCTCTGGCTTGTTTTGTATAAAACGATTATGTGAGTAAAGGTGCATTGAAATTCACATATTTTTTAAAACTCCGGTTTCTGTATGGTTTTTGCTTAATTCCGCAGAAACTTGTTTTGCAAACAGGGGCATTCGCGGAATCGTTAGGTTTTACGTAATTTGACGTTCTTAAACTGCGCAACTTTAGCAAAAAGGTTTCAGAATGGTTTGCAGTAAACATGAAATGCAAATTCACACAATGATTTGCGAAAGGGGTGTTATGTATTCTTCACTTAATTTCATAGAAATTGATTCTGCAAAGAGGGGCATTTGCAGAATCATTAGGTTTTGCATAATTTATGTATCTAAATTGCAAAACTTTAGCAGAAAGATCACAGAAAGGTTTGCAGGATACGTGAAATACAATTCTACACAATGATTTGCGAAATCTAGGGGATCAAGTAATTTTTCCTTTCTCATATATTTATTTTTGCTTCCCTTCCTCTTTTTACTTTTAAATTACAGTTTTGTGTTGTAACTACATTTGATAACTGCCACCTGTACTCCTTTTTTTTTTCTTTTCATTTTTGAAAATATTAAATCTCTGATTATCATCATGTATTTTAATGTTTTACTTATATGCGTAGTATATGTTTTCTTTTCTGTTAATATTTTCTTTTCTAATAATGATGGCTTGCCTGAATCAAAGAAGCTATAATTCCTTTACTTGAAAACCTAAGCACCCATTTAAACCTTCTTGTACTAAGAGTACATCAAGGTTGATCAGGTGTTTTAGGCTTGCTAAAGTACCTGGAATTCCTTTCTTGAAATAGGTATTATTTTGTTTTTTTTTCAAGTTACTAGAATAGAATCTCTGGTTAACTTGTTGCGTTACTTCCCTCTTGTGTTTTTATTTATTATTATTTTTTTTGTTTATTTATTGTTTTTGTTTTCTGATACTATTATTTTTCTTTACCTAAATTCAAGAAGTTACAATCCTTTTACTTAAAAAGCTAAGCATCCATTTTAACCTTTGCATACTTTGAGGCTTGTATGTTAAGGTTGATTAGGTGTTATAGGCTTGTCAAAGTACGTGGATTCTGCTCTTGCCATAGGTACTAATTTGAGTATTCATTCAACTTACCAGAACTTTGTTGGTGAGCTTATTTGTTACTTTGATGTTTTACTTATACACTTTGCTCTTTTTCTGTTACTCTTTTTCTGATAGAGGTACTAATTTGGTGTTTATTCAAGTTACTAGAGTTTTCAGCTAACTGATTTTTGTTTTTTCTAATGTGCTACACTCTTTCAGCTTCTAGTACTAATTATTTTACCTCAAGTTGAGAAGTTAGAACCCATTTACGTGAAAACCTAAGTATCTGTTTAACCTTCTCATACTTTGAGGCTTGTACGTTAAGGTTGATCAGGTGTTATAGGCTTGTCCATGTACCTGGATTCAGCTCTTGACAGAGGTACTAATTTGGTGTTTATTCAAGTTACTAGAGTTTTCAAGTAACTGATTTTTGTTATTTTTAATGTGCTACACTCTTTTAGCTTCTAATACGATTTTTTTTACCTAAAGTTGAGAAGTTAGAACTCTTTTACTTGAAAACCTAAGCATCTGTTTAGCCTTCTCGTACTTTGAGGCTTGTACGTTAAGGTTGATTAGGTGTTATAGGCTTGTCAATGTACCTGGAATCCGCTCTTGACAGAGGTACAAATTTGGTGTTTATTCAAGTTACTAGAGTTTTCAGCTAACTGATTTTTGTTATTTTTAATGTGCTACACTCTTTTAGCTTCTAATACTATTTTTTTTATCTAAAGTTGAGAAGTTAGAACTCTTTTACTTGAAAACCTAAGCATCTGTTTAGCCTTCTCGTACCTTGAGGCTTGTTCGTTAAGTTTGGTTAGGTATTATAGGCTTGTCGATGTATCTGGATTCAGCTCTTGACAGAGGTACTACTTTGGTGTTTATTCAAGTTACTAGAGTTTCCAGTTAACTGATTTTTGTTATTTTAATGTGCTACATATATACTTTGCTCTTTTTCTATTACTCTTTTAGCTTCTAATACTATTTTTTTTTACCTAAAGTTGAGAAGTTTGAACCTTTTTACTTGAAAACCTAAGCATCTGATTAGCCTTCTCGTACTTTGAGGCTTGTTTGTTAAGGTTGGTTAGGTGTTATAGGCTTGTCGATGTACCTGGATTCAGCTCTTGACAGAGGTACTAATTTGGTGTTTATTCAAGCTACTAGAGTTTCCAGCTAACTGTTTTTTGTTATTCTTATGTGCTACATATATACTTTGCTCTTTTTGCTGTTACTCTTTTAGCTTCTAATACTATTTTTTTTTACCTAAAGTTGAGAAGTTTGAACCCTTTTACTTGAAAACCTAAGCATCTGTTTAGCCTTCTCGTACTTTGAGGCTTGTTCGTTAAGGTTGGTTAGGTGTTATTGGCTTGTCGATGTACCTGGATTCAGCTCTTGACAGAGGTACTAATATGGTGTTTATTCAAGCTACTAGAGTTTCCAGCTAACTGATTTTTGTTATTTTAATGTGCTACATATATACTTTGCTCTTTTTCTGTTACTCTTTTTGCTTCTAATACTAATTTTTTTACCTAAAGTTGAGAAGTTTGAACCCTTTTACTTGAAAATCTAAGCATCTGTTTAGCCTTCTCGTACTTTGAGGCTTGTACGTTAAGGTTGATTAGGTGTTATAGGCTTGTCAATGTACCTGGATTCAGCTCTTGACAGAGGTACTAATTTGGTGTTTATTCAAGTTACTAGAATTTTCAGCTAACTGATTTTTGTTATTTTTAATGTGCTACACTCTTTTAGCTTCTAATGCTAATTTTTTTACATAAAGTTGTGAAGTTAGAACTCTTTTACTTGAAAACCTAAGCATCTGTTTAGCCTTCTCGTACTTTGAGGCTTGTTCGTTAAGGTTGGTTGGGTGTTATAGGCTTGTCGATGTACCTGGATTCAGCTCTTGACAGAGGTGCTAATTTGGTGTTTATTGCTACTAGAGTTTCCAGTTAACTGATTTTTGTTATTTTAATGTGGTACATATATACTTTGCTCTTTTTCTGCTACTCTTTTAGCTTCTAATACTAATCATTTTACCTAAAGTTGAGAAGTTGAACCCTTTTACTTGAAAATCTAAGCATCTGTGTAGCCTTCTCGTACTTTGAGGCTTGTACGTTAAGGTTGATTAGGTGTTATAGGCTTGTCAATGTACCTGGATTCGGCTCTTGACAGAGGTACTATCTTGGTGTTTATTAAAGTTACTAGTTTTTCAGCTAACTGATTTTTTGTTAATTTAATGTTTTACATATATTTTTTGCTCTTTTTCTGTTGATCTTTTAGCTTCCAATGCTAATTCTTTTTTCCTAAAGTTGAGAAGTTAGAACCCTTTTACTTGAAAACTTATTCATCTGTTAAACCTTCTCGTACTTGAGGCTTGTTCGTTAAAGTTGATTAGGTGTAATAGGCTTGTTGATGTACCCGGATTCAGCTCTTGACAGAGGTACTAATCTGGTTTTTTTATACAAGTTACTAGAGTTTTCAGTTTACTGATTTTTGTAATGTCAATGTTTTACATATTTACTTTGCTCTTTTTTTGTTTCTTTAGTTATACTAATTTTTTTTCCGAAAGTTGAGAAGTTGAAATCCATTCCTTGATCACCTAAGCATCTATTTTAACCTTCTCGTACTTTGAGGCTTGTACACTGTGGTCGATGAGGTGTTATAGGTTGTTACAATTGTGGGATTTCTTTCTTGACACTGGTATTTCCGTTTCTATTCTTTCTATTGTATTTGTTACTTTCTTTGGATTTTTCTCAAGCTTTTTAATTCTGTTTCTTATCGATTTCCATACAAATGTGATTTTATTCGAGTTGCTAGTGTTTTGGTTAATTTACCGTGTTTCTTGGTTAACTTTTTTGTCTCTTTTTTTTGTCATTTGATACTTATGTCTTTTACCTACATTTAAAAGGTAGTACTTCCTTTACTTGAATACCCGAGCACCCACTATTGCCTTCTTGCACTTTGAGGTTTAGCTGCTATCATCTGTTTTCGTATTCAATTTCTATTTAGTTGCTGTCCTACAATGTTTCAGGTATAGTTTTTTGGTTTCTTCAAGGATCTGTAGAGGTTATGTTTTCTGAAAGAATCCTGAAAGATGTTACATGTATGGTGTTTGTTCATAGGTTATGTTCTGTTACACTCATTTTTCTCATTTTGTTTTGCCCATCATGGTTTTTATGGTAATGATCATTTAAGATTATACTTTTGTGGTAGGCTGGCTTCTATCTGTTCAAAGTTTTTATGTAGCTCATCCATTTGCTAGTTAATTTCGATTTTCCATGACAGATACGTTACATCTGTAAAGATTAATACAGGCACCCCCTGAAGCGTGTGAATTTTGTGCTCTCTATTCACCAATCATGTTTTTTTTATAAGGTGAGGTAGTGATTTAATTGTTTTCTGTTTCATCATCGTGGTGTTGCTTCTTATATGTACAACATATCAAAGGAGGCTTGATGACATTTTACTTGAGTTATGAACATCATAATTGTGGCTTTTGGTGGTTATAATATAAAGAAAAGATATGGGCTGGCTGTCTTGGTGATGAGTGGCACAGTTTTGTGTATTTTCCAGTTAAGCGTCACTAGCTGTTTGCTAGGAAGGAATCTGGTGTAATGTATGATTTCATCACAACTTTCTAAGGTATTGGATCAAGTTTATTATATGGTTAGTTGGATAACTGCTCACGTGTGTAATTTCATACTTTTAAACAATTGTTTGTAGCTAGTTAGGCGGAAATATAAGTCTAGCCATCCAAGTTAGAGGAGTTAAATTTCTATTATTGTCTGTTGCACAGAAAGAGGAAAGTATGTTAACCACACCTGATAATTTAATGAAAATTGTTGGATTTAAATATTTAAACAGGTCGAGTAAGATATTCAATATAATGGTGGGTAAATTTTGTCACCTGACTTGTTTCTAGTGCACCTATCTTTAAGTAGCTGCTGGTGTTTGTTTCATGGCTCTTCTTTCTGAGACTTGGTTCAAGATTATAAAGATTTGTCTTGTTTGTTGCAGCTTGGTCTAGGTAGTGGGTCGAACCATTTGGTTAAAGTTTTTTAGTTGGATGCTTGGCTTTTTATTTCTTTTGAAGTTGTGGTATTTTATGTTTTGAATTTATGGTTACTTTCAGGCTCTACAGCATCAACAAACTGTTGACTACCTTGCTTTAAAGTTGTAATTGTTGGCGATTATAGAACAGGTTCTATCGTATATCCGTCATTCATATATTTACTTCCATTTTTTCTTTTCTTTTCACAATCGATTATATTTACATTGTGGAGTTTTTTTAAATTTTTATTTTTTATTTTTTAATTCAGTCAATCTTGATTACTTTTAACGCTTGAAACAAGTCGCTTTTTTCGCAATCGATGAGGTAATATTTTTTGGATTATTGCTGGTTGATATTGAGAGACATATTAGGTGAGTTATTCTGAAAATGTGGCTACTATAAATTGTATATTTTCCTACTTGTGGTTTTTTTTTTACCGTGAGACATAAAAAGGGAATGTGCAGTAATTTACTACCCTTCAATACTTGTTTCATTGTAGTAACCTACTTAATTCTTGCTTCTATAGCAGGCCACATAATTTCTAAAACCACAAACAAGAACGGGAGATGAAGTCTACCAACTTATACATAAAATGAAATGAAATTACATTGCTTTTTAGTAATAAACTAGTTCTTAAATAGAAGACAACGAAAAAGTATGAGGCATCAAGTGGAAATAACTCCAAAGATTGTTACTTCTACTGGTACAAATTGCCTTACTAATATTTTATGGTATTATTTTTTTAAGTGTGATTGTTAACTGGTTGCCACAGAGTTTGTATCTTTGCATCATCTATGGTTAATGTGGTATTATCATATACTTGATTAATATTACTACATGTCATCGTGATCTTTGCAGCTTTTGGTATGTTTGTAATTATTTACGCCTTTTTATATATTGTTGAGTTTACTTTGTTGGTTGTTATTCGTGTGTAGGGTTTGTGAGAACATCCTTATTTATTATGTGGTAACAAGGTTGGTGGGAAGAACCTTTAAGCTAAGGCAAAGCACGTGATTCTCCATCCAAAAAAGAAACTTCAGTAAAAATTTATATGTGGTTAATTATCTTAAGGATCCCAACTTGCATTTTGTTGAGCTTCCTGTCCTTGCTCTCCCAGAAGTCCAATTTGACATTGATCTCAACAACGGTAAGTTCCTATCCGCTTATTTTTTGCTCCGTTTCGTGGTTATACGTGTGTTTTTTGCATACATCATATAATGTTTCCTTCATTATTACTACTCCCTAATTAGATACAAGAAACATGGACATATAACGGAACCAATGAACACCAATTGGACATATGGTGTGTTTGTTCACTTCACATTTTCACCTTGAATTTATTGATGATCCCCTGTAGCCAGTCTTGGAGGACTATCTGACATTGATGATTCAATGTCAGCTAGAACAGTACGCTCCTCATCAGACCTATAGATCCAAATTAATCGTTACTGCTTTGTTCAAACTGTATTCTCAAACCTGAATTGGGCTTGCCCGGCGAGATCCGGAGCTGCCAGATGGGTCAACCCATTTGGGAACAAAGCTCATAATGTATTTCGACCGTCTGATCAGACCTTCAGGTCTGATCAAGCTTGTCTCCTAAGCTGGCATCCCTTCCCAACAGAGTCTTGTACAGTAAAAGGTTGTAACAACTTAATGTAGTATAGGCGTTACCTTTGATCCCCATCTTTTATTAGACGCGGTAATATGGTCTCCCCATTTATCTCCATCTTATAACTTGTCCAGTGGGTCCTCTTCATAAAATTTCTAGAAGGTTTATTACCTGTGCATATCAAGTGTATTCTCTACTGTACAATCCAAGATAACTCGACAGAATTGCACCCAATTCTCTCCAATCTTCACCACCTTCCTCAAGTTTTTGAGCTATATGTTAAAACAGTAGTTTTGGTGTGAAGATTGGTCCATTTTCTCATCCCCAAATCACACTCAAGTGTAATAACGCTTGCTCAGAGTAAGAAACCTCCATCATGCATAATTGACTGTTTCATTGTTGAGTAACTTTTAACAGATTGGACCTAATCTGTTTTGCAGTTGATCGGTATGCGGAAAATAGACACGAATGATCCTCATGATCTACTTGCGAAAAGATTGTAATTTCCTTCTGATGGCCAAAAACAAATGATTATTAGTTTTTAACCAGGCGCACTTGAGTTTCTTGAATTAATACAATGTCCTTGATGTTATCTTACCGCCTTTCCTATCATGGAACCTTTTGAATTCATACCAAGTCCCTCAGTGTTCCATGAAAAATGATTACTTTTTAATATAGGTAGCATGATAAGTTGGGTTGGGTTGGGTTGAACAGTATATGATAGAAATTAAACTCAGCCTCTAGATTATGAGCATTTTGTGACTGCTGATTAATTAGTACTCAATCAAGTTCCCTTTAGGTACTCAAGCTTTTCTATTATGACAGGTATAGAAATCTTGCACTGTCACCAGAATTTGCGAAGAAAAATCCAGTCAGCATAATCATTTTTGTGTTTCTCATTATGATTAAATACATGTCATAAGTGATCAAAATACAAAAGAACGTTTATAAGAAAGCATCAAATTCCAATTCTAACGATTGTTGATACTGTTAGAGCTGAAGCACGCATCTTAAAATTTCAGCAATTCATGGCCTTTGATGATGTCAATGAATCTTGCGTGTTTTCTTAGTCTTTGTAGTCTTACCAAATATTCCTCGACCTTACGTTGAATGCATGAGATCAATAAGCAATGGTTCTGTAGTGTCGCAAAGGAAGCGATGGGCAAGGATGCTAATGAAGTTATTGTAATCCAGATCCATGCTCTTCCATCTCCCACATTAAATAGAATGTTGTGCTAAAGTCTGCCATCAATGAGGTAATCACAAGAACATCGCCAAAACCAGTATTAATCTCTTAGGTAACTTGTATAGAGAATCCTCATCGTGATAGCGTGGATAGAAATAACAATACGGAAAGTAATGGATGTGAATAATGATATTGCATTTGAGATGGCATATATGATGAAACCAGGTTTTGAGGCGTAAATTGCTTTTCCGTTATTGCCATTAGTTCCCGGGTATAGTTATGGCTGCTGCAAAAAATATTTCAATGATAAGCGCTGTTGTGATTGTCATGTAGTCTTTGCCATTTTTTATTGGGCGTGTTTGTAAATGAGTGGGAATGATAATGAGAATGAAAAAAGGTGCTTGCTTAAGGTGTGTGGGAATCAAAGTCACAAAATGAGGATTTTTTCAAACTCGAGTAATGTGATGGGTTTATAAATGATACTTGTTCTCATTACACCCCACTTTAATCTTATACCCATGGTAATTCCCTTAAACAAACCAGACGCACCCTTATATTCAATCAATCTAGCCGAGTTTGAACCAATTAATAATTTCAAAATCGTGATTCGTCATTCTAGTGTTAGCCATTCCATTGTAAAAAAAGTCTCTTTATTTTTAGTGTACCAAAATCTTCTATTTCATAAAACTAGGATGAGAATAGGGGCTAGTAAGAAAGAAAATGAGAGGAGTAACTATAATATTTATCATTTTATGATTGTATGAAGTATATGTCTATAGACTTTGTTCGTGATCATTTATACGAGCTTATGTTCGTAATGTATGAGACATAACCGTTGTTGTGATCATTTAAAAATCGTTGCCGTGGTCATTCAAGCCCCCTTACCACTAGACCATCACGAGATGGTTTTTCTTATTTTTTTATTATGACATATAGAACTATTTTTTCAAGTCATTGCTTCCGACACTTGTATGATGTGTCTGTAGACTTTGTTCGTCTAACTATTGGTAACATTTTATTATCTTTTGGCATCTTTTTAATTGCGTTGGGAGTTTGAACGTTTAAACATTCAGCCCTTTGTTCGTTAATCACAATGCTCAAACCTTTTTGAAATGTTCTTTTAATGACAAAAGATGTTTTATTAAATTAACTTACACCAAAACCTGTATAGGATGTGTTTGGCAACAATGCACTAGAGTTGGGCTCGGAGCTGAAGTTTGTGGCTAGAGCTTGTGGTTAGTTTGAGCTTGAGCTTTTATTCAAAAATCGCTGCAAATAGCTTCTTGTTTAAGGGCTTATGGCCTTATGGGGACTTATTTTTAAAAAAAACTACATTTTGTTGTGTTGCCAAACAATGATTATGGGATGAAGCTTATTAAAAGTAAAAGCTCGAGCCCCTAAAAAGTACCCAGAAGCCCCATGCCAAACACACCCATAGGCCATAGCTATTAGAAATACCCTTCCAAAAGCTTTTCTATCATCTTAGCATGGCTAATGGTTGTCCGTGGGAGTTGTCCATAGCATATGTGGCAATCTTTTATATTGAGGTGGCACATTTAACCTATAAACACCACTATTTTACAAAGTTTATAAGAGCATCCACAATGCTATAGACTTCACCATGTTCATAGATTGCCACATCATGCCACGTCATACCACGTCATGCTTTCTATAAACCTCCATTTTCCATAAACCTCCATCTCTACTCCTATAAACCACTACTTTCTATAAACTTCCGTAACATATTAATTTCTATAGACTCTATTCAAAGTCCATAGAACATTCAAAAATATTGTATGGACTTTTGGTATGGACTTGAGCTTCTAATGGGTGATAATAGACATGGACTCCACCTAAGCATACATATCACCATGAACATCCTATAAACCTTGTATTGGAGATGGTCTAAGAAAAAGTCCATGGACAAAAGGCAAATGTCCATAAGAAGATTTGATGAGAAAGTGAGCCTTTACCAATCAAACTTCACTAATACGGAGTAACAAAAAAAGTATTGAAAAAAGTAATATAATAATAGATATAATTATTGTATGAATATGTATGGACTTTGTTAAGTTTATAGGAGTAGGAAGGTAAGTCTATAGAATATGAAGCTTATAGAAAGATGATGTGGCAATGCTATGGACTAGTAAAGTCCATAGCATTAGAGATGGTCTTATAGCATCTATGTTAGCATCATATGTACTTTGCTATAAAATATTGTAAAAGATACATAAAAACCTCTCAAATGTTAGCATTAAACTATCACACTATTTTAGTGTAAAACTAAATACTTGTCAAAATTTTAAACGGTGATAAGCTTAAAAAGACAAAAGCACCCAATTCTTGATTTTTAGATTACTCGTAAACTAAGAAAATGTTAAGCCAAGCCTAACACCCCTTAGAGTATTAAGAACGTTCATGCAATATTGATCAGCTAGTTAAAGGTTAAGTTTTCGATAACTCTGAGTCAAGCTAAAAGTCAAGAATCTCTGTGTACATGGTTACCATTGATTCAAAACAAATTACCACTTTACCAGTGATATAAGGTGCAACACGGCTACTAACTTCTTGGCCCGTAAATGTTGTGATAGATAGACTGAAATGCCATTGGGATCTCATCCCCTCGGGCCGGGTCATAGTAACGTGATCCAACCCGTGGCGGATGGAATGAAGCATGAGAAACCTGTGGAAACTGAAATTCATCGACTCCGTTTAATTGGTTCCAAGCCATCCGTAGCTGCTCCTGTTCCTGCTCGTAATAGTAACGCTGCCTTTCGATGTCCCAGATTATCGCGTGGGCCCTGATCTCTGCCCGTTTCTCCATTTCTTGCGCCCGGATCTCTGCCCGATTTTCCATTTTTTGAAATCGGATCTCTGCCCATTTTTCCATTTCTTGAACCCGGATCACTGCCAATCTTTCTCTTTCCTCTGCCCGTCTTTCCCTTTCCTCGGCCCGTCTTTCCCTTTCCTCAACCCGTTTTTCTCTTTCCAGTTCTTTGTGTTTTGCCTCTAATGTCTGATGTTCTTTCAGCTGCTGTTCATGAAACTGATATGATGGCCTTTCCATCTTTATATTGGGTACGGGAATTTGATTACCTGACACTTCTCCTTCTACGACTTTCTTCGGGAAGGTGACTCGTTGCATTGTCACCCGATCATTAATAATATATTCTGTTAGAGATTCCAAGAATCCGAGATCGAGAAATGAGCTCCTTGATACTACCCGAAACTCCGGGGTGACCATCTCAGCATATTCACCTTCTGGCACTGCTCCCAATTGATTAAGTATCTCGGAAATGTAGCATCCATGGGGAATCATTCGTCGATATATATCTTCATACATATCCCATATGTCATCAATCATCAAATGTGCAAAGCTATACAGGTAATCTCCGGTAAACAACGCGTGAAGAAGATACACCTCACGGGCCAACACACAATCCATATCCTCTATACGAGGGTGAAACATACTCACCCCGATTCTCCATAATATTTTGATCAGTGGGGTCATTTGTGAACACGCATATTCTCGAAGTCCTGCGACCACATTTTTGTGTAGCCCAAAAACCGTGTTGCAGGCTTCAACCCATCTTCTATTGTTTTCATGGCTGATGGTTTGAAAATCAGTTACACTAAAACGAGCATATGGCACATCTGTGCGTGTATCAACCTTAAGAATATCACAAATGATTGCAGGTGTGATGGTATATGATTTCCCATCAACTACGCCAGTCAATTCGTCACCGTTTCTTGATAGTGAAGACATCCAATGAATAACAACACGTCTATAAATTTTGGCACAGTCAAAATTAAGTAGTTGTTCCCAACCCATTTTTGTGAAACGTTCTCTAATCGTATAACCTTCAAATTCTGTCGGATGCAATGACTTGGATTTGATGATATCGTCAAGTTTCATTATGAACAAATCTTTTTGTTGTTCACGCGGGTATTGGGACAATGTTAATCCAGGAATGAATCTGATGGCGGCCTCCTTACAGAATCCCATATCCCGTCCACGTTTTTCTCTGATTCCAGATGGCCTCATCTATCTACACAACGCGTGAGGTCAATGAATTGAATCACACGTAAAACATGAAATGTATTTTATACAGTATATCACAAGAAAGATTTTCAGAATGACCCTCGTCCCTGTATCATCATAATCTTCTTAAGCACAATTTCATGACTAGTATCATAGTTAAAAGCACAGTAATTTCGTGAGTCTCAGAATGCTTGCAAGGTTTCAACTTATCTACAGACTCAAATATATACGCTCATGGCTTATATTCACACTAGACCTACCCCGACCGCACGACTAAGCAAATCAATACTTAAACTTTAATTCCATATATGATCACACTCATTCTCAAGACTTCAAGAGAGTGTGTACTTAAAAGCAATTAGCACTTAACAGATTAAATTATGATTTATTTCTATGTGGGTGACCTATATAGTTCCTGGATGGGCCAAATTGAATTTGTATGAACCAAAAGATATTTCCTTTCTAAAAATAAGTGAATACACAAAAGCCTACAAATAAGCTTACTACCTAAATGCCCCAACTATATAGCACCTTCACGGATCTGTAAAAGTCTCACAATTGTGACAATCCAAAGCATCAAAAGTTATAAATCTAACCAAAGATTAACTATGGGGTAAGTTGTTAGGATAAAGTTCCTTTTTTTTTTTGTTTTCCCTCTCATATCAAGAATTTAAATTATTTAATCAACAAAATAGAAGGCCAAGTTGAAAAGAAACAAGAAATTTAGTACCTCAAAAGATTCCGTAATCACTCCCTGCTTAATGTTGTGTTTAAAGTGTTCTAGTGATTGTTGTTGTTTCAGTTTTTTGATGGATTTTTGAGCAGCAGCTTGATTAGGGTTGCAAATGTGGGTTTGAAGGGGGATATAATAAAAGGGTAGGGTTTGGGTTGCCATTTTTGAAGCCTGGTAGATGCAGGCGTAGGGTGGAAAATGAATGCCGGAAATGGCAAATGGTGCATTGATGCCAACTGGGTTTCATCATTCAACCGTTGGAGTTTATCCCCAAACTGTGCTATACCTTTTAAATAAAACGTTAGATATAATGTATGTTTGAACTCAAAACTACATGGAGTATATGTTCTAACAAAGAAACAAAAGCCTAAATCATGTCTAAACGAAGTTTGAGCCCAAAATATGTCAAATATTTGGGTTTGAGTTTAAAGTTAGAACTTTTTTCATGGGCTATTGTGGGCCCACAGTATGAGATTTTTAAGCATGCCTCAATTTAGGCGTGCAACATGATAACCGGTTTTTAAAAAACCGATCGATTAAACAGAAACCCGATTATTACGAAAACCGGTTTTTAAAAAACCTAAACCGGTTTTAGAAAACCGAACCAGTTTTGACCGGTTATACATTTGCCATAAAATCGGTTTTTTACCGGTTTAAAAACCGGTTTTAACTGGGTTTTTTTTCAAAAAATGCCAAAAACGGCTAGTAGCCGTTGGGAGGAGCGGGGGTCTCGTTTTTTGGCCGTTTTTTGAATTTTTGGGGGTGTTTTTGCCCCCTCACTCACCCTATAAATACATATGGTTGGTTTAGGTTCAAATCACACCATTTTCTATCATATTCTCTCATATTATATCAAATTCTATCATATTCTCTCAAAAACTCTATATATATATATATACACTTTTATTTTCCGAAATGGAAAACACATATTCTCAAGCTTCCGGTTCCGTTGCTAGCAATGCACGAAAGAAAGGTTACACAAATGAAGATGTCGTGCATGTTAAAAAAACGACCCGGAACCAAGAAATTTGGGTGAATTTCGATTTATGCGTTATGAATGATGGGATGAGTAAGGCTCGTTGCAAGAGATGTGGGAACTTTTATAACGCCACATCAAACTCCACATTACGAGCTCACATGACCACGGCTTGTAGATCGATTAGTCAAGATCCATCACAAGCGACACTTGGTTCGGATGGTGGGGTTTTTATATACGACAATGATGCGCTTCGAGAAGATTTTACCAAGTTTGTCATCCAAGAGGCGCTTCCATTCAACCACTTTGACAACCAACGGCTTACGAGTATCATCAAAAAGAGACTACAACCGCGATACCAACAAGTAAGTCGTACTACCCATAGAAACGATGCGTTTAAATTATGAAAAAATGCTAAAAAAGATATAATTGATGGTTTTCTAAACTATAAACATGGCGTTTCTATTACTTGTGATGTTTGGACCGCAGCACATGGTACGGCAAATTCTTATTTAGCCGTTACGACCCATTGGTTTCATCCCGAGTCTTGGTTACTAATGAAACGAACAATTGCTTTTAAATTGTTTGGTTATCCACATACGGGATGTAACTTGCGAAAAAATATAAATGACACTTTAATTGAATATAATTTAGACGATAAAGTTTTTACAATTTCACTAGATAATGCCTCAAATAATACAAGAGCTATGAATTTACTAAAATTACGTTTTAAACCATGTTTAAATGGCGCTTTTTTCATTCTCGTTGTGTTGCTCATATTATTAATTTGGTCGTGCAAGCGGCATTAAAAATATGTGATAATTTACGTCAAAAATTTAAGAGTTTATTAGGAACTATATATAGTTCAAGTAACGAACGTCAAGCTAATTATAGACGTTTTCGTGTACAATGTGGTGAAACTCCCCTAGGATCATGCTATGATAATAATACTAGGTGGAATTCTACTCACACTATGTTTGAAAATATTTTAAGACAACGTGATACTTTAAATGCTTTTAATACGTTGTTAGTTGATAGAGGTAAGTCCGTGGAAGTAACCGATTTTGAACGGGATCAACTTTATGATTTGACTAATTTTTTAGTAGTTTTTAAAGATGCTACTACTATCCTTTCGGGTGTATATTACCCAACTAGCTCCTTAGTTCTAAACCAAGTTTTTATAATGACCGAAAAATTAAAAGAATTTGAACTTTCATCATTTCCAATTTTTAGAAAAATGGTTAGAGCTATTAAAAGGAAATTTATAAAATATTTTGGTAGCATGCCTTTGGTTTTTACTTATGCCGCCGCACTAAATCCAACTATAAATGTTGGCGGCGTACAACGTTTACTCACAACTATTTTAGAAAATTTAGATTTAAACTTAACCGATGACCCAAACTTTATTATAAATGAAATTACTAAATTTGACAATGGTTTTACACAACTATTTGAGATATATGCAACAAAAACTGGTTACCAACCAAACCCAATTGTTGATTCCATGCGGGCGGGAACATCTCGAGCATCATCGAGTGACATAAACATAAACCTTTATAACACTTTACTTGAAGACGCTACAAGCGAGTTGGGACACTATAAGTCTACAAACTTTTTAACCACTTTAAGTCCCGAGGCTTTTCGTAATTTTGACATTTTGAGTTGGTGGAAAGAAAGAGAAGTACAATTTCCAATTTTATCCGCTATGGCTCGGGATTTATTAGCCGTCCAAGCTTCGACGGTAGCTTCCGAATCGGCTTTTTCTACTAGCGGTAGAATCATATCGGAAAGAAGATCAAGACTAACCGCTGAATCCGTGGAAGTATGTGTATGTTTGAAAGATTACTTGGATGGGGTAGATAGGATACAAAATGTAACAACGTTGGAAGGCCCACTATTAGGTAATGTTAAAGAGATTATCCAAGATGAAGAAGTCGCATTAGGGATATCACCTCCAACGACCGAATTAGATGAAGGTGAATTTAAACCATTTGAAGTTGAATCCGTAGATGAGGATGAAGTTTGGGACGAACTAAGTGGCTAAGTGTATCCGGGTGATGGCCATGCCGAAGCTCGATATACTTTACCACACAATTACATTTCCGGGTGATGGCCATGCCGAAGCTCGAATGTATTCGTATTTGTATTTTATATTTTTAGTTGTAATTGTATCATTCAAACAAAAGTTATGTTTGTATGTTTCCATTACTAATGTTCGATTCAATAATATTTTCCATTTGTATTTTAAATTTCCAAGTTATGAAGACTTTTTCGATTCAATAATATTTTAAGAAGACTTATATAAGACTTTTGTTTAAGTTATTGTTCAATTATGTTTCCATTACTAATGTTCTACGAATTCAATAAAAAAAATTAGACTCAAACATTGTTTTTCCTTAAAAAGCTTAACGTTCGAACCACTTGAAATCAGAAGTTGAGAAATGAAAGGAAGTTTTTACTAAATCCACGGAAAAGTACAACTCTATGTGCTTATAGTACCACTTTTTATGCACATGTTTTCTTGAATTTCGTAAAAAATTCCTTGAATGTATCAACTCACTTTGAATTTTATAGACTTTTTAGATTCAATAATATTT
This sequence comes from Pseudognaphalium luteoalbum, assembly GCA_963422505.1. Classification (NCBI taxonomy): domain Eukaryota; kingdom Viridiplantae; phylum Streptophyta; class Magnoliopsida; order Asterales; family Asteraceae; genus Pseudognaphalium; species Pseudognaphalium luteoalbum. The sequence continues at coordinate 4,549,690 of OY730192.1, forward strand.
TTAGGAAGATTTACAAACCTTTTGGTTATGTTATTGATCAATTATGTTTCTATTACTAATGTTCTACGAAGTTAATGATTTTTTTTTTGATCCAAACGTTGATTTTCCTTAAAACGCCTAACGCTCAAACGTGTTTGAATTTTATAGACTTTTTAGATTCATTAATATTTTTAGGAAGCTTTACAAGCCTTTTGGTTATGTTATTGATCAATTATGTTTCCATTACTAATGTTCTACGAAGTTAATGAAATTTTTTTGACCCAAACGTTGTTTTTTCTTAAAACGCCTAACGCTCAAACGTGTTTGAATTATATAGACTTTTTAGATAAAAGTTATGTTTGTATATTTTATTTTCATTTGTATTATTAAAATTTTGTTATACAATTATACCGAATTCGAATCCGGAAAAAAAACCGAAAAAAATAACCGGTTAAAACCGGGTCAAAACCGAAAAAAACCGATTCCGAACATTTAAAACCGAAAAAAACCGATTCCGAAAAACCGAAACCGAAAAAAACCGAAACCGATTTTTAAAAAACCGAAAACCGAAAAAAACCAATTTTTTCGCACCCCTACCTCAATTCATGTCCTGCTTTTACATATATGTTTTTTTCATTAAAGATTTTTACATACATGTTTTTACATGTATGTGATTGCAAAGATACACAAATGATAGTTTAATCAAAACTATTATTTATAGCAACAATTTTCTAAATACTTATTATATTGACATATATGTATTTTTATTATAAAAACATAGTATTTCACTTTATACTTAGCAAAATATTGATAATTTTTGCTTATTTCAAAGAAATAAGATATTCATTTAATTATAATAAAAATAAGAATCTCTTGGTTATTATTAATTCTCCACTCCTTTTGTATTTCTATAATGAAATTAAGAAATTACTTGCACTTCATATGTTTTTTATTGGTCCACGTACTAAAGCAATATTTTAAACCTTTATGTACTAACAAACATATTTTATTAAATAATGTATCATATTGTGTTTGAAGGGAAGTATATTTTTAAGTGAAAAAGCTAGCTAGCCAGCCATGTCAAGATCAAAGGTAAGACACTAATAAACAAGCATACATATGTGTATGTATGTTTGTTTGTTTGTTAAGCTTTAAGAAACATAATTCACGCAATAAAGATTTCAATACGATAAGTGGTCTATCGATTATTAATGATTCTTAATTAATTATTAATGGTACTAAAGTACAGACCTACTCGCACGGCTACAAAAGACAGATATATTATCCTCATTTTATGATTTAGAGTTCAAAACATCCAATAACTTTACAGCTGCAGTCATATATTTAATTGGTATCCTTTGTCAAACTGTTGTATATGTCATCCAAGATCCAAGATTGTCGATTTGAAGACATTTAAAAAAAAAAACTTTAAAAAAATATTTTTTAAAAAATATTTTCTCCTGCTGACGTCAGCAGCTGTCGCACCCCCAAATTAATGATTAGCGGAAGCATACGTTTGGGTGCGACTAATCCGGTAATCAACGGCACAAATATACATAATGAACGACTCTATATGCGTTGTTTACAAAATACATTGATTTGATAATTGTTTACAACATTAGGAGCTATTACCATAACTCGTGTTCTGAAAATGAGATATTTCAATACATAATTACTTTTACAATATATAATAATGCAAGAAAATCTAAGATGTTTGCATGATGACTCGAGCTAAAAGTATCCTAATGGGCAGTCCAACCTACTGCTGAGTACCTGAGAATACATGCTAAAGTGGTCAGCTAAAAGCTGGTGAACTCACAGTTGTATCTAATATAAATGTATGAACCACAAGATTTATGTACGTGTTTGCAATCAAGCAAATAAAATGACGGTATACTACTGCCATGAGTCCATAGTTTGAGCTTAACTGAGGGATCAGGATCCACATTCAAGGACCTGAGCGAGGTGCCTCCGAGCGAGTGCCTAATCAACACTCGTGTGCACAAATGATAATGTATCCGTTTGACATCACAGTCATGGTAGCGTGACTACCCCAGACAGGGATTGTTAATCCCATATGGTACCATATACTAACATTCACGCTAAATCCATATAAACAAACTATGTGTGGAGGGCTTTCATGATTAGTCAATTGTCTCATATAGTCAATATAGCGAGTTTTGTACTTGCGTTCATATGTAAAACTGAGCATGTATTCCCACCCCGGGAGTAAAAAAGTAAAATGCGGGGCTATATGACTCACCTGAGTCCGAAGCGTTAAGCTTTGCGAGTAGAGTAAGTGATGTCCGAAGACTGGTAACCTGTGGTGTCCAAGACACGCGTAGATATAACGTGACTAGGTATCTTAAAAGATCACCTATGCTAGTTGTTCATCCAACTACAAATGTCCAAATGATTAGATTTGCTTGATTAGTTTGAGTTTTGAAAACATATACGAAAGAATGATTCAAAGTATTATAATTATATGGTTCGTTGTATCGTATACTAATTGAAGTATACGTGCAATATGTACAAGTACATTGTATGTAGTTTGGTTGTTGTAGATGTTTGGCACTCGGTGTATAAAGTATTTTCAACTTTAAGTGACGGGGGTCTGGGGGCAGCGCCCCTGGGTAGCGGGGTTCCAGGGGTGGCAACCTCTGGCCGGGTCCAAGGGGCAGAGCCCTGGCTTTATATTTATACTATATTGCGCTAGTGAAAAACGCATCTAAAATTTGAATTTGGGTATTGTTAAGTGATAAAATTTCAAGTCTTGACACTTAGTAAAAATCTGTATTTTCAAGGTTCTTGTTTGTGCGACACTGTGTGCGACACCAAGTGCGACATAGGATGTTGTATCGCAGGTCATGATTGCGATATAGGTCTTTGTGTCGCATTTGCGACATCCGCAATTTAATGCGACATAAGCTATTATGTCGCTTCTGCGACAATGAAAAGGATGGCAATGGGCTAGAAAAAACTCGTGACTCGTGGGTACCCGCCCATCGTGGGTGGGTAAACCCCCAAAAATTTCACCCGTGGATGGGTTACGGGTATGAACTTTTACCCGTTGGTGGGTCGTGAGCGGGTGATGGGTATAGACTTTTACCCGCGGGCAAACCCGACCCGTGAACATACAAAACATGTTATAGTTTCCCTTAAGTGGATTTGTATAATTTATTACATATATATATATATATATATATATATATATATATATATATATATATATAAATATTTAATGGTTAAGTTTAACAATATATAATGAAAGTATAAATACAAAGACTAAAAGGCATATTATTGATGTTTCAAATGCAAATTTATAAAATGCTCAAGGAAAAAATTTCAAATAAATTGATACACATCGAACTAATAGACCGATGTCTTAAATTTTAACAATTTAATTCGTTTAAAATTACGATCTATTGATTTAAACATGTTTTAAAACATTTTTTTAGATTAAAATTATATAAAATATTTTTATTATTTAAAACCCGCGGGTTACCCGTGACCCGCATATACCCATGGGTCGTGGGTATGGATGTAAAAACAAACCCGCTATTGGGTATCCGCGGGTTCGTGGGTCAAGAACAACCCGCGCAGGCGGGTAACGGGTTTGGCATATCCGTACCCACGACCCGCGGGTGCCATCCCTACAAGTATTTGAATACAGTGTAGATGAATTTTGACCCTTTATCGTTTGATTCATTTGATGGGTGTCCATTATTGCTACTTTATGATATTCCTCCCCCTGTTATCAAAAGTTCCACCCGAATTGATGCATTTTCTCATAAATGTGTTGAAATTGCCGCCTCTAATTTTTATGCTGGACATAGTGCCTAATTTGAACCTAAACCCGCCTACAATTTTACGAGTCCATCTATTTGGTGTTTTAATGATAAGGGTTTGGGTAGGAAAACGATCATATAACATTTTTATTAGCTTATTGTAACTTCCTCCTTAGAGGTCCTGTGGCAATTTACTAAATTTTTGACTTTAAATTATTTATTTAATGTGTTAGGAAATTAATTAATTTATCTTATTATATTCTATTGGAAATAATTAGTCAAAAAGTTAAATGACTTATTGTGACTAGTAAATTATTGTTTGTTTTAACTTTATATAGTTGAAGGTAAAATAAAATTGTTGAAATCGTAAATGGTTTTTAGGTTCCAGACAATAGGTTTAGAAGGGGATTAATTTTAAATGGTATATTGGGTCGGTTTGAAAGGGGGCCGACTTAAATTTCCCAACCTTTCCCAATATACTCCCTTTCCTCATTCAAGCAAAACAAAACATACATAAATAAAATAAAAACATGGATCGTCCCCTGTGATTTATGATATAACTAGGAACATGAAATTTTAAATTGGTTCCTCAATTTAAGCTTAGAAATTCTGATCGATCACTATCATCTTCTTCCTAATCCTATGTAAGCTTAATTCCTTCATGTATTTAACCTAAAAGATTGATTGTGATGAATTTGATCGGGAGTTATCATATATAAATGAAATTAAAGCTTGCTAAGTTGTTATTTGATGTTACATGATATTTGTTGCTGTTATTTGTTGTATTAGATTGATTAAGCAATTGAGTTCGTGTGTTATTGTTTGAAAAATTCGGGTCTGGGTTTTTACAGAGTTGCAGGTTGCTGGAAGGTGATGTTTACCCGAATGGTAACATCATATCTGGCAGGTAAGCGGGTTTTGGTAGTTACCCGGCTGGTACTACTTTACCTGGTGGGTAAACCGAATATCTTATTACCTGGTTGGTAAATCACTACCCGGCGGGTAAATGAGTTCGAAGCGGGTACTAGACAAATATTATGTTTTGCAAAATTTGAAAATGCGGGAGTATCTCCAGGGTAGCGAATAAGTGATAAAAATCATTAACTCGGATTGGGTTGAAATTCGCATGGTCACTCGAAAACGGTCAAATGTTCACAACTCTATTTTTTAAGAGCCTAGGCGGTTTTAGGCCTTTTTGTAACATCCTCGCGTCGGGCCTGGTAATTTTCTATTAAAATTGAATATTTTATTATTTTAAGAAATTACTTGTATTTAATTGTTCGTTGAAAAACTTAGGTAAATAAGTCTCAGGACTTATTGTGACTAGTGAAATATTAGTTGTTTTAAATTACTGTAGTTGACAGTAAAATAAAGTAATATTTATCGCAAGAGATTTTACGGTTCCAGACAATAGATTTGGAACGGGTATAAAATACCCAAACATTTGGGTCGGGTTAATCAGAGTCGACCATTATTTGGATTACTTCCAGATTGTATCTTACTTTCCCAAATTTGATAACTCTTTCTTCATAACCCTCACCGAATCACAAGAACACAACTACAATTAGCTTAATCAAGGTGGAAACTGAAATTGTGAACTCTTACTTGCTTGTTATCTTCCATCTTATCCTTGCTATTATTATCATCATCATCATGTAAGTAATTGAATTATATGAACTTCAATATTAGTTAGGTTAAACATGAAATTGATGAATTGTTTGAGTTATATGTGTTTGAAGTTGATATATATAGTATTAGCTAATGATAGTGAACTAAATTCTTAGTTCAATTTGTGATATGTTGCCATTGAAATGTGATTCAAGTTCATCCTTGAGGTGTTAAGAAATTTAGCTTGAAAATTTGTAGTGATTAATGCTTGAATAAATTGTTTGATGCTAACTAGTTGATATGTGATACTTTCCTTGCGATTTGAAGTATGGTTTGGTTGATTTAGCACTTGAAATTTTGGGTTTTGGAACATATGGTTCGAGCTGAGTTAAGCAGAAACAAGTTGCAGGTTTACTGGGTTTTGAACCATAGCCGATCGGCTATGTTACTTAACCGATCGGGTATGTGTGCTGTAGCCGAACGGCTAAAATGAGATGATCGGGTATTTTAGTTGAAATTTGTTACAGAACGTGACCTTGAACCAAAAACACTGAAATCCACATGTTAGCCGATCGGCTAACCAAATTGAGCCGATCGGGTATGGATGTATGAGCCGAACGGCTACTTTTAGCCGAACGGCTAATATAGAACAAAATCATCACAGAACCTTGAGTCGAAGGAAAAATGTAGGGAATTAATCTACTAGCCGATCGGCTATGATCATTGAGCCGATCGGGTATGGTTAATGCATGAGCAAACCAGTTTTTGTTTTATGTTAAATTCACGAATGTATAAGTGATATATATATTCGATGTTGTGTGAGTACTTGTATAATAACATGATCCATCTAAGGTTGTTGATTGATGACAAGTTATTAACTTGTGTGTTTTGTGGTATTTCAGATACACCAAAGGCTCAGTGAATAAAAGCTGAGTGTGGAGATTTCAAGGGTATCGGTGAGTGGATTCAAAGCTCACCATTTGATTTAGTTGAAATCATTTGATTATAACTAGTAATCGTAGATATGTTGATGTTGTTGATTATTTATTATATCTTGTTGATTATAAATCTATGTGCTACGTGGCCTTTGGGCATCAGTTGTTAATGAGGTCAACGAGTTGATGAACTGTTGGTTGGGCTAGTGGGTTGTTGTATGAATGATACAGAGTTATACTTCATTTGTTGTGTGTATAGACTCTGTATCTGAATGTAGTAACCACTAGCTATCGGTCTCGTCCGTATGGCCATACGGATATGGTTGGATAAGTGTTCTTGGGGAGCCTCCCGGGTATTATGGTTATCCCCAGAACCACCGATCCTCATTATGTTGTTGTTGATTGTTAAGTGAAGTATTTGCGGATATTAGTAGTAATTAAGTGTTGAAGCTAAGTCGAATGTTGTGTGATGAATTTACTCACTTAGCTTCGTGCTAATTCCATATTGTTACTTCTTGCAGATTTTGATATTTTGTGGGTAGCAAGAAGCTAATGAAGCATGCAGGGAATGTTTGAAGATTATTGCTACTCTGATCATATTTTGTACTAAATGGAATTGTTTTAAGTAATGCCCTGAATAGTGAAGTGGTGTAATAGTTTTATTTATAATAACTTAACTATAAACTGTTTTGTACATTTCACATATTGTGCGGTAATAAAATATGTGTTCTAAATATCTACGCTTCCGGTTTATTAATAAAATATTGTGTTCTTAAAAGAGGGGCGTTACACTTTTGGGGTCTTTTAAGGGCCGAAATGGCATTTTTCAGTTTTTGGACCTTGTATTGGGACTTTCTGATTTCATTTCACATATTGTGTTCCTGACATGTTTATGACTGCTCACCCCCACAACAGGGCCTTTAAATGATTGAGCAGTCATAAACATGCCAGGAACGTGGCTTATTCGACAATATTGCTCACATGGATTAGCAGATGCGTTTATGCAATCGAGTAGAATGAGTATTATTACTGCGATTTTCCAAAATGCTTGTCAAGCATTGCAGCTTCACGTTTCTTGGTCGGTATGGTTGCCGTTAATTTGTTGGCTAGTATTATACCAACCATGGTTGAAAAATAAACTATTAGAAATGTGAAGTAGGATGGGTTACGATTGTTATTATTGGGTTCTTAATTCTTATGCTAATGAGTTTCGAGAACTTGTTTTAGTTTGTTGATTGTTATTATCATTTTAAAATTTAAGTCCCCACAAAAACTATAAAAGAAAGAAAATTACATATTTTTTGTCCATATCATTGAATTTTCTCGCTCTGCCCCCCCTCCTTACAAGGGCGAAATTATGATTTAAAAATTTTTCGGGTAAACTTTTTTTATTTATTATTTGTTCCGTTTTGAAAGGTCAAAAGATATAAATATCATAATACTTAAAATGGTAGTTCCTACTCCCTGGGAGATATAGACTAAATGACTGCTTGAATTGGGAGTTGAAAACTTGTACTCCATACGTCCTAAAATAATTATCATCCGATGAAAAACATGCATTTTAAAAGTAAAAACATAATCGTTACTTTCTCTTTCTTTTTTTTACTTTTTTGTAAAATACCCTTAATTAAGATTTCTAGTCACTAGTGTGAAGTCCTAAAGTTAAAAATTAGGGTGATGATAAATTCACCATATCATCTATTGATAGGTTATATTATACGGTCTGTGAAAGCATGATTGTGATAGATTTCTCAAAATATATGGTCGATATATCAATCACCTAAAAATTATGATGTCAACGACACGGAGTAAGAAATAGGTAGTAAATTAATAGTTTCACTTGTTTAATCCAAAAGTAGGGTAAGGTTCAAATGAAAATGAGATTTTGTGTGAGAATGGAGGAACCACTCATAATGCGCCACATGTCACAATAACTCATTTCCCTCCTTGTTTTTTAAAATCAAATATCTTACAAACGGTAAGTCGAAAAATCATGAAATAGCACCATATTTTTCAGCCTTTTATCCTCTTCAATTTGCCGTCCCTCAAGGCATACTTCCGACGATTTTTTATTTTTTTTGGGTTTTGTAAATGGTATAAAATTAGTAACACATGTGTTAGTAGCTGGTATCACATGTGTTACTCGTCGGTAACACATGTGTTCTTTCATCGGTAACACATGTGTTAGTTGTTTTCAAAACCTACTACTCGACGGTAACACATGTGTTACTCAACAGTGTTAGTTGTTTTCAAAACCCACCGAAAAACGAAATAAAAAAAATTCGTCGAAAGTATACCTTATCACATCTCTAATTGAAGAGAATAAAACGCTGATTATTATGATGCAATTTTTATGATTTTTCGACTTACCGTTTGAGAGATATTTAATTTTTAAATATGTGAAGGAAAGAGAAAAAAGTGACACATGACATATTCTGGTTGGTTCCTCCGTTCTCATTCAAAAATATTGTATTCATTTGAACCTTACTCTCCAAAAATAATACCGACTATATTGTTACACCGTATTTAATTAATTGATTATTTTTTTGTTGGCGGGAAGATAGAAAGCTTGCATTTCGCGCAAAAACAAGATTTGTCTCATCAACTTCCTTCTTTTTTTTGTTTATTTCTTTTGCTCTTGTTATCGGTTTTCTCTTTCTCTATATTCTCCCTCAGTTCACACACAATTATAAAAACAGTCTGTTAATTAGTTTCTTCAGCAACATGTAAGGAATTAGATTCCCATTTGCTATATCTTCCAAGTAATAATTATTATAAAGCTCAATTGTTTTTGTTGATTTGAACTTAAATAATTTGGCGTGAAAGAAATTTCAGTTGAGATCGAATTGAATTTATCGAAATGAGTTCATCGTCTTCCGCAGCTCAGTATGATATGTCGTTTAAGATATTGTTGATTGGTGATTCGGGTGTTGGTAAAAGTAGTCTTCTTCTCAGTTTCGTTTCGAATTCTATAGAGGATATTTCTCCTACCATCGGTATAACTTCATCTTTCTCATATTGATCCTGTTAATTGCTAGTTAATTTTGTACCTTTTTAATATTTCAAGTGTTTTGTGACTTACGATATTCCAAATTGAATATTGTTCCAGGATTCACGCGTATATATTTACATTTACATCTTGGTGTATGTATAAATGCGACGTGTAACTACCTAATCATGTAAATCTGTGTTTATAACCTTTTGAAACTGTGAACTCCTCAGATAGGCTTACATTGATCGATGATCTTGTTCTTTGTGCTCTTTGAGCTTGGGATTTTTTAGCTTAAGTGACTGGTTTGCCTTTTCCAAATATATATTTTATAACTTTTTAGTCGTGCTTTCGACACTACCTTTGGTGGGTTACTATTCCATGGGGAAACTGGTGTGGACCCTAAGCTAGAAATTGCCTCTACAATTTGATATTTTTCCTTTCTTCTTATGTATTCTCTAGTAAAAGAACATGTTATGTTCCTCTAAGTAGTATTCAGGGGCTCAGGGCGTACTAATGTACTTGAGTCGCCATTTGAATGGCTTACTTTCACATATGTCAATCCTTAATGATTTTCGGCGATCGAAAACAAAAGGAACTTATATATTCCTTAATTGATTTTAACTGGGTTTACATTTTTATTCTTTAGTTGATTAAGCTTCTACTTGATGACTTCTCTGTTATCGAGCAGGTGTTGACTTCAAAATCAAGCAGCTTACAGTTGGTGGAAAGAGATTAAAGCTTACAATATGGGACACGGGTAAGTATTGTGATAATATATAGTGATATGTTATATAAACAGAACGTTGTAGGATAATGCATGAGATTGGTCTAAAATGAGATACCAAGGCAACAAGAACCAAAGTTATAATTGCTTCTATATTGAGTTTCTTGAACTATCTATACATGTGTATATAATAATTTCCCGCTTGCTGCACTTGAGTTATTAGTTTCACACAATTTCAGAGTTCTGTTTTAAGTCGGACTTCAATTAAAATAGCGTGTCATTCATCTCTTATTTGATGATGTTTTAATGCAGCGGGACAGGAAAGATTCAGGACTTTGACAAGCTCTTACTACAGAGGTGCACAAGGGATTATTCTTGGTAAGCATGACTTATCTAGTCATACTGTTGTATCTCAATTATCGATGTTTGTAAGCCTAAATAAATCAACTTTTCACTTACAACCTAGCATTCATTTTTGATTTTGTCCTCCTAGAATATAATGTTTAGAGGGGTTGTACTACTTAAGGCTCAAGTCGTTGAGTATGTGGCTAGTTTAGTTTATTAGTTCCTATTTCTATTGCTTGGATTGGAAAATATACTTTTCAAAATAACTAATACTAGCTATATACTTATAGCATATGATGTTACAAGGAGAGATACGTTCACAAGCTTGTCAGACATATGGGCTAAAGAAGTCGAACGGTACTCAACTAATCAGGATTGTGTCAAGATGCTCATTGGAAATAAAGTTGACAAAGTAAGCTGTGCATACTATATGCATTTTATTTTAATGTTTTTCTCACATAATCATGCATCTAACTGTAATTGGTTTATCGGGATTATCTTATCTTTTTTTATATGGATCATGTATTGATCTTAATATGTTTTAAATGCTATTTAGGACTCAGAAAGGTTCGTGAGCAAAGAAGAAGGCCTTGTTCTTGCGAAAGAACTTGGATGCTTATTTCTCGAGTGCAGTGCTAGAACCCTAGAAAATGTAAATCAATGTTTCGAAGAGCTTGCATCAAAGGTAAATTAGAACCTGAGTTATTTCGAAGTTTTTCATAGGATCTGCTTTATATGTATGTATCTTTGGTTTTTTTAGCATGATAAATGTGTCAGATCAAGCTTATGTTCAATTACGAATTTCAGTATCTGATCAGTGGATGGTATAGGCTGATAATTTGGGTCAAAACAAGCTGTTAATGTGGGTCAAAAGTCAAAACAGTTTTGGGTGGGGTTGACTCGCAACTTTTTAGTCCACTTTTCTGAATAGTTAAAGCTTTATGACAACAATTCTTGAAGTTGTAACATTGAAAATACAGTTTGATTATCTTTCTACCTATTTGACCTGATGGAACTCTTCTTAACCATTTCCCTTTATTATGATTTGACTATTGACCTATTACGGAACCCAAATTGACCCGCTTGTATAAATGGGCCAAATTTGTCACCTATAAAGGGAATATTTTAAGATAAGATTAGTGTTTGTAATTTCATTATCTATGATGCAAAAAAATAAATAGTAATAATTAGTTTTATTCGTTTGTCCCATTTTTGTCTATTTTCTTTGAGATCCATCAATCACGTTTGAACTATGAAACTTGTCCAACCTACTTATGACATGCCCTACTGAAGTGTGCAAGTTTAGTTATTCCTATTGTAAATTCATGATATATCGAGTCTAGAAAACAAGATCGTGTGAGTAGTTGACTTTCTATTTTTCTTATCATAGATTATGGAGGTTCCCAGTCTTGTTGAAGAAGGGTCTACAATAGTAAAGAAAACAATACTCATGCCAAAACCAGAGGACCAATTAATGCCTAATGACGGCTGTTGTTCATAGAAGATCGATGCTTCCTACAATAGTTTCTTCACTTTATGAACAAAATGTTAAAAATATTTGCATCTCTTTTTTTCATATCTACTTTGCTATTTGTTGACACCTTGTAATGAGAAAATGAAAAACTTTTCCGAGATGGTTGATGTAGTTATAAACTACATATAATTTGTGTCATTGAAATGTGATCTCAGTAACAAGCTAGTGCTTTGAATCAGTTTTGTTTGTTGTTTTACTTTTGTACTATTGTTTACAGACACTCGGCTTACAAGATTCAAACGACTAGAGTTGGCGGACCCATCATAGTTTGTTTAGCCAATTTTAATTAAAAAAACAGGGTTTTGATTCTTTTTAAAGAATATTAGAGGGAAAAAGTGGCTGAATATGAAAATGGAGCCCTGTTCTACAACTTTGTGTATCAGTTGGTTTATTACAGCTGAACAGTGTTAATTATTTCTTGCAAATTATATAATGATTATTCAAATAAGACCAACACATATATCAAATAAGGTTTATATTCCAAACTATCGTTTTTTCACTTGTATTGCTATATATGTTTGTCTCATTTTAGTGTGAAAAAGGCCAAAGATCTTGAGGTTCACTATTTTTGGAAGTATTAAGCATGATGCGACTATTATCTTTGTATCAAAATGTCATGGTGAAAGCCTTTACGTAGACTTTAAATTGTAAGAGTCAGTTTTTGAGGTTATCATTTATAAACTTTTTAGTTGCTCTGACTTGCGCAAGGTTCAGACATGCAAAAGATTAGTCATAGAGACATTTTCGCTCGGTTCTAGTGCCTCTCTTTGCTTTGGATCTTAAATCATTGTGCAGTTAAAGATGGGGTTTGATCACATTGGGTTGTTGATAGATGTTTCAACTTTTTTTAAGGGATGTTTGAGTTTTTATTGTTATTTTAGTTTGATGTTAGCCTTTATGGTTGCTGTTTAGCTGTCCTGTGTACTTCTAGAATGGATTGTCCTTGCTTTTTAGTTGCATTAGTTTATTTCCTAAATCTCTTTATTAGAGGCTTTTTATGATGAAATGATTGGCTTTAAAAGAAAAGAAAAAGTACACCTGCAAAATAAAAAATAAAAAGTAATATCAACTATGGTCTTCTTCCCCAAATTTTCTTCTGAGTGGTTGCGTCGGCGTTTCTTTATCAGTTATAGACGAACCAACCAACTCTGTTTGAAGATTCGTAGCATCTTCCACCTCCGAAAACTTCTTGTAGATATCACTGCAGTAGAACTTTCTTGTTCGAATCACTAGAATAGACGAGATGAAACATGCAAATAATGTTGCACCCATTATTATAAGAAACGACATTCTATAACAGTCTACGCCCGTACAAGTTAGATCTTGTCCCTTTTTTCGTTGCATTCCTTGAGCTCTCATTTGCCTTGTCGCTTCTTTGTCATAAAGTCCACCCGCTACCAACACATTCAGGATGTAAGCCCCAACGGGGCTTCGCCGCCCAAATTGAATAAAGTGGAGTAGTATTTCAACCCGAATAGTTCAGAAATTATTGCAAAAATCAGTGGCCATTGAGCCCCAAAACAAAAACCCATAATAACTGAAGACACATAGAGTCCATTAGCTACCCCAAATGCAATTAATAGATGTCCCACACAAGAAACAAATATGACTATAGTAAGCATCAATGGGCGAGGAAATTTGTACTTGGCCAATAAAATTTCTGAAACGAAACCCGATGTAACCCTACCCATATAATTCCAAATACTTACTAGAGTCACAAAAGTTGTTATGCTTTCTTTCGGGTATCCAAGAGACCGCCCAATTTGTCCAAGATTGTCGATAGCCGTAAGTGTTCCACCAACACCAAAAGTTGTTGTGGTGAATAATATCAACATATTGATACTCAAAACTGCTTGTAGTATCGTGAAATCTTCCCCTCTTTCAGATGGAGCAAAGGCTGTTTTCAACAGGAAACTTCTGTTTCCCGGGGCGTTGGTGTTGCTAAATCAATACTCATGTTCAGGTTTGGGTTTGGGTTCGGGTTCGGGTTCTCAGTTATGATAGTAACTGGAAAATGATTAATGACTTCTTGTTTCCTTTTCCAAAGCTTCAATTCTTCCCTAAACACGATACCAATGGGCGCAAAGAGCAAAATCACGACAACAGAAGCAGTTATAGCAAACTCGATCTTTAAAAAGTGAAGCTTATTTTGAATTATAATTATAACCATAAGAAACCCGGCTAAGCCTAATGAAATATACAAAAGGTGATAAAAAGTCTTAAGCTCATTCGATTGTCGAACCAGCTTCAAAACCCTAACAATCCGAAGAAAGTAATTGCACCACTTAAGCCTACATAACCCTTCAATAGTCCCAAAACCACCCCTCGGCTTTCAGGAAAGTTTTTAACACAACTAACCAAAGCGCCCGTATTGGCATAAGTTTGTGAATTTGCACCTATGCAAATAAACAAACACATTTGCCAAACGGGAGGTTTAGCTATCTTTTTTGTAACCGCTAACCATATCATAAAGTAGCCCAAAAAGTTCATGATCGCGCCAATTAAAAGCACGACCCACGGGGGTGATATTTCGTTTATTAAACCTGAAATAATTCCAACATTACTGCCCAAATCTTTAAAAGTACTTAACACATTAAGTGTTCTTTGATCATAACCAAGTGCAGTTTTAATGTCACCGGAGTATACATGGCTGACTCCGGAGTATACAGATTAAGTGTTCTTTGATCAGATTCTGCCGACTCGGATCCGCGCTCGCTCGGAGTGTACATGGCAGACTCGCTGAGTCAACTCGGGATCTGTTACTGTCATGTGATTGAGCCGCGAATGGTGACTCAGTTTGAACGAGTGGAGACTCGTGAGAGTTTAGCGGAAATGAGGAAGGCGTTTAAGGGGACTTTTATTGTTGCGGGTGGGTATCATGATCGCGATGAAGCGAATCGTGTGGTGGAAAACGGTGAGGCGGACCTTGTTGCGTTTGGACGCGCGTTCTTGGCTAATCCTGATTTGGTTAAGCGGTTTGAGGTTAATGCGGCGTTAAATGAATATGATAGAAGCACGTTTTATACGGACGATCCTGTTGTTGGGTATACCGATTATCCGTTTCTTGATGATTAGGTTAACTTGAAATGTTTAGAAAGTAGTTAAGGTGATTATAAGTGGTTGAATATTCTGTATTGGCTTAAATTCTTGGTTTGGTACTGTTGTTATTATAACTATAAACCTAAAATCCTATGTACTCCATAAAGCATTTGTGATGTTAACTTTGATATCAAAGTGACAAGTATATCACCCGAACTGGGTTCAGACCACTCGATATGCAAAGGCAAACACAACTGTCACATATGAACACTACGAGTTCAATGATCACAGGTGCTATCCTGCTATATATACGACTCTGATTCAATAACGAGTTCATTTGGGTCGCCTATAAATTAGCAGAAACTCATATAGTGGCATTTAGTACTTGTGCCCCAACTAGTTATAGTGAGACTTGCATTATTATTGTAGAAAAGTCATGGACATTTAAGGGGGGAAATTTAAGCCCCAACCCAACACAAAATCATCTGTTTTGTAATCCCAAATTCCAACCAGGGACTTTATAGACAATGTGTGGTCGATCTCATTGGTGTAAAAGTTTCTTTTTTTAAAAACTTTATCTCCAATAATAAAAAGCCTTTTCATGTATGTTAAGTGTACAACATAATTCAAGGAAATGGTTAAAGACTTGATAAATTTTAAGCTTTACAATTTCTCTCATTGTGAAAAGTGTACTTTTTAATGATTTTATATATTTGTAAAACTTTTTTATCATTGGAAGTAAAACATTTTTTAAAAAAGCTCTGTTACCAATTTGATAGAAGCTTTGTAAAAAAACCTCTTGGAGGTACTCTAACTTATATAAGGGTAACAAGTGAGTGCGACCTAGTTATATTCATCGTAAAGTTTATATGAGTGAAGATGTAGAGGAGAGTTGTAGTGAAGTTCTTTCTCATAGTGTATGATATGATTGTTATTCATTTTTAAAAAAAATATGTTTAAGAAAACTTTTTATCAACAATAAATTTTAATCTATCTTATATATTAAAAGAAAAATCTTGAAAGAATGATTACCATTAGATGGAAATCAACTATTAAAATCTAACCCTTAATTTATTTCATGACATCATTAATCCTATTATTATACGACTAAAAGACTAATTTACCCTTCTATATTTACAATATACACCCTTTAATATTTACAATATAAATCCTTTACTTTTCCCTTAATTATCTACTAAAAGACTAATTTACCCTTCTATATTTACAATATACACCCTTTAATATTTACAATATAAATCCTCTACTTTTCCCTAAATTGTAGATAATTCTTCAAATATTTTATAATTTATTATTTTTCTATAATTTAAACTCTTCCTACAATCTTATTTATTTTATCTTTTCTGAAAAAAACCTCAATAAGTTATTTTCAATTCCAAAAAAACTCATAACTTCATTCTATCGCCTAGTGTTTAAATTATTATACAACTTACTCTTTGTAATCCTTTCACTAATTTATAATTTACAATTTTTGGATCATAAATTTCAATGAGTCGGGTTCTGATGGATTTTAGTATATTTGTACCCATACTACCGCCTTTTTTGAATTCTTTTATCAATTTATAATTTACAATGCTTGAATTATGGATGCCAACGGGGTAGTTTCTGACGGGTTTAATGCATTTGTACACATACCGCCATACTGGTTTTTCATATCTGTTCAGAAGTTTCGATTATCCTCATGTATGTAACTTTGGCGAAACAAAAGAAAGAGTTATTGAAACTACGATGCAAATTTGAAACACGAACAAAAACGATACCGAATTACAAGATTTGAAATCTTAAAGCTAACAATTTAACTTTTTAATCAACTAATTCAAAGTTTCGGTACATAATATAGTATTATTATTAAAGAACAATACAAATACAAAAAGGAAAGTGGTATCATTCACAATATTATCAATAATTGATTAATTAATTTTCTCTTTTGCCACTAATTTCTCTATATCTCGATTTACATCCCTAAAATAATTTATCATTTAATCTGCTAAGGATATGTTAACGTCATTTGGGTCAGTAGAGCCTGCATTTGAGGTGTCGTGTTCTGTCTTCTTTCGTCAAAGTTAAAAAGGTAAAGTAATGCATTATAGATTGTTAATTTTAAATTACAGAGAGTAACTTAGGTGGATGAAAACCATCAATGCACTATAAAGAGCGTTATTCTTTATGTACAAAATGTATTAACCTGTTGAACCAATAAATATGCTTATTTGGAAAAACATACCCATATGATTTTAAATAATATAGTATTATTAAATATCAATACAAATAACAAAGTGATATCATACACAATATTATCCCTATTAATTAGTTTATATATTTGGACTCATCAATTCAAAATCTATCACAATTCAAACCCTTAATGCATTTTTCATTTAAAATTAAAACAATACAAACCGATGTACCGTACACCAACACCAAAATAATTATTAAATCCATATAACATATCCATATATAAAACATATCTAAAGTTAACCCGCAAAATTTGCGGGTCTTAAACTAGTTAATTAAGATTTGATACTTTTCGTCAAAATATTCAAACACATTAATACATACTATTTATTTTCTTAACTTGTTTTATTCTTTAGTGAAGAGATCAGGTGAGAACTAAATGACAAGTGAGAACCGTGAGAACTAGCCTTGAATCCAATTTATTGAGAGGACTAAATTTAAGTGGGCTGTTAGTGCAAGAAAGGCAGTTCTAAATTTACATGCCTAGTGCTTATCTCAATCATTCACTTATCAATACATTCTGTTCTGACTTGATGGGGAATTGAACTCCAAAAACCAACCAAATCATGCTAAACCGTCGTGAAGATGTAGAGCAAAAAACAGAAGTATCATTCACTTGCGAAATTTGCGTCGAACCAATGACGCTCCCAAACAAAAAATTCAAGTACAAGTGTACAACAATAGCTGCATTCATCGGTTTTGCACCGAGTGCATCATTAAATACATTTCATTCAAACTCGAACACAACGTATCAACCATCCAATGCCCTGCTACTACTTGTACTCGATCACTTGATCCCGTATCATGCTGGCCATTAATCGGACAAGATCTATAATCTATTCAACCAGTGGAGAGACGAGGGATTCGGGTCTGTTTGGTGAGAAGCTTTTAGGAGCTTTAGCTTTTAATTTTAAAAATAAAAGCTCCAAAAATAATAAAAGCCCCTTGTTTAGTGTGTAATAGTTGTAGCTTTTAATTTAAATGAAAAGCTCCAAATTGAAAAGCTGGTATGTAGTAGCTGTAGCTTTTAATTTAAATGAAAAGCTCCTTTTAAATCATTTTATACTTCAAAGTTACAGCTACAGTTAGTTTGCCAAATAATTTTACATCAACAAAGTTACAACCTACAGCTTAAACTTACAGCTACAACCTACAGCTACAACCAACAGCTACAGCTTACAACTACAGCTAATTTTACCAAACATACCCGAAAACGAAGTCGCTTTTGGGAATCTTTGCAAGACTAAAGGGTGGAAGATGTCTCCAAAATGTAGGCAATGTAGAGCTTGTAGCCGGTTGCAACTCTGTTAAATGCAGGTTTTTTCTCCTAACCACATTACACACAAAACTTGCACACTAATATTAATCAATTTACCTAATAATATTCAATATATAGGTGCAAATATATAAATGGTATAGTATGGGATCGAGGTAACTTTAAACTAAAATTTTCTATATATATACACATACATCAAATATCACCGTATTAATGTATCAGTCTTACAGGCAGAGTTTATTTTGTTTATATTAAATCCCTACTCTAATCGAAAAAAATTCCAAAAACATCTTTATCTTTATACTAATAATAATAATATATTAATAATAAAATACACACATCGATATTCCTCTGAATCATATGTCAAAACTCAGAAAATATGGACATACAAGAAAAACTAAACACCCCAATAGTGAAATCTTCAAACGCCTAAATTCTTAAAACTACTAATCAAGAAGGGTCGTGCGACGCACGACCCACATCTAATTACGTTAATGATGTTTATTACAACGTTATATGTATATAACCATATAAGTTGATGTATAACTTGTAAAAAATATGGCATGAGTTAATAAGTAGTCTCTTGCTCAAATAGAGTAAATAGTTTTATTTATGTTCATTCACGTATGGTGAGAATACACTATCAAAATATGATAAACATCATATAACCTATAAACACCTTTTTTTCCACATATAATTTAAAGTAACCATCTTATCAACAAACAAACTTTGTTGATGAAATTCTAGATACGGAAATGATAGTATAACTTAGCGAAAGGATTTGTGAATTCTAGTGATACTGAATTGTTATATTGATGTTCAATAAATCAAATGACCATTGGTCTAGCAGTATCGAGGTAACCCATCAACTTCGAAGTTGTAATTTGCCCTAAGTCCCTTAAAGAAAGATATGCGCTAATTATTTCACGAGTTTATTCATTCCTTTATTTTTCAGGGTTGTAGTTTCAAATCCTAAGCCCACAAAGATAAAGTAATTAGTGGGGGAATTATTCTTCAATCTTCTTTTTTCTCACTACTAATATATGACGTATTCAATTTCTAAGAAGCTAAGGAGATCTAGGTACGTATATGTAAAAAGAAGATACGTTTACATTAAGATTTGACGTCATGTTTAAACATGAATTTAGATTCAAAGTGTTTATTTAATATATAGTGATATATGATCAAGATAAATGTTTTTTAAAGATTTTGAAAGTATTTTGATGTGAAAGTATTTATATGTAATATGTGTCTCTTCTAAGGTGTTATGTATGTATACCTTTATTTTATATAAGTAAGAACATTAGAAGTTATTATGTAAAATTGTTAAGAAATTAAATAGACACTTGTCATCTTCTAAAGAGATAACGTTTAGATTGAATTAGATGAGAAGTGTTCTTTTTATATTATAATAATATACCTTTATTTTCCTTACAATTAGATACGCTATTACATCTTTGTTAAAACTTAAAAAACTTAAATTAGACATACGATCTTATATTAATTAGTTTGTCAAGCCCTATAATAAAGACGATTTATTGCTTTTTATTTTCTTATGTAAATATTGTATTGTAAACATTGAGCTAATTTTGATTCG
Source organism: Pseudognaphalium luteoalbum (assembly GCA_963422505.1). Classification (NCBI taxonomy): domain Eukaryota; kingdom Viridiplantae; phylum Streptophyta; class Magnoliopsida; order Asterales; family Asteraceae; genus Pseudognaphalium; species Pseudognaphalium luteoalbum. Next base: position 4,569,757 of record OY730192.1, read on the forward strand.
TTTACGTAGGTGTGGAACCAGATTTTACTACAACTCCGGAAGAGGGCAGAATGAGTCGATTGCAATCATATTGATTTTGATTTTTGTTGGTCTTATGTTTATTTCGATTTATTTATCAAAGAAAGAAAGTCATTGATAAGTTGACTTCATTTGACTAAAATAGAGCAATCTATCTCAATCATTAGATGAGGTTTTCTAGATTAATAAATCTAACTATTTATTTATTTATTTCATGGACCCATAAGTATTATTACCTCTTTGTTATTGACTAAAGACCCTTATTAAGGATTTGTTCATGACCTTACGACTGTCATTATCACATTTTTAGAGTAAAATGTGTCGTGACACTGTTTTTACAGTGTCACGAGGAAAATGTTTATGAGGATTTTATGCGTGGTAGACAATGTTGTGAAGTTTTTGATTTTATGCGTGGTTTCCCGATCACGTTATTTCTTTGTACGTTTTCCCATTGTATGTGTTACATTTTTCAATCCAAGAACCTTGTGTGTTTTCAACATGTACATATTATTCTTCATTTTCGGCAATGTTGTAACCGTTGGTTTCAATTATCATGTTATACAGTATGACACAAACATACATGATTCGTTTTATAGCGTTAAGACTATAAGATTTTGCCAGTTGTTGTAGTATATTTCACTTGCCTTGTAAAACATCAAAGACCAACCAAGATATATGTCGTCCATCCCAACCTCAGACTCTTTCGTCCCAGCCTATTTGACTATTTGGCCGCTGTTATAGTTATTTAGGTGGTATCTTGAGATTCAAGAGATCGAATTCCTTCGGGGAACACACGTGTGCGCTCAACATCCTTTACGGGCGGAAACTTGTTTCTGACTAAAATAAAACCTCTTTTAATCAACCTCACTTGAAAAGCCCTTAACGAACGTTGCCCATGACGGGTATATTCCATCAGCAAGATACTACCCTTTATCGTCATCCATAGCGTCCACTGTATATGGAACTTTAGGAGCGGAACTTTAAGAGCAGAGTCATTTAGCAAATTCCTAAACAAAATAAACTTATTAAGAATATTTAAGTTATTATTGGACCCCACAACCCCAAAATATGCATGTCAAATCTACATGTCGTACGAGGCAACGTAGGGATGAGCATTAGTACCACAGTTCCAATACCGTACTCATACCGTACCGGTCCCGTACCCGTACCGGTACCATACCACTTCAAATGGTACAGTATTCGGTACTTATAAAACTTATTTTTTTAGATGCGGTACTTTCGGTACGGTACCGGTATTTTCCCGATTTAGTACCCGGTACCATTATATAACATTCTATCTTTTTACCACTATATAATTATACAATAATATTGTCTATTAACAAATAAAAATGATTGCTGATAACACATGCTATATATACCGCGACTTATGAGTTTTTAACATTTACAAAACCAAAATTCTAATCATCGTCAATTATTAGGATCACAATAAACTACAATCGTCATCATAATATGCAACCACCATCGGCATCATCATCAACAACAATAACAATAAAGAATATTAAAGTACCTATATACTTTATACGCAAACATATAAAATTATATGGTTACAATTTACGACACTTTAAGTAATGAGAATCATCATTTAGGATCATGTTTGTTTTATTTGTTTCATATCATAATTGTCAACTTTATTTATTTATGTTATAATATAATCAATGTTGTTATTGATAATTTGGTGCTTGATGAAATAATGTGACAATATGGATTATTGGGTACTTTATTTCGAAAACATAAACATGGAGATTTTTTTGACATTTTTTGATTTAAGTTACCATATTTGGCCGAATTTGGTATTGAGGTGATTCTATATTTTTGTGTTGTACCACTTTTACAACCGAATCTTGTTCACTCTTGTTATTTTATATTTCCGGTACCAAACAGGTATAGTACCATTTTTTACCGTCCCAGTACCCGTACCGTAACGGTACCAATACCATTTCAATTGGTACGGTATTTGGTACTCACATCATGACCAAAATGAAAAGCGGTACCAATCGGTTTGGTACGGTACATTACCGGTTCTATACCATGCTCATCCTTAAGACAACGACTTCAAGCACCATCGTCGGATACCCCATGTTCGCCTCGTGTGTATTACCCTTTCCATGCATTTTGGCATTGTGTCCAAGCCCAATGCATACAATCTATGCTACCAAGCATGCCGGGAAAACCATGAAGCTCGTGATATTTATCATACAATCGATATATGTCTTCGTTTGTTAATTCTCTCATATAAACATTTGAATATAACTCAATAACACCCTTTTGTGAAATGTTGTAAAGTTTCACGAGAAATTCTTTCCGACATTTGTAAGTATTCATCAAAGGCATCCGGAATTGTATCGTATGTCAATTGACGAAGGGCGGAAGTGACTTCTTGAAACTAAATTCTCTTGTTAGTTAACTTGTAGTATTGGCCCCAATTGGGTCATTGGCTTTTGGTACCAAACTTTTGTATGTCTAATATTGGAACAATCGTTAGCTTTCTATGAAAATGTCGTAATTGGTACCCAAGTTTATGGTTTTCGGTGGCAATTGACACTATGAGTAACTTGTTTTGGATACCTTGTGATTTCACTCTCTGTGTAGCTTAGAGTTAAAGCTTTATACACTACCCTATGTTGGCATTAAACGACCTTGATACTCTATCCCTTTGTTTACAATTTTTTAATCATACATCTTTTATAGACAATGTTAATATTTTGCGGTTATCGAAGTTCTTTATACCGCTATTTCCGTCCTAAATAATTGTCAGACAACAAAATAAAATAAAAACATAATCAGTACTACTGTCTCATTTTATACATTTTGAAGAATAACAGATTACCCATAACTTTTTAGTTAGTGCTTTCTTAAGTTTGTAATGTTTATTTCAAGTAAGGGACTGATGAAGTATTAAATTATTAATATTCAGTATTAAATTATTAATATTTAGAAGATGGAGTTAGACCACTCCCAATGGGAGCGTCGGTCTCTCCGTCTCTTCCCGTCGGTTTGGTGACATTGTTGGGAGCACTCCGTTGGTTTGCTCCGTCGGAAAACCGACGGTCCGTCGAGTTTTTTTTTGTGTGTGTGTGTTTGTGTGTGTAAATTGTTAAATGTGAGTCCAAAAATTAAAGTGACGGAGTTACTGATGGTAGGGGTCCGTCAGTTTCAGTCAGTTGTATGAAAAAGCTGATGTGGCGCAGACGTGACACGTCGGTTTCAGTCAGTTTCTGTCACTGTTGGGAATGGTCTTAGAACTAGAAGTTTGCTTCTTGAATAACATACAAATGAAGCTGAAAATTATATCCAAGAAGAATGAATATATGGCGCTAGATGACTACAAGAAGCCCCGTCAAGTTCTGATTTATATAATGCCCGTAAATAAAAAGATTATGATTTCTTTATTTATTTAAAAAAAAAAAGAATTTAAAATTATCCATCTTTTACGCTTACAAGTTGTGTTAGATGTTTTGATTCGAAACAACAAAACTAACAAACACCAAATCATTATCATTAACATGTAAAAGCTCGTAAACGATATAACGTTGATGTGGATCTTTTACACTTAATTGATCGTATATATATGTGACTGCTAGTATCCAAACATCACGACTTGCATAAATAATAGTATATGATAATAGCTATAATAAGACCATAACTTAAGAAAACCCTAATAAAAGACTCTGAAAGATGTGGTACGCACGCACACGCTTCTTTTCCACAGTTGTAGCAAAAGCTAGTTCCACATCTGCAATTAAACATGTAGAGATCATCAACGTTTAATTATATATGATTCTCCGTCATGCATTTTTATTAGTAATTAATCAAACACTTGGTGTACGTGAGTAATATACGTACGGATATATAGAAGAACAAACCTGCAATTAATACGGTTGCAACCATCGACACGTTCAACACAATGCCCACACTTGGGACACCTCTTCCACCGCTTCGTCTCGCAAACAATATCAAAAGCGACATCGTTATCATCCTTTATAACCGTACTCTGCTCACAAGTGTAAGTGTGTAACCATAATGCCATGGAACTCTACACCCGAAACAAAACGGTTTTCTACAATATGGACACACACATCTCTTCCACCACACTCGTTGAAAATCAACCCCGAGCACTCTTTGTAAGGGCAATACACGCTGTCAACCGTTGACAACGTGGTATCACATAACACGTCACACCATTTATCAAAAACACGGTGGTTTAGTACTGGGCGCCAGGGTAAAGGTTCGAGGAAGTGATCACAGGTTATGAAAGGGCACTTGATTTTCGATACGTTTCTTTTGAGGTATGTTTGTATGTATCTGCTCATACAATTATCGCAATATGGATGATCGGATTGCTTTGTTGCTGTTAGTGTATTAAAGCAGATACGGCATGTGAATGTACTTATTCGATTTCCCATCGCCTAAGAAAACGATAGATAAACAGTGATTATTTTGGTGAATGAGTTTACAACGACCTCAGTTTATATGTAAATTAGGTTAAGTTGGGTTCAAAAAAAATAAAACCAAAGACGCGTAATAAGAGATCCTTGTCAAATTCAATTTAATCGATTATATTATTTTTACTGCAACAACTTCAATTTGTCCTCTCTGTCCGGCTTTGGTTGTTCCAGCAGGCCCAGGCCCAGGCCCAATTCCAGAAACCATTTTCCAGCATGTCCAAACTCCAAACCATCCAGGATTCCAGGGTATACAAAATATTGCTGGAACATAACTTCTATACTTAGTTAGATACTCAAAGTAATGTTAAGTTGCAATTTAAAAATGATAAGTTGTATGTACGGAAATATAGTTGAACATAAAAAAAAAAAAAATTCTCGTCATTATAAAAGTATCAAGTTATGTTTGTTGGTGTAGAAGTGTAGTATATATTGGATTTTTAAGTTGACTTGAGGTCGAGTGCCGAGGCAAATCTACAACTTTTACGTGGTTACAAGGCAGCTTCCATGTTTAGTTGCATACATATATATCCGCCGTATATGTATTATGCTAGCATACAGCAAAGCCTTTTGCATGAAAACCGCAGTAAGTCACACATATCCGTTTTCTGCTTAATTATCATTGTTATTTCAATATTTATTCATCCTATTCAATTCCCTGTACCATTTAATACTTATTCGTCTAGTAATATCATTTTTAAAAGTGTATACATATGTATTGGTACTAATTAAAAGATCACGGGTCATGCAAAAGATTTCGATAACAATTGGCATTGTAAGACATCCAAATTTGAAGTAATACAAGTGTTTTCCATATGTATACTTCTCTCAAGACAAGTGGTAGCTATAATCAAGTAAAATTAGTCATATCTATTTGGATCGATATATTATATACCTTCATCTATATCTCGAGTTTTCTTTTAAAGTGGAAATGGAATTTCTTAATGTTTTAAATCTCCCGGGCTGCTTGAAAGTGGATAAAATGCCTATAGGATTGAGCATAATGAAGAAATTTGTGGAGCTTCATATTCATTGAATTACCATTACGGAATCATCGTCATTTGGTCAAAATGAGAGGATTTGGCCTACATGGTCTCTCCGACATTCCCAAAGTTTAGTAGTGTCTTCATTGGTAGGCATGTTACCTTTGTTGAAGCATTTGTATCTCAACTACTGCAATATTTGTAATATTTTTGGTTGACTTTAAGTGGGGTAGCGTTTGACTAAAGTTGGATGCATACCTATAAATATCTACTGCTCTACTAGTAGATGGAATAGATATTAGATAGAGACACACATGTATAATCAAAACCCAAATCAGTCCCAAACTCTAATCAATCGCTATTAATTGCTGGTGTTTCTAACCTTAATCCATTGAATAGCTTGTATCCAATTGTTGGGATTTCATCACAAGGTGATGCATGGTTTATATACATTACTTAATTTAGGGTTTCTTTTCATTGTGAATACTAAATATTACTGCCAAAAAAATATATTCAGCGACTGAAATAGGGTAAAAGAAACTGTGACCATTTGTTAAAATCTAGTAATTTAGGTTTGCACTTGTTCTTTTATATTTTTTCCAATCGAGTAAGGTTTTCTCTCATGATTTTGTTAAGTTATTCGAAATTGGGGTTTTTTATTCTGATTTTGTTCAATTACTTATAATTAGGGTTTTATTTTGATTTTGTTCGATTTTTAAATATTAAGGTTTTTTTAATTCTAATTTTGTATAATTTCTTACAAAGCGGGGTTTTTTTTCTTTTGAATTTGTCGAGTTCTTCAAAAATAGGGATTTTCCTTTTGAAATTGTTGAGTTCTTCAAATTCAGGGTTTTTTTCTTTTGTTTTTGTTTGATTCTTCGAAATTAGGATTAAAGAAACCGTTAATGTAGGTAATTAGGATCAACGTTGTACTTTTTATTTTTGATGCAAATGTTTTGGTCTGTTTTTGGTTTTAATATAATCTTGTTGGTATGATCAAAATATTCATTTTTAGATTTACATGTAATGATTTATATTCAAGTAAGAACTGTTGATTCTAGTCAGGATCTTAATATGTATTACTTTGATTAATTATTAATAAGCTTGCGGAATAGTTTATTAATAACTTTGAAGAACTAAACTTGTAACACAGAATATTAATCAAAAGCTTCAATATTATTATCAATAATACGAACACACAATTTGTGTTAGGGTTTACAACCTTGAAGCTAATAACTAGAGATTCGTCTATATACTAGGGTTTTACAGGATCTCTATTTATATCACATAGAGTCCTTTACAGAATCAAACTATTATGGAAATTCTATCTATTCCATATTTCTCTCTAACCGACTTCTAACAGTGGTTGAGCTATACACTAATAGGGGTAGTACTCGTATTACCAACAGTGGTTAAGTACTTGATACAAAATATAAACTTATACCAACAGTGGCACTGTTAGACTAATTCTAACTGACAGTGGCACTGTCAATACAAAACTAACTAACAGTGGTAGACTTCTTCTAGCAGTGGCACAAGACTTGTCTTCTGAGCAAATCTGACAGTGGCTCAGGATTTAACAATCTCCCCCTAAACTTGATCATTCTCAGTAATGAGTCAAGTTTCTTCATCTTTCTTTTCATCCTTAGGAGCTTGATTCTGTTTTCTCTTTTTCTCCTCCTCTCTTAATCTTTCCAACTCCATTCTTTTATGAAACTGATTGAACACCATATATAAAGCATTGAATGCACCTTCTGAGATCACTGTAGTTCTTAGTTGAGATGCAAGCACATTTCTTAAAATCTGAGTCCCCAAAACGTACTGTCTTTCATCAAGCATGTAGATTGTGACTCCATCTCTGAACAAAATCATATGAACTCCAGCTCTAACAAAGTGTCTCCAGGTATTCACAAGCTCAATACAGTTTAAGAACAAATTTGTGAATGGTTCAGGCTCAAACAGCATATTCAAACATCTTTCCAAATCTCTTTCCATTATCACCAGTGAAGCCTGCCTGTTTCTTTGACTGTTCAGCTCATACAAATCTAAAATGTCTAACCTATTCACATTTTTGAGCACATCAACTACAGATGTCAAATATTGCTTATTCCCATCCTCTCTGACAATCTTTATCTGTTCTTTAACAACATCAGCAACCTTTGATTTCTGTCCTTCCCATTCAACTATTCTTGATGATCTATCATGATTAATATGAATATTTTCTTTACTGTCCTTCACCTCTTTGATATATTTTCTCAATTCTGCTGCATCCTTTTCCAAATCAGGAACTACATTGTCACAAGCAAGAACTCCATCCCATCTAATCTTTAGATTCCTATCAGAAAGCCTTTTTAATTCTCTCTCTTCGGCTTCTGCTTTCTCTTGCTCTTCCTTTTCAATTCTGTCTTGTTCCTCTTTTCTTACCTGCTCAGCAATCTTCTTTCTATCCTCAGACAACTTTTTCTCAATGAATTTGTCTTGCATGAGCTTCTTTTCAAAATCCATCTTTCCTTCATTCTGATGTCTAGCATAAGCTTTCTCCAACCTCTCTAAATCCCATCCTTCTAGTATACTTCTTGGTGCATATCTACCACCAAGAATTCTGATCAATTCCTTTTTCCTTTGAGCAGCAGTTATTGGTTTGTTTCTTTTCTTTTCAAGCTCTGCTTGTCTTTTCCTTCTTGCCTTTTCTTCATTTGCTTGTTTTAACTTTGCAAACCCTGGATCCAAACCATCATTACCATCCTTTTTGTTGATCATATCATGAATCTTCTGTGCAGATAACCCTTTACCAATTACAGCCATATCATTGAGCATCTTTGCAGCCTTCTGAGATAAGGTTACCACACTCATATCTTCCAGTACAACATCAACATCAGGACCTTCTAGTCTCTTGGACTCAACTGCCATTCTTAGCATTCTCTCATCATGCTCCTCCTGAGCTCTCCTGGCCTCATCCAAATCAATTTGAGGCTCTACAACCTTCTTAATTTTTCTTTCTTCTTTTAGTTTTCCCTTACCTTTGTCCTTAGCATCAATCTTTGGAAGGTCAGACTTAGGTTTGGGTGATGATGAAGGTTCTTCAATAATAACAGGGGGTAGAATAGATCTTGGTGTAGTGGTGGTGACATTGGTTGTTGTAACAGTTGTGGAAATATTTGAAGTATTGACAGGGGTTGATGTAACAGTGGTTGACTCTGTGATAACAGGTGTAGGTAGTATAACAGTGGTTGCTGCTGAAGTACCAACAGGGGTAGATACCTCAACAGTGGTAGGAACCAAAATGCTAACAGTGGTTATAGGTTGAGTTACAACAGTATTTTTCTTGACAGAGGAAGACTTTTTGAATGGAATTGATTTCTTTCTATTATAATTTTTCACTCTTACCTCCTCTTCAGCTGCAGACTTGGACTCTAAATACTCCCCCTCAACCTCTACATTTTCACCTTCCATCTCTGTTTCAACAGATTTATCAATCACCATCCTATCACTGAAGCTCACTCTTTTGCCCATATCAATATTTTCTCCCATAACATCCCAGAAATACAAATCAGCCACAGCCTCAAAAGGTAATCCTTTGTTTAATGGAAAAACATTCAAAGCTGGACCTCTTTGTGCATTATCCTCTGCAACATTCACATTCTCACTTTCAGAAACATTTGTTTGCACATTTTCACCCACATATACCACCATGCTTCTATCAAGCTCAGTATTCACCATTTCATCATTCATGCCTTCATTAACCACATAATCTGACACATTCAATTCATCCTCAACATTTTCATTAATCTCAGATGTATCCATAAAACTAATACCACCTGCACCTCCATCATTATCATCATTATTCCCATCAGACCCATCATTATCATCTCCCTTATCTTCAGGCACATTATCATTCCCTTGATCTTTATCTTTTCTCTCCCCCTTGCCTGAAAATTTCTGTAATTCTGCAGCAGGCTATAAGACCTGTAACACAACATCCTCTACCACAGCCAATCTGGTTTTTAAATCATTGATTTCCTCCTGCTGCTTCTTGATCAATTCATCCTGGGCAGCCAACTTGAGTTGTTGCTCCCTTCTCAACTCTCTTTCCCTCTCAAATTTTGTCCATATCAGCCTGACATCATGTACCAAATCATCAATCGTTAATTCCTTAGTTATATGACTAGTCTCATCAACATTGGAGTGTGACCTCCTAGATGAATCATTGACTACATCTGTCACTTGCCCTGCAAGATGTTCAGATGCCCCTTGATTCGTGGTACTGGGACCTTCATTTGACTCATTACCCATAGGTTCATCAAACAAAGTTGCCTCTGGTTGGGTCTGATTGATGTTACCACTGTCCTGTCCTGCCAGTGGGCTAGAAACAGTAGTGGCAGCCCTTCCAGAATGAACATTTTCATCAAGTATGTTCACCTGTTGTGATTGCTCATTTGACTGAGACTGTGGAGAAACAGGAATCTCCATAGCCTGTTTAGTTTTCTTGGATCGCTTGGTTTTGCTTTGGGTAGGCTGTTGGTTCCCTTGTTTTCTTTTTGTGCCACCTCCTGATGTGTGTTCAGAACCAACTGGTGTTGTTGTCCTGTCATCATTTGGTCCAAGTGGTGTTGGTAATACACCACCAGTGGCAGAAGGAGCAACTAACATTGTAGAAAACAATGCAGTTTCCTTCTTGGAAAAGGTGTTTTGATATTGATACATGGCTCTAATAGTTTTCAAAGATAAAGTAGAACTAACTATTACACTTTTATCTACTGGCAAATTTGGCAACTGCTTATTCAACAAAAGTTGAACAAATCTAGGGTACATAATAAATGTATCACCCTTTACATTTTTGATCATATTATCTAAGATAAACCTAGACATATTAAATTTAAGACCCTGTGCCAAGCAGATTATAGGATATGCAATACTAGAACTAAATTCATTAAAACTAGTCCTCTTTTGAGATAAACATACCAGAAAGGTATGAATGTAGAACTTCCATTGAGGACAGAACCATGACTTCAAGAATGTATATTCAGACCTTGCTTTTCCAGCACCTTCATAACCCATATCTTTTATTCCTTGAAATAGATCCTCTCTTGACAATTTCAGAACTCCTCCTTCATCATCAAACTGCAGAAGTTCTCTAAGAACAATCTCAGTCACCATTACTCTGTTGCCCTTGACAGTGGAATGAATGTGAGTAATGCCATTAACATTCCCTTCCTTTGCATTCTTCCAGAATTCTTGAATATGTGATCTGATCAATCTTGGAGCGACAGTAAGAGCATATGTAACCGGACAGTTACTCAAGAAATCAATAATCGGATGAAAATACTCATCTGCAACTTCTTTGTCCAAGAAAGCCCTCATGTTGTGTTCAGAATGAACACTCAAAGTAGAATTACCAGAATCAGATGAAGATGACAATGCCATGAATGAAATTGATGAAAGAAAGAAGAATGGTTTACAATGATGAAACACAAACGAGAGCGTTTATTAAAGAGTTTTGAGAATTTTGAAAGCGTAATTGAAAAAGTGAAGTGTTTGGATACTTATGTGATGACAGTGCCAAGCCCTAGTAAATAGAACTAACAGTGGCACTGTCAGTTATGCACCAACAGGGGCACAACGAACACTTAAGCCCAACAGGGGTACCTCACTTGATCAAATTCAACCATTAATAATCCTCAATAAAGCCAACAGGGGTACTAGTACTAGCAGGGGTACACTAGAACTAGCAGGGTTATAGACTTCATAAAATAACACGATTTTTTTTAATCAAATAAGAAAAATCAACAAATAAAACATTAGACTCCAGTTCTCCTAATGTCTCTTGACAGTGGCTTAATCCTGCAATATTAAACTAAGAAAAACAACTAGCAGGGGTTAAACTACACAAATATACAGCAGAGGTTGAAAATACATTGACAGTGGCATAAGTAAACTAACAGTGGAACCAACTGTTATCATGATGAAGCTAACAGTGGCAACACTTGACCCTGTCACACACAATATACTTCACCTCTGTTAGTATCAAATCCTGACCAAAACACTAAGTGAGATTGATCATACCAATATTAGATATCAAAAATGTAAACCTTCCTACATCAAATGATTTGGTAAACAGATCTGCGAGTTGATTATCAGTATGAATTTTGAAAATATGAATCAATCGTTTATCATAACAATCTCTTATAAAATGATATCTGATTTCAATGTGTTTGGTTTTTGAATGCTTAACAGGATTTTGTATGATACTAATAGCAGATGTATTATCAATGTAAATAGGAGTGTTCATGAAAGTCAAACCATAGTCCATCATTTGATTCTGAATCCAGAGCACCTGTGCACAACAACTGGATGCTGCAACATACTCTGCTTCTGCTGTAGATGTAGAAACTGTGGTCTGCTTCTTGCATTGCCATGACACTAGCCTACTTCCAAGAAATTGACATCCTCCACTGGTTGATTTTCTATCCATGTTTTGACCACCATAGTCACTATCTGTGAAAGCCTTTAGCTCAAAGTCTGATCCTTTAGCATACCAAAGTCCCAAATCTGGTTGACCTTTCAATTATCTAAAGATCCTTTTCACAGCATACATGTGTGACTGCTTTGGATTGGTTTGGTACCTAGCATAAAGACACACTACAAACATAATATCAGGTCTAGATGAAGTTAAATACATCAAATAACCAATCATTGACCTGTACAGGTGCACATCTACTTCCTCCCCCTCAGGATCAGAATTAAGATGTTTGTGTGCCTCCATGGGAGTACTAGCTATCTTTACATCTTTATAACCAAATTTATTCAAAATATCCTTCACATACTTCCCTTGGTTAATAAAGATTCCATCTGGCTTCTGCTTAACCTGCAAACCTAAAAAGAAAGTGAGTTCTCCCATTGAACTCATCTTAAACTTCTGATGCATTAGCCCCTCAAAGTCTTTACATAGTGAATCACTTGTAGATCCAAATATAATATCATCTACATAGACCTGTACCAGCAAAATATCTTTCTGAATCCTCTTGATAAACAGAGTCTTGTCAATAGTACCTCTCTTGAATCCATTCTTGAGAAGATACTCAGATAGAGTATCATACCAAGCTCTTGGTGCTTGATATAAACCATACAAAGCTTTCTTCAATCTGCACACTCTATCTGGATATGTTGGATCTTCAAACCCTGGAGGTTGGCATACATACACCTCATCATCAATTAGACCATGAAGAAAAGCACTCTTCACATCCATTTGATAAACCTTGAAACCCTGATAAGATGCATAAGCTAAAAACAATCTAATAGCTTCTATCCTAGCAACAAGGGCAAAAACATCATCATAATCAATTCCTTCTTCCTGTGTATACCCCTGTGCTACCAACCTGGCTTTATTCTTGATGATAATCCCTCTCTCATCTCTCTTGTTCTTAAAAATCCACTTGGTGCCTATAGCTCTCTTTCCTTTTGGTAAATCAACCAAATCCCATACATCCTGCAGCTTGAATTGTAGCAATTCTTCTTGCATGGCTTCAATCCAGCTGAGATCTTTGAGAGCTTCCACTGCTTTCTTTGGTTCCATCTGAGAAAGAAAACAAACATATAAAGAAGTATGTAAATCTTCTTCTCTTATCTTTGACTGCTGTCTGGTCAGAACATGTGAACCAATATCACCAATGACCAAATCCAAGGAATGATCTTTATGAACCAGATACTTAGATGTGGATGTATCAAGCAATTCTCTTTCCAAATTAGGACCCACAAGATTATCCATTTCTGATTCTGAAAAAGAATCTCTTTCCTTTCTTTCTTTTGAAAGTTTTGGAGTTGTTTCAGAATCTGACAAAGAAGTTCTTTCCAAAACTTGAAATGGTGGACTTTGTTCATAGTTCTTTGGTGATCTCTGCTCTTCATCTGATAGTCCAGGTATCTCTAATTCACTTTCTGAATCTTCATGTGAACCCCTTAAACCATGTGTACCCTTATCCATTTGTTTCTGGAGTTAATCCATCAGTTTCTGTGTGATCCTGTTGAAAGACTGCTGGTGGATCTGGAGATCAAATTGGAAATAATACATATTCCAAGGTATCCTTTGTAGGCTGACTTGAGCTGCTATCTCCATTTGCATCATCACCTGCACTTGTACCTGCACTAGAAGACAAATCTGGATATCTAAAAGCATGAGTTAGTGCATCAATATCAAACAATACTTCTGGACCTTTTCCTTCTACATTTGGTGTATTTTCATTAAAGGTCACATCCATGGTCTCCTCTATGATCCTAGTCCTTTTATTAAATACTCTATAAGCCTTGCTTTGAATAGAGTATCCAACAAAGACAGCCTCATCTACCTTACTTTGAAACTTACCTAGGTGATCCCTGGTATTTAAGACAGTACAAGGACATCCAAATGGTTTTAATAAGCTAACCAAAGGTTTTCTCTTAAAGAATAACTCATAGGGTGTCTTGTTATGAGGTTTGACTATCAAAATCCTATTCAAAACATAACAAGCAGTGCTGACTGCCTCTGCCCAAAAGGACGTTGAAAGTTTAGCATCTGCTAGCATGCTTCTAGCAGCCTCAATTAGTGTCCTATTCCTCCTTTCAGCTACTCCATTTTGTTATGGAGTCCTAGGGGCACTAAACTGTCTTTCTATACCTTTCTCCTCACAGAACTTATTCATCTCATGATTCTTAAATTCTGTCCCATTATCACACCTGATGATCTTAACCTTTTGATTAGTTGAATTTTCAATCCTAGTTATGAAGGATCTAAGTGTTTCACCTGTCTCATCCTTGGTTCTAAGAAAGAATACCCAACTCATCCTAGAATAGTCATCAGTTATCACCAAACAGTAAGATTTCTTCCCTTGACTAGCTACATTGGTAGGGGCAAACAAGTCCATATGTAACTAGTGTAAGGGAGTGGTATTTGTATTCACAAGCTTGGTCTTATAAGAAGTCTTGTGTTGCTTGCCTTTGAGACAAGCTACACAGTGGTCACTATGTTCAAATAACTTTTCAGGTAAGCCTCTCACTAGCCTATTTCTGACAAGTTTATTCATGGTCTTGAAATTCAAGTGACACATCCTCCTATGCCATAATTCAGATTCAGAAACAGTAGCTTTAGATATAAGACAGTTAACATTTTGAGATTCCATCTTGTTTAAATCACTACAGTATACATTATTCTTTCTTGGAACTCGCATTAAAATTTTATCTTCAGGTATTTTGAGTTTTTCAGAAAGTATAATGCATTCTGTGTCAGTGAAATAAACAGGATTTTGGTTATATGTGATTTGACTCACACTTAGCAAATTATATCTCAATTATTCAACATAATAAACATCATTGAAAGTGAGCTTACTGCTTTTTACCTTGCCTTTACCTGTGATTTTTCCTCCTTTAGGATTACTGCCAAAAGCCACATCTCCTCTATTAAAAGCTTTAAAATCCTGCAGTTTCTCCCTATCTCCAGTCATGTGCCTTGAGCATCCTGAATCAATATGCCATAAGCTTGGCTTGCCCTGCACATATAAAAAGAGAAATAATTAGTTTCTCTTGGGAACCCAAACCAATCTGGCTTTGGGTTTCCCATGAGCATTTTTGACATCAACCCTCTTAAAGGTGATTGATCTCAATGCTTCATTGATTTTGGACACTTTTGATGTAGATGCATTCTTATGTCTCCAAAAACAATCTATTTTAAACATGACAGGGGTTAATGGTCTGACAGTGGTCACCTTCAAATTCATATTTATTACCCTGGCAGTGGTAGCTTTACTTGGTATAAACATTCTTTGCAAATGCTTAATACCAGCAGAGGTACCATGCCTGACAGTGGTTAAACCCTCCCCTGTTCTTGTCTTGCCTCTGTTAGCCTCTGACAGTGGCACTGCTGCAGTATTAACAGTGGCTGCAGCCTTGCCTCTGTTAGGCTGATTTCTCAACACTTGTCCTGTACCACTGTTCCTATTATTTTTAGGATTATGGTAACAGTCCTATTGAAGATGATTATACCTACCACAAATAAAACATGATTTTCTTTTCACACATTCAAACCCATTACCCAACCTTTGTGACACCAATTGATTCCAATTCCTTTGATTCCCTCTAGGTGTAGGTTTGATTATTTTCTTTGCAGGATTTTTATCATGTTTGCTTGCACACTTAACACATTCAGCCTTTTTATTGGACTCATGATTAACCTTGTTATTCACATAACCTAGACCAGTTCTAGATTTGTTAGTCCTATTCACTTGTTCAAGCTGAACCTTAGCTTTCTCCATGAAGAACTTCTTGTCTTCTTCTAGTTTATCACTCTTAAGTTCTGAAACTAGACCAGTAATAGTCTTAACACATCCATCCATAGAATTACCACTAGATGAGCTATCACTATCACTCTCATCTTCCTCAGTCCAATCAGATATTTCCACTTTATCAAAATTTATATTATCAGCACAATTAACTACTGGATCTACCTTTTTAACCTCCTCAGACACACCTACCTTAAGTTTTTCTAAGTCAAAATCAATTTTAGATGGGAAGTAAGTATGATTATAAGGTGGGGGTACAGCATTAAGATTGTAACCTAATCCAGTTTTCAATTTATCATGAATCTGAGACTTGATTAAGTTTTGAACACCTTTTGAGGCATTTTCCAATTCATCAACTTTCAACTTTATAGACTCTTTATCAGAAATTGCCTCAGCCAACTTGGCACTTAGCATATCAACTTTTGTTTGTAAAGCTTTCTTTTCCCAATTCAGATATTTAATATCTAAGTGAAATTGTGATTCATTCTTTTCAAGAGCTTTAATTTGTTTTTCCAGATTTTCAATAGCTAAGGTTGCATGTTGACTTTTGACCTCAAATGCTTTCAACTCATTGCACACAACAACATTATGATCCCTGTAAAATTTAACCATTTTCTTACATTCAGGTGAACATAATTTAACTTGTACCTCATGTGGAATGTCTGAAGGTTCTGGTTCTTCTGTGACAGCCATCAAAGCTTGATTTTTTACCACAAGCTCTTCTTGATCACTCCAGTCAAATCCTCCCATTCCATCTTGTGCTACCAATGAGTCTGAAGTGGTATTCTGTACAGGTACCAATCTTCTTTGAGGACCAGAACTATTTCTCATTATTCCATTAACTGTATTCTGTGATCCTCCATCCTGTGTGTTCCTGCATTCTCTTGCAAAGTGACCCAACTTGTGGCAGTTGAAACACTCCACTTTGCTTTTGTCAAAACCAGCTACACCATCTCTCTTGAATGTGAAGTTTCTGTTACCAGACCTCTGCATAAACCTTTTTGCCCTTATGGTGATCATAGCCATTTGCCATCTCAAATCCATCTCCTCAAGGTCCTCTTCACTGACCTGCTCCAAATCTTCTGTAGTTAATGATGAATTTACATGGCTAGCAAAGAATGCTTCTAGCACATTATCATTAGCACCAGATGTGCTACTACTTCCAGCTTCACCAACAGACACAAAAGCAGTATTATTAGAACTACCAGTGGACTGTTTTATAGCCAAAACCTCAGGCTCAAAGTTTCTCAGATCATTGTACAGATCCTCAATTTCCTTCTGATCAAGGTCTGCATTTTGTCTTAGTCCCACAGTGTACATGTTCCATTCTGTACCAAGTGATCTTAAAAATTTTCTATTAAGATCATCCTTGTCTATCTTGACATTGTGATTTTCAAGATCTCCCACCAGTTTCTGAAACCTATCAAAGGTTTGAGTTAAAGTTTCTGACTTTACTCCAGCAAAGTTCTCAAACTGTTGTTTGATAAGAGACCTCTTGTTCTTCTTTGTATTATCATTGCCTCCAAACCTTGTGACTATTGCTTCCATGAGTACCTTAGCATCTACACATTTATCAAATTTCTTTTGATACTCATTGGGAATTGACAAGAGTAATGTACTCAATGCCTTCCATTCAGTGGCTCTTTCTTTTCTCTCAGCATCTGTCTTGGGTGGTGGTCTCTCCAATTTTTCACCATCTGGACCCTTTGGATAATTAGGTCCATTGATAACCACCTCCCACATCATATAATCTGTGAGAAGCATGTACTGCCTTATTCTTGTCTGCCATAACTCAAACTCATCAGGTTTGAGCATAGGAATCTTTGTTGCCTGTATTCCTTCCATTGTTTCAGTAGACATCTTGGTATTTGAAGAGAAAGCTGCAAACTTCAATAGAATTCTTCAAGATCAAAGCAATATCTAGCTCTGATACCACTTGTTGATCCCAGTCAGGATCTTAATATGTATTACTTTGATTAATTATTAATAAGCTTGCGGAATAGTTTATTAATAACTTTGAAGAACTAAACTTGTAACACAGAATATTAATCAAAAGCTTCAATATTATTATCAATAATACGAACACACAATTTGTGTTAGGGTTTACAACCTTGAAGCTAATAACTAGAGATTCGTCTATATACTAGGGTTTTACAGGATCTCTATTTATATCACATAGAGCCCTTTACAGAATCAAACTATTATGGAAATTCTATCTATTCCATATTTCTCTCTAACCGACTTCTAACAGTGGTTGAGCTATACACTAACAGGGGTAGTACTCGTATTACCAACAGTGGTTAAGTACTTGATACAAAATACAAACTTATACCAACAGTGGCACTGTTAGACTAATTCTAACTGACAGTGGCACTGTCAATACAAAACTAACTAACAGTGGTAGACTTCTTCTAGCAGTGACACAAGACTTGTCTTCTGAGCAAATCTGGCAGTGGCTCAGGACTCAACAAGAACCTATGTTAATATATTTTATTCTCAGAGTATCTTCAATCATGCAGACATTGTATAATCGAAACTTTAAATGACACACTTGCAAATTACATCAACAGGTTCTTGCCAAGAGGTTCAATCTTTATGAAATTTAATAAAGCTTTCTTTGAAAATGATAGTTTCCTAATGATAATAATGACGTTGGGTGCGGGGCTCTTGTCACTTATTCGTGTCTTGTGTATTGTGATTCAACCAAAGAAAGCATTTCAATGGAGGTATATTTTCACTATAATTGCACGTGGTGTCATTTGTGCACTTTCTACTATGGTTATGGCTTTGGTTCAGGATGCTGAAAAAGGACCATAAAATGGGTTGAAAATTGCAAGCAATATTTTGAAAACCGGATTGTACACTGAAACATTAATTCTTTCAGTTCCCGCTTTTTTCGGTTTTTCCAATTCAATTGATCAAATCGGGCCAGTTTGAATCTTGGTTCAACCGGTTAGACCAGCCACTCTGGTCCAATTTTTTGAATCACTGATTGCAAATGGAGTTGTGCTTACAATTTTTGTGTCAACCCTAATTTTATTAGCATATTACTTTGATTGGGATAATAAAGATGAAGAAGATGGTGAAAACGTTGCACAAGAAATTAGTAAAAACTCTACTAGGTAGTATATGAAGGTTATAAAATTTATATGGCCTAGTTACAATATTTGCTATTAGTAGTGATTATTGGTGACAATGGACTTGTTATTTGGTCCAACATCAAGTTTGGTGAATCATTTATACAAATTACAAAGGTGTTGGGATACTCTGATTTGAAAAAGAAAAAGAAACATTTCACTCCATGTTTAGTGCTATATCCTTTTTAGGATGTCTTGATTTAGTGATTAATAAGTATTCTATATCTAGAATACGGATTTTATGTGTTACTATGTGTGTTTGTTTAGTAACAAGTGCAAATACTACTTTTTTCTACATTGCAACTTTGACACTTGTTATCATGGTGGGAATGCAAAGTAGCTTGATCCCTACAATTATAACATATATATATATATATATATATATATATATTTTTATCTGAATACTATAACTTCATGATGCAAAATGACGCAAACAGAGTCATATTCGTTAGGACTGTAGATCATAGTAGACCATAAAGTTCGTAACATAATTATAAAATCTTTTTTTATAACTAAATCAAAGAATTTTTTTTACTTCGCTAACATATTTTGCACTTTGACGGTTTAGCAATTAAGCTTAAGTTGCTTAATGCCTGCTCATACTGTAAAGAAAAATGTTCAGTAGTTTAAAAATAGAAAAGTCATAATAATATGATAACGTAAAACATGTTAAATCTAAAGAAGCTGGAAAAATATTAAATGATATAGGGAAAAGTACATACCTGTAAGTTGGATACTCTAATGGGATAACACGAATCATATTAACGCGACTCTCGCCTTTTTTCAAACATGAATCTCCATGAACTCCGGATATCAAATCATTGTTCTAACACTAATTATTTTGTATTTTCATCAAATCAAATAATTTGACTTAAACAAATAGTCAATCAACAAATTTTAGACACGTAGGGCATCATTTTGTTTCTTGTGCTGCCCAGAACAAATAATTGCTTACGTAACAAATAACTGAATAACAGAATTGGATGTTGCAAGCGTAACAACTGACTGTATATGGAGTTATATTATATCAATTAAGACATTCCCTCTCTAACCCGATTTCTAAACTCATAATCACAATTTATGAATATAACAGACACGCTGGCAGTTATTTTATAACAACCTGATGCACCCTAATTCAAAACCCCATTTATACCATCATATTCCCAATTCCCAATTCACAATCACACCCATAATCATAATCAATCAAACCCTAATAGACTCTTGTTGCACCCCCAAAATACGTGACAGCGGAAGTAGGAGGTGTCATGGGGGCGCCGACCAATTTAAATATCACAACACAAAGATTAAAGCAAACGACCTCTATATGAGACGTTTGAAAAAGAGTTACATTACAATAATTCAAATGTTTACAAAAGTTATAGGAGTTCGCATAACAAAAGTAGAATTACATAACTATGATTCCAAAATATAGTAAATGCAATCTAGTTCCTTGATGTTTGAAAACAATGCAACTCGAGCTAAGCTATCCATAAGCTTCCTACTGCGGCGGGTTACCTGAGAAATACATACTAAAAGGTCAACATAAAGTTGGTGAGTTCATAGGTTTGTTAAGTAATCAGTTGCTAATATGATCCACAAGATTTCACAAGTTTGCATCATTCAACAATGATAAGTAAAAGTATCGTTAGCCAACGACAAGTAAAAGTACTGCATATTGCAATATAAGTATACCATTTGCATGAGTCTCATAGTTCGAGCTTAACGTTGTTTACCTCCGTTAAGTGTACTAATCCGATACACTTCTAATTCACAAATAATATTGCGCCCGTAGTTTGGCTAGCGCGACTAGCCCGGACGAGGTTTGTCAAACCCTGATAGTACTATCCAATAATATTCTTGCATATATTAACGAACTATGATAAGTAGAGGACTTTATTGGATTATCATAAGGTCTCATGCAATCCTTACGAAAAGTTATTGCCAATACTTATGATCATAAAAGCAGTCTATATAAAACAGTTGTATGTATTCTCACCTCAGTGAAAAACAGTAAAAAGGGGTTATGAAACTCACCAGAGTTAAGCAAGTTGCAAGCAATATCAAATATTAGCAAGTAGTGGGTGTTCTCATCCCGTGTGCAACCTCCTAACGCCCTAAATGTATGAGGTTGTATAAGTAGATGTATCAAAAGACCATTTATAGCGATTGTATAAGTGGGAGTTAATATCCACTCAAGCCAATCAGGTAATGGGGGGGGGGGGGGTTTATGTCCACCTAAAGCTAGTTCATCAACTAGTATGTCCAAATAAGTTGTTCAATTTCGTTTATCAAAAACGTGTACGGCCCGTTGGTGAAAGTTTGTAATAACAATTCTTAAAAAGACATTATTATTAAGTTTGTGTCATTGTATACATTGTTATAGTATGTATCATGTGTGGTTATAAGTTGTTACCCAAATTTAATACTTAGTGACAAACAAGTTTCATGTTTTCTGTCTTTAGCGACACTAGTAGCGACACTAGGGTTAGTGTCGCAGGTTTAGCGACATTAGGATAAGTGTCGCAGGGTATGTGACATTGGGTTTAGTGTCGTAGGTGAGTGTCGCAAGATAGCGACATTGAGCCTTGTGTTGCAGGTTCAAATCAATTTCAATTAAGTAGCGACATAGTTAGCGACACTTAGGTAGTGTCGCAGGTAGTGTCGCAGGTCATGCGACACTAAGAGTCTGATCAGCTTTCAAATTTTTAATCCAAATGTTCTAAGTGTCGGTTTTTCATTCGGGAACTTTCTAAGTTTAGTTTTTTATCCAAATTACTAACTAATCACCCAAACCCATTTTTGTTACCATTTTCAAAAGTAGTAAGTTTTTAGAAACTGAGCCCTTTTTGTTGACTTGGTCAAACCTACTCGGTTTGACCCGAAACTTTTACCCAACCCATATATCAGTTTATAGAGTCCATAGAATTTTTCGGTTTATGTCAGAGTTCACCAAAAGTGTTGGTTTTACAAAAGTTCCAAAACAGCCCTTAAGTTATGTTTTCAGTTTTGTCGGTTTGTTTTGCCATAGATCTTACTAACTTCTGGTCCAAATTTGAGTCCACAATTTTTACCAATTGATCACCTATGTATCTAGTCTAACATATAACTTTTACAACAACTATAGTGTCCATTTACATAGGTAATTAATTTTGCTAAGGAACCGAACTCGGTTTTCGAATATGTGCAGACCAGACTCAAAGACGAGATTTTTCATAAAAATCCGTACAGATCTGGAAAAAGTGTAAAACACGAAAGTTGTAGCTATTTTCAATACACAACTTTTATAAAAAATTCAACGTCTAACTCTTCCTAGAACTCGAGATACGACCGTTTTAGTGGACTATGTTTTCTGGGACAGATTTATGCATGTTCTTATACATATTGTAAAAACGATTTTTAAGTTAATATTTGGACATATTCAAGTTAGATAAACATAATAACATCTAAATCAGTATCATGCAATTGAAATAAATGCGGGTTTGATGATTCTTACAAAGAGTTGATGAGGAAACAAGAGGATGATGAAGATGATGATGTCTTGAGCTCTTCTTTCTTCCAAACTTGAAGGTGATTTATGTGGTTTGTTTTGATGGTTTAGTTACTGATTTTAATTCAATATTTTTGGTGAGAAAGAGAGTAAAAGAAAAAGAATGGAGAGAAAATGAGAAGAGGAGGTTAAGTGAAATGGAGAAGTTCTTGCATGAACTTTAGGTGGTGGTGTAAGAGAATCCAAATGAGTGGATTTTGCATGGTCAAGGAGTGGGCAAAAAGAAGGGAGGGGTGGCCGGCCCATGGGGGCCCCACACAAGGGTATTTTAGTCATTTCTTTATTCCCATTTAATTAGTTACGTTTTCGTTCGTTTCCTCGATTGTTTAGACGTTTATTTATACGTTAAACGTTTAATACACACATTTGAGTAACGGTTTAAATTCCAATATTTTCACTTGAAATATTTTATCTAGATACTTGAAAACATTTATAAAAATATTCCGTTAATTCGTCGGCCTCGATTTGCGTGTTAGTTCTACGGAGGTTTAAATCGTGTAACGTTTGAAATAGACGTTTTTATTGACGAATGATTATACGATGTTTTAATAATAATTTCATATAAAATAATATATTTTATATTATAAAAATATATTTTGACTTTTGTTCGATTGTCGGGCACGTTCTGCGCGTTTTCGTCGCGGTTGTGTTACTTTATACGATATTAATGATTCGTTAAATATTATCACTATAATATTTGTAAGTTTTTGAATTTATTAAATAATTTCAATTTATTTAATATTCAGTTCACCAACGTCCGTATTTATACTGTGTCGGACTCCGTCCGATTGTTTCGCACAATTTCGTCAAATTGCATAAGCGTAATTATAACCAATTACGTAAGTGTAATATAAATCATTTACGGGAGTGTATATTCACTTAAATATACAAATAGTTACAAGTAATTACAAGTATTTAGCCTAATACTAAACTAAACACACGTAATTAGGGTTTTTAGCAGGTTAAACTGTAACCCTAAATCGTCGGGTGCCACAACTCTGCATCAAATCCTCTTCAAAACCCCAAAAATTCATAATAATCACAACTAAAGAAAAATCCGATTCTTCCCAAAAAGGCTAGACTGCACTGTGCGCAGTAACGTTACTGTAATTGTTCTCAGGTTTCTCATCGAATTACGCTGCTTACTGTGTCGAATTGCAGAAAAAAATGAACTTCACCTACTTCGATATGCATGTACTGGAGTTCTTGAAGGATCTGGGTGTTAATTTTGGAATAGTTGCAGCTCTACTCTATCAATGTAGGGTGAGGGCGATAGAGAAGAACAAGAAGTTCGACTTCGAACCCATATATGTGGTGGGTTGCGTATTAGTGATTACTGGATACACATCCATTTGGGCTTAAGTTGCCAAACACACCCTTCATCAAATTGCAAATCTATGGACATGCTTAAGTTGGAATATGCCAAACAAAATGTAACACTTTAAAAGAAAAACGCCTTTTATAGAACGAAAATGGAAAAATGAAATGCCACCAAATATTAGTTACAAAAAGATAGATCTTGAAAAAAGCAACCATATTAAAGATCACCCAGATAATTAAACCAAAATTGGTGACATCTTAAAAATTACTTAATTAAAATCAAAAAAAATTTTTTTGGGTATTTTGGTACAAAAGATGGATTTTAAAAGAAAGAATTTCCTAACATGCCTTACTTTATCGTATTGAATAAAGTACTTGTTATGAGCATTTATTGATGGGTAGGTCCTTTGGTACGATACTTCCTTCTTATGAGCATTCACATCCCAAATGAATAGTAGATATCTATCAAATCTAATAACGACCAACAATGCTCCAAAAATCCAAATCTAAATATTAAATATTATTATTTTACATAAAATTCTAGATAATTCGAGACTAAAACTAAGAAGTGGATTTTAGAAAGTCATTCAATATTTTCCGGATGTACTCTTGAAAACTCTCGACCCTTCTAACTTCTTTTTTTTTAATTCCAATTTTACGATACTCGACTCGATTCAATTCGTCAACAGTACTAGTCTTTACCGTGTTAATAACATTTGAGCTTTAATATTATTTATTCGTTTAAAGTATGGTCATCATATCATATCATATATATAACTAGATCATAACCCGTGCTATGCACGATTTGCTCAAGAAATTGTATTTGTTATCCTAAACAATAACGGTACTAAGAAAAGTAAAAACTGTGGCCATACTGTATTCATTTGTTATTGAAGCATCTTCCATGGTAAACCTTTGAGAAGGTTTTTGTGTAAGTTTGTGTAACAGTTTTTTAGAAGGTGTTTGGAATTGCTTATTTGTAAGTATTTTTTTCTTAAAAAATAAGTAAGGGTCTTCATATTTACTTTTAAGTGTTTATTCCTTAAGAATAAACAGATTAACAACAATTTACTAAGAGTGTTTGTTTCTGTTATATGCTATAAAAATAAGCAATATGCAAATAAACAGGTAAAATAAGTAATTCCAAACACCTCCTTAGTCACTTTATAGCGGTAATTTAAGTATTTAGGAATAATTGTTTGTATTTGTTATAGATATTGAAAATACAATGACAATTGTTATCGATGTGCATTACTGATATATCCACATATATGATTAACATGTTAAGAAAAAAATGTGTACAACTTTAAAATCCAAATGTTTTTAAAAGTCTTCATTAACTTACAGAACCTACATGAACCACATGAAGCCATATTCAAACTTCAAATGTTCATGTTGAAGTAGTAAACATCTTTTGACATAAAACAGTATACACATATGAAAAAACACCAAAATGCAAGAAAAATGACAAAAAAAGTTCATACATATATTAAATAAACATATAAGAAAACAATGTTAAATGACTAATATGCGGTTAACGAATGGTTTTTTTGATGTAACCAAGTAAAGTTAGATAAGATTAGATATAAGTCATCGACTCAAATCGGTCTTGAGCATCGAAGATATTTATTTATGTTGATACGTATACGGTTCATATAGTTCCCTTCCATGTCTTATAAAACCCCAGGCATATCCGTTGCATAATATAATGCGAAAAGAAAACGATACATGAAAAGCGATAACCACAATGTTGTGAATGATTCAAATTCAAAATTCAAGTGTATGAACTTTAGTTTCAAGAAAAACTGCATATTTATAATAACAAAAACTACAATTAAAAGTAAAATCTACATGAATTGTAAAGACTGGATCTTATGTCCAAGAATGCCAACACAAAAATTATTAACGTACGCATATGGATACACACCAACGTTTCCAGATTAGATACAAAATACTGAAAATAGACATAGAAGTTTTGACAAATTCTTACAGTTACATTGTCGGTTTATCGAGAGAAAATGTCGGTTTCCAAAGCTAGAGAGTTATTGTTAACTTTAACCATATATCTGTATTTAGATTTAGATAAATAAATAATTAAGATGGTTATCATGTTTTGTGCAATGTTAAAGGAAGTTTTGGGCGGAGAAAAAATTGGCACCAAAAACTCATACGTGGCAGCCTATTAATTATGCAATTAAGAGCCTAATTATCCTTTTTAATGTTTTGGATAGATAATAATAATGGAGCATTTAACCCAGTGTTTTAAGACCCGTATCTACCGGCCCGGTCGAACCGTATTTTTAGGAAGTTTTCGGTTTCAAAAAATCCGGTTTTTCAATACTTTGACTAGTTAATCCGGTTGACCCGGCCGGTTGGACCGGGTTAGACCCGACCGGTCGGACCTAGTTAGACTGGGAATCGGACCAACGCATTGACCCAATTTCATTTTTTTTTTTTACAAATTTTAAGTACATTTAATCATTTATAAGTAGAAAATGTTGATTGATTATGTATTTCAAGAATAATGAGGGTAATGAAATAATCTTTGACTGATATGTCATCACCATTTATTACTCTATGGATTATACAATTATCATATTAATGTGTATTCCAAGAATAATGATGGGAATCGATGTATCATCACCCTTTATTACTTTATGGATTATAATTACTCCCTCCATCCCAATTTTATTGTCCCCCGACAAAAAACACGCAGTTTAAGAAAAACATCACCATCTCTCTTACTTTTTGGAAACAAGACAATTTTACCCTTTATTTTTTACCTACCTTTTTGTCTTACATATATAAATTAGAGGCAAAAATGAATTTTATCTCATTATTCTTTTCTATATATGAAAGTGGACAATTAAATTGGGACATCTCAAAAAGGAATAGTGGACAATAGATATGGGACGGAGGGAGTATTATACATGATATAATTGATAATTATAATTATAATTATAAAAAATAAAAAAGTTACTAAATACTACTAACGTATACTATTATTAACTTCGGTCTGACCTTCTGGCCCAACTGATTCGACCGGTCCAACCAGAAATTAACACTTTTTCGGGTCGATTAAAAACCCGAATTTTAAAACACTGATTTAACCAATTTGAAGAATACGGACGGCTATTATGAGTCCGCCTCTACTTTTGAACACATCGAAATTACCTTATGCGTTTTAGGTTCGACTATTACGATTACGATGATTAATGTATAGATAAACAAGTACATAATATAAGGACATAAATGTCAACTATAATATTTTAGTAAAAATTTACAAAATTATTTAACCGTAAATATTATTGCATTGACTTTTTGTTAGTCGTGAGAATATCGAAACAAAATAATCAAACAAAAAGATGATTTCACCAAAAAATGTCCTCCAAGTTTTTTTTTTTACTAAAATATGTTTAGCAGTTTTACCTTATATTTAAGACAAGTTTGACCGAATTTATTTGAGAAATAAATGATTGTAAGGTAATATGGAAAGGTTAATCATTTATATTAGTTATTTTTATGATGGTAATATGAGAAGTTTAATGATTTTTAATAGTTACTTTTTGAAAGTATACAATGTTTTGAGATAGATATTAATGCACACACTTTTTTGAGACGTATTATCATTTTCAGTTTAATAGTTATCTTTCGTACGGTATAAAAAGCGAAAAAAAAACTAAATAAAAATCGCTCCGGCACCACCTATACTCCGTGCCTTATCCCGTCGTCAAATTGACGCCCTCAACTAACGCCTCCATGCCAAAGGCGTTGGTAGCCACCGACGCATCGGTTTGGCCAACTGATGTACTATCAACAATGGTCTAACAAGTGCTCCTAAAATTGAAAGCCTTTAAAATATGATGACTTTATCCAGTGACACATATAACATATATCAGTATCCTCGACTAGCATCAATTTTTGATGTTAGATTAAAGACAAAGACCTTGAAAAAGAGTTAGTTCGATTGTAAGCCTAAAAAACTCATGGAATAATAAGTATATTTACTTTACATTTTGCTTGTAAATTAAAATGATTATTGAAATTATTTCAAATAGAAAAAGCGAACTTGTGATTGTAACACCCTCAAAATTCGTTGATTGAGTTTAGCGGAAGCATTTAGTTAAGTATGGGGAGTGCCACAATACACACTACATGCATACGTATCGGAGCTTATGATTACAACAGAACATAATATATTAAGATGCCAAATGTAATAGTTACAAAGTTTACGATTCGTCAAATCGTACAAATGTAAAAGTTATTAAGTTTACAAAAATAGATTTCGTAAATATGACTAAAATCACTTTAGTTATACAAAAGAAATTCAAAAGTTTCAAAAGTTGGCATCCTAAAGCTTCGCGGGTCGCCCTAGTTCCGTATGTGCTGGCGGTTCTTACGTACGCAGCTAATTCCCTAAAAAACACATAGTAAAAGTCAACAACGAGGTTAAGTGAATTCACAGGTTTTATGTTTACAATAATAGTTGGTAGTTCGAAATTGTAACACCCAGTCCTCGGGTCTAGTAGTATTTTAATATTTTCTGATTGTGAATTATTATTTAACGTGTCAGAAAATAGTTTCATTTGTTATTTGAAAATAAAAGGGTAAAAAAGTCGAGTAATTTATTGTGGTTAATAAATTACTAAATGTTTTAATTTAATTCAGTTGACGGTAAAATAAAATAATATTTCCTCGCAAATGGTTTTTAAGTTCCAGACAGTGACAAGTACGGGGAATGAAATTTAAACTTTTATATGATACCCTCACAGGTTTGAGTCGGTTGTTGGATTCTTATCTCCCCACATACATACATACTATACGAACATACACACACATCTATATCCCTAAATCGATTATCCAAATCATGAGAAAACATCAAATTGAAGTTGTTAAACATGAATTCAAGCTTCTATCATCATCAAAATCAAGGTATAATCACATGTTCTTCATTTTTCATAACCTAGAAATTGGGGTTTTTGTGAATTGGTGAGTTTAATCCAAAATGAAGTGTTGATTTTGTGAAATTATTGTTAGTTAAGCTTGTTATTGTTGATTACTAACAAGATTCTAGCTTAAGATTATAAATTTATGATGATTTTTATGGGTTAATGATTTTAATCTGAAATTAAAGGATGAAATGATGAAAGTGATGAATTGATTGATGATTGAGTGTTATATGATGAAGTCTTCTGTTAGTAAATTGATTGTTATAACTGTGATTATAAGTTTTTGTTCTTGAGTTATGATATTGAGACTCAATCAAATGGGTTTATACTTGAAATTGTGTATTATTGAAGTATAGGTGAAATTGAAGCTTGAATAAAGTTGTAGTGTATGTATATACTCATATTTGAGTGTTTGGTAGTTTACAAACTGAAATTGTTGAGCTGAAATGGTGATATTAGAGATAGGTTTCGTATTTGGATATGCTATTTTGTTGCTGCTGCTTACTCTGATATTGGATTTGGAATAAATTTCAAATTGTATTTGAAATTAAATAACACCCATTTTCGATATACTATAGTTTTTGAAATATTATGGTTTAATTTCTTAGTATTCTATAACTGAATTGTTAATATTTGTTTGGACTTACGCTTCCGATGTAAAATACATTTAAATAATATTGTAAAAGATGGGGTGTTACAGAAATGTTTCACCAAATAGTTATCAGCATCATGTTCAAGTAAGGTTTTGTGTAATGATATCCAAAGAATGCAGTTTACATTTTAAGTTTCGTAGGAAAGCAGTGTCCTATATGTAACATCCTCTCCTGTAGCCTGGTAATTTCTAATTTCTAATTGATTTTTTAATGATTTTATAAATTATGTGATATTATTATTTAATTGAAAAACTTAGGTAAATAAGTTTCAGAACTTATTGTGAATAGTAAATTGTTAATTGTTTTAAATTACTATAGTTGACAGTAATATAAAATAAGTTTTTCGCAATTGATTTCTAGGTTTCAGATAATAGAAGAAGAAGGGGACTCATTAAATGAGTCGGGTTATGAGTTAGTCGACTTACTACATTTAAACCTAACTCAGAATCATTTCTTCTTCCTAATTGAGAAACATGTCAAGATAACCTAACTTAAAAACTGAATTTTTCTAGCAAAGGAGTTGATTGTGATTGTAATCTTTGTTTCTGAACCTTGCATCAATTTAGAGTCATCATCATCATCTTCATCTTCAAGTGGTAAGTGTTTTTGATGTATGAGTTTAAGACTTAGTTAGGTTAAATATAAAATTGATGAAATTGTTGATTTCTTGAATGTATATGATGATTTGAAGATGATATGGATGCTTACAAGCTGAATTAAGGTGGTTTTAATTGTGAATTCAAGTTCTTAAATGTGATAGTGAGTTTAAGCTAATGACCAAATGGGTTATATTTATTGAGTATGAAAATTTGATTGATTATTGATTATATGAGGTTACTTGATGATATATGTTCATGCTTGATGTTCTTTTGATGTTAGAAAGGTTTATAAGTCGAATTGGTAACTGAGTTAAAGTGTTAATGAGATTTGGTTCGAGCTGTGTGTGTGCAGGTCTGTTCTTGAGCTGAAGAACAGCTCAACGCGATCCCAAACCCTAGCCCGGATCGCGTTCATCAGTTATATTTTGAGTTGGACGAGTTTTGTTCTTGGGAACGCGATCCCAAGCATTCACCTGGATCGCGTTGCCAAGTGCAAATCTGTCACAGAAAGTTTTCCAAAGACGAACGCGATCCAGCCCTTTGTTCCGGATCGCGTTGCTTAGTGTATTTTGATAACAGAAACTTT
The DNA here is from genome assembly GCA_963422505.1 of Pseudognaphalium luteoalbum. Classification (NCBI taxonomy): domain Eukaryota; kingdom Viridiplantae; phylum Streptophyta; class Magnoliopsida; order Asterales; family Asteraceae; genus Pseudognaphalium; species Pseudognaphalium luteoalbum. The sequence continues at coordinate 4,600,319 of OY730192.1, forward strand.
TCTTAAGAGGAACGCGATCCTACTAACCCTGACCTGGATCGCGTTTGCCTGTATTATTTTGATGATTATGATAACTTGTGAACTTAAGTGTATACTATATATATGTATAGTATTGTTACTTATGTTTGAAGTAAATTAATAATGTGATTACTTGTGTAAGGTGTCCATTTACATAAGTACTAGTTGTTGATGACAAGTTACTAACTTGTGCGTTGTGTGATGTTTCAGATACCCCAAAGACTCAGTGATTAGAAGCTGAGTGTCGTGACTTCTGAGGTATCGGTGAGTGGATTTATGACTCACCCTTTGATTTAGTTGTAACTTTTTGGTTGCAACAAGTATACGTAAATTGATTATACGATGGTTAATCTGTGTTATTGAATATGAATCTACGTGATATATGAATCTATGTGTATCAGATTATTGAGGTCAACGTGTAGTTGGACTTTTTGGTTATTATGTGGATTACACAGGTTTTGATTCATTTGTTGTGTTTGAGACCTGTGTATGAGTTTAATAACCAATAGTTATCGGTCTATTCTGTAATGGCCATACAAATTGACGTTAAGTGTTCTTTGGGAATCCCCGGGTATTATGATATCCCAAGAGCCACCGATCCTCATTGAAAAAGAACGTGTTTACTAGTATTTGCTGTAAACTGATGGTTATGCTAAGTTGAATTGTGTGTGATAAATTCATTCACTTAGCTTCGTGCTAATTCCTCATCCTACTTCCTGTAGGTTTTTGATATATATGTGGGTGTTAGGAAAGGATGCTTTCGCAGGGAATGTCTGACAGATTATGACTCTGATATGGTTTTGCTATAAACCTGGTTTTGTAATAGATAATACCCCGACATATGTAGTTTTTAAACAGTTCTAAGTTGGTATGTTTTGAAGATGTAATTGTGTATGTTCATTATCTTAATGTACAGTATATAAATATGTTTTAAATTCATACGCTTCCGAGTAAAATAATATAATATTGTTGTCCTAAAAGAGGGGTGTTTCACTATAGTTCACCCAAGAAGTAGGGATTTACATTGTTTATCCAAGAAGTAGTGTTTAAAATGTTTGCCCAATACGTAGGGACTTTCCAAGTGTACCCAAGAAGTAGGGACTAAATCGTTTGTCCTAGAAGTAGGACCCATCAGTATTTGCCCAAGGAGTAGGGACTTCTATGTATGTGCCCAAGACGTAGGGACTTGTATAAGTTGTGTCCAAGAAGTAGGACTGGCATCCAAGACGTAGGACCCATCTGCTCAAGAAGTAGAGCCTTCATCCAAGACATAGGATGGCACCTTGCCCAAGAAGTAGGGACTTTCTGTTTGCCCAAGACGTAGGGACTTGTATCAGTGTGCCCAAGAAGTAGGGACTTCTATGTATGTGCCCAAGACGTAGGGACTTAAGTTGTGTCCAAGAAGTAGGACTGGCATCCAAGACGTAGGACCCATCTGCTCAAGAAGTAGAGCCTTCATCTAAGACATAGGATGGCACCTTGCCCAAGAAGTAGGGACTTTCTGTTTGCCCAAGACGTAGGGACTTTCTGTGTGGGTGCCCAAGACGTAGGGACTTTCTGTGTGTGTGTGTGCCCAAGAAGTAGGGACTTTTCAGATGTTTATGAAAATGTTGTTTCATAAAAGTCAGTTTGTAAAAGCGTGTGTGGCTGGTCGTTCTCCAGTGTATTCCCAATTTAGTTTTCGTATGAAATCCCATTTCATAAATAATAGTTATAATCGTTTGACCGCAGTCACAAATATTTAGCACAATGTATATCACAATAGTTATATAAAAGTTTGCTCACGAAGCAAAAGCGTTGACTATGTTTTCCACCCCTGTTCAAAAGCAGTTAAAACAGTAAAAGTTGTAACACTCATTCCTCAGGTCTGATAGTAATTTAATATTTTCTGACGGTAAATTATTATTTAATGTGTCGGAAAATAGGTTTGTTGTATGATTTGAAAATAAATGGGTATAAGAGTCAAATAATTTATTGTGTTTGATAAATTATTAACTGTTTTAATTTAATTCAGTTGACGGTAAAATAAAATAATGTTTCCCTTAAATTATTTTTAAGTTCCAGACAATGATAAGTACAGGGAATGAAATGCAAACACTTATAGTATACCTTTACAAGGTTAAGTCAGTTTTGTGGATATCTATCTCCACATATACATACGAACGTACAGAAACATGAAACCCTAGATCAAATCACCATAATCACTTCCTAACCTCGAATTGGAGTCTTAGAATTCGAATTCAAGCTTCAAGAACATGGATTATCATCCTCTAATCCTTTTAATCATCTTGTAAGTCTCAATTTCTTGATTTCTATAACCTAGAATTTGAGGGTTTTCAAATTGAAAAGTTCAAATCCAAAATTAGGGTTTGGTTTTGCTAAATTAGTGTTGTTTGAGCTTATTAATGATGATGATTAACATTAATTAAGCTAGGGCTTGTGAAATTGATTTGTGTTCTTATGGCATATGATGAACTAATAATGATTGAGATGAAATTGAGACTTGTAACTATGTTAGAATTGTTAGTTGATGTTAATTTTATGATTATAGTTGAAACCCTATGTTAGAAATTGATATAATTGAATTATGATTATGAATTAAGTTATGGGTTTAGTTGATTTTTCATGAAGAGAAGCTTGTAATTATGTTAGAATGATTAGTTGATATTTGAATTGTGATTATAAGCTAAGCCCTAACTTGAATTGATGAAATTTGTTAAATTGTGAACTAGTTATGCAATTGAGTTTCATAAGCTAGTATTTGATGATTAAAGATGATTGTGTGAGCTTAATTGATAAGTATTCATTAGACCTAATATTGGACTTTTGATGAATTGTTGATATTGGAGGTTAATAATTTTGTTAAAGGTCTAATTATGTTAGTCTAACATGACTAAAGTGATGTGATCATAATAATCATAAACTTGATAAGTAATTATGAATTTATGATATTAAGATGATTATTTATGACCTTGGCATGATTGGTTTTAAGTAATGTAAGCTAATAATCACGTATTTGATTGAATTGGAAAGTGATTATCATGATCATTAATCATGACTAAGTGAATAATGAATTGAGTAATAACTCATTGAAATTGAGATTATGAATCATGTTGTACGACTTTAACATGAGTTAATTATTATGGATGAGTTACTAACTCGTTATTTATATTGTATTCTCAGATATGGAGAAAGACTCAGTGACATTAGACTACTGAGTGGACAACTGAGGTGTCGGTGAGTGGATCTTAATCCTCAGTTTTACTTAGTTGTAACAAGTTTGGTTGCAACAGGTAAACGTATTATTACTGCTTTGGATTTGCCATGATGATTTTGGTTTAATAGTAATAATACCGTTGATAGAATGTTTAGTTGGATATATTGATCTCATTGAATATGTGGGTATGTGATCACGTGATATTTAGCCTTTGGGCTTTGACGATATTCAGAGGCCAGCATGGGGCTGGGCTTGTGTTTGCTATTGTTTGAACTACACAGGGTCTTAGTACAAGTGTTATTGTCGTAACCTGTGTTGTTTGGGTTAATAGCACCAAGTAGTCGGTTAAACCTCTGTATTGGCCTGCAGTTGATTTTAAAGTGTTCTTTGAGAAGGTTTCCTCAAGAACCACTGGTCCTCTTTGATGCCAGTTGTATTTGATAATTGATATGTTGTGTATTGAGATGTTATCTCATTGATATTATGTGTTACTGTTGGTATTCTTGGCTGAAGGTTTCCCCAAGAACCATCGATATATTTGATGTTTTGTTTACGATTATTTATTGCAAACAAAGTTGTTATGCTAAGTTGGGCTGTTGATTATAGTTTCACTCACTTAGCGTTATGCTAACCCCACCACCCCACTTCTTGTAGGTTATGGGTTTGATATAACGGGATTGGCAAGAAGTTTGTTCGGGATGGAATGTTTGACCAGACGGCTTACTCTGATATTGGATTTGGATATCCAAGTTGTATTTGGAATTAAATAACACCCATTTTTGATATACTATAGTTTTTGAAATATTATGGTTTAATTTCTTAATATTCTATAACTGAATTGTTAATATTTGTTTGGACTTACGTTTCCGATGTAAAATACATTTAAATAATGTTGTGAAAGATGGGGTGTTATAAAAGTAGGGGCTGTGAACTCATCTGTTGAGTTAAGTAAAGCGCGAGTGCTAGCAAAGCCTAAAGCCCAAGTCTAATCCGAAATCTCCTAACGCCCTAAACGTATGAGATTTAATAAGTATGTGGATGTCTCGCAAGACCATCTAGGCTAGTTGTCTACTCAACTAATTATGTCCAAGTATTCGTTTATCGTTTAGTTTTGTAGTTTTGAAAACATGTACGGCCTGTTGGTGACGGTGTGTAATAATAATTTTCAAAAACATTATTATTATGTTTCAATTCATTTGTATACTCATAAAAATGTGTGCTAACCATTCTTGCATTGGTTTAATATCATATTAATTAATTATCATCATTTGGTGCCCATTTTAAGTAAATTTCAAAGTGCTGAAAAATGTTGACCAGGGTTGACCGCGAACCGAGATTGCACTGCGAACCGAGATTGCACTGCGAATCGAGTTTGCGGTGCGAACCGAGATTGCACTGCGAACCGAGTCCGCAAACCGAACCGAGATTGGATCTCAGCTCGCGAAATTGGCTGTTCAGCGATTTTAAGCTTCAAAAATGAGTTTTTGTTCGATTTTTGGGCGTTTTGATGTTATAAAAAGCTTCTAACATGTATATTCACAATATTTAAGTAATTTCTAGAAAGAGAAACAATTTCTAGAGAGAGAGTGAGTAAAACCTTACTTTTTGATGAAAATGGAGATGGAGAAGATGAGGAAGATGATGATGATCCTTGGGCTTGTTCTTGATGATGATGATGAACGATTGGTGGTGGTGGTGTCACCGATTTCAGTTTTTTTTTAGAGTGAGAGAAGGATGGGGTGAAGTAAAGAGAGATGAGAGAAATTGTGTGGAGGTGTGTGTGTAAAATGAAATGAACAATGGGGAAAAATGAGGTTAAAAGGGTGGGTCATGGATCGGTTTGGGTCCGTGGGTCTGGGTCGACCCAAATTGGGTCTCGGCTTTGCGTATTCTTGTTTCTTAGTTGTTTTGCTTTTCTCGTGTTTGGTTACGTTTTAAATCACATAACGTATATTATTTCAATAATATAAAATAAAATATTCGTTTGAATAAAATCCTCATTATTTATAAAAGTGTCACCAACGTTCAAAGTAAACTGTGTCGGACTCGATCTGATAGTTTCGCCCGTGATTAATAATAACTACGGATAAGTAATACTACGCGTATTAAATAGTTGGGTTTTGCTGGACTTACCTCTAAAAGCGTTGTGAATTCACTTTAAGTTAGGGAATTAGCTTAGAAATGCATGCTAATTACGTTTATAATTATGTCGAAATTGCAGGGTGTCTCAGTGATAATTAGATACTCAGTATAATCGACTGTCACTCTGTCATATGATCGTATTTAAAACCTTTAACAACGTGGAGATGATCGTATTCAAAAGTGAATACTCAATACAACTAATCGACTATTAGAAATAAGCAATGACATATTTATATCATTTTAAAAAGAATGGACGTGCCTAGTTTTGGAGCACTCCTTGTCAACATCCATGTCCATTAATCCGAATCCATATTACTATATTATAATATAATAATATAATAATATAATAATATAATAATAATAATTAATAATACCTAATAGAATGTATACAACGATTACTTCAATTAGATTATGAAATTTAAAAGAGATCGAATTATTAAAACTGCGGGTGTTGAAGTTTGGAAATGGGATATTAAAGTTGACCTTGTGTTATCTCATGTCAACGTGTTCACCTTTATTCTATATTTCTATATATGTAACTAAAAGTCTCCATTTTAGTTGCAGACATATCATTGATCTTCTCTCTTCTTCAAGCAAAGATTTCGTGTCAGAAAACTCAACTGTAAGTCACTGTTCCTTACAGATCTGTTATGTGTTATTTCCAAGCTATACATCTTTCTATCATTTAGATCGACACTAAGCTAGTAAGATCATGGATAATGCATGATTTGATATGATAAAATGTGCTAACAAGATCAATCAGGCGTACAGTTTCGGAGATCCTCAGTCAACTAGTGAAAAATTTATTTAGAGTCACCACATTTATAATAAAATAGTTGATAAAAGGTTATGAATTAAAATATGCATGGTTTGAAGCTTTCATATATATATATATATATATATATATATATATATATATTGTTGGGTTATTAATAAACATGCTACTGTAATTTGTGAAAATGTTTAAGTAAGTTAGTGTAATACTCCGTATTAATTTGTTCAATTAAATTAGGGTTAAGTGTCTGGAAATGCATCCAACTTGTTTCAAATGTCTATTGTATGTATCATACTTACGGGAGGTGTATTTAATGCATCCAACTTTGAAAAACGGTTTATTGTACATATTTTGATGATGTGTCATCTTCTAGGGACGCCACGTGGCATCATAAACGGCCGACACATCATCAAAATACATACAATAAACAGTTTTTGAAAGTTAGATGCATTAAATACAACTCCCATAAGTATGATACATACAATAGACATTCAGGACAACTTGGATACATTTTCAGATACTTCACCCATTAAATTATTAAACTATTTTCATATCTAAATTAATTAGTCTTTTTTGTGTTGTAATGTGTATAAGTTAAGTATAACTTGATTAAATTTATAAGTTAGCTAAAATGATCTTAGTTTTAATATTGTAACCTATATATCGTGATTTACTAAGTTTAACATTTTCACAGAATAGAGTAACCTATTAACCATGTGCTGTTTGTTTTGCATTCCATATTTGCCGATCTTGCAAATAATTAAAAGCATTTTGATGTTTTTCAATCATAGATTCTTGATACACACTTGTACATAATCCAATTCAGTTGCAATTACTTTAACCAATTAATTAGGTTTCTACCCCGATAAATTACGTCTTAATATTATTTTATACTATATTAGAGTATTATCAATATCTATGAAGATAATCTATCAAGTGTTTATATTTGTTGACTTCTATATCACTCAATGATCTTCTTCTATATCTTGCATATTTATATTTTGGATAAACTCATTTCACTAATATTCACATGTAAAACAGAATTCTTCATTGAGAATGGCTGCTTCTTCCGTTCCCCACCGATGGAAATATGATGTCTTTGTAAGTTTTAGAGGTAAAGATATTCGTAAAACCTTCATGGATCATCTTTTCAAAGACTTCAAGCAAAAAGGAATTCATGTTTTTAGAGATGATAATGAATTGCCTAGAGGAGTGGAGATATCACCTAACCTCTACAAAGTCATCGAAGAATCGAGGTTTTTGATAGTTATCTTCTCCAAAAACTATGCATCTTCTTCATGGTGTTTGAGGGAACTTGCAAAGATACTCGAGTGCAAGCACAAGGGAAAGCCCAAACATGAGGTTCAAATTATCTTTTATGATGTTAAGCCTGATGTGGTGAGGAAACAAACTGAGAGCTATGCGGAAGCATTTCTCAAACATGAAAATTCAAATCCAAGAGAGGTGGATGACTGGAAGAAAGCTTTATCCACGGCAGCTGACTTATCTGGATGGGATCTCCAGGACATGTCGAATGGGTAACTAAATTTGTTTGTTATTCTTTCAAATATAGTGACTCTATCAAGTCAAAACTAACGCATACCTATATGGTTGTGGTTCTTTCTTATTTGACAGGTATGAGTCCAAGTTCATTGATAGCATCACCAAGGAAATCGTCAAAAGTATATGTCACGGTCCATTGCCTGTTGGTGAGCACGTCATAGTAGGTGTGGATGTGCATGTAGATAAATGGAACTTGTGGCAGTTCATTGGGTCAAGTAAAGCTCACATGATTGGAATATGTGGTGTTAGTGGAATTGGAAAAACAACCCATGCCAAAGTTATATACAACTCAATGTATATGCACTTTGATGGAAGTAGTTTTTGTGAGAATATCCAAGAAGTATCAAAACGACAAGGCCTAACTCATATCCAGAAGCAGGTTATTGCTGACATCATGAAAACAAAATCTGTAGAAATCTCAAATGTTAGTCAAGGGATCGAGGCAATTGAGAAGATGAAGTCATTTAAGCCAATCCTTCTTGTCCTGGATGATGTGGATCATCAGAAGCAGTTAGAAGCACTAGCAGGTTCACCTAATTGGTTTTCCCCGGGAAGTTTGATTATCTTCACCAGTAAAGACAAACAGTTGCTAACATCTCATAGAGTTGATAAAATCTATGACATGGAATTTCTCGATGATGATGAATCTCTTGAGCTCTTCGCTTCTTATGCCTTTCAGGAAAAGAATATTACTAGTGGCTTTGAAGAACTTTCTGAAAAAGTTGTGAAATATGTAAAAGGTCACCCTCTCGCCCTCAAAGTTTTGGGTGGTTTTTTGTACGGAAAAACTGTGGGTCAGTGGGTTAATCAACTGGCTTGTCTAAAAGAACATCCTATTGTAGAAATCCAACGAGTTCTTCGTATAAGTTACGATGGCCTAGACCTCAATCAGAAAAAAATCTTGCTTGATATTGCATGTTCGTTCGTTGGGGTAAACAGGTGTTATGCAGAAAGTGTACTAGACAGCTGTAACTTTTTTGCAGTTATTAATATACAAGTTCTGGTTGAGAAGTCATTAATCACAATTACTAGCAATGAGTCACTTCATATGCATGAATTAATTCAAGAAATGGCAAAGGAAATTGTTCGCGAAGAATCTACCATGATTGGGAAGCGGAGCAGGTTGTGGCTTTCATCTGATATTTACAACGTATTGAGTGAAAACAAGGTTAGAAGTCACATATATGATATATATGGCTCTTTTTTCTACATTAATATCTATAACTATAAGCAATTGCATATGCTGATCTTTTGTTGATGATGGTAATTTACATGTTCTTGCTTGTATCCAGGTAACAGCGACAGAAGCAATTGAAGTTTTAGATCTTTTGATAGAAAGATCTGGTCAAAAGGTTCACATAGACGCTGAAGCTTTTGCACAAATGAAAAATTTGCGTATCATGAAAATTTATCAGGACAAAGATTTTGAGCAGGAAAACAAGACTTATAGTCACACTTTTTCAGTAGATGTAAGTAATACTCCGTAATTGACTTTTACCTACTTTTTTTCTATGTGTCATTTAAATATGTGTCACTAAAATGCCCCTTTCATGTAGTGGAAGGACTTCAATGTGAAATTCTCAGGAAGGTTAAGTTTTTTGTCCAACGAGCTAAGGTTACTTCATTGGAATGGATGCCCTTTTAGTTTCTTGCCTTCAAATTTTTATCCGGAAAACATTGTTGCCATTGACTTGTCTTACAGCAAGATAAAACATCTTTGGACAACACATAAGGTATTTAGTGAAACATACATATTTGTTTCCTGTTTGACACATAATGATCTAATTAGGACTTTTCATTTCCCCTTGATTTCAGTGTTTTTTTAAGTTGAAAGAAATGAAGCTAGGTTACTGTCGTATGCTAACAAGTACCCCCGACTTCACGGAAATTACAAATCTTGAACAGCTGATTCTTGAAGGCTGTGTGAACCTGACTGAACTTCACCCGTCAGTTGGATTGCTCAAGAAGCTTGTTGTTTTAAATTTGATGAACTGCATACGCCTTAAGAGTTTTCTTTGCACAGTGGAAACTGATTCTCTTAAAGTTCTGAGTCTCTCGGGGTGCTTCAAAGTGGATAAACTACCTGAAGGATTGGGTGAAATCAAGACACTAGTGAAGCTTCATATTGATAGAACTGCCATAACAGAACTTCCTTCCTTTTTATACTCTCTCATAAACCTAGAATCAGTTACATTTGGTCAAAATGTGAGGATTCAGTCTACATGGCAGAGTTTAACTTGTCTTCCTATTTGTTTACCGAGTATACTACAACATCCCCAAAGTTTAGTATTGTCTTCAATGACAGGTTTACATAATTTAAAAGATTTGGATCTTAGCTACTGCAATTTACTAGAAGTGCCGGATAGCATTAATAGCTTATCACATCTAGAATTTCTATACTTAGAAGGGAACCGTTTTACAAAATTGCCAAAAGATTTAAGTCAGCTTCCTAATCTTATATATCTTGTACTAGATGGCTGCAGGAATCTAGAAGTGGTTCCGGCACTTCCACCTTGGACTAGGTATCTTCAGGCAAGTAATTGCACATCCTTGCGTGAACTACCGGAACGACTCAATCTCGGTCACGTATTTTTTTCCTGCATTTTCATGGGTTGTCCAGAATCGTACAAGATTTTTACCATTGATAAAAGCCTGGCTTCCACGTCGCAACTTCTGATTCCCGACGAATCTCCAAATTCCAATGGCTCTAGAAACCAACTTTTTTCTTTACTTCAGGAATTCTCTCAACAGATTAACAAATGCGGAACCATCCCTGCTGAAGGTGATCATATTAACAAATGTGGAATCATCCCAGCTGAAGGTGATCCTATCTTTCCTTACGAACTGGATATAATATATCATGGAAGTGGCATTTCACAATGGTTTACAAATCAAAGTAAGGGAAATCACGTAAAGGTTGATTTACCTTCAGATTGGTGCTACGATAAGTTGATTGGATATGCAACTTGTGTTGTTTTCACACCCAAAAAGTACTTTAGTGGGCTATTACAATACAATCGAATAGAATACTTCATCAACAACTTTGATGGATCTTTATTGGATCGTTCTTATGAATACTGGTATACGCCTCCGGGGGTTGACTTCACAGGAAATTTTAAGTCCGAAATGATATGGTTGCAATATACTGCCAATGTATGGGATATGAAGAAAGCAGAGAATTTTGTTACATTTTCGTTCAGAGACAACGAAAATATTGAGGTGAAGGAGTGCGGTGTAAGATTATTTTTCGATGAAGATCGACAACAAGGAATTGACGTGAGTATGATTCAAGACATACCATCTCCAACACTCGATGGACGTGGTTTCTTCAGGCTGATGACCAAACATGGTCCTACCCTTCTGTCGTGGTAGTCCAATTAACAAACTGTATTATCATCATGCTTTTATATGTAAGCCCATGTCCAGATTTCATAAATTCTAGTTTCTCCTTCACATTTCTAATCTGTAACTTGCGGTTCAATGATCCTTCTATCTCAATATATATATAGGAAAAATACATTTCAGCTTTTGTAATATGCAATTATTATTTATATTTATTATATTGATATTGATATACTTATAATAATGCATGCAATGCAATGTTTGATTTTCAAATTATTGTTTCAGCCACCTTATATAGTTCATTGAGTTGGTTTTTTATATAAAAATAATAAATAATAGTGGTGTTCTTAAACTGATGATAGTATGATACACGTAATCGTTGTTGCAATGGCTCTCGATCATTTGTCCGGTAATTTGGAGGGTACCTTGAACTCGAACAATATTTTAGTGGTATGTGTTTGTCCCACAAGAAGTATTAATGTCGGGCAAATTACGTATGCACGAATAAATTACATATGCTGGGGAACGGATTCAATTCGAACCCCTAACCCATCGGTCACATATTTAGAATCTGAACATTTGTAGTAACAGTACCATTTGAGCTATATATGCTCAATTGGTTCGGTCATCAATTGTAAACAACAATAATAATAATAATAATAGAATTCTTATAATTCGTGTTTGACTAACTTTTGTTCTGAAGGGTTTATATAGCTCATTAAATACACTAAAACTTTTAAATCTTTATTTATTATATAAAGAAAACCTCATTCTTAAGATTACACAATAAAGTATCATGTGTTATTCATCTTTTAATATTATTGGGAAAAAAATCTATATTTTTTTAAACTTAATTAATATTAGCATTAAATTGAAGCTATTTATGTATATAAAACAAAGATTTATTTTGCTTATTTGTTATCTATTTAATCATTATAAGATGACATTTCTAAAATATAATTACTTCAAATTATTTTTCAAATTCTAGGAATACCACATGGCTTTTCATTTTTATTAATTTTGAATACTGTTATAAATCATTTAAATAAGGATTAATAATAGTTTAATTCTCACACTTTAATTTTTTTTGTTTTAACCCTATACATTACTGTGCATTGCACGGCTCAAAGACCTACAAATATTTACGAATACATATAATACTAATTATATATCTTCATATAACTCATTGTGTTTTATTTGACACCATATATATATATATATATATATATATATATATATATATATATATATATATATATATATATATTAATTTCTACAATTTATTATAATAGTTTAATTACTTTATTGTATAGTTTGGTTTATGTTATTATCTATTTTTATTTCTGAATGATAATTGAACCTATTAAGTTAACAACACTACTTCATTGGACTACTTACCACTAAACATATAATTGTAATATAATAATAACCGTGCATTGCAAAGGCTAAAAGACTTTTTTTACAAGCATCCAAATTATGCCACATCATTAAATTAGTTTTTTCTCAAAAAATCTTCAAAAATTTTAATATCCACATCTTAACAGTTTTTATAATTTTAAATTTCTAACAAATTATTATCTTCTATTTTGTAAAGAGTCATAATTCGATTTTATTTTACTTCATTGTAATAGTTTTTTAAAAAATTCATTACATTCAATAGATAATGATTTTTTATACATAAAAAATAAATTTATTTTCTTATTGATATCTCATACATTAAAATTATCAACCAGTATAATCATCAACTATCACGTTTTAAGAAAATTAGTTTTACTATGATATATGATGTGATTATTTATATTGCATATTGTTATATGTTACTACTCACTAATAATAATAAATTTTCAACATTCAACAATATTAATACAACTGAAAACTTAAAAAACATAGGGCTAATTTAGTTTTTAATTACCTTGCATCGTAAAAGCTTAACAAATGTATTACAACTTAACATAGTTTTGCAACTGATGGTTGTTACCTTTGTCATTCACATGTTGACAATATCGGTGTTAACGTGTGAATTGGGCAGAGACATAGACATAAATTTCAGATGCTCTTAAGTAAATGATATACTGTGTCATACTTGATGTATCAACTGCTAGAAAAAGAAATACAAGTCCATCAGTTATACTTTGATTTATGTTAATAAATCATTTTATTCCAATTTCAATAATAATTTTATCTTTTAATTAACAAAATTAAAATTACAATAATTAAAATTATATTTTATAAATGGTCGTACATCGCACGTGTAACATCCATTCCTAGGGTCTAGTAGTATTTTAATATTTTCTGATGGTGAAATATTATTTAATGTGCCAGAAAATAATTTCAATTGTTATTTGAAAATAAATGGGTAAAAGAGTCAAATAATTTATTGTGGTTGATAAATTATTAACTGTTTTAATTTAATTCAGTTGACAGTAAAATAAAATAATATTTCCTCGCAAATGGTTTTTAAGTTCCAGACAATGATAAGTACGGGAAACTAATATTACACAATTATATTATACTACTCAGTGTATAAGTCGGTTGTTATTTTTCATCATATACCGACATACATATACGATGCGTACATACAAAACATGAAACCCTAGATCAAATCAATTCTTTACATCAAATTGAAGATTCCAAGTTCGAATTCAAGCTTGACGATCATGGATTATCATCTCCTAATCCTTCTATTCAACTTGTAAGTTTCAATTTCATGAAATATGAACCCTAGAATTTGGGGTTTTGATGTTCTTGACCTTAAACCCGAAATTAGGGTTTCAAATGATTAAATTGATGTTAGTTAAGCTTCAATAACATGGATTAATCATTTCATCATCATCATAAGCATGTTGTAAGTGTTAATTTTTGATTTTCATATAAACCTAGAAATGGGTATTTGTGCATTTGATTGAATTAAGTTGAGTAAAGTGAAATTGAAGCTTGTTATGAGCATACTATAGTTAGTTGATGAGTAAATCTTGATTGTACTTGAAACCCTAAGCTTGAAATGAAGAGATTAAGATATGATTATTGGGGATTTAATTAATTGACTATGAATCATGGATTATAAGCTTAAACTAGTGATGTGTGAATGATAATTGTTGTTAATGATCATACTAGTAGTGATTATTGATGGTGGTAAACATGATTGTAATTAGAAATCTATAGCTTGATTAAATACTCATGAGAGTGATGATGATTATGATGAATTTGATAAAATTGAGAAATTGATGATTATGAGAAGTTTGATAAATTATTGATGTTGAAAGTTAATAATATTGTTAATGGTATAGTTATGTTAGTTGATAAATGATTATGAAAGTTTTAAGATCATGTTAGTGGTATATGATGAATAATTGTTGTTGATACGAGTTAATTATTATTGATTCAATAGAAGTGATAAATTGATGTTTTTGATTAGTTGAAAATTATGATATGAATTCATATAAGTGAGGATCAAATATTGATGATTATGATAATTGTGTAACTTATATGAATTAAGTATTTTGGAGAATGATAGGTATAAATATGTTTGAGGAATGTTGTATATAATTTTGAGACAAGTTACTAACTGGTGTTATTCTATTGTATTCTCAGATGTGGAGAAGACTTAGTGACCTTAGACTACTGAGTGGACGACTGAGGTATTCGGTGAGTGGATCTTTAATCCTCAGTGTGGTTTAGTTGTAACAGGTTTGGTTACAACAAGTAAACGTATTATTAATGTTCTGTTGCCATGATGATTTTGGTTTAATAGTAATAATATTGTTGATAGACTAGTTAGTCTGATAAATTGACTTGATTGAATATGTGAATACGTGATCACTTGATATTTGGCCTTCGGGCATCAGTTGTTAATGAGGTCAACGAGTTGAAATGGTTGGTTGGGCTAATTGTTATCCAAGATTTAACACATCTCCTGTGTTGGTGGATGATAATAATTAGCTATCGGTCTCGTCCGTATGGCCATACGGATATGGTTGGGTAAGTGTTCTTTGAGAGCCACCGCGGCAGAAGGGTTTCTCAAGAACCACCGATCCTCATTATTGAGATGTGATGTTGTTGAATTGTTGCATTGTTGACAAGTTGTATTGTGTACTGATATGTTTAAGATTAGTTGTTGTACACAAGGTTGTTATGCTAAGTTGTACTGTTGATTATTATTCACTCACTTAGCGTTATGCTAACCCCCACATTAACACTTCTTGCAGATTATAGGTCTTATCTGGTGGGCAAGAAGTTGGATTGGAAGGAATGTTTGACGTCTTGGCGTTACTCTGATATTTGATTATACAAATTAATGTAATCTTGTGGTTTTTAAATAACACCCATGTTGATAAATTAGGTTGAAATTGTAATGTAATTTGGTATTGTTAAAAGTTGGACTAACGCTTCCAGATTTATTATATTTAAATGATGTAAATTGAGGGGTGTTACAGCACGGGCTCCATGCCTAGTATTATTATATAAAGAAAATCTCGTTCTTAAGATTACACAATAAAGTGCCATGTGTCATTTATCTTTTAATATTATTGAAAAAAAATTCTATATTTTGTTAAACTTAATTAATATTAGCATTAAATTGAATATTATTATATAACTTAATCTTTTTTTATTATTATATAATTTACACTTGATCATTTTTCACATCTTAAACTTAACATTAGCATTAACACTAAAATCATTCGTTAACTTTAAAACTCAACATCTCAAACGTTAAAGAGATGTAGTAAATCAAGATTTTCTTTTTCTTACAAAAATACACAATCTTTAGAATTTTATACTAAATATCTAACAAAATTTCATTTGTGTAATAGTTTCTAAATAATCTTCTATATGTACTAATTGTTACAAGTCATTGATAATGGATTTTTGTAAGATTCATTTTAATATCTCATTCCCTTTAATAATTTACATTACATATAATTTAAGATGATTTTATCTAAAAAATATTTTCTATGATTTCAAGCTCGTTTTTATCTTTAGCGTTTCAATATATCATCTTTGTAACTTATTATATGATATTTGTTTGTAACAGTTTTATTTTCTTCTTTATTAAAAACTATATGCCAAACATTTAATTTTTAATATAATATACACATAATATTGAAAAAAACAACGTTTTCATATTTGGGCGCGAGGGTTGTGCATCGCACAACCCAATTATTTTCTAGTTTATAATGTAAAGAAAATCAACTAAACTCTTTGATTTACATTTCTATATGTGTATTAATTACCAAGTTTATAATTTATGAAAAATAAAACTTTAATATAAGTGTTCCTAATTTTAATTATATTATAATCAAAAATAAAATTAAAAATTAAAAATAGAATAACTGAAATACCGCGTTTGTTTGACTTTGACTGGTAGCGTTTGATTAACGCTGGATATAGATAGATAGATAGATAGATAGATAGATAGATAGAAGCACACCTATGTCTGTAAGCGAACTGAACGTTCGGCGAACTATTCGCGAACCGTTCGACGGAAAGTTCGTTTATGTTCGTTCGTTTGGTTATATGAACGAACATGAACAAATTTTTACGTTCGATTAATTATATGAACGAACATGAAAACATACCTCGTTCGTTCATTTACGTTCGATAACATGTTCATGAACGTTCGGTTAAATGTTCGTTTATTAACTAATAGTTTTATTAATTTTTACATATTTGTATATCTTATTTTGATTTAAGGTAAATTCTAAATATAATATTATTAAATATATAGATATTTTCATCTATTAATAATAAAAATATAGATATTTTTATCTCACATTTCTCTCCACTCAAAACACACCTTTACTAGTTCCAAATCTGTTGCTCCAACTTACAATCGAACCAAACAAAAAGGAGTTTATCTTCATATTGTGATCGTTTTGTAATCTTGAATATGCATTGTAAAGTTTGAAGTTCTATAATATACATGTGCCGATGTATATACGTTCGTTTATGTTTGTTGAGGTTCGTTTAAGGTATTAACAAATAAATGCATTAAATTATGTGTTTATTCGTGCACGTTCGTTTGTGTTCGTGAACAAACAAAACATCAAAATCCGTTCGTTTATCCGTTAGTATTTGTTTATTTGTTCATCAAAACCTTAATGAATGAACACTATTCGTTTACACGCCTAAGCACACCTATCAGTCAAAACCCCAAATCAGTTTCGGGTACAAAATTCATCCTTTCAAACCCTAATCAATGTCCCTGGTAATCTTGAATCCTAATCATCACAGGGAGGATAACAAGGTCGTGTTTTTATTTTTATTTCTTGGTTGAATACATAATAATACTGCGATTTAGGTTTAGAGCTGTACATTTTTATTTTGTCCAATCGAAATTAGGGTTTTCTTTTCTGATTTTGTTAAATTTATATTCGAAATTGGGGTTTTTTCTTCTGATTTTGATAATTTCTTAAAAATTAGGGTTTTTTAAAGTTAGGGTTTAAGACACTATTTGTGTGTTCATTCAAGTAATTAGGTCTAAAGGTGTACTTTTGCAAGTGTTTTGGTCTGATTTTGGGATATAAAAAATTCAAGTTGGTGTGATAATTAATTATAGATTTAGATGTACAATGATCGATTTTGTTTTTATACATGTACTTGAATGAAACCTATATGTAAGTCAAGACCCATGTTAATGTATTCTATTCTTAGATTGTGAACAAGTTTATGTTTTTGCTTCGTTGTTTGGGTTGATCTTCAAACGATGAAGAATGTCATTCAGCATCAAGTTTCTTTGGCTATTGTTCCTGTGATACTTAAAGAAAACAGCTTTATCCTTTTCTCTTGAGAGCTTTAACTGATGCATTCGCAGATAACGTTAACAGTCTTCTTGGGTATATGCCAAGAGTTTAAAGGTCAGCACCTCGTTATGACCTAGTCTTGGATGTATGCACCAAAACTATAAAACAGGGGTTGTGGTGATGAGTTTCTATTTTTCTTTGTTAATGGGTCAAACTTTGATGAATTTTTTATTTCCAAGTTGATTGGGCAAATATGAGATTTACTGTAACTTAGTTCGCTGGCTGTCTTGTGTAGAAATGGATATGTCTATTTTCTAATACTGAATTACTGATGATGCACCCGAGAGTTTGATGGTTTAATCCTATTTCTTCCGATCATTCTATCGATCTGATCCTCTTCAAGGTTTTTAAAATTGAATGTTTCTAGATCTTTTTGTACACAAATCATTTCTGTATCTGATATCTGTGAGTTTGTTTTCTGTCTCTTATATGCCCAGTTTGCTGTTGTGGCCATAGTTCCCTGGCTAGATAAGTGGGTACTTAACGACATGTGGTGTTCTTCTTTTTCTTTTTTTGGGTATTCTTATTGTCTCCCTTTCCCTTGTGGTGGAGCAAAACAACGACTTTGGAAGCATCAATAAGTTGATAATACTTTTGGTGGTGGAATTGTGTAGTAAATGTGAAGTTTTGTTATTGGAATTCATTGCCCTGAAGTTCACGGTAGTTAGATTCTGATAGCAATTCTAGTGATATATGTTACCATAGAGTAGTAAATATCTTCCCTCTTGCATTTACCTAGATATGTATAATCCTCTTTCTTCCATTATTGTTTTATAAACAGAATGTTTCCAGATGTTTTTTTTTATAGTTTTGTGATTTGGCATGTTTAGTGTAAAAAAACGATCATGAGCTCTCTTTTTTTTGGCTGATTTTTTATTTTGGTATGTGTTATAATGGCATTCTCTGTCACAGATTGATATTCTTGTCTAGGATATGGTGTGAAGGATGCTGATAGCTATAATCAAGGCAGTTCATACATAGCCGATGAAGACAGAAGCGACAAATGGGCTTGGGTGATATTTGAAGCTGAGGGTGATGTACACTAAATACAAAGATAGTTTTCAAAGCAGTAAGTCATCTCTGTATATTGGTGTGATTAAATTTTTTCGAGTCAGATTTTGATAGATTGACTTTTCTACTCTAATTTGTTTCCTGCATCAAACTGTAGTATAGCTATCTTATTACAGCTACTGATTCTAGCTAGGACTATACTGGTGGAATGCATCTTCTTTAGTGTGTACTGAAGATGTCAATTTTAACTCAGTCATTTTGAATATAACGATTTGATATGATCATATTAGAAGTCCAACAGGTCGCATGGGTCAAATTTAGGAACTTGGCTATAATTGAAATGATGAAATGGGTTGAGCAACAGGTAGAAAGTCATCCAAAAGTGTTATTCAATTTCTCTTACCTCTTCTATCGATATACTCTATTTTCTAATAGTTTACCTTATAGAAATGCATGTTTTGAAAATTTAGTTTTTTCTGTGCAACTTATATCAATCAACTTTCGTTATAATATTGACTGCAAATGTTCAACCTGAAAAGGTTGAAGACCGTCGAGAACTTTGAGAAGAAGTCTAGACACATCATGGCATCGTGTGCATCAGTTCATGTGCAGGTTAGGCATGCAAACATGTGTTTTAACTCACATGATGACGCGAGAGCATGCAATAGTATGATCAGGGTGGTAAAATATCTGATAATCCCTACACAATTTTCTGCAATCATGTACTACAAACTACGGTTTGGTACTTATGATCCTTAGTCTGCTTCTTGTTGGTTTTTGTAACATAATTTTTTTTAATGCATCTGTAAGCTTAGACGTTCCAGCATTGAACGTTTCCTTGGTAACACTTAACTGTGATCTGGTTTTGATTGAAAGTTGTATTCACTAATTTTTTTTAATGCATCTGTAAGCTTAGACGTTCCAGCATTGAACGTTTCCTTGGTAACACTTAACTGTGATCTGGTTTTGATTGAAAGTTGTATTCACTAATTATTAAGAACCATGTTGTAAAGATCTGCAGCTTGCTTGGTACCTTGAGTTTAAGGTTTTTGGTGGCATTTGACACTGGGAGTGACTTGTTTTGAATTCCTTGTGATTGCCTCTTCCAGTGCAGTATTTTCGGATTCCTAAAAAAGGAGTTTTTCCTTAACAAAAACATCCATATATTTATATGTGAATATCTCGATTGATATCGAAACCATTTGCATCATTGACTGTTGGCACCATACCTTTTAGAGCTTGCGCATGTCACTCTTAGTGCAGCGTGATTGCCATATTTTCAGATTGTTTCGGAAAGACTTGGCTTTCAAAAAAGTCCCATTTTCTTTGATTACAAAGTCGTTTATTAATTTTCACTTCATGTTCATTTCCGCTTTAATGTGAAGTATCTTTTTCTTGATTTGTTCTAGAGTGTGGAATTTGTCAATGTCACACTAACAGCCTCTTCGTCAAGAGCTTTTCACAGGGTTTTTTTTTTTAAAAAAAAAAAAAATGATGTAATAGAATAACTTTGAGAAAAACAAATAATATGCCACATATGGATCCGGAATATAATTTACCCTTTATAGATTTTGTGTGGGATTTAAGTATTTAATAAGAGTAATGTTAAATAGGATTACTTACACATATCTATAATAGAAATAGACTTATGTTTCTTTCTTAATTTTTACCGATCAATGTATCACATTGACCAATCAAATTAGTAGGTTCCAGGCATATTAATTTGGTCTGCAAATCATTTTTCATCTACTAATGATCTATGTCATGGGCAATGGTGTAAAAATCTGCAATTTCCTCCTTTTTTGCAATTTAGTAATTAGTAATCTTTTATTATTTTTCCCCTCGTAAAGATAACATATTACGTAAATTTGAATTCATATAAACAAATGAGTGGGTCAGCCAAACGATTAAAGAAATGGATAATAAACTTTAAAGTATCTTTTTCTTCATTTGTTTTTGTCTTTCTCTTTGTATCTCCTTCGATCTTTAATCTTTTACTTTCACTGTAATTAACCATTTTACGAGTTAAAAAGATAATGCCACGACCGTATCAATGACTACCTATTGGCATGTTGAGTTAAGGGTATAAAAGCGTGAAATTAGTTTTTATATTAAAATTTAAGATTTTAAGTTATATACAATAATATATATTAACACTAACACTACATCTATAAGAACACAACGAGTGGTTAATGGAGTTTCAGTGTTCTTGAACACTAAAGCTAAAAAGTGAGGTAATGGTTAACTTTGAGGTTTAATGTTTAGTGTTCAGTTGATTTATTTATTTATTTTCTAAATACAAATAATATAATCATTAAACAAATTGAGCATAGATTCTTGGAGTTTTTAGCTAATTCTTGCATATTCATCATTACAAAGGTAAGCTCTATACACTACTAGCTTCAATTTCATGATTTGGTGATCTTGAGATAATCTTCATTTTTGGGTTTTTGGTGGAAAATGATGATTCTTGAGGTTAGAATTAATTAGAGATGAGTAGTGTGTATTGATGCACTTATTTGAGTAGTTACATGTTATTATGTTGTAGTTTATGAGTATTGTTAAATGATGAGCTTATGATGATGATGTTGATGATGATAAGTTGGTGTTCTCATGATATTGATGTTATTATGTTGTAGAACTAGCTAGTTACATGCCTAAGAATCATGAGAGATGAAGAATCGATTAATATTAAGAAAGTGTCACTTAAAGTAGTGATTAATAACATGTTGTTATGATGTGTCCAGGTGTATCCATATAAAGATTGAGAACGGGATCGTGCTTACATAATCATTATCCTAGTAAGGTAAGTAATGGGAATGGAAGGTAGGGGTGAGCACGAAAAACTGAAACCGATCCAAAAACCAAAATAACCGAGAAAAAGAAACCAAAAAATCGAACCGAATTAAAAATCGACGGTTTGGTTTTTGATTTATGCAAAACCGAAACCATCGGTTTGGTTTTAGGTTTTCACCTCAAAAACCAAACAGAAAAAATCGAAGCGAACCAAAGTCTTTATATTATATACGTTACTTTCTATTTATATAAAAGTTATGTATTTAATATGTATATAAATTTAAAATGTTCAACTCTATAAATAAAACATATGAATATACCGAGTAATATGAAGTGTTTTGTTGTTATATTCGAAATACTCACTTATTACTACATTTGTAAAACTATTAGCTACATATCGTATATTGTATACGTTTAACATTAATTCATTGTTAGTAGTTTCGTTAATATAAAGTTTAATTTTAAGTTCAGCTACATTCTTAACATAGATATACGTATATACAATGCATATTTTTATCAAATTTATTCTATAAAAACGCCCGAATGGATAAACTGAAAATCGAAACCGAACAAAACCGAAACCGAAAAAACTGAACGATTATGGTTTTTGATTTTTCAAAAACCGAATTCGGTTTTTGATTTTAGCCAAAAACCGAACCGACCCATGCTAATCCCTAATGGAAGGGATTAAGAAAGTTTAGTTACGGGAAATTGGACACGTGAGTGTGTACGACTTGGTTGAACACTCGTGTTTCGAGTGTGAATATGAGATAGAGGGAATATCATCTTTATGATGATAACGAGTCACGAATTCCTTTGAGTAGGAAAGTGAAATATTGAGTTATTGAGGATCCTTGAATTGATTGAAATGATCATTTGTGTATGATCAATTAATATAGAGTATTTGCTTATGAATCACTTATGTGTGAATATTGTGGCAGTTATCATTGTTGTTATGATTATAGTTCATATTCACATGTATATCCATTACTTACTAAGTCGTAAACTTACCTCCCTTAATGTCTTGTGTTGATAGGTACTAGTAGCGGGGCTAAGGGAAATTAAGGCAAAGAGCCCAAGAACGAGTAGCGGTGGAGCTTACTATTACAATAGTAAGTGGCAATATCTTTTGTTATAAATCATGCTCGTGATACAATGTAGAAAGCCCCTTTTTGGTGTAAATGATCGTTTGTGTACGATCTTTAACTTGTTGGTTTAAACATATGTTAATTTTTATAATTTACTCATGAAAGTGTCCAAATTGTCTCAAGAGAATTTGAAGTCTAAAAACTTGTTGATGATGTTTTTTGTGAAATTGACAATTTATAACCTTTCATGGTAATTGATGACTGCATTTGATGCGGTTATTATGTTTGTTAAAAGTATTCTTTGTGAAATGGGTCGTGAGGGTCCATATGGGTCTTTAATGAGCATTGTGCTAAATAGAGTTGAATTTGGAGGTATGGTTGTTGTGTTGTGTGTATTAAACTTTGAATGAGTTGTCTGTTAAGTGAGAAAAAGGTCAGAGTGGTATTGCATGTGGTTTGTAATTTGGGTTGTCAATAAAATGGTCCAAAAACGGTCGTTTCTAGTCACACGTTCAAATTCGTCAATTTTGCGAAATTTGAAAAAGTGTAAAAAGTGAAACCTTTATTTTGGTGTTATAAAAGTGCTCGTAAAATTTGAGAGTCAAAAGGTTTTCAAATCAAAAGTTATGCACGTTGAAAATTCAGTTTTAAAAACTGGAAAAGTGCAGGCTGCAGAGAATAAGAACTACCTGACGGGTAGGATAAATACCGGGGGATACTTGGTGTTTGGTTTTGACAGAAAGTGGTCCAAAACGGACTACCCGGTGCGTAGTCATTGAACCCGACTGTATTGAGGTTTTCTAGTAGTCTATAACATCAATTAATAGATTTTATATCTAATATCGTTAATATACTTCGAGGTGAATGTTAGTTAAAATTCATCACGATGAATATTAAATTTGTGAAAATGTTAATTTTTTCAACATGTATCGTGAAGAATATTAAGTTAACATTCACTATGATGTATTTTAATAATTTATTAAATAAATATTTATAAACTAGTATTATAACTTAAAAATGAATTTCATCGGTTAATATATTCTTTATAGCATCGATTTTTTGTTTATTATTTACTAATAAAATTAGTTCACTTTTTAAAATTTGTATAGACAAAGTTAAGATGCTCCGTGATTAACATTACACTTCCCCCTTTCCCCTTCCCTCAAAAATAGTGTTTTCCTTTTGAACCCTCCCCTGTATATATAGTCAAAGGTTCACATGAGAACCACAAAAAATTACAGAACTACGAAAACTTTTAAATTATAGGGATTTAACATGTTTAATGATTCAATTATATGTGAACATTGATCTAGATTAAGGTTAAAAAGCAAAATAGTTTGAGAAAACATCAAAATAATCTTTAAAATCAAATTTATATATTTCGTTCACATGTGCACATTTGATGTGTGTATATGTGAATACTTCATATATTTTACAGTTTAACATGTATTTTATGAATTTTAACTTTGTTTATCAATAATATGAACATTAAATAATATTTACGTGTAATTTGTTGCGTTTAGATGTATAAAAATAATGTAATTTAGAGTTTACGTATATTATACACCAAATAATACAACGTTGTCAATGAAAATATCTTGCAACATTTATTGCGATTCAATGAGAATAAGTGGGAAATGGAGAAAAAAAAACTTGGAGCGTAGCTAGCTAGTGACCCTAAAATAATGGAGTAATCAAAATATTTCTTAGACCAGTTGCAATGGGGCGGTGAACGTCCGTCGTGAAGCTCGAGAACGCCCGCAACGGGGCGTTATTGGCGGGGCGTTGTGGGCGTCGTGTGGTGGGAGAACGGCAACAGAACGGCAAAACATGTGGGCCCCACTCAATTTTTTAATCCTTTTTTTCAATTTCAACGGTAATAAATAAAAAAAATATAAAAATAAAAAAAGGGACGTTGGGTAACGGCTAGGGGGAAGGAAGGGACCAAAAAAAAATTTAATTTTTTTAAACTTAACTCCTTTCCACATACCCACATATATCTAACCTGTTTTCATACCAAAAACACACAACAAACTCAATTTCTTTCTACACTCATCCAATATTATGTCTCAATCTCCAAATTCAAACGAAAATTCCAACTCAAATTTAAACCCAAACCCGAATAACTTATCATACACCAACCTAATGTTATTCGGGGCACTAAACGCACCTGGCCCGAATTCGTCTCCCTCAATCCACCATCCACCACTAATGCCACAATACGGAATGTATCCACCATACTATCACCAACCACCATTCGAATACCGAAACCCGTACTTCCAACAACAACAATAACCATTTTTTCAACCTCCTCAACAACCCCAACAACAACCCGAGCAAGAATCCTCCCAACGACCCGGAAAACAAGTGGCTCAATCTCCAAGCAAAAGATCCCACAAAAAAAAGGTGACAGTGGAAAGAAAACGTGCAACAAACGGCAATGGGCGCCTAACGAATTAGCGTGGTTAGCTACTTGTTGGGGTGACACGTCGGAAGACTCGGAACGAGAAAACTCACAAAGAAGAGGTACTTTGTGAGGTACGGTGCAAGAGAAGTTTAATACCAACCATCATGGATGGGAACGCGGCGCGGACCAACTTTCCTCCAAGTGGCGTACGGTTAATAATAATTGCAAAGACTTCAACGCGATTTACGAATCGCAATACAAGGCTTGGGGAAGCGGGCGAGACGACAACATGGTGTACGACCTGTCCGTTGCCGAATACTACGACACGTACAGAAAACACTGGAACATGAAGGAGGCTTGGTTGGTGGTGAAAGATCACCCAAAATGGAAAGCACCACCGTCAGTTGGTGGAACCGGATTACGCGAGGAAGAAGAAGATTTTTTGATGATTTCGTTGATCTATCTGCCGACCACAATCCATCACAACCAAATGAGCTATTTGGGCCCGACCCACTTTCAAGGCCCATGGGTCGGGACAGGGCCCGAAAAGCGGCTAGAAGTTCCGGTTCTTCCGACGCGGCAACATCATCCCGAGCATCGGCAGGAAGCGACAGGGTGGAGGAGGCGATAGAGAGTATGGCCAAGTATAAGGCCGACATGTTACTCGCCAAAAGACAGTCAATTGAGATGATCACCCACCAGGATCGACTTCGAACTGCTATGCAGGGTGTGCAAATTCTCCAAATCAACACCTCGGACATCCAGGATCCAAGTGACCGCGCAGCAGTTCAGAGATTGAAGAAAAAGTTTCGACAAGAGTTTCGGGAGTACTACGAGACCGAAGATGAAGATTCGGAGAACGGCGAGTAGTTTAGTTATTAATTGGTTGTAATTTTCTATTTTTAGGACCTTGGATTGTAACGTTTTTATTTTTATTTTTAAATTATTGTAACGTACTTTAAATTATTATATTTTTATTTTTAGGATTGTAACGTTTTTATTTTTAGGAATGTAACGTTTTAATTTTTAGGAATGTAACTTTTTATTTTTATTAATGAAATGTTTTGTTTTTAATTTTTGAAATGTATAGTTTTTAATTTAATTTTATTTGTATTGTTAAATAAGTGGAAATGATGTGGAAATTAGTGGGGCCAGGAGGGGGAAAAAGGGCGTTCTGGTGTTAGACCATCCGTAACGCGGTGAGGTGGCAGGCGTTGTGAGCATCGAGAACGCCAGCAACGCGGCGTTCTGGCTCGAAAAACGCTGCGTTTTTTAGCGTTATTGGTGGGACCCACGCGATTTTCCTTTTCTTTTTCCTTTTTCGTCGCTGTTTTAATCCAAAAAAAAACACTTTTTTCCTCGCAGCTTACCACGTTCCACGGACTAGTTATTTTATTATAAATTAGTGTGTTGTATTTTATTTTTAAAAAGTATTGTATTTCATTTTGTTTGAATTAATGTATGGTATTTATTTTTAATATTGTGTTGTATTGTAATTTTAATTAAATTGTTTTGAATTGTATTTTAAATAAAAGAAAATTAAATTTAGTTAGTGGGTGGGTGGGTCCCAGAATGAGGGAAAAAGTGGCGTTCTGGTGTTATGATGTTATGCTGATGTGGCACCTGAAAATATGGCGTTCAGGTGTTATGGTTATGGATGGTCTTATGATTGCATGGGTTAAAATGGTGTTGTGGTGTTATGCTGACGTAGCAGGGGGAAAATGAGCGTTCTGATGTTATGACTGCGAGTGGTCTTAGACCATCCATAATGGGGGCGTTGTGGGCATTTTTTTGAGTGAGAACGCCTCAGAACGCCGTAATGGGGCGTTCTAGAGCGGCGTTCTCACTCAGATAACGGGGAGTTTTGAAGGTTTTTGCGGGACCCAGTTACAATTTATCTCTTTTCCTTTTCTTTTTCAAAGGATTATATGAAATTAAATATAGTTGTGGGACCAATGGGGTAAAAAAGATGGCGTTCTGGTGTTATGATTAGGGGTGCTATGGTGTTATGCTGATATGACACCTCAAAAAGTGGCGTTCTGATGTTACGATTACGGATGGTCTTATATCTTCTTTATTTTACGTAATAAAACAAAATAGAATAAAGTTATTTTTTAAACTTCACCTTGATTAGTAGTAGTAATTAGTGGATCTATCTATTTATACACGTTAATCATCTCAGAGGAAAACAAACTCGGCCCCTACTAGCTAGTACTACTACATACTTCTGTAGGATCCATCCATCCATCGATCGAGCACATACAGAGTTTCTAATCATGGGAAGTCTTGGATTATTGGAGTCACCGGCCGAGAAACAACAACACGAAGATGATGATGATGAAGAAACTCCAATCGAAGAGGTCCGGTTAACCGTACCAACAACCGACGACCCGACCCAATCTGTATGGACCTTCCGAATGTGGGTTCTGGGTGTTGTTTCATGTGTCCTCCTGTCTTTCTTAAACCAATTCTTTTCGTACCATACATCGCACTAGGACGCTTAATGGCGTCGTTACTCCCGACAGCAAAGTTCAACCTTAAACTTCCGGGATGTAGGCCCCGGAAGTCATCGTTGAATCCGGGACCCTTTAATATGAAAGAGCATGTGCTGAGAACCATATTTGCAAACGCCGGCGCGGCTTACGCGGTTGGTATTGTGAATATCATAAAGGCGTTTTACGGCCGGAATATTTCTTTCTTTGCGGCCTGGCTTCTTATCATTACAACTCAGGTTAATATCATTCCATCTTTTTCCCGGCCCGCCCGAGCTAGCTAATCATTATATATGTACTGTAGTATTTCTTCAATTCTTAAATAATACTAGTAGCTGCAGTCTCATGATATAATAATAATAATAATAATAATAATAATACTTCGGTACGTATGTATGTATGCACCAAAAAATTAAAGGTTAACAAAAACTTGGTTACAGTCGATGGTTAACTAAACTCTTTAGCCATCGATTGGCTACTAAATTACGAGTAAACACACTTCATAAAAGCATAATGTTCAATATCAAATTTGCAAAGCTTTTACTATTCAAAAAAGCTTTACAAAGAGCTTTTCAAATTATAGTATAATTTTCTAGCAAAACTTTATATATATCAAGCTATAGGCATGTACACTAGACTCGCTCACTTTACATTAAAATAATGCATCTTTAATAAACTATGTGTACTTAAAAGCTTTTCATTGTTGGAGTTAAGGTTTTTTCGATAGTTATTTTTGTAAAAAATTATGTAAAAAGTTTACATTGTAGATAGTCTAAGTACTACTATTTGAGATGTTTGAAAGATACTTGCTGTTATGTAAATTAAGTGATTACTAATGATGTAAAGTAGATAGAAAATAATTACGAACAAAAAACACCATTTAACATAAGTTAAAACCATAACGACGCCGCACAAAGTTGACTTTGAATTCAAAGGTTACGAATAAAAAACACCATTTAGCATGAAGCATATACACACATGGATTTAAAGACCTTCTTTTTCTAGACTTCTATACTCTTCCGGAAGAAGCAATTGCAACCACCTCTTGTTGTCTTACAAATCCTACAACGGCCCTGATAGAGATTTGAAACAGAAGACTATAATACTTAGAATTATATACTACAGTTCTAATTTGATATTAATATTTGATATTTTGATCTCAGAGATCAGCAACAAGGTTGCAGTGACATATCATACTAATCCAAATATTCAATAGATAGTCAACTTATGAACTACTCAACAAAATTCAATAGTAATCAACAAATTATATACAAACCAAACACCATATATATATGTATATAAAAATGATAGTAGTAATTCAAACATGAAGCAGAAAGAAACACAAGATGTCGATCATACGCCAACCAAACCAGGCAAAACTTTTGAACATCCAACACGATTCAATTGTTTTGAAATTCAATATGTTAATAAATTAATTAATTAGTAATACGTGAGACATGATCCAAACCATGGAAGCCATATGTGGTGAGATCAGATGCAGTGGTTGCACCAGTTACAGCATGAAGATTGTTGGGATGCAGTGGTTGCACCAATTACAAAATCCGGAAGAGTATAGAAATCTAGATAAAGAAGGTCTTTAAATCCATGTGTCTGTTATGTAAATTAAGTGATTACTAATGATGTAAAGTAGATAGAAAATAATTACAAATAAAAAACACCATTTAGCATGAAGCATGCGTAAAGCAACGGACACTACACATAAACACGTTAAAGCTTTTGTATGAATATTTATCATATTTATACTTACGTTAATTTGTATTAATATTTTTACATTCCTTTATTATTTGAGATTTGATTTTATTTAACTTGACTTATATAAGATAATTTGATTATGGAATGTCAAGTTGTGAGGAGGATATGTTATTAATATTAATAGTGTTTTAACAATTAGAATTAATATGGGTAATTTAGTTACTTCAATTTTTTTAAGAGTTTTAAATTCAATGATGGAGATGTTTTATATATGAATATGGATATAGATATAGATAATATAATAATTAATAATAATAATAAAAGTTAAAATAAATTGGGTGTATATTTATATAATCATTCTCTTTTTTACTATTTATTTTTAAGAAAAGAAGAAGAAAAAAGAAGATAATGTGGTGGGGGTGTTGAAATTTGCGCTCCAATGAAACAAAAACAACGTGAAATCATTTCTTCACTATGAAAGTATAAGTATTAATACTCTAATACCAACTTATAACACCCCTCATTCTATATAAGAATATTATATTATTTAATTCGGAAGCATGTATTTAAAACATATCTTATTTATGTACATAGTAAATAACCGTCTACATACTTAATACATAACTTTTAAAGTTATTAAAACCGTATTACGATGGTACTCAAAACGGGGTATTATAAAATTCTAAACAAGGTTTATTACAAAACCATATCAAAGTAGGCACGATCAAACATTCCTTTATCAAAACATCCCTTCCTGCTACCTACATTTTTAACGAAACCTGCAGGAAGTAAATTAAGGGATTAGCACAAAGCTAAGTGAATAGATTTATCACACACAATTCAACTTAGCTTGACTAAGAGTTTACACCAAATAATCATAAACACACATATTACAATGAGGATCGGTGGCTCTTGGGTTATCATAATACCCAGGGATTTCCAAGAACACTTATCGTACATATCCGTATGGCCATAACGGACGAGACCGATAGCTAATGATTATTATAATCAAACACAGGTTCTACACACAACGAATGAATCAAGACCCTGTGTAATTCACACAATAACCAATTAGCCCAACTAACACGTTGACCTCAATAACATTGATACACATTGGTTCATATATCACGTAGATTAATAATCAATAATCAAGACTAAACAGTCTAACACACATCTACGTTTATTTATTGCAACCAAATAGTTACAACTAAATCAAATGGTGAGTTCTAAATCCACTCACCGATACCTTTGTCTTCACAAACTCATAATCCAGACGTCACTTAGTCTTTGGAGGATCTGAGAATCAACAATCAAATATAAGTTAGTAATCAGGATCTTTAATACATAACTTATATTAATCCATAACACTAAGAATTTAGTACAAATGACATCAAAGTTACAAGTTCTTAATCATGTATTAGTAATCTCAACATAGTTATTATCATATACTAATACTGATCTATCAATGTTATATCATATAACAATACAATTAACATTCAACAAATAAAAGAGATGCTGGAATGGCTCATGACCCGCCGGCTGGGCCAAGAACCCGCCGGTTTCACCCCACAATCCGCCGGCTCACACCACCTAGCCGTCGGGTACTATGGTTTATGAGGGAACAGAACCAAGTTGCATTTTAAAGCCTCTAGCAGCAGCCGATTAAGGTAATTAACCCACCGGTCTAGGGTCACAAGCCGCCGGCTTGGGTCTTTGACCCGCCGGTTTGCCAACCCAAACAAGTACCCACCGGCTTGGCTCATCAAGCCGCCGGCTTGTTCATCAAATTCACATCATCAGCAACAACAAAATACCCTGCACGAGCTCTAACTCGCCAAATCCAAATTTCCAGGTACTAATAACTTAAAACAGGTTTCTAACATCAAAGGGATACCATTTAGCAACTAAACCACTTCAATAATATCTAACAACTTCAAGAATTTCAAGTTTTGTGCCAAAATCATACAACCTATATAGTTCATTTACTTGAATCAAAATTGCCATTTAAGAGCTGTAATTCACAGATTCAAACTATGAATTCAAGTTCACAAACATCATATAGCTTCACAATTCATCATATATCTCTCAAATATCAATAAAATCATCAATTTACATAATAGCCAAGTTCTTGAAGATTGGAACAAAATACTTACTTAGAGGAAGAAGAATAACAACAAGATGATTACTCTGACTATGATGAAGATAATACACTGAATCAAGTCTTCGATTTGGTATGTTTGGGTAGGATCTATGGTTTCAATTTGAAGTTCTTAGTGAATATGGAGTAAGGGTTTAAGTGTATCAAATAAGTTCAACTATTTAGGAGTTAACATAAAAAGAGATCGACCTCACACTTAAGATGACTCCACACTATGGTTATTTTATATCCGTCTTAAATCTATTGTCTGGAACTTAAATATTAACTGTGAGAAACTTATTTTATTGTACCGTCGACTATAGTATATTAAAACAAGTAATAATTTACTATTCACAATAAGTCCTGAGACCTATTTACCTAAGTTTTTCAATAAACAAATAATATCAAGTAATTCCTAAAACAATAAAATAAGCAATTTAAATTTATAAATTACCAGACGGACAAGGAGGATGTTACAGTTGGTTTTTGCTCTTCAATTTCGATGAGATGCTATTAATTTTCAACAAATTCACAAGTGATGTGATTATTAAGGGGTGATAATAAATGTTGCAATTTTTCCCCCCTTGACTATGGTTTTGTCCCATTGGGTTTTCCTGGCAAGGTTTTTAACGAGGCAACATCCCCTAACATATTAAAAGAATTATGTACTCTTTTTCCTTAACTAGACTTTTGTCCCATCGGGTTTTATCTAGTAAGGTTTTAACGAGGCATAATCATCAAAACAATGGACATCCAAGAGGGAGTAATGTATACTAATGTGAAATGGATGTCCATACCTTTAAAATATTATCTATCTAGATATGTTTATGGATTCATTCCACCCCAAAGAATGATAAACAGATCATTATAATATATAAGTCCACTTGGGGCTTTAATACACTTTTATACATTGCAATCAATCTCATATTGTGTTATCTTTGTGGTACCCATGATATGGGATTATTTTACACAAAGAAAAAGTTAAATTTGGATACGCGGGTATTTGTCTGATCCACATAAGGTCAAAAACATAATATGTTTTCACCTGTGGAGACACCACAATTTCTTGGAAGTCGTCAAATAATGCTAAATTTATTGAGTTTTATAAATCCGATCGAGAAGTGTCTACTCAAGATCGACGATTCAACACATCCAAAAGGAATGCGGTCTCAAGACAATCAAAGGAAATCCAACTTATGATCTACAAAATGATGGAATCATTGATGTCAGTCAAGTCTGATCAAGCGATAATTTTGCCGACTTATTCACAAAATCATTGCCGACAAAAAAATTTGAGCATCTAGTTCGAAAGATCGGTATTCGACGCTTGAAGGATATATATTAAATTCAGGGGGAGTATAATACGCATTGCACTCTTTTTCCCTTCATCAAGTTTTTATTCCATTGGGTTTTTCTTGATAAGGTTTTTAACGAGGTAGTCTATAGCGAATTGTAAACGGTGACTATCCAAGGGAGAGTGTTATGAAATCCATGGGCTTGTGGATAGCCCACCTCTTACGTACTAGGTTATTAGTGTTTACTTCAATCCCTATATAAACAAGTCATTTGTAATCATTCTTGAAATAATCACTTAATAATATTTCTCTCTTCCTCCCCACTTATTGTTCTTGTTCTTTCATTTTACAACAATTTTTTAAATGTTATAAAAAAATTATATAATGGGAAGTTATTTGGAAACTATTTTTTAGCCGTATACCACATATGTTTTACAGAGTTGTACAATACAATACCTTAAAGCATAACTGACAGTGTACAAATAAAAAAATGATGATATACTAATCATCACTCTTATATAAAGTGTATACATCACAAAATTGAATGTCATAATTAAACATTTCATTTACCGTTTAAGATTATGATTAATCTATTATATTTTCTAGTCGTACATCTTACGGGTTTAAGATTGTAAGTTGTTTTGGCCACTGTCATGATAAGAAGGCAGGCGAACAACATGAACCACCGGCCGGTGAGTACATGAAGGCATAAGTTACCGATATTTTTCAAGCCACGATCACCGGTGAAACTGGAAGATATAGTTACCATATGTAGTGTTTATGTTATGTTTTTTTTGTTTAAGAACAATATGTGTATCATTTTGCTTATAACAGTTAATTTTTCTTAAAAAATACTCCATGATTATTCAAATAAGACAACTTGATACATATATCAAATAAGATTATTGTTTCTTTTACTTGTCATTTTTGTTCAATTGTCAAAAATATATAGTAGTAACAAATAAAACGTTTTTAAAAAGTTGATAGTTGGATAATAGTGAAAGCCATGATATGTTTGTCTCGCTTTGTTGTGAAAAAGGCCAAAGATCTTGACGTTCACTATTTTTGGATGTATCAAGCATGATGCGAATGGAATCTATATAACAAAATGTCATGTTGAAAGACTTTGCATAAAATTTAAATTGCACGAGTCAACTTTTGAGCTACTCACTTATAAACTTTTTAGTTGTATGCGATGGCGTTGTTGATCATGAAAAGCGCCTAACATATCAAGTAGAGAGTGTTGCTTTTGAGTTTGTGCGCGATCCATCATGGAATGGATGTCGCGCCATAAATAGAGACTAGCTAGGTAGCCAAAAGAGTTATAATTCGTCGAGCAATCTAGAGTGGAGACGTCATTTGTTTTGACAAAGATAGATAGATATGGGGCACGACGATCGAGAGTCAACTACTCAACTTTCCCTTATCGTTGTTCGGCATCTATATTAGCCCCACTCCAACTATATCAAGTGTACTCGGCCACACTATGATCTTGATGGGTGTTATCAGGACCAATCAAAAGGTCATCACGGTTAGCATGGGCTGGTAGGGGCGATTATCGAATTCGCCCCCGTGATCGCATATATAGTTAATTAAGAACTTTAATTTTAACAATCAATTGGTTATAATCGAAGAATAAATCGCCTATTAACAATTTTTTTGTCAATTATGCGATTATAAAATTCAATTAAATCGGTTAAATCAAAGTATGAGTGTAACAAACACAAGATACATATACAATTAAACTTGAGAAATTGGTGTAACAATTGTTGTGGAAATTCATATATAGTTGAAAAATTAAACGAGGTTTTGTAGAAGTTTCAACGTCTATATATATTAGCCTCTCTCATTTCGGAAAAATTACTATCATTGAGTTTCTTACCCACCATTATTTAATTTAAGTGAGAGTTTACAACCATTTGGCTTGTAATCTTAATATTTTATAATGTAAGGAACTACATTTTCACTTGAGATTTGCTACACCTACAAACAAATATTTACAAAAGAAGTATACAAAATGATTTGTCAATATTATATTGATTTATACCTTCTCTCTACTTTCTCTCTCCTAATCTAAGTGGTGCCAAATCATATTGATTTATACTCATATGAAACATGTGACAAAAAATAACCTTCTTAGCTTATAAACGTTTTCGGTTAGGAAATTTGGTTATAGTTGACATATAAAACCATGATGTAACTATTTACTTTGGTTAATAAAAATTTACACACTGACTCATCAATTTATCCAATTATTCCAGTTCAATTGTGTCAGTTAATTTGATTATATTTCGGTTAATCTGGTTTCTTTGTAAAACCGCATATGTCTATGTTTATATGTATGTAAACTTTCAGGATTACAAATATTTTCTGGGAAAGAATGATGCCATGCTAGGATATGGATTTCTATATTTACTATGTTTATATGTATGTAAACTTTCAGGTTTACAAATATTTTCTGGGAAAGAATGATGCCTTGCTAGGATATGGATTTCTATATTTACTACAGTAAACTCAGTTGAATTAATTACAAAAGTATTAACATTCATTTTTAATACAGTTTTTTTTTTTTTTAATTTTGATGTTAATAATAATAATACTTATTCATGATAAATACGAGTTATAATTATGAAATCAAATTTAATATGGTATGCTAAGCACAATCCGACTATAATTAGCATTTTCCTTCTTTTTATTTGTTTAAATGAAATGTTTTAAAAAAGAATCTGAACCGATCTTGATTACAAGAGTATTCATCGGTTTTAGTCTAGCTTTTAAAAAGCAGCTTCGATATTATTGTCTAAATCAACCTTTCATTGTCAGAATTATTGTAAATAATTAACCAAATTGGAAAATTCGGTAGATCAATTATTTGATCTTTTCGGTAGAACAATACAAATGTTTTCTAATTCATTACAGATCTCTAAAATCCACGAATTTCACTTAACCGATTTGTATATGTATATTCGTTGAGTAGATTTTATGTATTTTTCCGTGTAAAACATGAACTAATTTGTGTCTATTTTTCTAACCATGGTTGTTATACTCTTATCGGTCGATGATCCACTACTTAAGGTGACCCGTAGCGTTGTTATCCAAACTTTTATGAACATGCATGTAGCGCCAATAGATAATGTAACTAAAAATGCATTTTTATAAATATCTATATTACATATACCGAACGGACCTGTAACAACTACTTTTCACATGGCTCCGCCCCTTACCCAAGTCGACTCAAAAGGTGAAAAAATAAGACGACTTAAACGCGACTCCTAAATGACTCATATTCTTACGAGTCGTTTGTTAACTCTTTATAATCATGAGTGACAAACTTTTAGTTATGTAATACAAAAAATAAAGGATAAATCGGATAAAATAAATGACTATTGTCAATTAACCCTTTGTGTTGCTTGTCAATTAACCCTTTATGTTGATTGTTGCTCAACGACTTCACTATTGCCTTTAAACATTTTACTTCTTTCAAGATCAAAAAATTTTAAACAATAATATACACATAAAGTAATATTACATATATATTTATTGTAAAATAGTAACTCTTACTAATCAAGTCTTGTCATAAATTACAAATTGAGATTTCAAATCACAAGTAAAGTTAGGAGTTAACAATAGTAGTTTAGATGAGGTCATTTTCAGTCTAGTACTTCATTTGGTCCTCTGAACTACTGCGTATTGCCCTCCTGCAATGGGATAGTGAGATAGTGGATTCAACAATGAGATGATGCCATCCATAGTTAATTATGCTTAGATTTCATTGTTCCTTTTAGACCATTTGCAATAGTGTATGGTAAAAATAGGCGTTCTAGGCCTTACATCATCATCAACATCACGTGAGCAACTTCAATTTATCCTCTAGGCCCCACCAATTTAATTTATTAATCTTTAAAAATGTTTTTTTTTATTTATTTTGATTTAAAACTTGGAAAGAAAAGAATAAATAAAAAAAGAAAAAGTCCACTACGCTTGTTTTTTGCCCGTGTTGGGCTCCAGAACGCCTCATTACGAGCATTCTTGGCGTTCTGAAGGTTGAGAATGCCCCATACAGGGCGCTTTCCAAGTGGTCTTAGTGTACCTTATCAAGCATGTATGTTGTTTGATTTATCAATAATACATATATATTTTGGTGAAAACAAAGGGATAAAAAACTCAGTGAAAATACATTTTCACCCTTTATCTAATATATATATATATATATAGATATATATATATATATATAAGGGGTGGGGATAAAAAAACGATGAAAACACTTTTTGATTCATAATTTTTTAAAGTTGTGAACATTCATTTTTTTTGCTTCAAATATGATTTTTTTTGTGTACCCTTATATTTTTTATATTCACATAAAATTTTCATCATGAATCTTTATTTTTATTTTTTGCTTCACACAAAGTTTTTAACTTTTTTAATTGTGAACCGTATTTTTTTTCACATATTTTTTTTTTAATTTTTTCACGAAATTTTTTAAAGCTTTTTTTGTTGTGAACTATTATTTTTTTGGGTACACGCAAAGTTGTTAACTTTTTCTACTGTGAACCTTAATTTTTTTTTTAGGTCACGCAAAGTTTTTAACTTTTTCAATTGAGAACCTTTTTTTTCCAACCGTGAACCTTAATTTTTTTTAAGTTCACGGAAAGTTTTAAAAAATTTCAATTGTGAACCTTTTTTTTAGCTGTGAATCTTAAATTTTTTTGAGCTCACGGAAAGTTTTTTATTTTTTCAATTGTGAACCTTAATTTTTTTGGGTTCACGGAAAGTTTTTAACTTTTTTAATTGTGAACTTTTTTTTTCAACTGTGAACCATAATTTATTTTTGGATTCACAGCAAGTTTTTAACTTTTTCAATCGTGAATCTTATATTTTTGTTTTGGGTTCACAAAAGTTTTTAAGTTTTTCAATTGTGAATCTTGTTTTTTTTTTATTTCGAATTTGACTTTATTTTATTTTTTAGAATTTGATAAAAAGAGTCATTAGGGTTTTGGATAAGACATATTTAATAACTAAATTAATCAACATACTAATACATTTAAACTACTATCCCAACTTTTTCGGAGAAAATAAAACTGCCATTTTATTTATCCACGTTAAAAACGGTTGTAAAAGAACATTTGATCCAAAATTTGTTCATATGAACCCACCGCACCTATCAAACATTAAATGCTTAATTAGTGGAGGGTTTTTATAGCAAAAATGCATGCATCATGGTTTCAATATTACAATGTTTTACGGTTTTTTGATGATGATTTGATTTTGAAAGTGGGTGTTGATAACATTGAGAGTAGTTTTAGCGTTATAAATATTGATGTTATAAATCATGTTTTTTGAACGTGTCATTTAGTTCCGAATAAAATGGAGGGTAGTTTTTACTTTTGGAAATAATCGTGGGTTATAGATAGTGTTGTCTGAATACTTAAATTAATTTAGTTATTAAATATGTCTTATCCAAAACTCTAAGGGCTCTTTTTAATTTTTTATCAAATCCCATAAATGTATTGTGAGGTTTTTTTTTTTTCCTTTCCTTTTCTTTTTTATGATGATATCTAATTATTTGCATATTATATACTCCGTATATGTTAGTAAATTAAACTATGGAATTGATACTATCAGCCTTTAGAGTTGTGATGGTAATGCGTAGGTCATTTAACTTTTAGTCACACGTCCATTAAACAAATTATAATGCTATAAACTGTATAACACTATAAATTATGTTTAATGGTATACATCTTCATTACATATAAATCATCTTCACCATTTTACTATTCTTGCTTTAGTACTCAACATACCAAAAAGATTATACTACCCTTGACTTATTTATAGCATTTCCATTATTACCCCTATAGCCCTATCCCATTATCTATTATTACACATGATCCACTAACTACATTTCCATTAATACCCCTATCTCATTATCTATTATTTTTAATTACTACTTATTCTACATCACTGCACTTTACATCCATAAAATATTAAATCTACCAATTAAAATCTTTTTTGATTGGTTAAATATCAAAATAGATATTTATAAAGGGACATCCCAAAATAGTAATGTTGACATTTTAAATACGACGGACGAAGTACCGTATATTTTTATTTTAAAACATTCACCCGCACCTTCATCCACTGTTACCACTTTGACCGCTACAATGCGCATGTATTATTATGTTGGTTTTAAAAAAATTGTTATCAGCTAGTATTTCTTTCATTTCCTTACGTACAAGGAGCGGCAAATGAAGACCAAGCATCACGTGGCTCACGTGTCAACATATAATACAAGATGATATTTGCCGTATACTGCATACTTTATAAATTAATGCATTTAACAATCCTATATAGGAAGTATAATTAATTCACAATCATAAAAGGATCTCCCATTATATTGGAAATCAGCTTTGAATGCTAACACTTGTTTCGTCTCTCTTTTTAATTTAGATTTTGGATTTAGATTATAATTATATTGGCAACAAATTAAATAGCGATATCAACTATGGTCTTCCTCCCTTAATTTTCTTTCGGAAGGCTGCATTGGTGTTTCTTTATCGGTTACAGTCGAAACAGCCATCTCGGTTTGAAGTGTCGTAGCATCAGCCGCCTCACGAAATTTCTTGTAGATATCACTACGGTAGAACTTTCTCGTTCGAATCACCAAAATAAACGAGATGAAACAGGCAAACAATGTAGCACCCGTTATAATAAGAAATGACATTCTATAACAGTCTACCCCCGTACAAGTTAAATCTTGTCCCTTTTTTCGTTCCATTCCTTTTGCTCTCAGTTGTGATATCGCCTCTTTGTCATAAAGTCGACCCGCTACCAACACATTGAGAATGTACGCCCCGACCGGGCTCGCCCCGCCCCCCAAATTGTATAAAGTCGAGTAGTATTTCAACCCAAATATTTCGGATATTATTGCAAAAATTAATGGCCATTGAGCTCCAAAACAAAAACCCATTATGACTGACGACACATAGAGCCCATTAGCTACCCCAAATGCAATAAGTAGATGACCCACACAAGAAACAAATAGTACTATCGTAAGCATCAATGGTCGAGGGAATTTGTACTTGGCCAATAGAATTTCTGAAACAAAACCCGATGTAACCCGACCCATATAATTCCAAATACTCACTAGCGACACAAATGTTGTTATGCTCTTATCTGGGTACCCGAGAGACCGCCCGATTTGGCCAAGATTGTCGATGGCAGTAAGCGTCCCACCAACACCAAAAGTCGTAGTCGTGAATAAAATCAACATGTCGATGCTAAAAATCGCTTGTAGTATCGTGAAATCCTCTCCTCTTTCGGGTGGTGCAAAAACCGTTTTCCAGCAAGAAACTTCCTTTTCAGGAGCAGTGGGTGTTGCAAAGTCAATACTCGTGTTCGGGTTTGGGTTCGAGTTTGAGTTCTCGGTTATTATATTAACCGGGAAGTGATTAACCGCTTCTTGTTTTCTTTTCCAAAGCTTCAATTCTTCTCTAAACACGATACCAACGGGGGCAAAGAGTAAAATCACGACAACCGAAGCGGTTATAGCATACTCGATCTCCAAAAATTGAAGCTTATTTTGAATTATAATTATAACCATAAGAAACCCGGCTAATCCTAACGAAATATACAAAAAGTGATAAAACGTCTTAAGCTCATTCGCTTGTCGAACCACCTTTAATACCCTAACAATTCGAAGAAAAACAATTGAAACCGCAGCTGGAAGCCAACCAATGAACAAGATCAGTGATCTTGGATCATGCCCATAAAAACCATGATACAATTGAGTGATAATTGCACCACTCAACCCTACAAAACCTTTCAAAAGGCCCAAAACCACCCCTCGGCTTTCGGGGAAGTTTTTAACACAGGTAACCAAAGCGCCCGTATTGGCAAAAGTTTGCGAATTTGCACCTATGCAAATAAACAAACACATTTGCCAAACGGGCGGTTTAGCAATCTTCTTTGTAACCGCTAGCCAAATCATAAAATATCCCGAAAAGTTCATAACCGCGCCTAGTAAAAGCACGACCCACGGAGGTGAGATTTCGTTAATTAAGCCCGAAATGATCCCAACATTACCACCCAAATCTTTAAAAGTACTTAAAAGATTGAGTGTACTTTGATCATAACCAAGTGCACTTTTAATGTCACCGGAGTATATAGCAAACATGTAAGTTGCTCCGGCGACTGACATGATGAGAAGGCAGGCAAACACCATGAACCACCGGCCGGTGAATACATGTAGGCTCAAATTACCAATATTTTTCATCCCACCATCACCGGTGAAACTAGAAGATTTAGTAACCATATTTGTTTTTTTTTTTTATCTATTTGGATAAGAAAATTTGTGTGTTGGGAGGTGTACAATGTGAGTGCTTTTATGATTTTGTAGATATCATAACAATGTGGTAATAGAATTTGTTTTTAATTTATAGACAAATTATTGTTTGACTTAAAAATTGACCTGGTTGCTAAGGGTGGTATCAAAGATGAACTCAAATTAATGGCAATGGGGATGACGTTGATGTTGATGCGTCCAATTATTAATTATTAAGTTATGATTGCGAATTGTCATGATACTTTTGGTAGAAGTCTTGTACCGGTATTGTCTTTTTGGATGGATAAAGTAGAGAAAATTGGCCATTTCATTTCGTCTATGTATTTATCTGGAAAATTACGTTTCATCCTTAAGCTCACAAAATATCATTAGGCATTCTTGTATTTGTCAATTTAACTTACCAATCGTCTACTTAACAAATTTCGTTAGTTTTCTCCGGTAAAAAGATGGGGTATTTTAGTCATTTCATCGTGACGTAACATAGAAAACTGTTGTGGTATGATTTTGTTTCCTAAATTAGTGGGAATTACAAATCAAGTTTAAATTTGGAGGAAGTCAACTTGGAGAACAAGTCATGTGTAGTCTATAAATATAGACGTTTAGGTAGGGTTAAAGTGAGGAGGTTGAGAGAAAAAGAGAGAGTCTATGAGAGTTGTCTACCTCCATCCCGGGTGATGATTTCGGTAATTCAATAACCACGGTGTGAATTCTGTTATTGTAATCTACCGTGAGAGTGGTGTGAGATACGTGATAGTATTCAAGAGTGTTGAAAAGAGCGTTCATTCTTGTAATATTGTTCGTATATAATGAAATTGAAGTGGCCGTTGGTCCCGTGGTTTTTACTCTCCCTTGAGAGGTTTTTCACGCAAAATATCTTGTGTTATTCCGTTTTTTCTGTTTTGTGCATTTATATATTGACTTATACAAGGTTGTGTGAATTGTTTTGGTGGTGAATGGTGATCGATCCCAAAAAGGTTGTATGAGAGTAGGTCGATCCTAACAACTGGTATCAGAACTAGGTTGAATGAGAAGAACCACATAACCGGGAGGAAGTCGATATGAGAGAGAACATATAGTGCAGTTTGTCATATATTTGTGCATCGTGGATAGAATTGACGGTGTGTGTTCGTTAATCGTCGGATCGTACTGAAATTTGGAATGAAAGTTCATAAGAGGGTGATTTACGATATGACCATTGGGATTAGCGATTGGAGATTTCGATGTAGAGATATGTGGTGCGAAGTTTGCTGCGATGAAGATAGCATTGCGGGGTCATTAACAGTTGGATCGTCGTGATTTTTGGACAGGAGGTTCAACGCATATGGTTCCAGGTTGTGACCGAGTTTTTCTGTGATCGGATGTTCTGATTGGGAGATAGAGGTATTCGAATTTGCTGATGTTTTGAAGAGGGTTTTCTACGCAAGCTTTCGTTTTGGAGGAAAAGTATCGGGTATGTTGAAGCTAAAGCGATTGACAATGAGGTTCAAAGATGATGAGTCTCGGTGGAGTATGTTGATTGTGAGGGTTTCTTGTATCGAAAGTCTTCCTAACAATGAGGTTGTTGGGCGGCGTGTCCCAGTAGAGAGAAAGTCGGCGACATCAAGATGAAGATCGATCAAACTCATTATCGTTGAAGAAGAGATCAATGTCAAAGATGAGATATTAGGGAATTCGAATCAAGAGAGGATTTGTTGTGATATGATTCGGTTTTCTAAATTAGTGGGATTTGCAAATCAAGTTTAACTAAGGGAGGAGGTTAACTAGGTGAACAAGTCATGTGTAGTCTATAAATATAGACGTTTAGGTAGGGTTAAAGTGAGGAGGTTGAGAGAAAAAGAGAGATTCTATGAGAGTCGTCTACCTCAGCCCCGTGTGGTAGTTCGGTGATTCAATAACGACGGTGTGAATTCCGTTATTGTAATATACTGTGAGAGTGGTGTGAGTTACGTGATAGTATTCAAGAGTGTTGAGAGGAGCGTCCATTTGTGTAATATTGTTCGTATATAGTAGAATTTTAAGTGTCTGCTGGTCCCGTGATTTTCACTCTCCCTTGAGAGGTTTTCCACGCAAAATACCTTGTGTTATTGCGTTTTTTCTATTTTTTTATACAAGCAAAAAGGTTGTATGAGAGTGGGGTCGATCCCAACATAAACTAACAAAATTTGTTAAGTGGACGACTAGTGAGTTACAATGACAAATATAAAGACTTTTAGTGACATTTTATGAACTTAAGGACAATACATGATTTGTTGGACAAACACAGAAATAAAATGGAAAATTTTCTCAATTAAGTA
Source organism: Pseudognaphalium luteoalbum (assembly GCA_963422505.1). Classification (NCBI taxonomy): domain Eukaryota; kingdom Viridiplantae; phylum Streptophyta; class Magnoliopsida; order Asterales; family Asteraceae; genus Pseudognaphalium; species Pseudognaphalium luteoalbum. The sequence continues at coordinate 4,643,747 of OY730192.1, forward strand.
TGTATAAAGTTGTACGTGAATGAATAAATTCAAAAGTAAAAGTTATTGTAAACAACTTTAGATATTTATTAGAGCACAATGAGTTGTTGTTCTTGTGCTCAATGTTCATTTGAACATTAAAATTTAACACGAGTATGAATTTTAGGAGAGTGATTAAATGTTTAACTCAAAGTTCAATTGAGTTCGTAAAAATAATTTGGAACCAATTGAAAAAAAAGGAAAAGAAAAAAAAATCGATTGTTGCAGCATTAAATTTAGCACGGTAAGGTTGAATGCCGATCCGGTATCGTGAACGCTGGTAACCAAGGTTGAAGGTGCTTGAACGGTGGGTTTTACCCCACCCACTCTATGCTATTATTATTACTTCACAGTTAATGATGAACAAATTTAATGATGGTAATAATTACATATATATCATAAAATCATATAATAAGAATTGTATTAAAAAAAATTAATAAGATGCGTACATAATATGAAAAGTTTAGGTTAAGGTAATTATACACGCACAACTTTAGGTTAAGGTAATTAATCATCAATCAATATATCAAAATTTGAGTTTTCTGTAATAGACGATGGTAGTAAATACGTACATTAATCAATTAATGAATATAATAGTTATAGTAAACAACCGTAGCTACGTAAAAGAGCTTCTTAACAGAACCTTATATGATACTGGTTTAGAGTGTGTTTGGTTGTTTAGCAAAAAATATATCGTTAGGAAATAATAATAGATTAAATAATGTTGGGAAAATTAAGTGACATAAATTTTGATGTCACACTATAGATTTGATAAGACAAAATATAAACTGATTAGGAAACACAAGTTGGAAATCTTGCAAAGGTAAATGGGAGGAATTCTAAAGTTTGCACTACTAGTACATTTCGTTTTCACCGCTAGTGCATTTCGTTTCCACCGCTAGTGTATTTGAAATGGAATTTCCTCAGTTAACACCCTTAGTATATTTGAAATGGAATTTCCTCAGTTAACACCCCTAGTGTATTTAAAATAGAAAATTCCAAAGTTTCCACCCTTAGTGTATTTTGTGTGTATTTTGTGATGATTAACACTACAAGTGGAGCAAGTGGGGTAGACAAGATTTTCATAAAAGCAGGGAACACCTACAAGATCATGCTTTATATTTTAGACAAATTTAAATATTATAATAGAGTTGTTTACTTTATAGTCATGCATGCATATGGAAAGTATGGTGGTAAATGTACTATGTTTGACTTTAAAGAAATTGTGTTTCTAATGTAAGTCTTGTGAGTTTCTATAAATAAAGAAACTCATAGACAATTAGAGTGTGTGTTTTTGCTTGATGTATCTTTAGGCACACCCGATCTCATAATTTGAGATCGTTCCCATGTATACGCGTATAATAGTTTAGTTAGCTCTCTAAGGTTGTGCACAACCCGGATACAAATTAAGTGTATTCGTCTTGTTAACTCTTTGACAAGATTATGGAGTTGTAGTGTCTTACATCGATAGAGTTGTAAGTTTTAGCTCCAAGGTTTACTTGTAAGTCCAAATACTAGATAGAGTATATGTATTATTATTTCTTTAATAATAATATTGGAGCTTTGGGTATTGAAAATCTTCTTGGTGTTCTTACTATTCGATTAAACTCCTTTGCTTGGGGTTCTAAAAGGGACCACACAAATAACTTTAGAGAAGTTTAGATTTTGATATCATTGTACCTAGGGCCATTAACAATCCGAATCGAGTTGAATATCAGGATGCTCGAGCTTGACTCGTTTACTAATTACACGGTTCGAGCTCGACTCGAATTTCTTTTTGAGTTTAAAAATTATATTCAAGCTCGAGTTTGAATAAATTTTTTTTTAATTCGAGCTCGAATTCGATGCTCGTTTATTTAATGGAAAAGTGACATTATGAACCAATATTTCAAGTGCAATTTACTTGTTTATGAACTTGGCTTCGATAAACTCGTACCATAGCTCTAAATCAAGCTCGCATAAGTTCATTTATAATTGGCGTCTTAGACTTAAAGTTACCAGTTGCATATATTTAAACTTCTAAATATATAATATTATTCTAAACTCGTCTTGGTCGACTCGAATAGCTCGTTTGACTCGGAACTAAACGAGCTTCCGAATGAGCCGATTCAAACATTAAATTTGTATACTCGACTTGTGAAGTTAATCGAATAGTATATCTTTGTTCAAGCTCGGCTCGTGTTCGAATATTATAAAACTCGAATTCGAGTTAAACGAGCTCAAACTCGAGTAGCTCGTTAAATGCTTGACTAGTTAACACACCTAATTGTACCAAGTATACCTGAAAGTGTTAACTAAAAAGAAAAATTATTTTGATAAACTACCAAACTAAAAAAGTTCAAATGATTTGTTACCTAACCTTTCTGTATTTTAAATTACTAAAATTTCATCAAATAGGAGCAAAGTGACCAGATCTTTAGTGTTGGCAAGATTTGGCCTTTTAACCATTTTTAGTTAGGATACTTTTCTAGTATAGAAGATGTGGTTTCTCTATATCTATTATCCCACTAAATAATTATTATGGTAAGTTAGGTTAAGCGGTTCTTATAAGTGCTTCGTAAGATTGTGAAGATAAATAAATAAAATTTAAAATTTTATTTATAATAGAATAGCGACAAAATTCATCATTTCGTACTGTTACATTTTATTTTCTCTCCCATTGTTGTACCTATTACCTTTGAAGTTTTGATCATGATTTGCTTACTCGCTTTAAGGTTACGAGGCTTACTCGTTCTTTAAGGTTACGAGGGGTGAATAGCAATTTGATGACAAAACGTGATTGAAAAAATTTCAACCATTCAATTTACATGATCAACGACTCAGATTTGATGCATTTTAATAATACTGCATTTTACGTATAATGTAATGTTGAGGATATGATTCGTTAATCACATAAATAAAATACTCCCTCGTTCGAAAATAATTGTCACTCGGTAAAAAAATACAAAGTTTAATAAAAATAACATAATCATTATTGTTTTCTATTTCTTACTTTTTACAGAATAACAGTTAATCATTAACTAAATTAATCTTTTCTTTAAAATGTGTAATAATAATTATCAAGTATGGGCAATACGTTAATCACGATCAAAATTCCTTATTTATATTTATTTTGAAAGTGGACAATTAATTTTAAACGTCCGAAAAATAAAATATAGAAGTTAATTTGTGAAACGGAGAGGAGAGTAATTGAAATCGTATACCCCTCGTTACCCTCAAAATGCACCGGTTTCTTACTATCTTATCCCACGTCTTACTTGGTCATTTACATCTACTCTAATATATCCTGTAGCGTACACGTACATATTTCTGCCCATTAACCATTTGACCTTGCTCGTATGCTGCTGTGAGCCGGTGACCAAACGCCACATCTCACATTATTATGAGTCTGAGTTGGGTCCCACAAGTCACTTGACTACGATGAGATGATGAGGATATCTTTCAACTCCGGCCATGCGATAAGATAAGATTTTAGTAATTGAAACTTACTCGTAGTAATCCGCGATATAATACTTCCTCCGTCCTAAATTAAGTATTCTGAATTAGATTTGGAAGTCTCTTTTTCAATTTTGACATTAAATATTTTCGTTAATTTGTGTTGTATATATATATTACTTTTTGAAAATTATATAAATGAAAATACATTTAAAACTCAATTCATTCATGTATTTTGTATCGAGTATTATATAACACAAACAAAAATATTTAAAGTCAAAGTTAAAAAAGAAAAACTTAAAAAGTCAAAATATGACATTAAATTTGGGATGGATAAAGTATAACGAAGGAAAATGATAGTAACTTAATTGGATAGACATAATTTAGACTAAAAATGTGAGAGGAACATGGTCAAATTCAACTAATAAAATTAAAAAACGATAAACTATATTAAGTTACTAACTAATGAATAACTAATGAATGTATTACGCCTACTTTTAGGTCAATATAGCATTACTATATAATATTGTTTTAATTTATTTGACTTTTAAAACGATTATAAAATTAGAGATGTTACACTGTAAATCTTATCTTAATCTCGATATTTTACGAATTTACCATCGTGAACATGACCATAATACAAGATTAGTATCGTATCGAATCTTTATAAAAGTACAAATGTCGACGGACGTCGTCTAGTAAACATGTGATATGCTAATCGCGTACTTAAACTATTCATAAAAGTAAATTTAACCAACTCGTCAACTGTTAATTAATAGTTTAATACTTGAAAATTTCACTAGTTTGTAACACATTCATTCTTCTATATGTATTACAAAATTGATTATAACTTATAAGCATGATATTTCAGCTTTGATTCTATAAAGACATAAACAAACAATTCATAATGACAACTTTATAAACAGCTTCTTTGCTGTAAGTAATAATGAAGGATCTTGGATGCGTGTTTTGATCGAAGAGTTAAATGATTTGTACAAAATTAAAGCTGTTGTGTGCATCACAATCATACATATATTGGGATAAGATTCTTAAAAGTGCTCTCGTGGTTAGTTTATGAGGAGTTTGGAAGTGGAGAAACAAGGTGTCTGATGGTAAAGCAAAGGAAACAATCTCTCCTTCAAGAAGGCATTCTTCCTTTTGTTCAGAAAATGTCGTTATTTTGGATTTCCTTTGTTTTTGAAGTGACAAGATTATCTTTTATGGGTCAGAGTGGATTTCTAATCCTATGACAGTTTGGTTTGAATTGGGTTAGGTGTCTTGAGGTGGCGTTTCCTCTTTTTTCGTCGTTGTCTTTCTCCATCTCGGAGGTTTGGCGTTTGTAGCTATTCCCTTTCTTGGAGTGTTTGGATATATTTGTTGTTCTAAATAAATACTAATAATATAAAGAAAAATAATATGATGTTGTATCATGTGCATTGATTGTGTACACATCAATTCTAGCATCATTATACAAATTAGCCCTTTCAAAAATAAAAGCATAATCATCTTTTTTATTGCTGTTAAAGGTATAAGTGGCAAATAAATGGGTCCGGTCGGGTCACGGTATGTGTCTACATGAGTTTGGGTCCGGGTCTAGATAGGTCATTTAGAATGATGTGTCTAAACGGGTCCGGATCAAATGGGTCTCGGTCGGGTTGACCCATCGGGTTTTCACCAATTTTTTTTTAGTGAAAAATAAAAAAATACAATGAAGTGAAAAAAATTTACCGCTAGACCCGTTGGTTAATTGTTACACAATTGGAGATTATATTAAAAAAACTTATTTAGATCCATCCAAAAAATGGGGAGGAGACCCAACAAACTCATCCCCTCCTAAATGTTAATTAAATTGACACATAATTGACCAATAAGTCTAAAATTGACACTTCTTGTTAAAGGGTACCCTTTTATAAATGCGAATGTCAAATTTCGTAACAGTGTTTATTTTTGAATAAAACATTAAAAAAAAATCCATCTTAATTTATTATATTTTACTAAAAATCTTCAAATTTGAATTGGACCCGTATAAAATACAACTCATGAAAGTGTTTGGGAATGTTTGTCATATCTATACTACATTATAAATGATTTACATCATTCATTTAAAGTCTTATAAATTTAAAGATTGGAAATTACTAACATATCCCTATTTTTTGCAGAACATGATCGATTATGACAACTCTCCAGTCAAGAAGTAAAACATTCGGTTTCATGACACAACGATTCAAGGTTAACATTCATTCGAGTTTCAAGTTCAAGCTACATTTTCAACATTATTTTCATATGTTCAAGATCTTCTTCAATATCAAGGGACATAAATCAAGTTTAAGGGTTCAAGTTTTATGTAATGTCTTTCAAATGCCTATTTCATTTCAAGTCACATTTGTAATTTAGATCTTTTTAGATCATCAATCTATACAATACAATTTTCGCCAAAAAAAAAAAAAAAAAACTATATGATCTCTTAAAAGTTGCTAAAATTAGAGGATGAAAATATATAAATTGATAGAAGCAAGTCGGGAAATGTCTGATAACCATTTTCCATCTTTTCTTGAGTTATATAATATGTCAACTAATATCCTTTAATATCACCGTATAACTAATGGTAGGAATTTATTCATCATCCGTTAAATATTGATGTTGAGGGGTAGATATAAATGAAGCACTTTGTTAATCTATTAAGTTATGAGATTAAGTGCAAAATCTGATTCCGGTATCAATAATGTATTGGTGGAGATGATTTTTGTAAAACATCATACAAAACAATACCATTAAAAAGGAAATTAGAGTACATACAGATGCTACCAATGTTTTGAAAAACAATTGAACTGGACTAGTACAACCGGTCGGACTGGATCCGAACACAAAAGTGATTCAACTCATATAGTACAACATTGGCGGTTCAACCGGATTAGATCGTATCCGGACAGAAAACTGGTCTACTCAAAAAACCGGTTTTTAAAACATTGGATGCTACAACACCAAGAAACATAGCTGCTAAAACCCTAGTGGCCTAGCTACAAAACGTAATTAGGAGAACAGCACAAAGACAGAAACAAAGACCCTCCAATACAGAAACTAAATACTCCGTATATGACAAGAACTAAATAGCCTAAACAATATAAAAACAACTATTGGTAGAGATGATACTACTCTTAAGACATCTCTATATGTAATTGACATCATGTTTCGATTTCGCATTCATTTGTAATGTTTAAATTCGAACAGACAATAATACCTAAAGTCTTAAAATTGACTTTTCGGGTGACAACTACATTATGAGTTCGTGAGTTCGTTATATTACAGTAAAACTGTATCTGAATTCCTTATGTAGGTATAAACCATCTTTGAATTTATGCCGCATCGCGCACCGATCGATCATTTTGATTCTAGAAATCAGGGTAATATTTAAAGACATGAAGATTGGAATATTTGCAGAAACTGCTAAAAGCCAAAAACATTTATGACACTTATAATTAAAGTATACTAATTGTAGTGATTAAGTTAATTATCAAGACGTATAAAACAAATTATGAGGTTTGATGTCGGCAAAAGGGTCCTTGGATCCAAAGAAATGACATTTGCAGAAAATACAAAACAAGCCGCAATTTACATTTACTAGATTACTTCACAAAAACGCATCTCTTCCACCTATTTATTTTTCGTTTGTCTTATTTAACTTATTTGTTTTCTATTTTTATGTCGATTAAGCTTAACTTTTTTAAAGAAATGCAAATATTCATACACCCATATCACAAATATATATATAGTTTCACCCATAACTTGAACCCACTTATCCATAACCTCAAGGTTTGTAGTTACCTCAATGCTGCCAGATCAATGATCATTTAATATTAAGTTCAAGGGTTATGGTTGATATATCTGTTTACTCTTTAAAGAAAGGATAAAATCTTGACATTGAACGATATATAGGTTTCTTAACTCTTATATGTTAAAGATTCCAAGTAAAAAACTAATCTTGATTTTGACAATATATTAACACATGTTGTCCAAATGAAGATGTGTAATTTATGGCGAGGCATTGTGAAGGTTGTTTGTTTTTATGTTCTTTTATAACTATGTATAAACATCTAACATCTTGTTTATCATATCCTACATTTATATTTACTGCACAACATGACCAATACTCCGTATAACATTAACATAAAGTTTCACTCATTTTCAAATTACATTTTTACTAAAAGTTTCTGCCTATTTAAAACACCTTATTCTAACAACAATTAATAGTATGCATTAACAAAAATGAATGAGTTCATCATAAGTGAAAGATTTTAAGAAGAAGGATGATAAAAATAATAATGAAAGTTCTTAGAACTGTTGTTTAATGACAACACTTACGTTGTCATTAGCCAAAACTTTTAGAAGATTACTCGACGCATGTTCTAACGTATCATTAATAACACTTTTATCCGTGAACAATATTAGAGATGTAACAGGTTTACATTTTAAATCACCATCTAAACTACAAAATTAACTCCACACCATACAAAAGCTATTCAAATTAAAAACCATTACATAGTACTAATTCATTAATCATGAAATCTAAATAATCACTTGAATCAAATTATGAAATTAAGTCAAAGTCAAACCAACCTGATTATTATCACTTATATTTCATCAAACTCCAGTTCGAAGTTATAATTATAAAGTTCCATAAGTTTTCCAACGCAAGTTTTCGCTGGTCTTTGAATTACACTATTGTATTATACCGTTTTATTAAAATTTTAGAAAGTCAATTTACTTTTTAGGTTAATATTAAATTAATAAAAACTGTAAAACGTTTAAAAACCCACCTTTTTCATTTTATTGAATTCTAATAAATAAAAAAAGTGAAAAATCAACAAATAGGGATAAAGCCAAACGAACCGTAAAGTAGAAAGGAGTCGATTACACTTACACCCCTGTTTGATTATTATCATCGAAACACTCAATCAATCGGTCCAACGGGGAATGTTGAAATTGGTTGGTTCGAGAAACAAGGGGATCATCCATGTGTTTGTGTATTATTATTTTCTAAATTAATTAAATTCAACGATTTTTATGGGGATTTCTTCAACATTTGTGGATGGAATTCGTCGATGGTTTCAACGTCACAATAATCATCATGATTCATCTCCTTCTTCTAGCAGTAACCCAAATGCAATTGATTTGAATCTTGAAGAAGACTATCAACTTTACAATCATCAAAATAAAAAAACCCAAATCGCAATTGTTGATGATATCGATCTTTCTTCACTTATCAAGATCGCAGTTCCCTTAAGGATGGATCCTCTCAAAAGGGTCTCTCTTTTTAACTTTCTTGATTATATTATATATTGTTCATGTTTGTGAGTTTCTGTTTGATACATTGTCATTTTCTTTTAAATTTGCTAAAGAAATTTTTTTCCCCCTCAAAGAACATAAAAAGATCATGTTGTTTGTTGTTTTATTTATTTTTAAGAAAGCATTTATATTTATTTTATTATCGGTTTGTATTGATCCCTTTGTTTGCTACCATGGATGAATTGACATTTGTAGTTTTGGTTAAGGGTTAGTTAAGTAAACTATTTGGCCTGCATTTGCTTTTGCATAATCAGTATCCTACTTTTTATGCAATTGAATTGAATGTATGATTTCACTAGTTTTTATTAAGGAATATATTGATTGCCTTCATAGAAGTGTTTTGATTGGCTAGGAGTAAAAGATGTCCGCTTGTGTATCGTTATATATGCTTAGGTTATGCGTTTGATAATTATGCCTGTAATCTATATATAGTCCATGTTATATCCTCTTTTTCTTATGAATCCCTTTTCGTACGTGTCTGCTTGCTTCTCTCCGTATTTGTTATACAAGTCGTACATTAGCAGATTAAGAAAGAATATATGGCAACAACATCATGGGAAGACATTACTTGCAATATATTTTCAATAGAGTTAGTTGATAATACGGTTGCTTAGATATATCTATGATGATGATTAGATACATTTTGAGATATCATACAGTATACTTAATTTGATTATACCGTGAGTTCGTTTGGGTTTACCAATCATAAATAGACCGTTATTTAGGAAAGTCAGCATATCTCTCGAATAAAGGAGTTAGTTACTTCATTTATATATTTTATTTGGGCAAAATGTATCCGGCTTTACCATTTTTGCTATATTATGTATCAAACTAAAAAGTTCTATCATTATATGTACTGAATTACACTTCTCAAAACTTGCCATTGTATGCATTTTACCTCCTATCTAATGTAAAAGCAATGATGCGGCATCAAATATAGTGATGTGGCATAGTATATGGCTGTTACATCAGTTAAAAATCTGGTCTCCCGAGTAACAGGTCACCGGGTACATACAGACATACAGTTGCATGTTTTGGGAAGCATAGTACATACGCTTGAACTTTTATATTTTAGTTTGATATGTACAATAGCCAAAATGGTAGTGCTAGATACAATTTATTACCAGTTTATTAGAATTACCTCTGAATCATCAGTATATTTATATCCTTATATCAATACTTGTTTTTGTTGCTCTTTACTCAGCTAGAACGAGAATTCTTCACGGAGTATGGAGAGGCGAGTAGATACCAAGTTCAGGAAGTTGTCGGGAAAGGAAGTTATGGTGTTGTGGGTTCAGCTACTGATACACACACAGGAGAAAAAGTTGCAATTAAGAAGATAAATGATGTTTTTGAGCATGTTTCTGATGCCACGAGAATTCTTAGAGAAATCAAACTTCTTCGATTGCTGAGGCATCCGGATATCGTAGAAATCAGGCATATTATGCTTCCTCCTTCTAGAAGGGAGTTTAGGGACATTTACGTAGTTTTTGAATTGATGGAGTCTGATCTTCATCAGGTTATTAGAGCAAATGATGATCTCACACCTGAACATTATCAGTTTTTTTTGTACCAACTTCTTCGTGGACTAAAGTATATTCACTCAGGTTGGTTATTTCTATAATGTCATGAGTCCATACGTACTTCCTAGAAATGACATAATGGGTTGGCAGACGGATTGAGTAATGGGTCCAAATGGGTTTTGGTTGAAACTAGCTGTTTTAGTGCAGGTTAAAATGGGTTGTGTTGGGTTGACCTAAAAATTTTTGTCCAAAAATATTTAGGAATCATAAATATGTTAGATGTGATTGTATTAATGACTGTGTTAAATGCTTTTTGTCTTTATATTTGAATAAAACGGTTACAAAAGTTGTATGTTTTAAAAAAACACTTAAGATCACTTTTGTCCTGTTTGAACCATTTGACCATTGCGGTTATAAGTTAAGTTTTTAGATTTGGCAGAATCTGAGTGAAAAAATGCCCTTTTTTTTAAGTTGCCTGGATTTTGTAACGGTTTCCTGAAATTCGCATGATTTTATCAACAATTAATAAATTCTACTGACCAAAATAAAAATGTGAAAAGATCGCTACTTATTGTACTTTACCCGCTCTTTCGAACCATATTTGCTATTGGTATTGTGAAATCATGAGCATCTACTTTACAGACATATTTATGATTACAATACTATTATTAGTTAATATATCTATGATGTCACTATTGCAGCAAATGTATTTCATAGAGATTTAAAGCCGAAAAACATTCTAGCTAATGCCGACTGTAAACTGAAGATCTGTGACTTTGGGCTTGCTCGGGTATCATTTAACGATGCTCCATCAGCCATATTCTGGACGGTATGTGTTCTTTATGTACTTTTTAATTTATGTACTATTAAAAGCCAATACTTCTAGTTACGTTAACTTTTCTTGGACTAATGCAGGATTATGTTGCAACTCGATGGTACCGTGCTCCTGAACTCTGTGGATCCTTTTTCTCGAAAGTATGATGCTCTCACCTGGACAACTTCCTACTGCAATTTGTGTATTAGTATTAGAGTTGGATATTTAGACCCATCTACTTACAAATGGGTCGATTTTGGCTGTGCTTTATTTGAAACGGGTCAAATAAAAATACAGCTAAAAGCTGACTAGGTTAAATGGGTCAATTGGATTAAACTTATCTAAAGTTGTCCAGAGACTATTTTTAATGCAAACAATCTTCTTTTATTGTTTTACAAAGTAAAATTTGGATTATAAAGATAATACATACGGAGTATTATGTTTTCTAGCCATAACTATTGCTAGGAGCCTAGGACTATATGTAAATTATAAAAATAAGGTGTACTGAAAACTGACTTGTTTTAAGCTGAACCCGTTCTGAACTTTACCTAACCTGACCGAGCTACCCTCTTACACCCTTTATTCATTATATAATCATCTGTCTAGTTATTGTCCACTGTATGATGCAGATGCTCTGAATCTGATGCCTCTTATGTACCTTCTTCCTTCTATTGTTTTCAAAGTTTCCATTTAAGCTACACAAAATAATCACTTTGAAAAATAATAGTATTATTAGCCTTCCTCATGATGACGTTAACCTAACTAATAATTCAAAATGTATTGTCAGGTTCTACAAAACTTTTAAGGAATCTGTTTAATAACCAAAGGGGAAATATAGTACATCTTGCAGAATTCAAGTTTAATACCCAATTCATATTATTATCTATCTTAGAGACTCTTGAGTATTAGAATAATTAAGTTTCCAATTTTTGTTTAGCTTCTTATGAAATATTTGTTCGAGTCGGAGATGGTGATTTCGAAGATGTTCTTTTATATTGCAGTATACTCCAGCGATTGATATATGGAGCATTGGCTGCATATTTGCAGAGATGCTTACAGGAAAACCGTTGTTTCCAGGAAAGAATGTGGTACATCAATTGGATCTCATGACAGATTTGCTTGGCACTCCTCCTCCTGAAACTATTGCAAGGGTACGTTAGATCTTTCATTACCTGTCTCTAGTAAAGTGTGGCAATGTCGACCCATTTACAAATGAATCGTTCGGTTCACGATATGTTATTAACAAAAGCCAACCGTAAGTGTACATGCATAAAAGTTGAAACCTTTAAAATCAATATTAGGTTACTTTTGAAATAATAGTTTGTAGTCATATTTTACCCACTTAGTTTCGCATAAATATCATACCTATAAATTATTAAAGTTACTTATGGAACATGTTACCCAACCTAACCTGCATATTTGGCCACTTCTGCATGTCAGCTGTTAGAAGTTTTTGCAAGTGTTCGGCACAAGTTAATAGTATCACATATGTTTATTCCAATCAAATAACTTTCACTACCATTTTAATGATTTCTTTATATTTTTATGTTAAATGGTTCATAAAGATTAGACCTTATATATTATTTTGTAAACTCCGTTCAAAATGTTATACTGTACATATGCTTTCGAAAGCATTGCATTCAAGTGCTGTGAAAATGGTATTCAACTATCAGGCTTCCAAATTAGTTCAAGAACTAGTGTTTGTATTGATTTAAATCAAAATAAGTTCATCCAAAATTATGCAGATTCGCAATGAAAAGGCACGAAGATATCTTAATAGTATGCGGAAAAAACAGCCGGTTCCTTTCACACACAAATTTCCAAATGTAGATCCTTTGGCTCTTAAATTACTTGAACGCTTACTTGCATTTGATCCCAAAGACCGGCCATCAGCTGAAGAGGTATGCTACCAAATTCATTACTGTTGACATATATAGTCTTTCTATAGATTAAAAGAAAGAACTAGAGGTGCAATTTGGTTACGGGCCGAAAGAGGCCGGATTTGATTGACGTGACCCCCAAACACCTTATTGTCCAATTATTTATAAAATTAATGTGTTAATTAATTGTAACAAAAATATTATTACATGACCAGTCTAAATCTTTGCATGAAAGTTATTTAGGACATTGTGTGCTTAAATATCAGCTTTGGGCTACTTCGTAGTTCGTACATATTTGACCTGGTCAACCCAGTTGTCATGTTTCTCTTTGGCCATTTTTTTATATCGAAGCGGTCAAGATAAAAGTTAATACAACTTAAATCAACCCAGTATAAAATGGGGTCGAAGCTTACACATCTGGAAAGAAGTATTATCATGTCCGTTTTATTTTTGATGTTGATGATATTCTCGTTTACTTTTGTAGTCACTAGCCGATCCTTACTTTAATGGCTTGTCAAATGTGGACCGAGAACCATGCACTCAGCCCATATCAAAACTTGAATTCGAGTTTGAGAGGCGGAAGTTGGGAAAAGATGATGTCAGAGAGTTGATCTATCGAGAGGTTTGGTTATCACTTAATACTTGTTAGAGTTCAGTGCATAAAATGGCAACCAACTTTAGTCCAATTTCTGTTTCCTGTAACCATCTGCCTTTCCCCCCAAAAGAACACCTTGAAGTCTAAAAAAATATGGCGAAACCGTCATAACTTAAGATGTACAGATTAGTGAGTCAAATTGATGATATGAAGGTTACCTTTAATTGAAAGCTTAAAAGTTTGATGTTTTTTTTGCTTGGAGCAAACAAATTTACTTATCCGAAATGGGAGCTAGACGATATTGCAAACGAGTTGAGCCGAGTTCAATCTTGGCTCAATAGATTGACAAGCCTTCAAAATATAGGCTTGAGCTTGACTCGAGAAGGACTCAAAGTGGCTCGAGCTTGCCTCGAAAAGTTCGAGTATTTGTATAAATAAGCCCTAAGCCCTTTAAACCAAACTTATTTCAAACATATGTACTATATGTACAAATTCAATCTAGTAACAGAAAATCATTTCAAAAGTATATATAAATAATGAAACATGACCACAAGTCAAAAACCTCGTACAAGAAAATATTGATTAAAATCCATTGATAATTTCATTTGTGAATTTCAAATTACATATATGTTTATACATACACACATACAGATTACTTAAGGCTCAATATTCGGTAATAGCTCAAGCCAAGCTCTTATAAGCTCGACTTGTTTGCTGCCCTAGGACCAAAGTTTTGCAATTAACTCTAATTGTTATTATTATGTTTGTGTTAGTATCTTATTTTAGCGATTTAATTGTCTACAACCAGATATTGGAGTATCATCCTCAGATGCTTCAGGAATATTTACGTGGTGGTGAACAAACTAGCTTCTTATACCCGAGGTCATACGCTTTTGGTCCAAAAATGTTGCATCATTTTTGTTCAACTTTATCAAAATACTTTTTATAAATTAGAGTATTAAATCAATCTGTTATTTTATATAGTGGAGTTGATCGGTTCAAGCGACAATTTGCACATCTTGAGGAGGGTCTTGGTAAAGGCGGAAATAGTAAAACTCCCCTGCTAAGGCAGCATGCTTCACTTCCTAGGCAAGTTGCTCTATTCCGAAATTGCATCGTTACCATTTGTTTATCATACAGTCTGCAATTTCAATCAGTTTACTTATGAGTGGGTTGATTTGGGTAATGTTTTCTTTTTAAACGGGTCAAGTGGGTAACACCATCACAGCAAAAGAAGTTAGCTAAAAATGGAATGGGTCAAATGGGTTGAAATTCATCCGAGGTGTATTTCTAAAATTATATTATCGCTGTAATAGTATAGTTGTTGTAGTCATATCTAATGTTTTGGTCAAGTGGGTAACCCATTTACTTATGAATGGGCCCCGACTTGGGTTAACGGGCTCAAACGAGTAAAAGCACAAATGAAATATCTTTAAAAAGGGAATGGGTGAAAAGTTGTCCAATCGGTATCTTTAATTTATTAAACCTTTTCTTTTCGTTTAAACTTGAAATTCGAAGTTTTTCTTAGTTAATAACAATTTAAATTTAAAGAATTGACAAATGACCCATTTTGCCCTGAGCCTGTTACCTGACCCGCCCAATTTTGGTATCTCAATTTCTTGTGGGACTCTGATTCTATTGATGTTATGTGGTTCAAGAGAGCGAGTTCCTGCACCCAAGGAGGATGGCACTTCTCAGGAGGACTCGGAAAAACAACCTTCGGATGAAGGTGCGGAAAATTCAGATGAAGCTAATAAAGGAAATTATAGTGCTCGTAGCTTGTTAAAGAGTGCGAGTATCAGTGCTTCCAAGTGTATAGGAAACAAAGGAACACGACCAACAGAGGTAACTTCCAAGTTAAATTGGCTTTGATTATAGTTATTGTCGTCCTTATATTAATATGCTTTTGAGTTTGACTTTTTAGTTAGATAAATGTATCTTCACTTCCTTGAAGCTTTCTGAATATTTTCCATTTTTTGGGAATTTACATTATGAGCATATAGGGAATAAAATAAGAAATAAAGATTTGTTGTTTATGGATCAGCGGTCGTAGAACTTTTATATTGTGGCTCTGCTTACTAGTTATTACTGATTGGGTCCCTTTTCATTCGACTTGGGTTGACCATTCACGATCATGTATTAAAGCGTTGTTAAAATCGATTTCTGCAGGACTTTCCTGATTATGATAAACAAGACGAGCAGTAAGAGACAAGCTCACTTGTTCTTAGGTGAGAAGGCATAACTTATGTAATTTATTACGCTTTATAGTGAAAAAAGAATGTAAATTTCATACATAATTTGCCAAGCTGGCATTTTTTATTCTTTTGAGGAAAGAAACTGTAAATTTCGTTCTCACTTAGCATTTGCTAAACGTTATCTTGTACTAACTGCAAAATTTTGTCCTTCTATTCTATCTTGTACCTTTGTTCGACGGCTGTTCATCGTTCAAATGCTTTTATGTTGCATATTTCATAACTTCATGAATAACAAATATGCTGTGAGTTGCTTCACAGGTCTCCCAACATATGTTAGACCAACCATTTTTTGCCCAATTGAGATGCACAAAAACATCAAAATAAAAAAGCATTCATGCTTGTAAGCCCAGACTAGGCATGCACAAAAACCGGTTGGGGGCCAACCCGACCCGAACCCGAAACCGAACCGGTTTTAGTCAAAAAAGTCAAAACCGGTTTTTGACCAACCCGAACCGGGTTTTCAACCGGGTTTGACCGGGTTTTTTACCGGTTTCGGGTTTTTGATCGGGTTTTGATCGGTTTTTTCAACCCAGCCCGATTCCAAACCGGTTTCAACCCGGTGTCTAAACCCTAAAGTCCAAACCGGTTTGGACCCATCGGGTTCTAGAAAACCCGAACCGGTTTTGGTCAAAACCGGTTTTGACCGGGTCAGTTTCCGGTTATAAACGGGTCAGGTTTTTAAAACCGGTTTTAATGTGCACCTCTAGCCCAGACGGCCAGACCTAATCTTCTGCTAATAGGCCTATTCAAAAGGGAGGTGATAAATACAACACCATAATTGATTCGTACACCAAATTTGTATTGTGATATGTTTGTACTGTAAGCTTTAACAGTTGTCCAGTTTGTTGTATGAAACAATTAGTTTGTTGTATCTATCAATTCACATTCAAAAAAAGCACCCATCTGCTAATAAGCCCACTCAGAAAAAACACCCTATCATGATCAAAGCTTATTTCAACACTGTAGAAGGAATTCAACGTGGTTACAATTATTTTCTTTTCCTTATTGTTATACTACTTATAAGGTTGAGACATGGCCCAATCTTTTAGTATATTCTTACTAATAAAAAAGTGAGGTTCAAAGGAGAATGAGAATTTTGGTGAGAATTGAGTAATAATAAGAATGTGTTATGTGTCATAAAAACTCAATTTTTCTCATGTTTTTAAAAAGTAAATACAAAACATTGAAAATTGCAACATAAAAATCAACGTTTTTTTTTCTTTTTCGATTAGAGATCTCACAAGATATTTATTTGACGATTTTTATGGATTTTACAGATTATACAATATTAGTATCATATGTAGTTATAGGTATCACATATGGTACTCGATGATATCACATTTGATAGTTTACAAAACCCGTCAAAAATTAGAAGAAAAATTCATCGAAAGTATACTTTGTGAGATCTTTAATCGAAGAGAATAAAATGTTGATTTTTATTGTGCAATTTTTATGAATTTTCAACTTACCATTTGTGGGATATTTAATTTCTAAAAGCGTGTGGGAAAATGAGTTTTGTAACATGTGGTATTTTTATTGGTTACTTCATTCTCACTAAATGTTTTTATGCTCATTTGAACCTCATTTTAAAAATATAATAACGAAAGATTTACGATAGCAGCGCACGCATTGTTAATTGGTGTACGTTTGCACCTTTGTAGCTCATTGTAACGTTTCTCCTTAGGCAATATAATTAAAAATCAAGTACACTACTTTTCGGTAAAAGTATTCATATCTAAGAATTTAGACAAAATCTTATAGCCCTTTCAACAACATGAAGGTATAACGAATGCATACCTAACCATAGACGTAACAATATATATAGTCGTAAGTGATAAGTTTCTTGAGTGTCGAAAATGGCTTTGTAATTCAATTTCACGATGAAGCTGGTACTCCACTTGCGACGGTCGAAGGTGACTCTTAAAAAACACCTTTAATGCACCAATATGATTGCTTCGTATCATAAAACAAAATAATGTTTTTACCAAATGTATCGTAACTAAAGGGTTAATAATGATTTATTTCTCAAAGTTTAATAATGATTTATTTCTCAAAGTTTCACTTTTTTCGTTTTAACTACTCAAGTTTTTTTCTCATGGTTTAATCCACCAAGTTCCTAATACTTTAAAATTTTGATGGTTTAATCTCTAAAATTTATTTTTTATAATGATTTTGCTATTTTAAGATTTTATTGTTTAATTATCTAATTTTCAAACATTAACCATTCAAAGTGTTAAATCAATAAGTCAATGCAAACTTAAAGAATTAAATCACGAGAAAAAAATTTAAGTGGTTAAAATGAAAAAAAATAAAAGTAAAACTCTGAGAATTAAACCATTAGGGTGTGGTTCAAATAAGAATAGAAAATTGTGTGAGAATGAGGGAACCAATGATATTGTACCATGTGTACAAAGAGAATGTTTTACATGTACAAAACTCATTTACCCCTAACATCAATTATCTCACAAATGACAAATCAAAAAATTATGAAAATTGCACCATTAAATTCAGCGTTTTCTCCTCTTCGATTTGCCGTCGCTCAAGGCATACTTTCGACGACTTTATTTTTCCAACTTTTTTGGTGGGTTTCACATTTACTAACACATGTGTTGCGTTTAAGGTTTAGGGTTTGTGGTTTAGGGGTTAGGGTTTAGGGTTGGGTGTTTGGGGTTTCGGGGCGAAACCCCAAACACCCAACCCTAAACCCTAACCTTCCGTACAGATAGAATTGAACTATAAACCAATAATTTTTAAAACGCATTGGGAAATTTTATATTTTGATTCTTATTCTTTGATGCATATATACTTATATATTATAAAGACTTTGTTTTGAAGACTATGTCATCACATATATACAAGGGAAAATCACAAATTTGATCATTTAACCAATTCCATTTAATAAAATAATCATTTGATCAACACTTTTAACAAACTAATCCACATTTTCACGTTACAATACACGAGAATGGCGCACCTATAATAAGACAAGCCCACAAAAATGATTATTTCAAAAATGGACGAGCAAAAAGCATGTCAGGATGGGCCCGGTGCGACGGTGAGAAAGGAAAAAACCAAAAATGGCACGACACAAACAAATCAAAAACAAAGGAGGCGCTAGATGAGAGAGAAAGAAAAAAATTTAATATATTATATTTTCATATTTAATTAACGTAGTATTTCGTTTTTCTTTGATAACTTTTTATATACGATGTATATAATAATTCTGAAGATATATTCATGATCAGTGCAATTTTATCTACATTTCAACCTAAATTTTGTCCTAAAAATGTTTTCGTTAAATACATAACATATGACGATAAAATTTAGATCGAAATGTAGATAAAATTGCACTGATTATGAATATATCTTCGGAATTATTTTATACATCGTATATAAAAAAGTTATCAAAGAAAAACGAAATACTACGTTAATTAAATATAATATATTATTTTTTTTCTCTCTCTCTCATCTAGAGCCTCCTTTGTTTTTATTTGGTGTCGCGCCCTATTTTGTTTTTTCTTTTCTCAGTGTCGTGTCGGGCCCACTCTCACATGCTTTTGGCTTGTCAATTTTTGAAATAATCAGTTCTGTGAGTTTGTCTTATTATAAGCGCATCATTCTCGTGTACTGTAGCGCGAAAAGATAGATTAATTTGTTATAAAGGTTGATCAAAGGATTATTTTGTTAAATAGGATTTGTCAAATGATCAAATTTGTGATTTTCTTCATATATAACTAGTGTTTATAACTAAAATCACGACGGTAAAACGGAAATAGTAGATGTGAAATTATTAAAAGCTTATAAAGTAGTAATTGTATGATATGATTAATTTACAAAACATGGTTATAAGAAGTAACGATAATAATAGTTCACATGACTACAAAGTCATTGATTCACAAACTACAAACTGACAAAAGTCTCAGACATACATATATACATATATAAATATATACAAATTTGCATATACATTTACATATCAACATACAAAGTATACGCAAACTAAATCATACTCTTTACTATTGGCAATGACGTAAATGAATCATCAAATAAATAACCTACCAAATTTAATATGTAAAACATATATGTACAGAAAATTATGTCACACATTATACAAAAAAATAATTTTTGGAGTAACAAAATCCGTGTGAATACGGGTCACTAATCTAGTTATGAGAAAGAGAGAGTTGAAATGCTAAATAATGAGGAAAAAAGAGTTGAAAAGGTAAAAATTGAGTAAATTGGATTATTGCACGTTGTTTCAATCAAAAATTTTTGGAGTTTACCTCTGACTTCATTCATGTGCTTATATCTTGTTTTTATTTTATGATGGATTTTTTTCCAACTTACATATATATATTTTTTTGTGTGTATCAATGTTCAAAAAAAGTTTGTGTGTATCTATGCTTACGTTTGTACGTAGGATTTTGCTATTTATAACTTTAAGAGTTATGTTTAAGAGTTTTTTTTAGGTTACTTTAGGGAAGTTATATAAAAAAAACACAATTAATTCAAATAATTAGATCATTGCTTTGACCCGAGTACTACCCCAACTATAATCTTACTAACACACACCATGATTTATCAATTATCATCATAGAAAAACACAACATATATTTTTATTAAGTTATCACTATAGTAGCAAATTATAAAATAAAAAATTAATGTTCAGGTTGAAATGTTGAATATGAAGTAAAAAGTTGGTTTCTTGGAATTCAAACCAGACAACCCATCGGAAATTAAAACAAATGTTGAATATGAAGTAAAAAGTTGGTTTCTTGGAATTCAAACCAGACAACCCATCGGAAATTCAAACAACGGCCTTTAGTATTTTCGTCTTTTACCAAAAATCGTTTCTGTTAATTTCTTTGAGACTGAAACAATATTATTCTAAATTAATGAAAAACAGCAACATATTAAGGACGCCGGTGATGGAACGGATGACAACGGTGGTGGAGGTGTCGTAGATTCTGATAACACCATAACCCGTCGATGCTCGGAGGTGGTAGAGGTGGTAAACGTAGATTCCGATAACATGTTAACACTTGAAGAAATTATAACTTTTCAACATTTAAAAGTGTTGGAAAAAAATTTGTAACATTCAATTTATCAACACTTTCTTTTTTATGGGAAATTCACGTCTTACAAATTTTTTTTCACACTTTTAACTGTTGAAAAATTGTAATTTCTTCATATTTATAAGTGTGAATTTTTTTTTTACATATATAAATGTGAAAAATCGTATAAGTTTTACACACTTTTGATAAGTGTATAGAAAAAAGTGTAGTAAAATGATATTTTTTGTAATGTATTTGAAATAATTCATTTTGTATTTGTTATTCTATAAATATCGGGTATTAAAATCAAGTTGTATAACGTAATATACTTTCTTGACACATAAATCGCTTTCCATTATAACATGTTTAACCCATTTTTTATAAACTCACATTTTAAAGATTGGAAAAATGTTTAACCCATGTTTAGCCCGTTATAAAATATTTATAAACTCATACTCTAACTAAATATTTATAAACTCATAGTCTAACTAATCCTCGCATCACTTTTGTAAATCACTATCGGTACATGTCTATGCTAAACTGCTAGTATACATATAAGATATGCGTCTCTTATTAGTCTTGGTTTTACCCTATGAAACTTGAGTGAAAATTGATGGTTACCCTCCGTTGACATACTTAAGTTCCATCATAAATCCATAAAGTCAAATCTTCAATATATCGATCGATATCAAAATCAATATAACTATTATGAATATATGGAAGTATCATTACTTGTAAGACAATTAAAAATATTATTTCTTTCTAGAGACTATTACCGTCCAATTATTATTATAGGTATGTTTATCATTTTTGACCTTCCAAAATCAATCAATCATTTTTTATAAAGTGCTCCAAGATATAGGTGTAAAAGCGCGTAGACGAATTTATCTAAACCTTATGATTATTTTAAAATAATTTCATGATGCTATTATACACTTTAAATTGGATTATCTTCTCTATCTTCTTCTCATTAATTGTATCTCGTGATCATAACATGTGATGTTATTCATGTTTTTTTTGTCTTTTAGATTTTTTTATAAGTATATGATCCTACGATTCTATAAATTGTAGCAAGAAACATCCTAAAAAAACATACAACTATATTACTTCGTAAATCATTCAATAAAATTATCTTTAAACTTATAGTTTGTATCACTTTGGTTCACCAACTACTTCATATAATAGCTCTTAATGGTTCATTTTAAGATGAACCCCTCACGTGCAAGACACATAATATCCGGTGAGTGGTGATGGAAATTTATAACGGAATGAGTTCAAAATCACAATGATACAATCAAAAAACAAATATACATGATTATTATGTATTTTGATATAAATTTTTTGTAACTTTTTACGGATCATATAAATACCCAAAATGTAACTTGTTTTTCATTTAATGTCAAAACCTCTATGCTAAAAATAGAAAACCAACGTGGGCCTCATAACCCCTACATGAATTCATCAACGAAAATCGATCAATTAAATAGTGTTAAAAGTTTGCCTGAGCAGGTTAACAACCCAAACAAAATTGACTACTATCTCCTACTATAATTTAACCAAAAATAAAGAAAAAAATCAGGTTTTATTTATCTATTATATCATATTATCCCTATCCCTATTATATCCCTATCCCTATCCCTATTCCCTATTTTCCCTATTTTTATATTTATAACAAAACCAATATTATGTAGACAATGATAAATTAATCTTCCTTAAATTAATCCTAACCATTCATTACATCAACATCGCTAATTAATAGTCATTGATTTAATCTTCTCAGTTTGTCCATGCAATAAGTATCATTAGCATTGTTTAAGTTACAAATTACCCCTAATTAAACCTAACTATCTCTATTCTTAATTACTCCACAATTGTCTCCACCAAAAAAAGAAATGACAGTGAAAGATGAAAGTATTTGAATGCATTCAAGAAAAAGTCCGGCCATAATTAGTTGACCAAATCACGGTGTGATGCAAATAACAACCTTTCAAATTAAATTAACTATCAATTTTTATCCTCTTTTATTCTTTTTTATATTTTGTTTTTGTTTTGCATGTTGATACATTAAAATCGAATTTTTCGTAAACATATGTTAATTAGTCGAATCTCAATATTTTGAGTTTATTTTACTCCATCTTTCACTATTTATTCAACTAGGATATATATAGTTTTTTTTTGGCAATATTATAGGAAATCAAAATGAATTCATTCCTATCCTCTCTATATAAGACTAAATTCTGTTTTTTGACAATATCTTAATTCTTAAGTTTGAAGTAACAAATAAATGTTCTTAAATATTCTCAATTGATTGATTTCAACAAACCTTATTATGTAGCGTGTGTATCATAAACAAAAAAATCACAAGTTTGTGAAAATCACAGATCACCATCATAATATTTGTAAACAAATTCATATGGAAATTTATATTTGGAATATTTTTTTAATTTTTTTTTTGGAATATGCATTGATATTTCCTCCTCTATATATGGTAAGACATAAAATAGGTAACTTTGTTAAGCTAATGATTCTCTTGTGAATTAAATCAATCTTAAATCTTAAACTACACGTATACCACATTTGGTTTTCCAACGTCAATCCAACCGTTAGTGTGAATTCACATCCAATAAATAGCACAAACAATTTGGTTATGTAATATGTCTTTGATTACTCAATCACTTAATAAATCAAACGGCTCTAAAATTAAAGCTTTTTTAAACTTTAATAAATAGCACAAACAATTTGGTTATGTAATATGTCTTTGATTACTCAATCACTTAATAAATCAAACGGCTCTAAAATTAAAGCTTTTTTAAACTTTAATTGTTCTCTCATAAGCATTGGTGTATTATAGGTGTGTCTCCATTCATCCATCATGTAGTTCAGTTGTCAATTTGTTTATGTAAGCATGGTTATTCATTGATCAGTAGTTGCATTTTTTTACTTAGACATTTAAGTTTACATATGTTAATAATATTAAACTTCTCCATCATACAGTTTGTTTATTTCTCAGCAACCATGTTTCGAAACATAAAAACGGTGGCACAAGTACTTCAATTCGGAAGGTAAAAAACTGAGAAATTTTTAGGGAATACGCATGTTTTTTTTGAGTGTTTATGCAGCTATTTTTTAATTGAATTTTATTTATGTAGGTATTTGCCGATAGAGAACTTAAAAAGACCAATATGAGGTGATTGATCACAATATTCAAGGTGGATGGTTGTTAAGTGATTTTAAACTAAAAGAAGTCATGAACATCTAAATTTTTTTATAGTCTAGAATAATGAATAGCATATATATATATATATATATATATATATATATATATATATATATATATATATATATATAATTTGAAGTTGTGTCGCATAAGGTTTTTGTTGTTAAATCATGGTTTAAAACATTATTGTTTAAAAAGTTCTTTGATTCATGGTATGTGTTTCACTTTGGGAATTTGAACCAGGTATATTATTGTTTAATCTTCAAAAGCCATGGGTGGTTTGGTTTCAATAGATGCACCTTAATCCTAAAATTTTACTGTAACTCTCTTTCATACCTCAATATGATTAGTTAATTTTTACTGTATTGTTCTCATCTTACGATTTTTCTTTACATTATTCTTGGATCACACATCTTATTAAAAGTTTAACGAATTATGGGAGCCCTCTATCAATGAGAGTTCACGATTTTTACATATATAAGCACAAGAATCGTGTAACTACTTTGATTTTGTTTTATACTTTGGTATCTATAATTTCACTAAAGCATCTTTATGATTCTTTCAATTAGAAAGTACACGATTCGGCATAACATGAAGGGAGTTATATATTCATTTAATGATGTTGATAAGCCATTTGAATCTGGATGAATACCGTCTTTTAAAACCATTTGAATCCGAAAGATGCTGAAGTGACATCCTACTAATTATATGAAACAGTTCTTTCAGATCAAATAGAATCAACGTCTAATGATACCTAGACCATAGATTTTAGGTGGTTCATGCTAAACTACTTTATTGCTTTGTATTATTTGGTGCCCAACGACTTCTTAGACCAATGCCAATAGCTTTCGTCGGTTTCAACCGACGAAGCCTTAGCTTTTGTCACCGTTGGTACCGCTTATGCAGTTGCCTCATCAGTTTTTGCTTCTTCGATAAACCGAATAAAGGAAATGAGTTTTTCATCGGTTTCAACTTATATTTAATGTATTTATATTTTTTGTTTAGTGTATGTAAATGTAGGTATATTAGTAAATGTGGGGTTCAAAAATTAAAGTGACGAAATCACCATTGGCACCCTTGTGTATGTAAATGTAGGTGTATTGGTAAATGTGTGTGCTAATGTGGCACAACTGACGAAATAAGTGATGAAACTACGGTTAGAAGTGGTCTTATAGCTGTTGTTGATTATTATTGAATTCTAGATTTGTTTATCTTTCAAACATACAGTATTAATATTAATTGATGACGGTATCTAAATATTTATCAATACTATATGAATTCAATCTAATTTTGACTAAACCGTCGATTTTTAGTGGTAGCCCCGCGAATTCGCGGGTTATATTATAGTATACTACGTAATATTATTATAACTAGCCCTCAAATCTGTGTATACACACGACCTATCAAATGAATAATTTTTTTATATAATTCTGTTGAAAAAATATTGATTTTTATGATGTAGTTTTTTTAGATATATTTAATTTTTATATAATAATTTAATATAATATGATATAATAGATATTAAAGATAGAGATGAGATCATTAAATTATAAGAATTATTGAAATAATGAAAGTATCAATGATATTGTGCCATGTATACAACAAGAAAGTTCCACATGTACAAAACCCATTTACCCCCAAACTTAAATATCTCACAAACGACAAATCAAAAAATTATGAAAATTGCACCATTAGATTCAGCGTTTTATCCTCTTCGATTTGCCGTCGCTCAATACATACTATCGACAAGTTTTTTTTTCTTCATTTTTTGGTGGGTTTCACATGTTACTAACACATGTGTTAAAGTGTTGCGTTTAGAGTTTAGGGTTTGGGGGTTAGGGGTTAGGGTTTAGGGTTTGGGGTTTTGGGGTTTCGGGGAGAAACCCCAAACCTCAAAGCCTAAACCCTAACCCCAAACCCTAAACCCTAAACACTTTACAAAATTCTAAACCCTAAATCTTACTAAACCCTAAATCCTAAACTGTAACGTCCTCAAAACTGGTCTGGTAATTTCCTTACTTTTAATAATTAATTAATAAGTTATAAGTAAATTTAATGTTATTTGCTTATGTGTAACTTATTGTGAATAGTGAAATATTATTTGTTTTAAATAGTTATTGGTGACAGTACAATAAAATAATTATTTTCGCAATCGATTTTTAGGTTCAAGACTGTAGATTTAGAACGGGTGTTGAAAATACCCAATTTGGGTCGGTTTTGAAAGGAGACCGACCTAAACTCCACCTAATTTTTCCCCAAACTCAGTTCACCTTTCTTTCATATGCTTTCAATGTTAAGAACATCAATCTTTAATCAAATTTAGTGATTTTAAGTTGTGAATCTCTACAAGTAATCATCTTCTAGCTTGCTAGTAACTTGTACTTCACCAAAGTGTAAGTATTTTAACTCTTTGATCATATTATTGAGGTTAAGTGTGAAATTATGTAAATTCTTAAGTTTTGAGTTGTTAATAACAATTATTGATGTTATATATGATTGTAAACTGATTATGTAGCTTAATTTTGTGAGTTTAAGTTCTTCAATGGTGATTTTGAAGTTAAGTGATTTACCTAAGTGAGTTAATGAGATTTTGATATGGAAATGATGTTAAATGAGGTTGTTTGATGCTAATATAAGTAAGGTAATGTTTATAGAGGTTAAAAACACTGTATTGTCGATTTTGTATCTTGAAAAGTGTTGGGTTAGTGTTTAGTCGAGCTGAGATTTTGCAGAAATAAGTTGCAGGTCTTTTTCTGCAAGCTCACGCGATCTTAGCTTTAGGTTCTGGATCGCGTAAGCTAGTTATAAATTGTCGAAATGGTCAAATTTATATGGGGTACGCGATCCCATAGATGTTTCTGGATCGCGTATGTTAGTACAAAATGGTTACAGAAGAAAATGCACTTGGATACGCGATCCTGTAAATGGATCCTGGATCGCGTAAGCAAGTGTATTTTGGTAACAGAAATATTTTCACTGAGCTACGCGATCCGGCAAGCATTTCTTGGATGGCGTATGCAAGAGTAAATTTGAATGTTTGGTTAAAAATCCAATATTTTGATTTGGTTGATTTTAATTATGAATATAAGTTGTTTACTTGTTTAAATACTTAGTATTTAAGTTCGTTAAGCGGAAGGAGTAAGTTATTAACTTGTTGATTTTATATTCTCAGATAAACAAAAGACTCAGTGATATAGACATCCTGAGTGTGGAGGTGAAAGCGGTATCGGTGAGTGGATTTATAACTCACTCTTTAATTTAGTTGTAATTACTTTGACTACAACAAGTGTTAGTTGTTATGTTGATAGAGTTAGTAAATTTGCGTTATTGATTGAATCTTATATGCTAGTTGCAATGTGATTACAAGTTATTTTGAGGTCAACCCGTTGGTTGGGTTAGTTGGATATTGTGTTAATTACACATAGTCTTACTTTATTTGTTGTGTGTAAGACTTGTGTTTGAGTACAATAAACACTAGCTATCGGTCTATTCCGTATTGGCCATATGGATTGTTGGACAAGTGTTCTTGAGAGCCACCGCGGCAGTAGGGTTTCTCAAGGACCACCGATCCTCATAGTTGAATTGTTGATTGTTGATATAGATGTATATCCTTAATTGGTGTATTCAAAGGATTATACTAAGTTGATTGGTGAGTGTTAAATTCATTCACTTAGCTTCGTGCTAATCCCTCAATTTACTTCTTGCAGGTGTTATTTTGTTATGTGAGTTGCAAGTAGGGACGAAGAATGTTTGATATTTAGCAACTCTGATATAATTATCTGAAAATTATATTTTGTACAATATAATACCTCGTTTATATGATGTAAATGATGGCTTTTGTAAATATTAACTTATGGTGTATGTTAATATGTTAAGTTTATAAAATAATGTTTTGATTTTAAACGCTTCCGAACTTGAAAATAATAAAATAATGTCTTAAGAAAGAGGGGTGTTATATAAACCCTTACTAAACCCTAAACCCTAAACCCTACTAAATCCTAAACCTAAACCTTATATCTAAATTTAATGTTCAACCAAATATTAACACATGTGTTAGTAAAATGTGAAACCCACCAAAAAATGAAAAAAAAAAACTCATCGAAAGTATGCCTTGAGGGACGACAAATCGAAGAGGATAAAATGCTGAATTTAATGGTGCAATTTTCATAATTTTTCAATTTGTCATTTGTGAGATATTTAAGTTTGGGGATAAATGAGTATTTTACATGTGAAATATTCTCTTTGTACACATGACACAATTTAATTGATACTTACATTCTTTTAATAATTATTGTACTCCCATGAACTTTTCTTATTAAAGATAATAGATAAATAAATAATACTATATTAAGATAAACAATGAATGAATTGGTGGTGACTCCCCATAGATAAATTCCGATTACTATGATTATAATATTATATAATCATCAGTTCATCACCAGCAACGTCCAGTTCACAACAACTCGCCACCCATGCTTGCTGCTACATATATGGAAATGGAAAGTGTATCTAATACTCCGTATAATATATAATCATTTCCACTCTAAGTTCCAAGAAAAATAAAATTATAAAATTTAACATATTATTAATGATTAATGATTAATGATAATGATAAAAAGAACCCCAAATGTCTCCCTTTAATTCCTCAAGTGGGTCTTCATATTTTGTTGGTGTCCCTACTTCCACTATTTCTTCTTTCCCATTACCCTTTTTCATTAGTTAATTTTTCGATCTCCTCCTCCTCCCCGCAATCAATATATATACATGTAGAATTTTTGTATATATTATATTCATCATTTCACCAATAAAACAGGAAAAAGTTTCAATCTTCGTGAAATTCACCATCTGGGTATTAATAGTTTGAATCAAAGTTCGAAGCTTTGATGGATTTCTTTAAGTTTCTTTGAATAAATAAATAAAAAAAGAGTAGATAAAAGTTTCAATCTTTGTTAATTTTACCATCTGGGTATTCCATAATTTGGATCAAAGTTTGTAGCTTTCTTGGATTTTATCAAGTTTCATGCGTCAAAAATAGTATGAAAAGTTTTTTTAAGAAACTACATATTAAGCCCAGTTCAAATCAATCATCATCAACATCAGATTCAAATTCTCAATCTGGGATTACAGGATGGCTGAATTCAGTAACTAATAAGAAAAGTTTAAGCCCTGCATCTTCTTCAAATTTGAAGTCGATTGAAGGGTTTGACTCAGTTACTAGTAGTCAACTGGATGCTGTTATGGATGAAATTAGGGTTTATGATTCAGGGTCTGGTAATTCAAGGGATCCAGAAGTTGAAGAAGAGTATCAAATTCAGTTGGCTTTGGAGTTGAGTGCAAGAGAAGATCCAGAAGCTGTTCAGATTGAAGCTGTTAAACAGATCAGTTTAGGTTCTTGTGATCCTGTTAATACTCCTGCTGAAATCGTTTCATATCGATATTGGGTAATTTTTGTTCTTATTCCAGTTTGCTACATCGAATATGAAAGTTATGCACATATATATACTTCTAGTAATAATATGATATATTAACCAATAGCTAACCATGAACCTACTTTGTACTTTGTACTTTGTAGGACAATAATGTAAATAGTGGTCTATTATTTTGCTGTTTAAGGTAGAAGTGAAGTGAAGGGATACTCATTATGGAAACCATTTATACTGTCTATATTTATTTAAGTTGAAGTCAGTAAGGCAGAAGTGAAGTGTTGCTAATCATGGAAAGAATTGAGAATGTTTCCATGATTATTTAAATTTGCAACTAGTAAGGTAATAGTGAGGAGTAGTGAGATTTTAAATTGGCTTGATGGAAGAAGTATGTATTGTTTGCGTTAATGAAGCAAGTAGGCACATTTTAAAATGCTTTTAAGGGTGCTTTTCTTCTTAATCCTCCTTAAATATCAATATGTTTGGAACCTGCCCCAAAGAAGAAAAAACTTGTCATTCTGATTGTGGCTCATATTCATATAGTGCAACCGACTTTATATAATAATATTGTGTTTATAATTGCTATAACATGTGAAATTGATAGGACACATTTAAATTTTTTATTATAATCTCTCAGTGACATTAACTGAAACTGAATTGTACATCAAATCCAACATACCAAAGGTAGGTGATTTGCGCACCAAAGTTTCGATCATTTAGGTTGTACCATGGGAATTACCAAGATGATATTTTGGTGTACACATCAAAAGATTTGGTGATATACTAATATCTCATATCTCTATTTGTATAGTTACCTAGTTAATGGTTTTTGTGTTTACTAGTTAACTCTAAATAATGAGTCTAACATAATGACAGGTCTTACAGTAGGCATGTTTTGAAAGAAATGTGCTTATTGGGTTCTAACTTTTCTCATGCCCTAGACTCGTTCATACTTCACAGAATTACAGCGCTCTTAGCTATGATGACAAGATTCTTGACGGGTTCTATGATTTTTACGGGATGTTGACTGGACCCAAATCAACAAAGATGCCTACCCTTTTGGATTTACAAGGAACACCCGTGTCAGAGAATGTTACATGGGAAGCAATTCTCGTTAATAAGGCTGCAGATTCTAACCTTTTAGGACTTGAAAATACGGCCTTACAGATGGCTGTTAAGTCAATGTCAGAATCTGATAGTTCTGCGGGTCAAAATTTGGCTCAGAGACTTGCGGTTTTGGTTTCTGATCATATGGGGGGGCCAGTTGGAGATCCAGACAAGATGTTGTTAGCTTGGAGAGATTTTAGCTTAGGGTTGAAGGAAACTTTTGGAAGTCTAGTTTTACCTCTTGGCTCATTGAAAGTTGGATTGGCTTGTCATCGAGCTTTGCTTTTCAAGGTATCCACTCCTTCATTTTATTGGCGTGCCATCGAGTCGAGATTCTTCAAAGTGACTATGTGCTATTGAATTATCAGAATCAGATAATCAGTTACAATAATCATAAGCAAAGTTATCTGAGTATTATTATGAAGCATTTCAATAAAGGTAGAAAATCAATTTCAATGTAAGCACAAAT
The DNA here is from genome assembly GCA_963422505.1 of Pseudognaphalium luteoalbum. Taxonomy (NCBI): domain Eukaryota; kingdom Viridiplantae; phylum Streptophyta; class Magnoliopsida; order Asterales; family Asteraceae; genus Pseudognaphalium; species Pseudognaphalium luteoalbum. Next base: position 4,674,880 of record OY730192.1, read on the forward strand.
ATTAGCATAGAGAAGATAAGAGCATGATATGATAATATATAGATCCAAATAATTTTAGTGGAATCTGCAACAAAAATATAAAATTTTGAAACTTATGTCATCTTATTAAATAGTGAGAATATTATCAAAAAGATGTATGAAACAAAATTTTACTCTATAATGATAAGTACAACATTTTTATCAAAACCAGTGGGGGAGATGTTTTAACCTTTGGAGATTCCTTCTGTAGTTTAGAAACGAATAATAAAATTATTGTTATTCTAGTGCATCTCTGAATTCTTTTTTGCTATTGTAGTAGGCCAACACATTTAGCATGTATATACTCTATAGTTGAATTCCATATTTTGTTGGAATTTTGTAGCACTATTATAACATGTGATGAATCTGCATGTCACCCGATAATGTCTTTGTAGGTTTTGGCGGATAGTGTGGGCATTCCTTGCCGCTTAGTGAAAGGACAGCAATACACCGGTTCCAACAATGTTGCAATGAACTTTATAAAACTTGGTGATGGAAGGTTAGAACTTTTGCTTGAGATATTATCAATGTCAACTTCATAGTTCAGGTTTTGATATGTAACTATTTCGTAATTAGGTAACTTTAATATGTAACTATAAGTCTATAATATCACTAAGGTAATGATTGATGTGACTAACAGGGAATATATCGTTGACCTGATGGCTGATCCTGGAACACTCATCCCCTCCGACATATCAACCGCAGGAGGATCAAACGTTAGTTATGACGAATCTTTTTCATCGACTTCATCTCCTTTAGCTTCCTCCATAAGCGGTCTCACCAGTTCGTCCGTGGATTACATGGAAGACAATTACAATAATGGAACACTTCAATACACACATTCATCAGGCTTACCACGACGTATCAAAGATGATCTAGAACCCAAGAAATCATTACCGTTACTTCATCAAAAAGTACATAAGGAGAAAAAGGGAAATTCACATTACACTCATGCAAGATCACCTTCATGGACCGAAGGCATAAGTTCACCTGCAGTACGTAAAATGAAAGTAAAAGATGTTTCACAATACATGATGGAAGCTGCAAAAGAAAACCCGCAATTAGCTCAAAAATTACACGACGTGTTACTTGAAAGTGGCGTTGTTGCTCCTCCGGACCTCTTTACCGAAGTATACGAGGAGGAATTACCGATTAAGACTAGTGATGGACAAAGTCAAAATCAATTAAGTCAACCTCATTTTCTACCACCATTGCCGCAAAGGTCTGAAGCGAATCCAGTGCAATACATGAGAAATGTTCCGGCTGCGGCTGCGGCTGCTGCCGCTGCAGCTGCGGTTGCGTCGTCGATGGTAGTGGCTGCCACCAGAACGATGACAGACCAAAATATACAACTACCGGTGGCAGCTGCAGCAACTGTGACTGCGGCAGTTGTTGTGGCGACAACCACTGCTTCTGTTGCAAAGCAATACGAGATGTCGGGTCTTTCTCACAATGATAATTATCATAATATTTTGGATTCCCCGAGAAGGGATGGAGATAACGACGAACAATATCAGATATGTCAAGAAGGGGAAAGGGTATCAGATAGGTCAACGGGTAATGAAAGCACATTGTCAGAAGTCTCCCTTGAGGATGTGGCGGACTGTGAAATAGCATGGGAGGATATCACATTGGGTGAACGTATCGGATTGGGTACTGAGTTTTTTTTGTTTCCTTTCAAAATTTCACATGCTATGTGTTATTCGTAAATTCTAGATGTAAAATGGGCGGGTGAGTGTTTGTGTAGGATGGTATTGAAATGGTTAATTCTTGGACCAGAATATAATATTTCTATTCAACGTCTTGTTACAAAGCAATCATATTAATTCAATATACATTTGTGAATAAAATGATTTAGGAGTTTTTATGGGTAAATTGTGAATCATTTCAACCAATCTTATATGTTTGCGTTCAAACTTTATTCATTTTATATTAATGTCATGGCCTGTTAGAGATTAAAGACTACACAAACTGATCCGTAGAACATTAAATGGCTCAAAATTTCCACCTTTAGCATATTCTAGGCAAAGTAGATAAACGTGGCCACTGAGCTTTCACTATAATGTCTATATCCCTTGCAATCATATGAGTTGCAACATTATCGTTTTGATTATATCATATCAAAAATGACTGTACTAGTGATAAACAATGATTTTATAATACGATTATGAAAGTGCAAGTGTGTGACAGAAGTATGTAATTTAGAAACATGTTAGCATCTTGTTGTCTATTTTTCTGTACATATAAACTAATTAGCATAATTAATTTACAACTTCTCTTCGTTTCAGGATCATACGGAGAGGTATACCGTGGTGATTGGCATGGAACTGTAAGTTCATTGTCTTATACCTCTAGAAGCTACAAAGTTTAGTTGTATAACCATTAATCAGTGACTCAACATGTTGATAGTTTTTAAGTAGGGATCCATTCTTTTTGCATCTAAAATAAATGCTATAATTTTTCAGGATGTTGCTGTTAAGAAGTTTCTAGACCAAGAAATAACAATAGAGTCCCTTGAGGAATTCAGAAGCGAGGTATGTTTTACTTTTAGCCCGCAAAACTTATTAGTGTTGGGGCTGTTTCATATAAAATTCGGACTATTTGTTTGCTTATTCTTACCAAGTTTTTATATATTTGTTGACTTACAAGGTCAGGATCATGAAAAGAGTTCGGCACCCAAATGTTGTACTCTTCATGGGGGCTGTAACACGTGCACCGCATCTTTCAATTGTTACCGAATTTCTTCCCAGGTCTGTCATACAATACTTTAGTACTTATCTTACAGAACTTGTACGCTGTGGTAACCCGTCATATTATCATGCAGCCAGATCTATTTTTTTTATTTTACTTTTTAAAATTTTTGTTTTAACTTCAGCTTTTCTTTTCTGTAACCTTTAATATATGTGGCTCAGTGAGCGGGTTAGGTAATGTGTCAAAATGGGTTTGCGTTGAAATGGTTTGTATTCAAGTGCTCATTTGGTTGACCTGCAAACATTTGTTTACATACTCTATAAATAATGAATTAATAGTTATGATTACAAAAACAAGATATTAAAAAAAAAAAATGACCAAGGAAGTTCATTGCAACATTAAAATTTGGACTTTTAGAGACCTTCAAACCCATTTGACCAGTTCCCCTTTTAGCTAACTTTTTTGATTTGGCACACTTGACTCGTTTGAGATATAAATAAAACAACTACATTGACCCATTCATTTGTAAATGGGGTCGAATGCCTCTAATTTTGTTAACACCTCTGTTAACTACAGCTTTTTTGTTATTATTGTTGTTTTATTGTTCTTCTCACTGCATCACTTCTTTTTTATGCACTTGTGGATATATCCCATATGTTTATGACTATTGTGGAGTTTATACCAGCCTATACTATTACAATATCCTATTTAATTTTCAACGGAATAATATAACATCTTTTATCTGTTGCAGAGGTAGTTTATATAAATTACTCCGTCGGCCCAACAACCAACTGGATTTTCGTCGGCGTTTAAGAATGGCTCTTGATACTGTATGCATTCTTTATAGGGGGCTTTTGGATGTGCACATAGACTGCTTATTGTAAAACAATAATCAGTTTTTAGTGTTTGGTATGATTCCGGTTTTCTGATTATCAGATTTGGATAATCAGGTAAGAAGTTGCTGTACGAAAAATATAAAATTAACTTACTGTCCTTTGTATTATGCAACCGAGTATCCGGTTCTGATTATTAGATTCTAATTTTTTATTCCGAGTAAGCACTTCAGAACTGCACATCCAAATGCCCCTGGATTAACCTTTAATCTCAATAGAAATTTGATAGTGTCTGAAAATGCATCGAACTACACCAAATAATCTATTGTATGTATCCAATATCAAAAGTTTGTATTTGTACGTACCAAATTTTTAGTTACTGCTACTGTATGATCTGACTTCTTGTTATTTGTAAACTGGTGGCATGGCAGATGATGTGGCTACTTAATGGCTGCCACATCAACAAAAAACCTACCTGTTACCTGATGAATAAGTCTCACATACATACTATATCAGTGATTGATAGTTGGATCCATACAATACAAACCTTTGAAGTTAGATACATACAATCAAATTTTGGATTGTGTTAGATACATTTTCAGACAGATAACCTTTTCCTCTTTGAAGGTTTGGAACATCATACAAGTATAGTATCTTATTCTTGTTATTAAATAAAATTTCAGGCTCGTGGTATGAATTATCTGCACAACTGCTCACCTGTTATAGTTCACCGTGATTTGAAGTCTCCAAATCTCCTGGTTGATAAGAACTGGGTTGTGAAGGTAACACACTCACTTGTTAGATATGTTGCAACAATACCAAGTATTACTATAATGACATGGAGCTGACGTTTTAACGTTCAGGTTTGTGATTTTGGGTTATCGAGAATGAAGAACAGCACGTTCCTTTCTTCAAGATCTACTGCAGGAACGGTATGTATTATATACTATATCTATATGCGGAAAATTCCGATTTTGTGTTAACCTTTAATTCTAGTGAGTCGACCAGGTAAAATATATATAAATAAATCAATAAATTTGAAACGGGTAAATTTTGTCTAATGGGTCAAAAGTCACGCAGAGTGTAATTTAAACTCGTAAGACTTTCTAAATCATATTATTCAAAGTTTATTTATTATTAAAGTAAAGGTTTGGACAAAGAGATACCCATTTTGACCAATTTCCCTTGAGCAAAAAAAGCCAATTTATCACATATATATGTACCATTCATGATATATGTGTAACGCTGAATGATTTCGGTTGACCAACTTATGTGGTATGATCTTTTTTCAGGCAGAGTGGATGGCTCCCGAAGTCTTAAGAAATGAGCCTTCAGATGAAAAGTTAGTTTTATTTCCTCACATACTGCTGTTTTGTAAAGTAAAAAAAAAGGGTGATTCGTGTAATGGGTCAAAATGGGTAGTGTTTGGTGCTGTTTAAAACAGGACTGGTCAGGTTGGGTTGACATCCGTTAGCTATTTTTCTTATTCCAAATGTTTAAACTGTTTGTAATAATTAATAATCAATGTGGGAAATATAATTACGAAAACTGAATAATTTCTGTAGCTCTCTAGTGTTATGAATAAAATGATTTGGGAGGTTAAATGCATCTACGATACACTTTGGAAGATTTTTGATCCATTTGTAAAATTGACCAGTTTTCTTAAATGATACTGTGCAGGTGTGATGTTTATAGCTTTGGTGTTGTTTTATGGGAGCTTTGCACTATGCAACAACCATGGGGTGGAATGAATGCAATGCAAGTTGTTGGTGCAGTTGGATTTCAACATCGTCGTCTTGATATTCCAGATGATATGGACCCCGTCATAGCAGATATCATTATGAGATGTTGGCAAACGTTAGTTCTATATTTCTCAAGCAAAATCATACACCTGCATACACGTAACTACAAAAGTTTACTCCTTATCAAATCTTGGACCATTTTTTAATAAATTAACTTCTATCTATAAATTATGCCAATTCAAAAATTTATGGTGGACGAATATAGGTGAATTATGGATAAAACCATGAGAACTAATTTAGACTGATCCTTTTCAAATGCACATGTGAAATATTGATGAAAGGCATCTAAATTAGATTCATGTATGCATCCATATTCTAACTGAGTGTTTTAAATGAATGGTACAGATTGATTAGTTATTACGGTTCTTCCAATTTTATAGGTTCTTATTGGAACCCCTCCCTAGTTAATTTTTATGGTTGTAAGATTCTGAGCCCTATGTATCTTTTTTGTTACAGAGATCCAAAACTACGGCCTACGTTTGCTGAAATAATGGCTGCCTTGAAGCCACTTTTGAAATCGAATCCAAATTCTAAATCAGTTCAAGAGTAGGCAAATTGGATTACAAAATGTAGCAGCATACTGGACAAAAGGTTTGTGCTCACAATATGAGAATAAAGAAGCCGTGCAAAGTCGTCCGCTCGCTACAATACGTGAGAAGGTCGTTTTGGTTTCATATGGCGATGAATACACACACATACATGTTTTTAATGATGCTAATTCTTTTGTTTCTATATATGGTCATTTTAATGTTTTTTTAGGCTTGGCCATGTGGCCATCTCAATTTTCTGTTTTGCTTTGTAAATTCGTGTTGTATCATGGTCATGATTTACTTGTCTATAAACACTCTTATACTCGAAGTGTGTTGGTATGTTGGAATCTGGAACGTGATGAAAACAAAGATTTTGTTAAGACATTGTCGGTATCTGTTTCTCTTCTTGCTTGTTAACATTTTCGAATCAAGGGTGGCTCAAAATTTAACGATTATGAATAAGGACTTGGGAACAATACTAAATATTATTTCTGGGTTGGTTTTTTCGTCACACCCCAATTACGTTAACTAAGGTCATTGTATTGATATTTCGTTTAACCTTGGAGAAATGCTACGTTACAGAAAATTTTCAGATACATATTCACAAAATGTTGGCATAAAGATGAGTTAATCCAACAGCATTCTCTTTTCTATTTACTTTCCTTGACCATCTGTATGGTTTGCTGCATGTATATTAAGGTGTAATCAATCAATTATTATGTATATTTTGAAAGACGAAATAGGTAAATTATATGCTTTATACATCAAGTATAATGATCAGCGTATTACAATTCTTCTCTCTACTACTATATAAAAAGAAATGACACTCTCTATCCAAATAAATTTTAAGATTTTCTAAAATAAACTTTTTAAGTAATTACAATTTATAATTTTATATAACACACTTTACATCCTTAAAGCACAAATCAAAAAAGTACCATTGAAAACAAATTTAAAATATTAGTGAATTTAAATAAACATTATTTACTTAAAATAAGTTTTCTTCTAAATATTTCATAAAGATAATTACTTGAACAAAACATGTTAATGAAAAATGATACTACACCCTGTGCATTGCGCGGGAGTATACTAGTATCCTGCAAAACTAAAACATGTAGTTTCTTGGAAATTAAGGAGTATCAATTATCCATCCGTTTCAATTAAAGTGTTCATTTTGTCCATGCACACAGTTTTAGAAATATTCACTAAGCCAATCACATATGATCTAAGCACACTAAAGTCTATTTTGATTGGATGTAACATCAAAGTGAACACTAATTTGTGACAATATGAAATAATAACATATATCACTTGTAATGGGTTGAAGGGCGTTTTTAGTGATCAAATATCTATTCACCGTTAATTTCAAAAATTCATTTTTGTAAAACTATATGAAGAAATATAAAGTGACAAATTTGATAATAGTATATCTTTAGACATTTTTTTCCTTATACTTAAAAAAAAAAAAAATTCATAATAAAATCTTTAGACAAAAATACTTACTTTTCTTACTCTTAAAAAAAAAGTTCGTTTAGTTTTTAATATAGAATTTTTTTAGTTTTGAATCAAATTAAAAAGATGAATATTACTCCGGTATTTATGCGTGTTGATATGTACAATATTAATATTTTTTATTTATTCATTACACCAAAACGTTCAGTAATGCGGGAATAAAAAAATGTGTTGTATATTTTACACTTGCCTCCCAAAAACCCTAAAACCCACCTATAATAAACTCCCAACTTCATTTTCTTCCCGAATCTCACATCCATTTCCCAAACCCTAGAAATGGCGGACACCTTAATCCTTCGCGGCACATTGCGATCCCACACCGATTGGGTTACCGCAATCGCCTGCCCAATCGACAACTCCGACACTATCGTAACCTCCTCCCGCGACAAATCGCTCATCGTTTGGCACCTCAACAGCTCCGACAAAACTTCCGGTGTCGCCCACCGCCGTCTCACCGGCCACTCACATTTCATCCAAGACGTCGTACTTTCCTCCGACGGCCAATTCGCCCTCTCCGGCTCATGGGACAGCGAGCTCCGTCTCTGGGACCTCAACACCGGTTCGACTGTTCGCCGATTCGTCGGTCATGGTAACGATGTACTTTCCGTTGCATTTTCGATTGATAATCGACAAATTGTTTCCGCTTCTCGTGATAAAACTATTAAACTGTGGAATACATTAGGGGAGTGTAAGTATACAATTGAAAATGGACATGATGATTGGGTTAGTTGCGTTAGGTTTAGCCCGAATGTGACCCAACCGATGATCGTATCAGGATCATGGGATAAGAGTGTGAAAGTTTGGAATTTGAGTAATTGCAAACTTAGGGCCAGTTTGAATGGACATAATGGATATGTGAATACTGTTGCGGTGTCGCCCGATGGGTCGTTGTGTGCGAGTGGTGGGAAAGATGGGAATATATTGTTGTGGGATTTAAGTGAAGGGAAGAAGTTGTATTCGCTTGACGGTGGTTCGATTGTGAATGCGTTGTGTTTTAGTCCTAACAGGTATTGGTTGTGTGCTGCGACTGAGAATAGTATTAAGGTGTGGGATTTGGAGAGTAAGAGTGTTGTTGTGGATTTGAAGGTTGATTTGAAACAGGAATCTGAAATGGCTGCTGATGGGACTGCTACTGAAACTAATGCTGGCAAAACTAAGGTTGTTGATCTTAATTTTGTTCTTATTTGTTTATTCTTTATTTGCATTTAGATTTAGATATCATTATGTTTTGGTGCTTATATGAACCTTATATTGCTTCTTTGTGCTATTTAATGCTATTATTTAGACTATAAGTTATATTATACGTTAAGATATATTTAGGAGTAAGAATATGAATTATACTATGCATTTAGTAAGATTTAAAATTGAAGTTAGAAGTTTGTATATGGATGTCATTCATTGTGTGGTGGTGCATGTTATTAATTAAAATGAAATGCTTTAGTAAAAAGGAAGGAGAAATTTCGAAGTTGGAATTTGAAGTTTGCATCTGTGTAGACGTGTAGCGGTGCATATTATAAATTTTAAGCCAAGTGATTGCACTTAATGTGGGTTCAAGTGATTGTATTCCATGAAAGTAAAAATGTTAATCTGCTTTTGATCTTATTCTTGTAGTTTGTGAGTTGAGAACCTTTTTTTTTCCTTGCTTTCATTTTATATTTCATCTTATACTATGTAAATCTTATTTTCATTTTATACTCTGCAACTCATTACAGACTACTAAAGTGCTTACCTATATCTTATAGTGCGCAAGTACATTTAGTTATGGTCTTGACATTGACATACATCTTTGAAAATTGAAGTGTGTCACAATGTTTTTTTTTTTTACATAATGATCATAATCAAGTAATCACCAATATGTGTTCAAAATAAGCTTTAGTATCTACTATATTGATTATGACTGCTCTTATATAAGTTTTGTAGTTGAGAGCTGCTTGATATCTTTGATGTAGACATAGAGTTTAATTGGTGTTTTTCGTGTACAATGATTATGCAGGTCATCTACTGCACAAGCTTATGCTGGAGTGCTGATGGAAGCTCACTATTCAGTGGATATACGGATGGAGTTGTGCGCATTTGGGGAGTTGGGCGCTACTAAAATGCTTGTTTTTGAAAGACTGATGTAGCTATAGGTGCCAGAAAGCCATCTAGGTTTCAACTGCACCTTTTTGGTTATTTGTGGCTTATTAAAGTTTCAATTTTTGGAGACTATCTTTTTTAGTTGTTACTTTTTTTGTCATTTCCCTTGTTACCAAGGGAGATACATCGTTTGCTTAATATCTGTAGCTCTACCAGACATGTGATTTTCTGGCTTTTCTTGACGAATTTAGAATTGCACAAAGCTGCCAGATTATACACATCTGTGATCGTCCAGTTTGGTTTCACATTACTTTTCCCTTCGTAACTTCGGCGCATAAGAATAATGGAGTTATTAAGCTTTTGTGGCCGAGATTGTACTGTTCGCTGAAAGCAACTTGGGGGCTTCCATTGCTTTTTATCAAGCCCGATTTTGAATGTTGTATTCACTTGTTCAGACAACTGGCAAAGTGAGTCTTTAATACAAAGTTTAAATATCTGCCTTCAATAATTCAATGCATTGACGTAAGTAATATGGTTACACTTTACATAATGCCCAATTTCTCAAACGATTAATTTGAGTGCGAAGCTGGATAGTTGGGCTAAAAGTATACATGAGGTATTGTGGTACAATAAGGAAGTCTAGTTTATAATTCAATGACCAAAACTTACCTTTATCAACAGTCATTCAATAGTATATGCGTGAGTCATTCAAATCTTGTTTTCTTTATAGTTTTATTTGATTTGATGCAATGTTTTAATTTGTCTTTAGTTTGTTAATGTTGCCTGTGGACTATTTGGAGAGCACCAAGGATCATCAGTGATGAACTGCATCCAAGAATCGTCTTTATCTTCTTCTTCCAAGCATGACGATGATGCCACAGCAACATCTGGCGACATTGTTTCGTAGTCATTATTAACAGTTGGAGAGTACTGTGATACTAACATGCTTGTATGTCCATTATCTTCGAGCTCAACACATACACCGTTTTTCTTGAAAACACGACATAATGCATAAGAATCCTGTTTATATACACAAAACATTCGTTCTAAAAGCATTAGCGTAACGCATGTCAATAATGATTGGATTGATATACAAACACACACAATGGTAAGTTCATTTGGTACCGAAAATCAGATGTGATCTTAAAAGCAAAAGGGGGTAAACAAATAAATATGGTCCCTTTAGAATGGGGATGGGTGAAGATACTTTTGTGCGATTAGAGTGAAAAACAAAAAGTAAGTCAAAGCCAAGGCCTTTGCTTGGTAATCGAGGAGATCTATGATTCATCACCATCACAAGCAACGAATATCACACTTCTTTTAATTTGTTCACCACTACTATCAGTAGGTTTTTTTTATAATAAATCATATCAAAAATGAACATCTATATATATATATATATATATATATATATATATATATATATATATATCATTATGATGATGATTATGATGGGGTTTAGGAGTTCTTAAGAGAGGGCATTTCTTTAACTTAACTACTACCACCAATATATTGAAGTATTGAACACAATAACACTATATCTAGCTATACGTATTGTAAAAGTGGGCTATACTTAACTTTTCTATTGTTATTGTTATCATTATTAAATAACAGATGAATTGATCACTAGTTGAAAGTTATACTCTTAATTATTGTTTATCAATACTAAAGACTATGTTTAGTACACTTTCTCATCATCGAATTAAAGATCATGATTAGATGATAAAAATTGTAAAGATATTTTATCTTATAAATTATACATAGAAAACACCTTTATGATGTCATCATTCTAATTAATTTCAGTTTGTCAATTAAGTCCTTAATTTTAGTAAAAATTAAAATAAGATCCCTAACTTATTAAAAAAGATTAATTTTAATCAACAACTCACTTACATATAAAAAGAAAATTTAATTCATTAATTAAAACATTATCCAAATTGATCTGTAATGTATCTACTTTCAATTCACTAGGTAGGACTGAAATTACTTGGAAATGTTAATATAGACTTAAAACACTTATTTTTTCCCCACTAATTTGGTTTCAAAAACTTTTAATTTTGTAATCTCTACTTGTATAAATTCATTTGCATAAAATATTATTATGAATCCAACTAAATGCTTAATATACATATTAACTTACACACTTTATTATTAGAAAGAAGATATTAAATACAAAATTTCATATTAAAAATCAAAAATCCAGGTTTATATACGGGTTATAGTCTAATAATACAAGTATAATAATGAAAAGTATCATCTTAACTTGCAGCTTTAAGAATTTTACTGTAGTTACCAAAGTCCTATAACCTAAGTATAGTATATTTAAATTAGTAACTTAATTGGGAGTTTGACTATGTTGCAATCGTGACAATTTTTGTTTTATACCTTTTTTATACAATTTAAATTTGATTTTACTTTAGTTTAAATCCAAAACACAAGTTTCTAGAAATTCAAAGTTACTACAACAAAAACTTTCAAGGATTAACGTAGAATATTCGAATGATCTGTAACTTTAATCATTATGTTGCGTCTACTTAATTATATGATTGCTAGTTTTTAATATATATATATTTTTATACTTTTACATTCCTCCTTTAAAACTTCTACATTCCCTAGCTACTAGCTAGTTCATTCATATATATATAAGAATAAGATGATGATCGAAACGATACCTGAACACCAAATGTGTCATGGAAATCTTTATCGTCGAGACGATACTCGTGCATGACCCAATCGGTTCTAACTCCTTGAGGTGCACGTCCGCGATAATACACCAACGTCTTCTTCATTCCAATAGCCCGGTTTTGACTTTGGCTTGTAACTCTTCGATCTTTACCTGTCGATTTCCAGTATCCAGCCCTTGTTGCTCGATTTGTTCTAAACCCATTTGGATATTTGCGGTCTCGTGGTCCAAAAAAGTACCATTCTGGATCTCGACTTGGCAAAAATGACTTTTCTATCCATCGGCAAACATATACATAATTTTCAATATATGAAAGTTACAGAATTCCTAAAATTGGAATTATCATTCTACCATAAAAGAACAAAACCATAATCATTGATGTCTGATTACTTACGATGTCCCAATATAACATAAATTTTAAGATCACGACTAACTTAGATTTTGTTATGATCGTAAGCAATAACGATATACTAATATAGAAAGAGTTTAACATTAAGGAACAAAATACTGAGTAACCTAGGTTTTGTACTTTCGCGAGGGTATACACCAACAATGTAGCAGGCCGGCCGGACTACGATTTTAAAAGTTGTAACTAACTATGATTCTATTACGAGAACTTCTACGTTTGTAAACATACAAAATGATGTGACATCGTTGAATTAAAGAGAGAAAAATAATCATTAAACGCATATAATGAAGCGCATTGTCTATATACTACTTGATAACATTATAATTTGATATGATTGAAAGGCGAATAGTTAATGGTATTTACCAAATATAAGAGACCCGAAAAGATTTGAAAGTATATATATATAGCAGAGACGAATTAATATGATTCGAGAATTAAGAAAGAAAAGAACCTGCTAACTCCCATGGCTCACATTTATAAAGATCAACTTCAGGAATGATATCAAGTTCAATCTCTTGACCATGTATCTTTCTCTTAAGATAATAATTCACAAGCTCTTCGTCGGTTGGATGGAATCGAAAACCTGGAGGTAATCCAACTGGCGCCATTTTTATGATCTGATCAGGCAAAACAAGTAATGATTTGATCACACATATATACAAGTTTTTTAAATATGTTATGAGTCTGTCTATAGATTCAAAGGTGCATGTCTTTGAATCCATCTCTCTTTACCTCTTTTTCTTTATTAGATTCTTGGACAAACGTTTCTAGCAAGCCATTTTCTCTAAGATATTTAATTACATTGTTAGTTAAATTATATACATATTGATTGCAATTTTTTTTATGTAAATATGGGTGTATTAAGTTACGGAAAACTTCTTCACTTTTCTAATTTTTTTTTTGAAAAACTTGTTCAAATTAAAGTTTTCTATAAAAAAACATTTTAAGAAAAGTAATGTATGATGAAATGCATGCTCACTACATTTCTCACTTTAAAAAATAGAACTCGATCCATTTCTTACGTATGAACACGTTATTAAAATTTATCTATATCAATTAAAATGAATAGAAATGATTGTTCAGGGTGTAAATTCCATGGATGAGAATGTTATCAATTATGTAATTTTATTTAAAACGAGTAAGGTAGATTATTAGGAACACTTGATTAATGTCCAGAGTGTTACATGTGATATAATAATAGAGTCATGTTTCTTTGTGTGGGACGTCATGTTTGCTTTTGTTTTTTTTATATAAATTTACATGCAGAAACTTGTGGTTTAGGTTACGATTAAAGATATGAAAAAGAAATGTCTAAAAAGCACATGTGTGTATACACATAAATAAATAATGCAAAAGAAATATCATTCAAAAAGCAAATTCATACATACATTATACGTACATACATAATTAAATGGATACATACTTCAAAGTGTTGGTTAACATTATTTCTATGCTTCATTTTTTCATTTCCAAAAAGTTTGATTAAATGCACCTCAACCGGTACATATCATATTTCTGGAGACTCATCACTTGAGAGCTAAATCAAACGAGTTTAGTCACAGCACGCTCAGATGATGACTTAGTTAGATGGTTTTTAACCTTCACGGCTTCATGATACTAACAAATAAGATTCTACTCTAAATTACGTGATGGCTAATTAAGGGCATGTTAAAATTTAGCATGGTGATTTAGCCACATTCTTCCATTTTTTCTTAATCGTAATGATTTAAACTTCTCCATTCTTAAAGGTGTGAAAACAAGCTAGAATAAGATTTTTTTGTAACATCCGAAATTTGTAATATATATCTTGAAATAATAATGCTACTTGCAGCTCAATTGCCCATACTAAAAAACAATAAAAAAATAAAAATAAAAATGTGATATTATCTGTTTTTGAAGTCTACAGTGAATAATAATACAAGTGCTTGGCGCTGGGTAGCTATGATTGGGAAATCTAGACTCTAGAGTATTTGCTTATTGGGTCGTTGGGACTTGGGGTACAGTGAGAAAAAGGTCAGATTTCGATTTGGGCTCACTTTCTAAAGGCTCTTAAAGGGCCCGGTCCATTTTTTTAAGTAAGGAATTAGCACTCAGTCACCGAGTGGGTGTTTGGAATTGGAGGGGCTTCTTTTGTGGATTTGCTCACCTATAAGTGTTTGGATAAGCCAATTTCGTGAAGCTTATTTGATTGTTTGTGTTTCTTTGTGATAGGACTTAAAAATAGCCCAAATTTTCTAGCTTATTTGCTTATAAGCAATAAGCAAACCAAATAAGCTCTCCCAAACACCTCTTGAAGCAAAGCGGTCGAGTCCAACATTGTGAACTTTTATAACTTAATTAAAGCAATTTGACAGTCGCATCAATAGTATTGGAGGTAGAATATCGTTTTTTTCTAAAACAATTTTAGGCATACACATCACATTTGACTTGAATGTGTATGGTTACATATTCGACATACAAGCAACCCCGAACCACCAGACCGCCCGATAACCATGACATGAGCGTAAACCAATCTCACATAACGGCCCGCTGGGCCCCATCCAACTGACCCAACTTCTAAAAAAAGTTTCTAATAAATAAGGCTTTCCCTTGACGTGGGATTGAAAATGTTGTACTTTCTGATTGCCCCTAGTAACAGGAACCAACTATGCTACACAATGGAGACCCCATTTGACTCGTTAAGTTTTCACTTGGTTGTCTTCTTTTGGAGCATAGTATACAACTGACCTGAACTAAATTAGGTATTAATTAGTCCTTAATGGAGCGGGTACAAGGTAGTATAATAAGCATCTCAAATTGGTTAGTAATATCATAGAGCCAAATTCTGTACATCTCTAGACTTCTATTAGAATTTACGTCTCATCTTAATAACTTAAGGAATCATGAAAACTATCGAGACCTTTAACTGTAGCCGCTAATTAAACTGTCTGGGATGAGTAGTCCCACCATGTGAGGTGTGCAGACGACTTAGTCGCTTCATCCTGTATCTCCATGCCACCTGAATTGTGGTTGCTGCCAGCCCTCGCCAGTATGGAGATTCGTTCCTGGACATAGTAGAAAAGTAAAGAAAATGGTCAGGTTATCAGGTAAGGTGATGTTGTATATCCAATAGGCTAGAGAAAGATATGTGGATAAAAAGGAACAGAGTCAAAATAGACGTCACTTAAAGTGCATTGCAATGCATGCAATCTTCAAAGTGGTTTCACTCAAAAAATTTAAATATTGTTGTGGTAGTAGACTTTTCATTATCACATATAACACACTAATTATTTAGAACGAAAAGTTCATAATTTTGGACATAAAATGATTATGGTCAACCCAACCCAAAATGAAGTAATGAACTATGAATTGTCTGTTCTGACATGCTCAACAAATTACCTCCACAATTTTGACATCCATCAGTTCATAAACGATGCATGATAACTGTGTAAAAGGCATTACCTTATGGCAATTTGAACACGGTGATTCCTCAAGAATCCAGCAAAAGCGGTGGTGACTTCTTCAAGATCTGCGGCCCGAAGAACAAATGCCTCCACATTTGATATGCACTTTACAGTCCTCTTGCTGAGTAATGTGTATCCTGGTTTTTTCTGGCTTCCTCTACCTATAAGCGAAAATAGTTCTAATTATATGAAAACAATAATTTGATATTAAACAATCAAAATAATTTTCGTTATTCACCGATTGTATGAGTCAAACATGATGTCTAGAAGAGGGAAGTTTTTTACTTAGATTGAACATATAACTTTTATTTAATAGAGAGAATGTTTCATTCCCTCACTTTGGAAATTACTTTGCCCAACAATTTATAATCCGAAAACATGATAATACATGTACCTCCATTAACATAAGAACGTTCAAGGCACCATTTGAGAAGTTCTTCACCACATACATCCCCCTCCGACAGAGGAACTATATTCCCGTCACTTCCTATACTTTCCATCTTCCCTCTTACAATAAATACCATTTTTGTCACAAATCCTCCTTCATATAGAGTTGTTCCTCCTTTGATGTATGTCTTTTGTCTTAGCCTTTCACATATTGCATCTAAAATTGGTTCATCCATCACCGCAAAAATCCGGACCTACAGAATAAAATATAGATACATACTTTCAATGATCTGCATTTACTAAGTAAAAGTTCCAAATCGTAATTACAAGAAGTAGAATTCATCATATAAAGAAACGGAAAAAGAAAAAGAAAAAAAAATCCTGCTAGATCAAACAAAGGGATTTGATATTGGTAAAATATTTAAAAACATGAATGTCGATAAAATTGAAACTAAAGATTAGCAGTGACATACGTACCTTGACAATCATTTCAAATTGTAAATACTAAATTGTTGTTGAACTGAAATAAGTTACCTAAAATGAGATACAGCAATGTTTAATTTGGAAAAAAGTTAGTTATCTAGTTTGACAGAGAGAACGTCAAACTCTTCACCACTATCGAGGGATAAGTAAATAATTTGATTATGATTAAAAGGAAATGATGTAAATGATACGATTACAGAAGCATACGATTGATGAATCCTTAAAGTAAGGTAATTCTTATCTAGTCACTTAGTTCCAGAGTCCAGAAGCTTGATGTTAATTTCCAGACTCGGTTCGAGGTTGCATTTAGAGGGGCATATATCAAACCATTGGCCGTAAGTTCGGTTGATTTGGATCTGTACTCTATCTCCAATGGGTCATATGAGTTACCTTATGAAGTTTAGATAAAATGGTAACAGGTCAAATGGGTTGACCAGATCAAAAGGGTCAAAATTTACCCAAAATGTTATTGATTCCTTAAAATCTCTTGAACCCTTTTCAAAGAATAAGCTATATTTAGCTATATTTTGACTACAATCCAAAATATTACATCAACTATCTATAAGACTAAAATTAAACGGACAAAGAGGTGTTGGCAGGTCGGTTCTCAGAAACTCAATAGACAATAGAACAGAATCTTACAATCTTGATAAACTTAAAGAGGTGGCGGCGTATATCTCTTTGCAGGTCTTCAGGCAAATTCTCCATTAACATTTCTTCGTTAACCCCTTGAGTAGCAGCCCAATTATAATGCTCTGATTCTCGAACTTTTCTGCACATCAAATCATTAGATGATCAAATTTCAAGCCAATAGAAATCATAACTAGACTCATGCAAAAAAAAAAAGGATACGAACAATCCTACCTTCACTTTGTTTTATTCAGAAATTTAAATTAATAATGTAACAATATTATTCTTGTATATATAAGAAAATGGACAACAAAGTGTTTACTGGTGCCCATTTTAACCACAATCTGTCTTGACATGCTATCAAACCAGACCAATTTTCCACCTCTACACAGAATTGTTAATTACTCTACATGCGTAAAAGAGAAGGCAGGAGATACCTCCGTAGGTCTTCTGGCAAGTGTCGGTGGCTCATCCACTGCTCTACATCACGTCGTCTAAGTGACATTTCTAGCCTCCTAACATAGTATCAGATATCAAACGCTTGTCAGTCCTTAGATAATGCATATTTAAGTATCATATATCATTATCATTTCAAATCAAAGATATAATCGTCATATAAAAAGGTGTACCTGCGTCCTAGACCTTGAAGAAAGTTCTGCATGTTTCCAATAAGAAGGGCAAAAAGTAGAAGTCCTAGCCCAATGATACCCATGGTAAACAGGACTTCCCACACAAAATAACTTGGAGTTTGATTTCCAGCCAGTGTGCTAATTTGCTTTTTTCACAATCATCACCAAACAAATAAGATTAGAAGCAACTACCTATTACTTTTAAACATAAGAACATTGATAAGGAAACTTCAATTTTCCAAATTATTGTTAAGAAATTTTTTACAACGAGAATGTTAAACTTTTAACTGAGGAGTATTCAAGGGATAATAGACTTTTATATAACGTGTGACCCATTTGACCCATTCAACCCACTTGATTAAATGTCACTTGTCAAGTCTTTCAGCTTAGCCCGTTTGATCAGTTGAAGATAACAGATAATTAAAATCAATACGTTAATGGTAAATAAGTCAATATTGCCATCTTTATTTTCAAAAATCGAAAAGGAGACAGTTGACCTATAAATTTTGAGTTCTAGTACCTGAAACCCCCAAAAGAGGGAGTAGACATATCTTCTGATTATACTACTCTCGGCTGTGAGATTTACAGCCTTCACGTAAATTCCATATGGGAAACCATCTTCATTAAAACAAGCACTGGAGTTTACACTTTGTTTCCAGTCCTTCCATGTTGAATACCCGTCAAAGCTCCTAAAATCGATTCCATGCCCACAATCTATGAACTTCTTGCAATACTCAAATCCAGAATTATGACAAGCATCTCGAAGACATTGATTTACTCTCTTGAAAGAATTAAAGCAAAATGAGTTAGAAATTAGAAATACCTTATAACTTAAATTACAAACTAAATGTCACATGAATAGCAGCATGCGTGACAGGATGACTCAGATAGATATTGTATATGATCTTCAAATCTCGACCCACTTATTAGAATTTTGTAGAGTTGACTATTTTGACCCATTTATTTTTAATGGATGGATTCGGATTCGGGTCACGTTTGATATCTGATGGGTCAAGTGGATAAAATGAAAAATGCCTAAAAAGAAAATTTTGTTAAATGGGTCGAACTAGTCAAGAGTCCACCAGGTGCGGTTTAGATGCATAAAACCTCATAAATCATTAAAAACCAAGAATTCAAATTATTGGTGAAATATTATAAGTTTGCTGAACATATCTGGAAAAATAGTAATTTATCAGACAAGTAAAAAGTTCAGACAAAGAGATTGACAATCCGGTGTATTTTAAATGTTTAAAGACTACAAAATTCATTTATATTCAGATACTGCAAGAATATAATTTTTGTAACCAAATATTTGAAGTCATGATTCGCACATACCTGTAACCCAAAGAGATACCAGCATGACCCAACAACATGACCAGCCAAGACAAAAGTAAGAAGATTGATGACAAAGTTGGCCCATGCAGACTCAAATATGAATCCACTTGAAGACTGGCCAGCAAGAAGAGGCAAAAATCGATATAACCTGGGAATATACTGAACAAGAATAGCTGCTCGCAAAAGATTTTTTGCGTAGTTAGCTCCAGATGATGCAATAGAATTCTTGAGGATCAATAATACAATGATCTGGATGGATTAATATTTAACTTACGAGAAATGCACAAAAGATGATGATATCTAGAGATGGCAGTTTCACTCCATACATGGGTAAATGGGTTGATTTGGGTTCAATTTTCTAAAACAGGTCAAATGAGTAAACTTACAAAAATAGAAAATTTAGAAATGGGTCAAAAAGGTTGATACTATATTATTACTATATAGCTTTTGTAATGATATGTAAAGCACTTATTATTATTGAATATTGAATAAAGAAGCGTGAATAGTCAAAAAGATAGACAGTGTTTGTGGGTCGGTCCAATCCCGACCTGATCTGTACTGAAGATTACCGGTTTTTAACCGTTACCAACCTGTTTTACCATCTCTATATTGATAAAAAATGATGCTATGATTGAGAGAGAATAATACCTGAGGAAGCGGTAATACAATAAATAAGTCCAGTGAAAAAAATCCAGAAAGATAATGTAATGCAATCTTTATAGGTTGATCGACCAAGTCTCCAGCACCTACAACCCTTGATTCTGGAGAAACGAATGCTAATCTGAACTGCAAAATGCAAATTCTATAATTACTCAGAAGTACACGATACCAATATTAGTATATCCCAACATTGCCCCTAAGACTGTTGGATACACAGGAATCTAGTCATGGGCCTCCAGAAATTATATGAGTATTGTGTGTGTGTGTGTCACTTAACTTTAACAAAATGAGGGGTGCAAGTAAAATGCATAAACTCTCTTATCAGTTGTCACACTAGCAAAAATGCGTATGACGTCTATGACAACTACAAGCTTAGAAATTTTTAGGAATAATCTGTGTATTACAGGATATTCTATTATCAACCTAAAATACATTAAAAAAACCCTTGGCCTATACAACAACTTGCATATCCTAATATAATCATGATTTACATATATTTTTTATGCATCAAATCAACCTCCTCCAAACTTAATGCACCAAATCAAATAAGAAAAATATATATGTTGAGGAAAAATATATTTTATAGGCAAAAGCAGCAGCAAAAAGCAGAGATGGCAAAATGAGCGGGTTGGATAACGGGTTAACTCAGAACAGTGTTTCAGATAAGAACACAAAATTATATTAGGTCATTACAACTTTTTTTTTGTATGAATTGATTTAAAAGGTTTTAAGCATCTAAAATACATTTTCGGCGACTTTTGACCCGTTCAACCATTTCCTTATCAGCTATTTTTATTCCCCATTTGAATTGTTAAAGATAAAACATAAACTGAACCAACACATAAGTATATGGGTCGAATTGCCACCACTAGTAAAAAGTCATGAGTACCTGAACTAACATGTGCATGAGGTAAATGAAGTCTGTTATGCTCCTGAAGACCACAACAGTTTTTGTCATTGGCCAATTAATGACAATGCACTTGTTCTCCTGTCTCCCCACGAAGAAAGCATCTCAAAGGAAAGCAATAATCAAAATAATTAAACGCGATTTTACAATAAGGGACTTGGGAGGCTCACAATTTTACCAAATCACCGGCAAATTTACAGAAATAAATAAATTGATTATAATTCACCTCAGCTTCATAGCCTGGAAATTTTAAATTACTACTATGGTGGAAAAATTGAAAAAAATGCAAACAGAACTACAAAACTTTAGATGAGATGGCAGTGATTATGAAGAAAAAAATTTCAAAGTGTAAATGAGAATGTGAGATCATATTCACAACTTCCATGATGATTTATAACACATAAACTTAAAATTTGAAGGTTGGCATTGGGATGAGTTGTTTTTCTACAGTTATACGTTTAACTTAAAGAAGCAAAGATATTGACGTATACAATAGGTGATCTCTCTATAGGTCATATGTCCATCCAAAAATATATACCATTTCCCAATAAGATAACAGTTCCATACTGGAATACAGTTTTACCTTGTCGACCGACAGCAAGTAAAAGAATAACGGGTCTATGAAAATGGCCAATAAGCAAGATATGACAATGAATTTGTTCCACTGCTGAACAACTTTAGCATGCGGATTCATGACCCCGAATATAAAATGTTTTAGTAACGATAACTTTTCTCCTGCCCACCCCTTTGCACCACCATATACAAGAAACTGCTAAAGAACAGAAGAAGACAACTGTCAGTACAGCTACAAAATCATTTCAAATATGGTCACTAGACTTTAAAGACATTGTAAACATCATTCAACTTCTGAAAATCTTTACTTACAAGATACAGAAGATACTATTATAGTCAAATTAATTTTGTATATCTTAGTCCAAGCCACTTCAACGTATTTACACCTTGCCAAACAAAATTCCTAAAAAACAGTTTTGAGACTTACAAAGTTACAATTGTCTTGGTACTATTTCAACCCAACCTGACACGTACAAAAAAACATTCCGTATGACCCGTTACCAAAGCCACCCAACCCGGCTATTTTTCAACTCTAATAATGATCCAAGTATTCATCAGATTTCAAGTTTCTTTGAAAGAAACTACATAGGTAATAAAATTAACAGAGGAGTTTTACACGATGATCAAACCCGTGGGGAACTCTTGAGATTAGCTGCCCTTTGTAATAGTTAGAAGTTGGGCATGTTGTACAGTACGGATCATTGCACATTCCCAACTGTCCCGACTTCTTTAAATTTTCGTTTTTTGCCTCACTATTTGTATCTACCAATGGATGTGTATGAACTTTAACTTGTTTTAGTTCAACAGGCTCTAGCTCTTTAGTATTTTTCTCGCTGCGCAAGGGACCTGTAGACCCAATGCTATCTGTCACTGGGATGGATATTGAAACGCTTCTGTTCCTCATAGATAAATACTGATTTGGAGTAAATTCGTGTCTATCGGACGGCCAATTTGTTGCTGATGGCATTAGTACATTATCTTTTGAAGCATCATCCATCGTGCAATACTTGAACTTGACAAGCTGCATTTATATACGTAAAACAAGATCAGGAACATTGTTACTAACATATATTCGAACAGTCTGCAGTGTGATACATTTGCTTTAAACATCAGTCATTTGTAATTCATTTAACTAGTTTAAGACCATTTCACAATCTTTAGCAACTTGAAAAATGTAAGGCAATTCTATAGTAAACTAACTTGAATCACGTATTATTACTAATAGCATCAAATTGATACTTTGACCCTTAATATTTCAAATCTCATCTTCAATCACTACGTATGGTTGGTTGCGTAAATACGGCATGGAAGATTCGGGGGGAGCTGACAGGTGTCTTTGAGCATAAAAATTTAAACTTTGATGCCACAAAATTTTAACTTGTGACATCAATTATGTGCATGCACCAGTGTAAAAAGTGGTAAACTAAAACATGTTTAATCCTTTTTTAACATTTATCCCTATGAACACTAACAAACTATCAATCGCCATAAGAAAACATTCTTCAAGTAAAATTGAGGTAATTTCGTGATCAAATAATACGCAAGCATAATCATTAATTTCAGACGCGGAAAGAAAGAAAGAAAGAAAAAATAGAGAAATTAACGCATACCCTTCTTATAAGGATTATGATTATGATTATTATGTAATACAGTATGTTTTAGCACAATCAAACGAACATTGGGGGAGTGTTGAGTAGCTGTGTATTTGCTCAACAAGATATATACAAATCATCAAAATATATTACGGTATATATAAAAAAATTGATTAAGCGTCAACTTATTAAAAAAGATTTGACCCAAAATCAATCAAGTTAAAGTTTCTTAAGTGGGTAAAAACAAATGACAAAGGCCCTACAGTATAAAGTTTAGTATGATTTGAGGTTTAGAGTTTTGTAAAGCGTTTAAGATTTGAGGGTTTGGGTTTGTGTTTTATGGTTTAGGGTTTTGCAAAACCCTAAATCATAAACCCCAAACCTGAAACCCACCCCTTAAACCCAAAACCCAGAACCCTAAACGTAACACTTTAACACATATAATAGTAATATGTGAAACTCATCAAAAACCGAAGAAAAAATACTCGTCGAAAGTATGTCTCGATAAATGAAAATCGAAGATGATCAAAAGCTGAATTTTATAGTAAAATTTTCATAACTTTTCGATTTGACGTTCATAAGATATGTAAGTTTCAAAAAGATAGGGTAAATGGGTTTTTGTACCAATGACACAATTTCATTGGTTCTTCTTACTCCACATAATACTTGTATTTCATTGATCCCATCTCTAATATTATTAATTGAAAGTTAAAAAATTATTATTGAAAATCATTAGTAACGTATTCGTGAACACATTGAAAACAATCAATTTCAAAGTTTCACGCAATATATATATATATAAGATTAGGATCAATGAGAAGGATTTTAAGGTGGAGAAGGGGAAGAAACATTTCTGACCACTAGATCTAAAATTCAATGGATTAGATCATTCAATGATAAAAGTGTAATATTTATTAACTAATTATAATCTTTCAGAGGTAAAAATAAACATTTACTTGATTCAAAAAGGAAACAATTAACTCTCACGTTTTATGTTTGAAATCGTCCCTCAAAAATTGGGATGAAATTTGCTTTTCAAATTTATTTATTTAAATCAAATGATTTTTCTTCTTAATTGGTAATTCAGCATTGAAAAACGAAGGAATTAAAATTTGAATAGATTCTTTAATTAGTGTTTCAAAAACTAGATCACTTTTATATTAATTAAAAAATTTTTCTTTCTTTCATCATAAAATCCGGATAAACAATTTTCAAAAATCTAGATCACTTTCATATTAATTAAATTTTTATTCTTTTTTCATCATTCAATCCGGATTAACAATTTTCAAATATCTAGATCACCTTTATATTAATTAATTTTTTATTCTTTTTCTTTTTGCATCATTCAATCTGGATAAACAATTTTTAAAACATATTGTGTTTGACATGGTGAAAAACACATAAATAAATGCATGTTTTTTGATGACAAGTTTCAAACCAATAAACTTTATGAATCATTATAATAATCAACTCAATCATTATATTATATATAAACAATGAAAGTACAAAGATAAATGAAGATAGTGAATCACCATTATGAACAACTGAATCATGGTATGATTTCGTGAATCATTGATAGATAGATATATATGACTGTGAATAACTGAATCATAGTTAAAATTTTGTGAATCAATTTTATAAATTTTGGAATCACATTTGTAAAATTCTGAATCAGTTCCAATCTTATTAAAAGTGAGTTTACTTATAATATATTGAATCATAGTTATATATATATATATAAATTGTGAATCTTAGTGATACTGAGAATAAAAAGTGGTATTAATTTAAACCTTACATAAATCTTGAACATCATTGATCTAATCAAAGTAGTGAAGTTATTAAACATAATTGTAAAATTTAATATTAATTAAATCTTCACCATGGAGTATTATCACGATGATCATTTTCAACCGAGAATGGACGATTAAACTTCTAGAACATACAATGTTATTGCTTTTTATGAGTACGAAAGCATTCAATTTTCTATTTTACAAATCTATGGAGTTGGTTTTAAAAAGTTGGAGGTATGGTTTGTTCGGATGTTAATATGATAGAAAGGGATGAAGATTATGAAAGATGTGATCATGGGAACTATTATGTTGGTGTTGAAATTTGAATCAAAAAATGGATAATACTCCGTAGTAATAAAAAAGGTATGGTCAAATAATGATGCTCCTTATTTCACGTTGTACTTCCTAAATTACCATTTAAATTTAATTAATTAAAAATTAAAATGTCTATTCTACCCTTTGATGGTTTAAAAAATGTGTGGCCAAGAATGCTTCTCCCTTTTCTCTTCAAATTTTTTCTTCTTTTTTGATTCCCATATATATATATATATATATATATATATATATATATATATATATATATATATATATATATATATATATTAGAATGTTGCAACACTTTTTTTAAATAACTTTAGCTATTTTGTTATTTTCTTATATTGTTAGAAATGAACAATTTTAGTCCATATTTTATTTAACTTTTTAAAGTGTCACATATAATTGGTCATTGAAATTTAAACGTTGAATAAGCAACATGAGATAATGTATTTATGGAAACTTGTTATTTGTTAATGGTTATTGCGAAATATAGTGTTAATGCCAATCTACTATCTTATCTGAAAATCAAAAGTTGTCACGTTACTTATCTTACCCTAAAGATGATTTTTTATAGGGAAATTTGCAATTTTTATCCCTGTGGTTTTTCATTTTTGTCAATTTTATCCTTTTACTTTTTTTTTTGCTTTTTTATCCCTGTGATTTTTAGTTTTCGTCAATTTTGTCCCTTTACTTTTTTTTCGCTTTTTTTATCCCTGTGGTTTTCAGTTTTTGCCGATTTTATCCCTGTGGTTTTCAGTTTTTGCTGATTTTATCCTTCTGTCCAATTCTTGTTAAAAAAACCCCGTTAAGTCGCCATCACTTGCCAAACATATGAGGGAATTTCCGTCAATGGCACTTCCCAGCTACAAATCAAGAAGAACTTCAATCTTTTATACTCGTAATCCTTGCTCTAAGAGTTGCTTCGAGATTGTTTCGTGCCCTTAATAATCCAGGTAGGGCACGAAACAATCTCGAAGCAACTCTTAGAGCAAGGGATTACGAGTATAAAATATTGAAGTTCTTCTTGATTTGTAGCTGGAAAGTGCCATTGACGGAAATTCCCTCACATGTTTGGCATGTGATGGCAATTAACGGGGTTTTTTTTAACAAGAATTGGACAGAAGGATAAAATCGGCAAAAACTGAAAACCACAGGGATAAAAAAAGCGGAAAAAAAAGTAAAGGGACAAAATCGGTGAAAACTAAAAACCACAGGGATAAAAAAAGCGAAAAAAAAGTAAAAGGACAAAATTGGCAAAAACGGAAAACCACATGGATAAAAATTGCAAATTTCCCTATTTCGGCTATATAAGTGATTAATTTTAAAAATTATTTTGTTGGAACTTATAGCTTCTAAATAACGTCATATATATGATGTAAAAATATTCTTAAATCACCGTTGCTTTCTTGGTTCTATCATATTCGCGCACTACTACTATCACCTCCATCAACTACCCATGTCCCTTATCTATAATGTCACGTCGCATTTTGTGGGTATCTACCAGTGTGTGTATAAGATTACTCTTTCAACATGGATGTCAATATATATCAATTTTATAGTGTTAATTATTAGTTAAAATGGTTTATTTCTTTATTTTATTTATATCATATCAGAATATGATAAATTTCGAGCAAACTCAACGGGTCCATGGCAGATATATCAACAAATCAAATAATTTAGCATTCAGCTCAAATGGTGAACTGATCAACTGGTTTATTATTACTAAATAAATTTTCAGGTAAATCATATTTCATTTTTACATTATGGATGATTAACTAAGGGGTGATGATATGTTGAGGGCAACTGACTTGGCCGCCATATTCAAGTGTAAAGATGAAGATTTAAACAGTGACTCCGTTCTTATATGTGTGAGGAAAAAAAAAGTTACTATTATTTTCTGTAAAAATTACAAGATGTAATAATACTATTTGATTTGAGCTTATACAGTGGAAAACTAATACAAGCGCTGGATAATCATAGTTGGGAAATTTGTGTGGATTGCTTATTGGGTTCTGAGGAGTTCTGTAAATGGACCATGAGAAATAGGGCCTGATATTGATTTGGGTTCATTGTCTATAGGCTCCTAAAGGGCTAGAGGTCCATTATAATTTAAGTATAACTTGGCCTAGGTTTGGATTTAAGTGTACACTCCCTCCATCCGTGATCGTTGTCCCAAATAAATGTTCATCCGGTATATATGTTATACAGTATGTTATTTGATTGGTGGTGAATAATATAGTTAGTGGAGAATCCTAAAACTGTGTGCAAAGTCAAAGTAAACACTTTAAATGTGACGGAAGGAGTAGTATAATGTTGAAAAACTTGATACTGTAACAGACATCATTTTAATAACATGTAATAATTCTATTTGATTTGTCGACTTTCGTATACATGATCATCCTTTCTTTTGATATACAGACACAATGAGGATACACCTATATAGACTTCTATTAATATATACATCTCATTTTATAACTTAAGAAACTATAGGACTTTTAATTATAAGCGTTAATTAAACTGTCTGGGAAGAGTAGTACTCCCACGTGAGGTGACTGCACGAATTAGTCGCTTCTTCCTGTATCTCCAAGCCACCTGGATGGTGGTTGCTGCCAGGTCTCGCCAGTACGGAGATTCATTTCTGAATACAGTAAACGTGTAACACAAGTTATTTCAATTCACATCAGGAACATAAACTATGATCTGATATAGAGTATATGATGACTACAAGTTACGAAAGTGAAAACTTAGAGGTGACATACAAGTTTTGACTCATTTTGACATGCTTAACAAATTCTTACTAAAAATAGATTCCAACCACAATCTATAACCAAATTCACCATCAGTTGATAAATGATGTATGGATACTGTGCAAAAGGAATTACCTTATGGCAATCTGAACACGATGATTCCTCAAGAATCCAGCAAAGGCGGTAGTGACTTCTTCAAGATCTGCAGCCCGAAGAACAAATGCTTCCACATTTGTTAAGCATTTTACCGTCCTCTTGCTGAGTAATCTATATCCTGGGTTTTTCTGGTGTTCTCTATCTATGAGAAAGTGATAAAGTTTTGGTCATACCACAAAAATGGTGCATATATAATCAAAATCAGAATACCTCCTGTTTTATAAACGAGTGTAGAAGATAGTGTGTGGACATATTACTTAGCCAAAAAACGAGTTGGAAAGGTTAAAGTTGTAATAATCAGATAATGTTCGACACTCGGTGAATTCAGATTATTCGAGGAATTTATCTTAAAAAAAGGAAATAGACTATAATCTTTTTTATTCTTTAATGGAGATAATGTTCTGTAATTTTGTTACCTCGGTTATGTTATTCTGGAATTTATGTGACCTTTAAATGAAATGAACCCAATAAATTATGATCATAGAACATGATTATATATTACCTCCATTAACATAAGAATGTTCAAGGCACCATTTGAGAAGTTCTTCACCACATACATCCCCTTCCGACAAAGGAACTTTATTCCCGTCATTACTAATACTTTCCATCTTTCCTCGTACAATAAAAACCATTTTTGTCACAAAGCCTCCTTCATATAAAGTTGTTCCTCCTTTGATATATGTCTTTTGTCTTAATCTTTCACATATTGCATCTAAAATTGGTTCATCCATCAGCGCAAAAATCCGAACCTATGGAATGAAATGTAAATATTCAGTTTTAATGATCTGCGTTCATATCATTATGTATATATTCCAGATAACGATAAAACCCTGTTTTGTCAAAGAAACTGATTTGACGTCAGCAAAATAAATACAAAGTCAGTGTCAATATACCCAAAGAGAAAGATTACCAAAGCCATACATGTAACTTCTCAATCATTTCAAAGTTCAACTAAATCATAATTGTTGAACTTAAACCAACTTAGTAAAAATGAATGGTTAAAGTATACTCTATTCACATTGAGTCACACGGTCAACTTCAAATTTAGATAAAATGGAAACGGGCTAAATGGGTTGATTGGATCGAACAGGTCAAAGTTATGCCAAACAGTTTTCAATCCTTATAACCTGTCTTCTTTTTTTTTATAGATAACAGATTACTCTTCTGACTGCAATACTAAATTGTACATAAAGTACTCATAAGACTAACATGAAACGGACAAAAAAGTGTTGATGGGTCGGCCTCCTAATCTCAGTAATTTGATTGACTATAAAATTGAATCTTACTTTCTTAACAAACTTAAAGAGGTGGCGGCGTATATCTCTTTGCAGGTCTTCGGGCAAATTCTCCATTAACTTTTCTTCATTTACCCCTTGGGTAGCAGCCCAATTGTAACGCTCTGACTCTCGAACTTTTCTGCACATCAAAGTCTTTAAATGGTCAAATTTCAAACAAATACACATTACTAGACTAATGCAAAACAAAATGAATAAGAAATTAAGCTAACAATAATTCCTACGATCATCAACATTGTTTTATTCAAAGATTTGGATTAATAATGTAATGCAGTAGCGTTATTCTTGTAATCAAAATTACCGCATTAATTATTCATAAAATGTCAAAAATGGACAACAAAGTGATACCAGACCAGACCAGCCCAGCTCAACCCAACCCTGCCCATACTCAAATTTGACAGGTTTTAACCTGATCCAGCTTTGACATTCCATTAAACCCGCCCATTTTGCAACCTCTACATGGAATGATTAGTTACTCTGCATGAGTAAAAAATCAGGTAGGAGATATGTACCTTCGCAGGTCTTCTGGCAAGTGTCGATGGCTCATCCACTGCTCTACATCACGTCGTCTAAGTGACATTTCTAGCCGCCTAACATAATATCAAAAGTCAAATGCTTGACATAATAATTAAAGATATAATTCACAAATGAGGGGTTGTAAGCACAATAATTGTCATTTAAATGGTCCGTGTACCTGCGTCCAAGACCTTGAAGAAAGTTCTGCATGTTTCCGATGAGAAGGGCAAAAAGTAGAAGTCCAAGCCCAATGATACCCATCGTAAAAAGAACTTCCCATACAAAATAACTTGGAGTTTGATTGCCAGCCAGTGTACTAATTTGCTTTTTTCACAAACATTACCAAATGGAAAAGATTACAAGCGATTTTTATTATTGGAAAAGCAGATTAGAAGCAACTTATTATTACGTTCAAAGTTAAGTAAGATGGTAAAGAAACTTCAATTTACCCAATTATCATTAAGAAAGGGTTCGTACAATACGATACAGATAAAAGAATTTTCACCACCCAAAATCAAAAAATAAAATACATCTGTAACATTTATAAAAAAAAGGGAGACAATTGATCCATAAACTTTTATATTTTAGTACCTGAAACCCCCAAAAAAAGGCGTAGACATATCTTGTGATTATACTTTTTTCGGCTGTGAGATTGACAGCTTTCACGTAAATTCCATATGGGAAACCATCTTCAGTAAAACAAGCAACCGAATTTGCATTTTGTTTCCAATCATTCCATGTTGGATACTCTTCAAAGCTCCTAAAATCGGTTCCATGCCCACAATCTATGAACTTCTTGCAGTTTGCAAATCCAGATTTATGACAAGCATCTCGAAGGCATTGATTCACCCTCTTGAAGAATCGAAATAAAAGCAATTAGAAATAGCCTACAAACTTTAAAACACACTAAATTTCACTTGAATAGCAACGTGCATGATAGGAAAACACAGAAAGATATGATAAACAATCTTTGAATATTAACCCCTCTTATTAGAACTTTGTAGAGGTGGTCTTTCTGACCAATGTATTCTTGATCGACCGATTTAGGTTATATTTTTTAGCAACGGTAAATGGCGTTAAAGGGTATCCAGTTTTACCAAATCTCTCCTTTCAGGTACTCAACATATTTAGATCAATGTATCTAAGTCCTTTCCAACCAAAGGATTTTTCTTTTTCTACCCTTGAAAAAAGCATCACAGCACAAAAATATTTTATGGATGGTTGTGGGACTTCATTTTTCCTTGTTTTACCATCAAAAAATGATCTTTTTACCGTTTAAAGCATCACGATACAAGCAAATCAACCTTTTAACATCTAAAAAACCTAGATACCTAAAAAATTTCAATATGACAAAAAAAGGTCCTTTTTTTGAGTGGTAAATTGTTTTTAATACCTTAATTGATCAAAAAAAGTTGAAAACCCAAAATTAGAAATTTTGGTAATGTTCTATTGTAATTATATTGAAAACCCAGTATTATTAATAACTGAACTTTTCAGACAAAAAGGATTCCTGGTAAGCCTGCACAATCCAATTCGGGTCAACCCATCACAATAATCAACCGTTTTGATGTATTACCAAACCCATATATTTTCCACCTCTACAATTTTGCAATGAATATCTAACCTTCTTTTACATAAAACATGAAAAAGTCAAGAATAATTCTCATATACCTGTAACCCAAAGAGATACCAGCATGACCCAACAACATGACCAGCCAACACAAAAGTGAGAAGATTGATGACAAAGTTGGCCCATGCGGACTCAAATAAGAAACCACTTGGAGACTGTCCAGCAAGAAGCGGCAGAAATCGGTATAACCTCGGAATATATTGAACAAGAATAGCTGATCGTAAAAGATTCTTTGCATAGTTAGCTCCGGATAATGCAATAGAGTTTGGGAGGATTAGTAATACAATGATCTGCATGGAAAATTATTGAGCTTATGAGGAATGCACAAAAGATGGTGATAACTGATAAGTAGTTATGGCAATTTCACTCCATTAATGGATAGAGGGGTTGATTTGGATTATGTTGTCTATAATGGGTCAAATGGGTAAACTCGTAACTTAGAAATGGGTCAAAAAGATAAACAATCGCACAAGGTGTATATATAAAGCATAAAACCTCCTAAATTATTTATTGAAGATATTATATTATTATTGAAATTGAATCAATATACTTTGTAATGATATATAACACACTTGTTATTTAAGAAGGGTAAATTGTAAAAAAAGGTACCCAACTTTACCAAATGTTTCATTTTGGGTACTCAATATTTTACATAACCTGTTTTGCCACCTCTAAATTGATAAGAAATGATACTATGTATAAGATAGAATCTCACCTGAGGAAGTGGTAATACAATAAATAAGTCGAGGGGAAAAAATCCAGTAAGATAATGTAATGCAATTTTTCTAGGTTGATCAACCAAGTCTCCAGCACCTACAACCCTTGATTCAGGAGAAACAAATGCTAACCTGAACTGCAAAACAGAACTTACATTCAACAATTACCCTCGAGTCTCAAGTACATGACACCAAATACACATTAGTATATCGCAACATTGCACTAAGATTCTTTGGATATGCAAGAATATAGTCGTTGGTCTCCTGATTCAATAAACATCATAGTTAACTCGCGTTTGAATAGCGAGTAAACCTCATTATATACCTAACATACAGGCGAATTAGCAGCCTAAAAAAAACACTTGGCCTATAAAACAGCTTACGTATCCTGATATAGCTATAATTTACAAACATATTTTATTTTAGCAAATTAATCTTCTCCAAGTATTATGCATCAAACCAAAAAAGCAAAACATATGTTGAGGCAAAAGCTGCAGCAAAACGAAGAGTTCGAAAAATGAGCAGATTGGATAACGGGTAATCATGATATGGGACAGGTTGAGTTGGGTTGACCCAAAACGCTTTTTGTCTTTTTATTAACTAGTGTGGTAGATAGGAATACAAAAGTTGTATTACATCATTGCAAGTCTATTTTTCTTTTTTCTTTTTGTAACAAATGATTTAGAAGGTTTCAAATATTTAACATAAACTTTTGTCAATTTTTGACCCGTACAACCCATTTCCTTGTTAGCTACAGAGTATTTTTTTATTCTACCCATTTGAAAAATAACCTAAAACAACACATTCATAATTATCTGGGTTGGAACTGCTACCACTAGTAAAAAGCATGATTAAGCAATTTACCTGAACTAGCATGTGCATGAGGTAAATGAAGTCTGTCAGGCTCCTAAAGATCACAACGGTTTTTGTCATCGGCCAATTAATGACAATGCACTTATTGTCCTGCTTCCCAAAAAGTAAGCATGACAAACGATATCAACAACCAAAAATATTGTACACAAAATAACAGCACAAATATAAAATAAATACATTATCTACCCTAATACATATAGCCTAGAATTTTTCAATTTATGTACTATAGTAGATTGGTGGGAATTAATAGGAATGAACTGCTGAACTTTAGATGAGATGACACTTTAATTAGGACAAACTGCCAAGAAGCTAACACACAATACATACAACTTCCGTAATATAAATAATAGTAACATAAGCTTAAAATTTAGGACGAATTGCAAAAAAATCTAACATATAATTCAAAAATGTCAATGCAGGGTACATATTGTAAACTATAATTCATTTTTGTCAAGAAATGAATCGAAGTTCACGTAAAGAATATAGACAAATTTTGATTGCCAAGATAAACTTTATTTGAGTCCTCAATTTGTATATTGTAAGCAATTAAACTCACTCCTTTACTTGTCAAAAACTGAACTTCCACTCATCTGTGAGTAAAAAATGAAACTTTCATTCATTTCTTGGCAAATACAGCATCTTACACTCTTTTTTTAGGCCAAAGGAATTAGTATATGCCTTATATTGACTGATTTTATTGAATTTTCTTGTTACCTTATATTGGCAATTTGTCCTAAAAAGTATAGTAGTGTTAGCATTGTCAAATTCACTTAAACAAAAGAGTTATATGATAAATTCAAAGAAGTAAAATAAATATTGACTTGTAGTATGGGATTGCACAGAAGTTGACATCTCTATAAGTCAAATATACCCACCGAATAAATATAAAGCATTACTATCTATCAATAAAAACAGTAGTACTATATTGGAAGGCAGATTTACCTTGTTGGCAGACAGCAAGTAAAAGAATAAGGGGTCTATGAAGATGGCGAATAAGCAAGAAATGACAATGAATTGGTTCCACTGCTGAACAACTTTAGCATGCGGATTCATGACCCCAAATGTAAAATGTTTTAGTAGCGATAACTTTTCTCGTGCCCATCCCTTTGCACCACTATATACAAGAAGCTGCAAAAGAACAGAAAGACAACTGTTAAGGACAGTTTTAAAAACTATTTCTAACTTGTTCACTAGACTTATAAAATGGCTATAAACTGAGTATTTAACTACTGAAAATCATTACTTAATAATATTCAAACTTCTGAGAACCTGTACGAAAATCATCAAGCCACAATCTTTACCTATGTCACTAACTAAATTGCTTATAAGACCCAGTACTAAAGTGTACAACTTTCTTGGTATTATTCATGAAACAAAGTTTTTTGAGGTGAAAGTATGCTGCTATCTGTTTTAACATAATCATTTGGACCTGCAATTTCGGCCCACTTACTTATAGGTGGGTCGATTTGAGGTAGTAAAACAAAAAATAAGTCAAATGGGTCGGACAGGTTAAATGTCACCCGTATTATTAATTTATAAAGCTCCTTAAAAAAATTATAAATATAAACAGATTATACAGTAACTGCAATCAATTTAATGCCAACAGTTTTTTAAGAAATAATAATAATAAGGTTTTGTACCAAAACTTTTTTAAACTTGTTAATAACTTTCTAATGCATAAACTGCCTCGGCTCATACCAAAAAGACACCCGGTATGACCAATTACCAAATCCATCCATCCAGGCCATTTTCTATATATCTAATCATGATTCAAGTATTCATTAGATTTCAAATTTCTTCCCAGAAAAGCAAAAAAGATGAAGATTAATACATGATGCTCAAACCCGTGGGAAACTCTTGAAATTAGCTGTCCTTTGTAGTAGTAAGAAGTTGGGCATGTTGTACAGTACGGATCATTACATATTCCCAACTGTCCCGACTTCAATAGGTGTTCATTTTTCGCTTCATTATCAGTTATTTTCTCGCTACGCAAGGGACCTGTTAACCCAACACGATCCGTTGCACTAGGACTTAATTCAACGGACGTCACTGGGATGGATATTGAAACACTTCTGTTCCTGTGAGATAAATTACGACTTGGAGTAAATTCGTGTCTATCAGACGGCCAATTTCTTGCTGATAACATTGGTACATCATCTTTTGAACCATCATCCATCGTTCAAGACTTGAACGTGACAAGCTGCATTTATATACAGAAACAATATCAGGAACCTTGTTGCTAGCATATTACCAACAGTCTGCACTGTGATACATTTGTACTATACTTCAATCTTCTGTAATTTGAGTTACTAGTTTGAGAAGATTTCACAATCTTTACCAACTTGAAATATGTTCAGTAATTCTATAACATACTAAAAAATGAACTAAACATTTCGTTCAGAAATTAACCTCTTCGAGTACAGTTTTATATAAGTAATAGTATCAAATTGATACTTGAACCCTCAATAATCCAAATCTCATTTCCAAACACTATGTATGGTTGCGTAAAAACGATAGGGAGGATTCGGGGAGCTGACAGATGTCGTGATGCAAACCTACTACAAGTGTTCCTTAACTTCCTCTTAATGCTCCCCCAAACACCCCCCTAAGGAAAACATAACTAAAATACAAAACACCGAAACAGATAAGCAACAACCTATAATCACTAAATGTCA
Organism: Pseudognaphalium luteoalbum; assembly: GCA_963422505.1. NCBI lineage: Eukaryota > Viridiplantae > Streptophyta > Magnoliopsida > Asterales > Asteraceae > Pseudognaphalium > Pseudognaphalium luteoalbum. The sequence continues at coordinate 4,710,789 of OY730192.1, forward strand.
AAGTTTAGGAAGTGCACATTTATACCTGAAGCAATCAATGACCATATTTGATATTTCACGTTCTTTAAGTAAAAATGAGGTAATTTCATGATCAAAATATACGCAAGCATAATCATTAACTTCAAACGCGAAAAGAAAAAGAAAAAAAAAAGAAATTAACGCATACCCTTTTTTGACGATTAATTTTTTTAGCTCGATCTAACGAACATTGGGGGAGTGTTAAGTAGCTGTTGTTTAAGCATTACACATTCAACGACTGTATAACTGTATTTAGTTGAACAATATCATCATCATCATTCATATTATTATAAAGAAAAATTGATTGAGCATAGACTTAAACCCGTTGACCCGTTGAAAGTTTCCAAGAAGCTCAAGAAAACAAATGACAAACTCCAACAACCGCCTTTTTGGGTCTAACAAGCATTTTTTAATACTATATATTATTGTATGAAATAATTGGTATATAACTATACTAGGTGGGATCCCGCGACAATGCGAATTTAATATTTGATTTTATAAATTGTGTAATTAAAAAGTTAAGTTAAATGAAATTGTACCATAAACCGAATTTTGATATAATATAATCGTCAACCAATAACATTTGTCATATACTCTATCAGTTTGGTACGGTTCAGGTTTTTTTTTTAAGTTAAGTTATTAAAAATAGATGTCCGTTGTAAATTATATATTATCTAATTTGTAAACATTTTAGTTATAACAGTAAGTAATTCTATGAAACATTAATTAATATAATATGCATATAATAAGAAGTCAGTATAGAATTATTGTAACCCATAAAATAATTTTTTAAAACTTAAATTAACTATGAATTCAGTGTAACTCAAATAACTATATTTTGTAATTCAAACCTGAATTTCTATCCAAATCGTACATTGTTGTGATCATATATATACACCTATATATATATATAAGCAATAATAATAGATTTTGAATAACGATAATAATAATTCATATTCGCCAACTTGATCTTTGTAGGCGTTAATTTTTAGCAAATCAATAAAACGCTCGATAGCATATTTATTATCAAGTGCATTTAAAACTTGTTATTATAAATTCAAAGATGTGTGTATGAAAAGGAAAAACAATATTTTAACATGAAAATCTACATTTAATTTAATACCGTCAAAATTTTTTGAAGTTTCATGATCTTAAAGATAGTCTTTATCATTTAATAGTTTTATAGTAAAACCGAAGTTATTTTTGGCAATGCTTTAAACACAACTTGTAAAAATATGAAATTCATGATTCACAAAAAGAAAATAGAACAATGTTATTATGGTTGAATATGACATATGTTTGTCTATTGTTTAGCTTAATGTATATTAATTATTAGTTGAAATCATAAAATATTTTAGTAACAATATTTAAAGGATTATTAGTTAAACTCATAAAATATTTTAGTTACGATTTTAACGTATTCATGATATTACCGTTGTTTGGCTAAATGGATGACCAGTTTTTAGTTTCTAATTTTGATAAAAAAAATTCATATAATTAATCAATATAGATATATATTTCAAATACGATTGGTTTATTTATAAATTACCACTTGAAATGTCATGATATTTAAACTATAAAGACAAAAAATAAGAAAGTATTGGAAGTGTCAATTTTAATAGTTGTGGGTATACATTATAAAAAATGAAAAAAAATGAAGGAAAAATTTTAACCGTAGAATCTTTATGGATGTTGATAAAAAAATTCATGTAATCAATCAATATCGATAAATATTTCAAATACGGTTGGTTTATTTATAAATTACCACTTGAAATGTCATGATATCTAAACTATAAAGACGGAAAAAATAGGGAATATTGGAAGTGTAAATTTTAATAGTTGTGGGACTTTATAAAAAATGGAAAAAATAAAGGAAATAATTTTAACCGTAGGATCTTTATGGATGGAAACAATCTAAGATCCAGAATTCTGTTTTATATATATTATTTTATGAAATAATTGGTATATAACTATATATGCAGCTTAAAAGTTAATGTTTCATATAAAGTCAAATTCAAATATTCAAATAGTATAAAGAGCTATGTATTATGTATGAACGTAATCTTTATGCGCGTTGGTCAATTATTTTATTTGAAGGCGTCAATAAAAGTACTCTATACCTTAGATTTAAAATTATGTAGTTTTCAGTGATATATTACAAAATAACTGTAAATTTGCTCTACATTTATATTATCAGTTTGATTGATATGACTTTTATAGCATATTACATATGTTTTTTTTTTAAAAAAATAATTTTAGCAATTGTCCTTACATAACCCATTTCTGTATATCCTTCTCTACACAAATTCATAGCTAAAGCCATCCTCAACTATTTTACCCAATCTCTTATTTATTCAATATTAACATTTAGCATCTCTACTAAATGTTAGAGCTTGTATAATGCATATGATATTATTATCAAGATCAATTATTTTTCTACGTGCTTAGAATTATAGTAATAACTTTATATGGTAAACATTTTTTATTATACTTTAAGAGGGACAAATAATATTTGTCCATTACTATATATTATCTTCACATTTTTTTTTCAAATATGGTATTTCAAATGTTCAATTGATATCCATTTCCGTCATCCAATTAATCGCTTAAACATGAACGTATTTTGCAGTTAATATCATAGCTTCCAACTCCAAATATATAATGAACCTATTCAAATGAAATAACTAAAATGATCTATTTTTACTTAAAAATTTATTGGTTATGTTTATCAACTTTGCCGGATTAAAATGGATGTATTAAATTGGGCTGATACTTAATATAAATCGTACTAAAAGGATAGGGTTTGACGTATTTCGTTATTAAAATTGTGAAATTTTAATAATTAATAAGTTTGCTAACGCCTTTTTTTAGTTATTGTTTTAACACTTAATTATAAGAGGATATGAAATGAAGTAATAAATTACACAAAACATGGAAATAGAGGGGAAGCTTAGACTCTCATCTCACACAAAACATACATACACTATATCCTCATCTCTCTCTCTCTCCCTTTCTTCACAAAACATACATAAACACATCACCACCACCACTTCCGTCACCGGCGTTCCACCACCGTAGCTCCACCCGCCGCTACCGCAGCTTCACCCGCCGCCACCACCGTCACCGTCGTCGTGACCGGAGAAAAGAAGCGGATAAAATGACGGCGACTTTTTTATGGCCAAAGATTTAATATGCAAACCACCAGCGTTGGTGAACCGACCTCCACCGGACGTAACCAACCATGGTCGTTTCTCCATCTCCTCCTGCCGCTCACTGCCACCGTCGCCACCGCCACAAATCGCCGCTCCAACGTCACCACTATTTACCACCACTAACGCCACTCCTCCACCACCAGTATATAAATTTAGATATGAAAATTTGTAGATCTAGATCTAAAAAGTAGATCTACTTTTTAGATCTGACTGCATCGTACATTTTTTCACTGCATACTACATTTTTTCTACTACATCGTACAATTTCTATTGTATTGTACATTTTTTATTGCATCGTACTTTTTTAGTTATGAAAAAAACTACTCCCTCCGTCCCATATTTGTTGTTCGGTATTCCTTTTATGGATTTCCCAATTTATTGTCCATTTCCAAAAATAGATAAAAAATAATGAGATAAAGTTCTTTTTTACCTTTGGTGTATATATGTAAGACAAAAAAGTAGGTAAAAAGTAGAGGGTAAAACTGTCATTTTACCAAAAAGTAAGAGAGATGATTATGTGTTCTTAAACTGCGTATTTTTTGTCTGAAAACAATAAAATTGGGACGGAGGGAGTACTATGGAATAGTACTTATTATTTGCATCTTACATTTTTTTTACTGCATCGTACTTTTTAGATCTATAAAAAACTATGAGTACTTTTTACTGCATCTTTTGTATATTTTTACTGCATCTTATGTATACTTTAGCATTTTACTGCATCGTACTTTTAAGTACTCTTATTAATATTGATCTAAATCTTATGTATATTTTAGCATTTTATGTATCTTTTTACTGCATCTTGTGTATATTTTAGAAAATTAGTATTACTTTATTTACAGCATCTTGTATATTTGTTACTGCAACTTTTATATATTTTGTTATTGCATCTTGTATTTGTTGTTACTGCGTCTTTTTTATATTTGTTATTGCATCTTATATACTTATCAGTGCATCTTAGGTTCTTTTACTCCCTCCATCCCAATTTAATTATCCCCAGATAAAAATACGCAGTTTAAGAAAACATCACATTCTCTCTTACTTTTTGATAAGATAACAGTTTTACCCTTTACTTTTTTTTGAATGGCAAAATTATATAAAATGGAAAACTAGCAAGGCGCTAGAAAACCAAAAAACAAACTGTACAATATAGAAATACAACATAAAACACATCCTAGATCCTTCCCAGGACTTTGACTGCGAGGATCGTAAAAAGGATGAAAAAACTCACACCGATTACATATACACCAAGATGTGAGAAAAAACCCCATCCTCGGAGGCCGATTTTTCCGAGGTGTTTTTGATACAGTCCAAAACAAGCCTCGGGGAAACAAAAAACTCCACAAACTCTATGAGAAAAACAATAACATAATAAGACCATGAAACAATTGATGAAGCGCGACCGTATCTTCCATAATTAACATGAGAATAAACCAGCAACATAATTCCCAAACGAGCAGCGAAACAGTATTAAATGAATAACAACGGATTTTTAATCCACTCATCCCAAGAAATAGTCTTTTTCTTATCTGTAACGGTACCACTGAAAAGAACAATTAATAAATCAACCAACACAAGATCCTTCTTTTTATGAGGTTGAAAAATCACCTCATTTCTGAATCTCTAAATTTCCCACCAAGAAGCATACATAATCGTGACAATGATACCCTTCGCATGTGAATTCAGGTGTAGGTTACTAACACCATCAATCATCTCGAACGGTGTAAGATGATAAGGCAATGATATCCCAAGCCATTTATTGATCGACTTCCACACCTTTTTAGCAATGTTACATTCCGATAAAATATGATGGATATTTTCAATTCCATTGGTGCATAGAGGGTAAATTATAGACATGTTAGTAACACCACGAAACCATAAATTAAAACGGGTCGGTAACCTGTCCATTAGCATTCTCCACACATGAATGTTGACCTTGCGAGGTGCGATCTTGTTCCATCTAGTACTAATATAGTGACTCGAAAGAATAAGTTGGTCGAGATGCTTACGCAAACCATTAACAGAAAACGTATATATATATATATATATATATATATATATATATATATTACCACAATTCCATTTCCATTTATCAGGGGCGTTAGAAATAGTGATAGGCATTATATAATCAAATACAGTCCGTAGCTGACATTCCTCCCTTCCACCACGAATCGGACGCCGCCAATTCCAACCGTAAGAATAGCCATTCCATCGATCACCAACCAATGCGGATTTATTAACTTCAATATCTTATAACCCCGGGAATCGTTGAGCAAGGCTGCTATCATTGATCCAAATATTGTGCGAAAATGAGGTATTTATCCCATTACCAATCTTCTTACTGATGGAAGCTAACGGAACCATCCCAGAACCATGAAGGTCACGCACCATATGCAAGATTTTATGCCAAGATCCCTGGTTCTTACTCATCTTCTCGATATCAGGATGTTGATTAATGGTAGGGTACAAGTTCTTAATTATCTTAACCCATAACTTATCAGAATGATTATAAAATCTCCATCTCCATTTATACAGTAACGCTTGATTTAGAGACCTAAGACTACCGAATCCAAGGCCCCCTTTATCTTTGCTAGCAAGCACCAAGTCCCACTTAATCCAGTGAATATTATTAACCTCATCATCATCCCCCCAAAAAACTTAGCACGCATCGATTCCAATTTCTTAGAAATCATAACAGGCATTCGAAACAAAGACAAATAATAAGTAGGTAACGAACCCAATACGGAAGAAATAAGTACAGATCTACCCCCAATCGATAGAAGGTTGGCTCTCCATTTAGACATTCTTTTAGAAAATTTATCAACAACAGGATGCCACGAATTAACTCGGTTCATATTAGCGCCAATAGGAATCCCTAGGTACATAAACAAAAATTTTTCCCCTTTACATCCCGCCATTTCAGCAATCCATGAAATTTCAGTGTCCGAGACACCGGTACCGTATAACTTTGATTTCACAATATTCATTTGCAGACCTGAAGCGAGATAAAAACAATTGAAAATATCAAATAATATGAATGAAGTTCGATTGAGACCATTCACCTAAAACTATCACATCATCCGCATACATCAGATGAGATAAATTAATATCTCCTATGTTAATACCATTGAATTTACCAGCTTCTTTCGCGTCTTCCATAGCCACATGAAAACCTTCCATGGCAAGGATAAAAATAAAAGGGGCAAGCGGATCTCCTTGGTGAAGACCACGACCCAGCAAGAATTCCGATGTCGGACTACCATTCACGAGAATCGAAGACCGAGATGAACTGAGACATGCAGTAATCCAGCCCACACATTTATGACCAAAACCCATATAACTAAGCACAGAAATAAAATATTCCCAACTCAGTGTATCATATGCCTTCACGATATCCACTTTAGAAACATAGCCTTTTTCTTTTTAGCTTTAAAAGAATTAATAATTTCATTCAAGATCATAGGACCATCAAGAATCTAATGATTCTTAATAAAAGCTTATTGAATAGGATCAACCAGCTCGTCAATCACCATAGCAATACGAGACGCCAATATCTTAGCAATAATCTTGTATAAATTTCCAATTCGGCTAATAGGTATAAAGTCACTAACCAATAGAGGAGATGCAATCTTCGGGATTAAAGTAATGAATGAAGCATTGCATCCGATAGGAATCTCTCCTTTGTCAAAAAACTCAGTAATAGCCGCAATAATATCCTCCTGAAATATGTTCCGGTACCTTTTGATAAATCCAAACGTGAACCCATCCGGCCCCAGAGATTTATCATTTCCACAATCCCAAATAGCATCTCTTACTTCTTGTTGGGAGACATTATTTTCAAGTATCTTCAATTGGTCTTATTAAGTTGCTTAAAATGGTTTCTACGTGTATGATACAGAATGATATCAGCTTTAGCAAACTTATGTGAAAAATGTCTATGAAAAATATTCTTGACCTCATGTGGATCTTCAACCCATAGACCATTATCTTTGATGCCCCGAATCGAAAGTTGTTTGCGTTTTTTATTAATAATGCCATGGAAAAACTTAGAGTTCTCATCTACTTCAACACACCATTTTATACGAGACTTTTGAATGAGATCATCCTTATTGCTTTTCTCCTACCTGTGTAATCTATTTAAAATTGCAACTTGCTAAATACCAAGTTGAGATTCACCATCCCATATGTCAACATCTTTATCAAATTTTTTGCAAATCATCTTTTAATACTTTAAGCTCATCTTTGTATGCTTTCCTGCCACGAAACCAACCCAGAATAACATCCTTCAACGCCTTCAATTTATTTTTGAAATTGATCCTATGAGATGTGGACCTCTTATAATGACCATGTGCCCAAAAACTAGTCACCATAGCATCGACATTATCCTCATCAAACCACGAATGATATACTTTAAAAGGAGTAGGACCATAATCTGCAGTGAATCTACGGAGAAGTATCTGATGATGATCGGAAATAATACGATCCAAAGCGAGCGTTGTCACTTGACCAATATGATTCCATAAATTACCTGAGACCAAAAATCTATCAAGTTTACTCCCTTTAGTGCAAGACTTGTCAACACGAGTAAACTTGTATCCTCCCATAGGGACGTCAACAAGACGGCCATTAGTAATAAAAGCATTAAAATTAGAAGCATTAATATTAGAGAAACTGGATCCAAACCTTTCCGACTCTTTCCATATCGAATTGAAATCCCCAAAAATAATGTAATAACCCGGATTAAGAGACATAAAATCAAGAATAAACTGCCATAGATCCTGTTTCCCATTCTCATCTTGAGGAGCATGACCATGAAAATATCACATTGAATATCACTCCATCTTCCTTCAACAATAAGAACGTTATTCCTAGCCACCATACGATGCTTCATAAACACATCCGGATTCCAAATCGATAAAATTCCACCAGAATGACCACTCGAATGAATAGATTCAAACTCAAATAAAGAATTGCCCCAAATGGATCGATATATAAACAAATCATCAGAATGCATAAACATTTCTTGAATCCCGAGAAAATCACCTTGAATTTATTAACAAAGCTACAAATATTTGAAATTTTATTTGGGTCATGACCCCCGGTCCCATATATATTCATAGATAGAATATTCATGAATTCATATTGAGTTCACTATTCCTTTTTAACAACTTGTTAACAACGTCAAAGGATGATGGCATTTCTAACCCAATAATGTTCCCAAGTTCAATAACCCTAGAAATGTCTGCATCCGAGAATTTCGATCTTTTAGAAGTTTTAGATGTCATAGATGCCCATGAGTTAGAATATTTTTGTCTTGTTTGTTCTACCTTGTTTCTCTTTACATTTTTTGCAAACTCCTTATAACCTGGAGGCATAGAGCTACTTGATTCATTTGAGTTCTCTTGTGATCCACCATTACTGAGATATTCATTATTGTGCATTGTTTCCGACTCATTATTTTTCTCGAAGCCGGTCTCTAATGAATCTTGACAACCATGTGTGCCACTATCGAAGTTCTTATCAGGTTCATTGTTCATATCTAGTTGACCATTGAATACATCCCTTTGATTAACCTTTTTATCCGTTTCTTTTCTAATAGATTTAGCACCATGTTCCACTATTAACTCCTTCAAATTAAACGGATCTTCATCCCCATTTTCATGATCCTTATTAGCACCTAGTTCCTGAAAACCCTTATCCTGAACACCCTTTACTTTTTACTTGCTTTTTTATCTTATATATAAATTAGGGGTATAAAAGTATTTTATATCATCATTTTTATCTATTTATGGAGACAATTAATTTAGGACAACCCAAAATGGAATACTGGACTATAAATTTGAGACCGGGGGAGTATTATTTTTTGACTGAATTTTGCATTTTAAATAGTTGTATGATTAAACAATTTTTCTGAAAATTTTTAGGATTTTTTTTCACGAAATTTTACAAGCGGATTCATAACTTTGTTGAAATTGTAAAAAAGTCTCTCCTCCTTTCCACAAATTTGTTAAAATTGCAAAAAGGTCCCTCCACCCTGTTCCATGTGCTCCTCTGATCTCTACCCGATGAAGAAAAGAATTAAGGGGAAAAAAGAAGAAGACTAAATTGATTAAGTAATTTGAGTCTTTAACTACTATACCAATTTTTTCTTACAAATCTTATTTTCTAAATATATTTATTAGTATAATGAAAACACTATTTATTTAATAGTGTTTTATTTATCCTCTTGGTAAATGTATCAGTTTATAATATGTCAAAGGAACTTATTTAACTTACCAGATGTCATGTCTGACTTTATCAACAATAATCATTCGAATTCTACAAACATATTTTTGCAACATATCAAGAAAAATTCACCGATCATATCCATTTATATTTTCCCACCTATATTTCTCTCTTTTAATGATATTGGTACAAGTCATTTTGTGGGTAAATTTTTTGTGTAAATGATTTCATCAGCCATATGAATTATGAACCACACACGTCAAACAACTGTTAGATGTTATAAATTCTTAAGTATAATTCTTAAACCTAGTTTTTGTTTGTTTTGTTTAAGGTATAATTCTTAAACAAAACAATAATATTGGCTAATAGAAGACTTTAATTGTTGTTAGAAAAACTTTTCTAACATTTAGGAATATAGGCACAGATTTATATTGATATTATCATATCAAACAATAATTCAGTTCATGTATTGATCATATCAAACAATAATTTAGTTCATGTAGATTCTTCTTGCCAAAATGAGTTCATGGTACAAATAGTTTTAGTTTATTAAGAGCATCTCCAATGTAGAATTTTTTAGTAAATATGTGTAAGGATTCTTTTCAGAAAAAAAATCCTAAACTCTATTGGTAAAAGCTTTTGAAGTACGAAAACCTATAAATAGTTGTAAAAGATTGAAGCGAGATGAGACACTAGTTTAGAACTTAACAGTTTTTACATTATCCTTTCTCAATGGTTTATTAAAGTTAGTAATTTTCTTATATTTGAAAAGCTTGTTATTAATAGCGTGAAAATTTTAAAATGGTTTTCTCAAAATAAAATGAAAACCCTTCATTGGGAATATGTTAGGTTTGTTCAAATACACATGTAGTTGATTTTGCTATTGTAAGAACTTGAAAAGACAATCGTATACAAATAATTCTTACTAGTGTGAAAATGAATCATTTTAAAAATTGGATCGGCTTTTTTATTGGAGTATAGTTTGTAGCTAGCTTCATGAAAATAATTTTTAAACACACTAGATATGTACGTGGATAATCCTTGCAAATTTTATTTTTTAGATTGTTAATCAACGAATTTCAAAAAGGGAACTAATTTTGACTCAGTCTTGTCATACTTAAGAAAAAAATTAATAGCCCTAATTGATATTGTTTCCTATTCTAGAGTAATTGGTGATATTGTTTCCTTCTTACATTTCATAATAAGAAATACTAGCACGATAAAATGGATCACTTATAAAAGATATGTCATGTATTAATTTTAGCACGATAAATTGGATCTCTTATGAACACATTACAAGTCTATAGTGAGTTGCAAACATTAAGATGAAAATCAATAAAAATAAATAATTATAAAGGGTCATACCTCAAGCATATCACCAACCCACATAGAGATGTCTCTCGTGATAGACTCAGCAACCTGCAGAAGGGGTAACCCTAACGCCGCCAACTCCTTGGCTGGTAACTGTTAAGCCTTCTTCTGTTCCTTTAGCATCAACTGCACCACCATTGTGACAATTGAGTGACCACTGCTACTGTTAGTGGTTGATGCTCGCCGAGCTGATAGCAATTCTAGTAGGCATGAGGTGCATATAAGGGTCTTTTTACACTCCTTGTACAAAAGAAGAAAAAGATTCTGGATACAATCAGAGATCCGACTGATAATTGTGAAGCCTTCTTCTGGTCCTCAAACATCAACTGCACCACCATTGTGACAATTGAGTGACCACTAATACTGCTAGTGGTTGATGCTCCTGAGCTTGCTGAGCTGAAAGCAAATTCAGAAGGCATGAGGTACATGTAAGGGTCTTCTTGCACTCATTATACAGAAGAAGTAAAGACTCCAGATCAACTGTTGTCCATACAATCAGAGATCCGGATGATCAATGCTAAACTCCTGGAGAATTAGTGTTTCACCGGTATTTATAACATGTGAAATCGTATATGTTAGTGTTAACTACAAACAATTCAAAATAGCTTTGAAATGAACCAAACTACTCACGAGCATGGGGTGAAAAGCTCGATTCGACCTCAGCATAAACAGTTTTTGAAGCTTTATTAAAAGTGAAGCCCGAGCTCAAGTTATCATATCGAGCACACATATTTATGAAATATGCAAACATAGTTAATAGCCTACCATAGTATTTTTCACAAGTTTATCATATCCAGTGTTAAAGGGTGTGGCATATCAATAATAATAATAATATATTATTATTATTATGGATAATAATTTAAGTAAATACCATGTTGTTTTAGTATTAAATACGTTACATATTCAAATATACACACATATAGAATTTTTACCCGTGTAAAAGTGCACTATTTTGAAAACCGGATTGATCATGCCAAAACACAGTGGGTAAGTGCTAAGTAGTCTCAAGAATTATATACCCTACATGTGCTAGACTTGTGATTGGCTAAGCATTAAAAAGGTTCATCAATTAGTGGTGATGTTATCTTGTTAGCAATTTTGTTTTTACTACTCAATATTCGGCCTACTGGTTACAATTCTTTGAAAATCTAAATCCCAATGAACTAAATGGTGTAGTATGGGGCGTTGTTGTCCATTGTTTGTTGACTTAAGGCTTCTCCAGCAGTAAAAGAGTTCATGTCCTGGATCAAAAAATTGACTACCCTCCCTATTGTGCACAGGTAAAAATTTTACTCCTATCTAAACCGATCCAACACATGAAATAAAAGCAGCTACATCCATTTAGCTTTAAAAAGTGTCAAAATGCAATGTAGTTGTTTGTTATTTTTCCTAATGAGCAAAATAGTGAATATTTATTTACCTTTTTCACGTCTCACATAATTCTATTATTAAACAAGCAAATATAGTTTATATGTTTTTCTATGATAGTTTTCTATATAATAGCAATTTTGTTTTTGATCTCTCGCAACGTTATGTTATTAAAAAGGAAATCTTATATATTCACTTTTTTATAATTATCAAATTGATAGGGGTTTCTAACTACAAATTCATTCTTAAGTACTAATAAATAAAATTTGCATAGCAAAGGAATCTAGGTGGTTAATTTTTTAATTTTTTTTGCCGAAAAACATAATATATAGTTTCTTCAACAATGGATGAAGAAAACCTTGAAGAGTACATGGACTACATGAACCTTTGTGACAGAATCTAGCCTGACAATTGAAATATTGAGACTTAAACTACCCATCTAACTTTCTATGACAAGAAAAAATTGAAGGGTAAGACTAGTGTTGACACCTAAAATATACGCATGCATGAGACGAAACTGATATAAAAGTATTGAACTTGTAACATAATTGTAGCCATGCATTCTTTATACCCATGAATCCAAACAGTTGGTTTACTTCTTGACCGGGGAATTATTGTATGCGGTCATGTTCTGTAAAAATTCTTCAAACTTTATCATTTCATTTTCCTTTTTCTTAATATTAATAAGTTTCCAATCGAAGGACCCATTTTGAGATACACATGACGTGATAATTTTTGATGTTCGTCCTTTGATAAGCCATTCAAAGAGCTCTCTTGAACAGAATCTTCATCTAAATCTAGAAAAAGATTACTTTGTTTTATCCTTTTTCACTTTGTGCGACTTCATAGATCCATCGTTTTGAGAACATTATTTTTCATTATTTTTTTGGGGCTTCATGTTTCTGGATATTTTTCCTAAACATCAATGGCGTCCGTATTGATATTGAGATGGCCTCATTATTAATGTGAAATAACCCTTTAGATCTTCCTTAAAGTTATCACAAGTGCTTAAACTACTAGACCTATATTTGAATTTGTCTTAATATAACGTACTCTTGTCCCATCACATCATTTTTAAAAACTAGAACAGCTCATTTCAATAGTACTACATGAAAATTAAAATTTCTCATTTCAATATTATCTACAACAATCATTTTAATTCGTAATATCCGTTTGTTTGATCATTGTGTACGCTAAGAAAACCGCAAAAGTGTTTTCGGCATAAAAGGTTCAGTTTCAGATGCAACTAACCAAATTGTCAGTGAGCCTTACCATGAAAAACTCATGACCAAACATGTCAACTTTAGTTTCATTAATCACATAGTTGAAGCCAATGTCCAAACATTGGGATTATAAGCAAAAGTTGTTTCTATGCCCATCACACAACACAAAAGTACAAATTTAGCCTGACCAAGTCATAGTTACAGTAAAAGTTAGGCAAGATGCCATTATGTCAGCACCTAAACATCTTATTGTAGCTCTTTGTAAACGGAAAAAAAAAATCCGCGGTGCTAGCTACGTAATTTTGTGCAATAGATCATCACTCAACTAGTCTGTATACTTCACATCATGCTATAACCGGAAAATTATAACAGATAGGAGACGAGCCGTTTCACCCGCCACACTCTTCTCCAGTTAGCTAGCCGTACACTAGAACTGGAGTTGCCTGCTTTACAACAGAATAAACTAGATCTTATTGCAATTTTCATTTCAACAGAAACTTCACACTAAACTATTCAGTATTGTCTTATCGCAATAATATACATACGAACTCCAAGAGCGGATTGAATATCATAGAAATAGAAATTATATATTCATATATATCAAATTGAGAGCTATATAAAGTATTACCATCTCTTTCAAAATTGTTTATGCACAAACATCTGTAACTTTCCCTATTGCAACTGTCTTTCCTGTAAAAGAAAGACCCAAACATTATTAAGTTGATTGCATATTTGCATTTGCAAGATTTAGGTTATACCTTATAATCTATTTAAACAAACCTTACCTTCAGTACGGAGTGTAAATCGTCCAAGTTGTTGAAAATCTGAGAATTTCTCAACACATATCATGTTAGTCACCTGACAAAGTATAAACAAAACCAGCCATAAGAACTGACGTCGACCGGGAATAACAATTATTAGGCATGATATAAAATTAAACAGCGTTAATAATGTGTAATCAGTAAATTCTTCATGTATGTTAATAAAGTGTCCCTGTTAAAAACAAAATGGACATTACATATAACAATTAAATGTTCTGAAACTAAAGCTATCAATGATTTAAGTTATAAACCTCTATGTCAACTGATCCTTAAAAATCTCTTTTATTTATGTAATGAGATAATCCAAGCCTTATGTTACACCTTCAAAACGTTTTTTAGGACTAATAACATGAAATGACTGCATTAAGATGAAAAGCAACTAGAGCACATAGTGTCTGAAAGTATATAGACATCAAGGGGACAATGGAAATGGTACTTTCAATCCATTTGCTCACAAATAAGTCAATTTCTGGTTATGTTTAATCTCTAATGGGTTCAAACATATAAGATAATTTTTTTTCTTAAAAAAAAAGGCTAGGAAAGCACAAACAAGTTAGCGGGTTTAAAGTTGCACATATGCATTTTTACAGTATAAAACCTTTTAAATCTTCTAAAAAAATAACTTGATTTATTGTTGAGAAAAATAAATTATCTAATGAGTTTATATTGACAGAATAATAATATTTTATAAAAATATTATTTTTTTGAGAAAAAGCGTTTCGGATATTATAAAACAAGGGCAATACCCAAAATTTATTCGTTGACCAAAACATGTACCAAAACTATTGCCCAGTTTGAATCAACCACCAGGCCAAAGTAAGAAGTAACAAAAGAAGATAACAATTAATGGACATTTCAAGATAGTACGACAACTACCTTTTGTCATGTGTCGCATAAAGCTAACCTGAATTCGGCATATAACAACAGCGCCATTCTTCACAAAAAGCACCTTCTTTTTCATAGGTTTTCTAGTTTTAGGATCAATTTGCTGCATTAGCTCAATAATTTCACATTCCTCAACAACTGAATGAACATGCAATACAGCCTTGTAACCAGCAGTAAAAATAGCCTACGATAAAAATATGAAAAATCGATAAAAACAAGATCAGATTACAGATGATGATACATAAAAAAAATCCATAACGACAGTTGTTTTAGAAGTATACATTATCCAACAATTCAAGAATATGCAACTGAGCGACGAACTCCTGAACTGCTGGTATTGGTTTTTCTGCATAAGAACATAGATCATTAAACCATATAAAAACATACAATAAAGAGAGAGAAAAATAGACGATGACTGCTAAGAAAAAAAAAGACATGGATTTGAACTTAATAGTAGAAGTAGCAAAATGGGTGGGTCATGTGAGATGGATAACCGGTCAAATGAGCTAGGGACTTCAGGTCATAGTAGATATGGGCTTTAATTAGTGCTGGTCAAACCCATTTGATCTACCACAGATTAAAACATAAATCAAATATAAATCCACTCATAGGTAAATTGGCCAGAATTGCTACATTTACATTATCACTCAACATAGTGTATCGAAAGAAACCTACAAAAGAATCATACATATACGTTCATGTTCATATGATCATATATGCAAACATAAAAAGAAAGGGATGAATGGTGTTGATATTAGTGTTATTGTTGACCTTAAAAAGAAAACATACCAAGGCTGGAAAGGACAAAACCCGATAGTATGTCTTCCTCTTCAATCCCAGATACTCTGACCCGTAGATTCTCACCAGGGCCTGCACTTCTAACTCTATCCTCATCACAAAATATGGCTAGAACTTTCACCTGGAACTACATACACAATTTAGAGATTTACAGATTACCTACTAGTATTGGTTAGTGGAAGGATGGAATGAAAAAAATAAAATGATGTCTTTGAAGAATGCACCTTGTTTGGCATAATCAGAAGGTTATTGCCCTCACGTACACTACCAGATTCTACTTTTCCCATAACAGTAGTCCCCATATCCTTAAACTTGTCAATAATAGGCATTCTGAATATCATATATTATGTTATTGTGACATTTGTGATTAAGAAAAGACTTACAATAAAGAAAGAAAGAAACTTAAGTAATAAAATAACAACATACTTCACTAACAGGAATTACAAAAGAAAGAAACCACACACACACAATACGACATAATCATATTCCTTAATCAATTAAAGCAAAACGTCACTGGAGGCGGCCATAGAGACAAGAATTGGAAGTGATACCTAAATGGACCGTCTGGGTCGCGCGGGGGAACATCAATAACGTCAAGGGCTTCAAAGAGACATTGACCATCAAACCATGAACATACACTTTTGTCCACTCTTTGTTGCATATTAGTACCACAAAGGCCAGATATTGGAAGAAATTGAATATCTGCAAACATTAAATGATAACAATATCACTACAACGGTTCAAAAGACCTTGCCAGTATCCAGAAATCTGCAAAAAACCTTGATAACCCACTAATGTGTGTGCATAACGAATAATTTTGGGGTGCAAGTTTAGTGGCTCTCAAAACGCATATCTCAAGTTTTTCAATAGAATTGACTATCATACAATTGGACCAAATATCAAAAATCTTATTTTATAGAATTACTAAGATTGTCAATCAAAGTGATGCAGTAATGGTGTAGTGACTAAATAGAACCACTAGAAACATTAATGTTAAGATAAACGTAAAGATGGGATTACTATCGGTATGGATGTGACCTCGGAAGAGAGAGAAAGAGAGAGATATTTATTTCAAAGGTTTACCTTTTTTCACATTGTAGCCTGAAGACTTCAAAAACGGAACCATTTTTGACTCAATTTCATCATACCTACAAAGATCACCATAAACAAAATTAAGATCTTGTTATGAACTTAACGAAACTTTAAACCGACTAAAGCAACACCTCTCTTTTGACCAATTAACGGTTGGATCGTCCATTTTATTGACAACAACCAGTAACTTAGAAACACCCAATGTCTTTGCAAGTTGTACATGTTCACGAGTTTGGCCACCTCTTTCATATCCAGTTTCAAATTCTCCTTTTCGAGCAGATATGACCTGAGAGAGAGTGAGATATTAGAAAACATATAACTACTCATACACAATAGCAAGACTAATTTGAAGCAAAAACTTACCAGTACACCTATATCAGCTTGAGAAGCACCGCTGATCATATTAGGTACATAACTTTTATGACCCTGAAAGATAAAATCGTCATACTCATATATGATTATTGGCAAAATTAATGCACACAAGATAGTCACAGTTTCACATATATCAGTCTAGCATTGCATAAGAAGTCTGCAATGCATTACACATGGACGGAAGTAACTAACGCACACAGGATATTGAACCAGAAATAATTGTATCAGGAAGTAACTGAATAGGGTCATCACTAAAGTCAGCTCAATATGTTTGTAAGTAGTCGGTTAACCATGCTAAAGCATAATTTAACTTAACATGTAAAGTTAATCCGTGTCATAACCATATTTTATATACACGTATGTATTATAATGACAAACATACTTAACAGATGATATTAAAAGGTCTTCTACACAAGCTCCACTTTTGGTGAAAGCTCGACATAGAAACTACTAGCATATAATTGCATATTTTCTCATGACTATAAACAAGAGAAAATATTGTAATGGCATAAAAAATTACTGGTGCATCCAATATAGTAAACCGTGTAGTTTCTGTTTCAAAATGTGCTCGCCCAACTTCAACGGTTTTTCCCTGCAACAAACAATTTGGGCATTACAAGAATACATGTATGTGTGAAGCATGAAACTGCGATGGTAATTAATTTTATAGATAGCAATATAAACAATGTCCTCCTCCCTCATGAACTAAAGTGATTAATAGTACCTTCAACCTCTCCTCTTCATTGGTATCCATAATGTAAGCCATATACCTAGAGTTAAGTAAATGGAAAGGTGAATAACATAAGCCAATATAAAGCGAAGTATCACATTTTTAATTATATGAGGCCAAAACAAAGAAGAAATGTATACAGGTCAAACAGAAATAGAGGTCCACCATCAGTATTCATCTATCAGATTGTTTCCTATACTATCCGTGTTGTCATTTAAAACCCTATAGTGTCACCATCCCAACATCATATAAGATGTATAGTGTACTAGTGTAGTAGTACTCTAGTACACATCATGGCACACATTAGACTGCAATCTAAACTGGCACAGGGATTCTTTTCAGTTCCATAGTTTCCGCAGGAATATTAGGCACAATTCCACTGCACGATGTGTCCTTGTTTATCAATGTTATTTTACCTTTCTGGAGGTATAGAGATAGGAATAAACTAACCATAGAAGACTATCAAATTACATCCCCGCCGACCAAAAAAATACAAAAAAGGAGGAAAAAACAAACAAACAATTTGAGCTATGCAATATCTAATTATGTAGAAAGCAAAAGAACATAGGGTATGCAAAGCATAAATTGTGATCGGATTTAAAAAGCAGTAATTCACATCAACTATGCATGATACAGCAGAAGACAACAAATAAGATAAAGAAGTTACAACATAGTTCAGAATCAGCAGCCAATTCAACACAAAGAAACTACTTACCAGCTCTCTCTACTCTTATCCTTGGCTTCTTTCTCATATTTTTGGATTGTGCGTTCATCAACTTGGCCGCTGAGGTATAGTATCTGGCCTCCAATGGTGGACTTTCCTGCATCTATAGCCCATATGAAAAAACAATATTGTATCAGATGATTAATTTTGTAAGGGACTCTATATTCAGGTGACTAACCTCTAAATTGCTTCATATTTTTAGACGACTAGTATAAAAATGATCTTATAATCAACAAAATCAATTACAGTAAGAGTTGAAAATTGAAAATCAATAATTTCCACGAGAAACAACAAACAAATAAATAAAGAATAAAATGAGTGAATAAAAAATATAGGCCAACTTAAAGCAGAATGAGTATGCAGAGAAACAAAATGTAGAGTGTACAATTAGCATATTTAATAAGCCATTAGTTCAAAATCAGTTCCTCATACAATCCGCAAACAATGAAGTACTTAGATTAAATAACCCACCAACATGACCGATGAATACCACATTCAAGTGTCGCTTCTTATTCTTTTCCACCTCTTCCTCGATAGGTTCTGAAGCAGAATGCCCTTTCACTGGAATATTACAAAAATAATATATATAAAAAAAAAACCTTTAAAGAAACTGTACATAATATTATACTACAACTGCTCAACAAGTATAGTAGTATGCACGTGTGTCAGTGTGTGTATATATATATTTTGGAGAACAAGCATTGTAAATAATATGTAGACAGAAACAGAGAGTAGCATATTAAAAGACCTTCAACAGCAGTATTTGGCTTAAAATCAGCATCCACCTCCATGTGTGAGAGAATATGTGATTCGTCCTTTAAATCTACATACACAAAAAGAAAAAACTCCTTACATTACAGTCATGCCATAAAGACTTGCACAAAATATATTTTATATATGTGTAGAATAACAACTTACGAAAAAGTGAGCATTACTTTAAAATAATGAGTAAATTCTATAGATGGTCCCTGTGGTTTACATCAATTTACGAAAACAGTCCCTAAACTTCTTTTTTCACTTTTTCAGTCCAATAAGTTTACATTTTGCTTGAAAATGGTCCCTCACCCACCTAAAATGACTAAAGTACCATTTGACCGTTTAAATCGTGACTATCCAGTAATGACAAAAGGAAGGGTACTTTAGTCATTTTAGGTGGATGAGGGACCATTTTCGAGCAAAACATAAACTTATTGGACTGAAAAAGTAAAAAAAGAAGTTTAGGGACTGTTTTCGTAAATCGGTGTAAACCACGGGTACCATCTATAGAATTTACTCTAAAATAATACCAAAAAGATGGAATACAGATAATAAAATTTCAATATGTTCAACAAGGTATATAAGAAGATTAAGTAAGGCTAACCAGATGGTTATCTTGAACACTTAAAACGATGATTAGTGTATAAGATATTGGCTTATAAAAGTAGATACAACAATATTTATCTTGGTGTGCTACTATATAAGGAGATCTGAGAATGGTGTATGTGGTTAAACTTCACCAGCCACAAGTATGTACAGCATAATTTTAGATCTGCAGAGTCGCTTAAAACATGTTGAGACTGTTGTTTACTTGTCTAATAGGACATATATGAAAAGCTAAAATTTCAAACAACAAATATGAAGACCTTGATGAATTTCTTATTTCTGATGTCCAGTCGATAATGAAATTACCTCAAGAAAAAATAATAATAATACCACATCATCATTTCTAGACCCCGACTTTGTACCATCCGTAATCGTTCTAATAGAACACATTAACAAAAATTTCATATGATTTAGACAAGCATTTTGAAGCTTAAAATAGAGAATTCGTCTTACCTTCTTCCATATCATCATCCCGAACCACCGATTCTTCAGTCCCTCCCCCATTCTCACTAGCCACCATATTAGCATCTTCGACTAACATTTATCAAAACAATTTAATTAAAATCCACTTGCAACATCCAACATTAACACTACGGTACTCTGAACATCCTTCCCATAATGTCACAAAGACTATAAAATCATATCATTCATAGATTACATACATATGTTCCAGGAATTCGCACGTCACACAAATCGATACATTATTTCTAAAATCAGTATTCCTAAAATTAGGTCAAGGAACCTTACCAGATGAATCAAGCTGCAATGCACGAATATCCTCCTCAATATTATCTGTAACAATTAGAGAAATAGATTCATTAATCCGCTTCAATTCGAATAGATAAGTAATTGATTACTCGAATCAATTGAAGTGAATAATGTAAATGAACTAAAAATCGATAGATAAATTGAATGAAGAAGGTAAGATCTAGAGATGATATAAACAAAAACTGATCGAAATAGAAGAATCCTTACTCATTGAATGTTGATTTAGGACGCTAGTAATGAAATTTAGTAAAACCTGAAGTAAAATTGATTGAATATAGTTAGTATATCAATTTCAATCTGCATGAGAAAATATGATGATGCGAGAATACGTACCCGTTGATGAACAGTTTGAATGCTTGGTGTCGCTGCTGAAAGACTCAGGAAAATAAAATTGCAGAGGTCAGGCTGCTTCTTGTTTATATATATGCAAAAATTTCGGGTTGGCATTTCTAAAATTAATTAATAGTAGTATTAATATTATAAATTGAATTAAACTTTAAAATTTTTATATAAGGTGATGTGTTGTTGAATCTCCTTTTTTTTAATGGGTATAATTGGGTATCTAATATAACCTTCATTTGTATAACAATTAATCAATAAGTGCAGATATGTCTAACAGTTCAATTTATTTTTAACACCTCATTTTATTTTTTTATTTTTCACTCAAATAAATTTTATTTTTATAGAATCCCAATCGATCGACCTAACTCGAGACTCATTTGACCCAGACCCATAAGACCCATCCTCCTAATTGAATCGTCTAAACTTAAACTTGTTTAGACCCAGACTCACATTGACCTATAACCTGATCCAACCTATTATTTTGCCTGATTTCACTACAAAATGATATGTCATCTTACATGATCCAGTTCAAATATGTTAAGCCTTCTTTTTTTTTCTTTCTTTTAGTTATCTTTCGAGAATATATAATTGTTTCATATGATTTTGTGAATAGTTTTTGTATATTTTTTTAAGCCTAGCAATTCTCTTATCAAATATCAAAGACGAATAACTTCAATAGGTTTTAAATTTTTTTGATGTTTTCTTCAGTTTATAGTGAGTAAAACTAAACAATTTACCTCAAAAAAATTTAAAAATATAACTATTTGCTCTCTAAAAAAATTGACGCTCCGTCCGAAAGCAAATCACAAATTGTGATTTGCGTCCCCGTATTTGTGTCTTGCATCCTATCCAACGATCTAGCTTGTGCACCGATATAAGAGTTTAAGTGATTATATTATTATATTTATATAATAATTCATTCATATTGTTTTTTATTAGTATATAAATAGAAGAAACCTTACTCATTGAATGTGAATTAGGACGCTAATGAAGTTTAGTTAAATCTCAAGTAAAATTGAATATGGTTGTTATATCAATTTCAATTTGCATGAGTAGAAATGATGAAAAAAGAATATGTACGAGTTGATAGAATACTTGAATGCTTTGGTGTTACTGCTGTTGAATGCTTTGATGTCACTGCTGTACGAGTTGATAGAATACTTGAATGCTTTGGTGTTAGTGCTGTTGAATGCTTTGATGTCACTGCTGAAAAATAAAATTGTAGAGGTTAGGCTTCTTCTTATTTATTATTATATGCACAAAATTTGGGTTGGTATTGCTTTAATTTAAAATTTGTAAATTGAATTAAAATTAAAGTTACATTATGAATTGTATTATACCTTAAATACAGATGATTAGGTAAATCTTTTAATTATCTTGACATTATCAGGGGATACCGTGATTTGTCATATCATTATTTTATGAAAATCAAGTTTTCAATTAAATCTTGAAGAGTGAATAAATAACCTCTATCTATCTTCTATATTAAAAAAAAATCTTGAGAGGATAATGACCATTAGATGGTGATTAACAATTAAGATCCAACCTTTAATTTATTTCATGACATCATTAATCTCATTATTATGTGGCTAAAAGACTAATTTACCCTTCTATATTTACAATATACACCCTTCAACATTTACAATATAAATCCTCTGGTTTCCTTTAATTGTAGATAATTCTCAAAAGATTTTATAATTTATTATTTCTAGAATTCAAACTCTACCTACGATTTTATTTATTTTATTTTCTGGAAGAAAAAAAAAACACAATAACTAATTTTCAATTCCAAAAAAATCATAACTTCATCCACCGTCCAATGATTTAAATTCTTATATGACCTACTATTTTGAATCCTTATATCAATTTATAATTTATAATTCTTGGATCATGGATACCAACGGATCGAGTTCTGGCGGATTGTATTATATTTGTAACCTTACTACCGCCTTTTTTAATTATTTTATCAATTTTTTAATTACGTACAATGTTTGGATTATGGATCTCAACGGGTCAGTTTCTGGCGGGTTTTAGTGTCTCTGTACACATACCGGTTTAGTATATTCGTACTGATACCCGACCCAATACCCGTTGGGTACTCAATTAGTATTACACACCGGTTTTTCATATTTATTCACAGGTTTTGATTATCCTCATGCATGTAACTTTGGTGAAATAAAAAAATCTTAATTGTTGAAAATACGATGCAAATTTGAAACACGGGAAAAAATGATACCGAATTACAAAATCTGAAATCTTAAACCTAACAAATTATTTTTTTAATTAACTAATTCAAAGTTTCTATACATAATATAATAGTATTATTAAATATCAATACAAATAACAAAGTGATATCATACACAATATCATCGTTATTAATTGATTTATTTACTTGGACTCATCAATCCAAAATATATATCACAATTCAAATTCTTAATACATTTTTCATTTAAAATTAAAACAATAAAAACCGATGCACCGTACACCAACACCAAAACACTTATTAAATCCCTATAACACATCCATAAAATACATATTATTAAGTCAACCCGCAAATTTTGCGGGTCTTAAACTAGTACCTATTTTAATAATAACAACTTAATCCTATAAATTGGCTTAACCCTATAATAATAATTTCTATTTTCTAATTTAGAGCATGTCATTAGCAAATCCTAAGAAAAATAAATATAATCTTCAATTAAATTGTACATACGCCTCAAAATTATTGTCCAGTTTTAACTTTTCAAAATCTTTATTTTTCAACTTTGGTTTTAAATATTTTTGTTTTGTGTTATATAATACTTGATGCAAAATATATGGATGGATTATGTTTTAAATGTATTTCATTGGTATAATTTTCATCAAGTATTATATACCCCAAACAAAAATATTTAAGGTCAAGATTGAAAAAGAAAGACTCCCGAAAGTCAATACAGGACAATAATTTTAGGACGGATGTAGTATTAATTTTTTACAAGTTAAATCGTATATATGAAAAAATTGAAGACAGTTTAAATGTAATATTATTATCGTATCATTTTATGCCAATAATATCGCAAATACGCATTATGATCATATATCTTTTTTTCCCCTTCTAATTATCTGGTTCTTTCATATGTTAAGCTCTATAAATTATTATGTAGATTAAGACATTTACTATGGGTTTTAATAACCATCGTTCTTAAGGTATTAGTTAAGGTTACTAAAAATAGTTTAAAACATTAAATAAATAACATTCTTACTATATTAATCACCGATTATTAAAATCCTGATTAAAAAGTGAATGAATTAACATTGATATTATTCTCATATTATCAAATCAGTTGGGGAGTGATTGGAGTGGTAGTGCCATCCGTTGCATATGTAGGTTCCCAATACCGGACCTAATCGAATCCTAGCTAATCAATCAACGTGCAGAATCCAATGATTGATAACAAATACGTTAAACAACTAAACGAATCAAACACAAAAGTATATGAATACCCAAATCAAAACCGATCAGATTATATTGAATAACTTGAATACAATGATCTCTCTGATCTCACAAATTCGTCAACCCTAACAAATGAGCCGAAGTTGACTATTTATATCGAAAACCAAAGATGTCTATTGCGACACAAGATGTGTCGCCTGACTGACTAGTGCGACACAAGTTGTGTCGCCAAAACCACTATTGCGACACAAGCCTTGTGTCGCAACTGCGACACTGGTTGTGTCGCAACTGCGACACTGGTTGTGTCGCCTAAACAGAAAATGTAATTACTTATATAAATACAAACGTCGTAACTAACGTAATTACATAACGAACACATTACAAAAATGAGACCAACTGACAGACACACTAAAGATGCATCAACAACATCACTTCATAATCAGTTGGAATTTTTAATCGGAAAATCGATTTGTAATTGGTCGAAAAATGTAAGGGCACACATATTTTTTTGTTAGTGTATAGAAATTGTGGTATATTGGTAAATGCGGGGTTAGAAAAATGAAGTGGTTAGTCATTGATGGGAGTGGGTAATCAGTTAGTGGAATGCTAATGTGATGCTAAAGTGACAGAAGTGACTTGAAAATAGATGGAAGTGAGGATGCTAGGGGTGTTCATTCGGTTAATTCGGTTTAAACCGAACCTAACAGATGAAACCGGTCGGTTTTTGATTTTTAAAAATTGAAACCGAACCGAACAAATAAAAAACCGAACCGAACCGAACCTAATTACTATTCAGTGTATTCGGTTTTTACTATTTAGTTTATGCTTTCATATATTAATGATATAAACAATCAAACAAAATAAAAAAACTTGATTATAAAACAAAACTTATTAGCACGTTTCTTAAGTTCGTGACAAAAATATAATAATTTGCAAGACAAAATTAAGGTATGGTTAAAAAATTTGTAATAAACGGTGAATAAAATTAATAATGGTATAAGTATATATGATATTCAGTGATTAACCTAATTATTTTGTACATATTTTGAAAGTATTACCAAAATATATTATTATTCGGTTAATTTGGACTATTCGGTTTCTACATTGGTAACCAAAACCAATCCAAAAATCAAAATAAATATTCGATTTTAAACCAAACCGATCTAAAAAACCAAATTATCCGAACCAAATAGTCCAATTCAAATTGTCCGATTGAAAATTCGGTTTGTCCATATAGTGAACAACCATAGAGGATCTAGAATTTTAGATTTAACGAACACACGAGGCAGCAAAGCGCGAGTAAAATCCCCTTCTATATACTGGGTTTCAACGAATCAACGGAGTACTTAAATTGGTCAGAGTTTTTTCTTGGGCCTGGACCAATTCGGCCCAATAAATTATTTTATGCAAACTTGCAAAGGTGAGGGTGGCCCATGACCATGCAGGCATGCACTACTAAATGAACAATTTAAATTATTCTGAGAGCAAAATAAATGGTTTGTACTTTGTAATTATATTGCCCAATTCGATTGTGCTAAGATTCGATGATGACAATTACATTATAATTTTGAATATATAGAAAGTTTGTTTATACGTGTCTAACTATGTATTAATCAAACCATATGTTTGTCAACTTTTGCATGGCTCAAAGTAACTTTTTTATCTTTAACTGTATTTTTGTTTATCTTGTAAATTCCAGAAGGTAAGCGTTTAACATAGTCAAAGATGACGATGAACTTTGACTTTATGATACACGTCAGCAGTCAAGTTACAATTTAGAACAGAAGATGTGTGGATCATCATATGTTGATGATACGAACAATCTCAAATGCAAATCACCACATATATATCGATGTGTTGATCCCTACTTGTTATTGATCTAAAGTTGATGCTTTACAAGAGTCAATACCGGTAATGAAACTTGGATGGAAGAGCAGTACCACCACGTGACGCTTTTGCTCGAGCAAGAAATCGTTGTTTCTTCCTATATCTCCATGCTACTTGGATTGTGGTCGCTGCTAGGCCTCGCCAGTATGGAGATTCATTCCTGAACATGTACAAAGTTTACCCGTTACCAATATGTACAATTTGCAACAATTTTTAGTTTCCTAAAGATGTGTATTACTCATGTAAAAAAACATTCCAAAAAATCCCACAACAAAGGCGCAATCTATGACAAAATTCACTTATATCAGAATATATATGATGCACGGTATACTGTGTAAAGTTACGATGCATTACCGTATGGCATTCTGAACACGGTGATTCCTCAAGAATCCAGCAAAAAGGGTGGTGACTTCTTCAAGATCTGCAGCCTGAAGAACAAATGCCTCCACATTTGTTAAGCATGTCACCGTCCTGTTGCTGACCAATATGTATCCTGTTTTTCTCTGGCTTCTTTTATCTGCATGTTACAATGATATATATTAGTTTATTATACAACATAACAAAACTATGCATCTCGAAACCACTGTGGTAGAGCCAGAGATGTTAGGACGTGCGTTTAGAAATTGATAATATGAAAAGTAATCAAAATTCAAATTATCGTATATACCTCCATTAAGAGAGGAATTTTCAAGGCACCAACTGAGAAGTTCTTCACCACATACATCACCCTCTGATAATGGAGTTTTATATCCGTCTGCTCCCATGCTCTCCATTTTCCCTCTTACAATAAAAACCATTTTTGTCACAAATCCTCCTTGAAACATAGGTGTCCCTCCGTTAATGTATGTCTTTTGTCTTAACCTTTCACATATTGCATCTAAAATTGGTTCATCCATTAGTGCAAATATCCGCACCTATACAAAGTATATATTTAATAAATAGTTTAACTAGAAATTTGGTAAATGCCTGACAAAGCTCCATTTTCGTGTAATCATGAAGAATTTAGATTATCAATTAGCCAATGAAACTGAACCTCACTTTCTTGACAAATTTAAGGAGGTGTCGGCGTATATCTCTTTGCAGGTCTTCAGGCAAATTCTCCATTAACATGTGTTCATCAATCCCTCGGGTAGCTGCCCAATTATAACGCTCAGACTGCCGAACTTTTCTGCACATCAAAATTGTTAATATGGTCAAAATATGACTCGATATACATCCAAACTAAACTAATACAAAACACAGCCGAAAAGAAGGTTCTTACAATCATATATTATATAATCATTTAGCAGGCATATAATTATAATATATGACAATATATGTGAAGTATTTAATATCCTTCATTAGGTAGCCAATATTTTGAGATTACTTTATAGGCGGTAGTTATTTTATTTTATTTTAAAATGGGCAATAAAATGTTTCTGGGTCAATCCACCCCGACACGTACTAAAGTGACATGTACTGAAAGATTAATCGTTTCAATCCCTTTTGTCACCTCTATATATAATGTTGAATTTATACCTTTGCAGGTCTTCTGGCAAGAGTCGGTGTCTCATCCACTGCTCAACATCACGTCGTCTAAGCGACATTTCTAGCCGCCTACCATAAGTTTATATATCAAACATGGGGATCATTGATATAGAAAAGCTATTTACATAACCCCTCCATATCTAGTCAGCCCTTAAACGAAAACAGAAATACCCCAAGTACAAAATATCTGAGTCATTACAAAATGGTACCTGCGCTCGAGACCTTGAAGAAAGTTCTGCATGTTTCCAATAAGAAGGGCAAAAAGTAGAAGTCCTAGCCCAATGATACTAATGATAAAAAGTACTTCCCAGAAAAAATAACTTGGGTTTTGATTGCCGGCGAGTGTGCTGATTTGCTTCTCACAATCATCAGTAATATGTAAGTTATTAACCTCCCAAGTAATGTTAAAACATAAGAAGAAAGAAGAAAGTTGATATTGTAGTAGTACCTGAAACCCCCAGAAAAAAGAGTAGGTATATCTTGTCATCATATTATTCTGGGTTGTGAGATTTACAGCATTCACATAGATTCCATAGGAGAACCCATTTTCAGTAAAACAAGCACTTGAATTTTCATTTTGTTTCCAGCTTTGCCATATTGGATCCGATTCAAAGCTCTCAAAATCATTCCCATTCCCGCAATCCATAAACTTGGAGCAGTGCTTAGTGATTGGAGATTCATGACAAGCCTCTCGAAGGCATTGATTCACTCTCTTAAGAAAAGGGAGGGGGGTAATTTATTTGTTAAAATGTTATAAACAACATTGATGAATCAAAAAATGGATTCTCCAGATTTGACACTTATCACATATGATTTACAACATTATCACAGGTAAATGAATACTCTGTATTACTTTTAGAATCACATGTGATCATAATATGCAAAATTTATCATAAAAGTAAATGTGAACAATAACTATCAATAACATCTTTCGGTTAACTTAAAAAGTGAACATTTAATCATTCTCGCATACCTCTAACCCAAATAGATACCAGCATGAGCCAACAACATGACCAGCCAAGACAAAAGTCAGGAGATTGATGACAAAGTTGGCCCACGCAGACTCAAATATGAAACCGCTTGTAGACTGGCCTGCAAGAAGAGGCAGAAATCTGCATAACCTGGGAATGTACTGAACAAGAACAGCTGTTCTCAAAATATTCTTTGCCCGATTAGCTCCAAATGATGAAATGTGACTTGGTAGGACTGATAGTACAATTATCTGCACCCATAAATAATCAACCTATGAAACATTGTTATGGAGAGGGGCAATTTCAAATAGTTAAAAGGGGTAAAGAAACAGAAAGGAAAAAAAAGTCAAATGGGTTGAAAGTCCCCAAATGTGTATTCTTGACGCATACACCCTCTGTCAATCGTGTTTGTTAAGTACACAACAACTTTTCATACAAAAAGCTTATAGATAACGGTACTACTAGAAATAGCCTGTTTTGATCCGAACTCATTTTGACCCATCAAATTTTACCAACCCATTTCGCCACCCTAATGATAAGATATGATATAGTGATTGAAAGACACTCTTAATCTTACCTGAGGAAGTGGTAATACGATAAATAAGTCGAGGGAAAAATATCCATAAAAGTAATGTTCTGCAACTTTTCTCGGATGATCAACCAAGTCTCCGGCACCTACAACTCTTGATTCAGGAGAAATGAAGGCTAGCCTGAACTGCAAAACACATAACATGTAAAACAGTTATTCTCAACTACCTGATGCCAAAGGCAAATAAACTTATTGTATTGCAACATGTTAACATAGTTGTTAGTTGTTACCATATGCTTGTTTTATTGAAGGCATTATTAGATTAACAGCCAAAAAAACAGCAATTATACGCCTTGTGATTTCTAAGAATATAGGATGAATATATTTTTTAATGATAATGCTCAAAGCAATCAGAAATACAAGAATCAAATTCAGTTGTGATTAAGGCAGAAGCTACAATTAAAAGTACTGATAAAGCAGTTTACCTGAACTAGCATGTGCATGAGGTAAATAAGGTCCATCACGCTTCTGAAAACCACAATCGATTTTGTCATTGGCCAATTAATTACAATGCACTTATTGTCCTGTTCGACAAAGTAAGCATTTCAACGGAAGACATTAAAACAAAAGATTAGTTACATAATAACAAAGTGCAGAAGGCTATTTATTATCCTATCAACAAATAAAATTAGAGGAACAACCTCATAGCTTGAAATAATTACACACACAATCTTATAAAGTAAATATCTTTACTATGACAAGAAATAATAAGACTACACTGCCAAATTTAAAAAGAAATGGCCCCCATACTCATATTAAGATAGTAAAAGGACAACAGATTAATTCGCATTCTAACTAGTAAATAAATTAAATACAACACCTGAAAGATATAATAATAACACAAGCTTAACATCAAAGGAGAAAACATCTATGCAGTTGGGTGAGCACAAGGGAAATGGAAATTATTTAAGTTTTGTTTTAGTTTGACTGAGAGAAGTCAAAGTTTGACTTATACAATAGTATTGCACATATGTTGACTTTTCAGTCAATCAATGTGTCCATCTTGTAAATATGCATATCACTTTTTCCCTAAAAATGATAGTACCATATGAGATTGCTTATTTTACCTTATTCACTGACAGCAAGTAAACGAATAAAGGGTCTGTGAAAATGGCGAATATGTAAGTAATGGCAACGAATTGGTTCCACTGCTGAACAACTTTAGCATGCGGATTCATGACCCCAAATGTAAAATGTTTTAGTAATGATAACTTTTCTCGTACCCACTCCTTTGTACCTCCGTTTACCCGAGGCTGCAAATTAAGACAGAAATATACACGACATTCGTGAACCAATAAGCAATCCAATATGGAAGGAGACTGCAAGTACATGAGAACAATAGTAACATACTTTCACTTAATTTCTAAGTTGGTAAAAGAATTATAAATTAGAGTGGTAGCGAAAGTATGTTTCTACTTGTAGTAGCATTATTACGTATCTGAAACGGGTAAGACAAGATGCATCTTTCCAAAGTTAGAAGTCAATTTCTCACAAAACATGATCATTACTAAAGATGGAAATTTGGACCCATTTACTTATATTTGATTTGAGTTATGTTATATCTATAAAGGGTCTAACAAGTAAACAAATCAAATAAAATAGCCTGGAAGAAGGTCAAAATTTGGGTCAAGGGGGTAAAAGTTGCCCAAGGTGTACCTTTTAGGCAAAAAAACCCTCTTAAATCACTTAGACAGAAAAAGATACATATAAACATTGAAACACTATACCTTTTTAATCAAATTTGAAACACTACCTATTTACAAGGATTCAAAAAACAGTATTATGGGTCAACCCGCACCATTTCAGCATTAATTACATGTTTTCTTTACCCAACCCATCTGCCTCACCGTTTTACCTTTTCTAATTATGATTATAGTTTTCAGCACAATATAGTATCGTTCTTCCATAGAAAAGAGTAATACACTGTCATCAAACACGCGGGAAACTCTTGTGATCAGCTGTCCTTTGTAATAGAAAGATGTTGGGCATGTTGTACAGTACGGATCATTGCACATTCCCAATTTTCCTGACCTTATTAAATGTTCATTTTTTGTTTCATTATTATCATGATCTCCCCATTGATGGTTATTAACAATAATGTCTTCTTTTCTGACAGGCTCCTCAGGAGTTCTTTTATTATAGCGTACGGGACCTGTAAAGCCAACAAGACCTCTTTTGTCACTACGTAAGGGACCTGTAAAGCCAACGAGACTTGTTGAACCTGGATCTGATTCAGTGGAGCTCACTGGGATTGATATCGAAACGCTTCTTTTTGTCTGTGAAAATCTTCTATTATGGTTATAATCATGACTATCATATGGCCAATCTGTAGCTGATATCGTTGGTATGTCATCTTTTTCAACAGCATCCATCTATCGAGCCTTCAGTGTGGCAGCTGCATCAGATATAAGAAAACAATTAATAATTTAAAACATGAGAGGTCCTAATTTTGACCCATTTACTTATAAATGAGTCATGATGGGTCGTATACTCGTATTTTATCTCAAATGGGTCATAATATTAAACATAAAAATATGACTTATAGGTACGGTCATATCTCAAATTGGGTGGTGTTTGTGATCTTAGTACTTCACCTATAGGGCTTTACCTTTTAACCTTCACTAACAAATGTTGAGTTGAAAACCAGAGTTGTGTAAGAACATAGAGCTAACTAGCTGCTTAAAGAGTTAAAGGTGTTTCAATCACATCCCACCAGCTTCAAGACTATATCAATAACTATAAGCTTACACAAATACAAAATTTATAAATTTCATGTATACTATGCTTCACATGCAAGAGTATCGTCTATACCAAAGCTTCGTAAATAAAGTTCACGATATATAAATTTAAAAACTATATTTATATAAAAATACGATAATCTGTAAAAGGTTCCCCAAGAAAATACAATACAACAACGTGTAGAAATTAAAGCTTCAGCTTATGTGAATGTCACCACTCGTGAGGCGATTATGACTAGATTGAGCATGATACACAAAGTATACATTATGAGTTATCTCACGTGAACATCGAACAATAACAATAAGTCAATAACTAAATTCTATATCTAAATTTGATATAGAGTGGAAACAATTTAAACATCATCACAGTCAGAACTGTGGACTTTTTGAAACGAAAAATTTACATAATCACTTTCAATTTTCAAATCGCACAACGAATACGGTTTCCAAATGAAATAGTCTCAATTAACTCTGCCTTCAGTTGTACTCAACCACATTAATACAAGTAATCAATCACCATATTTTAAGTTATCTAAGCAATAACACTACTATAGATATTAGATATATAATTAATAAGAGGAAATTAAGACATACCTTGTACAAGCTTCAAGAAATGAAGAATGGGAAAGTAAACAAGTGGCTGCAATAAGAATGTGTGCTTTAAGCAAAAGGTATCTATCAATGGAAAGATAATTGTAATAAAATTACAGCTTTTCCAATATTAAATAAAAAGGAGGGAAAATTATACTAAAAAATGATTTGAACAGTCAATGGCAATGCGTTGACTAGACACGAGTATTAGCCTAGTAGGTGAGCCAGGTCAAATGAAGTCAAAGATGGTCGGAGGGGAACACGACAAATTACAAACTCCCAGAATACTTTTGGTGATGTGGTACTTTTATAAAATAACAAAAAATAAAAATATCTGATCCATAATTTTATATAGTTGGAAAAAAAAAACTAGCAGCCTCCCAAAGAATTTTAAAATTATGTAAAAACTACCCCCTTAAATAATTTTTTTTCTTACCGTTTTCATAGGAGAAAAAAAAAATTATCACTACCGACGTCTAAAAGGCCAATGATATTTTACATTATATTTTCACAATTTTTGTGACAAACTTGGTCTGCAATTGAACAATCTCTTTTGAAAAAACAAAATTAGTTAGGTGAAAGAAAAAAAATGAAACATATAAAATATTTATATTTTATAAGACGTCTCCCAGCGTCATCGTCGGTTGGGCCGTCACTTTTCGTCACTTAAGTGACACCATTAGCACGGAAGTGTCACTTTCGTCCGTCACTTTCCTTCGTCGGAATTCCGACGCTCAGTCGGTTTTTGTTTTTTTTATTATTTTCTTTTTGTGTGTGTAAAACTAAAGGTAAATTGGTAAATGTGAGCTCAAAAATTAAAGTGACGGAGTCGCATGGTAGGGGTCCGTCAGTTTCAGTCAGTTGTGTGAAAAAGCTGATGTGGCGCAGACGTGGCACGTCGATTTCAGTCAGTTTCTGTCACTGTTGGGAATGGTCTAAGAGCCCTCCCAACGCAAGGCGTCGGTTGAAACCGACGAAAGTGACACCATTGACACAGGGTCGTCACTTTCGTCCGTCGGTTATCCGACGAGGCGTCGGTTTGTGTTGGCGCATGGATTCAAGCGAGCTTTTGTTTTATTTTCTCTGTATGAAAAGTGGAGCAGGAACAAGCATGAAGAACGGGAAGGAATACGTGAAAGAAAAAAAAGAAAAAGAAAAGAAGGCAGGAAAAATAAAGAAGACGATGAGCAGGAAGAAAAAAAAAACAAATAAAAATATATTTTATTTGTAAGGAAAAGTGGAGCAGGAAGCAGGTGCCCAAATTTCTTTTTTCTTCTCTTCTATATAAAAAAACTTTTTTAAAAAATACCTGTTAAAACGACTAATTTTCAAAAAAAAAAAAATAGTGTTTAAATCCTTTCCTTTAATTTGAATGAAATGTGTTTTATTTTAATTATATGTCTATTGTTTAATTAATTTATTACTTGTGGGTCCCCGGAAAAAAAGTGACAGATCACTGTTGGCACGGGACCGTCAGTTTCTGTCAGTTTTGTGAAAAAACTGAGGTGCCGCAGATGTAATGCGTAAGTTTCTGTCATTTTCTGTCACCGTTAGGAGTGGGCTAATAGTTATATAATCCCCGAAAATCATTAACCGGCGTTCAGGATCATCATGTATTTCATGATGATTCGGTGGGCATTGTAGCATAATAAACGTAAATACTGAAAGTTTTTTAAGGGAAAACAAATGACACTGTATCTTATAAATTTGCAATTCGCGAAAAAAATATTGAAATTTTAATAGTATAATATACAATAAAATTTGTTTAGTATGATTTTAATTATCAAAATATGTAAACCAAATCTTATAGAAAGGAAAATAGAAGGGCGTGTATATGAAACACATTTCCAAAAATTTCTTTAAGAGAATGATATTTGAAAGTTGTGTTCAAGATGAGTATATCTGGAAAAGGTTTTCAAGATAAAAAAAAATAATCAACGTCCATTTAATTACAAATGATTCCAGTTCTCCCTAAATATTATAAGAAATTTGAATTAACTAGAAAACATGTTCATAGGAAGAAGTTTCTTACATTCTTAATTTAAAAAATGAAAGCTATATCCATGAACTCATCATCATTTTTCCAAGTGTAAGCAATCACTAAAAAACAAAACATCGTTCATCATTTGTCTATTTTAGCAAAAGTTTTTATCTTTAAATCATATTCCACAAGAAGTTACAACACCAATAAACGAAAAGAAGGCAGAATCTTTCCAAAGAGGAAACTTATGTGACTAACAGTCGGAACATTACAGAACAAGTTTTTAAAACAGCCTACAGGCTACAGACCATAAATCAGAACCAAACTGCTATCAAAACATACCCACCAAGTAAATGCATATATACACCATGACTTAGTTTGCCAATTCGGGATAAACACAGATCAGAAAGTAACCAGAGGCTAGTAAGTATAATGGTAAACCACAAAGTAGAATAGTTATTAAACATCATACAAACATTAAAGGCATTTAAAGCCACAAGCAAGTGTTACATGCCACACAGTAAGACTCCGTGCAACAACATCAAGCTGCTTACGAGTAGCAATACACAAAAAAAATTCCAGCACACGCATATTACAAGAGTAGGCAGCATAACAGACAAGTTATCCAGTCACACGATCAGAATATCGTAACACGCAGTTTCAGCAATAAAACATAACCCGTTTCACATTCTCCTTGAGGGCAGGGAGAGGTCTAACGGCTGCATTTGCACCTGGCGCACGAGTGTTACTTGGCCCCCTTCCACGACCAGCAGCACCACTAATCATTGACCCACTGTCAGAGGTGTCCGGCTCCATGTAAAACCGAGCTCGGAAAGCAGCAAGATGAGCATAGTATGCTGGTGGTACTGCACATATATAATAATATCAGAATAAGTATTAGCATAAACATTGCATAACTTGGCCAAAACAGCTAATGTATCATCCGCAACAGGTTCAACGGCTAAAGTAAAATAAAGATTTTAACTGAAAGGAAATTAGGTGAAACAAAGCCAAAATTTGCCGACAATATAACTTTATAGGTCAAGTGATTTGTAAACCCCATAAATTACTTCACACATCCCAGACACTGGTGTGTACTGTTGTACCACCTCCTTCTGATATAGTACCCCAATATAATGTGTGGAGTAATTTGCATGGTGTACAGATTACCTTTCATGATTTATACATACAACCTTCCGAGCTGCTTTCTCAAAATTGATTTAAAACATTTTACAGATAGTAGTCTTTATATAAGTATTTAAAGGAACCAAGTATTAATGTTGGTTGAACCAAAAGCAAGAGTGAAAAACTCACCAATGGATACAGAGCGAGTGCACCTAGCGTATCTGTTAAAAGGAACATAGATCAATACACGTTAAAATAACGAAAAAAATGTACTGCTGAAATCAATAGATAAACAAAAAACAAATTATTGAGCATACGTGTAGCACAGATTATTCGTGAGCGATTGCAGGTCATCAGCTGAAAACTTGTTCTCATCCCACAGCACGTGGTAATGGGCAGGACGACTTGTACCCTGTTATTGATATCATTACAGATCAGAAATTTATAATTACAAAAACTACACAAATGTTTCATGCAAACATCATATCGCAGGTGAAATGCGACCAAGTGCCATGAATAATTTACCTGAATGCCAGCATGGCTGCACAGATAAAAATCAAACTCTGTAGGATGACAAATCTTGGAATCCACAACAGTGCCTGCAGGTACCCATATGATGGAAGAAACTTAGAATTGACTAGACATGTATAAAGCATACCAAATACAGTAGAGGTCGCAGTCTCAGCCCCTTTCAAGTTATTTTATCTCTAACAGGTCAAATGGCAAGATACAAAAAACAAACTAAGTTTCATAGAAACAAATTCAAACAAAAACTGCTATCACCTACTATTATTAAAATAATGACCGTATTAATCGTATGAGAAACTTGATAAACCATCTGTTTCCGATCATCACTTAATGCAACAATTTAATCTGCCTCTACCTAAAGAGCAAAAGATAAAATTATCATACCTGGGAGTATATTTCCGCTCCTATCTACAGAGCTGTGATCACGGTGATTGTTGGCAAACAATCTAGTGTGATGACGTTTTTGAACCACAACAAATGTCACTGGAGGTTGATAATTTGGCTCCAATGATGCACAAGCCTTACACAAGTTAAAAGCAATGATCAAAGATATGACTACTAAGATCCAAAAGTTGACAGAAAACCACATATTACCCAGTTACCTTTCGGATTGCATCAAGCTCATAAAGTAAGACCTGATAGAACTGGCCTTCACTAACACCATCCCTTCAAATTAAATGTACATTATCAGATCAGTAAAAATATCTGTGACCGTATAAGAACCTATAAACAATTAGAGGATAGCATGAAATACCTGTAGAAGATGATACGCTGTGGTTTTTGCCCCGTTGCTCTACGGAATGATATCAGAAGTTCCCTAAAAAGTAAATTTCATTCAAAGACAATTAGAATCATATTAAACATGAAATCAAAATAGAAGAAACACATGCCAAAAACAAATTGACAATTTTACTATAGGCTTCAAATTCAACCAGTTAGATGAAAATGGGCAGACTCTGGTTAAGCTTCTCATATTTAACAGATCAGATGAGTAAAGTGGAAAAAATAGCCTAAAAATAAACAGGTCAACCGGCCAACAAATTTGAAAGTCACCTGAAGTATGTTCTAGAGCATAAAGCCTCCTAATTCATTTCGTTTTAGAGCAACTTCGTCATTGTAGTTAAAAACATTCCCTTTTCCTACATATTATATAGCTCTGAGCCATAGATGTTCCAAGTCAACCCAAACCCGCCCATCTTGACCTGTACAAATACCTGATTTAAACTACAACCCAACCCACCCATTTTGCACAGAAAGGTAAGTGTTTGTCCAATAGAGAGTAAGAATAGGATACTTGATCATGCCACCAGAAACTTTGCCTCTATTGGGATCTTGCCATTCCTTAAATAGATCCTGAATGAGTTCTTGGCGATGTGCTTGTGCACAAACTAATCCTGCATATTTGGTAATCTCGGGCCAATCTTGAGAAGCCACAACCTACATTTCATTCAGATAAGCCGTCATCAAAGAGATAACCCAGTGTGACTTTAGAGAAGGCTACATCATTGAAGATGCTGAGAGCATAGTTAGTATGTATCATACAGCGGCGATTGAGGGACTTGAATCTTCTCCAGGGTGTGGGTGAGTGACATCAGCACCAAATATGATTGTTGGAACATCGCTAACATTAGGAATACGCCTTGACAATGCATCAGCAAGAACCGTATTCCTTCCTCCAACCTTAACATTTATCTTCAAGGCGACATTGGCCAGGTACTGCTTACTCATCCTAAAGACATGTTTTGTCAGGCAGCACTGAGAAACAATCCCAAGATCAGTCTCACAGATCCTTTTCAGATCACCTACACAAGAAGAAACAATAAGCCAATATAATTCCATCTATTAACAACAAAATTACACAACCATACCAGTTTAAGTTGACAACTTTAACCCATACACTTGAGGATCATAACTCAAGTCAAATTCTACCTTTAATGGGTCAACCAAGAAAAAAGAAGCACAGGAAAACAAATCAAATGAATTAAACGGGTCGGAAATCAGCAACGCTATAACTTCAAATGAATAAAGCGTCCATTGTTTTTTTTTGACAAAAAAAAAAAACTGTAATTACTATCAAAATTTTCAATTGTAATTTTTTTGTCGCACTAACTATTATATAACCATAGGAGAAGTTCCTTTGGTCAACCCAACCACCCAACCCACTCATTTTGTTATCTCTAAATCCAACTTATATTAGTAAGTACGGTACAATCGGCAGAGTTAAAACTTGATACCATAAAGTGAGCCATTATTGTCTGGCAGAATGACAACCAGCAAATCCAGTTCCTTTTTGTAGGGCTGAAGTTTAGTCATGGCATCATGGAAACGAGCTTTCAGGACTCTCTCAACTTGATCAGGCCGACCGCTAAGTGCAGGAAGCACCGGCTCGGGATTGAATGCCTGAATAAGCAAACAGAATTGAGAAAATAGATGAGTCAAACAGTCAGACAGATAATCATTTGGAGTTACTTATATATATCAAAGAGTCCTTTTAACAATACCATGCCAGAGGTATTGCACATTACTGCAAGCTCTGAGCAAAAAGCACGGGCGATGTTATCTTGCACATTGCGTGCAAAATTTATGCAGATCCAGCTGGCGACTGTCCCACCATTAACCATTTTCTGTCACAAATTTCAACGTAAACATTATAAGATCCTCACAATGACAGAAGGTACAAAAATTACTATGTGCAAATGAAGCATTAAAATGGGGAGCTACCTTATTCATCATGTTCCACTGACCTACTTGAGGCAGACAGTCCCTTTCACGGCCAGTATCATGATATTTAAGCTATCAAAAGATAATAAACACTTAGAAATGGTGCTTAAATGATCAAATAGTAAGAAAATGCTCAGAGACTTACCCGGGGAGGAGGCAATATTCGAGCTTCAACAGAGGCTAGCTTAGTGCTAATTTTTATACCAAATTCCTTGGCATAGGGATCTTGACCATAAGCATTGTGACTAACAGTCTGCAAATTTAACCCACATGTAAGTAGACAGCAGCCAAATGAGTACATATCTCACTGGAAGTAGAATAGTGAACACACTTATAGGTGCACGGGAGTTTTTCGAATTAGCTTTAAGTAATTGGACAATTACGTTCAGGTTATGACAGAACATACTTACTCTGCTCAAAAGGGACAAACCCAGCATGACGAAAAAAAATGTAAAGCCATTACTACAGAAAATATTTACAATTAATGTCTCATTTATTTTTAATAGAAAAATATTAATATAGCAACAATCTTAAATCTCAAGGATGCAAGTTGGGCAGGTTGGTTAACAAATGTAAATGTGTCATTTTATTTGATGACCTAATAAAACACATTTTCCAACATTTTGAACTGTTCACTAAACAATATAAGAAAATAAGAAAGCAGAATTATAACAAAATAAACTGATGGATAATAGACTTTTGGTACTTTTAAGCCCGCTCAACCAATATGAGTATTTCATTGTGCCCCTATTAGTTAAATATTTTCCAACCTATTTGAATTGTAACATAGCACAGATCAACCCTTTGTAAAGTCAACACAGAATAAGGAAAAATTAAAACATAGATATTTGAAGAAAAAGGAAAATCTATATGGGAAAAAAAAAACCTTCAGAATATCCCCCTCTCTTTCCTGAGGGCGCTGGCATGTGACCTTAAGAAGAGCAGTAATCTGTCGCTCATTTAGTCTCTTTGAATACCTCTGACCCTCTACGATCTTGCAAACCTGAAATGTGATGATATTAGAGAGTTGCATTTCATTCCAAACTATCACATTAAGAAAATCTAACAGATGACCAAACCTCCATTGGCAGATAATTAGGCCTCTGAGTATTCCCAACTTGCAAGCACGGCCATTGCACATGTTGAATAGAGAAACCATAAGTCTCTCGAAAGTATTCAACCACAGATTTCATTGTACCTCGGTCATCAACTGGGAAACTGATATGTAACAAAAGGAAAAAAGGCGTGTCACGATGTAAACAAAACTGTCATCACACTAAAATATAAGTGCAAAATAGAACTTTGTTCTCACTTTAATTCTCGTGTTGCCTGAGATGTTAAACCAGATATACGATACTTCCTACGCATATTTCCACGGTGAGTAACTTCAACCTTGACACCTCTTAATGCCTTCTTGATCTAGTGGGTGCAACAACGAAAGATCACATCAATTAATCAATTAATCTCTTTAAAAGAAGTCTTTTAACAAAAATAATCAAATTGCAGGCAACATGCACCTAGATACTACAATAAATGCTACCGAGAGCTAACCTTCACACGGTCAGAATCGGACAATGGTCTTGCTGAAACATCCCTATTCAGAAGCTGAGTGACAAAGTCGATGACAGGCAACGGCTCAATGAACGCAGTGGAAGACATATCTGCAACTCGACATATCATACAGTTATAAAAATTTGAGTCGGTGTCGCCAAACAAAATAGTCAACTTCCACC
Source organism: Pseudognaphalium luteoalbum (assembly GCA_963422505.1). Lineage (NCBI taxonomy): Eukaryota > Viridiplantae > Streptophyta > Magnoliopsida > Asterales > Asteraceae > Pseudognaphalium > Pseudognaphalium luteoalbum. The sequence continues at coordinate 4,751,921 of OY730192.1, forward strand.
ATGCCGAAATAGCAGAACCTCGAATGATCTACATAGAGAAGTAACAAACTAACCGATATTGAGAGACAGCCCCATCTGTGTAGGTCGTATGCTCTGATAGAACCCACGCCAACTTTCCAACCCTTCACCCAATGGTTGTCTACGACCCAAATCAGGAGAATAGAATGACCGTCCCACTGGAGAGTATCTACATAAGAATTGGATAAACGAGTAATCATTATAAATGCCAAAAGATATGAACCAATATATATACCAAAGTATCAACCTATTTTCATAACAGTAGAAACATACCGATTTGTAGGCAACTCCCTTAAAACAATGTCCAGAACCTGAAGCGCTTCTTGTGGAGCATCTGCTTGCCTTCCTGCTAAAAACATTCCCAAGTGATGCAAATCCGCACGTGAAGCCAATTTAATCACAACTTTAAAGTCCCTCTCCCTCCTGCATTTAACATTAAACACAAGAATCTTCAATAACATGTCCAAGCTCATACTATAATTGATTACTAAAATAATTATTACAACCAAAATGCAGAGACCTAGTGCTGCCTGAACCATCATCTTCATCTAGAAGTGTGATTTTAAACTCTTTTTGCACAAAGGGAAGAGGACCAGCTGTATACAGACTCTTCCTTCCATCATACGCAGGAAGCCTCTTCCCAAGATGAGAGTCCCTGTACATGGTCACCAATTGTGCCATTACAGCACGATTCACACCACGTGACGTCACCTCTGGATTGATTGTCACCTATATCAACAAGGAAAAGATAAATGGTTCATGTCACAAAATACTAATTTAAGTACAATACAAAAGGTAAAAAAAAGGTTGTAGCAACAAGCAAAACTAAAAAAGCTCACATCATACTGATGTAAATCCTTATCAGGTAGTTCAGCAAAAAAGTGGTTTGCTTTCACAATGCACCTGGTCCCAGTGCTACCCTTTCCTGGGCGCAAAGGAAACCTCAACGACTTGCTGGATGCAGGTGCAGCCTGAATGGGCTCTTCTTGCTGCACAGACAGCTGCTGAAATTGAGCTGCTGACTCATCCACCGTCTGCTCAGCGGTAGACGACTCTGCATGAAGCACAGGCTGCAATGTGGCCACAGGCTGCTGAGGAGTTTGCGTTGCTTGGTACAGCTCGGGAACTGATGGCCTAGAAGGTCCACCAGCATACGAAGGTCCACCACCACGACGCTGTGGTGGTGCTGTTCCTCTTGGAGGCCTCGGTTGTTGACCTTGCTGAGGTTGGTCAGGTGGTCCACCGTAATACTGCTGAGGCCCACCACCACGTTGGGGCCCTCCACCACTACCACCATGACCACCCCTCTGAACCCAGCCTCTTCCTCCTTGAGGCTGTCCTCCACCTTGTCCACCTTGATAACCGCCCTGCGGTCCTCTTCCTTGATACCCACCCTGACCTCTTCCCTGATAACCACCACCCTGTTGCTGCTGTTGCTGTTGCTGTTGCTGTTGTGGTCTTTGAGCTACACCACCACCCTGTCCAGAACCTACCTCCTGTGGCTCAGAGCTTTCACTTCCACTTGCACCATCGGTCCTTCTCTTCCTTACCATCTTGACAACTAGAACAAACCAAAACAATTAATAAGTTTAACCACCATATAAACAAGGTGGATTCAGTATGCATTACAAATTATTAAATACTAATGGCATGATAAAGTAAAACTATAAATTAATACAATAAAAAATTATTAGCAAACTCATAATTAGTCTAATATATACACATAAATACGTGAAATAAATAAACCAGAGAGCACATATAAAAAGTAAACTCAGCATACAATATAATCATATATATATACACCATACATGTATATACCAAAATAATAACTAATAATAATACCGAAACAAAAGAGAATACATATAGAACTTACACATATACTTGTCAAAATTATCAAAAGCGATAATATATACATAATATTATACTGTATACAAACATAAAAATCTTTAAAAAAAACAATATTAAATGAGCTCAGAAAATAAAAAGTACGGTTCCAGATAGATATTTACAGAAAAAATAAAAAAAATAAAGTATAAGGCAAAATACACATTACATGACTAACCATCCATATTCTTCTGCATGTTTTAGATGTTCAAAAATTATCTATAAACAGAATACATTATGTCATAACCTTCACTTTATCACACTCGTAAGCAAAAAAAATCATAAAATAATAATAAATAAATAATAAAAGAACTGAAAGTAGATGAAACAACTACATATAAACGAAGTTGCTATATCGCATGACATAACAAAAAATCAACAGATTATAGTATATCAAATTACAGATTAACATAACAAAAAGTAACAAAGGTGAACAGAAAACAAACCCTAGGAAATCGATAGAAAGATCGGAGAAGAGAGGCGGAAGCAGTGCAGCAGATCTAAGTATATATGATCAGCAAAAATAAAAGAGAAGTTGAAAACCCTAAAATATAGAGAGAGTGAGAGAGAGAAAAGGAGATAAATATGATAGATACAAATACTTGTATTTATTTATCTATTTTTATTAATTTATTATGGAGAGAAATTTTATTTTATTTATAGTATAAAATAAAGTTGCTGCGGGTAGGTCTAAGGAAAATGACAATTTAGTCCCTAGGTCTTCTCTTCAAACCGAGTCAAGTGAGTCAACTCGATGTCTCAATGTGCCTTGTATTTGACTCCGGTTGATACTAACGTCTCTGATGAAAATTATATAGATACTCATATTTGGTACGTGTACATAAAATCTTTTGTATTTATAGAAGAAGATTATTTGTATTTTAAAAATTATTAAAAGTATTTATATATCTAAATAGGATAATTAGTGTTTACCTTGATATTAAAAATGTATGTCTATAAATATTATAATGATAATAACTATCTATATTTATATTTAATATATATTATATATCTTGTAGTTCTTAAAGTGTATTCGATATATCTTTTTTCATATGCTAACTAAATAGGTGATGTGAAAACGATGTAACTCTATCTCTTATGTGCATAAGTTTGAAAAGATTATGAATGAAAACATCGTCCAGCTCAACAACTAACTTTCTCGTACTTATTATAGGGTTTTGATAAAAAGAGTCCTTAGGACTTATTTTTCAAAAAACAAAATTAAAATTTAAGACATTTAAATATATATTCAACCATGTTCCTCAACCAAGACACTTATTTCTCCTATTTTACAATTTTTAAAAAAATACATGATAGCCCTTATTCAAAGACTTAAGGGCTCTTTTTATCAAAACCTATTATTATATCATCTTTTATTACATGTACATGACTACATGAAACATAATAAAATGTATGATTTGTAATAGGAATGACCAAAAATAGTGATATATCATTAATGAGTTTGTATATTATAGATATTATATTATATTTTTGTATTATATGATTCATCATCAACAATTGAAAAGGGAGCCAATGAAGACAACAAAATATAATTATTATTATCAAGTGTGTCCACCAATCAAAACCAATGAAAGTGGTTGCCATTAAAAGATGTATTGGCTCAACTTGAACAATAATTTCTCTTTTTCATGGTTATATTTGACTAGTTTTGATATGGTTCACTTTATTGTTGTTATATATACCAAAAAAAATATACATCAAGCAAAATGCCCAAAATAATTGTCATAACCGAACTATATGTATAAATATTTCACCGTTTTGTGTAAAGCGACAAATAATTTACCAACAATGGAAATGGGACGATATAAAAGTATCATTCACAACTGATTCTAGATTACCAAAGTATAAAATATATTCCAATCATTTTCAGCTCAAGTGTATGATATATTATTTGGCACAGCTGGTCTTACACAAAGATCTCAACATTGTACAAGTTTCATATTTAACACTTGTTGTATATATAGTATACATACATTGCTATTATGAACGATTGAAACGCTTCTGAACAAACTCACCGACAAAACGAATCATAAAAAATGGAGTTGTTGAAAGTGACAACTAAGTGATATGATCCATGTTTTGGCTTCTTACTTAGTCTTTGTTGTTGCCAGTGTGCCCCTTGTTGACATTTTCATGGTTCCATGAGGAATCAACTTCAGGGAGTTGATATTCATCCGGCTTCAAAGCCAAAGCAAAGTCGGGCAATGTTGGCGCTGTTTCCATAATTCTACACATGTTTTCAATAAAGATTAGTTAAAAGTTCCGACCAAAAAAATAAGAAATAAATAGTTTGAAAAAGAAATATTATTAATTATAATGCTTGTTCTATAGACGTGGTAGATTCAACACATTTACTTAAGAATGGGCTAACATAGATTACGTTTTATACATCTTTAGAGGGTCAAATGGCTAAGAAGGGAAGAAACAGCTAGATATGAATCAGGTCAAGGGGATCTTGGGTTGAAAGTTGTCCAATGCCCACAACTTTATAGATTGCTTTATTCAAAGAACCAGATTATTATTACAAGTATACAAAAAACCTTTTGTAACCATTCTAGCACAATAATCATACAAGTATCAAGTGTTTTGGGTCAGCACAACCATACCAAAAAAATTACCATCATGACAAACCGTTTTAAAAAGACTCCACATTACTGTTACAAGGTTAAAAAAGTTTACCTTATGACACTTGGTTGTACCACATACCAATGCTCACAAACATACAAGTATACAGCTACACATGTGGATTAAGAGGTCAATAGACTTTATGTGATTAAAATTGTGTTGATCGAGTAGAAAAATGGGTTAGAGATAAACACCATATATACATTGCATATTTTCTGATGGTTATTTTCCCCATGTGCATACACATGCAGATTCATATAAATATATAATGTATGTGTGTACTTACGTATGTGCATGTGCGTGTATGTATGCAGGTACTTAGGTAAATGCATATGTGTGTATGTATGTGGGTACATAATATTACATATGAAGAAATAACATAAAAAGATCAATAAAGTCAACCAATCAAGACTTACTTCTCATAAGTGTATAAATCCCGGTTGATCCGCACCTTGCTAGAAGTATCTTTTGGAATTTTTTCAGAGAGATACTTCATGGTTCCCCAAAGAGGTGGAGTTCTGAATCAAAAAGTAGAATCAAGATTGGAAATATTATTGAACTCATTTATTTGAGTACTAAATACCAGATATCTTTATTTATGGACAATATTACCATTGCAAAAACGACAACATCATGCAATTCTACTCTTCTATAAAATATACATAAACTGATATCGACAAATGTTAGATACTAACATTTTCAATCTTTTACTTACGAATGTGTCGGTCTGAGTGTTTTATCTCAAACAATCAAATGGTAAAATTAAAATTAGTATAAAACGGTGAAATGGGTCAAACAATCAATAGTCGCCCAAAGTGTATCTTTGATGCATCAACATCCTAGATGTTTTATGTGATAATTTAGACTGATATCGTAATAACATCTTTTTTGTAAGCATACTTAGCTTGCCAATAATCATTAACATTTCTAGACAAGTAGTGTTTTTGGGTCAACCCCAGTACCCCACTTGACCCAAACCAAAAGATTGTCTATCTTGACCCGTTAGCCAACCCAAATGCAACATTTTGCCACCTCTACCAAGTACCAAATGCTATGAATACCATGTCAACAAACATACAACAAGTACACTGTGTTCGGATAAAATGGACAGAGTATAAATCTAATGATAATAAAAGAATTAGCAACATGACTACCTATTATTAAACTTGAAGATTAACAATTCTTGCTTCCTAAACTTAAAGAATAAATGAAACAACTCCATATTTCTCAATTCCTATTATAGCATTTACTGCTGTGCACAAGCCCAATAAATGCAACTGATAAAATGGCAATTCAATTTCTATAATTTTACAACACATTTGATTTTCATTTTACACTTATTAAAGACATAGCGTTAAAATAGTAATTTTCTATTTATCTCTTTTTTTCTCTCTCTTTTCTTTTGGAAAGGAAAACCTACAAACTAACCCACATATTATGTACATCACACAGATCAATTAGGCTTGAACCCACAACCTATTGGCTGATAGGCTCCTCATATATCAGTAGGCCAAAGACCCTCTGGTGTTAATAGTAACTTCCTGTTATTCAAACTGTGCATTCAGCACACAAAACATAGACTGAAGGCAATATATATATATATATATATATAACACCAAACTAGCCAAACAGCACATAATATGCACTTCTATTTTGGCATATTTGAGTAGGAAACTAGCCAAACAGCACATAATATGCACTTCTATCAAATGCATAATATGCACATAATATGCATTTGATATCTTCATCCTAAGGATCCATCCACAGATTACAAAATCTTACCTTGAGATAGGAACTGCTGCATTGAAAGCTTCACATGCCTTTTTGCTTTCTTTGAGATACTCATCTGCTGCTTGCAAAGCAGATACAGCCATTCCATGTGATTTTTCTGTGTTACCTTCGTCAAGAATTAATCCATGATAATAATACGCACCTGCCTACACAATGTATAAACAAATTAATCATCAAGTGAGTTACAGGAAATACAAATATTCGTCAAAGAAAGTTATGCTTTACAGAAACACATTAGAGAGCAAATGGGATATATCTTTTCTCTATGTAACCAACATAATGATAATCAGCTGATTATAGAGATGGCAATATCAGCAGGTCGGGTGATAGGCCTATAAGAGTTAGCTTGGGTGGGGTCATATACGGATTCAATCTTGTAAGAAACTATATTATTTCAACAACAATCTAATATCTTAATTAAAGAGTTATAGGATGCTTTATGCATTAAATATCCACTACGAACGACTTTAAATGCATCTGTTTCCTTTATAGGCAATTTATTGGTACCTGTTTGGCTTGTTTGAGATAAAAAATAACCTAATTTACCAAACTCAATTAAATTAACTTTTTCTTATATAGACTCTTAACATTATATAGAAACTACGATGCAGCCTTTTCTAAGTTTAAGATGTATGTAAGAATATAGGTAGTATTGAAAGATACCTTGGCTTCGATATATTTCCACTTGACATAAAAGCGGTGTTTCTCACCCCAACCATTTGCTAGTGGAAGGTTTGTAATATTATCTTGGGCCTGCATAAAAAAACAGCAATAATTAAAACTTATCAATCATGTATGCACCTTCCACGTATAAATCTAATAAGACTATAGAAGTTTTTAGACTCCAAGTATAGTGTTCAGCCCGATGGGCTCGTAGGGCTTAGTTTAGAGCATTTCACTTGTCTATATAATAACCTTATGTATTTACTGTAATGAGTGTAATCTAATGTATTAAGGCACTATCTATTAAATTACTCGGTCGGTTCTCTTATTACCATTACAGAAGTCAACAGCCTGTATGAGCTATGGATGAAGAATATTATCGTCAAGATTTTAATGATACAGTACTCTGCATTAATGGCTAACAGTATTTTAATTAATGAACTTCAAATTGCTTTTCTCTTGTTTTTTCCCCTAAATTTATGCAGTTCTGACTGTCATAGTTTATATATGGGGATGCAAAAGATGGCCCAGTATAATACAAGCAAGGATTTGTCTAATGTGAGCGCGTGCGCATTTCATATTGGTATTGAGATTATCCTCATCCATATAATGGACATTAATGGCAATGATAACTTTTAACGATTGCTTTTTAGCAATAAAAAGTGTTAAAGAGATCGTTCTTCAAATTTCTTTGTCACACTACAGGTAATGCACCACAAGTACTTGTAACATCAAATACACTCTGCATTAATTACTGAGAGTAAGATATAGTGAATATCAACCTGCTGCCAATACTTGACCATCTCACAGGCAAGCCTGCGTTTCACTGCCAGTGTGGCTTTGGTACTATCAATTGCAAGCCCAAGTTGTATGTCCACACCCTGATTTCCAAGAAGAACCAAATACTCAAAATTTTATTTCTCATAAACTCATGTTCTAGCAAGTATATCTTATATATAATTTAGGACATACATGTAGGTAAATACACTTACAATGTTGCTAATATCATTGCTCACCAAGTAAAAGTAACATATAAATTAAAGCTTACAGTACATTCAGATAAAAAAATGTGATAGTCAGAATAAGAAGGGCCTTCAACTCAGTTGCGTAGAAAAATGGGCAATTTGGGATATATTACGTTGATAACATATCAAATGGATAAATTTAGAACATTTATCATTGCGAATGGGTCAAATGGTTGAAAGTCTAGGGATGCGAACTCAAAGTGTTTACAACCAATGGATCAGTAGTTTCAAAATAGTTTTTGCAATCATTTTATTCATGATGAAATATTACACTACATAACATGAGTCAGCCGGTAATGACATTTAATGCATGGCAAAAAAAAAATTGTCGGACACCAAACTCGACCATGTTCAACCTATACTTAAAGTTACTTGACCCTGAAACCTTTGACCCATTAGTCAACCCACCCATTTTGGCACCTCTATGGTAGAGTAAACTACTATGCATATGAGTTATTAACAAAGAAAGCTACGCAGATACGAATTTTCGTCATACAACAGACAAGAAGTCTAGCGCCACAACAATACCTGCCCTAAAGCTTGAAGGCAGAGGGCTCTCAAAACGCCTTCAGCAAGGTCCACTGGCAGGTCTCTCCTAAAATAAAGCCAAAATATTGTATAAATAAACCCTTAAAATACACAGGCATGACTAGATTTTAAAATTGTTTTAAACCTCAGTTCCGGTGGCAGCTGTGGAAGTATGTGCCTTACTGCACAATCAAGGTATCCGGCTGCCTTCAACAAAATATCAATTGCAGATCTCCTGCTTTCTGTGATATCCAACAACATACCATATTACATGTAACACAAAAGGCGGAACTGATAATCCAATATGTATAAGAAATGGATTTTGATAACAAGTGCCCTAAGGGCGCTAGTTAAGACCACTATAAATAATTTGTTTGCATTTAGTGAAGATCTAACATTCCATGTTTATATGTAAATACAAAGTCACTTTCCATATATACTTCATAGATTAGTGATTGATATAGTAACAATGTCGTATTTTTAATGTTGAAACTATGTTTAGCAACCTTAACCAATGCCCTAAGGGCAATGGTTATCAAAGCCCATAAGAAATTGCTTTATAACATTCTCCTACTCAAAAGTAGCCTTGTAATTAAACTAATTAATTTTTTTTTTCAATCAATGAAAACATCTTCACACAGAGTTATCCTAGAGGGCTAGAAGTAGCAAAACGAGTGGACGGGATGAGTCAAAGAGGGTCGTGTAAAAAACAGGTAATTTCTTGGTATAGAGTTGGGTTGATCCGAAACTCTTTATGTGCAAATTTCGAACTTATTAGTAGTTATGAATATACTAAAACACTTGGACCTACTAATGACAGTGTAATAGATAAGATGAATAACTTCGTGATAACAAATACAAAATTCTAGGAAAAAGTAAAAGATATATGTTCTACACAAAATAAGACTCACCAAAGCTCCTAATATTATTATTCTTGACTTGATGCGAATACAAGTTTTCGTAATGCTTCCTAGATAAGGAACTAGTTACAAGAAGGCATCTATCCAATTATCTAGATATTTAGATTCCAAAGAATGGATTTCACCAAATATCGAATAAGTAAAAAAAAATTATTGATCTATGTTGTTCGTGTCTATTAAGATCATGAATAGCCTTTAAATTAAACATGACACCATCCCATATTCCCATCCTAAGATGGCAAATCATATAACATACAAAAACATATCATTTTCCTTCACCAAGTCTGAAGCAATAAGCCGAATATTAATAGTAATTAAATTTCATCGTCTTGAAACATGCCCCTTCTCAAGATCCCTAAAGTATTTTAGTGGCATCTAGAATCTAGACTCTTAAGTCAATATTAAGTAGTTCACCAAAACATAGACTATAAACATGATTTTATCATTTCATATGACACCACCCACCTTCTGTTACTTTAGGCAAATAACCATCCGTGGACGTCCTTGGGAGAAGCAACAAGTTTGCTTGTGACAGGGATAAAGTTGCCATCAAGTGCAAAACTGATAGTACTTCATACCAAGCACTATGCATCGCCATTTCCTGAAGAATATGATGATAGGCAATAAATAAGTATTGAACTCCATTAACAGTAATAAGCCAAAAGAAGAGATAGAACTTCCAGTGTGTTTGAATTTGCGTTTCAGAAGTAATTGTCTGATTATTGTAACTTAAAGACACAATGATTAGTTTATTTATGTTTATAAGAACAATTTCTGTTTCTAATAATCTGATTACTTAGAAGGCGCATAATCATTATATTTTTAGCAGCTACAAAAATTACTAAGGGTACTTTCTACTTTACTTCGCTTTTAATCTAATCTGAGAGACTTATTATATCATCTAACAAAAGTATCCTTTTTGGTCATTGTATCTTTTGATTCCGTGAATAACCAAAACTTTCCAATCAATTAAGCATATGATCATCTTAGTATTGCAATTACAATTTCAAACAGCATAAACACATCCAAATACTCTGTGTGTTGCTGTCTCACCTCCAAATCATCCTCTTGGTTTATCCACGTAAATTGTACTTTATGTTGTAAGGGGCTTCCTGCAAATTGATCAACAAAATATATGTTATCATATGCATAGGTAACATAAACTAATAAGCTAGCTTAGATCATGATTTACCATCTTTAACCAGTCCTAAAAGAACAGGCAAATAATCCTCAAGGGCTTGCAGAAGATCACCTAAAGTTGAGCCTCCTGAAAATGAAAAACTAACCATAAATATAATATTACGTACTATTTTATATAGAGGTAGCAACTTTGAGCCATTTACTTATGAATGGGCTGACTTGGGTCGTGCTCTATCTCAAACAGGTCAAATATAATATAATTAGCTAAAAGGGAGAATGGCCAAATGGGCCGACTGGTTTAAAGCCACCCAAAGTCTATTTTTTTAATGCATACTACCTTCTAAATCATTTTATCCATAACTTTCTTAGAATTTAATAAATGAACAAAAAGTACTTGCCAGTCATCCATTCTGACCCGCCCATACTTTAAGTTGCCAGTCTTAACTCAACCGGTTTTGGCCCATTTCCCAACCCGTCTGAACCACCCATCTTGCCACCTAGAAAATTATAATTACATCTGAAAAGAAATCAAATACTAACCATGTTGGGTAGCACTTCTTCTACGTGTTCTTGTGATAGATGGAGCTTCTTGTCCTGCCATAACAACTATACGTGTCCTAAGAGCAGAAAGTCGTTCCACTAAACTTTTGCACAAATGATCACCGAGACACTCATTGAAATCCGCAGGTTTTGGAATACGTAAACCAGGAACAAAAACCGCAACTTCACCAATGTTTCCGGGCCTCCTTCTTTTGCCACCTGTATCCTTTGGGGTTGATACAAAGCATCCCATATTATGGTTAACCTTTTATATCTCTGTCACCCTGAGGTTAATATGGATGGAGATCTTCACCAGGATATCGATAATCTATAAAATAAAAAGAAAGAAGAAAAATAAAGAAAGAAGAAAAAAGGTTGCTAAAATTAGAAACTTATTATTTACTACTGAACAAGTCACAGATTGCAGCATGCCTCATAAATCTTCAACTAAAAAAACCAGTAGACTACTCACGAGCACAACGTAAAAAACTACATTATATTATTGAAGCAAATACCCTTCAATTGTATATAGCATACAAATATATATGAGATATAAGAATTTACAGCAGCAATAAGCAAAAAGTTCAATAAAGTAAAGACCAATATCACATGAAAGGCGTGATAAAGTGACAAGTGCTTTCCAGTTTCTGGTTCACCAGTATAATGACATAACCAATTGTGAAATTCAAATAAAGCATATGTACATATATATATAAAAAAGTTTCATCACAAAGTTGTATGTCATACAAAATATGAAGATCCCATAAAAAGCATATATTTTCATACATAAAAACACCAACCTCAAGTTACAAAACACTCAATATATGCCTGCTTCATAAAGCTTCTTTTTGTTTTCCCTTTTTTTATTCTTGACCACACAATTCTTTTAAGCAATACAAAACTTGAATAAGATAACTAAAAACACTAACTTCATAACTTCAACCTGAAATAAGTAATCACCAAGCAACAACAACATCATAGCAAAAAAGGTAAATAATTTGTAATAAAGAAAAACTCTATATATAATCTCCTATAACAGCAACTAATTAAACCAATTAGCCTAATTTTCACCAACCCCAACAATAAAATACAATAAAAACATACCTTTGTAAAACTGAAGGAGTTGAATTATGAATCTAGCTATCCATTAGCGCAAACATAAATACAGAATTCATCAAAATTCAAAATTGGAAAAAATGCAGGTGAAATTGTACGGATGTTGTGGTGTGTAATTGATGGAAAACAGAACAGTTGGATGATCGGCCTTCCGGCCTCAATTTATCGATCTGAAAAAAAGGTGAGCAGATGGCTATATATATGTGTACGTATATGTATGTGTATATATATAGAGAGAGAGAGTGAGATAATTATAATTTAATTAATTAGGATTAGATTGGGGAAGAAAGGGAGCAAGCAGCAGGGGAGGATGATACGGAGTATATATGATATAGATAGATAGATATAGATACAGATATGTATATACTACAATATATAGATAGGCATAAATAAAAACTAATGATTAAAATATTGATTAGGGTGAGTAAAGAAGACTTTGTTATGTTTTGCTGTTTTGTTTACCTTAATTAATTAAATGGTAATCTTACTTCAGGTAATAAAGTAGTAATTTCACATAAATCAAGGAGCATGTTTAATAAAAAAGAAAATTGCACTTGGATTATTTTTTTATGTATTAATTTGAGTTACTTTCTTATGTTTCTTCAATTATATTGAAAGCGAAGCGATGCATCATAAATTAAAATCAAATTCAATTAATTAATTAAGGTATACAAGTTTAAATCTATATGTCTAGTAATATAAATACTCCATATGCGAGTGGTTTGCTTTGATTATCCATCTAGCCAATTTTGTTTGTATTTTCATAAGCTTTTTGTGCAATATATATATATATATATATATATATAGTATTATGTTTTTTTTATGAATTATCTAAAACAAACCTATATGTTTTACCCTTTACAAAATTATGTTTTACATACGGATCCTAGTTATTATTTTCAAATATGATCTAATCGCTACTCTTATTGAATAAATTCATTATTGCACACAATTATGAAATATAATAAATTATCAGATGGACCTAAAAGTATACTTACTTTTTTCATTGGTTGATTATTTTTTCTCTCTCAATCTCATTTAATCAATTTTTTATATTTACAAATCACATTTGTATGTTTATATTTGCGTCTACAAGTTTAGGTCAGTTTAGGTCTACTAACAATTTTCTTTACTAATTACAGGTGGGGCAGTAGAGTAACCTTTAAACTACTAAGGGGTTAAAATACTAACTTTGACAAAAATGGAGGTCCAATATGGTCAGTTTATAAATATTGAAGAAATAAATGGTAATTTAGTGAATAACTAAGGTTGTCGTATGGTAGTTCCATAAGTGGTCCAGTAGTATAGAGTATAGATGGATCAAATTTATATGGATCAACTCAATCCTCCGGCTATGGTTATGCATGTCTTAACAACTCATTCATCAAACAAAACCATGTAGGAATGTTTGTAAATATAACTAATTTGTTTACTATGATTATGATTATGAAAAGAATAAAATTGTAGATTTTGGTATTGATATTAATATTTTGATAGAACAAGAGGTTGCTATTGCAACGATGCTTTTTATTTGTTGGATACATATAAAATGGGTCATCATGACGGTAGCCTAGCGGTGAGCATAAAAGCAAATGTCATGTCTTCATGTCTCTATAATTTTGAGTTACGCGGTTTACCTTCCTCATGTTGATCGTGTGACCGGTCGATAGGAGACCGTCAGAGGGTCGGTTTACCCTAGTGTAAGATGGTTACTTTAATATGTTTGAAGTCCTAATGGTTATTTCAGGTTACACATTGTGAGTTTATCTAAGTGATCAAGTCGATCATTTGTCCAAAGTCTATTCTTATCAAGGTTTTTGTTGTCGTATGTTACAAGTTTGTAACATAAGTTTCGATTGGTTAATTGATTCACTAGAGTTTTGCTTTGAACTTTTGAAGATAGCTTGAAATGTAAATATGTTTGATTGTTGAGATAAGCTCAAGCACTTGAGCTCTTATTATCCCGTGAACCCCAAGTTTGTATGATAGTTTAATGTTCAAAGTCACATTTTTGTTTCTTTTAATTTTTATATAATCAACATATAGTTGATGGCTATTTTTAGGTTTGGTTTGATTTACTTTTAAAATTTAACAACGTATACCCTTACTAATGTTTGGGTGGTGTTTGGGGAGCTTATTTGTTGAGCTTATTGTTTATTGCTTATAAGCAAATAAGCTAAAAATTTTAAGCTTATTTTGGAACCTCTCACAAATAAGCAAATAAGCTACATAAATTGAGTTTATTCAAACACAAGTGAGGGAGCTTATTAAGCAAATAAATAAGTCCCCCAAACACCCTCTTGATATCATAATTAAAAGTAAATGTTGAAACTATTGATTGAATTCATCTTGTTCAAAGACCGACTCTCGGGCAAAACCTCAATTTGATAAAAGCCCCAACTATTACCGGTTTAAGCCCACGTCAACAAAACCTAGCAGACAACAATTTGCAATTTTGAGAGAATATTTTGAAGAAAAGGGTAAAATAGCCAATAACTTATTAATCGTTATTTATAAACGGAAGTTAATGATTAAGATCATTTAATCTTATCTAAAATGTTAATTTGGATAAATATAAGTATTTAGAGGTTTTGAAAGGACATTGATGTAATGTTGAACTTTGTAAGGATATTGACAAAATTTTAAATATTTGTAAGGATATGAATGAAATTGTCCTTTGTTTTTTCTTATGTTATCATTTGGAAAAAAAAAGGAAGTTTAATTAATTAAATCAAGATATGAAATGGTAGACTACTTTGTTTATGAGATAATTTATTATCTGTTAAACTGTTCATTTTTATTTAGTTAATATACATCATAAATAATAACATCAATACACCTTATAAATTGTTTGACTATTTTATTCATAACCTTGCAAAATTCAAGATTGAAAAATACCATAATAGCCTTACTTATATTGAAAAATACTAAAGAACCCCTTAACTTGCTATGGAAATAATGTTAAAAATTATTACACTCCATTTTTAACAGTATTTTAAAATTATTAAAAAAATTCAAGCACTTTAATTAGTTCAAATTTAACATTGTCAATATCATTAAATTTTCTAATATTGAAAATAAAAATGGATCATTTATGAATCCAATTCTCAAAAATTGAATTTTGTCGATATTCCTAAAGATCACCGCCAACAACTATCAAGTATCACCGTCTCTTTAATTAATATTACTAGACTTTAAACCCGTGTATACACATGAGATCGTCGATTATTAATATGAAATTTCGTATTTAGTATCTTGTTTTTAATAATAAACTGTGTAAATTAATATTTATCGTAAGCAATAATATTACTTTATGTAAATGAATTTATATAAGTAGATATTTAAAAAAACAGTTTTTGAAATTAAGTTAGTGAAAAAATAACTATTTTAAGTCTATATTAACCTTTTCAATTAATTAATTTTAATCCTACTTAATAAATCAACACTAGAAACATTACAAATTGAGTTGGATAATGTTTTAATTAATGAATTAATTTATTTTATATGTAAGTGAGTAATTGGTTTAAAAAAACTTTTTTTTAAGTTACGGATCTTATTTTAAAATTTATTAAAGTTAAAAAAGTTAATTGACAAATTGAAACTTAATTAGAATGATAACATCGTAAAAGTGTTACTTATATATAATTTATTTCAAATTGTTAGTTATAATCATTGACCACTTCTACATGTTTTACATTTATACTCGCTGTATTCCGCGGGTAATTTTCTTATTTGATACAAATATTGTTCAATGGGTCGGTCACTTATATTAATCATGAATCCGCCAATAGAATGTATATTCAACCATATCCTGCTTACATGTTGTACTAAGTATTTCAAGAATGTTATACAAACGCATGCTACGTTAACATAATGCATTAATGCCAAATGGTATAATACTAGGATGAGTTTACCCATTCCAATTTCCAACATTATGAGTTGTCTTTCAATCTAAGCATGACGACTTGTCATTTTTGAGGAAACATTTATAATCTGCCGTACGTTTAGATTTTATAGTATTTCTTTCCAAATAAAACTAGTATTCTTATGGAGTAGTTAGTTAATCTATTGGAAAAAGATCCAAGCTATATTATATACGAGTAACAAGTTGCCTTTCTTAAAACTTGGTCAGCCGTTTATGGAACGGAGAAGAAGGAAAAAAAACATTATTGTAACATCATATCAAAAATAACTTTTTAAAGGGGTTTATTGTTTCGATATGTATTATATTTTATACTTTTTACTACGACTTCTTTATCATATTTTCGTTGTAGTTATGACAATCGTTGCTTGTCCTTCAGATTCCTCACATAATTATTTCCACAATTCCATGATACCTTATGTTTTGGGGAGTGATTCGTACACCACCTAAAATTATCCATACACCACTAATTGTGCTTTACAGTGTTGTACTGTACAACACTGCAATGCACAATTAGTGGTGTACGGATAATTTTAGTGGTGTAGGAATCACCACCATTATGTTTTTGTTGCTGCGCGTCTCTCGTCTCTGCCTCTTTGGTCTTTTCGACTTTCACATCATAAGGTTACTATCATCATATGTGTGTGTGCTTCAAATTAGATATAAATATAATTACACTTGTGATTTAGTAATGCTTTCCATGACGGGGCCATAAGTGTAATCTATCAATTAGCATTACAAGTTTAGAAAAGTTCTACAAGGACCATTTCTTTAGAACCCAGCTAGTTATGTTATAGATTTGCAAACCACTGTCAGGGAGCCAAGAAATTTGCCAACCTCACCTTTCTCTCACAATGTCTATGATTTTGTAACAAAGAACACCAATCATGTTGCTTATGCAGGACACATTAGTAACCCAACCATTGATGTTTCTATGATAAATATGTTAATAAAATTCATAATATGGTGCTTGATTTGCAAGGAATATGTTAAATTAGTGACCTAAATTATTAAATGAACACTATTTCAACATAATATTTACAATATCCATGTTGCAAAAAATGTAACAAACCGGATGAAATACAAGTACAAGACTTGAAGCAGAATTAGCAAAAATGCAAATGTAGCTCATTTCCATAAGAACAATAGCTCTTCTACCATATGAATCTCTGGATACCACGTTCATGATCCCAATGAAAAGGCCGAAATAAGAACATTGCCATTATGAAGATATTGATGGATGTATATAGGATTCCCATAAGGAGCCACACTCGATCATTAGTGACATGACTATGAAGAACTAAGAAAAAGAATGCAATCGTGTAGTATCTGAATTCTATAAGCGGAGTAGGAATTAGAACAGCAGCGGAAGCCAGGAAATAAACCAGTACCCACACTTTCTTCTGAACTTTTGCTACAACAAAATGCATGTCATGTTCAGACGAAATGAAACATATGGGTATGAAGATGCGACAAGATGGATGGGTTGCGTGAGGTGTCAAAATGGGTATATAATCTTCTAATACAGGTCAAAAGGTTGGGCTGGCCCATCAACACCATCTTGTGCACCTCCTTTACTTTATTAGCTTTATAAATATCTAAACTAAATATGGTTTTCAAAGAAGGAAAATCGTAATTAAGATTATCTTTTATTTACTCCATAAAAAAATTTGATAGTTTTATGTGAGATTTTCTACTTTTATGTGAATTTTTATAATTTATCCGATATTTTTGTAGTATAACTTGTCCAACAAAATGTAATAATTTTAACTGAAGATATTATATTTTCTGTGAATTTTTTTTATTTATGCTAAATTCATTATTTTTATGCTAAATTTCTTAATTATGATTGTAATTGTTAATTGGGATCAAACTAAAAGGAAACTCGAAAAGAAATGGGTGAAAAGTCACCCAAAGTGTACTTTCTACGCATAAAACATTGTAATTCAAAATTTTAAATAACGTAATTTTAGTAACCATATTTGACACATTAAATTTTATACATATTTAGAGTTTTGGGACAAAAAGTGTTTCGAGTGAGCTCAAACTGAGCAAACGCACATCTACAAAAAGATTAACTGGTTTGTTCAGTTACTGAACCCATTCACCAACTTTGCCACGTCTACAAAAACTATTAGGAATAGTAATTTCAGTCTTGTTAATTTGCCAATTTTACACATCAGTGTTAAAACATATCCCAAACACCAATGTTCAAGATAAATGGCTTGAAACTATCACCTTTATGAGAAAGTAGAGAAGTACTTGAAGTGGCAGACTTACATAGCATACTAAGGATAGAAGTCCATGAGTAAACATATAGTGGAACCAGCAGATATCTTGTTGACCAATGAGCATTTATAATCTTCCTCCATAGATAAAAGGGATAATGACGATTATCAGCAAGTAGATAGGGGTGAGCGATGCTGAAATGGTAGAAGAATAAAGGATAAAAAAGGCAGAGCTTATAGTAGTAAACTACCATTCGATATGCATGTTATTCAAATCGATGTTAGTTAAATGAAGTGGAATATTAAGATCGAAAATTAAGAAATGTGAACCAGGATGCTGGCATTTATAATGACATCCGGATGTGTGATTTGGAAGTGAATATGTAACATCAATTAATTAGAATACAAGGTGAGGCAGATAATTATTGGAACTTGACGTGAATTTGCAAAACTTTGATGATCACTTTCAGAAACGAATCCAAACACCTCATAAAACTAGGAGATTAAATAAAAGTGTGAGTTGAGATTTTTTAGAATACCAAG
Source organism: Pseudognaphalium luteoalbum (assembly GCA_963422505.1). Taxonomy (NCBI): domain Eukaryota; kingdom Viridiplantae; phylum Streptophyta; class Magnoliopsida; order Asterales; family Asteraceae; genus Pseudognaphalium; species Pseudognaphalium luteoalbum. The sequence continues at coordinate 4,770,885 of OY730192.1, forward strand.
TCCCATTGATGTATTTCCAATAAGCGCACATACAATCAAGAAGGTTAGAGACCAAACCTGAAGTAGTGCACTGAGACAGAGCTAACTACGGTAGCAAGAAAAGATAGTAAAAAACTAAAGGGGCGGTTCTTCCAGAATGATGTAGCCAAATTTGCAGCTTGATTTACACTAAAGTGCACAGGAGCCATAAAACAACATGTGACTAAACTGTAGTACAATAACTGAGCGAAATGTGGAGAAAGGGTGTGAGCTTCTTTAGCACCTGTAAACACAAACACAAGTTTTAACACATCGGTTTTAGTATCTGGGTTTGATTTGGATTTTGGTTCTCTGCTAGTCCAAACAGAAAAGTAAACACCCTAAGTAGAAGAACAGAGAAGAGAAGTATCATAGATTAGATAGAAAACCAAAAGTTACCAAGAACTATACTGCCATTCCAAACAACAAATGCAGCAAAAGCCATCAGCAATGCAAAGAACGGGCTAAAAGAGATAAGAAGCTCCCACTTCATATGCCATGATGCTGATAAGATGCTCCATATTTCACTAAACAAACCTTCATCGATATCATATAATAAAAAGTTCGATATCAATACCTAGTGAATTAATATAAAACTTAGATTCATGCGTAGAGGTGGCAAAATTGGTGGCCGGGAGAGGTTGGGGAACAGGGAACGGGCAATTTTTGTGTAAAGGGTTGTGTTGGGTTGAGGTGATACACTTTATGTCCAAATTGATCAAATTTTATAAGTAACTGGAGAGTCAAATATGGTTAAAAAAATTTAGGAAAATGATCTCCATGGAAGTGAATTTTTTTAGGAAAACAAAAACTATAGCCTATTAGTTCATCAATGAATATCTCACAGGATACAACTTATACTCAATATTCTTTAGATGATATGTTTGGGTCATATTCATCGATGAATGTTATAGGTAAAAAAAGGTGTTTCCCTACTTCCCTAAAAACATGTTTCCTTATAGATCCTTCCCCACATAAATACATATTATATCAGTACTAATATAACTTTGAATTATATAACTTGGAAGGTTTCATGCACGCCGAATACACTTTGGGCTGAATTCAACCCGTTCAACTTGTTTCCTTTTAAGTTACCCATTTGATTTACCCTTTAGAGATAGCACATAACCCGAATCGACCTATACATAACTAAAGGGGGGTAAATATTTCCATCGATACATATCCGATGTTTACTAAACATACCACAGTATTTACTTGTGAACAGTAAAAGGGAAATAAGTGAAGCAAACCTGATGAAGAGTCAGGGAGGGAGGAGAGATCTGTTCCAGGGACAGAATTAGTAGCCACAGAGATAGCATTACCCGAACTTCTCTTTTTCAGGTTGGAGTTAATATTAAAACCTCTACTGGAAGCAAAGTAGTCATCTTTAGGCTCTGATAAAAAACTCTCTTCACGTTTTTGTTTGGCTTGAATAAGATCAAGAACACCAGTACATGCAACAAATAGCATCCAAATGATATTTGTTTGTCGTACAAGTACAGCAACACCTCCAAGCTGCACTAAAGTTGGTTTGATTAGTTACTGCAAGGAAACACATCTATAATGATATTAATAAACGCGTTAAAAGATCGATAGATAAATACAAGTAATATAGTTGATGTCCACATAAGATAGTCCCTTATTTTAGGATGTTGTAAATGCTTGAGTGTCCTTTGGGCGACTTGAAAACTGTTTAAACTGTTTCTATTTTAGCTAACTTTCAAATTCTTAGATGTCTGCCCTATTGTCAATAAACTATGAACCAACCCAAATAGACCCATTTCACATAAATGGGTTAAAATTCCCCCCTATAGATTGCATAAGACCTATAAATGTATATGGGTCACTCCCTCACCTTTATTAATGATCATAAGTGTTTGGAAGATTCTAATTATTTTAAAGAGTAATTGATAAAATAATGGTAAATTAAGTATATGTAAGCAGTTTTACTCTACCCTCTATCCGGTGTTCCGCTTTTGACACTAATTGTTCATAACGTAAATTTAAAAACTATCTGGACAATGGTTGTTTCGGGTCTACCCAAGCAATCGCCCGTTTAGACCAGTTACCCCAACCTGCCCGACCAGCCCGTTTTGCCATCTCTACATCAAACAGTGACAAAAGAGTTTTGAATACACTAGCATGACCCTCTAAGTACAACTGCTGATAGAAATTAAGGAATAATTACTTCAGGTAAAAAGGAATGACAATATCAAACAAGATAAGTTAAAACATAAAGCCAATTATTACCAATGCACTTGACAGGTAGTTCTTCTTGAGACACATAAGATACATAGCAAGAACTACTGTAAGTGATGCAACATCGGTATAGTACAGAAAGGTGAAGAACCAGTGAAGGGGGTATAGGGCCAGAACAACTGCATACAAAGTTGCTTTTCTTTCATCAAGTGACGGCTTCAAAGACCTAATTATATCATAAACCAAGATGCTACAAATTACAGACAAGAGACCATTGGAAGAGCGAAGAACTGCTGTCGAACAAGCATTTATAAAGTATGACACTGGCTGTAAAAATAGCATGCCAGGAAACAAAGAAGCAACATAGGCAAGTGAAAAGAAGTACCTGCAAAAACGTTGTAAATAACGTTCTGTCAACAACGGGAATGAGCAATGACTGTTTACAGATGGAATTTTAATAACAGTTACAAATTGACCTAACAAATGCAAAAGTAGCTTTAGTGGCCACAAAACTCAGCTATGATTCAATCACATATCCTTGTGGAGGTGGCAAATAATGGGCAGTTTACCGTCAGACGGGTTTGGTATAAATGCCATTTCTTTAGTTATTTAAAACTGCTTACAGATAAAAGTTGATTACAATTGTCCTTGGGGGGTGTTCGGGTGAGCTTATTTTTGAAATTGACTCACTAAGACTTTTATGTGCTATTCTTTTAAGCGATTTGAAAGGTTGCAATCAGTTGAACACTTTCGGAACTTTTGACCGTTAGAGATCCTATATAGGCCTGCATATAACCCATAAAAACCCGTTTGTAGGCAACTTTGTCACAACTGCCACATCGATGTCAGTAAAACCAAAACACGTATCAGTTACTTCAAACTGTAGACCAATCTTCCCCACAAACAATGGCGGTAGGGATTGCTTATCCTTAAGTGCTTATTTACTTAATAAGTAGGTAACAACCTGCTTAATTTTAAGTGTTCATTCCTACTTAATAAGCAGATAACCATTATTCAAATGCGTGTTTGAAATTACTTATCTGCTGCAAGAGTAACCATTAAGCAGATATCCCAGACACCCTCTAACATACGGACAAAAATCAAGCAAAAGTGAATTATGAAAAAGGCCATGGTGAAACTTACAGTCCAGGCGGAGTAGTTATATTTGAATTCCAACTTCTAAAATTTCCTAAACAATACTCTTGAGCCTGAGGAACATGAAATATTTCATCCTACACCCAAAACATTCCAACTTTTAGCAAATCAACATCAACATTACTAAAAGAGTGTATTATATTTAGTAAATGTCGGTACCATGTATGGTTCAGGAACAATGTGATTGACAAGAATGGATGTGGGTATGACCCATGAGCTAACAATCAATGCAACTGTGATCCGACCCATTTCTTAATCCGGCTCAAGATTATCTTGACTTGGGTCTGACTTCAACTGAATAATGATAACATTCAATTAGGGATCAGATATGCATTATACGTCAGAGTTATTGAATAAGAAGAAATTAGCAAGTCAAATTTGAAAAAAAGAAACCCTAAAACTAAAAGATGGGACTGACATAGTTACCTACTTACCTACGTGTTCGGGGAATACTGGTAATTGATCCGTTTACTTGAATTGCGAAGCGTATTTGGATGTGGATCCAAAGCATTTGGGCTAAACTTTATCTTTATGATGGTTTAAAGATTTATTTTTTATTTTAAAGACATGTTCAGGTACTAAAAATTCCATACCTTTTCATAAAGATTCTATAAAAATCAGAGAAAAACATGTTCAAATGTAAATTTTAAAAAACTTTTCTAAAAGAGAAAGAAAATTATCATTTTTCTTTTTTCTACGTATAACTTATAACTAAATTGTTGAAAACTACTTATGTTTATATTTACATTTTTATTTTCCCTTAGACATTTGAAAACTTTATTCCTCACACATTTTTCAAATTTTCATTGTTTTTTCTGAAGAAATAAAACATTATTCACTCCCCTAAAAAAAGGGAGAAAAAAAAAAGGAAAAAAATTCCGTAATTAAGCGCACCATTTATTTTTTCATTCCAGTTTTCTAAAAATCGCATTGTGTAATTTATGTCTAACTTGTTAAGTATTTTTGTTTGTAAAAAGAAGATTTTCTAGTTTGTAGATTTTTATTTAGTTATAAAACATTTTTCACTTTCAATAAAAAATATAAATATATAGATCATAGATTAACGCGTTCTATGTGGAAGGGTTATTGGCCAAACATATTAACGCGTTCTATGTGGAAGGGTTATTGGTCAAACATATTCGGGTAGAATTGCAATGTTTTCGTGATGTTAATGTGTTTATTTAATCTAATCGATTTGGAACACTTTTTAGGAAGTTTTATACATTATAAAAAATATGACTAGCACTGTATTCACACTATATATGTAGACACTTTTTATTTAAGATATGTTAAGTCGGTGAATGTTGTTTACTACTCCGTGATTTAATAGGTTTGGTATTAATAAAAGTAATGTTTTCATTAACTGAGTTTGATGTAACAACCAGATAGTGTCGATAAAAGTTAATATATGATTGTGGAGTCGTAAATAAAATATTAGAAAACTTAAAAAGATTATCCACACTAAAATATATATTAAATTATTAAAGACACTAATTTGTAATGGGCGTACAAATCATCACCCATTTGTAATAACTAACATAATACCCATGCTATGCAAGATAAATAATATTATATTATATTTATTTATAGCTACTTACACCAAACATACTCTAAATACCGGGTAATTTTAATTCATGTGAATGAAGGATTCCTAAATGCTTTGGATTACTGAAGGATTGTACAATCTTTGAAAACACAAAGGTTTCAAAGTCCATGTCAGACAATTATACCCGTATACACCCCTCAATATCCTTCATAGATATTTTGTACTCCCTCTGTCCCATAAAAACAGTCCATCTTTCCCTTTTGGTCCGTCATAAAATTATTGTCCGCTTCCAAAAATAGATGAGTTAAAAAGAGAAAGACTCATGCCGATTACTCTTTCTCTTTGTTAAATGTCAATTTTACCCTCCTTCGTTGTTTACACCAATAAAACTGTACTTGAAAACTAACAATTGACAAGTTAAAAAGGACTTGTGTATTTGTACTGCGGCTGCAACTTCCCTCTCGATAAACATGCCTTCCAAAATTTTGGTGGGATTTATTCCCTCCAAAAAGTCAATAGAATTACCAAAATCATCAAAAAAATTCAATCGTGTTCTCATAATTTTCAGTAAAGTTTCCCTCTAAATTAGTTAAATTAACAAACATGATTTGCATTAACTTCCAACATTTTATCTAATTAGCCACTTAGCTCAAACTTCCCCTCCATCCAATATTTCTTTACACTTTCCAACACCTACTAAAAATGGAAGAAGCAACAAATCCAATCACTAAAAAAAATACAAGTAACGTAGAACTCAAGCCCTTTATCAATCCTTATTGCAAAGAAGTTACAATGGAGAATTAAAAAGAGGTTCTATAAGTGATGTAGCCGAACAATTTTGTGTATCTAACCGCACTGGAAGTCGAATTTGGCATCAAGCTAAATTTCAACTCGATCATGGGTTAGCCGTTGATTTATCACCAAAGATGTTAAATGTTGTCGGACGTAAAAGAGTACAAATAAACTTCGATCAAGTTTCGGAACTACCATCATGTTAAATAAATCTACAAAATATTTGCGTTTATGTTTTATTTTAAAATCATTACTCGCACCTCCATCCATCGTCACTACTTTCACCGTGCAATACGCGGGTATAACGCTAGTATATAATAATACATATATAACCTTAAATTTCTTTTTGTAAATCAAAATTTTTCATAAACGTGTGCCGTGTTTTGGGTATAATTGGGGGAAATTTGTGGATCGAGTGGGAGTAAATTCTATTATGCCGTTGGGAAAATACTATTGCGATTACTGCGATAAGCACTTTCAAGACACCCCGTTTCATCGCAAGCGTCATCTTCAGGGTCTTCAACACCACAAAGCCAAAGCTCTCTGGTACGCTTCCACACCACCAGGCATGTGCATGTCCCATCCCCCCCTTTCTTATATTTATTATTAATTAAGTTGCTCATAAAACCCTAATTCTTGAAATTTCATTAGTATATTAGTATTATTATTATTTGCAGATCCTAATCAGATACCTTCCCACTCCTCATCAGCTACTACCGGTGTTTGCAATCGCTTCATCCGTACCGTAATCATCCTTAACTCGCAATTCTGTTTTCTATTGTAATACATTTGATCTCGATATGTTGAATACTGTATCATTTTCTAGGGTCAATAAATATACAATTGTGAAGTAACCGAAATGAATTCTGTTTTAGTTGCTTAATCACATCTGGAGTTTTAGCGTAAGATGACACCTGATGTTAATAATAGTCATGTGATTCTGATTTTGAATATCCTGTAATTGCATTGGAAATGCATATCCAAAAAACTCGTAACAAATGTTCCCCAACATATTCAGAGTTATTAGGTTATATAGTTGTATGTAATTTTGTTATTAATGTCGAGTTGCTGTTTTGCAGGGTTCATGCCCTTATGGTGATAGTTGTAAATACATTCATCCCAATCAAAACAAGAATGTCCAGGGCTTTACAGGTAAAGCTTAAAGTTCTTTTATTCGTGTCTTATAAACATTTATATTAAATATTAAATGGTATTTAGATCCCCCCCCTTTTTTTTGGGTATAGTTACAAACAACATGGAAACTCAATTGCCAAGTTTCTCGGGAAGTCGACCAATTGAGAGATCCTCATTGCCAGGTAAGTTGTGATGTAGCCTCTAACTTTTACTCTGTTAGTTTGGAATATTTACAATCTATGATGCAAGATTTCCAATTCAAATACATATATGCTGCCATGAAGAGAGGCATGCATACGTATGCTACAAACTTAACAATTGTGAGGGAAGAAGCCCATTATAGTATGTCTTAATAAAGTAACCAGTTTAATATGGCAAGGACTGACCTGTTTAGCAGTCTATAAGATTATGTAGAGGTGGCAATTTTGACCCATTATTTAGTGGGTTGATTTGGAACGCGTTTACTCTCAAATGGGTCAAATAAAAAATTCAGCTAACGAGAAACAACTTAAATACGTTGAAATTCATCTTAAATGAAATTTTAACACTTACAATTAAAGTTTTATTACAAAAATAAGATTAATTATTGTATTAATATTGTTTGACCCGTACTAAAAGTGATGTATTTCGATACAACCCTGTTTGAACCGGTAAGATATGGAAGCTATCTAATGGCCTCTAGAGTCTAACCAATCACCACTGGAATATCTTTAGTAGCTGCATTTTTGTTTTAATTGTTCAATACGATTTGTAGGTGGGATGGTGGTAGATCGGATGGGTCTCATGGTGGGAAATCTACCTCCATCGTTAAGACCTCCACCAGAAGGCGGATATCCACCTCTACCATTTGTGGATTGGGGATAAGTCTGTTACTTTCTTAGTTTCTTTAATATCGGTGCATACAGATGCTCAAATTATTCATTGCTGCTGTTACGTACTTTGAGTATCACAAATACCATTGGTTAGGATTGAACTAGCCTAGTTTGTGTACAGATTAGGAGTAATGTTACTATAGATGGTATGTAAGGTGTCATTATTGAATATTTGTACACCACCAAAATCATTTAATTGTACTGATAACTCTTGCTATAGTAGAATCCAATTCTCATATGGCAATTGCTCCCTCCTCTCTGGAACAGTCCCTGTAAGGAACCTATATATGACGTACCTATACATGACATTCGCTTGTTAAACAAGAAAGTGTGTGTATCCTTTTCACAGGTTAATCGAGAAAACAGCTGAGTTAACTCGATTGTACACCAACATCTTCATTCTAAGGACAGTATTAGACTTGTATAAACTTCAAGTTTGGCTGTAGGAAGTTAATTGTTAAAAATAATGACTTTCTTTCTTTCTGGTTTGTTATTAATTTTTCTTCATGGTATCATTTGGGCAGTTGTGTCCAACAAACACAAGTTCTCTCAAAGAATCCAATGTCTACCATCCTTAACTTTTGATATATACAAATCACCCCATCATTTGTTGTTTGAACATTTTATAATAAGCTAAATAAACATAGGGTTTAAGGTTTAGCAATACCAAAGTGATACATTGTATAGGTTTAAGTCCAAAAATAAATAAATTATGCGAGTTATTTGTTAAAAGTTGTTTATTAAAAGTAATTGAAAAATCAGTATGCTGATTTAATTTACTAATAAGTTTTTTTATTCATTATAAAAAAATACATTCTAAATGTGTTTAACAAGACAAATCAACATTCTTAAAAAATGGAAAATGGCATGCTCACAAAATTTTACAAAAGCATTCGTACAAAATGAGGTGGTATAATATAATCATAGATAAAAAAATTTTCATTCTCTCACTTGATATAATTTGTCCACATAATTTTTGTACATCATATTTTGTAAGGTTTTTTTTAAGTGTAGCATTGCTCGTAAAAAATATCGAGTTGCAAGCAAAAAAAATTATCATACTGACAAGTAAATGCTTTTATTTTTATTACTCTATTTATTTTTAGTAAGACAACTCAACAATTCAACCTATCTCACATAACATATGCATCACACGAACATATACATGTTTACCACGAAACTTTAACCTATAACCTTTTGATCAAAGGGTTTCTCACATGCCTCAAGGATATATGACTTTTGGTTAACAGTTAATGTTATCATTTATCATCATCGATATATGTATCTTTTTTAATTAGTTATATAATAAGTATAATTATTATAATTATAGGAGATGGTTGAAATGAGAACTACTTAGAAATTAAGAACCAAGAAATCACTTTTAATCAACACAATGAGAAGGGTATTCTATTCCTTTTCAATGTTTGACAACCAATTAACCAATTAATATAAGGATAATAATAATTTTAAATTACATATAGGAAACGCATTTATGATGTCATCATTATAATTAACTTTCGATTTGTCAATTAAGTCCTTTAACTTTAGTAAATTTTAAAATAAGATGCTTGACTTATAATTTTTTTTTTAATCAACTACTCACTTACATATAATAAAAATTAATCATTAATTAAAACATTATCCATATCGATCTATAATGTTTCTATTTTTATACATTAATTAAAAGTTTATCGAAAGTATACATTGTCACATCTTTAATCGAAGAGAATTAAACACTGATTATTATGGTGTAATTTTTATGATTTTTCGACTAACCCTTTGAGAGATATTTAATTTTTAAAAATGTGGGGAAAGTGAGATCATTTATGTTAGTTTCTATATTCTCATTAAAAAATATTGTACTCATTTGAACTTTAGTATATGGTTATAACTAATACTCCTTCCGTCCCATTACAAATGTCCACTATTGACTTTTTGAAGTCTTTATTTTTCAACTTTGACCTTAAATATTTTTGTTTGTATTATATAATACTTAATGAAAATTATATCATTGAAAATACATTCAAAACCAAATTCATTCATATATTTTGCATCAAATATTATATAACACAAATAAAAATATTTATGGTAAAAGTTGTAAAATAAAGACTTTCAAAAGTCAATAGTGGACATTTGTAATGGGACAGAGGGAGTTTTAATAGTAATTTGAGTTAATTACACCGATCATCCTTATGGTTTGCAGCAAATTACACCGATCGTCCATATGTTTGAGAAATTACACCGATCGTCCATGTGGTTTGCACTTAATTACACCAATCATTCATACGTTTGAAATATTACACCCATCGTCTCTTACTTTTGCAAAACTCATCGGCGATGGTCCCTGTCACAAGAGGAAATGTAGGGATGATCGGTGTAATTCAGTGCAAACCATAAAAACGATCGGTGTAATTTCTCAAAAGTAGGACGATCGGTGTAATTCGGTGCAAATCACATACACGATCGGTGTAATCGTAGTAGGGTAGTACATACCAGGTGTAGAGAAATTAATTTTGATCCACCTGCTTTATATAAATAAATAGATGGATACATATATTTTTTTACTATTATTATTTGTCTGTTTCGATTGTGGCAGGTGTCGATACGTGCCTCACGAACGAAGTATCTTCAAGTAAACTCAGCTCTAAAAACCCTAATCAACAACATTCTAACAATCCGTCAATAGATCGATCGATTGATCCCGTAATCAGTGTTTATCAATGGCGTTACAATGGATGATTTTGACTTATGTTGTTGCAGCCGAAGCAATCGTAGCTTTCTTACTAACTGTACCTGCACCAAAGGCCATGAAAAACAGTCTCGTTTCACTCATTTCACTTATTTTACAGCCTTCGTTGTTCATCGTTCCGTTTGCTGCTTTTCAGCTTTTAGGTTTTTATTTATTTATTTTTTACTATTTAAATATATTCGTTTCCGGTGCGTTTAGTTTTATAATTCGTGATTGATTATATTAATTTGTGGTGTTTTATGATGTTTTTAGATATTTATTGGAAGAATGAGCATAGATTGATGTGTTCTGGTGAGACCTGCACTGCTGCTGAGAGAGATCGATTTGAGAAATCGGTAATTTATTTTTTTAAAGTAATATGTAATAATTATTACTGTATGTATATCTGTGACCTATTTGGTAGGGATTCAGTATATACTTTAAGCTTAATCATTAGATAGAACTGTTTTTGGGGGTAGGAAATTAGTAATGGTGAATGAATATGTAGAGGAACCTTTTGTTTGTTTGTGACTTACACTAATCAATAATAATGTCAACATGAATACATGATACTCTGCATCTGCGGTTTTGGATTTGTGTTGGTTTGATAACGACTTAAGAGGGTTGTAAAATTTACACTAATCAATAATATATGTAGCAAGGACTTCATTTGTATGACTTCTAACTTCTAAGTTCTAGTTGCGAAATTGGTAAAGAAAAGAGTTCTTTTAAAAGATCCTAAAGTTTGACAGAGACAAAGTTAGGGAAGGATAGAGCTTGGGAGTTATACTTTTTGATAAAATTCCTTCATGAAATTATGTCCATTATTTAGAAGAATTGCCTCAATAATGTCACCTCAATCCCCACTTGTTAATTTGCGACTGTGGTGGTTTTTTCTTTTGTTTGTTATGCTTGCTTATGTCTATGAGAACTATTAGCTATAGCTATACATTTTTAAAAGATGGAAATTATGTTTGGCATAATTTCTTGTTTCTAGTGCAAGGTTATGGGATGATAAGTGGTGCACTTGTTGTAGTTCTATAAATAACATTATAATCTTCGTGAGACATTCTGCAATAATTATTCTGATCTTGTTTGCTAATACATGATCACTTGGATTAGTTCTAGATGTTCTCATGAGTCATGAACTGATGAGCACGAAAAGGTAACCCATATAATATAGTTCTGGGTGTGTTGAAAGTAGAATAACTCCCATCTGTTTCCTAAACTTGGTGTCACACAAAAGCAAAAGGATTGTCGTTAATTTAGTTAGATGGACATACTGTCATATGTAATTTAAGTTTAAACTTAAGATAGGTGTTTCATCTGGTCCACTAGATATGTGATTTCCAACTCTAATATCACATTGATATTCAAATTACTGCTAAAGTAAGCCTTGATATTAAGTGCCAGTAGTCAGTATCCAGTGTTTATTACTCATAATTGTTAATACGCTTCATGTATTTATATTGCAATTGTTTGTGTAGATATTCAAGGCCCAGAGAAATGTAATTCTGTGCTGTTCAGCATGTCTTCTCTACTGGTACGTCAATATTGTATAAACACGTGAAATAGATTGGATACATACTCTCATCGTACAAAGTTTGACCAAGGCACATCTCGTATAAGTAGAGATAAAAGGGTAGTGGGTCAAAGAGGGCACCTTTCTAGTGGAGTAAAAATCTGTCAGAGTGTCAGGTTGGGTTGGGTAGGGTAGACCCACAACCTACTTCTATCTAACCTTTTAGATATCTCTATGAATTTTAAGGCGTCAAATGTGACTTTTAAAGCTTTATTATAACTGTAAATAATCTTATATTTATATCTTTTATGAAGCAATTTATGAGATTGTACACCAAAAAACACACTTGGGATTGATATCAACCCATGTGGCCCGTTGGAGTCATTTGACGCGTTCCCTTTCTACTTGCATTCCTGATTCGGCCTATCTGAGATATAAGATAGCTTATAAATGGGTTGAAGATGCCCATTTATATTCAAATAACAAAGTTTGTTTAGAAATAAAATACATATGTAAAAGTTACGTTTTGGATTTATGGGTGCCTGCTGAATCCATTTTCTGCAACTTCCGACCATAGTTTCTATATACATCCTATAATATGAGCATCTGCATATGAATGTCCAGGTGTATCTATCGTGTGTGCAAGTACCACAAAGAGATTCGCAGTATGGAGGAAGTTGAAAAGAGGTACAAAGAAGAGTAGATTTTTTTCATGATTGCGTTCTGGTTGGAAGTCTAAAGAGTAGTTATTTTTCACGATGGCATTCTGGTTATTATGTTTGTATGACAAATTGGTATTTCTCGCATTAGTTAATAGTACCTTAAATCTCTAATTTCTGCATCTTTATGTAATAATAACTAGAATCTATCAGTATAGCAAAGTACTACATTGAACTTTCTATAGTCAACTTTATATTAGATTATTAACTGCATGGCATGTTCATTTTATCATACATGTATGCATCCATCTATGCATTGAGTTCGTACAACGCATATTTTGGAATTCATTGCTTTTCTGACAGTTTTGATTCTACGCGTCTATGGCAAACTTAAAGCCTTTTGGATAACACAATCTTTAAAGGATTTACAAGCATACGTATTTCACCATGATATTTGCCGAAAGATAGTTAATTTTTTATGATGATTTATTGGCTTAGAATATCAACAGTAGTATGTATGCCTATACTTTGTCATGGGCCTTTGGCTGTTTACATGCTATTGACTATTGAGTCACCATTCTTTCATTCCTATCCTATCAGTTCTTGTATGCATTCACAACCCCAATCTCATCACCTTTAATACAAGTAAATATGGATGTTGACTCTTGAGGTTAACTCGAGACTTGAATTGAAATTCTGGCAACCACCACCGCTTCACGCCATACTACATTAGGCCAATCACATGAGAGATAAATTAAGCTCACCTAGTGGTCCACATTAAGGAATTTTTCTAATAAATTAGGTTTCCTCCTAGGAATTTTTCTAATAAATTAGGTTTCCTCCTACATCTCCGGGACCAATTAGGCTACATGCCGAAGGCAACTTGAGTTAGAGTTGCATAATACTGGAGTATGTTTTAGGTTTTGCAATAATAACCTTCATACCCTTGTAAAATTATACACATTAATTTGGACGATTGTCAGGAAAAACTACATAGCTTGTCAAGATTTTTTAGTTCACCTTGGTATAATTTTTTTCAGTAGGTAATTTTAAAAAGAAAAATTCGTTGCAAATCCATTCAAATTGCCAACTTACATATAATGTAAAAGGGTTATTTAATTCAATTAGCTATAATTCTTTTTACGGTGGTTATATTGAGAATTGTGGTAAATAAATAGGCTTTTTTAACATTAAAAAATGAAGAGAATTGACCTTTTGACAGAATATCTATCAAAAGTCAAAATAAGTCAAATAACGCCTAATAAATAATCATCATGTAACAGTTATTGTAAGCTGCATATGACTATTATGACATTTGCCATGTAATTTCTAACACTGCATCATAGCCACAAACACATTTCTTACCCCATAAAAAAAATCAAAGTACACACCTCTAACATATTCGCACAAAATCAATCAAGATCCTAAAAACCAATCAACTTCCCTTCCAAATCTTTTAAATACTTGCACCACTCTCACCCACACATAACAATAGATACACATATTCTATTGGCTAAATTAATGGCATTGCAAATTCACCAAGTCTGCAGGCCTGTTCCATTAACATCATCATTATCAAATGGCTCACTTCAATCATGTTTTACCAAACAGTCTACTGTTTTTGGAGACATGCATCAGTTTTCATCTGTGATGATAATCATTAATAAGAAATATGGGAAGAAAGCAGGATTGAGTTCTTCAGTGACGGTAAGATCGAGCTTGGAAACTACAGGTCCCACGGTGGTTTCGGGTCAGGTGACTGAAGTTAATCAAGATACATTTTGGCCACTTGTTAATGCTGCTGGTGATAAGACTGTGGTTCTTGATATGTATACTCAATGGTAAGTTATCATTTAAGTTTAAACTTCTTATACTACTAGATTAGTAACTTGTGTATTATAATTGTTGACGTTTAATATATTAATATAATTGTTGTATTTAAATTAATTGAAGCAACATTTTGCAGTTTTTTCATATAGTATCCTATGATTATCTAGTTCCTAACCCTTGAAAGTTGTAACATTTTATATTTTATATATTCAAAATCGAGAGCTAATGTAGAACAAAAAGATGTATTTTTACATTAGCAAAATGCATATATAATATGAAAAATTTCAGCATTGTTTTTTTTTTTAGTTAAACAGCAATGTGTCTTTTCGTGGTTCTGATTCTTTATTGAACTTTGTAGGTGTGGTCCTTGCAAGGTCATTGCTCCAAAATATAAAGAATTGTCAGAGAAGTATCTTGATGTGGTCTTCCTAAAGATAGATTGCAATCAAGAAAACAGGGTTTGTTGTTAACTTCTTTTTATTTCTTAGAAGCATCTTTTAGTCTCCCACTTTTAAAACAATTAAGAAAGTGATACACTAATGTACTTAAAAGGCTTGAACTCTCAACTTAACACTTATAGAGATACTAAATATGGTAATTTCCCACTTTGGTCTTTGTATTATTTCTTTCATCACCATTTATATATTTTTGCCAGGACTAGTCCCTTTTAGCCAAAAATTTTTGGCAATTTGACCCATTTATCTGTAGTTGATTAGGGTAATGTGTTATCTTTAATGGGTCAAATGGGTAAAACTAAGAGAACTAGTTGATTTTGAAAACAATCAACAAACAAATCGGGTTATGTTTTGTATCCTAGATTTCTCAATTAAAAGGGTTAAGTGATTTTTGTAATAGATATAGTTTCAGTAATCATGGGTAACAATCAAAATTAAAAAACATGTATGAAGAAGTGTTGGCAGGTCAGCCCACTCAGCTCTAACTAAATTTTGACCAGCAGAAATCTTTATTCAGTTTGACCTGCTACCCAATGTAAAACCTCCTTATCACTTCTTTAGAAATGGTAAGATTATTATTGTTATGAATTTAGTTTCTGTAATGTTGTCCATCACATTAGTTGAATCGTAATCCTAAAGGGTACAGAATTTGATAAAAGAAGTATTCTCGGGCACCATAAAATACGATCCAACCTGGCCCGTATTGACACATTCTAAACTTTTACCCATTTGAACCACTAGCCCGCTCAATTTGCCACTTCCAACTAATATAATTGTCAAAATGACAGGCATTGGCAAAAGAGCTAGGACTAAAGGTGGTTCCTACGTTTAAGATAATCAAAGGCAGTAAGATTGTAAAAGAAGTGACAGGGGCTAAATTTGATTCTTTAGCTGGTGCGATAGAGGAAGTTAGATCTAGTTAAAGTATCGAGTGGATACAAGATCTGATACATACATATTTGTGTATAATGCTTATTAAATAAGATTGCTTTCTGTAGCGGTTATTCCACTTTGATCTCAATGAGCTTTGCATCTCTTTTTAGACATACGAGTATTCCTGTACACAGGTCTTTAAGAACATGTTCTTGACATTTATGGTTCCTCGGAACAGGATCATTTCACATGACTATTGCTAATAAAGGTGCCAACTTTGTAGTGATCATGATCACAAAATATTATATCTCTTTGAAATCAATTTATAAAGAGTGTTAACACTAACTACAAATCTACACGAGAGATTGTAAGACACAAAGCTCGATGATATGAAATAGTTAACATGTTATGGGGATATATTACCTGCAACTAATTAAGCTAAAAAAAGGATCGATTGAGTACATGGAGGAAACTGAAGGCTAAACCGTGAATCAGATCGATTGCTCAATGTTGGGTGCTACCATTTCCATAAAATAATAGCAACAGCCATACAGAGTATATAGTAGACATTTGGCTTTCTGTATTTATCTTGAGCTTCTTCCCTGTAACTTTTTTTTTTTCTTCTTAAAGTAATGTCATTATCTAATAATAAACTACTAAAAGGACTAAATATATCATAAGGAAAAAGCATAGGGATCATATAGAACAACCTAAAAAAATTAAAGTAGTGCATAATGTATTGATCTCCATCACAAGTCCACCACCCCCAACATGACAGCAAAGCTTTTTGACATTATGAAACATGGGTATAAGCCAACATAACCATATATTTCCGTTAAATCCGTTATCCCTTTCTCTATATAGATTTTGCTTCTACAAATCAACGTGGGTTTCTTTTCTTTCATTCTTTCCTTTCTTCTTTCTAATAAATTTATATGATTTCAATAATTCTGTATATAAAACATTAAAAAACACAAACATAGGATAACATTTTGGGATATGGATGTGGATAGAAGAGGTGTTTTTATTTTCGGCATCGGGATTTTTTTTGTTGTTGTTGAATTATGTATGTTGGCATCAGCCAATGTGGTTTTTCAGGTAAAACATAAATACGCTGACAACAAAAGATCTTTGAGGGCACTTAAACACCATGATGCAAATCGTCACCGGAGATTTTTATCTGCAGCTGAAGTCCCTCTTGGTGGTGATGGCAGCCCGACCTCTGCAGCGTCAGTTTTTATATTTCTTCATAAATGCATGTGATTATAATTGTTGGTTTTCAACTTAAACTTGAATTTGTAATGTGGTTTATGGATTGTGTCATATGACGTGTTTTGTGTAGGTATTGCTAATTGCTTGATTTGATTCAGGGAAATTACAATGTATATCAATTTTTTGTTTTATTTCTAGTTTGGTTATCAAACTTTACAGAATGTTACTAAAACAACAAGTGCCCCTAAAAAGTATTATGTTAAAGTGGCGGATCCAGCATCTCATACGAGGGTATGCATTATATTACAAATTATCTTAGAGGGGATTTATTATACTATATTTTGGTTTCTTATACTATTTATATGCACCCAACAAATCACTACAAACTAGTTCATCAGGTGATGCACATGCATACCTTGTGTTCTACACAGATCTGTCCCTGGTATCAATGCTTGCTTTCGTACTGACTTTTGTAGGCATTGACTTTTGTGCTGACTTTACGTCATATTTGTATGTTTAGGAAGTAGCTGATTTAAAAAGAGTCCAAATTCAATCTTATTTTAGGAATAAACAGTCAGAATACATTATAAAGTAAAACTGAACATATTGTTTGCTTTGCGTGTGGCAGTCTTTATTACACCAAGGTTCAACTCGGTTCTCCTCCAAAGGATTTTTATGTTCAAGTCGATACAGGGAGTGACCTTTTATGGGTGAATTGCATCGAATGTGAAAAGTGCCCTACGAAGAGTGACCTTGGAGTATGTATCAAATTTTAGTACTTCACTTTATTACTAATGTTTATGTTTATTGCAACTTTAAGTCAACCTCGCGATAATCAGTTCTTAATATCTGGATGCTTATGATAATCAGAGTTGAAAATTTACTACAAAAGTCTCTCCTTTATTCACAAAAATGTCATTTTTAGTCATTATACCTAATAATCTGTAAATAACCACCATTTATAAAGCATATGAAAACATGATATCTTATTAGTTATCGTTACAATTACAGTAGCAGCACGTCCAAACAGTAAGTTTTAGAATCCTCGTTTTGATCAGAAATGATTGTCTGATGATGATTATTATGTATTGCATAATCACTTCAAAGAGCACATCCCAACAACCCTAACAATCGATTACCATACTACCAACAGGTACCTCTAACATTGTATGATCCAAAGGACTCATCAAGTGCCAAAAAGGTATCTTGCGATGATGAGTTTTGCAAATCTACATTCGATGCCCCTAGCAATGAGTGTAAGGCTGGAATGCTCTGTGCATATTCTGTTGCGTATGGTGATGGGAGCTCAACCGCTGGATTCTTTGTCAATGACTATATAAAACTTGCCCAAGTATCTGGAAACCGTCAAACTTCATCTATGAGCGGGAATGTAACGTTTGGGTGAGTTTTTATGTTGTATTTTACATTGTGCTGTTAAATTTGGGAAGTGTTTTATCCAAAAAGTTACTTGTTTTCACCCGAATCCGATTTGACCAGAAATCCATCATGCCCATTTTGCCACCTCTAATATACATCTAGTCATCTAGCAATGAAGTGCTAAAGTTCATGTATAAATAATGTTGATAGCTTTGTGATCCAAGATAGGTGTGGAGCTAAACAATCAGGGGAGCTAGGTTCATCGGAACAAGCACTAGATGGTATTATTGGATTTGGGCAGTCACAGACTTCAATGCTTTCACAGCTTGCTTCTGCTAAAAAGGTGAAAAAAATGTTCTCACATTGCTTGGATGGTAATAAAGGAGGCGGCATTTTCGCTATCGGAGAAGTGGTGCAGCCAGAAGTAAAAACAACACCACTGCTATCCGATCAGTAGGCTACCTTTGTTTCCCTTAAATCCTTATAATTGTCAGTAAAACATAATTTCTGAAGTGCTTATATAATTCTGTAAAGTCTAATCATGCCAACAGTCATAATTATTTCTGTAATAGTATTGAATTTTTAGTATATTAATAATTCTGAAACTGAAAAAAATTACAAAAAAACGATAGAAAAGTGTTTGTGTCCACCACTCGGCCCACCCCATTTTGACTCGTCACCCAACCTACCCAAAGCACATGTTTTGCCATGTCTACCATTGATCTATGAGCGTCTGATGTTCTGATTTATCTGCAGGACACATTTTAATATTGAGTTGAAGTCAATTGATGTGAATGGTGATGCTGTAAAAATCTCAACAAGTATATTTAACTTTCTGAAGAAGCAAGGAGCTATAGTCGACAGTGGTACTACTTTGGCATATTTTCCTGATCAGATCTACAACCAACTAATGGAAAAGGTACGAAGAATACTCTAAGCCTCATCTGCTTTTATATTTAAGCTGTGTTTCTCTTCAGCTTTCCAATACCTGAATCTCTTTAATCTTTTATAAGTATTGATGCAATAATTTGCCTAGATCATGGCTGCACAACCCAACAACAAGCCACATACTGTAGAAAAGATGTTTAAATGCTACAAGTACTCTGGCAAGTATGTGTTCTTTTAATTGCATATCTTTTTCATATTGAAAGTTTGTATATTGCATTTATGCATCTAGTTCTTGATAATTATGACATCGTTTGATGTCAATTTGTTTTATTTATTTATTTATTTTTTTGTACAAATTACAAATTTAAAAAATGTTATTCTAGTGCACCTTCCAAAAGAAATTGATATGAAATAAGTACTTTGGGAAGATTTTGAGTTACATTTTGATGAAACTTATTTTCTCTTTGTATTTCTTGCATGATGCAGCATTGATGATGGTTTTCCGGATATCACTTTTCATTTTGCCAATTCACTTTCATTGAAAGTTTCTCCTCATCAATATTTCTTCCAAATCGACGTATGTATATATCTTCTCTCTTCTATATTAAAGGATAATATTGTCTGAATCTAATGCTTGACTTTTGATAACAATTAGTATCATCTTCTCTCTTCAGGATGACGAATGGTGTATCGGTTTTCAGAACAGTAATCTTCAAGATAAAAGTGGAGGAGATCTAACTTTGTTGGGAGGTAGGTGACAAAATGGATAAATTATAGTTGGGATTCAGAACAGGTCAAAAGGAGTAACTATCTAGTCAGGTGTCAAAGGGTCGGGTTGGGTTGACAGTTGACCCGCCAACATTGGGTTGACGGTTGACCCCCCAACATTGTCATTGAATTTGTAAACTAATTAACATATTATATATAGATATGGCTCCAATTATTTTCTATAGATCAATACTTAAAGGAGTAACTATATAGTCAGGTGTCAAAATGGGTCAGGTTGGGTTGAGCGCCCAACATTGTTACTGTATTATATTTCTACAGCAATTAACATATTAAATATAAATATGGATCCAAAGATCTCTCATAGATTACAACTCAAAGGAGTAACTATATAGTCAGGTGTCAAAATGGGTCAGGTTGGGTTGAGCGGCCAACAATTATATTAAAGTTCTAAACTAATTAACATATTAAATATAAATATGGATCCAAATATATCTCATATAACGATACCCAAAATTAGTACATATTTCTACAACCAACGCAACAATACTCGGCAGTTTTTGAAGCTAAAATAGACACCTTTGACTCCCCCAAAAAAAGTTAAATATGGACTCTATGAATTTTGAGCAGCATTGTTTAAATTGTAGGTCTGTACAATCATTGGATTTCATTGTATATATTCATTCTTTCCATATGCAGATCTTGTTCTATCAGATAGGCTGGTTACGTACGATATGGAAAATCAAGCCATTGGATGGACCGATTACGACTGTAAGTATACTTCCCTATGTTCATTGTTCATTAAATGTCACAGTTATAGTATAACTTATATATCATTTAATCAAGTGTAAATTTCCCAACTGTCCTTAGCTTTAACCAACTGCTTATCATGTAATGATCTAATTCTGATTCTTAAAGTTACACCTTTACATTTGGTTTTGGTGTCATTATAGGCACATCGAGTATCAAAGTGAAAGACGAAGAGTCTGGGAATGTGTATGAGGTCGTTGCAAAAGATATATCTTCGTCACATTGTACATATAACTCTAGAATAGTCTTGGGATTGCTGCTATATTTTGCAGCAACCTTGATCAACTAAACTGACTAAAATGTTATTGTATTTAAACTCGAAGTAAAGCAATTGTGTTTGTAGTGTATTTTTTGAAGATGTATACCAGTAATTATTACGGCTTTAATTTAATTATAGAAATCGAATGAAGAGGATATGTTGTATAAGCTCGTACCTCTGTATAGCCAAATAAGGAAAAGATTATTAGTTACTGAAATGAAACATAAAACAGACTTTAGTTAATCAAGTCGTAACAGAATTATGTGATTTTTATGTATAACGCACATCCTTTTGTAGGCAATTATAAAACCAATGATAGAAATTTTATTCAAATTTTCTCTGTTTCTCTCATCAAGAAAGTTATTCAAACTTTCTTTTCTTCAGCTCAATTTTCTTCTTTCTATAAAACGATACTCTATTTCTTTATCTATGGGTATGTTTGGATGAGGGGCTTCTAGGGGCTTTTGGGGACCTAAGAGCTTCTATTTTCTATAAGCCCCAGCTATAAGCTTTATTTGGCAGCATAAAAAAAATGGGGCTTCTTGAAAAAATAAGCCCCTAAACAAGAAGCTTTTTGAAGTGGTTTCTGAATAGAAGCCCTAACTCCAGCCCCAAGCTCAGCTCCAGCCATAAGCTCCATCCCGTTGTTACCAAACACACCCATATATGAGTAATAAAACGTATTCAGAACATATATTTGGTTTTGTTTTGTGTCTGAAGTCTTATTTTCTTTTGGAACTTAAACATAACAGATTAATAATAACAGCTATGATATGATAACAATAACACTATTTATAATACAATAATAATAACAATTAGTTCATGATAATGGTGCACGGAGTACATAACATCACTCAAGTAAACCGTTCTCGAGCTATATGTTCGGACCTCACACCTCATAATCTACTTTTTGGTATGAGACCCCATTGATGTCATGCTCCAGTCCTGAAGAGCCGATTCCGTGGTGCATCATCCAAGCTCAGAACGTAACATTCATGAGCTCGACTAACACACTTTGCATGATCTTCACACAACCTCTGACAATAGACAGAAGATATCATGCAGGTGTTATTTACATGTCCACCCTATTAACATAGTGGATCCTTCTAATTGGTCCACGTCAACATGGATCCGAGAGAATGTTTATATTCTCGCACCCTCATTGCGTATTTCTAGAACCTTCTCGAAAACAAGGTTTCACTATATAAACTAAACTGGTATTCGCTCTTATTCATTTCATACACTTGATAAAATCTCTTTACATTTTATCAAGGATTAGTCATTCACCACTCTCGATCGACTCTATCTCGAATTGAGTTTGCATGTTCGTCGGATCGTGAAAGCCTAATCACTCGTAAATCATCTTTCAATCGCACTTAGGATGAAATACTTTTAATCAATTATGATGTAGATTAAACAATAAACATTTAATTCCAAATATAAATATAAAATAAAATAAAAGAATACAATGCAAACGAAATAAAACTATAGTAAACGGCGAAACGACGAGTCTTGCACGGGCAAGGACTTTGAACACAATTGAAAGCGACGGTCAACTCCCCAAGCCATCCAAACTTAAATTCTTCCCATTATCTCTTCCAAAATGCCTCTATGGTCTCGCAAAATTACCAAAATGCCTAACTTGCAACTAGTGACACCATTATTTCCAATTTTATTCTATTATTTTAAATTATTACTATTATATTAATTATATATTATATATATGGTTAAAACCCGAAATACGTGTTAAGCATCGTATACATTAAACCTATATAACCTTAATTGTATCATCATCTAATGAATAATGTCAAATGTTCATCGTTGTTAACGATCCTAATAGAATTATAGATGGAATATTTTTAACACCTTTTTATATTTACGGAAACACATATTGCATTTATGGATGGTTGTGTAGTTCCTTAGGGGAAAGAAAAAATAATAAAAAATCATGTTATTGAGTGAAAACTTTTTATAAAATGAAAGTGGAGGGCCCGCAAGATGCAAAACAAGAGAATGTGATTGGCTGGTGAGACGTGTACTGAAATTCCAATGGACACTGCCCAAAAGTCAATTCAAGTCAATCTTTCTTCCATTTTCATAGAATTTCCAAAACTTGTTAGACTTATAATCATTTTTTGTATATTTTTATAAGATAAGAATTTTGTTAGAACAAAACGAACACATGCTCTTAACGTCGATTTTTTAAAATATATATTTTTATTTGCATTTTTACATTCCTATTAACAAATAATTTAAAAGTATTATACTACTTCCATCTAATATTTATATTTCATGTTTCGTTTTTGTACGTTCCAAATTAATTACACTTCAAAAAATTATATAATAAATAATAATTCATATATTATCCATATGTTATATGTAAGTTAAAATTGTCATTTTACACAAATGTACAGAATTACAATTGTGTTTCCATAAACCGTGTATATTTTTTTTGTTGACAATAAATTTAGGAATTGAGAGTTTTTTCAAGGACACGAAAATAATTAATTATAAAAATTAACATCAAATTTGATAGGCTTGTGAATGTAATATCTTTTTTTGTATAACATATAGATTTGACTAAATTTCAAATTTTCTGAAAACAAAAAACTATCTAAATTTTTCGACATGGTTATACTTGTTTCAAACAAAATAATGTTATAATCAATACATGAAGTAATATAAACTAATATATTCAATCTTCTATAAATTTAATAACTAAATTTTGAAATAATCATCATCTGTTTAACGTGTGTTTTCTAAATGTTATGTGGTGACACGTACATAGTTCTTAAAAAAAAGATAGAAATCATCAATCGCTTGTTATCCACTATCGAACAACTACAACCATCACTAAGCCTTAAAGGCATCGTCAAAAAGACATCAGATGCAATTAGTTTTTTGGGTTTTGATAAAAGAAGCCCTAAGGGCTAAAGGTTCATAATAAGGGATTAAAAAACTAATAATTAATTCAAAAATTAGACAATCCAAACCACCTTCCATATTTTTCTCCTGTCAAACTTTCCTATATTGTAAGTTCCGTTTTGTTTTTCTTTTTAAATAATTCATCTATCAAATTCAAAATTCGACTCGTACAACAATGACGGTAAAACATAAATGTTATATTTTTCATTTTGCACTAAGATTTACTCTTTTGAAAATTATGTGTTATTAATATATTGGACTTGATAATTGTTTGAAACTAAAATAATTCGTAGGCTGAATATTGTGTTGCTTTCAATGTTGTAGGTAATAGGTAATCGATAGGTGTTTATGGAGGAAGAGATAATTAGTTTTGTATTACAAATAATATAAAATTGTAATTGTTCCCCAAAAAAAAGGATGGTGCTTGAAATTGTCTATTGTTTGAATTAAATTATTAATTTTTTAACTCCATACCTTAGAACTTCTTTTATCAAAATCCTAGTGTTTTTTTTTTTCATTTCATTTCATTATATTTCATGTTGCATTGAGTAAGATAGTTGAAAACACATAAATTATAGAGCATGCCATACTCGAGTTATATAAAATTTTATCTAACACAGAAATTAATTTGTTGCTTGAATATAAAAATTACAATCACCTCACCAATTGTTTCATATATAATATAAAAGTCAAGGAATATTTATATATACTTGTACAAAAATATAAACAAATGAAGAAAATAAATAAAAAAAGTCTTGGTGTGGCTGCTTTCCTCGTTTGTTCTAAATAAATGAAGTATTTAAAAAGAAAGAATGGCATATATCGTAATTAACAACCAATACCAGACCCTTTTTACAGAAAATTCCTATAAATAACAAAACAAATCATTTCAATATTCAGCAATTTATACTTCTTATTTTCTTATTATGTCACTATCAGACTAGTAAAAGATGAGCAAGCAGAGAGTTGCATTCCATCAACACTTCAAATTTAGGGCACTATTGTTGCTGTTACTGCTAGTGTTACTTTCCATCTGCAATCTTTCATCCTCGGAAATCATCTTCGAGGAGCGATTTGGAGGTATAAGTTTAGCAGTGTTAATGTTCTAGTGATTTCATTAGAAACGGTGAACTAAATGATGTTTTGTTAATTAAACCTGTTTATTTTGTATGATCGATATGATTTTATTTAGATGTAGGTTATTATTTATGAGAAGTGAGTTTGAAGGAGTTTATTAAATCAAGTTTAGGAATTAATCTGTTTAATGAGTGAAATTGTTACTGTAATATTTTTTGTTGTAATTCTAACCCTAGTTAAGCTCACTATACTTGATTAAGGTAAGTGCTACTGGAAATGGAGACTGAGTTAGTAATTAAGAATTCTTTTTAGTTGTATTGTGGTTTATGAGGGGGGATAATTGTGCCAAATCTATTAAAACTGTTAGCTGTTGCAACATAAATTACTCTAATATTCTCAAAATCATAGCAAGTGTGAGGTATATTACGTATACGTTGCTAGTTTTGGTAAAAGAAATGAAACTAGGTTTCCATGATGGGTGAACAAAATGGAAAGAATGGTGCTATATCATGTATTATTCAAAATACCGGTTAAAATATACTTTGCTCTCTGCAAGCTATTTTTGGTAGTTTTCAGTTGACATTGTTTTTTCTGGTGAAAAAGTGAAAGTATGTTTCTGTAATGTGCAGTTATCCTTTTTGAGTGGCTAATCCCAGTGTGTTATAATTTTAGATATAAATAGATAAGGTAGTGTTCTTACATGGAAATATGAATTTCCAAACTTAATCAAAAGTGTTTTTGTTAAATTTAATTTGTGGCAAATAGATGGGTGGCAGAACCGGTGGGTGAAGTCTGATTGGAAAAGAAGTGAAGGAAAGGCTGGTTCGTTTAAGCACACGGCTGGGTCATGGTCCGCTGATCCAGATGATAAAGGTAAACTTTCTTTCATGTCGTGCACTTTGCAAAATTAGGAAACTTTTAATGTGGATTAATGGATGCCTTTGAAAATTTTTCTTTAGTGAGGGCCCGTTTATTAGGTAAGGTGCACATGATTAGTTTGTGTATATGTTGAATTATATTCATGCATTGCTCTTAATTAGAGTATTCCAATTTGCAATCCTAAAGGCTAATTGTTGTGGCCTAAATTTTTTCAGTCTTTATTACATGTTATCATTTTTGTTTGTAAAGTACTTGACAATGCTACTGGCTTCTATTTGCATTACATCTATCTCGTTTTATTTGTAAATTTATGTTCCGTATAACCATCTGGTCTAGTGCAATAGTACAAATTAATTGATTTGTTTATACTGTCATATGTTTATACTTGTAAGGGAATTTTATGGAAAAAACAAATATGGTGAACAATCAAGTTAAGCTGCAGTCACTCAAACTAAAGTAACCCAATATGTGAAGCAAAACTTTGATGCTAATTTATATGCGAAATCAAGAATTGGGAACACCTTAAGTTATGTTGTAGTCATTTTTGAGATATTAACCAAACATGTGAAACAAATTACATTTTAAAGACGTTTGGACTGTTTTCTACTCTTTCAGGTATTCAGACTACAACTGATGCCAGACATTTTGCCATCTCTGCAAAGATACCAGAATTCAACAACAAAAATAGAACACTAGTTTTACAATACTCGATTAAATTTGAACAGGATATTGAGTGCGGTGGTGGTTATATTAAACTTTTGTCTGCATATGTCAACCAAAAGAAATTTGGTGGTGACACTCCTTACAGGTTTAATTATATAGCATACCATATTATCATTATTTGTATTTATAATTGTATAATATGTATTGACATTTGTTTGTTTATTTTTTGTAAGTGTGATGTTTGGACCAGATTTATGTGGAACACAGACAAAGAAGCTTCATGTTATTGTATCCTATCAGGGCCAAAATTATCCCATCAAGAAAGATCTGCAGTGTGAAACTGACAAGTTAACTCATTTCTACACGTTTATCCTTAGGCCCGATGCAAGTTATAGTATCCTAATAGATGGCAGGGAAAGAGATTCCGGAAGCATGTATACAGATTGGGATATTCTTCCACCTCGTAAGATCAAAGACGTGCATGCCAAAAAGGTCAGTTTAAGACTGATTTCATGTACACTAGAGGTTGCTAAATGGATGATTCGTGCGGGTTTGGTAATGGGTTAGAATGACTTGTAACACGTTTTGTCTGTAGGATGTAATATATGATTACAATGGTAATCAAATTCTCCGAGTACTTTTGTGAATTTAATATACGCTTTGGACAATTTTAACCCATATGACACGTTTCCTTGTAATTTGCGTTGTAGTGCCGGATATATAAACATAACATGAATCTACCTTTCTTAAGTAAATGGGTCAAAGGTGCTACCTATGACATACACCTTTAGTTTAGAGTATCTCATTTGACTATTAATGTTTTTTGATACATGCTCTTTTGAATGGTGGTGTGCAAGTATTTGCCTTTTTATAAATAATAATCAATAATAAAAGATAAAAAAACTCGAATTCCAATATTTTCTCTTTTGAATGTTGGCATGCAATGTTGGAGTGCAGGTCTCGCTTTTAAAGAATAAAAATATATAATTAAAAGTAAAAATTAATCATGAATTTCAGCATCTGCTCTTTAGAAAGAATGTTTGCTCGTGCTCTAGTTTAAACACTTAATTTTCTTTTTATGTCAAGTGAGCTACCTTCTCAAGCAGATTTGTATATTATTCAGCCTGCAGATTGGGAAGAAAGAGAATATATTGAGGATCCAAATCAAGTTAAGCCAGAGGTAGGTAGCAGAGTTTATGCTTTCATGCTTTCTTTATAGTATTCTTTTTGCTGAATATAATTTAATTATTATTCGGTATCTCAGGGCTATGATTCAATTCCAAGAGAAATTCCTGACCCCAAAGCTAAACAGGTTAATGGACTACCGCATTGTAATTCATTCATGGTTTGGTCACATGTTTCCCGAAAAGTTACGCTAATCTTCACATTGATTTTTTGAACTCATAATAGCCTGCAACGTGGGACGAAGATGATGATGGGGTATGGAGACCACCAAAGATACCAAATCCTGCATACAAAGGGCCATGGAAACCAAAGGTATGGATAATTTTTGCTACCCTTTAAATTTTGTGTACTATCATATCAATAGTTTATTTTAAGCTAATTTTTTTTTTTTTTTTTGTTACAGAAAATAAAGAATCCAAACTACAAGGGGAAATGGAAGATCCCTTGGATTGATAACCCAGGTACTACATCATGCATACACCTGCATGTTAGTGTTTGCTATCAGTAGAGGTATCAAAATAGACACGTTTGATAATGGGTCAAAGCAGATTGTTTTTTGTATGAATTGAATTGGACCAAAACAATAATCGTAAAACATTTTACATTGTTTATGTGTAAGTAGTCTGTCAGATATGATAACAAAATTCTAAAATTTAAAAATAATTCATGTTTCTTTTTTTTTTCTTTTTTTCAAATAACTGATTTAGGAGATATTATACTTAAGAAATACACTCTGGACAACTGCAGTTTATCGAGTTCCTTCTAAGCCAATTTTGATTGTTATTTTTACTTTTTGTGTACCTGTTTGAGCAGTTTGAGGTAAGAACATTACTCAGATTCGACACATTCTTAAGTAGATGGATATAATTTAGCTGATTGACTTATTATTTCTGTAATCTTCTAGAATTTGAAGATGATCCTGATCTATATGTGCTCAAGCCTATTAAATATGTGGGAATTGAGGTTTGGCAGGTAGGGTCCTTTATCAAGTTCAGTTAAGGATGTTTATATCTAAAATACAAGTAGCATAAGTATGTTTTAGAGTTATTCAGAAATGACCTCAACTATTGTTTGACCATGCAGGTGAAAGCTGGATCTGTTTATGATAACATTCTGATCTGTGATGATCCAGAGTACGCAAAAGATGTAATAAAAGAAGTTTTCACCAACAGAGAGGTGTGTCCTTGCTTCTACGTTACATTACATCATACACAAATATAAGTGGTGACAGAATTGACTTTTTTAGCAAACCGTTGACTTTTTAGTAAAAGCTTAGGAACAATAGCTACTTTACCGTAGGAATAAGAGCTACAAAGACTAACCACTAATAAGAGGGTAGGAACAAGAGCAACTAAACCGATTCTACGAGAATTTTTATGAAAGCCTTTCATTTGCTTCTCTTCGATGGAACTGTTGACCTTTTGTTGCTGCAAGGTGCTATTTTTTGCGAAATGTGGACCTTTTTTAACTTTCAAAAATTTAATTTTGATGGTTTTTGTTGTCTTATTATATCTTGTGAAATTATGGTTGTTCACAAAACTTTTTTCGATGTTATTGTGTTAAATAAGCTTTTAAATTGGGTTAATCAAAAAAAATTCCCCAGATATAATTTAAAAAATGATGCTGCTAGAATAAATATTTAAGCAAATCCACTTGGAACATTGTGTGCATTAAACCTATACTTGGATGACATTCATCATTTCAACCTATTCAACCTACTTGATAATTTGCTCTTATGGCTAATTATTATCTGACCAATTTGAGATAATCCAATGTCCAAACTGTTCAATTTGCAAGTAATTACGTGGAATTTCCACGCATATCCTTTTTTTGCTTACAAATTAGATCGAAAAAGAAGCATTGGAGGAAGCAGAGAAAGCAAAGAAAGCAAGGGAGGAAGAGGTAGCTTACTGGACATATTGCCATTAAATTCATTTTACGGTTGTTGATAGACAATTTATTCTACGTTGACTATACAATGTGTAGGAAGCACAAAGGGCAAGAGAAGAAGGTGAAAGGAGGAAGAGAGAGCGAGGTTATGATAGAAGGCGGGACAGATACCGAAAGGTTAGTGTTTTTGTATATGTTTGTGTACACGTATGGACTGCTTCCATGCCATGTTTCTTGAAATATTAGTGGATGGGTCGTATGGGTTGGGTTGCCTGAAAGCCCTTCATGGATTTTTTACGAATAATGAGTGTGTTACATATGTTTACAAAGATATATATTCAGTTATGTTCTTACTTCTATTTGAACAAAATGATATAGGAGGTTTTGTGCTTAAAAATTACACGTTCTGGCTCATTTGACACCTTATTACAGTTTTCGTTGTTATAGAGATGAATTCTATTGCAACCTCATAAGTTCTGCTATTTTCTTTTTGTGTTAATTAAGTTTATCTAATCTAATCCTGATTTTGGCTTTTCTTACTTGCAGCGCCGTGATTACGACGATTATCATGTAAGTTTGTTTTCTTGAGGTCCTTCGTTCTTTACAAGCACAAATCTTAAAAGTTACGAGTTCATTCATTTACAAGCAAAAGTTTCTTCAATATGACTACATTAGCTGTTTCATTACAACAATGATCTGAATAATTTTAGAAGAAAATGATATATGAGGCTGTATGCTTTAGAATAGGCTTTGGCAGCTTTTGGCCTGTTTGATTTATCTGTTTTTAACTATTTTTCTTTTTATCAATTTGAAACGTTAAAGATACGTTATATCCCAAAATCGATTTCATTGGTAAAAATTTCTTCTTGTTTTTAATAATGTTTGCTGGTTCTGCAGGATGAGCTGTGAGATGCGCATTTATCGGCCAACTGGGCAAGTATAGGGATGTCATGTTTTGTTTCCATCTTTACATATAACACTTAGATTGTTGTACCTTGTACCATTTCCATTGTGTACCAGTGTTGGGCAAGATTCCCACGTGATACTATAGGGTGCAGCTAGTTGCATTAATTGCTTATGGGGAATGATTGATTGTTGATGCAAATCTATGATGAGTTTTGAACTCAGTTTTTTTGGGTGGTTACAGTTTCTTTCTGTACTTTGTATCTTTTTGTGGCTCACAGTGACCAAATCATGTGTGATAACGATGAGCGTGTTGATATTGCACGGAAATTTAGTATTGCTTTTGGATTGGTAGAGGAGGCGATTCAGGTGTGTTGGGTAACCGATGATCAGGGTTTGGGTTGAAATGGGTGATCATTGAATGCGGGTCAGACTGGTTTTGTTAGTTAGGATTGACCTTTGGTCCCGTTGATGACCATAAACCACTTGAATGATTGATTAAGTGAAGACATTGGTAGGCTTAGTTCGATATTCACCTGATCAAACCCAAAACTTATCAAATACAATAACTACAAATAATTTAACTGATCCGGTGGTGGCTCAAAATTTAAATTTTATTGAATGAACACAACTTTTAACAGTTCAATTACTCTCTTTTTTAGTAAAAGTTTAATAATTATATTTGTTTGAATCCTAAATGGTGTGTATATGATATCCGTTTTTGTCAATATTGTCAATGTTCGTTTTCATAATAATATCACCTGATAATACTTATTATTATTAAATGGATCAATGCAACTGTTCATGAAAGCAACACCTTATGCTGAAGTAGACGGCGATGGATTTTGGATTTTGTTTGGGTGTAATTTGTCTGCAACAAAAGTGCCAAAACCTTCGTGCTGTAAAAAAAAAAAAGCGCTCAAATACTGTACTTCAAAAACTGTTTATTTATGGATTTAAAAAAAATAAATTTTATAATTGGTCCCTTAATTTGCATGGATTTACGAAAACCGTCTATATACTTGTATTTTCACGTCTTCAATCCAATAAGTTTACAATTTGATCGAAAATAATCTCTTCACTACCTAAAATGACTAAAGTACCCTTATCTAAACTTATTGAACTTAATGAATGAAATAAAAGAATAAGACTATTTTAATCATTTTAGGTGGTGAAGAGACTATTTTCAAGCAAAACATAAATTTATTAAACTGAAAACATAAAAGTAGTATAAGAATGACTTTCATATTAGCGTAAACCACGAGGGTCATTCATGTGATTTACTCATTTAAAAACAATGGAACCCGGCAGCTAGGACTTGAGAGGTGCGGATCCAGCCTTATAGGATCAGGAATTGTAGAGTAGAGGTGTTCAATAATTTTGAAACCAAAAAACCGAACCGAAAATCGGTTGAATCGAACCGAATTTAGGTTAACCAAATCGAACCGAATTTTTTTTCGGTTTTTCGGTTTCAATTCATGATTTTGGAATAGAAATGATAAACGGTTAAGCGAAAAAACTGAAAAGTTTATATATAGTTATAAATATATCTAATTTTCTCTCTCTCTCTCTATATATATATATATATATATTGTATGTATATTATATTTATATATAGATATTCACATTTTTATTTTAATAAAACTATTTTTATTTCCTTTTCACTCATTTTAAAGCTTACTTTAGGTCTAATATGGTAATTATTACTACTCAGTTTTAATTATATTCGAACGATTTACGTATGTATAACATTAAACACATTTATAAGAGTAAAATGGTTATCTTGGATACTTTCATTATCAAAATATTTTAAATACAATGAACATTTAATAATTTGTTGTTAATTACTTTGAGGGTAAAAACTATAAATTAGTAATGTATTTTCATTTTTTGTTTCAAAGTGGGTAACATACTCATTTTATTGCTAATATTGGATATGAACTCTTATTTTTTATTCCAATGTGAGTAACCTAATATGTTTTGTTTGCATTCGTGATTACTTGGCTCTGACTTGTTTACTTATTTATTGACGTGACATTTCACGTTGGATATGATTACATATATACCTTATATATAGCTTATTACTCGACCAATAAGTTATACATATGATTGCATATATATGTATATATATAACAAAATTATATGAATAACTTGCCTTTTTTATGAAAAGGGAAAGAATAGCTTCAATTAGTATTTCAAAAATATATTTATGTATAATCATATCAAATTTGAAAGGATGGTGATTTGTACACCACCACAACTTAGCCATACACCACTATAGATGCTTTACAGTGTTGTACATGTACAACTCTATAAAACACATTTGGTGGTGTATGGCTAAAATGTAGTGATGTACGAATCATCAGCCAATATGGAATGTCACGTCATCAAATACGTAAACAAGATATCGCTACTAATCACATATGCGAATAAAACATATAAGGGTACTCACATTGGAACAAAAAATAAGAGTTTGCATCTAACATTGGAACAAAAAATAAAAGTTTGTATCTAACATTAGTACTCTCTCCGTCCCAAATTAAGTGTCCTGTTTTGACTTTTTGAGTCTTCCCTTTTCAAGTTTGACCTTAAAATTTTTTGTTTGTGTTATATAATACTTGATGCAAAATATATGTATGGATTGAATTTTAAATATATTTTCATTGGTATAATTATCATAAAGTAATATATAACACAAATAAAGATATTTAAGGTCAAAGTTGAAAAAGAAAGACTTTCAAATCTGATATAAGACATTTAATTTGGGACGGAGGGAGTAATAATATGAGTATGTTAACCACTTTGAAACAAAAATGAGAGTACATAGCTTTTACCCTTACTTTTATAATAATTATTAATTAATAAACGGTTAAAAAAAACCGGTTAATCGGAAACCGGATTTTTTGGTTTCGCTTTAGGTTCAAAAATATGCTGAACCGAAACTTCGGTTAACCGATCTTTGATTAATAGAGTCTCAAATTAACCGTCTGTGAACACCCCTAGTGTCGAGGCCCCATCCAATTCGGCCCAAATGCAGAAATTATACTACATACTTTTTGATGGACGTACTGCCATTAAAAATCTAGTAGTCCCTCCGGGTACTTGATACTCAATCAGAGTTCTAATCCTTTGTGAGAAGTTTATGTGGTGGTCTCGATCACATTATAAAGCACCGAGTTCAAAACGTACGTTTTGATTTCAATGATGTAGAAAATCTCACTTATTTTAGATACGGAAAAATAATGGATGTTTGTTACTTGTACGTTTAATAAAATAAAAGGCAAATACAAAATGTCTTCCAATTACGAGAACTCACATCAACTAACCACGTACAACTTTTGGCTGTGCATTTGTAGAAGGGTTTATTATTTCATTATGTATTATACTTTATACTTTTTACTATTGTATGTAACATACTTTCATTTGTTTTATTGTATGTAATGAACTTGTAAATATGATCTATTGTATGTAGTATTTCCTTTTTGGGTAAGGTCAAAAAAGGAAATTTTCCTATTTGGGTTTTACCCAAAAAGGAAATTCTACATACAATAGACTATATTTACAAGTTCAATACATACAATAGAAGTTTTCAAAGTTCGTCGCATACAATAGTAAAAAATGTAAAATTTAATACATAATGAAATAATAAACCCTTTGTAGAAATCGTCACTAACTTTTAACGACTAAACTTACACAGACACATTATATACACATTTGTTCCAAATCACAATTTAACGTACAACTACTATACCTCTTTGAAAAGAACTTTATCTACACTTTGAACATTACTATATCAAACGGATTAAACTTATTGAAGCCCAATCCGGATTCAACCAAAACCATAAAATCATAAAGGAAGGTATTGGTAACCGACAACTCGATCAAGACTTAGAATACGGGCCTCAAACTTCTGTGTTCACAATATGTGGGACGGGTTGTTATATACTTGTATCAACTCGATCAAACGAATTAGAATTCATTTCATATGCTACGGGTATTATTATAGACATTAAGCAATAAAGAAATAGAGATAGATAAAGGGTATATGTTTATTTAATTCCATATCATTGCATCATTTCTTTCTGTCGTTTCTATTGCTACTAGCTAAGTCTTACAAATTCGTACTCACACAAAGTATTCTTATTCCTTTATGAATATTCTTCCTAGTTACACCCTTCTTTATATTATATATTATAATTATAATTATACTTATATGTATAATTAATTATAGTAATAGTAGTAATAAATATAAAGAAGACTACGACCATGCTTTAATTTCAATATCCTTATATAATGTCATTTGCATTTGCATGCCATTGACACGTTTTTGAACCTATCTTCGTCGTCCGCCGAACCCACTTTCACGTTGGCAGTTGAAGTAGACGGCAGCCACAGGTGATCCAAGGTTGTACAGCTCAGCAAAGTCTTTCACGTTGAAGTTCTGGCGCCATCCAGGAGCGTACACAGTTTGGCGACCCAATTGTCTAAACAGCACAAAAACCATGCGATGAATTCCCATTGATGGCCTTGGACTCTCGTAGCACACGATTTCTTGACCTACACATCAGATCGGTTAGACCATATTATGGACAAGTTACACAATCTAGTATTTGTATCTATGATAAGAGAGAAAAAGAAAGATATGGACTAAAATTCATGCAGATATACCACATTATATATGTAGAAGTTTTGAAATTAGCTGTGTTATTATATGCCATATTATCATGCTGTTGAACATGTTCTCAAAGTTCACTTTTTCCATGAGAATAAACCTTCAAACATCTACTTTAGTTTGCATAAGAATCCACCACGTCATTTAACAAAAATCAAATTTTATTAAGGTGACTATCTTAAGTGATTAGATGTTGAATTATTTGGATATATTTTTGCTTTTGCTTTTGGGCAGAAAAGATTCTTAAAAGAGTGATTGCTTTATGAAATTCCTCCTGCCGATTGAGTAATATATGCCTATAGTTTTCACTTTACTTGGACAAGCCACCATATATAATTTCTTTGTACCATAAACGACAGTGACATTATATATTGTCATTAAAATACCAAATATTAATAATCGTAAATGAAAAAACTACCCATAAACGACAGTGACATTCTAGTTCAACCCTTTTGATCGATCACAATATATTATGCTTGGCAACAAACCTTGATATCGACTTGAGACGTACAAAAAACAAGATTGTGGAGGTTTAAGGTTCTATTTAATCTCACTTAGCGCAAACAATTTTCAGGGGTCGATCTACGAGCAGTTTTACATAGACCAAGTCTGTCGTGTGGTGGAGTTTTGTCCGGCTCCCCAAACGTTGTAGAGCCACATTGAAGGACCGGTTATATATAAGGGATTTTGGAAAGCAATAAATTTATAATGTTGGATGTAAAATGAAAGAACAAAAAACTCACCAAAACGTGCTCCTGTGGTCGCTGGAATATCAGTCACCAACCTATGTGGTTAACAGAGAATAAAGTGTCAGAAAAAGCTAAAGGATTGCACCAATCAGAAACAACGTAATTTATGAGATTGAAAATGTTGTTTGTATTTGACTAGCTATATATCCCAGAATATTTATTAAGATATATATATATATATATATATATATATACACCAGATATCTACAAAAGATACTAATATACAAGTTGTTTTCAATAGCAACATGGTATAAAAATAAAGTTAGAGGAAAACATATTATAGTTGACCAATGAGATGCATGATGGATAAGCTAAGAACCTTGTATATATGTCGAAGCTTTCGCTTTATTGAATATGTGGTAGCTAGTTCAAACCAATGAAAACCACTTAAGGTTTCTATGGTTTTTTTTTTGTTATTACCTTAATTCCAATTTTGACATCATACTCGTAAGTTGTTCCACTTTTAATCAGTTTCGTTCCGTCTCGGATTTCCCATTTTTCGAGAAATAAATTCAGTGTGAAGATGGAACAACATACCAATGCAAGTATTCCCTAAGATTAGGGTCACTAGGACTTGGAGCATCAGGATCCACCATCACCTAATTAAATTGCAATATATAACTAAAGTCTTTTAGTGACTCAAAAGAAAGAATCTAAGTAACAAATCGAAAGAATTAATAATAATAAAAAAAAACTCAACAGATCGAAAGAATTGAAGGTAGGATGAAAACAAAGGGAAATTAACGTACTAAAGTGTGAAAAGCACGCAAATCGTCACCTCCAATATCAACCCTTGGTTGATTCACAACTTGAGATGGTTTAAGCTCGCAGCCATTGCTAACTTCCCTATCACTATAAGAAACAGTAAGACTAATCGACTTAGTGAAACTGTCAAGAACATCGCCTATGACACGTCCGACAACCAATGGGTCCCTCTCCCTCGGCATCATATAACAAATTAAAAGAGGTAAGTAAATTGTTGATGGAGTTCTAATTTGTTGCTGGTTTGCATGGAACAAATGTTGGTATTTATAGGGAGTTTTGGAGTATAGAAACATAGCTAGCTAGTATGTGGCACCACAACTTACCTCACAAACAAATTAACAAATTATTATTATTCTGTTTGAGATATGATGAGTTTAAGATATTAACGATTCTCGTGTGAAAAGATAGAGACCAGTGGCGAAGACAGAGTGATAGGCCTGTCAAATCCTTGCTATTTCACTTCATATGTGGTTAACAAGGAATCTTGGACTACGTATATATATTATATATTATAATTATAATTATAATAATAATATTTTATATGAATATTATAATAATATATATAATATATGCGTGTGTCATCTCAAACAAGAATTTAATTCTATAACTAGCAGTTTTTACTTCTAGTGTGAGCCTTCTTTCAAAGGTAAAACATGGAAATCTCGATATGATAGAGATGTGCATCACACTTGTTAGCCAATTAAATTTATTAGTATATTATATTATACCTTAGATTCAATTGTCCAAGTAAATTATTAGCTAATTATTCTCATGAGAAATTCAAGGGTATTTGAGTAATTTCAGCATAATATCATGACGATTAAAGTTCTCGATCAGGATATTTCAAGGACAGACACTAGCTAATGCTAATGCTAATGCTATACTTTTGTTACCCCATTTTATCAAATCACTTTCCCTCTCTTAAGCTTCTTCTTCTTGTTTCTAATGGGTTGATGGTGGAACACCCCCATCATCTTCTTTGTCTCTTCCACACATCTTTGGGGTTCTCTAAAAACAAAAAACGTCGTGCTACTCTTGAAAATGCATAAGGTACAAGTGCTAAATTGCTAAAGCCTAAAGGTACGTGGCAACCGTGAATGACTTTTTTTTTTTTATCAGAATAACATTAGTAGAAAAAGTTAGGAAAACAGTGAGTAACTAAAATCTTTTAAGATTGCAGTTTTACAAATATATTTTAGATTGATATTAAGTTAATAAAATATACATATAGGTTTTATAGTTGGTTAGATAATTAAAACTACTAATGTAGTGATGTCACATGATATTAAAGCATTTACGCACGTAAAAAGCGATATCCTTATAATATGTACACACTTAAAGTAATAATATACAGACAAATTCAATTGCGGTGGGAAAATAATCCTCGCTATTATCAAATCACATATTGTTAGGCGCAAATCCATGTATAACATCAAAAACTAAAGAAAATTAATGTTGCATATAAATTTATCGACTACTCTCTAATCTCTATATATTACAAAATACAAACAGAGGCAGATACCAAAAGGGGAAGGGGTGTTCAAAAACCCGAATAACCATAAAAATGAGCTGGCCCACTTGTTAGCCAATGAGATTCATTATCAAATCATATTATTGTGGTTATAGTTTGAGAGTTAATAGTTTTTTATGGTAATTTCAAGCGTACTCTTGATATCCGTACAATATTTTAACGGTACACGTTCGTTCTACCAGCAAGGATAATTATTGTCGGAAAATTATATATTCACAAATCACCCATATATGCTGATGAACGGATTAGAATACCTAATCTGTCGGTCACACAAATTTGATTTTTAATGGTGAATCCATGATAATATTGAATAACTAAAAACATGACTAGAGCAATGTCTAACGTTCACCTTTCTTCTCCAAACCCCCCTTTTACTTTATAAAAATCCAGTTTAACCCCTTCACTAAAGACAAAAAATCCATCGACCTAAAACTACAAAAACTATAGCTATTATTTTTATCACAATAAACTTTTTAATTAAATTAAAATAAATATTACTTAGACCGGTCCTAGCGGTGCTCGTCGGCCACGGTCTGTTCAAACCGACGAGACCGACGCTGATAGCACCGCCTCATCAGTTTGAATTGGTCGTTTAACCGACGTGGGTGTTGGGTCAGATCTGAGGCCCGCATATTATTTTTTTAATTTTTTCTTTTGACCGTACTTATTAAAAAATATATATTTTTTTTTAAAAAACCCCATCAGCTAGTTAGATGACTGTTTTTTTACACAACTTTTCAACTATAAATTAAATACACACTCCATTTCACCCACTTTCACACAACAATCTACAACACTTTCGTACACACATAAACACTCTTCATATATTAACCACTTTCACACAAAAACTATCACCAATTTTATCCATTCCAAACACTACACTTTCTTCCAACAACGTACTTTCTCACAAAAAATGTCTAAAAACAACAAATCAAAACCCAAAAACAAAAAGAAAGATCAACAAAATACTACCAAAAATATGTGAAAATTTTTGTTAAATAATCCGTTACCAAACCCGAATTCACCAAACACTCAAGTTTCCGGATCCTCGTCTCAACCTTTCTAATTTGCCACCTTCCCACCTATTGCAAACTCGTTCAACCTTGCTTCCGATGACCCAAGAAATAACTATCAAATTCAAGGGTGGTACCAAAACACAAATTGGTCACCACCACAACCACAATTCACCCACCACACACAATGGTCACCACCACACCCACAATTTTCACCCAACCCGAGTTATCAATTTTCACACTATTCTCCAAACACATCGAGTCCCAATTACCAACAAACTAATTTCACCGCACCCGTGACTTTGGAAGAAAGTTCCGACGAGGCTCAAACCGAACAACCTGAATCCAAACCCGAACTCGATGCCCAAAACGAAAAGAAAAAGGGTAAACGGGTTCAAATATGGTGGACGTGTCACACCCCGTCTAAAGCGGAAACAACGGAGTATAACGGTGATAGGATCATAACACATCATTATAAAGAATACTATATGAAATAAAATATCCAATGTGTCATGATACCAATAACATGAATAACGGGTCATGTTATGCATACATTTCAACAATGAATTCAACATCTTACAAACAAACGTACACTATAATGTTAAGGCGAAACGTGCCTTCACAAATAACTATGATGTACCATAAGTCTTGAACATTTCTTAATGCAACCCTAAAGGTCCACTAAGTTCTCTTGTCATCTGCTTTAAATCCACTAGTATAACCTGAAAAGATATGCTCAAAGACGTCAACACGAATGTTGGTGAGTTTCGTAGGTTTGAAACCAAACACCACAAGATAAAACATTTTGCTGTGATAATAATAGTTTAGGACAATGCATATAGAAATGGTACACAAGTGAAATAATCCAACCAAACATCTCCACCAACCGTCATCACCCCACAAAGGAGTATGACCCAACCAAATCCTGTGTATGCGGTAGCTACCCATAAATGACCTTCAATGTACACCTAAGCATACATTAGGTACTTACCCTCGAAAGAGTAAGGCATTTGATAAAAACAACCGAATCATGACCTTTAATGTATACCAACAGTACACATTAGGTACTTACCCTCGAAAGAGTAAGGCCTTTGATAAAAATGAATCCAACAACCAATGCATATAAGTCACATAGTGTCATACATTTCAAGCATATGTCCAAAATGAAAATGAATACGTTTCACAGCATAAAACAATTGATAAAACATGTGAGCATACTTTTCCCCCAAGTTGAAAATATATAATTGAAAACGGGGCCACGAAAACTCACCTCAATAATGATGTAAGTTTTGCCCTTAAGTTCAACCACCAACAACTCGCAATCTACAATATCATAATGCATATGGGTTACAACCTAGACATAACTAGGTCATTCCATTGTATCCCAAGTCCAAACACTTCCACTAAGTTCTCTCACAACCCAAACTCATGTATATTAACTTAAATCAACTTATCGAGTAAAAATCAGATTCTGTCTACAAACTTTGTACGACTTCACCGATTTTTAAATATGACTTAATAAAATAATTTGACTCTAAAAATTTTACCAATGACACTTCAATATGTTAAGAACCACATGTAATTTTTCCAGAACTTATTTCAATAGTTTACTGTTTTTAAAAATTCATCAAAGTAATCTGCTCTGTAACAACAACGATTTCTGAATACACAAAAGTTATAATTTATTTAAAATACTTAAAAGACTTACAACATCTATAATATTCTTACAGAAATTATTTTACACCTTCAATTTATTACAGTAAAAGTTTCAAAACCAAATTCGTTACTTAACATACGTTTCAAAAATCCACAAGTTAACTACAATTATGAACCGAAAAACTCAGAAATGACCTTCAATTATATAAAATTACTTTGACCAACTTATACTCAACATTTGGACATGAAACAAACACCATTTGAAAATAGACTTCTAGTAATTATGTTTAAACTCAAGTTTCATAAAAAATCATTGTGAAATGACTAAGTTATGCCTTTCCCAAACCGAAACAAAAATCTGATCAGATTAGGGTTTATAAATAATAACCCTAATCACATGTATAACTAATCCAAACCGCAAACATAACCATATTTCTCAATTCTACCAAATTATCAACTGATCTTAATATTATCCTAATGATTTCATCCACTAGGATACAATGGAATCAAACCGAAACAAAACCGGTAATACGAAACAATCGAATATATTTAATTGAATGATTCGGAAAGAATATATACCGACAAAGAGAACCCGCACGATAGGAATCCCTTATAATCTGTGAATAATGAGGATATACACTCTTAAAATTCGTTTTCATAGATTGATCAAACGTATACAAGAGTTATAGGATCGAAAACTTACCAAAGTTTCTGAAAATTCGTCACCAACAGCAGCAGTTTACGAAATAATTTTTTATAAAATAATCTAAAGTGTTTCAGACACCGAAACCTTGCTATTTTATCTAAAACTTCGAGATCTACAACTTTGTAGTTTTGACCGAATCCTGAAAACGAAAGTAAATAGGTCAAATCGGCCTCTGTTCGTGACTGAAATTTTTTGGTACGGAATTTGTATATTTTTGTGATAAAAAAAGTTTTAGGGTTAGGTTTAGGGTTATATTTATAGGTTTAAGGTCTGAGGGGGGTGTTGGGTTGAGTTGGGTTTGGGCTTTTGGGAGTTGGATCATTTTTTTTGGGCCAAAATTGACAAATCATGAACTAAGTTGGCCCGTGATGTTTTAAGATTTAATACTCACAATTTAATTATGTTCGTATTCGTGTATATTTATCTAATCGTATAACTTCCATAAATTATTAAGGAAATATTTTCATGCCCAAAGCGAATATATAAGTTATCATTAACGAACTTGAATACAAATAAGAAATGATTTTGAAATGAGATTTTCGAATTACATTTTTAGTGACGGATGTCACTGGACGGATGACGAGGCTAGCATTTTAGCGGAACGGTTGATACATTGTTCCGAAAATGGCGTTCAAGGAAAAAATTAATCAACTTAGTCTTTTTGGGGTTAAGTTCGAAAATGTTACAATTCTTGTATATCACAAATTAGAATTTTAGCGGAACGATAGATACATTGTTCTTAAAATGGCGTTTAAGGAAAAATCAATCATATGAGTCTTTTTGAGGTTAAGTTCGAAAAGGTTACAATTATTGTATATCACAAAAACATAACATTTATCAACTTAGCAGCAAGTGGAATAAGATTTCGCACAACACAAAAATATTTCAAGTCCTCTACAAACACTATAAAGAGATTTGCCCTTAAATCGGTGCCGACGAAAATTACGTTTTAAATGCTATCTGTCATGCATTCCGGGCACAAGTTAAGCGTCTGTTCAATTACGAATCATCTTGGAATGTTCTAAAACATTACCCATAATTCTTTGCCGAGCCAGGCGTAATGGGCAACGAAGATATTTTCCAACCTTTTGCCACCGATTTGGATGAGGACGACGGCCCAGTGGATACGGCTCTTGATGCGAAAATGATACAGTTGTTCCAAGACGACCCCATACGCTGTCCAGTGGGTCGAAAGACGGCAAAAAGTTCGGCTTCATCGGACGCCGGTTATTCTACAAGAAGTGTTCATTCCGAAAAAAGAGATGCATTTGAAGCCGTCAAGCAAGCCGTTGTGATGCAACAAAAAGCAATAAATGATTACTTAAACAATTTGAAAAAAGCGACTTACAAAGTTTTTAAGTTTTCTTTGTAAAAAACCTCCAAAACAAGCATCTAAAAAACTGATCAAAATGATCAAAAGCGCTCGAAAAGAAGTGGTACACCTACTAAGACAAGTATCGAGGTGGCGGCTCGGA
This sequence comes from Pseudognaphalium luteoalbum, assembly GCA_963422505.1. Taxonomy (NCBI): domain Eukaryota; kingdom Viridiplantae; phylum Streptophyta; class Magnoliopsida; order Asterales; family Asteraceae; genus Pseudognaphalium; species Pseudognaphalium luteoalbum. Next base: position 4,814,029 of record OY730192.1, read on the forward strand.
CGAAGACGAGGATGAAAAGGCGAACAAAATGAACGAATCGAGCTCCGAATAGATTATGTTATTTAAGTTCTAGACTTTTTTCTTAATTATTGTACTTTTTTTAAGGAATTGTAGTTTTTTATTTCTAAATTTTATTGTACTTTTTTTTAGAAAATTGTAGTAATTATTATTTTTAATGAAAATTTTTTATATTTGAAGGGATTATTGTTTCATTATATATTAAACTATACAGTTATTATTATTGTATTAGTCGAACTTTTAAAACTTCTATTGTATGCATTGAACTTGTAAATTTTTATCTATTGTATGTAAACTTTCTTTTTTGGGTAATGTCCAAATAGTAAAGTTTCCTTTTTTACCTTACCCAAAAAGGAAATAATACATACAATAGATCATATTTACAAGTTCAATACATACAATAGAACAAATGAAAGTATGTCATATGCAATAGTAAAAACTGTAAAGTTTAATAAATAATAAAACAATAAACTCTTATTTAAATGATTGTGTTTTAATTGTTTGATTAATTAGTCACTGGGTTCCAGAAAAATGAAGTGACATAACATTGATTGGAGTTGTCACTCAGATTCAGTCAGTTTTCCAGAAAAATCTGATATGATACTGACGTGACTTAGTCAGTTTCAGTGAGTTTCAATCACGGATGGAAAAAGTCTTATAATTATGTTGTTGGATGTCTTTCCGTTCACTTAGAAGCAATATTTTAAAGTTTTTAACTATCATTTTAAAAGTTCTATAAATTATAATATTTCTATATTATTTTTTTTGGCGAAAAAAACTCAAATACAATTGAAAATTACAGTATATGGCAATCATATACCTCGTAAATCATTCATTTTGATTTTGGTGATTCACCGAGCACCACCAAACGCCAAAAAGCGTTGCCACGCAAAAGTAACATGGCGTACGTTTTCATTCATATTTAAGATTCTGATGTGATTTTGTGGCTATCAAATCCTTTTTTTTTTTTTAATGTTCCATATAACTATCTCCACCCTTGTTGGTCCAACGCTCCAAACCTTCTTCTCATTCTTGATCACTTTTCTATCACTACATGATAATCTTAAAATTCTTTATAAATAAAAAGGTTATCTTATTAATAATTTATGTTGACTTTAAAAATGTACATATATTCTATATCGGTAGTTCAATACAAATATTTTAAACTAAGCTTTTCCTAATATTTAGTTCCACGTGTCATTATTACTATTTTTCTTGTCTTAGAATTATCGTCTAATTGCAAAAAATAACTATAAAAGAAATTAAATTATACGTAGTATATTATACTCTCACTAGTCTTTATGCCCGTGCGATGCACAGCTAATAATTATACGAAGATGAAAAAGATTGGAGATACGTACTTATATAGTCAAGTATACATAAATAACTAAACTAAGTACCTACATAATGATATATTACAGTTTAGAAGGAATTTAGACCCTAACACTATACAAACAACATAATGTCTGGTTCATCGAAGTGATTCTACAAATTAATAATGAGTGATAATGATAAATACCTTAATATTATCATATAACGAACTTTCATGAAATGACATATTATAACCTATATTAGTTTTTTAACATGTTCGACGCACATGATGATTCATATTCAACAATTCTCGATATTAATTTGCAAAAACAATTTATTTTATATAAACAACACAAAACAACAATGAACATGTTGATAAACCACGTGAATGATGAGTAAAATATATAATTAATCAAAACAAAGAACTTTGTATAAAATAATATTTAGTTAGAAGATAAACTAATCATCTAGAAAGCAAAGAGTAGACAATGGAGGTTTTTTCTTCATAATCACCTACTGATGAGCTGCTCTTCGTTACTTGTTCATTAAACTAATCAAATTTATCATGAAAACATGTAGAGAGTAATAAGATCGGAATGCATATAAATCTTTAAATTTTGAAGAATTATTAAGGGATTTGCTAACGTGTGCCCCCATGACACACGTTAGGGTGCATTTAATGAAGTCGAAATTTCCTCAAATATCAATATTTACATTTAATACTCATTAATTCAATCTAGTTATTTCCTTTTTTATGCATATATTAATTACAAATTATATTATTTAAGGAAATTCAAACTTTATTAAATGCACCTTAACGTGTGCCACAGGGACACACGTTAGCAAAACCCCATTATTAATTATATAGAAATATATATTAGGAATAGATATCAAGTGCAAAAAAAGGCCTATTATTTAATCAATTGATAGGTTGAAATTATATTTTATTGAATTTATTCTAATCAAATTTCTTGGAAAATTGAGACCTATTAACCAATCAAATTCTACAATTCTACTAAACTTTGAATTAACCAATCAAATGCTATAATTTACCTAAAAAATCTCCTCTAAAAATAAAGTCTTAATATAATTAAAATATAATAAAATTTTAAATAGCCAACTGATATAGCTCACGATACTTTGATCATCTCTATATATCAACTAATTATTAATTATTAAATATCAATATTTTATCAAATATTTAATTTAATTTAATATTAATATTATTATTACTAATATATATAAATAGAAACGTAAATATCAATAGTTAATAAATTATTTTTTTAAGAGTTTAATAGCTAAAAAATAGGTGGGTTTAGAATTTTTTCAATTTGAATGACACATATGATTTTTTAGGAAACTAAGGTGATGACACCTAGAATTTTTGCTTAATTGTCAAAAGAATAAATATGACACATAGGAAAGAGACTATCCTCTATTACTTATATATGTAGATTCATTTAGATAAGGTTGTATTATCAAGATAATAAAAGTGATGTCATTCTGATATAGTGATACCTTTATTTGTTCATTTTTTTAATTAGTGGTATATTTTTAGGAGAAAAAAATTGTTGATACCCACAAAAGTAAAAAAAGTAAGTTAGTTGTTCTTTTTTCTAGAAAAAACCCGATGGAATATGAAGCTTATGGGATGTTTTTCTTTTTAAGTGCATTTGATTATTCCCATATACTAACTAGCAATATTAACGATCTATATATTGAGGCGAGTAAATTTTATAAATGGTCCTTGTAGTTTACATCAATTTACAAAAATGGTCCTTATACTCCTTTTTCATTTTTTCAGTCCAATAAGTTTACATTTTGCTCGAAAATGGTCTCTCACCCACCTAAAATGACTAAATTACCCTTTGACTGTTTAAATCGTGATTATCCGAAAATAACAAAAGGAAGGGTACTTTAGTCAATTTAGGTGGAGGATGGACTATTTTCGAGCAAAACGTAAACTTATTGAGCTGAAAAGGTGAAAAAGAAAGTATAGGGACCGTTTTCATAAATCGGTGTAAACTACAAAGACCATCTGTAGAATTTACTCTATTGGGGCGTTATAAGATGCATGTAGATGGTATTTAATCCTAATTTCATCTTGAGAAAATGACGTTTTGGAATTAAAACTACCATCTTTTTTAACATTTAAAGTGTGTTTCAGACATTTCAGTTTTTTATGTAAGTCGTCTTACAAAGAGTGTCATTACAACTCGCTTAGAAAGATTCGAATGACATGTTGTGCATTTCATTAAGATTATATATATATATATATATATATATATATATATATAATATAAGTATAAAGGTAACTTACCACCTAGCGGTCACCATCAATCAGCCCCATGTATATTCAACATGAGGGAGGTAACTCATGTAACCAGCAGTCAAACAAATATGGAAACATGTATTAAACCTTGACTTTCATCTTTATGTAGCATGACCACTATGCTATCATTGCGGTTGCTGGGACCATTTCACTAAGATTAACCATATAGATAACATGTTCTTTTAGAAAAAATCAAAAAATAAAATTAACATATGTAAATTCTAGCCACAGTGTTGATATGTGGTTTTGATGAAAAAAAAGAAGCTCAAACATTGATTTTGAGATCTTACTTCATGGAAAAAGTTCAACTTGTAAATGAGTGCGCGAGGCCTTAATTACATGTGATTTTGAGTTGGTTACGAATTATATATATATATATATATATATATATATATATATATATATATATATATATATATATTGTAACACCCATTCCTTGGGTCTGGTAGTATCTTATTATTTTCTGACGGTGAATTATTATTTAATGTGTCAGAAAATAGATGCGTTGTGTTATTTGAAAATAACTGTGAAAAAAAGTCAAATAACTTATTGTGACTAATAAATTATTATATGTTTTAAATTAACCTAGTTGACGGTAAAAGAAAATAGTTTTCCCCGTAAATGGTTTTTAAATTCCAGACAATGATAAGTACGGGGAATGAAATTTAACTAATTATGTAATTTACTCATATTTTGAGTCGGTCTTTTGATTTCAAACATATCTCTACATATATACATACCGTACGTACCATACATACATACATGAAACATGAAACTCTAAATCAATTATCAAGATCATGAGGAAACATCAAATTGAAGATTTCAAGTTCGAATTCAAGCTTCAAAAACATGGATTATCATCCTTTAATTCTTCTAATCATCTTGTAAGTCTCAATATCTTGAATTATATAAACCTAGAAAATGGGTTTTTGAGTAATTTATAAAATTAGGATGATTGATGTTAAATTGAAGCTTATAATACTTGTATAATTGTTAGTTGGGGTTTAATTCGTGATTATAAGTGAAACCTTAAGTTAGAAATGATAAATTGATTAGGTGTTCTTGAAGTTTATGATGAATATGATAATTATCATGGGTTACATGATAAATTTAGTATTGTTTATGATTTGGAACACTTAATTGATAATCAAAAAGTGAAGTTAGAACTTATGTGGTCAAGTATTCATGAGGCCTAATATAGAGTTTGATGAATTAGTGATATTTGAGGTAAAAGGGCCTTGTTAATGATTATGAAATTTTGATGTTTAAAGTGGTTATTCATAATCTTGAAATGATCGTGTTAAAGTGCTATAAATTAGTAATCACCTATTAGATTGAGTTGAAAGAGAGAGTATCATGATAATTAATCATGATTAAGTGATAATTCAAGAATTTGGATAATTGAGTTAAATATGTTCAAACCAATGAGAATGATGGATTGATGGTGATCAATTAACTATGAAATTTATAGCTACTAAATGTGTTGTGTATTGATAATTGATATTATGAGATGAATAATGAGTTATACGTGAAGTTATCAGTTACTAACTCATTGTTTATTTAATTGTATTCTCAGATATGAGTGGACAACTGAAGTAGTCGGTGAGTGAATCTTTAATCCTCAGTGTGATTTAGTTGTAACAGGTTTGGTTACAACGGGTATACGTATTATTACTGTTGTTGTTTGTCCTGACGATTTTGGTTTAATAGTAATAATACTGTTGATAGACTGTCTAGTTTGATATGTTGACCTGATTGAATATGTGAATATGTGATCACTTGATATTTGGCCTTCGGGCATCAGTGTATTGGGGTCAACCTGATGGTTGAGTTTGGTTACTATTGTAAGACGACATGAATTTCCTTCTACTCACCGTTAATAGGAAATTTGGGTCGTATGAGATTAGTTCCAAACTATCGGTCTCAACCGTTATGGCCATACGAATATGTACGGTAAGTGTTCTTGGAGAATCCCCGGGTATTATGGTATCTCAAGAACCACCGGTCCTCATTGTATTGAGATGTTATCTCATTGATATTATGTGATATTGGTTGTGTGTTCTTGGCTGAAGGTTTCTCCAAGAACCAAGTATTTCATGTAAGATTGTGTGTTTACGATACTTGGCTGTAAACAGAGTTGTTATGCTAGGTTGGGTTGTTGATTATTTATTCACTCACTTAGCGTTGAGCTAATCCTCACATTTATACTCCTTACACGTCATGAGTCGTTAATAGGCTGGGCAAGGCATTGACACAGGAATGGAATATTTGACAACCAAACGTAAACTTTGATATATATATTTGATAAGAAAATGATGAAATTATATAACACCTCATTGTGGTATTATTATTGTTATAATAGATTTTGAAATGTTGTGTATCAAGTTTTAGAAATAAGTTATGTACATTTTATATGATATATATTTTAAATTTACGCTTCCGAGTTAAATCATTATTATAATGGTTTTATAAAAGGAGGGGTGTTATATATATATATTAACATGATCAAAAAAGAAGGACATCTAGAAAGAAAAAAGGGAGAAATAATTTTTATTACTATGATTCAATATTTTATTGCTAAAATTCAATTTTTTATTAATATAATTCTACATTTTATTGCTTTGATTCAATAATTTATTAATAAGATTTAGTCTTTTGCTAAGATTCAAAAGCTATAGTTATAAAAATTTGAATCTTAGAATAAAAAAAACAGAATCATAGTAATAAATAATCATTCTTTACATTCTCTTCCTAAAAAACCTTCTCTCTAAATCCTACTCATATATACATACACGTTAATAACAAGCAAAATCTCTGGCTCTTTTCCATGTCATTATTATTATCATTACTTATATTATAAAGAAGACCTTACGTTAATAAAACTTAAACATCTCAAATTATGCCTCATTTACTTAAGATAATCCTTTACATTTTTATCATTACTAATGAAAATAACAAATCATTTTTTTTTACAAGTGTTTACTACTATTGAAGCAATAAAAGAATCAACTTAAGCTACTATCACTTACACGAATAAATTAAATTAAGGTTAACTTTTTTGAGTGTGAGTTGTACATTGCATAGCTTATTAACTCACAAGTATGTTTATAAGGTGTGACGCCCCTCGCTCTTGGTACATTAAAATACATATCATAAAGTCATAGATACAATGGAAGTCAAATTATATTTAATAAAATTTTCAGATAACATTCGACTCGATACATACTGTACTGTAACAAACTATCCCTTTCGATAGCGTCGAATATTATATCATCGGTCCCACTTTACTTTCAATATCAATCAAAGTCCTCTATTGGTGACCTGAGATATGTACAATAGCATGCGTAAGCCTAATGGCTTAGTGAGGGTCGTGCCTTTTCCGTGTAAAGTACCACACACAAGGATGCACAATTAATGCTTAAGATAACTATCAAAATAATAATATTTGAGATCTCCGTGTTAACACGTTTCGAGCCTTCAATCCACATTCTCATAATTTCCATAAACACCGGGTAACCGTATTCAACCCGTGTGTCTTATTCTCATACCACCACCAAACTAAATCCATGACTCGAAAGACGATAACACGTATATAGTACATAAAAATCATATGAAATGCAATGCTCGTAGTTAAATGCACATAGCTCGTATTTAAATAAGTAGCAATTAACACATAATAGCACATATCTCAGTTTTATAAAATAACACGAGGATACTCATATTACGATCTTCTATAAGAATCATGATGTGCTTAAGATGCTTGTAACTCTAGCTCTCTTCACTTGTACTTATACTACTACTCTGAATATACAATGATTCTTCATTGATTTCAATGAATAAAACACAAAGAAGTTGATGCCTATTTATACCCATCTCAAATCTTACTAACCAAGTAACACTCAATTACCTTAATCTCCACCTCATGCTTCTATACAAACAATCTTATCACATTTCTTTCTGCTTGTGCCACCTCCTACTTATAAACTTGTGACTACTTCTCATATATGATAAATTAATATGCATTTGGTTAAGTATGACTATCGTATACATGGCATGAGCTAAAATGTGTGGCAAGTGTGTTGACTTATGAATAAGTGTGGCAATTACTTGATTATCTCAACCTTCTTCAATCTTAACAAGCAAGTTAAATATATATATATACTTCATTTTATTTAGCTTACCTTATATATCATAAGTTATTTGCGTTAATATTGTACTAAGTATTATTAAATTATATGAACTTTTGGTAGTCGAGATTTTAGGATGTTACATAAGGTAAGGCCTTTTTTTCCTCTAAGTGTCACCTTAGTATAGCAATACAAATCTTGCTATACTGTGACTCCGCAAAAGGTTTCAAACCTACTGATGTAGAGCCCGACTTATGACCGCGCAATAAATTGTTGTGATTTCACAATTATTTTACCACAACAAACTGTAAATCGAATAATTTTCCACTGAAGTATTATGTTTATTGATTCACTATTTATAAAGATTACATAAAACTCTAAAACCTAATGGACCCGAGCCCATCTATACAATCATGTTGGGCCTGCTAATAACCTAACTTACATATACTCTTATATTCTCCCGCAATTCAAGCGGTAAGAAAATGGACGATCAAACAGAAACAGAAACGTAAATACATAAAAATATAAAATAGGTAAGGGTATATGTAAGTTAGGTTATTAGTAGGCCCAACCCGATTGTATAGATGGACTCGGGTTCATTGAATTTTAGGGTTTTATGTAATCATTATAAATAGTGAATCAATATGCATGATACCTCACGAGGTTTTATGGTTCATACCGATCTTCTTCGCTTCCGACTTTCATCTATTTTATGCGTCGCCGTTGGCTGCCGCCTTCCTCTCTTTCGTGTTCCCCGTCCGCGAATCTATAACCTAACTATTATATACTCTAATACAAACTGGTGGGTTACTATTCTTAAAGAGGCATGATGGAAGATTTTTAGGTTTTGATGGGTTTGGGTGAAATCAATTGTCTTCATGAAGGTTAATTCAGAGGGTACCCTGACCCTTGTGCCATATTTCAATGGTACACGTTCGCTTCACTCGTAAGGAACATCAACATAGGGCAAAGTCATATGTTCACAAATGACCCACATAAGCTAAGGCATGAATTAGAACCTCTGACTTACACTTCACATATGTGAGGTATGTACATTTACAGTGGCGGTACCACTTGAACAATACGCCGTTGATGTCCACTTGTCTTCTCAATAATACAATCTCGGTATAAAACTGATTGAATCTATTTTGACGATTAAAATAATTTGTATTTTGTTGGCCATATCTATTATGTGGTAGAGAGGTTTCATACCATTAGATGGAAGGAAATGATTGCAGTGATGATTTAGTCAGTTTCACGAAACATGGATTCAAAAAGCGAGGCCAGCCAGCAGAGCATTGTTAATGTAGATTCTGATCGATCGATGTGAATTTATGTGTTGGGTCAATATAATTATAAGGGTCTTCATTGGCTGGTGGTCTTGTCCACCTTTCACCCCACCCCACCCCACCCCATTGCTCGAATTTATCTTTTTGGTCATGCTAGAAGCTTGTGGTTTCACAAAATATATGCTCACATGTACTTTAAGAATAGTATATGTTCTTTTTCACATGTTGTTGAAATCTTTCTAATATGCTGTCTAACAAAAATTAAGTGTTCTTATGTGTAATGAAGTTTTCAATTATTTCTGATCTATAGGTGTGTTTGGCAAAACTGGTTGGAGATGGAGATGGAAGCTTGAAGCTGGAGATGGAGCTTTTTGTTTAAGGATGGAGCTGGATATTTTAAACTTTAAAAGTGTTTGGCAAAGTAGATGAAGATGGAGCTTCATTACGTAAAATGACACAAATGTACAAAACCTTACTTTTTTATAACTAAAAGAAGGGCAATATAGTAATTTTATAATTAGAGGATGTGAATTCTCAAATAAGCTACTTTCAAGGGCTTCTACTTTAAGGGATTATTTTTGGAAGAATCCATAAGCTTTTGTGTGTGTCAAACAAAGATTGTGATTTTTGAAGGATTGAAATTCTTAAAATTAGAATCTCAATCCCTTAGAATCTTCCATAATCCCTTAAATTGTTGGTGCCAAACACACCCTATATACCTTTTTATATCACTTGTAAGAAAAATGGTGATGCATGTGGTGACAACTTTGATGACAATAACACATGAGAAAATAGAAAGGAACTATTTTATTGTATAATTATCGACTATAAAAAGCAACTACCTGAATTATCAGTAATAAAAATCAACTTCCAGTCTATTTATAATCCAAGTAATATGTACATTGAAATTTGAAAGATGTATAAACGTGTCAAATAAACTATTACTCCGTACTAGAAATATCAAAAGTTCTAAACTTGGCTGTAATGATAATTTTAGTAGTTGATTTCAAGAATTGATAATTAGACAATAATTTATTGTATTTTTGGTAATTTACCCTAAATACAATAGAATCGCTCAAGTAAGTTGGATACCTCTAATATGTTTTATTTGTAAAACTTAATACATTGTCAATCACTTAACAAATTTATAGTCTTTTTAAAATCTAACAAAATATATTCAAATACATTATTATGTTTAATCAAATTTATTGTATTTTGTTAGGTTTTATTGATCTTATGATTTTTTAAGGTTAATTAGTGATTTATAAAATAGTAATCTTTTACCAATACCATATCATGTTTAATCATTTGATTGTTCCCACGCTCATATCCTATTATCCTAAAGCTATCTTATATATTAGATTGTAAGACGACTTAATCAACTTCCATTAACACTAAATTTTAACGAGGGCTAAGACGCTATCATCAAACTGTTTACCAAAGGCACTACCCCTACACCTTGCTAGGGTACCTTCAGGGGCGGAGTTAGAAATTATCTATAGAGGGAGCTAAATCAAAAAAAAATTATGCTTCTATATAGTTTTGGGGTAAATTTTTTAAAATTGTCATTGATACTTTAAAAATTAGTTTTTTACTTAATTTCAAATTTTTTGTGAGGGTAGCTGCCCCCTTCTAGCTCCGTCACTAGGTAGCTCCATGACGGTTGTTATCTACTACTACTTATAAAGTGTATTCATTATTGAGTCTTAATCTTCTTAAAAATAATTAAAATGCCTAAACTACTCCTCTTACATTTATTATTACATTTATTATGCATTGACTTGATATATAGGGAATCAAATGAAAATTGAAATATTACCAAATTATCTCTCTTCAAATTTGTAATCATATATGTAAAGTAAAATAACCAACACGAAAATCGATTTGTACTTAGTTAATAACTTTTGGCAAACCATGTGTTTTGGAAGTTATTTTATTTGTTTAATGGATTTTAATTTATTTTGTAGAGTTACTATATATATATATATAACTATTATTTTATGTAGTTATTGGTTTTGAGTACGCTTTTATATATACTTTGAAATTGAGATTTTTTGGATTGATTCTAACTGACAAATGCTTCTATTATCTTTCGATAAAAATGTCGTTCTTAAAAACACCACGTAAATGAAAATTACAACTCTATAAAACTCATTGTACAAACCAATGTAACACAAAAGCTTTTGAGTTATTCAAAGTGAAAATAAGAAATAAAATTTTCTTCTAAGCTATATGTGATCTCCAGACGCTCTACACTCCGTCTAAAAATTTGCGTATAATAAGATAATACAGTATGTAGATGGTAATTGCTTTCACGTGTCCTATAAACAGACTCAGAATTTTTTATTATAAAATACCACCGTTGCAACGCGCGGGTAATATGGTAGTTATCTTAGATATAAGTGATTATAGTGACTTATAGCAGTGTGTAATGCGTGTGTAATGCGCACTTTCACATTTACAAACAGACTTTAGGCTATTTGACCGATCACACTTACAAATACCCTTACAAACACACTAATCCAAATCGCGATTTTGATCGACCAATTTCTCAACTTCTTATATTTTCTTCCTTTTTGAATTATGAACGTACTTGAAATCCGAGATCTTCAGTTCCAGTTGCATCTATAAAAATAATACAGTAGACTTTATTAGCTTCATTAAGACAACTTTTTTCTTTTTAACTTGCTTGACTCTGTTCTTCACATTTTGATGAATAACAAACACAAGTTTCCCTTATCTTTCACCTCACCTCAAAGCATACATTCTTTGCCTTCTAATTACACCATACAGATTTTTGGCTATCGGTCCCAACATTTCAAATATCTTGCCAAATATCAACATATATCACTTACATTCCCTTTTGTCAGGTTTGTTTGACCACTATTCCCTACTGCATAAGAATGTTTATTTCTCTTGACTCAACATTCTACCTCAACTTTCAAACATCTTAGCTTAATAAATTTGCAGGTTCTACCCATCACTCTCACGGTTTTTTTTTTTTAGAAAGGAAAGTAGTCAAGCACACAACTATCATAATATATACATTTGTCTCAACCGTATGACTAAAACCCACAACCTAATGGATGGAAGACCACCTCGATACATAATAGCAAAAGAGTGTATTATTTTTAGGTTGTCCAAGTCTTTACTCCTTTAGGATGTCTTTCAACTACATTATCGCGTTTTAGTATATTGCCTTCTTGGCGCTACGATAACCATTTCTTATAAAAGTTTTAGAACTTTTGTTTGCCCACGCACATCAAGATAGCATAACTCTTTTACGTTCGGATTCCTCATTTTTTCAGAATCACGGTTCCTCCTTCTTACCTCGACTTAGCCCTAAATATTATTGTCTATGAATCACCATCTCACGTTAATCGTGCTCTCTAAATTATGCTAGCACATATTCCTTTTTCAACTACTTTCATAGTTATCATCACGAATATACCTTTATCACGTACACTTAGCAATATTACATTCACCACATTAAAGAACTTTGTAGTTCCATCAATCACCATCGACACAAAGTTGAGCCAAGAGCATCATCATCTTAATCTGTTGCTTAGTATCTTTAAGTTTACGGAGAGGGTTTATTATTTGTTCAACCCCAATTCTTAATATTCATAAGCAATATTAGTCATTCATCTCTTGTATTTTGCTATGTGAAGTTCGATCTCTAATCTCTACTTACATTAACGTATTTTCAGCGCATATCAAACCATGCCGTTGATATAAACTCTCAAAATGTGAGTTTAGTGTAACTAAATTCACTTCAAAGACTTCTCTAAATATACAAAACGATACAATAGTAGAGTTATTGATAAGATTTTGGGAATTCATTACGTAATAGAGCTTTTACAAACTTTCAGGAGCTTCTAACTTTGTTGTCAAATTTTAAAATTTGGGAAATCATTACGTAATCAAAACGGCTTCAATTCCATGTATATTGGAGTGTTAAAGATTAACCACCTAGCTATAAACCTTTTCATTATTTTCCACTCAATATGAATACTCTTGATCAAAGACTTCGAATATTAAATACAAAAAAAAGCTCATTCTAAAGTTACTAATTTTGAGAGTACTTTGGGATAATTCAAGAAATTTAGCTTTCTGTTTCATAAATTAAATAAAAACTCATAATTTTAGTAATATACTTGATGCCTGTTTGTATTTTCATGTATATGGAAGACCCAAAGTTAGAAAATTACTACTCCCGTAGTACGGAGTATTTCAAAACAGTGCACAAACCATTTCTAGGAAATTACAAAGCGATTACTATAACAACATACTTGATCTTCAAGTTCTTGAGTTCCAATTGCATCTAAAAATTAATGATATCCCAAATATACGTTTATGAAATAGACTTCACAAACCGTTTCGACACTCATTTTGGCGGGCTACTATATATTTCGTACTGCCTAAACATTTTAGTATAAACCATTTGCAGGTTCTACTCATTAATCTACATATCTGTCTCACGTATATTTGTATATTACTCTTACACTTATGATACTATGTTATTACTTCAATTCACTTGCTATATTATTCTATAAGTTGTCAAGTCTTTACTCCTTGAGGAACTAGGATGTTTATCCAATTACCATAGTTGGGATTTAGTATATTGCCTTCTTGAAGCTACACTAACCATTTCTTATAAAAGTTTTAAAACTTTTGTTTGCCCACACGCATCAAGAGGGCATAACTCTTTTACGTCCGGATTTCATTTTCTCAGAATCGTGTTTCCTCTATCTTACCTCAACTTAGCCCTAAATATTCTTGTCTGTGACTCACCATGGCACATTAACCCCCCGCTATGGGAATGCTACTTGAACATATTCTATGCGATTCTTATCACGTTAATGTTTTCAACTACATGTCTACATTCATAATTATCATCACAAATATACATTGCTCACATACACTTAACATTATTACGTACGTTCACCACATTAAAGAACTTTCTAGTTCCATCAATCACTGTCGACACAAAAGTTGAGCCAAGAGCATCATCATCTTAATTGTTGCTTAGTACCTTTATTTTCACGGAGAGGGTTAGGTATTGACTAATTGTTGTTGTTATTTATTCAACCACAAGTTTGAAGATCTATTCGATGTTCGCCATTCCTGTCTTATTTTGGTTATCACTTGCTATGTTAACTTCGTTCTCTAGTCTCTAGTTACATTAACATAACAAGCATTTAGCATATTCCAAATAACTCATTTACAGGGCATGTCAAACCATGCCCCTGAGGCCCTGATATAAACTATCAATGTGAGTTTAGTGTAACTAAATAATAGAGATGATATATCGATAACACTTTGGGAATCCATTATGTAATAGAGCTTTTAAAAGTTTTTTTAGAGCTTCTAACTTTGTTTTCAAAATATTAAATGATGTAAGGACAAAATTTTTTGGATACAAGAACTTTAACCTTTTAGTTTTTCTAGATAAAAAGCTCATTCTATTATTATTTTGTAAAACAACTTACTATTATAACTTGCAATATTAGAGTGTTTCCCAATTAAGTTTATCATTATGTCATTATGTAATAATAATTTACATTTTTATAATACAACTACAGCTACTCTACTATTGCTTAATTGCTAAACATGAGTACCTCCAATGAAGGGTTGATATAAAACATTTTTTTTCAAAAAAGTGTTTGGTAAAGCTTTACTTCATTGAAGCAAAAGCTTTTTCAATCAAAAACTTGACATTTCTCAGGTCTTTCATTAAAGACTTTTTTAAAAGTTTGTGTGTGTGATTTTGAAAATAAAAGCTTTGAAAAGTTGTTTATCAATGGAGACAAAACTTTTTACAAAAGCTTTTTTAGATAAAAGTGATGTGGCAACCAAAAAAGCTTTTAATAGCTTATTGTCATTGGAGATGCTTCCACAATTTTCTCAACTGTAACTATACTATATAATGTGGGGTCCCACAATAACATTTGTTTACACAAATGTATTAACACAAGCTAAGAATTTCTTGATAAGAAGTTTGCGGAATAACACTTATCAAGTGGAAGATTTATGTCACTTGTAGTGTGATTGATATAGAGTTTGTAAAACAAAACAAGAACACAAGTAATTCAATAATCAAAAAGCTTCAATATTATTATTGAATAATACGGATACACAATTGTATCAGGGTTACAAAGACAACCTTGAAGCTTGGTTACAACTTGACTAAAAGACTTACACTCTTGTAATCTATCAACTGGTCATTGCTTATACTTGACTCAAGTACATACTTATAGACTAAATAACTTGTATAAAATCTATATACAATCTACTTTTCTAACACAACACTTCTAGGAACCACGCCTGCATTAAATGCATTTGACCTTTCTTGTCTGCTGCGTGCACTATTCCTCAAAAGCATGTCTGCAGTAGGTGTACTTGTGTTGCAGAGTTGGTAGAAAGTCAGACCCACTAAGCAGCATTAACATTTAGACGAGCAGAATTATCTTTTTAAACTGGCAGAATTAATTCTTGCAAACATTGACACTTGGCAGCATTAACTCTGAAAAAGCTTGGCAGAACTAACTGTTGATAGACTAGCAGAACTAACTCTGGAAAACTTTGTTTTCAATAAATGAACAGAGCTAACTTCCACTAGCAGAACTAAGTCTTCATAGCCAAGCAGCACTAATCTTGATCAGACTTAAACACTTAGAATAATTTGACATTTGAAGAATAGAAGAATTTAGCCCAACAATCTCCCCCTAAACTTGATCTTTCCCAGAATAGATCCAAGTTTCTACTTCATGATTTCTGCAAATTTTCTTTTGATCTCAGCAACTCTTTTCTTTGTTCTCTCTTCACTCTGAGCAGCATGCCTTTGTTGTGCCTTTTCATAGTATTGCTGCACTTCATGAATTAATGAAGCAGCAATGTCCAAATCATCACATTTCATTGTGAGTGAGAGCATTGAGCTTAGTTGACCAAGAGTCCAAGGATACTCAGTTCCAATAAAGAAGTAGGCAAATATTCCACTGTGTAACTGCACTAGATGTACTCCATTGTGAGAATAGCAGTACCATGCCTTCACCCTTGAGGTGTCTTTGTAGAAGTCATTTTCAGAGTCCATTTCATACAGGATGGAGAGACTGTTGTAGACAATATGCTCATCACTATGCCTTTGAGCATTTTGATATTTTCTCACTGCAATGCTCCACATATCATCTAAGTCATCTCTGGATAAGGCTTTTATGCATCTGTAGAATGACATGAACTTCTCCACTGTATCCCCAGCCCTCACAATCTTTAAGCACTTTTTCATTTGCTCATCTGTTTCCCACACCCAATCAATAATAGGAAAGTGTACAGCAATAGGTACCTTGGGTGTCTCAACCTCAACCATTGATTTGATATGTGTCCAATCAACCTCTTCCTCAGTAGACTTTGTAGGCTCAGATGTAGAAGATACCACAGCAGGTACTTTTGTTTCACTGTCATCCTTATCATTTCTGATAGCCATCCTTTTTCTCCTTTTGAGATGAAGGGTTTCTTTTGGAATTTTCATTTTAAGAGCATCCAGATCCTCTTTTTCCTTTCTTTCTAGCTCTGCCTTAGCCCTTGCCATCTCTGCTTTTCTTTCTAACAGTTCTTTTTCTGTTGCAGTTGGAATTTTTACCTTTTGAGCAACTGCACTCTTTGACTTTTCCTCTAGGGCTCTTTGTGTGCTCATTTCAATGTCCCTCTCAATTTTTAGATAAATCTTTTCTAGCTCATAGAAATCCATAGCCATTAACTCCTTTAGAGTTCTTCCTGTGGTGTTATTAACCACTCTGGCATATTGATCCTTTAACTGCCTTTGAGTAGGTGCCCTTTTTCTTTTCTCTTCTGTTTTCTTCTGATCCTCATGCTTTCTCCTCTGCTCAAGCATGTCCAAATACCACATCAGTCTTTGATCAGCAGTAAACTCTTCCATTTGTGCATTATGAGTTCCATCTACTAGCAAATGATCAAAATATATCTGCTCCTCAGGGGTCATCATGATCTTTACATCATTACCCATATCCACCTCTACAAATGTATTCCTTCCTTCTCCATCAAACTGGGCTTGCAAGTTTTTAGCAACCCTTTCACTTATATCCTCCATTACCTTTCTTTTCATAGGCTTCACAGGCTCAACCAATTTTTCTTTACCCTTTCCTTTGCCAAAATCAGTTGTAGGTTTCACCTGTGATGAGGGAATTTCTTTTATAGATATGCCAGTTGTGCTTTTCCCTTGTGCTGTGCTTTTAGCAACCTTCAAAAGTGCATCTGCAGCAACTTTTTCAACCTCTGTCATGGCAGCAGCACTAACCTTTTCCTCAGGAATAGCAGAAATAACCATTTCTGGTTCCTTAAGCCCAACAGAACTATCTATAGCACTGGCAGCACTAACTTTTGTACTGGCAGCACTAACTTCTGCATCTACTACTCTAGCAGCACTAACATCAATACTAGCAGTACTAATTCCAGCAGCACCATCTAACATATCTTTGGTAACTTTCTTTGCAGCCTCAGATACATCTTCATCCAGTACTTCTAGAATCAAACTACCAACAACATTCCCTAGCTGCTCAGCACTTACATCATCATGTATGCTGTCATCAATCTCCACCACATCATTTATGTGCTTTTCTGCTTCCCCTTCACCAAATTCAAATTGATCTACATTTTCTTCCTCACTGGTGCTTTCATCAACAAGCATCCTTTTCAGTCCAGTTGACTTACTCTTAGCTATGCTTTTGGATTCATCTCTTTCCTTCATCAATAACTCCACCATCTCCCTTAACCTGGCAATCTCTGCCTTCTGACCCTCTACTTCTTTTGACAATCTGGTACAAGTATCCATCAATTCCTTTATAGTAAAGCTATCCTCACCATTTCCAGAAGTGTTACCCTCTTTTAATGGATCATTGGAAGATTTAGTTAATGTCTCAGACCTAGTCTGAGCATCATCAACCCCCATTGTGGTTTCTTGGCACCCGGGGCCACTAGATATATTGATATCCACTGGATCCTCAGCAATAGAGGAATCCAATGACATCTCTATATCCTGTGTTGCCATGGATTGGGTCCTAATTCCAGTACCACTATCCTGTTTTCCTGCTGAGGTAGCAACAGTAGTGGCAGCCCTTTCCATATGGTCTCTCTGCTCTTTAGTGACCACCTCATTGTCATTTTTGGACTTAGGCAATTGAGGAAGAGGAGCCTCAGATGCCTGTTTCTTAGCCTTTTTGGCTTTTGGTTTGGTAGGCTTTGGGTCCCTTGTTTTTGTTGTTTTAGTAACTGTGCCACTTGGTTGAGAAGTAGTGGGAGTTTCTACTTCCTGTGGCACAGTGGAAGGCAAGTTTAACATATGTTCTGTTAAATTGGTCACCTTCCCAGAAAAGGCTTTTCCTTTGACCATTCCATTCCTTCTCATGTTTGAAAATGTTTTATTGGAAAGATTTGAGAGGATCAATCTACCACCTTCTCTAGGTAGATCTTGGATTTCTTGGTCAAGAATGTGTTGTTAAAATCTTGGATACATTAAAAATTTATCTTTGGGTTTCTCAAGATTATTTACCATTCCATTGAAGATTAATTTTGAAAAATTAAATTTTTCATTATTTGCAAGACAGATGAAAGCAGAAGCTATGTTACTGCTAAACTGCTCCCATGAAGTTTTCTTCTGTGAAATGCAGTGTTGTAGGGTATGGATTAAAAATTTCCATTGTGGAGAGAAGAGTTGTTTGTAATATGTTAGTTTTTCTGTCCTCTCCCCCTCATACCCATACAACACTAGTTGATCATGTATTAGAGAAGTAGCATAGCATTCCATACCATCTGCATCATCTAAGAGAAGATGAGCACGTATGGAAGCTTCTGTTATGATGATAGGCTTCTCATTTACTGTTGCCGTTATGCTTTTAACCCCATCTACTTCGGACACCACGGCAGATGTCCAGAAGTCGTTAATATGTGAAAGAAAAATAGTGGGATTAACAGTAAGTGCAAACCTTATAGAGGTGCACTTCAGGAAATCAATGATTTCATGATAATCGTCTGAGCTTTGTGGTTTTAGAAGGAAGCCGCAGACGTTGTGTTGATCTCCTGTGTCGAGTGTTTGTGAGGAAGAAGATGAAGATGCCATTTTTGAAAGTTAGGTTGGAGAGGTTTTGGGAGGTTTTTGGAAAGGTAATTTCAATCTTCGATAAAAAGTGCAAGTGAATTGAAAAAGTGTAGTGTTTGGCAGTTTTAAATACCCTTTTAAAGTGAACAGTACGTTCAAGCCCTAAAATAACACTAGCAGAATTAAAGTTGGAAAAAGTTACTGGCAGAATTAACTTTGGCAGACTTAATTCTAGCAGAAGTAATTCTTAGCAGAATTAATTCTAGCAGAATTAAATTCTAACAGAATTAACTCTAGCATAAGTAACTTTAACTTTTCTGCACACCTAGACAAGTCCACGTCACCTTTTTATGAATAGTGCTGGCAGAACTAAGTTATGCTAGCAGAATTAACATTGTTGAAAATTGAGTTAGCAGAGCTAACAACCTTTGAGCATTTAATCCTGCACTGTTAGCTTAAGAACACAATATAACTAGCAGAATTAAATTGTACAAGCAGAACTAAATAAGATAATCACTATTTATACTAGCAGAACTAAGTCATGATAGTATTGAATATTGAGAATCTTATAATATCTGCTGTAACAGGCTAAAGTATCAAGTAAAACCCCATGTGTAAAACATTTTAAAATTGAATAATGATCATAATGAACTGTTCATCATCCCAATACCAGTAACCAGAAATGTAAACCTGCCAACATCAAATGCTTTTGTGAACAGATCTACAAGTTGGTTATCTGTATGGATTTTAAAATTTTGAATTAATCTTTTCTCATTACAATCTCTTATGAAATGATATCTAATTTCAATATGTTTTGTTTTAGAGTGTTTCACAGGGTTATTAATGATACTTATAGCAGCAGTATTATCAATATACATGTGAGTATTTAGAAAAGTCAAACCGTAATCTAGCATTTGATTCTGAATCCATAGAATCTGAGCACAGCAGCTTGATGCAGCAACATATTCTGCTTCTGCTGTAGAAGTAGATACAGTGGTTTGCTTTTTGCATTGCCAAGATAGTAATCTATCTCCCAAGAATTGACAGCCTCCAGAAGTTGACTTTCTGTCCAGATTGTTACCCCCATAATCACTGTCAGAATATGCTATCAAATTGAAGGAAGAATTCTTTGGATACCATAGGCCTGATTTTGGTTGACCTTTTAGGTATTTAAAAATTCTCTTCACAGCATGAAGATGAGACGACTTAGGATTTGTTTGAAACCTTGCACACACACATACTGCAAACATGATATCAGGTCTACTGGATGTGAGATACATCAATGAACCTATCATGATCTATAGAGATGTTCATCAACACTCTCCCCCTCAAGATCTGCAAGTAATGGTTTGTGTGTTTCCATTGGAGTGCTTGCAATCTTTGCATCACTGAGCTTAAACTTATCCAAAATGTCCTTAACATATTTAACCTGACTTATGAAGATACCATCTACTTTCTGCTTCACTTGAAGACCTAAAAAGAAAGTCAATTCTCCCATGGAACTCATCTGGAATTTCTGATGCATAAGAGATTCAAATTCTTTGCACAAACTGTCCTTTGTTGAACCAAAAATAATATCATCTACATAGATTTGCACTAGTAGGATATCATTCTCAATTCTTTTGATGAACAAAGTCTTGTCTATGGCACCTCTTTTGAATCCATTATCTAATAGATACACAGATAAAGTATCATACCAAGCTCTAGGAGCTTGATGCAGTCCATAAAGTGCTTTGTCCAATCTGAGCACTTTATCTGGATGCTTGGGATCCTCAAACCCTGGTGGTTGGCATACATACACTTCCTCATCTATCTTCCCATTTAAGAATGCACTCTTTACATCCATCTGGTATACCTTGAATTTCTTGAAAGAAGCATAAGCTAAGAACAATCTAATAGCCTCAATCCTTGCCACAGGTGCAAATACTTCATCATAATCAATACCCTCTTCTTGTGAGTATCCATGTGCAACCAATCTAGCTTTGTTCTTAATTACTATGCCCCTCTCATCCTTTTTGTTCCTGTATACCCATCTGGTACTAATTGCCCGTTTTCCTTTGGGTAGATCCATCAAAGTCCACACATTTTGAATTTTGAATTGAAGTAGCTCTTCTTGCATAGCTTCAACCCAGCTTGGAACTTTCAAAGCCTCAACTGCTTTCTTGAGCTCTATCTGTGACAAAAAACAAGCAAACAAAGAAAAATTTGCATTTTCATCAAGAGTTTTAGATGACCTTCTTATTTGCATAGGAGCATCAATGGCTCCAATGACATTGTCCAATGGCATGTAGCTTTTATGAGCTTGATACTGTGGACCAGCTGTCATTTCTATCCCAGATTCCAAATTGGTAAGATTCTGATCCAGATCTGTGTCTTCTTGAATCATCTGACCACTTGATTCTGACACTTCCAACCTTGTTGGTTGTTGCTCCTCTTGTGCATCTTCATTTGATGCTTCTTCTTGTTGAGAGCATTCTGGATTTGATGATGTATTTCCATCATCATATGTACCATTATCATCCAAATTTGATAAAATGGGTACTGAACTCTGTTGTTGATCAGGGGTGGAAGATTCAAGTACTGCAGGTGGGTCAGGTAGCCATGTTGGAAACAAAACAAATTGTGGTGGTTTGGTTGTTTGTTGACCTGTAGTTGTACATGCATTCACATTTGTACTTGTACCTGCAATTGATGACTCATGCATATATCTAAAAGATTTGGTTAATGCATCAATGTCAAATAGATGTGCTGGACCTTTTCCTAAAGAATTTGGTGTGTGTTCATTAAAGGTCACATCTAGAGTCTCTTCCACTATTCTTGTTCTATTGTTGAATACTCTGTATGCTTTTCTTTGAAAAGAGTAACCAACAAAGAATCCCTCATCAACTTTGCTTTGAAACTTGCCTAATTGATCCTTGGTATTTAAGATAGTAACAGGACATCCAAATGGTTTAAGAAAACTAACCAAAGGTTTGTTATTTAAGAATAACTCATAAGGTGTCTTGTTGTGAGACTTAACAACTAATACCCTGTTCTGGACATAACAAGCAGTGCTAATTGCTTCTGCCCAGAAGGTCATTGGTAGTTTAGCATCTGCTAACATGGTTCTAGCAGCCTCAATAAGTGTCCTATTTTTCCTTTCTGCTACTCCATTCTGTTGAGGAGTTCTAGGAACACTATATTGTCTATCTATACCTTTTGATTCACAGAATTTATCCATCTTTTGATTTCTAAATTCTGTTCCATTATCACTTCTAATGATTTTAAGCTTTCTGTTGGTTTGATTTTCAATCTTAATGATGAATGATCTTAGAATTTCTCCAGTTTCATCCTTGGTTCTAAGAAAGAATACCCAACTAAATCTGCTATAATCATCAGTGGTCACTAGGCAATATGACTTCTTACCTATACTACTCACATTTGTTGGTCCAAATAGATCCATATGCAGTAAATGTAAAGGTGAGTCAATAGAGTTCAGTGTCTTGGCCTTATAAGAGGATTTGTGTTGCTTGCCTTTTTGACATGCAACACAGTGGTCATCACATGAATATGTTTTCTCTGGTAAACCTCTGACAAGTTTTCCTTTAACAAGTTTGTTTATTGTTTTAAAATTCATGTGACACATCCTTCTATGCCAAAGGTCAGATTCATTGACAGTTGCTCTTGAAATGAGACAACTCAACTCAGGTTTGGGTACAAATTTAGCCAATTCACAGCTGTACATGTTATTCTTTCTGGGAATTTTCATTAAAATCATTTTGGGGTCAAGAACAAACTTCTCAGAAAGAATACAGCATTCTGTGTCATTAAAGAACACTGGGTTCTTTTTCTCTGTAATTTGGCTAACACTTAACAGATTGTACCTCAGTTGTTCAACAAAGTATACATCATTGAAGCTCATTTTGTCAATGTTGACATTTCCCATGCCTGTAATCCTTCCTCCTTTAGGATTACCTCCAAAAGCAACAGGACCTCCATCAATAACTTTGAAGTCCTCCAATCTGCTTCTATCTCCTGTCATGTGCCTAGAGCATCCACTATCAATATGCCATAAGCTTTTCTTCTTGCTCTGCACATACAAATGACAAAAGATCAGTTTCTCTTGGGAACCCAAACCAATTTGGTTGTGGGTTTTCCTTTCTTGTCAACAGCATCAACTCTTTTGAAGGTAATTGATGCTGGTGATAGAGCAGTTGGTTTCCAAACCCAACTAATTTTTGACTTGACAGCATTAAGTGGCCTGGCAGAATTAATTTCTGAACCACTCAATTTTTGCCTGGCAGAACTAACTTTGATTAACTTTTGCTTAGCAGAATTAACCTTGTAGTTTTGCTTGACAGAGTTAAAGTTTATCTTTGTCATCTTAGCTCTGTTGGCCTTATTGTTAGTTAACACTTTAGCAATTCCTTTTGGTGCAGCAGAGTTAACGTTTGCCATTGACTTTCTGACTATACTAGCAGAATTAACTTTGGTTTTGAAATTTTGATGGTTAATTCTGTCAGTATTAGTCCATGATGATTGTTTAACCTGTTGAAGCTTTGGGTTAAAATAACAATCCTTTTGAAGATGATTGAATCTTCCACAAATAAAACAAGCTTTCTCATCAACCCTTTTGAAATTAGATCCAAGTTTTTGAGAAACCATTTGATTCCAATTTCTTTGATTTCCTCTTGAATCCCTTTTTGAAACTGGTGATGAGTTAGCAGAACAATTACACTTAGTACATTTAACAACAACAATTTTATCATTTTCTGGTGTGTTAACAGATGTACTAGCATTCTTCTTTTCATTCAAATTCATCCTAGTCTTTTCTTGAAATAGTTTCTTACCCTCTGCTAGTTTCTTAGTTTTTAACTTAGATACTAGCCCAGTAACAGAAGTAGGATTTGAATGAACTCTCACATCTTCCTTAGATTCAACCTCATCATCTGAAATCCATTCAGATATCTCAACCTTTTCCAGATCATTTGCATTTTCATTCAATGCAGCAACAGGATCTGCTAGTTTGACCTCTTCTACCATTTTCTCCTTAATTTTATTCATGTCTAAATCAGTTTTAGGAGGCATGTAGGTGTGATTGTAAGGTGGAGGTACACTGTTAAGATTATAACCTAATCCAGTTTTAATCTTATCATGAATTTGACTTTTTATCAGATTTTGAACACTCTCAGAAGCATTCTCTAGCTCAGCCACTGTAAGTTTGATACTTTCTTTCTCAGCAGTGACTTCAGCTAGTTTCTTAATCAATTCATCAACCCTATTTTGCAACATATCCTTTTCAAATTGAGCATACTTAAGATCATAATCATATTGTTCTTCATTTTTCTGGTATGCTTTAATTTGTTTTTCTAGATCTTCTATTGCTAAGGTTGTGTGTTGACTTCTAATGTCCCAGTCCCTAAGTTCTTTGCAAATATTAGCATTATGATCCCTGTAGTGTTTAACAGTTTTCTTACATACATTGGAACATAATTTTGCTTGTACCTCATAAGGAACTTCATCTGATGTGCTTTCCTCTCCAATAGCCATCAATGCATGATTCTGTGGTTCCATTTCTGCTTGATCACTCCAGTCATATCCCATACCATCTTGTGATACAAGAGCATTTGGTGTAGACTCTTGAACAGCAATGGTTCTTTTCTGTGATCCATTGTAAGCAGCATTATAACCCCCAGATCTTTGTCCACTCATTTGCTGCCTAGGAACTCTGCATTCTCTGGGAAAATGACCCAATTTGTGGCAGTTGTAGCATTCTACCTTGCTTTTATCAAACCCCACATTATCATCTCTCTTTCCTGCAAAGTTATTTCTTCCTGTTCTCTGCAAGAATCTTTTCACCCTCATGGTGATCATAGCCATTTGCCATTTGATGTCCATCTCCTCCAGATCATCTGGATTCACCTGTTCTAATTCTTCATTAGTCAGTGAAGAGTTCACATGACTAGCAAAGAATGCTTCTACCACTTGATTTGTAGATCTTTCTTGTACTACAGATGGTGAATTTGATCCAACACTTTTCACAGTAGATACAGACCCATATCCTTTTGGATCTGTTTTGGCTCTTCCCATGGACATGAATGCAGCATTTTGTGAGCTCTGTGCTTCACCACTGCTCTGTTTCCTGCTTTCCACCTCAGGCTCAAAAGCTATAAGATCATTGTACAGATCATTTAGCTCTTTATCATCCAAATCACTCCTTTGTCTAAGACCTACAGTATATATAGTCCATTCTTCACCTAGGGATCTTAAAAACTTCCTATTAAGATCATCTTTGTCTATGACAACCTTGTGATTCTTTAAATCACCTACAAGCTTTCTGTATCTATTGAAGACTTGAGTCAAAGTTTCAGATTTGACAGAACTAAAGTTTTCAAACTGTTGTTTGAGCATTGACCTTTTGTTCTTCTTGGTGCTTTCATTTCCTGCAAATCTCTTATCCAGTTCTTCTATAAGCACCTTTGCATCATCGACCTGCTCAAATTCACTTTGGTATTCATTGGGAATATAAAGTAATAAAGTGCTTAGAGCTTTATGTTTAGTAGCTCTTTCTCTTCTTTCTTGTTCTGTAGTTGGTGCAACTCTTGGTAACCTTACACCATTTGCATCAACTTTGTATTTTGGACCATTTTCCACAATGTCTCATAGTTGATAATCTGTAAGCAACATGTGTTGCTTAATTCTGTTTCTCCACATGTTGTATTCATCTGGTCTAAGGATAGGAATCCTAGACACTTGAGCACCTTCTACAAATTCTGATGCCATTGTATACTAACAAGCTTAAGAAAGATTACAGCTTAAGTGATCACAGTTCTCTTCTAAGATCTTCCAGAATTCAAAGCTTACATTAGCTCTGATACCAATTGTGGGGTCCCACAATAATACTTGTTTACACAAATGTATTAACACAAGCTAAGAATTTCTTGATAAGAAGTTTGCGGAATAACACTTATCAAGTGGAAGATTTATGTCACTTGTAGTGTGATTGATATAGAGTTTGTAAAACAAAACAAGAACACAAGTAATTCAATAATCAAAAAGCTTCAATATTATTATTGAATAATACGGATACACAATTGTATCAGGGTTACAAAGACAACCTTGAAGCTTGGTTACAACTTGACTAAAAGACTTACACTCTTGTAATCTATCAACTGGTCATTGCTTATACTTGACTCAAGTACATACTTATAGACTAAATAACTTGTATAAAATCTATATACAATCTACTTTTCTAACACAACACTTCTAGGAACCACGCCTGCATTAAATGCATTTGACCTTTCTTGTCTGCTGCGTGCACTATTCCTCAAAAGCATGTCTGCAGTAGGTGTACTTGTGTTGCAGAGTTGGTAGAAAGTCAGACCCACTAAGCAGCATTAACATTTAGATGAGCGGAATTATCTTTTTAAACTGGCAGAATTAATTCTTGCAAACATTGACACTTGGCAGCATTAACTCTGAAAAAGCTTGGCAGAACTAACTGTTGATAGACTAGCAGAACAAAATCTGGAAAACTTTGTTTTCAATAAATGAACAGAGCTAACTTCCACTAGCAGAACTAAGTCTTCATAGCCCAGCAGCACTAATCTTGAACAGACTTAAACACTTAGAATAATTTGACATTTGAAGAATAGAAGAATTTAGTCCAACATATAATATATGGTGGTCTAACGCCGATGTCATGAGGTTGTTTGGCATCTTCTTAAGTTGTAAGCATGAATGCTGAGATGCAAGAAATTATGTGGTTTATTTGAATTTTTATGATAATTCATAAATAGTTTGGTTAAAATTATGGTGAAATTTTAGACATGCAAATTTGCTTTGGTAATTATGAATGCCGCCCATTCTTTTGAGACTTAAAAGGTTATTTTTGCAAGATTTAATTTAATTGGTATGTTTCTCCATCCAATATTAAGCCTTGTTGCCTGCCCTGTCTCCATGCCGCCACCAAAATTGAATAGTTGAACCCTTTATCTTTTCTTATATCCTTCTTTCTTCTTCGTCAAAGTTCTTCGCATCATCTTCTTTCCCGTGGGATCTTCTATATGTCATGTTCAAAGTAATATTAGTTTATAGGGTTTCTTCAACTTTAAGCATTTAGTGCGTATCGAATTTAATGATCCAATTTGTCCATTGTTTTTGTTTTATTATTGTGATATTTGCAGATTATGGGTCTGGATTGTAAAAACATATTTGAGAGATGAACCCCGGTCGCTTTATGTAAGGTTGTGGCCATAATTGAAACTGTTGGCTATCAAGTGTTCGATCAAATAATTGGCTAAGGTACCTTTGTATTCTTTTCCAAAATCCAACTAGATCAACTTTTACATCAATTGGTTGATAAAATTATGACGAAGTTTCTTCCTTGATAGGTGAGGTTATACACCAAGAGGGATTAGAAAAAGAGGGCAATCTGAAATAGTTTAAGTAATAATCTCCAAAACCTTGCTATCCATAAAATTGCATTTTGACATTTGTAGTGAACAAAGAGATTGTGTTGTTAATTATTAACATTGATAGAGGTATTCATTAGTTTTTTTAGTGTTTTTCATGTATATGTATATGGGTTAATACATACGGAGGGGATTAAAGTATCTCAAAATGTTCGCTTGGGGTACTAAAGTTTATGATTTGACAAAGATATAACATAACTTTTAAAACCCCTCCCAAGTAGAAAATGAGCTCATAAAGATTCATCAATTTGAACAATATTATAAACTTTAATTATCATTGTAAACATATTAATAAACTTTAGTTACTCTTAAACACAATACATATAGTTAACTCTTAGTTTTGTCAAATCATAAACTTTAGCACCTTAAGCGAATATTTTGGGATATTTTAATCCCCTTCGTGTGTATTAGGTAACTTTATTGAATGTTTCTCATCTTTGAATTTTTATATTTCATACTAAAATTCTTAAATTTTACTGTCTTTTCTTTTTGCTTATCAATCAAAACTTACTTTTGGTTGGTGGAAGTAGTTCTACTTGAGTGTGTTATATATGCATGTAAAAAGTATATGAACTGCCCATTTTTAGTTGTTTGTTCTTGCATTACTTGACTAATATTTCATTTATATTTGATATACGCGGTACATCATTTGTTTTCGTTAGTTATGTATATACTGATGTGATGCTAATTGTCTGCTATTTTGTACAATTCATGATCTTTTACAGTTGATTCCCATGAACATGGTTTTGTTGCTTAACTAAATGAGGGTCACCACATCAATATAGTGTCACACCGACTTCCAAGTTGATAAGGCATAGTTTCTGATTCCTCAAATTCTATATAAACATGGTATTCTTGATTCCCATGAACATGGTATTCTTGATTTGCTCTGCTTGAATAATATGCCCTCTTTGATAGGAGCCTTAGTCGACTTTAAGATTGGAACTTTTAAATTTAGTCATCTATATAAAAGGTGTTGATTCCTTAGTAGACTTTAAGAAGCTAGAATTGCAGTGGTAAACCTTCAAAATCAGTATTTGATCGATAACCTTAATAATATCTATCAATCTATTAGTGCTTTAGAAAGTATTCCAAGACCACCTGCAATGGAGGAATAAACGGGCGTTGAGGACATGCAGAACGCCCAGAACGCCAGCAGTGGGGCGTTCTCCGTGGGCCCCACTCCGTTTCTAATTTCGTTTCCTTTTTCTTTCGCCGAATAAATTCAAAAAATTAATTTGTATTGTTAAATAAATGAATATTAGGTGGACAAAAGTGGAGTCCAGGGGAAAAAAGGGGCGTTATGATGTTATGATTGTGTGTGATGAAATGGTGTTGTGATGTTATGCTAATGTGGCGACTGAATTATGGGCGTTCTGGTGTTACGACTGCGGATGGTCTAAGAATAATTGGATTACCTACTTCCTTGCTATTGCATGTACTTATTTATATTTATACTCAGATCAAGATCCATGTAGTTTGTATCTGCATAAGGTTTCTTTTCATATGCAGAGACATCAAGATCCAAATTGCTTTAGTGATGATTTTAAATGACGTATTGAATTATATACAATTTGAAACGAAACTGAGTTCTATCTTTTTTTGATGACTCTATAACTAAATTGTCTACAAAATATGATAATACAAGATTCAAACCATAACATTTAGGATTTTCAAACGTAACCTTTTAAGGTTGTCGCTAACGTGAATAAAAGTATTCTACATGACCATTATTATTAATAAATTTTAGAGTTATTCTATTATACAATATTTTTCTGCATGCTAATAACAACAAATTTTAAAAAAATTAGATTTACATTAATATCATTATAAATTTATGTGATACTTTTTGATGTAGTGTGGGATTGAGATAATAGATTAAACCTGTTGAATTCTATGAATACCAGGAAAAATCTCTTCCAAAAGCACATTGATTCACAAATGAATACCGTGAAATGGGAAATGATTTACAAATTGAAAGTGAAATCAAAATTCTTGAAATTGAAAAACTAAGTTTATTATAATGAAGAAGAACGCTTAAATAATAAGCAGAAATTTAAACGGGCCCTTAAAACATAACGGGCCAAACATACAATCCAAAATAAAAGCCCAAAATGCAAAGAAAAAACATATAATGGGTCATATCTTTCAAACGGAGTCATTTTTGGGCTTCGAGCATGAGCCTAACCACCTACGGTTATCGGCTTAGTGGGCCTCGAACCGACCTTCGATTCATCTGCTCATGAGCCTGAAATGGAGCCCTGTAGCCCAAGTTACGCCTTTTCTGTGCAGCCTTTTTTGTTACACGCTCGTGGACCTACAGAAATATGTGGGCCCAATCTTCAATATTTGGGCTTCCATCACTTTTTCTTCGTCAAACTCGTGTATACACGGGTCAATAATCTTGTTAAGTTATAATAGATTATTAGATTAGATTATATGCAGGCATGCAGCCAACTAGCCTAGTGGTTGCTTTACCAATTACCATTCTTTTTCCCCAGCCCATTTCATGAGTTGGGCTTGTTATAGGATTATTGGGCTTCGTCGGAAAATGCCAAAACTTTCCACGGCTTAAACGAGTTCATTTCTTTCTACGGAGTAATTTTTAATTCTATTTTTGTTTATTTTTCTCTACAAAACTAGTGAATATGAGAACATATTTATTTGTTTAACTTCGTCAAAAAAAAGCATTGTCAACTGATAAGAAAATTATAAATGAGGCCAAATAATAGTCGGTACAACGATGTTAGTTTAGTCTCCAAGTTGCAAAGTCAAACTTGGTAGTTTGTCAGATTTAATATAAATAAAAATGTTAGTTACATGGACTTGATTATCGATGATGTTAATTCAATTTTTGAAACGGTGCACACAACAACTAGATTTTGTCCCAAATTTGTTTTTTGTTATGATATATACGAGTACAAAATGCTCCAAAGTATTTGCATTAGGTATTTAGGTTGCAGCAAACCACCCGTTTTCTATATATATTATGATAATATAATAACATATAATCTAGTTTATGACTTTGAACTTTTACAAGCATTTGGAAAAGGGGTAAAACCGACCCTTCTGATGGTTACCCCCACGGCCCTACAGACCGGTCATACGGTGAATATGAAAAAGATAAATCATGTAACCCGTAGTTAAAGGAACATGAAATTGACGGATATTGAACCCTTAAAAATTGTCTTTATGTTGCATACTTGCATGTCCCCAACCACTAGGTTATCATCGTGAGGACTATTACAATGAGTGTTGATATTTACACCACGGTTTTTGATATATTAACCATTAATTAATGTGCATTACTTGTATGTACATTATACGTACTTAAGACATAGTTATAGTGAATTTATCAAAATCGACAGTTAAAATATCACACCCATTTGTAGTACACCGCTCTTTTCAAATACTACGATAATTAATACTCGTCATAATTCTTTTTACTAAGACCACCAAGATTAATGTCATTTTTTATAAACATATAAGTTTTACTCTTATTTTTTTTGCAACTGTGATACCTAATTTTCGATCAATCATGTTATTGAGTTCCGGTTGTCAAACCATTACCGCATATATGTAAACAAAATATGTTCCTTAAAATAGTGGGTGTGACCCATAATAAAAATGAAAGTGGTTTTCATTTTTGTGTCATTTAGATGGATGGATTAATAAACCCAAAAGACCAAAACCCTTTATAAGAAAATTGATCCGGGTTAGCTATAACACAAAAGTTTCAATGTTCATATGTTTCTGTTTATAGTAGAAAAAAAGTCAAACTACGGATGCATTTTGTTTTTTATAATGATAATAATAAAATAATAAATAACAATAACAATAATAATAATAATAATTTATATTATATAGATAGATATAAAATGTGAATACATCAAAACAACAAATTGACAAACCCTCCGCATTTGACCTATTGACAATGAAACTATGAAAGCTTTCACATGGTGTTTTCATAATATGACATTTTATTTTAGTGTATATATATGCCCTACTCTTTTAAAAAGTTATCATATTTTCCAATTATTTACTTCCTGCATTACTAAAATAGTCTCTAGTGAAGTGCTACAAAGGAATTATTTAATGTGCGTGTTACAAAACAAATAATTTATTATCGGTTTGAACAAATGTATGGTAAGTGGAAGAGTGTGTGCTACGGAGTACATATCAACTAGAATCATAACTAAAGATAGCCGATTTTGTTTGACTTCTTTCGTCGTTAATTACATATGAAATTCATTAACAATAGTCTTGGATTTCATAAATGTTATATGTGGATCAATATCGGAAAGACCCACACTCAATTTAAGATACTAATATGTAAGAGACAATGATAACCATACATTTAAATTGACTCGGTTGTCTGCTAAACATGGTGTACGATTATTATAAGAAACACTGTCATATTTTTAAAGTTTCTTTATTCGAAATCAACCATGTTATCTAAAAAATAGCACAAGTATTTCTTCTTCTTCTTAATTGTTAAGAAGACCGGGTTAACTAAATAAATACTCAAAAGAAACACATTTTTTTCGAGCCTTTTTAGATAGATTGTCAAAGTACAATTAGATAAAACTTTTATTTTCATTTTCTACATCCAATCCCAATATTTTTGGGGATTCTTTTTGAGCCTGTTTATGCACCAAAGTTTTGGATATATTATTCTTTGTTTTGGATCTTAGTTTGTGCCAAGTTTTTAGGGCATTTAATGTCACATTCTCTTTATTCTTTGGTATATGATGCTTAAGTTTGTTTGTATTTCTGGTATGAAATAAAGAGTTATAACTGCATTATTTATTCTTCCACGTAATACTCCGTAAAACAATTAAAGTTAAATTACGAATATAAGAATCATTGATAATGAAACAATGGAGATCTCAATCCTTCTCAATAGTCAAGTTAATGTATTTTGTAATGGCTTAATGTAAATAATAACGGAATTAACGTATTTTGACAGTCACATATAATTGATAAAATTATAGAGGAATGTAATCACCACCATTTCTTATAGTTATGCTATAGGTTTTAGAAGTAATCCATTGATCTAAAATAAATTTGAAATAGTGAAAAGGTTTATTAAATTGTTCTTGACCATTAACTCCATAAATACTCTAACGTAACGATAATCACTATCAGGGTAGCTAATCCATTTGCATCAGATCTAAACCCCAATACAATACTACGGAGTAGTTATTATTTGGTGAAGTAACTTACAAAATCATATAACACCACTATATACACTGATTACGTTTTTATATTTATTCATAACATGTGTCAAATTTTTATGTATAAACCGTGTCTTAAAGATTTATCACGGATATCATTTATATTTGTTAAAACAAGCAAGTAATCACTACAAAAAAAGAAACATTTTATGAATTAAAATTTACCACAGCTAAATACACTACCTTTTTAAAAAAAGTTTCACACAATAATTATCATGTAATCAAGGAAAACAAGTATGAGAAATGAGAAGGACTAGATTTGTCATTAACTTAAAAACAAGGGGTCGTAAATAGAACATTGACCATAGTCAAAATCACACAACTCACGTTTCACATACTGTGACCCCTCCAACTACAAAACAATGTTAAAATTCTCCCCCATAAAAACCATCACACTCCCTTTGCATTTCTCTCTTACAAACATCACCACCTCTTCAGCCGTTAATCTCCGCCGCCGCTTTTACACCGCCGCTGCCGCCATGGGTGACGATTCCGGTATGGACGCTGTTCAAAGACGTCTCATGTTCGACGATGAGTAAGTTTTTTTTTCCCCCTTAAACAGCTGACTTTACTACTACTACTATTATTTATAATTCAGATCTGTTTATGTTTTGCTAATTGAGTTACATTTTAGAGAAACTGTTGTTAATTGATAATGATGCTATAGTGTATATACTTATCATGATTAATTAGTTTATTTAAGTTTAAAAACATAAAATTAGTTCAAGGAAAAGTGGAAAAGTAACTGGTAAGACCATTAGTATTTTTTTTAATCATGTTGAAATTAGGTTTAATTATCTGAAAATGAATTAAACTTGACCTAAAAGTCTATTGTATGTATCAAACTTTTGGCTATTGCTATTGTATGTGTTCGAGGTCTTAAGATTTATGGACTTGTGACGTGGCACAGTTTTGATGATGTGGCATCTTACACGACTGCTACATCAGCAGAAAATAGGAACCGGTTCCGTGACGAATAAGTGATCAGATACATACAATAGCAATCTTGATACGTACAGTAGTGATCAGATACATACAATAGCAATCTTGATACGTACAGTAGTGATCAGATACCGGTTCCGTGATGAAAAAGTTTGATATTTTTTTAAACTGTTGACCATTTAAGATGTTATTAGCAGTGAGCGACATGGGCTGATGTCATCATACAAAAAAAAGAAAAAATCGTTATCTTTCTACTTTACTGCTTGGAAGTATAAGTAATAGTGTACAAGTTATATATTCGACATATTGATCGAAAGGCAAAAACTATGTAAAATACAGGGTATGTTTCTTAAGTTTATGTTTTGAATAAATAAGCTCATTGTTTTGTGTAAAAGCATTTTGAGACATTTTGTACTAATGAATTATTTGATGCTTACGTAGGGACTGTAATGGTTTAAGTTCAATGTAATGGAGTGTAATAGTGGATATCAAACATTCTGAGACGCGTTTTTCTGAGATACTGACAGTTATTGGCATCGTAAATATCTGCAGGTGCATTTTGGTGGATGAGAATGACAATGTGGTTGGGCATGATACCAAATACAACTGTAAGCAAGAATAAGTTTGTATATTTAAGCGGACTCATTGAATTGCAAGTAATTTTTGCAATAGAAATTGTCAAGTTGACTAACAGATTAGTTTGATTAGTTTTATGATTGGAAACTAAGAACATTACCCTGAATTTTGAACTTTCTTCTCATGTATGATTATCGTGAGCTGTTTGTGTTTATTAAAATCATTGGTATGATCCATTGTTAATCTCTGAATATGCAGGCCATTTGATGGAGAAGATTGAAAAAGACAATTTGTTGCATAGAGCTTTTAGTGTATTTTTGTTCAATTCAAAATATGAGTTACTCCTTCAGGTATATTAATTTTAAATGAATATTTTCTGTTTCCAAGTTATGAGCTCATTCATGTTTTGCAAGAAGTGATATGGTCTTTAATAGTAACACCAAATGAGGGTGGTGCATAGCCTCCTTGACTTGATTACCATTCCAATTAGATGTGGCTATTTTGACCCATTTCTTTATAAATTGGCCGATTCAGGTTTTGCTCCATATCTAACAATCAAACTTCAATATATAAATACTTAGTTAGAAAGAACATTGGTCAAATGGGTTGAAAGTTTCTTAGAATTTTTTTAATACATAAAAAGCTTTTACATCATAGTAGTAAAAAAAAATTATTGGTACTATAATCTTTGCAACGATATTTGTCATATTAATTGGTACTATAAAACATCATTACGTTGACAACCTCGACCTTACCAATGGTGTCCAATTTTAGTGGAACCCGTTTTGACTCGTTGCTCAACCCTCCGTAGATGCCCATATTGCCACCTCTAGATCTCTAATAAAGCAATTTATTCTGTTCTGTTTAAGTCTTGTAACATTTGGTGGTTTACTTGCAGCAACGTTCTGGAACCAAAGTAACATTCCCTTTGGTATGGACTAACACCTGTTGCAGCCATCCCCTATATAGAGAAAGCGAGCTTATTCCTGAAAACGCCCTTGGTAATACGAAATATAATTGTCCAGAATAATTGTTAATTCTTAAGGAAAGTATGCTCATTTGTTTGGTATCAGGGGTTAGGAACGCTGCACAGAGGAAGCTCTTAGACGAACTCGGTATCCCTGCTGAAGATGTTCCAGTTGATCAGTTTACTACCTTAGGTCGTATGCTGTACAAGGCTCCTTCTGATGGAAAGTGGGGAGAACATGAAGGTTAACTTTTATTACCCTATAATCTTTTAATTCTTATACAAATGGGTCATGATAGGTAATCTCTTATATGAGTTGAAATGGGCCGGGCTTGGTTGACCCGAAGCACTTTTTGTCAAAAAATGTTTCAATCATTTAATAGAGTTTTAATATGATAACCACCCGTTAGAGATGAGACATAACCTGAATCGAACCATTCATAAGTAAATGCAAGTTAAATATAAGGGGCTGATTCAGGTTGCACTGGATCACACAAGTCAATGTAGAAATTTAGATAAAGATGAAACGCGTCAAATGAATTGAATGGTTAAAGACTTAAACAGCCACTATGTATTCAAGTGAATGATGTTCTAATGTGTATTTTTATAAGAGTTTACCATATGATTTTTAGTATAGTTATTTACTTATTTGTAATCATATTCAATGCATTAGTTATTTACAATTTACAATCCAAAATGGACAAAAAAGTGTTGGCCAGCCTTTCCATCTCTAATGTCTTTCAGTTCAGGGTATACCTTTTGTCACCCGAAACTAACTGTTTTGACATGCTTATTTCAGTTGATTACCTACTCTTCATTGTGCGTAACGTTGCTGTGAACCCAAACCCAGATGAAGTGGCAGATATAAAATATGTGAACCAAGAAGAGCTAAAAGAGTTACTAAGGAAAGCCGATGCCGGTGAGGAGGGTTTGAAGCTATCCCCTTGGTTTAGGTTAGTTGTTGACAACTTCTTGTTCAAGTGGTGGGACCATGTTCAGAAGGGTACACTCTCCGAAGCAATCGATATGAAAACCATCCACAAGTTGAAATAAATACGCAGCTTAACTTTAGGGGTGGGATGTTTGAAAGACCTCATTGTCATTATTGCTTTTAAGAAAATTATTTTATGTCTGAGCATTGCTATAGTTGTAACGTATGTCTTTCAGTTTTCATATGAAGAGTGTAATAACGAACCATTGATAGTTCGAAACTTGAAATTTACTATTTTCTTGTTAATGGAATATATCGTGATTTGGGTTTAATTTGATACTTTTGGATGGAAGAAATTTGCATATATCCTTGGAAAAATTCATGTGCATGTTTACTTCTATTACATCATTCTTTTCCCAGAAGCAATAAAAACTAAACATTCAATTTCTTTCATGTATGAGCTAATGAAATATCTTGTTGTCACCTACTTAACAAAATCAATACGAATAGCATACATTTCAAGAATATCAATATAGATTACGTTCATCCCTTTAAGAGTTGCCATTAGACTCAATGTGCTTAAGATTTGCTTACGGGTGTAACCAAATAAAGTCGAGTCAAAGATCAATGTCAATAATAAAGTCGAGTCAAAGATCGATGTCAATGAAGTAATCGATACTTATTAGTCAAAGATCACCACACCTGATATTAAAACTATGCAAATCGAGTCAAAGATCAAATAACTCATATGAACATTTTCTAACATACAAAAAACTCAACAGAGAAACTCTCAAGTCTCAATAAACCTGATGATAACACAATATCTATAAAGTTACAAGCTTTACGGATCGAGTGCTTCAACAATTGATTTCAACTTAAAAACTCTACCCAAATAGATCAAAGATCTACTCTACTTAAATTGAGTCAATAATTATATTGAAAACAAAAAAGGAATTTAAAAGAAATCAAATTTAAATATTTGTCATTACGATACCACTTGAACAACGTTCAATTGGTGTCAATCGTTACTATTGTATATTGCCTTTATTCGATTACGCCCCTAGGTTTGCTTATCAGGATTTGTTGATTACATAAACGTAATTTTATTTTATTTACTTGTCTATTTATCTATTAATTTTTAATATTTAACATATTTTTGTGGTTATATATATATCTACGGCCATAAAACCGACAACCAATTAGGGTTCTTCACTTTTCATTCCCCTTTTCTTTTCATTCCCCTTTTTCCTCATCTCCTATCCTCTTTCCCCTTTTCTCACCGTCGATCAAAAACCCTAACCCTAAACAACCAATCATGACCGGAAAGGCGAAGCCAAAGAAACACACGGCCAAGGAAATTCAAGCCAAAGTCGACGCAGCCACCACAAACCGAGGCGGCGGTAAGGCCGGAGTGGCTGACCGTACCGGTCAAGTTAAAGGCGGTCACGCAAAATTCGAATGCCCTCACTGTAAGATCACCGCCCCTGATATCAAAACTATGCAAATTCATCATGAATCTAAGCATCCTAAACTTCCTTATGATGAATCTAAGATTACTAATCTTCATGCCGTACTTGCTCCTGTGGCTGATACCTCTAAACCGCGCCCTGGCGTCCGCGGAAGTCTCAAAAAGTGATTTTTAATAATATCGACTCCGATGAATGGAGATGAATCGTGAAATTTGCTATTCGGTTCGGTTTTAGGTTTATGTTTCTAAAATCGTTTTGTTTGTGAATTGATGAATGATGGATGATGATGTTATGTTATGGCGTTTGTTATAAATCTATGTGATGCACTTATTACCTAAATTATTTACGATATGATATGCTATCATCACGTGCTTGTGTGTTCAAGCCGTTCATCATGTTTTTTTTTATATGAAGCAGGTGCACTACATGAGATTAACTTCTGTTTAGAGTTTATGCTTTAGGTTTAGGGTAAATGACACAAAAGGTGCCAACATTATCATATGTCTCACATCATGTACTCATCTTTTACGTGCCAATTGAAGTATTTGAGTCCTTTTTTTACCACAAAATAGGACTTCTTTATCAGTTTGATATTTGAGGTATTTAAGTATCTTCTGTTGTTAAAATATAGGGATTATTTTTTCTGGTCTTGTGACACTTCAAAAGGTGTATAAACCCTTTATGATTGGAAAAAAGAGAAAATAGTCACACAACCGTTCAAACGCTGAAGAAATCTTTTGTTTGTGGCAAAAAAATCTTTGGATACCTCAGGTTGATCAAAAGTAGTTCTTACATAATTGAGAAATTTGGTTATATCTATGGTGTTGGTGTATATATACTTCCATGTCTACTGCTGCTTTTTGAGCATGCAGTGAATAGATCTTACTGCAATGTTGTTGGAAGGATGAGTTGTGGTATGTTTATGTACATTTCAACGTGATTGTTATGACCATAATCACTTGACGACGGTTGGGCAATTTTACAAATACTATGATAGTCAGTCAGGTCTTGGATGGTAAATTTTTATTTTGGTTTTTTCCTTTAGATTTGATTATTTGATAGTTATATAGTATTGGAAGTTTGGAACAAGTTTTTGTCAGACCCAAGAAATATCTTTGTGAGTTGTGACTTGTCTCAATGCAAGCAATTATATAGTGAAGTTCGATGTGTATATACCGTGATTTAAAGTCAGAAGAGCAGTTTTGAGAGCTTTGATAGATTGATTAAGATTATCAGTTTCTGGTACATGTACATCATACATTAGTTTGGATGTGCAGATAAAGTGTTTCTTGAGGGGAAGTTGTTGTGAAATTTGAGATAATCATTTGCCTGGTTAGCTAATGTTGATTGTCTAAGTATACAATAAACACTATGAAATTGCATATCCAAACACTCTCTTAAACACCGTATTACCAGATATCTTTCTGCACTTACAAGGTTTGTTGTTTTTGATCACCTAGACATATGCATCACATGGTCCAAAGTTGATGCTATGTGTGAGGGTTTAGGTAACGTTTTCTAACAATCCTTCTTTAACTTTTACTTCTGGATTCTGGTGTTCTGTATCTTTGTTGTTTGTAAGAAATTTTACAAAAGTGAGGCTGGTTATTCACATATTACCAACAATTGATTTTGGAGGTAGACATCAGTCATGATGCTAGGTTCTCTGCTTATTTGATCTGAATTCTGCTACTAGCAGATCTGGGTTATTCCATTTTTGTGGGTGATCAGTCATGAGTGTTCCAGTGAAAGTAGTTATGATTCAGTTTTGACGATTATCTAGGGTCAAAATAACCAGATTCGGAAAAGCACGTCACATGTTTTGAGTATACCAATCATTGAGGTAAAATGTAAAACCCACCTCTTCCAGTTATCATCGGGATTTTGATCATAAGCTGCAATAATAAACATGTATCTAGAAGAGTTTGCAATTTCATAGCAACTATGGGATTAAGAAACTTACAAGTAACTGCAAATGTTACCATTGAACAACATTTGGTCCAATGTATATCATGTGCAGTCTTTGACTTAGAGGTAGAGGATGATGACCAATCTGAATCCGCAAGCAGTAAACCTTATTAGCCTTTGAGGTAGGATATGGGGTTGCTTGACTTATGATCTCTAAACTGTTGTGGTAATTAATATGTCGATGTGACCAATTGAGGTCAGCTGCGTCCACTTAAAAATAAGCTGATTTAGGTTTTTTAATTTTATTTTTATACTGACTTTATCAACCATGTAGAATCAATCACCTATCTAAAAGCAAATTAGTCAAATGGGTCAAAAACATCTAATAGCTAATGAGACCCGAGAAAGGGCAATCTTTTTGTAAGTTTAAGCAAAATTGTGCGTTGTTTATATGTATAGTAAAAGTTTTTAATGCACACTTTGGTTTATGTTTTAAAATGATTGGTGAAATATCACCACCCAACGAGAAACTCAGATCTGGATTATGTCATTTTTGTAGCCATTTAGTTTACACAGCCCATGGGTGTACATGTTGGCATAGAGAGGGATGAAAGATGCTGAAACAATCTGGTACACTGGAAGGGAGTTTTCTGCAACAAGTGATTAGTACAACAGATTTCAACCCTTGAAATCTGCCAGTCACTCAGATTTTTTTTTATTTCTTTTTTTAAACGCGAAAACCAAGTTCTTCATTAATTGGCGTTTCAGTAATAAGACAATTCTTACAACTCTTCGACCATAAAGTGAATAACGGATAAGAATCGTGGTTTGTTTTGCTTGTTTGTGTTTCAGCAGCAACGAAACTACATTTGAAGGTTACCGTATTTAAGAATTGATGTTTTTGCTTGTATGTGTTTCTGTTCATTTTTCTGCCGGATCTTGAAATCAAAGCAACTGATGAGAAGGAAGAGGGATTACCCGATATGATTCGTAGTTAAAGGACTTCCGATATTCAAGAAAATGAAACCATGCATTGTGAACTAATAGATTTTAGATCAAATGGTACCAAAATAACGTTTGAATTAAGAGGTTTGTAGTCAAATCTCAACGACTAAGAAAAGTGTTAAAACTATGTGCGGTTATACAAACTTTGAACTACGAAGAAAAACACTTAGGTATCAAGTCACAAGCTGTATGTGTCTTTTGTCGGTCACGTGGAAAAGGAACTTGCAGACAAACCGGACCTAGTGTTTTTTAAACACATCTTATTTCTTATTCATAAAATCTATTTTCATATATATACTTAATTTATTTATTCTTATTATTATATAAGTTTCCTATGTACTACTTGTCTGTTGCATATATGGTGTAATGAAAAACAAACCAGACTATCTTTATTCCTTTTCGTATACGAACACTTTCGTATATGAGAAGCATGAAGGTGAATGATATTGTCATGTTGATAGGATGTAAGATCATTCGATTTTGTACCATTGTATCAGATCCTCATAAGGGTATGGAAATTGTATCAGTCCCTTCTGGTGATCAAGTGATCCGGTACAAAGTGTTAAAACAAATGGACTTTAAGCAAAAGCTAACGTTTTTGTCGACTTTTGATCCTCGACACCTAGGCTTTTGTCGACTCTTACCTTTCATTTAGTACAAACAACACGTTTAATAGACGTTTTTATGGAAAAATCTTTCATTTTATTAAAACATTTTAATATAACAGTTAGTATTGTATTTGCTACGAACCAAAGATAATTCAGAGTTGCAACAAACAATTTAGCTTTCAATAGATAAGTTAATTATATAAAGGAGAAGATGATCATATAGATACTACAGTATGTTCAATGAACTTGATCCCTTCAATAAATTTACATATATGAAACAAAAAAAATACTTAAACATCCTTAAAAAAAATAGTGGAACATGTAAAATTAATTTATCATTCGACAGTGGTATCTCTCATGTAATAATAATAATAATAGCTAATCATAACGAATAATATCCAAACAAATAATGAGTCAAAATTGGTGTTACTTTGCCAACATCTTGCATTTTTTATTACCTCTTGCCTCTTGGCTTTTGACAAAGAAATTAGCCAATTACACAGTTGTACATCTATCTATATCTCTTTCTAAAACACTAAGTATATGAAATTCTCTCGATAAAACCAAGTGAAAACCCGATATTGATATACTCGATGTATTTATCTTTAAACTAGCACTAGAGAACGTCCTACGAAGATTCAAAGAATAAAAAAAATTAATGCTTAATGGGTCATAGAAAGAGTTGACTCCTGACAAATCTGTTTCCAAGTAAGATGACTAGACCTAAACAGAACTAATCCGCGGTTTATGTTGAACATCTTCTTTGTAGAGCAAAC
This sequence comes from Pseudognaphalium luteoalbum, assembly GCA_963422505.1. Lineage (NCBI taxonomy): Eukaryota > Viridiplantae > Streptophyta > Magnoliopsida > Asterales > Asteraceae > Pseudognaphalium > Pseudognaphalium luteoalbum. The sequence continues at coordinate 4,856,089 of OY730192.1, forward strand.
GTCTCTTTTTATAACCATATCCATGATACTGATATATGATGCTATGAAGACACTGTCTTAGGTAAGAAACATCATACGTCTCCAAGAACTTCAAATCCATTTCTCTTGATTTTTCACCTGCGTAAAGCTTGTATTCCTCCAAAACTGAAGACAAACACCAATTCTGCAGCTTCCTTAAGCAGCCAACAAAACACCCCGTTCGATGCTGCCATGGTGAAACATTATGTGAGATATTAAAAACAACATATATGCAAAAGAATGCTACAAAATACTGAAATTGAAATCACAGGATCTTAGAATATGCGCTTGAAATATGAGTGTATTAAACTAAAAAATCAAATAGATCATGTTGACAGAGATATCTTCAAGTTGTAATATTCACTTTTGATGTTGCCCATCATTTGGCAAATTCTGATTATTTGAGGCTCTACCCAATCCTAAAGGATTATCTCTCAGGTCAAACTGATTTTATCCCTCAAATAATCATATAGTAATCGACTTTTTGTACTTTTAAACTGCAATAATCAGATAACAACTTTCAAAAGTCATATCCAAACACCCACTAAAAGCACTACTTAGAGAGATGCCGAATTAGCCAACCATGCTATATATGAATGAATTCTATAGAAAGAAGGAGGATAGGTGACATACTTTCCCTCGTTTGCAGTGTATCAAAACAGGATGATTTCTAACGTCTGCAAAAGAACAAGTAAATTGGTACTTAATTAGTGTCTTCAAAAAGATAAGGTAAGAAATTAACGTTCATAGCATAACGTAGTAAGTGATCCATTACCAATTAAAACTTTCAGAGCATCCGTGATAACACTCTTGGGAATGGGCGTATCCTGCATACAAATGAAAAACCTTAAATTCCAAAGTTCACAATCATTCACACACATACAGGGCATCTCAAAGTACATTTGAGTGATTAAACTACCCATTCCATCCTCTTGATATATCTAAAACCCGTTGAATTCATTTTCAACCGGCCTTCAAACATTTTAAAATACTAATAATATACATTTTCTTTTCCTTTCTTTCCAACAAAATTTATCACGCCTATTTTTTGGTATCTTTAACTTAATTTACACTTTTCTATCTTTACTTAGTTTTAACTAATTACAAAAACTAAAATAACTGCAACTGATATATTCAGCTAATCTAAAAACTACTACTTCAATTATACAAAAAAAAAAGTGATTGAGTTCTTAAAAAAACACACAATGAAGTACAGATAAAGATCACTAAAACACTTAACTATGCATAACTGAAGACACATATACAATTAGCTCAAGTAGGCCATATCAAATATTCAAAAGCATGCACCTTTTTATTAAAAACTTGCATAATAAAGAGAACCCACATCTCAATCTCAATTTTGCATAAAAATAAAGAAATTATTACCTTAGTGCCATCAATTCCAAATTGAAAGAGGCGAATATTATGAGAATTCAGAAACTCCAAATTCTCTTTCGGGTATGATTCCGTACACAGATATCTACACCAAGATTTCAATTCAATCATCAATTCAGTGAATTACCAACACCAATTAAAAAATTATCACAAAAATAAAAATAAAACCCACATGACAGATCGAAGTTTTAGGGTTTCCAGAAAGGGGAAATCACTAGGTTTAGGAAACCCAGATCTATAAATTCGATCTTCAACAGTGGCGAAGTTGATCGGCGGATGGTAGTCCATTCTGGCCACCGGATCATCGCCGTCTCCGTCGGCGTTTCCGGTGCCGGCGGTGTTGGTTAGTTGTTTGTGTTGTTTCGGGAGGTTCATGATGATGTAAAGAATCATTAAAGAATTGATGAGTGAATGGAATGTTGCATGGTTGGGTATTTGTTGGGAAGGATTCGAAGGAAGAAGAGTGGAAAGGAGAAGGAGAGGCAAATTTGTTTTTGCACAACTCCCAAAAAGATTTGATCTTCAATTTAATTGAATCTTTTTGTTTTCTTGTTTTTAATTTTATTTATTTACATTTTATATATATTATTTTTTATAATAGTATTTCCGTTTAAAACAGATTACCCCAAGTTGATCAAACTTATGTTTGTGATGTAAGTCAGTTAACCGTTACCGTTGTCGCGGCAAAAAAATGAACTATTGATTCATTTTTTGATAAAAAATCCTTTTCGAACACACTCATAGTCTCCATTTCTATCTTATTGTCACTAAGCACACCCTCAATATACAAAAGATTTGTATCAATCATGTGAGAATCATGTGAGAAGAGAGAAAAGTAATTAAATTATGGTTGTTCATAGGTTCCAGGCTTTTTTTTAAGAAATTAAATAATTTTTTTTTGAAAGTGTAACATCTCTTTGTGGGTAATATTTGAGTACAATATTAAAAAAAAAAAAAAAATCCGAAACGCTTAGGATTGAAAAAAATATATGCATTTCTTTATTACTAAATTATTCTGGCTACTTAATTATGAGACATCAAAAATGAAGTAATAAGATTAAAATTAGATGCCATATTTTTATCATTGTAGGATATTGTTAGTAGTTTTATAAGGATGAAAAATAGGTTAAGAAATTATTTTTGTATATGAACTCCTACATGTGTCAAAAACAATGCTAGGTAGCTAGTGATAATGATAAGTAAAATAAATTAACAATAAGCCGTCGGCCAAATCATCAAGCAATTCAACAAATGTCGCTTTGTTATTTTATATAATATATATAATATAGGGTCAGTGTGTCACAATATGCATGTGATGTGTCATTTTAGACCTTTGAAGTTTGACCAAACGGTAAATAAGAGAAGATTCTAATTCTAATAATATGGGCCGGGCCCAGTATTCATGCGTGGGATGAAAAAGGGTGTTCGTTATTGACTTTGTTTTATTTGACTTTGTTAAATAGTCAAAGTTTGATTAATTTATGGGAAAATCACAAAAATATCCAATTACCACACCCCTTTTAACAAACTAATCCTTTGACCAACCATTTTAACAAACTAATTAACCTTTTGGCGTCGGGTGGGCGCTCCAGGCGCCCCACCCTCAAAAAACGCGCCACGTGGGGCGTTTCACCTTTTAAAAGGCGCCACGTGAAAAAAGCTTGCACCGTTATCGCCAGGGCGGCACGCCTCAGGCGCCCCACGTGGAGCGTCGGCGCCCCACTAGTAAATATTAATAAATCGCCCCACGTTGTGCGTTTTTTGAGGGTGGGGCGCCAGGGGCGTCCACCCGACATCAAAAGGTGGATTAGTTTGTTAAATTGGTTGGTCAAATGATTAGTTTGTTAAAAGAGGTGTGGTGATTTGATCATTTTGTGATTTTCCCATGATTTATCTTTGGCAAACTTAATCCTTCTAGAACCTAGATTTTGATTTCGACTGTATAAGTGAAACGACTACAGCTAACTAATTTTGATTTCGACTGTATAAGTGAAACGACCACAGCTACTGTATAAATGGTTTGCGTTTTGTTATAGGTTAAAGTAAATTGAGATTATAGGTATAATTAATAATTAATGTGTGCAAACTTGGAGCATCACCGATAATCATATCATATAAAAGCTTAGAAGAAGGTTTGGAAAAACCTTGTCAATATGTAGTTCAAATTATTTATCAAGCTATAGGCACACTAGAGTCTAGACCTACTCACTTTACATTTATTTAATACATTGATTAATTTAGTGTTAATAACAAAAAAATTTCGAGTAAAAGCGTTTTTAAAGATTTTTTTTTATTAATTAACCAAAACCGATTTCATATAGTACCTATTGAAATGCATTTGATAATTTGGATCTTTGATTTATGGGCTTAAGTGCTTAACAAATGTACTCTTGAAAGCATTTTAACAATCATGGATAATGTTAACCAATTAGCATTTAAATAAAATTGTACATTTTGCATTTTTTGTCTTTCATCTTTATTATAAATTACACAAACAGTCCTTCCGTGAAGTTAACATCACATAATATAGGTAATGCAGCCCCGGGCGTGTACCCAAGTGATTAGGGTGTTGGCCTAATGTGAGACCTCTATTGAATACATGAGGTTAGGTGTTCAATCCTAGTGGTTGGCATCCCCAGCATGGCTTTGGCCCTTGACGAGTCCGATTTAACTCTCACGTGATGAGCCTGGGGCGGCTTGACGTGGGCCACTTTGCGTGTTCGGAACAACACGTTTTGAAGATGAAAATAATCCATGCATACATCGGTGTAGAAGGTACAAAGAATAAAATTAAAAAAAGCAAAATCAAAGATACGAAAACGCCACCCGATCGATGGATGTCACCCATAAAAAGCCCATGCTAAACATTATGGGAATGGCTACGTTAGTACGTACCAAACATTGTCTCCAACAAAAAAAAACAAAATAAAAACGTGACAAAATTTTCCGTTTTGTTTTGTTCATGGGCTACATCAAGGAATTTATATATATAAATATATACTATATAGGTGCATCATTTCCATTAAAGGATAAAATGATAAACCCATTGATTCCTCACGATATTTTAAAAGCGATAATGTGATTTTGGTGTCAATATTTTGGTTCATGTAATTTTTTAGGCGCATACATGATATTTTTGAGGCCCAACGATATTTGTTTACGTTAGATTTCTTATTTTCTTACTCGATTCCCAAGTGTTTTTTATGCTTATTTCATAAGCCAAATGACGTATTTGAAGCCGATGAGTGTTATCTTGTTTTAGTCATTATTCGATAGGTCACTATCTCACGGGATCAAATTCAACGGTGTAGCTAGCGAGACATGCTACACTCACATAAAATTTAAAAAAACAAATTCACAAAATGATGTGGAGGATGTGTTGGATCAATCACAAAAACTTTTTGTTTCTCTGGTCTCTTTATTCTCTCTATATGCTATTGGGTCACCTCATTTTGTGAAAATTATTTTGTAAAATTTTGGTGAACATATCAACATATCATTTCTCGTAGCTAAATTCTCTCTGTAGTTAAGGAGACTGAAGTGGCCCCCAGATTTTTTCAGTAGTTTTCAATCCCAAAATCTTCTTATCAATTTTTCAGACTTGGTTTCGATCATTCTAGTTGAGTAGGAGTCTTAATTAAGAAACCAAGTCAAGTGTAAACCTATCATATATATCCCCAATCAACCCAAATTCATTAGATATGTCATATGTATACATAATAATAAAATTTAAGAAACTTACTCAAGAAAATATCTCTTGATATGGATGATATGCATCATTAAATAGTTGTTTCAACAACTTTTATCGTGTCGTATTTGTTTCTAACTAAAGAACGACCAAGGAACAAAGTGGGATATTAAGCAAATACATGAAACACGTACGATGAAAGCTTGTACAATAGATATGATGGTACAGTCTCAAGCCATACTTGCTTCGCTTTTGTGCCTAGCTTGTGTAGCGTCGGGTAGCATCTTTTCCATGTGAGGTAGATCCATCGGTACACACATGGCAAGTCGTTCCTCAAGATGGGCAAAGGACATAGGACAAAACCCAAGGAAATCCGAGGGCATGATATTACCATCGTTGTCATTTTCCGAGGTTATAGATCCATCAAATCCAACATGTGCCACATGTTTTACGTCGGTCGGAAGCCCAATCTCCAAATCCATTAGTACCTCATCCATATCATCTTTGAACACTACAACAAATTTAATGGTGAAAGTTACATCCTTATGATTTCTATTCATCGATAAATATTTAACTCGCTGAATTTTTTAGTGCAAACCACTGTTCCATAAAATATAAATCAACAAATATACACGTCAATGAAATATCAATCACTTAACCTAATGCCATTATTTTTCTTGTAACGGGATTGGTTAACTTACCAAGTGATTGTGACAAACTTTTGATGGTCTTAGTGAGTCTTTGAAGACGAACGGAGACATTGTTTGGCTTCGAAAGTGATGTGAACCTCTTCGTCATGCTTTCACTTAATGTGGGTGATCCATCATCTTTCGAATCATTGGGTATGTCAAATGATTTACACACTGCAATTAACCAAATAAAATACGAAAACTCCATCGTTAGACCACATATAGTTTATTACACGAAAAACCTTCTATATAGTATAAATGCATATAACAAACAAATATCGGATGGCTTAAGGATTTATATGCGTACTTCTATATGGAACTCAAATAAGTGTAAGAAACAGAATTATAATAATTGTAAAATTATATATGAAAAAAATTATATAATCGACTAAAGTTGGAGCAAATCACGACTAAAAACTTGGAAATCATTAAAAAAAAGTATTATTATTCTAAAAGTTCAGATAATAAAAGTAAGTTTATGTGAGAGTTTAAGTACTCTGTCCACACTTATGAATAGTGGTTTTAAGCACTTTGTTCTCTATACTTGTAACAAATGTAAAGATTTAGGAACATTTGTTACGACATATTTATTTGCACAAGTAAAAATAATGCAAATTAAAGGGATTAATCCGCTTTAACACGACTAATCAATCATGTTGAAAATAACACGCAAATTCTTTGTTATATAGGGAAATTTTAGCCGTATAAATTACTATATTCGTGGGATCAAGATGGAGAGAGAGACCCATATGAGACAAATCTATATCTTCCTTAGACCTTCTACGATGTTGTTGCATAGAAACCGCGACACTAGATGCAGAGACACAACCAGTAGCAAAAGGAAAAGCTACAAGACGTTCCATTCGATCTTTCATCATCATATCGTCTAGGTAGAGGAGAAGATAGTCGTTGTAGTAGGGTACTATGGTTGATGAAAAGTTTGCAATGAAATTGGTTAGAAGAGTGTAGAGTCAGTTAATTATAGGGGTAAAGAACTGAATATGCTTTGTAATGAAGATACAATGATTCTACTAGTAATGACAACTCCTAAATCGGCCTTTTTATGAGTATAGAATTGAGTTCAAAGTTTTGAGTTTGGTAGAGATTAGAAGAGGACCCTCCCAACTCTCAAGTACCACATGCTATACAAGTTATTTCGATCATAAATTATTTTAACAACAAGAATATTATTATCATAAAAAAAATTTAAATTAACGAGACGTTTGGAGAAAGATCTTAATATATATAAATTATATATAGTAAACACATTTATGATGTCATCATTATGAATTTTGTTTTAATTTTTCAATTAAGTTCTTCAACTTTAGTAAATTTTAAAATAAGATCACTAACTTATTAAAAAATGATTATTTTCATTCAACTACTCACTTACATATAAAAAGAAATTTAATTCATTAATTAAACATTGTCCAAATTAATCTGTAATGTTTCCATTTTCAATTCATCGAGTATAATAAAATTACTTGCAAAGGCGAATATAGACTTAAAATAATTAAAAAATTTCACTAACTTTGTTTCAAAAACTTTTAATTTTTTAATCTCTACTTATAAAAATCATATGCATAAAGTAATATTATCATGCATCCAACTAAATGCTTAATATACATATTAATTTACCCACTTTATTATTAGAAACAAGTAGGGGTGTTCATCGGTTCGGTTTTCGGTTTCCTCGGTTTATTCGGTTCGGGTTGTTCGGTTTTGAAATGTTTTTAAGCAAAATTGAAGACCGAATTTGAATTCGGTTAGGTTTCGGTTAAAACCGAAAAATTGAAAATTTAATTTTTTTTAACCTTTTTAAGTTAATCGGTTTCGACTTGTAAGTGAAAGACGTGAAGTTTATCTAAGGTTTAAATGTAGATATACTTGTTTGGAAAATTTAAATATCACACATATACTACATATATTAATAATTTAGTATATTATTTATTAAAATTCAGTTTTGAATTCGGTTTTCGGTTAAACCGGATTCAAAATTTCAAAAACAAAAACCGAACCGAAAATCGAATTCAAAAACCAAAACCGAACCGAAAACCGAATTTGAATTTGATTCGGGTTTTTTTTTTGTTTTAATTCGGTGCGGTTTTCGAATTAAACGGTTTCAAACCAAATGTTGAACAACCCTAGAAACAAGATATTATGTACGAAATTTCATATTAAAAATCAACGACCCGAATGTATACACGGGTTTAAATTCTAGTATAATGATAAAAGAAACTTATGCAGAGTAATCGAAAATAGAAAACCCCTCAAACGCCACCATGATCGACAAAACCTAAAATAGACTAAATAAAAATCAGACCGACAATCCTAGATTCCTAGTAGTGAAAAAATAGTCTACCCCTGAATAAAAACCAAACATCGCGACTTCTACACTTCAATGACCTTACTACCTTAGTACCGGAATGACTTGTAACCTTCGTTTTAATTCGTACTTTCTTTTTTTGTAGCTAGCTATTTCTTAAAATGATTTACTGTACAAGATTTTAAACTAGTAATATATATATATATATATATATATATATATATATATATATATATATATATATGTGTGTGTGTGTTTTTCTATAAAAAGTAGAAGTTTTGGATATTTCATTTGATTAAGCTCCAATAAAATTTGTGTGTCTAACACTTACTATATATTGAATATTTATATTAATATATATTATGCCTTGCATTTGTGTTTTATTTAAAAAATAAAAAACTGCCTGTATACTTTGGACTATGTATAATTACTTAACTTAATTATATGTTAAGTTTACAGCCCAAATTATTTTCTCTTGTATCGAAAGCCAAAATTAAAAAAATGGAGTTTGTTTAATTTCATGTTTCCTTTTTGGGTGGAGTTTTTATGTGTTGTTTTTTAAAATAAAAGCAAAGCAAAATTGAAAGTGGAGTCTATCACAACAACCAAAGAGTGTTTCACCAGCAATCCTTCATCATTGGTTACAATCAAATTGCACTTATTTACATATATGTATCGATCATTATGCAACTTGTCATTTTAAAGATGGCCATGCATTTTGATCATACTACTAGGTTACCCGCATTTTGCGGCGGATAAAATTTTAAAATGAGTTGAAAAAATATTTTCATTAATCGTTGCAAATATCTCAGTACAATATTACATTGTTTATGGTGTTTTTAGAAGTAATTTTAAAACATAAACACAAAGTTTTTAATAAATTTGTAACTTTATATATTTGTAAATATGTTTACGTATACTTATAATGATCATATTTTTTTGTACAATGATTGTGTATTTCCTTTCGAATTGTTTGTGCGGTCTTAATTATACGTGGAGCGACTAATAGTTAGACACTTATTGTGATAAAAAGAGAATACTATAATAAAAACCATACCACATATATATAAAATAATTTTAAGTTAGTACTTATTATGACGACTTAAACTATTGTAGGGTACCAAACAATAAATGTGACTGCTATTTTGAACCTTATTTATTCAAACGGTTTGGTAGTAATGTACACTTTATTATTAAGTATTTTGGAGGTGGTGTTAAACTTCGATTTAAGCAATCTAACAATAAAATATAATGTTCAAATCAACTAAACAATAACTAATTTAATCGGTTTTAAAACATTATCCGCTGCATAGTGCGGATTCTAAAGCATTCAAACAGAGGTACGGTAGATAGTATATTTGTGAGGGTGATGTTTAATTCATTTTACAACCACCTATTATAAAAAAAATTCGATAATATATGGTAGATTGTATAGATATTCGTGAGAGCATACATGGTGTATAGTTTATTCTCCAACAAAATAAACAAACCATATAGTTTCAAATTCTCTATATATAGAAAAACTATAATTATATTGAATAATTAATGATTATTATAGTTTCCATGTTAATTTAGTCAAATAAAAGGGTATAATAGGCATTTCTCATATCTCTTTTGTAAGTTTTAAGCCAAACTACCTAAATGAATTATAAGGGGTATAGATATACATAATTGAGATCCAAATTAATTTGATTGACAAATACCACAATCGTATGACAAAGACTCAATCTCAATCCCTAATGTTACAAAATTTGTGATATGATATATTTTATTTTGTATGCTGCATTCAAACGAGATATTCAGTTATCGTCGTGACCTTCAACCGGTTTATGTGTGGATTTTCTAATCTCGAGAGAATGTTTTTGTAATACGGAGTAATATTTTTTGCTTGATCAACAATGTTAAGAATGTGGCATCAAGAGGTCTAATAGACTAATCAACTTTGGGTATCTAATATATCTTGTTCCAATAAGTGATGACGGGGTGTTTGTGAATCGAAGAAATCACACAATAAACATGAACGGAAATTCAATAAACTTTAAACGGGTGCCCTAAAACGGGACTTCTCGAAAATCACTCTCTTTTTAATAATTCATATTCAACTTCAACTCACTCAAACCCTAATACAATCAAATGTTTATATAGACTTCTAACCCTAGACTAAACTTGCTGAAAAAGAAAACAATAATAAAAATAATTATAAATCAAATCTAGATAAATCATAACTAAAACTAAATAAATAATAAATTAAACTGGATAGATTATGACAATTATAAATTGTCATTTATGACCCTTCGATCTTCGAAACATTATGAATTTAGACTTCACATGTTAACCAAAGAAACGACGGCTAAGTCAAAGGAGTTGAAGGTCGAAGGGACTCTCTGCACCAATAAGGTAACTCAATTCCTCTGTTATTTGATAATATGTTATCAAATTATACAAGATGATAATGATATTATGAAGGAAAGTAAATCATGTACGTAAGATGTACTAGTGTAATGCGCAAATCCAGTGTCCTCGTAAACATGTCGAATACAATCAAGATATGCAACCATGACTTGATAAACGCATTCGTGTAATGCACAAGAAATATAATGATCTTCAAATGAAACCGACTAATTAGGAATACTGACAAGGTACAAATAACTAAACGCCGGATTTATCATATGATGATCTGCTTAGTATTAAGGATTAATATCATGAGTATGATGATTTATCTGAACATATTACATATATTTTGTACTTCTAAAATCATTATTGATTCAAAATGGTAGCACAATTTCCAGTTAGTTAGGTTTATGGATTGTGGTTTATGCTATTATTTTTTGCCTTCTGGTGTTTGGGTCTTGACTACTCATATGTTGCAGATTTGTTGATTTGCTTTCAACTGGTATTTTTCTGGCAATCTCCATCTCTGTTTTTGTTATTAATCGTATTTAGCTAGTGATGTATAATTCATCGCCTACATAACGACAACAAGAGAAATGGGAAGTGAAAAATATTATAAATGTTAACCTAAATGCTTGAAATTTATTTCTGTTTTCAGACCCAGTGAAAGTACTCAAAAGCAAACGGAGAAGCTACATGTAGTTATATAGCAAAAGCATCAATAATATTGAGTCTTAGAAAGATTGAACAACATCAAACAACAAAACCATAACAACCATTACAAAATAATAGAAAATCACTCCAAAATTGTAACACGCCCCAGCCACTCCATGCTCCCAAAACCTTCTTGAAATGCTCGAACCGGTCTCCAGTTGTGAAATAGAACCCTGGCCGGTCAATTGAACAGCTTGAATTTAGAACTTCAACTAGGATTGTTTGCTCAAAAGAAATTAGTAACTAATAACGTTTCAGTAACTCGCAGATGGTACATCAACAAGCAATAGGATTGTTGAATTGTTCCAAATGCCTATAACATCATATCATATCAAGGTTACATTTATGTATTTATTTTATGTTTTATTTTTGTGTAGTCAAATACACTTATCCTTGAATTAACTTCCATAAGACTTTTATTAACTTTCTGCTTTGGACAAAATTTTTGCATATCCTTCCATACCAAACAAGCTAGGCAGAATCTTTTAGTAAAAGGAAACCATTTGAATACCTTAAGTTCAATAAAACATTATCGTAGATGTATATTTTCATTCCAAAATAAGTAATTTACGTCGGTATGGAGGTGAGCGTAATATTTTCATAGAACTAAAAACAAACCATGTCTGTCGCGTTGTATAGAAGTTTTTTTGTTTGTATAAAGAAAGACGATCCATTCAACAATCACACCAGTAATTCACAAACTAGTAACACAACATATTACTAATCATTTTCTAATATAGCTAAAGCATTCTTACTTTTAAAGAAACGCGAGCAAGTTATAATAAAAAAAACACGCAAACCTGATTCAACGGTCGTAATGGCCATATCCCAGCGCATATCCATGAGGAGTCATGGATAATTCAAGTCCCGAACCCTTCACATCACGGGTGAAGTCACCGTTGATTCCCATTAAACCAACGATGGGGACATTTGGAATTGGGTTAGCCATCACAGCCACACGCCTCTTCTTTTGTTCTTCGATGGTATGTTTTAACCTCCCCATTGCTTCCTTCAATTCCTCAAGTTCATGTATCTTTAGGCTCTCTATAGGAGCCTCCCACCAACAACTCTCTTGGCCGTCTTTCCTCATCTTGTTTAGCTCTTCGCTTTTGTTTCTCTCAATTTCCAAATGAGTTATCGCGCAAGTGAGTTGCCTATTTAGCTCATCGATATTGGCCTTGCGATGCGCCTTCATAAGTTGAGAGGTGCTTGAATTTGATGGAGGATTTTGAGCAAAAAAGCGATCAACAATCATCTCAACAGATGGATGACCAAACGAGAACACTTTTTTACCGGGGGAGAAGACCACAATAGCGATTTCTACGCCACACAAAATGGAAAGCTCGCTAGCCTTTTTGAAAAGGCCAGAACGACGTTTGGAGAAAGTGACCATTAAGTTACTTTCTTTCTCCATTTTCTTCATTTTGATTTTTTGACGACCTTTGCTCTTTTTAGGCATCATTGGAAAATGTGACCGATATATATTTTCACTAAGAACAACAAGAATAATCTCAAGGTTTTGCTAATAATTTGTGCAATTTGTTCTATGTGACAAACTAGAAGGATATATAAAGGGCTCATCTTGCTATGGAATTGCACCATATGATGGATATATACACTAATAATGCTACTAAATGTATTCCCATTTCTGCATTCTGACATTTGAAATGCAATTTACTTCTATATGGATCGTATTTAAATAGTTTTCCTAGTGAATATCAAATTGCATAATTTCTTGGTCAACATTAGATATTCCCATATATTTTTTTGAAAGAAAAACAAAAGTAAATCAAAGAGCATATGGTAAGAAGTAAAGTGATTACACTTAGTCAAAAATGATTCATAAATTTTGTGTAAACACATTCAAAGCCTTCTAATTCCGGGATTTAGAATATTATGAAGTATATAAGGATGAATATGTATAGTTTTCAAATTATTTATGAATGTCGTTCATGAACATTTTTGACTCAAATCGAAACCATCAACACTTAATTATACTTTGATTTACAATCAATACATGCATATGCTAATCCACGTTAGTTTTATAGGGTGTGCTTGGCAATAACTAGCTGGAGCTAGAGATTGTAGCTGAAGTTAGAGCTGGAGAATGTGACGGGAGATTATTTTTCAAGCTACTTAAAAGAGCTTCTCTAAAAAGAGATTTTAGGAGATTCTCGAAGATTCTTTTTTCAATAATCACTTCTATATTTTTGTTGCCAAACAAGAATGAGGGGTTGAGATTCTTAAATACAAAAAACTCAATCTACTAGAATCCCCTAAAAATTGTGTGCCAAGACACCCATAGTTTCATATAATCATCAATATGTTGCCTGAAATTTTCATATGGGGCATTAAAAGGTTGGATTTGGCATATATAATCCTCCGTACGTAATAACCACTTGTAAGATAAGATGAAATTCATGAACTAGCGTAGCAATAGACATTATTTTTTGATGTTATTATATATATCTATAGCATTTAGATATTTACAACTTATAAGCATTATATATAGCGTAGCAAGTGGATGATTTAATTACAACACTGGAAGATTGCAAACTGCAAATTACAGCAGGTAACTAAGACCCATTCGAAATGAAATTAACCCGCCAACTCAATAGTAGCCCGTAAAAGTTGACCATTGACCCGAAATCAACCATCAACTCATTTGACCTGTTTATCTGAACGGGGCATATGAGTTGTGTTCGGCCGGACTACCCATTAATCAATCAGGTCGTTACGTAGTTTTCACCTGTCGACCTGAACCTGACAACCGGCCCCAACTGAACTTCTCCACCTGCATGCGTTGTTTCCATAACTTAACTGAACAGAACAATACGGTTAATCATAAAGGTGAAAATTGAACCACTCACACATGTTTAATTTTACTCTTAAAAACACGTATCACAATGCCCACTCTAATTAAGCATTTATCTTGTTTTCTATCACCATCTTCATTTCTTATACCCAAAAAAATAATCATCACAACAACCCTGCTTCAATTTCACCGCTTACATTCAAATTCTAATCATTTTGATATCACACAACTAACTTCACCGAAACTGATCAACCAATTTGCCACTAGGATCACCCATGCTACTGTAATTAAGGACGGTTCCATTCATCACTTACATGGGATTAATTATTTATTGAGTTTGTATGTAAAGTCAAGTAATTTTACGTTTGCCCAGCAACTGTTCGATGAAATGCCTGAGAGAGATGTGAGGTCTTGGACTATCATGATTTCGGGGTGTTCGGGTACTGGATCGTACAAATTGGGATTGAGTTTATTTAGCCAGATGCAGAAAGAAGGTGTCACTCCGAATCAGTTCAGTCTTTCGAGCATTGTAAAGTGTTGTGCAGGTGCATATGAGCTTAATTTCGGTAAGACCATTCTCGGGTGGATATTGAGAAATGGGGTTTGTTTTGATACAACGTTGAAGAATTCGATACTGGATTTGTTTGTGAAATGTGAGGCTTTTGATTATGCTAGAAATTTTTTTGAGTCGATGCGTGTTAGAGATACTGTGTCATGGAATATAATGATTGGTGCGTACTTGAAAAATGGGGATATGAAGAAAGCTGAGGGATTATTTTGGCGATTGCCTGTTAAAGATGCAGCAAGTTGGAATACTATTATTGATGGATATCTGCGAAACGGGCTTGAAGAAATCGCTGTGCAACTTCTGTACAAAATGGTGGCAGCAGGTCCAGCTTTTACGCATGTTACGTTTTCAATAGCATTGGTATTGGCATCTTCGTTGAATCTTGTAGAACTAGGAAAGCAGATTCACAGTCAGCTTCTGAGGGTCGGAATACATGATGCCGTTATTAGGAATTCGCTTATTGACATGTACTGCAAATGTGGTGAAATGGAGAAGGCAATGATCACTTTCAAAACTTCAAGTCAATATGTAAACAGCGAATCACTTGCTGACGTTGTGTCCCTCAGTTCGATGATTAGTGGGTACATTCAAAATGATAGAATAGATGACGCTTTAAAAGTTTTTAGCTTTATGTTAAGTGAACAGGGAATAGTAGACATTTTTACGCTAACAAGTGTACTTTCTGCTTGTGCTGATAATGGACTTTTGGATCTTGGTCAGCTTATACATACATATATACTGAAAAGTGGTCATAAACCTGATGTCTTT
Organism: Pseudognaphalium luteoalbum; assembly: GCA_963422505.1. Taxonomy (NCBI): domain Eukaryota; kingdom Viridiplantae; phylum Streptophyta; class Magnoliopsida; order Asterales; family Asteraceae; genus Pseudognaphalium; species Pseudognaphalium luteoalbum. The sequence continues at coordinate 4,871,461 of OY730192.1, forward strand.
GTAAGTTCATCAATGATAGATATGTATGCCAAATGTGGAAAGTTACAATGTGTTTGGTCAATTTTCAAAGAAACTAAGATACGAAATGTGGTGTTATGGACTGCTGTATTATCTAGTTATGCATCACACGGTGAAGGGAGGGAGAGTATTCATCTTTTTGAGTTGATGAGAAACGAGGGGATTATACCAAATGAAGTAACTTTTGTAGCGGTTTTGACTGCATGTAGTCATGCAGGGTTGATAAATGAAGGATGTAATTACTTTATGTTAATGAAAGATGATTATGGTATTAAGCCTAAAGTTGAGCATTACACTTGTATGGTAGATATTTTGGGACGAGGTGGGCGGCTGAACGAGATAAAAGATTTCATAGTTGAGAATAATATTTCGCATTTGACTGTTGTTTGGAAAACATTTCTCGCGTCTTGTCATCTACACAAAAATGTAGAGATGGCAAGATGGGTTTCGGAAAAGCTATATGAACTCGAACCTTCTGAGGCTGGAGCATATATTGTGATGTCAAAAACATGTGCTGCTGATTGTAGATGGGATGAGACTGCTAAATTAAAGGCAATGATGCAAGAAAGGGGGATTAAAAAGCAACCTGGCCAATCTTGGATCCAATGAAAATTGTCTCCCATTTGTTATGGGTAGAGTGGCAATTTTGACCCATTTACTTTTTATGAATGGGTCGATTTGGAATGAGCTATACCTCAAACGGGTCAAATAATGTTTTTGAAATGAAAGGGGAATTGATCATACGGGTCAAATAGATTCACAGTCACCCAAGTCTACTTGCATACAAACTCCTAAACCATTATATTCAAAGGTCTTTATAAAGTGTAATAATGTTTAATTTTGGTAAACATGTAACAAGTTTTTATTCAGAAAATAGTGGATAAAAAAGTGGTAGAAAGTCAACCTAACCCGACCCAACCCGTTTCAACCCTATCCCATTTTGACCCGTTACCCAAGCCAAAGCACCAAGGCATCTTGCCACCTCTAGTTATGGATGGGTGATAAGGGTACAAATGAGGCTGAGTTGTTAGCTAACTATTCGAGCTCAAGCTCACATGAGTCGAACATTATGTAAGTGCAAGTTAAAGTCAGAGTACAAAAAAAGCTATAAGTTTGAGCTTGAGGACTCAAGTATATATTTTCTTTTAGCTTCTGAGCCCTATGTAATATCTATGCACTGATATGGCAATATAGTAATGTATATGTAATTAATAGAGGTGGCAAAATGAATGGGTCGGGTCGGGTCTAGATGGGTTTGGGTCTAAATGGGTCCGTGTCTAGATGGGTCATTTAGAAGGATGGGTTTTAACGGGTCCGAGTCAAATGGGTGGGGTCTCGGGTCGGGTCAGGTCAGGTCATCGGGTTCACCGAACTTTTTTTTTATTTGAGTGAAAAATGAAAAAAATGAAATGAGGTGGGAAAAAAAATACCCGCTAGACCCATCCAAACATGTTTGTTAATTGTTACACAATTATAGGTTATATTGTAAAACCCATTTAGACTCATCCAAAAAATGGGAGGAGACCCAACAAACTCATACTCTCCTAAAAATTAACCAAATTGACCCATAATTAACCAATGTGTCTAAAATTGTCACCTCTAGTAATTAATGTTACTAACAAGTCAAGCCTTCACCAATGAATTTTGTGATCATATTTTATATATGAATTAGTCATGACATATGAAAAGCACAAAAATCTGTGTTAGGGCTAGTGAACCCAATCCGACCCATTTTGACACTTCATCGAATTCTGTATTAAAACCCAGCCTGTCACACCCATATTGACACGACCATGTTGCAAAAGAAGCATAGAACCCTAAAAGGTTGCAAAATGGAAGGTTGTCCTAACATGTCGATTTTATAAATATAAATAAAAAGTGGGAAATAAGCTTAAATTATGTCAATACTTGCCAAAAGGAATAAGTGAATAACCAACACATAATTAATAAAAATGTAGACCAAGAAGACCTTTGATAATTGATAGTGTAAAGGTTTGGATAAATTTTCAAACAAATAATTGAAAATGAATTTGGAGAGGAGAGGAGGATTGGGGAAAATTTATTAAGGAGATATCGTCCATTCTAAGGGCCGTACCGTCATCGCGTTTAAGCGTTTAAATCGGGATTTCAGGCAAGGAAATCCTGAGTTTCGGAAGGAGATAATGATGCTTTCTTTATATAAACATGAAAATATAGTCTCTCTCTTAGGGTATTGTGATGATTATGGTGAGAAGATTCTTGTGTATGAGTATGCATCTAAGAGAAGCCTCGACATGCATCTCAATAGCAATGATCTAACATGGGTTCGGCGGCTGGAAATATGCATTGGGGCAGCTCGTGGACTGGCATACCTTCATAGTCCAATGAAGACCCAACTTAGAGTATTGCACCGCGATATTAAAAGTTCCAACATTCTATTAGAAGAAAATTGAAATGCTAAGATTTCAGATTTTGGCCTCTCAAAATTTGGTCCAGCTAACAAACAATTCACATATCTTGTATCCAATGCTGTAGGCACTATTGTGATCCGGTATATGTGGAGTCAGGTCTGCTAACAAAAGAGTCAGACGTTTACTCTTTCGGTGTAGTGTGTTATTTGAGGTATAATGTGGGAGGTTGGTAATTGGCAACTACAATGACAAGTGCAGGCCTTTAGTTGGTTTGGTGCGAGAGTGTTATGAACAAAACAAATAAATGATATTATTTATCCTAATATAAAGGATGGAATTTATATTGATTCATTGAAGGAGTTTACGACAATAGCTTATCAATGTTTACAGAGAAACCGCGAAGAATGTCCATTGATGACTAAGATCGTCAAAGCACTTGAAAGTGCGCTTATATCTCAAGTAAGTTTGGTTTACCTTATCAAATCAATGGGTTCATGATGGTATGAAATCCTAATGTACTTCTTCATTTTTGGGATTTTCCATAATTCCGTACTACTGATATCTATATACTGTTCATGAACCCTCTACTTTTAACCAATGTACTTAGTACTTACGTAACAATATGAAATTACTTGACTTTTTATAAGTAGATAAACATACGGGATTTGTTACAAACTGGGTTGAATAGTTAGATCCATAAAAAACTAATTACATAAATATTGTCTATGCAGTGCTCACTGCTCAGATGCATGTGGTGGTGGTGAAGGAACACGCATTGTTGGAATTTTGAATGTGAAAGTTTTAAGAGGAATGGAGTTTAAGAAGAGATATCCTTACGTGATACTCAATCTAAACAATGATAATTTTGTGCTCATGAAAAAAACTACGGTGAAGCACGAGAACATGAATCCTGTATGGAATGAAGAATTCACTTTGTATGTTGAAAATCTTGATCGCCAAATACTTAACATTCGGGTTCAAAACATGACATCAGTATGTTTTAGGGTTCTAAACAAGTGATTAGCTTCTATAATCTTCATAGTGTTCTCGTAAAAGCTCACAAAATGTAAAGCTTAAATAGTATATTCATTCCATTCGCAAACTGTGAATTCATTGCGAATGCATATCTCAATATCAGGTACTAAAAAGAGAATGGCTTTGTGTATCCCTAAAACTTTAATTTAAGTATTAGCCCTAACTTCTTTGTTATGTTATGAAGGTAAAGATGCATGAAATTGTGGGGATGACCGCTTTGGACTTAAGTAGTCTTACTCCTGAAAAGCCACATACCCGGACCTATAATCTCTATATTAAGGGCGAGACACAAGGCAAAATAATGGTTGAATTGGTGTATAAACCGTTCGCATCTTACAGCAGTTTCGAAAATGTATGTCCATTGCAAAAGGCTCCTATAGGGACTACTCAGGGTGGAGATTGCTTGTCATTATAATCCATGAAGGTGAATGCTCAGAGGAAAGCATCATAGCAATCAATATGTTTCGTTACATTTTCAAGGCGAATTCAGAAAAACCCTAGTTTGCTCCTATATTTCATGTACTGTATTTTGGTAATAATCAAGTAATAACGTTGTTCAATTCCATCATTTACTTCTTTTGAAAATGAATTTGGATTTTGCAGTCTATAAAGAAGACTAATGACTCAGTATGGGCAGAAGAGTTTATATTTATGTTAAAACATCCACCTACAAGCCAAGACGGATTACGTTCGGAAGTCATTAGTACTCCATGGAAGGGACTATTTTATAGAAAGGTATGACGGGTACTTAAATTTTGACATGATATCCTTTAGGTTCTTATACAAGGCAAATTGATGTCTCTTTCATCAGGAAGAATCTATGGGCTATGTCAATTTAAGTGTTGCTGATGTAGTCAACAAAAAGCGGATCAATGAGAGTTACTACATGGAACAGGTTGGCTTAACGTGGAGATGAAATGGAGATCCTCCGGTGATTGATGGTAGCTAGCTAGCAAATAAGTCGCATTCCACTATTTTAGTCAATGATTACCATGCAATTTTATGTAGTTAAACTGACTAGAAAGTATATATTTCAATCATATCTCAGATTTTACACTTGTTTGTTGGATCACAGTTGCACTTCTTGACTATCTGTCAATGAAGAACATTCAAATAAACCAGTAAATTTCAGATAAGGAACATGTCACTTGATGTGGTATATATGTGGACTTGATAACCACAAATGTCCAGGGGTGAGCCGTGAACACTTCAACACGGCATAGGTTCCTTCTTGACTATACCAACTTTCCTCTTGTATTTGTATATTATGCCATTTTACAGTCTCTTTGTACTTTTGTGTGTGAACCTGTATCCCATACAATTCGGTGATTTTTGAAGAAAATGAATGGATCAAACGGGCTAAAAGTTAACCTACCACATTACAACTAAAATTATACCCAATAAGGAAGCACTTAACTTATGGCAGCCAGTCTCACTTCACACAACACAGTGCCTTGCTATTCTAATTCATCCTTGAAACTTACCAAAGTGAGGATCCCGTGCTGTCATTGAACAGCTATCTTCCTAATAAGCAGAAGGGCAAGCAAAAACCTAGTCCTAACAAGTTGCCATTGGACTTTTTAAGTCTTATTTATCTCCCGGGACCAGGGTGGAAAGATGAGTTACTATTTTCACGGGTTCATTTGGACTCACAAATCATTCCCTCCTTTGGGAACTCGAATCATACTGAACCCATCTAACCCGCTCAATCTACAACTTGCAATCTCCTACTCACTTATGCTAAGTTTTCTATTACTTTTTATCAATAAAAAGATTTAGCAACACCTTTGAGATCAAAATCACTTGTAACTTCTGATCAGGACAACCAAACAGGCAGTAATGGAGTAGGGGAGTTAAATATAGACTATTTTTCAACTTTGTAATACTAAGATTCTTTAATTTGTGATTTTATACTACCTTTCTTTGAAAGTTTAACAACAGCAAGAAGAATTAGAGGATGCTGATTGCACCGGCTATCCTGACACAGTCACTAAAATTAGAGATCCAGGCCATGTAACAATATGTTGAGTAACGAAACTAAAAGATGTAAGTGAATACCGAAGGCAAGTTCAGGAACCACATTAACAAGGATTTATCTGACACTCTGATCTAAACATGGTATTTTTGTTCTTCATTTTCATAAATCTCTTCCAAAACCAAGTAGTGAAATGCAATGGAATATTTAGCAGCCTTTGTCCTCACCATTTCCATGCCAGAAGAACCTGGTAAGTAACTATTATCCTTGATAATAAATGACCCAATCCCATCACCTACCAACCACAAAAATATCGGAAGGTGTCTTGAATTGTCGATTTTTTAAGTATGAATTATAAATCGGAAACTAGAATCAACGTATGACAATTATGCCCGAAAGGAAAAACACAATGAATCAATATAGAAGTAGACATAACAGACCTTTTATAGTGTAATGAGAGTTCACCCATCTCTTGTATATGTGAAGAGATTTAGGGGTGTCACCATGGTGAGTATCAGAGAACAAAAACATACAAGGCCCTGTTTCACTGTGTTCGAAATTCAAAATAGGTGAAAACCAGTTACATGAAAAGTTCTGCATTTTCTAGTAATAAACATAAACTTTTTGCTTACTTTGCATGATTAACTGCATTCCGGCACAAAGCTAAAGTACGAACCATCGCCAATTCTCTTCCACGCGAACTATGGTACCTCTGCTGGCAATTTCTGCATTACATGATATTAAAACGTCAAGAACCACAACATATCATACACTGATACACATCAACAGGTTAGGTAATTGATTGCAAAGGCAACTTTAAGGCAGATAAAAAAAACAAGGCAGGTTGGATTAACCAGCCAATAATTTTCTTACTTGTTTCTGGATAAGCAATTAATATACTATAATTACATAAAGTATTGTCAGAATAGAGGCAGAACACTTCTAACTTACTCATATATTTGTATTGCCTATGCACTCCCATAATATCCGACTTTTTGAAAGGTAAAATTCGTTCCAGTAACAAGTTTTAAAGTTCAGTTGTATGTCATTTTTCAATGCAATTTGTCGTCAAAATGATGATTAAGTAAATAACATAGAAGGTTGACAGTTTCAACACTTAGAAACCCTTCTCAACCAGATTAACGTGTTCCATATTTTAGATAACTTCTGTTGAAAGACTTGGACTCATTTCTTACAGAAAATTGTTAAAAATTGCCCCGTCTGATTTCACACTCTATCATCCTTATGAAAGGATAACAAGACTAATACCTTTCATCAAAATATTCACCAAGATCATCGATTATGACCAAAACTGGAAACTTCTCATGCATATGAAATGCAGCAAAGAACTTATTGATCCCTTCCTCATCCTCCACATACCTATCCATCACATCATATATCATAATCCAAATTAAAAAAAAATGTAATTAATAATAGAAAAACGTATAGTAGCATATAAAATGTAGTCTCCAAAACATATCAATTTGTACAACATACTCTTTTCATATGTACTGATTGTACATTCTAAATCTATTAAGCTTCTAAACTATGTTCCGCCGTTTAAAATCCAATGACTTGGATATTACAACATGGGTGGAACACAATTCACCAATACATTGTATACAACACGGTAACACGGTACACAAGCCAAATTTTGTTACCATTTTACATTCTCAAGCATCAAAATTTTCATATACACATAATTGACCCTTTTTAGCCTACTTGATGTTAGCTGCACGCAACGTTTTCCCTTAAATTAACCACATATATTTGCTATATAGCATATAAACACTTAAATAAGCAACAAAACAAATAAGTCTCCTACTTGTGTAAAAGAATATTATCAGGATTTTAAGCTAGTAAGTAATAACAAATGCAAAATCTTACTTCATTTGAATTCGATCGAAATCATCTGAGGAAAGATCAACTCCCTAAGAAATAAACATTTCATAAATCTCAACAAATAATTAATTCTAAACAATATTAATACGATGAAAATGAAAATATAAACCTTAGAGAGAAAAGGGGGATTTGCATCTAGTTTCCGTGGATTACAAATGAAAACAACTGGTTTATCATCATCATCATCATCATCATCACTACTGTTAACCACCGAATTGTATGCAAACTGAAATAGCAGCGATGTTTTTCCTCTGCATTAGTTATGATATCAAATTGTTAGTTAATCTTATTTGGTTAGAGATGAACTGTGTGTTTTAGTGTGTGTGTGTGTGTGTGTGAAAAAGAGTAATAGAGGGAGAGAGAGAGTACGATGAGGGAGGGCCGGAGAGTAGCGTGATTGAATTATTATCATTGAGTAAATTGAGGGATGAATTAGTGGAGAAAAAGCGCTCCACCATTGTTGCCGGCGAACTGCGGTTGTGTTACGGTGGTGATGTAGAAAACAAGTCGGCGAGTGTTAAACGGCGTTTTTCAAAGTCACCCGGTACATACAATATACATTTTCAAAATAGAATTTTTGAAAGTCGGTTAGTAAAAAAGATAAAACTAAATACATAATTAAACAATTAACCCTTTTCATTTTTACAACTTTATGAGCATTGTACCTTACGCACCAACATCTGTTAATACCCGACTCAATTTGAAAGTGTTTTTTCATTTTCTTAAGACTTGTAATATGGGAATAAAACTTTTGATCATAATTCATTCTTCTCAATTCCTTTCCGTTTAAGATAAAATTTTGAAAATAAATATCATATTTAAATCAGTCTAATGGAAATGGCTATAATATTTAAATCACTCTAATTCCATTCCTATCTACTTAAAAAAACTCGAGAATGCTAATGACTTAAGGATCAACTTTCACTATATTTTACTTCTCTTGATAAATATCTTACAAAATAATAAACATAGACACACACATATATATAACAAAATCCCAAATTGATTTATCTAATGGTGGAGATCATGTGTCCATTAGCATAAATTATGTCATCCTTTTATAAAGAATTTCATATATAATATATAGAAGCCTCTGTGGAGGCTGTGTGTAGGACTGATGGTTCTAAGGAAGTATTACCTTCCTTGCATTTTTTTTATTGAATTCTCAATTCCTCGAATATGGAGATGGTCTCCTAAAGTAGATTATTCTCCATCTAACTTGCCTACTAAAAGGAATTTTTATACAAAATTCTGGCAAACCATATTAAGAAAAGATAGAGAAATACGTAAACTGGAATCCTATGATACCATCGATTATATTCAAAAAACATTGATATAAAATATAAAGAACAAAAGGAGTTTAGAAGGAGAAAAGAGGTAATAAGTCCTTATTAACTCAAGGCCCAAGGAAAATTATGTCTTTCAAAAGAAGAAATTATTGAATCATACCTTACTCAAATGAAGGAAAATTTGGTATAAAAAAAATTGTGTGCTAATTTTAGTTCATCACAATCGGATATATGCCTCAATGAAGACTATATCTGGTGATGAAACTCAATATGCATGTTTAGCTGGATAATCTCAACCAGAATATATTGAAAATCAAGAAATGCCTATTGATCAAATTGAAGATGTATTTGAAGAAATCAAGACTACACTTGTTCAAAGTGTCAAAGGAACAAAAATAGCTTTGAAAATTGAAGGAAAAAAAGAAAGGAGTGAAGACAAAAGTTTTTTTCAGAAGGTTTATGATTATATTGGCATAATTAAATGTCAAGGTTGAAATTATTGTAATTACTATTCATGCTCACTGTAGCAGTTAGTTGTATTTTATAATTTTTGAGTTCCATTAATTATATAAAATACAATTCTCTCATTTGAGAGGCACACTTTCTCCGACTCTCACTCTTACACACACACTCTCTCTCTAAAAACTCTCTTGTAGATTTTTCTGAAGATATAAGTAGTTGGAATATTCAACTACTGGTTTAGTGTAACGTTTTACTTGGTAAGTCATCTTTTTGCTCTAAATTCTTTATTCAAATGTATAACTTATTTATTTTTTATAAAGCCTAATGACGGGATAAATTATTTATGTTAGATAACATGAATCATATACAAATACGAACCATGCTCTAAAAAAAGTTTAGAAAACTAAAGGTCGGAATACTTCATGTCAAGGAATCATTAGTTGCGGTGTATTTTGCCCGTCTTTAGCCAATATAAGGCATGTTAGGGCTTTTATTTCCCATTAACTCGATTCTTTAATATATGTTTAAAAACTAGAGAAGCTGTAAATAGATTCCTTTGAGAGTGATACATCTTCCGTAAATCGATTCCTTGCTGGTTTAAATAACTCTTTATATTATATTATTATTATAACAATATTTATGTTTTATGTTATAATATATTATATTATTATTATCATGTTATGTTTAATGTTATTATGATTCATGTTGTGTGTGTATATATATATATATTGTAAAATTAATAATAAATTACAAGTTAACAAGCATGCTAAAAACACATAAAGGAGTCAGTGATGTTCTTCACTTCGAGGAAGGTTTAAGTAAATATTTTGTATTTATCCGGGTATAAGATGTTTAATAAATGATTATGGTCACACAAATCTACAATGCTCATCTCTCCCTTTTTTAAGTCTTTCTAAGATTTGAAATCTAACAGCTAAAATACATAAATTGCAATTATCAAGCAACCATTAGTTTAGGAACAGTTATGTAACAAACCGTCTAGCTAAGATATCAAAAACAATCAAGGATGGATCTTGAAAACTAAACGACTTTTGTTTGAAAAATGTTTCATATGAAAATCCATAATAGGTTGTCAAGAACTTTAAGAGGTGAGGGTTGCAAGTCAACATTATAGTAATTGCAGACGCTTATTATTACTTGCAGCAAATCCTAAAAGATGCAACCAAAAGCCACGGGTTAATAACAAACCAAAAGGCAACACATGTGTTTATCATTGGTACAGTTTGATGAAAACGTTAAAGACCATATATCCAAGTATACAAAATGGAGAAATGCATCAAAGTTTTTGAAACCATTCCCTTTGCCTTTTGTGTTTGCCTGAATAGATCACAGTTGATACCTACAGTCAAATTGGTTATTAGTTCCCAATCCCATGCACTGAAATAAACAACTCGTATGCATTTTTAACAAGTCAAATGGAAATGGATCAAGCGAGTCAAATGTATACTAAGTCACCCAACACGTATTCAGAATGTATAGAACCTCACAAGTCATTTGGTTTAAAGGCACCTCGTAAGTCTTTTAATTTCAAATTCAAACTCACTGTTAAGATATAGATTTTAAATCAGATTTAACACATTAATTATCCTACACAACCCAAGAATATAATATGGGTGTGGTTCGGCCTGTCACACAACCCATAGTGACAAGTACCAAAAAGTTACCCATTACCCAACTCACTTGACCTGCCCATTGTTATTAGTAAGGATATATAGCAGCTTACCAGGAACATGACTTTATCACTTTCTATACAGTATGTCATAATGACCAGGTCGGTATAGCAAGACAATGGACGGGTTTGTATCAGAGCTACTATCACTGGTACTGGTGGTAGCATCATCTAAGGCTGGAATGAAATCATGATGGTTCACACTGGCACCCCCTTCCTTATCACATGAGCTACGATCAAGATACACAACACGAATCGGAACACCCAATGCATCTGACAAAGCTGTAATGTGAACATGATCACTTTCTTCACCCATGGGTTCCACAGATGTCTTACAAAACTGTGTATTATAAAGTAGTTCGATAAGAATACATTATGCACACAAAAAACCAAAATATAGAATATGCTTGCAGAAAAATCTCAAGTCAATTGAAGTACATGGTCTGGAACAAACCTGCTCTACAGTTGTATTAGACAAACCAAGTATGAATGGCTCAAAAAATTCCGAGCGCTTCCTTACTTCCCCAGAGGTAACAAACCTGAAAAACATCACCACTGCACAGTATCCTTTGTTAGAAAAATACACAAGCTTGGTGTGTAATTGGTGACTAAGAAGATATAAACTGTAACTTGGAGGTGGCAAAATCACCCACTCAGTATGCAGTTTGGGGGACTTTATAAGTTTGACCCATTTCCCTTTTAGCTAATGTTTTATTTATTCTCAGCCGTTAGGGAATAGGCCAATTGACCCATAGATAGGTATATGGGTCACAATTGTGAGCTCTAATATACTCCTTTTCACGGTGTCATAACTCACCATAATCTGATACCGACTGATCACGACTTCTCACAATAAGTTCATCATGACTGAAAACAAAAATTGATGACATCAGGCCTCTGAAAAAACTTGACTTGTATTTACTATACTCATATAATATACATTTCAGTTTGTTTTATGTTCAATCAAAGTTGAAGTTTGAAAAAAATTCAGTCCCCAAACCTTATAGAATCTTCATTCCCTTGAAGCACACTTTCCAGCTGCTCAATAAACAGCTGTTTGGCACAAATTCTTGAATTACAGAGTAGAAAATACAAAAAACAGTGCAAATAAAGCACAAAAGAATCCAATGACTAAGGGTCTCAATATATACACAACTCATATGTTGCAAAAGATGGCACAAGAGGAAAGTAAAAGGAACAGAAGGACGAACAAACTAACATTACCTTAAGGACTATTCTGAAGGTCCAGGACAATTTCTAAATACAGGTATGGATATTATAATTTGGTTACTAATAAGAATAGACAAGTTGAGACTTGCCTTTATTCAGGACATCATGTATTCATGGAAAGCACTGATTCTAAAACAGAATGAAAACCTTAAGGACTACTCTGGACTATTCTAAATCAGAATGAACAAATTAACATTGCCTTAAGGACTATTCTAAAGGTCCAGGACAATTTCTATATACAGGTATGGATGTTTAATACGGTTACTAATAAGAAAAGAAGTTGCAACTTGTGTTTATTCAGGACATCACAGTATTCATGGAAAGCACTGATTCCAAAACAGAGTGATAACCATATATTTAATGTATTGTGATTGTTCAATAATATTCCATTAAAAAAACATTGATATTCATTACTTTTCGTTTCTTCATATTATATACAACTTGTGCCTGAAAATGAGAGTTCACTTCTTATTTTATAAATTGCATGAACTATGACGATATTGTATTGTGATTGTTCAATAATATTCCATTAAAAAAACATTGATATTCATTACTTTTCGTTTGTTCATATTATATACAACTTGTGCCTGAAAATGAGAGTTTACTTCTTATTTTTTAAATTGCATGAACTATGACGATATTTTTTCTAACACTAGGCTGGTGTTTTTATCGTCCGCAGTAACAACACTTTGTAACTGCTAATAGAGGTTAGAGACCCATTGGTAAATATATTTATACATGCCAACACTGATAGTCTTCAAAAGCTGCTCAACAATGTTTTCTTCTAGCTTTATCTATAACTTATTTATGTCGATGCTTTATCCACGATAACAATCATCTGATGATTAAAATACAACATATATCTACTAAATAACTTTCAAAACATCTCAACCTGGACTTGTGTTAAAAACATCATAGTTTGTCTGTAAGCCGCAATGTTTATTAAAGATGATTGTCTTTCTTATAGTTCATAGTGTAAATCTGTATAGACTACTTGCTGGAGATGTCATTTAGGAGTTTAGGACTCTCTATACTAACAAAAAATTTCAAACAATATGCTATTATCTTAACAAAAAATTATTGTGAAGCCAATATGTGTAGCAGTTGACTGATTGCACATCAATCCACATTCCACTTATGAGCTTTAAATGATCATTCAATCCACTCATTCGGCCCACACTTAACAGACTTAATTATTAGCCATCAAAGAACAATGGATTAAATAAGAACAAACCACTAACCGAAAAAAAATCTTCAAATGTGAAGTCAGCATAACCTAAATCCTGAAGTGTCTTTCTGCATTTTTCAACACTGATTTTAATGCGTTCAACCTCTGCACGGTTTTGTGATTCCAGAAGATGTTCCTTTTACATGAAAGAAACAAAGTATAAACCGTCAAGTTAGAAAGCAATGTAGCAATTTCAGAACAAAGGTCAGCATAAGGAATTTTTTAACATACAAGGTAGGAGAACATAAAACTCCGAAAGAAACAGTTCCCATCTCCACGTGTTCTTCTGATAGCAACGTATTGTTCACTTAGCACCTGCATGTTCAAACCATTTAAAGCAAATACGGACACTACAAAAAAGAATAAATTAGTATGAAAAACATAGGCAAAGTAGACCTTTATTTTCTCCAGTAAGATGGGGCTCCCTGACTTATATTCAGCTTCCAAGGAAGTGAGAGGTTCCTGCAGCAACATAATAATGTTAATCTAACATAATTTTAAAAGTACTTTACTGAGGAGTACTTCTACTACTAAAAATAAAGTATTACCTTATCACCAACAAACGGAAACTTTGCTGCATCTTCTTCCCATATTGCAGTCTGTTGTTGCATAACATCACTGTCCTTGTAATTGGACCAATCATCATCAGCTTCATAATCTGTGATGAACGCTGTGGACTCCGTTTCCGGTTCCACAGGGATCTCATCCTGGTTCTGCATCTTTTTCAGCTAAGAAAATGGAAGAGATCTTGCAACTGTTTTAACCAACAATGAGCCAATGACAAGACTACAAGAGTATATCCACTTAAGTAGGTTCCTTTACTTTTCCAGAGAGCCTGTTAAGGGTTAAAAAGGAAAGATGATATATAGGTTTATCTGCTCTTATAAAAATTGATAATGATAATGAAAAAATAGTAATAGCTCTAAAAAAAGTAGTACAAACATGTTTGCATAAAGTTAAAAGATGACTGACACTCACAAATGCAACACTGCAAGAGACTGATAGCTTGGGCCATCGTCAATCAACTATGCTTAACCACTATTCGGTCTATCTTACAAAATCAAGGGGATGTTGGTTTATAGCCTTGAAGCATCATACGTCTGATGCTTCTACAAGCTTTCATAAGTTTTTGTAAAACTAAATGACTCATAATCTGACAGTTGTACACTTGTACTTAATATAATCAAACTTCGTCTACATGAAATGGTGGAAACATTGTTATGTACATATGTTGGTGACTTGGTGAGATGTACTAATGGTGCTAGATATCATTAACATCAGTTCATAACAGATATACAATGCACTAGGTTCTCTTAGAAACAAAAAGGAACTACTTCAAGTTGACCTACACCTTAATTCTTAACATATTGCATATGATGCACTTGACATACTACCGTTAGGTGAAGCCATACATAATCTTCCAAGACTGTTTTAGATTTGAATCAGATTCACGAAGCCACACATTCAAGAAGTTTATTAAACACGATTACATGACAATGCAATTAAGCAGACTAATTAACTACATCTCCACATCTAAGGTATACAACAACTAGAACCGCATGATTTTTGATCAACTACAAAGACTGAGTTTCTTGCCCTAAAATATACTTCTCTTAAAAGAAAAACGAGGTGTTTCATTCGCAGTACACAGACTTTGTTTCAGCTCATATGTACATAACATATAAACCAACAAATATCTCTCCGTAGTAGTTTATACACACATTACTAGAATATAACTGCATCTAGATCTATATAAACTCCTAATAAGTAACGGCATGTTGTTTTTATAATTGCAGTATGCCGGTACACTTTCAAGTCTCACAAACGAAACACTATCGTAATACTAATCACTAACATTTCATTCATATGCATATAAATTTCACATTATATCTTATTATAATGCATCAATCAGATCAGATAATAACTTCATCAAGAACTGAAATATAGATTACTAAATTAATTATAATCAGATAAAACAACGAAGCAAGGTAACAGATGCATAACAATATCTTATGTATCAAGAGTACAAATCAATTATTTCTGCAATAAGATGAATTGAAATAAAATCGGAATAGGAATTTCTATTTGCCCTAATTTTGACGCAATAATGATAGTAGCAATACAGCAATAATTATTAAGGATATAAACCTAATAATGTAATAACGGAAGAAGAAATGGAATGTATGAACCCTAATTAGAGTTAAACATAGAGAAATATCGAACCTGTAATGTGAAGAATTGTGGATTATTATAGAATAAATGATGGCGTGAGTTGTGAGAGAGAGTTGAGTAGTTAAAAGTGAAGAAAAGGATGGGATGTGATGAATGTACGTTTGGGCGGCTCTTTATACACGTTGGACAGTAATTTTGCTTTGCGGAAAAAAAATGTTGATATCGGTTTAAGCGTGAAAGATGATTGCATTGATTTTTTATGCTTTGCTAAAAAAATGTTGACATTAGATAAGATAAAAAATAATATTAAAATGATTAATGTGATGCAAAGAGTATACTCCCTCCGTCCCTTTTTAAAGTTTTTCCTTTTCAACTTTGACTTTTAATATTTATATTTGTGTTATATAATAGTTGATGCAAAATATATGAATGAGTTGAGTTTTTAATGTATTTTCATTGATATAATTTTTATCGGGTATTATATAACACAAACAAATATATTTAAGGTCAAAGTTGAGAAAGAAAGAGTTTAAAAAGTCAAAGCAGGACACTTGGGGTGGGACGGAGGAAGTATTATTTATTTTTATTGAAAATTAGGTGTCACAATTATAAATCTATGTGCTTTTTTATATACTCCATCCGTCCCAAATTGTTTGTCCACCTTTCTATTTATGTTTATCCTAAAATTATTATCCACTTCCAAAATCAATCAATCAAAATACTTGAAAATTATAAAGTTGAAATTTTATTGGCAGTCAACAGTAATAAATGCACTTTTTCTTAAACTGTGTGTTTCTTGTTTGGTGACAAACATTTTGGGACAGAGGGAGTAATATAAATAAATGATGATGATAAACTGTTTATCATGCTCATGCGTTGCGATGGGTCTTACGAACAATAGCATACATACTTGTAATACAATTTACATATATCTCTTTTAGGCTTTTACGTTAAATGGCGTATAAATTAATGCTCTATAAATTATGGTTATGCTTTATGATATCACTTTGTTATTTGCTATATTTAGCACTTAATTTATGATGATATTAGTTAACATATTTTCATAATGCTAGTTTATAATTTCAGGTATGTCATATGATTAAAACTAAAAATACAAATTGTAATAAATATACACAATCTTTTTTTTATGAGAGGCAACCTCACATTATATATCCCACTAGTTATATATACAACCACTATAAATATTTATAAATTTCTTATCACGAGACTTGATTCCCCAGCCACTATGTTGATGGGTTCCTCATATACCGCTAGGCTATAGACCATTTGGTTTTCTTACGTAGAATTACATATAATTTAACATATTATCTCTATTGATACTTGGTGTCACAGCCTCGTGCCTCGTAGTTGAAATGTTACTACACTTCGCTAGTTGATAAGTTTTTTTATATATATTTAATATTTTTATTTTCATTTTCATTATCTCTATCTCAGTTGATGCTTGGGTACATAAGCTTGTAAGTCTTGAAAATATAAAGACACATAACATAAATAAAAAATTATATATACATACTGGTAAATGTGTAATCCACATTGTATTATTAATCAAAATTAAAAATTTAGATCCAAATTTCATCCTTTTTTATTACTTTTCTTGTATTTAATACCACTAGTTTAGGACCCGCGAAATTCGCGGAATCGTTCATGAAAAATACTTAAGTAATATAATATATATTTTTAATATATAATAAGATAATATACATCAAGGGGTGAATCTTATACCATACGCAATTATATTTAAATTTTCATGAGTATTAGATTTTTATTTGGTATGATATGAAAATTTGAAATTGTTCGTTATCTTGAATGTACTGAAACTTTAAATTAGTTAATTACATACTAATTGGGTTCCCAGCAGGTATTAGGTCAGGTATTGGTACAAATATTCTAAACGGGTATGGATACAGGTACATTAAAACCGGCGGAACCTGACCCATTGGCATCCAAAATCTAAGCGTTGTAAATTAGACATGTTAAAAGAATTAAAAAAGGTAGCGGTATTTACCAGATACACTAAAACCTGTCGGAACCTGACTTTTAGCATCCATAATCCAACTTGCAAATTAGAAATTCATAGAAGAATTCAAAAAGGCGTTCGTATAAAAATTTAAATCACTGAGCGATAGAATGAAGTCATAATTATTTTGAAATTGAAAATAATTTATTAGGGCTTTATTCAGAAAAAATAAAATAAAGGGGATGGTAAGAAAAGTTTGATTTATGAAATAAATAAATAAATAGGTATCTATTAAATTAAAATTTTCATAAAATATTTAGAGGATTATATACAACTAAAGAAAAAATAGAGTATTTATATTGTAAATTTTGAAGGGTTTATATTGTAAATATAGAAGGATATATTAGTCTTTTAGTCATATAAAAATGGGATTAATGATGTCATGAAATAAATTAAGGGTTGGATCTTAATTGTTGATCTACATCTAATGGTCTATATTATTTCAAGATTTTTCTTTTAATATATAAGATAGATTGGTGTAGTTTAATTAAAGGGAAACAAATAATCAATTTAAATAACACTATAGAAAAAATAAATATGCACACTTCTTCCATTGTTTGAAAATTGTTTGCTAATAATTTGGAAAAAATAGAGATTCTAGCATATTATTAATAGTTAATAGTTAATACTCGACAAATAACAAAATTAGTCGACATTTTTTACTACTTGAAACTTAAAAGAAAAAAATATTAATGCGAAGACTTAAACCTAAGACCAAGAGGTTAATTAGATACACTTTTAGCATCAGGTTAAGAAACTTTTATTAACTATTGTACACATAAATATATTTATTGAAATAAAAATATTATTTAAGAAAAGACAACAAAGTTATTAAGAGTTAATTAGGGATGGCACCCGCGGATCGTGGGTACGAATATGTTAAACCCATCACCCGCCCGCGACGGAGTTTTTTACCCATAAACCCGCGAATACCCGCTAGCGGGTTTATTTTTACACCCATATCCGCGACCTGCGGATACCCGTGGGTCGCAGGTAACCCGCGGGTTTTAAATAATATAAACATTTTTCAAAATATCAAAATATTTAATATAATTTTAATGTGTAAAAATGTTCTCAAACATGTTCAAATCAATCGATCGTAATTTTAAACGAATTAAATTGTTAAAATTTAAGACATGCGGACTAATAGTTCAATAACTATCAATTTATTTGATACTTTTTTCTTGATCATTTGAAAGTTTGTTATTCGAAACATGAAAACTATACTTTTTAGTCTCCATATGAATAGTTTTATTATGTATTGTTCAAATTAACCATTATATATAGATATATATGCAATAAATTATACAAATTCACTTCTACGTATCTATAATGTGTTTTATAGGTTCACGGGTCGGATTTACCCGCGGGTATAAGTCTATACCCATCACCCGCCCGCGACCTGTCAACGGGTAGAAGTTCATACCCGTAATCCACCCATGGGTAAAAATTTCACGATTTTACCCACCCATGATGGACGGGTACCCACGGATCGCGGGTTTTTTCTCGCCCATTACCATCCCTAGGGTTAATATTAAGGGATAATGAATAATTAGTAAACCTTTACGATGTTTATTAATTTTCTAATAAATATAAATCACAAAATGACAAACTAGTAATAAAGTTTGTCAATTGATTTCTAAGGGATAATAATTATTTAATGTGTTTATTTAATAATTAATTGATAAATTGATATTGATTTATGTAGTTGTATGGTAAATGTACATTATATTATATTATTTGTAGAATTGTCCGAATTCTTTACTCCCGATCTATCTATACTTATAAAACAAAGATTTTTCCTTAATTTTTAGACATGCCACATAATAACATTTCCTTTTCTTTAAAGCCTCCTAACTTGCCACATCATCATATTATTTTTTTCTTAAAAACCTTAATTATTAATTATTAAGAATATTATTTATCAATTATACTTTATTATAATAGCCTTTAAAATTCCTATATTATATTTAATATATAACAATTTTACATATTCAAAAAAATATTCATTTTCTAATCCATATCTTATATATTGCATTTAACAAATATTATCATCATCAAATACCATGTTTTAATAAAATTAGTTTTAATAAAGATATTTAAAATTGATTATTTTTTGTACATTTTAGTATATATTACTATTGAATTTAAGTAATAAATTTTAAACTTTCAACAATATTAATATACGGTTGAAAACATAAAAACATATGATAAATTTTTATTTTTTTAGTTACCATACATTGCATAGGCTCAACAAATGTATTAAAAATAACACAATAACTTACAAATTTATTTAATTGTATTATGTATTCAAACTTAAACATAATAACATACAAACTAAATTAATGGTATGGTCGTGCATCGCACGGGCTCAATGCTTAGTTTTTATATATAACATGAAGTTTTTTAATTGCCTATTAAAGAATATTATTTTAGTTAACGGTTACGTGTTATTAATTTACAAACTCTTGAACATTGTTCACAAAGAAGTTCGGTTTATAACTTTATGTTGAAAGTAAATGAATGATATATATATATATATGTGTGTGTGTGTGTGTGAGAAAAAACTATTGAAGTGAACGTAAAATAATTGGTCAACACCACAAATTAATTGTGCTATCAATAACACTAATTTTATGCCCATTAATATATCCGGCTACTTACAAATTACTCTATAACTGTACTTTTCAAACGGTCGTGCATCGCACGGGCTCAATGCCTAGTTATATATATATTGTGTATTTTAAAAAAAATGATTGTTTATTGTGCAAATGGAGAAATAAACTTCTATGTGCTAACCTTTAATATTGTACTTCATTAGAAAAAAGTTATTCCTTTAAAACAATAATTTTTTGGATGTGCTTGATGTTAGAAATAGAATTTCATTTATCATAGCAACTTCACTGTGAGGTTTTTCAAACATATTTTGAAGTAGTATGCGTGAACAAGGATACCAGTCATCATCTCATCCAGTGGTTATCCACCCGATCCATCTATCAGTGGTGGATAAAGACGTTCTAAATAATTGAATATCAAATATGAATGTGTATGATTAATGAATATGATATAGATGCTAAGTTGTGATCCATTGATTAATCCGTTATCACCCGCAATACATATATACAAATACATTTATATATAAACAATAAACTTATGAAATTTCTAGTGAATAATATTGATCTTCTCTTGTTCTTTTCATTATATACATTATTAATATAATGAAATGCATACATAGCTAGCTATGGTATAACATCAATTTGCTAATTTCATATAACCACCATACCAACCGGCGATAAGCATTGATTAACACGTGTCTAGCGACGCAAAGAACAAAATATCAAGTGTTTTAATCTTTTCAATTGTCTATATTTTGTAGGTGTTTTTAACAAATTATGTTATATTGATCATTATTTTTAACATCTTTTTTTATATACAATAGATATCCATTAATCCTCCATTAATCGGATGTGTATATAGATATGGACGGGTAATTTTTAATTCAATATATGAATTTAGATGAAAAAAAATAGTAAACGACTATCAATGTGAAAAATAGCAAAATCTTTAGGGATGACAATCGACATCCAACCCGGTGAACATCCATCTGATCCATCCATTTAAAATGGTTATGGATTATCTAAATGGATGTATACCGGATATGGATATGGATGTGGATGATTAGTAGATCGGATGTGGATGATAAATTATCATCCACGGATTCACCCATTACACCCGAAATCCATATATGCATATACATATACATACACTATATAAACATATTAACTCTATATATTTATATTTATAACTATTTTAGCGGACCATTCTTATACATCAAAATTTATAATAAATATTTGTTTTCACTCTTCATATAATTTCAATAAATCGAAATTCCTACATCCCTATCCAAATAAACCACCGTACAGGTAATTTTTGATTCCAAATAAACCGACAATGAAAGTGTGCCTATCAAACCAAGAAACAACAAATAAGTGTTTTGAATTTTGTAAAAACTATATATTATATGTATTTGCAACAATTTGTGTCAAGAATATCACTATACTTAACAAAAATTTTTTGATATCCAATGGATATCCATAAACCCGCTACATCCAGCGGATATGGATGTGGACGGATGATTTATAAATTTAGTGGATATGGATATGGATGTGGATATAGCATCACCCGATCCGATCCATTAGCATCCCTAATCCCGATCCAAACCGTTTCATATTTTATTTTGTTTTATTAGTTACTAGATAAAAGACCCGCGACAACGCGGGCTTTTGATATTTTTGTTTGTAGTTTTTTGAAGGTTAAATGATGTTTTGATTTGTTTTGTTAAGTTTAGGATATAGTAAGTAATATAATTTTGTTATAACTTTTCATACTAAATGATGTGAACAAAAAGCAACCTACATTGATGTATGTCAGAATATCCAATTTCAAAAGCGCAAATGAAATTATTATATTTCAATCATGTGATTATGTAGCGACACTATATATAACAATATTGGGTCATCATTCGTCGACTTGTTATGTAAATAACACATAAGGTTTTGTTACATACAACAGGACTTCTTTGTGAACAAAAAACACACTGTGTCTAATATGTTCATGAGGGTATAAAAAGATTACATGTTGAATGAATATAGAAATGTGGTCGTAGAAAGTAATTGGTGGTTGCAAATGCCAAAACATCTAGTAGCTCATATATTCGAGAAAAGGGTTAGTAATTAGGATTAACACATGATAATACAAATACAAAGTCGACTTGCACGTAATTGATAAAATATATAAGTGGAAATACTTCCACGACACTTGATATAGTTACTAAATGGTAAGTATGAAATGCAATAATAGTAATTAAAGATCAAAAGGTTGAACAAAAACAATTCCACAATGGGTTTAGAGACTAGAGATGTCAACTGATTTTATACCAGATAATACTTCCATCTGGTTGATCCCATCATTATTTATCCGTAATTTTCCTACACATCTTGAACCAAAAAACAAATAAACAAAAGCATACAAAACTCATTAGTAGATGATGTACTATCAAATTCTTAAAAGATATCACTTGAAATGGGTCAAAACTTTTCCATTTTTAGTGGATAAACGCTACTGTTATAAATCTTTAGATGCTTAGTAAAATAACATATATCATTTATCAAGACTTATTTAATAAATTCGAAATATAGTAAAAAAAAAATTATGTGTTTCCAACCCAAACATATCCTTTTCGAATGGTAGAAAAACATGTAGTGACTCAGACACGCTTTGACATTGTTAGACCGGAAAAGAAAACAACTTCTTTTAAAAAAACGGTAGCTCACTTGTAAGAATTTTTCCTTGCCCAATATGATCTATGATGTATTAAACTTAGTTACAAACTATGTAATAATGGGGTGAAATGAAATTCTCTCAATATGTTACCTTAAGAACTATATGTTTAGGGTGAGATGGGTAAACAAACCAAACATCGTCGATCTCGTTCAACAATACCGTCTGAATCACTTCAAATAAAAAAAGGCATGATCAAAACGATGAGCAACAAAGCATATGATCGGTTTAAGCAAAAAATAGAAAGGAGAAAGACCGAACCCACATGGAATTTGTCCCCAGCTTTAGTCATGCCCAACATACTCTCTAGAAGCTGAAAAACTCTCATACTTGCACCTGCAACTTTCATAGTAGTTGTATGGGGTATCACTCCCTAGCTTTGGTCTTATCTTGATTTACAGATCTTATACATGATTCGGATAGACGAAGAAGAGTACGGGTTAGGGATACACATTGGTTTTTGAATTAGGGATCCGTGAAGAGTTTTTTTTTGTTTTTATATGCTACAGATTTTGTATTTATATTTATATTTTTTAATAAATTAAAGTACGATATTGAATTATGGTGTTATCTGTTTTGATAGAAGATATCCTTTATCAATTTTATTGGCTATTTTATATAAGTTGCCGAATAATTTTAAATTCAATATTAATATTAATATTAATATTTAGGAGATTTAGGGATGGTAAGTGTAAGTATTAAGAATTAATTTAGATGGTCGGATCAATTTGGGAAAACCTAATTAAGGGCCGAGATTAGCCCAGATGTTATTTTGTTAAGTTTATAGAAGATAGATAGATAGATTAGTAGATAAAAAAAAGATGCAAGTTTGATTTTTAATTACAAGTTGGTAGAGTAATTGAGTAGGGCTAACAAAACAACCCAACCCAACCCAACGTTAGCAACCAGCAACCCACCGCATCATCGCTTGTTACCCTCTGCTTTTACGGTCCTCGACACTCGGAATCTCATTCAGTCACTGGTCGTTCTTCCACCATCGATCTCCACAACAGCTAAGTTTTTTCATCTATCTACATCTACATTTACATGATTATTATTATAATATCCAAATAATATGTCCTGTTTGTCCCATAACCCTAGTTTATGTTATCGTCCTTGAACACATGTATCCTTTTGCTTCAATCTATAAGAATTTATCGTAATTTTCTAAGAACGTTATAATTGGTATTGCTTTGTTATGATCGAAATGAAACCCCCAAAAAAGTTGAACCTTTTCTTGTAGAAAGTGAAAAGATCGAAGAAATGGTGATAAACATTGTTTCCTTTGTTCTATTTCGTTTGAATAGCCCCAGAGTGAGAATATTTTCATCTTTTGAAAATGTAGCATGATTATTCTGTCTGATAGGATTGCATATTGCTCGTGTTTATAGCTATTTAGAGCGTTTTTGAAAGAGAAAAATACATAAAAATGTATCCAACTAGTCCTGTTTTACTATAGAAATACAATGATAATGAAGTATATATTGAAGATGTCGGTTATGTTGGTATGAAATAATAAAAGTTTAATAGTGTCTAAGAAAGTAATACAATTATAATAGTTCGGAAAAAGTAAGTAACTATAAGAGCATTGAGTTCTAACTTGGAATGCCTGTAAGTTTAGTCCGCTTCCATTTGGAGTTTTCTATCTAAGTTGTACTTTCGTTTCAAATGATGGTTATATCATATAAAATTCGTCACTCTTTGATATCTAGTTGGTTCATCGCGATAACAGGTGCACGTAGTTTTACTCTTCAAAGCTTTAT
This sequence comes from Pseudognaphalium luteoalbum, assembly GCA_963422505.1. Lineage (NCBI taxonomy): Eukaryota > Viridiplantae > Streptophyta > Magnoliopsida > Asterales > Asteraceae > Pseudognaphalium > Pseudognaphalium luteoalbum. The sequence continues at coordinate 4,895,993 of OY730192.1, forward strand.
CCTATTAGTAACATCGATTATGATGAATGTTTTCCTTCAACTTTAATCAAAAACCCTATCCTTGATTTCCATTTCTGGTCATTTTTATTCATTTCCCATAGAGTTATATAGGCTTACATAAGTTGTAGAGTCGTCTGATAATGGACCTTTCTCTACTTATTACATTAAGAAAAGAATCTGTGCACGATCACCATCCTCCTCAGGGTCAAAAGTAAGACAGTCGCATTGTAGACTCATACTTGCACGTTAACATGTGGTTACGGACCATACACCACGAATTTTACACTAAACGTTTGTTGGATATCTTAATGGCTAAAATGTTAAGGTCGTTAAGAAAAACTTTGGAAACACTAGTGTTGTACTTGTATCCATCAAAAATGATTTCTAATACCCTCGATGACAAACATGGGATATTATAAACTTGATATTTGTGATATTACGGTCCTTTTAAATCTAATTCCTTAAGTTTCGGACAATCACAGTAGAACTTTTAAGTTAGCTCGTTTATAGGAACACTGACCTCAAATACAAGATAGTTAAGATTTGGCAAACAAAATAGCTCAAGGATGTAATCGAACTAGAGTCTAAATGTCTAATGAAGAGAGGCTTAAGCATGTGAGGCTTTAGCAGGTAAGAAAACTTAAAGGCAAATATATGGAATGAACCTAGTAGTCTATATCACGTGTGTTAAGCCTAACAACATCACTGATCCAATTAGCAACCAGTCTATGAAGAAGGCTATATCTACAAACGAGGCTAAATCTTCCATCTTTAGGCGACTTTAAGCAATCTGATATTATATGATTTCTATCTATAAGATCTAAATTGTTGGGAACCTGAATTTAATATGAAAATCGAGATTTGAAAGATTAACCCAAACTTCCTCCCGTCCCTTTGATAAAGCTGGCGTAGAAACAACCTATATAGTTGTGAGGAGAGACATTATGTGTACATGAAGCTCATTACGTAAATTGCTAATTATATCCATTGAAAGTGAGAAATTAACTTTTCTAATCAATAGTAAAATTATAAGATATAATTAGCCATTTATTCGATGAGATTCTTCTTCCCATATTCTCTCTCCTCACAACTAAAGAGATTGTTTTCATCTCTGTTTTATCAAAGCGATGAGACAAAGTCTGGATTAGTTTTCCAAATCTTAATTTTGAATTTGATTATAGGTCTGTTGCATATTTAGATTCCAAAGATGGAATATTAGATCGCCTAAAGTTACCTGAATTTGAAAGTGTTTATTTAACAAGTAGTCATAAATTTCTTCCGGATTGATTGCTAAATGGAGAAGTGATGTTGTTGGGCTAAATGCACATGAGATCAATTATGATGTTCTTTCCATAGAATTGCCTGTAAGTTTGTTTACCCGTGACAACTTCACATTCGATAACGGTCCTTAAGACATTTTGGTTGCTAAATTATACGCATCTTTTATTCAAAATTAGTGAACTCCTATGGAACTTGTAGAAAAAATGTTCCATATTTGCCCAAAACTTGAGATATTGGATTTAGGATAAAATATGATATAAATCAAGGTATAATATCTCATGTTTGTCTTTCAGATTATTACGGATTATATTTTGGGATACAGGACTAGTGCGTCAACTCCCAAACTAAACCTGAAAGCAGTAATATGAATGGTTTAGAATTTGTGGTTAATGGGTTGTTAGTACCTACCAGTGCAATGATTTTCATACTATCCTGCTGTCATGATCTACACTGCACTCTCATGAGGATGGTTATCTGTATATGTTCTTTTAAAAGGGATCAGATGAGCACAGTTCCTTACTTTAGACGAATCGATGAATAATGTAAGCTTACTTTAACATCATCAGGCTTGCACACTTGATACGTTCTTTAAGCATTTAGATTTTGGTTATTGCATATAAAGGTAACCAACTTTGGTCCCATTTATATTTGAAGCAGTCCACTTATTTTAGCCTAAACCAAATTGAAGTTGAATTACCTTTTGATGCAATTAGCCTTTTAGAATTTAGAATAATGGTAGTGTTGATGTGATAGTCAACCATTTATCTTAGTGAATGGAGCAAAATACCATCCTAATAATGTGTCCACATTTCACAACCTGACCCGCCTTGATGTGATAATACCTTGTTAGTCGGACTATCTTGTATAATGTACTTCAGAACCTCCCCAAATTTCAAATAATAAAAAACATATATGTTTGAATAAGATAAGAAAAGTTAAGGGGATAAAACATTATGAAAAGAAGTTAAAAGGATTAAAAATTACAAAAAGTTAAAGGATTAAACGGGAAATGACATGAAAGTTTAAGGGTTAAAATAATAACAATCCTATGTTAAATAAAGAGGTTGGATGCCACATGTAAATTTGGTACCGGCTAAGTAAAGTGTAATGCATCAAAATGGCAATTTAGTTAGTAAATTAGCGTTAGGAATAAAAACATTGGCCAAAAAAATAAAGGGGTCAAAAGGAAACTGAATGAGAGTTGAGGCATTAAAACATTATTAGCCCATCAAAAAACTGTTAAATATGTACACACCATTTTTTAATTTAAAAATAAAAATTCTTAAATTATCTAAGTTTTAATAAATACACCTTGTAACCAAAACTGAACACCCCAGCCAGATTAGCAACCATCAACTGTCAAAACAACCCACCACATCATCATCTTTTTATGGTCATCGGTGTCGGTTCTTGTTCTCCTATTGGCGATCTCTACAACAGGTAAGTTGTTTCAAATAATATGCTTTCAATATGTCCATAGTCCTACTTTTTGAAATTACACTTCAACGTATGGATTCTTTTAGTTCAATTATTAAAATTCTTTATAATTAGCTAAGAACATTATGATGAACATTAGTTTGTTATGATTGATACAGTGTTTATTTATAATGCACTTTTGAAGCCTTAAGCACTTATAAAACTCAAGCCATAGGCACTTATTTCAGGATCATATATTCAGTGCTACCATGTAAAGTTTTCATCATCGAAATTAGATTTTGTGTGGGTTGGTTGTAGGACTTTTAAAATTGGAGATAAAGAATTATAATTTGTTTCTTTGTCCAATAAAATAAAAGGTTGCGGGTTCTTAACTATCAATCATGGCATACAGTCTTAAAAATTGAGTAGTGCCTAAGAAAGCAATACAATTGTATTAATAACAAAAAGGTATAATAGTTCACGTGCAACGCGTTTTAACTTTCCATGGAATGCCCCTTTAGTCGAGGGCCGTTTTCGTTTGGGGTTTTCTATTTAAATTGTGCTTTCCTTTCAATTGATGGCATTTTCATTTTGAATGTGTCTCTCTTTGAGATCTAGATGCTTCATCTTGATTGTAGGAGCGACTAGTTTTACTTTTTGAGGCTTTCACCTCTTTGGTAAGATCAATTACAGTTATTTTAATTTAATTAAAAACCTACCCTTGATTTCCAATTTATATCAGTTTTTCCTTTCATTCTAATTTGATTCCGAAAGAGCCATTAAACCACACGTAGTGGTTCAAATAATTACCGTCTTCCGGATATTGATTCGGGTTGTAGATCTTTGCTAGTAATTGATTAGGAAAGTTCTTTTACTCATTTTCGATGGATATAATTAGCAAATTACCAAATGACCTTCTTGTAGACATAATCTCTTTCCTCACAACTAAAGAGGCTGTTTCTATATCGATTTTATCAAAACGATGGGAGGAAGTTTGGGTTAATCTTCCAAAGCTCTATTTTAATATTGAATCCATGCCTCCTGCAAATTTAGATTCCTTAGATAGAATATTAGATCGATTGAAATCACCAGTTGGAAAATTTAGCCTAGTTTGTAGAGATAGCATTCGTCCTGGGTTCATTGCTAAATGTATTAGTGATGGTGTTAGGCTTAAAGCACGTGAACTATATTTCGAGGTTTATTCCATAGAATTGCCTTTATGTTTTTTTACTTGTGAAAGCCTCACATGCTTAACCATCTATTCATTAGATTCTAGTTCAAATTGAGTCCCCGATGTATTTTGTTTGCCAAATCTTAAGCATCTATTATTTGAGATCGGTCTTCCTCCGAAGGACCTAACAGAAAAATTCTTCCGTAAAACTGGAGGAATTATATTTAGAAGGATCGAGATATGACAATGATCAAGTATATGATATCTCGTGTATTTCATTGAGGGTATTAGAGATTGTATTTTATAGATACAAGAGGAATGTTCCTAAAGTTTTTATGAACGTCCCTAACATCGAAACCATTGATATCAAGCAAACGGTTAGTGTAGAATATGTGGTGCAGGGTTCGTTTGCACCTGTCAATGCAAGTATTTGTCTACGATGCTGCTGCAGTAATTCTTATTCCGAGGAAGATGGTGATCGTACTTTGATTCTTTTGAAGGCCATCCGTGCAGCTAGGTCTATTTTTTTAGACGACACTACAACTTATGTAAGCATCTTTTAACTTCATCGTGTCACAAGCACTTGATATGTTTTTTAAGCTTATATATTTGGTCTGATTTCCGTTTCAAGTTACCAAGTTATTTTAGGCTAGGAAAAAACCTCAAAATTTTAGTTTTGCTGTTTTATGTAATAACGTAAACTGGTTTTCCATATGAAACATCTGCACCACATTGGCTAAAAAAAGTGACCTTGGTCAAAACTTATAGAAACACCACCTGCAACATCATCAGTTTGAATGTTTGACAGTTTTCTTCTGGGCTAAACTACTATTATTATTTAACTGAAATAGAAATTAGACCAAAGTTAGTTTACCTTTCTATACAATTAGCCGTAGTACTCATGGTAATGTAATAGTTTGACCTGTTGATCTTCTTGCAGGTTTTAAACAAATACAGTCTTAACAATATGCCTACATTGAACCGCCTGACCCACCTGGATATGAGAATACCGCGATTGTGTGATTGGACTATCTTGTTTAATGTACTTGAGAGCTCCCCCAATCTACAAGTTCTTACGATTCAGAAGGTATTATTCTTTGTCAAGTAATAAATGTACATCCTTTATTCTGAATTTTGTCTTATCATTGTAAATGATTGACATTTTGTTAATGTGTTCCCTTCTAGGACTGTTATCACTATGAAGATTCACCATCCGCTATAATCGGTCGTTTACCGAACCTCCCAGAAGACTTTGATTGGATGGAACCGCATAATCCACCTACTTGTCTCCGGTCACGTCTTCAACATATCGTTTTAACTGGTTATTTTTGGATGAGATGTGACATGAAAGCGATGAAGTATCTGCTTGTTAACGCTAAAGTTTTGAAAAAGGTTACGTGTAAGGCTCGTAGAAATGGTGTGAAAGGAGAATCAGCTTTTTGGATGGTGTTAGATGAGTATCCAAAGACGACTTACCTTCTTGTACTTATGAGGTTCCATCCAAAGACGATGAATAACCTGAGTGGATCAACGATGCTTGAAGATGAACTTTATAAGGTGAAGACAAATAATAAACTTTTAGTGTAGTGTTTGCTTTGTTATATGGACCTAAATATATTAATATGACCAAATATATATTTCATTTCATGTAATTTTAAACAAAGTTGCAGACTTGTAGTTTTAAATTTGGTGTACCTTTTGGCCTTCAAAGTTTAGTTTAATTATAAGATTGAATGTGTGCAGTTTACCTGTTGCATGTTAGTTGATATTACACATCTGCATCATCATTTACTTGCATCATATGCATTCAAGTGATTTCGGAATTGTGTTTTCTAAACTTATTTCTCTCTATAACTTGAGCAAACCATCTAAAATTGTGTTTTGCCTTCACTATCTGAGATATCATAGTCTGCTTGCTTTCTGTGCATCCTATTTTACTTAATAATATTTGTTTAAGAGTACTTCTCCAGGAGTCAAAATTGTGCTTATTGCCTCACTATGTGAATACACACATTCTACCCTCATCAACACCACACCTGAGTAATTGCTTGGAATATGTCCTTGAAAGAACATAGAAGACACAGTATCTTTTGCAAAAAATTTACTTGAAATTGTAATGCACTTTCATTATAAACCAAATTTACCTTATATATTGGTATTAAGTTGGCTAAAACAATACACAAGATAGAATCAATCATTAATTGATATCTCTATGTGAATTCCAGTTAAACAGTTAAGAATCTGGCTGAATGATGATGATGACTTCTATCGGTATGTTTTGTTTTCTGTACTAAAGTTTAAATTTTATCTGTGTGTTTGATATATGCTTCTTTATTCTTATACCACTTACAAAATAGTATGTTCATAAAACAGATATTAGAAACTGGCTATATGTCTGATCTTTATATTTCTTTTCTTTTTAAATAGATTCGAACGTGCTTGGAGATCAGAAAATGCTATTTCAACTGGTACCAAATGACATTAAGACGATGTGGAATGAGCAGGCACTAAGAGGATTAATTCCTATCAGCACTGCTCTGCAGATCGTCTTAATGTTACTAGGATATATTCGGAAACGCAATCCAAGAACTCTAATCCGAACCGTTCTTTGGTGCATATACTTCTTATCATACTCAGTTATTCCGATAGCCCTTAGTATTACTGCTCAGAGAGCCGTTGAAGTGAGCAACACACATCACTGCACTTCAAAATCTCATAAATCAAACACCATCGAGCTCATGTCGTTTTGGGCCCCCTTTCTCCTTGTTCACCTTGGTGGGCCCGATACGATTACTGCCTACTCATTGGAAGACAACGAGATTTGGCTAAGACACTTGTTGTTCCTAGTGTTTCAAGCAGGAGTAGCTTTCTATATCCTCTTGTTATCTTGGCCAGGGTGTTCTCATCTCCCGATACTAAGCGTATTAGTTTGTGCATGCAGTTGCATCAAGTGTTTTGAACGTGTTAAGTCTCTACGTTTAGCCAACACTCAGAATTTACGAAAGTCGATGCTCGGTCCTGCTGATCCTGGTCCTGATTACGTCAAATTCTTAGAGGAGCTTCACTTGAAAAGGACGCAAGGCTTCATTGTGACGATTGAGGAAGTTGCACAGCCGCCTCATCTACTTAGTCATGCATATCCTGAAAATCGGCGTAAAGCGATACTTGAAGCGTACGATCTCTTCCAAAGATTCAAGCGTCTTTTTGTAGACCTCATACTCACATATGAAGATAAGGATAGTAGCATATCCTACTTCAAACACCTTAATTCAAGTAGTGGAGCATTTTATGCTGTTGAGATTGAACTTGGATTTGCATATGACATGCTTTACACGAAGGCAGCAGTGGTGTATACCAATAATGGACTTGTACTTCGTGCTACTAATGTTCTTCTCATTCTTCTGGTACTAGCGGGCTTCTGTTTTTATGGTGATACACACAATTATCGAGTTATTGATGTTGCCATTACTTACTTACTAATAGCAGCAGAAATTTCAAAGGAAATATTTGCGGTTGTTATCATGCTTCGTTCGGATTGGACTGATTTCTGGTTTAACCAGCACAACCACACTCGTAAGATCCTAAAATTCCCGTTCCTGAAACAACCAAATAAACAAAGGTGGTCCAATTCGATTGCACAATTAGACCTACTAAGTGTTGCTCTCGAAGAGAAGCCTGTTTGTTTTTTACAAGTTCAGAAATTGTTTGGGTTATATGAGTATTTAGAGAAGCAATGTTACGAAAAATATAGCAAAGTTTCAACCAACATGAAGGATATGATTTACAGACAGTTTTGTGAAGTCAGTAATAATTCGCCGTATAATGATAGAGGTAGTTCCTCTCTAAGAAAGAACAACTGCCAGTCTCTGACGTGGAGTATTAGTGACGTGGAATTCGATCAGAGCATTCTTATCTGGCATATAGCTACTAGTCTTTGCTATTACTCAGAAGTTGGTGATGAATTTGGAGTCAACCGCATAGAAAGTAATCACATTTCTCAATATTTGGCGCATCTTCTCGTTTCAAACCCTGAAATGCTGCCAAAAGGAATCGGCATGATCAGGTATCGTGACACGTGTGCTGAAGCCGAACGTTTCTTCAAACTAAAAGCTCCTATTGCCGATAAAGCTCAAGCCTGCAAAAAGTTGCTTGAAGTTAATTGTAATGAATTGTTGCCTAGTATAGTGAAGGGTGATCGATCCAAGTCTGTATTGTTTGATGGTTGCAGACTCGCATCAGCTTTGAGAGAGATTGAAAGTAGGGAACGTATGTGGAAAGTTATGAGTCAAGTTTGGATCGAGATCCTAGGTTATTTTGCTGCAAACTGCAGAGGGCTTCACCACTCGCAGCAGCTTGTGGGTGGAGGACAACTTCTAACTCATGTTTGGCTCCAAATGGCACATTTAGGCCTCACAGAGCACTTTCAGGTATCAAGAGGCCATGCTAGAGCTTGGTTTAATGTGTCATAGACATGAGTACTGTTATTTTTGTAGCTACAATATGCGAAGTTGTCTTTTTTACATCTAATAATAATGTGTACCCTTGCAACTGTACTTTTATTATTATGTACTGTATAATATGTCAATCAGTATTCAACTATGCATCATTTTTATCCAACACTTCTCTACGAATTCATTTTCTCTCAAAATCCTCAAGCACACTCGTTCATATAATCTATACCGTGAACCCTTTCTAACAAATTTATAAGTTTACTATGCATGCGTATCATATGATTTGCTAGTAATATGATTATTGCCATATCTGTATCTTATGGTTTCATATTTTGCTTATTGTATTAGAACAGACTACCATTTCTTTGTGGGAGTTAAGGAGGAATTGAATCCTAAATTAACACTCTTTATCATTTTCAACGTTTTTCATTAAGACTGTTTTTATTACCCAAATCAGTACACCCCATCGAAAGATCGAGTTACAGATTGTGTGATGTGCTCTTTAGACCTCTTTCATATAATATAAGACGTCTGATATATGGGTTGAACTTAAATACATGAAACTGTGTCAAATTTCCAGGGGACAAAGAATGTAAAGATTGCTCTGAAGATTAAAGACTTGTAGCTAATAATTCTAACTCATAATCGATGGATAATGACCAACATGTAGATGGGGTGCTTAAAGGGTTAAAGTAAACGTTTCAACGGAAGCAATACCTAAATTGGGGAAATCACAACATTTTTTACTAAAAAGGGTTAAGTACTTCAAAATGTACTTATTTTTGGTCTGACATTCACAATATGCAACAAGTTATCCAGACTTCATTGTGTATAATAAACTTGTTATTTAATGCTATTATATGCAACTTTTGGTACAATCACATACATGTTAGTTGTATGAAGTACCACGTAGCATCATTGTAAGTTGTTACGTCACCAAAATATATACGATTGAAACCAATTGAAAGTTTATTACACACAATAGAAGTATGAGTACATTCTTGCATACTATGCATGTCAGACCTTATATATTTACATTTTAGAGTACTTAACCCCACTAAAAACTAATGAATATAAACTATGATGCAGTATATATATAAGCAGCAAAAATGAAATAAGTCCAAAGTTAGTAGTAACTCACAGTTTTGCAATATCAATATGTTCCATGGGAAGCACAAACTATGAAGAATGCAAGTGTGTAAAACATCAAACTATCCTTGTATATATAAACTATAAAGCAATGGAAACTCACACGTCTTCTAACTTTAAACATAGACCATACCAAGTCATTCTTGACGTTGACACCAAAAGTCATGGTTGACTTGGTCAACTTTTTCATTATAAGAGAATACATTTAACCATTAAACATATTCTTTGAACTTTCATGGAAAGAAACTAGAAATGTTTATGTTAATTATTAACTAAAAGTTTTCATTTCTGGCTGCAACTGATTGAGCAGAATATGAATATGAAAAAACAATCATTGAGTATTGGTTATATGTGTAGGAGTTATATGTAGGCATTTCAAATTCTTGAGATTAAGAGACTTTCCAAAGCAATAATTGTTAGGTAACTAGAGAGTGTCGAGAGTTCGATCGTCTCCAGTCTTCTAGTCCCGGGCTTTATGAAAAGACAAATTAAGTTAGCGTAAATCGTCTTCCTTGAATTAAATTGGGTCCTGAACTGAGTCTTATAAATAGATCTCCATCAATTTTATCTCGCATGACTTGTACTGCAAGAGCCGCGATGATATACACATCATGAAATTATAAGATGATGACTGCGAACACTAACATTCGGTATAAATGCACAATAAGTTGTAGCAATCTGCTCGGATTTCTAACTGACAGTAAGACTGAATGTACATAAATAAAAAAGTAATACTATACTTGTGCACTAAAGCTGCTGTACTTCTTTAAAAATGAAATCTTTGTATGCAACATTCTCCCCAAAAAAAGTGTTTTGGCAATACAATATAATGAAGGAGCACACAGTAAATAAACACCAAGATGGAAAATAGTAGCAAGAAAACACATAGTTACAAGATATCTGAATCAAGTTGGTCCATATTTAAGGAACTTGATAAAGAGTCCATTGAATCTTATCTGGTAATTTGAAACTAACCACGTATATTAAATTACCTGATCTTATTATTGCATCGAACCACAACAGGTGAAAGGGACTTGATGCGTGGTATACTTCAGTTATACCTAGGCTAAAGGTCTTTATCATCCTTATGCTGATTCTGCATCTTACTGTTCTCAGAGTCCATAGATGAGTTCTGTACAGTGTAATGTGTATATGATGGGTTTGACTTGATACTATAAGACATGAAGATCCACCATTCCACCATTCTACCATACCAAGTTTAGGGTCCGGTTTAGAAATTCATAGTCATTCCCATTCTACTCTGTCATCATCCCCATAGTGATTCCTGACTGCAGACCAAACGACACCTAATCTTGTTACATGTGGATCAAGTTAACCATTTAAGCAGCACTCTATAGTTTCCTTACAGTTATCTAGAATGAAAATAAAGAATATATAGTAATAAAAAATTGGTAATCCCTGTTTAATGAAAAGCTAAACATATAAACATAGTCCTGAATAATATAATTATAATACCTTCTATGACTGTTTAATGGAGAAAATCATCAGATACAGGAGCCTATCAGCTGATGAATATGGTGTTCACCATTCACATTTCTGATTTTCTTTCACAAATATTTGCATCTCCTGTTTGTTATTCTCCAACATAGGAAATGAAATAAGTCTGCAAGACAGGAAAAATTATGTTGGTGATTAGTACATTCATCTGAAGATCTCTGCTTGATGAAAGGTAGAAAAGGATGAATTCTACCAAAAAAAAAGCTGATAAAGATTGCTGTCAGAAGAATGTTTGTATGTCACCATGTTCCATATACAAGATTCACAATGAAGATGGAAATCTTCATATTGAATGAGTTGTTCAAACCTTAAATCCTGTAAAAATAAGACTTATGAAAGGGTAAAAAATTTCACAACCTGCTCTTGGAAAGCATGATACTTTTTTAGCTAAAGTCCCCTGAATTTGACGCTAAAAGGGAACACTTTAAATGGGTTGAAAGTCGCCCGAAGTCTATTTTACTCATACAATTAAAGTATGCTTCTAAATGGGCTGAAAGTCGCCCAAAGTGTACTTTGTAGAATGCAAACTTCTAACTGTTTCACTCATACAATTATATTATGCTTGCAATAATATTGTTTTGTAATTTTAACTAACACAATACTTATTTCTTATTTATTTTTTAAAATAGTGGATAAATAAGTGTTTATAAGTCAACATGACCCAGCCCGTTTCAACCGTAGTAAATGATCCATTACAGCCAGAACTCATGTAACATGTTACCCAACCCACCCGAACCAGCTATCTTTTCACATCTACTAATAAGAATAGAAGTGACCAAAAGCAACAAATATCAGAAGTGGTCAAGAGTGAACTTACAGTAACTGGCATGAGCAGGACTTCCGATGAGATTAGACCGGGCAAAGAACACCAGAATATATGCTTTAAGCAATCATTGGTGTAGAGAAAAAATACTTACAAACAATCAAACATAAAGGTAAAATGGAAGTAAACTATAATAACCAGAAAGACAAGATTTTAAAATAGATTAACTGCTCACATTAGCGTGAACCAAATGTGACAAAAATGTGGAGTTGTACAACGCATCAACACAGTTCGGACCGAGCAAAGCTATCATGCAAATCGATTTTTTCAGAACAGGTTGACTTTAACATGTATTATGTACATCTCCAACAATATAAATGAAGTTACAATTTGTTTAATTCTCCAAAAAGATTGTAGAGAATAACCAGTAGAAGTCACTTGGGAGGTCTTCATCCCTCTGTGTCAATATTGTCATCACTCGTGGGAATTTGTCTTCTCTCTGGAGAGATATTTATTGCACCACTAGTGGACGTCGAGCCTAACAAACGGCGAACGGTTGGGGCTTCAGCTGACGGTGATGCAGAGAAATTGTAAGCGAAAACCCCCATTGGATGGTCGAACTTGCAACTTGAACCAAATTTGCATATACCATAACGAGAATAGAATATGCACAAAGGCTCCCCCTGTAAGAAGTTGAAACAGATAAATTATTTATGATTTTTGTAACCATAGCCCTCATATAAAGCAAACTCGCCTGTAAGCTTAAAATAAGTGATGTCATCTATAAGGTAAAATGAATCACTTGAATTGATGTAGTTGGGTTAATGCAATGCACTTTCCAAAACGTATCGATTTGAACAACCTACTTTTAATCACGCAGATACCTATTTAACCTTTTTGTTTTGTTAAAATATTCACATTCCACAACTTTTCATGATAAAAGATCATTCTCATTACGTGGCGCTTATGTGGCATACACTTGGCATTTTATGTGACGTACAATTGGAGCTTGTGTGGCGTGATGGGTCACATTGGAACAAAATGTCAGAATTCAATGGGAATGTTGATTATAAAAAAGTAGGCTGTTCATATCACTTTTGGAAATTTGTGAAATATGAAAATAAACCAGAGGAACTAACCGGACGTAGAGGAAGGCCCATTGGACTAAGGACACAATCAGGCATAGGAAGTATCCTCTCTCTGGGATGATGAAATCTACAAACTGCACCAAATTTACAGTCACCGGTCTTCATGTAAAATTGGCATTCAGGTTGACCAGGCCTCTCAGGGAACACATTTTCACTTGGCAATGCATAATAGCCAGTCCGATATGAAGAATAAGTTCCTTGAAGTGCTTCATTAGATGCTTCATTTTGGCGTGAATTCCCATAAACTTGACTGTTTCCAGCTGTCTGCTGTTGGTTCTCTGAAGATGAAATTGAACCGATTTGACCCTGAAAAGAAGCTTCATCAAGTAAGATTATAAAGAATTTGTACACTAAGTCCAATGTCAAAACCAAAAATACTAAGTAGTAGTTGTTACATCATGCTTAACGGCCCCCTGAAAACAAAAGGAACTCGTTAAATAGCATATGGTTACCACATCTAGTTTCTCCTAACTTGGATCATTGATCAACATAGACTAGTGATATGTTAGTTTTCTTTTTGAATTCATTTCTCATTGTCGTGCCATTAAATATTACTCAATGGGTTCATCACTTCAATCTTACTAGCTAGGAACAGAAACATTTAACATATGGTTTTGTCAGGGAGTACTTAAGTTCCTTGGCTTCGTTTGCCATTCTTATTTTCCTTTCTCATTTGATATTTCAAAATATTGTTATTTATTACTAAAAAAGGTTTTTAATATCAATAGGAATGGACAAAAAAATATATAAAATTCTTACAACCTCTACTCTTTCAAAATGTAGGTGTTAATGGATCAACCTAACCCGATTAGACACTTGTTGACCTGTACAAGTATAAACAATTGAATAGTTTATCCAGTTGGGACTCATTTCAATATGTGATTTGACCCAAACAAACCCAAAAGATTAATCAAGCAAGCCCAAATTTTAATTTACCCCTTCTTGTTGAAACCAGTCAGGAGATCCAAGGTATAAGGAAGAAAAAAACTTATTATCACAAGGATAGATTGATGTATAATGAAAGAAGATAGATGAAAACTTACACTGTAAGCGCTCCATCCTGGAACTGATACCATACCCTGTGGCAAAATCATGGGTGCGTAGTTAGATGGAGCTTGCCAGCGTGGACTAACAAACGAAGCTCTAGACAAAGACCAATTTGTTACTCCCTGGTATGATTGTTGACCAGGACTAGTTGGCGATTGGACTGTTGGATAAACGGGAGAACCACGATATGAGACCATCATATTAGACGGTTGAGGGTGGTGAAATTTACATGTGCTTCCAAACTTGCATTGTCCGGTTCTTAGATAATAAGTACATTCAGCCTCGTTCTGCATGGCAAAACAAAGACAACACATTAAATTAAATAGTAACATGCATATGTCAGTGATATTTGAGTGTTTATTTTACTACGGGTTAAGTGTCTTAAACATATCGAACTTTACCCAAATTTTATTGTATTTATCCAACTTTATGTTTTCGTATTATATAAACTTTCACTTATATACAATTGTACGTCTGATATGCACTATAGAGACTTCTAAAGATTGATACGATCAATAGAATTCTGAGTAAAGTTTATTACATTTTCAGAATCTATCCCTTTTACTAAAACATAAGGATCGGATTAAGAGAATATAAGATGTTAACACAAACCGTTCGAAGTGGATAGCCCAAGACATTTAGTGTAACTCTTCCAGCAATCCCAGCCTTGTCCCGTGGATGATGAAACTTGCATGTTGCTCCAAATTTGCAGGTGCCGGTCTTCAAGTAGTACTGTTAATAAATGTAGAAAATTATGAAATGATACACAACACGATATAGATTTTTAAGATGCCACGTAAATGTTTTTAGTGTAAATTAATATCCACATATGGACAATAGATACTTGCCTGACATTCAGGTTGTCCTACTCTTTCCGGATACTCTCCTCTCATTTTGGCAGTGGCAATAGCCTGAAACCATGAATAGAAATGAACATTATTCAGATAAATAACATAATTCCTTATTCATTAATGAACGTAATTGGTATACGATCAGACCGGGTTGATATTTTACCAATTTCCTGTTAGGCGGATGATTGAAACGACATGTGGCCCCAAACCTACAGAGCCCTGTTCTGATGTAATAAGAACAATCCGGCTCTCCTTCACGTACAGGATAAGGTCCTGGTTCCATTACTTCTGCTAATCAGAACTCACAAGTTTAATATTTGCAGTACATCTGAAACATTAGCTGCAGATAATTGTATCATATCATATCATATACTGTAACATAATATACTTGTATACATAAACATGTAAAATCACATTATACAAACATACGTATATGTGCGTATTGAACTTTAGGAATCATACGAAGTTGTCTAAACAGAACTGATTGTAACCAATTCCCAGTATGAACTCGATCCGCATGACGAAAAGAAAGACCGAAAAATAGAACTTTCATAATAACATTGAACTGTTGGTATATTTGTAAGCAGTGAAAGTAACAATACTACTACAAAATGTCAAAAAAGATGATTTAGTAATGTCATATCAAAATATACACTTTTTACATTGAAAAACATGTAAAAAGTAAAAAGCACAAAAAATATATTATTTTAATAGAATTTCAAAAAATCACAATAACAGAACCTACAATTAACAGATACAGTAACCAAATTTATAAACAATCCAAATTATACAAACATTTGATCATCTCGATTATAACCGAAATCGACACACACACACTTTAATCAAATTCATTAATAAAAGTATAATACATATATACCATACGTACATATACATATATACATAATATCTATAAATACATAATAAAAGGATCTAGAGACAGACCTGAGTTTTGACAGTGGATCGTGACATCGAAATTCAGTTACAAAAAGTTTATAGGACTGCAATCACAGTTTATGCGAAATTGTGTATCTGGCAATCACATATATCAGTAACGGATCAAATGTATACATATGCGAAAGAAGGAAAATAAGAGATTATTATTTATTTATTATTCGATTATTATAATAATAATTTAAAGATTAATTGGTTTTGGGTTCGTTGATGTTGTCTGCTCTCCACAAAAGAACAGCAGAAGGAGAGAAGAGAGAGAATGAAAACTAACCAACCATTTTTTCTCAAACCAAACACACACTCACACAACTCATCCTCCTTTGCTTTTTTATTTATTTAATTAAAATATACTAGTTTACATTAATAATCACACGCGCGCCAATATACACACGTGTTTGCGAATGTGGATTCACGCGCGCATTATGTTAGTGTTATATATACTTCTGTTTGTGTTAGTTAACACGTGCAATTCGTTTTTTAATTAGAAACTGATGTACATTATAAAATTCCTTTTGTTTCACGTGTTACGAATTACATAAAAGGTTGTTTTGTGTTTAGTACTGTCGTGTTTAGTTACTGTGTTCGGGTTGATAAGTTGCGGCGTTTGTTTATATGTTTTGATGATCGCGTGGAAAATAAGAATACATGACAACATCAAGTCACCAACGATAACAAATGGTGATATATTGTGTAGTTATAAGTTATATGAAAAGATAAGTTAAGGCCACGTAATTATCATTATAGTCTGATACTCATCACATGAAGTAAATAAATCGAGGACATGTATTGTGTAATGAAACTTCAATATACCGTTATTGTATGTTTGTATATTGATGTGTCTCAACTTGTCATGATGTTACGTGTCATCTTTTACGGCCTAGACAATGTATCATATACGCTAGTCATGAATAACAAATTCATTAAACAAAATGGAAGCTCAAACTTGCGCACTATGAGTGTCATAACATAAATAATTAATAATTACAGTTTAGTGATCTTAAGATAGTTGAAATTCCCAAATAAATAATTTAAATTGAATATACAATATTTATTTATTGTGATTGTATTTTTAAACGGATTGACAGTCTAAAATGGTAGGAAGTTCAATCCTAACTGAACTTATTTGTTAAACGGAACCTTGCCCAATTTAAAATGACAACTGATAAATTATGTAAATCCGTTTACTACCCTGCCCAATTTTGGATCCGTTATTTTAATGCACCAACCATTATGGTTAGATCTTAAGCAAGCTTTTTTTTTTTTTTTTTTTTTTACCTTAGCACCAAACTTTGTTGCACTTGCAAATAGGCTTGAATAAAAAATACTGGGTTTTAAACCCTACTCGGTTTCAAACCTGAAAACCCGACCCGGTCAAACCCGGTTTGACCCTACCCGGTTCGGGTTTTTTGAATATCCGGCGGGTACGTACCCGGGTAGGGTTTTTAGAATTTGAAATCGGGTTGAACCCGGGTTGAAATAGGGTTGGGTTGGAAACCCGGTCAAATACCCGAAAAAACCCGGTTCGGGTTGGGTCCAACCCGATTTTTGACTTTCTTGACCAAAACCCGGTCCGAGTTTCGAGTCGAGTCAGATTGGGTGAAAACCCGGTTTTGTTCATGCCTACCTGCAAAGAGGATATTCAAAAACGGCCCAGCCCTAAGAAAAAAATATCATAGTTGGACTTAACTGCTCCGTGATTGTCAACCATATGGTAGTTGGGCTTAAGTTCTATGGCCCAGCCCATCTTCTACCCACATTAATAATAGTTCATAACTATATTCTCACCTATAACTCTATAAGCATTTGCAATCCATTTGTTTAATACAATGACATATTAGCATTCTACTTTGTTTCACCGATGTTCACAGTGCATTAGATTTAACAAGAGCAACTAACCTAGACACCCAACACCTCCTTTTATTTAATCACATAGCACTCAGATATTAGATGGACTCACCACTATTTTTCAATAAGAGTTCAAGTGACACTAACCCCTATTAACTTTGAATGCTTCAGAGTGTATGAACCTCAAATTAAAATAAAAATCCTATAATTTAAAGCCCATTTATTTATTATTTATTATAAGATATGGAATCCATTAAAATAATTAAAATGCTAACAAAATTGAGCCCAATCTATTTAAAGCCCAAATAGTTAAATGACCATAAATTCCCTACGTCATCTGTTCATCATCTTCTTCGTTCCAACTTCCAAGTTCTCCCCTGCAACCCTGAAATCAAAACAAAAACAAGAAAATAAATACAAAGAATGCACATTTAACAAAAAATAATGAAAAAAAGGAAAGAAGAAACTGCTAGAACAAAAGAGATCAAGCGACGCGGACCCACAACTTTTGGTTTCTCTTCGGTTTGCCGATGGAATCAACTGACGCACGAGAACCGACGCCCCGTGCCTATGGCGTCGGTTCCGTCACTCTTACTGACGCCACCAACCGACGAACCGTTGGGAGAGGTCTTATACTCCCTAAGTAAGCAAAACAAGGGTGAATGTTTCCACCGATTTACTCACACAGTCACCCATGATGGTGAACTTGCTCACTCGAAAGCGGTATGTCCGTTTTTCATAAAAGCATATGCCGCATGACCTATATAAACTCATATGGTTACATTTCATAAGGTAAACTGGTTACAAATGTTTCATATATAACATTACATTTGAAGATCACATTGTAACATAATCTTTCATGACATAACTTAAAGATATGCCAAAAAAATGAAAAAGATAAAACCAATGTTATATTGTACACATCAAAGATCACCTTTACTTCATTACAGTATTAAAACTAAACAAATACAATCATAACATTAACAAATACCATAACTAAACACTATTATTAATAATTATCATGTCAACAAACTACACACCACATTCACATTTCACACAACCACTACTATGGGTTATAATCAAAGATGGCATCCCAAACAATTACAAGTCTTTGGAGTAAATGCACAAAATCCAAAAGGCCTACCACCAATTAATACTACTACCACCACCACCGCCGCAACATGTACAAAGTGAACAAATCTTAAAACCGGCGAGCTTCAATTCCTATCGTTTAATACCAAAATCATTGTATCACCTTTTCCGGGCTCTGTTAATGGCACCATCGCTTCCTCTGCCCTTAACCCATTTGCCTAGATATTAATGTTATAAGTACAATTTGTAAGATCTAGGAAATGATAAAGATAAAGCTAATTGTGTACGTATACATTAATACATACTTAAAAAGTGCATTTGAGCATATTAAAAAATACTCAAAAAGTGCAATAGTTTAAAAACTATAAAAGTCACATACAAATTAACAGATAGACTACGGGTGTGTTTGGTAAACTAGCTTATTGGAGCTTATGAGAGCTTAATTTTATTTTTTCAATAAGTTTAAGCTATTAGCATTGTTTGGTACACAAAATTTTAAAAGCTTATTGAAAAAATGAGCTCTTGAAAAAAAGCTACTAGAACTAGCTTATTAAACTTAGCTTATTAAATGAGAAAATACATAAGTGCCATTTATATACTTATTTATTATCAATTATTTTATTGGCCATGTATATCAATTCATATATTTAAACTTCAGCTACTTTTGTCAAATATTTATAAGGAAATAAGATACATCACACAACTTAAAATATATGATTCAGTACTAGCTAATTTTGCCAAGCACACCCAACATGTGAAAATGGAAGTGGGTTTAGGAGGATGAAGATTAAGAGGAGAAAGAGGGAGTGAAAAATCCCACTGGGAGAAGAATCAGGAGACATGATTATGTATGAAAAAGTTGTGTTTGTTTGCTTGTGATAAACGAGTAGTTATATTTATTTATATTGAAAAAGATAGATAATAATTCTAAGTAATAATAAATTAATTATATATGATCTTTTTATGGTCTTAATTTTGGTGTGAGATCAAAGGGGGCAACTTCGGGTTACGAGGGTTATAAATAATCTCACTAATTGATTTTTCATGAACGGTCTAGATACCCTGCTAAACGCTAACTTTAAATCTTAAACCCTAATCACAAATTAAATGTACAACAAATCACTAATACATGTGTTACTAATTTGTAAAACTCATCAAAAAACTAAGAAAAAAAGTTGACAAAAGTGTGCAACAAATTGAAGAGGAGAAAACGCTGAATTTTATGGTGCAATTTTCATGATTTTTCGAATTAACAAGTTAGAAAATGAGTACTCCATGAAGATGAAAATGGGTAGTTGAGATCTCTTACGTCTACTACTGCTACTATTGTTAAAATTGAAATTGAAATTTTGTTAGGGTTTCAGAATAAAGCTTCCTGTATTTCAGTTTTCAAAAGGGTACACATGACAAGTTTTCTCATTTAATTATCTTTTTCAGCACGAACTTGTGTTTTACAGGATAATGTGAAGACAAGTTGGTCTATAAAGATCGTTGAACTTCTTTAGAGTCTGCTGGAGCGGTTACGTGTTTAGACCTTTAACAGGCACTAGGATCTGTCTTCTAATTGTGAACCGCAGACATCATACTCAGGTTTACATATTTTTACTTTATATCGTTATGTCAAAAAATGATTTGGTTGATTGTTATCGTAAAGTGTATATGCTTTCGGTACTCTGTAGGTTTAATTGTCATGGCCTTAACCGACTGTATGATTTATGTTATAGAGAACTTAGAAGATGACTTGTTTTTATTTCTTCTTAACGGAAATACTGTAGCTATTGCCTTCTTTACGCCTTCAATTTTGTATCTAACTTTTTGCGGAACTATGTAGGAACAGCTTGTAATCAACTTAATGCTTTATAGGATTCATTCCCCTTTTTTTGTTACATGCATGTAAGTACATTGGAAAAACAGACTAATACAAAGTTCCAAACCCTCTGAGGTACCAACTACCAAGGGAGAGGAATTTTAGCAACTTTAGTGTATAAAGTCACAATATCAACACTGGTAAGCTTGTTCTTGTATATCAGTTGAACACTTATGATTTTAATTTACTACTAATTTTTAAATTATTTTTTTTTATCAAAGTTAGGTAGTGAATAGATTCTAAGAGAAAGGATTCACGGGCACTGAAGTAAACCAAGGGAGACAAATCATTTATCTTTCCGTTCTTCTTGAAATGTCAAGCTGCTGATTCAAACTACTGGCAGGCAGTTCAAGCGCAAGAGAGAAAGATATGAGTATGCTTTCTATTGATCTTTTTTAGTACTTAAACCAACATCTTAACGTTAATCCACCTCCTCATTGTCATTAATCTCCATTTTTCAGAATTTAAAGGCATTGTTATTGATCAGATACAAGTGCTAAACTAATACTATCATAATGTTAGCGATCAGGCTGAGTTTGAAGATATGTAGGCCCAATTGCTAATTGATTCAAAAGAGCAGGTACGTGAAGCCACTTATTGATGGTCAGAATTTCAGATTTCTTTTTACTAATGGCAGGAAAGTAATTATATCTATGTGTTTGTGTGCGATATACCTTGTCTATCTGGGTTAAAGAAAATTATTCAACACAGGGCCAAGCAGATAGAACAAGGTAAATCGCACTCACTGGTATGTTACTCATTTTTTAACCTTTTCCAAGCAGATGACGCCTAGAAACATAACCTTCGGGTTATAAATACTTGAAAGTCGTGGGTTAAGCATTGGCTGGATATCAACTTAGTGCCTGGTTCTGTTTGGCACTACTATTCAACATAGACTTCGTCTTGGCTTTAAGCTACTTAAATGGTAACTTTTCCCTTTAATGTTATAAGTAGACTTTGAATATATAGAATGCCATGTTTTCACTGTAAATAATCTGGTAATTGAATACTTCAGCTTATGCTCACAAGAATAAATTAGTAAAAATTCCAATATCGTTGTCTCGGAGCCTTATTAAGGTTAGGATGTTTTCTTAATTATTTGTTGGAATTTTGCACATTAATAAATAATAAATGTTTTATCTTGCAGGAAAATTGGTGTTACTTTTCAAACCGCTAACTATTATCTCTTAAGATCTACGGTACCATGTTGAACCCTCACCGGTAGTTGTTTAAAGTTTTCTTACATCAATAGAATATATTGGATTGAAGTTGTTATGATTCTGATATATATGTTTAAATGTTAAATGAATGTTCTGATCTCTTCTCTTTTAATATCAGGAAGTGAGAGACTATGGAAGACTTCAAGTACTAGGATCTATGGCTACTGTAAGTAAACTGATATACATCTTCTATAAATTACATTGAAGAATCAGTTATATCTTCTGCAAGGCTGCGTCTTCATCCTGATATTGATCCAAAAACTAAATACGTAAGTAATATCCATATGAAGTATATATACAAATATTACTTTCAGTTCGATATAACTGTTAGTATGACTTGTATAGAAATTCGTCAAAAGAAATCCTGGAAACAGTTGAGCTTTATGTTATAAATGGACGGATTCTGTTAGTTAATTCCTATTATTGACCATAATTGTCTTTATTATTTTTTTTTGCATAGATTAGAAGTTGCAAAGCTCTTACATGGACGCGGAATACGGAACGTGAACGTGATATGGGATCCGGTCGGACAACGTACGAGGGAGAACTGGAAAAACGGAAGACGGAATATGGCAAGACGGAATACGTGGGTAAACATAAACGGGTATATGGTTTTATACAATAGGGTAGGGCTTACGGTTATCGGAAAAATGGACAAACGGTTCGCGTTATTTGAGTTATTTTTTTTTTTTCAATCCTTATTTCTTTGGTAAACTCATGGATAATAAAATCATTTCAAAAACAAATTTTTACAAATATTATACGGAGTATATTTTTTATCTAACACTCGGAACCCGGAACCCGGAGCGCGGACCCGTAACCCCGAACCTGGAGTATAAAACCTTTACCCAAGATTCGGAACTGGATATCGGAACCCAGGAAACGGTACCCGCACACCAGTCGCCAATGACTACAGAACCCGTACCCGGACCCGAAACAACGTTCACACCCGTTCAATCACTATGGAATATGTTGAAGTGACTTCATACCCTCAAGTTAGTTCAGCAAGCTCATCACCCACAAAATCATCCACTGATGGAAGTGGCAAAGTATGTGATGTGTACTTATTATCCATGAAAACGTTATTACTCTCATTTATTAAAGAGATTCCCATTGTTGTAATAATGTTATTACTCTTATTATCCATGAAAATTTTGTTTCAGAACAATGTCAAATAATGCGATTTCTTGAAATGTCAAGCTGGTAGGCAGTTCAAGCACAAGAGAGAAAGATACAAGTATGCTTTCTATAGTTTTATTTTGTTAAAACTAAGACTAACATCTAAATGTTAATCCACCTCCTCATTGTCATTAATCTCCGTTTTTCAGAATTTAAAGGCATTGTTAGTTTGTTACTGATCAGACACAAGTTCTAAACTAACGTCATAATGTTACCGTCAGGCTGAGTTTGAAGATATGCAGGCACAATTGCTAATTGATTTTAAAGAGATGGGTATGTGAAGCCTTATTGATGGTCAGAATTACAGTTCTCTTTTACTAATGATGGCAGGAAAGTAACTATATCTATATTTTGCCTATTTTTGTGTACTGCAGTTATATGCTACTGCCCAGGGATATCATAAGCTCGTGAAAGAGTACAGCTTGTAATCAAATCAATGTTCTATAGGATTCCTTCATGCTGGTTAGTAACAGGTTTTTAAGTATTTTGGGGAAATAGATTGGATACAAGTTCCCTGAGGTACCATACTTTAATTAATAAAGTCACAATATTAAGATTTATAATTTTTTATGTATATCAGTTGACTTGATACCAAAGATATATCAAAGAGGGTTGTATAGATAAACTATGAATTCAGCAATGACATTATCACCAATTCATCGACAACTGGAAATGAAAAGGTATGTGGATTTTATATCTTGCATTGTATTATTAAAATGGTTTTTTTTCGTAGCATAAGTAAACTCGTCTTAATCTACATTACACATATTACCATGAAAACTTTGTTGCAGCACAATGTCCTATATTGCGATATCGTGAAATGTCAAGATGGTGACTGAAACCACTAGAGGACACTTCAAGCACAAGAGAAAACCTAGGAGTATGCTTTTTATCAATCTTGACAATCTGGTCTATTACAAATTAGTAACACATCGGCTGTGATACAAAAGAAACACACAACATAATCTTGATCGTTGTATTTTGTTACAACATATGTACTTGGTTATAGTTTTGGCCCTTTTATATATATATACATGCTAGTGATAAAGAGGGAAGTATCTTTTTTGGGGAAAGGGGAAACCGTTAGTATTCATCAAGAACATATTACAATTATCAATCAAAACGTTAACAAAAAATTATTTTTACCGGTAAACAGTAATCAAAATCGATGCTATAAAGAATATTTTAACATATGAATTTTATTTTTAAGTAATAACATTAGTTGATGAATATTTATTTAATAAATTGTTAATATTCACTGTGATGAATATTAACTAATATGCATCACGATGCATATTAAAACTTCACATTATTTGAAAAATATTTTTATTGTTAATATTCATCACAATGAATATTAACTAATATTCAACACGATGCATATTAACGGATTTGGATCTAATATTCAAAAATTGATGTTATAACTTGCAGAAAGAATTTATCAAGGAAGCGTAACATTCATAGTATCGATTCTGATTAACATTTACTTAATTTCAGTTTGCTTTTTTCGAGATTTGTATGGGTGAAGGTAATATGCTTCTTGATGAATACTAACGTTTCCCCCTTCCCTCAAATAATGCACTTCCCTCTTGATCATTCCAATATATATATACATATATATATATACATATACATATATATATATACATATATATTTGCAGCTCTCGATGTCTTCTCAACATAAAAAAGATAGCAAATCGATGAATTTTAGATGATGCTATAATTCCAAGAATATGGATAAGGATCAACCCAAGATTCATCCTCCTTAGCAGCTTCCTGCCATCTCCTTTTGAACATCTTGTATTCTTGATGCGAATGCCTTCTCACCTGAAACAAATAACAACTCACGTTTGTTGGGGGAATCTTACATAAGGTTTGAAAAGCCTACACGACATGCTGCATTGAAAGCTTATGTGTTTTCTGTATAATTGTAGATTCATTTTTGGGTTCAAACTTCTAAATACGTAGAAAACCCCATAATTGATGAGATCATGGATGTTTTAATTCTCTATCAAATGAGCATAGATAGAGATTTCCATTTGACCCATTCATTTACAAATATGTATTTCGGTTGTGCTTAATCTCGAATGGATCAATCTCACCCAACGGTCAGGACCCACCATATTGCCACCTCTAGTCAGTTGTTATCTTCGTGTGTCATGACATTCTTAGACTGTTTATGATTTTTTTATTTTTTTTTGCAAGATTGTGTTGGATGTGGAGCCATATTTAGTATGCATACCAAAACATGACTTGTATGATCTAATTTGTCAAGAAATAGCAACTCAAGAACATGAAGAAAAATGGAAGGGTCAAAACAAGTACTCCTTGCGTTCCAAATAATTGTCAATATAGAACTTATATCTGTCCCAAGATTGTCCAATTGGAAAAATAATCATTAAAAATTATTAAACTTCTAATTTTACCCTCATTTATTACTTCCAATCAATTATATAATAAAGTTAGTCAAACTTGCCTTGAATATAAGGGCAAAACTGATTTTTACCCGACCTATCTTAATTAAACAAAAAATGTTAGGGGACAATTATTATGAGATGGAGGGAGTATTTATATTATATACATGTCATAGCAGGTTAGGTTGGACAAACTGATATAAGAAACTCACTTCCAGTCTAGCATTTGGTTCTGAAGGATTATGTTTTCCCTGCAATGGTGAATAACACAGTTAGTTTGTAATGAGAGACTTATTTCAACTTGTTGAAAGTTTAACATAATTGTGTGTGGAATCTTGAGAAGAATAAAGTTGGCGGCATTCTCTAAGTCTAACTTAATTGCGCTGAAATTCCTGATATTTACTTATTCACATTCTTTTTCCAATATAAACACAGGAACATAGATTTGTCAAATGTACTATAAAGATCCACTTATGGTCGAGTTAAAACACGGTTTGGTAAAAGCATGAAAGAAAATAGATTGTCACTCAGCATTATTTCATATAACACCATTTAATAACATAGTAATAGTAATGCCAATAATATTACTTTGATTAAAGTCTTTATGTTCATTCCTCATTTTCAGTTTCTTCTGGGAAAAGTGGGAAGCATGACTATTGGGCAAATATTATAACGTATATGAACCTTGAAATGGTATATAAAAGAATTGTAAGAATGAAAGACTGACCTTGTTTCGAGTCTCCCCGAAGGTTGGCATACCATAGTGAACAATGTATTCAGCATCCACAACCCCAACATTTTTGGTTCTATTTCCCTACCCAAAAAAAAAAAAAAAAATGCTAAATGTTATCAACAAACAGAGCAGTATATATAGAAAAGATATGAGACAAAAGAAGAGCTATAAGAGACAGTATGAACCCATTTACTAAAAATGGGTTGATTGGAGAGTGTTTTAACTGTTTAAATTGGTCAAATAAAGAAAAGTAACAATCAGCTAAAAAGGGAAAGGGGCCAAATTGGTTGAAAGTTTCCCATATTTTATTTTTAATATGTAAGACCTAACAAATCATTTAATTCAATGATTTACAGAAAAGTGTTTGGAGGTCAACCTAACCTATATGAAAATCGCCCGTTCAACCAGGACTCATTTTCACCGTGCCCAATCTGTTCATCTTGCCACCTCTAGAAATAATAACAAAGAACAGATTTCGGAGGAGAAATTACCTGTGCACAATAACCAAAAAGAATATCTAGCCCCCATGCATGGTTCAAGTCACTCTGGAATACATAGAAGTATATAACATTAGAAACGCATTAAAGACTTCAACAGAAGAATAACACTGATCACGTTAAAAACTTGATGACATATAAGACTCGCCAATGTATGAGAACTGCACATGTAGAATAGAAAGGTAAAATAAAATTACTACACAAGTGTATAGTTGATGTTTTATGAGAATACTCCTTGTAACCACAGATCAACGTTTATTATATATGAAAGTGAAATCTTTACAGAATATGGATCACCTGGATCATATACCATATACATCGCCAGGCAGCTCGGGAGAAGACTGGAGCCATCAACTCTATCCACCTGCAACGGAACTTCAGACTATCAATTCTTTGTCCATGGTCAAGTTTGGTGTACAAATTTGGAAAGTTGCAGCAGATAAAAACAAAATTTCACTTCATTCCCAGTTGACAACCTTTATAGAAACCATCAAGCTACATCATCATTCTCTAGGCTTCGCCTTCCAACTTTTTCCAAAATAATCAAAATCAAGAAAGTACACTGGTTTTAGTGACGTTTTTTATAGTCCAGTGAACAACTTAGAAATGAAGTGAGAAAATGTTACTATTAAAATCCACCTTTCCGAGTATTGTTATGCACCTCGGGTGATAAAGTAGTGGGCTATATCATCGAATAAGAATTATGGCTGTACGAGTAATTGATACATCTGTAAACATTGGTAAAGTATAGCTTGGTCAAAGTGAAGGTTTACCCAGTGCAAGGAGGATATTCACTTGTCCAATCACAGCTGTTCTTGCTACTACTAGGATTAGCCCTCCTAAAGATGCAGTAAACCGTTATTATTTACAAAATTCCCACCTGATCAAACAGACATCTGAGCCACGAGCATAGCGTAACTATACATCATAAAAAGTACACAACGCAGGTAAATAATCAATATACTTATAGTAGTAAGAATCAAATTTATGTTGAGAGAAAGAGCTTTATACACAAGGAGCATCTCGAGCATGAATAACCATGGCATGCTTCAACACATACTAGAAGTCTAGAACAGTCTCTCACAAAAGGTACATATTTTTGAATATGGTCAAGTATCTGAAAATATACCGAACTTTATCCTAAATTTCATTGTATGTATTACATTTAGAAGTTTGTACTGCATGTATCAAATTCTCCGCTACTGGTATTGTATGCATATGGCCTCTTATAACTTGTAAAACGGTGACGTGGCACCAGTTTCGATGATTTGGTGGATGAAGTGGCAGTTTGTATATCTGCCATGTCGGTAAGATACATTGTTACCTAATGAAGTGGTCGGATACATATAATAGTAAGAGTAAATTTCATAGATGGTCCCTGTGGTTTACACCAATTTACGAAAATCGTCCATAAACTTTTTTTTTCAAGTTTTCAGTCCAATAAGTTTACATTCTGCTCGAAAATCCTCCCTTGTCCACCTAAAATGACTAACTTACCCTTATCCTCGTATTTCATTTTTATTATTATTATATTATATTAATACTAATAAATTATTAAAAATATAATCTAGTATATACAGACGCATACAAACACGTACAGAATTGAAAAAATCAACCACAAACGACATTCCCTCTCCGGCCACTCTCATCTCCGGTGAGCTCTCATCCCCTGCAACATCCATTCTCCGGCGACCTTACAACTCCAACCCCACCACTCCGCTCATCCCTTCGACAAAACCCTAACATATCATGTCAGATCTATGATTCTTTTGACGATCTACGGTTAAATTAATGTTTGTTTTGTTTTTCTAGATCTATGATGTCGGTGGTGGTGGTTCTTGTTGTCGAGTTCGTTTTTAGACACGCGCTTCACCGGATATTAAATCTGTTTTGTTTTATATTTTGGCCGGACTTCACTGCTAGTGGCAGGAATTCACCATAGTCACCACCCATCAGAACACTAATTAAAGAGAACGGCGGCTGATTGTTGTCGACTCAAACAACCACCATTGCAACTCCGATCAGTAATCGACATTGCTACACAACTATCAGAAAACCGTTGATATGCCCCCGCCGGAAACATCTACTAAATCCAGATTTTGTGTATTATGTGATGTATGGTTTTGGAATTAAGGATTTTCTTTTAATTTCCAAACATTTTAGTTTTGCATATGATTGTATGTTTTGCGATCTAAAGTTGAGTGTGGTGATTTTATTGAATTAATAGGTAGGGGGAGAAGTGGGAAAGATGATGTTAAAATAATTTGTTTATTATCAATGTATTTTAAAATTAATAATTATAAGGCAAGGGTATTATAGTCATTTCAAAGATGGAGGGACCATTTTCAAGCAAAACGTAAACTTATTGGACTGAATATCTGAAGAAAAAAAAGTTTAGGGACGATTTTCGTAAATTGGTGTAAACCTGATACATGAAAGAATTATGGGTAAAACTTGATACATTTCAAATACTTAACCCCTTTGAACAACACATACAGCAAAGGGATATGGGGTGGTAGGCATGTATGTATGTGGCGTGTGTCTAGAGAGAAAACAACCTGTGAACAGTTGAGTTTTTCCATCTCGCAGTAATTGTATGATGCACCTCTGACTTTGTTGTATCAAGTGCTGGTTGTGAGATCTCAAGCCCTTCATCTTTCACTATTGACAGATACCTGCGAATATCAAACAGCCAAAAATATATTCTCTCTCATGAAACTTGTAGATTTATTGTTCAATTTGCAAGTAAGAAAGTTCGTAATAGAAGAGCCTACCATACCGGTCAGGGTCAAAATCGTCAACTCCAAGATCTTCATCCCAGACAAAAATATAACTGTACTCTGTTACTATATCTGGATGTAAAAACCGTTTGGCAAACCACCTGTGTTTCACCATTAAGAACATATTAGTAGCGGGAAATATGTTTAAAACATATCTTTCTCATACAATGCAGAAATAATATGGCTAAATATGCGATACCATTTGGTTTGATTTACTGCAGATACATGTACCACGTTATCAGCCCATTCTAGATCCTTCCATGCATCGACAACACCATCATAATGGAAAAGCATCACACTGAAATCACTTGATAAAAACTGCAGTTTAACAAAGAGATTATCATTTGTCTGCGACAAAAGTTTAATTAAACCAAGTAATAAACGAGAGGCAGATAAATATATTACCTTCCGAACCATCTTATCTACTGTTTCCTTCTGCTTTATCCCAACAGCAGCAGTAAATAAGCTTGTTGTAGAATCTACTTTCTGTTGATAAGCACAAAGTTTCGTGATTGTTACTGTTGTAGAACTTAAGTGTTGGCAAAACATACGGAGTTACTACTGTAGAACATAATTTAATTCGCAAAACATACCTTGCGTCGTCCCCATAGGGGTTGCATTTGAAGGTCAGAAGTATTGGCAACAAGTCCTTTAGGTAATGGTTCACTTCCAGGAGGCCGGCATTTACTCTTAAATAGAAAAATAACAGCTATAATAATAAGAATAACAGCAGATCGATATAAAGCACCATAATAAGTGGACTTATTGTTTTGGAAAATATATATGAAACACTAACTTGCTTAACTTCATAAAAGACATCTGCAGCCTATTGCAATGATAATTAAATACTAAAATATTTGGAGGGATGGAACAGAGACCTGAGCTACGCATTTCTGGTCCCCCTGTTGTGGTTGCGGTTCTGGTGATGGATCTGGTGTCATATGTGGTTGCAATGGTTGCAGATGAGGTCGAATAGCTGGCTGCTGTTGCGGTGGTGGTTCTGGTTGAAGATGTGGAGATGGCTGCGGTTGCAACTTTTGGACGAAAGGAAGGTTCTCAGTATGAGTAATACATTTATATAACACTATTGATACCAATTAAACGAGTGTGCTTTGAACTTGAAGTACTTTCATGATTGCATCTCATTACTTCTATCAAATCTATTTAGAAAAAACAAATTGGAGTATTAAGTGGCAAAAAATGAATTCATCCCTTAGAAGAATATTTTTAATTGTGACTTGTAATTTACAGTTCAAAATCAAGTAAAACATACTTCCATCTTTTTCATTTTTAACAGAAAGGCTCACAAACCGTTGAGCGAGTAATAAAGACATGAAGGGAAAACAAACCTCACTTGTTATTTTTGAATATCCAGAGCCTCGTATAACGTCTATGCCCCATCTTATAGATTTCTGAACAGGAACAGTACCCATTACTATTGATATCTACAACAAATTTTAATATCATATTTAAATAATAAGAGAAAAATGAAGGAAAATCTCAAGAATGGTATCTCATCCTAGTTAACTACTCCGTATGTAGTATTTATTTGTTGACTTTAAAATAGATATGAAATGACACAAATTAAACAAGTACCTCGGTATGATCTTTACCAACAAATATAGTGCCTATCAAAAATGCTAGGCAGAGTAGAAAAGCAGCTGGTAGAAAGAAGCCATAATACGCTCCTGTACTTCTTGGATTTTTCAGCCATGAGATCTAATGAAAAGAAATCCAATCTTGAAGTTTGTTAAATCAGTAAGTGCTGATAAGTAAAGAGTATGTGCACCAAACAGATAACTACTCTGAGAAGACAACATGCACCCCCTAATGCCGTATATGAATTTCTATTAATCCAAAAACAGGAAATAATATTTAAGCTGTGATTGTAAAAAGTGAGTGTATATGTGCAATGCATAGTGTTTGTTAAACATAAATGCACAATCATCATCAAGCATTAGAAGTTTCCTGTCACATAGTGTCCAGAAATCCAATGATAGTCGAGAAGTTTACAACAAGGTCCCAGGTTGAGCATATTCATTGAACTTCAAAGTAAAAAAGTAACAAACTCTACCAAACTAATACAGTATGGAAAACCTTTCTATGTTTGTCTAAATCGACGTTTGAAAATTTATACCTAACCCTTCAAAACATAAAACGATTTACACTTGGGTGTTCGGGATCAAAATATATCACTTCCTAGAGCAAATGTCTTATTGGACTTCCCTAACATAATTTACTACCAAAATTATTTATCAAGCTTCTCAGAAAATCTTACAACTTCTGCATCAATTGTATAATATGACAATCATCCAATTTAGCCTTAAAAGCGTGATTTTTTTCTCAGTTTTCCATAAGAATTTATTGAATCATAAACAAAAAACATAATAACGTTTCTTCAATGAAATCCACATTCCAGAATACTAAGCATCGGTTTGTTCATTAAACTATCTAGGGATAGAGATTGTGCTTACAAATCTGGAAGACATTTTCTTTCATTTATATCAAAATGATCGGTTCACATAGAGTTATGCTAGAATCATGAACGTAATGATCAAATAATAATTCAAACATGAGACACCCTTACGTAGAGTAATAATAAAAGTGATAGAAATCAAATAAATGAAATTGATTTTAAAAACAATAGACAAAACCCATTCAAGTACATATTCAATCAAGTACAAAAAAAGGGACGACAGATCTGCCTACATCCAAGGAGAATTACAGGAAACAAATGAAGGGTTCTCAGAATCTGTATTTGGTCTTTTAGTACGTTTGGTTTTATTTAATTATTGTTAATTCTTTTTTTCTTGGTAAGGTTCTTTTTTGTGATTTTGTTGAAGCATCAAAGTTTAAGTAAACTACACAAATAGTCCTTGTGGTGCCAAATGCTGTTATGTTGAAACCATAAATATGTCATTTGATTTAATGGGTTATAGTCTTTGATATGTATTATAACCCATTAAAAAAGTGATCATTTCAGTAGGAATTTTATATCTCATTCGATCTTGCCATCCCGATCTTGTGATCTTGCAGGGACAACAAACGATTCAAAATATGCATTGGATGATGAAAAAAAGTTGGACAAATACAAACTACCAACTGATGATGTCATAGAGCCCTCTGGATGTAGTATCAAATATCCAAGGAAACCTGAATGGCTGAAAAGTAAGATCTGGTAGGGACTCATCTAAAGTTCTAAACACGTGGGGTGATGAGACAAAATCATATTCCTTTTAGATATCTCTAACTCTCTTAGCCAACAGGATCTTGGTTTACTGTGACTTGACGTCTGAACTGTTGTAGCCCTCAAGCCCAGAACACATGTCCTGTGCATGAATGGGTGAAAAAGAAAAGCTTGGATGCATCATCCTACACTGAATTATCAATGCTTGCATACAACCTCCTATATTAAATCATATAAAAAAACTAGATTACAATATAAATGATTTAATCTTTGTAATCCTATTCGGCACGCTAATTAATTTTTGGACAAAAAGCATTTCACGTTAAGCCAATCCGAACTCATCCATTTCAACTCCTACAAAATTACTCATTTTGACTTGAACTCAGTTACCCAACCCACACTCATTTGGCACATCTAATAAATAACATAAATCAAACATCTAACCTCTATTTATCAGCAAAAGTTGGTGGAACAAAACCCCCAAGTGCTGTTGGTAGCAGGAAATATCAGCAGCCCCTGCTCTCTTCCAGAAGGAATCATTAGTTATATGAAAAGTCTGGATTAGTTTTCAAGTCTACTGAACCCATAATTCTTTTTCAATCCCATTGATTTCATATCCTTCTGGATACCTTCCACATTCAACCATTTTCCAAATTCAGCATAAATCATACTCAACAACGTATGGTTAGCTGCATTGCCAGGTTCTGATTCTATAAACCAACTTAACAACGTTTCCGCAAAATCTAATCTTCCATGAATCTTACAAGCAGACACTAACGAACTCATAATCTTTGAACTAGGTTTCATAGGCATTGTTCTCAACACGTCAATAGCTAATTCAATCTTCCCTGCTTTTCCAAGAAGATCAATATAACAAGCGTAGTGCTCCAAATTTACTACCCCATTTTCACTTTTTATAGCTTCAGAAAATAATCTGCGCCCTTCTTCGATTAGTCCAGAATGGTTACATGCTGATAAAACAGAAAGAAAAGTAATTGAATCATACTGTATACCTTTTTCTTTCATCTCACTAAAAAGTTGTAAGGCTTTTTCACCACAACCGTGGACACTGTATGCATTAATAAGTGCAGTCCATGAAACATTATCTGGTGTAGACATTTCTCGAAAAACTTGATGTGATTCTTCTAGTGAGCCACATTTTGAGTACATATTAATGAGAGAATTTGTAATGAATATATCAGAATCTAAACCCGACTTAACCACATAGCCATGTATTCCGTTTCCAAGGGATAATGATGGTCTATTAGTACAAGCAGTAAGTACTGCTAATATGGTTACAGAGTTCGGCTGAATTCCATCTTTTTGCATTTGCTTCAAAAGTACTATTGACTTCTCGGCACTTTGTTTATGCTGAGAGCATCCTGCGATTATTGAGCTCCAAAGCACAACATCTTTCTGCATTGACTTTTCAAATAGTAGTTCTGCAAGAGGTAGTGAATCTGTGTGCTTTGAATACATGTGAATTAGAGATGATATCAGACGTATATCTGAATTTAACCCATAATGAAAAGCATACCCATGAATTTCTTTTCCAAGGCCAACTCTGCCTAATTCAACACATGCAGGTAAAACACTGACTAGTGTCACTCTATTAGGCTTAATTCCTTCACGCTGCATTCGTCTAAAACAATCAAGTGCCATTGAATAATCATTAATTCCAACATATCCTGCAATCATGGAAGTCCAAGAAACTTCATTTTTATCCTTCATCGCGTCAAAAACACGAAATGCCATCACAGAATCCCCAGACCTCCAATACAAGTCCACGAGTGCTGTTGATAAGAACACCGACTCCTTCTCAAATCTTTCATCAACAACAGAAAGCGCATGAATCATTTTCCCTACCCGTGTACACCCACAACGAACCATTACAGAAACAATGCTAGCAATCAACTCAGGTTTCGCTACAAACCCGCATTCATACATTTCTTTAAACATCTCCAATGCTTTCACACAATTCCCGTTTCTCACAAAACAGTTTATCATGGAGTTCCACGATACACAATCTCTTAGAGGCATTTCATCGAACACCTTACGTGCAGATTCAACATCACAAAATTTAGCATAAAAAGAGATAACTGAATTTGAAACTACAGCTTCTGAATCAAGACCCATTTTGAGGGAATGGGAATGATACTGAAGGCCAAGGCCATGATGAATTTTCGAAAAGGAACAAGCTTTAACGAGTGAAGGAAGAACAGAAGTGAAAGAGTGAAGATCAAAATGGGGTTGTTGGTATTTGTAATGTTGAAGAGCTTCAATATGCAATCCTTGTAACATCAAATCTTTGACTTTCTTTATAAGTTTGAAATCTGACTGTGCAATTGAAGAGGATGTAAATCTTCTAACAAAAAAATTAGTCATCATTTAAATGAAATATTATTAACCTTCTTCTATGAAAGTTATCTACCAAATGAACTGTAACATCATCATCATCATCATATTATTGTAGCGTGATGGTTTTAAGAGTGTGTTTAAGTAACCTTCTTCTTTTACGAGAACTTATGATATCTTAAGCCTATTTTCTTCGTAAGCTCAAGCTACAAACTTTGTTTGGAACACGAACTTTAATAGAAATTTATTGAAAAAATAAGCTCTAAAATAATAAGCTACTTGATATAGTTTATGAAAAATTCTAGAGCTTAGAAGTATTGAGTTTAATTTACATATATAACCTTTATTTAAATGTTGGAGTTATCTTTTTGTGTCTTTTAATATCATTTTACATCTATAAGCTTTCGTTCTAGGTACTTTACCAAACACTTACAATTTAATGCCATTTTACATATATAAGTGCCAACATCAATTCATCATCATCGATAAAAGTTATCAGCTTAAGATTTATGTGTTAAATACGATTTAAAGGGAGATCATGACGACTTTAGTTTGTAAAATAATGTAAGGCCTGTATTTTAGCCATATACATTGGAAATTGAGATTGCGTGTGTGAACTTTCGTTTAATTTTTAAGCCCTGTATTTAGTTTTTAAGTATTAAGAAAGAGAATGTGATATGCATTATAGTAAGTAGAGATTTAAAGACTTTACATTTTAAGTTCTAATAACATTTTAATTTTATTAACATCTTTAATTTATAGGAGAATGATTTTTTTCAATCACTTTGTAGATTAACTTGTATAATACACAAAAGTTAATTGCCAAGCCGATAAATATACAAACCCGCCCCATTCAAACCCGAACTAGAATGGACCTGAACCTGAAAACCTGATTCGGTCGAGTTATGTGTTACTTTTCTTAAACTTTCAATCCGAATGAACCCGAAACCTGACAACCCAACCTTATAACACCCCTAAGTACAACATAGTAATGCATATGAATGGTGTATGGATAAATGTTAGCAATGTACAAATTACCACCCTTTTAAAGACATTATTACATAGAGGGTTTAAGGCAACACAAATACGGGCATTATCTTTATATGGGAAAGTTTAAGGATGAACACTTGTTATGGTGAAAACGGTAGGAACTAACATTTTTACTTTTAACTTCAAGATTAAATTATGTTATTGATAAAAAAATTATATCAAAATTCTTAGAATTATGTGCTCTTTAATATGTGTAGTTTTTTTTAAATATGTGATACACGTCATAAAAATATTAGTGTGTATCACAGTATCACACATAAAAGGCTGTGATACACAAATTTAAATTTAATTTGTGTATCATATATATTTTTTAATCGATATAATATTAAAGAGGATAAAATTTTAATAATTATGGCATATTTTTTTTGCAAAACGTATACATATGTTGAATTTAAAAGTGAAAAAAGTCGTCCCAACGATTTCTACGATAAGAAATGATTCTATAATAACATTCCCCTATCTATTACTCTATAATAACAAGAAAAAAGTAGCAATTTTATACTATCATTCAATAAATTCCACAATAAAATATTTATTGTTTCTTGTTAAGTTATCAAATATTGCATAAATTCGATTAGTGAGTGTACGTGTGGGTTAATTGTAGAAGAAAAAAAACTCCGTTCTACTTATATATAGGTATATATATCCAGGCTACCAGCTTTCAAATCCGTAGCTTTCAAATCCGTATATATATACACGCCCTTAAACTTTTATTTAATTTTTATAAGTATGAAAAATATATAAAATATATGATTAAATTCCAACATTTTATCTTAGTTTTAATTTTTGCAATGGAGCTTGAAGCAAAATTATTTATGATTGTATCTATATGTTAAGCAATCTAATCGATAATCATATATCGATTTCAAATAATAGATTTGATTGTTTACTTAATAAAAGAAATTCAATAAGGGAAAAGGTTGATTGAAAAAAGAAGAAAAAAAATCATGTCATTAATAATTATTGAGCATATAAGAATGTTATAATTGTTACAGGATAAGTTATCAATTTATTCAAATAATAAAAATATTATCTTTAAACTTATTTTAAAAATATAAACTCAACTTATTTGAATCATACCTTCTCGAGAATTCGTTGATAATTATATTGTAAATTTCTTTTTATAAAAATTGAGAAATTCTTAGAGGTGTTATTTTTTAATATAAGTGAAATAAAAGGACTCATCCATTTAAAATTAGATTCAAGGGCTATCTTAGAATCATTCCTTATGGTATGAACCATATGAATGATCTTTTTCATTTTTTATTTCAACATATATATATATATATATATATATTATTGAATTTATTTGTTGGAATCTATGTGTTATAATTTTATTTTATTTTAGAATTTAATAGCTAAAAAATAGGTGGGTTTAATTTTTTTTCAATTTGAATGACGCATAGGATTTTTTAGAAAGCTAAAGTGATGACACCTAGGATTGTTGCTTAGTTGTCAAAAGAATAAATATGGCACATAGTAAAGAGACTATCATCTATTACTTAAATAGGTATATATATATATATATATATATATATACTTTTTACAAAGAATACAAATACTAAAATTATTAGAATTGTATATGTATATTCTTTAATGTAATAGGTAGTATTAGTTTAAAAATAAAATAGAAATAAGTTGTATATCACAACTTTTATTTGTGATACTCTGATACACATTAAAATTTCTACAATGTGTATAATATATATATTTTTTAATTTTTTTTACCCATATTACTGAGTATAAATCTAATAGTTTTGATATAATTTTTTTGTCAAAAGAATTAATTTATATTAAAGATAAAAATCAAAAGTTCATTCTACCGCTCCCATCACAAAAAATATTCCAATTTGAACTAAAACTCCCCAAAAAAAATTACTCTTAAAGTACTCTTTATACTGTCACATAACTTTATTTTATACATATAAACTCGACATGTCAGTTAAAACATCATTTTTGGACATAATGAAGGGACATGGCCGTAACGCCAGATTGCCATGCCCATGTCATAGTGCTGATAAAAAATAAGGCTACTGATTAAGGACATGGTCATGACGATTATAGGTCATGCCCATGGCATGTCTCTTCAGCACTTTCACTATTTAGGATACAATTCACCAAATTCGAACTCGCATAACTTTTAGCTCGTTAGGAGTTAGGACTTGAAATTTTGCATGCACCTCCACAATGCCCAAATGAAACTTCCGGCCCCTTTTTACACATCGCTTAGTGAGCATATAGGCAATTAAATGAATAATCCACAAAACACTTATCAAATATCATCAACACATATCTGCTTAAACACATATCTACTGAGTAACTGTAGAGATTATTCTGAACACTATGTGAATCCGCGACCAATAAAAATAAGTACACTTGGCACCATATCACGTCGATATGCATACCAAGATCAACATAATGTGCAAGCACGTATTCGTATACAACACTGAATCTCTACATATGCTCATTCCACGTAATTCCACATAATTTAACAACTAATCAACAATCAACAACCTGGTCAACAACAAACTTTAACGAAAGATACAAACACTAGATACCCGCGTATGAAACAAGTATAAGAAACAAGTGATACACCACACGATTATATGATCCTCTTGCTCAGAAGCAATCTGGAAACACACACAATCGATACAAACATAAGAAACAAGCATAATCCACTTGATCGTGCAAACCTCTTGCTCGGAAGCAATCCGGTACATACATAAGCATTACCCATTTAACCCCCATATCACTCACCTCGATATTTGATGATTCACAACAATGATCACAAAAGCTTTCCATGTCTTTCAATCCCTATCATAATACACATTCATATAACGACACTTTTAGCAAATTATAATCACCAACTAATTATCTTTATCAACACACCACCTCACTATAACCACTTTTATTATTTAATTACTTGATTTCTTACTTCATTAACATACACCATACTTAACATCTCATAATTATTCCACTAACACTAACTTGTATGAATTATCTCCATTTTACAAATATTCATCTTAATTCATCAAACCTTCAAGAACACACTAATGAATTCTTAATCTTTATCCCATTTTAATATCAATTCATTCACTAACAAGCTTCACTAACATCATTTCAATATATTAGATACCTAATTTCATATTAAAATCACTAGTTTCATAAACCCCATAAAATCACTCAAGAACACAAATCATGATTTCATTGCTTTCAACATGTAATATAGTTACCGATGATCATAAGAACACTAACTAACATCAATTCAATTAATTTCTAACCTCAATTTCGGATTAAAACCATCAATTATTCATAACCCACCAAAACCCAAAATCTAGGTTAAAATCATGGAAGAAATCACTTACAAAGAGGTTGAAGATGATGAAAGAGTAATGAATTAAGCCCTATAAATCTTGAATCAAAGATTAGAAGTTGAACTTCAATTTTTGAAATGTTCATGCGTTTGTATTTCTTCACATAGTTGATTCTAGAGTTGTTTATAAATGATACCGGATAAACATATAAATCATACATACATATGTCGGTTTATTTAAATTTTGCTCTCTGTAATTCTCATTGTTTGGAACTTAAAAACCATTCACGTATTCTATGATTTTATATCACTTAAAATAATAACACTTAAATTTTTTTTACCGTCACGCACTAAAATAAAACTCAAAATTTGAGGTGTTACAAGAACCTACCCTATACGCATGTCTTTGAGTTTTTTTTTATCATCTATATTAATTATATATGTGGTTATTTACGTTTGAACAAATATTAGTCGGTTATAACCTAAGATCATTGATAGGTGGGGAGTTTTCATGGTGTTTAATTACTTAATAATTGATATGTTCTAAATTTTTTTTAATGTATATCTTAATTGAATCCTAATGATATAGGATTGTGCACTCTACGGTTATAATTTCAAGTTATGATATTTTTTAAAATTGCAAGGAGTTTTAACTTTTAAAATTTGGTGAAATTGAGAGGCTAATTGTTTATTGAATTTTTTTAATCTGATGACATTATAAAGGTAAATCATATCATATATTATATTTATAAAATAAGATATATCATTTAGACGTTTACCAACAAATATTATTCAAATTCTTTGTGAATGTAATTTTGATTTGAAATCTATAAGAAAAATCACTAAGAACCCGCTTCCAAATGATTTTTTCGAATGAAGAGAAGAGAAGTGAAAAGAATAAAAAATACATGGTGTTCCCGAGTTTTGTTTATGGAGAGAAAAGAAGAGAAGCGGGAGTAGGATTCAGCCTTCTTTTCTCTCCAAAATTGGGAAGATTTGGAAGGAAAGAAGACTATATAAGCTATAAAATATCACTTCCTTCTATTTCTCTCCAACTCGGGAACACAAAACATATAAATTTCAGTTCTTTTCTTTCCAATTCGGGAACACAAGAAATATTTTTCATCTTTTTTTCCTTTTTATCCTTTTATATTCTTTTCTATTATTTTCTTTCAAACAAAATCTCGAGAGCATGCCCTAAGTAATAGATGAAGATAACATGGAACGTTTAGTAGTTATTCCTTTCAATTTAAGATAGAGTAAAAAAATGACATTTTTATCCTTATATAAAAAATAAACTTGACTTGATATATTTAATAAAATAATTTATTTAAAGTACTAAATGAGAATATTTTTGATACTTTAATGATTATAAATAGTTGTTTTTGCAACGGCGTAATGCCTCAAATTTACCACATACTTTTGTGGTTTACAAAAATTGTTGGCACTGCAATATTAATTGATTCTGGAAATTTTGGGTGTGTTGATCAGGTGGAACTGGTAGGTATATATTATGTTTCAAGCTAAAAGTCTATGTTTATATGTGTTTGGTAAAACCAGTCGAAGCTTTAAAGATAAGAATTAACATATAAGAACAAAAAGTACATGATAAATAAGTGAATAAGTGGTATTAATGTAATTTCTCATTTCCTATGTTTAAAACTTATTTTTAAAAGATATTTCTAGTAACTTATTTTTTCATAAAGTTCTTAGATTTTTGTGTATCAAACAAGGCTAAAAGTTAAAGCTTGTAGAAAAAATAATCTTAAACTCTCATAAGTTCCAATAAACTATTTTGTCAAACACACCCTTTATCTCTAACGTTTGATTAGATTGAAATTAAAGGTCAGTTTGCCCAACATTATCGCAAAGAACTTTTAACTATGGGATTTGGTTTCGAGTTTCAGGGATGGGACAATTATACATTTTCGTAAATCAATGTATATATTCGTAATGTCGGTG
This sequence comes from Pseudognaphalium luteoalbum, assembly GCA_963422505.1. Lineage (NCBI taxonomy): Eukaryota > Viridiplantae > Streptophyta > Magnoliopsida > Asterales > Asteraceae > Pseudognaphalium > Pseudognaphalium luteoalbum. The sequence continues at coordinate 4,937,230 of OY730192.1, forward strand.
TGTTCACTTTGCCCTTTAGCATAAGTATTAAGGTTATGGGTTAGATTAAGTTAGTATAACTCGACTCACTGCATTTTTTGAGTTTTTAAGGTTTAGACGGTCTCCTCTATGTATTGTTCATATTATTTTTCATTAATAATATAACATATTAGAGCAGGAATGAGCGTGATACAAAACAGGTACGTATCAAACCGGTCGGTGCCACTTTTATTTTTGGTCATAATGTGAGTACCGAATACCGTACCAATTGAAATGGTTTGGTACCGGTACGACATGGGTACTGGTACGATAAATAATAGTATTATACATGGTTGGTACCGAAAATATTACAATAAAAAAGTGAACAATGTTCGGTTGTAAAAACTGGTATAATACAAAAACATAAAATCACCTCAATACCAAACTAGACCAAGTATGGTAACTTAAACTTTTTTTGACAAATATATCTCCATTTTTATGTTTTCTGAATAAATTACACAATAGTCAATATCGTTCATATTACTTCATAATGCACGATAATAATCATAATAACATACATAAATAAAGTTGATAATTGTGATATTAAACAAATAAAATAAACACGACCTTAACAGATGATTCCCATAGAGTGTCAGAAATTGTAACCATAGAATTTTATATGTTTGCGTATAAAGGATATAGGCACTATAAATTTTTTTGTTGTTGATAATGATGATAATGATGATGGTGGTTGCATATTATGATGACGATTGTAGTTGACGGTGATCCTTAATAATTGATGTTTGTTGAGTCAAGATTAATTGGGTTTGAATTGCTACTTGATTCAAGAATGAAGAGTTACTTTGTCTGTTGAGATGAGATTAAGGTTTAATAATCTTAATTGTTGGTAACCACAGACGTATATATTATCAAAAGAGACAATAATCGAGCCCCATGGTAATTACTAATTACTTGTACTCTTTGATAAAAGTTTCCGTCAATTTTTAATGTTTGTACTAAATTTTAAGTTAAACTATAGTTAACTAATCTGATCAAGTTAACATGGTGGTCGGCCAAAATAATCATAAATTTTTTTAATTTTACATTGTTTTTGTAGTTTATAACACATGTTTCCTCACGTTAGTTAAGGATGTATCATTCTTCACTTGGTCGAGTTCATTTAATCATGCATCATGCTTAAGTTTAAAAATCTCGAGTTTAAAAGTACAAATGATCCGTATATATATACGAGTTTAAATACTAATTTAATTGATAAAATGATAAGCGATACGTGTATATATAAATTTTTACATTAAAAGGTGGATGGAGTGATGCATCCAAACTACTTGATGCAAGTTTAATTCTGCTGCGTCTGATACTTTTTAATTTTGTTTTGTTTATGCTTTTCTTTTTCTTCTCTTATTTTAGACTATTGCTCTTAAAAAAATAATTCACTACCCTGAATTTGATGATATAAAATTAAAGTAAAATAAATTTATAAAACTCTTTACTTTTACACCTAAAGAAAACTAATTTTAAATCTTTAAAGTCTTCATTAATTTTAGTTTTTTAGCCTAAGATGGTTTTAAATTTACTATACGCTTTTAACTTTTGTGTTTGCAATGTAATATCTCTAATTTTAACTACTAAAATAAATATGATTTTTAACTTTTTACTTGAAAAATACTATAGATAATATACGGCTAATGATATTTTCATCATCATTTTTTATAATTACAATACATATAATAGTGTATTTATCAAAAATGATAGTGGAAATATCACCACCATAATATATACTCCCTCCGTCCCATATCTATTGTCCACTATTCCTTTTTAGGATAAGCCAATTTAATTGTCCACTTCCATAAATAGAAAAGAATAATAAGATAAAGTTCATTTTTGCCCTTAATTTATATATGTAAAACAAAAAAATAGGTAAAAAGTAAATGGTAAAATTGTCTTGTTACCAAAAGTAAGAGAAATAGTGATGTTTTTCTTAAACTGCGTGTTTTTTGTCTGGGGACAATAAAATTGGGACGGAGGGAGTATAAATTAAACAAATAAAGTTGAGTTCAAATGAGAATGAAAATTTTGATGAAAATGGAAGAATTAGTATCAGTCTTTTATTTTCATCAAACCCTACTATCTCCAACGTTTTCAAAAATAAAAATATCTAAAAAATGGTAATGTAAAAATTTTAAAAATTGCACCATAAAAATCATCATTTTTTCTTTTTCGATTAGACATCTCACATTGTATACTTTTAACGAATTTTGTTTTCTTTATTTTTTGGAGGGTTTTACAAATTTTATAATTTACTATCACATGTGAGATTGTGTAATATCACATGTGATAATCGCTGTCAAAAACACCTATAAAAATGAAATGAAAAAATTTCTTAGAAAGTATATTTATAATGTGATATGTATAATCGAAGAAATAAAATGCTGAATTTTATTGTGTAACTTTTGTCATATTTTGACTAGTCGTTTTTCGAGATATTGTTTTTTTTTTAAAAAAAAAAGCATAAAGTAAGAGTTTTGTTAAGCGTGGATCCAAATGAAGTAAATACAGTATGTTATTAACTTCTCAGCTAAGTTTTAAGACGCATGAGATATGCATTTACCATCATTAGCGTTAATTTATTATTTTTTTATTGTTCATTAAACTACAGTTTTTTGAAAATGGAGAATGCTGTGATTGCAATTGTCACTCCGGTTGTTGAATCTATGGTGCAAGTCGTTAAGAGACACGTGGGTTACTTGGCTCTGCCGGAAACAACGTTAAAGATATGAAGACCAGTATCGCTGAATTGGATGCCAGAGCACGTGATGTCAAGGCCAAAAAGGTAAATAATGATGCAAACAATCTAGAGGTACCTCATTATGTACCAACTTGGTTGAAAGAAGCCGAAGAGATCTGTGAAAAAGCGGGAGATATTCCAGCTGGGGGAATGGGATGCTTTAACCTGAAGACCAGATACAAAGCAGGAAAACAATCATCCGATATACTTAACAAGATAGAGAATCTCACGTTGACATCAAATGGAGTGATGAACCAAGGCCACTTGGTAGGGTTCGCTCTAATGGAGCATCCACCTCTGAAGAACTTGTTGCTGCTGATGATTTTAGCCAAACCGGCTCAACTCAAGAGACTTGATATTCAAAGAGGCATTGAAATGCCTCAGACCCGAATAATAAGATCCAAAAGATAGCTCTTTGTGGGATGGGGCGGTGTGGGGAAGACCACAATGATGGACCAATTAAGGAAGGCTGTGGAGAGTAACAAGATGTATGATTGGGTTATTAAGGTGGCTATTGGGAAAAAATCCACAAATGATCTTCAACAAGTTGTTGCGGAGTACTTTGGTAAACCTCTAGAAAAAACGGCTAAAGTTACAAGGGCTAAGTGTTAGAGTATACAAATCAGATATATACAAATTGTCACACAATTTCGGAAGCGAATAAACACGTATATATAATTAGTTAAAATAGAATTGTACCTTTTAGCAAAGCTCCAATAAAACTATAATTAAATAGTTTAGGGTTTAAAGTAAAACCCCTCTACGATCGCACACACGACAGCAGCTCGAATACGTATGCTAGTACCCGTTCACTATGCCCACAACCCTTGTGCCTTGCTTTGGTCGAACCACGAAACCGAAATAAACCCCTAGGGTTTTCGGTTTTGCCGAATTAGAGAGAGGAGGAAAAGAGAATTGAATGATTGGTTATTAGGGTTCTTTGCCTCTCTATTTATAGGGTATAGGTAGCTTGAAAAATAAGCTAAGGGGTTTTATGGAACATTCCAGAACCTCTAATTTACATCTAAGTCCCTCTCTTTCAAATAAACATACAATTAACACTTTAATAACGTTTTATTTATTTATTCGTGAACGTATTAATTAATATATCTCACATATATATTAATTAATTATATTGAGCATAAGTTTCAATACGTGTGACCCCGTAAGCTTAAATATTTCCGGACATGCATTTATTTATTACGTGGTTATATCCCAACAGCTCCCACTTGAGCATGTCATTAATAAAGGCAATGACATTGGTAAGCGTCGAGCAACACGCCAATGCCCCCGGAAACGTTTAAGTATAGTTTCTTAAAATATATTATAGTTTCTCAAAGTATAATATAGTTTCTTAAAGTATAATCAAGCTTCTCAAGAAAATGATTTTAGTCTTTACTATCCTTTGTTTCAGATACCTTATTAATTATGGATATGGATCAATGTCATTCCATAGATTAACGATTTTGTTTCTCATTCCTACAATCAATCAAGATTACCAAATCAATCGAGATATATCTGGAATTCATTTCGGTATGGCCGTACACACATCTTAATTAATTCTAATGAGGGGCCCAGTGGTATCATACTTCAATAGCTAGTTGAAGGAACAAATCCTATCTTGACTACACGTGTCAGTCATGCACTTCACTACACTTCTGAAAATAGCCCTTTATTACCACCTTATTCAGGATAGCTAGAACTATATCAAGAAGATGCAATCCATACATGCAAAACCTACTTGCATCTCAAGTCTAAGGATATGTAAAGCAACCATTTACAAGTATCACTTGATGACGCTGATCCATAAAGTGATAACTTGTCAGTTGGGGTAGTCCGATATGCATCTCATGGATATCATGTGAGTTTGGTGGGACCATCCTCCAATATTCAACAATATAACCAATCACTCAGATTTATCTTAGTTTAACTATATTCCCACATAGTTAATCGATAATGGACATTTTAGAATAATATAAGAATTATTCAAGGATTTAAACATGCAAATATAGGATACAATAAATTATCAAATGAAAACGAACATACCAAGTACTTCAATTCATTTATTAGATAATAATTGCTTCAAATCCTTTATCCAAATACTAAAACACAGATTTACATGAGATAACTAGCCATACGAATTCCTATGCCCTCGGCATATTGATTAAGCTTTCCCTTAGGTAAAGCATTCGTAAATGGATCAGCTAGATTATTATCTGTGTGAACTTTGAGTAGATTGATATCACCTAATTCGGTCTGCTCTCGAACATAGTGATATCTTCTAGGATAATGTCTGGCCCCTTTCTGAACAACAGGTTCATTGGCAATAATAATTGCTCATGAGTTATCGCAATATAACTCAATGGGGTTTTTATTTGTGGGTACCACATCAAGCCCAGAAATAAATTTTATAATCCAGACTACTTCCTTCTCAGCTTCCGAAGGTGCTATGTACTCTGATTAAGTTGCAGATATGGCAGTTGTGGATTGCTTCATAAGGAACCATTTTCACTACGTCTCCATCCAAGATGAAGACGTATCCTGTCTGAGATTTCATATCATCTCTATTGGTTAGAAATCCAGCATCACTGTATCCAGTCACTTTGAGCTCAGCTTCAGGATTTCCACCATAAACAAGGAACATATCTCTAGTAGCCCTCAGGTACTTGAGAATATTCTTCACAGCAGTCCAGTGACTTTCACCTGGATTATGTTGAAATCGGCTGGTTATGTTCTGTGCGAACGCCACATCAGGTCTAGTGCATCTAACCGCATACATAATAGATCCAACAGCCGAAGCATAAGGAACCCTTTGCATACGCTCCACCTCGGCAGGTGTATAAGCACACTGTTTGCTATTTAAGTCAAGTCTCTCTTGGATCGGAACATTTCCACGCTTAGAGTTCTCCATCTTAAATCCTTTTAAGATCTTATCAATATAAGCACTTTGACTTAGTCCAATTAACCGCTTAGTTCTATCTCTATGAATCTTGATTCCAAGAATAAATGTTGCTTCTCCCAAGTCTTTCATAGCGAAACACTTTCCAAGGTAGGATTTTACATCTTGTAACATTGGAATGTGATTTTTAATGATCAATATGTCATCAACATATAAGACAAGGAAAGTAACATTACTCCCACTAGCCTTTTGATATACACAGGCTCATCAGGGTTTTGAGTGAATCCAAACTTTTTGATTTCCTCATCAAACCTCTTGTTCCAGCTTCTTGATGCTTGCTTTAGTCCATAAATGGACCTTTGAAGCTTGCACACTTTGCTGGGATGTTTTAGATCAATAAAACCTTCAGGCTGAACTATATAGACATCCTCGTCTAAAAAACCATTCAAGAAGGCAGTCTTGACATCCATCTGCCAAATCTCATAGTCATAGTACGCTGCTATAGCTAAGAGAATCCTAATAGCCCTAATGTCTGCTATAGGAGAGAAGGTTTCATCATAGTCAACTTCGTAGACTTGAGTATAACCTTTCGCTACGAGACGGGCTTTATAGGTGTGTACATTTCCATCCATGTCGGTCTTCTTTTTGAAGAGCCATTTACACCCAACGGTTTTAGCATTAGGTGGAAGGTCAACCAAGCGTCAGACTTGATTATCTTTCATTGATTTCATTTTCACATTCGCAGCTTCAAGCCATTTTTCAAATTCTGGATATGATAATGCAGCTTTGAAATTAGGAGGTTCATTAAGATCTCCTAACATGTGCTCCTTAGTTTCTACATTTAGACACAACTTTTCGGGAGCACGTATTGTCCTTGCGGACCTACGAATTGGAACAACATCGACTTGAGGTTCAACAATTGCAATTGCAACTAGGTATCATTTGCCCTTGCAATTGCAAGAGATAACATTAATATTTTAACCTCTATTAGTTTTGTTTAGTTACAGGGTTCATAGATTTCAACCATATCGAAATTCGAAATTTATGTTAATATAGCAAAATTTAAATTTAAAAAGGATTAAAAAAATTATAATAAGTAGTACTCACTCCATTCCACCACAAACGTCCACATTACTATTTTGGATTAACCCAAATAAGTGTCTACTTCTATATTTCAACCAATTGAACGAGACTTTAATGGGTAGATATGTAATAATGTAGTTAGTGGATAATTATAAAACTGTATGCAAAGTCAAAGTGGACATTTTAACTTGGGTGGACACTTTAACTTGGATGGAGGGAGTACATTTTTTTTTATATAAGCTAGTAATCTTGAAACAAATTGTTTGTCATTTCATTATTAAGGTTCAAACGAACTTAATTTTGATTATTGTTTTTAATTTTTCCTTTTGGTTCCTATTGTTCATTGAAATCTTTACTTAGCGATATATTTCTTTATTAGAAAGACAAACCACTCACAAACTTCCCACTACGAATATATACAATAATTTTCACAAACATATATATTTGTTCATCCTAAAACTTAAACCTCCAACCTTCTGTTTGAAAAGGCACCAAGATGCTAAGGCACCAAGATACCGCTAGTCAAATGACCCTTTAATCTTTAGTAATATGAAGCAATTATTAATTTAGGTTTGTATAACTACTAGATGAAGGACCCGTGACTACGCGCTATAATATTTGTGTTTGTAATATTTATTTTATAGATTAAAATAGCTATTGATTTTGTTGTGTTAGTATGTGATCCGTGACGATCTTTAACAGTCAAAACAAAGAAAAATAAAGAAGTCAAGATAGTTACAAACTCCTAGCTAAATCAATCAAAAAAATATAGGAAAAGGTTATGGGGTTTGAAGTGGTTGTGGTCTTGTGGATGACTTTTATCTTCAATTAAAATTAGTCTCATGCATGCTCACGTCTCTTTGTTCCCACGTACAACCAAAATCAGCCTTATACACTTTTGTTTATTGATAATTATAAATTATAAATAGGAGATGTAGAGGAGAGTAAGACAGCCTCTAAATTTACAAAAAAAAACTAAAAACTCAATGTATCCAAAGAAAAGAAAACGGTAGTAGGTTCCATGTAATTTTAGAGAGGGTGAAATACAAAAACAAAGAAAATTACTCCAATCATTTATCTTGTTCATCCTCTTCTATTCAAGTTTCATATATTTTTAGCATTCGTTTAAGATCGTTGTGTTCGTAAATCTTGAACGGATCAGTATGCGACTAAAATTTCTTGTTTAGACTGATAATTCAACATTACACACACACACTACATATCTGTTTTTCTTGAACTCAATATATGTCAATAGCAATAGCATCACTATATCATAACATTAAGACATCACAGTATCACATATCCTACACTATGAATCTACATCACTTCACTAATTGCATTCAAATCAAGATTATAACCAAACCTACAAACGTGACACTTTAACGAAGGCCAAAAGAAATACAGACAAAACTTCTTAGAACCCAGATTTCCAAAACTTCAACAGTGACTTTTGCGATCTTTTAAAGTTGCTTGCATTCAAGTGTTTAAAATAGTTCCCAGTAGCACAAGCTTGTTGAGTGTTTTACTTGTGAGGTTTACAAAGAAACAAATTAGTAACATTATCTCTATAGTTCTTCACATACTTAATGACATTGCTTTTAGTTGAATAAGTCAACATTAGATATTTCAAACATGTATGTACCTGTAGATCTTCAATACAACACCTAATAACACATAAAGCCACATTACGTAAGTCGCAAACTGCATATAAATATTTGGTTACACTTAAGTTTCTGGTGACCTGTTAGCAATGACATCTCCACAATCAACTTCATCATTCTTTTCCAGCTTAATCCTGTCAATTTTCAAATACCATTAAAATAATAATACTAAAAATACATACTAAAATTGACCAGAAGATTTTGGTTTAAATTAAAAGATTAAAAAATAGTAATAAAAATTAACATTGCCCCCTATTCGGAATTAGTAAAGGCATTATAGGTATGGATTGAAATACACTTTTGATGACTTTCAACATGATTAATCCATTCCTAAGTAAATGGGTTGAAATTGTCACTTCTACACAAAACCAAAACAAAAAGTAATCCAATGTAGTCACTTCATCAGTAGCTTATTGATGATTATCAAAATAATATCTTCCGATGCATTTTGGCTTAGTCCATCATCCTAATAAAAAGCCATTAGAACTCAATGTCATTAAAACTTATACCAAAAAAATTTACCAAAAATCGACCAACACCAAAAATTGATTATTACCTTCATATCATAGTATTAGTACTTCATTCCATACACATAAGTAGATATTTGATTAACAACGACATATGTTGATTCTAGCTTTACAAAGTATGGTCAAAGTGATTTCCTATTTCTTATTAATAAAAAAATATCATATAGACACTACATTCAAGTTATCAATTCCTATTTCTTAGAGGTAGAATGAAAACAGGAGATCCTTGACGTGTGTGCCTCTTGTAAGTGGTTACATATAATGCTAGTAGACCATCTAGTCTTTTTTGAATAGTCTTAGATGTTCCTGAAATTACAACATGCAATATATTTGAGGACTAAATTTATCACAAACAAATGGTTTTTAAACTTTTTTATCATAATCCCCTTATGTGATGTATACCTACAGAATGAGAATGAGCAGATGATTTGAAAACAACAGCGCTCCTGAATGTGTCAGGTTTGGAAGATGTAACCAAACTCCTGATTTGCGGTGCCAGACCATAGACATAACGCTCGATGCGCTTGTACTCAGGTGTCACCATATGTGGCACTAGACGTGCTAGTTCCTGAAACTTGGTTGTATAACCAGTGACATCGGCACCAATCATAGTGATGTTCCACAGCTCAGTTTCGACTTTCTGCATCTCGCTACGGGGACAGAATTCCTCCAACATCATGTTTCTCAGTACTTCCCATGACATGGAGTAGGCAGCTGGTCGTCCCAGTGATTGGACTTGACTGTTCCACCAAGTAAGAGCTTTGTCAGCAAGAGTGCAAGTGGCATATTTCACCATACAGTCTGGTGAACAGTCACTAATGTCCAATACCGACTCTGTCTTTTCTATCCAGTGTATTATCCCAATAGCACCCTCGGTGCCACGAAAAGTAACTGGCTTACAAGCCTGGAATGTCTTGTATGAACATCCTCGGCGATTATTCGCAGGTGCCTCAGTATTAACAGGGGTAGACCCGCTGTTATTCATTCCATTCTCACGATTTCGGCTTGCTTCGTACTCAATAATACCTTCAGCTATTCGCCGTGCTATCATTTGTTCAGTAGTTTCATTGTTGTTGGGTGGGGGAACGGTTTCAGGAATGGAAGAAGGTGTCGTTCGTCGACTGTTCTTAGTCGTTCGTCGTTTTGGTGGCATGATTTCGTTCTGTGATGAAATAAATATGCAGAAGTCAATGCCAAGGTATTGAATGTGATGAACAAGATTTCACATTTTTAACAAGGAAACAACATTATGAAAAATTGAAGGACAAGATTTTGTATCACATGTCACACGACTTTGAAACGCCCATATGTAGTTAGTACAATATAATCACGTTGGCCAGACGTCATTATATAATGCTAAATACATATTTCTTTTCATCATCATTTAACACAGTCGAGTTCAAGAAAATTTCACATAAGGATCAAAAATCAAGGTGTGGTATGTTTCATGGTTCTCAAGGAATGTTCAAATGTTATTGATTGACTACCGTTGCTAACACACTCATATAAATGTAGATATAATACTAAAGTTGTTGTTGAATGTAATGAATACGAAATACAACCAAACATAAGTTATATTATATCAAAAGGTGTAGCGCTGATACAACAGTTTTATACAAAACAAGATGGGATCCCAAATACGCCCCATCAGCGGTTAGCGCTATACAAAAGTCAATGGGTGTTCCTATACATAAACCCATTCTAACAACTGTTTTTCCCCGTCTAGTACATGTCTGGTACATACATACATCTACCCATCTGATACTAGTCTATACAACACGTGATGGACTTACTAACATATCCATCATCCAAAAAGTGGTCGATCTGATGCCTAGTAGGCACAAACCGCCATACACAAGTCTAATGAAAATAAGGAAAGCTAGCAGCCGACAGGTAAATAGCCCAAGGTGTGTTAACCTATTATACAATAAATGTATTAACATAAGTACGTTTGATTTGTTCAATCAACTTATGTTAACGGTTTGTTTGTTTGAAGAAATTGTTGATTTCTTAAAGTCGTTAAACTTCGTTGGTGACGTTGTGTTGAATTATTGTTATAGATTCAACATATTGAATTTGTCACGTGCATGTATATATACATTTATATATATATATATATATAAGTTCTAAAGTTTACGTATTAAAACGTATATAAGTTTTATTTGTTATAAAACTTCTTATCGTTTTTATTTCTGTTTATGAAATAAATAAATAAGTGTTATCGTCATTGGGAGGTCGTCATTAATATGTATATATATGAGGTATACATATAGGTTTGTCGTTTGTCATTAAGTATGTACATATACATTTATATATATAGAATCATAAACGTTCCGTTTTTTATAAATAGTCGTCCCGTGAATTACATCGGGTCACGTCTTATGTTTGGAATGTTTTGGAAGTTTATTGGGCTCGGCCCGATTAGTTTTGTTTTCGGCCCAATAACTTAACCCGATTACAATATTCGTTGGGCCCATTTACAAGTTTTGGCCCATTTACAAGTTTTGGCCCAATGGTCCATTTATTTAACTTAACAAATTTAATTTTAAAATTTTCAGTCCAAACCCAAAGTCTCAGGCCCAATAATGTCCGGCCCAGCTTGAGACCAAAGCCCAGTCTGCGTCCCAGCCCAGCCCAGCCGATCGGCTTGGGCCAGCCGTTCGGCTGGAGGTTCCGGCCCAACCCAAGGCCCATTCGATCCAGTCCAATTTAGTTAGTCCATTATTTGTTTGGTCCAGTCCACATCATCCGTTTGAGTTAAGAGTCACAAACTGTTCGATTCATTATAGCTTAGCCGTTCGGCTCAACCAAGCTAACCGATCGGCTCAGTTTGTTGAGCCGTTCGGCTCATTGCATTCAGCCGATCGGCTGGCCCAAGCCAACCGATCGGGTTGGTTCGTCCCTGTCCTCTCGCCCTCTGTTTCAGTCTGAGTTCATGGTACATATATGTATAGATGTTTGTCACGAGTTTTAGCTCATTATAACACCATTTCGAGTATTATAACATCACATTATATTATGTTATACCACATTACATCAAGCTTATATATAACCTTTTGGATTCAAAGTTTTTAGTTTCATAAACTCATAATCAAGAACAACACATATAATCATTAAATGATGAGTTATACATACGGATTATGATATGCAAATACATTATACAACGAAATTTAAGTATGGAAATCAAAGATTTTGAAGTTCCTTACAAAGGATTTTGTGAAGGTGGTGATGATATTGCTCCTGGCTTGTTGTTCTCCTACTCCACTGTGCTTGTGTTTTGGCTCCAAGAAGGCAGAAGCAGAAAGAGAGCAAGATAGATGATGATGGTAGTAAAATGTGTGTGTTGGTGTGTGTTGATCAAATGATCAGGAGAGGAAAAAGAAGGAGCTGTATAATGAGTCGAGTATGGGAGATCACAGTCTGTGGTCTCCCAATTATTGGAGTTAGTTGGGTATTTTAAGCCCGTTAGTCTCGAGTACGGGTATAATTATAGCAATATAAAAGTAAACATTTTATATTTCTATTTTGTAGATGCTCTCCTGGTTCGTTATTTAAATTCGGAATAATGATGTTTTCATTATTTTTGACTGTTGTATAATTTGTGCATTGGACTGCTAACATTTAATTGAGTGTCAAATTTCAGTCAAATTTCGGGTTCATATTTTAAGGTAATGTTACAAATGTTTCCAAATGAATGAGAAAATTTGAATTTTCATCATCTTGATCTCTGACTGCATTTTAAAATTGTTTCTGTTCGTTTTATAATACGTTTTATGTTAAACGTATTTTTAACTCGTTTTATCTATAGGTTATAGATACAATAGTACTCGAAATTAATAATTGAATTATTAATTATGTTGTGTCACCAACTTTTGCGGTATTTATCTGTCGGGTTCGTCCCGACACATTTGTACGTAACTTTTAAATACTTACGTATTAGTAATACTTTTGTTTAAAAGTACTGGGCTGCTAGGCTTACATCACATCATTAAGTTTTGTTTTAAACTTAATCAGGAAATTAGCGTAAGAATGCACATGCTTAAATGTTAATCAATACCTAATTTGGAGAGTTGTCACATGCAAAATGTTAATTTTACCCTAATAAAAGATTAATTTTGCAATTTAGCCATGGTCAAAATTACTACCTCTAAAGCAGTTAGTTCAACTCTACCAAATTAAAAGATCAGCTTTGCATTAGCATGTTATACGCAACGTATCGAATTCTATATCATTATCGGTTATAGGTGGCCTACTTAAATACCGAAAAAAGTATTTTATAGCTCATGAATAGATAAAATAAATCGATATAACAAATTTATGGGTATACCTTATGCATATCCAATTTTCATTCTTCAATAAAAGATGATCCCAAAATTTGAGCGAAACAAATGTGAAGATTAAGAGGAAGAAGAATAAAAATATTTATAACTCAAAATTTGAGAGATAAATAATAGACAAACGATTTCATGATTTTTGGATATAACCAAAAATTATACCATAAATGTTATCACATGACACATTAGTTTGGACTAAATTGGTTATAATTTAACTATTTATTGCATTATTCACTGTTCAAAATTGATGAAACATTAATTTAAATTAATTATAATTTAAATTTTCAATAAAACATTACCTTATTTTTCATGTGAGTGTATTAATCAAATTATTTCATATAATGATGACACATAAGATGCAAGTGATGTGGCATTGATATATAATTGACAAATCATTCAAGATCTCCTCATTTAGTTATATAAATAGATACTCTCTATATTTTGTTATCATAAATAAATCAAAATCCACAGGTAATTCATTTTGAGTCTATAGTAATAATCGCTACTAATTATCATTAATTAGATTAGATTTGTTGTTGGAATGAATTTCTAATTCTTCAAAATCAACAACCACTTTCTCTATTTTCGAACCTCACGGGCATAGACCTGTCTTCATGCAAGAGCGTTAAGTATCTGTTTTCACCTCTCATGGCTACACATCTTTCCAACCTAAAGAAAATCGAGATACATTATTGTGATGGTATGGAAGAGGTTGTTTCAAACAAAGATGATAATGAAGATGAAGAGATGACTGCATCTACAATCACAACTTTGTTCCCTCATCTTGATGAACTCACTCTTAATGACCTGCCAAATCTCAAGCATATTGGTGGTGGTGTTGCCAAGGCTACAAATAATGATCAAATCAAGGTATGACTTCAACTGATTGTAAGCTTATTCATTCTACATCTGATGTCATATATATAAATCACATTGATTGATATGCAGACACAATTATACATTAACCTTAATATTCCTCGTGTAACATTAACAAATAGAATTGAGATCTATTACTTTGTGACATTAAAAGCAGGTTTGCCGTTTGGTAAACGAAAATTTGAATTAAATTATGTCTTCACGTTAAAACCTCTATGGCTTTAAATTTACTAACTGGGTAAGAAACTTTTATTCATTTCCAGGTTTATTTTCAAGAGGGTGTCATTTATTGGTTCTTATGCCAATACTCGAGAAGGATATATGTATCTAATTGCCCTGCACTGTCAAATGTGATTCCATCTCACGTAGCAGGCCAAATCCTAATGGTTGAAAAGCTAGATATACAGGATTGCATCCTAATGAAGGAGGTATTTGAAATTATGCAAATCAACCATAGTGCTACCGGTACTTCTTTTGCAATTCCGAGGCTAACAAGTATTACTACTCATAATTTGTCAAACCTTAAAGATGATGCGTATAATTAATTGTAATAGCTTGGAACATATATTCACACTTTTCACGCTTGAAACCCTTACTAAACTCGAAGAGATATCAATCGGAAGGTGCCAGGTTATGAAAGTTATTGTGAGGGAAGAAAATGGAGAGCAAAAAGTGGCATCTTATTAGGCGGCCGTCTTTCCTCGTCTAAAGTCAATTACACTCGCCTATTTACCAAACCTTGAAGGTTTCTTCTTAGGGATGGGTAAATTCGAATGGCCATCATTGGATGATCTTCAGATAAGAAGATGCCTAAAAATGATGGGTTTCACTTCTAGTAAGTCAACAGCTCCAAAGCTCAAGTACATACATTCAGTAATCGGCACTTATACTCCTGAATGTTATAACTTCAATGTGAAAACCAATTCACCTCAGGTATATTCTCCATTTAGCGTCGTCCAACTTTAATTGGAATCTCCAAGCAAAGAGGCTAAACTCATTAGAAACCCTTACATTTTGCAATTGATAAATCACTACTTGTACCAGGGCGGAGCTAGAGGGGGGTATGGGGGTAGTCCCCCCATAAAATATAGAAATGTGGACAAAAATAAAATTTTTAAGGTTATTAGTGATAGTTTTGTAGTTTTGCCCCCCAAAATGATAGGGAAAAGAAAAATATTTTTTTTCCTCTATACGAAATATCCTAGCTTAAAAATTGCAGAAAATGAATATATCTTCGACAAATTAAAAACTCCATGAATATAACAACATCGATATTATTATATTATAATATCAAAATGCTGCATACATGGTTAAAAAGTGGTATCATAAATTTAACTTTTGAAGTTACCGGCAGGTCAGTCCTGTAATACATTTATATTTTGTGGATCTGTGCAGACAGCATCTCCAAGTTTAGAGAACAGACGTCTACCGTCTTTACATGATACTGTTAAGGTGAATGTAGAAGGCAGTGGGTTAGTTGAAGAGATAGTTGCATCCAATGAGTTGCTACAACTGCCAAATCTTGAAACGATTCATGTTAAGAGATGTGATAGGGTAAAAAGGGTGTTTGAAGAAGTAGAATCAGAAGTGACGGATGAAAGTGAATTGAACAACGTATTGCAAACAGTTGTCAAGTTATCAAAGCTAAGAGAGGTGGACTTAATGGATCTGCAGAGTCTGAAGTATATATGGAAGAGCAATAGGTGGATGAGATTGGAGTTTCCAAACCTAACAAGACTCTCCATTCATAATTGTGATAGTTTAGAATATGTATTTACAAGTTGCATGGTTGGTAGTCTCATGCAACTCCAAGAGCTACATATCACGAACTGTAACTATATTAGAGTAATCATTAAGGATGAAAAGGATGAAGAAGAAGAGGAAAGTGGAGGGAAAGCGAATGAGATTATTATGTTTCCTTGTCTTAAGTCCTTAACACTTGATGTTGTACATCTTCTTAGAGGATTCTACATAGGGAAGGAGGTGGATGTTTCATTGCCATCACTCAATACCCTTGTGATCAAACAATGCTTATGTATAGATTTTTTCAACAAGGGATGTGTGGCTGCTCCAGAGCTGAAAGTAATTGAGACAAACAGAGGCTTGATTGATATAGGCGGGGATCAAGACATCAACTCCTTTATTATCACCAAAAAGCAAGAGGTAAATTATCTAGTTTAATTATAATGTAGAAATTGTTCAGCTATTGCTAAAACCTCCCTCCACCTCTTTCTAATCTTATGCAGTGTTGGGTTTTAAATGCCCAAGTTAGTGCTGCCCATGCAAGGCTACCATTGCTACTACAAAGTTAGTACTGCTAGTGTACTGCAAGTGAAGCAAGTGGGGCAGACAAAATTCCTTAAAAGCAGGGAATGCTTACTATGTGGAAGACCATGCTTGTACTTTAGTTAGGTGTGCATTAATTATACTCACATGTAAAAACAACTTTAAATATTATAATATTTAAAGTTGTTTACTTTAGAAGCATGTTTGTAATAGTAAATTGTGTTTCCAATGTAAGTATGTGGGTTTCTATAAATAAAGAAACCCATATACATTTAGAAGTGTGTTATCATAGTGATGAATCTGTGATAAACCCGATCTCATAACTTGAGATCTTTATCCCTAAGGTTCTTGTTGAACCCCGATACAAAACAAAGTGTATCTGTCTTGTTAATGTTATTAATAAGATTAGGGAGTTGGTTTAGAAAATCTTCTTTCGGTTCTTCGTATTGTTCTCATCTTGTTGTAATTCTTTTGCTTGGTGTTTAAATGGGACCACACATGCAGGGATCGCATTTTGGATGGCGGTAGTTATCTAATTATGGGAACTGTTAATGACAAATAAATCAATCTTATTCAAAGGTGACCTCTACTTTCATGGAACTGCATAGTAAGTGTTTGATGCAATGCTTGTTTGAAATTTATCATCCGTTTGTTCATCCATACATCTTAAAACCCATACTTCCCTAGTAATTCGTTTTTATTTGATTTCATTAATTACGTACATTCTTGGTAACATGTGCTCTCTAAAAATGCAGAGCATGTGTTTGATGAAATGTCTATTAATAACCTTTAGTGTATCTTTTAACAACCTATGTGGTTCATACATATGACAAGTGACTGCTAAAGGTAATCAAGAAATATTACTCCCTCCGTCCTAATTTTATTGTCACCAGACAAAAAACACGCAGTTTAAGAAAAACATCACTATCTCTCTTACTTTTTGGTAACAAGACAATTTTACCCTGTACTTTTTACCTACCTTTTTGTCTTACATATATAAATTAGAGGCAAAAATGAACTTTACCTTATTATTCTTTTCTATTTATGGAAGTGAACAATTAAATTGGGACATTCAAAAAGGAATAGTGGACAATAGATATGGGACGGAGGGAGTATAATTTAGTGGTGCTGTCATTATTGTTATATTGTAGAATGAATTTTGCTTAAAGTAGCATGCTCTGTTTTTTTATGTAATATCTCTTTATGTTAAGGCTTGAGTTTCTATCATGAACAAAAACAGTGAAGGTAGAAAACCAGAAACTTAAACTATGTGCTTGTTAGTGCTAATCTATTCGCTGTTACTGCTTAGTTGGTAATGGTGTCGTTAACATTAATAGACACGTTTCAACCTTTTTTTTTCTTTCCTTTTCCAGATTTGGGAGCACGATGTTTGAGCATGTGGCTAAAAAATGAATATTGAATTTTGGCGTTGAAGCAAGGGCCAAGAATTGTGAAACGTTATGGTAGCTAGAGAGTTAATCCAAACTTATGTGTTAAAAAACATGGTGTGCACTTCTTTCTTGTTGTGCTGTTCATAATGATTTAGAATGTTAAACTGTAGCTCAATGACTTCTTCTTTATTTGTTGGTTTATGACATGATTATCTGATTTTGGTTATCACCTGCATATTGGTTGGTTTTGTTATTCTTGATTGATTAATGATTAATTATTTTCTTTTCTTGAGTATGATATTACAGCTGCTAATCCTTTAGCAAAATTCTTTGCAACCATCAGATACAAATATACAAATCATTGTTGGTTAATCATCCCGAGACTTTCTACCTTGATACTGTATTTATAATTACACTCCCATCTATAATTATTTTAAGTTGATTGGATATCTCCTAGCTTGAGTAGCCAACCAAGAAACTCAACCATTTCACATCCTTCCAAACGCAACAACATGACCTCAAAGGCTTGGTATATGATTCACCTTGTAAGTTGTAACTTCCAAACCAAACGATTATATTCACAAGAACTAGTTGCAGACTTACGGTTTGCCACGCTACTGCTAGTGGACTCGTGCTATCAATAGGACAACCAAACATTTTATTTGTTGCAAAGTTAGGATATTCCATGTACTAGAGTCTATCAACATATGAACCGTATGTATATTAAGATAACCTTTTACCTTCGTAGTTTGAATGGTTTGCATTCGAGACAAAGCATACAATGAAACAATTGGATCGAACAGTATATTACTATCACGTAATCTCCTTGCAAATTCAGCAACTTATCACTACACTCAGCAACATGCTCTTTTTGAGAAATTGAGATTAGGTACACTAATTGTAGTGCTTAAAAAGACGACTTCAAACATGCATACATTTGAGAAATTGAGATTTATAGTTAATCAAAATCACCTTCAAATCTTCCATACATGTAAGGGCAAAATGGTCGTTTCAGTCAAGATCCGGCCCAATTTAGAAGGATGTTAACTTACTAACCCAATTTGAGCCTACGGGCCAAGACTCACTAAAAGTCTAAAAAAGTTGAAGCCCGAAAATAATAAGGTCAAAATGGTCATTTCAGATATAATCAGATAAACACAAATCCTTTATCATACGCAACCAAGAACAGAAAAAAAAAATTCCCAAATCATCAAAGGTTTCATTCTACGAAATTAGGGTTTCATCAAATTACCAACAAAATTCAACAACTAAAACACTAAACTGCTGATTTATAACATGAGTCTCACTCAATTCTCAATGGTAACTCCCTCTTTTATTCTTCAAATCTTTCCAATGTTTATGTTTATACTTTATATAGTTTTAGTAATCTATGCTATAGTTTGCAGGGTAAGTTGTATGCAAGTTTTATGCTTTATGCTATTATATGTCTTATACCAGTAATTCTGTTTTTATGAATATGAGTTCTTTGACTTAAATCTTTGTTGTTGTTCTTAATTGCATAAAATAAATAAATTACAAGTTTTTTAGGTTGAGCACTATATGACGCAAAAGGGTAAATTACACAAAAAAGGTACCAAAGGATTATATAAAGTTTCTCGTTTTGGATGGTTGTTTAATTACATTATTAATGTTTTTTTACCTTCAAAAAGGGATTTTTTTTCACCCTTGAAGAATCACACATTCCAAAAAATATATAAAAAAATATTTTTTTTAACATCCATAAAAGGTTACATATCTTAACTTCTCTTATTGATGAAAATTATCCTTTTTTGTTGTGAAAGTTAGGTACTTGCAATGAGAAATTTGATGGGGTTTAGTTACTAGCTTAAGAGTCTATCTCTGTTGTGATACGAATGATAAACAATACTCGTAATAACTTGCCTTTTAGGATGTCTTGGAGTGAATGGTTCTAAGTTATCCCTTGGCTAGTTAGCAACCAGTAGACAGTATTTAGCTATTTCCTTTTGGTTTATAAGATTCTTTTGTTTGTTATAATTTAGGGCTGGTTTTGATGCTTAGTTTAGTTAACACTTCAAATAAGCTATGCACCAGTAAAACTTGCATCTTTTTAACTGGAATGAGCAATTTGGTTAAATTTTTGGGTGATGGTGAAGTTTGTTTATAAGTTTTAAATTTTGAATCTGAGAGGTTTGCCTACGGACCATGAAGGATGATTGGTTGGTATGCAAATCTTCCACCTTTTTTATTGGTAGGAAGAGCTTGGTGTTTGCAGTCTTACTTATAAATTCATCAAAGTTGCATTTTGTTATAGGCTATCTTAGTATTACGGAATAATATAGTTGGTTGTTGGTGTACTTGGTTTGTATAAGTTGTTCCTTTTTCCCACATGTATCGCTGTATACATGATATGATATTCACTATATAAAAATTACATCTGAAACTGTATTCTAGTCATTACACTAAATTTATCTGTACTGTTACTTTAAGCTTGTGTAAGATTACTAGCATTGTACTTCGGCCAGTTGGAATTCTTGTTTTGGTATGTAAAGTAGTTGACATTTTTTCTAGAAGGTCAAAACCTTTGGGAGTATTCTTGCTTTTTAGCCTTCTATTGATGCACAGATGTTTCTTTTATTTTATTTACACTGTTGTTTTAGTTGTTCATTTTAATGTCTGTTAAAAGAACATTTTAATATGTTATCTCAACAAACCTGCAGATCATATTTAATACCTCTTCTGAAGATTAATAGTCATAATAATTATTCTGATAATTATGTCTGTTTAAACTAAAATGCAGGTTGAAGAATTAGCTTTTCTTGTAAAGGACAATCTTTCTTGCAAGCACCTTGTTCTTTCAATGGAGGATATGCTAGTGGATTTTCTTCAGGATGAAACAAGGTATTTTTGCTTCCCTTTAACTACTGAACCGAAAAATGGCAAGCTTTACAGAATTGTCATTTCAAATCCTATCTAGTTTGGTGTATATATCCAACTATCCATACACCATGATGTGACTTTAGGCAGATAAGACTATTCAAGCAATCAACTTTAACGTCTCTCAAAATATTATGCCAACACAATACAACACAGATTACCTTTTACCGATTTAGCTTGCTTCTTGTCTGTAATTCTGCTTGTTAGAGTAACCTATTGATGTTGATAAGTCATAAGAGAAAGAATGCCAAAATGAGTTTTTTTTCTTCTTTCCAGTGATAAGTTATGTCTATACATGTCTCTACGAATGGTATATTGTGGTATATGAATGGTAGGAAAAGACTTCTCGTGGCCTATGCACGAGTCAAAAGTTTGGTTAAAGGGTTTTGTTGTAATATTACAATTTTGAGTATTTAAATCATCTTTTATCCTAAATGCTCTTCAAAATTAACATTTGTCAATAGAGTAGATGTTGTTGAGTTTCATAGGTGTGTGAAGATTTTCCAAGCGTCCATTTGAAAGATTTTTAGGAGGATTTAGTATTTGCTTACAATATCTTATTAGTAAATGTTCACATAATATGGAAGTTTGAGGATAAGTTTCTTATTCTTGACACGTAAAGCAGGATGCTTATGTAGCACATCAGGATGATGGGGTTACTGATTTGGTATAAACTTTCGCTGATACAAATTCCTTGATAATGTGTGAATTTCATTATCTTAATAATTTTGTTATTATCAATGCAGTAATCTTGTAACCTATTTTTTCATGCATATTATTTGTGTTTACTGGTAAACAAAGAGACAAGCAGTGTATAAATTATGTTGTATTGTAGCTTAGATGAGGTGCTGGAGCTGGAGCCAATGAATCCTTACAACCGCCTTCTCTTACACCGCCTCGCTGATATATTTGGGTATCATCCTTTTGGCACTTTCATATCTTTTATTGCCTTCACTAGTTTTCACTTTTTGTTTTGTACTTGTCTAAGTAGCAAACTTCCTTTTTGTATGCAAGATTTTCTCATCAATCTATCGGTGAAGGAGATGAAAGGCATCTTGTATTGACACGCTGTGAGGACACATCGATGTATGTCTAATAAACAGTTATATTCCGTTGCTATTTTTTCACTATGTACTAAATCTCATTGTCTATCTGTCAACAAGTTGTACATGTTTTTGCTGTTAGTGTTTTACCTTTCAAGATTCTGATCGAGACTTTAGTTTCTTCTTTCAGACCGTCCATTCTTGTTGCGGATATGTTGTGGGAGCATGATGGCTACCAGTCTCCAGTGACATCCCAGCTCTTATCACGACAAGATAATGGTTCTGCTGGTATTGTTTTTGTCCATGTTAAGTAGACAAGTATGTTTTTGAGACTATAGCTTTGTTCATGCCTAGGTGGTATAAAATGTTCTCATCAGGGTTAAGTAGAGGTGGCAAAACAGGGAGGTGCAGATCAGGTTGGTTGGGTAGCGAGTCAAAACATGTAATTTTTGGTGCAACATAAACGATGGAATTTTAGGTGTAATTTTTGGCCTGGAGTACTTTATGTTTGAATATTTCATGAACAGGTAATATGTAAAATATATGTTTATAAAATCTCTTATTTTAATAATATCCTATAACCTAATAATATTATCTAGGTGTTTTTATGCATTACTAATACACTATGGGTTACTTTTGACCTCTTTGCAGAGGCGGATGTAGAAGGGGGCAGCTGCCCCCTCAAGAAATTGCAAGTGTTGCTAAAAAGATTTTTTTTAATAATAATATGTAACTTTCGCCCCCTCAATAATGAAAAAAAAAAGAAATACGAAAATTTGCCTCGTCGATGAATATACCCTAGCTGCGCCCCTACCTGTTTGACCCATTTGACTCATTTGATCTATTTTCTACCTAATCCATCTGTTTTTCCCATTTTATCTCTTATCGATAGAATGTTGCTGAAATCAACCCATTCATAAGTAACTGTGTTGAAAATCTGAAATTGGTCCCTCTAGCATTAGTTTGTAGGTCAAAACGATTTTGCTATGTTTGGTTGACCAGTCAACACTTTCCGATTTTAATTTTAGTGAGTAACTAATATGTCAAGTATGATGACATAAACTATTGTCATCATAGCGATACAGTAATCTTTGCTTAACCCCCCAAAATATAATAAATAAAATAATTATGTGAGCATTTGACTACGCCATGAGTGACTATTAAATTGCTCAGCCCATTTAGTATTTGCTAAGTTAAAGTTTGATTTGTTTTTCACATTATTAAAAAAAATTTAAAAATGACCCATTTTACTTGAATGTGTTTATATCTTTCCGGTATATCCTCATATAAACATTGGGGGTTAGCATCAGGTGCTGATTCTTGTACCAGGAAATCTTTGGTTGACATTTCTGACCTTATGTTTCCTCACATGTCTATATCCTGTGAATTGATTACTGCCATTTTACTCAGGGACGAGGGCAGAAACATTATCTGCTCGAATTTCTCTAAAGGACAGAGAGGCAGCTTACTTGGCAGCTCGGAGACGAATTTTCTCAACAGAAGATGATGACATGGAATTGCTTAGAGAAGAGAGGCCTCGAAATAATCCAGTAGTTGCTCGTCGTATGATTGCTCATGCGCTTGGTCAGAAAATTAAACAAGCTAATCAAGACACACAGGTCAAAGATGCCATAGGATTACAGGAACCTGGTACTGAGGTGAAAAGTCAGTTGAAAGGTGAAACTACTGGTTCAAGCTTAGAAACTCGTCCAAAGTCAAATGGTCAACAACGTATAAGTGGAAACAATGATATTAAGATACATTCCACTAGGAAGACACCTTCAAATGTAAACGTTGAAGCATCAATTAATGTAAATGTTCCAAAGCATAATCTTAAAGAGGAACATATTGGAGCTGCGAAACGGATGTTTGCTAATGCATTAAGATTGCATCCGGGGAAAGATAGTGTTCTTTTAAAGGGTGGTCAAACAAAGCAAACGGATAAGTCTTAGGGGGCGTTTGTCTGTAGGTGATGGAAACTACAATCTGAAAACCAAATCTGAATGTTATGTGTGAATCTTAAGGGCACCAACCGTTCTAGTTCAACCTGCTAGATACTGATAGAATGTTTCAACTGTTCTGTTTTTTAGATGTATTACCAGAAGATAATCACAATATCACGAGGTTATCATGCGTCTATTCATGGTAAAATTCCTTGAGAAGAAGCTGGAAAAGGTGGTTCATTTCCTATGAGCTCTGTCGTAGTGCGTGAGGCTTATGCGATTGCTCTCTCATTGGGCGTCTTTTGATCATATAATGGTGTGTACTGCAAAGCATAGTACATCTGTTTGTGCTAGATCCCAAAAATTTATAAGGTTGGTGGGTATGTTTGATGCGAATCATGTAAGAACTGTATCTACATGCTTTTCCATCTTCGTCCTCTGGCATTTGGAACCTACTCCAGCAACTGTATGTTTATGTTGCAGGTAGATTGTGTGCAACTTTACAACTGTTATTAAGCTATATTTGTATAATATTATGGAGAAAGAAGATGAATCTTGTATTCTATTTATTATGCCACCTACAACGTTTTAAGTTCGAAATTGATTTGGCAATGTTCAAGGATTTGAACGATATAATGGTTCCATTACATTTGAGTACTGGGTTAATGCATCTTGTGTAGTCTTTTTGTAACGCGATAGTTAATATATTCTATCACAGGCTTTGTTGTTGGCACTAACATATTAGTTATTACCTTTTGTTTGATTCAGTAATCTATATGACCAGTTGCCATTAAGAAAATAGGATATTCGACACCATATAAGAATGAGAATCTTTTTTGTTTTGATTGGTTCTCATAATATTACTTTTTATCCATAGACTTTTGTCCAAGGATCCGAAAACAAAAGAGTCTAGTTAAATGATTTGGAAGATTAAAAGGCCAAAAATAATGGTTGCTGTGAACTGCAGAAGTGTGTGCTGAGAATGTAATGCGACTCTAAATATCAAAATCGGGGTTTCACATTCAATACAACCCTTTAGGTGGGTAAATCGAACCAAAATTCAACGAACGCTATATACATAACGTGTTTCTCAATCCATTTTGGTAAGCAATGCATAAACTGGAATGACGCTCATATATTATGTACATTAATTAAAGGCTGTACGTGCAAGAAAACCTTTATTTCCAAAGAGTATCAAGGGGATTTTCCTCTAAATACACTTATAAAACAGAAGAACATGCAACAATAGTCTTGATTTTGGCTACAAGCAACTTGCAACTATAGTTCTCACTATTTTAGAGAGGGATAACTTGCACATCCAGCGATTTTGCCTGTTGTGTTGCTGTAAATGACTTCATCTCTCTTTTTGCTCGCTGTTTCAAACCAAAAGATATATAATAGCAGGTTTCAAACCAAAAGCTTTGAATATGGTGTAGAGTAGGAGGTGGCAAAATGGGCATGTATAGCGGTAATGTGCCAAACTAATCTCAGGTCCCATGTAACACTTTTTGGCCCCAACCTTAATATTTTATTTTATTTTTTATGAATAAGAAGTATATTGATTACAAAACTAATATATTGTTTTAATCAAAATATGAAAATATTTTCTGAATGTAATTAACATATAAATTTTATGCACTAAAAATACACTTTGTGTGACTTTTGATGCTTTGATCAATTTGATGGTATTGATCAATTTTACCCATTTTATCGTGAGCTACTTGTGACATGGGATATATAATGTAACTGCAGAATGATCCATTTATAAGGTAATGGGTCTATATTGCTATCTACTTTTAGATTGATGGTTGTCTGTAACCACTTAATCTGAAAAGGCTGTAAAGACCCTTACCATATCTGCTGCTGTGTTTTGCCATGCTTTATCCATCTCAGTAAACACGTCATCTATTGATGGCCGGCCTTTGCTTGATTTGGAGACACATAGCACTGCAACTTGTAGTATGGATTCAAAATCTAGAGTGTTTAGATTCCCATTCAGTCTTGGATCTTCGAAATCTGTCAATGGACGTCTTCCCATACTCACATCCTTTGCCTACAAAAATTCAGCAACTTCAGTTTATACTGAAAAAATGGCAAACAGGCAGGAAAATTTTCATAGCTTGGCATAACCTTTTTATTAGTAGGGTTTAAAAGGCCTATTGCTAATCCACAAAATGGTCTTGACAAGCAACACAGGTGCTTGTCGTCGAGCCCAAATTCCCTCGTTTTGGGCCTCACGTTTTCACTTTCCGACTTTACAGATTTTTGCAATTTTCTTTAACTCTGTTTCTAAATTATATGAAATCATGGATTTACGTCTATCACATACTATTTTAGGCAGAGTATTCAATTTTAACAAAGCTTTTCAGTTTTATATGAAATTGTACAATATGGCATTGTTCTTTTACAAGTAGTATAACACTCTAACACACCCACAAAAAGAGTAGTATACCTTTCTTGTGAGTTGATCTCTGGCTTCAAGATCGAGCTCAATGACTTTTTGACCCGAAAGAAGTTGAAGGGCCACGATACCAAAACTGTAGATGTCACTAGCACAAGTCAATTTGGCGTTGCTCATGTATTCAGGGTCCATATAGCCTATAGTTCCCCTAACATCTGTAAAGACTTTGCTCTCTTCCATCCCAAGAACTTTTGCCAATCCAAAATCTGAGAGCTTTGGTTCTAAGTTCTCCGTAAGAAGGATGTTTGTAAGCTACAAAGGAAAATATTCATAGAATCAAAATCAAGTCACAATTTTGAAACTGTATACAATATCATGAAGAATATAGTGTCAAGATACTCATAAGTAGACATAAATTACTCGATCACAAAAACAAAAATATCATCAAAACTACACATTTAAGTGTATAAGTAAACACCCTATAAATAACATAATAAAAAACTGCAATTACCTTAATATCTCTATGAACAATGCATCCATCTATGTAATGGTGAAGGAATCGAATCGCAAGTGCACAATCTCTCAAAATCTTAACTCTTCTCTCCCAAGTAAGAACACTATCCTTTCCTGCAATATTTGCATACATGTCAGTACGCGATTTCACTTTATTGTGCTAGTGTATGTATTGTATGTAGATATTACAATTTCGACGCATTTACTTATGGATGGGTTATTAGGTTATATCTTAACTCCTCAAACAGGTAAAAAGAAATAAGTTGAAATGAAACGGGTCAAAAGTGTACTTTTAATACATAAAAGTGTCTAGGTTATTCTAGTATAAAAACATTTGTTTGACCTGAACCTGTAGTGACCCGTTACCATACCCTAATATTTTTCAACCTCTAATTGTACGTATTATATGGGATATGAAATAGTTCGTTACTCAAGAGATGGTGGGCAAGATTTCCAGCAGGACAATACTCGTAAACCAAATACTGTTCGCCATCCTCAATGCAGCAACCGAAAAGACAAACAAGATTCGGATGACGAATCCTAGATAGACCTTCAACTTCCCTTGTAAAAGAATCAGCGTTATTTTTATTACTTATTTGCTTAATAGCAACAGCTTGTCCACTTGGTAGAATCCCTTTATAAACCTCACCAGCACTTCCACGACCCAAGCACTTTTTTTCATCCGAAAAGTTCATTGCGTGCTCTATTTCGGCCTTAGAGAAACTATAAAGACCAGACCAGGCTGTAGGTATCTCTTTTGTGTGAAATTGAGCGGATTTGTTTTCTTGCATTTTCTTTCGTGTGACGTATTTTACTAGCATGATCACTAGCATAAACCCCATGCTAGCCAGAACGACGCCTAGTAGTGTCTGGAAAATGGAATCTAGTGGAGAAAATTTTGTAGCATGATGTGAAGTGTTATGTCACATATTAACATAAATATCACTGATAAAAATGATAATTAAAAGTACAAAGAAGTAAAAATATTAACTTACGTTTAAGTTTGATGTAGCCTGGATCTGTGAGGAAAAAAAACTAGAGAAGTTAGAAACTGAATGTGGAACTGTTACAGAACATTGTTGAGTTTAAGTATAATTAATTAATTCAATCTCATATTTAAGAAGTATCTATGATAGTGTAACGATTTAGCGAACAAAAAATTCTTACCATGAACATCTAATACATGCAAACATCCGTAAAAATCATCAACAGTAGTAAACAAGCTCTCATTCCATTTCTCAGAAGCAATAGCAGTCACAACCGCAACTCCACAGATCTCACTCTCCGTTTCATTCCCCTTCGCATCCAAGTTCTTCACCAATGAGTCTCTAGCCTTCAAGACTGCACGACTACAATTCCTACATATCTCATCGTAAGAATTGTAAGATTGGTCAAAATCACATAACTCGCTCGCTTCATTGAATTCCTTATTATTCTTGATATCAGCTATGGATAGCGCAGAACAGGATCCTGCAGCTTCTCTGTAAAAGTTTTCGAAGTTACATTTTTTGAAGCTGATAGAATCTTGCTTGGGTTGAAAGAGTTCTGCGTTGTTACATATTGACCATTGATTGTAGTCTAAAAAGATTGTTGGGTTCGATGAATTGGCTGATAATCGAGCAAGGGATTTGGAGATTATGGTTAGAGGAGGTTGGCAACATAAAGTTGTGGTAAGAATTCCCCATGACTTGATTTTCAGTTGTTTTTCATGATCTATGCAGTCTCCATTTGGTTCATATGGTAGTGATGTAAAGTTCAAAGGACATCCTGCAACAACAATTGTGTGCATTTTTATATTATATCATATAAGAAGTCTTAAGTTTCTACTAATTTGAAGAGAGACAAAAAACATGTTCCATATAGTGTATACACACTACTGCAAATGGTTCAAGCAAGATACTTTTGCTGCTGATCACCATAGTCTTACAGTTTTTATTATTGGGACGATATTCCGCTATTCAATTCGTTACACTTTTTATATCAAGGATGCTAACGTAAAAATCATACTAATATACAGAGTCATACTGAATTGATAAACCATATTCAAGTGCAACGTCATTAGCTGAATGTTTCGAAATAAACATTTTGTACATGTAGTTCATAATTGATCAACAGAATTAAGGTTCTCTACATGTGATTAACTTTAGTTGCATTAAGATCATATGATATATCAAAAATATAAATTAATGACTTTAGTAATTATAAGAAAATTAATGATGATTAACATACATTTAAAAGATATATATCTATGGAGTTGAGAAGTGTACCTTGATCATCTGCTTGTATAGGTGAGACACAAAATTGAAACAAGAAAATTGATATATACAAGAAGAGGCAAGAGAAGCCTTTCAAACATTTCCATGTTGTTTCCATCATAAGAGAAAAACAAATTTTGTGAAAAGGAGGTCCAAATTCTTATATATAGAGAAGTGAAAGAGAGGATATTCTTTGGAATTCTAAATTATTTTTGCAAAATTAACATATTTTTAACTTGAGTAAAAAAGAAATGATTAATAATGCTTTAATCTACAAACTTTCATTTTTCTTTTTGTTTTAACTACTCAATTTTTTTTAAATATTTAATCCCCAAATTTTCAATTTTATGATGGTTTAAGTCTAAAATCTGATTATATTTGAAAATTTTGATGATTTAATACATAAAATTTATCTTTTATAATGATTTTGCCCTTTTAATTTTTTCTACTTTAATCATCTAACTTTCAAAATATTTATTGTTTAACCAACCAATAATTTAAAGCAAACTTGATGGATTACATAATGAGAAAAAAACTCGAGTGGTTAAAACGAGAAAAAGTGAAACTTTGAGAATTAAACCATTATTAACCCTAAAAGAAAAGAGTTGAAAAACCTCTGTCCGAATTTTTTTGGGCCCAACTCGTCCAAAGCCCATATATATAAGCCGAGGTGATATTCAATTCTAAAATTAATTGGTAATAGATGGAGTTTTCCATGAACTAATATACATACTTTGGTTTCTTTATTTTTTCGACGTGAGATATGGGTTTGTACCCAACAACCTGGTTTTTAGAAGATAAAATAAAATATATAATATTTCTGATAAAATATAAAAAAAATCCCTGTAAAGACTTGTCAAATTATTAAAAAGGTGATCAAGAAGTGGGTTATGTTTGATTATGTTGTGTCAATTTTTTAAAAATAGAAATGAACTATTTGTTTGCTCAATGGTTTATAGTTTGCTGACTGACTCATAACTGACCAATTGTATATACACTTGAAATTTATATTCACTTTTCTATAACAAAATAGTTTAAGGAAAAAAATAAGAAATAAAAAACCACTATATACTTTATCCTCCATCACCACTATTAATACCTTCATGATTCACAAATGACGAAACGCACATTTATACTTTCTCACTCACATTTATACTTAGCTTAATTAGTCATGACTTATTTATCATATAAAGTAACTAACCTATACATAGTAGAGCAATTTATACTTTCTCCCTCACATTCTTCACGATATAAGAATATTTCTTTGACAAAGTAATATTTTATTAAAGAAAAATATAAGATATTGCTTTTAAAATTTACTGAAAATATATAGTTTCTTTGTTTTGCTTTTGTTTATGTAGCATACATTTTCTATAAATGTTTTTAATAATTAAAAATCTATGTGGTGAGCGGGTGACTATAGTTTTTTTCAAACAACTTTTTATAAACATCCTGCTATGTACAATAAAGGGAAATTTAATTACAAAACCCTATTACAAGTTGTGGTTGGATGACGATCAATAGCTATCAATCCAATCAATTTAAACCGAACTTTTTACATTTATTTATAACTCTAGTGAATGAGAAAAGTTTGACATCATCTCCGAGTATATCAACTTCCTTACAATCTGATTGGTTTGTCACATACTTATGCTATATATATAAATAGCAAACATTTAGCTACTTTATGACTTAAAGATAACAAATAAAAAACTAATAAGTTTAAATAACATACATAATTGATTAATTACTCTATAAAATATAATTTGAGTGAATTCAATAAAAATATTTTAGACATTGTTACAGGATGTTTTGTGATATTTTAGACATTTCCAATTATACATCATCATTAATTACAATTTATGTTATTTATGAAAAGTTCAACTTCATTCAATGTCACTAACTTGTGCCCCTAGGGCACTTGTTAGATTTTCCCTTATTATAAATATAAATTTTTATTTATTATGACAAGAAAGGGTTCTATAAATATAAATAGTCATATATATAATTATATATATCTTTGGCATAGTAATCTACAAAACTCACTAACTCACATCATAGACATTGACGAGAAGACTTTGAACTTATATGCCAGCCCATGTTTTCTTATAGTTTTCCTCGAACAACAACTATTATGAGACGACATTGGTTGTACATTGAATAATATTAATATTATATCTTTATCAGATGTTATATAAATTTTTATACTGTATACATTATACCACTAGTAAAAATGTCAAAGCTCCCCTATCTTTAATTGAAGAAATGGAAAGTTCTAAGGCACTTACTGATTAACATATTATTATTCAGCATACTGATTAACATTGTAAACCAAAGAGTAAATAATCATCTATATCTATATCATCATAAGATAACACAAACTAATGTGGCCAAAAAGGTTTTACAAACAGAGTGGATTTATTAACTACGAGGTTAAAAGAATTAAAAGTGGAGCACAATTAATATTCCCTTCGTTTCAATTTTGTTATCCAACTTATTTTGTTTCTATCAAAATAATTGTTCATCGACAAAAAATAATCATAAAAATTACCCCTTTCATTCCAAAATAATATCCACATTACTATTTATATATGTCACAAAGTTCTTGTTCACCCATAAAAAATAACTAATAAAAATTATTAAACTCTCCATTCAGTCAAATTTGCCTTGAATAAAACGGCAAAACTGAGAGTTACTTAATACATCTTAATTCTCACGATAATTGTGAGAGGGAAACAATCTTTATGGGACAGATGGAGTATTGACTCTCAATTCCACTCTCATTTATTACTCTTGTTAACTCTTTGTTAAATATTTCATGTGAAAGTTGCTTTATATATAGGAAAAAAAGACATTTATTTACTCTATTTTAAATCTAACAGTTTTTGTTGGGAAACAATACGAAGAGAGTAGTATCTTGCTGACTGATTGGGTTCCACCGTTGGGCTAGCTCCATTGCTCATTTCATGCGTTATTCCTCCAAATAAGGGCCCAAGACCATGCATGACGAAAGCGACCAAACCCAACCCGGTTTCTGACCTACCTCCATTGCTCATTTCATGCGTTATTCCTCCAAATAAGGGCCCAAGACCATGCATGACGAAAGCGACCAAACCCAACCCGGTTTCTGACCTGACCCGTTCGACCCTACTTAAAAATGGCCCATTTTGACCCAAACCCGATTCAACGCAAGACCCAATCCAACCCGCCCCACCCGTTTGCCGCCCTTTAAACCAAGAATGACAAGAGAGTGTTTCAATGCAAAGGAAGTACGTTACAATTGAATGAGAAAAGAAAAGGCTGCAAGAAGCCAAGGAAACACCAAGTCTGCTATATAAGGTCAATAAACTTTCATTTACTACAATAAATACAGGAGTAAACATACAATTCGGTTATATAAACGATCAACTCTTAAGTACAAAGCTACGAAGCATCAGACTTATTGACAATAAAACAACTAATATCCATCTTAACTTGCCTTCGGCCTAATCTCAATCCCTAGAACAATCAGACCACCCTTCCAATTTCCTCCTTTCACCTCCGACACACTCATCTCGAGCTCCCCTTCTTGCCCTCTTTCGATAAAATACTCACCCAGTTCGATCTCGTACCACCCATCTGGCCTTGGTTTTGGTCCATTTGATGGAGGTCCTACGTTAGAGTGACTCCCCAAGCGTCTAAAAGGGTTAAACATTCCCATTCGTCTTCCAGGTGTTTGCCCATGCTCGTATCTTTGCCTCTGGTAGACTTCAGGATCAAGAAACACCGTCTTGATATGACCCTCAGTAGTAATCTCGACACCACTTAACCCGACTGAAACTTCAGCAGGATGATACTCGAAACCATAAGTGTTTGGTGTTGATTTGTACACAAGGTAAGCAACATAAAGAGTGTCGATAGACAACATGGAAGTATTGATTTTACCACGAACTTCAAGCCAACATACACTCATAAGTTCAGCCACCTCAGCAAACCTGCATTGGCGTTAAATTCTAAATTTTAATAAATTATAACACTCATGTGAAGTCGGAAAAAAAAGAAGAGGGAGATCAACTTATAACCTTGATTCAGGTGTGGATATCCATCTCCAGTACCTAGGAGTATCTCCCCAAACAATCGAGAGGTCTCGTGCAGCCAACATGTAGCATCTTTTACCGCTCCATTTATCCAACCAGAAACTCTGTAAAAACAAAATAACAAGCGTCAATCACGACGTCCCCTTTTAACATTCTCTACGAATCACATAATGAAGTTTCCGTGTATAGTGTAGAAAACAAAAAACAAGCGTCAAAATCGATGTCTCTTTAGGAAATAGATGATAAAAAATCAAGGGCACATGTAGTCATAGGTCAGCACAATATACCCTGGTCTAAGATGACGTAGTAACGTCTTATGTGGTTTGCAAACGAAATCAGCACACATGATCTACCTATAGAAGTTAGCCAATGCATGAAGTCATCTTACAAATGCAGTTACATATTCCAACAAGTTTAACTGCAGTTTACCCATCAAATCTCCATGATATGTCACGCGATATAAATGATTTCCTTCAATAAAACTCTTAAACATAAAATATATATAGAAATAGAATCTAGCGCAAAATTATCAATCATCTTGTTGAACGCTGAAATCATGATTACAGTTAACCAAATTAAAGTTTCCGATGCGGTCATACCAATGCTGCAGTCCATGAACTTCATTACAGAGTATTTTCCACTCCCAACCAAAATATAGGATTTTATTTTACATCATACCAAAAGCAATATGAATTTTTCCAGAAACCGTCTCCCTTAAGTACATTTGGGGACTAGAATCCATGGATATCCGCTTACGGGAACTATGTTCAACATTCACTCTAACTTATTCGAATGAATACAAAGATTACTCAAACGAATCCATAAGTAAAAACTTTTGTTAGATCACTCCCGTGTTAGGGTGATCTCAAAGTACTAACAGCATATTTTTTCTTCTCTTTCCTTTTTGTCTAAGCAAATAATTAATCACTTCCTTACCCTTGCTGACTTGCAACACAAAGCAAAAGTTACATCAACTTTTTATATTTCTCAACGTTTTATAAAAGTTAAATCACAAACTACATAAAGCGTATCAAACTCTCATTTAAATACAAATCCCGCCAAGTAAAGCAAACACATGTACCAGTTCACCACACACAAGTACGGCTTATGACCTATCGACGTGGCCATTAACTAAGAGGTAGTAGGTTCAAGTCTCACTCATGCTGCCTACTGCCGCAGGTGTAACGGGCGTGCAAGTCTTTGTTTGATAAAAAAATTAAAAAGTTGACCATCACTCTACAAAAACTCTTTATTTGAATGACTTTAAAAGTCAAACAAGTAACTTTGTTAAGTACACCATTACTAAACTAAACCGTAATCTTGAAATAATTAATGGTCGGTCCCAAATTCACAAATTTCAATATAAATCACTAATATCTAAACTACTAATAAAACTGCGAATTTCGATATAAACTATGAATAAACTATCACTAGCAATAAAATAAAACAATAAACAAATGATAAAAGTAATAATAACCTTATTACCACCATCGATAATAACAGGGTGATCACACAAACTCAGATACACCTCCTTTTTCGACCCCAACCCAACCGAACCACCGCCACCAACTTCCACCGTCGCCGCCACAATCTGCTGGTAATCCAACGGCAGAAACTTCTCCCACACCGCATCCCATTCCGCCGCTGATCGGAAAACAGAACACACCAACGACAACCTACAAACATCTCTAGGACTCGTGAGTGCCAACGCGTTTGCTACAAATCCTTCCGGCAATGATTCAAAGAAATTACCCACAAATTCATCATCAAGTTCGTTACTTTCCGGTTCCTTATGATCTAATTTCAATAGCCCACCTCCCATTTTGAATACCCAGATGAAAATTACATGCTTTTGTATGAGGGTGTTTATATATGTGTATAAAGATTGGTAATTTATGTGAGATAGCTTAGCGGTGAAGAATAAATCTTAATTTTTTTTTCTTTTGGTTGGGTGTGTGTAAAAGGGCTTTTTATTTTCAAGTGAAAGGTGTCGATGATGAAAGAGAGAATAAAAGCGGTTGAGAGATGTAGGATGTGACGTGGAATGGTTTCTTTTAGTGAGGTGGACAACCATGTGTAAGTTTGGATTGCTACCAAAAGTATATGATCAAAAAGGTTATTAGATTCGATCAATTGAATTTGTTAAATAAATGGATCGAATGGAAATATGAAATGATAAAAAAAAAGGATTTTTAGTTTGATTAGTTAGTCCATCTATTTTAATTTACATTTATTGTAAATAGATTTTTTAAAGTGTATTATTAATAAAGGGAAATGTTCCATGCATCAAAACTATACGGATTAAATGATACAGTTAGTTATAACATATTGCCTAAGTGTGTATATTTACAAAAGTTGCGAGGTTGAATATGTAAATTATGAGTATGTTTCTTCAATCCATTGATTAACGTCTATGTAACAATTATTTTCCACTATTGATAAAATTTTATAAGTGTATTATTTCTCTTTTATGATTTACAATACAAAGTACTCCGTAATAAAACTTCATTAAAAAACGAAAGTAACATACTTAGTTAAGTACTCGGTATATTATATTAATTTATAGATTTATTTATTACATTTCTTTCATTTTTTCACTTTTACAAGAAGGTTTTAGATCCAATCAATTTTTATTTTGCCTTTCTTACTCTTCATTTTCTAAAGAGCACAAACACAATTTCCTTTGATAAATTTCTACTTTTTCTTTTTCATTTAATATCTTTTCTCCACAAAATTAAATAGTACAAGATAACTATGTTAAGTAACAAGCAGCTCCTAACAGTTACCTTCATTAATGCATGCCCAAAATGAAATGTTTTTTTTCCTCTTGAGACTGGAAAACTAATTACATTAATCAAAGTAAACAACTAGACGTCTAGACCCTACAAGTACCACAAGCTGAGTCTTTAGAGTTATTAATCACCACAAGTTTTGCAAAAAAGTATATCATTCACAAGTTACGTTCTACTAAATATATGAGCCTTTAGGTCATGAGCACTCATGCCGATTACCATATTTGTCAACAACAACCAATCGCTAAAGGGGTGTTTGGGATTGCTTAAATAGACATTTATCTGTTTATTTGCTTATTTTAACAGCATATAAGCATATCCAAACATCTTAATGAAAATTGCTTATCTGCTTATTTAATAAGTAATACATATTTATAAATTAGTAAAATGTTGCATACTTATCTTTTAAGCTTATAAGTGCTTAAAAATACGCATACTCAAACATCCTCTAACTATAACAAAATAATAATCTATTAATCGTCAATCCTTGAAACTCATAAACATCAATATCTATTATCTATAGATAAACAACTAAATAAAGACAAATAATAACGACAACTTTTACCGAGTTTCATACCTTTTTTTTTTGAACAAAACTGAATTTCATACTTGACACGATCAAAACGAAAGCAATCGCCAAAGTTTATAGATGTGGGCTACTGAAAATAAATACTCCGCATGTATATGTGGACTGTAGTATGATTAGGATGGGCTAAATTAATAGCTATAGTATTGCGGAATAAAAGATATATGAATACGGGCTTACTGTAAACTACTATCTGGGCCATTGAAGGGGCCCAAGCCCCCATCTGCTTCGATTCTGCGTTCAGTATTTTCTCATTCTAATTGTACTCCGTTATATATTGCAAAATATAATATATCAGCAAAGCTATTGCTACTCTCTATAACTTTAGTATATTTTGTTCAAAAAGAATATAATTTTAGTATAAATATACTTATTTTAGTTATAAAAATCCTCTATTTCTTTCAAAAGCCTAATAAATCAATTGGATTTTAAGTTGTCTGTTTGAAGCTTTCACATCTAAAAAACTCCATGTTAAGTTATAGATAATTTGTTAAAAATTAACACCGTTTAGATGAAACATACCAAGTTTTTATTCAATCCACAATAATATTTTACTGTTAACATGGGTAATTTGCCATAACTTGTTTAGTGTTTACTATAACAAGCCAATAAATTGAAATCAATTAAACCATATGTTACAAGCACTATATGAATTACCACATAATTATTTGCCCAATCTAGTTGAGTACTTGAAAAATGATGTCCATTAAATTTCTTTCTCCAAGAGAAATGTCCACACAATGTCCACAAATTTCTCTATCCAAAAACTAATATCTCAAAGCCATGCATGGCACTCTTCTCTTTTCCTAATCTTTCATTTTTTGGACTCTTTTAACGCTTCGGTTGGGTGCAGTTCGGGTCCTTCAACTCCCTGTGTTCGGAGCCTGGAGGACCCTTTTCATCCTCATTTCTTGATTTCTCCCGTCGGTTTTCAAGAATTACGTCGAATTTTTCTACACTTTCTTTCACAAACTTATGTTATTGCCACCTTGTAACACGTCAGACAAAATCATGTATCGAGGGAGTTGTACAGGAATGGATAAAACGCTTATATTGTTCGTGGGTTGAGAGAACATCCAAAATATACTAATTTCTATTTTCTTTTTGGCTCGTTTGTCCTTCGTGTGTTTTCTCTTATTTTCAACAAAAAAAAGTTGATCATAATATAAGTATATCATAGAATAAAGAATGAATTGTTTGCCATGCCTTAGAGGAAAAACATCAGAGGGGAAAACATCAGATGAAAAGAAGGAAGATAATGAGGAAGATAAGAAGTTGCCTGTGGCACAACCTAAAGAGAATCCCCTTTCAAAACTAACTTCTGGTATGTTTTATATATATATATATATATATATATTGTGTTACTTATTACCATTTATCATTGCCAATCAAAATCGAACAAATTGAGTTATCTATTATTATTTTTGGCGCAATAATAAATGATATAAACTTAAGTTACAATTTCATGTCATTAACTTAACGAGAAAGATAGGTGTATGAGTATGTGTGTTAATTTTAAGAGAAGGTGTATGAGTATGTGTGTTAATTTCCTAGCCATTTTAGCACATTTACCGAAAATAAACATTCGCTTATTTTGATGCAGTGAAAAATGCCAGTTTAAACAAACAAAACAACGATAGTGACGACAATAGTCGTAGGAGTAGTGGTGGTGGTGGTGATGCTGCTCCTGCTCCTGCTGCACCTCCTCCTGCTGTTGCAGTTCCAACAACCACAACTACTAGTACTGCTACTGTTGTTGTTGCTACTACTACGGAGGAACCGCCAACAGGTTCAGCTCATACATTCAAGTTCAGAGATTTGGCATCGGCCACCAATAATTTCAAGCGAGAATGTCTATTAGGGGAAAGTGGATTTGGAAAAGTTTATAAAGGGACCCTGGCTGATGGCAAGGTTAATTAACTTTCTAATTAATAATATAATTTATATGAATAAAAAATCATGGTAATTACTTGAAGTAAAGATGTGAGGATGATCAATGAATTTATGTACTTGAATGAATGCAGGTGGTGGCTGTGAAGCGACTAGACAAACTTGGAGCAAAAGCAAACAAGGAGTTTATAGAAGAAGTGATCAAATTGACTGATCTTCAACATCCAAATCTCGTGGAACTTATCGGATATTGTGCTGATGGCGATCAAAGACTTTTGGTGTACGAGTACATGCCAATGGGTTCGATTAAAGATCATCTACATGGTACTTTTCTCTTGTGTCTTGTTCGTTAATATATTAAGAATGGTAATCACTCTAATACAAATTAGTTAAAATCCATAGCGTACTAAGCAATCTTTGTATTTTTCGTTTTAAATAAATGAAAAATATATAATTAATCAATCTAATGATATGTTTTTGTAATGTTTAATGTTGAACTTGAATGACAGACCTTCCTCCTGGCAAAAAACCATTAGACTGGATCACAAGGATGAAAGCTGCAGCAGGAGCTGCACAAGCTATGGAGTATTTACATGAAAAGGTCAATCCACCGGTTCTATGTCGTAATGTTAAGTCAACCAATGTTTTGTTAGACAAAAACTTTGAACCAAAGGTTGCAGACTACGGACTTGTGAATCTAGAAAGTTCTTCTGGTAGCAGTGTTCAGCAAAGGGTTGTAGGAACCGTTTGTTGTGCTCCAGAATATGAATCCACTGGCGAGCTAACCCTCAAATCCGATGTTTATTGCTTTGGAGTAGTTTTGTTGGAGATTATTAGTGGGAGAAAAGCAATGGACACCTCTCGGCCTACAAATGAACAAAATCTTGTGACTTGGGTAACTTTTTTTCACCTTTCTTACAGTTTGAAATACTTCTGAACACAAAAATACCAGCCTGTTTGCCAATGGTTCTAAAGAACTCATAAATCCTAAGGCTAACAAAATCTTGTAATTAAGGTATCTTAGTGGGAAAACAAGCTTTTTATTTCTCATTAGGTGTTGTGTTAAATTGATTTGAATAGGCACAACCATATTTTAAGGATCCAAAGAGATTCCAAGAACTGGCTGACCCTATATTCAAAGGAGTAATTCCTGAAAAGATTTTAAACCAAGCAGTCGGGGTAGCGGCATTGTGTCTACAACAGGAATCGAGTGTTCGTCCACTGATATCTGACATTGTAGGAGCTCTTAGCTTTCTCACTGTAGCTCCACCACAAGAGTTTACACAACCAGAAGAGTTTACTGAACCCTCACCGCCACCACCCACCGAACCCACTAGTGGTTCCCAACCAAAGAAATATCCATCATCATCGTCGTCGTCATCATCATCATCATCAGACTACGACTCCGATCGAGAATTTGATATAAAGATAGAACCCTTTAATAGGCCCGTGATCGAGCCCAAGTCCGAGCCAGAGCCTAAGAGTGAGTCTGAGCCTGAGCCCGAACCAGAACAAGAGTATGACTGGGAGCACGAGCCTGACTGGGAGTCAGAGCAAGAGACCGAGACCGAGACTGAGCCCGAACCAGAGCCAGAACCAGAACCTGAACCCGAGCCAGACCCAGAACCAGAACCTAATCTTTCAGATTCTGATTCAGACTCAGCTTCGGAACCGGAGCTAGTACCCAAGCCTGAACCCGTGATCAATCCAGAAGCATCACCTAGTCCTAAAAATCAACCCAATTCGGACCATGATTCCAACAGTTCATCAGGAAGTATATATGAGGAAGACAATTACAGTGAAGAGGATTTTTCAGATGAAGGCAAACCAACCACATCATCAATCCTCATAAACTCAAAATCAAAAGCAAGAATGAAAGCGAAATCAACCAAAAAGAAAGTCATGTTCAACACAGAAGAGAATGACTTAGTAAAGCCAACTATGAATAGAGTAAAATCAAGGTATAGCAAGAAAAGCTTTAAAAAATCTAGTAATAATGATCAAAGCAGTAGCAACAGAAAAAGCATGCGTAAATTCGATTCGAGGGGAGATGATAACAGCGACGCAGAGTCAACAGATGGAAGTGAAGATGAGTTTGAAACTCAAGGATTTAAGAGTACAATATCGAGGTTCATGAGTGCAGATTCAAGAATGTATAGGGCATACGAGGATGACAGTGTCCATGGTTCGAGTTCAGAGGACGGAAAATAGAGGAATAAGATTTGAACCCAATTTGATTCTTAGTTTTCATTGATCAAATGGAAACAAAATTCAAAAGGAGTTCAAGTCTTGTGTATATATCATATTCATTATAGACAATCTTTCCCTCCTACTATGTCTTCTAAAATTTGTAGTATAAACAGTTAATAGAACCATTTTTGTTCCATTATTCTAAGTTGTGTTTATGAAGACTTGATTATGACTTAGTCACTAGCTAGTGAGTACAAATTACTCTCTTTTCGAACCTTAAAGATAATTCATCATCCATTTTTGTCACCCAATTCATGGTATCCGTCTTGAAAATTTTCAGTTCATTAAAATTTTCTGTAAAGAATCAAAACTTTATATAAGATGAAAAAACTATTTCAATGGATATGAATTCCAACCAACACATTCATTGGTATTTGTTTATTGTTGTTGTACATGGTCTCTGCCGTTTGAAGACTAATTCAAACACTATCATCACAATTGACAACTAACATGAGTCACAAGTCAACCATCCAATGTTTTCATGTTCTAATCTATGACAGGATAAAACAACTAATTTGATCATTTTTAAATCTTAACTCCAATACTTATACATTCATCGAATTTAGTTATGTTTTTATAACTCGTACTAAAGGTCAGACAAATAGGAAATATAATTAAAAATGTAACATGTCAGATAGGCCAAATGTTGAATAAGTGTATCATTATCATTATACTAATGTATGATACTATTAACATTAACATAACTATTATAATGTTCTTGTAATCATCTTTAATACATATTTTATATAAAAAAATATAATTGTATTCAGAAGGTGTTTGCAACTTGCAAGTCAGCTCAAAGCTCCAATTTTGATCCTATTGTACAAAATTTTACCCATTTTGACTCATAATCCAATCAATCATCCTGAATATGTGATGGTGCAGGACTGCAAAATATAGAATGGGTCAAAGACAGAACACTGAATATTTTGCTATCTTTTTATATTGTACATAAAATTTGATAGCAGCGGGAAAAAGACTATCAAACAGTCCAAATGCTAAAAACAAACAGAAAACCACAACTTTTACTACTTCATACAGCTTGATTGCTTCTAGTTTGTGCCATTTGTATCATTCAGTTGACTCATCTCATGTTAAAGAATGAACCTGATAAAGACACAAAAGATAAAGAAAATCATAAAAGAATATTACACCTTGCGCGAAGATTCTATATTTAAACTTGCATATGTGGATTGATAAGGTGATATTAGTGAACTCACTGAAGTTTGTAATATGGTGGGACAAGTGATATTAGTGAGCATTGAAGCTGGTAAAGAGATCACGGATTATGCACTTGAATGGGCGGTTGAGAACGTGATCAAGCCTACGGATTCGCTGGTTTTACTTGCGATTCTCCCTTCTCATGAATACAATCCGCCTCCTGTACTCAAGAACACTCAACCACGTCACACTTCTAAAGGATTATTTTCTCGTAAGAAGAATATTTTGTTTCTAGATTATTTATGTTTATTTTAAAAGAACATGTTTCTTCTTTTTCTTCTTCTATTTTTCTCTGTTTTTGTAACTTTGTTAGCTGTTTGAATAGGCTTATTAAAGAAATGGAGCGCTGGGAAGAATGATGTGTCTGATAAGGTCGGATTTATAGATGATGGACGAGATATACCACAACGAGTTTATGATGTGTGTGCACAGATGATACACCACCTCTTCTCCCTTCACAAAGTTGTCAAAGTAAGCATTCTTTAGCGGTTTTAGTTTTCAGTAATTAGCCACTTGTTAAATGGACATATCTAATAGATGCTATTCGAACCACAAACTGATAAAATCGAAGCGAGCTAGATACATCCTAGATGATGAAAGATAACATCAACTTTTGTGAGTCATTATGAAAGTATGATGCCATTTGGATAAAATCAAAAATGAAAATTCTTTTTAAATAGCGAATACTCAATTTGCTCCCTCGGCTAACTCCTCAATTTGTTTCACATTATGAATCCAGGTTCATACTGAAGTAAAAGTCGTGGCATATACCCCGGTGGGGTCAGTTGCGATGATAGCAACCGAGCTATGTGCAAGATGGGTGATTCTTGATCAGTATGTTTGCTACTTTGGTTACTCTTAAACAGTAAAAAAAGACTAAAAGTTGTGACTTCTATAATAAATTATGTGTGAATGTGGCAGACAATTGAATAACGAAGCAGATTGTTGCTTAAAGCAGTACTTGAATTGCAATGTAGTACTCGTAGATGGTTCCTTTCACAAGATCCTTAGGTCAGTCAATTTCCCACTAACCATGAAAATCGATCAAGAACAAGTCCCTACTATGGCCGACATGCTAGGTTCTTTTCCAGCCTATAATAATCAACTTTACAACACGAGTCTTAGCGCATCAGATCTCACTCCAACTTCATATAACACACAAAACACTTCATCATTTTATTCCACTTACTCGTCCACAACGACTGAACATGCTCACCAAAAGACTTGTTCTCCAGTAGCAAAGTACACAGCTCCTCGCTTAAAGCAATTTCCAAAATCACAACAATTAAATCAAATTCCTGCATTTGGGGTTAAGGTCCCTCTCAGATCGGTATCTGGGCCTATAGAAGAAGGAACAGATGGAAATTGCAATCGCTTGAGAGTTAAAGATGGTGAGCTAGCTAACCATTTGATTCTTGCTTCAATTTTTATATAATTAACATGTTAATGATAAACACATGATTCACATTATAGATTAAAAATGAACAAAGTAAAGAATATAAAAATAACGGGGATCTCAAATAATGAAAATTGGGCCTGTAACTCCTCCATGAACAAGAGTATTATGCTAACTCTATAATGTTGT
This sequence comes from Pseudognaphalium luteoalbum, assembly GCA_963422505.1. Taxonomy (NCBI): domain Eukaryota; kingdom Viridiplantae; phylum Streptophyta; class Magnoliopsida; order Asterales; family Asteraceae; genus Pseudognaphalium; species Pseudognaphalium luteoalbum. Next base: position 4,980,522 of record OY730192.1, read on the forward strand.
TTTAGTTCATTATGTTTCATGATCACCTTTCTTATGTTATTATTTTGTATCTAGAACAGATATGACGAGAGATTCAGATATGAAGACACAAACCGTAACAATACCATATGCAAAAAGGCAGTCAGTTGATCTTAGACAAGTAGGCCGAAAAGAAAGGAGTCAAAATAATGCGGAACAAAAACCGTTAAGAAGGGTATCGTTCAGTCATACAATTACTCCAGCGATAGACAGAACCTCAAGCATCAGAAGGGATATATCTCTCTCACTAAAAAAACCACCAACACCGCCCCCTTTATGTTCCGTCTGTAAGCATAGTGTTCCTGTTTTAGGTAGATCACCAAGAAGGTTCATCCATGAAGAGATTGAGAAAGCAACAGATGGGTTTTCGAAAAGTAACTTTTTGGCAGAAGGTGGATTTGGTCAGGTGTATAGAGGTGTTTTGAGCGATGGACAGATTGTGGCGGTGAAAAAGCGAAAGATGGTTAGTGCACAAGGAGCAGCTGAGTTTTGTTCTGAAGTTGAAGTGCTGAGTTGTGCACAACACAGGAATCTGGTCATGTTGATTGGTTATTGCATTGAGAAGGAATGGCTACTTGTATATGAGTTTGCTTGTAATGGATCTTTAGACAAACACTTATATGGTAAGATTCTCTCATTATCTAAATCATTTATTATACTTCCAGTATATTAGGACAGAGATGGTACATGTTATACAGAAATTTGTAGCGTTTTGTAGTGTAAAAAGTGAAAATCTGTTACTTACCGGAAATTATGGAAATGATTTGATGTGTGAAGGAACAGAGGAAGGTGAGGTCATGAGTTGGGAGAATAGAATGAAGGTCGCGTGTGGTGCAGCAAAAGCATTGAGATATCTTCATGAAGATTGCCGTGTTGGCTGCATAATTCATAGAGACTTCAGGCCTAATAATATACTCTTAACACATGATTTTGAACCGATGGTAAGCCATCAAAATTCCCATTGACTTTATTTATTAATTTCTTTTTTATGGATAAAAAAAATTACATCATACATAGGTAGGAGACTTTGGACTGGCTAGATGGCAAGCTGATGGACAATTAGAAGAAGAAACACGCGTTGTTGGCGCATTCGGGTACTACTAATTATTTCATCTTTTTTTATGAAAATATATAATCAAAACAGCTCTGTAAGTCATTCGAAGATATAAAGAAACATAAATGAGCATTAACTTTTATAATCTTTGTCAGCTACTTGGCTCCTGAGTATACGCAGACTGGTTTGATAACCGAGAAAGCTGATGTATATGCATTTGGAATTGTCCTTTTGGAGATATTAACCGGAATCAAAGCTATCGAATTCTCAAGAACCTCTAGGCAGCAGTATTTTCCTGAATGGGTATGAATGTTTCTTACTGTGAATTTCCTGTTTTTACACCGAAAGTATGAAAAGAAAAAAGATAAAAATAAAAAATAAAAATGAACCTGCTGATTAGTTGAGCTACGTTCTTATGCTTTTCAGGGCCGTCGTTTACTTGTACAAGGAAATTTTTGCACAGAAATGATCGATCCTCAGTTAGAAAACAAGTATGATGTGAACGAAGTGGAGTACATGATGCATGCAGCCAAATTATGTACATCCCCTGACCCTGACCAAAGGCCAAGGATGTCTAAGGTTAATCCTTCATTCATGATACTTTTATATTATATTCATATGGGTTTGGGCATGCATCTTTAAAGTGATTATGAGTAATTGACTAAATCTAAACCTGTTAATAAGTAAAATAGGAGATATAAGTAAGTTGACTCTATCTTTTGATACAGTATTAAACTTATTGTTTGAGACCTTTCTAATTAGATAACCTTAAGTATACAAAGATGGTTAGGCGAAAACTCTAAACATAGTCACTTGGAAATTGCATATCCAAACTCCCCATTAATAATGAAAGCCTGTTGACTTTGAAGAGTCAAACCCAGTATGAATATAACATATTTATATACTTGTGTTTGATGCACTGTTACAACTCCAAATCAACAGCTTTTTAGTCTTCAGTGCTTTATCTAGGGTTTTGTTTAGAGACAAATATTTTCTTGATATAGCTAGATAACTATTACCTACTACGAGTAAAATTTAAACAAAGCAATTTAGTCAACTTGGCCTTCAAAAGTCAAAGACTGATCTACAATTTCTTTTGAATATATAAGAGTTCAACAAGATTATGATCTTTACAGGTCCTGAGAATATTGGAAGGAAATTTTCTAGTTGAAATAGATAATCGCCGTCAAGAACAGTCTACTTCCATCTTCCTAAAACCAAGCTTAGATAGCAATAATTCAAGTAAAGACACATTATCAGATAATCAAGAAAAAAGTCAACAGCAGACGACACCAATCCGCACTATAACAAAACTAAGTTCAATAGCACTCAAATTGGAGAATCAACAAGATACAAATTTAAAACCGAGAACACCTCTACGCAAGCAAATTATCAACGATGGATATCAGGAGTACTTACAAGGATCACTCCACAAACATATACAGAGCTTCAAAAAGTAGTAAATTTGTAATAGTTTAGTTAAGCTTCATTCATTCTTATTTCTGTTCATCAATAAATCATTCATTCTTATCTGCCCTTTTAGAGATTTTCACGAGTCATTGTTTTGTTATCTTCCATTGTATGATATTTCTTTGCTCCCAACTATAATACCACAAGAGGACTACCAAGATCAGAATGTCAAAACATTTTAATTTTTGTTGACCAGTACTAATAGCATATACATGAGTGTGTATATATTATACAGAAAACATAACACTCCTGCAATCTCACAAGTTGCCTCCAAGTGAGGATGAAGGTTTCTCGAAACATTATTCACTGTGCGAGATTTTGCAAACTAGCCTATCGTATACCATTATACATGAGTGTGTATTTATATATATTTATATAGATATATCTATGGCTTTACACATATATCCATTATACATGAGTGTGTATTTATATATATTTATATAGATATATCTATGGCTTTACACATATATCCACTATAACCAGTATTTCAACCCTTCCATGGTAGTTATCAAACCAGATCATGAGGATTATAGATTTATAGGGTTAGATCAAGGAAGAGCGAATTGAGAACAAACAACTGATCTCTCAAACTTCAGTAGAATCAGTATCCCATTTCTCATCATCATCGTCATCATCTTTATCTGGTAACATGAATTTCACCCTTGGACCTTGTTGGGCTTGTGTTTTGTTCGTTTGGTTCTTTCTCAAGCATGGCTTCAAACAAAAGTTTCTGTTAGAGGTATCCTTGCTAGCCTCTGTTAGTCCACCAACTTTTTTCCGTTTAGGGAAACAACCAGGAGCAATAGATTCATCAGAATGATAATCTCCATCGTTGAAAACATTACTATCCCTGTTTTCCTTTGCAGAAAGATTAGCATCTTGTCGATTACTTTGCTTCTTGTTTTTAATACTTCGAGAGGGAATGATCTGGTCGAAGAAAGAAGCGTCGATATTCTCCATCTGTCGGATATTTTCATTTGTTTGTTGGTTGTCAGATTCATGGTGATCGTGTTTGTACTGTCGGTGGCAAAGGTAGCCTTTAGATTTAAGTAAACGATATATAGTATGGTAAGGAACAATGTAATATACTTGACCAGGTTTCAAAGTTGACTCGGGCTTAACCACAATATTTGGGAACTTGAAAAAATCTGGTCTGGTGACACAGTGTCTCGGGTATCTTTCCATGACTTGAGTTGCTTTTATCGGATAGTTGTATAGCTCAACTATACCACCTGCACGTACAAGTTTTAGCACGTCGTTTTCCTGATTAGATATCCCCATTTTTCTACTTGTTTCAATGACACAAAACTAGAAGAAAGGGAGAAAGAAGAAGAATGAGAGGTAGAGTGCATCTCCTTCTATGTTAAATTCTCTATTTAAGACAAATTTTGAATGACTGATTTTACTATGTTGATGATCATTGAACCAATCGAAGCCTTATCTAATAAACGTTGGTTTTGAGGTTTTGTCTTGTAAACATGGTGCCAGGTGGCAGTATCAACCTGGCAGGCAGGGTACCATGTCAAAATGGGTAACTGTTTACTGCTGATCAGAACAATGACCTGCAAACATGCACCTTCTTATCCTTGACTTTTGTTAATACAAATGTATTGCATATGATTACAAAAATTATATAATTATTTACATTTATCATCAAAACTCTAATGCAGAGGGTTAGGCTGTTTGTAACGCGGGTACGAGGCTAGTTATTATTGAAACACAACCTAGTTCAACTGGTATTCCTAAAGCGCCATTTTGATCTAAAACGATATTAACAACCTGGCAAGCTCTTCAATAAAAAAAACAACCGGGCGAACCCATCCCACGTTTACTGGAATACAGTAAAACAACTTAAACTGTCTGATTTCCATACAAGAACTTAAAAAACAAAATGTAGCTTCTCGGAGACCCATAAAGATTTGAGGTTTCCTGAACTATCTCCTCCACAGTATTATGGAAACACACTACAAGAAATAAACTGTTTTACATGACTAGTAATTTTCAAGAAATGAATTTGACATTCTATGTGAGCTTGTTTGCAACATCATTTTTGTGCAAAATTGACACACTTTTGATCACTGGCGACTATAAATTCTTCTCGAGGAATGCAAAGTACATAATTCTTCCATAATCTTGCGGCAAAAATCATGTATATAAAACACCTTTAATTAACTCACTACCAGCACTTTCAGTTAAACATATTGGGAAGCGGTCTTACTGCCATGAAAGCATCGACCATCTGCATCACAAGGTTATAAATAATTATGATTATCATGTTTTTATCTACTATGAGAGGGTAGAGCTAGAGTATAGAATAACTAGTACACCCCCGTTTAATCAATTTATTCTCATTTATCATCAATTTTTTTTGCAAAATACTATCTTATCTCCCACACCACTTCTTTTTATTACAGCTGATTATTCGATATCGTGTAAATCACTTTCAGAATGCACATCCGAACACCCCCTTAAAAGCCCCATCAAATTGGCACTAAAAACTTATCAAGACAAAAAAAATACATAAAAAATGCCCAATCTGCTACAAGACTTAACTAGAAAGTAAAACAAGTTAACATAATAATACCTCATCAGTAACTGCTGCCCTAGCTGCACGGTGTCTTTCCACCAATTCAGTTAAAACTTCAACTAATCTCTTTTTCACTTCACCAGTAAGCATGCGTCCCGAACCATACTCCTAAGAAACAAATTAAACATTATATTTATGACGGGATTTGACAAAATTTACATTATTAAAAACAATCTAAAGGTAACAACATCACCAATAGTCGAATTACCTTCCTAATATGTTCAAGTTCCTCATCGTCCTCCAAGAAGAAACTTAGGTATTTGAAAGGTATGTCCACCTACAGAATATCCACATACTGAGATACATAGACTACCACATATGCAATATATATATATAATTGACGAGGAGTTCAATTTAAACATATCACCAACGTTTTGCAATTTCTAGTTAGTTGTCAATTTTTTCATGTACTCATTTCACTCCAAGTTTCAAGGATACAAACTTGATTTAAAAAAAAAAATTGTTTATGTTTTTATATGGATCGCATATAAGATTATGTTAGAGATCATTCATATACCTCAAGATTCGCTCCATACTTCCTATGGTTCTCAACAGAATCTTGCCCTCCTGAGAAAGCATATCTGTTCACCTATAGAACACATTTATATGATAACCGTACCATTAGATGAAATATTAGAGGTAATCTGCACATTGACAGTCCACATTCCACAATATATGCTATTATACTTTATGAATAATTTTGAAAAATGAAAATTCAAGATCAGAGAAACTTAAGAACCTTATTCTTGATATCTTTCTGAGAGTCAGTGACATATATTGCAGAATTAGCATCACTGGCAGACATTTTCCCTGTCTCTCCCTAAAAAATTTAGCAAATAAAATAAACATATCATATATAATTGAAGTTCAAAAAAGGCTAGCGCCTAACATATTGGAACACCTATAGATGCATGCAAATTGCAAACATATCAGCTAAAATATGAAGGAAATGTACCTGAAGGGCTGGAAAAAATAATGACTCAATTAATGCAGGCTTGTTATAACCTAAACGAGGGGCAACATCCCTTGTCATCCTGAAATAAGGATCCTGAAGCAATCACAAAACTGAAATTAGAAAGTACTTTTACTGGTTCGATTTGGGTTACTTTTTACCTCTAACGGAACAAATGGGAATAAGCCACGCGTATTTATATGCATAAAACCTCCAGAACAATATTATTCAAAAAATATATATATAGTGTTATTGTAATAATCTATTGTTTGTAATCATATTTATAAAAAATTCAAAAGATTTGTGATTTATCTAATTCACCATGTCTTTCTTCACAATCAGCCATTATAGTAACCTTCACTTGTTTCTTGTTTATACAAAATATTAAAAAAAAAAAAATGTATTATAACATATTATAGTTGCCTAATCAGATTTTTGGGCACTTTTTACTAGTTTCTCTGATAACACATTAAACGCCATTCACACATAGTGGCCATCACCTCTAGAATTAAAGACTAAAAACTCCAAAAACAATTCAAAGTTTTGAACTTTAATACAAGACAAAGAAGGAACAGAAAATTAGTATTAGTATACAGATATAAGATTAAAAAAAAAACAACCTGGTCAATTGCACATGGAATTAAGCAGCGGAGTTTATCCTTCCCAGCAAACAAATGTGGAAATGAACTAGGAAATGATGGAACGGCCTGCATACAGACAATGTTAAAGACACAGATACATACTTGTGATAGCATTACTAAAATACTTATTTTTAAACCTTAAACAACGAATGGTTACATAGACAGTCACAAGATCGGAAGTAACATAATTTTGTGAAGTCATAACTCGTAACAAATTCAACATTGCATTATACAAGTTCTAACACCATCTTATACATCTCCTGGAGAAACCAAAATAATAAACATTACTCTTCTGGACCATAAATATATCAAATGAAGTAGACTTTGGAAATTGGAAGATCAGTATATAACCGTGATTTAGTTTTACTTATAAGTTGTGTTTCACCTTCTTCAGGACCCGATTATATATGTTCTAATAACACCATCTTATACGCCTTCTAGAGAAACCGCAATGATCAAAATTCTCTACCGAACCATATATATAAATATATTCAATAAGGTAGAGACTTAGGAAAATGGAAGATCCTAACCTGAACAGGTGGAAAACTGATCTTTCCAATATGATCTTCACCGGTGAAGCCAAATATACCAACAACCTGCATTTAAAGATCCTTAGTAGAATAAAAGGGACCGAGCAGATAGCATTTTAGGTTTTAATAATGTGAAAGAATGATCAATAGTTGTAGCAACTATATCAAACTAAAAATAATCACCTTGTTATATGTGACACATTTTGCAACCTTTACCATGTTCTCATAGAACGCACTGCAAAACAGATTCTCACATTAGACACCTAAGTAAATAAAAAAGCATTCAACAAAACAAAAACTGAATTTTAATCTGTCATCCTTTAAGTAGTTGAAACTTGAAACATACACATTCCTGTTAGCACCAGCCACCAAGTCTCAATCCCAAAACAGCTCACTCATGACTATCAACCACCAGTTATAGATTAACGTCTATGAGTTCTATATGTGGCAATTTTGACCCATTTATTTTTGAATGGGTCAGTTTGGCACACCAACTATTTTCAAAAGAAAAACAGTGCACAAAAGGTGTTATGATCAACCCGGCCCTGCAGTTTCGAGTAGTTACCCAACTCAGTAGACAACTACAATCGTTTTATACAGTTCACCATCTAATACTACATATAAATTTCTGAAGCTATTCATTCATGTAATTTAACTATATGACCTAGGTTTTAAAAAGCGCGCCTAGGCGCTAGGTGCTATGAGGCACTAGATTTGGCGCCTCAAACCTACTCAAGGCGATAGTACAACCGGAGGCACCCTTTAAGCGGCGCCTAGGCACCTCGCCTAGCGCCTTGGTGCCTTGCGTTTTCTGGTCAGTCAATGCCGGTCAATGACAGTCAACGCCGGCCAATGATGGTCAACGCAGGTAAAAAGGGTCAGAATTGTTCATCTATAGCTTGAATGTATTTCTCCATTACTTTTTGTTGCTAAATCTGAAATAAAATAGAGGAAAATATGGTGGAAAGATGATGAAGTAGGGAGTAGAAGAAGACGTAGATGACTCAGCTCAGTTACGTGAGGCACTCGTTTTAGGGCCCTTGGCGCCTTGCATCGCCTAGCACTTTTTTAAACCAAGTATATGACACAATAAATTTGTATCTTCTTTAATGCAGTTCCTGTAAGAAGCCCAGATTCACCCTAATGTTAAAAAATTTCTATGATGTCAAGAATCAAGATCAAGAACCAGCTTCGAATTTATTAAGTGAGTCAGAGTTCATACTATTTCCAAGATACTAAATGGTATCCACACATAGCATATATTGACACAAACTCGTTTCGCATGATGACAAAACTTATCATATATGAATATCAATAAAGCAGTAAAACTAAAGGGCTAATGCGTAAGCAGCATGACGCAGACACTACTTACCCACCAACATAATCAAAATCTGAAAAGATGAAGGTTCTTGAGATGTCAAATCCACAAGCAATAATATCTTTCGCATTCTCACGAGCAAGTCTCTTGCTTTCCTCTACTGTAAGATTCTTCCACATGCACTTTTCATCATCCGTTAGTTGTATGACTAGAGGAACCTTAAAAGCCTCCTGCAAATATCTGTAAGCATGTCTTAGAGCATGGTTGGAAATTTTTAGATAAATACCACTTATTATTTCGACTATAGTTTAAAATTTCTACCCAATTACTAATCAATTGGTCAATTTAGTTTGTTTTTTTATCTCAAACAGGCCAATACAATAGGTAAATGGGGAAAAGGTCATGCAGATAAAAAAAATGTTCAAAGGCTAACTGTTATCATTTTTATTTAAGAATTTTGATAAGTACTCAATAAATCCTGTCTTTGTAATTATAATAACACAGTAATTATTCATAAAATAAAAACTATTTGTGACCAACAAAAGTGTGACCCACAACTAATGCCACAATTTTTGAAACTCAGCTCATTAGACACTAGCCTTGTTAAATTTGGATGAATTTATATTCACTCTAGGAAAATGTTCATTATCTTTGTACTAAAATTGCATATTTTGAAATACCCGGTATATAACTGAAAGAGCTTACTTGGTGAACATGAAAGGCACAAGATGCCCCAAATGCAACGCTTCAGAAGATGGACCTCTGCCTGTGTACAAGTAGAACTTTTCACCACGTTCATAACCATCCAATATCTCATTGAAATCCCTGTCGCATAATACAAACTTATACATAAATCAAGTAAAATATGCACGTATTTTGCATTCAATTCACGTATGACGTGATTCCTTGTTACCAAATAAATCCGAAGTCATCAAATTTTCAGAAGCATATATTATGACAACATAGCTTAAACATTCACATCAATTCAATTATCAATTATCAATATCAATATCAATTTTTTTAGTACACTGCAACCTCATTAACTAAAAGATATGCCTTTTTAGTAACCAAATTGTAGTAATTGACTTTCATTATACCTGATGCAAATCCCTATACTAAGTTAACAAAACAATCTTGAAATGCTTAAAATTTCAACCTCCCCCAGCACAAAGAAACACGCAATCAAGATTTGAAATGGGTATCAACCAAGATTCGAAATGGGTATCAATAAAAAGTCATAAAGCAGCAAACTTTAAGTAAATTACATAATGGGTTGGTTGATTTAATTAGTACCTGTGAGCAAAGAAAACATTACGGCGAAGAAAGATATGAGGGGACCGATTTGTGAGTTTGAAAACACGGTCAACGAAAGATTGGTCAAGTCTTTGACAACCAAATTGGTCGATTAATTTATCATAATCAATCTTTCCACTTCCTTTTGCTGATACTTCCCATGGATTTACAACTTGTTCTTCTTCTTCTTCTTTTTGATCTGTTTTGGTCTCATTATCTTTCTCCATCGATATGTATATATACGTATATATGTATGTTTGTAATGTAATCAGGAATCAGATTTGGTTCGCAATGCAAAAAGGTAAAACCCTTCCTTTGTGGTTTTGTAGTTTCAGACCGGACAAACCGGGTTAAAATCGAGCCGGTTCAAACCGGGGAAGGAAAAAAAAGGTAAATTACACGTTTCATCCCCATGGTATTTGGTTTTTGGACATTGGGCCCCTATTGAAAAATCATTTGCAGCAATTATGCAAATTTTGATCGACCAAGTACGTTTTGAACAGAAATGATACATCGGTCTTAATTTGTTACTAAAAATATATCGATCTAAAACTTTGATTGGTTATATGATAATATGATATGATATGTAAAAATTTAAAGAAAAATGTACATATGTCAAATGATGAATAAATTTTTAGTTTATGCATATATTTTTGATTCTATATATTAGTCTTATAGAAATGATCAGAATACTCCTAAGTTTCTTTTAGCTAGACTTTTTTTATTCTTTATGTACAACGTTTTTGTACGGACATCACCGTATAAAATCCAAGAGGTTTTGACGATCTTAAGAAAAAGTTTTTATTTCTTTATATGTACACGTTAATATCGAGTTAATTCTTGCCATAACGTGTTATATCATAATGTGAAATTAAGTGTTGTATATCTTCATTACATTAGGAGTTGACGATAGAAATCTGAATGTTGAAACGTAGCGTTTGAAGTTTCAACACATAAACACCGAGACAATGTGAAATTAAAACAGATTTAAATGTCCAAATATGTAGAATAATTTATTTGGTATCGAGAACATTGTTTCAAAAGTTGAACTAGACTTGCAAAGGGGGCATACATTTGTACGTGGCCATTTCGAATGAGCGTGCAATCCAAGCACAAGGAGTCAAATTCACGCATAAATCATATAGTTGTCATATTACAGGTATTACTTATACAACACATATCTCCGCTCACTTGTTCCAACTAAGCCATTCTAATGCAATATGTACTAGACGTGCCCTCGTGGAATGGCACTATAACACCTGAGTTGATATATTATAACTTTTTTTCCCTTTTCATTTTTGTTTTCATATATTGTATTGTAATCGGAAAGAATGAGACTCGAGAGAAAATGTACTTTAAGTGACTACTGGATCAGCTTTAGGAATATTAACTGAGGTTTCTGTGTTTCCCAAGTTTTGGGTCTCCAGCGTAGGAACGATTGGAGGCTTCATTCTTCTAGTTACTGTCATGTTCAAACCTTCTGTTGTGTGAATCGTTGCTCCTGTCGTCATTGTTACCTAAAAAAACAGTTCATTGCTTTCATAAGGTGTTATGTCAAAGCAAACTTTTTTCTAAACCGTAAAACTTCTTACTATGACATGAGTAAAACTGTCTGCATTTAATTTTAGGTTAACGGGATAAGAATTTATGATATAAAGAAAATTCGACTTACAGGAGGTGCTCCTAATGCCATTTGAAAGTTGAATCTCCGAACAAGCATCGAGACTGCAACTATGGCCTGCACACGCAAGTATACTTGCAGAGATTAGACTTTATTTTCCCGCTATGAACTTTTAAAGTATAATAATTACTTCAGTGCATATATGATTGGTCACTGCATATATGATGATTACCTCAAACGAAGCAAACATGTCACCAACACATTTCCTTGGTCCGCCACCAAAGGGCAAGTAACTGAAACAATTCATAACAATAAACTTCTTTACGTATGGAGGCAAGTAAACATGATTTCAAAAAAGTAACTTTCTTAGAAGACAAGATTACATGAATACCTGAAGTTTTGATTGGTCTCGTTGGGATTTGGTCCATCCAAAGGCCATCTTTCGGGATTAAATTTATCCGCATCTACCCAATGTGTTGGAGAGCGATGAAGATTCCAAACAGAAATGAAAAGGTCTTCACCCCTATCAATACACAAATAAGAACTTGTAGATCAATTTTAACATTGCAACGACCGTACAAAGTAAACGTGGCAATTCTGACCCATTTATTTGTAAATTATCAATTCCGATTATGTTTTTATCTCTAACAAGTTAAGCAGGTGAAATAAAATTAAACTAACTTATAATAATGGTGACTTTGGGACAAAATTATACACCACCTTCCATGTTTAAACCCGTACCAAAAAAATACCCAATTTGACCCATTACCCAAGCTGCTCGACCCGTTCATTGTTACATCTCTACTAAAAGAGTACCAAGTAACATAACTTAATAGCCCAAAACTTACTTTTTAATTGGATACTTGTCAAGGACATCATCTTCGAGGGAACGACGTATCAATACAGGTGGTTGTGGGTAGAGCCTCAAGGACTGCGATTGGTATATGTGAAGGTAAGGGAATAGCATTAATCATTAATTATCAGACACCAAAACATTAAGACATCTTTTTGTCTTACTTCATTAATCACTCGAGTTGTGTATTTAAGCTTCTTCATGTCTTCCATGTTAGGAAACCTATCACCTAGAACCGCATCAACCTGACAAACATATCATATCAGTTCAAAAAGATATGCTGATGTACATTGATATAACTAAATAGAAATCTATGATAGTATATTATGTGCATCGTCCAGGGGAGAGGATTGATCACTGTTATAGATGGTAACTTGGGTGTGTTTGTAAACGGGTCAAAATGGAAGCGGGTCAAAATGGCATAGGTTGATATAGATCGACACGGGTTACAGAACGCTGTTCACCAGACTCCAGCATACTAATTTTTTAACGTAAAAGACTAGCGTGTCAAATATAATATACGAAATCCTATCAATAATAATCTAACTTCTTAATACAACGATTTATGAGGTTTTATGTATTAGGATTACAATTTGGGCAACTTTCGATCCATTGACCCTTTCCTTTTAAGCTATTTTTGTTTGATCCAATACAGATGAAAACATAACCCAAATCTAGCCATTCATAAGTCAATGGGTCAAAATTGTCATCTCAAAACACAATATAGTTTTCTACTAACCTCATTTTGAAGCTTGGACATGACACTAGGTTCCTGCAAACAGAATCAAAGTACCCACAATCATAACGTTAGCAACAATGCTAAAGTTACTATTATTAAATTGCGTTTCAAAGTAGCATGTTCCAACATTTGTAGGAAGAGTAAAATCTTTTAAAGACTATTATGAAAATGTGAGAGAATTAAGGTAACTAATAAAAATTCTAAGATGAACGTAGTAATTAATGTCTTCTTTGAGATAAAGTTGTTCTTTGATTGATGCATATGCGGTACAAATGTCATTTTTAGAGAAGCATTTGGTTTATTTTAAGTACAGAATTATTGTTACACATTGTCCCCAAAAAAGAAGTCTGATGATTCAAGATATAGCACCATATAAATATTGTTGGCAAAAAACCTTTCATATACTAACAATTGATGGAAGTGTCATTTTCTAAGTTTACATATAACGAATGATGGAATGAAAGTATAAATTCATATTCAAATTCCTTCTAAATCAATAAAAGGACTCTTATTTCAGGATATATGTGGTGCTGAGATACCTTGGAGAGAAGATAAAAGGTCCATGTCAATACTGCAGCAGTTGTCTCGTGTCCTGCAATAAGCATTGTCATCAGATCATCCCGAAGTTGCTTGCTTGACACCTACATATCCCAAATTATGTATCCAATTATCTCCTCAAGATCACAACCACTTCTTAAGAATACGTTGATTTGGCTTATGTTATTTTTATTCTAACAGATCAGATGGGTAATAAGAATAGCCATAAAGAAAATGATGCAGATGTGTTGAAACTCTTCCAAAGAGTGTTTTATTGCATGCCACTTATTATAGTAATAATATTTTAATTAACCATACTTAACATGCAAATTATTCAGATAAAACTAAATTAACTAACTAATAAAACTACATGGGCCAAAACTGGTTCAACCCAACCTCACAGAAAAATTACTTGTTTAGAACAGTTTTCTACCCCACCCATTTTGCCACCTTTAACTAATACAATAAAGATAGAACTCATACATTATCTCCTGACGCCAACAAGAAATGAAGGATACTTGGATCATTTTCATTCATGTATTCCTCATTGAAATCTACATCTTCTTCGTCAACCATCCTCTGCATATAAATGACATACTTAAGAATCAAGATGACTAATTGTAAACATATATCAAAATACATTCATACTCAATGGTTTACAAAATTAATGATGCCAACCTCAATATGAGTTGCACAAGTAAATTTCCAACTCTAGAATGGATGACTCGGTGTCATTAAATTTGTTTATTCAGATGATCTTATTTTGTCATCTTTATAGATCATTTCAGACATTAAGTAAATCAAACAAAAGGTCCCTGTGGTTTACTAAACTTTCATGTTTGGTATTTCATACTCAAAAATTACATCGATGGTCTATTATGAAACTTGTTGTACATATGCTCCATTAATTGGACGGCCGTTAAACTTGTTGCACTAATTTTATTGAAAATAAATCATCCTAATCCGACCCATTCTAGTAAACTTACCTCTGTTAACCCATTACCCAAGTACCCAACCCACAATAACAGAAAGCATTAAAAGCTTCACCTTGCATATTGCGATTAGATCATCGAGGGTTGTGTTGATTAGCTTAAGGGCACCATTAACCTTCTTCTGCCTCGGTGAGATATCTTTCCATATCGGAATCTCCCACGTCGGAATCGGTGAAACGCTTCGATCTTCTGCTTCTCGCAAAACCGTGTATACTGCCTGGTCTAAGATGATCATTTCACGTGTGCAAAAGAAAAATATAATAACTCGTGCATTCCTACCCCAAATGAAACTTTAACGTACCTCCACAATCCCATTATCTGTGGTTAATGAATCAAAATCATAATTGAATACTGCTTTCCCGATAATATCTAATGTCAAACGTGAAAAAAGTGACTCCATCTCCACATCCTCTCCATTGTATGCAGCAGCATCGAGTTTTTTGCATAGGCGATCTGTAGCTTCTCCAAACAAGCCAATCATTGCTGCTACATACTACACTTAAAAGCAACAAGATGAAGTGAACAATCCATCTATTACTTTATGGACACACAAACTGTATAGATAACTATTAGAGAAGGGATATTCAACCCATATACTAGAGGTGTCAAAATGTGAGAACAAACAGGTTGGGTACCAGATCAAAACAAGTAATTGTTTAACACGTGTCCAAACAGAAGCTCAATACTGTGTTTACATTTTATAAATAATAATAGTTCAAGATTATTCAATCTACAGTTTAAACATAATTCTCTGGGTTTTTTAAGTCAAACATAAATGGGCCCCAAATTTAAGTAAATGGGTTAAAATTTCTGCATTACCTTTTATATGAAAGCGGATCAATTTGGTTTATATTTTATTGCCAAGGAGTCAAAAGGATTTTATTAAAAAAAATTAGTTGAATACAAAATGGATCAAATGCATTAAAAGTTGACCTGAAATATTTAAATTTTTGTAACCCTCTAAAATAATTCTATAAAAAATGGACCACAACTTTAATAATAGTTTTGTAATCATATTGTATCTTAGTTATTGATGAAATTCAAAACTAAAGATAACAAACAAAGAAAGTGTAGGTGGGTCAAGCAAACCAGACCCAAACATTCTGATCAGCCCTAATATTTTACCAGCAAGAACGCCGATCTGCTTTGTTCAGCTACCCAACTCGCGTAACCCATAACTAGATTAAACAATTAATAAAAAAATATTAGGTGGTTGTACCTTGAGATGTAGCGCTGGGACTATAACCCGCCTTCTAACTCGCCAGACCTCCCCATCAGCAGGTATTAGTCCGGTTCCCATTACAAATTCTAATATTTCGGCTAAGATACCCTAAACATTAATTATCAAGTTTGAATAAAAAAAATCATAAAGTTTAAAAAAACTTGGATTCGGTTCTTTTTTGAAATGAGATATGGCAGCCAAGAATATACGAAGAGTGAGAGAGAAGTATGCTTACTTTCGAATATGCTTTGGCATTGTCTTTCAATATACGTTTTGCAATGTTCGGATCAGACACTATCAGAAAAGACTGCAATGAAAGAAAATTTATTCAAAATTTGCACATCTTACACTAAAGGTGACAGAATGGGCAGGTTGGGTAACAGGTAATATATTCACTGTGGTTTGGGTTGGGTTGACCCGAAACACATATCCAACTTTTTTTGCTTTATTAAGCGAAGATCATTTAATTTCACTAATAATCTATGTATAAGTGAATGAACTGAATTAAGAGGTTCTGCGCATTCAAAGTTAACGTATGGGTCAAATTCAACCCATTTGACCCATATGACCCGTAGTTTTAACTTAAAAGTAATTAACATGTTTGACCCGTATCAACCCATTCATAGGTACATGGGTCCAAACTGTATCTTGTACTGTATGACAAAAGGAACTTAAAAGTAATTGGCACGTTTGACCCATATCAACCCATTCATAGGTACATGGGTCCAAACTGCAACCTGTGCTTTTACTGTATGACAAAAGGAACAAGAAATTTAAAAGAGTCAAACCTTGGGACCAAACGTCAACCTGAAAATTCCACCATATGTAATAAAAAGCTCATACAAAGGGATGAAAAACGCCTCACTTCTAATAGCACTAATTGCTCCTTTTGCCTCTGGAACCTTTGGATAACTTTCACCGGAATTTATCAAATTCGACAAAGGTTCAAGAAAATCCGAAGGCAAGCCTAATTTTGTCAAACCACTCACCAACAATGATCCAAAACTGTTTTCATGAAACAACGAAAATTAATATGAAGTACCATAAAACCGAAAGGGAATGTACACACATGGTTAGTTAAGTATTTAATCATATGAATGCGATATGAAAACAACTATTCATAAAATCGTCACATGACATGCAGAAAAGCATAACTCTTTCCATCCCATAAACAATGCAGTACTTTTCAAGGTTGACATCTCTTTTTTAACAAGTTTTCAAAATTTACTTTTTGTATGGAATAGTAATTTGTTACATAGTTACTAACTTGATTTTGGAATGTCAAATTTAGGACATCATATGAGATTGAAAATTACTGAGCCTAATTCATCCTACTACTTGTATGTAATTAAGGGAATGTTTGGATGTGCATTAACAAAGCAATTATTGTGACTTAAGAAAAAAATAAATAAATATTTACTGTAGATGCTTAAAGCTATACATTCTAAGATACCTTTACATTTTTATCAATAGCTAATTTTCTCTCAAAGGAAATGTATATAATCACTAATTCATATGGGTTGATAAACAATTAAACACTATTCAAAGAATCGCCCTCAAAACACAATCTGAAACGCCCTCTGAATTGCATACCAAAACACAAATAAGAAAAGCGGAATAAAATGGTGATATACCTAGGCTTTTCAACCGTAAATTTGCCCGAAGCAATTTGAGCCGATAACTCGGCCCGCCGTTTCTCTTCTTTCATCGTCTCTGAACTTTTCCCACTTTTTTCTTCACTGGAATCAGGCTTTCTTCCATTTGTATATGAACATTTAATCCCAGACCTTTTTGTAACACCTAAACACAAAACCCCATATCAAACAAATAGTCCACAAATCATAATCAAGTTATATCTATCTATCTATCTATCTATACACATATAGGAAGGATCATACAAGAAGTCAAATATCATTAAGAAGCTTATGAAGTACTAAAAACTCCAATTTGAAGCATTTAAGTTAACAAATTCACAAACTTGACAATTGCATATCTCAATTGAAGTGTCTGATAAAACTTTAATTATTTAAAAAAAAAGTAACCCTTTGGTGTTTCATATAAAGAATCCTGTTTGCACAAGTAACAATAACATATCAACAAAAATAAAACAAATAAAGAGAATAAAATACATAAAACCCACCATTGAATTTATGAAATGAAGGTGATTTGAGGTTGAATTTGTTGTGGGATTGGAGATATGGGGAGGCAAATTGAAGGGTTGGTAAACTGGACGACATAGTTAACAGAGAGAGAAGGGGATAGATTAAGGTGATACAATACAATAAATGTGAACCACTGTGTTTTGTTTTGTTTTTATAAAACACATTGTCTTTAGAAGAAACAGACAAATATGGAATCCTTAAGTTTTTTGAGAGACTGAGAAAGATACCGGTCCAACAGATGCTATATGGTAGTTCCCAACAGAACACCAATGTTGGCCGAAACAAGTTAGGTTGGTTGGGCAAATTGAATCAAGATTTTGTAAAAATTCCTATGGAGTAGTAATTGAGTTTTAAGTTTAAGGTTTGTAGAGAGTTTATTTATAATCGTTTAAAAACTTAAAAATGGTTAATTTTTCTTTATGATGTGTTATACGATAAGGGTGAAATGAAAATCTAGACAAACAGTTGATTGGAAATCTTAAGATGAATTTTATAATTTTATTGTTATTGTTATGTTATGCTTCTTAACAGAAGAATTGTTATTATTAAATGAAACAAGAACAACAATCCAAAAACAAGGCTGCCGAACTTATGGCATATAAATAATAAATTAATCTAACATTATTGTTAACTGTGACAAAGACATATATTACTAAAAATCAGACTATACAAAGACAAAATTTACTTTTTTCCTTATGCTTCAAGCGACTCAAATATTTATTTTGTAATGAATTCCATTTGAGTGGATCAGGTTAACTTTATTGAGTTGGAGTCAAACGCAAACATAAAAATATAGCTCGAAAAGTCGAAATGCCTTTTTAAAAAAGAAAAAAAAAATCAGATCAAATTCTACAAGAGCTTGATTTGAGTGGATCTCCATTTTTGTATAGCTAATACAATACATAATTTAGTGGGTATATTAAGAATTCATGTAATATAATGTTCGTCTTTTTATGTTAGCCGTAAACCATGATGTCATAAGGACTATATATACTACCTTCCTACTATGAATTTCAAAACCATTTTCACACACTACGCATGTCGCCTGATTCCACCGATTTCTACGTTCCACTTAAAAATATGATTATTATAGTGGCGCATTTTATGAAAGATACGATAAATCATTACCCTATTAATTTTTAATGTTAACGTTTGCTTTAAAAATTGTTTTAGCAAACAAATCAGGCATGACGTAACGTTTTCACATTTCTAAATTACGTACTACTCATTTCATTACAATTTTATTATTCACCTTATTATTTTTGTTTGTCTCATAAAGATTGTCCACTTATAAAAAATGATTAAACTCTCAATCTACCCTCATATATTACTCTTAATATCTCATTTCTTAAATATTTCAAGTCAAATTTGTCTTTAACTAGCTTATTACCCATGCGATGTACAGTTATATATATTTATAAAGGATGCGTGAATTTTGTAAAGTATTACTCTCTTAAGGAAAAATATGAAGAAGTTAGGCAAATATATAAATGTTCGTTTTGCTCTAGAAAAATAAAGAATGTGTGAATTTTGTAAAGTATTTCGTGTTTTCCTAATATCCCATTTTAATTGTTGGGATAGATATAAGGGTGAAAAAAGACACTCAATTATTTTATCTTAAATTCAGCAATTTTTGTTGGGACAATATAATTGAGACGGAGAAAGTGTAACAACTCGTCCCGCATCGGAAAATGATAAGAATTTGGAGTCTCTTATAAGTTTAAACTTGTAGCTAATAGATATCTTTCACCATGGTTTTTAGTTAAAACCTGAAGGTATCCGGTTAGTCATGGCTTTAGCTTTGAGGGGCGTTTCATATGGTATCAGAGTCATAGCCTCTCGGGTGTGACGGGCACGCGGCTCGTGCATCTCTTGGGGTATGGATCTTGGTTATGTTTCGACCTGACGAGGACGTCAGGATTTAAGTGGGGGAATTTGGAGTCCCTTATAAGTCTAAAGTTATAGCTAATAGATATCTTCCATCATGGTTTTTAGTTGAAACCTGAAGGTATCCGGTTAGTCATGGCACACGGGCACGCGGCGTGCATCTCCTAGGGTATGGATCTTGGTTATGTTTCAACCTGACGAGGACGTTAGGATTTTAAGTGGGAAATTTGGAGTCCCTTATGTAACACCATGTTTCTGGGCCTGGAAATAAATGATTATTTAAATAACGGGAAATAGTTTATTTGATTTATTTGAAAATAAATAAGTAAAAGAGTCACAGGTTTTATTGTGATTAGTAAAATATTACTTGTTTTAAATTGTTTTAGCTGACGGTAAAATAATAATATTTTAACATGCGGGTATTTTCGGGTTCCAGGCAATAGGATTAAAAGGGGGTATAATTCTATCTAATAAAAGATGGGGTGGTGGGAGTTAACCGACTCACTTTTTACTTCTCATTTGTTCTTATCACTCTCAAAATTACTTAATCCTTTCAATAAATCAAAAAGGAATTAAGCAATTAACTTGTGGATAAGAATTAAAGATCATATTCTTAGCTTGTTATCATCATCTTCCTTTCATCTTTCCTTTGAAATTCTAAGTGTTATGTTCTTATATCTATAAAATTGGGTTTATATTAGTTATGAATGAATGATGAAATATGTTTGAGATTGAAGATTGAATATAAGTTAATAATTATTGTTTGATGTTTATAGACTAGTAAAGTTATTGATTTTCTTGATGATAGTAAGATAATTACTTGTGTTCTTTGAGTTTGAGTTAGAAAAGTTAGGGTTGTGGTATATGTATTTGATGATGATTTGTGTTAGAAATTGATGTTGGATTAAGTTGTTTGTTGTTATATTATGTTTGTAGTTGAAGTTTGAGATTATTTACTTGACAAATTCGTTTATGGTAGCTGGGTTTTGTGAAAATTGGGTTTTGGTTCGAATTGGTTAAGTGTAGGAAATCTGCAGAATTGCAGATAATGAAGAACAAGCCGGCGGGTCATCACCCCAGTCGGCAGGTTCTGTGTTTGGGTTGGGGAGCCGGCGGGTCAAGGACCCAAGCTGGCGGCTTGTAATCTCAGGTCGACGGGTTGTTTACTCCACCCGGTTGCTGCTAGAAGCTTTAAAACTCGACTTTGTGTTGTTGCCTCAAAACCCCTTGTACCCAGCGGCTAGGTTATAACACCCCATTTTTTACAACATTATTTAAATATATTTTACATCGGAAGCGTAAGTCCAAACAAACTTTAACAATTAAGTTATAAAACATTATGTAACTAAACCATAATATTTCAAAAACTATAGTATATCTAAAATGGGTGTTATTTAATTCCAATACAACTTTAAGTTATCAAAGTAATATCAGAGTAAGCTTGGTCAAACATTCCGTCCCGAACAACTTCTTGACAATCCCGTTATATCAAAACTATAACCTGCAAGAAGTGGGGTGGTGGGGTTAGCATAACGCTAAGTGAGGGAATACATAACCAACAGCCTAACTTAGCATAACAACCTTGTTTACAGCAAATCATCGTAAACAAATAACATCACAATAGATCGATGGTTCTTGGGGAAACCTTCAGCCAAGAATACCAACAGTAAACACATAATATCAATGAGATAACATCTCAATACAATGAGGATCGGTGGTTCTTGGGATATCATAATACCCGGGGATTCCCAAAGAACACTTAACATCAATCTATAAGGCCAATACAGAATAGACCGATAGCTTGGTACTAATTTCATACGACCTAATTTCCTTTTAACAATAAGTACAAGGAAATTCCTGTCGTCTTACAATAGTAACCAAACCCAACCAATAGATTGACCTCAATACACTGATCCCCGAAGGCTAAATATCAAGTGATCACATATTCACATATTCAAACAGGTCAACATATCAGACTAACCAGTCTATCAACAGTATTATTACTATCAAACTAAATTAATCATGGCAAACTAAAAGCAGTAATAATACGATACCCGTTGTAACCAAACCTGTTACAACTAAATCACACTGAGGATTAGAATCCACTCACCGAAACCTCAGTTGTCCACTCAGTAGTCTAATATCACTGAGTCTTCTCCATATCTGAGAATACAATTAAATAAACAATGAGTTAGTAACTGATCA
Organism: Pseudognaphalium luteoalbum; assembly: GCA_963422505.1. Taxonomy (NCBI): domain Eukaryota; kingdom Viridiplantae; phylum Streptophyta; class Magnoliopsida; order Asterales; family Asteraceae; genus Pseudognaphalium; species Pseudognaphalium luteoalbum. The sequence goes on from OY730192.1 coordinate 5,002,603, forward strand.
CATAATGTATAACTCATTATTCAACTCATAATGTCAATTCATTAAAATCATTAAGTTATAATAGCGATTATAACCATTCATTTGCATTTTAATCAAATATCTCAATGGATGGTATTAATATAATACTTTTATAATCAAATTACAACCATTATCCATACTAGGTCATAATTAATCATATTAAATCATCAAATACTAGCTTATCAAACTCAATTGCATAACTAGTTCACAATTTAATAAATTTCATCAATTCAAGTTAGGGCAGCTTATAATCACAATTCAAGTATCAACTAATCATTCTAACATGATTACAAGCTTCTTTTCATGAATAATCAACTAAACCCATAACTTAATTCATGATCATAATTCAATTATATCAATTCTAGCTTAGGGTTTCACTTATAATCATGAATTTAACATTAACTAACAACTATACAAGTATTATAAGCTTCAATTTAACATTACTCATCCTAATTCAATCAAATACCCAAAAACCCATTTCTAGGTTTATATAAAAATCAAGATTTAACACTTACAACATGTTTATGATGATGATGAGATGATTAATCCATGTTATTAAAGCTTAACTCATATTAATTCAACCTTTTGAAACCCTAATTTCGGATTATAATCAAGAACACTAAAACCCTCAAATTCTAGGGTTCATAATTCAAGAATTGAGACTTACAACTTGATTAGGACGATTAAAAGATGATAATCCGTGGGTTTGAAGCTTGAATTCGAATTATGAAGCTCCAATTTGATGATTTCTTCATGTTTTGATTAGGGTTCTTCATGTAGGTATGTATGATACGTACGTATGTATGAATGAGGTAGTAAGAATTAAACCGACTCACTTTTGTGAGTGTGTAATATGAATGATTTAATTTCATTCCCCGTACTTACCATTGTCTGGAACTTAAAAACCATTTGCGGGGAAAATATTATTTTATTTTACCGTCAACTGAATTAATTTAAAACAGTTAATAATTTATTAGACACAATAAATTATTTGACTCTTTCCCTCATTTATTTTCAAATAACAAGTGAAACTATTTTCTGACATATTAAATAATAATTCACCGTCAGAAAATATTAAAATACTACTAGACCCGAGGAGTGGATGTTACATAGGTGGTGCGAGCGGATTGTGGGGTGAAACCGGCGGGTCCTTGGCCCAGCCGGCGGGTCCTTAGGTTTGTGTAGCAAATCAGATTTTGATCTTTAAATTAGTCATAACGGTTATAGGTTTATGGGAATAATGAGCAAATGATATGATTTGATAATAAGTAAACTTAGAAAATGATGTATGTATGTTAAAATGTAACAAAGATAATTGTGGATTAAGTTATGGAACAAGATACTAACCTGTTATCCTTGTGTTCTCAGATTAGCGAGCGGCAACTCAGTAATATAAGACCACTGAGTTTGAAGCTAGGAATATCATTGAGTGGTAACTGTATTCTTCTGTTCAATTCCGTTGTAACAGGTTTGGTTACAACGAATGAACATTTGGGTATTGAAATTGATTGTTTAATCATTTGAGATATTGTTATACTTGTTGATATTGCTGAATTGGGTTAATTAGTTATTATTATTTCATATTGGCATGACGATTATGCATTATGTGTTTCTTGGGCCATTGGGCATAATTGGATTCAGAGGTCAACACTGGTTGGGTTTGTTGCTATTGTTTGGCTGGCAGGGTTTCCGATACATATAGTTGAAGGATGAACCCTAGTCAGTGAAGATAGCTTCAAACTATCGGTAAATCACTGTAATGGCCGGCAGTGGTTTAAGGGTTCTTTAATTGGCTAAACAGGAACCGCCGGTCCTCTTTGACGCTATGTGTTTATATGTTTGCGAAGCTTTATGTTGTAAATATATTTTGTTGTGTTTATATGTTTGCGAAGCTTTATGCTGTAAACATATTTTGTTGTGTTTATTTGTTGTAAGGCTTGTTATTTCTGAATTGAACTGTCGAATACAGTTCCATTCACTTAGTTGTGAGCTAATCCCACGATATTTAACATTTTGCAGATTATGTTCGGGATATGGAATGGGCGTTTGGATAATGGATGGGATGTTTGACTACTACTGCGATTACTCCGATCTTTTGAGATTTAAAGTTATGTTTTGTAAATTTATATAACACCCGGTTTTCAGTAAATGATTTTGTAATTATATGTTTATAATTGTGATGTTTTAAAAAGGGTTAAAGATTTTGGTACATGTAAATATAGATTGTATGTTTGAGACTCGCTTCCAAAGTATATTAATATAATATATGGTTTTAAAAGTGGGGTGTTATACCTTATAAGTCTAAAGTTGTGGCTAATAGATACCTTCCATCATGATTTTTAATTGAAATCTGGAGGTATCCAGTTAGTCATGGCTTTAGCTTTAAGGGGCGTTTCAGAAAAAGTATTATTATTACTCCAAATTACCCTTATTATTATTATTATATTATTATTATTATTATTATTATTATTATTATTATTATTATTATTATTATTATTATTATTATTATTATTATAACTTTCAAAAGAGAACACCTTCCTTAACATTTCTTTACATGAATCTTGTCAAGCTTTTGCAGTTGTAGCAACTCACTGGCGTCATTGAATGAAAATCATTTCTTTTATTTCATCGTTGTCTTTTCTACATGCATTCCAACAAACCAACTTAACAAAGTTTCCGCATTATCTAATCTTCCATGAATTTTAGAGGCAGACACCAAAGAACTTGTAAAATTTTGACTAACATTCCATATGAAATTATTCTCGATCGGTACTTCAATGACAAAATCAGAGACTTTATGCCCTTCCAATGCTTCCACTGTTCCACACAATTCCAAGTTGGAGCAAAATAATTTATCATGGAACTCCACAATACTCTATACCTTTGGGAGCACATTTCATCAATCAAACAGCTTACGTATGGATTTGAAGACTTGAAGTTCAACAGCAAAAGAGATAGCTGAATTCGAAACTACTGGTTCTGAATCAAGACCAATTTCAAGGGAAATGGAATGAAGCTGAAGGCCAAGGACATGGTGGGTTTAAGAAAAGGAACAAGTTTTTCCGAATAATAGTAGCATCAAATCTCTGCTTTTCATTACAAATATGTGCATGTGAATCTTCTAAACAGACTACTCTATTATATATTTACAAGAAAATGAATTTTATAATGATATAGTTGTATCTTTATATGTGTTACATATATATGACATGAAACCTTGAACAAATAAAAAGATGATAGCCACAATCAAAATCATGTCAAAATAATAATAATAATAATAAACATTGAGTTACAGTTTTAACAAGTTCTGAATTATTTTGTAGAATTGAACACAACAAGAAGTGAACTCTAAGACATACGGAGTATAAGTTCTGATTAACTCTCTAGCTATACCATAAAAGCTTCACAATTATTCTTGGTCATTGTGTGGTCCCGTTTGAACTCCAAGCAAAAGAATTACAACAAGATGAGAACAATACGAAGAATCGAAAGAAGATTTTCTAAACCAACTCCCTAATCTTATTAATAACAATTAACAAGACGAATACACTTTATTTTGTATCGGGGTTTAACAACCTTAGGGATAACCTCCAATCTTATTAATCGATAAGATTAATAAGACATATACATCTACTATGTATCAGGGTTTACAGTGAAACCTTGGAGGAAACGATCTCAAGTTATGAGATCGGGTGTGCGTGAAAATACAACCAGGAAAACACACACACATAAATGTGTATGACACACACCTCTAAATGTATATGGGTTTCTTTATTTATAGAAACCCACATACTTACATTGGAAACACAATTACTTTCAATGTCAAGCCTAATACATGTCCTCTAAAGTAAGGAACTCTATTTTATAAAACAATAGAGTCCCTATTACATGTGATAGCATTTAATGCATTACAGTTCCTTGTTTAAAGCATGGTCTGACACTTGAAAGCATGGTGTGAAGTAGGTGTACTTCGCTCCACTTCCCCCTTTACTTCTTTGACTACATCACCTCAAACCCTCCACTCACATTCCATGCATTCCTCATTTTTCACACTCAACTTCACTTACACATTTCCTCTAACTTCTCTCTATTCCATCTCTCTCTATTTCCAGAAAAACACAGCCCCTTCTCCACCCTCAAACCACCACAAGTCCACCCTAATCCACCATAGCTCCACCACCTTAAAAATCATCATTTTTCAAACGAAACAAGCTCAACAACAACTACTCTTTCTCTTCATCTCATCTCCATCAAAAGTATTGTAAGGAAACCCTTTCTTCCTCTCATATTGTTTATTTACATGTTATTAAGCTCATCTAACAAGATTATGTCCAAATATAAGCTTAAAATACGTTTTTATAAATTTATACACAAAGATATATAATCTGTCCAGGAAATCACAGCACATTAAAAACGTCATATCTTGAGTTCTAGGAAGAGTTAGAAGATGCATTTTTTTAAAAAAATTTGAGTATTGAAAAGATCTACAACTTTCATGTTTTACACTTTTTCCAGAAACGTACACGTTTTTCTCTACTGGTCGATTTGTGGGTCTGGTCTGGGTGAAAACAGAATCTGGGCTATGCATGGCCATTTATTTTGTTTCTCTATGATAGTGGGACTTAGAACTCTTAGGAAACGTATGTTAGAGACTAGATACATAGAATATCAGTTGGTAAAATTTGTGAGACTTGATTTGGACCAGAAATATGTAAGACACATGGTGAAACAAACCGACAAAAAGTCGAAAATGTGAAATCTTGAAGATTTGGGACTTTTATAAGAACCGACACTTTGGTGAATTTGGACATGAACCGACAATATATTTGGACTCTATAAACTGATATTTGGGTTGGGTGAAAGTTTCGGGTCAAACCGAGTAAGTTTGACCAAGTCAACAAAAGAGGCTCGATTTCGAAAAACTTACTATATTTGGAAAATGATAGCAAAAATGGGTTTGGGTGACTTAGTTAGTAACTTGGACCAAAAACTAATTTTGGAAAGTTTTCCGAATGAAAAACCGACACTTAGAACACTTGAATTAAAAATTAAAAATCTGATCAGGCACAAGTGCCGCCCTACCAGCGACACTTACCCAAGTGACGCCTAATCTAGCGTCACTTACCCTTAGTGCCGCCTGAACCAAGTGTCGCCTATAGCGTCACTACCCCAAGTGACGCTGCCAATTTAAAAATCACATTTAACCCACTTTACCTAGTGCTGCTAACCAACCGAGTGTCGCCTATAGCGACACTTACTTGAGTGACGCCCCTAAGTGACGCACAAAGTGACGCCCCTAAGTGACGCCTAAAACAGAAACTTCAAAACTAGTTTCACACTAAGTGTCGAACTCACACAACTTCAATACTTGTATGCAATACAACACACGAAACATATACTTGGAAAGTATACGATGAAACAACACATAATAATATTGATTTAAGATTTTTATTACAAACTTTCACCAACGGGTCGTACACGTTTTTGATAAACAAACTTGAACTACTATTTGGACATACTAGTTGATGAACTAGCTTTAGGTGGACATAAACCCCCCACCTACCCGATTGGCTTAAGTGGACATTAACCCCCACTTATACAATCGCTATAGATGGTCTTTTGAGACATCTACTTATACAACCTCATACGTTTAGGACGTTAGGAGGTTGCACATGGGAACGAGAACACCCACTACTTGCTAATATTTGATATTGCTTGCTACCTGCTCAACTCTGGTGAGTTTCATAGCCCTTTTTTACTGTTTTTCACTGGGGTAAGAATACGTACAACTGTTTTATAAACTGCTTTATGATCACAAGTACTGGAAACAACTTTTTGCATGAGACCTGAATAATCCACTAAAGTCCTCTACTTATCATAGTCATTAAAATTTGTGTGTGAGTATTATTGGGTGGTACCATCAGGGTTTGACAAACCTCGTCCGGGCTAGTCGCGCTAGCCAACCCACGGGCGCAGTATTACTTGTGATTTAGAAGTGTATCGGATTAGTACACTTACCGGAGGCAAACAACGTTAAGCTTGACTATGAGACTCATGCAAATGGTATACTTATATTGCTGTATGCAATACTTTTACTTTTCGTTGGTTAACGATACTTTTACTTATCATTGACGAATGATGCAAAACTTGTGAAATCTTGTGGATCATTTTAGCAACTGATTACTTAACAAACCTATGAACTCACCAACTTTATGTTGACCTTTTAGTATGTATTTCTCAGGTAACCCGCCGTAATAGGAAGCTTATGAATAGCTTAGCTCGAGTCGTATCGTTTTCAAACATCAAGGAACTAGATTGCATTTACTATAATTTAGAATCATAGTTATGTAATTCTACTTTTGTCATGCGAACTCCTATAACTTTTGTAAACATTTGAATTTTGGTAATGTAATATTTTCAAACGTCTCATATAGAGGTCGTTTGCTTGATCTTTGTGTTGATGATATTTGATTTGGTCGGCGCCCCCGTGACACCTCCCACTTCCGCTGCCACGTGTTTTGGGGTGCGACAATAAATTTCACATAAATCCCTTTATAGACACATGATGTTCAATGGAGACATCACATTAATAAACTTTAACTTTTGTCAATAAACAGTTTATCAAACATATGCATTTTTCATATAACACACTTTGAAAGGGAAAAAAATGAATAACAAATGCACCCAAGATTTTTATTTGTATCTTTCTTGAAAAGTAAAAGTACCAAGGACTCATGGAGAACATAAAAATAGAAATTACATTTGACCTCTTAATTGATAGTATCAACTTGGCATTATTGTCCTCCTCATATCCAGTTAAAATGACCTTCCTGTGGAAAAATCATAAATAGATGAGTAAAAACGGAAACTTTATAGAGTGATGACCGGAGAATGTAAAGATAAATGAACATAAATGACAATTTCTACATTATAAATAATAAATGAATTACCACTTGTTGTTGTCTGGTGATAATAAAGGAGTTGATGTCATGTTCCCCTATATCAATCAAGCCTACATTTGTCTCGATTACTTTCAGCTCTGGAGCAGCCATACGTCCCTTGGTGAAAACCTTTAGACCTGGGCATTGTTTGATAACAAGGGTATTGAGTGATGGCAATGAAACATCCAGATCCTTCCCACCACTTTCCTCATCTTCTGTATTTCCTGCATCCTTTTCCTCCTCGATGATTATTACCCTCACATTAAAGCATCTCGTTATATGTAGGTCTCGGAGTTGCATGAGACTACCAACCATGCAACTTGTAAATACATATTCTAAGTAATAGCAATTATGAATAGAAAGTGTTGTTAGGTTGGGAAACTCCAATCTCATCCACCGATTGCTCTTCCACATATACTCCAACCCCTCCAGATCCTTTAAGTCCACTTCTCTTAGCTTTGGAAACGTAACAACTGTTTGTGACTCGTTGTTGGATTCACTATCTGACACTTCTGATGCTACTACTTCAAACACCGTATTTACCTTTTCACATCTCTTAACATGAATCTTTTCGAGGTTTGTCAGTTGTAGCAACTCATTGAATGCAAAAACCTCTTCAATAAACTCATTGTCTTCTATATTCACTTCGATAGTATCATATAAAGACAAACTCTGGTCTAATATAGCAGGGAAGGAGCTTGTACTATCTAAACTTGGGGATGGAGTCTGCACAGCCACACAAAAATAAAGAGGAAAACACAAGGCATGTATTAGAGGCCCGTAACCTTCAATCCGTAGTTTATATATATGAAGAATTTAGTTGGATGATTCATTTTCTCCAACATTATTGCCATTCAAACCAATTCTATTTCGAATACCTTCTGTATATCACATCGAGTTAATTAACTGTAACCAGGAGTTTGTTGGGTTTGTATATCATGTAATCTTGACTATATAAGTACATAAGTGAGGACACTTTAGCTATTAATAAAGATACTTAACTGTAACCAGGAGTTTGTTGGGTTTGTATATCATGTGTCAATGAGTTCTAATACCTTTACTAGGACGATTTCTTGATTTGATGATGAAAAATTATAGGAATATACCTGAGGCGAAGTGGTCGTCACATAGAAGTTACAACACTCAGGACTATATTTTCCCAAGGTTGAGTGTATGTACTTGAGCCTCGGAGCTGTCGACTTACTAGATGTAAGAGTCAATAAATTTGGACACCTAACGGTTATAACATCATCCAGTAAAGGAAACTGGAATTCATTCATCCCCAAGAAGAAACCTTCAAGGTTTGGTAGATATGCTAGTTTAATTGCTTTTAGACGTGGAAAGACCACAACCTTAGATGCGGTTGTGTGCTCTCCATTTTCTTCCCTCACAATCACTTTCATTTCCATGCACCTTGTTATCCTTATCTCTTCAAGTTTCACTAGGCTTTCAAGCGTCGAAAATGTGAATATATGTTCCAGACTGCCACATTCATCGATATGCATTATAGTTAGGTTTGACAGTTTATGAGTTGTGACATTTCCAGGTATACGTATTGCAAGTACGGTATTGGTGTCTCCCCTTCCTTCGTCAGATTTACTACTGATCTGTGTAACTGCAAATACCTCCTTCATTAAGATGCAGTTCTTTATCTTCAGTACTTTAACCTTAATCATCTGCCCCGCTACATGAGATGGAATCACACTTGACAAAGCATGACATTCACTTATACTTATCTCTCTAGAGTATTGGCATAACGACCAATATAAGACACCATCTCGAGAATACTGCAGTAAATGAAAAATAAATGTTATGTGATAATAGGTGCTCTAAACTTAGAATGACCTATGTCAGGTGATAACATGTATTTAAACACATACCTTGAGTTGATCGTTAATGAAATCGGTTGTACCACCCCCGCCAACATGCTTGAGACTTGAGAGGTTCCAAAGATAGAGTGAATCAAGATGAGGGAGCAAAGTTGTGGTTGTGTGGGTGGATGCAGATGCAGTCGTCTCTTCATCATTATCTCTGGTTGAAACAACTTCTTCCATTCCATGACAATAATCGATAGTGACATTTTTTAGACTGGACAGAAGTTTCACCATGAGAGGTGAAAACAAGTACTTAATGCTCTTGCATGCAACCAGATGTATGGTTGTGAGGTTGTGAAATGAGGATTGTGGGTGTTGATTTTGAAGACTTAAGAATTCATTCCAATTACTACACTTCCACACATGAGTCATCGTATCCATACAGAACAATTTTAATGTGCAGGGAGGAGGTTGTAATGGTTGTTGATTAGTCTCAGTTATGACCAATTTTTTACTTGATGGACTCTGTATCTCAAATACCACTTCCACTCCATTATAATAACGTGTTAGGAAGGTGACGAAAAGTGCGTATGAGATTTGAAGGGGATTGCAACGACACATATATCATTAGCACTATTGACTTCTGATATCTCTTCCTTGGATATAGGAATAATCTGCATATTATATATCACAAAAAAAGATATGACAATACCATCTAAAAAAACCCTTTCAATTCTTATTATTTAATGTAATTTAACAAAACTTATTTAGAACCGAATGATAGAAAGTGATAAACATGCACTGAATATCTAAAATCTAATGCTTTCCACCTTTTATCATTTTGACATCCAAACTTGTCAAAACACTATCGATGCCTTTCCTTTTAACAGAAATCGAATCTAATATATATATATATATATATAAGGATGGGTTGTTGTGAAAACAAAGAGATAAAAAAAAAACACTGAAAACACATCTGCACCCTCCATTTAATGTAACATATATATATATATATATATAAAAGGGTGGGAATAAAAAAAATGATGAAAACACTTTTTGATTCACAATTTTTTTAAGTTGTGAACCTCCATTTTTTTTGTTTCACAATTTTTTTGTGAACCCTTGTATTTTCTTTATTTACATAAAAATTTTGTCATAAATCTTTATTTTTTTTTGACTTCACACAAAGTTTTTAACTTTTTTAATTGTGAACCTTATTTTTTTCACATAATTTTTTTGTAATTTTTTTCACAATTTTTTTTTAAGTTTTTTTATTGTGAACTTATATTTTTTTGGGTTCACGAAAAGTTGTTAACTTTTTCAACTGTGAATCTTAATTTTTTTTGAGTTTGTTAACTTTTTTTTTTCAATTGTGAACCTTAATTTTTTTTTGTTCACGGAAAATTTTAAAAATTTTCAATTGTGAACCTTAAATTTTTTTGAGTTCACAGAAAGTTTTTTACTTTTTCAATTGTGAACCTTAATTTTTTTTGTTCACGGAAAGTTTTTAACTTTTACAATTGTGAACCTTTTTTTTCAACTGTGAACCTTAATTTTTTTGAGGGTTCACAGCAAGTTTTTAACCTTTTCAATTGTGAATCTTATTTTTTTGTTTTAAGTTCACAAAAGTTTTTAAGTTTTTCAATTGTAAACCTTAATTATTTTTTTTATTCCGGATTTGACTTTATTTTATTTTTTTCAAAAAAAAAATCCACACAAAAAATATTTTTTTGTGTGAACTTTAATTTTTATGGTTTTACTTCAAACAAAAAAAGTTCACACCTTAAAAAAATTGTGAATCAAAAAGTGTTTTCATCGGGTTTTTTTATCCCCACCCCCTTTTTATATATATATATAAGTTAGATTAGATGGAGGGTGGAGATGTGTTTTCACTATTTTTTTATCTCCTTGTTTTCACAGGATCCCATTCCTATATATATATTAGGTGAAGAACTCACGACAACGTGAGCTTCCTAATTATGTTATGCATTTGTTATTAATTATTTGGTATCCTCATCATGGTTCATAAATATATACAAAAATTTTTATTGGAACATGTCTAAATGGTTCGGACAGTTTGTTTCTAATGCACAATTGTATTGAAAGAGTGAATATTGATTAACACTGTTATTCCTTTCAAATAAAGTGATACTCAAATCAAGCTAATTCTAAATATTAGGAAGGCATAAGTTTCATTATAATACAATGTATTGAGTCATTGTTCAAACACTTGAAGTCTACATAACCATGTATGTGTATTTATAATTCAATGACGAACACACGATTTAGAAAAATATTATAAAATCAAACATATTTTTGCAATTTAAAAGTAACAATACTAAGATAAAGAGATGATTTACTTGTTTATGCTGCATAATATAAGTTTATAAGCAAAAATACTTTAATGTTCAGTAACATTGAGAGCTTAAAGTAAAGTGAAATTGTTAATAAACATAAAATTTTTAAATTTTGTGATTGAAACAAAAACAATGCCCAATTTAAAATACAAAATATTTATACCTTTGGAGTTTCTATGGGGACTCATTGTGGAATAGTGGAGATGACGAATGTATTATAAGTAGATTAAAATACATATAAGTTCACTCACATCGATGTAATCACTTCCAAATCAGTTTGGTAAGTGATTGAAGATTGGTGTCATCCATTGTATCACTTCCTAATCAGTTTTCCATCTAATCGGTTAAGCGATTGCAAACCGGTTGGAAAAAGTGGGTCGCATATTTTTTTACTGTATAAAAATGGTGGTATATTGGTAAATGTGAAGCTCGGAGAAATGAAATGATTAGTCATTGATGGTAGTAGGTAATCAGTTTTGAATCTGTAAACGAAAAACTGACATGACGCTGACGTGGCAGAAGTAATTAGGAAACAGATGAAAGTGGTCAAAATAGATGTATGGTGTGATTATGGTTTGGATTTCTTTTGCAAGAAGGTTTGTGAGAATTAAGCCTAATTGTTATTGTTCGTCATTCAATTGTTTGATCTTTTTAATATATATTTTTAAATTTTATTTGCTTTTTTAGTTTTGAAGATAAATATAAATTAGTAAACAAAGGATTTTTTTAGGATGAAATATTTGTTTATTTGTATGGATATTTTTGGCCTATTTTTTTCAACGCCAGTAAGTAAATATTGGTCGTATTTTTTCTCCCAATAACCGTTTTGATATTATTAATCTTAATCTTAAATTTAATTAATATAATATTGTAATATTAATAACAAATTGTGAGGAGGGTTGCCGTATCTATTTTTTCTCCAAAATATTCATTTTGTTTATTATTAATAAATTAATTTTTAATTCAATCAATATTTTATTAAAAATTAATTTTAATTCAATTAATATAAATAAAACTAATAATAAATTGTTGGGAGGAAATTGTAATTATGAAGATTAAAAAAACACCATTAGATTTTATGGAAGGAACCCATCGAAAGGTCCAAATTGATCCATGGTATTTTGTTATATATATATATATATATATATATATATATATATATATATATATATGTATATATAATATGGATGGGTTCTGATGAAAACAAAACAATCTCAATTAGTATTCACAATTTTTTTTAGTTGTTAATTATTTTTTTCACGTCACTTACGTTTTTTATTATGAACCCATATATTTTTTTGTTTTCCAAAAGTTTTTGTTGTGAAGTTTTTGTTTTTCTTTTCCATTTTTTATGATAAAAGTTTAATTTTTTTTGCTTCACATACATTTATAAATGTGTGAAACTTAATTTACAATATGCACAATTCATAAATTTCATGTGAACCCCCAAAAAAATATACGTCACATTTAAAAAATTAAGTGTGAAGAAAAGAATAAAAAAATTCAACTTCAAACTTCATAAAATGGTGAAAATCAACCGTTTTCACCGTCTTTATTTTATCTCCACTCGTTTATATATATATATATATATATATATATATATATATATAGGATTAGGATCAAGGGAGAAGGATATTTAGGTGGAGAAGAGGGAGAAGCAATTTTGATTCAGTATTTTATTACTATGATTCAATTTTTTATTACATAAATTATAATAATAAAAAAATGAATCATAGTAATAAAAATACTGAATCATATTGTTTCTCCCTCTTCTCCACATAATTTTTCTTCTTTTTAGATCCCGTTACTATATATATATATATATATATATATATATATATATATATATAGGGTGAACTGTTTAAAGCGATTCTATATATATCTATAGACTTGGAACCCAGTAAAAACACAATGTTTATGTGAGATTACATCTTAGCTATCCATTTTTTATTAATAAATTTTTTTACGGTGGCAATTTTTATATATTTTGAAGTATGATTTTGACGAGTTCATGTAAGGGTTGCTAGAGTGAAGTTTATTATTATAAAAACTTGTATAAATATTTCCATAACTAGACACTTTATTTCGTTAGAAACCAATTAAAAGTTGGTCCCAAAATTCGTTAAAGGTTGTTAAGATTATACATTATATATCAATCTTATCCTGTTAGTGCACAAAGTTGGTCCCAATTTTTCATTATGTTGTGTTATATTACTCCCTCCGTCCCACCTCAAATGTCTATCTTACTATTTTGGGTTGTTCTAAATAAGTGTCCACTTTCATATTGTAACCAATCGAAGGGTACTTTAGTAGGTAAATATGTTATTTGATTGGTAAAAAGTGTAGTTAGTGGAGAATCCTAAAACTGCGTGCAAAGTCAAAGTGGACACTTTGAATGGGACGGAGGGAGTAGTATTTTAAGTTAGTATGTTTTCCTGGTATGCGGTGTACATTTATTATAGTAAAAGGGGTTTTTGGTCATTTTGCATTAGTACAAGGATGTTGCTATATTTCTGGTGAGATGCAGATTTGTAAAGCCTAAAAGTTGAAGGGAGCAAAGTGTAAAATGAAAGCTGCTTGTGTAGTTGCATGTTTTATTTTGAATCAAATAAACCAAGTTTGAAAGCAGTACCTGTTGTTGATTTTGCCAATCTGTAACCGATTCACTTGTGTCTTCGCAATATCTAATATCGATATTCGCAAGTGATCCCATATCCAAATAGATGGCGGTAGGCGGGATTATATTTCTGAACTTTCTACACCGACTCACTGCTATGTATTGTACGCCTTGAAATCCACGGATGAGGAGACCAGAGTTATTCTCATCACCTCCTGTTGTTATCCTCCACACTGATCTTAGGTTATCTAAATACCCCACGGTAATGCTTCTTAAGCTGGTGCTTACTACATTCTCAATTTCACCAATACATCCGACGTCGATGTTGAATAACACTTCAATCAAACAACATCTTGTAACAAAAAGGCTATCTAAATGAGTGAGTAATCGCATCGGATTGATTGGGAAAAGATTCACAAGACTATCACACTTGCTAACGTAAATCTCTCTCAACATTGAAATATCATTATTAACTTCCTCCTCACTACCAGTTGTATTGCCAGTCGCCCATATCTCCTTCAAGTTCTTCATTCTTAAAATATTCAATCTCTCCAACTTTGGAATCACAACCTGCAAAATAACTAAACCTTGAACCATCCATAAGAATCTTTTAAAAAAATGCTTACTCGATAATCTACAAGACATGTTGACTTTTGTTAATTCAAGTTTTGCTTATAAATAACAAACGTATTTACCTCTGTGTTCAATAAAGGTTGCGGTGCTGCAGATACACTTTTATACTCGGAAAAGATACTAGTAAAATTTGGAAGGTCATCAAGGTTCAACTCCACAAGTTGTGCTAACTCCATCACTATAGCAATGTCACACAAACTTACAAGCATTGGTAGCTCTTGCAACATCAAAACCTTTAACTTGGGAAAATTGATCACCTTGGCTCCACTATTCTCACCTTGCACCAGAGATCGCAGAACAGGACATGAGGATACTGTGAGCCTCTCAAGTTTCTTCAAACTACTTGCCACATTAACTGTTAATACGCATGTCAACTCTGGGCACTCAGAAACATGAAGGTCTCTTAGATTGCAAAAACAATATTCAGAAGGATGCTTCGAAATATCTTCAAGAGAATTCATTTCCTTCACACTCAAAATAAGTTTCTCTGTTTTCTCAAACACCTCATTGATTTTGCAATCTAGAAGCTCTTTGCGGGTAGCAACGATTTTTAACGTATTTTCGAATGAACTTAAGTCATCTTCATTCCCCTGCCGTCTTAATTGACGACCAATAGATATCCTAAACCTTTCAAGTTTCTGAAAGGAAAAATGTTTTGGTTGGAGAATATTCATAACAAACTCGAGCTCTAATGCAATAAGTTTACTTGAAAGCTTCTCGAGTCCTTCACGGGTGTCTTCTGTGAACCGAATTGTTTCGCCATTAGCAACTTCCATATAGAGCTCTCTAAGGTTGATTAACTTTTGAAAGACACCATCATCGATAGAAAGGTCGACACATCCCGTCAAATCTAGTAATTTTAGCTTTCTCAGTTTCCCTATGGTCGATGGTAGCTTCGAGATGCCACAGTTAGCAAAGCTAAGCACTTCTAAGCTACTAAGATCTCCAATAAAAGAGATATCATCAATAGATGAACATGAATCAAGACATACTGTTCGAAGAGTAGTTGAGCATCTGGGAAGCAACGGTTGATGAATACCCTCATAAGCCACCACCTCAAGTTTCTCCATTCTGTTATAAAAATCATCTGGAAACCTTCTTAGTTTACCCCCATCCATTAGCTTCAAAAGTACAAGATTTGGGTGGTTAGAATCTGCGGGAAACTCAGACATACCTGTGCACTTCAAGAGAATTCTTTCGTAAAGCTCTTCTGTAAGCTGCTCTGAAATATCATCACTGTTAACTAGCGAAGCTTGCTTAACATTCGAACAATTGCTTAGAACGAAATCACGCACGAGATCATGCATTTTGACACATCCTTTGCGATCACTTTCAATTAATAAGTTTGAACGCGTGAGATTGTGAATACAAGTGTTCACTCGGTGTCTTGCTTTTGAAATACTTTTCAAATTCTTGAAAAGCTTCAACCCCCATCCGTACCTTGTCAAGTCTTCTATTGAAATGTTGTAGTCATCCGGGAACAAGCCACTAAGAAGAAAAATCGCTTTCTCATCATCTTTGAGATTGGTGTAACTAATCTCAAAAATATTATCAAGCTCGAGAAGTTCTTTGTTCTGTAAACGGACCAATGTATCTTGCCAATAATGCATAAAGTAGTTATCTCTTAGAGTAGAGGCAATGGTTTTTATGGCAATGGGCAAACCACCACATTTTTCTACAATATCTTCTCCGATCTTATGGAGGGCGTGATCGATATCACTGTCTGAAGCCCTCAATCCTGCAATTTCCCAGAATAGAAGTTTTGCTTCGGCTGCTTCTAAGACAACTATTTTGAATATACAATTTCTTTCAACATCCATCCGAGTGCAAACATTTTCGTCTCGTGATGTGAGTAACAACTGGAAGCCATTTGGCAAAGGACTTTCTAGACCGATATCTTTGAGCTGAATCTTCTCCCAAAGATCATCCAGTATAACCAAAATGTTCTTTTTACCATCTTCTGACATTCCCAAAAATCTTTTCCGAAGGCGCTCAGCCCTTGTATCTATTTGGGTTTCTGTTAGAGATTGACCGATGTACTCTGCAACAGTTTGTTGAATTGCGATTAGGTTTTCACTTTTCCCAATAACCACCTTCACAACCCAATCAAACATTTTCCTATCCTCCACAGCCTTCTTCAGTTGTTCCATCATTGTTGTCTTACCCACGCCACCCATCCCACAAAGAGCTATCTTTTGGATCTTATTATTCGGGTCAAGGGATTTCAGTGCCTCTTTGAATATCAAGTCTCTTGACTTGATTCTGTTTTGGGTACCATCGTCATCCTTATCATCAGCAGCAGCAACTGGTACCGGTTCAGAGGTGGATGGCCTTGTTGAGCAAACTTTACCAAGTGGCCTTTGTTCACCAGTCCAATTGATTTGAGATATTTGTTTTTCAAGAACATCTATTTCCTGAAGGATATCAGATGATCTTTTTCCTGCTTTGTATCTCGTCTTTATGTTAAAGCATCCAATTCCACCTGTTGGAATATTTCCCGCTTCTTCACAGATCTTTTCAACTTCTACCAACCAAGCTGGTACATGATGAGGTACCACCAGATTGTTTGCTTCATTTGTCTCCTTTTTCGTCTTCATATCATGTGCTGTGTCATTTAATTGCTCGATTCTCTTACGCATGTCTCTAACATTGCTTGTGGAGTAAAAACAGAAACCCAAGTGTCTCTTAACGACACCCATCAAAGAATCAACAACAGGAGTTATAACTATGGTTGCAAGTTCCATCTTCCAAATGAGTATCTGTAATAATATGCAAACAACAAAGTAACAATAACAGTAGTAATAATATCATATCAAATTAGTAACTCATGTAGTATCTCCCAAAATTATAGAATTAAAATCACTTATTAACTCAAAAGTTGAGTAACGTTCACAGTCCGATTTGGTTACAATATTACAAGCTATTGATTCCAGTTTTAGACGGTTTCTTTCATACCCCTACGTCTACAAGTTACCTCCCAACCCAAATATAGATGTACGATGTACAAAAACAAAACGGTCAGAAGAAGTTCTCATTGTAATTCGTATGATTCGAACCCACAAATTAATGCTTTTTTAGCTATAAGAAGATCCATGTGTTATCAAAATACACATATACAATTCTATTAACTAACATACATATAGTAGTCTTAATACAATAAACATAGATATAGACACTTTACATTAGTTCACAAGGAATCATACATTTGATTTATACTTTTTTAACATTCATTTTACTTGATTAATTTTACGAAAAAATATTACATCCAGCTCCATATATGGTTATTATATATCAAGTTTCAAACAAGACATTTAATTATCTATTCCTCTAACACACAATGTACATTAAACAAAAAAAAAACATATAAGTAACCTGTGACATGGAGAGGTTGTTTAGCGGCTGTTGAGTTGTAGAAGAAGTAATTAGGGTGTGATTAGATTAGTATAATTAGTAATAATTAGGTTTAATTTGTGTTTGGGTCCTAATAAAGCTACTCCCCTTTCTGTACTTTTTTCCATCTCCTACCCCTCCCCACCCATCTAATCAATCATATTATGCTCCTGTTTTTTTTATTTTCTGACTATACCCCTTCTTTTTCTAATTCATACCCTCTGTTTAGTTTAAAACTGAAACTGATTCTGTACTGAACTGGGTCAATTTTAGATAAAACTAGATTGAATAAGAACTTGACGGGGACTAGAAGTGGGCCAGGGGTATCCTGTAATTTGGGAAGTATCTTTATAATTCCCCTTTGTGTTTTTAAGGAGAGTTTGTGGTCACGTGGGGGGTCCTACTGATTCGTACATAGGTTGACTGGTAGTCAACGAGAGCACGGTAGTAGGTGGAATGCAAAGGTAACAAAAAAATAGAGCCGTTAAAATGCACCCAGGATATATGAACCATATAAATAACGACTTCACCTTAAATTTGAAATAATACAAGCCTTATGGTGCTACATTTTCATGTTCAGAGAAATTACAACATTAATGAGATTTTCGGTTTTGAACTAGGCCAGACACAAACAAGACCAAAAACTTGAATTATCTTGATCTGGTTTATTGAGTAATCTACAACCATAACCAAAAAAAAGATGCTCAGGATCGGTTTGGTCCAAACGATCAAACAAACATAGTTGACGATCCAAACAATTGAAATAACTTAAATTTGAAACAATACAAGATTACCCAAACCTGGTGTACAACTCCATGATATGCCCATAGTATTAAAGATTTACCCAAAACAAATAACCAAAAGATATGCTAGTGAAAACATCAAGCGTAAATCAACATAACAACAACAAAGCAATAAAAAGTACACTATTTATTTCCAAACAGTCCCACCTATTGATTCACTTCACTTTCAAAAATAAAACTAATCACCAATATGCATAAATATCGACCATATCAACTCAACTCGACTCAACCCAAAACCCGAGACTCGACTTCCTTCCTAATCTTCACCCATTCCACCATGTTATCAGTGGCATTAGCAAGCTCCGGGTGTGACCTTCCCATCTGCTTTTCTATAGCCGCAGCCATTTCCGTTACACAAGCTTCTGTTGTAACCGCATCGGAAGATAACTTCAACGTCTGAAAAAAGGGAACCAATTCCTCCATCAACTTAACCCCTTGCCATTCTTTTTTCAAACTATCAATCGCACTCCCTCTTTCGTTCCTCCACACATACGGGATCCCCGTTTTCACACCTAATTGCAAGTGATCACACACCACTTTCACAACAAGCCCACACCATATATCTTCCATTGTTTCCCACCTAAATTTCCCTTCTTTTGCCAGCTTCAAAGCTGGCAAAATCGCAGGACCCACAATTTCACGGTCAAAAGCAATATTGACTCCACTCATTGGCATCATTGAATTCTTGGGAACAGTCATAACTGCATCAACGTATCGTGAGTTTCTAAGTTCTGGTTTTAAAGCTTGTGTGGGTGCATCATAGTCTGCTAAATTAAGCCATAATCCACACGAAAGAACACAGGGTACCCCACTTCGTAAGCTAAACGGGTAGCCACGAACAAAGTCGGCTCCTTTTCTGTACGGGTCATAAAGCGTGTTGAAAAATAAAGGAGTTGCGGGTGTTTTAAGGTTGGTGATGTGTTGGGTGACTATGTCCACTATATCACCATTGTTGTCCTTAGCAGGACTGCAGTCATCATCGATTGATATTATGTACTTTTTTTTAGAAAAAAGATAGCCGAAATAGCGACACGAGTATCCAGAAAACATGGCGGCATTGGAAGAAGGTGCGAGAAATTTTTCTATGTCTGATTTGGTGTAGACGTCAAAGTTGAAGTCTTTGGGGATTTTTAGTTCTTCTTTAAGGTCTGGATCTTGGACAATAATCAAATGAAATCGGGAAAATATGGGCCTCCATCCCTCCAAGAAGGAGGTGAGATCAGAATGGAAAGCAGCAATCACAATATCGACTTCATTGCTATCAATGGTTACTTGCGACATACTGTGATGAATCCAGGACAAGATAATTTAATGAAAAATCGATTACAGCTTCTTCTTTTTTGCACCTGAATAATAGTTTTAATGAGCTCAAGTGTTTTGCTTTAGAACTTGTCCGAGCATCCTGCCATATATGTTTCAAAGTTAAAAAAGGTCATCTCTCTACTACAAGGAGACAAATTGTATCATTGAAACTAGAGGTGGAAAAATGGTCGGTCACAATGGTTGGATAACATCTTGAAACAGATAATCTTCCGTATGGTGCAGTCAAGTTGACCCAAACACTTTTTGCCTGATGAATATTTATTTTATTATATAATATTTGTTTGTCAGCTAAGATTACAAAAATTCAAGTTTACCGGTACTTGTCCAATGAATAGAATGATTTAGAAGGTTTTAAGCTTTAGAACCATTTTGTCGTTCCCTAATTGTTTAATACGCCCAGTTTTACCCTTAAAGATAAATACATAACATAAATCAACACATTTATAAGTTAATGAGTAAAAAATCATCAGAGCATAACTTACTGGTGGGGAGAACAGGGGTCAAAACAAGCTGGATATTCAGAGCTTGGATCAAAGAAATAACTTCTTCCTTCCCGGTTGCGACAAAAATCTTCAAAATCCTAGGGGTTAGTTTCCCAGCCTTAATGGTTCTCTGGCAAATAAGAAGCTAACAACATCAGCCGGGATATGGTTTCATCTATCATACTTCTATGTCCTTTGAAAATTGCAATATAAAGATATCTAACGAAATTCACAGCATTTCCCTTTCTAAAAAGTTTATATACAAGGAAAATACCCATTAATCCATTATTATTATTTACAAAAGGTTGAGGTATTGATTTGAGTAAAAAGATCACTATATCCAGTCTTTACTGACATAAATAACACGGGATACAGGTAAAGAGCATATAGTATAATGCACACACAAAACTCTAGTGGCATACAAATTAATCCCTTTCTTAAAAAGTATATAAGATGATTGAAAAATAGTTACAGAAGACTTCTTAAATCATATGAAAGCAGCCCTACATTCTATCTTTTGCATTATCTAGTCATTAGAATCCCCAAAATTAATATGCCGTAGAAATACATGTACCAAAAATAACATAATCATACACACAATAAAGTTGATAAGCTAATAAGCCGTTAAAATCAAGCTTATTGGCTTTATGAAATTTCAATAAGCCGATAACAACGCTAATCCACGTAACCAAACCATTTTGGAGCAAAAGGTGCTGATAGATTGAACATATCCAATGCTATCTTGAATTTTAAGCACCAAATGATCTGATTAACAGACAAATCATCCAATTCTTCAAGTCACAATAATCACAACCCATTATCTTTCCATCAATTCCCAATTTACACAACACAACAAGTTTCCAACTTTTGCATAATATTATATTGATTGACAAATTATGTGAATTATTTTCTAATTCATTTTGCACACATAACAAACCCTAAAAAATCAATCAAATGTGAGCTTATCAAAACAAACAATTCGTTTGAATACATAAAGATCAATTAAAAGAAATCAAATAACAAGAAAGAAAAACAAGAATTAGATATAAAAAGAAGAAGACAGAAATTACCAAGAAAAGATCGGTGAGAATATGATCAGGAAGAAAAGAGAGATCTGAGATGTTGTGAAGATTAATGAGAGTTGCATCAATTGCAAGTGAAACCAATGAAGGCGGATGATTAGTGTTACTCATTCATTCATCCGATTATTTCTCCCTTTGATTGATTTCCCCCTTTTCTTATTTTCTACTCTCTTTTTTTTTTTAATCGTATTTATACTTTTTCTTTATTTATTTTTCAAGTTTTCCCCAATCCTAGTAAATTTAGTCGCCGCCTATTCATTGATTAATCGATTTGCAATTTTTTCTTTTCATTTTTCTTAACGAGATGATTTTGAATATAGGATTTTGCTAAACAAATCTTTTAGAATTCTTGATAAACCTTTTAGACATGCTTAAATAATTGTACTTAAATAATAACTAACTTCTTTTTCTCTCATTTAACTTCTAATTTTTTATTCAAATGTACAAATAAAATATACATGTATAATTATATTAACAAGAGCCCTAAGAGCTTTGTTTAGCAAAACCCTTGAATATCTTTATATATATATATATATATATATATATATAACAGAATACCATGGAGAATTTTGAACTTTTCGATGAGTTTCTCTCTTAAGATCTAATGGTGTATATTAAATTATCATAATTACACTTTCCTCCCCCAATCAATATATCAATTACAAAACAAGTATTATTTTAATTATTAATTAATATAAAATAACGCAGTCAAATTTAGGGAACATAAGTTCAATTCCTCAAGTGTTTTCCAAATCTTTGAGTAATTATTTATGTATCTCAATTAATATTATATCTATTTTATAGTTTTCTCTACTTTTGTAAAGTTATTAATATTGTTGTTCAATATTAATATTAAACTTTGATGCCCACATTCATTTCATTAAACTCATCTTTTTTATAAATGTATTGTCATTACATCTTAACATATAAGGGCCAATAAGACTATTATAATAACAGTGAAAGGTCTAATTATTATTCAAAAATATGCACAAAAAAAATCATTATAATAACAGTGAAATGTCCAATTATTATTTGAAAATGAGCCAAAAAATTATCATGAAACAAGGCAGTCAAATTTAGTAAACAGAAATTCGATTCTTTGAATTTTAAAAATATCTTCAAGTGTTTTTCAATTTATTATATATATATATAGATATAGATATATATATATATAACACAATATCATGGAGGATTTTGGACCCTTCGATGGGTTCCTCTCTTAAAATCTAACGGTGTATATTAAATTATCATGATTACACTTTCCTCCCCCAATCAATATATCAGTTACAAAATAAGTATTATTTTAATTATTAATTAATATAAAATAACGCAGACAAATTTAGTAAATATAAATTCAATTCCTCAAGTGTTTTTCAAATCCTTGAGTAATTATTTATGTATCTCAAGTAATATTATATCTATTTTATAGTTTTCTCTACTTTTGCAAAGTTATTAATTTTGTTGTTCAATATTGATATTAAACTTTGATGCTCACATTCATTTCATTAAACACATTTTTTTATAAATGTATTATCATTACATTTTAACATATACGGGTCAATAAGACCATTATAATAACAGTGAAAGGTCCAATTATTATTCGAAGATAGGTAAAAAAACATTATAATAACAGTGAAAGGTTCAATTATTATTTGAAAATGAGCCAAAAAATTATTATGAAACAAGACAGACAAATTTTAGTAAATAGAATTTCGATTCTTCAAATTTTAAAAATATCTTCAAGTGTTTTTTGAAACCTTTAAGTTAATATTTATATGATAGACTTCTAAGAACATCAAAGATTCTCATATCTTAAAAGATTTTAATTTAATTCAAGACTTTGAATCAATATGTTTTTTCATCAATTCATTCAAATAACGTTATCGTTTCTTTAAAATTTATTAGATTCTAATCATTTCAATTACATCTTTTGACATTGATTATTATATCATATTGATTGGTTAAATATTAAAATGCCATGCAAAAAGAGAACCATCTCTACCACCCCGTTGCAACTTTTATAACGCATATGATTCATTTACTTCCGGCTCTCGATATTGAACATTAAATAACTTTAGCTTATGTAGCTTTCGTTTCATATTATTTGAACTTATATAATGCAACTAATTCAATCGTGATTACAAAGACAATAAACAAGATTATACATAATAATTTAATAAACTCACGTTGTCGCGGGTCTTTCATTTAAAAATAATAATATTTTAAATTGGGATAATTGCTATTTTTAATACTCCCTATATATTTATAGTCGGATTATGATTTTCAAATATTTAATTTCTTTCCTCTGGTAACATCATCCCATTGTCCAATATCACTAATTTGAGTATTCACGTGGCCTCAAACCTTTTCTTCTACAAATTTTCTTTTACTTGAAAAACCTTTTATATGTTCAAGGTTATACTGTCATTTGTTTTAACAATTTATCTTTTAAAAAAATACACCAAAACTCACAAAGATTGCAAACATAAAAAACAACCCAGTTAAACCTTTCCAACATGAAATAAAAATCAAACAATAAGATGTTTGAAATAACGATTGATAATGTAGACGAAATTTAACTACTTACACCTGAACATGAATTCAAATCGTCTTACATATTTCAATGAATATGATGAACAACAGTTCAGTAAATAGAGATAGTCGGCTATTGGATCAAACTCAAAACCCAAATAAGAATTGGTGATAAAGTATGTGCAACTCTAAACGTAATTGGTAATAAAACATTTTTAACCATTAAATAGTATAAATATGGTTAACGGGGTAATATGTAACGAACCTTGGGTTAGCGGTGTTAATAACTCAACACATATGAGTTTATCTTGGTCAAATTGATAAAAGTACTCACTTTTAAGTAACAATGAAAAAACTTAAATAGGTTAAAATGACATATTTGGTGAAACTATTAAAACAAATGAGATTCTTTAAATTTATATTTATATTGATAGATATGTGACTTTTATAAGGAAGATTTTACTTTTTTTTATAAGGAAAATATAAAAGGTTCCTTATGAAATTAAAAGTGTATTTTTTCTTATATAAAATATCAGTTTTTATGTCCATATGATGCACGGCTAATAATTATAGAAAGATGAAAAAGATTGGAGATACATATTTATATAGTCAAATATACATAAATAACTAAACTAAGTACCTACGTATTGATATATTACAGTTTAGAAGGAATGTAGACTCTAACACTATACAAACAACATGATGTCTGGTTCATCGAAGTGATTCTACAAATTAATAACGAGTGATAATGGTAAATACCTTAATATTATCAAATACCGAACTTTCATGAAATGACATATTAAAACCCGTATTCGAGCATCTGCAGTGCTCCAAGCTGGCACCGTTTAATGGAAAAGAAAAATGATGATGTCAACGTTTATTCCATTGTAAGATTGCCACCTGTTACACCGCTTAAAGTATCGTGGCTGTCTATTTGCACTCATCTTAACACGGACATGGTGGGCCACACTCCTCTCATTTGCTTTTTTAATAATATAATATAATACGGAGTACCCACTTACGGAGTATAAAATAGATTAAATTGAAAGAAAGCACTACACTATTTAATTCACATCCCTTTTAATATTGATCTATTTTTTTTAGCTACAATACAACCGTTTAAATTTTAAATTATTAATAAATTGATGTATAGTCATTTAAGTTTTAGTTTATAATATGTTGCAAATCTAGCAATAACTTTTGTTTAATACTCCCTCCGTCCCAAATCTATTGTCCCCTTGTTGACTTTGGAGTATTTCTCTTTCAACTTTGACCTTCAATATTTTTGTTTGTGTTATATAATATTTGATGCAAAATATATGAATTGATTGGATTTTGAATGTATTTTCATTGGTATAATTTGCATTAAGTATTATATAACACAAATAAAAATATTTAAGGTCAAAGTTGTCAAAGAAAGACTCCAAAGTCAACAAGGGGACAATAGATTTGGGACGGAGGGAGTATCATGATCGAGCATACTCCGTATTTTTTGTTTAATTTTAAAATTTTATAACTGAACATATAATATTGGAATGTTTTTATAGATTTTTTTTAAGAGTTTAATAGCTAAAAAATAGGTGGGTTTAGAAGTTTTTCAATTTGAATTCCAATATTATAACTGAACATATAATATTGAAATGTTTTTATAGAATATTATTTTTTTAAGAGTTTAATAGCTAAAAAATAAGTGGGTTTATAAGTTTTTCAATTTGAATGACACATAGGATTTTTTAGGAAGCTAATGTGATGACATCTAAGAATTTTGTTTAGTTGTCAAAAGAATAAATATGACACATAAGAAAGATGCTATTATCTATTATTTAGATATAGGTAGAAGGTAGATAGGTAGATTACAAATTACTTTTCAACAATAACAATATCAAATATCGTCAAAAATAAAATATAAGCAGATAAAATATAGACAATTTTACTTGGGTGGTCAAATAATAAAATTTACCCCGTAGTGAAATATAATACACCAAAATACGGTACTGTTTATTTAACCAAACACCCTAACCCTTTTGGTTCTACTGTACTTACTCCGTATAACATAACACAACACATCCGAACCAGACACAAACCCGATCAACCGGTTCAACTCGTTTCAGTTCATCCGATAAAAAAGCCGAACATAAAAACTCACTCTCTCTGTATCACCCCAAATCCCTACCAACATGGAA